>OY540842.1:18823255-23750924 GCA_961205895.1 Mythimna pallens | reverse complement strand
CTAACCTAACCTAACCTAACCTAACCTAACCTAACCTAACCTAACCTAACCTAACCTAACCTAACCTAACCTAACCTAACCTAACCTAACCTAACCTAACCTAACCTAACCTAACTAACCTAACCTAACCTAACCTAACCTAACCTAACCTAACCTAACCTAACCTAACCTAACCTAACCTAACCTAACCTAACCTAACCTACTAACCTAACCTAACCTAACCTAACCTAACCTAACCTAACCTAACCTAACCTAACCTAACCTAACCTAACCTAACCTAACCTAACCTAACCTAACCTAACCTAAACCTAACCTAACCCTAACCTAACCTAACCTAACCTAACCTAACCTAACCTAACTAACCTAACCTAACCTAACCGTACCTAACCTAACCTAACCTAACCTAACCTAACTAACCTAACCTAACCTAACCTAACCTAACCTAACCTAACCTAACCTAACCTAACCTAACCTAACCTAACCTAACCTAACCTAACCTAACCTAACCTAACCTAACCTAACCTAACCTAACCTAACCTAACCTAACCTAACCTAACCTAACCTAACCTAACCTAACCTAACCTAACCTAACCTAACCTAACCTAACCTAACCTAACCTAACCTAACCTAACCTAACCTAACCTAACCTAACCTAACCTAACCTAACCTAACCTAACCTAACCTAACCTAACCTAACCTAACCTAACCTAACCTAACCTAACCTAACCTAACCTAACCTAACCTAACCTAACCTAACCTAACCTAACCTAACCTAACCTAACCTAACCTAACCTAACCTAACCTAACCTAACCTAACCTAACCTAACCTAACCTAACCTAACCTAACCTAACCTAACCTAACCTAACCTAACCTAACCTAACCTAACCTAACCTAACCTAACCTAACCTAACCTAACCTAACCTAACCTAACCTAACCTAACCTAACCTAACCTAACCTAACCTAACCTAACCTAACCTAACCTAACCTAACCTAACCTAACCTAACCTAACCTAACCTAACCTAACCTAACCTAACCTAACCTAACCTAACCTAACCTAACCTAACCTAACCTAACCTAACCTAACCTAACCTAACCTAACCTAACCTAACCTAACCTAACCTAACCTAACCTAACCTAACCTAACCTAACCTAACCTAACCTAACCTAACCTAACCTAACCTAACCTAACCTAACCTAACCTAACCTAACCTAACCTAACCTAACCTAACCTAACCTAACCTAACCTAACCTAACCTAACCTAACCTAACCTAACCTAACCTAACCTAACCTAACCTAACCTAACCTAACCTAACCTAACCTAACCTAACCTAACCTAACCTAACCTAACCTAACCTAACCTAACCTAACCTAACCTAACCTAACCTAACCTAACCTAACCTAACCTAACCTAACCTAACCTAACCTAACCTAACCTAACCTAACCTAACCTAACCTAACCTAACCTAACCTAACCTAACCTAACCTAACCTAACCTAACCTAACCTAACCTAACCTAACCTAACCTAACCTAACCTAACCTAACCTAACCTAACCTAACCTAACCTAACCTAACCTAACCTAACCTAACCTAACCTAACCTAACCTAACCTAACCTAACCTAACCTAACCTAACCTAACCTAACCTAACCTAACCTAACCTAACCTAACCTAACCTAACCTAACCTAACCTAACCTAACCTAACCTAACCTAACCTAACCTAACCTAACCTAACCTAACCTAACCTAACCTAACCTAACCTAACCTAACCTAACCTAACCTAACCTAACCTAACCTAACCTAACCTAACCTAACCTAACCTAACCTAACCTAACCTAACCTAACCTAACCTAACCTAACCTAACCTAACCTAACCTAACCTAACCTAACCTAACCTAACCTAACCTAACCTAACCTAACCTAACCTAACCTAACCTAACCTAACCTAACCTAACCTAACCTAACCTAACCTAACCTAACCTAACCTAACCTAACCTAACCTAACCTAACCTAACCTAACCTAACCTAACCTAACCTAACCTAACCTAACCTAACCTAACCTAACCTAACCTAACCTAACCTAACCTAACCTAACCTAACCTAACCTAACCTAACCTAACCTAACCTAACCTAACCTAACCTAACCTAACCTAACCTAACCTAACCTAACCTAACCTAACCTAACCTAACCTAACCTAACCTAACCTAACCTAACCTAACCTAACCTAACCTAACCTAACCTAACCTAACCTAACCTAACCTAACCTAACCTAACCTAACCTAACCTAACCTAACCTAACCTAACCTAACCTAACCTAACCTAACCTAACCTAACCTAACCTAACCTAACCTAACCTAACCTAACCTAACCTAACCTAACCTAACCTAACCTAACCTAACCTAACCTAACCTAACCTAACCTAACCTAACCTAACCTAACCTAACCTAACCTAACCTAACCTAACCTAACCTAACCTAACCTAACCTAACCTAACCTAACCTAACCTAACCTAACCTAACCTAACCTAACCTAACCTAACCTAACCTAACCTAACCTAACCTAACCTAACCTAACCTAACCTAACCTAACCTAACCTAACCTAACCTAACCTAACCTAACCTAACCTAACCTAACCTAACCTAACCTAACCTAACCTAACCTAACCTAACCTAACCTAACCTAACCTAACCTAACCTAACCTAACCTAACCTAACCTAACCTAACCTAACCTAACCTAACCTAACCTAACCTAACCTAACCTAACCTAACCTAACCTAACCTAACCTAACCTAACCTAACCTAACCTAACCTAACCTAACCTAACCTAACCTAACCTAACCTAACCTAACCTAACCTAACCTAACCTAACCTAACCTAACCTAACCTAACCTAACCTAACCTAACCTAACCTAACCTAACCTAACCTAACCTAACCTAACCTAACCTAACCTAACCTAACCTAACCTAACCTAACCTAACCTAACCTAACCTAACCTAACCTAACCTAACCTAACCTAACCTAACCTAACCTAACCTAACCTAACCTAACCTAACCTAACCTAACCTAACCTAACCTAACCTAACCTAACCTAACCTAACCTAACCTAACCTAACCTAACCTAACCTAACCTAACCTAACCTAACCTAACCTAACCTAACCTAACCTAACCTAACCTAACCTAACCTAACCTAACCTAACCTAACCTAACCTAACCTAACCTAACCTAACCTAACCTAACCTAACCTAACCTAACCTAACCTAACCTAACCTAACCTAACCTAACCTAACCTAACCTAACCTAACCTAACCTAACCTAACCTAACCTAACCTAACCTAACCTAACCTAACCTAACCTAACCTAACCTAACCTAACCTAACCTAACCTAACCTAACCTAACCTAACCTAACCTAACCTAACCTAACCTAACCTAACCTAACCTAACCTAACCTAACCTAACCTAACCTAACCTAACCTAACCTAACCTAACCTAACCTAACCTAACCTAACCTAACCTAACCTAACCTAACCTAACCTAACCTAACCTAACCTAACCTAACCTAACCTAACCTAACCTAACCTAACCTAACCTAACCTAACCTAACCTAACCTAACCTAACCTAACCTAACCTAACCTAACCTAACCTAACCTAACCTAACCTAACCTAACCTAACCTAACCTAACCTAACCTAACCTAACCTAACCTAACCTAACCTAACCTAACCTAACCTAACCTAACCTAACCTAACCTAACCTAACCTAACCTAACCTAACCTAACCTAACCTAACCTAACCGGAGTCGCACGGTGCCCCTCGCCGCGAACAGATCGTTTTTCACTTGCTCCGCGCTCGAAAAATCGTAATTTTGGCAAAAATCACGCTAGAAAGCCGGGAAAAGTGTCATTGTGCTTTTTTCAACTCGCGCTATCCGGGACAGTATTTTCTGAAGGATTCCTGAAAGTTTGGAGAAAGTGACCCAGTTTTAACCTCAAAAAGTGCATAATTTCGACGGTTTTTTGAGGATTACTTCCGTTTTGTCGCGAGACCATATACTTTTTTGAATGTTTGTGAACGCGTCTTGATAGGACGCGTCGATTGACGTCAACTTTCGATTTTTCCGAAAGGAAACGCCGGAAATACGGTGGTTTTTCCGAAAACCACATGGCCACATGGTACTAGAACAGCTTACTTTTTCGAGTAGCTGTATGCACAGCAGCCAGGAGAACATCGGATGCGGCCGGGTGGCATTTTCAGTACTTCTGAAAGTTAAGTTCGTTTCGAGTTATTCACTTTTAAAAATACTCAAAATTTGTGACAGCCCTAGCTCCGTTATCATCGCGACGACCTACATTTTTTATTATCTTTAAGTTTAATTTTATGTTAGCTTAACATCCCCAAAAAATTTCAGATCTTTCAGTTAATTAGTTTCCATGATATAGCACTGAAAAATTTTAAGTAAAATCTGAAAACCATGAAAAACGCTCCCGAAAAATCTGAAAAAATCTGGTGTGGGTGAAAACACAATTTTAAGTATATTTAGATTTTTTAATTTTTTTATTTCATAAGACCAAATTTTTAAAGGGTGTTTTTGTATTTGAAAGGCCAATTTTATATTTTGTGACAGCCCTATTTTTTGTATCTGTGTCGTCGCGAGGAAATAATTAATTCTGTGACGTAGCCTATTTATTCTTCTATCATTTACAAAAAATCAGAACCTTGTGACTCTTGTAGGACGTAAGTTATTTAAATTCCCGTGAAAATAGGTAAAAACTACCCCTACAGTTAATTGCATCTAAAACATAGAATAAAAACCGCCTGGTTTCCGGAACAATTGCAGTAAAATCAGCAGCGGTAGATCCCATAACATACAAAAATTTCATTTTGAAAAAGTTTATAAATAAGGAAAATTCATAAAAACTTGTAAAATTTCACAAAATTTATTTCAAAATCCGATTTATATACTTAAATATTAATATTTATTAAAAATAAAAAAGCTAGGAGATAGGCAATTTAGTTAGAAATATTGTACAGTTATTTTTAGATTTTTATGTTTTATATCTAAGGACCTATTTATTTATTTTGGGACAGAGGGAAACTCAAAATTGCTAAAATTCAAGGGGTAGTTTCTTAGGAAATAAGGGTGCTGTTTGAATCTTCTCACCGCAGCGACTATTTTTTAGCCAAAATCTGTCAGTGTTTTGAATTTTAAAAAATTAGCTTCAAAATTCGGGGGGGTCATTTTCGGTTTCAAATTACGTAAACTCAAATTCAGAAAAAATTACAAAATTCATTATCTCGGTAACTATTAGGCCAATTTCGTTGGGGTTTTTTCCAAATACTGTAGAGTACCGAGCTCTATATTTTTTGCTGACACCTCTCATCTCTACATAGAGCAGAGAGAAAGATAGAGTTCTGGGGTGAGAAACTGACGGGGGGGGGGCGATAGTGAGTTGCACAGCTGGGCTCGAGTTCTTCAAGAAGGACTTCATTTGGGTAGAGTTCCTATATATAACTTTAAGCTCTACATAAAATATCCGTAGACACCATATTGAGGATCTCGAAAAACCGAGTGCAGCGAGCCCTCGCACTCTCTTCTGCGACCTGTAGATCGGGAGATATAAAGGATTGAAATTACGGCCGCCATTTTGGTTCGCCATCTTGTTTTTAGAAAAACGAGCGTATCTCCTGATAGATTTGTCGTAGAGGGACCGCGTTACCACTATTGGCTTCGGACGGACCGGCTCTATCTGATAGAGTCTACATACATTTTTGAGATTGGAGAGTGACTCTATTTTTGTAGAGTCACGCAGATATATTTTTCAGAAATTTATTTGACTGATTTGGATTGAGTGGGCCCGTCTGGTGTCGCTTAACTGGTTTATGACAGTCTAGCTCTATATAGAGCAAAGCAAAAATTTATAAGGTTACTTACCTAGACCACGGTCAACCGTTGACTGTGCAGACTGCAATAAGCGCTAACTCCTGGACCTGAAAAGAAAAATAAATATATACATATACAAAACTACATAGGACTTGGGGTTTATTGACTCCAAATTTAGGAATGCAAATACGTTTGTTTGCACTCCCGTGTTTGTGACTAAAGACGCTATCCCCCCTTTACAGGGATATAAAAACACTTACTGACCGTACTCTGACTATCCCCCCTATACAGGGATACTCAAGCACCAACCGGTGTTCTATGACTTCATTTTATTTTACTGATTGACGTTACCGACTGACTGAGCTTTCCTTGAACATGCCTCTTGCACACTCACCTTGCAAAATGATGACCGAGGTGACAGAGACTTGTACTGCTAACCCTCTGATTGGGTCGGAGAGAGCAAGACCCTCACCTAAGAAGCCGACACAGACTCCCAGCGTTCGTAAGAGTATTGGAGAGTGGGAGAACGGCAAGGGTGATGGATCTAAACCAACCACCTCTGCCACTTTTATTGTCTCGCCGAAAAAGTTGACGCAGATTCCGACGGCCCCTTCAAGGCCTTATCAGAAGACCATGTTGCCCTCTGAAAAGTCCGACAAACGACGAGGCTCCGTAGAGGCTACAGGTGGGTCGCCAAGGCTGATGGTGGCTCCCACCGACAGAGTGAAAGAGGGCAGACTCTGGCTTCAGAGGGCGAAGACTCATTTAGGAGAGTCTCGCAACCTGAGGTCAGACATTAAGGCTGGCATCACTCTGGCGGTGGAGGCTTTGTATCAGTTAATAAAGGACAGTGCAACCGAAACAGGACCTGACGCAAATAAATTAAAAAACAGTTGTACTAACTTTGAGGATAAAGGGAGTCAAGTTAGGGAAACGGGAGAAGGGGTGATAACAATGGGAAAGGAGGACGGGGAAGAGTTAAAAAGAATGTTGAAAGAACAAGGAGAAAAAATAGATCAAACTCAAAGGGAAATGATCTCCCTTAGAGAGACCATTGCGTCACAGGCAGCTTCACCAACTTACGCAAACGTGGCAGCAGTGCAGTCCAGAAGGCACGCGACCGAAAGGAGCGCTTTACACTCCATCGTTATAACGTCGAAAGACGAGAGCCACAGTGGCGATCAGGTGATGAGTGAAGTTAGAAAAGCCGTGAACGCAAAAGACGGATGGGTGACGGTAGAAAGGGTCAGGAAGGTCAAGGACAGAAAGGTGATCATAGGATGTAGTACGGAAGAAGACAGGAATAAAATAAAGGAGCGACTGAAGAGCGCAGATGGTCACCTTGTTGTTGAGGAGATGAAAAACCAGGATCCCATGCTGGTTTTCAAAGACGTCCTATCGTTCAATAGCAACGAGGACGTCTTGATGGCACTGAGGAACCAGAACGGGGAGGTGTTTCGCGGCCTTGACAAGAAGGATGACCGGGTGGACGTGAAATTCCGAAGACGGGCCAGGAACCCGCTCACGACCCACATAGCGCTGAGAGTGTCCCCGCAACTCTACAACCGCTTAATGGACAGAGGAGCTGTGCACATTGACATGCAAAGAGTACGGGTCGCAGATCAGTCCCCGTTAGTGCAGTGCTCTATGTGTTTGTCCTACGGACATGGAAGGCGGTTTTGCAAAGACACTCTCCCAAAGTGCAGCCATTGCGGCGGACCGCACGTTAGAGCGGAATGCGCGGACTATTTGGCGGCAGCGCCACCGACTTGCTGCAACTGCATAGCCACCAAAACAGATAACTTTGAGCATAACGCCTTTAGCTCTGACTGCCCAGTGCGTAGAAGGTGGGAGGCACTGGCAAGAGCTAAAGTAGCGTATTGCTAAGGTGGTCACTAGTCGCTCCGGGGCAGGCAACCCCACCAGAAGATATGCAGTAGCCCAGGCGAACCTCCAGAGGAAAGAGCTGGCAACCACGGAACTCATGATTGAGGCCAGCAAGCGAAAACTCGCATTCGCTTTGGTCCAGGAACCTTATGTGGGTGGAATGGGGAGGATGAAAGACTACCGTGGGGCGAGAGTCTTCCAATGCTCAGCAGTAGGAGATGGGACGGTGAAAGCGGCTATCGTTGTCTTTGACGACGATCTTGACGTCACCCAGTGCCCGAAACTCACGACCAACAATATCGTTGTTCTGAGGATCCGAACTTGCGCTTGGGAAATCGCGGCGGTTTCTTTCTATTTCGAGCCAGACCAACCTATAGGGCCATACCTGGATCAGATCAGAAAGATCAGAGAGGAGCTGGGCTCGAGAGGACTGCTGATAGGAGGCGATTGCAACGCCAAGAGCACCTGGTGGGGCAGCAACATAGAAGACCACAGGGGAGTTGAGATGTCCGGTACCCTGGAAGAGTCTGGATTGCAGGTACTCAATAGAGGTGATACGCCCACTTTCGACACCGTGAGAGGTAATAAGACGTACACCAGCTTTGTAGATATAACAGCCTGTACAGAAGATCTACTAGATCTAGTAGACAACTGGAGGGTAGACCAGGAGATGACGAGCTCGGACCACAACACTATCCTACTCGATATAAATCTCCGCAGGAGTAGAGGCCTCAGAGTTCAAAGAACGACGAGGCTATATAACACAAAGAAGGCAAATTGGGACATTTTTAACAACATGATCTCGGACCATTATTCGGAAAGCAATATAAATGTAAATTCAATAGGCACTATCGAGTCAAAACAAGAATTAGAGAAAGTTGTAACAAAAATTACAAAAATTATTACAGCCGCATGTCAAGCCAGCATGCCCATAAAAAAGAGTACGGAGGTACTCAAGGTCCCATGGTGGAATGACGAGCTCGCAAGGCTAAAGAAAGTTGCCACTACCTTCAGGCGCAAGATAAAAAATGCGGCACCGTACCGCAAAGAAATAGTGGTAGCTGAGTACCTGATAAAGAAAGAGGAATATGAGTGCCAAGCCAAGAAAGCCCAAACAGACAGTTGGAAGGAGTTCTGTAGAAGACAGGACAGAGAGGGAGTGTGGGACGGTATATACCGTATAATCCGTAGGACCACCAGGAGACAAGAAGACTTGACCTTAACCAAAGAAGGTGCATATCTAAACCCAAAAGAGTCAGCGAACTTACTAGCGGAGACATTCTACCCACAAGACCTGGAGGAAACTGACGACGAAGATCATCGCCGCATCAGAGAAGCGGCAGAGCGGGTAAACGAGTGGAAGCATGATGAGAATCATGACGCACCGTTTACACTGCTGGAGCTAAAGACCGCGGTGGGAAGTTTCAACCCAAAGAAGGCCCCGGGAGCGGATGGCTTCACAGCAGATATCTGCAGCAGAGCTATCTACCAGGACCTGGACGTATCGCTTGCCCTCTTCAACAAGTGCTTAGAGATAGGTCACTTTCCGGACATCTGGAAGCAGGCAACCGTGGTAGTCCTGAGAAAGCCGGGCAAAGACGATTATACGAACCCCAAAGCTTACAGGCCCATCGGTCTGTTGCCGGTTTTGGGGAAGGTCCTGGAGAAGATGACAGTAGCAAGGATCAAATGGCACATCATACCGAGGATTAGTACTCGCCAGTTTGGGTTCATGCCCCAGAAAAGCACCGAAGACGCCCTCTATACACTGATACACCGAATCCAGGGTCTGATTGAGCGTAAAAAGCTGGTAACCCTAGTGTCATTAGATATAGAGGGGGCCTTCGACAGCGCATGGTGGCCGGCTATCAGAATGCGACTGGCTGAGGAAAAGTGTCCGGTAAATATCAGGAGGCTACTGGATAGCTATCTCGCCTGCAGAAAAGTCAGTGTAAGATTCGCTGGGGAAGAATGCACTAGGAGCACCAACAAAGGTTGCGTGCAGGGGTCAATCGGTGGTCCCATCCTGTGGAACCTTCTGTTGGACTCTCTGTTGCGAGAACTGGAACGGATGGGTGTGTATGTGCAGGCTTTCGCTGACGACGTAGTCATGATCTTTGACGGAGACACTGGACTTGACGTCGCGAGGCAGGCAAACGCGGCGCTCGCCTACGTTCGGCAGTGGGGAATCAGAAACAAGTTGAAGTTTGCGCCGCACAAAACTTGCGCAATGGTCCTGACCAAGAAACTCAAGTACGACACCCCACTGCTGAACATGGGAGGAGTCAGCGTTGGCATGTCGCGAGATGTCAAGATCTTAGGACTGACCATTGACGATCGACTGACTTTCAACAAACACGTCTCGCTACAAAGCCGGAAAGCCTTAGACATATACAAGCAGCTGTCTAAAGCTGCAAAGGTGGACTGGGGTTTACACACAGACATCGTAAGGATCATTTACACGGCTACAATAGAGCCAATATTAATGTACGCATCCGCGGTGTGGGCGCCTGCAGCCAGGAGGATCGGGGTGCGCAAGTTGCTCGACACGGTCCAAAGAGGTTTCGCTCAGAAGCTCTGCAAATCGTACCGTACAGTTTCTCTACACTCAGCACTGGTGTTGGCGGGGATACTACCTCTTGACCTCAGAATACAAGAAGCAGCCGCATTGTACGAGGCAAAAAGAGGGTCACCCCTGCCTGACCTGGGAGATAGAGAGACAGAGCGCCCGGTAAGGTTTGCAGAAGCTCCTCATCCGGCAGAACATATGGCGATGGAAATTACTCAACTGGTGGACCAAAGCCTTGTGGACAGGTACAATGTGCAGCAGGTGCGAATCTTCACCGACGGCAGCAAGATTGAGGGAAAGGTTGGAGCCGCGCTATCCTTATGGAATAGTGAGGCTGAAATTCAGAACCTCAAGCTTAGTCTGTCCGCGTACTGCACAGTCTACCAGGCGGAGCTCCTAGCCATATGTAAAGCCACGAGCGTTATCCTCAAGAGGAGGGAGATGACTTTTGGTCTATACAGCGATTCGAGAGCCGCACTGGAGACGGTCGCTAACCATTGGTCTCTCCACCCGCTGGCCGTGGAGACGAGGGAGAACCTGCGGAAGGCCGTGGCCCAGGGCAAGGATGTATCCTTGTTCTGGGTTAAGGCCCACGCAGGCCTACCCGGGAACGAGCGCGCCGACGATCTGGCCAAACAAGCTGCTATTGCATTGAAAAGGAAACCAGACTACGACCTGTGTCCTATTTCGTATGTTAAAAGGCTTATAAGGCAAACATCTTTATTAGTATGGAACAGTCGCTATAAGGCTGGAGACACGGCGTCGGTCACAAAGGTTTTCCTTCCCGATGCAATTGGGGCTTATCGCTTTGTTCGCAAGGCCAAGCCTGAGGGTAAACTCACCCAAATACTCACGGGGCATGGTGGATTCTCCCAGTACCTGAACCGCTTCAAGTTAAAGGAGAGTCCATCATGCATCTGTGAGCCCAACACCAGCGAAGATGTCGTGCATCTCCTTGTAGATTGTCCCGCCCACGCATCACGAAGGTTCAACCTCGAGCAGCAACTGGGTACAAAGATTACTGTCGACAAACTAAGCGATTTACTTACCAGCAAGTTAAGCACAGATAAGTTTATAAATTACTGCATCCACATATGTGAAATTGTAAACAATAGAAATAAAAGTAGATAAATAAGCATTTGTTAAATTATATAATAAATTATATAAAAATTAGCAAAACTGTAGAATTAGATAAATAATGTATAAAAAGATTAATTGTAGTAATATAAGTAAGTAAGTAAGGAAGAAAAAAAAAAAAAAAAAAAAAAAAAAAAAAAAAAAAAAAATATATATATATATATATATGACTAACCTTTTAAAACCCTTACCCATCCATGTATAGTGGAAAAATGTTAGATGCATGCAGTGTTGTATAAGAAAATAGAATACACATAAATGTTAGAAACAAATAATATCAGTTATTTTAGATTTATATAAAGTAGACAGTAAAAATGAAGAAAATGTTTATACCTAAGTAGCTAGATATAGACAAAATAAAATGTAAGGCAAATTCCCCCTCTCGTACTTCAATCCTGGAAGAATATCCAGGGAATACGATGAGCAGTGAGCAGGAGTGGTTTTTAGCCGGTAAGAGTCCGGCACTGCCGCGACTGTCCTATTCGTGGGACAGTCGCGGCGTCCATGAGGATTTTCCACACTGCTCCAATAAAAAAAAAAAAAAAAAAAAAAAAAAAAAAACCTAACCTAACCTAACCTAACCTAACCTAACCTAACCTAACCTAACCTAACCTAACCTAACCTAACCTAACCTAACCTAACCTAACCTAACCTAACCTAACCTAACCTAACCTAACCTAACCTAACCTAACCTAACCTAACCTAACCTAACCTAACCTAACCTAACCTAACCTAACCTAACCTAACCTAACCTAACCTAACCTAACCTAACCTAACCTAACCTAACCTAACCTAACCTAACCTAACCTAACCTAACCTAACCTAACCTAACCTAACCTAACCTAACCTAACCTAACCTAACCTAACCTAACCTAACCTAACCTAACCTAACCTAACCTAACCTAACCTAACCTAACCTAACCTAACCTAACCTAACCTAACCTAACCTAACCTAACCTAACCACTATTGAAGACAAAACAGAAATTAAAATAAATGTATATGAAACTTTATTTACCCGAATAAATATATACAAGCATAGAGTAGCGGGAGTCCCACCCGGCAAAGAATGAATGTCGATGGATACAAGAAAGACTAAGTATGCGGCTTGAAAGTGCGAGAGGAATACATGCGAGAACTTGAATGTATGAGTCATATAGACAAATAAGGACCCGGTGATCTCACGATCGGGGAAAAGCACAAAAAAAAAAAAAAAAAAAAAAAAAAAAAAAAAAAAAAAAAAAAACCTAACCTAACCTAACCTAACCTAACCTAACCTAACCTAACCTAACCTAACCTAACCTAACCTAACCTAACCTAACCTAACCTAACCTAACCTAACCTAACCTAACCTAACCTAACCTAACCTAACCTAACCTAACCTAACCTAACCTAACCTAACCTAACCTAACCTAACCTAACCTAACCTAACCTAACCTAACCTAACCTAACCTAACCTAACCTAACCTAACCTAACCTAACCTAACCTAACCTAACCTAACCTAACCTAACCTAACCTAACCTAACCTAACCTAACCTAACCTAACCTAACCTAACCTAACCTAACCTAACCTAACCTAACCTAACCTAACCTAACCTAACCTAACCTAACCTAACCTAACCTAACCTAACCTAACCTAACCTAACCTAACCTAACCTAACCTAACCTAACCTAACCTAACCTAACCTAACCTAACCTAACCTAACCTAACCTAACCTAACCTAACCTAACCTAACCTAACCTAACCCGAGTATCCCCCCAACCCTCGTGGCGGTCGGATCGTTTTTAGAGGCGCTCCGCAGTTAAAAATACTAAAAAGTGGTCAAAACCAGTCCGATTTGCGTAAAATAAGTGTCAGTCGACGCGCAATAAGTTGGCTCATGCCGCAAAGTGAAATTTGTGACTCTGGATTGCGGTGAAAACTGTGGAAAACCGAAAAACCTTTAATAGGTTATAATCTTCAAAGTGTTGAAACAGAAAAAGACGATTGAGGCGGAAACGAAAGCGGTGACCGCCCATTTTTAATTCGCCATTTTATGTGGGCAGGGAATATCTACAAACCAGGAATTTTCTGGAAATTTCTAGAAGATAATTTTGATAGAAAATTAGAAAAACTGAAAACCACGTGTGCACGAGGTAGCAGAAGGAGCTGTCGCGGAGACCCCGTTTCTTCGCAGCTCTTCGCCCCGTCAGAGGAGAAGACCCCTGGTGCCACTGAAAATTTTTTATGATAAGTAGTTCTATTGTTATTTAATTAAGAAAATTACAAATTTGACACTAATTATCTCGGAAACTAAATCGGTAACCTGTTCGTTTTTTAAAGGGACTAGCTGCGCGCTAGAGCCCTTAGCCCGAATTATTTTATTTATTATTTTTATCTTTTTTCGTTTCCGAGATATTTAAATTTAATTGAAAAACCCGGTTTTAGCTGAAAAAACCAATTGATATTTATGTTTCTTGAAATTTTGTTTTATGTGCAGTTAGGGGCTTAATTTACCTCTATTATACAAATTTTAGTTTAATTTTAGGTCTTTTTGTTCAGGAGATACGAATTTTTAAAGAATTTTTACGAAATTAGCAGGAAATATCCATTTTTTAATATTTTTGACACCATAATAGTTCTTAACTAACCAAAAACATCTCATACAGTCAAAACCTAGACTTCCTGGGACGCATAGAGACAGATCTACGCGAATTAATTTTGTTTTCGGCCATTTTTGATTGAAGGTTAACAACTTTGGAACCTCGTGGCTCCTGAACCAGAAGGGATAGAAGTACCGGGTTTTCAAAGTTATTATTAAGGGTTTATAGAGAACACAATTTTTAAGCTTTCAGGCACTTTCGGGACTTGAAATTTTTCAGCGCTGAAACAGCTTTTGGTAGTTAGCCGGGGTCAGGGGACCCACGTATATCGAAACCGCATCTCTCTGCGACGAATGGTCGCCAAGTAATTGTCAAACAAAGTTGGCATTTGACAGCTGGGCGGCCATCTTGGAAAGTTTTAACTTGACATATCTCCGGTCCTAGTGGTCGTAGAGAGCTGAGAATTGCGGATTCGCGCTTGGGAAACCAATTTCTACCCTATCGGTAGGTTTTTCAGGCGATTTGGTGCTGAAGATTTTCAGGTTCCTGAAAGCTAGCTTGCGCGACCGAGCGCGTCGAGCCAAGTAAGACAAACCCAAACACGGCTGTTTTGCGGCCGCGGGGGGGAAAGTTATACCGGGTCGAAGGTCGACTTTGACAGTTCTAGAACTGTCAAACGAAACTTTAGGCTCGGATAACTCCTAAACCGGCGGTCGTAGAGGATCCGGGTTTTTTCGGGAGACATTGGCGGGCTCAACTCTCTCTACCTAGAGAGATTTTATCGAAATTCCTGCTGAAATAAATTTTCAGCCTGAAACCTGACTGTGAGGATAGCACTCATCGAGCCAAGTCTGGGGAACCCAAGAACGGCGGTATTCGGTCGAACGGTTCCGGAGAAAACGCCGTTAACCTAATTTTGGTAGCCATCTTGGGCAGTTAACCCAAAACTTCAATCGGCCATATCTCCGGAACCCTTTGCAGCAGACCCGCCGAGTTTGGAATCATACGAGAGGGCTCGGGGAGTGCTTTCATTCTAAGGGTAGAGTTTGCCTCTACATAGGGACAAAATTTTTTTTTTTTTAAATATTGCTTTAAGACTAAATTTAGTTTGTGACTGTAAAAAGGCTGCATACTTTACTGACAGCGGTTATTATATTGACATCAGACGGCATCCCCCTTTTACAGGGATATTATATATCAATTCCAACCTCGACCATTGACTATCCTCCTTTACAAGGATAGTGTAGAATTTACACTGACCTTTTATTATTCCTCCTATATTGACTCTGACTATACCCTATATACAGGGATAGTAGAACTAATCTAGTTAGTAGGACATTACCATATTTTTAATAAAAGACGATCTACCCAGTGACGATATCATGACTCTCACACATACGCCCCGAAAGCAGGCCACCCCAGAAACCAGTTCCCCAGTCGACAAAGAGAAGGCAGGACCTTCTCCAAAAACGGCACCCACTCCTAATGTTCGCAAGAGCATTGGAGAATGGGAAAACAGTAAGGCCAAGGAACCAAGGGCAACTGCATCAACCACATTTTTGGTGTCGCCAAAAAAGCAAGCTCAGATCCCAGCAGCTCTCCCAAGAGTAGCGCTAAAGTCTACATTGCCTCAAATTGGTAAAGAAACGAAGCGACGAAGTTCTATGGAGGCTGCGGGAGGTTCGCAAAAGACAATTGCCTCGACCGACAGAGTGACCGAAGGCCGGACCTGGCTTCAGAGGGCAAAAACCCAATTGGGGGAATCACGTAATCTGAAGTCGGAAATAAAGGCAGGTATCACTCTGGCGGTCGACTCAATGTACAAGCTCATTAAAGATGCGGCAGCGGAGCTTGAAGCCCATAGACAAAAACTTGGTCCTTTAGAAGCAGAGGAACTGTCGACTCAGAGGGAAGACACAGGAGAAACAGTTCTCCTCATGAGCAAAATAGAAAAGCACTCCAAACTGCTGGAAGAAAATAATAAGCGCATGGAGGATCTTAAAACAGCATTGGAGGAGCAAAGATCGCACATAGGGACTCCCTCTTACGCGAGGGTGGCTGCGGCTCGTAGTGTAGGCGCGACTATAGGAAAACGCAACACGCTGCACTCAGTCGTAGTTACCTCAAAAGACGAGACAGAGACTGGGGAGCAGGTACTGGAAAGGGTGCGGAAGGCTGTGGAAGCAAAGGAAGGTTGGGTTAAGGTAGAAAGGGTGAGGAAGGCTAAAAATAGAAAGGTAGTTATGGGCTTCGAGACTGAGGGTGAGAGGGATAAGGTAAAGGAGAGACTAGAGAGGAATAGCACCAACCTCACCGTGGAGGCTGTGAAAAATAAAGACCCGATGCTGATACTCAGGGACGTCTTAGCGTTAAATACGGATGAAGATGTCAAAAAAGCCCTGAGGAATCAGAATCAAGACGTTTTTCGCGGCCTCCACGATGGAGAAGACAGACTAGAAGTCCGATATAGGAGAAAGACAAGGAACCCGCACTCCGTACACATAGTCCTGAGCACGTCTCCCGAGCTATGGCAGCGAGTGACAAAAAGGGGATATGTCCACGTGGACCTGCAGAGGATCCGGGCTGAAGACCAGACCCCACTAATGCAGTGCACTCGCTGCCTGGCCTACGGGCATGGGCGAAGGCACTGTACGGAGAAGGTGGACCTGTGTAGCCATTGTGGTGGTCCTCACCTGAAGACCGAATGCCCAGACTGGATAGCGGGGGGCACGGCTGTGTGCAGCAACTGTGAAAGGGCTAACATGATAAATAAGGAGCACAACGCCTTCAGCGCCGAATGCCCCGTCCGCCAAAAATGGGATGCAATAGCGCGGTCAACCACTGCATATTGCTAAGGGCGCACCAGGACAAATAATCGCCCTTAAATTCGCACAGGCCAACCTCCAACGCAAAAAGCTGGCAACCAACGAGCTGCTGTTGGAGGCAGAGAAACGGGGTATCTCTGTGGCGCTCCTGCAAGAGCCATACGTTGGAAGTGCAAAAATGATGAAAAGCCAGAGGGGAGTGCGGATCTTCCAAGACACTGGTACCGGAGATAGAGTTGTCAAGGCTGCAATTGCGGTCTTTGACAAAAACTTAAAAGTAATCCAATACCCGGAATTCACCACGGAAAATATTGCCGTTGTGGGAATACAAACCAGTGCTTGGGAGATCACACTCACTTCTTTTTATTTCGAGCCGGACAAGCCAGTTGAGCCTTACCTGTATCAACTAAGACGGATATGTACGGCTAACGGCTCAAAACCGTTTCTCGTTGGAGGGGACGCCAATGCGAAGAACACCTGGTGGGGGGGCATGGTGGTTGACCGCAGAGGAGAGGACGTGTGTGGGACTTTTGGCGGGCTCGGGCTGAATATCCTCAATGCAGGGGAAATTCCGACCTTCGACACCATTAGGGGAGGTCAGCGCGTCAGCAGCTATGTCGACCTAACTGCATGCTCCGACAACATCCTAGGACTGGTGGAGCGCTGGAGAGTAGACGAGGGTCTCACAAGCTCTGACCATAACGGCATACTCTTTGACTTTAGGCTGGAGAGAGCGAAAGGAGTTCAAATAGAAAGAACAACACGCATCTTCAATACCAAAAAAGCAAATTGGCAAAAATTTCATGGGAAATTCGCGCAATTGAAAATAGACTCAAAATTTAATAAAACCGCAATAGAACAAATCTTTAGTACCGAATCATTAGACAAATATACAAATAACTATACAGATATGATACAGAAAGCATGCCACGAGGCAATGCCTATTAAAAAAGTCAAAGAGAAACTTGCCATGCCGTGGTGGACGGAGAAACTCGCTGAGATGAAGAGGAGCGTCGCCACCAGTAAAAGGAGAGTGCGATGCGCTGCCCCAATCCGAAGACCGATGGTTGTCGAGGAATACCTTAAACGGAAAAAGGAATATGAGGCAGAGGCAGCTCGAGCCCAGACCGAGAGCTGGAAAGAGTTCTGCACCAAGCAGGACAGGGAAGGGGTATGGGAGGGGATTTACAGGGTTATTGGAAGGACAACGCAGAGAGGGGTGGACTTACCGATGATGGAGAATGGTAAGGTGC
The DNA here is from genome assembly GCA_961205895.1 of Mythimna pallens. NCBI lineage: Eukaryota > Metazoa > Arthropoda > Insecta > Lepidoptera > Noctuidae > Mythimna > Mythimna pallens. The sequence goes on along the minus strand of OY540842.1, from coordinate 23,732,787 downwards.
TCGACGCGGAAGGCTCCGTAAAATTGATTGCGGAAACTTTTTACCCGGAGGACCTAAAAAGCACCGATAACACCCATCACGGAAATACTCGGGCAAAAGCTGAAACGGTGAACGAGAAAGCGGCAGAAGATTCCGAAGATCCACCCTTCACGCCAACTGAACTGCGTATTGCCTGTGAATCCTTTAACCCAAAGAAGGCTCCGGGAATAGATGGTCTCACAGCTGAAATATGCAGCCAAGCCATTGGAGGGGAACCTGATTCCTTCCTGGCCCTTCTGAATCAATGCCTTAAATTCGGACATTTTCCGAAGCCCTGGAAGGAGGCCACGGTGGTGGTGCTAAGAAAACCGGGAAAAAGAGACTACACCACCCCAAAATCATATAGGCCCATAGGCCTCCTACCAGTTCTGGGCAAGATATATGAGAAGATGTTGATGGCTCGCCTCAGGTTCTATATTATACCAAGGATGAGTACTCGCCAGTACGGATTCATGCCCCAGAAGAGCACGGAAGACTCCCTCTATGACCTTATAAAGCACATCAGAGATAAACTCGACCGAAAAAAGATAGCCGTGCTAATATCCTTGGACATAGAGGGAGCCTTCGATAGCGCCTGGTGGCCAGCTATAAGAGTCCGGCTGGCTGAGGAAAAGTGTCCTCTTAACCTGAGGAGGGTCATCGACAGCTACTTAAAGGACAGAAGGGTCAGGGTTAGATATGCGGGTGAAGAATTCTCCAAGGGCACGAGTAAAGGCTGCGTACAGGGCTCCATTGGAGGCCCAGACTTCTGGAACCTTCTATTGGATCCCCTCCTAAAAAGCCTGATAGAAAAAGACGTCTATGTGCAGGCGTTCGCGGATGACGTGGTCCTTGTCTTCGACGGTGACCGAGCAATGGAATTAGAACGTAAGGCAAACGCTGCCCTTGAGCATGTTCAGGCGTGGGGTGTCGAAAACAAGTTAAAGTTTGCGCCGCAAAAAACTAACGCGATGACGATTACAAGGAAACTGAAATACGACACCCCACGACTGAGCATGGGCGGAGTCGAAATAAATATGTCTAAGGAAATTAAAATCCTGGGGGTCACCGTCGACGACAAGTTGACTTTCAACACGCACGTGGGGAGCGTCTGTAGAAAGGCTATAAACATTCATAAGCAGTTGTGCAGGGCAGCGAAAATTAGCTGGGGACTAAACCCCGAAATAGTTAAAATTATTTATATAGCCACGATAGAGCCGATTATCCTGTACGCCGCTAGTGTATGGGCTCCAGCGGCGGGTAAGCTGGGAATTATAAAACAGCTGGGCGTCGTGCAGCGTGGGATAGCACAAAAGATGTGCAAGGCGTACCGCACCGTCTCTCTCAACTCAGTGCTCCTGTTGGCGGGGATACTTCCTCTGGATCTCCGAGTTCGTGAGATGGCCTCACTCTATGAGGCCAAGAGAGGAGTGTTACCGCCAATATTGGGGGGCAGGGAGATGGAGCGGCCAGTGCCCGCGTTGAGGTCCCCACACCCCGCTAAGCGTATCGACCTGGAGTTCAAAAGTCTGGTGGACCGGGAGCAGGTCGCGGCCAGCGCCAAACCGGAGATAAGAATTTTTACCGACGGGAGCAAAATTGGGGGGCGTGTCGGTGCTGCGTTGTCCTTGTGGAACAACGAGGCCGAAACACGTACCCTCAAGCTGGCGCTACCAAAATATTGCACGGTCTACCAGGCGGAGCTCTTGGCGATATGCAAGGCAACGGGGGAAATCCGGAAGAGTACGGCATCCACATTTGGCGTCTACAGTGACTCAATGGCAGCCCTCATGGCAGTGAAAAATCACAGTTGCCTTCACCCCCTGGCAGTGGAAGCTAGAGAAAACTTGACAGCCGTTTCTCTCCAGAACAAGGTAGTTGACTTGTTCTGGATAAAGGCACACGCAGGGATTGAGGGTAACGAGAGAGTGGATCAGCTGGCAAAAGAGGCTGCCATTTTGAGCAAAAAGAAGCCAGACTATGATCTTTGTCCTGTCTCATTCGTCAAGCGTTGCATTCGTTCGGCAACGCTTGACGAATGGAACAGCAGATACAGAACCGGCACCACGGCATCCGTCACAAGGATGTTCTTCCCATCTGCCGTGGAGGCGTACAGGATAGTCAGGAAGTTACAAATAAGTGGAATTTTGACTCAGGTCATGACGGGGCACGGTGGATTCTCTGAATACTTGTACCGTTTTAAGTGTAAGGAGAGTCCATCGTGCATCTGTGACCCAAATATCGCAGAGTCAATACCACACCTGCTGATTCGCTGCCCTGCATACGCTTATGAAAGGAATGATATAGAACAAGAAATTGAAATAGATCTAAGTGAGGACAGTATAGGCGTAATAATGATGGGAAAGAAAAGAAAAGTCTTTTTGGAGTACTGCGTACAAATCGCTAAAAAAGCAATTATACGAAATAGAACCGATCGGTAAAGTATGCAACCACAATATAGTAGCATATATTAGTAGGGCATATAAAATAAGATAGTTAAGTAAATAAAAATATTGTGAGCAGTAAAACAAAATAAAAATTAGAAACGGAACGACTCGTAGATACTAGAAACAAATAAAATAAGCTTAAAAATGTAACTTGAATAAGACCTATTACTTATAAGAATAAATAGTCAAAACTGTATTATTTACCCCTAGAAACCATTAAAGTATGTATACATGAAATGGAAAATATGTAGTAATAAATAATATAAAATTTAGTCTAAGCAATGTAAATTTAAATGTAGAACTGTAAGTTAAAATAATTAAGAAACAAATGTACCCTAGAAAGAGAGATCCTTGTAATTATGAAAAATAAAGGCAATTAGAGTATTATTTGCCCTCGAGATAAATAAAAACATGAATATGTAAAACGTCAGGCTATAATAGACCAGTCAGTAATATGGGAGTCCCACCCATAAACGAGAATAAAAGAGGAAGAACGTAAGAAAGAAATAGAATGCTGAATAAAAGTGCGAGAGGAAAGCTAGCGAGAACTGGTATGAAAGGAAACTAGCTTAGATAGTAGACTCTGATTATGTCAGGGGTAGAGATAAAAAAAAAAAAAAAAAAAAAAAAAAAAAAAAAAAAAAAAAAAAAAAAAAAAAAACCTAACCTAACCCAGTATCCCCCCAACCCTCGTGGCGGTCGGATCGTTTTCGGTGACGCTCCGTACATAGAAAATCTAAAAACCGGTATAAAGTTGTCCGATTTTGACGAGTGAGGTGTCTTTGTGCTGGGCAAAGTGAGACCTACACGCCCTTGTGATTTTTCACACTCGGATTGCAGTGCACCAGTGTGAAAACCCGAAAAAACCTCATGAATTGAGGTTAAGTTCAAAGAAAAAATCTTCAATCACGCACGCTGCGGAATTTAGATCGACGACCTACCTTTTTTGTTGGAAAAAAGGGAGGGGGTAGCTGCCGCACACCGTCGGGACGACCCAGAAGCCTGAAAAACCCAAATCACTTGAAGTTATTCATGAAAAACGAAAACCACGTGGAGCTGAAAGTAGTGAAAACGCAGAGCCAGGTGACTGAAACTTTGCAGTTATAATCTTCCTTTATACTCAAGACTGGTACTGCAAGTATTTTTGTCGTACCTATTATATATGATTTTTACAAGGACTTTGAAATCTCTAAAATTTGACCCTAATATCTCCGGATATAAGCCACTTTTTGAAAATCTTCAACTGCAGTTTTTGGCGCGCTTATTAGTGGAACACAAATTGTAAATTTCAGATTTTTTAAGTTAATAGTTTCTGAAATATAATAAATTTTATAAATAATTCACTTTTTCGAAAAAATTTCTATGTTACTATTTAGTTTTATCAAGTTATGTTTTTTGTCCATATAGCACATGGTTTTTCAAATTTTTTGCCGTTTTTGCCAAATTTTTATGTTTAGTGGATCCTGAGATATCGATTTTTTTCTATTTTTAGGCATTTATTCCAAATTTAACAAGAAATAACAAATTTTGACTTCGGGACAGGATCCAATACGTCTATTGTGACCCATTTAAGCCCAAACACAGGCTAATTATCTTAAAAACTGAGAATTTTGTTAAATTCCACCATTTTGGTTTTTTGGGTTCAAAATTTCAAGTTGCTATATCTCAGGAACTACTGGGCCGATTGCACTCGGCTTTTCGCCTTAAGTTGAGACGTTTTATGGTCCTTGGCAATTGTTGGGTTTCAGGAGCTTTTGACCTGAAAAGTTTTTCTTAGCTGAAACGGTTTTCAGGATATACTCGAAGTGACGCCGAGCTGTACATCCAAAACCCGAACTTTCTCCGACGAAGGGTTCCGAAATTACGGGCCTTTAAACCTGACTTTTGACAGTTCGGCGGCCATCTTGTTTGACTTCAAACCGCAATAACTCCGGAACCAGGAGTCGTAGGAAGTTGCGGATTTTGATTTTAGACACAGGGGCTCCTTGCCTTCCTTATCCTGCATCTTTCAGGCAGTTTTGAGCCAATAAAATTTTAGGGTCCTGAAAACGGTTTCAGTAGATAGGCGAGCTCAGGCCAGGATAGGAGAGTTCAAACTCGCTGGGTTTGCGACCATCTGGAACGGAGATATTACCTGCCAAAGTTTGACTTTGACAGTTGTGCCGCCATCTTGTCATATTACAAACACCTATATCTTCGCAACGGAGGGTCGCATAGCAGTGGGGTTTTCTCTGTGAGAATCGTCTTATACTTTTCTTGCGAGTGGGTTGGCTTTCAGGCGTTTTCAGGGGAGAAAAATTTTTCAGCCTGAAAAGTATACCACTGCGTGGATCTTGTCGAGCGCAGTAAGACAAGCCGAAACACGGGGGTTTTCGGTTCATTGGCTACTGAGAAAATCGATTTTAACCATATTTTGGCTGCCATCTTGGATAAAAACCAAATTTTTTGAACTTGAATTGCTCCGGAACCCTTGGAGCTAGTTACCTCGTGTTTGGGTTTGTTGGAACGGGCTTGGCGGGCTCTATGCAGTGATAATATTGGATTGACTCTACATAGAGCCATTTATGTGAAGTCAACAAAAACAGGCTCTGTTAGTGGAAATTGAGCTTTAGACCAACACAGAGCTCCTGACCGCTACCTATAATTAGGTTTCTTAGGGTAGTGTTCAAGAAGAGAGAGAGAAAAGAAAAAAAAAAAAAAAAAAAAAAAAATTTTTTTTTTTTTTTTTTACAACGTTTGGTTGTAAAAACTATCCAAGCTATTAGTACTTGTGCGGTTTTAAAAGTTTTAAACTTTTACTTATTTTGTGCGTACATTCTTTTTCTTTTATTTTATACATCATTTTATCTTTACCTTACTGTCCCTATTGACGTATATTATTATTTGACGCATACTCTCCAACATGTTCGGCCATAGAACTCCGCTAAAAGCAGCCGGAGGCAAAAAGTCACCGCCTAAACCTGGAGCAGTTGTTTCCTCAAATGTTAGGCGCAGCATAGAGAACTGGGAAGCCCCAAACAGCAGCCCCGATCTCGCTACAATTGAACAGACGTCGCAGGCCGGCCCTGCAAAAATAAAAACAAAACTTGCTTTTACGCAAGAGAGTGTGGCAGTGACACAAATAAGAAAGTCTGTCGACACACTCTCACCGCCAAATATTAAATATTCTGACCGAACTGCGGAAGCAAAGGCCTGCCTCGTCAAGGCAAAACTGCATCTAAACAGCTCCAGGAATACAAAGACAGAGATTAAGAACAGTATTTTTGAAGCTACTGAACGGCTCTACCAGCTAGTAAAGGAAGTCGAACTGGAGCTAAAACTAGCTAAGCAAAACATTGTTAGGGAACAGCCCGTTCAAGAGCCACAAACAATTTACAAAACTCCTCCCGATAACCCTGACACTGCTACAATTTTACAAAAAATGGAACACCAAACAAACCTGGTGGAAAACCATAAAAAGATAGAGGAGCTAAAGGATGCAATTGACCACCAAAGAAAGTTCCTTGAGCAGGGAATTACCTACGCGAGTGTGGCCTCAGCGCAAGGAGTAAGAGTAATGCCAAGGCGAAACACTTTGCACTCGGTAGTGGTTACCTCCAAGGACGAAACGGAAACAGGTGATGAAGTGCTCGACAAAGTGAGGAAAGCAGTGAATGCAAAAGATGGGTGGATAAAAGTCGAAAGGGTGAGGAAAGCCAAGGATAGGAAAGTAATAATAGGCTTACAAACCGAAGAAGAAAGGAGCAAGATAAAAGACCGACTTCAGAAAGAAGGTGTTGACCTCACTGTCGAGGAAGTCAAAAACAAGGATCCGCTTCTGATCTTAAGGAACGTTTTGGTAGTTAACTCTAATGAAGACATCCTTAAAGCGTTACGAAATCAGAACCAGGGTGTTTTTGATGGCCTCGACACTGAGGAAGACAGGGTGGAGGTTAGATACCGAAGAAGAACAAGGAACCCACATATTGGCCACGTTATAATCGGTGTCTCGCCCACTATCTGGCGACGAGCGGTGGACATTGGGACCGTTCACATTGATCTCCAGCGCATCAGGGTCGAAGATCAGACCCCGTTGGTCCAGTGCACCCGCTGCCTAAGCTTTGGACATGGTAAGCGGTTCTGCAAAGAGCCTGCAGACCTATGTGGCCACTGCGGCGGTCCCCACATGAGATCGGAGTGCTCGGACTGGCTTTCAGGCGTACCACCCGTTTGCCGGAACTGTACGAAGGCAAAAGTCGAGCTCTGTACACAGCACAATGCTTTTAGCCATGACTGTCCACTGCGCAAGAAATGGGATGATATAGCCAGATCAACCGTTGCTTATTGCTAAAGGCACCTCCAAGGCAAATACACCCTACGGAGCAATACAGGCAAACCTCCAACGCAAAAAGCTAGCAACCAATGAGTTTCTCACAGAAGCCACGGAACGTGGGATAGCACTGGCGCTTCTTCAGGAACCGTATGTGGGTGGAGCAAAAGTAATGAGGAGTCACAGGGGCGTTAGGATCTTCCAAAGCACTGGAACAGGAGGTGGGACTGTTAAGGCAGCAATAGCTGTCTTTGACAGTGACTTTATAGTCAAGCAGTACCCAAAACTCACCACAAACAACATCGTTGTGGTGGGAATCCAGACCAGTGCTTGGGAGATCACGCTTGTCTCCTTTTACTTTGAGCCAGACCAGCCAATTGAGCCCTATTTAGAACACCTCAAACAAATAGAGCGCGCCGTCGATTCCAAAAAACTGATCGTTGGAGGTGACGCTAACGCCAGAAGCATGTGGTGGGGCAGTCCAACGGCTGACCTTAGGGGGGAAGAGGTGGTAGGAACTCTCGGCGAGCTAAATCTGAACATACTTAATAGAGGGGAAATTCCGACCTTCGACACTATCCGGGGAGGAAAGCGATACAGTAGTCACGTGGATATCACCGCTTGCTCCAATGATATCTTGGACATGATAGACGACTGGAGGGTTGACGAGGGACTCACGAGCTCGGATCACAACGGCATCACGTTCAAAATCTTCTTACAAAAATCAAAGGGCGTCAAAGTTGAACGAACTACCCGTAAATACAACACTAGAAAAGCGAACTGGTCCAATTTTCATGAGAAACTTGGCCAGTTGAAAGTTAAATTTAAATTCACCAAAACCGAAATAGAAAAAATTCACAACTTAGAGCAAATAGATATAGCAACAGAAAACCTCTACAAAGCAATAGATGAAGCATGTAAACAAACCATACCAACCATAAAAACTAAAGAAGAACTTACCTTGCCGTGGTGGTCCGAGAGACTCGCTGAGATGAAGAAGACCGTCGCCACCATGAAGCGTAGGATCCGCTGCGCCGCCCCAATCCGGAAGTCGAGGGTCATAGAAGAGTACCTGGAAAAGAAAAAAGAGTATGAGTTAGAAGTGGCCAAAGCTCAAACCGAGAGTTGGAAGGAATTCTGTGGGAGACAAGATAAGGAGGGGATCTGGGAAGGAATATATAGGGTAATAGGTAGGACACAGCGTAGAGAGGAGGACCTGCCTTTGGAGGCTAATGGTGATGTGCTGGATGCAAAAGGTTCCGTGAAGCTGCTAGCGGAAACATTTTACCCGGAAGACCTTACAGAATGCGACAGCGCACATCACCGATCCATTCGAGTTAAGGCCGAGATCGTAAATTCTGGCGAGCAAAATGACCCTTGTGACCCACCCTTTACGATGGCTGAGTTGGAAAATTCGATCGAGTCTTTCAATCCGAAAAAAGCACCAGGATCGGACGGCTTTACCGCAGACATCTGTCGTCACGCCGTGGGTAATGATCCGGAATTGTTCTTGGGGTTCCTTAACAAGTGCCTGGAATGTCACTGCTTCCCCACTGCCTGGAAGGAGGCAACCGTCGTGATTCTTAAAAAGCCTGGAAAAGCGAACTATACCAGCCCCAAATCATATAGGCCGATTGGGCTGTTGCCTATATTGGGGAAAATCTTGGAAAAGATGCTGGTGGCCCGCCTAAAGTTTCACCTTCTGCCGAACATGAGTACCCGTCAGTACGGATTCATGCCACAGAAAAGCACGGAGGATGCCCTCTACAATCTCATGCAGCATGTCCATAGGAAGCTCGGCCAAAAACGGATAGTGACACTCGTTTCTTTGGACATAGAGGGGGCATTTGATAGCGCGTGGTGGCCTGCAATAAGGATTCGACTGGCGGAAGAAAAGTGTCCTATTGATCTTAGGCGGGTCATCGACAGTTACCTCAGAGACCGCAAAGTCTCAATCAGATACGGTGGGGAGGTGTATAAAAAGGCAACCAATAAAGGCTGTGTACAGGGCTCGATTGGGGGCCCAATTTTTTGGAACCTGGTCCTAGACCCCCTCATAAAAGCAGCAGAGGCTAGGGGAACGTACATCCAGGCATTTGCGGATGATATCGTCCTGGTCTTCGACGGGGAGACTGCGCTGGAGATAGAAGCATGTGCCAATGCAGCTCTCAATCATGTTCTGGCGTGGGGTGTCGAGAACAAACTTAAATTTGCACCACATAAGACAGTTGCCATGGTAATAACCAAAAAATTGAAATACGACACACCACGCCTGAGTATGGGCGGGATCAACATTAAAATGTCGAATGAAGTAAAGCTTCTGGGTGTAACGATCGACGAAAAACTAACCTTCAAAAAACACGTCTCACTCGCTTGTGGAAAGGCAATCGCGATCTACAAGCAGCTGTGTAGAGCTGCAAAGGTTAGTTGGGGGTTACACCCAGAAGTAATACGGACGATGTATGTGGCGGTAATAGAGCCCATAATACTTTACGCTGCAAGCGTTTGGGCGCCGGCGGCTAAAGGGTTGGGCATCAGAAGACAACTTGGGGCCGTTCAGCGTGGAGTCGCTCAAAAGATGTGCAGGGCATATCGCACGGTCTCCCTGAACTCGGCACTGGTGCTGTCTGGATTACTCCCCCTCGACATTAGAGTTCGTGAGGCGGCATGTCTATATGAAGCCAAGAAGGGAGTGCCCCAGACATCACTGGGGGACAGGCAGGTCGAGCAAATGACCGCTGCAACAGATGACCCTCATCCAGCGGTACGCGACATCCTTAAGTTCGACAGCCTGGTAAACCAAGAACAGCTGGACAGGTGCAGTGTTGACGTCCGCATTTTTACGGACGGAAGCAAGATCGGAGGAGGGGTCGGCGCTTCACTGTCCATATGGAATGGTGAGGCTGAGACCAAAGCCCTAAAATTTGCCCTATCAAATTACTGCACAGTTTACCAGGCTGAACTCCTGGCAATTGCAAGGGCAACAAAGGAAGTACCCAAGCTTAAGGCGTCTTCTTTTGGAATTTTCAGCGACTCAATGGCGGCTCTACAAACATTAGCAAATCCCAGTTCACGCCACCCTCTTGCTGTAGAAGCTAGGGATAACATTAGATCCGCATCCCGCCAGAACAAGGTTGTAACCTTGTTCTGGATAAAAGCTCATGTGGGGCTACAGGGGAATGAAAGAGCCGACCAGTTAGCAAAGGAGGCCGCTGAAAATCCCAAAAGAAAACCAGATTATGACCAGTGTCCGGTGTCATACGTCAAGCGGAGCATACGTATGGCGACGCTTGACGAATGGAACCTTAGATACGTAACTGGTGACACGGCATCTGTTACGAAATTATTTTTCCCAGATGTCCGGACAGCCCATGGGATAATCCGAAAGATAGGAACAAGTAGCTTAAACACGCAAATAATGACAGGGCACGGTGGATTCTCCGAGTACTTGAACCGTTTCAAGCTCAAGGAGAGTCCATCGTGTATTTGTGACCCAAGTGTAAGTGAAACGGTCCCGCACATACTGTTTGACTGCCCCCAATTTGACAGGCACCGCTTCAACGTCGAGCATGCGTTAAATACAAAAATAACATGCAATAATCTAAAAGATATTATAGAGAGTAAAAATAGAGAAATTTTCTTAGATTACAGCAAATATATCGCTCAAATAGTAATTGCAAGAAACAAAACCGCATAAGTAAATATGCTATCATAATATAGTATAGTATATTAAGTTTAGCATAGCCGTAAAAGTTGTTTAATATATAAATGTAAGATAGGAATAAATAATTATAAGTATTTAAATAAGTCTAGAATAATTATGATTAGATTAAGGTCTTCCGTTTTTGTAAAACTTCCCGTCTCCCTTCTGTCTTGTCCATTTGTTTGATGGAAATATATATATGTATAACATACAAGAAAATAAAATTAGGAATATATAGAATATGTGAAAAATAAGATAAGAATTGTAAAATAAACTGTAGAATTTAAGGAATCGAAAAGTGTAAAATGTGAAAATTAAAAACTGTTTACCACTCCCTTATTAATACCCCTATAAATGAAAATAAAGAAAAATGGAAAACTATTTAGAGAGATTAAAAAAATAGCAGTAGTTGGGAACCCCACCCAAAAAAGAACAAAAGATTATGAATGCAAGAAAGACAAAGTATGAGGAATGAAAGTACGAGAGGCATACATGCGAGAACTGGAGTGGAAGATAGTAAAACTAGCTAGCATAGGCTCCGATACATGTTGGAGGTAGTAGTATAAAAAAAAAAAAAAAAAAAAAAAAAAAAAAAAAAAAAAAAAAACCTAACCTAACCTAACCTAACCTAACCTAACCTTTTTTTTTTTTTTTTTGTTGCCGGGTTGGAAAATCCTCATGGATGTCCTTCGCCTGGGGCAGACGAAGGGGTCTGTCAGGCTCTTACTGACTAAAAACCACCTCGGTGTTCCCTCCCACAATTGGACCGGGGATTGTGGGAGCTGATGCGCCATCCATGATCCCCGGCTAGTGCCGGCCCGCCTACGCGGGCCACCTCAAGCCCGCGGGGAGTGTGAGGTGTCCTCCCCCCGCGACGTCCAATAGGGGTGCGCGTGGAACACTACGCGCCGCCGCCTCGGGTCTTGCTAGATGGGGGACGGCGGACGACCCCGAGTCCACCGTCCCTCCGGACCTCTTTATGGGGGCTGGAAGAGGGCGTTGTCTGCCCTCCGCCGACGCCCGGTTCGCCTGCTGCGGCACGGAAGAGTGGCCACGGCCTCCCTCTCCCTCTCCGCAGCCTCCTTCTGCGAAATTACGGCTTCACAGAAGGAGATCACCGCATTCCACGACTCGACGCCCCCGACCATCGAACGAACGACGGCCGGCAGCGACAGGTCGGGGCCCACTTCAGATACAAGGACACGGCGCTGCTCCTCCCATGCAGCGCACTCTGCCAGTGTGTGTTGCGTCGTGTCCTCGCGACAGTCGGTGCAGTGATGACACCGAGCGTCCGGCTCCCTGTTTATGCGACACAAGTACTTCCCGAAGCAGCCATGCCCCGAGAGCATCTGCGTCGCCCTAAATGACAGGGAGCCGTGCTTCCTCCCGAGCCATTCGTTGAGCACTGGTCGGATCGCATCAACGGTGGCGAAGCCTGCGGTAGGGCGCAGAAGCCTGTCCCGCCATTCCGCCACCATGACCTCTTGGAGCTGAGACCGACGCAGCTCGATCTCGCGCTGCATCGGTTCAACACCCCGCGTCCTCATCTCCTCGCGCCACCGGTACAGTGAGGCGAGGACTCTCGCCTGCAGTTCCCAGGGCGGAGATCCGGCCAGTGCACAATCCGCCTCGTAGGAGCTCCCCCGAACCTAACCTAACCTAACCTAACCCAACCTAACCTTTTTTTTTTTTTTTGTTGCCGGGGTGGAAAATCCTCATGGATGTCCTTCGCCTGGGGCAGACGAAGGGGTCTGTCAGACTCTTACTGACTAAAAACCACCTCGGTGTTCCCTCCCACACTTGGACCGGGGATTGTGGGAGCTGATGCGCCATCCATGATCCTCGGCTAGTGCCGGCCCGCCTACGCGGGCCACCTCAAGCCCGCGGGGAGTGTGAGGTGTCCTCCCCCCGCGACGTCCAATAGGGGCGCGCGTGGAACACTACGCGCCGCCGCCTCGGGTCTTGCTGGATGGGGGACGGCGGACGACCCCGAGTCCACCATCCCTCCGGACCTCTTTATGGGGGCTGGAAGAGGGCGTTGTCTGCCCTCCGCCGACGCCCGGTTCGCCTGCTGCGGCACGGAAGAGTGGCCACGGCCTCTCTCTCCCTCTCCGCAGCCTCCTTCTGCGAAATTACGGCTTCACAGAAGGAGATCACCGCATCCCACGACTCGACGCCTCCGACCATCGAACGAACGACGGCCGGCAGCGACAAGTCGGGGCCCACTTCAGATACAAGGACACGGCGCTGCTCCTCCCATGCGGCACACTCTGCCAGTGTGTGTTGCGCCGTGTCCTCCCGGCAGTCGGTGCAGTGATGGCACCGAGCGTCCGACTCCCTGTTTATGCGACACAAGTACTTCCCGCAGCAGCCATGCCCCGAGAGCACCTGCGTCGCCCTAAACGACAGGGAACCGTGCTTCCTCCCGAGCCATTCGTTGAGCACTGGTTGGATCGCATCGACGGTGGCGAGGCTGGCGGTAGGGCGCAGAAGCCTGTCCCGCCATTCCGCCACCATGACCTCTTGGAGCTGAGACCGACGCAGCTCGACCTCGCGCTGCATCGGTTCAACACCCCGCGTCCTCATCTCCTCGCGCCACCGGTACAGTGAGGCGAGGACTCTCGCCTGCAGTTCCCAGGGCGGAGATCCGGCCAGTGCACAACCCGCCTCGTAGGAGATCGTACGATATCCCCTGATAGCCCTGACGGCCATCGCCCTCTGCGGTCTTCGCAGGATTGCGATGCTGCCGGCCGTCAGGTCAGAAGCCCATACCGGGGCCCCATACAGGGCCATGGATCGCACGATCCCCTAATACAGCCGTCTACAGGCAGTGCTCGGGCCCCCTAGATTGGGAAGCAGCGTTGCGAGCGCGCCTGCTGCGCCCATCAACTTGGGCGTCAGCTGCCGAAAGTGAGGGCCAAAGTCCCACCGGCTGTCGAGAACCAATCCTAGGTACTTCATGGTAGACTCGACAGCGATTTGGACCCCCCCGACCACGATGTGTGATCCCGGCGGTGGCGCCCGTCGGGGGCCATGAAAGGCCATTGCCTCCGACTTGTTGAGAGCCACCTCCAGGCCCAGGCGCCGTATGCGGCTCACCACCCGTGAAACCGCTGCCGTCGCCAGCAACGCTGCCTCCCTGTACGAGCTCCCCCGGGCCGTGACCAGCGTGTAGTCTGCGTAGCACGTCAGGTCCACACCCGGTTGGAGCTCGCCCCTCAGCACCCAATCGTAACCGAGCCCTGTGGAACACCGCACGACATATCGCGACGGCCCTCGCCATCGCGTCCCCTGTAGATGACACACCTTTCCGACAAATAAGCCCCAATGATGTGGCGGAGGTAGTGGGGCACCCTATGGTACCTTAGCGCCTCCCGGATACAGCTCCAGGGCAGGGCGTTAAAGGCGTTGGAGATGTCCAAGGACACCGCCACCGCTTCCTCCGCCAGGACTCTCACTCGCATTATGGCGTCGATAGTGGAGCGCCCATGCCGAAAACCGAACTGACTGTCGTCCAGATCCGGCCCCTCTCTGTACAAGTGACCGTCGAGGCGGGCAGCAATAATCCGCTCAAAAAGCTTACCCACCTCGTCAAGCAGCACTATGGGCCGGTACGCGGACGGCGAGTCCACTGGGCGCCCCGCCTTCCTGAGCAGGACCAGACGACCTGTCTTCCACTGAGTGGGGAAGTGGCCCTGCTCAAGGCAAGCTGAGTAGAGTCCTCTCAATTGGGGCTCCAGCTCCTTCAGAGCGAGGACGAGCGCGCGGCCGGGAACTCCATCCGGTCCCGGGGCAACGGTTTTGGCCCGGAGCCGCATCACAGCCGCCCTCAACTCTGGAACCCAACCTAACCTAACCCAACCTAACCTAACCTTTTTACTGGGATTTTTCGCGCTACGGTCTCGTGTGATACACCAAAATTTGCGGGTTAGTGCAGTGCATACGTGAGTTATAAAGTTTTGTTTCGGAAAACTCGAAGCGGAAAATTATTAGATGAAAACTATTAAAATTGTGACTTTGAGACACTTCTAAGCTGTATAGCTCCTTAACTACATCGAATGGCCACTGGTTTTCTGGCCTCAAATCTTGGAGGACACCTGGATGCATCTTTTGACACCACTTGGGCTTTTGACACCACTTGGGTGATTTTCTACCAACGCACTACTGAGAAAATGACGAAAAAGTGAAAAAATAACCTCTAATTTTGACCACGAGGTTGTCGATTCTGACGTCAGAGGACACTGGTTTTTTGGCAATTAAAGAAGAATATAGAGAGGAGATCAACGGCGTTTGAAGAAAAATTTTACCTTACCTGGAATTGAAGACATTTGGTTTTAAATCTCTGAACTTTGAGTCTCCGTACTGAAAATTCTTCAGGCAGGACCCCATCTTTTTCCTGCGGATCTTGCTGCGCGCTCAATAGATGAAGACACCGAAGTAAAGTTAAGATTTTTTACGCCTTTATTTCTGGAAGAAACTTAAATTTTACAGATTTTTCAGTTTTTAAAAATTTTTTCTTTAGTAGTTTCATTAATTTAAGAATTTTAAAATTATTTCTTGTAGCTTAGCATTTTGTACTAATTAAGCAGTTTTTTCCAAATTTTTATGTAGGTATCTCTGTTATTAAGATATTGAATTTTTACGCTTTTTTGTAAATAATTTAATAGATAATAGAAATAAATTAATTTTACACATAGAACTGTGTCTAGAATATACATTTGGCGTAGATTAAGTCCAAAGACGCGCCCAATAGCTTCGATTTTGCCGGACATAGACTTTTCAGCCATTTTGGTTTTAGAAGGTTGTCACACGAAAGTTCCAATATCTTCGAAGCTATTGGACTTAGAAACCGCGGATTTTCACAACTGTCAGCGGGATATGAATGCGGATATTTTTTGTGTATTTTCAGGCTATTTTCAGGCCTGAATTTTTTTTGTGCTGAAGCCTATCTAGGTAGATGCGGGGGTCAGGGCAACTATTACATCCAAAACCGCAGCTTTCTCCGACAAACGGTCGCGGGGCTACAGCCATTTAAAGTTGGCGTTTGACATCTGGGCGGCCATTTTGGGAAACTTTGTAGCAAGCTAGCTCCGGACCCGGAGGTCGTAGAGAGTTGCCGTTTTCGCAGTGATGTTTTGGGTGATCATATCTACCCTACTAATCAGGTTTCAGGAGTCTTGGGGCTCAAAGCCTTATAGCGCAACGGAGTGGGTCGAGCCGGACCGGACGAGCCCAAGCTCGAGTATTCTGTGGCAACGGGGGTGGGAGTTATACCGGTTTGAATGTTGACTTTGACAGTTTATAAACTGTCAAACGAAATTTCAAACTCGGATAGCTCCTGAACCGGGGGTCGTAGAGGGCTCAGATTTTTCCTCGGGACGTTGGCCGGCTCTGCTCTATCTGCCTGAAGTAGAATTTAGGGAGTCCAGCGCTGGAGAGTATTTCTTCCTGAAACTTGTCCCAGGAGGTGGAGCTCGTCGAGCCCGATCCGGAGAGCCCAGACACGGCGGTATTCGGTTGGACGGTCTCGGAGAAAACCGTAATTAACCGGATTCTGGTCGCCATTTTGAACCAGCAACCAGAATTTCAAACCGCCTTTTCGCCGTGACCCTTTGGAGTAGAGCCGTGGTGTTTGGGCTTATTTGGGAGGACTTGGGAGGAGCTATCGGTGGGGCGTATTGGACCCAAGAAATTTCCAAAAAAATTTTCCAAAAAATTTTTCTTGTAAATTGACAAGGCTCGTTTTTGGGCACATTGGGCTTCCGAAATCTGGCTCTCAACCGATTTTTCGGCCAAAATTGACAATTGGGGACCCAAAGTGTACAGTTTATTATAGAGCGTTACATATTTTATTGTTTGCTTTGCACTCCTTGACTGCGGACAGCATCCCTAACCTTAGGGCAAAAGCATTAGTTCAATAACCCGGACTATTTACTATCCCCCTCTACAGGAATAGTAACTTATTTAACTTCTGCTTTGGTGTTTTATTTTATTGGCCATCGCACTATCCCCCTTTTACAGGGTTAGTAAAGTAAAATTAAGTGTAATTAGGACGAATTTTATCACATCGACGATCTACCGAATAACATAATTACAATGATTCTCGCACATACGCCCCGCAAGAAGGCTGCCCCAGAGGCAAACTCTCCGGTCGACAAGGAGAAGGCAGGACCTTCACCACAAAAACCAACGACCGCTCCAAATGTTCGAAAGAGAATCGGTGAGTGGGAAGGAAACAGGAGTAATGACCCTAAAACGGTCGCCTCGGTCACTTACCTGGTGTCACCAAAAAACCAGCCGCGAACTTCGGCGGCTCTTCCGGGGCCCACACAGAAAGCCACAGTGTCCCACACTGGTAAGGACACGAAACAGCGAAGCTCTGTGGGCGCTACGGGAGGGTCGCCGGGGCCGGTCTTCCAGGACACTGGAACGGGAGACGGGACTGTAAAAGCTGCAATAGTCGTCCTTAACAAAAACCTCAAGGTGATATAGTACCCGAAACTCACCACAAAAAACATAGCTGTGGTGGGAATCCAGACCAGTGCCTGGGAGATCACACTTGTCTCTTTCTATTTTGAGCCGGATAAACCTATTGAGTCCTATCTACAACAAATGAAGGAAATAGGAACCGCAAACGGCTCAAAACCGATTATCGTTGGAGGGGACGCTAACGCGAAGAGCACTTGGTGGGGGAGCTCGGTGGTTGACCGTAGGGGCGAAGACGTGTGTGGAACTCTTGGCGAGCTCGGGCTGAACATTCTCAACACAGGGGAAATTCCGACTTTCGACACGATTATAGGAGGACAGCGCTACAGCAGTTACGTTGATGTAACGGCCTGCTCCGATCACATCGTAGATCTAGTAGAAAATTGGAAGGTAGACGAAGGATTCACAAGCTCCGACCACAATGGCATAATATTTGATATTAGACTGAAAAGATCAAAAGGGATTCAAGTTGAAAGGACCACAAGAATTTATAATACAAAAAAAGCAAATTGGCCAAAGTTTCATAGTAAACTCAACCGATTAATGATAGAATCAAAAATAAACAAAAAAGAAATAGAAAAAATTGACAACATAAAACAATTAGATGGAGTGGTAATCAACTACACAACAATGATAAAAGAAGCATGCAATTCAGCAATGCCAATTAAAAAAGCAAAAGAAAAACTCAGCCTGCCATGGTGGTCGCAGAAACTAGATGAACTGAAAAAGAAAGTAGCTACCAAAAAGAGAAGGATACGATGCGCTGCTTCAATTCGAAGGTCAAAAGTCGTGCAAGAGTACCTGAAACAGATAGAGGAGTATGAGGTTGAGGCGGGTCGAGCCCAGACTAGTAGCTGGAAAGAGTTTTGCTGTAAGCAGGACAGGGAAGGGGTATGGGAGGGAATTTACAGAGTCATTGGGAGAACTACGCTGAGAGAGGTTGATCTGCAGATGATTAAGGATGGAAAAGTGCTCGACCCGAAAGAGTCAGTGAAACTAATCGCTGAAACGTTTTACCCGGAAGATCTGACTGAAACCGACACTATTTACCACAGCCAGATCAGAGCCAAAGCTGAAATAATAAATAAAAAGATGGAGACGAACTGCAAGATCCGCCTTTCACTCTAGTAGAGCTGAGAACAGCATGCGAGTCTTTTAACCCAAAAAGGGCACCGGGGTTGGATGGCCTCACAGCCGATGTATGCAGTCAAGCCATTGGATGTGCACCTGAAGCCTTCCTGGCCCTTCTAAACCAATGCCTGAAATTAAGTTATTTCCCCGAGTCCTGGAAGGAGGCCGTAGTGGTAGCACTAAGGAAACCCGGTAAAACCGATTATACAACCCCAAAGGCTTATAGGCCAATTGGCCTTTTACCGGTGTTGGGAAAATTTTTCGAAAAGATGGTGATGGCCCGCCTCAAGTACCATATTATGCCAAGGATTAGTACTCGCCAGTACGGGTTCATGCCCCAAAGGAGCACCGAGGACTCCCTCTATGACCTTATTAAACATATAAGAGATAAGCATAATTTAAAGAAAATTGTTGTCTTGATAACTCTGGACATAGAGGGAGCCTTCGACAGCGCTTGGTGGCCAGCTATAAGAGCCCGACTGGCAGAAGAAAGATGTCCGCTCAACTTGAGGAGGGTCATCGATAGTTATCTGAAGGACAGAAGGGTCAGGGTGAGGTACGCGGGTGAAGAATACACCAAAGGTACTAGCAAAGGCTGTGTACAGGGCTCTATTGGGGGCCCCAACTTGTGGAACCTGCTCGTGGATCCTCTCCTTAATTCCCTGACGCAGAAAAATGTCTACGTGCAGGCGTTCGCAGACGACGTGGTTCTTGTCTTCGATGGTGACACAACTATGGAAATAGAGCAGGCTGCAAACGCTGCCCTCGAGTATGTTCGGGCGTGGGGTGTCGATAACAAATTAAAATTCGCGCCACAGTAAACAAACGCGATGACCATAACCCGAAAATTGAAATACGACACCCCACGACTGAGCATGGGTGGCGTGGTAGCCATGACGAAAGAAGTAAAGATCCTGGGTGTCACCATCGATGACAAGCTAAACTTCAATTCTCACGTTAATAATGTCTGCAAGAGGGCAATAGGCATTCACAAGCAACTCTGCAGGGCTGCGAAGATCAGTTGGGATCTTAACCCTGAAGTGGTAAAAATAATATATACAGCAACTATAGAGCCGATCATCTTGTACGCCGCTAGCGTGTGGGCCCCAGCGGCAAACAAAATGGGAGTCATTAAGCAGTTAGGTGTCGTGCAACGCGGTATTGCTCAAAAGATGTGCAAAGCCTATAGAACAGTCTCCCTCAACTCGGTGCTCCTGTTGGCAGGGATACTTCCTCTAGACCTCCGAATTCATGAGGTAGCCTCATTGTATGAGGCCAAGCGAGGGGTGTCGCTGCCAATATTGGGGGGCAGGGATATGGAGCGAGCAGTATCTGCACTTAAATCTCCGCACCCCGCCACGCGTATCGAGCTGAAGTTCGGAAGCCTGGTGGACCGGGAGCAGGCTGACGCTAGCGCCAAACTGGAGGTGAGGGTCTTCACCAACGGGAGCAAGATTGGGGGTCGTGTTGGCGCTGCGCTGTCCATGTGGAACAGCGAGGCTGAAACACGTGCCCTCAAACTGGCGTTACCAAGTTACTGCACGGTATACCAGGCGGAACTTTTGGCGATATGTAGGGCAACCGGAGAAATTCGGAAAAGCACGGCATCTACTTTTGGCATCTACAGTGACTCAATGGCAGCCCTCATGACAGTGATAAACCACAGTTGCCTTCATCCCCTGGCTGTAGAAGCACGAGAAAATCTAACAGCTGTTTCTCTCCAGAACAAGATAGTTAACTTGTTCTGGATCAAAGCTCACGCAGGGTTCGCAAATTCGTACGTTGACGCTCGGGGAATGGAACAAAAGATACAGGACCGGAACCACTGCGTCTGTGACGAAAATATTCTTCCCGGATGCGATAGCGGCGTACAGGATTGTCAGAAAGCTGAATATTAATGGCATTCTGACTCAGATTATGATGGGGGATTCTCTGAATACTTGAATCGGTTCAAGTGCAAGGAGAGTCCCTCGTGCATCTGTGACCCAAACATGGAGGAGTCGGTTCCACATATACTGCTTTGCTGCCCTGCATACGTACGTGAGAGAAACGATATATAGGCTGAATTAGAGGTGGGTTTGACCATACAAAGTATAAGTGAAATAATGTCGGGAAAAAGTAGGACAAAATTTATAAACTTTTGCATACAATTAGCGGAAAAAGCAATCAGAAGAAATAAAAGAGATCAATAAAATATGTAACTGCTATATATTAAATGATATATGAGTCGTGCATATGAAATAGTTAGAAATAGGTATAATGTATAAGTCATAGCAAGTAGTTAGTATATAACAATTGTAAGAGCATTGGAATAAACAATCCCCACCCCACTGTAATAAAAAAAGAAACAAAAATTTACTGTTGTAAATAAAGTAATCGATGTATACTTTTAGAATAAATATAAGATAAATAAGCTGTAATAGTATTTAGTCAGTAAGAATGACTGTATGGATTAAATAAAAGACCTAGTGTATCATTTTCCCTAAAGAAATTACAAAGAACAGAAATAGATAAATAAACATTAAATAAATAAAGATTAGCAAAATAAATGGGAGCCCCACCCATAAGAGACTGAAAGACGATGGATGAAAGAAAGACAAAGTATGCGGAATAAAAGTGCGAGAGGAAAGATAGTGAGAACTGGATTGAAAGAGAATTAGTTAGATATAGACTCTGTAAATGTCAGAGGTAGAGTATTAAAAAAAAAAAAAACCTAACCTAACCTAACAAACAGCTGCTCAACCTTTATATATAAGCGCAAGTATTCCATACACGATCGTGTATGTAATACTGCTCTTATCTTTGAAATGGGTCTGCCAAATACCCTTGATACCCTGGAGTCTATTGAGAAGCGAGCCAAGAGGATCATCGCTGATGATGCACTTGTCGAGTATCACTGGAATTTTGGATGGTTCTTTAAACATTTAGATTTAATAGACACTTGTTATAACAGTTTTTATATTATTTATCAATCATTATTACGGACTCGATGTTACCGTGGCAGCTAGCGCCATCTCGCTTACGTACGCCAACAACATCGTCCTGGAGCACCGGCTGCTGTTGACGGTGATGCTCCTGGACGGTGCACCTTCCACGGCAGTCCGCCCTGTGTGAGTTCCCTCTTGGTCTGGCCTCTCACTTGAAGCTTTCCGGCATGTGTAGTTCTATTGATATAGTCATCCAAATCATGGAGATATGCAAGCCCCACCACGACGACAATGTCGGAACACAGTTGGTGTGGGAAAATCCATGGCTGGGATTATGAAATGGGTCAACTCAATAAAACTCAGTTTTTGTTCAAAATGTTACTTTATTCTTTATCATT
Source organism: Mythimna pallens (assembly GCA_961205895.1). Lineage (NCBI taxonomy): Eukaryota > Metazoa > Arthropoda > Insecta > Lepidoptera > Noctuidae > Mythimna > Mythimna pallens. The sequence continues at coordinate 23,711,368 of OY540842.1, read as the reverse complement.
ACAATGGAAGTCATGAGAACAGAGATGTAAAATGTTATTTGTACAAAGTTTCGCCGCCTCACAAGTATCGCTTTGACATAATTAGGTTATGATTTCATGTGAAATAATTGCGACCGTAAGCTGTTCATTAAAATTGTTAATTTAAAAGGTTGAATTAAATACTTAGATCCGTGTAATCTCAAATGAATAAAATGAAATACTTTGGTACCTAAAAAACCTTCAATTTTTTCATACTAACTTTTACCATTGGCGTGGGCGGATAAAGATCATACGACACGCTTGGTGGATGTGTCGGACCCGATAGCATAATCTTTTAGTTTTTGTTTTTCTCGACCAGTTTTGAAGAAATATTATTTGGCAGAGAGAAAATAGTTTCTGTCTGTCCAAAAACGACACCGCTATCGATTTTTAGGGTTCCGTAGTCAACTATAGTTTTGCCATGTCTGTCTGTCTGTCCGTCCGTTCGCGGATAATCTCAGTGACTGTAAACACTAGAAAGCTGAAATTTGGCACCAATATGTATATCAATCACGCCGACAAAGTGGTAAAATAAAGTGTTTTTTTTTTATTAGGATACCCCCCTATACGTAAAGTGAGTAATATTTTTTAGGGAGTGATATTTTTTTTTTCATTTCAACCTTGAATTCTTATTAGTGTATTTTCATATTGCCTTTGAACGTGAAGTGAAAACGAGAATTTGTAGAGACGTTGCGACGCATTTTGTAAACTATTTTACTTAATAAAGTACGGTTAAATTGTAGTAGGTGTTCGTCGAGTCGTATATTTACAAGAAGTCAGCTCTAACGGCCATATGTACAGGAGGCGGTCGTCATCGCATGACGCATCGCAACGAACAATAAAATATGAAGGGAAGAGTCGCGTGTCGAGCAACAGTCGAGCCGACGCGACGCGACGTTGCGCAGGCACAGTTCACGACGTCTACTACGGCTAGTCACTAAACTTCGTTCTTAAGGTCTTACTACTCGTGGTGTAGATGAAATCTAATCAACTTCACCACGGAAAATAAAATAAAGTTTGGCAATTTATAATACAAGGCGCTTTAGCAGTAGCTATCACCTTGCAAACGAGTTTTAGTGACGAACAGCAAAATACTTATTATCTAATAAAATTATTTACACTATAAATGGATGAGTAGGTACCGACCGCGACTGCGTCGTGACGTGAGCGAAGATTAGTTTTCACAGCGATAGCGCCGCGCCGCTGACTTTTAAACCCACTATACCGCCATAACGTTATAATTATCACCCACACACAGCCGTGTCAGCTCGCGTCGCACGAGCCGATTGCCCGCTGTCGCTACGCGCCACTTTGCTTCGATATAATAATCATAATATTGAAATAGAGTTCGTATCGATTTATTTAACACAGTTGAAGTGGTAATCATTATTACTGCAGGTTGTATGTCCAAATACTAGGCCTGTGTAGAAATACAGGTAGGTATTCAAAAATTATGTACAGAGTACTTATTATTATATAAGTGCAGTAGTGGACGAGAGTCATGTGACGGCGAGCGCGAGCAACAGGCAGGCGAGCGCTCGCGCCGCATCGCGCGCCGCGCCCGACGTGTTGCGGCTCAGCGTGGCCGCCATCTTGTCGCCTGCAACACAACATGAGCGGTTTTGTATCGCTAAGAAAATATTATTCTTCTACACTGCGGGGAGTTATCTACTTTTCAGGGAGTGTATCATGTCCAATTTCGGACTAGGAGTACGGCATTGCGCCACCCCATCCATGCGCGCAAAAAGTTTTGGGAACTTAGTATTCGTAAGGAGTGAAATTCACTGCCAGAGTTTGTACTCGTATTTCGTGATAGCTATAACCAAGAGGTATTTAAGTCAAGAGTGAATAGGTTACTTTCCTAAGCAAGCGTAAAGCAAGCCTATCAATTATAAAAACCAAACAAAAAAAACTGTACTCACTGCCTTCGGAGACGTAGACGTAGATGTGCGCGGGTTCGGTGTTGGCGGCGGCGCACGTGTAGTTGCCAGAGTGCTGCGGGCCGGCCGCGCGGATCGCTAGTGCAGACTGCGTCTTGGGGCCCGGTTCCGTGAGCACAGTGACGCCTCGCGTTGCGTCGTAGTTGATCATGCGTGCGTTGTGGTACCAAAAAACATATTGCGGCGGCACTGGGCTCTGGAACACAAGCGTGTATCTAACTGTGATGTTAACAGCTCGCCATTCCAATGCGGCGGCGCAGCGCGTACCTTCTCTATAATGCAGACGAGGTTAATGGTGGAGCCAGCGTCCACGTGGTGCTCGTCGGCGCCCAGGATGAAGGCCTCGGGCACGGCGATGTGCAAGTGCACCAGCCGTGACAGCGTGCCACCGGCCGTCGACACCTGCACGCACATACAAGCACACGTCACACAAACGCTACACTATCGCAGTCTCATTCGCACGCACACGTACCTGGCACTCGTAGGTACCGTTGTCTCGTTTCTGCACATATTTAATCTGAAGGATCCAGTCGTCGGAACCCTCGCTGTGTAACACCTGAAACAAGGCAGATTTATCAGTGTCGTTGGGTAGATAAATTATTATGAAACACTATTTTGAATGCAGTTAAGTTAAAATAATAAATTTTATATGAAAGTGGGCAAAGTTTGTAATTGTAGCCGAGTATTGAGCATTGATTTTGCAATATTTTTATATTATTTAGATCTCACAATGATTTATTATTGTGAACATCTCATTTTATTGACAGTTATAATTTAAATAACGACTCTTTTTTATATTGTGAATGTGAGAACACTGCAAACCCATGCACTAGCTTCTGATATTTGGGAGAGTGGGTTCGCCTCTTCTGTCTGCTTATCAGATGCAAGATGGCGAACTTGCTTATTAGGGACCTCACTCCACAAAAAAGGCAAAGCTGTGATCAGCAAATCATGGACGCATCTCTAAAAAGTTTACTACCCCAGGAGGGTACTGACTGTACCGCAGGAGGAGAATCCCTCACCAAGCAGAGCTTGGTCTGCCCCTCATATATTCTGAGGGGGCAAAGAGCGCGTCGAATCCCTAAGGGATCTGTGAGCGGAGAAGCGGCGTCTGATTACGATGCCGCATCGTCGCTCACTGAGATTGTCCTAGAGCCGCTCAAGAAATCCCTCAATAATAGGATTGAGCGACTCGAGGTGGACTTGGCCGGTCTCCGGGGCACTGGCCCCGAGGTGGCGCTAAAAGGAGGATACAAGCAGAGGCAAAGCCGGTTCCAGCCTCTGCCCCAGGTGGAGAGAGTACGAGTACGAGGTACTGACCCAACTGCGGTAAGAACTGGCTGCGTTCCGGCAGCAGCAGCAGGAGCAGCAGCAGCAGTTCCATGCGAGCCCAGTGGTAGTTCTCTGTCCTGGAGGGAATTGTGCTGCGCTTCTCGCTTGCGGCCTCCGGGCGCCGGCTTCGAGACAAGCCGGGCGCAGGGCCGTGGCGTAAAAACCTGCAAGGCCCCGACGGCCAAGCAGTGGGCAGTGGCAGGAGAAGCCTGCTCCTTCCCCGAAGGGTAGGGCGGTGCCTGCCACCAAACCAGCAGGACCTCCTGAAGAACCTTCGGCTGGCGCCGAATGGACGGTTGTCGGCAGCAATAGGTAAACGGGCAAGGCGGCTAGGGCGCCAAAGAGCACGCGCAGCGACAGCGCAAGAAGCGGGCCATGGCACCCAGACTTCGCGTCCCGAATTCCGCAGCTGTAGTGATCACACTACAGCCAGCTGCGGAAAAGAAGGGCATGAACTATGACATGGTCATGGCAAAGTCGAAACAGGTGGTGGTGGATCACCTCGAAGAGATCGGAGCCTCTGAAGGCTTCCGAATATGGTGCACCGCAACCGAGGCCCGAATATTGGAGGTCCCTGGTGCGGACAGCCGCTCTAGTGCCGGGCGGGCACCATCTGATATCTCGGGCATGCAAGCCGTTACAGTGAGCTGCCCCGTGTCGATGGCCAAGGCCATCATGGATGAGGGCCAAAGGTTAGCGGGCTTGGTTTCCGCCCTGGTGAAGCTGCTGGAACCCAGATCTCTGCAGTGCTACCGCTGCCACGTGGGACATCACGTGAGAACCTATTGCGCGGCGGAGGTGGACCGCAGTGACTACTGCTACCAGTGCGGTCAGGCTGGTCACAAGGCCGTCGAATGCAACGCCACACTGCTACGCATGTGCGGCGGCAGGCAAGCCGGCCGACCACTGGGCTGGGGGCAGGTCCTGCGACCCCCCACCAAAGCCAAGGGCAAGGTACGGAGGCCCATCCACCCGGACGTACAGCGGGGTCGGATGGTGGAGGACTGGGCTCTGGAGACAGGCCTGGTCGCCCTAAACCGGGGTTCTGTCCCCACGTGTGTACGGATGTGGGGTGACTCAGTGGTGGACGTCTCGTTCGCCAGACCCGCTCTGTCACCGCGTGTCGTCGAGTGGCGCGTGATGGAGGGGGTGGAGAAGTACTGACCACCGGTCTCCACCCAAACCTCGACCGCGCCGGTCTGACAGAACACGTGTGGTCCGCAGTGGGCGCTGAGGCAGACCGGGAGCTCCTCCTGGAAGCCGCGACGGTACAAGCCTGGGTGCAAGCACTGGACAGGCCTGTCGACATTGACGTCGAGGCAGAGTAGTTCTAGGAGGCTATGTCGCAAATTTGCGACGCGGTAATGCCCGAGTCCTTCCAGAACGTACTCAGCGCGTGTACTGGTGGTCGCCGGAGATTGCGGCACTACGCAACGCATGCAGTGCCGCGCAGCGCCATTACGCCAGACACTGCAGGCGCCGCAGCCGGAAAAACCTCAGGGCGTCCTCACCATACGCATGACGCAGGTCCTCACCGGACATGATAAGTTCGGGAGGTTCCTTCACCGGATTCGTGCGGAAGAAATGCCCGGGTGTCACCATTGTGTGGACCGCCCGGAGGACACGATGGAGCATAGGGTGGAGGTGTGCCCCACCCGGGCAGAGCACTGCCGTGTCCTCGTGGGGGCGATCGGCGGCGGCGATCATTAAAATATCGTTGTCGGAGACGTGGACGAACAGGTTTTGATAAGATTTGTCAAAGGGTCATGCCGGTGCAGTGGTGGTGCGAATCAAACTAAGCGCGCACTATCCTGCAGCTGCGCTCTTTGAATTTGTTGATTGTGTTCGTAATGTATGGCTGTAACCAGTTATAGTTAATTCAGTAGACGGTTGTAAGTTGTCAAAAACACATAATTCACGATAGTCAGTTGTTCAGACATCGCCTTAAATATACAGTCATCGCCTTAACGACTGGAGCTGCCATCTACCTCACAGCGATTGGTCACCCACGCATGCCATCGACCAATCACCACCGAGCTACGCATCAACGTCTTCTTCAAAATCACCCTTTTTTGTGATCAATCGCCATTTTTTCATTGCACCGCACGCACTATACCTTATACATTTCATCCATTATTTCATGTAATACTCGCAATATATCAAGTTAAAAGCAATTCCTGGTGTCGCCTATCATTTCAAGCAACCTTCAGTCTCCTAACACGCAGCAGAGCTGAAATCGAAACATTGGACCTTCGAGCCGAACGTTGGACTTTGGAGTGCTGTATATCCTGAAAACGCGCATATCAGGTACGGCCAGCCATCCTGCCCAGCCCTATTTATCTCCATTTCATTTGTGTGATACCGTGCTATTTACTCAATTTCAGTGAAATTCTGGTGTGAAATTGTGCGCTGCCAACGAAAAACTTCGTAACCGTCACATTCAAACGTGAGTACCCTTTCTTTCTGCCTTCCACCAAAATGAGTCAGCCTAGTATGTCAGAGATCTCAGTACCTAATAAGCCTCGCGATAAATCTCCTTTCAAATATAATCCAAACGACGATTGTCCACTTATTAGGGATCTTGTTAAAAAACGTAGCATAGTTAAAGGTAGATTGTCAAAATTCTCAAATTTCTTGTCTAGTATTGCTGATGGAACTTTGTCTAGTCAAACACGCATAGATCTCAAATTACGGATTCAGGGAGCCGGTAAATTATTTGATGAATTCAGTGACATTCAAAGGCAAATCGAGGAATCAGTCTCCGATGTAGATGAGCAATTAACACAACGAGAATTGATGGAAAATAGATACTACACTTTATTATCTCAAGCTGAATGTCTTTTAAATCCGAGTGAGGTTACCGACAGTTCTAGTAAATGTAGTAATCACCACAGACCGGCTGTTAAATTACCCACTATTTCTATGCCCAGCTTTGACGGTTCATACGAGCACTGGTTGGAGTTTAGGGATACTTTTCTATCATTAGTGCACAATTCGAATGATCTAAGCAATATAGAAAAGTTTCACTACCTAAAATCCTCATTGAAGGGAAGTGCGGAGCTGGTAATTAATGCCGTAGAATTTTCTAGTGCCAACTACCCGGTTGCATGGGATTTACTTCTCAATCGGTACAATAATAGCGAATTGTTAGTGCATAATCACGTCATGTCTTTGTTCACTATGCAGAACTTAAGCAAAGAATCGCCAGATCTAATTCGACAGTTAATAGATACCGTATTAAAAAATTTACGTGCATTAAAAATGCTTGACGAACCAACCGACACATGGGATACACTAATTATCTATTTAATTCTGTTTACATTTAATCCAATCACCGAACAACAATGGGAAGAATACAAACGCGCACAAGGATTATCTAGAAATGGCGATTCTAAACCTAAGCGAAAGCTCAAACTGGATGATATGATGAATTTTCTTAAAGACCGAGCTGACGTGCTGGAAACATTGCAGGTGACACATATTAAACGAAATATTGATATTAAGAAACAAAACACTAAAATTAATCAATCTAAAATTCACTGCAATGTTTCCACCAATGAGCCACAGGGTCAACAGTCACAAAAATCCACTAAAAATAAAAGGCTTTGTTTATTGTGCAACTCAAATCATCCACTTTACGCGTGTCAAAGATTTCTTGATTTTAATTTAGATTCCAAACTTAATTTTGTTCACGAAAAGAAACTTTGCATCAATTGTTTACGTTCAGATCACACGTTAGATAGTTGTAGGTTCGGGCCGTGTAGATTATGCAACAAAAAACACAATTCGTTACTGCATTCCGATAATCATTCAAATCAATCTGTATCACTTCATGCGTCGCACGCTAATGAGGCGCCGACTGCGATGGTCACGGCTGCAGGAGCGCATCCTCCGCCCCTTACCGCGGCCGCCGCACCGGCATCGTCCTCCGCGGTAGAATTTACTACGATCTATGCGAACAAAGCGCACATAAACACGTCCACTCAATCACCTGTTATGAAACCGGTTTTACTATCGACTGCGTTAGTGGAGGTAGTTGATAATCGTAAGAATTATCACTTAGCACGCGCGCTCCTTGACAGCGGTAGTGAGCGCTGTTTCATTACTCAAACTTTATGCAATTTAATTCAAGCGCCAGTAATACAGTCCACTCAAGAAATTCGTGGTGTAGGGAACTCGATCACAAAATCCACGCAAATATGTGACATCGAGTTAAAATCGCGCATCCATCCATACACTACGCGCTTACAATGTTTTGTTTTGCCTAACATTACGTCGGCGTTGCCTGCTTTGTCACAATCACAACAAAGCGGACAACTCAAAATTCCCGAACATATTGTTTTGGCAGATCCGCATTTTAATGAGTCTCAAAATATAGATATCCTAATCGGTGCGGATAAATTTTGGGATTTAATTAATTCTAATAAAATAAGATTACCTAGTGGGCCTTTCTTATTAGATACAAAATTGGGATGGGTTGTTTCCGGCCCAATTTGTTCTCTTACGCGTTATGATAGGTACATTCAGTGTAATTCTTCTCAGTCTATCGACTCCCAGCTACGCAAATTCTGGGAGTTGGAGGACATGTCTGCGTATCGGGATACGCGCACAGATGAGGAGCGTTCTTGTGAACAACATTTCGTCAATACTACTACGCGCAATAGTGACGGAAGGTTCAAAGTTCGTATTCCTTTTAAATCATCACCCGATACCTTAGGTGAAACTTACTCACAGGCACAACGTAGGTTTTTTGCCCTCGAAAAACGCTTATTACGCAACCCTGACTATAAAAACCTTTATGCCGATTTCATTCACGAGTACATTCGATTGGGTCACATGAGTCGTGTTGATCGCGTCGGGACGCCTAACTATTTCCTACCGCATCATGGGGTATTTCGTGAGCACAGCACCACCACCAAGCTGCGTGTGGTGTTTGATGCCAGTGCCGCAGCTAGCAATGACATCTCGCTCAATGAAATACAAATGGTAGGCCCACCGATACAAGGCGATTGGTTGTCTATTCTACTACGATTTAGGCAACATAAATACACGGCTTGTGCAGACATTGAAAAAATGTATCGGCAATGTCTCATTCACGAAGATCAGCGTGATCTTCAGCTGATATTGTGGCGTGATGACCCGTCGCGGCCACTGGATGTTTACCGGCTGAACACGGTCACTTACGGTACCGCGTCCGCGCCGTTTCTGAGTTGTAGGTGTCTTAAACAGCTGGCAGCTGATTGCACGGATCGTGACGTCACGAGAATCATTAATGAAGACTTCTACGTTGACGATATGATCACGGGTTGTGATAATAAACAACAACTTTTAGATGTTTGCAAAAGTGTCGCAGACGTTTTAAAGTCAGGTTGTTTTCCCCTTCGCAAGTGGATGTTCAATTTCAACATTGAAAACAATGAATCTGACTTAGTTAAGGAATTATCACTAGGTGATAATGTCCATTCTAAAACTTTAGGGTTGGGTTGGCATAATATGAACGATATTTTTTATTTTAACACGCAATTTAACAGTAACTCCAATCAATTAATTACCAAACGTTATATTATGTCAACAATCTCACAGATTTTTGATCCAATAGGATTATTGAGCCCTCTGATAATAATAGCCAAAATTCTATTACAAAAATTATGGCTGGTGAAGATTGGCTGGGACGATGAGGTTCCCAGTGACGTCAAACGAACTTGGGAAACTTTTGTTAGTTCTCTGCTTCTTCTCAACAGCATAAGTGTACCACGACAAGTCATAGGCAGCAACCCTGCTTCTATTGAGTTACACATATTTACAGACGCATCGGAATCTGCGTATGGGGCATGTATTTATGTTCGCACTATAAATCATGACTCCTCGGTGTCTGTCAGGTTATGTTGTGCGAAGAGCAGGGTCGCACCATTAAATCCTGTGAGCATCCCTAGGCTAGAACTATGTGGAGCTTTGCTAGGTGCTAGGCTATTCAATAAAGTACGCGAATCACTACGCTGTCAATTTAATCACATAGTTTTCTGGTGTGACTCCACCATTGTGTTGGGTTGGCTACGCATGGCTCCCAATTTATTAAAAACCTTCGTACAAAATCGAGCGGCTGAGATTCACGAAATCACCAAAGAACTTCCGTGGTGTCACGTCAGTGGGAAAGATAACCCAGCTGACTTGGTGTCTCGCGGAGTCAGGCTGGAAGAGCTTCAATCTTCCACGCTATGGTGGGAGGGCCCAGATTTTTTACGACAGCTCGACTTTGATAGTAGTCAAGCTACCTTAAGTAGGTATGTAGCACAGTCTGATTTACCGGAAGTGAAGCCAGCCAAAACTCACGCATTTTTTAATACGAGTACTATGGATACTTCATTGTTTCCATTTAAGAGATTCTCTCAATTCAATCGTATGCAACGCGCTTGTGCGTATGTATTACGTTTTATTTTCAACATTCGCAATAGGAATAACATTCGTCGTGGCCCTCTCACTGTTGATGAGTTGAGAAATGCGCGCATGACTTTAGTGAAGTTGTCCCAACGCGAATCATTTCCTGAAGAATGTAAATTATTAGATAGTAACAAATTTCTTAAAAATACACACAATTTAAGTAAATTAAATATCTTCGCAGATAGTGATGGCATTTTACGAGTCGGTGGACGAATAAAATTGTCATCGGATTTTAATTTTGATAAGAAACATCCGTTACTAATTTCTTCCAACCACTGGTTTTCAGTGCTATTGTTCCGGCACGAGCACAAGCGGCTGCAGCACGCTGCGCCGCAGACGTTGTTGTACAACATACGCGAGTCCCACTGGCCGGTGAGGGGTAGGAACTTGGCCAAGCGCACTGTCCATGAGTGCGTTACGTGTACACGGTTGAGAGGTACATCTTTATCTCCTATTATGGGCAACTTACCGGAAGAGAGAATCACTCCAAGCTTTCCGTTCTTACGTACTGGTGTAGACTACGCTGGGCCAGTGCTCGTACTGAATCGTAAGGGTAGGGGCTCTAAATTAATAAAAGGTTATATTTGCCTATTTGTTTGTTTAGTTACACGCGCAATACATTTAGAGCTTGTCAGTGACCTTTCTTCTGATGCTTATCTACTTGCGTTAAAGAGATTTATTTCCCGACGTGGTAAACCTGATGAAATAATTTCGGATAACGGTAGGAACTTTGTAGGTCTAGCAAACGAATTTTCAAAATTTTTATCCACGTGCTCTGACGATTTAATTGAATACGCGACTAGTCAGGACATTAAATTTTCTTTTATCCCGCCTTATGCGCCTCATTTTGGTGGATTGTGGGAGGCAGGAGTAAAGTCGTGCAAACACCACTTGTTACGAGTCGTTGGTAACGCACACCTAACATTTGAGGAATATAGCACTGTGTTATCGCAAATTGAAGCTGTCCTCAACTCCCGCCCCATTAGTCCTTTATCCACAGATCCTAACGATTTCCTTCCTTTGTGTCCATCTCACTTCCTGGTTGGTCGTCTCCTAACAGCGCCTGCAACGCCACAGCTGACTGATGTCCCTGCTCACCGGTTGACACGCTACCAGAGGCTCGAGCAGCTCAGACAACATTTCTGGATACGATGGTCCAAAGAGTACATATCAGAAATGCAAACCAGGACAAAATGGAGACAACATGGGCGTGATTTGCAGCCAAACACACTGGTCGTCATCAAAGAGGACAACACGCCGCCACTGAAGTGGAGCTTGGGGCGGATCATCTCAACAGTACCAGGAAAGGATGGGATTTCTCGAGTGGCTGACATCCAAACAAAGTCAGGAGTCATCAGACGCGCATTTCCTCGAATCTGCCCCCTGTTCAATGATGAAGATGATGACAAAGATGTTGGACGTCGGTACCTACTTCCAAGGCCGGGGGCATGTTCAGACATCGCCTTAAATATACAGTCATCGCCTTAACGACTGGAGCTGCCATCTACCTCACAGCGATTGGTCACCCACGCATGCCATCGACCAATCACCACCGAGCTACGCATCAACGTCTTCTTCAAAATCACCCTTTTTTGTGATCAATCGCCATTTTTTCATTGCACCGCACGCACTATACCTTATACATTTCATCCATTATTTCATGTAATACTCGCAATATATCAAGTTAAAAGCAATTCCTGGTGTCGCCTATCATTTCAAGCAACCTTCAGTCTCCTAACACGCAGCAGAGCTGAAATCGAAACATCAGTTTATTCGTAAAAGTGACACGGACGTTATGTTGTTTAGTTGACGTTATTGACGTTATTGTTGACGTTAGTTGGTTGCTAATCCGCGGGTTTGTAGCTGTGGCAGCTATCGGTCAACTATAATATACTATTAAAATGTCATTAAAGTAACTTGCGAGAGAAAGAGGAAAAGAGTTTATTTACGACAAACATGCAACATAACTTAAAAAAAATATATAACAAATCTATACAAAAGAGTGAAGTTATGCGACATATCCGCGCAAAACGGCCAGCGCTTAGCAAAATGATGAAATAGTACATTTTGATACAAGTGCAGAAAGTTTGTCATTGCGACCGAGGCGGAATTCACACGAGCCTTAGGCGAGTGTGATATGGAGCCGAGGGCTACAGTGACAAATTTGCACGAGTCTCAAACGACTTTTTTCAATACACTTACGAAGAAATGAATAAACGGGGGTTGACCGGCGACTTGCGGGGGCGACGCGCGCCCAGTCTGATACGATAAATGTAATAACATTGTGGTGGGGGAGAGCACGCGCTATTTCTGCACTAGTGCGGAAAGCAGTCTATTGCGTGCCTAAAAGCGGTGGGATAAGAGTGGGTTTTCGAGTAAGTGTATTGAAAAATAGATTGCACTAGCGTTAGCAAATTATTTGAACCGTACAAAACAATAAGATCTTAACTGGCTTAGTAAATCGCAAGTAGGAATGCGATTCTGCCTGAGACCTGCATGAGACCTGCATGAGGCGCATTTTAAAAACCAATATTGTTGGCCATATTTATATAGGTATTCGTTTAATAAATTTTTTATGTCAATGACTTCTCGCGCTCTAGGCAGGAACGGTAGAGTGTATCAGACTTTTACTGACTAAAACCACATAAGAAAGGGTTTCTTTGCTTTGCGTTCTAGGACCCCGCGGTACCTTTTCGAACTACCCATGGCCCCAATAGGCTTAAGCCCTGATGGACTCTTACGGTTTTGCCGAAATCTCTTTGAGGCATGCGTGGAACACTACGCGCCGCCGATGACTCGGGCTTGGACCGGATGGTTACTGGACGACCGGACGGCAAGCTATGCATTGCTCGTCGTCCGCAAGCCCATGCCTACAGTCGCTGGAAATCGGGGTCGGGATCCCAGTGGCTGAGATGTGAGAAAGTCCGTTTCCTCACGCGTGTGGCCGCCTCCTTCGCTAGCATCGCTGCCACCGATCATCCCCACGAGGACACGGCGGTGCTCTGCCTGAGCTGGGCACACCTCCACCGTATCCTCCAGGCGGTCCACACACTGGTGACCACCCGGGCGTTTCTTCCGCACTACTCAGGTGCAGGAACTTACCGAACTTAACATTTCCGGTGAGGACCTGCGTCATGACCCTCCGGGACGCATTCAGCTTGGCCGCCGGTCGCTTTTGCGGCGACAGCACCCACACCGGGGCTTCGTAAATGGATTTACATAGGTGTGGGCGACTCACATATATTTACACAGTTTACACACTACACGTAAACAATAAATATATAAATCACCTACATCTATCTATTTATATATATTTACACATTCATATTTATTTATATATATATTTCCACGATATCAACACACATATACACTAACACTAAACACTACGTACGAAATGACGTGACTCATTGGACACACGCATTGTCGATGACGCGCCGGCGACAGTTTTCCTTCTACCGCCACGTTGTTGATATATTTGTTCCTCACTAGTCACGACCTACGCTGCTAGAAAGACATACGTACACTCGCGCTGATAAAAAGTTGTCGACACATACCCGCGCTAACTCCTAGCTTACTTGAAAGGACTATATTCTAGCTGTTACATCATAAGTGCTTGTGCTTAGCTTACTTGCGCCTTCTAATCTACAGTGTTGTAGTGTTGTGTGTGAGGAATATACCTGGAGACTCAGCAAGGACTTTTATTTGTTCATCCACCTACCCAGTGAGTACCTACACCACACACACACCATCCATACAACCAAATAGGTATAAATATGTTTGTTAAGTACCTAGTTTTCGAAACTGATTGATTACGTATGGTATGTGTGTATGTAGGTAAACCTAGCACCAGATGATACATGTGCAAACTCGTTTTAGGATTGGGATGGAATCAGTACCTGGAAGCGTTCATCATTGGTGTACATGAGCATGCCGGAGCTGATAATGTGCCAGTCGCGGCGCCGCACCCACGACACCTGCAACACAACATACGCCGCGTCACCAGTAAGTCGCACACACACCATGGCGCAGTACGGGCGGTACTTACGCCGCGCTCGCCGAGGTTGCGCACGGGACAGTGCAGGAAGGCGACGGCGCCGAGCTGCACCAGCACGTCCTCCTGCGTGTTGTTGATGCTGGGCTCGCGGTGCAGTGCCTCCAGCGAGCCGTACCACAGCTCGCGCCACGCCGGCACCTCCGCCACCTCCGCCATCTCCAGCTCAGCCGCGTCCAGCACGGCGTCCGAGCCCCCCATACCCGCACCCTCACCACCCGCGCTTGGAGCCTCCACAGATGTGGCGTCGCGATGCACGCGCCGCACTCGCTCTATATAATTAAAAATAATTATGTACTTTGCACGACTACAACTGTGCCGCATTTGTAGACCTTAAAGTCGGTAAATGCAGTGTGAAGTGAGTGAGCACTAACGGCTGGCGGGCTCGGGACCGGCGGCGGCGGCCAGCGCGGCCAGCAGCACCACGGAGAGCGCGCGCGCCGCCCGCGCCATGCGGCTGCGTGCTGCACGCGCCGCACGCTCTCTGCCCGCTCAGGCGCTGCACCCACGCACGCTACATCCCGCGCTGCGCCTCACCTGTACATAAAACGTGACTACATAACCGTTAGTGATGTGCCGAGTCATTGTTTCAGTGGATTGAGTCGACTCGAGTCGGTTTGTATAGTATTCGAATCATGACTCGATTCTGCAGTTCAGTTCCAGAGTCCAATACGCAAACTCTATGTTTAGTACTCGAGTCTGGGATTCGAATATTGACTCGAGTCCGGGACTCGAATCCGGGACTTTAGAACCGTAATCTAGAAATTTGAGTATATAACCTACCAATTAGGAATAAACTTCAAACAGCATGTAGGTTGAACATAATGATACAGCGATAGTATGCTTTATATGAAGGTACTAGGGCCGACCACTGTAGAGCGACTAATATAAAAACTCTTTAATCTTTTCCTCTTCGACAAGAAGACCTAATTTACAATATCCATATCTGAAAACCAATGCAGGTGCGTGCCACGAAAATCTATCACAGATGCCATTTATTTATTATTTATTAAAACATCATACGACACAAAGGAACTTTGGAGGAATGCGGAACAGAGTGTTAAGTCCCATATACTTACCTCCGTTGAAATTGGAGGGTCCTCCGAGCAGACGTTTTTTTTTTTCCGGTTTGAAAATCATCTTATGACATCAGCGGGAGATAGTGTCAGCTTTAGCTGACTAAAAACCCACTCCTGGTCCTTCGTTGTCTTTCGTACCAGGGCCGACTCTTCCTTTCAGAATCAAACCCTTGGCCCCAGAGGTTTCGACCCTGATGGGCCCCAACTTCACAACTTCAACAGGTTGCTGACATCTCCTTGAGGCGCGCGTGAAATAATACGCAGCGTCGACGACTTGGGCTCGGTCCGGACGGTTACCGGACGGTCGGACGACGAACCACCATTGCTCACCGTCCGCAAGCCCACGCCTACGGTGGCCGGAAATCGGGAGAATCCCAGCGGCGGCTGGGGCGTGAGGCCCGTTGCCTCACGCGATCGGCCGCCTCCTTTTCTTGCATTACTGCTTTGCAGAAGGAGGCAACTGCCTGCCACTCCTCCTCACTTCGGACCATGGCCTGTACCAAGGCCCGGCGCGAGAGATCACCGCCGCCGTTCGCTCCCACGAGGACACAGCGTTGCTCTTCCCAAGCAGGGCACACCTCCACCGTCTGCTCTACCGTGTCCTCTGGGCGGTCCACGCAATGGTGACACTCGGGCGTTTCTTCCGCACGGATCTAGTGCAGGAACCTTTCGAACTTACCATGTCCGGTGAAGACCTGCATCATGCAGAAGGTATGGCCGTCGTGTTGCCTTTCCATCCACTCCTCAAAGGGGGTCTTATCACCATAATTATGGCGTGCCCAGCACTGGGTTGTGATAGTCGCTGTCGCCATTCCGCCATGAGATCCCGCCGAAACTCTTTCCGCCAGACCGCGACTTGTCGCACCCCGGCGTTTAATCTCCACGCGCAGATCGTGCATGCGTGCAAGGCCTGTTGCCTCCAGATCCCATGGTGGCTGGCCAGCAAGGAGGCTAGCCGCTTCGCGGGAAACCGTGCGGTATCCCCGCACCATCCGTATGGCCATAACCCTCTGGCACGCGTTCAGCTGGGCCGCCGGTCGCTTTTGCAGTGACGGCGCCCACACCGACGCCCCATTAAGGGCCATGGACCCGACGATGCCTGCGTAGAGCCTCCGGCAGGGGGCGTGTGGACCCCCAAGGTTGGGCAGGAGCCGCTTGAGGGCAGCCCCAGTCCGATTCAGTTTGGGAGCCAAACGACGAAAGTGCTCCTCGAAATTCCACCGGTTGTCGAGGACGAGTCTCAGGTACTTCATCGTCGACCCGATGCCGATGTGAACTCATCCTACCGTTAGTTGGAAACGCCGAGGCAGTGCGCTCCGAGGGCCGTGAAAACACATGGCCTCGGACTTGTGCAGCGTCACCTCGAGTCCCAACTGCTGGATCCTATCAATGACTATCGCCTACTAACCCCGCGTGTCACTAATTCAACCGCCGCCTGGTACGA
Organism: Mythimna pallens; assembly: GCA_961205895.1. Classification (NCBI taxonomy): domain Eukaryota; kingdom Metazoa; phylum Arthropoda; class Insecta; order Lepidoptera; family Noctuidae; genus Mythimna; species Mythimna pallens. The sequence continues at coordinate 23,695,066 of OY540842.1, read as the reverse complement.
CTCTGCCTGCGCCAGGACCAGCGTGTCGACTGCGTAGCAGACCATACTGACCCCGCCAGGGAGGTCGCCACGTAGTCGTACCCGATGTTCCTCAAGGGCGGTCCTAGTACTGATCCCTGCGGAACACCGCACGACATCTCTCGCCGTTTCCACTCTCCCTGGTGACCACGGTAGATGATGTACCTGTCCGACAGGTAGGCCTCAATTACACGACAGAGGTAGTCGGGCACCCGGTGGTACCGGAGTGCCCTCCTAATGCTACTCCAGGGCAGGAAGTTGAAGGCATTGGCGATGTCCAAAGACATCGCCACGACACACCTGCCCCGGGACACCGCCTCCCCCGTTGTGAGGGCTCGCACGCGCATTATGGCGTCCAATGTGGAGCACCCCCCGCGAAAGCCGAACTGGCCGTCCGCAAGGTTCTGCCCCAGTCGTGCTAGGTGTGCGACGAGGCGGTCTGCAATTACTACACCCTAATGTATATTAGTTAGTCAATTGATGTTACGTACTGTTTACTTTGCTCTGATTGGTCGGACCGAGTGTTTGTGAAAGTTTGTGGTGGGGAAATATTGAGCTTGTAACTGTCATTCTGGACAGAGTCAGTCTGTTTTGAGCCGTTGAATAGTGAACATGTCCTACCAATCCGTGTATTTGAAAATGATTGTTAATAGAATGATATATATGAAATTGTGTTGATCAAAGTGAATAAAATATTTATATGACTGAAGCTTGAAGTTTATGATTCATCACAATAGTATAAAACAAAGTCGCTTCTCGCTGACTGTCTGTCCCTATGTATGCTTAGATCTTTAAAACTACGCAACGGATTTGGATGCGTTTTTTTTAATAGATAGAGTGATTCAAGAGAACGGTTTATATGTATAATATATGCATAATATAGTAGATAAACACTGGTAATTTTAGAGGGTTCTAATGTGATGTCGTAAATAAACACATAGTTTGAGCTTACATTGCAAACGCTGGCTGAACCCTACGATATAGATCAAAATAAGGTAAGTCCTAAAGTATTGTACATTTTTTATCCTTTACTTTTTACGAGAAATAGTGGCTTATTTACGAAACAATTTTAAGCAATACAGAATTAATTCTTATCATACATTGCGCATTTAATATAGATCAATATGGCTTTTTATGGCCGGGTGCTCATTGTGTGGACCGGCCTGATTACACGGTGGAGCATACGGTACAGGTGTGCCCTGCCTGGGCAGAGCACTGCTGTGTCCTCATGGGGGCGATCGGCAGCAGCGATCTCCTGCGCCGGGCCTAGGTACAGGCCATGGTCCGGAGCGAGGAGGAGTGGCAGGCGGTCGCCTCCTTCTGCGAAGCAGTAATGCTAGCAAAGGAGGCGGCCGCATGCGCGAGGCAATGGCCCTCACGCCCCAGCCGCCGGAATTCCGATCCCGATTTCCAGTCACCGTAGGTGCGGGCTTGCGGACGCCGCAAAGAGGTATCAGCAAACGTAGGGGCCCAGCAGGGTCAAAGCCTACTGGGACCATGGGTGATGCGAAAGAGGTCCCGGGGCCCTGGAACAATGGCAACGAAGGAACAGGAGTGAGTTTTTAGTCAGTAAAAGTCTGACAAGCCTTCTCACTCCGCCCAAGAGTGAGAGATGTCATTAGATAATTTTCCCATCCAAAAAAAAAACCTAGGTATATTGTGTAAGTCCTTTCTTTGAGGAGTGGCTGGAGCAGCAACACGGCGTTCTCACCTTCCGCATGACGCAGATCCTCACCGGACATGGAGTCAGTTCGGAAGGTTCCAGCATCGGATTCAGGCAGAAGAAACGCCTGGGTGTCATTGTGTGGTCCGCCCGGAGGACACGGCGGAGGATACGATGAAGGTGTGCCCCACTTGGGCGGAATACCGTCGTGTCCTCGTGGGGGCAATCGGTGGCAGCGACCTTTCGCGTCGGGCCCTGGTTTGGGCTATGGTACGAAGCGAGGAGGAAAGGCAGGCGGTAGCCTCCATCTACGAAGCAGTAATGCTAGCGCAGGAGGAAACCGCACGCGTGAGGGAACGAATGTCCTCACGCCCCAGCTACCGAGATTCTGACCCCGATTACCAGCCACGGTAGACGCGGGCTTGCAGACGTCGAGCAATGAGTAGCTTGCCGTCTGGCCGTCCGGCAATTTTTTTTTTTTTTTTTTATAATAGTATTCCACAACTGTCACACAACGCCGTCTAGTCCCAAGCTAAGCAGAGCTTGTGTTATGGGTACTAGACAACTGATAAACATACTTATATATTTCTAAATACATACATATTATAGATAAATTACACCCAGACACAGAACAAATGATCGTGCTTATCACACAAACATTCGTCCTGGGTGGGAATCGAACCCACGACCTCCAGCATAGCAGTCAGGGTCACTAACCACTAGACCAACAGGCCAGTCAAATTGACCGGAACAAGCCCAGTCATCAACAGCGCGTAGTGATCGCACGCGCTCCTCAAGGAGATGTCAGCAAACTGTAAATGCCAAGCAGGGCCGATGCCCGCTAGCTAAGACCGCGGGCAATTTCTGAAAAGGAAACCCGTAGTCTCAAGCTTAACGCCAGTCAGTAACGATGAAAAGAGGCCAGACGGAATGATCATAATATCTTTGAAGTAGGGTAGGCCTTTGGGGTGGGATGCAATATGTGTCGACACCCTTGCGTCATTCGTCATCGTGCTAGGGCAGCCGCTGCAGAGGTAGAAAACGGCGTAAATATAACAACCTTAGCGGGAGACATATGTTTTAGTCGTTTAAGGTTGGAACACCAACCACCACCACCGTCCAAATGCTTATCGAGTTATTCGAGTCGTTAAATATTAGAGATTTTTAAATTATTGTTAATGGTTGTATTGATTCTATACATGTGTCATGCTGTGGTTTTGTTTCTAATTAAGCTATTGTAATAAACTATAATGAATGATATTGTAAAATTGGTCTATTAAATACTATAATTAAGCTTCCATGGAGTTTCTTTGCCTGTTCTTCTCCATGTGGACCTAGTTTATGAATGAACAACTAGTTATTTGATTCATTGACAAACCTACTTGAAACAAATAATAAGTCTTGTCTCTCTGTGCTTTTTTTCATAAAACCCTTTCCCTACACACCAATCAAAGGAACTTTAATAAACAGTAAAGAACCGTTATCCATCTTGATAATTATCTTAGCATGTTATGTAGGTATATATAAATATACCTCTATCTTGAAAGGAACGGTTCTCGAAAGAGATACCGTGGGGTGTTGTATTGTTATTATTTACTTTTACCCAATCAGGGTGAAGCAGTTTTAAAATAATATAATATTTAAATATCGCGCTACTCGAAAGTTTTGAAACAGTTGAATCTAAACATATGGGTGGCAGTTCGAAGTGCGTCACCACTGATGCGCTTCGAATCGTATCTTCTGCTTTCGGAAAGAGGGTTTGCTTTCATCCTCCCACCCCATTCGAGCAGAAGTCTCAGATGGCTAAGTGACATCCACTCTAGCCTTCACGCTCTTCACCAGTGATATCACTAAAAGTAAAATGGCCCAGTTGGCTCTATTCGCTGACGGCCTCCTTATGATCCTAAGATCATAAGTAGGTATTTTACTTGCTTCTCTCTTCTTCTTGGTCTAAACCAGCAACTGACCATCGCTGAGCACATAAAGCAAGCTCTGCTGCCGCTCAAAGTAGGCTCCACTACATTCTGACCGCCCGCACTCAAGTCCAAATCCAACAGAGGGTACCCAGCGTTTATTCGCTCAGTTATAAGTTTTGTAAGCCCAGACTTTGACTTTAATTCAATAAGGCCTGCACAGGCTAGTCCGGTTAAGCAGACGACAACCTCGTAGGTTGACCTGCGAGAAGCCACTTATAAAAAAGTCGGTGTTTCTCGGTATTGTTTGTTTCTTATTTAATAATTAGCTTCTGCCCGCGACTTCGTACGCAGATCCTGTTGCTTATGCCAGCGACAAAGGGGTCGTCAAAATCGAAGATCTGAAACGTCGTTCCAGATCTTTCATTTTTGTAAGTTAACAGGAAATGCTCATCAGACTAAACAATTTTTGCTAAGACGTCATTCCTATATATGTTACAGTGTCGCTGGGCTTTGGTGTTCCACAACAGGTGTTCCAGATCTTCTTTATTCTCACAGCAGAAAATGCTATTCACGTGGAATATTTTTTGCTATGGCACCAGTTTTATATCTCTTATAATTTAGCTGATCTGTTGCGGTTCTGCATCAGGTGTTCCATTTTTCAAAATAAATTATAGCCTATATGTTGCACAGACTTAATACTTATACAACAGAAACTTTTCTTCCCGTAATTCCGCAGCGGATCCCAAGTGTACACTGAATTAACAATAATAGTGCAAATAACTTTTAATAAATTTCTTTATAAACTATAGCTATACCCCACGTATCACATAAGTATTTTTTTATTCTATTTTTATTTTCATTGTGTGTTGATTTTCAGAAACACTCAAAAGATGCGTCCCTTACTTAAGGGACGCATTTGGCTCAAAATTTTAAAATTATGTAGTTAATTTTACGTTAATCGACTGTACGCTTGTTGCACGACTCAACGTTAAAGTAGGTACTGAACGTCCTGGAAAGTACAGGTGAATATGGAACTATCCACCTGTCGTCGATCTCGACTGCCTGGCCACGCATAGTTAACTCGGCACGACTGCCACCCTCAGCAGGAGATCGACGCCGGTAAGAAGGGTATCCATCCTCACCCGTAAGAGTTTCGCTGCTAAATCGCATCGGGAACCTTTTTGAACACCGTCCATCCCTCATGCAAGGAGAATTGTGATTTAGGACTCCACAAGGACCATGTACCATGTGACCCTTTACAATTTGGTACAGAACGGGGTTAACGTCGGGATCTGGCAGTTCAGCACTTATAACATCATCGATCTCGTTGGGCCTGATTTTATCTTTCAACCACAAGAGCAAATGCGCGTGGGGCATGCCGCGTTTTTGTCACTCTACTGAATACATGTGGCATCTGGTAGCACCAAATAGTTTTTCTTTTGTGAGAAGATCCATCAGACACATTAATTTTAAATGAAACACTCGAGAAATCAAGTCGTGCCTGTCATGTGGCATTTGCCCTGCTAAGAGCTCGCGGGTTATTTCGGGCCACTTAGGGTTGGTAGTGATGGTGATGAAGAGGTCTGATCGACCGTACTTCCGTACGTATCAGAATGCGTCCCATGTCGCTCGCGCATGTACCGCGGACCTCCCGTAAAGGTGGGAGGGAGTATCACCATCCGTCCAACACTTTCCGCATTAGAGTCCTCTCGCATGGCGTCCCTTAGGTGCACGTAGTTTTCCGCCCTCAGTTTCCGTTGATTCGTTCTAATGAACACCAATCGCTCCGTTTCAATTTTAGCATACTCTTCTGCCAGAAATTGACTAAAGATTGTACGATAGTAATAGAGATGAGAGTTGTCGTTGGAACGGAGCTGAATCATGTAACTATAAAACTGGAGTGCGGAAGTCTTTTTGTTATAATTTGGGGCACCTGTCTGCGGGTCTACTTTGTATACGGCAAAGTGGTAGCCATCCTCTCCGCGACAAAACATTAGGGGATACTGGAGGGCATCATAAGCGCGATGTGTCTCGCTGATACGCTGTAGGCGATCATCACGTGTGCGTAAAATAATGTCCCTTTTGTCGCATTCCTGGTCAACCAAGAGGACGGCTACCTCGTTTGAAGTTGGTGCGTTATATCATCCTAGATGGACTGTGGTCGGTCTTTTGTCTGCGCTAAACACGAATTTAAAATTATCGCGCTCGTGTTCAGGCACCAATTTCAGAGCGGTTTTGAAATCGGTAACGTATGAGTTAACACTGTGCGGAGTATTTTGTAATCCCCGTATAAGGCTCAAGTCTAAATTAGGAATATGTTGGCATCGGACTTTAGCCTATTCAGTAAAATCTGCAATGAAATATAATTGAAAAAATTTCGGCATTTCGGTGGGAAGCAAGGAACCTTTCCGATGGTAGACTTGCCCCTGAATTTTAAAAGTCGGCATGAATCCAGATTCAGTGACTTGATGAGCTCCAAATGAAGTCATCTGGAAAGCACTGTTGTAGGCTCGAATATTGCTTAAGAATAGCGCAATCTAACTCGATACCAACGCCAACGCCATCTAGTTAGAATACGGAAACTACATATTATTTACCCAAATTAAATTATGAATAAAACTAAATTGTCGTTGATTTAACAGACAACTACATTATTTTTGTATTAAAAAAAATGGTAACAGCAGCAAGAAACTAAACTAAGAATTACATACTTAAATCAATTACCTACAACAAATGTGCTTGGTAAGTTAAAACTTGAAGCAAAACTTTGACTTGACTTCATGATGGTGTAGCTTGTCGTACCACCAGTCAATCTGTTTAGTAATATCGGTGTGAAACTCTCCATACAATTAGATAGGACATGTAAAGTTCGCAGATTTCATAACAATATCGTTCCTTATGCACATACAAAATGCAAAAATTAAAAAAAAGGATATTATGATGAATGATTTTATTTTATATTTTTTAACAACAATATTATGGGATTTGAACTCGCACTGTCGCCTGAAACGGTCGCCTGACCTTACCGTTAAATTCCCCGTTGACATATTGTTGAAAAGCTGTTCCCTTGCAATTTATAATATTACTGCCCCGATCCTTTATAAAAATAGCATGATTATTATGTTCCAGAGTTAAATTTTTACTAACTAAATAACATGTCATTTTGTGCATTCAATTACGAACAAAAACTTTTTAAGATCAATATTGCCTACCTCCCATAGCATACGGCGTGATAATAGCTACATATTATCACGCCGTATGCTAAAGCCTTCCTTGGTTTACAAAAATCATTTTTGCTGAATTTCAATTCAATCTATTCAGTAGTTTTGACGTGAAGCCGTACCATACACACAGACAAAAATTCTAAAGTCACTTTTTGTCATCAGTTACATTTTTATAACAAAAGCCACTTATTTTTTCTCGAAAATTCTCAATGTACAGTTTTTCTTTCGTTGCTGTTTTATTATATGTATAGATAATAGACTTAAGGCCATACAGCTCAAAAAGTCTTTCTCTACTTTTTCTGATTCTTTTAGTTGCCCAGTCACTAAATCTGAACTTAGGGCAGATACTTTTAGTTTTTTTCCTCAAAAGTCTTATTAGACTCGGTTTGAACTATTGAAAAAAAATCGTTACACAAAATATTACCATTGTTCACTGCAAGATTCCAATCTCCTAACTTGTTAACTAAAGTGCTGTTAAATTTATTTAGTTTACCGGATGTTATTGGTCTGGATTGTATCTGCACTTGTTGTATTGGTATGTTGGATTCAAAAGTTACCATTAGACCGCTATGATCAGACATCTTTTGAAAACTAATTTAAACACTGTAGTGTTTGTGTACCTACTTGTCTCGAGTTCACGGGCAGTTGTTTATTAGCCGTTGTAGAAGACGGACGTATTGAACCTAACTGCTGGTGATGTAACGAGACAATGTGTTTACCCCCTGTGTCAGTGCGTCCACTACAAATACTAAACTGCTGTCAAATGTAAAAACGGATAATTCGGACAATCCAATACCAATACCTCTACTACTTCACTGCATGCAGTCGTACCTACCGCTCATAATCACATCTTCCAACGCTTTTCTTGCATTTTAGTAATTTATTGTTTAGATTTTAGGTTATTTGTGATTGTGCTTTTATCATCTTCATTTGTAGAATATTCAGTACCCATTTAAAGTTCTCCCTACTCTTTTTCGGGCGACATAATTTAACTGTGACTTGTAAAATTCTGCGATCAGAATAAAAATTAATATTGTTTAATACTTCGAAGACAGAGTTTGGCCATCGAAAGATGACACAACAATAAAAAACTTAAAAAAAACCGAACTTCATTAAAAAAACCACTAAAAATATCAAAATAACTTTAATTTCGGTAGTCTGTGTATCTCGGTATTGTTTGTTTCTTATTTAACACCGACTTCTAAAATTAAAGTTATTTTGATCGTTTTAGTGTGTTTTTGTGAAGTAGGTTATTTTTTTAAGTTTTTTATTTCACACATTTTAGTTGCGATACCAGAGTAGCCAGAGTACTTATTTTTCATGACAATTCCAATTAACCCAAACACTGCCAGGATACATTGTTTTAATATGAAGTTCCCGTGTCCACCTTCCACCTTCCGGCTCCATCATCAGACTAGTTTGAGATTACCTTATAGCCAAAGTGCATCTCATGACGATTCTAATAAGTCCAAACACATAGGTGCATACTATCCGGCTCAATCATCATCATCAGATCACTTCGATGATACCATTTCCAAGCAACGAAGGAACAGGAATGGGTTTTTAGTCAGTAAAAGTCTGACACTACCTCCCGCCCCGTCCAAGAGCGGGGGATGTCATAGGATGATTTTCAGAACTATTCATTTATTTGTATTGTCATAGTCGCGTAACTATCTTCATTGTGATATCTATGTGAGTATGAAGTTCCGTTGGCCATTTCTAGTCTTCTTCACCAGTTCCATATCTTCAAATGTTACTTTTTGACGATAAATGCTTAAGTCCTCCATAAAAATACCAAAATAACTATATGGTTACCTATCATATTTGAGCAGTTCCCTCGATGCCTCATGAATCCCATCATCAAAACTGGATTTTGAAAAAAATGGGACCGATCTGGAAGAGATTGAATGGAAGAGATTCCTTTAAAGAGAAAAAAGATTTACAAATCGGTCCATAAACAACGGAATTCTGGTAACAAACATGAAAAAAAAAATATACAACCGAATTGATAACCTTCTCCTTTTTTGGAAGTCGGTTAAAAAGGAGGCCGAATCAAAAACATCTGAAGCTTTTCCGACTGCCTGCACGCTGCCGCTGGAGTTCATACTTTTGATTATTCATAAAAATGGTTGCATATTAGAAAATCAAAACTTTCCTGAGCCAATTTCAAAAGAACAACGTACAAATCAACAGTTTAAAATAACGATGGTCATTTGATCAAAAGTTCAGCTGACCAAAGTCTGGAATATCAATGTTTAAATCATTTATTACACTCTTGACCAAATCGTTTAAAGGTCAAAATGGATTACTGGATAAATTATTAATTATCAAATGAATTAACTGAAAAAGGTAAAAATAATATTAATATTAGCGAATAGCGCCTGTCTGATACAGAAAGCCTTTGCACAATATGACCGGTTTGTTAATACCAATAATATGGACGTTATATTAATACTAATTGGGTATGTAACGGTTGTTATATCAGGAGAAACTGGATGCAATCGGGACTTTAGGGCACTCCGACTTTTTTATAAACCACACAGAAGTAGTTAACGTCAACCAAGCCCACCATCAATCATGCATAGAATATTTTAAGGTTTGGCTAGGTCTATTCACTCGCTTCGCTTACATTTATAAAATTTGATTAGTTTTGATTTGGTAGGTACTTATATTTACATCTAGCAAATTTATTCAGTCGTCATTTGTGATTATGTAATTTGATTAGTAATGATTTGATATTTTAAAATTACATCTAGCAACTTTTGATCAGTCGTTTATTTGATGTCGCATACATTGGGATTCTAAAATTTTTCTAAATAAAACATTTGGTCATTTAAATCGAAAAAAAAAAATATTTTAGTAAGTTTATTTATGAAATAAAGCGTTTCTTACCTTTAAATTTAAATAAAACAAATTGTGTGTTAGAGATATCATCGATTTTTTTCTATTTGTTTGAAAGACGTATCGATGCCATTTAGAAAACAGTAAAAAAATTGCATTAGAACTCAACAGTACAGAAATACAACAAATTGCAACCCTCAGATTACCTATGTTCAGAGTTAAATATTGAGCACTCGTTATGTAAAAACCATATAGTGTATTTGGAAATGATATTTTATGCAAATTGAGAAACAGTTATAAAATTAATGATGAAAGATAACTGTCACAATTATTTACTTATAATGCTAGAAAAAAACGAAAGACGACGAGGAGGCTTCACTTTAAGATGAATGATTAATTTAAAGATTTGGTCTTTGTGAAAAGTAAGATTAATCAGAAATCTGCAGACAAAATGCGACGGCTGGGTACAATAATTTCATTTATAGGTATTTATAAAATGGATCCATGATCATGAATGTCCACCGCGGCTTTGCTGGACAGCGCGCATCCGAAACGTCAAATTTTCCACAGTCTGGTATATATATCAGGCTGTCCATATCATCCAATTCATCCCTAAAGTTGGTAATCATCGACTTATAACGCCCGTTTACGGACATGGCGCATATGTCAGCACCACCAAACTCTACTATTTTGAAGAGAACCGAATGTTCCAACACACGCGCCGCCACCAGTGATTTCAAATTTGAAACTTATCAATTTGTGTGCCCTAGTGGTAGTGGGGCTAGACCAGCATTGAGTCAAGCATTGTTATCTTCAATATAATCCCCCAACTTATAATATGCTTGCCTGCATGTGCGTTAATACAAGATTTAAATTTAATTTATATAATTTATTTATTAAAAAAATTCAAACAGAACATTCTAATTAGCCAAATTGGAAACTGTTGCATTACGTCTGAAAACAAAAAATCACAATTATTTCAAAACAGTTTAATAATACAATTTAAAAGTCACAATCAAAACAATCAATAATACAACAATATGTATATATTATTTAATTTTGCCATCCATAAATGACTGTTAAATCTAAAAATTCTGAATGGAGAAAAATACCTGTCATTGAAGAGATTTTTTTTTATATGTATTGTGTTTCAGAAGTCGATATTTCAATTTTTTTAAGAGTTCTCAATGCCTTTATCGTTTTAATATTTTGAAGTTTCATCTGCTCATTGTCGATATCTCCTAAAAAGTATAACACACAGTGATAATAATGAATATTGCAATTAGAAAAATTTAAAACACTAACCTATAAATGAACTTATTGTACCCAGCCGTCGCATTTTCTCTGAAGATTTCCGATTAGTCTCACTGTTTTGGTTTATAAATTTATCAATGATCTTGTAGAGAAGCCTTCTCGCCGAACTATTTATGGTTTTACGTATTATTATAACAAAATAAACGAAAATAAGATTCACGCAAACACAAGATAAATGAAGTATAAAACGTCAATGACACAATTTTGACAGTTCTGAAATGCTGCCTTAAATGAACTTTAATAAATAATTCGCTGCCATCTTTATCAAATTAATATTCTGGCCAGTTAAAACCAATACGGGAGTGTTCGTCATAACGATGTCTTCTGTCTTACTGTATTTTTAATTTGGGGATTCCCAAGACCATATTCTCTTTAGTTTCTTTTTTAGCTTTAGTCCTAGTTAATTTAAAAGCCCCCTCTGGGAAAGTGATTATGAATTAATATATATATATATTATAATGACACAAACCGAAACGACAACTTGACTTTGCAAAAGGGTGTTTTCACTATATGGGACCATTTCTTTACAGTAAACTGAACAAGAAAACTAATTTATTACTTTTGACAAAATCGAAATGCAAATCTCACATCAGAACTGACCTTAAAGATCAGAACTACGGTGACACAGAAAAACTACTAACTATTTCTTATCACTTTATACTACTTATTATACTCTTGACATGATAATTCTATTAGTTCTGGGAGACATGACACGCGTACACACATGCACCCACACACTTCACACACACGCTCCCATCATATCGCATCCAATCACACACACACTTACACATTTACCCACCAACACCACACAACTTACATTTTTACACACTGCAAGATGCCATGTATACCTCTTATAAATATTGATTTATTTGTTTAACATATCTAATTGTGAATTTGTCTTCAACCCTCGTAAGTATGATCATGTATACGAGCAACGACGTTCACTTTTAAAATGTCTACCCATCCGTCAGCGTAGAGCGTTAAGAATCTTGACTACCCTGTTTTCTTTTCTGGATAAACCTTCTTCTCCTTCTTATTTGACTTCTCAAATAAAATTTCTTTACTCTGGTCACAATAAAAATCTCTGATCTACCAATAATCATTTTCTACGATGTCCCACACATCGCTCTGGGTTTATCCAGTCCTCCTTCTTTGTCCAGGCAATCTCTCTTTGGAATGCGCTCCAGCTGAACATCAGGACGGCGTTCAATCAGTTCCGTTTTAAGGTGAAGGCACGTGAACACATTCACAGTTTGTTGGTGTATTCATCACAACGTTGACTTGTTGGATTCGTTTCTCATAATAACATTGTTAATTTGTATGTATGAATCTAAGTATATCTTTATTATTGTATTTCTTTACTATTTAGCTCCACCTATCTTTATAACAAGCTGCCAAAGGCGGTAACAGAACTAAGCGAGGGAAAATTCAAAACTCATATTAAGCATGCCCTAACCATTAAAGCGTACTATAAGGGTAAAGACTATGTCGAAGACACGCTTGTTTGGCAATTACTACTTCTGCACATGTGGCCCCCTGGTAACTCATTATTATTGTGTCTATTAACTGCTCCATCTTTGTTCTAATATATAATATATATATTTTTTTAACACATTGCTTTTGCTTTATTTTTAAATTATTTGGACTTCAACTACCTTAAATTCGTTAGTAATTTATTTTTCACTACAGCAGCTCAAACAAGTAGGTTTTGCTACTTGAAAATAGTGAGCAAAACTCGATTTTGCTCACTGCGCGAGACAAAGTAACTTTTTAATTATTTATTTTTTTAGCCATACAATTCGAAACATTCGAACTGCATAAAAAAGCGACTGAGAAACATGCCATATCGAAGTACATTCCGATTTTGAAATTCCACCACAAAGAAAAACACGTTCGAAAATAGAAAATATTTGTAAAATATAAAATTGTTTTTTTTTTTATAAATAAATTATTGAATTTTAAATTTATTATTGTTTTGAACAAAAATAAGAGTACCTGAGAACTTATAGCAAATAAGATTAAGAATGTTAAAATAATTGTAAAATATGAGCAAAACTAGCGACAGATATAGTATTTATTTTATTTGAAATCATTATTAAATCTATTACTGGTAATTATTTTATTTCTCAAGTAATATGTGTTCTCGCTGCTGAAGTGAAAAATTATGTGTGTAACACGAGAGCAAAACCTTTTGCATCTCGTGCCTTTGGGGATCCAAAGGCACGAGATGCAAAAGTCCCCTCGCTCAGGATACTACTTTAGAATCACTCGCTAACGCTCGTGATTCAATCAAAGAATCCTTCGCTTGCTCGGGACTCAAAATTAGCACTCGCAGCAAAAAACAACTTTTGCTCTCTTGTTGCTCTAATAACTATTGTTCATATCTCATTTATTGATAGTTGTAATTATTCATATTTTTTTAATATAGCCTCTTTTTATAATGTGAATGTGAGAACACTGATAGGTAGACTCCACGAATTCTTATATTACTTCCTATTACGATTCACTTTTTTAACCGACTTCAAAAAGGAGGAGGTTATATATTATGTTCGGTTGAATGTATGTTGTTTTTTTTATTTTTTTATGTATGTTCACCGATTTCTCGGTCAATTGTGGACCGATTATGAAAAATTTTTTTTAGATTGTAAGGTTATGTTTCCGAGTTGGTCCCATAGAAATGTTATGATCTGATCATGAACTTCGAAGATATGGAACAGAACTCCTCATAGGATCACAGCAGAACCGTCATAACAAGTAAAATTGTTTTGTTTCCCCCTCTACTTTCACTGAAAGTAGAGGGGGAATATATCGAACTGATCTGATGATGAAGCTTATAGTTAGGCACCGGAACTCTTATAAATTAATGTAATCTAACCGGGTTTGGAATGATTAAAATTGTCATGAGATGCACTCTGGCTATAAGGTATTTAAATATGGCTGAGGGGTACTTTTTAGTGGTGGTACCATAACCAAAAAGTGTAAAATAAAAACTTAAATAACGAAGAGAAAAAAACTACTATAGAAACACCGACTTCCGAAATTAAAGTTATTTTGCACTTTTCAGTGTTTTTTTTTAGTTTGAAACCGGTTATATTTTTTTATGAATTTTTATTTTATTTAATATGATTATTTTTATTGTGCTTTTGGGTACAATATTGACTGGTCTACACTGTTCTTACATAATATCTATGAATACTGTAATATAATATGATTAAAGAACGTTTTAAGTAAGTTTCTTCATGACAAAAATTCTAGACTCAAGTGTTTGGAATTTTTGTCAGATCAGATCATCATCAGAGAATTTGAAAACTTTTGATGCCCTCGCATTCTACCAAATTTGGTAAAAATCGTTCACAATCCGAATACTGATATGAAAAAAAAAGTTTTTTCACCCAATACCTAGCTGTTGATGACATTGTCAACAGATTCCAAACAAACGCGTGCCGTGGCCTTATGATATTATGTTCTCTGCAGCATTTCATTTGTAACATTGTCTCGCTCACATGGTGAACTGTTGATACCCCAGGACAGTATTAATGTTTAGTGATTACCAGCGGAGCTAGCGCGGATCGGCAGTGTATGGCGGGCGGCGCGGCGGGGCTCGTGTGCATGAGCTAATGCGGGTGATTGATTACCTCTCACGCGCTGAGATTGATGAGATTTTTACGATCCACCGCCGCGTACCTGTCGCGCACACGCCCCTCACGCCTTGTACGCCTCGCACCACACGCCACGCTCGTACAGCATGGCATGTCAACTGCTATGCCGTCATGTGTAGTATAGTATAGTAGATAGTTATGAAAAACAAACGATGATAACTTTTATTCAGGTTACTGTTTGTGCTGACATTCAAGTTGGTATACTTATTTGTTGATGTGGCTACATTATTATATTCGTTGCAACAACGTGACACACATATTCGCGCGATCCTGTAGCCACAGAATTATTAGCATACGCAATCACATTTTGTATACAACCAAAATTCCCTCTTTTCACCCTTTAAGGATTGGATTTTCAAAAAACTCTTCTTAGAGCTCGCTTGTGTCATAAAAGGAAGCTTTGTAGGTACCAATACTTCATTTTCATAGTTCCAATAGTTTCGGCGGTGCGTTAATAACAACAAGGTAACATACTTCCGAGATTTAGAGTGTCCTGCGTACTATTCCATGACAAAGTCTACCAGTGTACTGTCGCACTCTGCGACGGTAGCTAAGAGGTTCGGCACTGTTACTTCAATGAAATACTTGGGAAGTTTTATAAATTTACTATACTTTTCTTCAAGAATTCAATATTAGCACATGCGATCTCCTTTTGATATCACAAGTTTCATTGACAACAGTTCAGGTGTTCGAGCGTGAACAAGTAACAAAGAGACACGCTCGGAAACCGTCGCCTGTTAGTTTGATAGATTGTATGTATATAGGATTTATAGTATAACATTAGAAATATATAAACACCAAATAAAATAAAACCCTTATGAACTAATTACAAGTAATCTAAAGTAGATATGGGCAATGGGCAGGGCACATTGCTCGCAGAACAGATGGCCGTTGGGGCCGAAAGGTTCTGGAGTGGCGACCGCGTACCGGAAGACGCAGTGTTGGAAGGCCCCCTACAAGGTGGACCGATGACCTGGTGAAGGTTGCGGGAATCCGATGGATGCGATACGCACAGGACCGTTCGTTGTGGCGACATTTGGGGGAGGCCTATGTCCAGCAGTGGCCGTCTATCGGCTGAAATGATGATGATGATGATGAAAGTAGATATAATTAGTGTAGTATGTAAGTAGACTGATTTAGAATAGTTTAGATCAATGATAACGATAATAATATAAATGATAACATTCTTTAAACGGCAAATTAACTCGAGAAAATTAAAGCTGTTGTAGATCAACGTAGATCTACATTAGAATGCGAACGTTCTTTAAAAATACGGGAACAGCAGCCCTTAAATGGTAATTTTTTTATGTCTTAATGCACAAAGTCGGGCTAGCAGGAGATACTACAAGGGATTAGGAGCAGTGCTAACTCATGCTACCGTTTCAAGCTACTTCTGACCTCAACAATAATTGTAAGATACTGTTGTTGTGTTGTTTGGCAACTGTCCATCATTCTAACAGTCTTACGTTAACATTGTCAGTACATAATTGTGTTCAACTAACGCCGGGGCCTCCTGTCCTGTAGATTCCTACATCTTTACAAATAAAACAACGCCGTGTTATTTAAATCAGTTTTAACGCAAGAACGGCTGAATCGAATTAAATTATCTCTGCGTTTTTTGATTCGTTTATGTTCCAAATAGCAGATTAACTATTAAAATATGGGAAATAATAATGGTTCTGAAAAACAAATTAATCTCCAGCGATCTATAGCCGAATGGTTATCAAATTTATTTTTTAACTCTCAATAATGAGGAAAATACCTCAACTGTTCGGCCCGCACGATCGGGTTCGGGTCGCGTTCGGCTGTTTTCGGATGCGAGTTCAAAAGATCCGAGCTTAGTGCGCTTGCAACGACCGATCCTTGCGTGTTTTGCTGTTTATGTTGCAAAATTAAATAGTTTTTGTTGCTACTGGTTTAATATTATCATTTCAACAAACTAATAAATCTACTAAGGAAACTTAGTATTGTTACGAAATATGGTTGATACCCGTGTACCGTTCTGAGTCGGAGAAGGAAGAGGAGGGAACTGGTCATCAGTACCGGTGAAGAAGAATCGTCGTAATAAAAGTTGGGTGTTGATCAAACGATGCTATAATGTGCAAGAAGCAGAGGAGTTTGTAAGTAATGAAAAGACTTGGTCAAGAAACTATACGCAGGACAGTAATGAAGGCCAAAAACGTTTCTATCGTTGTAACAAGAAACCCCCTCAAATGTTAGTGAATCATTTGGGTTAGGTTACGTTAGAACTGTGACCATCAACGCGCGAAGGCGAGTGAGCGTGCCGCGGCAGCGGCCGCCGAGCGCCAAATCCCCTTCTAATGTTAAAAGCCATTATGATTTAGGCCCCAATCCGCCCCATAAATGGAAATTAGTGTTCTAACTTAACCTAACCTCAAACTTTAAACATGAATATCTCCATAACCATGGGGTGCACATTATAAAAACTAGGAAATTTGTCGAATACGTTATAGTATAATAGTAAAATATTCTAGGAAACCAAAGTCTACTTGGTTTTAGATTAAAGCATGAATACGACTGTTCTAACTTGTTAACGCCTGAAATAGGTACCGCTATCGAAGCATACCCTTGATAAGTAAAAATCATGATATATGATGCAAGTAAAAGTTATTGTTACTAGTACATTTTTATATTTTTGATAAGTTTCTGTATAACCACTCGGAATAATATTTTCAGTACAATGTTTTAGTTAAAATAGCACCACAGTCTATGAAATATGAAAGGTAATTTATGAATTAATAGTAGGCAAGTAAAGATAAAAAATACATAGCATAGTTTTCAGTAGAACATAAAAAAAGAAAAGTAGTAGTAGTAGTAGAAAAGTATTATAGCAATAAACAGTCATGTATATTTTTCGAAGATTTCAGTATCTCATTCGGTCGTTTCGTCATTTTTATTCGGACAAAAATAGTCGGAAAGTTAGTATTTTAGGCAGATTTAATATTTTGAGTAAGGACAATTCTTCTTTTTTGTCGGAGCGTTTATTACTACCCTTAAAATATCGTAAGCGGAGCGCATCTCTGGTGCACGGGGTGCGCGGCAGCCCCAAAAGTGTGCTGATGATGATAGCCGACCGGCTCGACTGTCCTTTTATAAAGCGCTGCAGTGACTTGCATGTTACATGCAGTTATCGATAACTGTGTGTGAAGTATGTAAATGTTGTTTGTTTGTTGGTGTTATGTTTTGTGTTATGTTCTGTGTTATGTGTAATTATGAGTCCTTAGTTACTTGACTAAATTAAATTATATATATATATCGGAAAAATTCACATACATTAAAAAATTTAGTCAAAAACTGCGTTCGGAGGATTATTGTACCGGCGACGTACACATGTAGCGTGTCGTATGCACGACACATGGTCGTCATTACGGTCGGCTATATCTATTCATTACGTTTACGTACAATTCGAAATAGATAGAAATTGTTCAAATGTTGTAAAATAATAAGAGAGGTAAATTTAGAGACGAAAAAGGGTGGAGAGGGTAAAATAAATAAATATGATACTTGTGAGGTAAAATAACAATATATAATAGAGGTTAAAGTATGAAATTGCCGATTTATTGTAATAGGTACTTCGAATTGACATAGAAACTTCAGGGTTTGAGATTTTTGAGTGAAACATTTTTCACATGGTAACTATGAATTTCTTCTTTTAAAAAATTGCAACATTCGATTATCGACTTTCAGTTGTTTTTTTTTTTATTCAGCTCAGACAAGAAAGATGGATACTTCGAAAATTCGAGTGATTAGCAAGTCAATATTTGTAATAAATAATACTTAAAAAATTTTGTATCACACTAATAAAATAAGGGCAAAAGTTAGTGAGTGTGTGTGTATTTTTGTTACTCCTTCGAACGGTTGAACAGATAGAAAAAGTATTGTATGTGCTATTCTAGGACATGGGAATAGCACATAGGATACTTTTATCCCGGGAGTATATTCCCTTGGGATCATGTTCAAGTGTCATGCAGGCGAAGCCGCCGGCAGCAGTATCACTGGATAGCTCAATCACAGGCGGTTCCTAATATATATTTGACTCTTGATTGACTGTGAGAGATCCTAGCGAAATCGGTTTAGATCGTCCCGCCATTTCCTTCGTGATAGGCCGCGACTCCGTCTCACTGTCTCAGGGCAACAATGTTGTGCTACCCACAGTTTGCCGGATGTATTTAAGTAGTTGAAGCTAGTGGTTAGTGTTTTGAGCAAAGGTCGAACATGAAGATAAGTAAGCACAGCAAGAAGACTAGACCTCATGGGCCACGACACACGACGTGGACAAAGACCGACAATGAAAAACGTAGCGGCTGTTCTGATTGTCTGGCACAGCTATTACAGCACTTCTGGGTATAAGGGGTGAGTTGTTTGAAATGGGCACTGGCCGAGCTCCGACCGGCGCGCCGTTGTACTTCACTCGCATGTTATGTCAACACGCCTCACGTGCGCCCACAGTCACGCCGCACTCAGCATGCCTCGCCACTCAAGCGTAGCAATTGTGCAATTATTGGATTTGGTTAAACCCAGAGTTATAGACGTCGCGCCTTTTTAAGGACAACCGGATTATTTTGTAAAATTTATTTGAACTTCACACTTTACTTTTATTGATAAAAAACGATTCAGAAGTTAATTTGCAGACTATTGCGCATGTACATGTACTAAAGGATAAAAGATATCTAGGGATAAATTCGAGAGCCCGTTTACGATGAGTGTACCGGTTTCGTGGTTGCTGTACTATAGTGACAACTAGCGTACGTATACATCGTCTCGGATGGTTGGTCACAGCATACAGTCCTGGGTGGATACGTGGACGCGCGCCGGCAGCCGATGCGACACCGGCAGGTGGTGGCGCCGTCCGTCACGCACTCACTGGCACACAGTGCTTACACACACACTGGCACGGCACACGCGGTACTCGAAGCGTGGACTGACACACGCTACACGGGTGTGCCCGGCAGCGAGCGAGCGGCGACTGGACGCGAGCGCGGCGGGAACCCGCACTGTGAGAAATACATAGATCCAGGCCGGGAGCTGAGCATTGTAATTTAATACGATGGCCTTCAATAATGAGCAGTTTTTATTTTCTCTGTTAATTATTGTATTTTTTGCTAAAGTTGAAAAAAAAAACGTCATCCGACACTTAATAATAATAACTTTATTGAATTAATTAAACCTTATAAACAAAGTTAAGAATTACATACATAGGTACATTAAATTTGAAAGGTATCTTCTAATATTAGGACCCTGCCACCTAAACTAGGTAAGACCTGTGGCTTAGGAGTCAGTGTTCTGCAGTTACATCGGATACAGTAGTTCTGGTACGGTTGTTGTAAGTCTAGCCTTAAATAATATAAGTTTTAATAAAATGAAAATAAAAACTGTGTAAAGTCTGATGGTGTGTGTGGATAAGTGTGCATGTATGTGTGTGTCGGTGAGAAAAAAAATCGAAATTGATCGTGATTTAGGTTAAAAAGTTAATAGTATTAATTCGGTAGTATAAAGGTAGACTTAATTCCCAAAGTCTACCTAAATACAGTCCAAATAGAAAATAAAGACTACCAGTGGATATGTCAAAAGGCAACAATGGCGGCTAGATATAGTATCGTTGACAAAATCATTACCATTAGTATACCATACTTCTAGGAGATAGCATCAACTACATTTCCATTGATAATGTATTGGATCAAGAGGGTGCGGAACATTACCCTCAAAAATTCTTAAATTCACTAAATCCGAGTGGCTTTCCCCAACATGCACTCAAATTAAAAACTGGCACACCAATTATTTTACTAAGAAACCGAAACCTCCAAATTCATAAAACGGAACCAGACTCCCAAAGTAAATTTCATCACACACACGTCGACTGGTCCAGCAGTCGTGCGAACGGTGCTGCTACCTCGCATCTCTATAATAACAACGGATATGCCTTTTAAAAAAAAAAAAACCGGTAAACATGTCTTTTGCGGTAACAGTTCATAAAGTTCAGGACGCACATACCTTTAAGTACGTAGGAGTCGATTTACGCCAGGAGTGCCTTTGGCATGATATCGAGATAGGGTTTCGGAGAAAATCAATATTTTCTTCTAACGGAGAAAAAGAAACTACAAATATACTTTGTACTATTCATTATTAAAGTTATCTACATAATAGTAATATTATAAGAGCCAGCACTTTCACCCAACATTCTATTGTTACACTCTTACTTAATAGCGTGATGTACATATAGCAGTCTCTTTATGTACTAGGACTTTATAAATATTGCGAACTTCTACGTGAACGAAGAGTTTTAAATTATAATAAAATAAAATCAATTAAAAAACCTATTAGAACCATTTTCGACTTCTAAAACTGTTTAACTCTTTTTTTCACTTATTTTATTTTCAAGTTTTTATGTCTTGTGTTTTGATGTGTTGTCTTTCTGGTACAGCAATCAAAAAAATAGTGTAAAGTGGTGTAATGTGTTTTCAGACTAGTATGCTCTTAAATGTGGTGTCAGGCAGGGTGGCCTTTCCTCTTCAAGACTATTATGATAATCAGTTATACGCTGAAGGGCATGGTCTGAAGTATAACGAGAGGAAAAGTGAATTTATGGTAATAAGAGGTAAGAATAAGTCACCAAAGCATGTCCCTCCCGTCAGTCTGAAAGTCTTCTAGAACGTGTCTCTCAATATAAGTAACTAAGTAACTGAGGTACTAAATGACGACATTGATAATACAGGGTGTTTGATGCATCGTGTGCCAAATTGAAATGGTCTACGAGAGGGGTCATCTGCTATTATTTCAGACCCCTAAAAACTTCTCATGCGCTGTGGCTTTTTTTATCGACTTTTTATTGTTTTATGAAAATAAGACCCAAAATTTTCATTCAAATACAAATTTAAAAAAATATATAAGTCGTAGACTCTGCATTTTTATTTTATTTAGATGTGTATTGTATTAGAGTATTTTTAAATTTAAAATTAGTGACATTAGCTATCTATTTTTTTTTCAATTTACTTGCAAAGTGTTGGACTGAAATTAAAGCTGTTCATGTTACATCTATTTACATGGCTATAAAAAAAAAAAAACAAAAGCGACCGAAGACTAATCAGGCATCTTTTGAGTTATATGTATTCTATTGGTTCACGACGAACTTCAATATAGCGATTCGAACAACAAACATGTGAAAGAGACAACGCCATACAGATCAATATAGCACGTATCTTTTGTGTTTTAGCAGGGAATAGACAAAATCTTTAAAATCGTCCATTCTTTCTCAGCATTTAGCAGGAATAAAGGTCATGGTAAAAAGTGAAGTAATATTACTTTAAGATAGAAACAAAACGTTCCTGCAATAAGATTATTTTATAAAACTTTCTGGTCGGCCCCCAGAAGTCTGTCAGACGTTTCGTACATTTCTTATCCAGGGTTTATCTTGGATCACAACTTTACACCACGTGTGGGTGTATATATGTACGCGCGGGACGACTTCTGCTATCGGCGTCTCCGTAACCTTGAAAACTCCAGGTTCTCTACGCTTTGGGTCTTAGTGGACACAGGCCTAGATAAAATTATCTACGCTTGTGTCTATCGCTCGCACAGTGGAGACCAGAAGGCAACCAGGCTCACACAGCATCTAAGTGAGGCGGCGGATGCGGCTCAGCAGCGGTACCCTTCTGCTCAATTGATGCTACTGGGGGACTGTAATGGCCATCACCAAGAGCGGCTGTTCCCTTACCAGAACACAAATTATGCTGGTCGAGAGATGCGAAAGCTAGCGCTAGCATTAAATCTTAACCAGCTGGTCCAGGGGGCAACAAGGTTGCCAGATGTTGATTCACACACAGCCATTTGCTTGGACCTTCTGTTGACAACGATCCAGACTGCTAATCAGCGTCGATATCTTCACCTTGTCTGTGCGTCTACTCCCCGCTCGATCCCAGCCCCCAGATCAGTCAGCAGATTGGGATGGCATGCGATCTTTCTTCGCATTTTCATCATCAATTAACATTATCCTTAGCAGCCCATTTGCTTTTCTTCGGATGATGCTTCGTCGTGTTTTTTTTTTTGGTTGGAAAATCATCTAATGACAAATCGCGCTCTTGGGCGGAGCGCGAGATAGTGTCAGACTTTTACTGACTAAAAACCCACTCCTGTTCCTTCGTTGCCTTCGTCCCAGGGCCCCGGGTTTCGTTTTCGCACTACCCATGACCCCAGTAGGCTTCGACCCTGCTGGGCCCCTACGATTTGCTGACATCTCCCTGAGGCGCGCGTGGAACAATACGCGCCGTCGACGACTTGGACTCGGTCCGGACGGTCGGACGGCGGGCTACCCATTGCTCGCCGTCTGCAAGCCCGCGCCTACGGTGGCCGGAAATCGGGAACAGAATCCCGGCGGCGGTTGGGGCGTGAGGACCGTTGCCTCACGCGATCGGCCGCCTCCTTTGCTAGCATTACTGCTTCGCAGAAGGAAGCGACCGCTTGCCACTCCTCCTCGCTCCGGACCATGGCCTGTACCAAGGCCCGACGCGAGAGATCGCCGCCGCCGATAGCCCCCACGAGGACACGGCGTTGCTCTGCCCAAGCGGGGCGCACCTCCACCGTATGCTCCACCGTGTCCTCCGGGCGGTCCACACATTGGCGACACCGGGGCGTCGCTTCCGCACGAATCCGGTGCAGGAACTTCCTGATTTTACCGTGTTCGGTGAAAACCTGCGTCATACGGAAGGTGAGTATGCCGTGAGGTCTTTCCAACCACGCCTCAAAGAGGGGACTTCGTGTGCAAATGCCGTAACAAAAGTATTGCGACAGGGAATGGAGTACTACATCCCATTCTCTGATGTATCAAGGTCTGGCGAAGCTCAACCTTGATTTAGCGCCGAGTATAGTCTCGCTAACGCGCGTAAACACACGGCGTACCTATGTTGGGTCGATGCTCGTATGCACAAAGTATTTGAAGTTAGTCAAAAAAGAAGACCTTCACTGCCAATCGAATTACCGTCGTCGTCGTCGAGAAATCTAAGAAAAACCGTAGGAAGAAATGCCGCTTTGTTAGCTTATCATGGGTATGATGCATCTGTGTTAAGGTATGGTTTAATAATATGGGGCAATTCCACGGACAGCGACAGGGCCTTCATTGTTCAAAAAAGTGCCTAAGGTCTGTGTTCGGTATTGGTCCTTTAGACCATTTGCAGACCCATTTTTAAAGATCATAAATTGTTAACACTTGCATGCTTATACATCCTAGATATGGGAGTATTTGTAAAAAATCATCCTGCTCTGTTTAGTAAGGCAGATAGCGAAAATGTTTATAAAATAGGCAAAATGTCTAGGGATCCAACTAAATTAGCAATGCCTAGGCGTGGGTCAGCATTTTGCCACAAAAACTCGAGTCGTATGGCAATTAAAATGTTTAATATGATACCTAAGCAAATTAGAGAAATGTCAACGATTTTTTTCCAAAAAGAGCTAAAAACGTAGCTCATAGACAAATGTTTCCACACGGTAAATGATTTTTTAAGTTATAATATGTATAAAAAAGGCGCATTGAAAAAAAAAAAAAATCTTTTTAGTTCTTGACATTTTCATCACATCACTGATGCGTCGGATGCGCGACAGCCCCAATAGCCTCGTGGCTACTGTAGCCGGCAGGGTGGATGGCCTAATGGTGTCTCACTGGATGGCGGTACACAGACCGTCTTTCAGGTATGTGAAGTAGGCTCATTGTATTGTATTGTGCTGTATTGTGTTGTATTGTATTGTTTTGTTTTGTATTGTATTGTATGTCTTTTTGTTTTTCTTTAGTATGTATTTATTTAATGCTTTTTGTTTTTTGAATGTTGTTGTTAAAGCTATGGATCTCTGGTCTGAAAATAAAGTTTATTATTATTATTTTGTATTTTAAAAATAAAAAATATAGTACCCCACCGGTATCGGGAATAGGGTCCAAGCTACCGGCGGT
This sequence comes from Mythimna pallens, assembly GCA_961205895.1. Classification (NCBI taxonomy): domain Eukaryota; kingdom Metazoa; phylum Arthropoda; class Insecta; order Lepidoptera; family Noctuidae; genus Mythimna; species Mythimna pallens. Next base: position 23,670,476 of record OY540842.1, on the reverse strand, counting down.
CAGGGCTCCAGAGAAAGGAACCTTCTAACAATGCAAGCCGTGTCCAGGAGTACCGCTTTCTGGATCAAGCCCTTGATCTTGTAGGTATCTAGTTGGTAATTAGTTGTGTTAGTTTGATTTGGAAGCGTGGTACCATAGGAACTATAATTCAACTCAAAAATACCTATCCAAGATGTAAGGGTGGTTTTGCCCTAGATTTACCATACAATAGGAAATATTCAAACTATACTGCACTCTCTTTCTTTCTCGCCCTTATAAAAAGCGAGTAAAAAAACAAGCAACTTATTGCAATTGCAACGAGTAAATAATAAAATACGTTATCATGTTTTATTTGTAAAAAAAGCATTTAAATAACTTTGAACGTACTAAGATTTGTTATGATGGTAGGTACTAGGAGAACCCAAAATATTGATGTAAGCTCCTGTACTAGCGGGTACTCTTATCGACTGTAACGCCGAAGAGCGGCGCGGGTGTGCGAGGTGAGGGGGACGCTCGGGCGGGGAGGAGGGCGCGGGGCGGCGGTCGGGGCAAGTGACGTCACGCGAGCTCGGCGCGCCGCGCGGTACTGCCCGGCCGAGCCTGCGCCCGACGTAGCACTCACAGCGCGCTGCAAGGATATGCTCAACGAACTAAATTGATATGTAACTCAGTCCGAATCCCAATTTGCTCACTACGGTACCTACGAGTTGGGGCACAAACTATCCCTATAAAACGCCACGCAACTGTTTTACCTTATAAATCGCTTATCAGAAATTGACCTGTACATATTTTTGTAAATATAATTATTTTTGGTGAAATTATGGATACAACACCCGCTAGAAAAAACCGCTCAAGTTGTTGCTCTACGGCAACAGAGACTCAGTCAGCGGACAGTGGCTGCCCAACTTAATTTGAGCCAGTCTGCTCTATCAACACTTTACAGGAGATTTCAAGAGACCAGTGCCTTCAATTGGAGACCAAGAACTAGCCGCCATCAATCCGTCTCGGAAAGAGTTGACTGTTTTATTGTGTCGACTACGCTGTGAAATTTTCAATGTGCAACAGGAGCTGAGAAGCGTTTAAAAGTGACTGTCAGCGACAGGACAGTACGAAGACGGTTAAAGGAAGCTAACCTTACCCTGAAACGGGATGCCTAGGTTTTAAGTTCTTATAGATAAATGACAGGATTGTCTATGAAACTTCGCACCTGTTTAGATCTCAATTCTTTTATCGGTGAAGTACAACAATAAACACTGTTTTTCCCATGTTTCTCATGTGAGTGACTCTTGTCTGTTATGAGAATAAATTTCTTAAAACGCAAGTCGACAACTATCATTGTTGGGACCACCATATCGTAATAGTGAACTTGGCTCTCATTTTCACATTTATGTTTTTGGTCGGTTAAACCTGAAGCAAATCAGTTAGCAGTTCTTAGGTACGGTAGCTCTCGTGGCCAACTGTCGTAGCACCCACCAGCTGTAAGCTGTGGCGTAGTACTCGTATTCAGTCGTCGTAGCCGTCAGCCACAAGTTACGAACACAGCTCTAGAATATATACTAATGAACATGTGTGAAGACGTATATCGCGGCTATGGGTCGCGAGACAGTGACGGTGGCGCAGGCGGTGGTTGACTCGTTTATTTCAAGGAATCCAAATTGAAAGTTTATTCTACGTAATACATACGCCTTAAACGCTACGAGCTACAAACTACGTGCTACGAGCTACGAGCTATGAGCTACGAGCTACAAGCTAGGTGCTACGTGTTAAGAACTACGAACTACGAGTTACGAGCTACAATATTGGTGATCAATTTAGTGAGGTTTAATCTTAAATCTCCTCCGTTAATGACGTCCAGTTTATTTCCTTTTTTTTTACTTTTATTTTACATTTTCTTCAGTTAGTCAACCTAGTTGCTTATATGATATCATCTATCGAGGACCCCCATTTACATCCAGCAGACAGATATTTTTTTTGCGATAGATTTGAAATCATCAAATAACTTCTCCTGTCCTGGGTGGAGCGAGAGGGAGTCTCAGGCTTTTGCTGACTAAAACCCAACTGTGTTACTTCAGCTGCGTTTTGCGTTCCAGGGCCAAGATAACTCTTTCAAACAAGCCTGCCGTCCATTCGTACCACGATCTTGGTTTTGAATTCGATGAGAATGAAAATTAATAATAATTTTTAACCTACTCCAAAAAAGAAGATCTTAAATTTACTTTTGCTGTCTTACATCTTCGTTATTAATAAAAAATATATAAAATTATTTTGTTATAATTATCAAAATATAAGACCCATTATCAAAATCCAGTTTCAACGATAGGGTCCATGACAACCTGAGGGACCTGCTCAATTATGGGCGTACACATAACAATTTCGGGATTTTTGATAAATAAATCAAGCATTCAGAAAGTACAGTAAGTAAAGTATTTTACGGGTAGCGAAAATATATCTCAACTAAGATATTAGGGTTAAAGTATGAAATTGCCGTTTTTTAAACGGGTTGCTTTGAAGTGTTATATCTTTGGATTGACTTGGAATTATAAGTTCAAATGAAATTTATATTAAAGGTACGTTATTCTTTTTTCGAAATTAGGTATTTATTGTTTTCTTTGTGTTTTGTATTTTCTGTAATATCGCTTTATTTATAACCATTTTTGTATGAAATATAAGAAAACTCGCATTATTTTGTAATATGAGTTCTATCCTGGAAACAATGTGTCTCAAGCGGTATGTAATATTGATGATGTATACGGGCTTAAAAATGCTAATAAATTGGATATCTATTTTGGTTTCAATCACTTTCACGTAGGAAATTTTATCTCACGAATTACTTTTCTCCTCAGTGCGGTAACAATACAAAATTTCCAAAACGAAAGCTATTAAACCAAGAGCACAAAGTTTTTTTGTTAGAAGAAAGTCGTAGGTATACGTAATTGATATTGCTTTGAAATGCATAGTTTCTACGTTGGAACTCTTAATATGAAAAAATGGTTTTGACGTGACAACGTCTTATAAATTGGTTTGCCGGGTGACACTTCAAGAAACTGCGTTACGCTCCGCTCACGTTATGCGCTCACAATGAGAGCGAGTGAGAGGCACGCGTCCCTTCCACTCGGGCATGGTTAGCCCGCCTAAGAGCGAGAGAGACAGACATAAAAAGTGAAAGGCACGCGTCCCTTCACTCAAAGTCGTTGTCACGTAAAACTTTCGCCCGTATACCGACTTTACAGGCAACCAATTTTTTTTATTAACTTTCATTGTTATAAGAACTGAGATATTATAGAAAATACAAAACATAAGGAATTCAATAAATACCTAATTTCAAAAAAAGAATAATGTAGCTTTAATATAAAGTATATTTGAACTTATAATTCCTAGTCAATTTAAAGATATAACATTTCATAGCAACCCATTTTAAAAAAAGGCAAATTCATACTTTAACCCCTATTATTATACATTATGACATGTAATTAAGCGTCTACAAAAAAGTAAACATAAATATTTTTTTCTTATGAACTAATCTAATGATTAAATCGGAAGACAGGCACTGGAACTCCGTAATAAAACAATGCATCCCAACCGCGGTTGGGCTCATTGGAATTGAAGTGAGATGCACTCTGGCTATTAATGATTTTAATAGTATTAGGTAATCTACAGGTACTATTGATATAACACATGCTAACTTTTAGATGTTGGACCTCTACAAAGTAGAAACAAAAAATACAAAAAACCAACTACAAACTTCAAATACGAAGCTACACTTGGAAGGCCGTTAGCAGCATCAACTAGATATTATCAGGAAGTCAAGCCGCCAGACGTAGTGGAACCAACGAGGTCTCAGTGATTTATAATAATAATAATAATAATTTTTTTATCAGTTTTGTTTCAAAAATAATAAAAAATGTAATTCATATGTCTGTTCAATAAATAAAGGAAATAATAAAATTGTCAAAGGGGCCTGTACAAGTTGGTTTCGGCCCCTCTTACGCCTTCCAAAGGTCCAGGACCCAGGGGCCCAGGGGTCTGAGAAATAGTAACCCATAAATAATAATCCCATTGCCGTATCTCTACGTTGACGTCGTGGTAGGGCTTGCGCGCTCCAATAAACCTTAGGGCAGTATCGGTAGCGTTTGCATTGCCGTAACATGCCTAGGGTGAGGGGCCTAACTGAGAGAGATACAATCCGCAGGGCAGTATTGTGGTGATCTGTTGGGCATTAGCGATCCCCCACTGACCCGATCTCCCGAGAGAATTATTGTTCTTCATCTCCGGCTTGCCTTTATTGGCTGACCGTAGTGAACACTGACGCGGAAAAGAGCTCCTACTTTTACCTGGTCTTTATTGGCTGGCTTGAGTGGAGATTGGCAAGAGCAAACGTGCTCGGGAGAAGGATGTATAATCCAATAAGGTGCTGTTAGGGATCTGGACCATACTTCCGGGATAGTCCTAATAGCCGTGGTATACCTCTCCACTCCTCAAGGTGCAGGACCTCAGGGTTCTGTGATATATAAGTGCATGTCAAATAATAATAATAATAAACCACGTTCCATTAAAAGCGTCTAAAAGGCTGCGAGTTGGTTTCGACTCCTCGTACGTCTTCCAAAGGTCCAGGACCTCAGGGTCCTGAGATATATTTATTTACCTCAGGACCCTGAGGTCCTGAACCTTGAGAAGTGGAGAGGTATACCACGGCTATCAGGACAATCCCAGAAGTATATATAAGAATAATATAATTTATTTAATTAGATAACTGAGATCCATCTTAAGAAGAAGTAAAACTAATAAGCAATAGTAACCAGCGACTTTGTCTGCTGTACTAATTTCCACATAAGTGGACAATAGTGTCTATTAGCTATCCCAACTAGGTAAATAGCCATAAGAATAATCCGTAATAAGAGCTTAGACCTTATAAAAGGTCTATATCTGTCTTGGTAAAGATTGTGTAACTTATAAAGGCACCTTATCAGACGTATTGTGCTAAAAGACACTTGTAAGTATATTTGTTCTTACAAAAGCATTATCAAGATTAATGTAAGATGAAAATAGTACATTATGATATAAATGTGTAATGTTAGTGATTACCGTCGATGCGGTATTTAGACCCGAGCCGTGGCGAGGGTCTTAAGAGAGCTAAGAACGGTAATCATTAATTACTCACGTGTGTCATACGACGTTTTTCAATACACTTGCGAAGAAAACAATAGTAAAACTAGTAAAATTTTCTGTGACATTGCGGTAAAAATCTGTTTTCTTACATAAGGCGCGCGCATCATTTTTTTTTATTTACCCCTAGAGGAAGGCTAAGGTATTTTGATCATACTGCCTAGTCTTACGTTTATGTTTTCTTACGTGAAAAGTTTTTTTCGATATTGTCTTTCGTAGTGACAATATAATACGGATGTAACATTTTCTAATGATTATGTAGTATTAAATTTTATTTAATTAATACAGCCACTGAACTTCACTGGAATAAAAAAAAACACGCCAAAAATCGCGCGCATCTTAAAATGGCGGCCATATAGACCACAAAAAATAACAATTTTTATTTGAATGTACGATTTATTTACTAAATGTTTTTTATTAAATAAATCGTTTGTACAAGTTAAATTTGTCCATTTTAACTTGTAAATTGGATGAAATATATAAGTAAGACACAAATTTATTTATTTTTATTCAAATCAAAATTTGTTTTGCGAACAAAGAGGTTGAACAAAAAGATTTTAACTACATTATAGCACTAGTGCGTAATGGTAATCAAAATGTCACAGTTTGGTTACGAGAGCCATTACATACCTAAGTGCAGTGCAATAAGAGTCGCTTTCTGAGCAAGTGTGTTGAAAAGCACTTAATGAAACCATCATACAATTACTATAAGGGCAAATAATCTTACAAGGTGCGCCTAATTCCATACTTACAGACATTTAGAAGTGTTATAAGAGACATTTTGTTAGTTGGGATAGCACTCAAGATGCTGTGGTGACTTCCACGCAGCCGACTGATGGAAGGTGCGGATGCACCCGCCCACTTGACACAGTTCTCCTGGTTGAGATACCAATACCTCAAGAGTGATGCCAACTCCGGTGGCACCCCGGTTCCTGCTAATTTCTGCGATAGGACGTCACATGCCACGAGATCAAAGGCCTTGCTCAGGTCCAGGCATAAACAAGCATAAACGGGAGTATGCCTATCCGATTTACCTCGCTCTTTTCATTTCGCGGAGGTGTGGGAGGTGAGGCTGCGTTCTGTATGACGTGCCAGAAAATTGATTCCACAGTTATTTATTTTAACGTAAAACCATCTGTTCGTTATGTCAGGGCGCCGGGTGAGAAGAGGAGGGAGTGCAATCTGCAGGGAAATATGTGGCGCACGAACCTCCCCGCAACTCGCGAGAATGCAACAATTGTCACACGGCGACACACAGACATACGGCGACACACTAAGACACACGGCCGCCGGTAACCCCAGTGCTCTGCTCATCGGTTAAGTAAGTTTATGTTCAAGTTCAAAAATAGTACACTGTTTTGATGTAAATAACCTTCTTCTTAATGAAAAAAAACTAAATGTATAAAGTTTACCATGCCTCATGTTAGGCAAGTAGAAACTAGTGTGGTAATAAAAGGTAAAGAGTTGAGTCCTAAAGATAATACAGTGTTCTTGGGCATAACTCCAGATGCTAAGCTTCAGTGGGGCCCACATTTAGACAAACTATCAAAAAAACTTAGATCTGCAGCATACGCTGTTAGACAAATTCGAAATTTAACTGATGTAGAGACTGCCCGTTTAGTTTATTTAAGCTATTTCCATAGTGTCATGTCGTACGGTATTCTACTGTGGGGAAATGCCTCCGATATACAGTCAATTTTTGTTTTACAGAAAAGGGCTATTCGTTCGATTTATAAATTAAGTCCCAGATACTCCCTCAGAGATAAATTTAAAGAAATCAATATAATGACTGTACCTTTACAGCATATTTACGAGAATATTTTGTATGCACACAAAAATATAAACATGTTCAAAAAATACAGTGATGTTCATAATTTTAATACTAGGAACAAACACAAATTTGTGGTTCCTAAAACCAGGCTAAAAAATATAGGGTGTTCATTTAGACACCAATATCCATAATAAACTCCCTAGTCATATTCAACAACTAAGCCTTAATAAATTCAAATTATTTGTAAAGCGAAAACTTTGCCAAAAGGCTTTTTACACTATAAAGGACTATGTTGAGGACCAAAAGGCTTGGGCTTGACCTGCTCTAGTAGGCACTACAATACTGTTGTCTTATTTTTTTTTTTCTTTTGTTTTTATTTTCCATTGTGCTTTTTATTATTATTATTTATTACAATTTGATATTGTAGATTATTTTTATTTTGCAATTTGACTTTTTTTTCTCTATTAATTTTTGACATCAATGTTTACTTTGCTAAGTATTACATTTTGTAAACTATATTTTTCCTTTTATTATTGTGAACGTGAGGACTATGTTGATTGCTTTTTTTCCTTTTCAGTAGTTTTAACGTATGTCTGGCAATTTGAGTATTTTCTGCGGCCTACCCAAATGTCCTTTCTTTGGTATTGTTCGTCAAGTCGTTGAGCTCCTTAGTAGTCCTGAGTTGAGCTTTACGAATACTGACAAATACTTGCACTGACTGGACAGGTCCACTCAAATTTGTATGATTCTTTCTTCAAAAGATCATCTCAGACAAATCTGCATGGTTCTCATGTGATTTGACCATTACATATTTACTGTATGGACTTTAAAAGAGACTTTGACCCCTGAGTTTCTTCTCAAGGTAGTCAGCTAGGAAACACCGGCCTCATCTAGTTTAAAAATGACGAAAAAAAAACTCATTTATCATGGAATTACTCCAATGCCTGAAAATGCTGTATTCAAATTCAAGTCTCAGATCAAACTCGATGACGGTTGTTTAAATAATATTATGTCTTCCAGCAGTTCTCTGTCAGTAGAGTGTCGTGTGTGTCGTCATACGTGCACCCACCTTTTTGAACACGGAGGCGCTTCCCTCGCATCAGGACGAGCATACTCAGCTTGCCTCCTGAACGTGTGGTGCGTGTGATGGTGTGTGTGTGCATGTGTCAACGACGTGCGTGTAGGAGTGCGTTTTAAATAATTTCCCTTTCATCGCGGAGGAATTTAATTAGATGTGTGCTAATAACGCCCGCACGCCGAGAGACATTGTTTCAAGCGCGCAGCTGTCGCGAATCTCGGCTGCTTAGTAAACACCATTACACATCCGTGTGTTTTGCATTCATGTTATTATTTTTTCAAAATATTATTCCTTTTTGTTTCTTCGAGTTTTGTATTTTCTATAATATCACTGTATTTATAATTATGATAAATCTTTTTTTTTAATATAAGTATAAACTGGAAAGTAGAAACAAAACTAGGAAACAATGCATCTAAAATAGAACTCAATAATAATGTCGCATCGATATATTATGTAAGTCGATGTAATGTCGTCAACGGACTTGGAACCACACATAAAGAACAAGCTGTCTAATTTTGTTTCTATCGCTTTTGTTTGGAAATATTAATTCACAAATAACATTAATCTCCGGTTTTCTTGGTGTTTCCGACTTTCTTTCATTGTGATTAACCACCGACTTCCGAAATTAAAATTATTTTTATTTTTATAAAAAGTTTTTGTTTTTACGTTTTGGTGTTATTTTTTCAGACGGTTTTAATTTATGTGAACAGGTACTACACACACACACGTACATTTATCTTAAGTAGTGCGCAGGTTCTACAGTGATATTGTGTATTATATTGTATACCTAGATAACATAAACGTTATAACCATTTAGCCAGAGAGCATCACACGACTATTTCTAAAGGCCGAACCAGGGCTAAATATCTATATATTATTTTTGTTACGGCCTGCTACGTACCTGCAGTTTCATCTGATGATGATCCAAACTCCATAAAATTCATATTCAGCAACATAATTTATTTTGTTTCCTCGATCGAGATAATATCTGCGTGTTTGTGAAGTTCATCTGTAGTCTTCTCCAACAGTTCTACTTCATCAAATGGTATTTTCTGAATGCAAATACTTAACATACTCTCATTTCAGCCGAAAGACGTCCCCTGTTGGACACAGGCCTCCCCAAATGTCGCCATAATGACCGGTCCTGTGCGTCTTGCATCCATCGGATTAAATACTTAACATCTTGATGTAATCATGTAACTTACTAGCCGTTTTGACCACTAATTGAGGGAACTTTTTCAGTTCCTTATAGATTCCATCATAACTGGATAGAAATGGACCAATGTGCAAATATATTCTTTCAAATAAAAAATACGTAAAAAAATACTACTGAATGGAGAACTTCTTCCTTTTTTTAATTCGGTTAAAAATATATTAATTGTTTTTTTTTTAAATTATAGGTAGGTAAATTAAAATTACATGTTAAAAAATGTGATTCGTTCGGTCCCTTTGCGCACCAAACCGACTCGCACTTGGTTGGATTTTTTTATTTATAAATAGTTTCGATGTTTCTTTTGAGCCGGGATGTCGATTATTTGAATGCCTACTTATGACGCCTTCAACTCCCTGCCTTGGAGTAGCATTAGGAGGGCACTCCGGTATCACTGGACGCCCGACTACCTCTGTCGTGTGGTTGAGGCGTACCTGTCGGACAGGTACATCATCTACCCTAGTCACCAGGGAGAGTGGGAACGTCGAGAGATGGCCGCCCTTATGGAACATCGGATACGACTACGTGCTGCGCGGCAACCTCCCTGACGGGGTCAACGTGTTCTGCTACGCAGACGACACGCTGGTCCTGGCGCAGGGAGAGTCGTACCAGGCGGCGTTCGAAATAGTGACACGTGGGGTTGCGACAGTCGTTGGCAGGATCCAGGAGTTGGAACTCGAGATGGCATTGCACAAGTCCGAGGCCATGTGCTTTCACGGCCCTCGGAACGCGCCACCACCGGGTTCTCAACTAACGATAGGAGGAGTCCACATCAGCGTCGGGTCGACGATGAAGTACCTGGGACTCGTTCTCGACAGCCGGTGGGATTTCGAGGAGCACTTCCGACGTCTGGCTCCCAAACTAAATCGGACTGGGGCCCTTGGGCGGCTCCTACTCAACCTGGGGGGTCCAGACGCCTCCTGCTGGAGGCTCTACGCGGAAATCATTTTGTCCATGGCCCTTTGGCGCCGCCGGAAGCTCGGCTGAACGCATGCCAGAGGGTCATGGCCATACGGATGGTACGAGGATACCGGACGATTTCCCGCGAAGCGGCGAGCCATCTTGCTGGCCAGGCACCATGGGATCTTGAGGCAACAGTCCTTGCACACATGCACGATCTGCGCATGGAGATGCAACGCTGGATCGAAACTCCGCTGCCGCGATAAATCGCAGCATGGTGGACAGAGCTCCAGCGGGAACTCATGGCGAAATGGCGACAGCGACTTTCGCGATCCAGTGCTGGGCACGCCACAATTATGACGGTAAATCCCCTCTTTGAGGTGTGGTTGGAAAGACCTCACGGCGTCCTCACCTTCCGCATGACGCAGGTTCTCACCGAACACAGTAAGTTCGGGAAGTTCCTGCACCGGATTCGTGCGGAAGCGACGCCCGGTTGTCGCCACTGTATGGACCGCCCGGAGGACACGGTGGAGCACACGGTGAAGGTGTGCCCCGCTTGGGCAGAGCAACGCCGTGTCCTCGTGGGGGCGATCGATCGCGCCGGGCCGTATGTATGTTATGTAGGCTTGCGGACTGCGAGCAATGGGTGGCTCGCCGTCCGATCATCCGATACCGTCCGGACCGAGCCCAAGTCGTCGACGGCGCGTACTGTTCCACGCGCACCTCAAGGAGATGTCAGCAACTGTAGGGGCTCAGCAGGGTGGAAGCCTACTGGGGCCCTGGGTAGTGTGAATTTTTTTCACAATTAACAATTGACAATTTAAATCTTAAATTAATTTGGGTACCAAAGTTCAACAAAGTTAGCACTTGAAATATATAAAATAGTCTTCTGGTGTATAAGCTGGGAATATTAATTGTAATATAATTTTATTATTATTAATACGAAACTAGTGTTAACTCGTCGGTCGATGCGTATTAGTTTTTTCGCACTTTGCCAGTTATCTATGTATATAAAAGGAAAAACTGACTGACTGACATATCAACTCATAGTCGAAACTACTGGGACTAGGGACATAAAATTTTACACAAGGCTTTCTTTTATGATGTAGGCGAGCATTAAGAAGAAGTTTTTTAAATTTTTCCTTTAAGGGGCTCACAAGGGGGAATTTCTTTTGAATCTATAATCCCATTTCGTGTGCCAGTGTACCTACTTGAAAGTCAGCACTATTAGTAACCTAAGTAGATAACAAAGGTTGTCATTATTTGTTTTTTGAACTACCTCTAGTATAACAATTTAGGGAGTTTTGAACGATTGTTAATAAACTTGTAACTTGGCACAAATTCTAATCAAAATGAATTATAAAGACAGACATTATTAGTTTTACAAAGTACCCTCAATATACAGTTTAAGGGGTGTTCAAGTTTTTATGAAAAATATTCTCGCGAACGAAGTCGCTGGCAAAGTGCTAGTACATTAGAAATCTAATCAACAACCTTTTTTTACTGCAGCTATAATGAATTACAATAATTAGTCCAAGAGCGAGCGGAGCGAACTCTTAATTTTAGACCACCCGATACGCATTTTATATTCCCTTCGTGTAAAGTTACTTTAAGACATAAATAAGAGCCCCCCTTAGAAGGACCCTTCCCAAGCTTTTTTGAATCGATTCTTCATAATTTATAGTTACTCCACACTAACAATACAGCTAAACGTTGAACGTTGCGTTGTAGTACGTATCGCCGTCACAATTCGGCTGAACGTGAGGTAGCCGTATTACATAACAGCGACGCTTTTCAAACGCGGTGTGATATATGATCAGTTGCGTTTTGTTATTCGTGTTTTACTTAAATGTGGACAGCAAGCGATATTTCCGTGTAGTTATAGACAGTGTCGTAGCCTCGTAGCGCTACGAGCCGCTACGGCGTAGCACACAAACAAGTCGAGCGTACCAAGTAGTTAGCGGCGAACTCATTTAATACTTTGATTGCGTTGCGTAAAACGCTGGCATAGTTTAAAGTAGTTTAAGTGCGCAGGTTGGCGCGGTCCCAGCTCACTAACTTGCTTCAACACTCATTTAAGCATCTGCGGCAGCTACATGTCGCTACGTTTAGTTATAAACATCACACAATATCCTAGCAACAGACGAGTAAGCTAATAAATCTATACTTATTAATATTATAAAACTGAATAATCTTTTGGCTCATTTGATCACTAATCTCAGGAGCTACAAGTTCAAATTGAAAAATTATTTTCATGTTGGATAGCCCATTCAAATGGGTCGTGTTGTTATATCAAGATTCACGGGAGCAGAGCAGTAACCAAAGGCGCGGGTGAAGCCATAGGGGAATACGCGGGGCACTGCTAGTTAGTTATAAATAGTGTTATCTTATTTACATTCATTGTAATAATGTTAATAATGTCTTTACTTGTAAATTTGCCGTTTTTTATAACGAGTTGCTTTGAGGTGTCTTTGGATTGACTTGGAATTATAAATTAAAATAAACTGTTTTTTTAATTTATTTAGTGACAATTAACAGCCACAATATATCCTACTAATATTATAAATGCGAAAGTTTGTTTGTATGGATGTATGTATGGATATTTGTTACTCTTTCACGCAAAAACTACTGAACAGATTTCGATAAAACTTGGTACACGGGTAGACTATGTCCTAGAATAACACATAGAATACTTTTTATCCTTGGATTATGTTTCCTTGAGATAATTTTCTAATTCGCAGGCAAATGAGAGCAATTGTCAAATACATTAACAGCAACTGTCAAAAAGTCTGGTTCCAATCATTCCTTCATTCGGTCGATCATTCCATTATTCGGTCATTCTTTCTACCATTCGGTCAACCATTCCACGATTGACAACAAAGAATAAATGCGGAATCTCCGATCATTATCTTACCTATATAAATTCCGTAATTCCGACCCCGACTACCAGCCACGGTAGACGCGGGCTTGCGGACGTCGAGCACTGGGTAGCTCGCCGTCCGGCTGTTCGGTAATTAACCGGACCGAGCCCAGTCGTCAATAGCGCGTTGAGATCCTCGCGCTCCTCAAAGAGATGTCAGCAAACCGTAGGGGCCCAGCAGGGCCGATGCCCGCTAACTAGGACCGCAGAGAATTTCTGAAAGGGAAACCCGTAGTCCTAGGATGCAAAGGGTAATTGAAGGATACAGGTGTGGTTTTAGTCAGTAAAAGTCTGACACGCCCTCGCGCTCCACCCAGAGCGCGAGAAGTCATTTGGATGATTTCCCACCAATATAAAAAAAAAAACCTATATAAATAGATCAAAGTCATATTTGTTATACTATTTATAAATCAAGAACTAAAATATCTCATAAATATCAAAATATCAAAAACAATCCCAAAAAAATAATCTTTTGGAGGAGTTTATCTGTATACGCGATACAATTAGCACTGAAGGAGATGCAGCACAAATATAACGTAGAAATAGGCAAAGTCGGCGAGGTGTTCCCAGCAGCTGAGTGAAAGCTCGCAGGGCTGTGGTGGACAGGTCTCGTACAGCCAGTACAGGCTTCCAGAGACCAGAGGAATCGAAAAAGGTCCACATTGCGCGGCGGACAGGTTTTACTCGGCCAGTAGAAGCCTTCTGAGACTGGAGCAGCTGGAGAGATCCACACGGCTTGTTGGACAGGTCTCGCACGGCTGGTTGAGGCCTGTGGAAACCGAAGCAGCAGAAGAGGTCCTTGTCACGGCCGTCAAAGGCCGGGAGGCCTTTTTCACAAACATAATAATATATTTCCATCGACGTATATGTACTAAAATCGATGTATATTTAACTTCAACAATGCAACTCAATAACTGAAGTTCTCAAAAAAAATCAGCTGACAAGTAGACACACTGGATGCATATTTAATTTTTTTCAAAAACTAGAGACTAGAAAGAAACCAGCCAGTCTGGTTGAAATATATGAAAAAAAAGTATAATTTAGATGATAGGAAAAAATACTACCATGCGCGAGTTATTCTGGCGTGCACTGCAAAAACCGTTAGAGTTATACGTATATAATGTAAAGTAAAAGTTAAATATTCCATTAATATCTTTTTCAATGTGGACTCTTTATAATATTTATTGATACTTTATAATATTATATACATTTAAATCTAATAATAACGTAATTAAAACTAACTTACAAAATAAAAATAAAAGCCCTAAAGTACTAAAAAAAAAGGCAATCTAAAGTACGGCGTCGAAAAACTCCTCCACACCGCTGTCGACTGGTAATGTACCCAAAAGACTGGCGGCATTGCCACGCTGAATGGCAATGCTTATCCTTTGTCCGAAGTAAAAGCCAGCCCTTGGGTCACGCGAAGTGTCAACAAGGCGTTTTGAAAGTTCTTTAAATAATTTGTGAGCACTCGGACCCCACGATCCGAGAGTTTCAACCCCAAACGGCTCGAAAATATAACTACCAACAAGGTTATTATATTTCCGCCGCTTGAGGTTCTCTGCAGCCGCTGCGGCAGTACCAGCACAGCACGACGAGCTAGGAAGATGAGATGGCGCAAGAGTATCGACACAAGTAGCGTCCAACACTAAAGGCCTACCCATCTTCCATGGAAATAAAGACATACCGTCCGGTCTTTTGCCATCGTCGCGTGCCAGGCCATGAGGTTCCAATACGGCCGGAACGCCGACGGTGACAAGAGCACGTCGGATGATGTCGTTGATATTCGCGTGTCGCGCTATGCGGCCCGCTTTTCGGCTGCATGACAGACCGTGATGTCCGAGGCTGTTGACAACTTCGCCACAGTGGCAGCGATGAGGAGAGCAACAAGGAGCGCCAAGACGAAGGGAAGCAGCGAGGCGGAAGGTAGTATCGTCGAACAAGGTGCCTATGTTCGACGACGGTAATTCATGAAGCCAGAGACCCGACTCCCACTCCCTCACAGCTAGCAGGCGTGCACGCTCTGCAGTAGTCACAGATGTTGCCAACAGATTCTCTTGAACTACTTGGCATAGCGGCTCATCCCACCGTCTTTGGGAAGAAAGGTTGTCGGGCTGTTTGGAATTCGGGCAAGCGAGTCTCCAAGCGTCTATAGCCTCGGTAAAGCACGGCACATCAAAATCAATCAGTGAGGAAGATAGGATATTCCTGATTAATTTTTCAGTGCCGTGAACCGAGGATATAAAAGCTGGTAAACTGATACTGGTAATTTTACGGACGCCGAGGCCTCCCATACGGATCGGAAGGGTAGCTTGAGCCCAAGCTCGATCGTCCATGGCCACATTTAAAATTGATGAAAGAGTATGTCGGATAATTTGGTCCATTTTTTCCAAAAGATGAGTATGTTTCCACAAATGAGAAGCACGGAGGAAATATGTTAATTTAGGGCCGAAACAGCAAAGTTAAATAATTACTTATACAAAGACATGGCTTAAAGGACTTAGTATCCAAGCCAAAAATAAAAAACAATTGAGCGTAACTGTCAAGTTGTCAATGACATTTTTTTCAGTTGACAAGAAGAGTTCTTGGCGGGATTTCTTCTAGTGAAGTTCAGAGGCTGTTTTAATTATTCGCAAATTAATTCCTAGTGCATATTGTGATGTAAAATTGGTGTAGTTTTGTATCTTAAGTGTCTGCGCAACTGGAATAATATGTGGGATCATTGAAATAGGCGCGATCTCAGTAAAATGGAGCTGAGCTGATTTTATTGTAGTTTTAGCTACCTCAGCGAAGTTTGCTGAGAAGGCTGAATCGATACATTTGCTGCTAAATACTTAAAAAAAACATTAGAATGAGTTACATCCGCATTCTAATGTAAAACAAAAAGAAACAACTATTACGGAAGACTTATTACGCAAGAAAACATGGACGAAAGACTAGGCGATATGGTCGAACGACTATAGCCTTCCCTAACGCTCTCCTGACTCTAACACCGGAGTGTGACTTGTTTGCTGGGAGATGGATAGATGTGTGTCGTGAATGTCAAAGGTTTTATTAGAAGATGAATAAAAAAAAAAGTAAACATTTTTTCATTTGTTTAGTGGGATATATTATTTTAGTGGTAATGTATATGTATTTTCTTTTTATTTCTAAATTATATGTTAGATTTTTTTCTTCTTCAACGTGTTATTGTTGTTTTTATTTAATTTATTTTTTAGTTTGTAAGTTTCTACTGTACAACGCCTTGGACATCCTCCGTAACGTTATACAAGTGCTTGTAAATAAATAAACAAATAAATATATGCGGTGTACCACAGGGATCGGTACTAGGAACGCCCTTGTGTAACATCGGGTACGACTACCAACTGCGCGGCGACCTTCGTGACGGGATCGGCGTGGTCTGCTACGCACACAACAAGCTGGTCCTGGCGCAGGGAGAGTCGCCCCCGGCGGCGGTGTAACTAGACACGCTGGGTTGCGACAGTTGTGGAGAGGATGCTGGATCCTCTCCACGACTTTGGGATGAGACGACGTTGGGACTCGAGGTGGCACTGCACAAGTTCGAGGCCATGTGCTTTCACGGCCCCTTTGGAACGCGCCACTCCCGGTTCCCAAATAACGGTAGGAGGAGTTCACATCGGCGTCGAGTCGACGATGAAGTACCTAGGACTCGTCCTCGACAGCCGATGGGATTTCGAGGAGCATTTTCGACGTGCGACTACCAAACTGGCTCGGACTGGGTCTGCCCTCAAGTGGCTTTTGCCCATTCCCCCTAGGTTGGGCAGGAGCCGCTCCAGACGCCTTTTGCTGGAGGCTCTATGCAGGAATCGTTCGGTCCATGGCCCTTTATGGGGCGCCGGTATGGGCGCCGACGCTATGAAAGCGACCGACGGCCATGCCGAATGATGCGGGGACACCGAACGGTTTCCCGCGAAGCGGAGAGCCTCCTTGCTGATCTACCACCGTGGGATTTGGAGCCAACAGTCCTTGCACGCATGCACGATCTGCGCATAGAGATGCCACGCCAGGGCGAAACTCCGCTGCCGTGCCAAGTCGCGGCATGGTGGACAGAGTTCCAGCGGGATCTCATGTGGAATGGTTATAGCGACTGTCGCGACACTGTGCTGACCACGCCATAATTAATAACGCCGTGTCCTCGTGGGGGAGATCGGCAGCAGCGATCTCTCGGGCCATGGTCCGGAGCGAGGAGGAGTGGCAATCGGTCGTCTTCTTCTGCGAAGCAGTAATGCTAGCAAAGGAGGAGGGCGCGCGTGCACGCGCAAGAGCCTCACGCCCCAGCCACCGGGATTCCGATCCCGATTTCGATTTCTGGCCACCGTAGGCGTGGGCTTGCGGACGGCGAACAATGGGTAGCTCGCCGATCGACTGGACCGTCCGGTAACCGTCCAGACCGAACCCAAGTCATCGACAGCATGTAGTGTTCCACGCGCGCCTCAAGGAGATGTCAACGACGGCGTAGGGGCCCAGCAGGGTCGAAGCCTACTGGGGCCATGGGTGATAAAAGAGATGCCCGGGGCCCTAGAAAAATGGCAAACAAGGAACAGGAATGGGTTTTTAGTCAGTAAAAGTCTGACACTATATCCCGCCCCGCCCAAGAGCGGGGAATGTCATTTGATGATAACTCAATAGTCATTTAAATTATTATTCATTAATTATTTTATCATAATTTGAAATTGTAATTTATTGACCATTTTAATTTTATTGTTTTAATTTAATCATTTTAAGTTTCACAGACATTTAATACTTAGAAACATACATTTAGAAATTTTTAATTTATTTAACATTTAATTAGGCAATTTTATTTTATTGTTAATTTTATAAATGTATGAAACATATTATTTCTGGTCTATTATGTGTAACTGTGACATCTGTCTGAACTGGGATCTCCCACATTAACTTTGCTGTTTCATTTTCTTTTATCTGTGGCTGTGTTAGGACTTCCTGCCACCAGAGACTAGCAACTTCGAATTTGTGATTTTTGCTAATGCCCAAAAAACATACTGTACAATGTTGTTGTGGCGTTTGGTGTAGTAAGTACCGGCAAGTTTCTCACTTATATTATATTATATTATATTATATTATATTATATTATATTATATTATATTATATTATATTATATTATATTATATTATATTATATTATATTATATTATATTATATTATATTATATTATATTATATTATATTATATTATATTATATTATATTATATTATATTATATTATTATTATTCCATTTATTTATTTTTTATCCATATCGTTTACATTTTTAAATATTTCTTTAAAAAACATATTAAAAAAAAACATTTAAAAATATAAAAAATAAATTACTATTATTATTATTATATAATCTATTTCAAATCTGACAACTGGCTTGCGTGTTCGTTTAGAGTGCGTCACTGGTGGCATCTGCTCAGCAACACAACTAGGTGGGTCTGAGGGCAAGGGCATCAGAGGCACGATATTAACTTGTGAATCACTGCTGCTTTTGTCTACCATACTCTACTACTACTACTACTATATACTATTTTAGGGCCTTTTTTTATTTTTAGTTTATATTAATGATTTACCCTATTTGTTGCAAAACAAACTTAATATGGTGTTATTTGCCGACGACACTTCCATGATTTTCAAGATAAATAGAAAGACTAATAATCTAGACGACGAAAATAACGCCCTACTGCAGGTCCAAAACTGGTTCACTGTTAATAATCTAGTTTTAAATGAGAAAAAAACGAAATGCATAAGATTTTCCTTACCGTATGTCACGAGTAGTAATTGTGACATAATATTAAACAATGAGAAACTAGAATTTGTAAAAAAAATTTGCAAATCAGTCCATAAACGACGGAATTATGACGTAACAAACATGGGCCCAGAAGGGTCGAAGCCTACAGCAAAAGTCTGATACTATCTCGCGCTCCGCCCAAGAGTGGGATTTGTTATTAGATGATTTTCCCACCTTAAAAAAAACGTAACAAACATTAAAAAAATACAACCGAATTGATAACGTCCTTGTTTTTGGAAGTAGGTTAAAAATACTACTGTGGCCATAGAAGAAAAAAATTGAACCAAATGGAAGTCAAAACGGCATACCTTAATGGCGAATTAGAAGGAAATATAGTTATGAAGTATGCTGACTACTTAGACCTACCTGACTGAAATCATGGTTGAAGAAAGGAAACAAGAAGGTTTAACTTTGTACAATAAGACAATGAGTATGCTAAAAGACATTAAAAATAATCCAAAAGGAAAAGCTTGTCACCTCTTAAAAGTTTTATACGGACTCAAACAGGTACAAGGAACTCGGCACAGATTTAAAGAAAATTTTTTTTTCGGTCGGAAATTCATCCCTCGCTCTTGGGCGAAGTGAGAGGGCGTGTCAGACTTTTACCGACTAAAAACCCACTCCTGATCCTTCGTTGCTTTTTACACCGGAGGCGAGTATTCCTTTCAGAAGCAGACCCTTGGCCCCAGTAGGCTTCGACCCTGCTGGGCCTCTACGGTTTACTGACATCTCCTTGAGGCGTGCGTGAAACTGTACACGGACAATCGGACGGCGAGCTACCCACTGCTCGCCGTCTGCAAGCCCGCGCCTATGGTGACCGGAAATCAGGATGGGGATCCCGGCGGCTGGGGCGTGAGAACCGTGCCCTCGCGGGGCACCTGCTGCCTTCTCCTTTGCTATCATTACTGCTTCGCAGAAGGAAGCGACCACCTGCCACTCCTCCTCGCTTCGGACCGTGGCCTGTGAAAAGATCCGGCGCGAGAGATCACTGCCGCCGAACTCCCCCACGAGAACACGGACTCTGCCCAAGCGGGGCACACCTCTACTGTGTGCTCCACCGTGTTCTCCGGGGGATCCACACAGATGTGGCATCCGGGCGTTACTTCCGCCCGAATCCGGTGCAGGAACTTCCCGAATTGACATGACATGACTTTTAAGGACGGCGTGAGGGCTTTCCAGCCACTCCTCAAGGAGGGACTTACCACCATAATTATGGCGTGTCCAGCACTAGGTTGCGCCATCGCTGGGTTTAGTCATTGTTACCATTTCACAATGAGATCCCGCTGGAACTCTGTCGGCCATGCCGCGGCTTGTCGTGGCAGCGGAGTTTTGCCCCAGCGTTGCATCTCCACGCGGAAATCGTGCATGCATGCAAGGACTGTCGCCTCCAGATCCCATGGTGGCAGGCTAACAAGGAGGCTTCCACTTCGCGGGAAACCGTCCGGTAGCCCCGCACTATCCGTATGGCATGCGTTCAGCTGGGCCGCCGGTCGCTTTAACAGCGTCGGCTCCCATACCGGCACTCCATGAAGGGCCATGGACGGAATGATGCCTGCGGAGAGCCTCCGGTAGGAGGCGTCTTGACCCCTATTTTGGGCAGGAGCTGCTTGAAGGTAGCCCCAGTCCGATTTAGTTTTGGGATTCTGACGTCGGAAGTACTCCTCGAAATTCCACCGGCTGTCGAGGACGAGTCCCAGGTACTTCATCGCCCACCAGACGCCAATGTGAACTCCTACCGTTAATTGAAACCGCCGTGGTGGCGCGCTCCGAAGGCCTTGAGAACATAGGCCTCGGACTTGTGCAGCACCACCTCGAGTCCAACTGCTGGATCATAAGATTATAAGATCCAGCAGTCATTGATAGCAATGACAGAGTAAAAGAACATAGGTTTCAAAGCATCAGAAGCTGACTAGAGAAAAGAGAAGTTAAAATCATAATGGTTATTTGGTTGTATGGATGGTGTGTGTGTGGTGTAGGTACTCACTGGGTAGGTGGATGAACAAATAAAAGTCCTTGCTGAGTCTCCAGGTATATTCCTCACACACAACACTACAACACTGTAGATTAGAAGGCGCAAGTAAGCTAAGCACAAGCACTTATAATATAACAGCTAGAATATAGTCTTTCAAGTAAGCTAGGAGTTAGCGCGGGTATGTGTCGACAACTTTTTATCAGCGCGAGTGCACGTATGTCTTTCTAGCAGCGTAGGTCGTGACTAGTGAGAAACGAATATATCAACACCGGTGGCGGTAGAAGGAAAACTCGCCGGCGCGTCATCGACAATGCGTGTGTCCAATGCGTCACGTCATTTCATACGTAGTGTTTAGTGTATATGTGTGTTGATATCTTGGAAATATATATATAAATAAATATGTATGTGTAAATATATATGTATAAATAGGTGATTTATATATTTATTGTTTACGTGTAGTGTGTAAACTGTGTAAATATATGTTATCTATGCCGTTTCATTAATTGCCTATTCATGTCCTAGAAAGCTCCAAGAAATAAAATACCTGTTAAATATGAAGTTCTACGTACGTATCACGTCTACACACATAGAACCAGGTCTAAGACTAAAAAGAGGCGCAAGAGGTGAAAGGAATGATCTGCCCTACAAAAATTTGATTGGCACACTCATGTGCGGTGGCTATTAAATGACAACCAAGCTGCCCTCAAGTTAAGTTAGAACACAATGATCACTTTCAAGTCCAAACACATAAACTTAAAAATGCATTTAATTCGAAACTGTATAATGGACGGAGCAATAAAGGACAGTTATCTGCGAACTGAAGATATGGAGACAGATATCCTAACCAAAACTCTAACTAGGCCGCACCTGTTGAAATTGCGGAACGGCTTCGGAGTTTCCTGAACTGATGACAACGACGATGATGTGAAGAGGAGTGTGAGTACTGGCCACAAGCACAAAGTGACATTGCATGTCGTTACCTTAGTTACTAATAAAATAACTGTGTAAAATAAAAGGAATGTAAAAAGTTTATGTATATTTTTCTATTAAAAATCCCTAACATAGTAATTTGTGAGGGATTTTTGTCCCGACCGATGACCGATGATAATGATGTCCGATGGGATGTTTGACTGAAACGTTTAGCTGTTGAAGTAACCAAATCAATTATTACGAATAACATGATAGATTACGATATTAATCAAGAGAGTGGAGCAAACACGACATGACGTTGATGAAGTGCTCGACACGCCGCGCTAATCCTGACGAATGTGACAGCTGCGACCGACAAACGACCGACCGACACATCCGACAGCGCCGCCGACCTAGCTGCCGCATCCGCTGCTGATTACAGTCATTCGTTGCTTCATCCTAGCAGAAGTTTTATTTTGAAGGACCTTTCTGTGTCTGCAGAGTTGACAGCGCATCGTGATTTGATACAGGATCGTTCATAATAATGTCACCAAAGAAATATTTTTTGAAGTTTAAATAAATAAATAAATATTTTTTGTTCTTCGCGCATGTGACTTGCTCACTTCCATATAAGTAGAATGCCTTGGACACGCACATCGCCGAATCGCCGATGATGCCGAAGGAGGTAGAAACGTTTCCGGTAAGGTGGTGATGGTAGATGTATGAGTGGTGACATCATGTGGAATCGACCTAGCGAGCGACAGTTGCGCGCGGCACGATGACGTCACTGGAAGTAGGCCGCGCATTGTGTGCTCGCTCGGCGCGCTCTAAATACTATTCAGTGCTGCACAAACACGCGCTCGTTCACTCTGTATTGACAACAGGTAAACAGGACACACACATATCTACATTCGCACATCAGGCGTGAGGCATGCAAGTACTCTAGAGAAACAATGGTCGCGCCAAGGCAAGGGAACGTGACTTCGGAGCGATTCAGCTCACAAGTTGACTCATTATACCGCGCGCGAGTTTTTGTTAACAATTCGTTAAAACTTGTCGTCGCCATTTGTAAACTCGTTCAATATAAAAAGTACGTCATCGTTAACGTATTTTTCTGAGTGCTGAGTTGTTGGCACGTAGTGGTAGGAGAGGGGGAGAGGGGACTTACTGAGTGCAGTCTCGTTGATTCAACGGATTCAAATATGAATCTTCAAACTAGATACCCCAACGATACGCAATGTCATTAAGGTGCACGGCTCCAACCATTTTCTTTTTTATTTAGTAGAGAGGTGACGTCGACACACACATTAAGACACAGATCGCAACAGGCGCGTGTGTCGGCGACGCAGTCCAATGCGTCTGTGTAACAACGTGCCGAGTGAAATGGATCGGAAGAAACACACTCGGCGCGTGTGCAGCCGCGCAGACGAGATAGTGGTGTTCAACTGTGCAGTAGAGAGTGGCTGGGCGGGTGACTACAGCGCCGCGCTGAGCGGAGGCCACCCGCCGACTGCTGCCGATCGCTCGCGCGGGCGCGCCGCCTCGCTCGCACGGGCGCCGCGTCTCGCTCTCCGCCGGCGCGGCGTTGCAAGCAGCTGCAAATGCTCCTGACTGAGCGCGACTGCTCCCGACATGCAGCGCGTGGCGTCGTGTTGTTTTGCCATAAATAATAATATAAGACTTAGTGCTCCTTCGTTGACATTCAAAGTGTTAGAGTGATTCGTGCATCATTTTACAGCTTTTAGTTAAATTGTTCGAATAATTTCCGTGACTTACATTATTTTGTGTAGCTCGTCAAATATCCAAAGGGCTGCAACAAGGCTGTTATGTTCGCTGCAGTGAGTTTACGTCATTAAGCGAGGTCTCGTGGTCACTGACCACAATTTATTACTTGCAGGCAAACTGGGTAAAAAAAAATCTATACTTACGCAATACGGCGTCCTCACCTTCTGCATGACGCAGGTCCTCAGTGGACATGGCGAGTTCGGGAGGTTCCTGCATCGGATTAAGGCGGAAACGCCCGGGTGTCACGATTGTGTAGACAGCCCGGAGAATCCGGTGGAGCATACCGTGGAGGTAGCGGAGCACCGCCGTGTCCTCGTGGAAGCAGTCGGCGGTAGCGACCTCTCGCGCTGGGTCCTGGTTTGGGCTATGAACCAGAGCGAGGAGGAATAGCAGGCGATCGACTCCTTCTGCGAAGCTGTAATGCTAGCGAAAGCCGCACGCGTGAAGGAAAGAAAGACCTCACGACCCAGCCGCCGAGATTCCGACTCCGACTATCAGTCACCGGACCGGACCAAGCCCGAGTCATCGACAGCACGTAGTGATCCACGCGCTCCTCGAAGAGATGTCAGCAAACCGTAGGGGCCCAAAAGGGTCGAAGCCTTCTGGGACCGTGGGTTCGCTTCCGAAAGGGAAACCCGGGGTCCTGGAACGCTAGGCAAAGAAGGAACAAAGGATTAAGGATTCGGTTTTAGTCAGTAAAAGTCTGACACGCCCTCCCGCCAAGCCCTAGAATATGAGAAGTCATTAGATGTTTTCCATCTTAAAAAAAAGGGGCCAAACATCCCCTAGACTCTATCAGGGGTCGCGATATGTTTGAGTGTGAGCGTGATATTTAGACGTTTCTACGACGTATTTTTTGAATTTAATGGGTGTTAAATATTATTAAATAGCTAAAGTAAGTTTTCGACAGTAAATAAATAACATTTTAACGAAGAAACCAAAGTAGTCTAAGATGAAGGCACCTGTATCCCGGAGGAGAGTACTCTACTTTTCATATTTACTGTGAGAAAATAAAAACCAATAGTATAAAAATCATAGTAAATAATAATGTTGGAGTTGAAATTGTTATTTTGTATTATAGTCAACTAACTAACTATGTTAGTTGACTATAATAAAAAAAAAAAACAATTTAAAAAAGTTATGTTTTATACATTACTTGCACCGAGTTTACCCTCTTCATAGATGAGGGTCCGGCAGCGGAAACACACGGGAGGACACACGAATACCAAGCAAGAAGCGGCGCGAGCTTCTCGAGCGAACAGTGAAGGTCACCTTGTTGCAGACGGCGGCGTCGTCATGAAGGAGGATGGAGGGCAGCTTTATTTTGCTTTTGCTTCGGCTGCCGTCACAGGGCCGAGTATTGTATATTTCTGCCACAAGAGCACTAAATCAACACCAGTAAATACTTCTGCGAGATATAAATCGTGGGCGAGTATTATTGAGAGAAGAACGGCGCTGCCGGTGCCAGCGGCGTTCTACACATCGTAATGAGGACGAGGGAAGCTAATAAATACAACACACGTTGACAGCACATTCATCACCGCGCGCCAAACGTTGGCAACCGCTGTTATGATTTACTCTCTTTATTTAGCACTTATGGAAGATGAGTCGGATGTGGGTGACCAGTTCTTATTTTTGTTATCGTGCTCTATAAAGTATTTACAAATGTACCTAACCCTTAAAATACCTATGTGGCCGGGAAGACGTGTTCTTTTAGGCTTTGAAACTCTTTTTATATTACAGTATAATAAATTTTAGATAGATACCCAGGAAGCACAGAACATCAAGCCACAGGAGGCCCCACTGTTGTACAGCACTATACTGCCTTGCGCGTCACATCATGCACACCGACAACACGTCCAGAAGACTCGAAATTACAAATAGTCGAGTTAATAGAAATTACAAATAGTCGAGTAATTAGAAATTACAAATAGTTGAGTTAATAGAAATTACAAATAGTCGAGTTAATAGAAATTACAAATAGTCGAGTTAATAATGCTGTCGTAGATGTTGTGTTAACGTCATTGTTGCTTTATTTTTAGCATAATTGTGTTATATACACATACACAATTATTTGTGTAAATTGTAATTTGTTGTTGAAATAATTTCCTGATAAATAAATGATTATTATTATTAGAAATCAGAAATATTTTATTTGTGATACATAGGTAGGTACAGTGGTTGGAAATGTTGTAGGTTAATGTGCGCTATGATCAGCCTATTGTAGGCATACATACCCGGTATCTTTGGGTATGCAGACAACAGCACTGTTGCCGAGAGATATGTGGCTGACGCACGTGCTAGTGGGTCACAGATCCAGTCATCCCGAGAGGCTATGGTTGAACGCTTGAACTCATCCTTGAAGGCGGTCTCCGATTGGGGCGATGCCAATCTGGTCAAGTTCAATGCAACTAAAACCCAAGCGTGTCTTTTTTCCGCTAAACGGAGTCAATTCCACCCGGCTCCATCTTTCCGAGGTGTGACCGTGCCAATAACCGACCATCTTGATCTTCTTGGTGTTACGCTGACGTCAACTCTAAACTTTGGGCCATACATCGAAGCAAAGGCTCAACTAGCAGCAAAAAAGCTGGGAATCCTCGCGAAGGTCAGACGGTACTTCACGCTAGAACAGCTGGTAAAACTTTATCAAGCGCAAGTTCGATCGTGTATGCTGCTGGAGTACTGCTCTCATCTTTGGGACGAGTCTGCCAAATACCAGCTTGATGCGCTAGAGTCGATTGAGAGGCGAGCCAAGAGGATCATCGGCAATGATGCACTTGTTGAGTCGAAACTCCAAAGCCTTGGGCATCGACGCCGAGTTGCTAGCCTGTCGGTTTTCTATCGTTTACATTTCGGGGAGTGTGAACTGGAATTGCACAATATAATTCCGCCAAGTCCGTTCCATCATCGGACCACTAGACATACGGCGTTACGCCACCAGTACATGGTAGACATTCTACCCATACGCACAAAACGTTTTAAGAACACATTTATTATGCGTGCAGCCAAGGAGTGGAATTTATATAGCGAATTATTAAGTTCCAATTGTAACCTCCATCCCATGCTTACTATCGACCTAACTGAGGATTCCTTATTGAATCAGAACAATAGTTTAACAGTTAGTCACAAAAAATAAAAAAAAATATGCAAAGCTTAATTGAATAATTAAAAAATGTCACCAATTCAAAAAACAACATAAACGCTTTTCCAAATATATTCCACTTAGGAAAGAACGTATTGACTCAATAAATAAATTAAATAATTATCAAATTAAATTGGAAGACAGCAAGAAGATTTATGAAATAGATACACAGCAATTACAGTCGGAAATGAAAGTACTTGAGAATTCACTCAGTTCTCTTTACAGTAAGTATGTACAATCTCAGAACCAAATTAAAGAACACATTCTTACTGCAAATGAATTAGTTATGAGTCAGTGCACATGTCAGACAGTCTCAGACCTAGAGACTGGCCAGCCTGAGGCAATGGAGGACCCGTCCCAGACTGTGTTGCTGACCTTTGCTGGTTTACCTGATTTTGGACAGGGGTTATCTCAGGTTAACCAGGCTGAGTTTAGTGATTTTCAATACTGTAATAGTCAGGATTATAATCAATCAGTTGTGTTCTCAGATAGTATGGGAAGAGGTTTTGGCAAATTAATAAACAACAACCTTAGCTATTCTGCTCAGAATTATTGTATACCTGGGTCAACATACAAGCATATTATGGAATTAGTAATAAGAAAAACATAATTATGCTACTAATTTGACTGTGTGTATAGGTAATAGTTTAAAGGTACAAAAGGAAGATATCACAGACTATGTAACTAAGATGTTAAAATTAAAATGTAAAAAAATAATATTTTGTGGTTTTCCATTTTTTGAACAATTTTCAAATAGACAAAATAATTATATTTTGTCTATTTGATGATGATTATAAGACAACAGAGGGTACCAGTAACAGCATAGTTATATCAACCATCAATAAGGTCTGCAGGTCAGGCAAAAAGGGTCTCAGCAGCATGAATTGAAATTGTTTCATCAAAATATTCAAGGTTGGTTATTAGAAATTGAAATGTTATTAGAAAAAACAATGTTTGATGTTGTATGTCTTAGTGAACATTGGTTGAAGGATTACCAGGGGCTACTCAGTTATGAAAATTATAGTGTGGGTAGTTGTTTTAACCGGAAATCTATGCTGCGTGGTGGTTCCCTAATTTTAATAAAAAAATGCTTAAAATTTAAGCAACGTAATGCCATAGTTAACTTGTCAACGGAACATTGCATTGAACTGTCCTGTGTTGAGCTGGATAAGCATGTTATAGTGTGCGTGTATAGACCCCCGAACCCTCAGAACTTTAGTCTTTTTGAATCATCAATGGAAGATAATTTAGCTAAGCTTGCAGATAGTAACAAATCCGTAATTATTTGTGGAGATTTTAATATAAACATTTTAGAAAATAATTTAAATAACAGCAGATTTTTAAGTCTTTTTAAATCATTTATTTTGACTAATGTTTTTACAGAACCCACTAGAGTTACTTCAACCTCTGCAACTTGCATTGATAATGTTTTCTGCAATTGTGACTATTTAGATAAAGCTATAGTGAATTATCTTTCGTCTGATCATAGTGGACAAACGGTAGCATTTAAGTCTCAAGCAGCCAGCCAAAACGCAAATTCAATTTAGGCCAATTACAATAGGCAAATTAAAAAAGTTTAATAGTAACTTAGAAAATAAGTAAAATGTTCTGGGCCATGATATTGATGATGCCAATAGATTTTATAATAATCAATGAATTTAATAATAATAATAATAATAATAACTTTATTTCGGGTGGCATAGACCCATAGAAAACTTAACCTATTACAAATTTTATTTGCCATGACTGGCCACACCTTTACAAGACATGACCCAATAATTTTGAAAGGGACAGTCAAAACGCACAGCAATTGCGTTCAGAATGCCGTTGTCGCTACTCCGTATACGGGCCAGCAGGGAAGCTGCTTTTTTGCGCATGATGGCCTGGAAACCATCAATGCGCGCTTCAGCAGACATCCCAGAGGCGCTGCACCGCCACGGCAGACCCAACAACATCCTGAACGCATTATTGTACTGAGTGCGCAAGGCTCTGTAGGCTCGCTGGGTATGACTCACCCACAGGCCGCTTGAGTAGAAGGACTGGCAAAATGACTTAAATAGCGTTATTTTCACTTCTCTCGTGCATCGCGCGAACCTGCGGGCGAGCATATTAGCTCTCACCGCCAGAGCCCTGCGCTCCCGCTCAATATCTTCATCGTCCCGTAGGTCACTAGTCACAATATGACCCAGGTATTTAAAAGTTTGAACCTGCTTTAGAGCTATTCCATTAAGAAATACAGGGGGTACATGGGTAGGCTGTTGTTTGCCTGACTTAAAAACTAAAAATTCACTCTTTTTAGTGTTATATTGTAACCCATGCTCCTCCGCGTACTTCTCACATATAAATAAAAGTTTTCTTAGCCCGCTTATGGAGGGGCTCAGCAGCACCATATCGTCTGCATAGCTTATATTGTTAAAACAAGTGTCATCAATATGGCAGCCGACATGTGTGCTACTGAGCCGCTCGACAAGCTGGTTAACATAAATATTAAATAATAGAGGTGAGCTTAAACCACCTTGTCTAACGCCATATTCCAATTTATACTCATCTGACAGCGACCCTGCCCACCTTACATAGTTTTTCTGGTTTGAATACCAATACCTCAGGAGAGAGATACACTCCCCCGGCACACCCACGCTGCCTAGCTTGTCCCACAGAAGATCATAATGGACACGATCGAAAGCTTTTGATAAGTCTAGGAAGCAGGCGTATACTGGCGTCCTTTTGGCTGTGTAGTACCCGACAGCATGCTTTAGACTCAAAATGGCACTCTCAGTAGATAACCCGGCTCTGAACCCAAACTGGGCGTCGTGTAGGTCGACTTTTTTTGTGAGGTTCGCATTAAGCATGCTGTCAAGTACCTTGGCCGCAGTGGTGGCCAGTGAAATGGGCCGGTAGTTAGCCCTGTCAGATGAGTCTCCCGTCCTATTTTTTGGAATAGGCACCACAATAGTACGCATGAGCGGCTCTGGTAGGTACGAATGGGACATGCAAAAATTAAAAAACATCGACAACACACGCGGCAAATGAACACCAGCATATTTAAAATGTTCTATACTGAGGCCGTCATGACCGGGCGATTTTCCTCGCTGCATATTATTTATTATGTTTCTGATACTCTTAGAAGAAAATAAAATCTTACGCTCAGTCATGACGGCATCTGCATCGTGAACATCACTCGCTGACGACGGGCCAAGGGATGACGGGACCGTAAACTGTTCCTTAAACGCGTTAGCAATAGTTTTATGATCATTTACGCCGCCGATACTTACCGGGAGGCTCGTTTTCACATTTAAACGGTTAACATTTTTCCAAAAATCTTTAAATTTTTTAGCCGAATGATTAGAGGCAAGCTTATTCATTTTTAATTGTTCTTGTCGGTCTTGGCATGATTTTAACTTGGACTTAAATATTTTTCGGGTATCTCTCATTTCGTCATACACTATACCACTAGTGGGCTTACCGGCTAGTACCCACAGTTTAAATTTTGTACGAGCGGCCCGATGAGCGTCGGCGACGTAGTCATTCCAACCAGTAATGTGATAAGACTTGGTTTTTATCTTTTTACAATGATTTGTTTTCATTGCAGCCTCCGACAATACAGAAATAATTTCACTATATAACTCATCAATAATTACGCAATGATCGGAGTTACGGCATACGGAATCACAACATTGTCCTAATACTAAAGGAAAATCTATTGTTCGAAGTTTAGAATTACATAACTCGTGATATTTATGAATTTGATTAGGCTGTCGTTCTCCCCAGATCACTTGCCGGTTGACATAGTCTTTATTTAAATTATATTCATATTTAATATTAAGTTTATACAAATTACATTCTATAATAAGTGGGAAATGATCAGACCAGTACACATCGTCTTGAACCCATATTTTATTAATGGTGGAAATTGCAGATTGTGTAGTTATGCAATGATCCAACCACCTCAAGCACCCATGAGCTTCACTACGAAACGTAGAGGTACCAGACTGTAACCCCAACATATGTACATCCACGCAACACCATTCATTATCGTTACAAAAAGCAACTAACTCATTAAAGAATAATTCGTTCGGGTGCGCATTAAAGTCCCCTAACACGTAAAATGCCTCAGTTCCGCATCTTTGTTCCATTTCAATCACAGACTGTATCGTACTAAGACAGTCTGTAAATACCGGTAAATTATCACCACAGTTTGTTGGCATATAAACACTAAGAATGACTATGTTTCTATTACTCACGGTTATCTTTATCCCAGTTACACGAACGTTATCACAGTTAATCACAGACACTGACTGGAACACCCTTTTTCGCCATAATATCGCGACACCACCGTACGGGCGACCCGTGAGTAAGCCCACTGACGTGTCCACGGCAGAGGTTCCCGTCGCACTGAACTCCTCGTGGATAGTACTCAACATAGGCAACTCGTGTGGCAGGAGCCACGTCTCCTGTAGTGCCACCACATCAGCAGTCTGGCACAGGGTTCTCACACCTTCCCAGGATCTCTTGACAGACTTACAATTATAACTAATAAGTTTACTGGAACATCTAGTTTCTTCTTTATCCATTTAATTCTTTATTTATATTAGCCTCACATTCCGAATCTGTTTTCGAATTTCTTCTCACCCCAAAGTTGATAAAGCGCCTAAAGGAAATGCCTGATGGCCACAGCTTCTCATCTAGAAATAATTCCAGTTTATGCTTCACAACATAGGCTTTGTAGGCATTATAACTTTTTTGTTTTTTAATTTTTAGTTTCACTAGAGAAATAGTTTCTCCCGTTTTATTGCGAACATAGTCAATAATGTCCTCTTCACGTACATCGGTATGGACGTTAGAAATAAACAACGGTACTTTAGTATCTGCCGCTTTCAATTTCACATTGTCCTGCGACTGGACAACCGCATTTCCTTTTTTTGCAATTAGCCTATTTCTTAATCGTGTCTTCTGAACCAAAATCCATTGATCATCCCTGTCAGGTACCTTCCATTGAGTGCCATTACTAGCCATTTCAGCGTATGATAATAAACGCTCCGTCGTAGCCTCACTTTGTTTACATTTGTCTAACTTAGTAATGACATTGTTTGGTTGTGTTGCCTGATGTCGCTGCGCTAGACTGCACGGTATCTCACTCGCACTTGTTGTCTTGCATATTGGCTCACTACTCAGTAAGAGCGCCGGTGGCGCTCGCGCAAATGTAATTGCCGTATCATGCATTTGACGCAAACATTCACTACCACCTTCAATGTTCTGCCCTAAAACCGAGCAATTATCCTCATAGTCGTGCATCGGGAGTGCCTCTGGTCCGCTATCCAGAACTGATATATTTTTCTTATGCAAGTACCCCCCGCGTATCAGGTTAACGTTGCGCCTTTTCTCAGAGGATGGTGACCTACGAAAATCTACCAAAAGTTCATCGATATCCTTCTTTGATACATAATTATCGCGAATTTCATCAATAGTTCCCAGCATCATGACGATTTTTTTAAGTAATGAGGTCACATCGACATGGTCGAATGTAACCGGAGGTAATTTCTCGAGATTTCTCGCCACAAAAGTTGGTATATTTTCTGGATCAGTCCCTTTTAAAAGCGATATAATGTCGTCAAGATTGCGTTGAGTCTTGCCTTGTCGTTTTCGAATAGTAGCCGTTTTTTGCAAAGATTCAAAAAGTAACGACTTTGCAAGTTCTATATCCTCGACACTAAATGCACTTTCACATAACCGGACGAGACTTTCTTCGTCCATCACGTCTATTTTGTTTTGTATGAACGCTAAAATCTCACATATTACAATGTTACAATTTGCACACTTTAATCTTTTTGATTTCGACATATTCGTAGCGCACGGTAGTTTACGTACACTCGCGACCGCGGTCAAGCGTGATATGTATACAGCGTGATATTAATACAGCTTTTGAAAAGAAGTCTAAAAATATTTTCCCTAAGTTTGTATTTAGTGACTGGGCGACTAATGGTATTAGGGTAAGTAGGGAAAGACTATATGAGCTGTATGGCCTTAAGCCATTCTTCAACACTGAAACTTTTAATAAATATAGTAAATAGATATTCTAAACTTTTCAGAAAGATTTGCAAGGTAGCAAAGGCCAATAAGATCAAACAACGACATTAGCAATAAGATCAAATCGGCAGACAATAAAATAAAGACTGTGTGGACAGTTATTAATAGTGAAACTGGTAGGAATAAAGTACGCAATACGGATATTTTATTGGAGACTTTACATGGTCCCAAAAGCTCTAACATAGAAGTAGCCCAAGAGTTTGTGAATTATTTCACTGATATACCTCTTAGAACAACGGAAGCTCTAAATTCCTCCCCTGAAGCTTCAGTTGCTTTGTTGAAAGCAAACTTGCCAGGCTGTCCGGTTGAATTTAAATTCAAACATATAAACCCTTTGACAGTCATAAAGGCTTTCCGGCAAATAAAAGTCAAATTAACCGAAGACCTATAGGGAATGTCTGTTAAAATATGCACATCTATAATTGAGACCATAGCACCGTACTTAGCTTTAATATTTAATTTGTGTGTGGACCAAGGAGTCTTTCCAGATATAATGAAATACAGTAAAGTTATACCACTTTTTAAATCCGGTGACCATAATGACACTAATAATTACAGACCTGTATCAGTATTGCCGGTTTTCAGTAAGGTGTTTAAAAAAGTTATGCTTAATCAAATGCACACAATTTTAACAGCAATAAAATCTTTCATGATCATTAGTATGGGTTCACCAAAGGACGTTGTACGACTGACGCTGGTGTTACTTTATTGAAACATATATTTGCAGCGTGGGAAGAAGCCCAAGATGCGATAGGAATTTTTTGTGACCTCTCAAAGGCTTTTGATTGTGTTAATCACGAAACCTTCCTTTTAAAGCTAGAACGTTATGGACTGGGTAAACTTGCACTCAACTTGGTGAAATCTTATTTAATTGACAGGCAACAGCAAGTTCAGATAAACGGTGTCAATTCTCCGGGTTTGAAAATCAAAATGGGTGTACCACAAGGCTCAATATTAAGTCCTTTCCTCTTTTTAGTATATATAAATGATCTACCGCATCTATTAAAAAAAACAACCACATATTGTATTGTTTGCTGACGATACGTCGTTAATTTTTAAGATCAATAGATGTTCCACAAATCTTGATGACGTAAACAATGCTTTACAGCAAGTCCAAAACTGGTTTACTGTTAATAATTTAGTATTAAATGGAAAAAAAAACGAAGTGCATAAGATTTGCGTTACCGAATGTTAAAAGTAATTACTCCGACATAGTATTGAACAAGGAAAAACTCGAATTCGTCGAGAATACGGTTTTCCTGGGGATCACGCTTGACTCGAGGCTACAATGGGGTCCTCATTTAACATCTCTGGCAGGTCGGCTTAGTTCAGCAGCATATGCTGTCAGAAAAATCCGTCAATTTACTGATGTGGATACTGCGCGACTAGTTTATTTTAGTTACTTTCATAGTATCATGTCTTACGGTATTTTGCTATGGGGACAGGCTGCAGATATAGAGTCTATTTTTATTCTGCAGAAAAGAGCTATCAGAGCCATATATAATCTTCGCAGACGCGATTCTCTTAGGGAACTATTTAAGGAAATAAACATCCTGACGGTCCCTTGTCAATACATTTATGAAAACATTATGTATGTTCGGAAAAATATTCATCTTTTTACTAAGATAAGTGACAGGCACAATATAATTGACTACTAGTTCAGTTCCCTTCAGAATGGTTGAGCTGAGTGGGGATGATGTACGCGTCATGCTCGTGAACGGGTGCCGTCAGTTGAGACTGGTCATCTCTTAGCTGCCAGGGACTTAATTCAATTTCTATTTTTTTTATTAGTTTTTTTAATTATTTTTTAAAATTATTTTTACGTATCTACATTGTGTTCACATATTAGAAGCGACAAAAAATATGTAACCAATATTTATGTAACTCATAATATGATTTAAAAGAGTGTCCATGGAGTTTCTTGCACGTTCTTCTCCATAGAGATCTACGCTTTGGAACGTGCAATTTAGCTTCACTTGTATTTTTTTTTTGACTGACCGATATTTTGACAATTCAAAAGTGCCTGTAATTGGTCTATTTGAAATAAACGTTTCTGATTTCTGAATTCCTTGCCGGAGT
The DNA here is from genome assembly GCA_961205895.1 of Mythimna pallens. Classification (NCBI taxonomy): domain Eukaryota; kingdom Metazoa; phylum Arthropoda; class Insecta; order Lepidoptera; family Noctuidae; genus Mythimna; species Mythimna pallens. The sequence continues at coordinate 23,635,679 of OY540842.1, read as the reverse complement.
CTGTGTTTCCTGAAAGCTACAACTTAGGGGTCTGAGTGAATAGGCTACTTCTAGGCAAGCGTGCTCCATCGTATATATATACTAAATATGGGAAAAAATAAATAAATATTATTATAAATATTATTATTATCGTCGGCCACATCATCGCTTACCATCAGGTGTTTTTCAGAAACAAATTTTTTTTTTGTAGATTTTTTAGCAATTTATTAATTACAACTGTTGCCATGTGAAAGACACTATTATACATCAAGGCAGTATTCGCTTTTGGAACGCACAGACGACTTTCGTCCCTTTGGGTCCGATAGAAATCTATAGATGCTAAAGTAAATAAATGAGAATTTTGTTTAACAAAAACTGCTACATCAAAGATGTATAGTGACTGTAATGGAAGGATACCATGCTTTTTAAAAAAGTTTTTTTTTAATTTAGCATTTAGTAGGTACACGTTGCCTCGATAAAGCAATAAGTGAATTTCGAATCATATCTCATGAATACTTGGATGAAGTGGACTGCTCCTGCATACGATGCGTGGATGGATGCGAGACACTCAGAACCGGTAGTTCTGAGTGTCTCGCACCCGTCGGATTCCCGCGTCCCTCACCAGGTCGTCATTGTGACTATTTATTTTAGAATGTACTTACGCTTATCTAAGTAATATCTACGCCCATGGGCGTACCCAGGGGGGGGCAGGGGAGGGCAGCTGCCCCCCCTTGGAAAACTCGCAGAACATGTATGAACTTGCCTAATTACTAATTAAAGTGCAAACGGGGCCTTGTGCTCTAACTTTTAAATAAACCGCGCAGTAGACACTGGCAAACTGCACGATGCAATTGCCAAAAAACCGCGCGCGACGATGGCGGACGTACATTACCGAATACAGCCGAGCGTTCAAACGCTCGGCTGTATTCGGTAATCTTCGATAGGGAGTTGCGAGCGACTAGCATTTATTTTATTTGACTTATACATGACATAAAAATTAACTATTTAACCGACTTCAAAAAGGAGGAGGTTATACGTTCGGTTGAATGTATGTTTTTTTTTTGTCAATTTTGGACCGATATCGATTTTTTTTATTTTTATTTAATGATTATGCTTCCGAGTTGGTCCCATAGAAATATCGTTATGATCATGTACTTCGAAGATATGGAACAGAACTCCTCAGATCACAGCAGAACCGTCGTAACAAGTAAAATTGCTTTGTTTATACGTGTAGTCGATGACTGACTGAGATAGTAGAGGGGGAATATATCGAACTGATCTGATGATGAAGCCTGAAGTTAGGCACCGGAACACTGTAATAAATTAATGTAATCTAACAGAGTTTGGGATTATTATATCTCATAAGATGCACTCTGGCTATAAGGTATTTAAGTTTGGCTGAGGGGTACTTTTTAGTGGTGGTACCATATCTAAAAAGTGTGAAATAAAAAAACTTTTACAAAAAAAGAATACAACAGACTTCAAAGTAAAAAAAAAACACTGATAAGTGCAAAATAACTTTAATTTCGGAAGTCGGTGTTAAATAACGAAGAGACAAAACTATTATAGAAACACCGACTTCCGAAATTAAAGTTATTTTGCAATTTTCAGTGTTTTTTTTTTACTTTGAAGTCGGTTGTTTTTTTTTTGTAAAAGTTTTTTTATTTAATTAACTACCTATAAAGCAGGATCATTAGGGTCTGTTTGCCCTACACACTACACTACATATACCTAATGTTTCATGTAGGTGTGTTTGTGAAGTGTGTATGACAAAACAACCGCAGACGATCCGACCTAAAAAATCTGACTTGCCCCCTCCTACGCCAGAAGCTGGGTACGCCCATGTCTACGCCTGTTGTATGTCGTAGTGTCAGTTGAGTTCCTGTCTGCTCCTGCGGTTCACTATGCCATCCGATCAGCGCGGCAGCGGTCAACTACACGAAGTAGCTCTACTGATCGTCTGACCGCACAGCACTCGCTCTGCGCGATTGATGTGATGTGTGACTATACTGTACGTCTGTCATCATTATAGTACGCTCGTAATAGTACATTATGATATAAGTGTGTAATGTTAGTGATTACCGTCGAGGCGGTATTTAGACCCGAGCCGTGGCGAGGGTCTTAAGAAAGCCAAGAACGGTAATCATTAATTACTCACGTGTGTCATACACCGTTTTTCAATACACTTGTAAAGAAAACAACAGTAAAACTAGTAACATTTTCTGTGACATTGCGGTCAAAATCTGTTTTCATAAGAGCGCGCATAATTTTTTCTTTATTTACCCCTAGAGGAAGGCTAAAGTATTTTGATCATACTGCCTAGTCTTACGTTTATATTTTCTTGCGTGAAAAGTTTTTACGATAATGGCTTTCGTAGTGACAGTAGAATACGGATGTAACATTTTCTAATGATTTTGTACTATTTAATTTTATTTAATTAGGTAATACAGCCACTGAACTTCACTGGATATAAAAAAATGGCGGCCATAGACCACAAAAAAAAAACAAATCTTATTTGAATGTACAAGTTAAATTTGTCCATTTTAACTTGTAAATTGGATAAACTATGTAAGTAAGACACTAATTTATGTAATATTGAACGCAATAACTTAATGGGAATTTTATTCGAATCCAAAATTTGTTTTGCGTACAAAGAGGTTGAACAATAGTTATTTGTGTAACAAGAGAGCAAATTTATTTTTTGCTGCGCGTGCTAATTTTGAGTCCCGAGCAAGCGAAGGATTCTTTGATTGAGTCACGAGCGTTAGCGAGTGATTCTAAAGTAGAATCCTGAGCGAGGGGAGGGATTCAAAGGCACGAGATGCAAAAAGTTTTGCTCTCGTGTTACACACATCATTTTTCACTTCAGCAGCGAGAACACATATTACTTGGGAAATAAAATAATTAACAGTAATAGATTTAATAATGATTTCTATTAAGATAAATACTATCTCTGTGGCTAGTTTTGCTCATATTTTACAATTATTTTAACATTCTTAATCTTATTCGCCACTATAAAAAAACAATTTTATATTTTACAAATATTTTCTAAATAGAAAATATTTGTAAAATATAAAATTGTTTTTTTTTTTACGCATTTCTGAACGTGTTTTTCTTTGTGGTGGAATTTCAAAATCGAAGGCGAAAAAGACACAGAGTACAGTGCAGTTCGAATGTATCGAATAGTATGGCAATTTTTTTTTTATTAAAAAGTTACTTTGTCTCACGCAGTGAGTAAAATCGAGTTTTGCTCACGGTTTTCAAGCAGCAAAACCCACTTGTTTGAGCTGCTGTGGTGAAAAAAGGTTTTAACTACATTATAGCACTAGTGCGTAATGGTAATCAAAATGTCACAGTTTGGTAACGAGTGCCATTATATACCTAAATGCAGTGCAATAAGAGTCACTTTCTGAGCCAATGTGTTGAAAAATTATGTAAAAGATTCTACATTCCAAACAGTCACAGCACCGCATGCGGAAAGCACATTGTGTAAAAAGAACTTGAAACAATTCTCGGCCTGACTGGACATTTCACACAGGAAAACAGTTATCCTGTGTGAAATCTACATGGACGAAGTTGCGGACTGAATTTCTAGGATTGAGTACATTTCGTCAGCATAGAAAATAATCTTGTACTCTCGGAGGCACCTCTAAGTCCGTTCATATTTGATAAGTTTCTGTGGATAACTGAACGCTAACTAGTTCGGAATGTGTGCACTGCAGGTTGTAGCATCGGTCTTCTCTTCGGAACCACTTGTAATTAGCTCTCCCTGAAAAATATTCATGCACCAGCCGGACTTCATATAATGAATTTTGGATGGCTTTAGTGAAGTGTCCGGTCAGGTGTAAGTACCGCCACAGCCGCACTGTTACTTGAAAGGCTCACATTAAACCGCGCCGGTTTGCTTAAATTCTCAACTATTGGGATCACCCGCTCTTCTCCCCCCCCCCCCCTCATATCCACCCCGCACCGCTATCTACTTTCCTAATTACAATCCATTTGTGTTGCATATTAATTCAGTTATTGTAGTGGAGTTGCAAACTTAGTTAGGGAAAACTCGTAACGCGCGCTCATGCACTTACATTTCCTATAATACTACCAGTGCACTACGGTCCTCCGTGAGTCCGCGAGGCGATGCGTGCCGGTAACTATAACTAGCGTATATTGTTACCTCTTTCACAATATTTCGCAAAATCCACAATATTACATTTCATTCATGTCGGTTCCATTTTATGGGAAAATGTAATAACATACATCGTATTTTCACTGAAACCGCCTCAATTATGAAGCTGACAATGTATAATATTGTGTTCAGATGAATGACACGGAGTGGGAGTGCGACGCTCGCTGATGGTAACGTAATAGTAGAACATTTCGCTTCAATATCACGTCACAGTTGCGGCCATTATCGCACATTTGCGTGGCCGCCTGCCGCCATTTACATTCAAAGTGATGCGAGCGGAGCGCTCACAGCGTTAACGATATTAATCTATACAGCGCAAGTGACGTGTGTTTTGTGGAACCGGTTACATTTAGAAGGACTTAGTTCCCTATTTATAGTAGGCACACGCCGACAGATGCGACGGGTGGCTTACCTGCGAAGCATAATTAACGATAATTAAGGCAGTAAAAACTGAGTCAGGGAAAATACTGACTTTTACTACTGAACTGAGTATATAACTACATTCAAAAAGTATTTTCTAAAATATTTTCTCTTCACTACTGGGACCCAGGCCGCCTCTCCAGAAGAGGGAATAAGTCATAATCCAACAAGCAGGCCCAGTCCAGGTTAGTGGCTATCACATGTCTTCCAATGTTTGGCTCTAGGACATGCCGGTTTCCTCACGGGGTTTTTCTTCACCGTTTTGAGAGCAGTGGGTAGAACACTTAATAGTGGTGATGTTTCCGTTGCGAGAGTGAGATGGCTATGTACGCAGGTATAGCAGCTTCTCACTTTCGCAACGGAAACATTATTTTAATTTTTTATTCTTGATAGGTTCGCGCTTGACCGCTATCTCACCTGATGGAAATCGAAGATGCGGTCAACGAAGGAGCGCGCTTATCTAGAAGTAACCTATTCACTCTTGACTTAAAGATTCCCGCGTTGTAGCCATCAGGAAACTCAGATTCCAGCAAAGAATTTCACTCCTTCGCTGTACGCACAATGAATGTGTTCCCAAAACGTTTTGTACGTATAGGTGAGATGTCTACCATGTACCGGTGGCGCATTGCCGTACGCCTGGTGGTCCGATGGTGGAACGGGCTAGGCGAAAAAAGGTTATGCAATTCCGACGCACACTCCCCGAAATGCAACCGGTAGAAAACCGACAATCTCCTCTGGACTCATCCACTGGTGTTCGGACGTAAAGAATGGCACCATCCCATCTCTTCCCGTGGGTGTCGTAAGAGGCGACTAAGGGACACACCAAAGAATGGGCAGCAATATTCTCTGTGCATTAAAACAACCACACTGCGATCGCCAACCCGCCTGCCAAGCGTGACGATTACGGCCATGGTGAGGCAAGGGGTGCTAAGAATCACCGGATGGGATCCGGCTACCCTTTTAAAAAACAACGACTGGACCTGGCAACATATAACACGCGTATTTCATTTCGACACGATAATTCTCAAATCCGGTAAACTGTTCTATTTCCGTTAGAGTGACAAGCAGTCCCAAGGTGGTGTCGGGTTTTTCGTTCACAAGTCCCTTGTGAACAATGTGGTGAAAATCGAGAATGTGTCGACCAGGGTGGCGTACCTTATACTCAGAATATCGCCAAGATATTCGCTGAAGGTCATACAGGTTTACGCCCCAACCTCGACGCACCCCGACGTCGAAGTAGAGACCATGTGTGAGGATGTATCCAGAGCCATGCATGGTTTTGAAAAGCAGGAGCCGAGGTGAACGGGCTCCTTTTATTGGTGAACAGACACGCTTGTGTTTTGGCGGCGTTGAATCCCACCAGATTGGCTTCACTCCACTTGGAGACTGGCTGAAGTGAGACTTTCGTACGCTCTACCATAGCCTCTCTTTCGGACCGGATTAGCTCCGTACTAGCTCGAGCACCTGGCAGGTATCTCTCTATAACCGTGATATCATCTGCATACCCATAGATACCGGGCATCAGCAGATTGTTGATATGCAGCAGGAGGAGAGTTGCAGAGAAAACAGACCCCTGAGGAACTCCGGCATTAGTCGTCATGGTACGCTGAAAGCTTACTCAAAAGACTAGCGTGCGATACCCTGTCGAAGGCCTTCGAGACATCTAAGGAATCAGCAATCGCTTCCCCATTCCTCTCGAGAGTCTTGCCCCACAAGTGGGTGGCATAAACTGTAGATCCCCAGTAGATCAGTTGCGGCGAAACCCGTACTGTCGGTCACTGAGGAGATCGTTACCTTCCAGGTATACCAAGAGGCGCGAGTTCAATACACGTTCCATAATCTTGCAGAGTATGGAGGTTATTGAAATTGGCCGATCGTTGTTAGGATCGGCTTGACTGCCCTTTTTGGGCACAGGTTGCACGTTGGCAAGCTTCCAGGACTTGGGCACTATACCAGTCTCAAATGAGAGGCGATACAAGCGCGTCAATACAGGAGACAACTCGGGTGCACAAGCCTTGAGAACAATCACTGGTATACCATCTGGTCCACTAGTTTTATTCACGTCAAGACGTCACAGTGTTCTCAGAACCTCTTTGTTCCTTATGCGAACCTTGGGCATCGAAGTATCGCAGTGAGGCAGAGTCGGTGGAGTAGCACTACCAGTGTCAAACGAGAAATATGGGCGAAGAGAGATGCAAAGAATCCCGCTTTCTCTCTCGCCGTATGAGCCAGTGTTCCATCAGGTTTAACCAGCGGAGGCAATGAGGGCCGACAGAAGTCCGCTTCGACCGACTTGGCAAGGAACTAGAATGTTCTGCTACCGGACGGCTGCGTAGAGAGCTTTGCACCAATATAGGTAATGCGGTTGAAATGAACCTTCCTTAGTGCCTTTTAGTAGGACTTGGCAGCATGGTTGAAGGCTCTCTTCTTTGAACTCAGATCCGGAGCTTTGTGGTCACGAGCTTCAACCCAGGCGAGAAACGCCGAATGCTTACGTTGTTCAGCTTGAACGCAATAGGTGTTGAACCATGGGTGAGCTGAGCCACCGATGGGTACGTCGCGATAAAGGATGAAATACTCCATAGCTTGACGTAGCACATCGGATATAGCATCTGCACAGCTCGACGGATTTTTAGAAGAGAAGCAGACCTGCTGCCAAGTATAAGATGCAAAGAAGTGACTTGTAACGCCATATTCGCTGTTCACAGTCAGGTGGGGAGAAGGACGATACAGACTTCACCAGACAGTGATCTGAAGTTCCAAGTGGTGAGAAAACTGTTACGATACATCTGTCCGAATCGGTGGTCAGCAGAAGGTCCAGACAATTGGCAGTATGATCAACTACATCAGGCACCCTTGTCGCTTGCTTTACCAACTGGGAGAGGCCTATTGATACTGTAAAGTTTCGCGCTTTTCTCCCAGCGTGGTCGGCCCTCTGGTACAGAAAAAACCAGTCTTTTTGAACGGCGTTAAAGTCCCCCAGAGCGACAAACTGCGCATCAGGGTGCCGATGCAGAACCATCGGCGGCCTGACTGAGGTGGTCAAACAGTTGAGTCGTCTCCTGGTCACCGCTGTGTGATCGGTAGACACAGGTATAGACAATTTTGTCCACACCGGTGTCCACCAACAACCACAACGTTGAGAAATTAGGGTCCTCATGGTGACGGAGACGCTGACAGCAGATGTCGTTGTGGACGTACACACAGACCCCGGCACGCTGCAGGAAATGGTGCTCCAATGAGTAACCCGAGTAGTCGAGATACGCCACATTTGACGGACATTTGGAGTGCAGTTTTCGAACGTTAGAAAGGTGCACTTGGAGTAAGAGGACGTGCATCCACTGCACACACACATATACAGCTTCTGGGAGAGATCGAGGCTTTTTATGGACAGTTGTATACGTCAATCTCCGAACTGAGGAGTATAATCAGCCTCTCTGCTTAGCATTTGTGGACTACGAGAAAGCCTTTGATTCGATCGAGACTTGGGCTGTACTGCAGTCTCTCCAACGGTGCCAGATTGACTATCGGTACATCAAAGTGCTGAAGTGTTTATACAAAAACACCACCATGTCAGTCTGACTTCAGGACCGGACCTCGAAACCTATCCTCTTGCAGCGGGATGTGAGGCAAGGAGACGTCATTTCTCCGAAATTGTTCACGGCCGCAATGGAGGATGTCTTCAAGGTTCTGGATTGGAGAGGGCTAGGCATAAATGTCGATGGCGAGTACATCACTTACCTTCGATTTGCCAACGACATAGTAGTCATGGCTGAGACTACGGAGGAGCTCAGTACAATAATAATAATAATAATTTATTTATTCCACAGACAACAAAAGATCCATAGTGTTCGTAAACAATTACCTTAAACCTAGTGTTAGTTTTATATTATAATTATTTACTTATACTATTTTATACTATTGTAAGCATTCAGCACAGAAGATGACTCCAGTTTCATCTTCTTCACAAAATGCCCAAAAAAGGGAGAAAACACACTCTCTGCGACTGTTTTTAGAATGCTGTTGCTACCGGCCCGGGTTCTAGCCGCCAAAGATGCTAGCTTCTTCCGAATGATCGCATGAAAGCCGTAATTTCGATTCTGTGTAAACATCTCCGACGCACTACAGAATCGGGGCAGCCTCAACAACATTCTAAAAATATTATTGTATTGAACGCGCAGGACATCCAGCGACCTTTTGGTGTAAGTAAATCCACAGACCCCCCGTGTACAGACTCTGACAATACGCTTTGAAAAGCGTTATTTTGACCTGGTCAGTACAGCGGGAGAATCTACGGGTCAACGTATTACCGTGAACCGCCAATGCCCTGCGCTCCCTCTCAATATCTGCATTATCCTTAAGGTCGTCGGTAAGTATATGCCCAAGATATTTGAACTGGTATGATCTCATTATGCTCATGCCATTTAAGGTAAGATTAGGTGTGTAATCTGTGCATTTACGGGCGGCCTTAAAGATCATGTACTCACACTTTCTGACATTGTATACGTGCCCATGTGCAGCCGCATAATTCTCACAAACCTTCAACATCTCTCCAATAGATCCCGCAGTAGGTCCCAGCAGCACCATGTCGTCGGCATAGCCTATGCTGTTAATATTAACACCACCAGCCCGACAACCCACACGCATGCTGCTGAGCTCGACTATGAGGTCATTCACATATAGGCTGAAGAGCCTGGGAGACGTCAATCCTCCCTGTCTCACGCCGCACTCCAACCCATAAGCCTCAGAGAGAATGTTGGACCACTTTTCCTGATTTGATTGGTTCGCATACCAATATTGCTGAACCTTAACAACTTCAGCCGGTACATTCCTGTCTCCCAGCTTCTTCCAGAGCACATCATAAGACACGAGATCAAAAGCCCTGGAAAGATCCAGGAAACAGTCATATACAGGCGTTTTACGATCTGTATAATATTGTACAGTATTCTTGAGACTTAGGATTGCACTTTCTGTTGATAGTCCCGGTTGAAACCCAAACTGTGAGTCGTGCAAGCACAGATATTTTTCCAAGTATGAATCAATCATACTGTTCAATATTTTAGCAATGGTAGTTGCAAGAGAGATTGGCCGGTAGTTACCCTTGTCAGAGATATCTCCTGTCCTGTTTTTAATTATCGGTATGACAATAGTTTTCATTAGTTCCGCAGGTAGGTATGAATGACTAACGCACATTGAATAAAATAAGGACAGGACCCTTGGCAGGTGACCACCAGCATACTTAAAATGCTCGATGCTGAGTCCATCGTGTCCGGGTGATTTACCCCTACTCATATTTTTAACAACCTCTCTCACCTGCTTAGTTGAAAAATACATTACCGGCTCCGCTCCCTCACGAGAGGACTCAGCATCAATTATCGTACTTGAAGAGCCGAGAGGTGATCGCACTATAAAATGTTCCCGGAACATATTGACAATATGCTCAGGATCATTCATTCCACTGACGCTAACCGGTAGTCCAGGCTTAGTATCCAGTCTACCCGTAGCTTTCCGGAATTTGGCAAAATTATTAGTTGATCTTTGCTTTGCTAAAAAATCCATTTTCATTTGTTCCCTATTTTTTTGGCACCATATACGACGGCCCTTAAAAACTTTTCGAGCCTCACACATTTCTTTGTATATTACTTCCGAGGTCGGTCTGTTATGTAATACCCACGCCCTGAATTTGAGCCTGGCCTCTCGGTAAGCGTCCCGAACATGATTGTTCCAGCCACACAACATTCTACTACCCTTAGGCTTAGACCTTACTCTCACACTGCTCATTACAGTCGCGTCACTCAAAATATCCACAATACAAACCATCCAATACATTTTTATGTTCGACTATGCTACAGGACCCATAACTACACCTTTGAAATACTTGAGGGAGATACTTGTTTCGCAACCCTTCATTGCATAGATTACGATATCTAGCAATTTGTGAGTCGTCCCTCTCATCCCAAGTCACGTCACAGCGTCGAACATTTTGCATCGATAACTTAGGCCTCACTAGATTTAAATCACACTCAATGTATAGTGGTAAGCGGTCAGATAGAAATACATCCTCTTCTATTCCTGCGTCGACAACAGTTTGCCACGCTGATAACGACACAATACAGTGATCCAACCATCTTTTACACCCGTGCGCCTCGCTAACAAAAGTGTAGTTATCGGTCGCAAAGCCCAGTTTCTCAATATCGGCACAAATCCAGGATTGATCAGTACAAAAATTTGTTAGTTCCTTAAAAAACAGCTCATGAGGATGCGCTTTAAAGTCACCCAGAATAAAAACACTCTCAACACCACCACTCTCAACAATTGCACTGATCTCACCTAGGACTTCTGTGAACATAGGCAAATTGTCGAGTGAATCAGTTGGCATATAGACGGTAATTATAATAATGGAACGCCCGCCAATAATGGCTCTTATAGCAGCCAGGCGAGGACTAGTACATTCTATTACGGACACGGCCTCAAATATTCCCTTCCTCCAGAGAATGGCTACTCCCCCATACGGACTTCCTACGAGCAGACCCGCAGACGTACCAAGCCGACTTATCGGTATATTCAAATTTATCGGAAATGGTTCCCAAAAATGGAATATCATAAGGGAGAAGCCAGGTCTCTTGGAGGGCTACTATGTCAGACTTCTCACAAATGTCCCTAACACTGTCAATTGAGCGTTTACCAGACTTACAATTAAAACTAACTAATTTACAACATTTATTATGGTTATCGTTCATTATGTACATTATTTAACGACTATAACTTGTTTACCTCTATATTTTTTCGATACGTAAAATGCACGAAACGCCTAAAAGTTATGCCATCCGGCCACAGTTCATTATTTAAAAATAAGTTAAGTTTCGTTTTGGAAACGAATAACTTATAAGCATTATATTTTTTTGTATCTTTCATATTTATCATACTAAGGTTAACACTCTCATTCGTTTTTCTTTTATATAATTAATTATGTCCTGCTCACTCGTTTCCTTGCTAACATTCGAAATAAACAAGGGTACTTTGACGTCCGCCGCTTTGAACTTACTATTAGGTGCAATAACTGCACACCCTTTCTGGCCAATTAGTTTGTACCGTTTTGAAGCTTTACGCTGCACTAACGTCCATTCCGAATTACACTCGTTTACCGCTTGTTCACATTTTGTACTCAACTCTCGCATACACATAGTTGCAGATGTTTTTGGCTCATTCGTTGAATTCACACGTAAAACTGCACCGGCATCCAACGACCGTTCATCACTGGACGCTAGTTCGACTGCGGTGTGCGCTTGCGCAGGTACGATCGGTGTGCTACCTGGTTTGTGCGAAACCTCGGTACTTGTCGCGGTCTCGACCCTCTCCATTTGTTGCGCTGTCCCGCTCGAACCCTCGCCGTCCCCGCGTCCTTGGATATGTTCGCATACTCTCTCCCTACCCCGCTTCGAAACCGCAGTGCAAGATTGCGCCTCCACGTGTACTTGAGTATATGTTACATCTTTTTGCGTGCGTAGAAAAGAGACAAAATCATCTTCATCATTCGAAGTTAAAGTAGATGAGTGAGTCACGTAGGCCGGGCGGTCAATGACCCTAGGCTCAGCTGTTAATTGTGACGTCGTACAATATGTGCCCATAAACATATTGTAGACAATGCTCGGTGACCTCAGTAAAGCTTCCGAAAGAGTGGGACTCAAAATGAACATGGACAAAACCAAAGTCATTGTAAACATCCTTGTAGCACCCACTCCTATCAAGATCGGAGACTCTACACTGGAAGTTGTAGACGACTACGTTTACCTAGGACAGACGGTCCAGTTGGGTAGGTCTAACTTCGAAAAAGTGGTCAATCGTCGAATCTGACTCGGCTGGGCAGCGTTCGGGAAGCTACACGGTGTCTTCTCGTCCAATATACCACAGTGTCTTAAGACGAAAGTCTAGGACCAGTGCGTGTTGGCAGTGATGACATATGGAAGGAAAGGCTCCGAAACGTGGTCGCTTACAATGGGCCTCATCAGAAGGCTTAAAGTCACTCAAAGGGCAATGGAAAGGGCTATGCTCGGAGTTTCCTTGCGTGATCGCGTCAGAAATGAATCAGTCAGAAAAAAATCCGCAGGAGAACCAAGGTTACAGACATAGCCCGACCACGTACCGGAAGACGCAGCGTTGGTAGGCCTCTCACAAGGTGGACCGATGACCTGGTGAGGGTCGCGGGAATCCGATGGATGCGCACAGGACCGGTCATTGTGGCCATTGACCGGTCCTGTGCGTCTCACATTTGGGGGAGGCCTATGTTCAACAGTGGACGTCTTTCAGCTGAAATGATGATGATGAGTAACTCGGCGTCCATGCTCAAGACTTTGAAGCCTCGACTCAACGAGTGCATCATTGCCAATAATCCTCCTGGCTCGTCTCGCAATTGCCTCAAGTGCATCAAGCTGGTATCGGGCAGATCCGTCCCAAAGATGAGAGCAGTACTCCATACACGATCAAACTTGTGCTTGATAAAGTTTGAGCAGCTGTTCCGGCCCAGCATTTTTGCAGCCAGTTGAACCTTTGCTTTGATGTATGGCCCAAAGTTGAGTGTTGACGTCAGCATAACACCAAGAAGATCAAGATGGTCGGTTATCGGCACGGTTACGCCCCGAAAAGTTAGAGCAAGGCTAAGTTGGCTCCTTTTACCGGAAAATAGAGACGCCTGGGTTTTAGTGATGCCAGAGACTGTCTCCAAGGATAAGTTCAGGCGCTAGATCATAGCCTCTCTGAGAGACTGGATCTGTGACTCGCTAGCTCGTGCGCTGGATACGTAACTCTCAGCAACAGTTTTGACGTCTGCATACCCAAAGGTACCGGGCTTAAGCAGATCATTTATGTGCAGCAAGAATAATGTTGCCGAGAGCCCTGACCCCTGAGGGACCCCGGCATTGATGGCCATTTGACCGGACGAGCAACCATCGATGACCCACTCGGATGGGCCGGTCACTCAGGACGTCTGCGATCCAAGCACACAAACCAGCAGCTAAACCGAAAGAAGGAAGCTTACTAATAAGGCTTTCGTGCCAGATCCTATCAAAAGCTTTTGAAATATCAAGGGAGACGGCAAGCGCTTCCCCGTGTTTCCCGATGGCCTCACTCCAGATGTGGATGTCTTACGCTAGAAGATCACCAGTTGATCGATTTCGGCAAAAGCCGTTTTGTCGGTCACTTAGGATGTCATTAGCTTCTAGGTAAGCCAGTAGCTTAGTGTTGAGTACACGTTCCATAGTCTTACAGAGAATGGACGTTACTGAGATTGGCCTGTAGTTAGCTGGGTCACCCCGACAACCCTTTTTGGCCACGGGCTGTACGTTAGCTTGCTTCCATGCAACTGGCACTTTTCCAGCCTCAAATGAAAGCCTAAATAGGCGCGTCGGGGTCGGAGACAGTTCAGGCGCACACGTTCTTAGAACAATTGCCGGTATCCCGTCTGGACCGCTAGCCTTGTTCACGTCAAGGTTACGCAGCACCCTACAGACGTCCTTCTGATGGATGCAAATATCCGACATACTCGTCTCGTAACCATCAAGATTAATAGGGGGCCGAGCGTCACCAGGATCTAGACGTTAAAATTACGCGAAGAGTGAGGCAAACAAATTTGCTTTCTCCTCAGCGGTATGAGCCAGCGACCAGTCGGGTTTCAGCAGTGGTGGTTTTAACCGACTTAGACAGGGACCAAAACGCCCTACTACCAGCAGGGTATGAAGCGAGTTTCTTTCCGATGCGGCTAATGCGGTCGTACCGAGACCTCCGCATCACCTTCTTGCAAGACTTGGCAGCTCTGTTGAAGACTCTCTTTTTCTGACTTACGTTATTCGCATATGTGCATACGAGCGTCGGCCCATGCCTGGTATGCTGTGTGCTTAGCGCGATCACAATCCGCATCAAACCAAGGGCGAGTTTGGCCAGACATTGTTACGTCAGAGAATGGAATGTAGTACTCCATCCTCCGCCGCAACACATCTGTCACAGAATCTGCGCACGACGTTGGATCATCCGAAGGAACTCAAGTAGGCTGCCAAGGATAACATGCGAAGAAAGACCGCATGCCATCCGAATCTGCTGACCGATATCGCCAAACCCCCCTGGTGCCTCTATGGCAGGGATCGGGCGGAGAGTTGACTGATACAAATTTCACCAGACAGTGATCGGAACTACCTAACGGTGATGATATCGGCACTGAATAGTGGTCTGGATCTGTTGTCAGCAGAAGGTCCAAGCAGTTGGCCGTGTGCGAATCAACATCTGGCACCCTCGTAGCTCCCTGGACCAGCTGGGTGAGATTTAACGCTAGCGCAAGCTTTCGCATCTATCGTCCAGCATGGTCTGTACACTGGTATGGGAAAAGCCACTCCTGATGGTGGGCATTAAAATCCCCCAGTAACACCAGTTGTGCGGAAGGGTACCTCGGCTGAGCCGCATCCGCCGCCTCACTAAGGTATTGTGTGAGACTGGTCGTCTCCTATGCGAACGGTAGACACAAGCATAGATAATTTTAACCAAGCCTGTGTCCACCAGAGCCCAAAGCGTTGAGAACCTGGAATCTTCAAGGTTGCGGAGACGCCGATAGCAGATGTCGTCTCTGGCGTACAAACACACGCCAGCGTGTGGTTTGAAATTGTGCTCCAGGGTAAACCTTACGTAAGACAGGTACCTACGACACGTCTGACGGACTTCTCGTCTGCGTCTCCGAAAGAAAAAAGAGGGAAAAGAGGGAGGGACCTATGTACATGAACTCTGTTATCCACATATTTTTATAACTTATACGTGTACAATAAAGAATAAAAATAAGGTTTTTCAGTCTCAAGGTGATGATGGACTGCTGCGAGATTGGAGTGCAGACCTCTAATATTGCTGAGGTGAATTTTAAGTGAGAGGGAGTGCAGCCGCTGTCTAACTTTTTTCTTTTTCAACCCTGGCATATTAAGAGTGAGGTAGGAGAGGAGAAGGAAATGAAATGAGGTCCTATGCTGCTAACCTTCAGTCACGCACTGGCAGGACAGCATCATTGGGGAACTAGTCTGGAGACTGCGGGGACGCCCGAGCCCCCCCGGAGATGACCATCGGGCCCTCTCATCTGGTTGCCAACCAGCACGATGGTACATTCCGGGATTTTTTGTCAGTTGGCGAGGCAGCCTTTCATGTGTGGCTAGCACATTACTTGGGCCCCCAATTAACTGCGGTTGGCCAGCGGTGCACCATGCCTCGGATCCCGCTACCCTCCACGACTAGTCTCCCAATAAAACATCGCTATTCATAGTAAGTTCCCTGTATTATTTATACTTAGTACGCTGTTAAACTATTCTGATAACTACAGAATCACCCTAATGGTATGACAGGCACACCATAATTATGGCAGTAAGTCCCCTCTTTGAGGAATAGCTGGAAAGGCAACATGGCGTCCTTACCTTCCGCATGACGCAGGTCCTCACCGGACATGATAAGTTCTGGAGGTTCCTGCACCGGATTCATGCGGAAGAAACACCCGGGTGTCACCATTGTGTGGACCGTCCGGAGGATATGGTGGAGCACGCGGTGGAGGTGTGCCCCGCGTGGGCAGAGCAACGCCGTGTCCTTCGGGGGGCGATCGGTGGCGGTGATCTCTCACGCCGTTCTTGGTACAGGCCATAGTCCGGAGCGAGGAGGAGTGGCAGGTGGTCGCTTCCTTCTGCGAAGCAGTAATGCAAGCAAAGCAGGCGGCCGATCGCGTGAGGCAACGGTCCTCACGCCCCAGCCGCCGCCGGGATTCCGATCCCGATTTCCGGCCACCATAGGCGCGGGCTTGCGGACGGCGAGCAATGGGTGGCTTGCCGTCCGACCGTCCGGTAACCGCCCGGACCGAGCTCAAGTCGTCGACGGCGCGTGCTGTTCCACGCGCGCCTCAAGGAGATGTCAGCAACTGTAGGGGGCCCAGTAGGGTAAAAGCCTACTGGGGCCGAGGGTCTGATTCTGAAAGGAAGAGTCGACCCTGGTACGAAAAGCAACGAAAGAACAGGAGTGGGGTTTTTAGTCAGTAAAAGTCTGACAGTATCCCCCGCCCCACCCAAGAGCGGGGATGTCATAAGATGATTTTCCCACCGAAAAAAAATAAAAAACAAAACCCTAATGTTATGAAGGCAAAAGTTTGTGAGTGTGTGGCGTAAAGGATTTGGATGAAATGTAACACGTGTGAGAGAGCAGTGGTGGCCGAGTGGTAACGGCCCCGATTTACGAGTTCAAACTCAGCCAGGTGCATTATTTTGTGTAATTTATTTCATCACCACTGCTCTTAAAACGGTGAAGGAAAATATCTGAGGAAACTGGCATGTACTAGAACCAAAAATTCGAAGACATGTGACATTCACCAACCCGTACTGGGTCCGCGTGGTGGATTACAGCCCATTCCCTCTCCTAGGAGGCATGAGTCGCAGCAGTGGGAACATTAAAAGGCTGATGATACTCAATATGCTATGTAACACATGTCCTGGAATAGCATATAAAATACATTTGATCCCGGGACTATGTTCCGTCAGGATAATTTTCTAATTAGTCGCGGGCAAAGCGGCTGGCAGAAGCTAGTAGATACATAAAAACTATGTTCATACAACGTAACTTCACAATTATTATTATCTTTATCTCACCTATCGATTAGTCCACGGGTAGTGTGAAAGTGAAACCCGGGGCCCTGGGACGAAGGCAAGGAGGGAACGGGAGTGGGTTTTTAGTCTGTAAAAGTCTGACACTATTTCTCTCTCCGCCCAAGAGCGGGATTTGTCATAAGATGATTTTCCAACCTAAAAAAAAAAAAACCTATCGATTAGTGTTTAGTCAAAGAAACTTTTGGAAACCAGTCAGTTTATAAAAAACTTATTCATCATCATCATCATCATCATCATTTCAGCCGAAAGACGTCCACTGCTGGACATACACCTCCTCCAAGCGTCGCCACAAAAACCTTATTACAAAAAAAAATACAATCGACTTCAAAGTAAAAAAAAAACACTGAAAAGTGTAAAATAACTTTAATTTCGAAGTGTTTACAAGTGCTGTCACGAAAAAGCATTTGTAAACACGCGTTTTGGTACGAGAAAATGATATTATCACCTTTGTATGACAAAGTTGAAAAAAGCAAATTTTTATTTAAGAGTTGTATTACAAAATGAAAAAGTCATTTACATCAAATTATTGATAAAAAATCAACAAAACCAATAAACAAATAATTTTGGTATTTACCTGGTTAGATGTCCAGCAATTGGGAACTTTACTTATTTACTCAGTTAAATACCGGTATTTACCGGGCAGAAACCCAGCTCTAGGGAGGACACAATTACGGTCGAGTTCATCGATGCGTTGTCCGCAAGCGGTCTCGCGCCGACTGTTATTTAGCAACGCGAGAGCTAATATGCGCTCGTAATGGAACCACCTCGCTACTAGCAATCACTGGCCACCTGTGTTACTGCAAGCGCTTACTGAATGCTGACGGTGTACATACTCGAGTCTAAAGTCTTTGCCACCACATTAACACAACGTGGTATGTATTCACACAGTTAAGTATTCAAAACGTAATAAATGTATTCAAGAGCGGGATTACTCGAAAAATCAAAAGGAAGCCGCTTCACGAACAGAGGCCGACGTTTCTCAATGTTCGTGTACCTTTTAAAACGCGGAGAAATTTGAATACTTCAGACGTCGGAGAAATCCTTTGGCGGGGCGACGTGAGCTGCGCTCTAATACATTCTTTCGAGGCAAGCAAGTAACACCTCGCGCGGAGCGAGCACATCCGTCATCCCAGAAGCCACCCTCTGGAAGGGTAGAAGGTACTAAAATATTCTGTTTAAATTTGTTAAACTGAAGTGACGACGTTCACTGCGAGTGTCACGTTATGGTACACGCCACAACTGGCCTAATCACACTGACTATACAAATTGACTGCCTTCCAAATCCACCACCATCACTGGTGTTTTGACTGAACTTAGTCAAAAATGCTCTCTGAATGAGAGATAATGTTCATCATGTACATCAAGAATGTGATGACCAAACTTATCAAGTAGCGTGTGTACACACGTAGGCTGCGTACAGCACCTGAGTGAGGCGCTCGATGACTTCACGCTCAGTAAATCATTGCGAAATGTGAGTACAGTGTTTAGATCGTTCACAACAATTGAATACTAAAGAATATTAACTGTCCATCAAACTTAGAGTACCTTTAGATTACAAGCTGTTCACGTCAAAAATGAGCACGGCGAACACGCTCGGCATGCGATGCCCGCGTAATGGCATGTAAGATGCTCCCGTGCACTGAAAATCAATCCAGTGCACGGGATATCCACACTGACCAACTACAACAAAGCACACTACTTGTACACGCTGCACACCTATACAGTTTTATATTACTAGGATTGTTTACTGTTTTTGCGAGCTCACTTCAACAGAGCCAAGTCGTCATTAAAACTACGTCTGCATTCAGCAGACGTAGTTTACAATTAACCAGAGTCGCTATCTCTTGATCCGGGGAATTTATTTAAACAAACAAATATGGCACACTAAAACTAGCGATGACAACGCAAAGAGAGGAAGCCGATCAGTTTTATCAGATATTAATAACCCTAGAAGTAGGTAGAAGGGGAAGGGGCGAGGAGAACGCCTTGAGAAGTTATTGTTACTGTCAGACTCGCGTGGGTTGTCTCATACTCGCTTGATGGTAAACGACGATGGGGCACACTAGCCAAGAAGTAACCTGCTCAATCGATACTTGAAGCCAGGATACTCACTAACCACAGAGTCCTGCAGGAGAGGGTCACACGCCAGTGCAATACTATTCTTTATTGATTCTGAGACAAAAATAGGACAGCTTAATTACATATGTGAGCTTAACCCACAATTGGGTTTTCTTACAGCAAACCTTAGAATTATACATAAGTAAGGAAATTTTGTACATGAGGATAACTCATATAAATGCACAACAAAAATATAAATCATACTTAAAACTAAAAATAAACTACACAAATATGTGCGCAGCACACAATACATTGGGCACGCCATAATCACAACGGTAAGTCCCCTCTTTGAGGAGTGGCTGGCGCAGCAACACGGTGTTTTCACCTTCTACATGACGCAGGTCCTCACAGGACATGGCAAGTACGGGAGGTTCCTCCATCGGATTCAGGCGGAAGGTGAGGAAAGTTAAGCTTGCTAAGTTCTGTTTTAACAGATTATAGCGAGAGAAAATTAAGCGTGTCCTAACCAAAAAAGCGTATTATAAGGTTAAAGACTATGTCGAAGACACGTTTGTTTGGTAACTCATTATTATTGTGTCTATTAACTCCTCCATCTTTGTTTTAATATATACATATTTTTATAAAACATTGCTTTTGCAATATGTTTTAAATTATTTAGACTTCAACTACCTTAAATTCGTTTAGTAGATAATTTATTTTGTTAACATCTCATTTACTGATAGTTGTAATTATTCATATTTTTCTTGCTTTTTTTTTAGATAGCCTCTTTTTTATAATGTGAATGTGAGAGCACTGTAGACTCCACAAATTCTTAAATTACCTTCCTATTACGACTCTTTTTTTAAATGATTATTTTTATTGAGTTTTTGGGTACAACATTGACTGGTCTACACTGTTCTTACATAATATCTATTAATACTGTAATATGAAAATATTATAATCAACCACTTTTTTTAACTGCTAATATTATAAATGCGAAAGTTTGTATGTATGTATGTATGGATGTTTGTTACTCTCACGCAAAAACTACTGAACGGATTTCGATGAAACTTAAATGGGTAAACCATGTCCTAGACATAACACATATATTACTCCGACGACACCGATGACGCAACGGGCCGCCTTGTAAAGAGAGCAATGGATGCGTCGACTAAAACGGTCGTCGATTACAATTTGAAGACGGCCATGCAGCATCGAGACTCAGCCGTTGTAGATGCTCTGCTTGGGCTGGCGAAATCCCTGATCAGAAGACCCCAATAAAAACCATCAACAAGACCCCATTCCAACTCCTATTCAGATTCCTGTGCCTGTAAACCAAGCAAACATAAATAAAAATGTAAAACTTCATGGCAGCACGAGTCTGACAAACTCACGTAGAGGTCCCGCCGATGGCGGCGCTGCGCACCTGGTCGTAGAGTTCCCTTAGATATGGTTGAGCTAAACGACGCAGATGTGTTCGTCATGTCCGTGAACGGAAGCCATCGATCGGAACTGGTCGACTCGCGCTGCCATGAGGTTCTAGCTATAACTTATTTAACTTAAATAGCATAAGAAGCCACATGCCAAAACGATTTAGAACAATAAGTTTTAGAATATATAATAGATAGATAAAATTGTAATGCCTGTGTGGGAAAAAAAAAACACTCAAAATAAAACAAAAAAAAAATAAAAAAATAAAATAAAAGAAAAAAAAAAACACAAATAAAAGCATATATATATATATAGATGGACTCACTTAAACATAAGCTTAAGATTACTTTTATCATACATAGTTTGAATAATTTGAATAATAATAATAATAAAAAAAAACAAGTTGTACGGTCTGCACTTGGAATATTTTTGTATTTTATATAGAAGTGTTTAAAGGAGTAGACTAAGCAATTACAAAATAATGATAGAATAAGTAAAAATTAGAAGTAAGGAAAATGTGTGTCCGCCACAGGAGCACCAAAACAGCAATTAAAAAATATTGTACTCAAATAATAAAAAAAACATTCAAACAACAGCGCGGACTACCATGTCTGCGGTAGAAAGAAAACGTATAAAAAAAAAACCATGACCTAGAATAACACGTAGAATACTTATTTTTACACCATCTGCTCGATAATACCCTTTTATATGTCGTACAACCAACACTTAAAGCAAGTCATTCTGTCCCTAGGGAGATAATGCAGTATGGGCGATCCCTAGGGAATAATGAGATTTGAATTTGGAACGTGAAAAACCGTCAACATTAAGCGAACTAAAATGTACGTGCATCAAACAAGTTTATTCAAAATTCAAACTGGCCACTAACAAAAAAAAAACAGATTAAAACGTGGTCGTGGTTACTAAAGAGTTAAAAAAAAAGGAATGAAAAATTAGTTTTAAAAACTAAAAAACACGTTTTTAGCACGCACTAAAAATTGTGCATTTCAAATAGCCTGGCCGCCATCTTGGACGTCCGCCATATTGGATTTAAATCACGTGATTATTTTTTTTTTGTTTTCCTGACAGCAAACCCTTTCATTTGATACCCATATCATGGGGGTGGATTTCAAACAGTCAATCCGCTATCTTGGGGAGGCCGCCATATTGGATTTGTAATGACGTTTCTTAGCTAGTTATGTATTGTCATCATAACTCAAAGCGTGTGCAAAATTACATCCTATTCGAAGACCGAGAAGTGGGTCAAATTAAGATTCCAAGATTTTCTTACATACATAGTTACAAGTAAAGCCAATAAAAGCGTGTTAAAAAGCGGGAGCAATAAAGAAAATTGTAACTATAGAATCTTAGAGTAGTGATTTTGTTTGTTTCAAATCTCAAAACATGTTGTGTGATAGTTATATTAACTTGTACATAATACTTATATTTCTCTAATATATGATTTATTTTGCTAAATTGTCTTTTAATTATCATGGTGTAAAAATTAGAGTATCCAAAACGGGGATAAAGCGGTCTTTGTCTTGGGTGGCTTGAATTCCTCACTTCACTTCTTCTTTATTACATTTCTTCATTAACTCCCTCGCAATGCTCGGGAGTAAATTATATTATTCCCTCACTGTCGTTCGGGATTAAAACTAGCATCCTTCGTTTTGTTCAAATTCAACATGTCGCCCGTGATTTAAAGACACTGCTTTATCCCCTAGTCACATAATCTACTATTTTACATCACCTGCTCGATAATGCCGTTTTATATGTCATACAACCATCACTTAAAGCAAGTCATTATGTCCCTAGGGAGATAATGCAGTATGGGCGATCCCTAGGGAATAATAAGTATTGATTTTGGGACGTGAAAAACCGTCAGCATTATGTGATTTAAAATGTAGTGCATCAAACAAGTTTATTCAAATTTCAAACTGGCCACTAACAAAAAAAAACAAAATAATAAAAGTTTCTAAAAAAAAGTAACGAACAAGCGGGAGCGTTATAGAAAATTTAAACTATAGAATCTTTGAGTAGTGAATTTTGCTTGTTTCAAATCTCAAAACATTTTGAGTGATAGTTAAGATTAACTCGTAAATACTATACTAATATACTTGACCCATAAAACTGCTGCATTTCGTGGAAGCTTCAAACACGCTGCTAGTAAGGTGTGGAATAACTTGCCACCCCCTATTCGTGCTTTGAAGACGGTTGGTGCTTTTAGTTATAAGTACAAACAGCATTTATTACGCAACCAAAAGGAAACCACCAGATAATCTAACCAGAGTTCTGCACAGTTTGCATTGGTGACATTGTAGCTCGGCTAGTTTAGCATCTTTTTTCTGGCGTCCAATATAACACACATTACACTTCACATTCATACACTATAACATTTCTGGAACACACGAATCGCTTTTGTTTGAGACGTATTTATGTACTAATACTTGTTCTATATTTGTTTGATAAAGATCGACCTACTTTTTCTTCTGTCAGTCGATAGATCGTACCACAGAATATTAATTATCCATAGATTACACTCTCCGTGAACCGTGCGTTCGCGTTCGTTCGTTTGTCTATAGGTTTGACAAATGATTTTGGAGCGCGGCGTCAGGCGTCTGTCTATGGTTCATTATTTATTGCATTTTATAAATGTTATATATTATTTTTATTATTATATATTTATTATTTTTCCAATTTTGTTTTATCAATGTTTGTGTTTATTGTTTTGTTTCGATACTTATATAGTTTTATTTAACCTCCGTGAGTGTGAACGTGGCATCACCGCGGGCCCTAACAGAATACCAGCGCTGCGATATTTATCGTTTTAAATATCGCAGCATATGCTGAGTTAGGCGCCTTTTTGACCTTGCACAGATCAGACAATAATTTTTATTTTATATATATATTTTTTTTTTATCTAACTCCCAATGTATTCTACTGTTTTTTAATTTTACTGTATGTGTGAGGTACGAATAAACGTTTTTTCTTTCTTTCTTTCTTTTTCTTTCTTTCTTTCTTTAAATAATACTTATATTTCTCTACTATATGATTTGTTTTACTAAATTGTCTTTTAATTATCTCACAGATGGTGTAAAAAGCAGATAAAAGTAATTAACTCCGTCGCAGCGCTCGGGAGTTAATTATGTATCAACATGCCGCCCGCGACTTAAAGACACTGCTTCATTCCCTAGTCACATAATCTACTATGTAACTAATAGTATTGCTAAGCCAGACTAGGAACATTGCGCCTCCAAAAATTAGTAGTAGACAGTAAGTACCTTCATACATAACAGTCTACACACAAATTTTAATAACAAACAACATAGATTTATAGGTACCACTTACTTTAGCGGCAAGAAAATTGCAGTCCGGAGCTTCGTTAAGAAATTTTTCTACTATAAGGGCTTTTTGGACTTGCCCAACTGACATTCTTTTTAGAAAAGATACGAGTTTTGCGTTGGGCACGCCACAATTATGGCGGTAAGTCCCCTCTTTGAGGCGTGGTTGGAAAGACCTCACGGCGTCCTCACCTACCGTATGACACTGGTTCTCACCGAACATGGTAAGTTCGGGAAGTTCCTGCACCGGATTCGTGCGGAAGCGACGCCCGGGTGTCGCCACTGTGTGGACCGCCCGGAGGACACGGTGGAGCATACGGTGGAGGTGTGCCCCGCTTGGGCAGAGCAACGCTGTGTCCTCGTGGGGGCGATCGGCGGCGGCGATCTCTCACGTCGGGCCTTGGTACAGGCCATGGTCCGTAGCGAGGAGGAGTGGCAGGCGGTAGCTTCCTTCTGCGAAGCAGTAATGCTAGCAAAGGAGGCGGCCGATCGCGTGAGGCAACGGTCCTCACGCCCAAATCGCCGCCGGGATTCCGATCCCGATTTCCGGCCACCGTAGGCGCGGGCTTGCGGACGGCGAGCAATGGGTAGCCCGCCGTCCGACCGTCCGGTAACCGTCCGGACCGACTCCAAGTCGTCGACGGCGCGTATTGTTCCACGCGCGCCTCAGGGAGATGTCAGCAAATCGTAGGGGCCCAGCAGGGTCGAAGCCTACTGGGGCCATGGGTAGTGTGAAAACGAAACCCGGGGTCCTGGGACGAAGGCAACGAAGGAACAGGAGTGGGTTTTTAGTCAGTAAAAGTCTGACACTATCTCCCGCCCCACCCAAGGGCGGGGGATGTCATAAGATGATTTTCCCACCGAAAAAAAAAAAAAAAAAAAAAAAGGGGCCTAGCAGGGTCGAAGCCTACTGAGGCCATGGGTAGTGTGAAATGGTAGGGGGATGTCATAAGATGATGTAACAGAGATATTTGTAATTGCAAAACACGATTGAAAAGAGTGTCCATGGAGTTTCTTGCACATTCTTCTCCATAGAGATCTACGCTTTGGAATGTGCAATTAGCATCATTTTTTTCTGACAGACTGACTTCTTGACATTTCAAAAGTGCCTGTAAATGGTTTATTTGAAATAAATGCTTTTGAATTTGAATTTGAATTTGATTTTCCAACCGGAAAAAAAAAAAAAACGAGATTTGCGTATGTTTCAATATGCACGTTATGTTTTGTTTTAAAAGTAGCTTTCAACTTTGAGTAAATACTCTCCACATTGTAGATGATCGCCTCGTCTGTGACAATAAGATAGCAACACCGTCTCCGAATAACTGCTTGCGCAATTTGTAAGTCTCCATTCATTGAAGACATGGTATGCTTTTAGATATTTTTCGCGAGACTTCTCAGGTAGGAAACTAAATTTTGCATTAATAACTGTTGTGTTAACTCTTCCGGTGTTAAAATACCATTGTAGTCGCTAGTTTCACTCATATTTTACGATTACTTAAATATTTTTAACTTATTCAACTCGTTACGCCAGCCACGAAATTTTATTCCCGCTCTCCGCAACTCCAACATACGCTAAAACATATTAGGCAATAGTTATTTGTGCAACAAGAGAGCAAAGTTGTTTTTTGCTGCGAGTGCTTTTTTTGAGTCCCGAGCAAGCGAAGGATCCTTTGATTGAATCACCAGCGTTAGCAAGAGATTCTAAAGTATATAGAATCCTGAGCGAGGGGAGGGATTCAAAGGCACGAGACGCAAAAAGTTTTGCTCTCGTGTTATACACATAATTTTTCAGTTCAGCAGCGAAATAAAATAATTAACAGTAATAGAATTTAATAATGATTTCAATTAAAATAAATACTATCTCTGTCGCTAGTTTTGCTCATATTTTACAATTATTTTAACATTCTTAATCTTATTTGCCACTATTTTATTCCCGCTGTTTTTTTAAAGCACGTTCTAAAACAGTCAATGTTGAAACTAGAAATAATTATTGAAAGGTTAAATGCCAGTTTTATCTGCTGCTATAAGTACTCAGGTACTCTTATTTTTGTTCAAATACAATAATAAATTTAAAATTCAATAATTTATTTATAAAAAAAAAACAATTTTATAATTTACAAATATTTTCTATTTATTACGCATTTCCGAACGTGTTTTTCTTTGTGGTGGAATTTCAAAATCGGTATGAACTTCGAAATGGCATGTTTCTCACTCGCTTTTTTATAAGGTCGAGAAAGAGACAGAGTACAGTACAGTTCTAATTTTTCGAATTGTATGGCCAAAAAATAAATAATTAAAAAGTTACTTTGTCTCACGCAATGAGCAAAACCGAGATTTGCTCACTGTTTTCAAGCAGCAAAAGTTATTTGTTTGAGCTGCTGTGGTAAAAATAAGTATTGTCTCACTCAGTGAGCAAAATCGTATTTTGCTCACTGATTTCAGGCAGCAAAACCTACCGAAGTGAAAATACAATTACTTTATTACACATTGTTTTACTATGATAAATGAATTGGACATTTTATTAAACCGGATTAGAACACGGGTCGGATATAAAGGTTTATTTTGTTGGTGGATTTTAGCCGTTGTTATCTATGTGGTAAAGTACCTTCTTAACCCATGAAACAATACAGTATTTACTGTAACATCAATATAAACCAGTCGCTAGTGTCGCCAGAGGAGGCACAACTCGAGCGTTAACTGAATAATCTTGGAAACAAAACCGGAACATTTCCGCAAGTGTGCAACAGTAAATGTTCTTCTAAATCTTCGGGACACATAAAAACATTTAGGTGTCCCGAAGTTTTAAGGAGTTTTTACACTCTTGCGCAGAAAAAAAATTACGCGATTATTTATTGGAAATGGGCACACTAGTGCAACACCTAGCCAGTAGCTCCTCCGGCATGGCTCACGAGAAACGATACATGACGGAACATTACTACAACGAACAGTGACGATATTAACGTTCTGGATTCCCGCTGTCAAGCATACATGTTGTTATCAATTCGCTACTTATAGGAACGTTTAGAGTAGTCTGACTACAAAGCTGTAGTGAATACCTGATACGACAAGTTTAGTTGAAATAATTGAAGAAGAAGACCCCTCATTGAGCATCGCCGGGTGTTGCCCGATGTGGGGTGATGTGGATCATTCGCTGGCTCGTGTAGCGGCCGGCGGGCGGGCACTGGCGCGGAAACGTTAACCGACTGTAACACTAACTTGCACAGGGACGCCACAAATAACGACTTTACCGAACTACTTCCCTTTTACGGCCAAAAAATACACTAACTATTATACTCATTGGGTCGCAAACATTCCAGGTTGCAAATAAAAAGTGTGAACGGTATTTTAAAATATATACGATAAATTCGCGAGTCTGTAGTGTATTGAAGATGACAGAGAATACATGTCACGTTTTGTACCTACACTATTTAAAAACACACACATCGCAACTTATCTTAAAAGAAAACTTTTTTATCTTTAATATCTTGTATTTCCGTGACGAGCGCGTATCACGTCACTACGTCTATATGTATTATGTGTACACTGTAAATTAAATATGATTTTGGTCTAAGTTTGACCATCCTGCCACTAGCGTAGATACTCAAGCAGGAGAGCGTTGTCTAACGCATCATCTCGCATCATCAGGGGCCAAGGGTCTGCTTCTGAAAGGAAGACTTGGCCCTGGTATGAAAGGCAGCGAAGGAACACGACGTTTTTAGTCAGTAAAAGTCTGACACACCCTCCGCCCAAGAGTGAGGGATGTCATTGGATGATATCCCACCGAAAATAAAGTGCTCTACGCAAGAAAAGAGGTGGCATGCGTCTCGTCCTGTCCGTCATTGCCGTGAGAAATACCTATCGTCGAGTGGCAGCCAAGATGAACTGAAAATTGCAGCTAGGTTACAGCTCCAAATTGGGCAGAACATTTCATTTATTGATAGGTATAGTTTTTATATTGCCTCATTCTTATGGCTTTATTACTTGCTATTTTGATCCACATTTTTATTACTATTACTTATATTGTGCATAAAAGCACAATAAAAATACAATGTTGACTGGTTTGCACTTGTAGCTATAAATACAGATTGTATTATGGAAATATTGTAAAATCAATCATTTTCTAGGGTTCCGTACCTCAAAAGGAAAAAAACGGAACCCTTATAGGATCACTTTGTTGTCCGTCTGTCTATTATTTATTATATAATATATTATTTTTCTCGGGAACGCGTAAGGGTATCGAGATGAAATTAAAACTCCCTTGAAGCTGTGAAAAACCAAACTTTTGAGTTAACGAAAAAAGAAGGTACGGCTGTTTATGTCGCAAAAAACGTATATTTCGACTTTCGACACTCAAGGAAATCAAAATTCATAGGATATTCTTCCCGTTGTACTAGAATCCTGAAATTTGGCATGAAGCAAAGTCTCATAGCATAAAGAAATATAGTATAGGAAAAAATCTGAAAACTGTAAATTTATAGTTACGTCAGAAAAAAAAAAACTTTATTTACGATTCGGAAAAATCTTCGTAACTCAATTCGAGAATTGAACTTTTTTCATAGGTAAGTTTATACGGAACCCTCAGTTCGCGAGTCTGATTCACACTTGCCCAGTTTTTTAAAAGAATAACCGTGGAGTTGTGGAGACACGGGAACGGGTCAATGTGAAATAAAAATTGTCATTCTTTTTTTTTTTTCCAGCCCGTCGGACTAGAGGTTATGGCTAGCACTCT
Source organism: Mythimna pallens (assembly GCA_961205895.1). Taxonomy (NCBI): domain Eukaryota; kingdom Metazoa; phylum Arthropoda; class Insecta; order Lepidoptera; family Noctuidae; genus Mythimna; species Mythimna pallens. The sequence continues at coordinate 23,606,876 of OY540842.1, read as the reverse complement.
TGTGCATCCGCCAGCGTCAAGTTGTTTATCGACAGGACTTTATTTTGGGTGAGGTTTGAAGATAAAGGTAGGGAAACATTTAACGCGAAAATGAAAAGAAACGGAATTTAGAACAACATGGATACAGGATCAGGAAAGTATAAAAAAAAAAAAAAAGTATAACTAAGTAACTATACTACTAAATAACTTAGTATAAAATAAGTAACTTAGTTATTAAAAGTTAATAAAGAAATAAAAAAGAAGACAGAAGTCTGTTGAAATACTAATAAATATTTATATATTTTTACAGACGGATGTTGTTGTCATAAATATAATTAGAAAGAACATTATATATGGACGGGTTAAAAGAAAAAAGAAGAGTTTTTATTGATGTAGGGAAAGGGACACGGAGGGATATCAAACTATTCAAAAAGGAAGTACGGTCATGAATCGGACAGGAAAAGAATATATGGTTGAGATCGCCAAAGTCATGTCCACATTCGCATTGAGGACTATCTGTAATATGGAAGCGTGCGAGGTGCGCTGGACAAGTAGTATGACCTAAACGCATTCTTATTAAAATGGTTGTCGCAATTTTGCCAAGTCTGAGGACAGAGAACCAAGGTTTACGTGGAATTTGTGATTGAATATTAAAGTAGTATTTCCCTTTTGAAAGGCTACTTTCTGCCCAAACTCTATCCCAGGAATTCCTAAGATAATGTCTAGGAAGAGTAGCCAAGTCCTGAGTATAATTTTTAAATGGAACAGTGTCCCCACACACCACAGCCTCATTGGCAAGTCTATCAGCTTTTTCATTACCATTTATACCACAATGACTTGGAATCCAGACAAAAACAACAGAAAAGCCCTTCATAACACAGTCGAAAAGTTTACTCCTAATATATACTATAAGAGGAATTGGTGGTTTAGACTTAAAAGGATATCGTAGGAGCGCCTGAAGGGCACTCATGGAGTCAGTTAAAATTAAACTATTTCTAAGTTTTAAAAGTAAAATGTATTCTAAAGCTTTAAGGATACCAAGACATTCACCAGTAAAAACAGTTGCTTCAGGTGGGCACTTTACCTTTTGAACAATATTGTACTGTGCATGGTAAATTCCTACCCCTACAAAATCATCAAATTCATGTTTGGATGCGTCAGTGAAAATATGATGCCACTCAGGCCAATTTCGTTGAACAATAAAATTAAAATGTGGATTAGCATTATTTTTATCAATATCTACAATGAACTTAACAGATGGCGTATTAACCAGGGCTTCGTATTCACTGTTAAACAAATCAAGTTTTGGAGACCGGTGTGTGGGAGCATGAAATGATTTAAATCGGATATAACTTTTAACTAAACAAGGAAGAGTTTTGTGATTCCAATAATTTGATGAGTCAATGAGATCAGCAAGTATTTGAAGTTTTTGAATTAAAAGGCTATTAGTAAACTGTAAAACACGGAAAAACAATCGGTCAGCCAAAAATTGACGTCTTAGGCAGAGCGGAGGTTCGTTACACTCAATTTGTAATGCGTTAATAGGACTAGATTTCATAGCTCCTGTGATTATTCTCAAGGCGCGTGATTGGATGGAGTCCAGTTTCCCAAGGGCAGCCACGTTACAAGGCTCCAATAAGAAAATTCCATAATCAAGAACACTTCGAACCAGAGCGTTGTAAAGAAGCTTTAAGGAAAACAGATGCGCACCCCACCAAACACCTGATAGACACCTCATCAAATTTAGGAGTTTTTGACATTTGTTTAGAACGTAATCAGAGTGCGGAATACCTGTAAGTTTGGAGTCCAAAATGATGCCCAAAAATTTGACATGATTTTTAACTGGTATTTCATTATTGTCACAATCCATAGATATCGGAGGGTGAGTACGTTGGCGAGTGAATAAGACTAGTGAACTCTTACTCGCTGATATGCTCAGGCCATTTTTGTCCATCCAAACTTTTAAACCGACTAGAGAGTTAGATAGCAGAGTACAAAGAGAACTTGATGAACTCCCCGTAACGTACAAAACTAAGTCATCTGCATATTGCAGGATGCTTGTTGAATTTCGAAGTGAGGAATGTAAATCATACGTATACAAATTAAATAATATAGGGCTGAGAACTGAACCCTGTGGGAGACCTTTCCATACTAGCCTACTGTCATCCTGTGTTTGATCTAAGTTAATTTTTCTACCTGAGAGGAGGTTAATTATAAAACTAATCAACATTTCAGGGATGTGAAGCTTCTTTAATTTTTCTTTAAGGACACTCAGGAGAACACTGTCATATGCTGATTCTAGATCTAAAAATACTGCGAGTACCGATTGATTTCGAGAAAACGCAACTCTAATGTCTGTTACAAACGTAGCCACACTATCCAGTGTACTTTTGCCTTTCCTAAATCCAAATTGTGATTCTGGTAAAATTCCGCGGTTTTTGATAATCCATTCAAGACGATTTTTAACTAAGTTTTCAGCTATTTTTGCAATTACGGGTGATAAAGCTATTGGGCGATAAGATGAAGGTTCTAATGGTGCTTTACCTGGTTTTAAAATAGGAATAACAGTTTGAGATTTCCATGACGGAGGGATTTTACCTGATAACATAACTTTGTTAATTAAGTCCAAGTAGAATTCAAGTGCAGTTTTATTTAAATTAGCCAGGAATGAATAAGGAATACCGTCTTCGCCTGGAGCGGTATCTTTAACTGAGGATAGAACGCCCTGTAACTCTTGCATTGTGAAGGGAGAATTTAGTGGACTTTGGTTATGAGAGACAGAAGGAGGAATGTTATCATAAATAAGATCTTGCTCTGGAACAGATGGCGGAGCTAACCGATTGAGAAAAGAGTTCCTTAAATTGGGGGGAATGCCAGAAACATTAGAAAGAGTAACTCCATTTCTAAATTTTCTGATGTTTTGCCACACAATAGAAGCGTTGACATTAGGAGAGATCGAAAGACAAAATTTTTTCCATCCTTCAATTTTTTTTTCTTTGAACAATTTACGTGCTTTGGCCATAGCATCACATATAATTTTAAAATTATCTTCTGTCATGTTATTTTTGTAATTTTTTTCCGCTTTCTTTTTGGCTTTCACTACTTGGGAACATTCTTTATCCCACCAAGGAGGGGAAGGAATGCGACCATTGGCTGAATTCTTTAAAGGGAAAGTTTCATCTGCAGCTTGTATAAGTGCATTCGTAAAATTATCATTACAATCAATAAGATCGTCTGATAAATTATTTTGTAAATTAGAAAGCTTTACTTCTACAAGAGTTCTAAACCTATCCCATAACCCATCCTCACCAAGTTTATATTTTAAACGTGGCTGCCTCGACACACTAGGAGACCTGCAAGGACGTGTGGGCGACATAAGGATTGGAAAGTGGTCGCTTCCATAAGAAGATGGCAAAGTGCACCATATAAGAGATAAAGCTAAGTTAGGGGTACAAATGGAAAGATCTATTGCACTCAAATTTTCTTTAGGCCCTGTACGTCGAGTTGGAGAGCCGGTATTTAGTACACAAATGTTATGATGGTCAAATATATCTAATAGTATGTCACCACAATATGATGAAAGAGTACAACCCCAAGAAATATGGTGACAGTTGAAGTCACCTAAAATTAAGAAAGGGCGAGGAAGACTAGATACAAGATTGTTGAATTGTTGAAGGACTGACGAAGAAGGAGAAGGAAGAAACAATACTAGTATTATTTATTTGTGCAGCTACCACAGAAAAATCATTAAATACGGGAAGGGATAGAGGATAGTAAGAGACAGAATTTCTGATGAGTATAGCAGCCCCGCCATACCCATCAGACCTATCATCTCTTAGGCAAGAAAAACCATTAATTTTGAAAATGGAGCCTGGTTTTAACCAGGTTTCCGATATTGCAAATAACGAAGCATTATATTTATTTAACAAATAGATAATTTCGTTTTTTTTAGAAACTGCACTTCTACAGTTCCATTGTAAAATGTTCTGAGTTTGAACTGACATTGTGGACCGGTTTAGGATTTTTATACATTTTGACTATAGAGGCAACGTTGGACGGTATTTCTATATTGGATTGTGTTAGTGTTTGAATTAGAATTTGAATAATATCTGATACTGACATCATTTTAGGATCAGTATCTGTGTTTAAGGCACAGCCATTTTGTGGATTCGGTAAACTGTATTCGTTAAGAATCTGTTGGTGTTTTTCACGATTGTAACTTTTACCCGGTTTGGGGGGAGGACGACGTTGTATATAAACTGTTTTTTTATGTGAGCTATGTGTAGGAGAATGTTGTGTATACGAAGATTGTGAGACTGGGTGAGCGTATGTAGTCACAGGAGTGCTAGCTACATCGGCATAGGGTTTCGAAATGGGCGCAATTAATTTAGCAGCTTCACCATAAGAAATACATTTTTCTGCCATAATAGTCTTAATTTCTTTTTGTCGTAAAAATTCTGGGCATAATTTAGACGTAGCAAAATGTTTGCCAGAGCAATGACAGCAAGATATATTTCCCTCTTCAACGTCACAAGATTCACCAGTATGTTCCTGACCGCACTTATAACATTTAGGTTTTGATCTACATTGAATTTTCGTGTGACCAAAGCGACAGCAATTGTAGCATTGGATAGTGGGATATACATACAACTCCACAGGCAATGAGTTGTAGCACATAAATATACGCTTAGGAAGAATCTGACCATCAATCGTAATCACAATGTTCTGCGTTGGTTTCCAAACAGGTGATCCTTCTACGATAGTTTTATAATTTATCCTCCTAACTTTGAGAATTTTCCCACAATTATCTGGCACTGAAGCATTTTCTATTATTTCTTCAGGCGACCAATCTGATGGAACACCACGTACAAGACCCATTCGTGTTATGTGAAAACTTGGTATGAAAGCTTTTAGATTACTTTTTGCTAATTCTGTGTTGGAAATAAATGAATTAGCATTGTTAATGTTCGAAAACGCCAAAGAAATTCTATTTCTGCCTATCCTCTTAACTGATCCATCTACAATGTTGTGAATGGCATGGGTTTTTAGAAACTTACCAAATGTGACCGGGTGTAAGGTGGTATTATCACTAGGTGACTTGACCTCTTTTTGTACATGAACAATAAACGGGCTGATGTCAGTGGCCTCATACTTGTTCCTTGCAACACCAGATACTGAACCCTGAGGGCTCGGAATACTAATCGGCGTGACAATGTTAACTGAAGTATTTACAGCAGGGGCAGAGTCACTGTTTTCACTATCTGCACTAGCACAGCAACATCCTGTCTTAAAGTCAATAGCCTGACTGTGCTTCCTTTTTTTCTTGTTGCACACTCTGCATATTTTATGCAGTCTGTTTCTTTTCCGCCCACGTTGGGCATTGGAACCATCCGTCTCCATTCCTGATTCATTTGATAAAGTTGACGAAGCAACTATTACAAAGTTAGTAGCCGGGGGTATAAAGACCCCCGGGTCCGCCAAGTCAGGCGGCTCGTTCATTGAATATTAAAAAAATACTTACCGAATCCGGCAAACTATACACTAAAACTAATACATGTACACTAAATATTAATAATATTTACAATATAATACAAAACTGATCCTTAAATAGTGAAAAATTAAAATTGATTTTTCTAACAAGAAAAAATGCACCGGTCCGCTCAAAGTTTCCCGCGCTTTATCATTGTCATTCTTCTGTTGTTCCCATATTTCCCGGCAATTTTAAATTTGGAACTGTTCTATAATCGAATGTGTTTAAATTTTAAATCTCAAAACAGTTGAAAGTATTAGGATTAATGCTATTGTTTAGTCACAGCGTCGATTGGAATCTGTCAGGTTACGTACGAAAATGAATCTTTCTAAGGAAAATGTTCATGCAATAATTTTCTACAACTTTAGAAGAGGCCTGAACGGCTTCAATGTCTTGAAGAGCTAACATCTATGTTCAGTGATGAAGCCCCATGTCTGCGGACTGTCAAACGCTGGTATTTAGTATTCCAGCGTGGACATACTAGTGTTAGTCGCAAAACTCGCGAAGGAACCCAAAAACCACCTTCACTGAAGATAACATCATTGCTGTGAGACAACTAATTCTCGAAGATCGTCATGTGACGTATCGAGAGATAGAGGCTCTATTAGGCATCTCATTCTCAGGGACAACCATTCAGAAGATCTTGCATGAAGCGCTTGGTGTGAGAAAGTAACTGACAAGTCACTTCTCATCTCATCGCTCACTACTATACTTCGTATACTGTTACTCCTCACTTCTCATCTCATCGCTCACTACTATACTTCGTATACTGTAACTCCTCACTTCTCATCTCATCGCTCACTACTATACTTCGTATACTGTTACTCCTCACTTCTCATCTCATCGCTCACTACTATACTTCGTATACTGTTACTCCTCACTTCTCATCTCATCGCTCACTACTATACTTCGTATACTGTTACTCCTCACTTCTCATCTCATCGCTCACTACTATACTTCGTATGCTGTTACTCCTCACTTCTCATCTCATCGCTCACTACTATACTTCGTATACTGTTACTCCTCACTTCTCATCTCATCGCTCACTACTATACTTCGATTACTTCATGCCACTGTAGTGCAGAGCTTTCACCGGAGGCGACGGAGCCAAGCGGAGGTCGAGTTCTGAAACTATTTAGGCTGCCAGCCGCACCGCGCCGGGGGCTGGACTACTGGCTGTTGTGAACGTACATCTAAAGATGCCGTTATTGGTCGCGTGCCTCCGCAACCGAATACTTGTTTCTTTGTGCCTGTGAGCAGTGAGCGGTGAGCGGTGTGAGAGAATGCCGGTACGCCAACACTCGTTCCACGTAGAAATGTAATTGTAAATTCTAGAGCAACCCCATCCCCCCCCCCCCCCCCCCTACTGGTACCCAAGAACCCCGCGTCGTGTCTGCAATGAGAGCTTATATCGACGTATCTGCCTCCACGTGAACTAGCGGTGCACCAACTTGATGTTATAACATACTATAATACAATATGTATCCACTTGCATCTCACAGCCTGCTTGCATTCGATAGATGATATTTCGAATAATTGTAATTTGCTGACCTTATAACCGACACTCGCCTGCTCAGTGCTTTCATACTGTCACTTACCGCGCCCTCGATAACCCACATACCGCACTATAACACTCCATTATACTTATAGATTTTAAGATACAAAAACATAATTTCCAGTCAAATCAAATTGTCGGCACGGTTAACGCAGTGGTTCAGCTAATGGCTACTAAGCATGTGTCATTCTATACCTCTTTAATGTTATATTAAGTCGTACATTGGTTATCGATTAATAATTTGGGTATTAGTTACCATTAAATAATACATAGTTGCTGCAAAACAATACTAAAATAATTTGAATTTAAAGAAAATGTTTGTAACGGCCGAGATCGCAATGATGGCAACATCCCCTCCCTACACCTACGAAAGGGCATGTCGCCATTATTGCGCGCTCAGTTTCTGTCCGACGTTTGTGGAGTTAACAACCTGTGATTTGCAAGTAAATTAAATAATAAATTGAGGGTATTTGATGTTTGATAATATGTTGCTTCTATGTTAATAATTGTCAGTAAAACTATTAGAATATTAACTATAATTATTAATAAATGTGTAACGTATCGCTTATGAAATGTTATTTTTTCTTTAAAAACTTGTTATTAATATTGAAAACAATGAAACCCAGTGTATAATGAAGTAGTCTTTTGATTCATCCTACAGCTGTCGCAAGGTTCATTCCCGCAGCGAACCAACATTTGTATGGCCTACACTCAAGTGATTAGGGTCTGGATGTCTTGTGTATGTGAATTTACACATTGGTAAACGCACTCATAATACAAGCGTAATTTCTATTTTCATTTCATCACTCCAAGTAAGTCTAGAATTTTATAACTATAAAAAATGATGAATGAGCTCAAGTAAGCGTGCTGAATAGTAGACAAAAGTGCTTTGTATAGAAATAAATGAGGCTATGTATGAACTTATCGAAGTGGGTTGTACTCGCGTTCGTTACTGTCGTAACACTATAGTATGATTCGCACCCACTGTGCCTCTATCCGCATATTGAGCACAAAAACAATACATAACATAACCACCCCATCAACTGTCGCTCCCTACTTACTGTCTTTAACGAGGGTACATCAAGTTTTCCAGCTTGTGACTGTGTCGACACACAATAACACCTCACCGCTGACCCGGCTGATACCAAGACGCTGTGCGTTGACACCCAGGCAGTGAAACTCGAGCAAAGGTACACTGCTGCAGTGAGCTGACCACTGCTGATATCTATGTTCAGTGGTGGCGCGACCTCGTCGTGTTCACAGCTACAAGTTCAGAGGAGCGAGTGCGCAGTGCCTGCAGGTACGATATAACAAATCCAGCAGACTACTAACTTGAAAACATGTTTGGAGCATCACAATTCTACGAGTATTAAGAACCGCATTATATTGCTTTCCAATACGTACGCAACCATCAGGAGTGTACTAATGTAAAGGGGATGTTTGCAAAACAAAGAAGCGGTTTATCTTTCAACAGAAAACTCTGACTTTCTGTTTCACTAAATTGAAAACACAACAACTTTAACATCATATTTTTGCGCCTAGCCCGTTCCATCATCGGACTACCAGGCGTACGGCGATACGTCACCGGTACATGGTGGACATCCCACCTATACGCACAAAACGTTTTGTGAACACATTCATTGTGCGTACAGCTAAGGAGTGGAATTCCTTGCCGGAATCTGCTTTCCTGATGGCTACAACCCCGGAAACTTTAAGTTAAGAGTGAATAGGTTACTTCTAGGTAAGCGCGCTCCATCGTCGACCGCATCGTCGCTTTCCATCAGGTGAGATAGCGGTCAAGCGCAATCGTCCTTTAAATTCTTTTATTGTCGTTCGAATTAATTTATTACTGGAACAACCACGGGGCACGCAAATTAAAAATGTGTGAACGTTGCAGATGACAAGCAACGCCGAGTGCTGCACGCTGCATGCTCCGGTCACGCTCCGGTCACGCTGCAGTCACGCCAAGGTCACGTTATGGTCATGCTCTGGTCATGCTGTTATTACATTGCAGTCAAAGTCAAAGTCAAAAATTTTTTATTTCACATAGGCCTACATGGGCACTTATAAAACGTCAGAAGCTAGTGCACGGTTCCAAATTGGTCGTTTCCTATGGAGAAGAACCGGCAAGAAACTCCATGGTTACTCTTTTAAAAAAATGATTGTTTACAATATTTTCATATTACAGTATTAATAAACATTATGTAAGAACAGTGTAGACCAGTCGATATTGTACCCAAAAGCACAATAAAAATAATAATATTTAAAAAAAAAAAAAGTGAGTCGTAATAGGAAGTAACCTAAGAATTCGCGAAGTCCACGGTGTTCTCACATTCACATTAAAAAAAAAAGAAGCAATATAAAAAAAAAAACAAGAACAATAAGTAATTACAATTATCAATAAATGACATGTCAACAAAAAGAAAATTACCAACGAATTTATGGTGGTTGGCGTCTACTAATATAAAAAATATTGCAAAAGCAATGTGTAGGAAGAAAAGAAAAAATGTATATATTACAACAAATGTGGAGCAGTTAATAGATAGTTGTACACAATATTATGAGTTACCAGGGGGCCACATGTGCAGAAGCAGTCATTGCCAAACAAGCGTGTCTTCGACATAGTCTTTAACCTTGTAATACGCTTTTTTAGTTAGGACACGCTTAATATGGGTTTTGAACTTGCCCTCGCTAAGTTCAGTCACCGCCTTTGGTAGCTTGTTATAAAAGCGTATGCTGTTTACTAAAAATGACTTGCTGGTCTTAGCTAATCTCCATTTGGGTAATACAATTTCGTGTTTACTGCGCGTATTTATGTTATGAAAATCGCTTCTAATTTTGAAAAGTCCTAGGTTTTTACGAACGTACAAAATACTTTCCAAGATATAAAGAGAAGGCAGAGTAAGTATATCGATTTCTTTGAATTTATTTCTGAGGGACTCGCGAGGACAGTAAAGCTGTGATTACGCGCTGTCAGTCCGGACGCCGTACCTGCGATTTTTGAATGTTAAAATTAACAACCAAAGTTACAAATATTTAAATAAGTCACCAGTATGCTATACTTGTATCTTTCAATTCATATGAAAACGAAACGAACAGTAGTAGAATAATTGTGGTAATGTTCTCTTAATTCTGACGCTTTAACCCTTCGAGTCAGAGAAACAATTAAAGAGCCACTATGTCTCGTATGAATCTGCGTTCATCCAACGAATTAAACAATAAACACAATTTTATTTTTAAGCCTACACTGTTGCTCTACTTTACATAGGCCTCTCTTTTATTTACTTTTTATTGCACCTATCACTTTTTTTCTCTGCATCGCCTAAAGGTTGACTGGTAGAAAATGCCTACGGTATTAAGGCCGCTTCTATGCTTTTGTGTGTATAAAGCATTTAATAAATAATTAAACAAATGTAATGTGTGAGTAAAATAAAAGCAAGTACCCGTGTGTGCCTGTCACCGATGCTCACTCGTCAGCGATGCGACTGTACTCAATATAACATTCTTGCGCCGCACGGAAGAAATGCGATGTTACGAGAATGTCGGATTTTGTAGCATTTCTCCATTATTGCAGTTACACGTAGCTAAACTGCTGTTTATCCCTAACTACGTTGTGAACACACTCAGTAGCTCAGTATATTCATCATAAGACGTCAACAGTATTACATTCAGTAAACATGTTGTTAAACATACCTCTCATATTATGTATTGAAAGGTACCTAACTTATTTTGTATTCATTCAATTTGATTTATTTTTTAATTTAATTAAGATCGGGTATTTTCGATTTTTATGATTTATTTATTTAATGTGATGTCAACTATTTAATTGCAATAAATTAATGAACGATACTCTCCAGCGTTTGATGGTCTATTAACAGTTCGCATGTGATGGCAAAATTTTGGTGTCTTTTCCACAAAAATCAATGAGGTTACATAGTCATATTAAATATTATTTTGCTTTTAAGCACTTACTTAGCCTGAAACAACAAGTTCACCTTAGTTCAAGTTAATAAGCAACAATGTTCTTTTTATTATAATACTAGCTTTCTTCTTTTATTATAATACGAGATTAGTTTCTCCATAAAAACTTTGGACCCCCATTTCATCCCCTTAATTAAAATTCGCCCCGAATTTTGGAAAATCTGTTCTTAGCGGATGTCTACACCCTATAAGGAATCTACCTGCCAAATTTTAAGTTTGTACGTGTTATAATTACTGAGATTTCCTGATTAATCATTGATTGGTATTTCGCTTTTATATATATAGATTTAAATATTTAAAATACCCTATTTTGAAGACGGGGGCGCAATGAAAGGCTTAGATATATTCTTTGGAGTATTATTTAGTATTTAGCACTTTCATTATATTGTTTCTATATAAAATGATCGTCCTGACACTTCTTGACGTGTCTTCTTTCTATCCATTGACATCAATCAACTTTTTATAACTTAAACCTTAAAGGCTAGTTAGCAAGTTAATAATTAGTGCGACTTGCTTAGTTGTCACATGAGCTACGCCCCTACGAATAGAAATGCTGAGGATCGCAATGCAATTCTATTCCAAAAAAAAACTTTTAAGGTTTAAGTATAACCTGCCTATTACCTAACACAGATGTCCCTACCTGTGGAGGAAAATAATTTACATGGTGGTGGTCGTCTCTTTATGAGCGAACCTAAGACATGACGAACGATAAGCAATATTCAAAATCTATTTACAATTCTACTATGCGCTAACTTGGCGCTCACCATTCAACGTTGTCATACTTAGACCCCACTGGCAAAACCTCAAATTAGACAATTAGGGTGCAGCACCGTAGCTTTTCCACGGTGCTGCACCCTAATTGTCATAATTGACATCTATCCAGAAGGGATCTAACAAGATATAAACTAAAACTTTTACGGTTATGAATTTAACCTCATCGGACGCTCATCGAGTCAGAGAAGAAAAAGACAGAACTGTGCAAGTTCCTATCATCGCTAAAAATGTAATATGTTCCAGTGACAAAACTTAAAAAAAAAATCATGTGGTCTAATATAATCTATCAGTCCATAATAACTGAACTGTGGGACTTCAATTATCAGCTAAACCAATGGTGTCTACTAGACACCCTTTGCGAAGGCTATGCCTTATCTGCAAAGTCGGTATCAGCATTGATTGATACACCACTCTCCCTCATTAGGAAGGAGCACAGTTTCCCAAAATAATTTGACTACCGCAAATTCAAACTGCTACCGAATCACATTTACCTAATCTAATAATAAAAAAACATAAACGGAAAGAAAAAACTATTTAATGCACAGTTTTCCTGTCTTCTTTCATCGGTGACGGCGCGCGGCGCCTCTCTTTGAAAACGAACATGAAACAAAAAGAAATGATTAATCATTCATGCCTTGCTGACCTCACAAAAATAATGCAATTTCGCCGTATCGCGGCAATAAATAAATGGCCGAGTCCGGACGCGATCGTAGTAATGTGATGAAGTGATGTGATAATATGGAAATCCAGTAAAAATAGTCAATCAAGATAAAAGTTTTATTTCAAATAATAATCAAGATCCCGACGTCGCAAGAGTGCGACAAAAAAAAAGACGAATAAATAAACAAACAATTATTAATTAGCGATTATTAATAAATAAACGATTATTATTGTTAATCAGCAGTGATAGGTAGTGTGACATCTGAAGAGGTCGCATACGGCTATGGCTCTTATTAACTTGTAAACTGGAAAAGTAATGATACATTTTAAGTTTTATGGATTTTAAAGCATACAATATGCTTTAAAATCCATTCAGACATAGTCTGTGAGTCAGACAGGAAAAAAAGAAGATAGTTTAAAATGTCAAATAAGTCAAGATAAAAAGTGGATTAAATATTTATATAAATGTTACGTAAATGGTGTCTCTAACAACGTATACTAGTAAATTGTAGAAAGTAAGCGTTTCATTGCGTCTCCGCCGCCTACAGCTTACTTAAGCGATACATGACACGGCGTGTTTTCGCCATAACACTTGCTACACTGGCTACGACACCGTAGCACACTCGTAGCAGTCGTTGTACTGCTACGGGTGACGTAGCGCGCACGCTGGCTGCTCATCCAACTGATTCATTTATTAATGCTATAAACAAAAAAACAACATTTATTTGCTAATTTTTTTTTTTTAAATTATTATTATTATTGATAGGCTCGCGTTTGACCACTATCTCACCTGTTGGTAAGCGATGATGTGGCCAACGATGGAGCACGCTTGCCTAGAAGTAACCTATGGGTAAATGGCTAATATGGGTAAATTACGTAAAATTGGTAAAAAAATATAGCACAGTCCAACCATATTATACCTTAAGACATGCAAATCACAAGCTTTATAAATCCTTAGTTACACCGCAGTTAATTAAAGGCCCTGTTACACTACTCGATACTCAAACAGTCTATGTATATCTATGGGTTGTCTATTGTTTACCCGAAGATTATATACGCTAATCATCATATTCCCGAATTTCATTTAACCGAATGTTTTGTTTGCCCTAAAAGACATATGACATACTGGTTATTGCCTAAAACTTAGATACCATAAGATACGAGTGCCATACGTATTGTTTTTCATATTTTTCAGTGCCATAATAATTATCAAACATTATATTTAAACGCCATAATGATTATTAGACATACGTAGTACATATATATCGATGGACATAACATTTAAATGCGAGCGAAGCGAGCGAATAGACCTAGCCAAACCCAAAAATATTCTATGCATAGTTGATGGTGGGCTTGGTTGACGGCCTACTTCTGTTTGGTTTATAAAAAAATAAGCACGAAGGGCCCCTTCGTGCCCTTCTAACCTAACCTATGCGGGTCGGAGTGCCCTAAAATCCCGATTGCATCCAGTTTCTCCTGATATAACAACCGTTACATACATAACCAATGTCGATGGCAAATGATGTTATGGCATATGATTATTATGGCATGTGATAATTAGGGCATGTGATAATTCGGAAATGTGATAATTAAGGCTTACACTGATTATGAAAAATGATGTTATGGTAAGTGACTTTATGGGAAACAAAGCTTCTAGCACGTGACTAATATAGCAAATAAGAGTAGGGCAAATGAAAATTACGTCGTATAATATTATGGCTGTTGACTATTATGGCAAATGATATTAGGGTAAATAAAATTCGGGCAAACTGCGGTATACCATATCTATGTATCTCATCATTCTATTTCATTCCTTTACACGACATTGGCGTAAGTTGCTCTTTTTCTTGTGTGACTGTACATAGACTAAGACTGTCTGAATATCGAGTAGTGTAATAGGCGCTTAACGCGAACGTGTACTCGGGCCACTCGTTGTGATGCGCGGTGCGTGCACTGCGCACCAAAATGTACGAACAAAGAGATGCACACGCGACCTCTGTTGGTACATTCAGCTCAATCAAGCTGTAAAACATGATAACTGTCGGCTGAAAGCTGCTAGCGAGTGTTTACCTCGCATGATTGCTGCGCTGTTAGCTCGACACGTCGCTAAATGGAGGCATTGCAATGCGCTGCATGGAACTAGAAGTAATCGCTGAAGCATATACGTACAACGTGGCGCTGTCGAGACTATATTCAATTAGAACACTCGTAATTCTAGTTCATAATATTATTTAACTACCTACCAAAAAACTAAAAATATTTTTTTTTTTTTTCAAACTTACAAAAAAAATCGTAAACAAAATAGAACACCATTTATAAATATCGGTACACTAACCTGGGACAACAGCGCCGTGTCAAGTAGTGACGTAATTCTTTGGCGCCATTATTATATTTCCCACTGCTGGCAAAGGCCTCCCCCAACTTCTTCCAGGTATATTCTTGAGCCACCTCAAACCAGTCCTTGCTGTAGGCATCTAGGTCACCTCGCCACCTCTTCCCAGGTCGACCTCGGCGGCGTCGTCCATCTTCAGGTACCCACTTTGTGGAGACTCTTGCCCACCGGTCAGAGCGCATGCGGCTGATGTGACCCACCCAATCCCATTTTAGCCTAGCCTTTTTTCCAACGTCCATAATTCCCGTCTTTTGACGCAGCGTGGTGTTCCTCACTCTGTCGGCCCTCTTGACACCCAGAATACTGCGCTCCATTGCTCGTTGGCAAACCCCAAGGCGAAACTTTTGCGAATCGGTGAGCGACCATGTCTGGGCACCGTAGGTTAGGACGGGCAGGATACACATATCAATGAGTTTTCGCTTCAGGGAGATCGGTAGATCTCCCTTTATTATCGTCTTCATGGACCAGTAGCTTTCCCAGGCGTTTTTGATAAGACGACCGATTTCCTTCTGCTAATAATTTCGGAGAGAGCGGGTCAATCGGTCTACTGGAGACCTACTAGTGTATACCACTCACATGTGGGGCGAGACCCTTGAGAAGAATAGAGAAGCGATTGCTGTCTCCTTAGACGTTTCGAAGGCCTTCGACAGGGTATGGCACGCCAGTCTTTTGAGTAAACTTCCAGCTTACGGCATTTCCCCTGGTCTGATTAACTGGATAAAAGACTTCCTGAGTGATCGGTCTCTCCGAGTTGTTGTCGATGGATGCTCATCAGAGCCCATGACCACTAATTCCGGAGTTCCTCAGGCCTCTCTGCAACTCTTTTCCTGCTGCATATTAATGATCTGCTGATGCCCGGTATCTATGGGTATGCAGATGATAGCACAGTTGTAGAGAGATACCTTCCGAGTGCTCGGGCTAGTAAAGAACTAATCCGGTCCGAACGAGAGGCTAGCAGAGTAGAGCGTACGAATGTCTCTCTTCAGGCAGTCTCCAAGTGGGGTGAAACCAATCTGGTACAATTTAACGCCGCCAAAACACAAGCGTGTCTGTTCACCGCCAAAAGGAGCCCGTTCACCTTGGCTCTGCTTTTCGGAATGTATCCCTGGAGTGCACCGACCGCCTTCAGTTCTTGGGAGTCGAAATTTCTTCAGACCTCAATTTTGGGTGGTTCATTGAGTCCAAAGCCAAGGTAGCTGCTAAAAAACTAGGCGTTCTTGCAAAGGTCCGATGGTACTTCACACCGGGACAGCTTCTGTTATGTTATACAAAGCACAGGTCCGATCGTGTGTGGAGTACTGCAGTCGCATATGGGCTGGTGCTGTTAAATGCCATCTAGCAGTTTTGAACTCAGTGGAAAGGCGTGCAAAAAGGCTAATTGGGGATCCAGATTTGGTTAAGTCCAATCTACAAAGCCTCGAGCACAGGCGCAGGGTAGCCAGCCTATCGGTATTTTACAGGTTGCATTTTGGAGAGTGTGCGCGGGAATTGCATGACTTGATTCCGCCATCCGGCGAGTATCCACCCTTACGTTGTTGAAATTTCAATGGTCCGGACTAAGCATTTCGCTTCATCGTTTATACCGCGTACATCGAAGGACTGGAACAATTTGCCTGGTGCGGTATTCCCGTCCAACTATAATTTATGCCTTGTGCACTTCATAACCGTTGATTGAGGGAATGGAATCTGAAGGATTGTATTCGGTGTTAATATCAGATGGTGAATGGGTTGAGTATAGGCATTTATAGAATTTTGTCGCTATTTCCACGATTTCTTCTCTATTGTAATGTTTTTTAACGCCCTTATCTACCAAACTGTTAATCCAAGACTTTCCTTTTGTGACGCCTTGTTTCAGAACTCTTAGCGATGTATGGTTTTCTAATGCTGTTTTAACCAAATGTGTATTTAAATTTCTCAAGTTTCTCCTAATGCTCCTTTTAACTTCTTTATCTATTGTTCTGTGTTCTGTTGTTCCTATTTCTTTGTTTGATCGTTTTTCTATTAAATCAATACTTATCATCATCATCTTCCTGCCCTTTTCCCGTGTTATTTGGGGTCGGCGCAACATGTTTTTTTCTTCCATTCTGCCCTGTCACTCGTCATGCTATCATTAATTTCCTTTTCTTTCATATCACTCTTCACACAATCCATCCATCTTTTCTTTGGTCTCCCTCTCCCTCTCGATCCATCCACATGTAAACTCATAACTCTTTTAGTAACATGAGCTGTTAATTTATTTCTATTTCTGGGTTGGTTTTTTTTTATTCATAATTATTCCAGTAACTAAAGCATTATATTGTTCTTCTGCGTCTATTTCATTGATTTTGAGTTCTTTAAAATTATTTGATAATTCTTGGTTATAGTGTTCGGAGTTGTTAATAAGTGTTTCTTTTGAATGCTTTTTGATTTGTTTCGTAAACAGTTTTATCTCGATGAATTTTAAAATCGTAGTCTTAATTTTGCGTGGATTGGTCTATGGCAAACCGGTTTTTAATTTTGACGGGTTTTACATTCCCTAGATCAGAATCTAGGGAATGCAAAACCCGTCAAAATTAAAAACGATTTTTTTTTTCGGGTTTCCTAAAAAATGTTTTTTTAATTGTTTGTTTTTTAAACTGCTTGTGAAATTCAGGCCGCCTACATCTTGCATCTCTTTTTAATATTTGAATAGAACTTATTAATTAATGAAAAACAAAAAAATATTTAGGTAAAAGGTATATTTGCGTTTTGCGTTTAAACTCAGTAGGTACAATATAAATCAACATGATCAACAAAATCAACTAAGCGTAATTTAGTCATTTTAAATATCACGCATTAGTAATATAAATTCAATAAATTACTATAAAATATAAAACTCAACATAATTGATTACAGATTTAAACTCTTTCATTATAAGCTCTAACTAGGAAATGCAAAACCGGCCAATATTAAAATCCCATTAATTTTTTTTACCCAGTTTTCGATGAAACCGTTTTTAAAATTAGTTTCATTTTTATTTATTTTTTAAGTGATAATTTTAAATTGGTTGTGAAATTCAGGGCGCCTATAATTTGCATATTTTTAATAATTATTTAGAAACTTATCTATTCAAAAGAAATTGTATACCTAATATGGCCATAAATTCTGTTTTAAATAAAAACATCTTAACTTCATAAAAACGAATGTCTTAGAATTATGTCGTACATAGAGAATGTAAACCAGAAATCAATACTACTGAAAATATCCACCAACCATCTATCGGCTTACGCACGGTGACCATTGGAAAGTTGCCCACCGCTGATCGTATATAATTTTTTAAGGATTCTTAATTATTGTGACGTTTGGAGCAGCCCATGTCCTCTAGTACATACCACATTTGTAGTCCACGGGTTGAGGTCTGGGATAGCCGAGTCAATCGTCAGCCTTAATGAAGTCCGCAACATTCGCTGCAAGGCAAGCCTGGGTAGTGCGTGCCTTGTGACCGGGTGCTTAGTCTTGCTGAAAAGACCCTAATATGTTATCAAAAAGAGAGAGGCTATAAGAGGCTTCGCTATGCCGTCTAGGATAGTATCTTGATACACTTTAGCTGAAGATTTCACCCATTTTCACGTTGGCCACCACCACCTTGGTCACTCCGTGATAGATTATTATTATTAGCCCTTACCAAACCATTACTGATACCGAATGATGACCATTCAGGACTCTGCTAACCAGTTGAGAGTTTTCTTTGGAGCTACGAGCTTACACCCGATCATTTTACTTGTTGTAATATTCCTTGATTGTGAAAATCGTCTCATCGGTAGCAAGAATATCCATGTAAGTTTTCCATCAGTGTAACGAACAAGCAAAGATTTTGATCTATTCACTCTTTTCAAGCGACTCGTTTAAGGTGATGATGTTACTCGTATGATGAGTCACAACTCACAGCCGGACTGGATCTCTTATGATCGTGAACAGAAGAAGTGTACAGTTGGTGTAGCTATCTATGGTACGATAAACAACCCAACGACTGATACCAAGCCTCAGCAGCGTTTTAAAACAATGTTTGCTAAAAAAAATAATGTAATTTAAAAGTTAAAAAAAACTCGAAAAAACCGGCTACTTGAAAATAAAACCCGGGTTTTTTAATCGTTAAAAATATGCCGAAAAGCCGGTTTTCCGGTTTTCGAGTTAACCGGTTTGCATTTCCTAGTCTGAGCTATACTTGAATCTGTTAATAATTATTATGAATGCTAAAAAAAATAATAATTACTTACACCAAATCAAAAATTTTCATTACTAAAATTATTAATCTTAATCACTATTCCATCAATTATTTTGTTTTATAACCTTAATTTTAGAATATTTCTGATATAATACTGTATTTACAAAATCTGGCAAAGACACTGGTCCCTTTGATACAGTTAACACTAGTTTATGAACCAGGGGATTAATATTTATGTAAAACCTTTATCTCAATAAACTTTCTATTATAATTTCTAATAATTCTTAAGTTAGCTGTCGTTGCAAGAGAGTAGAAAAAGAGAATTCCTCAAGTTCTATTTCTTCCGAATGCAAAGCTGTCAAAGTCGTGACGTCAGTAGTGTTGTCCGTAAACTTACTAATTGTTAGTGTTGCGAAAAATAACTGAACTATTTGTATAGCTCATCATTAAAAGAAGTACAAAAAGCCACTTGTAAGCTCAGCCGGCGCGGCGGGTGTGAGGCACCCGCTCAGCTGGCGCGGCGGGTGTGAGACGCCCGCTCAGCCGGCGCGGCGGTTATGAGGCACCCGCTCACCGCCGCTTTGTGTGCTCTCGCGTGTAGCACCCTCCGTCACTTGCTGCTTTCCCTTTATTTATTTGATTATCACCGTCTCCTGCTCTCCACGCCCCTTCAAATGCGACTCGAGCACTTTCCACTTTTTGTAGCAGACGGCGTTTGTGCTCACAAACGGTGAGCGATGTGCGGTGACTCATTACCACACATCTGATAGAGCGTGGACCCCGCGGGGTGCGGGAAGGGGTTCCGACCCGGACTCCTGTCATCTAAATTATTGTCATACCCGACTACGAACACATACGGTCAGGAAAGTTATGCTTTTAGACTGTAATTCCACTAACCTTTGTAAACAAGTTGATCAACTTTCTTTTTTTACTTCATACGAACCCGTTATTAAATAAACCTAAAGAACAAATAACGAGCAAAAATACTTTTAAAGAGTTCGGGAACATACCGACATAACAGTGAACTGGAAAGCTTCGAGAATCAGCTTCCTCAAGCTCGCGCAAGCAAAAAGTAGTGCCAAACATTCCCAAGAGAAATAAAGCTCATTCAGCACTTTTTGTTTGACTGTACCTCCCGTGTGCCGCGCGGTAAAATGGGGTGCATGCGGCGGTTGTAATAAACAATGTAGTGCATTTTGTAGTGATATTAGTTAATGGAATTTTTGTATTTATTTATTTTTTCTTTAAATGTGAATGATTTTTATATGGGTCATAATTGTACCTGAAATAAATGAATTTAAATTTGGTACCGCACGACGAAACGAACTTCTTCAGCGAAAAATGTCCCACGAATACAATCCAGAACAACAAGCTTCGACAGGTGCAGTCGGTAGTCGCATACAATAGGACCGTACCCGCGCTCGTGGCTCGTGACTCGTGGCTCCTAGCGGTACAGGCACTCACACTAATCAGGTATAACATTAGTGCTGCAGCGGGTGACGACGTACTTTTATTCATATTTACATGTAGTGCATGTATAACATGGCGAATCGGTGAACAATCACTTTTTTTACTCTCAAAATGTTATATTACCTTATAATTTTTTTCTATATCCCGAATTTAGTAAATGGAAGCAACTGGCGGCCAGGACTCCAAAGAGATGAACCTCCTCACTTTACAAGTTGTGCCCATGAGTACCGTTGTCTGAATCAAGCCCTCGTCCCAGCCGCCTAACGAGAGCCTCCTAATAGAGATAATGGTCGAGGCTCGGAATTATTAAGTCATGCTTGCACGACTATTGGTAAAATGATCACCAAGTCTCATCCATCCCAAATGTCTACAACCTTGCGAATCAAGTCAATATACTTGATCGGTTTATATTTCTCGGCTTTCATGGCGTTCTTGTCATGCGAGACAGATATGTCAATAATCATTGCATGCCTGTCGCTTTGGTCTACCACTACTATATCAGACTTATTCGCTAGAATGATCCTGTCAATTTCGATTCCACAAGAGAGTATTTCAGAGTAAGTTGCTAATGGATAATTCTGGGTAAAAGGTTTTTTATTTTTTAATTGATATAAACTAGTGCTTGACTGCGATCCCACCTGATGGTAAGACTGGGCACGCTTCAATTATGGCGGTAAGTCCCCTCATTGAGAAGTGGCTGGAGCGGCAACACGGCGTCCTCACCTTCCGCATGACGCAGGTCCTCACCGGACATGGCAAGTTCGGGAGGTTCCTGCATCGGATTCAGGCAGAAGCAACGCCCTCACGCTCCACCCAGAGCGCGAGAAGTCATTTGGATGATTTCCTACCTTTAAAAAAAAACCTGATGGTATGATGGTAAGTAGTAATGCAATCGTTGAAGGTGAGGAGCACTTATTTATTGAGAGCTTATTCACTCTAGCCTTAAAGACACCTAAATTATAATCGGACGGGAAGACCGCAGCAAGCAAATTGATCCAGTCCCTCAATGTACGCGGTATAAACGACGAGGCGAAACACTTAGTCCGGACCGTAGAGGTTTCAACAACGTAAGGGTGGATACTCGGGTAAAAAATGAGACGGTTTTTTTTTTTTTTTTTTTTTTTAAGGTGGGAAATCATCCAAATGACTTCTCGCGATCTGGGTGGAGCGCGAGGGCGTGTCAGACTTTTACTGACTAAAACCACACCTGTATCCTTCAATTACCCTTTGCATACTAGGACTACGGGTTGCCCTTTCGGAAATTCTCCGCGGTCCTAGCTAGCGGGCATCGGCCCCACTGGGCCCCTACGGTTTGCTGACATCTCTTTGAGGAGCGCGAGGATCACTACGCGCTGTTAACGACTGGGCTCGGTGCGGTTAATTACCGAACAGCCGGACGGCGAGCTACCCAGTGCTCGACGTCCGCAAGCCCGCGTCTACCGTGGCTGGTAGTCGGGGTCGGAATTACGTCGGCTAGGGCGTGAGGACCTTCGTTCCCTCACGCGTGCAGCCTCCTCCTTCGCTAACATTACTGCTTCGCAGAAGGAGGCGAACGCCTGCCATTCCTCCTCGCTCCGGACCATAGCCTGAACCAAGGCCCGACGTGAAAGGTCGCTGCCGCCAATTGCCTCCACGAGGACACGGCGGTGCTCCGCCCAAGCGGGGCACACCTCCGCAAGCGGGGCACACCTCCCCAAGCGGGGCACACCTCCCCAAGCGGGGCACACCTCCGACAGAAAGGTAAGGTACGTTGCGACTATGCAAGTTTTCCCCGTTAGCTAGATGAGATCAACCAGAAATAATGTGGTGGAGTGATTCTCCCAGACGGCCATGCCCGGCAGATGTCAACTATGCTAACCTTCACAATAAATCTCCGGCTGTTATTTGTCTTCCTCGGCCTTCACAAAAAACTTAAAATACCAGAAATAAAAAATGACACCGCACAATATGACGACTGTAGCACAGTAGGACCCAACCGCCATCGGGATTCCGATCCCAATTTCCGGCCACCGTAGGCGGACACCGAGCTAACTAGCCCGTACTTTTCCACGCGCACCTTAAGGAGATGTCAGCAACTGTAGGGTCCCAACTGGGTCGTAGCCTTACCGGGGCTAAGGGTCTGGTTCTGAAAGGAAGACTTGGCCCTGGTACGAAAGGCAACCGTCCAAGAGTGGGGGATGTCAGAGGATTTACCCAACGAAAAAAAAAAACATTATTCGTATTATTTTAGTTCTGTAGCGCCAAGTAAGTAGGTACCCACCGTTACCTTTGAATAAGTGAGTGGTTCACGTGATTGTACTATTTTAGGAAGACATTATAATCATTACAAATCGGTGTAACGTGTGACGCGTCAGAACAGAACTTTATGATCGTGTTATTAATTTTAATTAACAGCTATAGCTGTAGATTTATAACTTTCGACTTGCTTAATTAATTATTTTATCTACCTATTATTATAATTAACTGAATTCGAAGTGAATACTAATATTAAAATTATTAATTTCTCTTGAGCATGATTAAAAGCTGGGCTGACCGAATTGGAGCAGCTCTATAAAATGTCAGGTTTATCTAATTTTGATACGGTCGTTTACGTCGAAGGTTGAGGATCTTGGTCTGCATAATATACGATACCAGCTTCGACTGGCAGAAGCAGCTTAACAATTGAAGTTTCCGGAACGTTACTGGTCGCAGTCACTAGACAGGCAGTAGATAACTGCATAATATTCTTCCAGCTCACACAGAGGCAATGCTTCCACAGCACCACAAGTTGTGCACTGTGACCTGAATACAAATCTTCACAACGAATCCTTCTTAAACTGTATTCCGAAAGTATTATTCATGTATCGTTTAGCGAAAGGGTTTCGGAAAAAAATCCCTTTCGCTAGCGCGCAACAGCGCTAAGCGGCTAGACTATCCTGTTTCCTTTTCTAGATAAACTTTTTCATCTTTTATTTCATAAATTCAAATTGTTTGCTCTGCACATAATAAAAATCAAATCGGCTGTTTCGATGGCCCTCACACCGCTTTAGGTTTATACATTCCTCCAACACCAGGACGGCAAGTAATCACAAGAACTTGGTAGAATGATCACAGTTGTTTTTTTTTTTGCAATGTATATAATCTACACTAATATTATAAAAAGATAAAGTTTGTCTTTTAGTTTTTTTGTGGGTGAATTTTTTAAAGTACTCCGATTACCAACATTTTTTTACCGCTAGAAATCTGCATTATTCCTGAATGACATTGGCTATATTTTAAGCACGCGGGCAAACCCGCGGGCAAAAGCTAGTAATATGTATTTTTGTCTTTCTATTCCGTTCTTATCTTACAGTGGGGCTGCCCTAAACCAGAGCACTTCGACCCTTCTTCTATTCCGTTACATCTGCCTTGTTCCCTTCGTATATTATTTTATACTAGCATATAAAATTTTCATAAATATATATCACTGTAGCACCTGCTTGTCGCTTCTCTCAGGGTAGTGTGCGGGCTGTGCAAGGGAGGAGGCCGTGTGTCGCGGGCGGGTGTCGGTGTCGGCGGCAGGTGTCGGTGTCGGCGGCGGGCCTTCGTTACGTGCCGCTTGTTACTGCCCTTATCTAGTTATCATTCATATGCTATTAACCTGCTCGTATCTCACAAAATTTATGTTCAGGATACGAGTCAAGTGCGGCAGTCAAGCAAACTTGTTCGGAATGTAAAGTAGTAAATACGAGTAGCAGCCAGCAGCACGAGTAGCACGTGACGTGCGCTGCACGCGGGCGAGCGCGCCATACGTGCACGCGGGCGAGCGCGCCATACGTGCACAATGTAAAGTAGTAAGTACGAGTAGCAACCAGTAGCACGAGTAGCACGTGACGTGCGCTGCACGCGGGCGAGCGCGCCATACGTGCACGTGGACGAGCGCGCCATACGTGCACGCGGGCGAGCGCGCCATACGTGCACAATGTAAAGTGGTAAGTACGAGTAGCAGCCAGCAGCACGAGTAGCACGTGACGTGCGCTGCACGCGGGCGAGCGCGCCATACGTGCACGCGGGCGAGCGCGCCATACGTGCACAATGTAAAGTAGTAAGTACGAGTAGCAGCCAGCAGCACGAGTAGCACGTGACGTGCGCTGCACGCGGGCAAGCGCCATACGTGCACAATGTCTTCATATCGCTACTACTTCAACTTTAATATTTATATAGTATTCTATTGGAAGGGATAGTGCAGTGGGGCTCACTAACTATTAGTTCAACTCTAACAGTAATTATTTTGGAAAGTGGAATGGATGGACTAAAAAAGGATCAAAATAACTTACTTTCGGAAGTCGACAAATAATACCGAGTAACACCGATTTCCGAAAATAAAGTTATTTTGATCCTTTTGGTGTGTTTTTTTAGTAAAGTCGGTTATTTTTTATAGTTTTTTATTTCACACTTCTTAGTTGCGATACACTTATAACCGGAGTGCGTATTTCTCATGACAATTCCAATTAACCCAAACACTGCTAGGTTACATTATTTTATTATGAAGTTCCTGTGTCTACCTTCCACCTTCCGGCTCCATCATCAGATCAGTTCGATTGTACCTTAATGCCAAAGTCCATCTCATGACAAGTCTAATAAGCCCAAACACGGCAAGATTACATTGATTAATTACGGAGTTTTATTTATTTGTATTGTCATAGTCGCTTAACTATCTTTATTGTGATATCTATGTGAGTATGAAGTTCCGTTGGCCATTTCTGGTCTTCTTCGTCAGTTCCACTTCATCAAATGTTGCTTTTTGAGTGTAAATTACTTTTGGCCAACCGAATTAATAACCTCCTCCTTTTTTGGAAGTCGATTAAAAATACAGTACTAAAACGATGAGTGTCGTCGGGACTATCTATTTGTTGATAATTGGCTCGTAGCGACATAGTGATTTAGACGCGGCACTCAATAACCGGATTCCAATTAGTGAGTCAAGCTCGAGCACTATATGACGTCAGTTCTGCTACATATCCGTGTGAGCGAGAACTTGATGTGTAGCGCGTCGTGCGAGGCAGGTCAGCTCAGTGATGAGTGCTTGGCAATCACAGTCCATCGTCGCCCAGGTCCGCGTATCCGTGTCGGAGCGTGTCGAGCGGCGACTCGTGAGGCTCGTGAGTACATGTGAGGCTGTCGGTCACGTTCCGTCCGTCGTTCAGTTCGCGCTGCATTTTTAAGCTCGGGTGAATCCACGTCGCATCGATGCCAAACTTGTGCGCAGAGCGGTAATGTCGCTCTTTGTGAATTATCAACTATTCATTTTTTATGACCTGAACTCACACTAGGTACTAGAGACGTCTCTGGGTTGCCTACTATTGTATAGAAATCAAAAATGTAATGTCTTACAACTTGGTCACAAGTCGATGACGTTATTTAACGTCAGTATTTAGTACTTACTTAGTACAATATGTTTGTATTTGTACATTACATTCGCTTGGTCACCAATTTTCGATGGCAAGTATCTTATATTAGTGAGGGTGAGATAAATCAATGTAGTACCAATAGAAGCGAAGATGCTGGACGAGCTTATCTGACAGGCTGGTCACGTGGCGCGTGTGCCCGCGCGTCACGCGTGTTCAAATAAATACCTACTACACTACGAACAGATTGTTATATTAATTAATTCGAGCATCCGTCTCTTTTACCCATTTGACATAGAAGCATGAAAAGTGTTTACGCGCCGGGTGAGATTTTTTTAATCATTAATTTTTTTTTTTATTATCAATAGACTCGCGACTCACTTTTATTATGGTGGGAAATTATCTAATGACTTTTGCTCTAGGTGGTGCAAAAGGGACAGTTAGACTTCTACTGACCAAAACTCACCTGTGTTCATTTAATTGTCCTCTGGGTCCCGGGGCCGCGGCAACTGTTTCGAATAATCCGAATACCTGAGCCTGAGGCCGCGCCCGCTCTGCTACTAAACGTTGTTAGTCACCTTCTCGTAGACACGTACACCGATTTGCATAACATTACGCAGCAGCAGAACAATGCTGCGGCGCTCCTGATGTCAGGTCGGACTCCACAGCGCCGACCATTTTGTGCTCCACGCAGTCGTCGGCTTTCATTATCTTAGTGTAAGAGAATCTTTTTTTCAGATACACTGATGTAGTAAATGGGCCAGATATTTGCTAGTTCATTGGTGGGTGTTTCTGTAAAGAAGACCGTGGTCCTGGAGACTCAGCGAAGGTAGCCTAGCTCTCCCAACAGATGAATCTAGCTTGCGGCTGAAGATCATGGAGATCTGCTGGATGCGAGTTTTCGATGTATGGATACTATAATATTATAATGACCGGTTCTAGGGGAACGCTCTTTGTTAATCACCATTCTGTGTAGGTATATTTCTTTATAAAACGAAGCAATGCGGCGTCAGTGAGCTCATAGAATTATAGTTTGATTTCGAACTTTTATAACATAAAAAATGTATACTCGACCCAATTAAACTAAAAGTAATAATTATTGTCGCGATCAACGCTTTATTAAGATATGCGTACGTGTTCTTTTCACTGTCAAAGCTAGACACTTACACACTAGAGCTATGTCGTGTAATAAATGATATTGTTACGAACGTGAGTAATTTAATGCCCGTTTACTAGCAGAGAACTTTATTACCATAAACAATAACAAAATCCAATCACCGATAACCTAATCACAATGAACACTAGAGTTCCGTTTTAGTATCGCTTAGGTCGTTCGGTAATATCACTTCACACACTTAGGTGGTTCACACGCTCTTGTTTCGCAGTCGAAATCAAACTGACTCACTTGCCGTGGAAGTCGCTGCGTCCCCGCAAGGGGGCGCGGCGGCGGGGTATAGGCTAGGCCTTTGTCCCGCAGTGTCGGGGTAGGGCCCCGTAAATACGGGACCTGCGTTGGGGGCGCCCTATAGGCGGCGACCTCGGGGCAGGCGCGCGTGCGCAGCTTGCCTGAGAGTAACTGCATTGTGTTCAGTAGGAGCGCCTCGACACTGCTCCTGCAGTGCCGATTTTTCACGACATCTCGGCGGTCAGTCCCCGCCGGGTGGAACCCCTGGTTGCCCGGAGGAAGCCCAGCGAGAGACGACCAGCGACGAGAATGCCGGCTTTAGGGGCGCTCCCTACTGAGGATGTAGACCCCCGCCTGTCACGCTTCCAGGTCGAGCCGGTCACGCTTCAGGCTAAGGGGACGTAGTGAGAGTATGAGCGGCATTGAATATGTGTAATACACCGCTCATGTGGGCAAACAAAACGCGCAACCGCGCTACGCGTCTGCTGCGTGAGTATTATGTATGTAGAGTCGTGACTGTGTGAGGGCTGGTACACGTCATGCCTATATTAACTTAGCACACAACGTGTACCGGGTGCGTGTGCTGTTGAGGAGTCTAATTCGTGTGAGTGAGTCGCGTGTAGGTGAAGGCGGCTCACTCAGGCGTCAAGTCCGGTGGGGTGGGCACGTCCGGCAGGAGGTCACGGGGGAAGCGCCTCGCGTCTGGAGGACGCGCGTGCCAGGGCGCTATGTGCTTGACGTGTTGCCAAGCGGAAGCGTCGGCACGCGAGAACATATTGGACGCGAGGCGGACACAAAATTGGTCCAGGCTCTCCATCTCGAGGTCCCGCTGGATGACGTCGTTCCTCACCAGCGGGGGGGCGTTTGCGATGGTCCGGAGCGCGAGATTCTGTTGCGCCCGGAGGCGAGTTTTGCTGGCCTCGCTGGTGAGGGCGAGCCAAGCTGGGGCGGCATACGTAACTATTGGGCGGATGTACGTTTTGTACACGCCCAGCTTGGTACGCAGCGGGAGGCGAGAGGAGAGCACTGGGCGGAGCAGTGCGCGGGCTGCCCCGCTTTTGGCGGTGACCTGCCGAACGTGGCCTCTCATGGAGAGCCGACGATCTATGGTGACCCCTAGGTACTTCACCTGGGGCGACCAGGCGATGTCGGCTCCATGAAGCTGGAGAGGTGGTGGGAGGCGAGCAGACCCGACGAGCAGCGCCTGGGTCTTACCCACGTTCACCGACAACCTCCACTTCGACAGCCAGTCGGGAAGCAAATCGAGTACGCGCTGTACTTTGACGGCCGCGTGCCTCGCGTTAAGCGAGGATCCGATGTACGCGGCATCGTCAGCGTACAGCGCGAGCGTGGTTTCCTGCGTCGTGGGGATGTCGTCGGTGTAACATGAGTAGCAGGCCGGCGAGACGCAGCTACCCTGCGGTACGCCGGCCGCGACCGGGCGGGCGCTCGAGAGTGCGCCATCGACCACCACCTTAAAGGTCCTATCCGAGAGGAAGGAGGAGACCACCTTTACAACGCGACGGGGCGCGCTGGTCAGCGAGATCTTGTAGACCAGGCCTTCGTGCCAGACCCGGTCAAATGCCTTTTCCATGTCGAGGAATACTGCAACCGATCGCTCTTTCTTGTTGAGTGAAGCGGTGAGCAGGTGCAGTACCCTCGACAGCTGGAGCGTCGTGCTGTGTTCCGAGCGGAACCCGAACTGTTCCGGACGTGGGGTCAGATGAGGGGTTAAGTGTCGCAGCAGGAGTTTTTCAAACACCTTGGAGATGGTGGGCAGCAGGGTGATCGGCCGATAGCTCTCCGGCTTCAGCACGTTCTTGTTCGCCTTCGGCAGCATTATGACGCGCCCTTCCTTCCAACACCCAGGAAAGACCCCCGTGCGCAGCACCCCCGTATACAGGCGCGCCAAGGCCGCTACCGAACGGTACGGCAGGTGGCGCAGCGCTGTGTTGGTGATGCCGTCTGCCCCAGGGGCCTTCCTCGGCCTCGTGGTGAGGATGGCGCGTCTTACTGCGTTGGGCGAGAAGAAAATTGGGTCTTCCTCGGGAGCTATCGGCGAGGCGAAGTATTCTCCAAGGTGCCTCTCGACTGCTGCGACATGTTCATGGTCAGCAGTCGGGTTCGGCTGGAATTGACGCTCCAGGCACTCGGCAAAGATCTCCGCACGGTCTGCTGCGGAGTATCTTGGGGCCCCGTCGCTATGTAACAGCGGACGCACCGGAGCTGGGGTCTTCGATAACTGCCGGCAAAGCCTATGGATTGCCGGCCAGTCCCCCTCTGTAGATAAAACGTGATCGTCCCAGCTCTCGGCGTTAAACGCTTGGAGCTTGGCTCTGACTCTCTCCGCGTGGCGGTTAAGCTGTGCCTTCTGCACAGGGCATCTTGTCTGTTGCCACCGTTTGCGAAGGCGCCTAGTCTCGGCGACCATCTCCTGCAGGTGCTTAGGCAGGGGCCTAAAAGAATTCCCCTGCGGCTGCGAATTTATGGTAGTCGCCTCGTCATAGGCGCGTTGAATGCAAACGGTGACTTCCTCCGCCAGTCTGTGCACGTCCTCGGGAGAGACGACAGGCCAAGCTGGCGTGGTGGTCTCCATCACTTCCTGGAATTTAGTCCAGTCCGTTTTTCGACGTGGCGCTGGGGGCGAGAGTCGGGTCGGCATGCCTGCTAGGACGACGAGAACAGGTTGGTGATCCGACAGCATCTCGTCGTCCAGGACTTGCTGGGTGATCTGGCAGTTCAGGCCCGCGTGCACAATGATGTCCAGTACATCCGGCGCTTTCCGGAAATGGTCCGGGTAATGGGTCGGTGTTTCCGGACCAGACACCACGTACCCGTGAGCCTGCGCGTCTGCGAAGAGTCGTTTACCCCCGGAATTCGCTACATTGGAATTCCACGCTGGGTGCTTGCAGTTAAGGTCGCCGGCCAGGAGAGTCGGCTGCGACGACTGCAGCAAGAGGGCCCGCAGTTCGGCAACGTCGTATTGGGCTGCGGGCGGGATATAGGCCGCGAAGACGCTGAGGTCCTCGCCGGCGACGTGAACCTGAACACCCAGCGCGTAGAAGGTGTTGAGGGGCGTCGGGGGTAGGGGTTGGTGGACGACTCTACGCCGCACTAGTACCGCCAGACCACGGTAGGAAGCGCCGACTGCCGACTTCTCGTCCTGCCTATAGACAAAATATCCTGGGAACCTGATTCTGTCGGCAGGCCCCAGGAGAGTTTCGCTAATAAGCGCCACGTCTATTTGCTGTTCCTTGAGGAGGAGGCGGAAGGGGGCGACCTTTCTCTTGAGGCCGCGGGCATTCCAATGGATGATCCTCAGAGACCTGGCCATTGGTGACCGGTGATGATCTCCAGGAGCTGAGGCAGGTCCCCGAGGACCACACCTATTGGGTCCCGCGACCCCATCATCCTACCGACTAACCCCATCAGGTAGCGGAGGATTTGAGGGAGGCGGGCTCTCAGCAACTCAGTGCTCTCCTCCGAGATGAGTTGGCTCGGAGGGCCTCTGCCTCGCTGCTGCTGCCGAATAGGGGCAGCACTTGCGTGTGTGGCCGCCTTAGGGGCGGCTCGGCTCGCTTCAGCGTGCTGCTCCTTCTTCCCCTTGTCGGCAGCAGCAGGTGCTGCTCTTGAGGGGGCCCCCCCCCCTGAGGGGGGCGGGGCGGTCGCCGCTTCGGAGTGGGTGGGAGGGGGCGGGGGCTTCTTCCCCTTCTTCTTCCCCCCCCTCTTGGTCTTCCTCCGCCTCCCGGAGGGGATGTCTTGTCCTCTGACTGAGGGCCCGTTGGCTGCCGCCATCAGTGACGCACTAGGCGCCTCCTTTTCTTCGGCATTCACAGGCCTCTCTGTGGCAGCATTGTGCTGGCGCTGTTGCCGGGAGATGGCGACAGTGCCCGCTCGCTTGTTCCTCAATTCATTGAGGAACACCGGACATCTAGAGTGGCACGCCGGATGGTCGCCTGCGCAGTTTGCGCAGGTGGCCGGTTCGGTCCTTGGGCGTGGACAGTCCTTTGCGGCGTGGTTCTCGCCGCAACGCACGCATGCGAGCGGGCGGTGGCACAGGTGAGAGCTGTGCCGGAACTTCTGGCACCTGTGACACTGTGCGGGCCCTTTCTTGCCCCTCCACGCCTCGACTCGGACACCACGCATTAAAAGTAGTTGCGTGGTGTCGTAAATTCTCCTGACGTCGGGCGTCCTCTTGAGCACGGCGTGAAATATGCAGCCAGGTCGTCCTTCGCGCGCCTTGATGTTGCGCACGTACTCTGGCTGATATCCCAGCCGGCTTAGCTCGTCCTCGATCTCTGCCGGGTCTGTGTCGGCAGGGAGTCCGCGGATAGCCACCTTAAAGCTTCGCTCCGCTGGGAGCGAGTAGGCGAACCATGAGATGCCGCTTTCCTTTTCCAGGTCGGTAAGGTACCGCTGGACCACCCTATATTCTGCCTCACTCTCAGGCAGAAACCGAATGCCGCCCTGGTATGGACGAGCATTCGGCGGGAAGCCCAGCAGGCCCTTAACGGCCCTAAAGTGGGCGGCCCATCCCGGCAGCCTCTCCACTATCAGCGGAGGGTAGCGGGGGGACTTCTTCTTGGCGGCAGGAACATTTCCTGCCGCAGTAGGGGTGGGGGCCCTCGAAATAGGGGGGGCCCCTGTGTCCATTTGGTCCAGGGAGGCTCTCTGGGCCGATGAAGTGGACGGCAGAGGAGAGGCCGGCGGCGAGCGCACCGCTTCGGCGAACGTGGGGGACCCTACGCCCTCCCGCCTGCGCGGAGCGCGCTGCGGTAGGGGGGGCCCCGTGCAGGGACGCTTTGCCTCTTCGGCGGCCTCGTCGTCGGAGCTGCGGGGTCTCCGTTGGGGCCGGGCCTCTAGGGCGAACTCGTACCCGAAGCCCGGCGTCTCAAATTGTGGAGGTGGGGGTGGGGGGCCCTCGACCGGCGAACCGGGTCGCGTGAGCGTGTCAAGCGAAACGTCTCGGCGACCGGTCCGCGAGGAGGCCCCCGACGAGGTCGACATGTCCGACCCTTGACGGGAGGAACACGCGGACGAGGCGACGGGGGAGTCCTGGGCGGAGCCCCTTGGTGGAGGTGGTGAGAAGAGTGGTGGAGGAGGGATGACTAACCTGTCCGCCGCAGCGGCCGAGCCCGCCAGCATGCGGCGGGTAGCAGGCGATGCGGTGCGGCGTGCTGGGCCGAGCTGCGTCTTCGTCTTCGCTCCCGGCTCCGGGTCGCGCTGACCAGAGGGGGCGCTGACAGGGGCCTTCGCTGTCCTTCCGGCACTGGACAGCTTGGTGGTGGTGGGGGGCACAAGTGGGGCCCTGGTGGTAGGCGCTGCGGGGCGCACAGCCGACGTGGAGGACACAGCGGCTCGCGCGGGCACAGCACTACGCGTGGCGGTACTAACCCCCGGCGCAACGGAGCGCACGGTAGGGGTGGGCGAGCGCACCAGGTGGTGGCGGCTTGGCTGCCCTAGGGGCCCCGGGGCCTGGATAGGCACAGGGCGAAAGGAGGAAGGACGAACCGGAACGGCCGGTTGTCGGCTCGACGACGCTGATGACGAAGCGCGCGCAGTCGTCGACGGCGCCGGCGGGCCGCCAGCGGCCGCTTCCCTCTTCGTCTTGGGTGGAGGTGGGGCACCGGGAGTCGAGCCCCCAATAAATGGGAGCGACAGCGTCCGGTCCCCCATTGGTCGACCCGGGTTTGGGGACTCGGAGTCGTTTCCCAACGAACTCCGAGGTCCTGGCTTCTTGGGCGGCATGTTACGCACAATAACAGTAACAGTTAAAAATCACTACACATTTAAAAACACATTTTAAAAACAGTATTTTTAAAGAGTTCACAGTTCACAATAACGAAAGTTAAAAAGTGGGTAGAAGGAGAACAAAAGGAATAAAATAAAAACTGGGCACTATGCCTCCGCGACCGCTACGGTGTGCGTGAACGCACACCGAGTATCGACGGGGTGGCCTCCCCTGTGTGCCCCCGCAAGTACTAGTGTAAACCAGTACCTACGTCGACACAAAGGGTTAGCCAAGTGGAACGGTCCGTGCGGGATGAGAGCGCGACTACTACTGAAGGCAGCGGAGCCAATCCCAAACTGACTCACTTCCGGTCGGGGACACATATTTATACGCTGAGTCATGAAAATTCTAGATATCAGACGTTTCAAGGCCATTCCAGAACAATACAGTCACATCGCGGGGCTATAAACCACTATTTTTAAAAACATATAACAATAATGATTCATGTGAATTAGGAGTCTAAAGTTAAACAAAGAAGTAACTAATTTCCTTATCAACCATTTCGAGTAATAAAAGAGAGTACTTCCGCCATAAGTACCTAGTTGATTCTTTCTAGAATTCGCTAGATCTTGGTACGTGCTTCGGTTCTGGAACCTTCGCTGAGCAATGCGTTTTAATTTTGCGGTGTAACAATATTTATTTTGCAAATTATTTATAAATAACATTTTTTCGCGTAAATTTTTCGCAAACATGTGAAACTAGATGAAGCCGATATTTCCTAGGTGGGAAACAAAAAAAAAAAGTGTAAAAAAATAATAACAGTAAAAAGACAACAATTGTAGTGATTATTACTGAAGCAGTTCATATCCAAGCCGTTTCGTTCTCAAGATACAATTTTGCACCATAAAAACTTCTGGCAAAGTTTTCGTTTCCCAAATGATTTGAATTATTGGCTGAGGCTCTTGAATGTTACTGGCAAGTTTATTGTAAAAAATATTGACATCTAAATGAGCCCCCTTTTAAAGCTTTATATAGCTTTATTAGGTCTTTACCTATGAAATTGGAGATTTGTATGATAATTTTAAAATATAAAAATTTTGGTAATTTTTTTATTTCAGCTAATCAAAGTACTGGCCCAAATTATCTATACAATTTTGCCATTTTGATGGCAGTTTGTTTATCCCTTTACTGTAGAAGTCTGCCGGACGGGAGGCGATGAAGTCAGCGAAAGCGTTTTGTACTGCATCACGGGTGTTGAATTTTATCCCACTTAAAAAATTGTCTAAATTTTGAAAAAAGTAGTAATCTGTTGGGGCAAGGTCCGGTGAATACAGTGGGTGACGGAGAGCTTCCAGCTGTAACTCTTGTAGCTTTGCGATGGGCTGTCGTGAAGTGTGAGCTCGCGCGTTGTCGTGGAGAAGCAATGGGGAAGAGCGATTGACTAGTCTTGGTTGTTGAATTGCGAGCTTCTCCATCATTGTTTGCTATTCTTGGCAATAGACATCTGCCGTCACTGTTGTGCCATTCGGTAAGAAGCTGTGATGTAAAAGTCCGGCACTGGTCCACCAGACAGTCACCATCATCTTCCTATGAGTAATTTTTTTTTTAGCGCACTAATTAGGTGCTGTACCCGGGTCCACCCACTGAGACGAACGCTTACGGTTGTCGTACAGGATCCACTTTTCATCGCAGGTAACAATTCGATTAAGAATTCCCTCGTTTCTATGCCGATTCAGTAGTGCTATGCATGCTTCGACACGTAAATCTCGCTGTCGGTCGCTTAGTTCGTGTGGCACCCACTTATCTAGCTTTTTTATCTTTCCGATTTGACGCAAGTGCTTCAATGTTGTTTTGACACTAACTCCAAGGCCCGCAGCAAGCTCAGCCGTAGATTGAGATGGATCCGCTTCCACTATCGCCTTCAATTCGTCGTTGTCGACAATAGTAACCGGCCGACCGCGAGGCTCGTTCTTCAACTCAAAATTTCCAGATTTAAAACGATTGAACCAATAATGAACTGTGTTTATGCAAACAGTGTTATGCCCGTACACGTCGTTAATGTTTCATGTTGTTTGCGCAGCGGTATTTCCACGTAGGAACTCATATTCGAAAATTGTACGAATTTTCAGTTTATCCATAGCGCCAAAAACTACCACAATGTCACAAAAACAAAAACCTATCTAAAAACAAATGACTGAAATTGAAATTAAATTAACACGTCTCTCGAATAAAATTTATTTGAATTTCGAATTGCGCGCCAATCCACAGATAATTAATTCTGAAAATGCTGGTTATAGAATCTCCAATTACAGAGGTAAAGACCTATTATATATCTGCGGAAATATCTGGGACTCTTAATTTAAATATTATTTATTTAATTTTACAGAAGGCTTATAGACTAATGAAAATATATATAATATTATCAAATTTGTAATTACACACAAGCACATAGGTAAAAAAATATCTATAAAAAGAAAGTGCAAAAAAGAAAGTAATTATTAGTCAATTAATTAGTAACGAAAGAAGTTATATAGTTAATCACCACAAATATTCTATGCTATTTGCCGTCGTAAGGTCGCTACACATGCATGTGCAGAACAAGCCGATAAGATATAAGGTAAGATAAGGTCCCTAGAAGGCCGGGCGGCGGGTGGCCGGGGCGGGGCGAGTGCCCTCTTTATTGAAACAAAATTCTTCATATAATTGGTAAATGTGAAAGGTACACAATATAACATTGGTCACTGAAGTAATCCCATTAGATAGTGCGTAATGCCAAATTAGCAACGAGTTCCGGACAGTCACTGTGGCCATTTGCAATATGTATCAGTAGACTTATGTCTCCAGTATGACGCCTCATCGCCAGAGGAAGAAAGTGGTACCGTTTACAGCGGTGCTCATAGTCAACTGAGTATTGCTTGCCTTAATATTCTAGGCAACGTAGAAATTTACTTTGGACGCCTTCATTACAAACGCTCTTTTTTGCAAAACAAATACTTTCTGGATATCAGCGGCAGTTTCCCACAACAGAATACCGACTGACATGAAACTATGACAATAGCTAAAGTAAATTAAACGGACTGTCTCTTCATCAATTAATTTTTACAAATAAAAAAAGTAATTTTTTTTTTTATAAATAAGTATATATGGGCTTCACCCTGCTGGTGTCTGACACTGTAGGCGTGGGCTGGTAGCCGACGAGCAATGTATAGCTGGCTGTCCGGCCGTCCGGTAACCGTCAGGACAGAGCCCGAGTCGGCGACGGAGCGTAGTGTTCCACGCATGCCCTACTGGGGTTATGGGTCGACTTCTGAAAGGGAAACCCGTGATCCTAGAACGTAAAGGACAACTGAAGAAACTTAAGTGACATTTTAGTCAGTAAAAGTAGCTTCGCTCTAGAGCGGGAAAAATCTTGAGATGATTTACCACCTTAAAAAAACCGGCAGGCCAGCAAGGAGGCTTCGCACTTCACGGGAGACCGTACGGTATCCCTGCACCATCTACATGGTCATGACCCTCTAATGTCAAAACAAACTCAGGGGTCAAAGTCTCTTTTAAAGTCCATACAGCAAACATGTAATGGTCAAATCATATGAAGATCACACAGGTTGGAGTCTGAGATGGCTTTTTGAAGAAAGAACCAGACAGTTCTGAGCGGACCTGTCCAGTCAGTGCAAGCATTTGTCAGTATTCGTGTACAAATGATTTGAATTTATTAAGGCTAAGTTCCTAAATAGAACTAGGAAGCTTATTATAAAAGTGTATACATTGGCATCTTTTTTTTTCCGTAGGAAAATCATCTTATGACATCCCCCGCCCTTGGGTGGGGCGGGAGATAGTGTCAGACTTTTACTTACTAAAAACCCACTCCTGTTCCTTCGTTGCCTTCGTCCCAGGGCCTCGGGTTTCGTTTTCACACTACACATGGCCCCAGTAGGCTTCGACCCTGCTGGGCCCCTACGATTTGCTGACATCTCCCTGAGGCGCGCGTGGAACAATACGCGCCGTCGACGACTTGGGCTCGGTCCGGACGGTTACCAGACGGTCGGACGGCGGGCTACCCATTGCTCACCATCCGCAAGCCCGCGCCTACGGTGGCCGGAAATTGGGATTGGAATCCCGGCGGCGGTTGGGGCGTGAGGACCGTTGCCTCACGCGATCGGCCGCCTCCTTTGCTAGCATTACTGCTTCGCAGAAGGAAGCGACCGCTTGCCATTCCTCCTCGCTCCGGACCATGGCCTGTATCAAGGTCCGACGCGAGAGATCGCCGCCGCCGTCGCCCCAACGAGGACACGGCGTTGCTCTGCCTAAGCGGGGCACACCTCCACCGTATGCTCCACCGTGTCCTCCGGGCGGTCCACACAGTGGCGACACCCGGGCGTCGCTTCCGCACGAATCCGGTGCAGGAACTTCCCGAACTTACCGTGTTCGGTGAGAACCTGCGTCACGCGGAAGGTGAATACATTGGCATCTAGAAGTAACCTACTCACTCTTGACTTAAAGATCCTCAGGTTGTAGCCATCAGGAATCATAGACTCGGGTAGGGAATTCCGCTCCTTAGCTGCACGCACAATAATTGTGTTCCCAAATCGTTTTGTGCGTATAGCTGGGATCTTCACCACGTACCGGTGGCGCATCGCCGTACGCCTGATGATCCGATGATGGAACGGGCTTGGCGGAATCAGGCTATGCAATTTCGACGCACATCCCCCAAAATGCTACCGGTAGAAAAACGACCGGCTGGTAACTCGGCGTCGATGCTCAAGATTTTTATTTTTGCCTCGAGTCGACGAGTGCATCATTGCCAATGATCCTCTTGGCCTTGAGGAACCCATTAATGGCCATTTGTCCGGACGAGCCATCGATGACCGCTCGGATGGACCGGTCTCTAAGGAAGTCTGCGATCCAAGCACATAATCCAGCGGGTAAACAAAAAAAAGGAAGCTTACTATAAGGCTTTCATGCCAGACCCTATCGAACGCCTTTAAGATGTTGAGGGAGACGGTAAGTGCGTGCCCGTGCCTCTCGATGGCCGCACTCCAGATGTGGATGGCCTGAAGTTCCTGCACCGGATTCGTGCGGAAGCGACGCCCGGGTGTCGCCACTGTGTGGACCGCCCGGAGGACACGGTGGAGCATACGGTGGAGGTGTGCCCCGCTTGGGCAGAGCAACGCCGTGTCCTCGTGGGGGTAATTGGCGGCGGCGATCTCTCGCGCCGGGCCTTGGTACAGGCCATGGTCCGAGGCGAGGAGGAGTGGCAGGCGGTCGCCTCCTTCTGCGAAGTAGTAATGCTTGCCAAGGAGGCGGCCGATCGCGAGAGGCAGCGGTCCTCTCGCCCCAACCGCCGCCGGGATTCCGATCCCGATTTCCGGCCACCGTAGGCGCGGGCTTGCGGACGGCGAGCAATGGGTGGCTTGCCGTCCGACCGTCCGGTAACCGTCCGGACCAAGCCCAAGTCGTCAACGGCGCGTGCTGTTCCACGCGCGCCTCAAGGAGATGTCAGCAACTGTAGGGGCCCAGCAGGGTCGAAGCCTACTGGGGCCAAGGGTCTGATTCTGAAAGGAAGACTCGGCCCTGGTACGAAAGGCAACGAAGGAACAGGAGTGGGTTTTTAGTCAGTAAAAGTCTGACACTGTCTCCCGCCCCGCCCAAGAGCGGGGGATGTCATAAGATGATTTTCCCAACGAAAAAAAAAAAAAAAAAGATGTGGATGGCCTACGCTAGATCTCCAGTTAACCGATTTCGGCTAAAGCCGTTTTGTTGGTTACTTAGAATATCTTTAGCTTCTACGTATGCCAGGAGCTTGATATCGAGTACATATTCCATACTGTTACAGAGAATGGACGTTACTGAGATTGATCTATAGTTAGCTGGGTCAGCCCGACTACCCTTGTTGGGCTCGGGCTGTACGTTAGCTTGCTTCCATGTAATCGGCACTTTTTCAGCTTCAAATTCAAGTGTTAATGGTTTTAATGATGTCTATTCAAGTGACATGAACGAAATTAAAACCAGAACCACAATTTTTAACATTTTCTTTAAGGAGAGCCTTTGTTAATATGAGAATATCTAAAAAGAAGTTTTCTAAAGTCGTGGCTACTTGTGCGTCCGATTTGATTTCATAGTCATTAATTACGAATCACTACTTCGTTTTGTGGACCTTCCAGTTTCAATTTTTCAAGTTATTTTAATGATGTTATTACTATTTTTAGTCTTGGATCTTAATTATCGCGACTTTGCCACAGAACAAAGTTTTTTTAACATATATACTAAATAACGAACTATCAACCTGGTAGCCAGTAAAATTAATAATGAACTGGTGGCTTTTAAGCCAATGTTGTGTTAAACAAAGGTTGCCTGAAAGACATCGCGGAATGCAATAAGGCCGCCAATTGTATGTTTTTAAATATAAGGCTCAAATGTATAATTTATTATCTTGGGGTACAGCAAAGTATATATAAATATATAAAATAAATAAACAAAGAACAAATAAATATTGTTACAAGAGTCAGTTGTCGGTACTACACACATAACCCAAGAGAAGTACACCATTACCCAAACATAACAGGCGGAATATCAGCGGTAAGTGGCACAACGGCACAGCACAACAAAGGCCGCCGCCGCCGCCGCCCGCCACGCTTAAACACAGATTGGCGCTAATCAGCTTACGTGCCCTCCTCCCCAAAACCCCCCTCTATAGCCCCCTACCCCCACGAGCTCGCTCCTCGCGTGGATTGATCTCTTCACGAGCCGACACTGTGTAATATTATTCTTACCACACACACACACAATCACACCATAAGTAATATTCTGCTCCACATGAATTAGGTTAATCATCGACATAGTATTTATATCTAAGTACCTACGTGTTTATATCGAATGCTGGCACAATATTAGATTGTTGTAGTTTGATTGAGACAGGTCTATTCTCATAAGAATCACATTATTCAATTATATGAGAATATTTAAAACTAGACAAATCAAAAATGACTAAATGTACTAATACTAGTGACAGCGACCGATGCATTAATAATGTAATAATAAATAAAATAACCCATCGCCGTATCTCTACGTTGACGTCGTGATGGGATTTGCGTGCTCTAGAAAACCCTAGGTCTGTATCGGTAGAGTATGCTATGCCCTAACACACCTAGGGTGAGGGGCCAGACTAAGAGATATACATTCCGCAGGGCAGTTTTGTGGCGAACTGTTGGGCATTAGCGACCCCACGGACCCGATCTCCCGGCAGAATTCTTGTTCTGTATCTCCGGCTTGCCTTTATTAGCCAGCCGTTGTGAATACTGACGAGGAACAAAGCTCCAACCTCTCTCTTGTCTTCATTGGCTGGCTTGAGTGGAGATTCGCAAAAGCAATCGTGCTTGGGAAAAGGATGTATAATCCAGTTAAGGTTTGGTAGGGATCTTGACCGTACTTCTGGGATTGTCCTGATAGCCGTGTATACCTCTCCACTCCTCAAGCACCTCAGGATATGTTGCTTCCTTGTTGCTATGTTACTTCGTGCTAGCGGCCGTTTTTTGGGGGCCCATTTATTGAATGTGCAAGTCACCCCCTGCCTTTTTATCGATGAATATTAGTAACATTGTTCAGCCAGGTGCCATAGTCTTAACATAGTTCCTGGTAACCAGCCCACTTCATATTCCAAAAACCATAGCCTTATAGTCTTTGTTTTCCATATAATATCGCAATAGTTTTTCACCAACCGGGGGTTATCCTTGGGTGCACTAGAATTGGGTGCAGAGCAGTGGTGGCCGAGTGGTAATGGCTCCGACTTACGGAGTTGTAGGTCGCGGGTTCAAACCCAGCCAGGCGCATTACTTTGTGTAATTTATTTCATCACCACTGCTCTCAAAAGCGAAGGAAAACATTGTGAGGAAACCGGCATGTCCTAGAACCAAAAATTCGAAGACATGTGACATCCACCAACCCGCGAGCCTCTGCAAGTTAGTGGAGGAGTTAGAGTTAGCGGCTCCTCGTACGCCAGGACTCTGATAAATAAAATAAAATGAATTTTTATCATGTCATTGCATCAATTACAATTGTTTCCAGGAATAAAACAGAACGCTTAATCACATTTGTGCTTAGCTAACCCTAAAAGCCAAACTTTGCATATAATATTAAAGAGAGTCACACAGTTCAAGTATCTGGGCCACTGGGTTTCCGAAGATCTTAGAGAAAACACAGACATTGAGAGAGCACATAGGGCGTTGGCTGTCCGGTGTAATATGTTGGTCCACAAATTGGCACATAGCAGTAAACAAGTGAAGGTTACATTTTTTAAGTCTTACTGCCAAACACTTTACCGGTGCAGCCTGTGGGCTAACTACTGGAAGCATATAGCGCCTTACGTGTTCAATACAATAACGCGTATAGGGTGTTGCTGGGGATACCACGGTTCTGCAGTGCCTCGACCATGTTTAC
The DNA here is from genome assembly GCA_961205895.1 of Mythimna pallens. Lineage (NCBI taxonomy): Eukaryota > Metazoa > Arthropoda > Insecta > Lepidoptera > Noctuidae > Mythimna > Mythimna pallens. The sequence continues at coordinate 23,565,417 of OY540842.1, read as the reverse complement.
AGAAGCGCAAACTGATGATTTTCATGCCCTTACAAGCAGGGAGCAATGTGCTTCACGGCTAAGCCGTGTCAGGACGAGTAGCAACAGTATTGTGAACGTGTTGGCGGACAGGTGGGACTCTCCACTGCTGCACCACTGGATACGCTTGCACACTGCACGGTGAGTACTGGACAGTTCCCCCTCACCGCACTAAATGTGTGTAGTTTTTGGTTTTGTACGTGTTTCTTTTTGTTTAATTGTGTATTGCAAACTATTTCCTGTTTCGTTGTGTTTTGTTTTAATATTGTGTGTGTTGTATAAATGCTTTAAGTGTTACATATGGACGGAATGGTCCGAAATAAACTTTTATTATTATTATTCATTTATTTATTTTAAATATATATTTATTACATTTTTAAATATTTACTTACAAAACATATTTAAAAATATAAAAAATAGTAGCCCACCGATATCGGGAACAGGGTCCAAGCAACCGGCGGTCAGGGCTCCTGAGAGAGGAATCTCCGAACAATGCGCATCGTATCCATGAGTACTGCTTTCTGGATCAGGCCCTTGATCCAGCTGCCTAACGAGAGCTTCCTCAGATATTGTTCAAGGCTCTTGGCTATTAAGCCATTGGTCGTTACGACTATCGGCACAATGATTGCTCTATCCACTTCCCACATGTCGACAACTTCGCGAGCTAAGTCAAGATACTTAGTTTGCTTATCTATCTTAGCTTTCACGAGGTTCTCGTTATGAGGGACTGTTATATCAACAATCATTGTGCGACGCTCTAGTCAATCTATCACTATATCTAACTATATCAGGTTTATTAGCAACAATAGTCCTGAGAGAAATGATAGATTGATCCCAATATAATGTGATATTGCCACTCTCGAGAACTGGGTCGGGCACATACCTATACTACGGTACTTCTGATTCCACAAGATTGTAATTAAGAGCAAGTTGCTGGTGGATAATCTTGGCTACGAGGTTGTGTCTATGCAAATAGTCTTCGTTTACTAGATGAGAACACCCAGAAATAATGTATCGGATTGATTCCCCGGGCCGGTGGTATGCCCGACAGATGTCAACCGTACCGTTCTTCACAATTTATTTTCAGTAGTTGTTCGTTATCATAACTTCCATAATCGCAAAGACAAAACCTTCGGTTTCCCCGAAGAGGTCGCTGAAACGCAGTCAAGATAAGGATGCTACTATTAGCATCTATATGTATCTATCTTCAAATGATGTAGACCTATGTCTACATCGGGCCCTGGCCCATCATCGGGGCCTGGTAAAAGCGTCCGTGAAGCTTTTAGAAGCCTTGCTCTGTCATACTTCCCTGCGGTCATTTGTACTAGTACTATAGGTTTGCGCCAGTAATCGTTAGACAAGGAGAGCGGAGTGAGGCCTTTGTCCACTGCTACCACATCTCGGTGCATACCCGCGTCGGTTTTTAGGAGATATTCCCTGCAGTATAAGCTTCATACCTCACGGTTGTGCAAAGTCTTAGCATTTAAGAAGTCACGACTCCTGCACTTTCGCACGATATACAGTCTCATCACCGATGACCGTGGGTGATGTATCTGTTTTGTGGTAAGTAGTGTGCGGACCCTCCTATCCCGGGCGTCAAGTTTTGTCTGAGTCCATTTGAGTTTGCCGAAAGAAGACATCAATACCGGCATGACCCAACCGTTGAAAGCGCGCACCTTGTTACTGTCTGTTAAAAAACTATTCAGTACTTTATTCAGGCGTCCAAAGAAGCGCTCTTTCAACGATTGTTTTAAATCATCAGTATTGATACCTAACGCTTCCGACATACCCAAATACTTGTAAGTTTCGGTTGAGCAGAGGGATTTAAGGTGTACGGAATCCGAGAGTTGAATTCCCACGAATTCCATAATCTTACCTCTTTTTACATGTTTTGCACATTTGTCCACACCAAATTCCATCCTGATAGCACTACTAAAGGTTTCAGTTACTTTCAGTAGCTTCACCAGTTGCAAGTTGCTGGGGGCAAATAGTTTCAGATCGTGATGATGATCGATGTAAAGAGGTGGGAGAGGTAACCTAAGCCAGAACCCTCCAGCAGTGTGCTGACAGGGTTCAAGACTAGGCAAAAACATGGTGGACTCAGACTGTCACCCTGGAATATGCCATGTTCAATCCTTATAGGTTCGCTGTTCTCCCGAATCTGTCGACATCCCGGGTAGTGAAGGACTGTTCTCCAGTTCCCCGTACATGACATCAGGAAGGTTCGCAGAGTCGCATCAACTTTATACAGTTCTAGCACCCTCATGAGCCATGTATGTGGAACAGAGTTATGACTCTTTCCTCTGTCGGCAGCCATGCAACGTCTAGTCTCCTCGGGGACTGCCTCACTGCTCGTTGTGTGAAGTGAATACCTAAAGCTTGCATCATAATAAATCAGTTGTGTGATCTGGAATAGTTTGTTTATTGCTCGATACCCAGCTACCGCCCACAAAACAGAGTACCTGCACAGAGCTTCAATGATGATAGGCATCCTGTGCCGACAGAGGAAAGAGCCACGGGCCTCTGCGGTCGGCACTTTTATCTGCTCGGTTCGTGCAAACGTCAGCGAAGATTCTGTCAAAGTGACATCTGTCACTTAGCCCGTTCATTCGTTCTCAAGCTTCCGTACTATTGGCTTCACCGACATAAATAAAAAAAAATTACAATAATTTTATTAGATTCAATTAAAAAATTATAATAACAAAGTTATAATTAAGTTATTTTACAAGTTCTGTTAAATTAATCACACAAAATATTACAAATCTTCCTGGTTAACTCATCAATATATTATTGAGATCATTTTCCAAACATGCTACTTATTATTTAATTATCAGCTTCAGTTGACTTATAAATGATATTTCACTAGTTTCATTCTTTATAACACCTGGGAGTTTATTATATATTTGTGCTGACATGACATAAGTACTGTTTAAATACAGTTTCATGCGCAAGAGAGTGGGTAATATTAATATATTCTTATACTTAACTGATCGTTCGGGATGTTTATCAGCACGAGTTGTAAAAAAGCTATGTATTTCATATCAAACTTACATATTTCTAAAATATAGATAGATGTTGAGATAAGTGTTTTATATTTTATGAAAAAAAGTTTGCAAGTTTCTGTTTGATCTATGTTAACAATGATTCCAATTATTTTTTTTTTAGAGAATAAAAATTGTAGGCGCGACAGTGCTATTTGGACACTATTATGCCATAGCTTGCTTAATTTGGCTCGTGAAAGTCATGTATCAGTAATACGAGTACATATGGCTTGGTAAGACTGGTCTTCGCTAACTAATGCTTCCATTATGTGTTGTTTATAGTATATAGTATAGACTTTGGATGTTTTGAAATAAAATATTAAAAAAAAAAACTTGATTTTTGAAATCTAATGCGTTCCTTTTAAAAAAACTTAATATATGAATTTGATTATTGTCATTCATAGAATTATTAGCTAGCAGTAGGACCTATTTTTTTATGCCATACATAAATTTGGCAATGTCTTTGAAGATGGTGTTCATACCAAAGCTATTCAATAACCCAGGGGCAAGTGTGCTATTTTTATAAATTCGTCATTCCAACACGATTCTATTGTTATTTTGCTAAAAGTTCGGAATCTAATAATTCAAATAATTCAATAATTAAATAAAAAACATAATGATCGATCATTGATTGGTCAATAGTCTCATAATAGAGTTGTGATAGAATGACAATATCGAGCTTATTAAAAGCAATGACTGCACAATGACGTTCTAATGGTAGGACTCTAATCAAAGGAACTGTCAAAATGTGAGCAAACTACCGTATACGTCAGATATTCATTTGTTAATATGTACGAGATTACCATTCCATGCCATTTCTTTCAATGGAGTGTCAGTGGTGGACCATTGGAATGTCAAAATGACGCCATTATATTAGTAGATTACCAAACTTGTCAAAATCAACAATTATGAAATCAATGGTAGATTATTCTGGCACAATTGTAATAGCAGACTTGAGGCCCTGTACGTTTGTTAAACATTTCGTAGTCAAGGTTTTTATTAGAGTCCAGGAAGTATGCATGCTCATGTGTTATTTTTATGAAGTTATCAACTCTCCAGTTATGCATGTTTTTATAGTAGTAGTATTCTTAACGTTTTTGTAAAAACTACTGCTCACCTATCATAATGATGCAGAAGTCACTCATGGTAAATGTTACTTATTTGATTTCTATTTTGATTTGATTTCGGATATTATGTCTGATATTTAACATCCTTCACAAGCCTAAAGATCCCTCTTACCTGCGGGAATGGTTTTCCTACTCTCGTCCTTCTGATGCACCTTGCAGGTCGCATCTTATGAATCTCCTTAAATCCCCTCCTCACTCCACCGAGTTCTATTCTTACTCCTTTACTGCACGCAGTACGGTGGTAGAACTCACTACCGCCTGACATTAGGGGCTGCCAAATCCTTGCAATTTTCAAAGAAGGAGTTAACAGAACACACACAGAACACTATCTTTCTATTACATCGTAGTTGCTTATAAGTATGTACTTTTTATTCAGAATGTATTATTGCGATATTTATTCTACTATGTGTATGTATTTATGATAGTATTTTTTTATATTGTATATTTTATTGATAATTGTTTTATTTGTGTTTTTCTTTTATTTTTCTTTGACTTTTACACTCGGAGTCTACATCCCTTTTTTCTTATTTTCCATTCGTAGGTATGCTAGAAGAGATTTCCGTAGAAATAAGCATCACCTGTGTACCTATTTTTCTGTTTACGTCTTCTTTTCTTTTATTAGACTTAATTTTGAACAGTTTTAACGAATTTAGACATTGTTTATATAAAATGTAATTACATTAGTGTACTTTATTAACTCCTCCATGATACTTCACCTTTACTGTGTCTTTTCTGTTTCTGAAGCATATTAAACTTTAAGTGCTGTGTACAGCAATAATTGTACTTCAGATTTATGTACTGAATGTTATTTTTAACTGTGCTGATTGTCTTAATCTGTAGTCTGTCACTGTAAAATAAATAAATTATATAAGTGTGTACATGGACTATAAAATAAAATAAATAAATTATATAAGTGTGTACATGGACTGTAAAATAAAATAAATAAATTGTATAAGTGTGTACATGGACTGTAAAATAAAATAAATACATAAATAATTTGTATTCTAAGTTACTCATTAACTGCTCAGTGTTACATTTCGCATATGTTTTTCAAGTGTTTGTGTCGGGTAGTTTCTGCGATGTTTCTGATTTTGTTTCTTTTTTACTGACTTCAAAAAGAAGGAGGTTCTATGTTAGGCTGAGTTTTTCTTATTCACCGATTTCTCGGTCAATTGTGGACCGATTATGATTTATTTTTTTATTGTTAGGTTTTGCTTCTTAAACAATTGAAATTGCTTTGTTTATAAGCGTAGTCGATGACTGACTGAAAAAAGGGTGAATATATTAAAACGATCTGATGATGAAGCCTGAAGTTAGGCACCGGACGGAACTCTGTAATAAATTAATGTAATTTAACCGTTGTTGGGATTATTAGAATTGTCATGAGATGCACTCTGGCTATAAGGTATTTAAGTTTGGCTGAGGGGTACTTTTTAGTGGTGGTACCATAACTCATCATTCAGCCGATAGACGTCCACTGCTGGACATAGGCCTCCCTCAAATGTCGCCACAATGAACGGTCCTGTGCGTCTCGCATCCATTGGACTCCCGCAACCATCACCAGGTCATCGGTCCTCCTTGTAGAGGGCCTTCCAACACTGTGTCTTCCGGTACGTGGTCACCACTCCAGAACATTTCGGCCCCAACGGCCATCTGTTCTGCGACCAATGTGCCCTACCCATTGCCACTTAAGTTTGAAAATCTTCGTGCTATGTCGGCAACCTTGGTTCTCCTGCGGATTTCTTCATTTTTGATTCGATCACGCAAGGTAACTCCGAGCATAGCCTACGTTTTGGAACCATATGTCTTGAGATACTGTGGTATATTGGACGAGAAGATTCCGCACAGCTTTCCGAACGCTACCCAGCCGAGTCGGATTCGACGGTTGACCTCTTTCTCGAAATTAGATATAACTAAACTGTCTGTGTGTGTTAACTGTGGTTAACTAGACTGTCTGACCAAGGTAGACGTAATCGTCCACAACTTCGAGTGTAGAGTCTCTAATCTTGATAGGAGTGGGTGCTACATGGTTGTTTATCATGACTTTAGTTTTGTCTATGTTCATTTTAGACCCACTCTTTCGGAAGCTCACTGAGCTCATTGAGCATTGTGCTGAGCTCTTCCGTAGTAACTACGTACCATAACTAAAAAACTTTTTACAACAAAAATACAACCGACTTCAATGTAAAAAAATCACTGAAAAGTGCCAAATAATTTTAATTTCGGTAGTCGGTGTTTCTATAATAGTTTTTTATGTTGCACACATTATGCGCATTTTATAGGTTTCTTTGTTTGGTCCAGTTGTTATCTGAATCAAGTTATATATAACAACGTCTTATGGCTTCTAGTCCTCCATTGTTTACATCAACTAATATTATAGCAGATTCCGCTTCCGGTTGTCAAAGTAGCAACAGTGTACTAAAAGTTGCCTCAGTATATAACTGTAATTATATAAATTACCACGAATATTTAACTCAAGAAAATTCAGCAACGCACGCAACGCAAAAACGTATAAAACAGCAATATTTACGTAAATCCAAATCTTTTAAATCAACACATCGCATTGAGGTAACAAAAACGTTCATGTTGCATACTCAATCATAGAACAGAAAAACTTTTAATACAACAAACTGTTGTAATTACACAAAGCTTTACTGATACCGTCATGCATTCTATGCCTAATAAAAGTATACAAAAAATCTAAAAAAATAAAATACTAAAACTTGAGGTACAAATACTGAAGAGAATAAGAACTGGAAAAACCACCTGGAACATGGTATAAAATAAAAAATTATACAAAAAAAAAGACAAATGCTTTCAATGAAAAAAAATCACAAAAAAATACAAACTAACTTTAATTTGGAAAGTCCGTGTGTGTTCAAGGGTCGCCACACACGGGCCATCAGTGCGGCCACCCTAATAGTTTAGTCTCATCGTTATTTAACACCGACTTACATAATCTGGTTTTCAGATGTGAAACCCAAAATATAAATATTATACAAGTTCAGTTTTCAGTTCCTTGCATGACAATTACAATAAGCCAAGCCACTTCTCGGAAACATTGATTGTATACGGAGTTTTCGTGCCTACCTTCTATCATCAGAACGAACGAACGAATGCACGGCAGGAATAAACGTGTTTCTTTCTTTCTTTATCAGGTCAGCTCGATGGTACTATATAGGCAGACAATTCTAATAAGTCTAAATACAGATCATTTTATTATAAAGCTCCTGTGCCTATCTTCCACCTTTCGGCTTCATCATTATATCATTTAGATGGTATCTTATAGCCAGAGCGCATCTTATGACATGGCTAGGATACACTGACTTATTACAGAGCTCCGGTGTCTAGTCTACCTTCCGACATCACCATCAGATCTGTTCGATATATCTCCTCCCCCACTTTCTTCAGTTAGTCTCGACCACACGTATAAACAAAGCAATTTTACTTGCTACGACGGTTCTGCTGTGATGCTATGTTCATCATCATAACAATATTTATATAGGACCAATTTGGTGATTTCAATGAAAAAAAAAATCGGTTCACAATTGACCGATAAATCGGTGAACATACGTAGAAATAATATACATACACTTCTCAAAAGAAATGCTAGAGAAAAACCTTACAAGAAAAGCTCGAGCTAGAGAAAGAAAGGGAGAAAGATTTATTTATTTGGAGTATGTATGAATAAAGGAAACCCTCACAGGCAACATTTGAACTGCACGACGGATATCATCGCCGCATCGAACATACACAAAACTGGTGCATTTTCTAGGTCTTTCTTTTTACGGACCAAAATACGCAAAAAAAGTAATCATATATTTTTACTTTTGGAATTTTAAAGTTTCTAACAAACTATATGAACGCAACGACTGTCGTAGTTAGGTTGTTGATCCTTTATTAAATACAAACATTATATTCTTTCTGACTAGAACGCTCGGAGCCGGAGGCTTTGTCTCAGGTTTAATATAAATGAATAGGTGCGAGGGAAGGTAATTTCCTGCTCACATTGTTCGAATACGCGACGACGTTGCGGCGGGAGCAGCGGGAAATTAGTTTTAAATATTAAATTTTATTAAGAAGCACATCGCCAGTGGATCGTAAAAGCGAACCGAGCTCATGTGTGGGAATACGATCGAACACGATCTTCAGCATGATGGATGCGGCTCGCGGCGCTACGACATAGCGTGGGGCTACGCCGTAGCGCGGTGCTACGAATGAACGTAGACACGCTACGAGCGTGGTGCGAGATTAGGGTTGCTAAGATGTACAGGCACAGATTACTTACGTACGGTTGCCGTGGAGAGACGTTTAGTATAAAGCATTATAGACAGGATTATTACTTGATTATTGTTAACTATATTTACCTTGCCGGAAAAAGATGCTCTACAAGTAACTCGGATACTGGAAACAACTTGGATTTTAATTATAGTGTTTATTTATGCTACTTCACCAAGCTAATAACTGCAACCAAGTTCTATGAATCAATGCTTTTTCGAAGCAATCTAAAAACATTTTCTTTTGACAAAAAAGTTAATGTAGTGTGCTAGTGTTATTAGAATGATTGTATATTTATGTGTGTTGTTTATGTTTTGTTAGTATTAGCAGCAGCGCGGCAGCCGGCAGTAAGCCGCTGCGCCGCAGTAACACCCTCGCCACGTGATTCAATTTCGCGGCGCACCGTCTCACGTGCCGGTGGCTCTTAGATAGTGCCGCGCCACTCGTCTACAGAAGACGTTAGAAATACAGTGACATTACCGTGGCTCGAGAAGCTGCACTACACGGGACTGTCGCGCTTCTAAACATTCAGCAGCAGGTGAACAGTGCACACATCTTCGGTACTGTGAGCCAGTGAGCCATCCTGTAGTAGACACTATGATGATACATATCCATAGAGTCCGGGGTAATGAATATCCTAAGTATAACCTATTCCAGAACACGGTGGACCATGGATCTGGAGGCCTTGCTCGCATGCACGATTTGCGCGTCAAGATGCAATGCCGGAGCGAAACTCCACTCCGCGACAAGTCGCGACATGGTGGATAGAGTTCCGACGAGATCTCATGGTGAAATAGCGACAGCAACTGTCGCAACCCTGTGCTGAAAACGCCATAATTATGGCCGTATGTCCCATCTTTGAGGAGTGGCTGGAAAGACGTCACGGAGTCCTCACCTTCCGAATGACGTAGGTCTTCATGGTAAGTTCGGGAGGTTCCCGGCACTGAATTCGTGCGAAAAAAACATCCGGGTGGACGGATGGTAACATTATTGTGTAGCCCGCCCGGAAGACAGTACAGTCGAGGTGTGCCCCGCTTGGACAGAGCACCGCTTTGTCCTCATGGAGGGAATCGGCGGCAACGACCTCTCCTCCTGTATGTTCTGACACCAATTTCACCGTATACGTGGGCTTGCAGACGGCCAGCAATGGGAAGCTCGCCGTCCGATGTGGGTGTGGGTGTGGGTGGGTGGGTGTGGGATGACGGTTGACGTGGTGTCCCACGCGCGCCTCAAGGAGATGTCAGCAAAATTGTAGGGGCCCAGCAGGGTCGAAGCCTACTGGGGTCATAGGTTCGCTTCTGAAAGAAAAAGCCGTTAGAATTATATTCCCTTTTTTTAAGTGGGAAATTCCCACTTTAAAAAAGGGAATATAAATACGAGTATTGTATCACGTGAAGCCAGACTTACATTTAACTGGCACAAATAGTACAGAACTAAACGTTAACATTTCAAAAATTAAAATCTAAATATTTATTTATTTCTGAATGAAAATGTTAACTTTTTGCTCTTAACGGCTGCATTCGTGCTCTACCTCATTTCGCTGCGCTGTGTGCAGTATAACAGACACTCACACTTGATACATTCACTTATGCGCAGTGTACACTACACAATTTGGACAGCACTAGCACAAAACAGATAGGTCGCGCTAGGGTTGCCGTCCTGTCGCGAGATTCGCGCGCGCCCAGGTGCGACGGAATAGAGGAACTATCTTAACTGTTTACCTACGGGCGATTACCTACCTACCTCACTGAGCTGTGTTACATTAAAACGAACCATCGAAATACAAGCAAATTACCTAATTAGGTACCTCTCTGACACAGCTGGTTGCTTAAAAAACGATAATTCACCATTTAATGTTAAATTTAAACAACTGTCCAAGGAACAGTTAAAATAACTTTCTTTTGCTCAAAAATTGCAAACAAGTTCACAGAAGCGTGTCTCAAGCGGCCACACTCGCGCTCGCACTAGTCCGAGCGCTCTGAGATATCGTGTCCGTGAGCGGTGCCTATGTGTGAGTTGCTCGAGCGCGGTTTGTACGTAGATTGACTTCTGTACATTAGTGTTCTGTGGCACTCGTGCGAGGGCGAGCCGCCTGCGACACGCTCAACTAACCTCGTGCATAAACATGAAACACGAGAAATTCTCATGCGCTAGATCAACATACTCGTAAACTCTGGCATAAACTGCTGAAGCTTCAAGTTACCAGAACATACAACACAAAAATATAAAAAATTCGAATAATTCATATCGCAACGTCAATATGACTCAGTTCGTCTGGCTCGTTCACTCCACAGAACACAATCGCATCGTTCGCTATTGCTCGCGGTAAGTTCATCACGTAAATTAACTTGCAATACGACTCTTGAGAACAAGTGAAGGTCGCTGCCGCGAGTTCAACATTTATCTAAATAATATTTAGTTATTTACGTTTAATATGCAGTGACGCGGTGAGGCGTGACGCGCCGAGCGACCGACGCGCGGTACAATTTCTTGTGCACATAAAGCACATCGCGGTGCAGTCGCGATGCGGCGCGGCTCGGCTCGGCTCGGCTCGGCACGACGCGGCGCGGAGCGGTATTCACCCACAACGACGACGCTTATTTCCCGGGGGCGCGCGAGCTCGACGCGCTCACTTAGAATTTTATATTAAACCTGATTACAGCGTTAATTCGTAAAAAGGAACAATCACTGCGCAGGAACCGGAAACACGAATATTAATTGATCCTAAAGTATTGTCTTTAGATTACTGCACGATGTTGAATGCAAGTTATATATTGTTATTGGATTTACAAAATAAAACAAATACATGTTACTAGCTTCCAGCAGCGGCTAAAATTGAAAAGTTTCATCTAAATCAGTTCAGCCGTTTGAGCGTCAAATAGTAGATAACAGATACACTCATAGTATGTGTTTACAAACTTTCGCCATTGTAATATTATAAGTGTGATATAGGTATATCACATTATAATTATAGTGTGATTAACTTTGTTCGATGTCCGATGAATACTTTGCCGGTTCATACTATTCATACCGCTTGGGTGTCGTTCTCAGAAAAAGTGTACATTTTAAATTTGTAACTAAACTGATAAGTAACGATACTAAGAATATCTGTTACGAAACTGATGTCATAATAGTACACATGGATTGGGTGAATAAAACACATGATTATATTTGGCTGATCAATCTTATTTAAATAAGTTAAAAAAAAAACTTCCATTACTAATAAAAACTGAATAAAGTTATACAAGGAATAACAAAGGATTAACCATACATTTTTGTAGGTGAAAGCGCCATTTACATTTCTTTAATTCAAGAAAGAATGAAAAAAAGAAAACATTTATTTGAGACTCGCACAGGACAAACAACAATAAAATAAAAAGTAACTACTTAAACCATAATACTTAACTTAAAAATAAAAGAAAGCAATATCAAAAGACCTGCGCGAGGCCAAAAAGGCTCCTATCTCAGCATATGCTGCGATATTTAACTAAAAAGTAAAAATATCGCAGCGCTAGTATTCGCAGGTGCGGGTGATACAATTTTTTTTTTACTGTATTTAGATGACTGTGACTTTTTGACGCTGATTTAACTCATGTTAATGTTACATAAAACAACGTTTTGACATTAAAAAAATATACTCTTTTAATAAAAAATAAAGTTAAAATACCAGTAAAATCTTCTTAATAATAGACTAATATATAATCAAAAGGAAAATCAAATAAAAATATAAAAAAATATAAAACCCGACTGCATAAAAAATAACTTTTGATAAAAACTAAAAAGAAAAAAAAACAAGTTTAGTCCAGTAGCCTAAAAACCTAATATGGTTGACTGCAACTGTCAAGACCCATTAAAATAATCCAGACTAAAATCATCCCGTCTAATGGGTCCCGACTGACCATAAGCTACTTTTTTCTAATGTGTAGCTCGGCACATCGTCCAAAAGCCCGCGCCTACGGTAGCTGGTAGTCGGGAGTCTCAGCGGTTGTGGCGTGAGGATGTCCAGTCCCTTACGTGTGCGGCTGTCTCCATCACTAACATTACTGCTTCGCAAAAGAGGCGGCCGCTACCCATTCCCCCTCACTCCGGATCATAGACGCGCGAGATGTCATCACCGCCGATTGCCCCCACGAGGTCACGGCTCACTTCCACCGTAAGCTCCACCGTGTTGTTCGGGCGATCCGCACTATGGTGAAATCTCCGACCATTTTCTTCCGCTTGAATCCGGTGCAACCTTCCGAACTTACCATCTCCGGTGAGGACCTGCGTCATGCAGAAGGTGTGGACGCCGTGACACCTCTCCAGCCGTTACTCAAAGAGAGGACTTACTGCCATAATTATGACGCGCTCTACTGACGGATAGTTGATGTAACTTAGGCTACTTTTCATTTTCCCGCGGGAACGGGACGTAATTTCCAGGAGGGGATATATCTCTGGAATAGATAACATTTTTCCTCAAAAAAGGAGAGTAACGAAGTTGCGAGTAACCTAACCTAACCCAACAAGTTAGCAAAAAAATAAATGACATTTTCTATTGTATTTTTTTTATGGTCATGATATACCATTTTGGAATCCTCAAGATGAGTTTTTTTTAATTTGATACCCATATAGCACTATCCAAAAACAATTTTTTTTTTCTATTATGTATATCGTCCCACAGTCGTCATGCTGGTTTTTTTTCAACGTCATCTATCTAAGAACACTTGGGTTAGCAAGACAAATCTAACGATATGCTAATTATGTAAATCCTTTCAGCGGTTTGGAATATATGAGGTAATAATTGTTATTTGTGCAACAAGAGGGCAAAGTTGTTTTTTTTCTGCGAGTGCTAATTTTGAGTCCCGAGCAAGCGAAGGATTCTTTGATTGAATCACGAGCGTTAGCGAGTGATTCTAAAGTAGAATCCTGAGCGAGGGGAGGGATTCAAAGGCACGAGATGCAAAAAGTTTTGCTCTTGTGTTACACACATAATTTTTCGCTTCAGCAGCGAGAACACTAACTTAATACTTGGGAAATAAAATAATTAACAGTAATAGATTTAATAATGATTTCACATAAAATAAATACTATCTCTGTCGCTAGTTTTGCTCATATTTTACAATTATTTTAACATTCTTAATCTTATTTGCCACTATTTTATTTCCGCTGTTTTTTTAAAGCACGTTCTAAAACAGTCAATGTTGAAACTAGAAATAATTATTTAAAGGTTAAATGCCAGTTTTATCTGCTGCTATAAGTACTCAGGTACTCTTATTTTTGTTTAAATACAATAATAAATTTAAAATTCAATAATTTATTTATAAAAAAAAACAATTTTATATTTTACAAATATTTTCTATTTATTACGCATTTCCGAACGTGTTTTTCTTTGTGGTGGAATTTCAAAATCGGAATGAACTTCGAAATGGCATGTTTCTCACTCGTTTTTTTTATAAGGGCGAGAAAGGGACAGAGTACAGTGCAGTTCGAATATTTCGAATGGTACGCCTAAAAAAATAATAATTAAAAAGTTACTTTGTCTCACGCAGTGAACAAAATCGAGTTTTGCTCACTGTTTTCAAGCAGCAAAACCTACTTGTTTGAGCTGCTGTGGTGAAAAAAATATTACATACATACAAGATAGGCGCGAAAAACATAACCCTTTTTGCAGTCGGGTAAAAAGATAACATGTCATTGTACTGCATATTTATTTACATATGAAGTAGCGAGACAAGAAGAAATACCACAACAACCCTTCTTGCAGTCGGGTAAAGAAGAGAACACATGAGTCTAATTCTGATTATGACCCTTGTTTATATTTTCTGAGTATGACCCTTGTTTATATTTTAGTTACTTTGTTCCAGCACTTTGCGAGCAATTTCATTCGCGACAATGTTGTCATAAAATCTTTAACCCTCCTTACACCCTATTTTTTAGCGAAGCGAACACCGCTTGATTTAACTACACATTCATTAACATACATGGTCTAGTACGGTATAGTTCAGAGAGCACACATAATAGTAACCCTGCTGATATGGAAGAGATTGAACATAAAGCTGACGATTGTTTATAAAACATTCCTCGTGGAGCCATAAGTGTTCAGGTCGAAGCCCGCGCCTCCAATGAATCGAACTAAGTACGTACTTAAGAAATACGACTCCAGAAAAGAAAATACGAATTACTCAGCGGCAGTAAACGTATCTGAACCGGTGAATCGTAACGCAATCGATATAAAAATAGAGCTTTTATGGTTCGCGAGGATTTATCGGCGCGGGTTAGCGACGAGCACCGCGCGGCGCGGCGCAGTGCGGTGCGGAGAGACGCGGCGCCACACCGGCACGGTAGCGACGAGAACCGGGCGGCGCAGCGCAGTGCGGTGCGGAGAGACGCGGCGCCACACCGGCACGGTAGCGACGAGCACCGCGCGGCGCGGCGCAGTGCGGTGCGGAGAGACGCGGCGCCACACCGGCACGGTAACGACGAGCACCGCGCGGCGCGGCGCAGTGCGGTGCGGAGAGATGCGGCGCCACACCGGCACGGTAGCGACGAGCACCGCGCGGCGCGGCGCAGTGCGGTGCGGAGAGACGCGGCGCCACACCGGCACGGTAGCGACGAGCACCGCGCGGCGCGGTGCAGTGTGGTGCGGAGAGACGCGGCCGCACGCGGCGCCACACCGGCACGGTAGCACTGCCGCATCAGTACGTAGGCTCGGGCCGCCAAATAACGGTTATTCAATCAACGTGAGTTTCGAGATAACAGGGATTTTGTAGAAAAATGATTCCCGTTGTCTTCTTAATGATAAATATATAAATATTATTTAAAAAAAAGCGTCTGCCCGAGACTTTACTCGAGTAGAATGTTGATAAAAGTATGTTTTGTCTTTTTTCAAGTCTAAGCTTATGACTATGTTCAATTTAATTTAGACCGGTTAAGCGGCTAAGGCGTACTTTAGAAAGAAATAAACAGAGCTATTATATGTTTTTGCATTTATAAAATTATAAATAAATATGGATAGTGATTTTTTCATTATTCCAATAAAATGACGAGCATTCTGATGCAAAAAAGACTTTCCGAAAACTTCGAGATACCGTTTTTTGACTTCCGAGGGCATAACTATTAATTGAAAAAGTCGTAAAGTGGCCTCGCAGTCCGTGCTGACCGGCGTGCTGCACCTGAACACTGTACCTGATATAATTACTAATTTGCTAAACTTAATAATTAATAAAAAAAACGAAGCATAGGTATATGAAACCTCAAGAACCCGATATTCTCTAATGTTGAAACTTCCCTTACTAGTGGGTCGAAAGCAGCTAACAATAAATCAAGTGTTCGTCCTGGCACATTCCCGGCACACCCCGGTACACCCTAGCCCACTCCGGCACAGTCCCGGCTCACTACCGGCCCGCTCCGGCACGTCCCGGGCGCAGTACGGCTCTGCGTACTGAATGCGAGCTGGCAATAGTAACTATATGCAGTTACTATTGCCAGCTTGCATTCAGTACGTTGCTCTCTTTATTTTTATTTCACTTAGAATGGATGCTGTCGTGGTGCGGTTTAATATGTTACAGTAATGGAAGTCTCAATTTAGATTATCTCAGTAATAGGAGGTCGCTGCGGCGTCATGAACGAGCCACTTTCGGATAACATCCGCAGCGCGGCGACACGAGACGCTGTGGTGCGCGCCGCCTCGCACCCGTCAGCCGACACTACTCCACCTACTGTAACTAATGAAAAGCTACAGAAAGCTTGTTCAAACCTCTACTCAATGTCTTTTCCTCATGTTGGCAACATTGAGATGCACGTCTTGCACTGAGCCCGTGACACGTATGTTATACCTACAAATATTACAAAATGTACACCTTGCATGAATTACTTTAAGAGAAAAACTTTAACAAAGGACTGAAACTTACTTAAATAAAAATTCCCTTACATGAGTCGTAAGGGACATTATAATGTAGAATGATCTAAAATGCTTGCTAAAAGTTATCAAAACTTAATTTCTTTCTTATTTTTACCGTGCAATTGAGCAGTCGTAACGTACTCACAGGCGCTGTATGTGTGTGTGGCGCTGTGTTACGATCGTGCAATAGACCAAGATTCCAAAGCCACCAGACAACATTTGTATCGTGAGCAAGCACTCGTGCCCGAGCGACTCGAGAGGATAGTTGCTGACCCAGCTGACTACATACCTGTGTCGGTAACGTCCTACCCCTGTATGGATCGGTGCTGGGCAGTTTCTTGGCATTTGTAGTTCACACGATGTGCCAAGATCAAGAGAGCTCTTGATTAACGGTATTCTTCTTCATTAGATTTATGCTTTGAAATGTGCAATTAGCATTACTTGACTGACTAACTTCTTGACAATTCAAGGGTGCCTGTAAATGTTTATTTGAAATAAATATATGATTTTATACTAAAGCGAGCTTTTTTATTACACTTTTATGTTTATGTTTATCTCTATACAAACTCTGGACCCCCGTTTCATCCCCTTAGGGAGGGAATTTTTGAAAATCCTCTCTTAGTGCTCGCCTACGTCATAAAAGGAAACCTCGTGCCAAAAAAAGAATTGACCCGACATCATTAGAACTCTGCCATATTGGATTTAGAGTAACATCAGTTCATTTTTCGAGTTATTCATAGCAAGCGCTTTCATTTGATACCCATATTGTAGGAGTGCTAAATATACTGCATTCACTTCTGCATTAGACAAAAGAGGTTCATAGAAGCAGGTGTGCACAACATTTATTTTTCGAGATAAATTCAAACAATTTTAACAACTATTGGTTTCAATATAAAAATTTTAATATTAGGTACCTACTTAGATAAACTTTATTATTGTAAGGTAAACACTTAGATAGGTTAAATTTAACCACTTTTTTGAAATATTCAAAAATAAGTTAGAAAACACCTGATCACATTTCATAACATTTTTTAACAGTAGTGATTATTATAAATTGCATTCTTTACATATAGGTATGCGTTCTATGCCAAATTGCTGAGTATTGTATAGCATTATTATTGATATATTGCAGGTGCACGATAAGTTAGGACCCGGATTCCTTCGCTCCTACATTGTGGCGTTACTTACGCTCAGGCTTTACCGCGCATGGGATATAATATCTTTACGCTATACCTAGGCCTACACTGAAGAACACGACCTTAAGACTGTTATAAGTTGTAAGTCGTAATGGTTGGCCGCACTTTACAAACCTTGCCACTTGCAACACATGAGACCCTATCGCAACACTGACAATAGTTAGAAATACTGTTTTAGTTGCGGTACCTAGTTGTGGTACCGCAACTAAAACAATATTTCTAACTCCCAAAGAACCACTCATTCAAACTTAAAGTATACGTATAAACAAAGCGATTTTACTTCTTACGACAGTTCTGCTGTGATCCTATGAGGAGTCTCGTTCCATATCTTCGAAGTTCATCATCAGATTATAACAATTCTATGAGACCGATTCGGAAGTATAACCTTTCAATCAAAAAAATAGTTATCAATATTGGTCCACAATCGACCGAGAAATCAGTAAACATATATAAAAAAAATACATAAAACCTCCTTCTTTTTGAAGTCGGTTAATAACCAGAAACACTTTTTTTGTAAAAAGTTTTATGGCTGCATGGAGCGCAAACACAGAGTCGCTCCGCGCTTGTACGGTTTCTTTTTATTCTTGATAGGTTCGCGCTTGACCACAATCTCACCTGATGGAAAGCGACGATGCGGTCGACGATGGAGCGCGCTTACCTAGAAATAACCTATTCACTTTCGGATAAATTGCTTGTTACGAACTGAAACTTTGCTCTGTGTAAATATGTTTGTGGAAAGCAAATGTGATAAACGAATAAGTTTGTAGCAGTTCAATGTAAATTGTGCAATCAATCGGTGAAGTTGTCCGGCTCAAGAATTAATTATGTAAGTACTCGGCGCGCGACTCCGGCCACCGCGCCGCCACGAGCTCCGGAGCGGTGCGGAATGAATCGGTGCGGCGTAGGCCGAGCGGACCGATACAGAGAAAGCGAAACGTTTTCGACCATTATTAGATATCGATAGTAAAAGGATGGCCGCGTCACCACGCAGTGACGCGGCGGTGTTTCATCACTGCAGATGAAGGCCGCTCCAACCTCTGAAGTTTGTAGTGTGATGCCCCCACTTCACCTTGGGTATTCAGTCGAGAGTCTAAAGAGCTGAGACTTCAGGAACCTAGACAGTATCTACAGCATGACCTCAAGATTAGCCCGAAGTTGACCCACATAATGAAACTTTAGAAAAGTATTTCGTGTTTCGTTATTTCAACTGGATACTCTAGCAGATGTGTAATAGCAGCTTGTGTGTGTATGTGTGTGCTTGTGAACTCCTTCTGCTCCATTGGTCGTCGATCCATTTTGTCGACGGCTGATGAATGGTCCGCAGGGCTAGTGGCGGCCGGTCGCGCCCGGTTGTCCGAGCTGAACCGTGCGGGCCCGATCCGCCCGAGCCGCACTTAATTGAGTGGTTTCACTCGACTCGCTGCCCTTTGGGATGCTAGATGAACCTAGAAACCTAGGGCTGGCACCTGATGGTTAGGACGTCTCACTTCAATTAGCAATAACGTGATATGATTATGCGATGCGGTCCTACTACCAACAATAACATTAACTTAGGATGAAAACCAAAACTTATTATGAATTTTATTCATCGTTATAAAATAACACTAAGTATAAAATCCCGTTCGAAACCCAGCACGACCTACTTATAAAACGTAATAAAAAGTAATCAGATATCAAGTCTGCGATATTATTGTTCGTGTAATTCAAATCGTAAAATTGATAATTTGGCGGAGACATTGTTCGTACAGCGTAAAGTGTAGGCACTGAGGCGTGTCGCCTCATCGCAGTAAATAAAGAGCTCAGCATCGGCTCCAGTTTCTCAACGCTATTCATATTTTTGCAATCAAAGAAAACAGTTAAGAAAAATTGGCTGATGTGGCGCCAGTATCTACCTACCTACAGTATAAGTACCTGAAGCATAGTAGTCGTTTTTTTCAGATGGGAATTTAAATCATCCAGCGACTTCTTTCGCTCAAGGGTGCAGCGAGAAAGCGTGTCAGACTTTTACTGACTAAAACCACAACTATGTTTCTTATTTGCTTTGCGATCCAGGTCCCAGCGGGCACGGCCCTGCTGGGCCCTTCGGTTTTCGATGGGGTACACCTCGCATGCTCTACCATATTCTCCGGGCGGTCCGCACAATGTTGACACCTGGGCGTTTCTTCCGCCAGAATCGGACCAAGGAACCTCCCGAACTAGCCACGTCTAGGGAGTCAACCGATCATGCGAGATGTGAGGACGCCGTAGCGGCTCTCAAGCCATTCTTTAAACAGGGGACTTACCGCAGCGATTGTGGCGTGCCCAGCGAGTACATACAGTGCTCGTCGCTCGGGGCTAGGCAGCGAGAGCGTCACGTCGTCGTCGTCTTAGAAAGTAATATATAGATGCATAATATTTGGAGCACTTTGTCACCACTCGGAAACAAAAGTAAGCTGCGCACGAAATATACGGCGTCCTCACCTTGTACCGAGAATAAAACAATGGCGCCCGCTTATATATGTCGTTTGAATTACTTGCCAGTTGCCACTCGGCACCTCTGCGACGTTTGCAACGAGCAGGTTTTATAGCATGTCTGAGTTTCCATTCAGCAAACATAATAACATTTGCTTTTTACTACTCATAGCTCAAAGCATGCAGAGAAGCGGAGAGTGGGAGACTCCTGTAGTACAGCATATACATAACATTGCTGACATTAATAATGTGCTGTAATATGGAATATTGTAACATCAACCACTTTTTTAAAAGAGTAACCAGGGAGTTTCTTACTGTGCCGTGAGGCGGCGTCGATGCGAGGCGAGCTAGCACGTCGCTGTCCACGTAAAAGGCATTTGCACGCAAATCTAATAACTACTTAATTACACCAAAGTGTAAACAACATCATTCTGAATAAACATTATTGTATTGACTCGGGCACGTTGTGTCAGTAAACATCGCTAGGTTGCCCCGCGGCGCGCGTCGCCTCTTGGGACCGCGTCTCGTCGTGACCGCCGCGCACTTCGCCCCCGCCGAGCGCTGAGCGCCGCCCGCTCCGCGGCGTTTATGTAACACTTACACCTGTCAATATTATCTAATGTTCTCTCTTATATTGATTCAGAGGGAACACTTTTTGCGTTGTATCACTTCAGCATTTGTATTCTAATTAATATACATACATACAGGGTGTTTGGTGCATCGTGTGCCAAATTGAAATGGTCGACGGGAGGGGTCACCTGCTATCCTTTTAGACCCCTAAACACGTCTCATGCCCTGTGGATTTTCTTTCATCACTTTTTATTGTTTTATGAAAAAGAGACCCAAATTTTTTATTCAAAAACAAATTTTAAAAAATGCATAAGTCATAGTCATAGTCATTTTAAAAAATGGTATTGCATTTTTAACATTTATTTCATAATTTTTACAAATCCTGCTCAAATTGTTGGCCTCTGTTGTGAATGCAGGCCCAACATCTGTTTTCTATTTCGACAGTTGTTGTACGAAGCCGTATTTCCTCCTTAATTGCATTGAAAGCCGTTTCAATGCGTTGTTGCAAGTTACTCATAAGTGACTCATTCACAATTCTAGCGAATTTACAAATTTGTAACAGTTATTAGGAAAAACTAGGGAGGTACTAGTTCAACGCATTGAACACAAAAAGAATTATTAAAATTGGTCCAGACGAATAATTAAGGAGGAAATACCCCTTCTTACAACAGCTGTCGAAATACGAAACAAATGTTGGGCCTGCATTCACTCAGCTGGCACACAGGCAACAATTTGAACAGGATTTGTAAAAATTATGAAATAAATGTTAAAAATGCAATTTAATTTTTTTTATTTCTAGTAAAACCCACGAAAAAAGAGATACGAGACCAATTTTACCTTATAGGTAAGAGTGAAATAACATTTTTAATAGGTTTTTCAGGTATCATTTAAGTAAAAAAAATTTTTAAATCATAATTTTGAATTTTAGTCTTACGTGACTCGATTCAAAATTCTAGCGAATTCACAAAGTTATAAAAAGATTTTTCTATGTGTGTGGCACATCACTAGCAAGAGGATAAACTAGAGAAGTTTTGAGGAAGTTGGAAGAATCCGGTCGCTTTTGGTTTTTTTTTATCACCAAGTAAATAGCTGTAACACGGACAGCTTTAATTCAAGTCCAAAAATTTGCAAGTAAATTTAAAAAAAACTAGATAGCTAATGTCACTAATTTTAAATTGAAAAGTACTCTAATACAATACACATCTTAATAAAATTAAAATTCAGAGTCTACGCCTTTGTATTTGAATGCAATTTGTATTTGAATGAAACATTTGGGCCTTATTTTCATAAAATAATAAAAAGTCGATGCAAAAAGAAGCCACAGGGCATGAGAAGTGTTTAGGGGTCTGAAAGGATAGCAGGTGACCCCTCCCGTCGACCATTTCCATTTGGCACACGATGCACCAAACACCCTGTACAATATTAGGTGTAAGTAGACAGCTAACAAGCTTTTAAAGAAGAACACACCGTTACTTTTGTTCACTATAGTCAAACCTTTGAAATGCACACATTATTTGCCGGTTTCGTTCCTGATAAGGCTTAAATATCATAAATAAAACCGTCAAATATATAAATTATTTAAGCGGAAACCAATTCTTGAATAGGTCCACACTGCACTGATTAGTGCGGCTACCAAGGGTAGCTAAAGCGATACGAAGCTGCTGCCTCCGTGCCAGCACAACCACTCGAGTGCGCCGCACAATAAAGCTAGAACTACATTAGGCCGACGCACACGTGGAACACGCCTGATTTGTACGTACGTGGCGTCGCGTGACGTACATCTAATGTAGCTCTACAAGTCTAGTTGCCACATAAAATGTATGCAGATCGGCGTACGCGGCACACGTGTGTGTAGTGTAGTTCTACCTTAATTAACATCCATAAACCGTTTGCAACGGCAGGCGCCGACCTCACAGTGCACGATTGAAATCGAACATTAATCAGTTCATTAGTTGTAACCCGCACACCATCCTCCGCCGAACGCATAATACCGATACCTGGATTTATTGATACTTGATAGTGACCGCAACGCGCTGTATTTTGCAACGAAAATAACGTTGCTGATAGTGTTGATCACGGCGATAAATAGAAATCCTGCCGCTCGCCAACACCCGCGTGCCACTTCACTGAGCTTACTGATCAGCCTAACTGTGCCATTATTTTTAATTCTTCACTGAAGATTTCCCTTAATTATTAAAAGGTTTCTGTAAGTACTCGTATATTCGATATTACATTTAAAATATTTTTCGCAGAGCACTTGTGTTTTAAGGTGGGCAATCATTAAATAACTTCCCCCGCTCTAAGTGGAGTGCTAGGGACAACGCTGCGTTAAGAGGGACACCC
This sequence comes from Mythimna pallens, assembly GCA_961205895.1. Classification (NCBI taxonomy): domain Eukaryota; kingdom Metazoa; phylum Arthropoda; class Insecta; order Lepidoptera; family Noctuidae; genus Mythimna; species Mythimna pallens. The sequence continues at coordinate 23,542,514 of OY540842.1, read as the reverse complement.
GTCGCGTGACGTCGCACGTGTGTTGTATGCGGCGGTCCCCGTAGCGGATACCGAATGATTACCGGCGCAGTGTTGCTAGTTCAACTTTAATGATGTGCATGTAGTCGTGTCGAAGGAGAACTTTAATGTATTATTACGTAGTAAAAAGGGCGCAGGGCGCGGCTGCCCGCGACGGATGCCCGCGCGGCGAGCCGCAACGGAGCACTTTTATATGGGACCGCGTGGGCGCCCGCTTAACGCAGCGTTGGGCCTTAGGAACTTGTCTTTGTTAGAATTTTACTGACTAAAACCCGCCTGTGATACTTCAATAGCCCTTTGCGTTCCAAGCCGCAGTCACTCTTTTAAACAGCCATGCATAGCCCCTGCGGCCTGTCACACCTCTGTAGCTTCTTATGACGAATTGCTAAATAATATTGTATACTTGGAAACTTGGGAAGCAAATACAAATGCTGGCATTATGTACACAGAGCAAGCAGACGACACAGATGCGGGCCTGACTACCATATGACTGCTAAAGCTATCGATTGTTAGAGCGAGTTACATATTATTTTTTTACCTCATATATATATGACTTCGTGGTTTGACGTTGAGTACCTACATATAGATAGATACATACAGTTTTAGGGTTCGGTCAGTAACAGAAGCCGGCAATGTCTCAAAGACAGCGTCTCCAAGGCGACTCCTCGTTAACTTCTGTCGTTAAACTGAAATATAGCTCTATTACAATTTCATATCAATCTGGCTGCTGATTGCCGGCGCGCGGCCCGCGGCGCCTCCGTCTAATTAAAGACGGTATTGTTTGTTGCTGAAGGCCACGACTCCTTGTTTGTTTACGCAGCCGATCGTCGCTGATTTATGTGTTCGCAATCGGCGAAAATACTTCCATATATTAAGCGGTGCGCGACGGTGCATGTCACGACAAACGCACTGAGTCACGCACGTTCCGAACGCGTACGTCGTGTCGGCGGAGCACCTTCACGCCGCCGCTGCAGCTGATCACGCCAGCTGCAGGGACGGCAGCACTCATCACTCCTGCTTAGCATAGTTACATAATTAGGTTTATATGTACATATTATGTGCTTTTGTATTAATACTTAGTTTAGTTTATGGGTCATACTCAGGAAAAGTGTACATTTTAAATTCGTAACTAAACTGATAAGTAACGATACTGATAAAGTCCATCACGAATTCAAATTAATGTCATAAAGTACCTATAGTGCATATGAATTGGGTGAATAAAACACATGATTATATTTGGCTGATCAGTCTTATTTTAGATACAAAAAAAATACTTTTATTCTCTTATTAATAAAAAAAGAAATAAACTATACTAGGAATAACAAAGGATAACTATACATTTTTATGGGTGAAAGTACCATTTACATTTCTTTAATTTAGCTCTCTGTGTATACTATGTTTTTTCGCATTTCTTCATACTTAACTGGATTTTGTTTAAAACGCTCTCAGTATGTTTTTTATCTTTCGGCATTTGATACAGGAGCCATGGTGATTAACTGAAACGAATATGGGATTTATAACTTTTCTTACAAATTATCTTCTCATATGCTGATGATACTGCCATTGTATTTAATGGTACTTCCTGGAACTCCGTTTTTGAAGCTGCTGAGCATGGTCTCCATAGGGTTGCAGGCTGGCTCAGGTCTGCCCTTCTTACCCTAAATATCGCCAAAACAAACTACATTTGCTTTGCTATAAATAAGCGTACACTTCCCCCCCAAATTTGGCATTGAGAATTCATACTTGTAACTTCACTTATACTACGCAATGTGGTTGCGAAGAGATTGTATGTGTTAAATCCACTAAATACCTTGGTGTAATCCTGGACCACCGACTTTCCTGGCACCCTCAAATTGAAGCTATGAATGATAGGATCCGTAAACTTATATGGGTCTTTAAAAAGTTGAGGCATGTCACCTCTCAAGACCTCCTAAAGCGTACTTATATTGCATTGGCACAAACAGTTATGTGTTATTGTATTTCCATCTGGGGTGGTGCCACAAAAATTAAATTCCTTGAAGCAGAAAGAGCCCAGAGATGCTTGATAAAAACAATGTTCTTTAAGCCATTTAGATTTCCTACTGACGAACTATATCTAAATCATAAAATATTGTCACTTCGAAAACTTTATATTATCAACTCAGTACTTAAACTACATAAAACATTACCTTATGTTTATATAGCTCAAACAGGTAGAAGAAAATGTAATGTGGCCACTGCTCCTCGCTGTAGAACTCTTTTGCCAGGCGCCAATTTAACACAATAAAAAAACAATCGTTCACGAGCTCCAGCGCCTTGGGTACTGTGATATAGAGAACTTATAATTCAAATACGAACTCTAGACAATATTCGTGAATTCTAGTGGTACTTCCCGATCCCAAGATATTACATCGTAGGGCTAGAAATCTCCTAATTTGGAGTCAAATTCACACATCCTTTATGAGAAATAGTATGTTCTAACTATCATAAAGATACACACACACACACACGCACACACACTCACCACACACACACACACACACCACACACTCATGCACACACACCACACACTCATGCACACACACCACACACTCATGCACACACACCACACACTCATGCACACACACACACACACACATAAAGAGAAGTCATACCAGTATCTCTAACTTTTCATTCATTGTGTACTTGTTTATATTTACTTAAAATAGTTTAGTTATCTAGTTGCCTAAAAATAATTATGTTGATCCGAGGGAGGAGCAGAACCACCCAATACAAGCATTACTACATGCTTCCTGGTAGGTTCTAGCCACAGAATAATATTGTACAAGAAAGTTACAGAAATAAACTATTTTTTTAATTTTAATTTTAATTATAATTAAAATATTTTTTTGACATCGTTTTTTTTTATTTTTAAAGTAAAGGTTAAAAATGCAGGAAACTTAGTTAGGTACGTATTTTGTGACCACCACATTGACATACCTATTTATAGGTCACCAGCACGTAAATTGGCTAAAGATTTTCGAGTGTTTTTGGATTTTGCGCATGTAAAAAGATATGAAACTGTGCGAGCACTAACTCCTCCTATTACAAAATATTTGACTGACTTACGTGCCGGGTATCTATTGTATAGTTACGTACTTTTAGTTTGTGTGAACTAAGCTTAATAATTCCTCAGTTTCATAACGTAACACAATATATCGAAAATGAGAATAAAATCTGAGAAATTTTAACCTTTATAAATATTTTCACGTAAATCACGTGTTTAACACGAAAGCCGTGAGAGTATTCGTTATGATACTACAAAAAGTAAGAAAAGTAAACAAAAAATGTGATCGACTCACCACAATGATAGTCGTTTGACACCCTGAGGCTTTTTTTAATATTCACTTAACACACGTCTTTACTGTACGACAACGGCATAAATATTATGGCTACCGCGACAGTGATTTTGACGAAAGTAATAGTGTTTCCAGAATAGGAGAGGATATTTAGACCACTTTAAATAATATTATGTTTCAAATTTTATTGCGTGTTACTAACCCTGAGTAACGAAATTTCATCATTTTGGGACGGAATTCATTTAATTAAAATAAATACTTTTCTAAATGACTTGCGAATAAAATTGGTGCTATACAATTACTTGATTCTTCGGGATTAATACAGCGAATGTCAATATTAAATTCTCATCTCTAACACAGTGCCAGTGTGGAGCCGCTGCACAGGACATGCGTCATTTATTATGCTGTCCATCCTGCACAACCACCTGCAGTTTTCAGGATCTATACGAGGCCAATACTGGTCAGATAAAATTTAGTTAGAGTACATCGACAAGAAAAGAAGAAGAAGAATATTAAATTCATCTATGAATATGTGTAACAGTCATTGGGATTCTAAAAAAAAATATATATTTATAACAATGTTTTGACATTAAAGAAATATACTCTTTTAATGAGAGCAGTGGTGGTCGAGTGGTAACGGCCCCGACTTACGAGTTGTAGGTCGCGGGTTCAAACCCAGCCAGGCGCATTACTTTGTGTAATTTATTTCATCACCACTGCTCTCAAAACGGTGAAGGAAAACATCGTGAGGAAACCGGCATGTCCTAGAACCAAAAATTCAAAGACATGTGACATCGACCAACCCGCACTGGGCCCGCGTTGTGGATTACGGCCCATTCCCGCTCCAAGAGAGAAGGCCTGAGTCCCAACAGTGGGAACATTAAAAAGGCCGACTATGCTATGCTATACTTTTTTAATGAAAATTAAAGTAATAATATAGTAAAATACAAGTAAAATCATCATATTAATAGACTAAAATATAAAGAAAAGAGGAAAAAAGATAACATATCATAGTATTACATATTTATTTTAATATGAAGCAGCGGGACAAGACAATACTAAATGTACACTTTTTTCAGAATATGACCCTTATATTTAAGTTTCTTGTACATCTATGTGAATTTAATAAAAAATCTACTATCCTAAAAAAAAGACGAAGATGCAGCAGTTAAATGACTGCATAGCAATTAGTAAACGACATAATAAAAATGTACCCAACGCGGGAGCAGACAGGCTGCAGGGGTATCTGGTAGCGGGTAATATTGCGAGTGTAGTGGTTGTGTGTATACAGGAGTAAGTATCTAGCGCCTCGCGGCCGGGCGCGCGGCCGGGCGGCACTCATCAATCATTGCGCCAATACATACAAGCTAAAACTTCACTCCGCCTCCATCTTGATTTTTTTTTTCATTTAAATTTATATTTAATTTTAAAAGTCGAGGAAACCAGACTGACACCATATTGATATTCATGTCACCCATCAAAATAATATATTTTTATAATCAGAACGAAATGCTTATTTTAGAAAATAATCAATTCTATCTATCCACCGTCTCGTCATCAGATCAATTCGATGGTACGACCATTTTCATTAGAGCCAGATTTATTTGTATTATTATTATAATCAGTATATCTCGGAACCCTGAGATCCCGGACCTTTGGAAGGCGTACGAGGAGGCGAAACCAACTCGCAGAGGCCCTTTAGTCACTTTTAATGGAATGCCAACCGACGATTATCCCTGTACGCGCTATGCTAGTGCACCCAAGGATAACCCCCGGTTGGTGAAAAACTATTGCGATATATGGAAAACAAAGACTATAAGGCTATGGTTTTTTGAATATGAAGTGGACTGTTTACCAGGAACTATATTAAGACTTTTGACATTTTGGGATATGGACGGGCGATGAATTTTGCTGTTTGTGAATAGTGTTTATTGAGACTCTACTTGAATATTGGCAGGGCCTTTTCTGGTGGGCCCTTAGAGTATTCGTACTAGTTGAGAATTAGTGGTGTGTATTATATATATATATTGTAACTGTATATATGTATAACTCTCATGCATGCAGCTTTTGCCCTAGCATTTTAAAGTCTATTCTAAATGGTAATCTGTGAACAGCGCTGTGGGCTACATTATTATTTAAGGTATTTATGTTGTCATGTTTTTAATATTGCATAATGTAGCTGTTTATTGTTCCTAATCAATAAAATAAAAAGACTATGGCCCCTGCCTGAACAATGTTATTAATATCCATCGATAAAAAGGCACGGGGTGACTTGCACACTCAATCTTGAGCCTCCTTGCTGGCCGGTTTACTATTGATAAGCATAAAATATATTGTCATAATTTTCATTGGCATAACGAAATTCAGCATAATGATCATTACGCATAATATTATTAGGCATAAATGTTCTGCCATAATGCTTGTTGTCATAAATACTGCTAGCATAATAATAATGAATCATAATTTTATAAAGCATAATGCTATAAACGCATAATGATATAAACACATATTGTTCTTTGAAATAAAACTAATAAACCTTAATAAATAACAAATGTAACGCTCGCGTAATTACAAAAGTAAGAGACGAGCAAAATCACAAATTGATATCTAAACAGATACCAAATCACAACCATGAACCTAATGCTTCTCGAGAACAAGTAAGTTTTTCATTTTTACTGTTTACGTTCATAAAATATAAATATACATAAATTATATATATAATATACATAAATTCGCGGGTCATGGGTGATTCCAATAGAGTAATTCTCAAGTTATAACAACCTAATCTAACCTAACCTAACGATCAATTTAAAATTATTGGTTACAACACCCATTATGACTTTTTTATATTTATGGCTTATGATTTTATTAGACGAATTAATATATATGCCTTTAAAATTTATGCAATTCCAACATATGCTAAAACATATTAGACAAAATAATAGTTATGCTTACGTTTGCATTATGCCAAAGTATTATTATGCTAATAAAAGTTATGCGAAAACATTATGCCTTAAAATTTTATGCCAAGAGGGGTATTACCCTTGCTGGCCTGCCACCATGGGATCTGGAGGCAACAGTCCTTGCACACATGCACGATTTGTGCGTGTAGATGTAACGTTGTTCGCTGCCACGACAAGTCACGGCATGGTGAACAGAGTTCCGGTGGGATATCATGGTAGCGACAGAAAGAAAGACAAACTTTTTATTTGCTGGAAAAGTCGCAAACTTTAAACCAACATGTTGCAATGGTATATGGCGACACCGTCTGTCTGCACCCAGTGCCGGGCACGCCTAACTTGGGTTAACTTTAGTCTTTGAGATCCTAACCAATCCCAGAAAAGATCAGCGCCGATTAAAATATCAACATCGCCTGGGTTTTAAGAAGTAGGATCAGCTAAAGCAATATTCGAGGGTAAGTCGAAATCAGAAATATTTATCTCACGGCACGGTACGCTTCTCGTAATGTACGTAAAAATAAATCAATTTAGTTCAAATACAAAGTTATTATCTAAAGGAGTAACCTTAACCCGACATATTTTACTTACGTGCGAAGCGACATTGTTGATTCCAAGTATTGATTTATCTACTTGGGTAGTCATTAAGTTTGTTGCATAACCTTTCTATTATGAACGAAGATGTGCTACCGCTATCAAGCACCGCGCGAGCGAGATGCACAAACCCATTGTGGTCTGGTCTCGCAGTTTGACCAAAGCGGTAGATAACAACACATCTCGTTGCGTATGACCACACGGAGATGCAATTTTAGCAGATAAAGCTACGTTCGTAATTTCGTATCAGTGGTAGCAGACAAGTTGTTCATCGAATAACTACTGTGTGTAGTGTATTCAAACTAGTGCCCTTAGAATCTACGTGAACTAGTATGTTATGCCTACGTTTGCATAGTTTACAACCTAGTTTTTTAAATTACATTTCTTAGCATAGTGCCCCGAACGAAAACAGTTGAAACATATCTGGCAACTAGGTAGTGCTTTGAGACGCTCGTCGATACTTAGTGCGAGAAGCTGTGGACATATTTTATTTAAAGTGTGATCGTTGTGAATCATGTGATCATGAACATTTAGGTCATGGTTTAGAAGCTGTGTCAGTGCCAGAATTGATAGAAGATTGTGCTACCATTGACTTGATCTTAAAGTCTGATTTACCTGGTGATTGAGAATAATTATTGCGGACTAGTTCCAGGGTCTCGATGAGGTCGGCTCGATTACATAAGAACTGCATAAATGCGTGAAACGTAATTAAGCCATCCTACCTTTGCTTCCCACTCACGATAGGTTTTTTGTAGGTGTATCCCAGTATTCCACGGGCTCCTCTAACGACTCTAAAGCTCGCTAATAATAATAATTCACTCTCTAATATTTATTTAACACTCACTAATATTTATTTAACTGATTGATCTAATTCTTTATGCCAACAGAAGATTCTTTTGAGACCGACTCAATATTAAATAATGAACATATATGATTCTGGATTAGTAATCTTTTGTTGTCAAACCGATTGCATAACAACGACCATGCCACAGAGTAATTACTTGAAGAAAACTCAATGGATTTGATTACGATAGCAGCTGTTCCCTCAAGTGATGCTCGCAAGTAGTGGAACGTATTGATTGCGTCTATGTCATCATTACAATGAATTAGGCTAGTAAAGGTGTCGCGGAATTCAAGCCAGTTGCAATATAATCCGCTAAACTTTGGTAACTGTATCGTTGGCAATTTAACCGGCTTGTTTATGCTAACACGAGTACTGTTACAACTTTCCATCGATTTATTATCTTTATTGTAGTCAGTCAGAATATTCTGGGCTCTGGATAAGGACTTAAAATAAATAGACTCAAATTCGGAACGCTCAGAATATTGTAATTTGAGATCGTCAACAATGCATTCCAGGCGTAACTGTACCTCATCATACTGCTCATACTCAATGCGGCTAGATAGCTCCTTGTCCTTGAGCGAGTCCAGGAAACTGAGGAACCCAGTCGAGCGACCCTTGAAACTGCCTCGCTTCTTAATGAAATCCCTTTCCTAAGACATTCCGGGAGACGAGTGTTGTCAACCTGGAATTAATTAATACACTTTATAAATGCAAAATAGTAAACGTCACAAATTAATACCTACCTACAGTAAAAGTGTAAAATCTAAACCTTGCTTACAATATTTTATTTGTAAAACTTTAATATTAATAAATAGGCACAACTAACAATAATCTATGTTGTTACATAAATGATTATAAATGCTTACTATATAATTTATAACAATGACTTGTACCTACTAATATCTAAAACTCTCTAATTATTTTTGTTATGTTAAGATACTTGCTAACCATTAATACCGCTGTTAAGCAGATAAGTTATTAGTTACAGCTTTATTTAATGTAAGTTTAAATAATGTAGCAAATAAGCTAACTATACCGTTTTAAGTATAATTTTAAACTTAACGTTACTGTTGAATAAAATACTAATCACAATGCAACAAGTACCTAATGATTTTGATCTAACACAATATAATTGGTAATACAATAAAATAGTACTGACCTTAATATTACTATTACTACCAGAGTGTTGGGTGACGATATTAGTATAATTGTAACTGTACACCACTGACTAACTTTGTTTGAATTCAATCCAATTCACCGGCAAGTAACCTCCACTGCACCTGGATGTTAGTTTTTTTATCCTTTTTCTTGATTACAACCGTCTTCTTTAGATTTTACTTTATCCGGTTTGATGGACCATGTGCAAGAATAAAGGGATATTCCGGAAGAAATTAAACTCTGGATGCTCAATGCAAGTTAGTTGAAATTTAAATAGGTGTTAACAGTAGTAGTAGGACCTCTCTATCATACTCCCAATTATTGAGCAAGTACAAGCTTGTGAGCTTGGAGGACCGACGCATATACTTGGAAGCCAATGTTCTGTATGATATTGTCCACAACCACTTTGATGCCATTGATCTCACGAGTGGGCTGTGTTGTGTTATTCAGTGCCCCGAACTGTTAACGTGCGCAAAGTTCGTGCAGGAACCTTGTTCGCGCTAAATGCATGCCGAACAATTTCTGGCTTACGCTGCCCGATCCATAGAATGTCGGAATCTTATAACTTGAATTTTATTGACATTGATATATTTGCATGTTCTAAATTTAAGTTTAAAACAAATATTATGAAAAAGTTTCTCAATTGCAATTGAGTCATTGATATTATAGGTATATATTTATTCTTGTTGATTTCAGTTATTTATATGAAAATGTTCCACAATATATATTATATATATTTTACATTGAGCAAGCTATAAAGTGTTTAATATATATATTGTACATAATGTCCATCTAGTGGCAAACAATATGCCTATTACCTCTATGTTTAATCTGTGGATAATGCAGTTGGCTGCAACATTATCACCTATATAGTGTTATTTATATGCATGAGCTTTATATGTTGTAGCTGTTTATTATCCCTCAATAAATAAAATAAAATAAAAATAAAATAACAGTACGAGGATTTTTGAACAAGTGAAATGTCATTGAGGCCGGACACATTGCAAATTAATTAAAGCTAATTAGACGCCTTGCTGCCATGTGATGTTCACCAGGCGTTCCAAAGTCGAGAAGTATTTGTCCATCAGTGGGTTGACGTAGGATTGACGATGATGATGATGACGACGCTCCAACAGCCATATCTTTTTTTTCGTTAACTCAAAAGTTTGATTTTTTCACAGCTTCAAGGGACCGCAGATTTGAGTATATGGTTTTAATTTAAACTCGATACCTCCTTGCGTTCCCGAGATAAATGTCTTGACAGACGGACAGACGGACGGACAACAAAGTAATCCTTATAAGGGTTCCGTTTTTAGGGTTCCGTAGCCAAATGGCAAAAAACGGAACCCTTATAGATTCGTCATGTGTCTGTCTGTCCGTCTGTATGTCACAGCCACTTTTTTCCGAAAATATAAGAGCTATACTGTTGAAACTTGGTAAGTAGATGTATTCTGTGAACCGCATTAAGATTTTCACAAAATAAAAAAACAATAAATTTTGGGGGTTCCCCATACTTAGAACTGAAACACAAACTTTTTTTTCGTCAAACCCATACCTGTGGGGTATTTATGGATAGGTCTTCAAAAATGATATTGAGGTTTCTATCATTTGTTTATATACTGAATAGTTTGCGCGAGAGACACTTCCAAAAAAAAATTGTATCCCCCCCCCCGTAACTTCTAAAATAAGAGAATGATAAAACTAAAAAATAATATATGATGTACATTACCTTAGAAACTTCCACTAAAGTTCCCTCAATTTCTCATTGATCCCATCATCGGAACTCGGTGAAAATGGGAAAAATTTAAGGTGGTATAAAATTTTCCGAATCGGTTAATAAACAACTGAATTTTGAAGTAACAAACATGAAATACACATAAAACACAATTTAATTAAATGTTGCGGTTTCAGTGTGTGCACAGGACTGATGTACATGACTATTATTTTAACCGCACATCTAACGAAATGATCCAATATATGCAGTTGTGGTATCAACAGCATTAATATAAATTTATTCAGAATAAAAACTATAAAATATCAACATAAAATCTTAATCTTATGTCACGGGCGGCAGGAGCAATGGTTTTTGTAAGAAAATTTAACATTCAAAGCCTTGAAATAGGGATAAAATAAAATTATTTGTAACAATAAGTTAAATACCTAGTTTACTTACACACTCAAACTTTAAAATTAAATAATCAAAAAGTCCCAACAGGTCATTTCGTAAATCTATTTCTTGCGTGTTATTCTCACTCATACACATGATGCTGCGTCAGCAGAATTCATTAATAAGATGTTGCATTAATACTGATAAATTTTTACTTATTGAATAATATGCCTAAACATTGACAAAGACTATGATTTGTAGGCTGCGTTTCCACCAGAGATGTGCGATGGAAATGTGTCGTGCGAGGATGTCTAGCTATGCTGTGAAAATGTGTGGGGGTTTCCACCAAAGCTGTGCGATGAAAATGTGCCTACGAGGATTTATAGCGGAGCTGTGAAAATACGCATTAATGTGTGGTGCGAGGATGCGTTGCGAAGCTGTGAAATGTGTCGACGGGGGTGCGGTGTAGTGGGAGCGGAGTAACGGAGTAATATGGTTACGTATCCAAAACCTGTGTGTTCTTCTATTGCTCAAAATTATAGAACTAATAAACTCCGTATCTTCTTTTTCCAATTATTATCCATATTTATTTTGCGCACTTCTACCTCTAACAAACTCCGTCTATGAACTGGCTGGTACAGTATGCGCAAACCTCGCACACATCCCTCGCACACATACCTCGCACATATCCCTCGTTTGTTTTGTATGCGCAAAAATCTAGCTCCGCTGAGCCGTTTCCACCAGAGCTGTGCTGACCGAGGCGAGGTAAATGATGCGATTCTATTGGTTCCTTACAAATATATCCCTCGCAACGCATCCTCGCACATCCCTGGTGGAAACGCAGCCTTAGACAGAAGTGTGGCTGCTCTGGGCACCCTCATAGTCAATAGAGTTTATATCTGTCGATTCAGGATGCCGATCGGAGTGGGAATTTCCTCCAAAGCTCATTCGAGTGGGTGATGACACTCCCTGCACCTTTCCATGGCCCGAACAACTAACAAATTTTATACTTGAATCGTGGGGCGGCTGCGGCCATAGCACCCTCGGCCATCTTATTTTAGTGTCCGCAGGCGTTTCTTGATCCTTTACAAATTTGCCACGTGTGTCCCTGGTTCGCATTCTCCCTAATGGGTTTGTGGAAACCACACACTACAAACGATGGTAAACTTCGTCATCGTCACGCCATTTGTCCTGATGGTATCGGTTATTCCTCCTCGTGGGACTCCTCTCGCTCCATTCTGCTCCAGGCGGCATGTCACGCGTGCGCGAACTCCCGCAGCCTCTCGAAGTTGGCCGGTAAACTGACAAGATCGCCGTTGTACACCGGACCGGCCTCCGCGCGACTGATCCCATTCATCATCTTTCATCTGGCTTCTTCATACAGAGGACAGACTCACAGCACATGGTGTAGGTCCTCATCTTCATACAAGGGACAGACTTACAGCACATGGTGTAGGTCCTCATCTTCATACAGAGGACAGACTCACAGCACATGATGTTGGTCCTCATCTTCCATACGGCAATAACATACAATGACCTCACATAGCTGCATCATGCAATTTTTTCCTGAAACACCCGTGCCCCGCGAGAATCTGGATGTGTGGGTGATGAGTGGGTACCGAGCAACAAACAAAGTATTCCAAATTACGCAACTGATTTATTATGATGTAGACTTTAGCTATTCAACCCACAGCGAGCTGAGAGCCAGTCCTTAGGTCAGTTGTTGTCCGCGCGCGATTTATATTCGCCATGGCCAGTATTCATACGGGGGCAAAGTAATTTAATTTTTCTGCAGCCCGTTTAAAAATTACTTGATCCCCGTATGAAAACTGTAGATACGCGCGTGTACAGTGTCTAGGAGTAGTGTGTGTGTACTACCTAAAGAAATAGAAGATGTCTACGCCGACCCCTAATAAACTAATAAAAGGCAACTAATGCCAAGGAGGATGACGACTGCTGCACTTGAGTGCGCTGCTCTGCGCTGCTGTGCGCTGCTCTGCGCTGGACCCTATTTAAACTCTTTGTCAACGCGAAACACTTATTAAAAAAAAAAACTAGGCAATTGCGAGTCAGACTCGCGCACTCCGTACAAACTACAATTCACGAAAGGAGTCTCGAAGATTTTTCCGAATCGTAATAATAGTTTTTTGTGCAACAAGAGAGCAAAGTTGTTTTTTGCTGCGAGTGCTAATTTTGAGTCCCGAGCAAGCGAAGGATTCTTTGATTGAATCACGAGCGTTAGCGAGTGATTCTAAAGTAGAATCCTGAGCGAGGGGAGGGATTCAAAGGCACGAGATGCAAAAAATTTTGCTCTCGTGTTACACACATAATTTTTTACTTCAGCAGCGAGAACACAAATAGGTATTACTTGGGAAATAAAATAATTAACAGTAATAGATTTAATAATGATTTCTATTAAGATAAATACTATCTCTGTCGCTGGTTTTGCTCATATTTTACAATTATTTTAACATTCTTAATCTTATTTGCCACTATTTTATTTCCGCAGCACGGCAAGCACGGCAAGCACGTTCTAAAACAGTCAATATTGAAACTAGAAATAATTATTTAAAGGTTAAATGCCAGATTTATCTGCTGCTTTATGTACTCAGGTACTCTTATTTTTGTTCAAATTCGAAGGTTCAAATACAATAATAAATTTAAAATTCAATTATTTATTTATATATAAAAAAAAACAATTATATATTTTACAAATATTTTCTATTTATTACGCATTTCCGAACGTGTTTTTCTTTGTGGTGGAATTTCAAAATCGAAATGAACTTCGAAATGGCATGTTTCTCACTCGCTTTTTTATGAAGACGAGAAAGAGACAGAGTACAGTGCAGTTCGAATGTTTCGAATTGTATGGCTAAAAAAAAATATCAAAAAGTTACTTTGTCTCACGCAGTGAGCAAAATCGAGTTTTGCTCACTGTTTTCAAGCAGCAAAACCTACTTGTTTGAGCTGGTGTGGTGAAAAAGTTTATTTTTGTAACGTAGCAAATTTACTATTTTCAGATTTATTCCTATAACTGTGCTATAGGACCTTGCTTTATGCCAAATTTCAGAATTCTGGCTCAACAGTTTAAATTGTATTAAAGTGAAATTTTGATTCCTTTGAGTGTATCGAAATATACGTTTTTTACGACATAAACTGCCGTATCTTTTTTATTCGTTAATTTAGAAGTTTGATTTTTATAGAGCTTTAAGGGACCGTAGATCTGAATATATGGTTTTAATATCAACTCGAGACCTTCACGCGTACCCTAAATAAAGGGTCTTGACTGACAGATAGACAGACGGACAACAAAGTGATTGAGTTCCGTTTTTTCGGACTACATTTCATACTACGTTTCGGACACCCTAAAAATGACTACATTTAAACAAAAACGCGATGCTCTGCACTAGTCAATGCTGGTCGTACTGGCCACCGGTCGGCAGCTCGTCGGCAGCTCGTCGGCAGCTCGTCGGCAGCTCGTCGGCAGCTCGTCGGCTCACCCTGTACCCTGCGCGGAGTCTGCCACTCGCTCTAACCCAACGACATCATAATTTTATTTGAGATCGATATCTCGACAGATCTAATAAAGCCGATGTTGGCGAAAGCTAAAAATAATATAATATTTACGTAAAATAAGCTATTAAGTTAATATTCGATCACGAATAAATAACAGTGGGGTTTGGTTTTGGCGTTCTATCAAGTTTATCATTTGAGAGCAAAACAATGTTTGACATCATTTGTATTACTTAACATTGGTTAAAGGGTTTTGAGCATTTTAAAATCCATATTATATTAATTATAAGTATTATAATGTGGGCAGTTGTTTTAACCATAAAACAATGTTACGTGGGGGTTCACTAACCTTAATTAAAAGTTATATTAAATTTAAAACTCGTAAAGACATAGTTGAACTGTCTTGTTTTGAGCTGGATAGGCAAGTCATAATGTGCGATTACAGGGCCCCTAATTATCAAAACTACTCTATTTTTGAGTCAATCAATAGAAGATGTTATGGCAAAACTTGCAACTGGTAATAAACTAGTCTGTGGAGACTTTAATATATTTAACATTAAAGTCTAAATAAATAAATAATATCATATAATTTATCAAATGCGTTTATAGAACCTACTCGAGCTACAACAACTACTGCTACATGTAACGATAATGTTTTTTGTTGCTGCAACTATTTAGAAAAGGTCATTGTAAATTATCTGCCTTCTGATCATAGCGGCCTAATGGTAACTTCTGAATCCAACTTGCCAATACAACAAGTGCAGATACAATCCCGACCAGTAACATCCGGGAAACTAAATAAATTTAACAGCACTTTAATTAGCAAGTTGGGCGATTGGAACCTTGCAGTGAACAAAGGTAATATCTTGTATAACAATTTTTTTTCAATAGTTCAAACCGTGTTTAATAAGACTTTTGAGAAAAAATCTTTCGAATCTTTGAGACCTTGTAAATAAGTACGCTTGAATTATTATTATTTACTTTGATACCGACAGAGTATCCCTCCCCGCCCCTCCCCCCCTCTCTGGGGACCCCGCACCACGCCTCACACCCCGCACTCGCCCTGCTACACAATTAACAGCATTTAACTCAGATTTGTCAAATGGACCACTCGACGCAAAATTTAATTTGCATATTTGGGATAACATGAGAAACTAAATAAACTATGGAATTAGAACTTCCTAACAGGTATTAATATTCAGAATCCCATGACCGCCGCCCTGAGCCGGCTGTACGCGCGTAATTAAATAACCCGAAACAAATGCGCGTGTTAGAATAATGGAAGAGGAAGAAAGATTATATATATATTATGTTAGAATTTTTGGAGAAGGGAGGATAACTATATCGATTTATATGTACCTACATATCATGCTAAGTTGTCAAGATGGATAACGGTTATTTACTGTGTATCAAAGTTCCTATGACTGGTGTGTAGGGAAAGGGGTTTATGAAGAAAAGCACAGAAAGACGAGACTAAATAGTATTTATTTCAAATAGGCTTTTTTTTAGGTGGGAAAATCATCTTATCTTACCCGCTCTAAATTAATAGGCTTGTCATTTAATCAAATAACTAGTTGCTTGTTCCAAAACTAGGTCGTCATGGGAAAGAACAAGCAAGAAAACCCATGGTAGCTTCAATTATAGTATTTTATAGGCACATTTTACAACATCATTAATTATGGTTTATCACAATAACATCTATAAGAAATTCTATTTTCTATGTCTTTGGTCATTTCATAATAGTAAGCTGAATAAGTATTCTCAAATACCGTATAACATAATTAGAAACAAAAGCCACAGAATCAATACAATGAATAGCAACAAACAAGATAAAATATTAATTAACTTACGTGAGCTTTGCCGGATAACAACTATTTCTCTCCAAAAGGTGAGAAACATCTTTTTTTAAACATCAAATAATAATATCCCGCGACTTCCCACCAATCACAGTTAACCATATTTTAACTTATTTTATAGGTCTTTAATTACAATTGTTACATATTTAAACAGTTTTAAAACAGTATAAGATCATTTAAGCAATTTTACACTTGATTTGTATTTCTTAGTTCTCATTACAAAGAATATAATACCGACTGACAGTTCTGTACTAATCAACGCAAACAACTTATTACAATAAAATATCAATTTAAAATGAGAGATATAGCTTCATGATCATTAATAATTACGAAATAATTTATAGGATTATCATCAATACGTCTCAAGTTTCAAGTTTTATATTTGTATACACAACAATATTACTGATTAATCTTGGTAGGTACTTTTACATTTGATTTGAACTACATAAATGTTACCAAAGTATACAATACAACAAACAATATTCGTGAAATATTAAAATTCGTGATTTAACTACGTCATATATAATGTCATTCGAAATTATATATAACACGCGCTTGTGCGCGCTGTACAACGAGCGGCAACAGTGTTCGTGCGCCGAGGTACATTACATTTACAGACACACCGCCGCGGAAGGTTCGCGACACTCGCGGCTCGTGTCGTGAGTGCGTGTCGGTGTGCGCACTATCTGCTATCGTTATGTGCTCTAACTCAGACCACATCATTATGAGGCGGCAGTTGCTTCTCAGAAAGGTACGTAGTGATGTTTTAACACATACCCTCTTCCCTCGAACTGAGTAGATCCTTAGTAGTTTTGCAGAACTAAAGCAACCATGCGATTGGTTATTATAGTTTTGGTACTACCGCTGGTACTCTGTGGTGCCAGTACAGGACACGTGCCCTCAGTGCGGGCACTGGCACTACGGGGCCCCGCATCACTGCGGGCTGTGGTAGTCTGGGCGCACGGGGCACCACTGCGGGCCCCGCACCCGCAGCCGCACAGTATCCACATACCTACTTACTTGTGCCACATAAACGAAGAGCTCGCAAATACGACGCGTATTAAAAAAAATATATTTACCGGACGGTCGCAGTTAGCACAGGGGCTTGTTCCTAAACGTTGTGCGAGCTAAAGTTACAGGAGCTACCTCCATTTAGCAACTGAGGTGTGATGCACAGCAGGCGCAGAGATCATCGTGATCTATCGATACTATACCACCACTACACAAGCAAGCCGTATCTAGATCATACTACGAGTAAAAAGTAAACAATAAAGAGGACCGTGTACTAAGGCCGTGCACCAAGTACTCGCAACTGTCAGTTACAACAGTTGAGCCGACGTCGCCGATGTTTTGTGAACTGTAGCATTTATGTTTTTAACAAGTTGTATATTAGTAAATAGAGTCATCTAACGTAGCATCACGTTAGCGCAGAATACCACGGGGTGGTCGCGGTGCTACAATTGGGCGGGCCTCGATCCAATTCAATCAATTATTCAGTGAAAACGTCCCCCATACATTTTTGAGCGTCATCCTGAAATAACGGATGGACTTTAGCTATAAACTACAAAACTCTCTCGAGATAGAAACGCGACATAAACAGAATCGGAACGGTGAGCGATGTAATGAGCGTACTTTGTGAAGTAAACATTTGTATTCCCAGTGGATACAGAATAAACAATGTAGTTATCTAGTTTCAGCGATGTGTGAATAACATGCTGCGGAAATAATGATGCAATGAGCACACGTGTCGACTGAAAGTGCCTCACCGGACGAGTGCGTGACGCGGCGTACGCCTAGCCGCGCCGCGCCGCTGATGCGGACGTCACACTCAATAACTAAAGATTCAATAACTCTGCGCTGCCGACAACATAGATTCGAGCCCGAAAACTAATATTTCTCGTAGCTTCGGTAAATTTACCGGATATCCGGCTCAATGGCGAGTTCCTTGAGCCCGGCCGGGCGTGATATTATATGATACGAATAGTGGACCGCGGACTTGTAATGTACTTCGCGTTTATTGTATATCCCCGCGCTTGATTAGTTTAAATGCGTACTATAAGCAGTTTCTAAATTGTTTACATTAATAAGCTTTTTTCATCATCAGTATAACTAATATCGTCCTCCAGCACACTTCTCCAGTGCCCCAAGCATTCACTCTCCTAACGTTTCACGTTCAGTTCAAACAGACGCTCTCGAGGAACTGTCGGACTGTCATCACAATCGAACCTAAGTTCAACGGCCGCACTAAAAGAAACGTTCTCATTACGAATTTTCAAGCAGAACTGAGTTTTCCTCTACTCTTTGCAAGAAACCGCAAGTCCTCATCTGTGACGTGAGAGGGTGGCGGGAGGGGGGCGGGTGAGGAGCGGGGGAGGAGGTACAACTAGACAATATATCTGTGCGGGCGTTTAAAAACTTTGTGCTCTATAATAGAAGTGTTTGCAAAGTTCGCGGTGTGAACTGCGCCCGGCTGGCGGCGCACAGGGCTGCGCCCCCACACGCTCGCACAGGGATGATCATAGTATTGTTCTCGGAATTTAGTCAAGATGTTCGAAGTATGTTGTGTGTATCAATAGACGGCCACATACGTATCACACATCCGTACGTATCACACACGAATGTTACGTAAATACCAACGTTATCGTATCTGCGCTCACTTCGCTGACCCAACTGACTGCTCTCGGCACATGCTCCATAGGTTTTTGCCAAATTCAGATTGCGCTTGAATTCTGAATTTATTTATAAATAGTGTGGCTATACGCAATCTGATCTTACCGAACACTTACTGTAAAGTGTAGGACTTTACTGACGACGCTGAATGTAAACAAAATACGGATCTAACAGTTTCTCTTTTGTTTAGGGGTTTAACAGCTTGGCTCAGGTAAGAGAACAATAGTTAAAGCATAGCTGGATGCACCTACAGGTAGCTACAGGCTACAGCAGCTCACTGCTCACACATTCTCGTGAAATGAATGTTTATTGCAGTTCCTGCAGCCCTAGCAGAGCGCAGTAGAGGCGCGGAGTTATTGCCGACGTGCACAGCTGCCCCTCTTTCTGAGCCACCATCTTTCACACCTCCCATAAACCTTACCATACTAAACATAAGGACGACATTCCCTTGCAGCAGGCACAGAGCAGACCGACGATATTAATGAATTTGCTCCACTCCCCGCCACACCTCGGTAAACTTGGTGGCAAGTTAAATGGATATAGTTTTCATTCGATATGCTTTTCATTACAGTATCGAAGTTGGCTCGAGAAGTGATTGTCTAATTTACTGAAGACACTTGTTTAATGTTCGTGAAGACTTCCAAGGGCTTCAAGGGTATAGGTTGGAAATGTTGGAAATGTTGGAAATGTGGCCACAAAAAATGGCATTTTCTTAGTATCACACAAATTGAGGCCTTCTTTCAATTCTTTATTGTATATAAAAACATAACATAATATATTGTGTTACTGAGAGTTCATGTACAAAGGCGAGCTTAACTCAGCAATGAGTTTTCTCCCAGCAAATCTTTGAATTATAGAGAGAGAACATATTCGAGGGTAGGATCCAGTGCACAATATAAACCTACATACTAAGTCTAATATATAATTATATTATACATACTAATACATACTATATATACTAATATTATGTAAATAATGAAAGGAAGTGCTCTTTAAGTTTCCTTTTGAAGACATCTAAAGAAAGGCTATCGCGAAGGAGGGACGTACTGCAGTTACAGAAAAGGAGCCATCATAGCGGCTAGAAGTATGACGTGGAGTACGAAGGAGAAGAGAAGAGGTGGTGCGACAGAGTTTACCCCTCGGGACGAGGTACTCAAAGCGTTCACGAAGGTATTGAGGAGCATTAGGATTGTGAAGGATTGTATAGAGACGCGATAGAATATTTGTATCTCGCCGACGCCGAACTGGCAGCCACTTTAATCTGGTCCGGAACTCTGACACGTGACCGTATTTGCGGAGGCCAAAAATAAAGCGGATGCACAAATTCTGCAGTCGTTCAAGTTTGTTTCGAAGTACCTCCGTGAAACAACGGTTACAAACAATTCACAGTAAAAACTATATGCCACTCTTCAGCCGTCCGGAGTGCAGAAGCCGCTGCCTAACACGACGCAATTTTATTTTGTATTCTTGCACTCATTACGTCATCAGCTATTGCCATATCATAAAAAATAGACAAAGTGCCTCATACATGAACCAATGACTGATTTATACTCTAACTGCAAAGTCCTCACGGTACGTCAGCTCTTCGTGCTCCGATCGATTCTAAGAACCCATGCTAAGCTGCCACCGCCAAATCTAAATAAGCGACAACAACTCATCACAGGTTCTCAGCATAATACCACTTTCGCTAAGCATCAATTTTTCACACTTGGCAAATATATCTACAATAAAATTAACAAAGACCTAAAAATCCGAAAACTGAACACCAACGCTGTAAAAACTAAAGTAACAGAGTGGCTATTAGAAAGGGACTATGCCTACACGGAGTCGCTACTTACATACATCACCTAATCTCACACACCCCGATTTTTCAAACATGCGTACACGCACCCCCCGAACACCCCAACTTATTATACATGCACACTGTCTCACATAATACTCACCTCTCACTACACGCACACATCATCACACACATAATTTGCACACTTCACTATTAAAAATTAAAACAGAATACATAAATTATTCAGCGGTAGGACGACACCGTCCGTCAATTGTTTGTTGTAAAAATAATAGTGTATAAGAGTTTTGTGGCTGTTCACTGTTTCTCAAAATACAGGTTATAACCTAGTTTGAGAGGCAGGGTTCCAGAAATTGTTTAGTACAGATTTACAACATACGTACCTAAGGAACTGTATAACTTCTTAACCTACCTGTTTGTTTCATTATGTATCTGTACTTTTTAGTAAATAAACATATTATTATTATTATTATTAATGCACCGCCAGGGGGTGTCAGCGAGCTGAGTGTTGAACTTGAGTGTTGTTCCTCGAGGTAAAGCACACTAATATGGTTACGCAGGAGTGGGTCCCCGGTTCCTCCCGGCCGCGGCGGCGGCGAGTACGCGGCACAGATGTGTTCCCCCACCTTTCGCCACCATCGCGACTGCCCGGGGGGAAGGAGATAACGTTTAGTCGTAATTGTAAAATGTTGTCTTAATTAAAAGTATGTTCGCTGAGGCGGTGCAGTGAGGTATCGACACTCGCTAATCATTACTATTCCCGCCGGAGCCGCGGGAGGCAGTTAGCAGCCGTGTGTCGCTGGCTGCTTGAATACCATAAGTTGTTCAATTTGACGAGGCAAGACTTAACGATTTGCCTCGCCATTAATTAAATATATAATAGAAATAGAACATAAAACTACATCTTATAGTTAAACAATTTCGAACAAATCGCCATGATCTCAAGTGCCTAAAATAAAGATAAAAGAAGGTAAAGTAATAATAAGTCATAGGCATTCCGCACATTCCGACAGCCACTTGAGCTTAATACAAAATTCAGAAACATGCTCATATTTGAGTCTATCAAACCACACCATTACACCACCAGCTTAATTTTTTTTTTAATTCAGTTAGATAGTTAATGATGGAACTTTGTATCGTGATTAAAAAACGTGAAAAAAGGGCTTGCGCTACTCAAAGTTGAGGAAAAAAACCGGCTTGTTTAAGTGCACTTTTTAGTGTATCAGTTTTACGTTCGAGCATAATGAGAATTTTTAATGAGTCGCTTCGTTCGGTGTAGTCGACGCTGCTCCTTTGAGTGGAAAGCACTAACAGCATCTTGTAGTCACCGATTTCTTTTAACACTTGAATCCAATTAGTATCCAATGAAATCAGTTAATTACGCAATCAGTCGTAACATTCAATCACACACAACGTAGCGCGGAGACGCATACTGCAACTCAAAGCCCGCATCTCGCAGCTCGCAGCCCGCAGCTCGCAGCCAGCAGCTTGCAGCCCGCAGCCAGCAGCTCGCAGCCAGCAGCTCGCAACCCGCAGCTCGTAGCCAGCAGCTCGCAGCCCGCAGCCAGCAGCTCGCAGCCAGCAGCGCAACCCGCAGCTCGTAGCTCACAGCCCGCTGCCTGCAGCCCGCAGCTTGCAGCTTACAGCTAGACGACGTCCGCTTCTCAGTCTAAATCTATATTATTATTTTATTATCGAATATTATTGTTCGTTAACGAAAGTTTTGCGTAAATTGCAAAAGCCAAACAGGGTATAGTTTTAAGATATAATGGGATATCGAACAAGTTCTTATCCGCGGTGGCGCTAGCTCGTTCCACGGCGACGCGCGACACTAGCGCGGCACACGGGCCCGCTCACACCGCGGCCGACGTGCCATGTGCGGGCGACGTTTCACATATGAGGGTCGACGCTGACGCAACAAACACATCCCGACGCTGCAGGGAGCACGTGACCCTTTTCTAGATCATTCCAAGAGAAGGAAGTTAACTCGACTCCACAATACATGTGCGCTACAAAGTAATATTCTAAAACGGCAAAATAAAAGCGTAGCGCGAGCGCGCCGCCGCCGGCTACACGACCTATTGTTTTGCTCTCATTACGACGTTTAGTAGGTCGCGCGTGCAAGCCCTACCGCGGGGCGAGCCGACGGTGTGTGCGCGCCCTACCAATTAACTAAACTAAACACAGTAATGTTGCTTGTACATCACTTTGTGTGGGTTGTTCCTTTTGATGTTCCTATAAAATGGGAGCCGGTTCAGTAATCTCAAAAATGTTGTTAATATACTCAATTATATATATATATATTTATATATTTTTTATTTATATTCTTTTGTTCGTCTTCAAATACACTAAACTACAATATAACCTGTAAATTACTGATAACTACTGTAATTTTATAGGATAACCGTAAGGAGTCCGAGCGCTAGTAGTGCCTCACACAGATCGGACACGCCTACTGAAGCAGTGCTATTGTAGCGGTTCGTAGGAGCTCGTAGCAGCTCGTAGCCGCGTAGCCGCGTAGCCACGTAGCACGATATTCAATTACAACGATAACCATAATAACTACGGAAGTATTAGAAAGAAACCATTGCCGTTATGTGTTGACAACGCGCTCGCACGCTCGCGCTCGCGCTGAGCCGACTGTATACTCACGTTGCATAAGTAGCAACATTAGATAATTACGTGAGCAAATGCATAATTTTCATTTCACAGCACATTACAGCGAACACGTACACACATACGTACATAAGCTTTTATGTGTAATTTGATTTTGGTTTGGGTTTTACCAGTTTTGGTGCTGTGTAACACTGCTCAATAATTACAAGATACAACTACATTAAAATTAAGTATTTACAACGCACGTTAGCAGGAACTACTCGGACACATCTCACTCCGGACGCTTGTAATGTACACGTCTGTCTACATCCTTCTCACATATACATATATGCGTAATTCCTACAATAGCGATGTTACCATAAACTGTGTATTACTTAAGTCGCAATGAGAGATGGTCGTTGGGGCCGAAAGGTCCTGGAGTGGCGACTGCTTACCGGAAGACGCAGCGTTGGAAGGCCTCCTACAAGGTGGACCGATGACCTGGTGAGAGTTGTGGAAATCCGATGGATGCGAGATGCACAGGACCGTACATTGTGGTGACACTTGGGGGAGGCCTATGTCCAACAGTGGACGTCTTTCGGTTGATATGATGATGTGTAAAAGTTTATTGTGTTCATACAGACGGACAGACGCGCTGAGGAACTACGTTTTATAACACGCAGTATCCCTCTAATAAACGCGTAGATGTGTATGTGTGTGTTTGTATTTGTTATTCCTTTACGCTCATACGGCTAAACGGATTAGGATGAAATTTGGCACACGGGTTGACCATGTCCGGAAATAAATCAAAGTATACTTTTTTCCCTGATATGTGCTCCCTCAAGATAATTTTCTACTGACACGCGCACGGAGCCGCCGGCAGAAACTAAGTTTTCTATAATGTTGTAACAACATAAATCCTTAAACATCGAACGTGAAATGAATACAACATTATTTAGGTTAATTGGTTGAATTATAGCCGAATGAAAAGCGAACATTTGAATAAATTAAATTCTCTTAGTTTAGCGAGTGAACTGTTTCAATGTTCAGCGAATGAGCGCGTTTCAGTCGAGTGAGCGCGACGCGGACCAAAGCGTGAACTATATCTGCATGATGTAGTCATCCGCCGCACTACGTGCTGACTGCCGCCACTCACAGATAATCAGCTCCCACCTGAACATTACCTCTATGTGCAGTACCATTATCTTTATGTGCAGCGTATGCTGTTACACTAATTCGAAATTTAACTGGTTAAAAGAAAGTCTGTTTAATAAAATTTAGCTATTTTTGTAATATCGGGGTACGATGGCAGGATGAGATTGTTGAGTATGCTCGTCACGACTAGCATTCTTTGGAGGAGGGTTTTACCCGAAAGGGGTCCATACCGAACTGATTTTAGATAATTTTTAGGGTTCCGTAATTCAAAAGGAAAAACAGAAACCTTATAGGATCACTTTGTTGTCCGTCCGTCTGTCTGTCTACAATACAATACAAAATACAAAAAAGTTTATTTTCTCTCTCACATAGAATTATACAAGGAATATGAATAGTAAGATACATATTTCAAGGTGGACATTTGTGGATTATAATCTATGTGAGAGACTGGTTTCTGTACTAGGAGACCTGTATGACAGATTACCAGCCTCTCCAGACTCCGGAAGTGGGTAACGGTAAGCTGTACATCATTCCAGTTACGTGATATTTAATATTTAAATAGGTAAAGCTGGGTGAAATGTGACTGTAGTGAGAATTAAGTATAAGAGGTTGTGAGAGTCAGGTGTGTGAATGTGTATATGTAGGTGATAGTGTGGGTGTTTGTGTGGATGTGGATGAGTGTGTGGGTGATGTCAAATCATACTAGGTCATTTTAGGACGGGACTTTGAGCAAATTTTGTGTTTCCTCGTAACTGAGGGACTTTAGCCAAGTGGTTAAAGCCCTTTTACAATTGGCTGTTGTAAGTGGATAAATTACAAGCTTTTTTTTATTTTATTGTATAGAATCCACCTAAAAATTCAAAGAATTTGCGTGAGAAAGCAGTGTTTCGCTTGGTAAACGTTTGGCAAACCTTGTGTTTGACTCGCTTATGTACTCGCTGCTGTATGACGCGTGGAGGTATCAAATAGAAATTAAAACTATAAACTCAGGTCTGCGGTCCCTTGAAGCTGTGAATAAATTAAACATCTGAGTTAACGGAAAAAAAGATACGGCCGTTTATGTTACAAAAAACGTGTATTTCAACACTCTCAAGGGAATCAAAATTCATAGGGTACTTCCCGTTGGCCTAGAATCCTGAAATTTGACAGGAAGCAAATTCTCATAACACAAGTATAGGAACAAATCTGAAAACTATAAATTTGTAGTTATGTCACAAAAAAACTTTTATTGCGACTCGTAAAAATCTTCGTAACTCAATTCGGGAATTGAACTGTTGCATAGGTAAGATTGTACGGAACACAGTGCGCGAGTCAGACTCGCACTTGCCCAGTTTTTTATAATATTATCGTGATAATGTTTATTAATTTATGTTACTTTAATGTTTAATTTGCATTATTTAAATGTTATTAATTATTTTTATGTAATCGATTCAATACAATCCCAAGAATAATGCCCATATCAGTATAGAGCTATTCCCCAGTCCCCAGCCACAATACCCAGAATGCAGATTTATAAATATTATATGATAGCTTTTTATTTGCATTTTTAAAACACTATATCTAGCTATTTTCACGATTTCAACAGTTATTAGACGATATTAGCTTGACTCCGAAGCCATAAGCACTTAAACTAATTCTTTCTCCATGCAAAAATTCTACAGGAGACGGTTTATTTATTATTACACAAATATAAACTAGTTACATATCAGAACAAGGCTATTGAGGCTTTATTTATTATGTAAAATATCTGACTTAAGTTTCTTTGAACATCAAGAAATTGTGACTTAAGTGTTTATTAACGTACTATAATTACTTGGCTTATTTATTTTATGATTTTAAAACAAACTATGAATAATTATGATTATTAATTACAATTTTATAATATAATGCATGCAATAAAGTCAAATACTAACAGTCACTCTCTAATAAATCTCATACATCTGGATCGATCCTTGGTATCGTCAGTGGTTACTAAATTCTGGTTTCTGTTCTGGTTTTTTTTCGACACTCATCGGTACTGGCTTGTCAGTAATCTGCACCAAATAAAATTTAATTTTCCGGCCCTCATTTCATGACCAGGTTCAAAAACTGAGGAGATATTTAATGTGATAATGTTTAAAGTGACATTGCTGCATCTTTGATGTTTAGTTAAAATTAAAAAAATTAAAGGAACATTCCGGCGAGCAGACTTTCCCTCATGGAAACTCCAGGCGAAAAATTCCAAAACCAAACTCCAAGATAAAAAGATCCGAAATTCGGGAAAATAAATAACAAAAATAAAAAATAAACGCCAGACGGCTGAAACAATCAATTAAAATCGTTACAATACATGAAAGTTTGACTTTGTAAACACGAGGTCGCGTCGTATTTATAATGAAGACTCACAGTTTTTCCTTGAAAAATGTCAAGTGCGCCACACAACGTCCAAATAAACAGGTGGCGAAAAATCACTACAACTGCAAAGAAACAACGACATAAGATTCGGGACCGAAAAACCCACGCCAACGTGTCATCCCCAGGACCCGACGGCTTGCCTGGGAAGGCCTGGGTCCAGGCCATGGAGGCTCTCGGGCCTCGACTAAGAGGGCTCTTCAGCGCATGCATGGAGAGGGACCAGTTCCCAATTCGCTGGAAGACAGGGAAACTGGTCCTCATCGCGAAGCCGGGGCGCCCTGTGGACTCTCCGTCCGCGTACCGGCCCATTGTGCTGCTCGACGAGGTGGGCAAGCTCTTTGAAAGAGTAATTGCAGACCGCTTCGTCACGCACCTAACACGGGTGGGGCCGGATCTGGCGGACGGCCAGTTCAGCTCCAGGGCGAAACTCCGCTGCCGCGACAAGTCGCAGCATGGCGTACGGAGTTCCGGCGGGTTCTCATGGAAAAATGGTGACAGCGAATGTCGCGACCCAGCGCTGGGCACGCCACAATTATGGCGATAAGTCCCCTCTTTGAGGCGTGGTTGGATAGACCTCACGGCGTCCTCACCTTCCGCATGACGCAGGTTCTCACCGAACACGGGAAGTTCGGGAAGTTCCTGCACCGAATTCGTGCGGAAGCGACGCCCGGGTGTCGCCACTGTGTGGACCGCCCGGAGGACACGGTGGGGGTGTGTCCCGCTTGGGAAGAGCAACGCCGTATCCTCGTGGGGGCGATCGGCGGCGGCGATCTCTCGCGCCGGGTCTTGGTACAGGCCATGGTCCGGAACGAGGAGGAGTGGCAGGTGGTCGCTTCCTTCTGCGAAACAGTAATGCTAGCAAAGGAGGCGGCCGACCGCGTGAGGCAACGGCAACGGTCCTCACGCCCCAACCGCCGCCGGGATTCCGATCCCGATTTCCGGCCACCGTAGGTGCAGACTTGCGGACGGCGAGCAATGGGTGGCTCGCCGTCCGACCGTCCGGTAACTGTCCGGACCGAGCCCAAGTCGTCGACGGCGCGTATTGTTCCACGCGTGCCTCAGGGTGATGTCAGCAAATCGTAGGGGCCCAGCAGGGTCGAAGCCTACTGGGGCCATGGGTAGTGTGAAAACGAAACCCGGGGTCCTGGGACGAAGGCAACGAAGGAACAGGAGTCTGTTGTTAGTCAGTAAAAGTCTGACACTATCTCCCGCTCCGCCCAAGAGCGGGATTTGTCATTAGGTGATCTTCCTAACTTTAAAAAAAAAAAAAAAACGTAGAAATCCAAAATTAATTCTTACCAGACTAGTACAATACGATATAAGTGTGTAATGTTAGTGATTACCGTCGAGGCGGTATTTAGACCCGAGCCGGGCGAGGGTCTTAAGAGAGCCAAGAACGGTAATCATTAATTACTCACATGTGTCATACGACGTTTTACAATACACTTGTGAAGAAAACAACAGTAAAAATAGTAAAATTTTCTGTGCCATGGCGGTAAAAATCTGTTTTCTGTTTTCATAACGCGCGCATCATTTATTTTATTTACCCTTAGAGGAAGGCTAAGGTATTTTGATCATACTGCCTAGTCTTACCTTTATGCACCGTTTATGTTTTCTTGCGTGAAAAGTTTTACGATAATGTCTTTCGTAGTGTCAATAGTATACGGATGTAACATTTTAATGATTTTGTATTATTTAATTAAGTAATACAGCCACTGAACTTAACTGGAATAAAAAAAAAACATGCCAAAATCCGCGCGCATCTGAAAATGGCGGCCAAAGACTACAAAAAAAAATAAAAAAAATTTAAGGTACGATTTATTTACTAAATGTTTTTTATTAAATAAATCGTTTGTACAAGATAAATTTGTCTATTTTAACTTGTAAATTGGATGAAATATTATAAGTTAGTAAGACACTAATTTATATAGGTACTATTGAACGAGAATTTAATTGGAATTCAAAATTTGTTTTGCGAATAAAGAGGTTGAACAAAAAGGTTTTAACTACATTTTAGCACTAGTGCGTAATGGTAATCAAAATGTCACAGGTTGGTAACGAGTGCCATTATATACCTAAGTGCAGTGCAATAAGAGTCACTTTCTGAGCAAGTGTGTTGTAAAGTATGTTGCAATCCTCTTATGGTATAGAGGTTACATTGCTCCTAATCTTTTTAGGCTATTTAAGGGCGCAAAATATCGACGATTAATGTCGATAAAAAAAAATTGAAGAAACAAAAAAAAATAGCGGCTTGCTAATATAATGGCGGGTCAGAAAGTGAAAGAAATAATAATCTTACAGCTCACTTTTTAACGATTTCCTTACTTGAAGACAAGTCCTTTTTTAGGAAAGCCTTCATGTGAACAGTTCGGAAATCGCCTAAAAGCTAACCATGTCATGAGGCGATTTCGACTCGTTAAATTAGGTAGTTCCTTCATTTGACGTTTGCCGATAATTTTTCCAGAAGCTGTCAAATAGGATTGGCATAAATTTCTTTTTATTTTGTTATCTTTCTTCCTCCTTCTACAGGGCACAGGTTTTTTTGTTGTTGTAATGACGTATCTTTAATACTTTCAGGTATTTCATTTTGTGGTGCTATCTGTACATCTACTGAAGCATCATAAACAGTGGTGTCCATCTCCTCCTCATGTTGTGTAAGCAAACTAGGACTATCTGGAGAGTAGGTAGGATCAGCAACAGAATCGTCACTAGAATAGTCAATAGTAGCTTCATCAGGAGTAATTTGTTTTTGAGTTCCAGATGTACTTGGTTTGTGGATTAGGGAATGGGTCTTCATCGCCTGTAAAAAAGCGAACTATATTTTTTTTTTGTTGTTATGCGTTGTAATTGTGTCAACATGTAATACATTTGTTTTGCATATTGCATAAAAATGAAAGAAAAATATTTAAAACTTACCTTTATTCATTATTTAAGGCGAGATTTACTAACTTTCTGGCTCTTGAATCCATTATAAATACAGTTAATGCACAACACCACTACGACCGTCACACCAACACACTAATGAGGGAATACGTATTTAATTTTACTTCCCTCACAACGTTCGTCAACTTTTTATCAAGCACTTTAAAAAAGAGAGTTAAGTGAGGGTAGATACTTGAAAATATTATCGACACCAAAAACGGATCACTGTTACCGAGTTACTTAAGTCAGTCGGTGTAAGAGTTGTCATGCCGAGAAATAAAACTTAAGTCAACTTAAGTGGTTTATGTCGCCACTTGATTTGTTGATACGACTTAAGTTTTATGGTACAGTCGACTATTACGGCTGAATGGAGTGACGGTGACTTACGTGCTTATTCTAGTCAACGAATAATACAAAAACATGGGTGCTGTGACTTTCTACAATTTTGAGCTAAAATTGACTTAAGTGCTTTTAGCTTCCTACTGATTTTTCATAAGTCTTAAAATTTTTTTTAAAAAATAGCTTTATTGCATATCATATTGGCTTAAATTGCATATCGAGGAGTCTCCATTTAGGCATATAAATGCATGTAGTTGAAGGCTCCGCTCTCGTCTTATTAGTATTCAGGCAACTTTACTATTAGTTATTCACTAGACGCTTGTTGTAATTTTTGAGAAAATGCCTTTAAAACCTGAATTGTGAACCCATTGAGTTGATTGCGATTTATGATGAGAATAAATAATAATAATAAAGCTTTATTTATTCCATGCATAATAAATAATATACGATAACAATTATCACAATATTCAATTACAATTTAATACCTTAAATAAATTTGATTTCAATTGTAAATTCTATTTCTGTAATTACAATCAATTGATGAGAATAAGAGGTCAATATCCAAAGCGACGGTTCCCAAGAACAAAATCGTTTATGAAAAAATTATCAATTTACGGTATGAGGTTTTATAGTTCTGTATAAATAATAAAATAGTGTTCGATTGGTTATTTCAAGTAAATAAAATATGGATATTTACAAAAAAAGGACTACCTATTTTTTTTTACTAATATAGATTTCATCGTAGACTTTGCTGCATAATTTTGTTGTTATTTTAATCAATAAACAGCAGCAGTAATAAGCGCTTGAAAGGAAACTTAAAATAAAAACTTCATTTACAGTGAAAAGAAGTATCTGCCGAGAAAACACTGTTATTCATCATTGCAATGTATTATAAAACATCTACATTGCCAAGAAATAATAATAAGTTAAAATAATTACTCTTACGAGAGAGCAATCCGGGCTAGTTATAAAATGGGTCCTCGCGGGTCCCTCAGAAATAAATTCAAAGAAATCGATATAGTTACTCTGCCTTCTCTTTATATCTTAGAAAGTATTTTGTACGTTCGTAAAAACCTAGAACTTTTTAAAATTAGAAGCGTTTTTCATAACATAAATACTCGTAGTAAACACGAAATTGTATTACCCAAATGGAGATTAGCTAAGACCTGCAAGTCATTTTTAGTAAACAGCATACGCTTTTATAACAAGCTGCCAAAGGCGGTAACTGAACTTAGCGAGGGCAAGTTCAAAACCCATATTAAGCGTGTCATAACTAAAAAAGCGTATTACAAGGTTAAAGACTATGTCGAGGACACGCTTGTTTGGCAATGACTGCTTCTGCACATGTGTCCTTTTTTTTTCGGTGGGAAAATCATCTTATGACATCCCCCGCTCTTGGGCGGGGCGGGAGATAGTGTCAGACTTTTACTGACTAAAAACCCACCCCTGTTCCTTCGTTTCCTTTCGTACCAGAGCCGAGTCTTCCTTTCAGAATCAGACCCTTGGCCCCAGTAGGGTTCGACCCTGCTGGGCCCCTACATTTGCTGACATCTCCTTGAGGCGCGCGTGGAACAGCACGCGCCGTTCACGACTTGGGCTCGGTCCGGACGGTTACCGGACGGTCGGACGGCGAGCCACCCATTGCTCGCCGTCCGCAAGCCCACACCTACGGTGGCCGGAAATCGGGATCGGAATCCCGGCGGCGGTTGGGGCGTGAGGACCGCTGCCTCACGCGATCGGCCGCCTCCTTTGCAAGCATTACTGCTTCGCAGAAGGAGACGACCGCCTGCCATTCCTCCTCGCTCCGGATCATGGCCTGTACCAAGGCCCGGCGCGAGAGATCGCCGCCGCCGATCGCCCCCACGAGGACACGGCGTTGCTCTGCCCAAGCGGGACACACCTCCACCGTATGCTCCACCGTGTCCTCCGGGCGGTCCACACAGTGGTGACACCCGCTTCCGCACGAATCCGGTGCAGGAACTTCCCGAACTTACCGTGTCCGGTGAGGACCTGTGTCATGCGGAAGGTAATGACGCCGTGTTGCCTTTCCAGCCACTCCTCAAAGAAGGGACTTACCGCTGTAATTACGGCGTGCCCAACACTGGGTTGCGATAGTCGCTGTCGCCATTCCGCCATGAGATCCCGCCGGAACTCTTTCCGCCATGCCGTGACTTGTCGCGGCAGCGGAGTTTCACCCCGGCGTTGCATCTCCACGCACAGATCGTGCATGCGTGCAAGGCCTTTTGCTACCAGATCCCATGGTGGCTGACCAGCAAGGAGGCTCGCCGCTTCGCGGGAAACCGTGCGGTATCCCCGCACCATATGTATGGCCATGACCCTCTGGCAGGCGTTCAGCTGGGCCGCCGGTCGCTTTCGCAGTGACGGCGCCCACACCGGCGCCCCATAAAGGGCCATGGACTGGACGATGCCTGCGTAGAGCCTCCGGCAGGAGGCGTCTGAACCCCCGAGGTTGGGCAGGAGCCGTTTGAGGGCAGCCCCGTTCCGATTCAGTTTGGGAGCCAGACGTCGGAAGTGCTCCTCGAAATTCCACCAGCTGTCGAGGACGAGTCCCAGGTACTTCATCGTCGACCCGACGCCGATGTGAACTCCTCCTACCGTTAATTGGGAGCGCCGAGGCGGCGCGCTCCGGGGGCCGTGAAAACACATGGCCTCGGACTTGTGCAGCGCCACCTCGAGTCCCAACTGCTGGATCCTATCAACGACTATCGCAACCCCGCGTGTCGCTGATTCGACCGCCGCCTGGTACGACTCTCCCTGCGCAAGGACCAGCGTGTCGTCTGCGTAGCAGACTACGCTGACCCCGTCAGGGAGTCCGCCGCGCAGCACGTAGTCGTATCTGCACATGTGGCCTCCTGGTAACTCATAATATTGTGTACATCTATCTATTAACTGCTCCACATTTGTTGTAATATAAACATTTTCTCTTTTCTTTTCTTCCTACACATTGCTTTTGCAATATTTTTTATATTATTAGACGCCAACCACCATAAATTCGTTAGTAATTTTCTTTCACAACGTTGACAAATCATTTATTGATAATTGTAATTATTTATTTTTCTTGTTTTTTTTTTTATATAGCTTCTTTTTTTATGTGAATGTGAGAACACTGTGGACTTCGCGAATTCTTAGGTTACTTCCTATTAAAACTTACTTTTTTTTTAATGTGATTGATTTTATTGTGCTTTTGAGTACAATATCGACTGGTCTACACTGTTCTTACATATTTTTATAAATCACTTTTTTAAAAGAGTAAACATGGAGTTTCTTGCCGGTTCTTCTTCATAGGAAACGACCAATTTGGAACCGTGCACTAGCTTCTGACGTTTTATAAGTGCCCATGTAGGCCTATGTGAAATTAAAACTTTTGACTTTGACTTTGACTCTGTATCCGAGCAACAAGCATTAATAACAAAAAATTTATTAACTAAAATATAATCAACAAAATATACAATTAAAGTATATGTATAATTTGTTAGTTCTATATTTGCGCCTTGTTTCACCAAATAAAATATTTTTCTTTATTTTATTCTTTAATTTTTTTTTTTTTTTTTCATCGAGTCCTTTAGACGATTTCAAATTAATATCATATAGTAATTCTAATCATAATTATCTAGGATAGTTAGGTAGTTTACTTCTTCTGCATTATCTGGGTAAAAAACGGATATGATTCTTTATTTACTTTTCATTTGACCAGATCATACCAACTCTTTACCATCTTCTTTTTGTACTTATTTTTTATTGGATGATTTTTAATAATATCAATTAATTTTAATAAAAATATATTTAAAAAAAACAACAAATTTTAATCAATTGTATTTTTATTTATTTAATGAATTTTTAATTTATCTATAAATTTTTTGAATGTATTATTATTTTAATTAAACAATCGCTTTTTTTTTAAATTTAATCCTATAATTATTATACATAGCAATAATTATTTTAATACAATACGTCAATCTACTTAATTTATTTATTTACTTAAAAAAAAAACGAAAAGAGTGGGAACTATTTTTATTGAATTGATTTTAATTTTAATTGACGATGTAATATTATTTTATTTACTACGTTTGTGAGGAATAAATAAAGCTTTATTATTATACCTTTTTTTTTCTTAGGTCCTGGGCGTTTGGAAGGCATACGAGGAGTTGAAACCAACTCGCAGAGCCCTTTTAGATGCTTTTATTGGAAAGCGGTACCAACCTATGATTATCCCTGTCCGCGCTATGCTAGTGCATCCCACGACAACCCCCAGTTCGTGGGAAACTATTGCGAAATATGGAAAACTAAGATATAAAGCTATGGTTTTTGGAGCCTTAAGTGGACTGGTTACTAGGAACTATGTTAAGACCGGCGGGGGGGGGGAGGGGGCTGAACAATGTTATTTATTCTTATTCTATATTGTGATAAGATAATGTATGTTTATTGTTCATTGTTACAGTAAATAAAGAATACCTTAAAACTATTACATAACGATTAATATTGTCTGTAACTAATTAGTAATTATACATATATTTGGATGGTGGTCTCCAAACTAGGTAGAACCTGTATCTTGGGGACCTGAGTTGAGATAACTTTAATCTATAATAGCATTGTATCGGGCGGATACGCAAATTTTTTTTTTATATTTATCATAGAGGTTGTTGTAAACAATGAAACAATAAAATGAATAATAAAAAGTAAAAATAGGACAAAATCAAGCTAACTTATAATAAAGGTTTTTGTGTGTAGTGTATGTGTGTAGTATATGTGTACTTATATATGCCAAATAGATGCCGGACAACTTTAATTTTGCAGACATGTTCAATTTACAAATTAAGTCCCGAATACTTCTTCAGAGATAAATTTAAAAATCATCTCTGTATCTGTGGGGCACAGGCCTCCCCCAAGAATCGCCACAATGAACGGTCCTGTGTGTCTCGCATCCATCAGGTTCCCGCAAACCCCTACCAGGTCATCGGCCCACCAATGCGGTACATTTAAAGATATTAATGTAATTATACAGTTATTTATGAAAATATTTTGTATGCGATGTGCTTACAAAATATTTGACTTATTGTTTGGGGTGAGATCAAGATAAACCAAGATTAAAGATTATAAAGATAGCTATATTTCAACAATACCGATTAAACTAATACAAATGGAAAAACTATTAAAACTAATGAGGTGAATGAGATGAGATTGAGTCGCGCCCGATATGCTATCCGAATGCGTACTGACTGTATTTACTTAGGTAATACATAAAATAATAAAGGCAAAGAGCGCGGTGTCACAATTACGCTGACAGGTTAATTATTGTTCGGTGATTGACCCGAACATACTCCCGAGGGAGAAAAAGATAAGGTTAGTTAGTGGGTATAGTTAAATGAGTATGAACTTAATATTAACAAGGTGAAAACAATGTTCAAATAATACTAAAATAGTTATGTAGAATTAGTTATGTTAAAGGATGAGATAAAAGTAATGTACGTAACAAATTAAACAGAATCACTGCAATTCAAATCAGGAAGAGAAAACACGCGAAAGATCGGTGAAGAACCTCTATCTTCCGTTTTTTGTAAACACTCACTAGACACAGCTAGTCGCTTAGGATCATTTTTCACTAATTTACTACTAGATTGCCCATTTTCCCTAATTTCACTGCACTCAATCACAACACTTTCTGCAACGGTGTGTGGAGACGCCAACGCAGTTGCCGCAGTTCCCACAGAGATTGCCGACTGCTCTGCTGTAGAAGTGGGACGATTTCCTTTGCGTTGCCTTTTCCGCCAACGTTGAAAACAGTAAATGGCCACCAAAACCAAGATAACTGCTATGATGAGATAAGTAGCAGTATAAAGATGGATATCGTGGTAAGAGATATCGGTGCTCAAAGGTTCACTCTGTTTCATGATCTCAAGACTTCTCTTGATAGCTTCAAATTGCTTGAGGATGTCTGAGGTATTGAGATTAAACTCATATGAGATTTCCGGCATTGTGATATTTATCATGTGATTAATAGGGGATATTTCCGGCGAGATAATCTTTGTCGTCGTACTAATTTTACTGGACAGTCTTCTGTTCGAATACACCGTAAAATCTTCTGTTTTTACCAAACAGCCTTCCCCAACACGCAACAGACCAGCGCCTGATAGTCTGACTGCCTGAACTTGATTTTCACACAGAAGTTTGATGTTACATACGTCGCAGCATAAATAATTATACTTGTTTTCTGATGTTAATTCTCTCCAGTCATTCTTGCACGAGGTAGTTTTAGTTTTACAAGTTCTTGTGCCTGGGATCGTCTCACAAAAGCTATGATCATCTTTCATGTGGTGAATAGGCCTTCTGATATGGCACAGATTAGTCTCAGGATTTTTCAATATGCATGACTGCAGATCCTTGTCTGTGATAGGTAAATACGAATCCTTTCGCATGTTGATGGCTGCTAATTCCGAGATCGTTTCGACTTTCATCATCATGTTATTTTCCATAATGCGCGGGACCGGGATAAGATTGAATACCTCGTAAAGATCCCTTTCAATCAAGGGTATTCTTATTTCTATAATTAAGTATTTGCCGGAGTATTTGGCTCTTACTTTGAGCAAGCTGTAAAGATCTTTGAGGTTAAAGTTGTCTACAGGTACTACCAAGTCTCCTGATATTTGTGCTGATATTATATTTAGCTCTGATCTTAGTTGCTTCGGTGATATCAAATGAAAATCTAATTTTCCACTATAAATATCAGTAACTGTATCTAAAATTGAGTCCTGGATTCGTCGAAGGGTATACAACAAGTTATTGGCAGTAAAAGCCGAGGTTATGAAGTCGGTGACAACGGTTAGGTTTTGCACTTGCAGAGCGAGATTTTTGTAAGAATCTTGGAGAGTGTTAAGCTTTTGATTGATTAGTTTGTGATGTTTGTTTATAGTACTCTCTATCCTTTTCATGAGGTTAAATTCAGCTTCTACGACCGACGTCTGGTTTTTCCAGAGGTTGTATAAATGGTTTTCATTATGTTTTAAGAGGTCAATATCCTGCTCATATTTCTCTGCAAATCGTTGGTCCAACACTCCGAATAGACTATTTGCAACGTAGCCAACTCCGTCTATTAAGCCGCGTCGCCGGCGTCTCTCATTAGTCATAAATGAGTCATTTATCAGGACTATATTATCGTAATGTTTGATTTCTTTGAACTCGTGCTCGAGTTGTAACATGACGCCGTCGCAAGGTGTTTGAGTTCTAATGGTAGCGCATAAGGTTTCAAGATACTTGATATACTTTATTAGTGCCGCCGTTCCATCTTGATAAGGATTTGTGTCGTAATAGACTATTAAATGCCAATCATCTCTGACTAAATGCATATTAGACACTTTGTCGAAATAGACACTATTGTTTGTCAGCTGGGTAAAGTTGTAAGATGCTTGAGTGATGTTTATTAGTGACAGCAAAAATAATGTCAAAGATAAGACTATAGCCGAGAATGATATAGGACGTTTTCTTTTCACCGCTGGAAATTTATCACCAACTTTTGGGGTATCTGGCTCTTGATCATTTTCATTAGGATTTGTTGGCAGTAAGGACAGCTTAACCACAGGGCGTTTTAAGACCCCGTTTTTGGTGTTAAGTGTGACGACTCTTACGTGTCCGTCGCTTCCAGGATGCAGCGCTACTACTCGACCTAGACTCCATTTTCCTGGTGGAAGGTTGTCCTTTATAATAACGATGTCGTCAAGGTTGAGGTCCTTTTGATGCTGACGCCATTTGGACCTCGTAGAAAGCTGCGAAAGGTAGTCAGTTTTCCACTTGTTCCATATATCTTGGTAGATTTTTTGTGTCAAGTGCCACCGTGTGCGAAGATCATGCTCTGTTTCGAAGATCGTTAAGTTGGGGCCACTTGCTAAAAAGTGAGCCGGGGTCAAAAAGTCCAGGTCCTCAGGGTCTTCTGTCAGAGGACACAGTGGCCTGGAGTTCAAACACGCCTCGAGTTGATATAGTAGGGTAGTGTATTCCTCGTAGGTTAGTTTTTGTTCTCCAACGACACGCTTGAGGTGATGTTTTAGGCTCTTCACTGCAGCTTCCCAGAGTCTGCCAGCAGATGGCCATGAAGGGGCGTTAAAGTGCCACTCAATGTTCATTTCAGAGATTGTTGAGGTTACTTCTTGGTCACACAAGATGTTAGAGA
Source organism: Mythimna pallens (assembly GCA_961205895.1). Lineage (NCBI taxonomy): Eukaryota > Metazoa > Arthropoda > Insecta > Lepidoptera > Noctuidae > Mythimna > Mythimna pallens. The sequence continues at coordinate 23,504,095 of OY540842.1, read as the reverse complement.
TTTCTGCAAACTCTTGTTTTAAGATTTTGTTGGCTCCTATGAAGTTAGTTCCCTGATCACTATAGATGTGCCCAGGAACTCCTCTTCTGGCCGACATACGTCGAAGCGCAGCAATAAATGCTGACGCTGTGAGATCTGAGACGATTTCTAAATGTATGGCTTTAGTTACCATACAAACAAACACTGCGACATATCCTTTACAGGTTTTAATGCCACGGCCCTTGTTTGCCTTAATAAATATGTGTCCGGTGTAATCTATTCCGGTGTGGTAAAAAGGTCGGCTTGAGGTAGGTCACCCATGATTTGATGTTGTGATATTGGGTTATTTCTTCTACATTTGACACACATTCTTAATCGTTTCTTTGTGACTCTATTTCCTCCAAGAATCCAGTATTTGTGTCTTATGAATCCAGTAGTCACTTTTACTCCGCCGTGGAATACAAGCTCGTGGGATTCGTCTATGATAAGATCCGCCAATTTCGATTGATTCGGGATTATGATGGGATGCTTCATTTCGGGATCAAGATTTGAATGTTTAAGCCTGCCTCCGACACGGAGTAATTGATTACTGTCTAGTATGGGATTGAGATTGAGAATCTGACTTTTCTTATTTAATGGTTCATTATTTCGCAATCGTGATATTTCTTCGTTGAAATATTCATTTTGCATGTGCTTAATTAACATTTCTCTTGCTGTCTTTATATTCTGCAGAGTAAGAAAACATGTACGTTTTTTCTTGTAAACAACAATGTCAATAAACTTGTTGATGTAGGCTAATACTCGAGTAACTTTCCTTAAAGTGCTATATTTTGTTAATAGTTGATTAATTATTAAATTTTCGGGGTTAACAATGACCGTGGTTACTTGCTCCTTTTTTCTGAGTTCTTCGTTAATAATGCTCGACTCTCGAATCGGCATCATATGCGATTCGTTGGGCTTATATTGTGGTAACCAGTCGGGACCTTGCCACCACAGCGAGTGATTGGTTAATTGAGCAGCAAGTAAACCGCGGCTTGCGCAATCTGCGGGATTTTCTTTGGATTTTACGTAGCTCCAGTTATTTTTAGGGATTGTTTCGGTTATAATCCTCACGCGATTTGCAACAAAGGGTTTCCATTTCTCCGGTTCGCCACTTAACCAACCGAGAACAGCTGTTGAATCAATCCAACCATACACATGCACCTTGTAGCTCGATAGGGATAATATGATTTTACGCATAAGTTTTGACAACAAGAGGGCGCCGCAAAGTTCCAAGCGCGGGATCGATTGTGGTTTCTTTAGCGGTATTACTTTTGATTTCCCTGCAATAAGGGTCACATGTGTTTCATTTGCTCTTTGTATTTTGCAATACACGACGCAAGCGTATGCTTTTGTGCTGGCGTCGCAAAAGCCATGGAGTTCAATGATATCCTTCTTCAGGGTTTGAATCCAACGGGGTATTTTAAATCGAGATATATGGGATAAATCGGCTTTAATAGTGTTCCACTCTAACGCGATTTCCTGAGGGACAGGGTGGTCCCAACTCAGGTCTGACTTCCATAGTTCTTGGAACAAGATCTTAAGTCTTATCGTGACTGGTGCTAACCAGCCCAAAGGGTCAAAAATCTTAGATATTTGAGATAAGAATTGCCTTTTTGTAAGGATGTCTTGTGAGATAAATTCTATAGGATGAAAGATAAATTGATCAGTTTTTGGTTCCCACCGAAGACCTAAAGTTTTGGTTGACTCCGGTTGCTTGAAGTCAAAGTTTTCCTTTTGAGGTGCATCAGAGCTGTCTATTATTTCCGGTAAGTTTGATCGCCATTTTCGCAGGTTAAACCCGCCAGATTTCAGGAGGCTGATCATTTCCGCCTTGAGCTGTTGAGCTGCTCTCGCTGAATGTTCACCATGTATGAGATCATCCATGTAAAACGAGTGTTCTAAGATGTCAGGAGCGCAACTTTGTAGATAGTTTGGCCTTTCATCGATGGCTAGTTGCTTCAGTGTCATCATGGCTAAAAAAGGTGCGGCTTTTGTGCCATAGGTAACTGTCGCTAACTGATATTCTTTTAAAGGTTGATATTGATGATCCCGCCAGATAATTTTCTGATATTTCTGATCATCGGGATGTAGCCAGATTTTGCGGAACATTTTTTCTATATCTGCCGTAAAAGCGAATCTGAATTGTCTCCATTTTAAAATAAGGCTCTGAAGGTCCTGTTGTAAATTGGGTCCTCGGCACATAAGATCATTGAGGCTGTGCCCGCTCGAGGTTTTTGCCGAGGCATTAAAAACAACTCGCAATTTAGTGGTTGATGACTCAGCTCGTTGTACGCAATGATGGGATAAGTAGCAGTCCGGCTGTACGTGTTGTGCAACGGGTGTCATATGTCCGAGCTCTAGGTATTCTGATATAAACGTTTTATAGTCACGTGCCAGTGCTGGTTGTTTATTTAATTTCCGCTCTATTTGGAGAAATTGAGCAATCGATTTTGCTTTCGACTCGCCTATGCTTTTCTCAAAATTTTCTCTAAATGGTATTTTGACGACATAGCTTCCGTCTTCCCGCCTATAGGTCGAAGATTGGTAGAGCTCGATGCATTTTTGATCTTCTTCTGATATTGATGGAGATTCATGAATGTCCTCTACTTCCCAAAATTGCTGGATCTCTTCGATATTATTTAGGATCACATTGCAATGATACGTTTTGTAGTTGCCGCTTAAGATCCATCCCAACTGGGTTTGTTGGGCGATGGGCAACATACCTTCGGATCGACAGATACCGTCCATAAGGATAGTGGAATAGATATCTGCTCCGAATAGGATATCAATAGGCCTACTTTTGTAAAATTCGGGATCTGCTAGAGTTATTTGATTAAGAGTAGGCCAGTCTGGCTTAGGTAGGGTACAGCCAGGTAAGTTATTAACGAGTCTATTCATTATATATACGTCCGTTTCAAAGATGAAATCGCTAACCAACGACGAACATTTGACAGTAAGCATGCCCTTACAGTTATTTTCCCTATTTCCTATTCCTGAGATATAGCCGTTACATTTCCGCCGCGGTAGCCTTAACAACTGAGCTGCACTTTCTCTGATAATGGATGTCTGTGATCCTTGATCTAAAAGAACTCTCATTTTATGGTAAGATCCATCGGCTGCTTGTACTTTAATTATTGCTGTGGCAAGCAGTATTTCTGAGGGTTCTTTAAGAAGCGACGCAACTGTGTTACTTTCTTGCTGCTGAGATGGCGATTTCGTAATCGTAGCTGCATTAGACCTGGGCCGAAGCGAGGTAAAAGATTCATGCAAAATGGTGTTGTGATCTTTATTGCATTCCTTGCATCTTATTTCGGAAAGACATTTTTTGCCATCATGAAAATGTAAACAATTAACGCAAAGGTTCAAGTTAGCAACAGTGTTTTTCCGTTCATTAGGTTGCAATTCCAATAATTTTTGACATGTATGAATTCGATGATCATTGGTGTTGCAAATAGGGCATTGCTTGCGATAGTTAGTTTTGTTTTTGGACTTTGACGTTTGCGAAACTTGATTTGTTGAGTAATTCGTTTTAGGATTGTTGTAATTTCGTTTAAAACTAGAACCTTTTGAAAATGATGGCTTGCTATTGTTGTTGGATTGAGATTGGGATGATTTTTGCGTAGAATTGTCAAGCTTTTTACGAGAAGTTTCCAGCATCATGAACTTTGTTTCCAAGAAATTAAGGAAATCTTCCAAGACTGGTAATTCTCGTGGGGATTTTAAAGCTTGTAGATAATCCTCGTATGTATCTGCGTCCAATTTTTGAGACAATATACATACTAGAAAAGGATCCCAGGAGGACACATCGACTCCCAGGTTCTTGATAGCATTCACGCTCTCGTAGGTCGTGTCGTGAATGCGTTTTATATGATTTGACGATTGTTGCTGGTTTGTAGGGATATTCATGAGATTATTAAGATAAGAGGTGAAGATCAGTCGCTTGTTATTATAACGATGATTGAGGATATTCCAGCATACAGGATAATTGTCAGAGCTTATTTGGAGATGTTGGATCAATTTTTCGGGCTCACCTTTGATCTTGCTCTTTAGAAACTGCATCTTTTGTGCATTTGACAAAGACGGGTTGTTATGTACAGCTTCGGTGAAAAGATCTTTGAATGAAATCCACTTGTTGTAATTTCCATCAAAGGTGACTATCTCCATTTTCGGCGTAGATTTTTCAATATGTGCAACGGACCACATTTTCTTATTGATGTCTTTCTTGATTTTGTTGTAATATTTCTCATAATGAGTAAATTGTTCTTCGTATTCGGAGTTTAATCCGCCATACTCGTTGTCCAGCTCCCAATGAAGTGAGTCAATGGCCGCCCAACGAGATTGTATCGTCTTCAGGATATCTTCAAACTCCCATTTTTCCGTAACGAGATCAAGGTCGATATTGGAAGTTGTTCTCAAGAAAGCCTTAAAGTTGGTAGCTTGCTTTTTGAAGAGAGCTTCGGCCTTACTCCCTTCTGGTGTAGGGGTTTTAGAAGCAGAGTGAGATGCGAGGTTCGAGGTTTGAGATTCCGCAGTAGGTTGAAACGTAGGAGGTTTCAGTTCAGGGATTTGTGGTCTGTTAGCTAGAGGATTATAGTTTTGAATGGTAGTTTTAATATTGTTATATTTTTCCTTCATTTGATCGTATTGCTTAGTACTGAAATATGCATGAGATTGATCACCAAAAGACAGTAAAGTCATATGGTTATTATGGAAGTCTGTAAAGTATTGTTCCAAGGTAGCTAATCGACGACGTAAGTAGTCAGAGGTCTTGCGCTCGGCACCATCCTTCTTGAAATTGGTGAAGAGCTTATCTACGGCTTCGATTAGTTGTTGTTGGGTGGCTAAAATGTCATCCATCTTACAAAGATAAAAAAGAGACCTTACTTGGGCTGAAGGCTTCTTTGGAGATCAAATGTCCTTGCGATAGCTGCAAGAACAAACCTGGAATAACAGCGCGATGAGATACCGCGATGATTTCGTAATACCAGGGTTAACAGGATCAGCAGGATGACGGCTCGTTTCCGGCCGGAGCTCCTAGATCAGCTAGGATCCACAGGATAATGAGATTTGTGGAGAGTAAATCCACTGAGTTCGGTTTGCCAGGGTCTGGCTCCAAGCGAGACACTTACACAGCACAATTAGTAGGCACACGCGTAATAGTCCCGCTCCGATGGCTCGAAGGACCAATGTTTGGGGTGAGATCAAGATAAACCAAGATTAAAGATTATAAAGATAGCTATATTTCAACAATACCGATTAAACTAATACAAATGGAAAAACTATTAAAACTAATGAGGTGAATGAGATGAGATTGAGTCGCGCCCGATATGCTATCCGAATGCGTACTGACTGTATTTACTTAGGTAATACATAAAATAATAAAGGCAAAGAGCGCGGTGTCACAATTACGCTGACAGGTTAATTATTGTTCGGTGATTGACCCGAACACTTATAAATAATATTTATCAAAAATACAATTATATCCATACTAATATTATAAATACAAAAGTAACTCCGTCTATCTGTTAAACTTTAACACTTAGTCACAAAATCGATTTTGATGAAATTTGGTACATAGATAGACTATAAATTAGTCAAAAGTCAAAGTCAAAAGTTTTTTATTTCACACAGGCCTACATGGGCACTTATAAAACGTCAGAAGCTAGTGCAATCATATTAGTAATGCTAGGAACAAACACTAATACGTGGTTTATGCGACCACGGTCAAATAAACACGGATCTTTAGATGCCAATGCATGCATTTTAATGATCCCAGTCATATTCAGGAATATTAATTAACTTTGATATGAATATTAACGCTGTAGAATTTTTTGCTATTGTAATTGTGGAAACAATTTGGATTGTTTTATCTTTTCAGTAATTTTAATATTCTCTGGCAGTTCGAATTCTTTATGCAGCCTACTCACATGTCTTTTCTTTGGCATTGTTCGTCGAGTCGTTAAGATCCTTTAGTAGTTCTCAGTTGAGCTACACGAACACTGAGAAATGCATGCACAGACATTTAGTCTGCATGGGTCTTATATGATTTCCTCTGAGTTTGTTTCTAGGAGATACCGGCCTCATCTGACAATTTGCGTGTAAATGGTCAATTATAACTTATTTATAAAATAAATATCATTTTTAATTGATTATCGTTGAGGAATATTCGATTTCTTTTGTACTACGCAAGTGCACAGGATTGCCTAAATGATCAATAATGATCTACTCCACAATGCAGGTGCTGACTGTACATCCAATCCATTCACAGCGTCTACTAGGACATGATCACGACCTGGATGCAACTCTCGCGTACTGCTGTTTTGCCTTTAAAAAGTTTAACTTGAATGTTACCTGCGCTGTCTTCTTTGTCGTTCTTTGTCTACAGATAACTGTGCCACTCACAGTGTGCACGGAATGTATTTCGGTTCTCTGAAAATAATTTTATCAAACATTATTCATTCCTACACTAAACCAACCAGCAAACTTTGATATTTTAATTCTAAGAAGTCAAGAAAATATATTGTTTTCGAAAAATGTGATAGAACAAGTCATTACTCATCACAGCGCGCTAACAAGAAGGCAGCGTTGACAGACACGACTACACAGTGACACGTCACGACGCGCCTCGCAGCAAAGGAAGAGAGAGGCAAGGTGGCGCGACTAGGCGACGCGAGAACTGAGCGAGGCGTGAGCCAGCTGAGGCGTGTGCGGGCGAGTCGTGAGCCAGCCGAGGCGTGAGTGGGCGAGGCGCAAGCCAGACGCGGTGGAGGTGACGCTCGTGTTTACTTCATTTAAACGGCGCGAGCCAGGCGCGACTCACTGTGACATCGACCGTACCTCACGCCACTGAGAGCTGACACTATTTATACGCTACACAGTTAAACAGCCACAAAAAACATGGTCATTACTGAGTATTTGCGTTTCCAGAGCTTGAACTGTAGCGCGACGCTAAACGCAAGTAAATGTCCCAGCAAGGTAATTTACTGAACTGATAAGAGAAACAAAAAGTTTAGGGGAACTAGTCCGGGCCGACCGCTCGCTGTGTTAAGACCGCAGATCTGTTCCCAGGATAAGGAGCATATTGTTTACGAGTGTTTGTTCCGACTCTTGTTGTTTATCCATACATGAAGCTAGTTCAGCGGCACGATACGTGTTTATCTACCTCTAATTCTAATAAACAAAACAGATTCATAAGGGTAATTCGTTCACCTTGTAGTTAAACTTGTGAGAGGCTCATTAACCCCAACAACCACACGCGTCGTGAATGTTGAGCACACGTGCGTCGAGTGTCTCTATCTATCATAGGACACAAGCGGGCGCCCTAGCCGCGCCCGTGCCGCAGCCGTTATTACATATCATCAATACTTTTCGACGGCGGCACACATCGCACTCCGCATCATAACACTCGGTCACAGCGGGCAGCGCCGGGTAACTTGCTCTGTTTGCTGCACCGCCGCGAGCCGCAACTAGTTGCGTGCTCGAGCACTCACCCGAACTTTACTAACTGCATACGGTTGCACTAAATGCACTAACTGCTGAAATTGCCACGACGAAATTTTTACATTTTACATGAATAACTTAAACACTTAGCCTCGTCGTTTATACCGCGTACATCGAGGGACTGGAACCTGCTGCGGTCTTCCCGTCCGATAATAATTTAGGAGTTTTCAAGGCTAGAGTGAATAGGCTCTTAATAAACTAGTGCGCTGGTGCTGCAAAATGCCACCCGGCAGCTTTGGACTTGGTGGAAAAGCGTACGAAGACGCTAATTGGTGGTCCAAATCTGGTTCTAATCTGGGACCAATCTACAAAGCCTTGAGCACAGGCGTAGGGTAGCCAATCTTACGGGTTTCGACATTTTGACAATCCAAAATTGCCTTTAATTGGTCTATTTGAAAAATTGGTGTTTTACATGATGCATTTTGGAGAGTGTGCGCGGGAATTGCATGACATTATTCCACCATCTCATTTCTACCATCGGATAACCCGACGAACGGCGAGTATCCACTTTTACGTTGTTGAAACCTCTACGGTCCGGACCGAGCGTTTCGCCTCGTCGTTTATAGTTTATACCGCGAACATCGAGGGACTGGAACCACTAGCCTGCTGCGGTCTTCCCGTCCGATTATAATTTAGGTGTCTTCAAGGCTAGAGTGAACACGCTCTTAATAAACTAGTGCGCCTCACCTTCAACAATTGCATTACTACTTACCATCAGGTGGGATTGCAGTCAAGCACTAGTTTATAACAATAAAAAAAAAACTTAAATCAGTTCTTTAAGCAACACGAGTAAAGAATAAAAACGAAATACCTAAATATAAATTTAACAAAAAAAACAGTAACACACACACACTTAATATGTGTCTTTTAGAATTTCAACAAACAATGCATTCATTGTAAACTTAACACTTAGCTTGCCAATAGCTTAACTAGCTGAAGAGAAGAGCGAGCGCTTCCACAATAAGTCGTACGTAACAGACGTAAACATGGTCGATGTGTAGCAGCCACACGATCCCACGGCTGAACTCCCTCACTATTTAATGTGTTTTGTTTATGCTGGAAATAGAGCGGTAAGTCTACGCGAGCTCCGGAAAGCGCCCCTAACTCCACCCGTCCGGCCCGGCCCGGCACGGGCGACGCCGACACACTACATTAACCCGACAACTATATTTGAAATGGAAAATAATATATTATGCTAAATGTGAGACATCTTTCTGCTGGGACTATCGTTAAAGCTGAATGTTAAGGAGACAGGAAGTGAACCAGTCGCGATCTGATGCAACAACGTCTGGTAATTTGACGTCACGGCGCAGAGTCACACCTCGCTACGCGCTATCGCGCAGTGACTTGTACTGTATATAGTTCAAGTGACAGCAACCAGTGGCTCTACTGAGTGCAGCTTACATTAGGTATATACTAAGGAGGCCTCTCCGCAGTAGGTACCAGTGTCTGCACTTTGACATATCTGTGGTCTGCACAAAGCAAGCTTATCACTAACTGATCACTAAACTCTGCCGATGCAAACAGAAGGCTATTAATCTTTTCTTGTCGATTGTCGATCGCAGTTATAGATTTAATTAAGATAAGCGTTATCTATTGTTTCTGTGAACAAAGCGGGTCAAGCGAGCTCCTGAAGCGGTTCCCCGACTCCGCCCCAGGTTCGAAATAATATTAATTTATGTGTAACTAACGAGAACTATCACTTGCAAGTTTCTCGACGTTTGCTATTCAGTAAACATATTAACGAGACGGGAAGGAAACACAGACGTCTCTAGAGGAGTGCGGGGAACTGGCTCGGTCTCGCATGCGGTTACTTACCGCATGCGAGACCGAGCCAGTTGCAGGAACAACTCGGCGGCTGTGTTTTCATTGTTGCCATTAGTCCTGAAGAAGAAAGGAATCACAGTAAAAGTTCAAGTCAATAATGTCGTGCGGCGTCAAGAATAGAATCCAGTCGCGTCGGTGCGAGTACAAAATGTATCAGTCGCGCCTCACGAGCTCTCAGGCACGTTACTATTATTTGCTCTCGGTTAGAGAGTAAATAACAGCTGCAACTTTGTCCACAGTGCGCGGCGGCGCGAGCTCGGGCACAGCGCGACACAGTGTGCTGCTGGCGACACGGTGCCTGCACATCCGCGCTCGTACGGTAGCTCGTTAGCGACAATTTCAAGTAGTTTCAGTGTTAACACCGCGTAAGTAAGTTTTATTTGCCTTACTTGGTTGTAGGTGTTTTCTGCAGAGTTATCTCTTTAGACACCACAGATATCGTCAGGGCGTTTAATTTCCAGGTATTTAAAAAAACCTTCACACACAATACGTGGCGTATAGTATATGGTTGACAAGTACGCCAAAGTAATTAACTGCGCGACTATTGATCTAGGACTGAGACAAAAACATAGAGTGTAATTTAATCATTGTTTCATATAAACTGCTTGTGTAGAAGGAGCTCGAAGTAATGAGTTGATGTTGTGTTACGAGTTACAGTTAGTGTCAACAGTACATTAGCGGCGTCTCGTCACGGCGCGCGGCGGGAGTTACCGGTGTAAGGGAGGAGAACATGCATGATTTACATAATGCTAATAAATAGTGTCGTTAGTCACGGAGCTCGTGTCTCCGCGCTGTGGCTGGGGCCCGAGGCCTGAGTCCTGAGTCCCGAGGCCCGCGCCAGAGGGCACCACGCACATACCTGCAGAAGGTTCAGTCAGGTGCAATGTATCGAGGTAACATTCCTGCATAGAGGCCATATCGCAATAACACTACTTTATAGAAAACAGAAAGATGATAGACTAAAATATCAAAATGATATGAGAAGGTCAAAAGGTTAGCTTGCGCAGCATCCGTTAAATAAGAACTGCTGTAAGGAGCTGAGAAATACAAACAGTCTGCAGAGGTAGGCCACTCATGTAGCTTGTCACTCACTGCTTCACGTTTGTGTGAGCACTGGCTCTTCTGCTCATCCCTATAGCGCTCGTTTACTGATACGGTGTAGTACATGCTATCGTAAATCCCACCTTCATGTAGAGCAGACTCGCTCTGAATTATATCCACGAAGTCAATTTAAGGCTCGACAACCTCGAAGCTAAGAAACAATGGATCGCAGCGTGGTACATCCACATATCGTGCATGGCAAAGCTATGAGGGGCAGATCTCGTGACGCCACGACCTGAGTTTTTATTAAAACCCAAGCAATCTAAAGTTTGAGAAGTAATCATGAGTTGGCTCTGGCACACTTCTTTGTGTGCAGCCGATGATTGCGGCTGATCGACACGGAGTCGCGCACAATGCATGAGAGTGATGGGAGATTGTTGAGGTTTTAGCACCAGAATTATAGTTTTTGAAAATCCTTTTCTTAAAACTTTCATTAAAAATGAAGAAAAACCGTCAAGTTACTCAGGAAAAAATCAGGATTTAATTCTTTTTTCTTTTACAACAAAGATACATATTACCGTAATGTGTTTAAGTATATATCTTACCTCTAATGTGCGTAAATCAGTTAGTGTCTAAACACACTATGCCGAAACTACAAAATGCAGTTGCGCAACTTAGTGTGTATTCAGTGTCAAACTATATTTTATAAGAACGCAAAAATGCAAAACGACTTTAATTTCGGGGATCAGCGTCAAAAAGCGATGAAACTGTGAAACAGTGACTGCCGAAAGTAAGTTATTTTGTATTTTTTTTTTATTAAAAAGTTATTTGTTATGGCAAAACTTATAGTTTTATCCATGAATGAATCAAAAAAGTTTATTTATTTATTTTTTAATTTATATTTTAGTGCTATATTTTATTGTGTCTTACAAGAGACTCGAACTCTGAGTATGTTTCGATGTTTATTCTAAGGTGTAGTCAGCTAGGTAACACCGGCTTCATCTAGTTTAAAGGAACGAATTACGCATAAAAGTGTTATTTACAATTTATTTGCAAAATAAATATCGCTGAATATTTATTATATATATTCTATTCTGGTATTCAGAGATGATTACAAACTACGATAATTATGTTGGTATTCGTAGTTGTAGAAGTTTTGTATCATTGATCTGCGGCTCCTTTGTTCGACTCGCACAATGTCTCGATCTTGACGAACAGTAGGTAACTCTTTGTTGACAATTAATCAAGAGTTGCCTGGAGCTTTTTCTGTCCGTCACTTGATCACATCGTTGCTTCCCCGAACACCGCAAACGAAACACATATAAAAAACTACTAAACGTTTAACGTTTGTGATACGTGTAAGTTCCTGTTTAACACGCATTCCACATAGTTCGGTGACGCACTCGTACCCACACGTACGTACAACGTTCAGCTTGCGTCATCGCACACGTGTGAAGCTCAGATCTCTGTGAGGCGGCCGCCACAGACTTGATTGGCGTCACATAAAAATGTCGTCAAGTTAATACTCCCGATAAATATTCAGCGTCGTCCGAGATCACAGACGGACAGTCCGGAGCGTGTGATGTGTCACGTGATAGCCGAGCTCATATCTTAGTTTATGATCCGACCTCATCTTACGTAATCACGAGCTGAATGAAGATAAAAGAGGACATATTAACCTCGAGTGCAGCCTTACGTCTGACGGAGATGTACGACTTGCCCTCGGTATAATTAATAGGTATTGTTAAACGTTGGCCTAAATAAGATGACATCAGAACAGCCGGGCTAGAGGCTATATTACTTGTGGACCGCGGCTTGCGCCGGAATTCGCTCGCAGTTCGTCCTTCGACGTTAGACGACGGCCAGTGTCGACACAATGGAAGAATTTCTCATTACATCGATCTCGGCAGATAAACAGAATACCATCCCTTTGACTTTCAAAAGTTCTATTAAAACAAGGCGCAGAATTGAACAATAGGGGCCTGCGATGTCTGCAGCCTCCTGAGCGAAGTACTAGATCAATATGCCAGGTGTATGAGTCACTATATGTGCTGCATGTGCCGCATCTTGCGCTGAGCGCATACAGTGAGCGGGTCCCGGCGGCGCCACAACAAAGTGCCACAAACGTGTTTTTGCTTTTGTTAAACACACCTACTCGGTTACATTAATTAACGTCAGTTCATCACGACAGGAGTGCACGCTAATATCGCCTCTATTCTCTAGTGGCAAAGTTACAACCGCCTTGCGCTCGGCTGGCGCTGGCGCGCTGGTGACGCAACGCTCGGTACAAAGGGTTCGCTAACTACCTGCGCGGCGCGCGGTCGCCGGACAAATATTTACAGGCGGAAGGTATTTCACCGGAACGCGAAGTTATGCGTGTACTGACTCCGGAGCTAGGAGCAAGTATTTATTTAGGAGCCTTTACTATCTGAAATTAAAGATTTTATTAATTCCAGGAGGTGCGAGCCCAGACTCGCGACTGTTCGCTCACGTTCTGGTTGTATTGTCGGCGAGCTCCGGGGGGTAGTTCACAAAGAACAACGCGCCATGTTTACAGCGCTCCAAATAAAAGTACGAACAATTTATTGTTATTTACTTTATGCATAATAAATACAAAGTCAGCGAGTTACTAAGCCGCGGCGCTGCGCGGGCTTCACAGCGTGTACTCGGAGTGACGCGGTGACACTCGAGACCGCGCTGCTAATTTGTATCTTAGCAAAAGATTATGAAGTCTGTTTGTAATGTGAGGGAGGTGAAGTATGGTGGGTGGAGGGGGAGGGGGGAGGTAGCTCATCAAGCGACGCCAACCGTATGCTAATGAGCGCTACGATGAGTATCGATGATAGACGCCGTGACACACAAACACACACACGCAGATTAAGTCACAACACCAACACAAGTATGGTAATTTCAATCAGCGGCTCAACAGATTGGTACAGCAAACAACTACGAACACAAGTTTCCTACTACAACAACCTACTGATTAGACGAGTTGACAAAAGATACGAAAACTCGCCGCCAACTCGCGTTCATGACTAGAACTAGAGCGAACACACGCGCGCAACTTCAAGCGGTTTCAAGTGAAACAAGCCCGAGACCTGCGGCGACAAGCAACAAGATGGCCGCGCCGGCGCCGGCGCAGCGCTGCCCGACAACTACTTAAACTTTGTAACTTGCGGCACAGTCCGCCCCGCGTCCTCGTCGTCCATGTGGTGACGTCCGGCGCCACACTCACTCAGTTATCGCAACAACTGTTCTCCAGCGAGAACAAATATTAACTGGATACTTTGTCACCAGCCAGTAACGAAAATACATGAAATATAGCTCGGCTTCAATCCTGATTGAAAATTAAATAGTAAACCATTAATTGGAAGAAAAACGCAAATGTCCACGAATAAATCGAATCATATCGTACAACTAACTATACTAACTACGCTATGTCGCACTGTCGCACAATCAGTGAGGGATGAACAGTTGACTAAACTTTAATAAATTGAGCCGTTTTCAGAGGAACACCGTGCAGACCGAGCCTCACTGAGAATCAAACAAATTAGCATTCAACTTGCTTTACTGTTAAATCGTACGTATTTATAGAAACGAAAAGCGACGACTCCCGGGCGCGCAATTAATGTAAATTATTCTATTTTATATCCATTTACTTTCATTATTTAAGGCTCGTTTGTGATACATATCTAAGTAACAGCGCAAAACAACTGACGCATGTTACAGAAACATTCCTTCTCTTCGTAGTAGGCTACGTGCTACGCTAAGGTGCTACGTCGTAGACACACCTGCTACGGCGTAGCCAAAACATCAACTACGGCGTAGCAATCGTAAGCTAACCCTAAAGTTATTGTGTGTTGTTACTTCTTGCTCGAATGGCTGAACGTAACGGGGTAGACTAAGTCCTAGAATAGCACATAGGAAACTTTGTACCTCGGGGTATGACGCGGGTGAAGCCGCTGGCAGCAGATACTCTTATTTATATTACAGGAAATCGAAATTAATAAAATCCTTTACATGTTTAGAAGTTTATCAAGCGCGTGCTTGTAATGACGTGACGTGAGCAGGTATACTGTGCTCGAGTTACACGTATAAGTTATTTGCTGGAGGCTGTAACGCGAGATGCCGGCGACGGGTCATTTGTCACTGCGAGCAATATTCAATCATCAGCCGTCGACCCCGTTCCGCCCTGAATCACATCGAGGTGACGAACACCGTTTAACTTTGACTTTTAAAGACTCCTTTACATTGAGAGAGTAGTATAGATTTGTTTCGGACTACATATGTTCCAATTTGTGTTGCTACTGCATGAAGATGTATGCGCGACCGAGGGCATAGGAGCACGGGGACTCCGGGGGCGGGGGGGGGGTCTCTGCTCATACTCAGTCACACACTAAATCTCGTTAACTACACCCCCCCGACAAACCGCAGCCCATGAGTACATTGCCATGAACCCCACTATCAAGCGCATCGTCATTAATATTATTCTAAATTACACTGGAATAACTTCACATTTTCACAGCTTTCTAAATAATTTTGTGTATGTGTAAAAATTAAAAAAAAAACACGTGCTAAAATACAACCATGGGCGCATAAATATATTTATGCACAGAGATCGACTTAATTTTTTTAAATTTCATTCGTACACACGGTGACTTTAATAGCGTAGCAGGGCACACTAACATGATAAATGTGTGCGTAAACGCTAGCGCGTGAAACACAACAGGTATTATCGTTGTGTGATACAAAGTAACTCGTTTCTACACTCACACTCTTGAAAAAAAAAATAGTAGCCGTCTAAGTTACACGACGTATTTTCATATACAGCAAAAATTGGCTTCTGTTATTAATGGCGCTGTGGCGCAATGCGTATGATACTTAACTGACGAGTAAGAGGTCCCAAGTTCGATTCCAATTATCTGTTATTTTCTTTTTGTTTTACTCATGTTTTTTTTGAATAGTAATGTTATGGTTATTCTCGTAATAATTAAAATATTCGAAATATATTTTTGTAATTTTATATATATAAACTATGTATATTTACGAAATTAATTAACGAAATTTTTGTATATAACTTGTAATATAAATAATTTTATAATATATATATATATCATTTACGTAATATAACAATACGTTATTATTAATAGTTGACAATCCTTTCATTGTCAACTTTTTTATTTTATTTTCGCAAACATTCACTTATGAAATTATTATAGTTATTTAAATTAGCATCAAACACTTACACTTAATCTTTGGAAAGTAATTTTGATGATATGGGTAGGTAATCAGCAATAATGTTCACAATAATCAAGTAGCTGTGGGTATCAATACAAACAGAATTAAAACCGAGCGTGCCATCCCACAATAATTCACCTATTCAAATAATATGTCTCCAGCTCAACTCGCAAACAAAATAAAACTCGTTTACTACTCGATATACACACACACACATATTTGTATATGTGTTTGCTACGAATTAGATAAAAAAATTCGCTTCGTTCATTAGATGGAAAATTAGCACTGATTATCAAGTGCTTGCTTGCCGTTAAAGGTGTATCGAGTTCGATCCTAGCCATTGACAAAACATTATTTTCTATTTTATTGTAGTATAATGATAACGAAGTTTATTAAAGCTAAAACTTAGAATATTAGCTTTAAAAACTAAGTGTATGAATATTATCATCTACCCGCTTTATTAGTTATTTACTAAGAAATGAGTCGGATAATAAGTTAACCTGGCATAACGCTTTTGCCTATCACGATCGTGTGTTCTACAACTTACTCCGAGACAAAAAATAATTAATCGTTGTGGAAAGTGATACTTTTTACAAGTAATAATTAACATGTCTCATTTGTCTACACTTTTGAGGGCTGAGATAGTAGTATTATATAAACAAAATGTATGCATAAGTGAAATTTCGAGGAGACTAATGCTACCGGTAAGTAACAAATCCAAACTTAACATAATGCGAAATAATTTAACATTGTTGATATTTGTTAGGTTTTAACGTAATTTTGTGATTGTTTACAGAGGAAAACTGTGCAGTTTTGGGTGCATAGATATACAGCTGAAGGGACAATCGATGCCAAACGTCCGGGTCCAAAAGCAATTGCATATACGGATGCCAACCCACTGCATCGAAATATTGTTGCTACGTATAGCGCTGACGGCTTTGCTACAACAAGAAACACTGCGATTATGCACGACGTGTCTATGACAATTGTTCGACGCCACTTACGAGCAGCAAAAATTAAATATCGCAAGCCTGCGAAAAAAATTTTACTGACGGCGTTGTATAAGGAAGAAAGGATGCGGTTTGCAAGAAAATTTATAGATTTTGATTGGTGCAATAACATAGTTATATTTAGTGATGAAAAGTGTTTTAAGTCAGATAAGGATGGGCGTAAAATATTATGGAGAAAAGATGGAGAACGTTACCATCAGAAAAATATTCTCCCATGCAGGTCTAGTGGTCGCATTACGTTAGGTTATTGGGGCTGGATGTCATCGATGGGTCCCGGTGAGTTAGTGGAGGTAGGGGGTCGCAATACCAGTCAAGGTTACTTGGACATCTTGCAAAATGTTATGTTGCCTACCGTGCGCGTGGCATACCCGGACGAGCATATTTACTTCGTGCACGATAACTGCTCGGTGCACCGCGCACGAATGGTGCAAGACTGGTTAAGTGTCCAAGAAAACTTGACTGTTATTGAATGGCCCTCTAAAAGTCCCGATTTGAACCCCATAGAAAATCTATGGGGTCACATGGTGCTCAACTGGGATTCATTTGATGTGAGATCTAAACGTAATTTAGATAATTTAGTGTCATCCATGTGGGAATCGTTTCGCGGCACTGACCTGTGTGAAAATTTGGTGGCTAGCATGAGAACGAGGTTACAAGAAGTAATCGACAATGAAGGTGCACCAATTAGATATTAATTTTGATTTAAATTGAATCCAATTATAAATATTTTTAAAAAGCTGTATTACTGTATGCTGTTTTTGTTGTTGTTGTTTTTATCATGTTATTGTTATTGAAATCAAGAGTTACGATACCTATCATAGTTCATTTTTTAAAACATGTTGATTGATATGTTATAAGTAAAAAAAAAAGACTAAGAAGTAAGCTGTAGGTAATTATACTGTTGTTGTTATTATGTGACATGATGTTATTGTTATTGAGATCAAGAGTTGCGATATCTATCATAATTCATTCTTGATAACATGTTGATTTATGTCACTAATAAAAAACTTAAAAAAGTGACGTCCATCCTTGTCTGACTTAGAATATTTTCACTTTATATATTGTATTAAAGATAATCATGAACAGATTCGTTAATTGTGACCATTCCGTTTAATGTATGTAATTAATAAGTTGTAATAAACATAGTTGGATCGTTATCGCAGTTTTCTTTGTCACAATATTTTCAAAATATTTTAATTATTATGAGAGTAACTATAACATTACTATTAAAAAAAAAACAGGGGTAAATCAAAAAGAAAATAAAAACAAGCAAACTTTTTGTTACATCAGACGATTGGAATCGAACTTGGGACCTCTTACTCGTCAGTTAAGTATCATACGCATTGCGCCACAGCGCCATCGTCAACTATTAATAATAACGTATTGTTATATTACGTAAATGATATATATATATATATTATAAAATTATTTATATTACAAGTTATATACAAAAATTTCGTTAATTAATTTCGTAAATATACATAGTTTATATGTATAAAATTACAAAAATATATTTCGAATATTTTAATTATTACGAGAATAACCATAACATTACTATTCAAAAAAAACATGAGTAAAACAAAAAGAAAATAACAGATAATTGGAATCGAACTCGGGACCTCTTACTCGTCAGTTAAGTATCATACGCATTGCGCCACAGCGCCATTAATAACAGAAGCCAATTTTTTCTGTATATGAAAATACGTCGTGTAACTTAGACGGCTACTATTTTTTTTTTCAAGAGTGTGAGTGTAGAAACGAGTTACTTTGTATCACACAACGATAATACCTGTTGTGTTTCACGCGCTAGCGTTTACGCACACATTTATCATGTTAGTGTGCCCTGCTACGCTATTAAAGTCACCGTGTGTACCTAAGGAGGTTGCCATCAGATTCCTCTCGGCTCTGACTCGTTGACCCCAAATCCGTTTAGAGATGACCATGATGATGATGTCACATCGTTCTTGTTATATATTATTGCTATTTATGCCGGTATCCCACTGGCGCAAATGCGACGTTAACGTCGCGTTTGCGCAACAATGACAGTGGGAAAACGCCAGTGGGATAGCGGCCTTACATGCGCTGAACGCTGAAACAAAAATGATATTTACAGTTTGGGTATTTTACAATTTAATTTACACATCTATTTATTCCAGCTTCAAGAGTCTTCAAGAGTTACGATACCTATCATAGTTCATTTTTTAAAACATGTTGATTGATATGTTATAAGTAAAAAAAAAAAGACTAAGAAGTAAGCTGTAGGTAATTATACTGTTGTTGTTATTATGTGACATGATGTTATTGTTATTGAGATCAAGAGTTGCGATATCTATCATAATTCATTCTTGATAACATGTTGATTTATGTCACTAATAAAAAACTTAAAAAAGTGACGTCCATCCTTGTCTGACTTAGAATATTTTCACTTTATATATTGTATTAAAGATAATCATGAACAGATTCGTTAATTGTGACCATTCCGTTTAATGTATGTAATTAATAAGTTGTAATAAACATAGTTGGATCGTTATCGCAGTTTTCTTTGTCACAATATTTTCAAAATATTTTAATTATTATGAGAGTAACTATAACATTACTATTAAAAAAAAAAAACAGGGGTAAATCAAAAAGAAAATAAAAACAAGCAAACTTTTTGTTACATCAGACGATTGGAATCGAACTTGGGACCTCTTACTCGTCAGTTAAGTATCATACGCATTGCGCCACAGCGCCATCGTCAACTATTAATAATAACGTATTGTTATATTACGTAAATGATATATATATATATATTATAAAATTATTTATATTACAAGTTATATACAAAAATTTCGTTAATTAATTTCGTAAATATACATAGTTTATATGTATAAAATTACAAAAATATATTTCGAATATTTTAATTATTACGAGAATAACCATAACATTACTATTCAAAAAAAACATGAGTAAAACAAAAAGAAAATAACAGATAATTGGAATCGAACTCGGGACCTCTTACTCGTCAGTTAAGTATCATACGCATTGCGCCACAGCGCCATTAATAACAGAAGCCAATTTTTTCTGTATATGAAAATACGTCGTGTAACTTAGACGGCTACTATTTTTTTTTTTCAAGAGTGTGAGTGTAGAAACGAGTTACTTTGTATCACACAACGATAATACCTGTTGTGTTTCACGCGCTAGCGTTTACGCACACATTTATCATGTTAGTGTGCCCTGCTACGCTATTAAAGTCACCGTGTGTACCTAAGGAGGTTGCCATCAGATTCCTCTCGGCTCTGACTCGTTGACCCCAAATCCGTTTAGAGATGACCATGATGATGATGTCACATCGTTCTTGTTATATATTATTGCTATTTATGCCGGTATCCCACTGGCGCAAATGCGACGTTAACGTCGCGTTTGCGCAACAATGACAGTGGGAAAACGCCAGTGGGATAGCGGCCTTACATGCGCTGAACGCTGAAACAAAAATGATATTTACAGTTTGGGTATTTTACAATTTAATTTACACATCTATTTATTCCAGCTAGTCGTTTCCTTATACGCCTCGAAGCCCTTCGACAGGGCACGCTAGCCTTTTGCGTAGGCTTCCAGCGCACAGCGTTTCACCTGGTCTGATTAACTGGTTGAAAGACTTCCTGAATGAACGCTCCGAGTTGTTGTCGATGGATGCTCATCAGAGCCTATGACGACTAATGCCGGAGTTCCTCAGGGGTGTGTTCTCTCTGCAACTCTCTTCCTGCTGCATATCAACGATCTGCTGATGCTCGATATCTATGGGTATGCAGATGATAGCACGGTTGTAGTCCAGTCCGAGTGAGAGGCTATGGTAGAGCGTACGAATGTCTCACTTCAGCCAGTCTCCAAGTGGGGTGAAGTCAATCTGATGGGATTCAACGCCGCCAAAACACAAGCGTGTCTGCCCACCGCTAAAATAAGGCCGTTCACCTTTGCTCCTGCTTTTCAGAATGTATCCCTGGAGTACACCGACCGCCTTCAGCTCATGGGAGTTGAAATTCCCTCAGACCTTAACTTTGGGTGGTTCATTGAGTCCAAAGCCAAGGAAGCTGCTAGGAAACTCGGCGTTCTTGCAAAGATCCGGCGGTACTTCATACTGGGACATATTTTAATGTTATACAAAGCACAGGTCCGTTCGTGTCTGGAGCACTGCAGCCACATATGGGCTGGTGCTGCAAAATGCCACCTGGCAGCTTTGGACTTGGTGGAAAAGCGTGCGAAGACGCTAATTGGTAGTCCAGATCCAATCTACAAAGCCTTGAGTACAGGCGTAGGGTAGCCAGCCTTTCGGTGTTTTACATGATGCATTTTGGAGAATTGCATGACATTATTCCACCATCTCAATTCTACCATCGGACAACCCGACGAACGGCGAGTATCCACTTTTACGTTGTTGACCGAGCGTTTCGCCTCGTCGTTTACACCGCGAACATCGAGGGACTGCAACAACTTGCCTGCTGAGGTCTTCCCGTTCAATTATAATTTAGGTGTCTTCAAGGCTGGAGTGAATACGCTCTTAATAAACTAGTGCGTCTCAACATCAATGATTGCATCACTACTTACCATCAGATGGGATCGCAGTCAAGCACTAGTTTATAACAATTAAAAAAAAAGCTTGTGATGAAAAATCAACGTTATTAATTGGATTGATAAAAAGCCTCTAGTGACCAGGGAAGTTAGAGATATGAAATGTCGGATCTGGATCTGGATACAAATATAGGAATTATATTTATGTCGAAGTATCCGCTAACTTCGAATAGTTTCGGTTATGGATATTAGACTTTTTAAATTATAAAAGTAAAATACAAATAACAAGATTTCATTTTTATCTAAAGTATAAATTTTCATTTGTTTGGCCAGGAAAAGCACAACAAAAGCCTGTGGTAACCTGTCATTTTGAGTTTATCTCAAACAATCCGAAACTTTTATATCAGTTTCGATTACGGTTATGGAGCTCTGTGACATCCCTGCTAGAGATGTAGCGACGGTTTTTTTTATTATTGATAGGCTCCCTTCCCCCTCCCTTAGACCACCATCTCACCTGATGGTAAGCGGAGATGTGGCCGACGATGGAGCACGCTTGCTTAGAAGTAACCTATTCACTCTTGACTTAAAAGCCCCTAAGTTGTAGCTATCTGGAAACACAGACTCCGGCAGGGAATTCCACTCATTAGCTGTACGCACAATAAATGTGTTCCCAAAATGCTTTGTACGTTTGGGTGGGATGTCTGCTATGTACCAATGGCGCAACGCCGTACGACTAGTGGTCCGATGATGGAACGGACTTGGCGGGATTAGATTGTGCACTTCCAGTGCAACTTCTCCGAATGTCGGTAGAACACCGACAGGCTGTACCTACTGATTGCCACCAATGTGTGCCGAAGAGCGCGCAGCACACGTTGGCGACAATTGTGTTTATTGGCAGCCGCTGTTTTGACAGGTATTCAACAAATACTTTGTTCACTGAGAACGTTTTAAACTCAATTATAAAAGACATTATGAACTTAACTAATGTAAATGTGGTCGCCCAAGATCAATATAATGAAACTAATGTATTGGCGTATAAAATCGGATATTTGGGGCCCCCGGCCACTACATATTTTGACATTAAGATTAAACTTAACAATAGTTGTAGATTTAACTCATTTCAGAAAGGTTGTTTGAAAATGGGGCTTGCCAGGCATCTTCAGAGTGCGACATAAAATGAATTGTTTCGCCACATTTTACTGAAACTGCTAGCTTACTTGGAAAAGCGAATATTCGGCCAAAGAATCAAAAACAACAGAAATAGCTGGTGTATGTATTTCCGGCGGTACTCTAGGCCGGCACGGGGCTCTCCGACTCAATCGATACCTGGCAAAAAATAGCCGCGACGGCACTCGACAGCACAACTCGGCACCCCTGGCACTGGGACTCAACCTGCGGCCTCATGCTAGCAATGTATATGAGCTGGAGGACCAAATGGAAATTCTCATATTTATTGACACAAAATTGAACGAGAAAAAACATAGATAGATGAAAGCAATTAGGTATTGACATAGTGGCCGAACATGACGCGCGTCCCTCTCGCCGCCGGGAGATGTGCTCACTGATTGATGGAGACATTCCGCTCTCTCTGACGGATGGCGGGACTTTACAGAGCTAACATTAAAGGCCTTTTCTTTTCTAATACGGTACTTATTATAATATAATAAACTTTTAGAACAACAAACAACAAGTGTTTAATTCAATTACTCCTTGGCAGTTAAAGCCTCGTAAGGACAAATTAACTTCGTTTAGCATGAACAAATCACGACGCGTTGAACCAACGACCGCGCGTTGTTCCCGACGCCATTAAAATCCTATTTCCCGCAATCGACTCGTTATTAGCACGCAATACTCACGCACACGCACACAGTGCGCCGCACACACGCGGCCGCGGTACGAGGGCGAGGAAACGTGCCCATTTATAGTGTACAGTGTTACCGGTTCCTGGATGTAGACAACAGTTGTCATCTAGCTGTATTCGTGCAAGCCTCGACTCGAACAGCGGATGGCGCTTTAATTACACAATTAAACTACCTCCATAAAGCTAAACGACGACAAGTTTCCGCCAAGGCAACAAGGTCACCGCGCGCGGGACGATAGCTTTGTTATTTAATAATAGTGATAGGTATCAGCCGCGCGGCGTCGTTACAACTCGGAATTACTTCTGCAACTTTCATAAAAGGTATGTAAGTTACTTATCTTTATATATTTAGAAGTATAGTAGATTGTTTGTTCGAAAAGTCGCGGTGATCATGAAGTTGATAGAACGTGAGACAGTGCGCCAGCGCTCGGCGTGGGCGGCTGGCACACGCGCGGCCAGTACGTCGAGCGAGGCGGTGGGTGGTTCCGTTCACGCATAAACAAGCTACAGTTTGCTTTATACAATCCAATTAAAATGCAAATATGTTTATTTAGTCGTCATCGGCGCGGCTAGCGAGAGGCACCCGGCGACTACCTCGTACAGCTGGTCCGACGCGCTCCTTGTCACACTTTGTCATGGAAAGTTCGTGTCATTACACGATTTACATTTGTAAAGCTTTTGGTGAGTGATATCTAACATTTCGTTTTCTGTGTCGATGTCGGGTTGATTCTATCTCAATTTCAGGTGTGACATTAATATAAGTAAAGTCGATGTTATTTACCAAAATATTTCTGTACCTCCGTCAAACGCCGTCACCAATTCGTCCAAAACTATCTTTTTCGTAAAAAGATCATTGCAAACACTCGGCAAGATCACATGCCAGACTGTCGATATCACTCGTCAGTGTGTTGTCTCTCTCAAACGTAGGGGTAGGAGAGTAGGTAAATA
Organism: Mythimna pallens; assembly: GCA_961205895.1. NCBI lineage: Eukaryota > Metazoa > Arthropoda > Insecta > Lepidoptera > Noctuidae > Mythimna > Mythimna pallens. The sequence goes on along the minus strand of OY540842.1, from coordinate 23,480,098 downwards.
GTGACAAACACGGAAAAAGGACATAGTTAGTGCAGGAAGCGGGAGACAGCGACGTAATAGTGCCGTCACGTCACGCGACCCTCGTCACGCCGCCGTCACGTTGGCGTCACGCGTCACACGCCATCATGGCGGACGACGTCGCCAGCGATGAACACATCACAGATATACAAATTACAGATTCTTCAGTTTTTACAAAATTCAGTGAGGTGCTATCATTTGCTCAATAGCCGGTGGCACCGCTCTGACGGTCGTGAAGGCCCTGTAAGTGACCTTACAAACAATCATCACATGTCCGGCCGCCGCCACAGTACGCAGCGTCATCTTCTGACGGCTCCGAATTTGGATCGCGAATGATCGGTGATAACTCTTTAATACCATCACCATTTGTGCGATACCCTGCGGAAATATAAAAGTGATGTTTGTCCAATAAATCATGCCATTTTGATTGCATACCATTCGCCTTTCATTTCTAAGAAACCTCTACCAGCATCCTCTAAAGCCCGGACACCATCATATCCGGCACCCGCAGGATTTACTATTGGCAGTACAGTATCAGTTCTCTCTCAGACTGACCGACAACTGCTACTGTAAAGGGGGGTATATGTAAATTAAGGTAATCCATGAGTCTTGCATAACTTGTACAAGATACTCAATGAACAGCGATTGAAGCAGAACCTCCGTGCACACGAGCGCAACTGATATGCACAAGCCATCCTCGTATATGGATTTTTCTACTTTTGAAAATTATATCAAAATCGGTTGCCAGATTAAGGATGAGTTCGCGGATAATCCGAGAGACGCGGAAACAGGTACACCACTTAAATGTTAACTAAGTATTTCTACTAAACCTAAATAGGTACGTACTAATATACTAAGTCAAAATACACTCCGGCGTCGAAGTACTTACTGTTCCGCCTGCCCAGAAGACTGGCAGCAATGACACGTTGAATGGCAATACTATTCTTTATGCATTTAAAACATAATTCGTTGTAGATTCAGTACCAATTAAAATTAGTACATAATTAAACGGTAATTGATTTAACAAAAGGATTTTGTTAAAAATAATTCTCATGAAATGAATTACTTGTTAATTTTTTTTATGGATATAAACTAGTGCTTGACTGCGATCCTACCTGATGATAAGCAGTGATGCAATCTTTCAAAAAGAAAAAAAACCATTGAATGAAAAATAACCATTTGTTAAACCGGTGCAGATACATGTTTAATAAGTCAAGTATAAAAAAAAGAGTTTTTAAGGAATAAAAAATATTTTTACTCGGTGCTAGATATAATTTTGATTTAGTGTAAAACATTTATAACTGATCACTTTGTATATTTTCATCGTATTCAGATAACTTTTCAGACACAAACGCATGCTCCACAACAGCCTGCTGAACAAAGCTCAACTACACGGAAGTACCGCTGGTACAGTGTCGGTTCTAATTCCAGGTAATTTTAATGAGCGGGCCGGCTCATTAGTGTGCAGTAAATTAGGTCAAACGATACGAACGTGTTGGTACGCGCGCGATAGTTTTTTACGTAATACTCGGTGAACTAGCGCTCATATTATACGAGCTATTAGTGTAAACTGTGTACAGTCCACGGGCTCACTGCCGACACTGACGCTATTAGTGTAAACTGTGTACAGTCCACGGCTCACTGCCGACACTGACGCTATTAGTGTAAACTGTGTACAGGCCCCGGCTCAATGCCGACACTGACGCTATTAGTGTAAACTGTGTACAGTCCACGGGCTCACTGCCGACACTGACGCTATTAGTGTAAACTGTGTACAGTCCACGGGCTCACTGCCGACACTGACGCTATTAGTGTAAACTGTGTACAGTCCACGGGCTCATTGCCGACACTGACGCTATTAGTGTAAACTGTGTACAGTCCACGGGCTCACTGCCGACACTGACGCTATTAGTGTAAACTGTGTACAGTCCACGGGCTCACTGCCGACACTGACGCTATTAGTGTAAACTGTGTACAGTCCACGGGCTCATTGCCGACACTGAAACTATTAATGCAAACTGTGTACAGTCCACGGGCTCACTGCCGACACTGACGCTATTAGTGTAAACTGTGTACAGTCCACGGGCTCACTGCCGACACTGACGCTATTAGTGTAAACTGTGTACAGTCCACGGGCTCACTGCCGACACTGAAACTATTAATGTAAACTGTGTACAGTCCACGGGCTCACTGCCGACACTGACGCTATTAGTGTAAACTGTGTACAGGCCACGGCTCAATGCCGACACTGACGCTATTAGTGTAAACTGTGTACAGGCCACGGCTCAATGCCGACACTGACGCTATTAGTGTAAACTGTGTACAGGCCACGGCTCAATGCCGATACTGACGCTATTAGTGTAAACTGTGTACAGGCCACGGCTCAATGCCGACACTGACGCTATTAGTGTAAACTGTGTACAGGCCACGGCTCAATGCCGACACTGACGCTATTAGTGTAAACTGTGTACAGACCATGGCTCAAAGCCGACATTGACGCTATTAGTGTAAACTGTGTACAGGCCACGGCTCAATGCCGACACTGACGCTATTAGTGTAAACTGTATACAGGCCACGGCTCAATGCCGACACTGACGCTATTAGTGTAAACTGTGTACAGGCCACGGCTCAATGCCGACACTGACGCTATTAGTGTAAACTGTGTACAGGCCACGGCTCAATGCCGACACTGACGCTATTAGTGTAAAATGTGTACAGGCCACGGCTCACTGCCGACACTGACGCTATTAGTGTAAACTGTGTACAGGCCACGGCTCACTGCCGACACTGACGCCAGTAGTCGTTGCCAGGATTAAATGAACTCAGTGCTCGTCAGGTATTGTTCCTATTCACATTATAATAACGGCTTGTTTGCTACAACACAGGATGTTTTTATTTTATGTTCATTTAAATAAAATATGGGCACAGCTTTTAAATGTTCCATCGCCTATGATACTGACCGAACTCCCCGACACCGCAGTAACAATAAGCAAACCGCGCACACTAGTCCGACCACACATACACAACGGCCACTTATTTACAACTCGAAGACGTAGTTGCTGAGCGTCACTGACACTATGTAAGTAACGCGTTTCATCTCAGTTGTGACTGTAAGTTGGTTTGATCCGTCTGCGCGGGTGTCTGCTTGAGGCAAAATAATTGTAACGGAACTATAAAAACAACAGAAGTCAGAATGCTCCTCACTGGCGGATCGTGCAACATGCTTGCTTGATTAGTTATTGATGTGGAGTAGATAGCGCGTGTGGTGGTGACAAGTTTGAAGTCCTAATGAGGAGAGCTGCGCGGCCTCGATTGGTAATCATCCATATTAGCTAAGTAATGTGCCGAATGAGCTGCCACACACCACCGTACCGCACCGCACCGCACCGCACCGCATTGCACCGCACCACATCGCACCACACCGCGCCAAACGGCGCCATATGCGCTTCACCACCAACAAATGAGGTCAGCCTGGGAACTGTAAAAGCATCGCACACGCTCCGATGTTGGTTTTGAAAAAAAGGTGAAAATATTTTTTTACATCCAAAAATTCAGCCACACCAACGTGAGGCTGAATTGTGGTATTTTTCAGAGTTTCAGAATATTCACTGAATGTAATTTAAATGTTCTGCTTTAGAACACCGAGTTTGTTTACTTACTCAATTCCGTATAGTGTTCGCTAAAGTAATCAGAAATTAAAATTATGATATGGGTATGAGTTTGAAAGCGAATTTCCAAAAATAAATCGTAGAACTAGATATACGTTCAGAGCTGTGTGTCTGCGTGGTCGGTATGTGCCCCACAGAGTACGAGTGCCGCGGACGGCGGGCGGCGGGTTCCGCTCCGATGACTCGGCCGGTTTCCTCCGCGATGATTTATTCCGTCACCGACTCACCGCGTTACTATTGAACTCATAAATTGGCAACTTTCTCCCCTTTCCTTAGAGATCGTTACCTCGCTCTAAATTATTGCTTATTTGCTTTTTCCTGCTACGTAACTCTTGTAAAAAGAAATATTTTCTCCGATATTTTCCTTGAAATTGCTATGAATTATATTAATCTTTATCGTCAAACATTTAATGGTTGGGATCACAATATCAAGCTGTATATAAATTACACTCAATGGAATCTCTGTGAAGTACGACAGGTCAACGTACATCAAGATGTATGTTCGTAATCTGTAACTCACAGCGACGTCTGTATGCGGGCTAGAAGAACCCAGGTCTTTCGCTGCGCGCCGCCGCCATGAGCCGCCGTTGGTCTACCATTCGTTATTTATAACGCCTAGATCAATCATTATAATATTAAATACAACTCAATTGTTTTCTTAATTAGCAACTAAATAGTTTCTGCTATTAAAAATGTATTATCAAGGCTTCGCATGAAAAATGCTCGGAGGGGTGTCAGCTTGCGTTAACATAGAGAAACAATTAGCGAGTGATGAGTGTTCCCGAGAGGTTCAAGTTTCCCGAAGTAAATTAATTAGTTGTCTAATAAGTTGAGCAGAAAATTAACAGAATTTAATTATTATAGATTCAGTAGCTTTGGGCACGGGCAGAAACACTGGAGAGCTTATTTGGACTCGAACTACGGTCCTCGAGTACAAGCAGCTATAAACCACATACAAACCGGGGCTTTTTTTATTATCTACATTTTTTGGAGAAGTCCCGCTGATAGCCGTGTCACCGTACAAATCTTTCATTCATTTCGTCAGCTTACTGCCCCCCCCCCCCCCCGCCACCCCGCCCCGCCCCTTCGCACGCCGCGTGTACACTAGATAACATAACGAGTGCGATGCTCGCGTGCGAGTGTCTCCTGCTAATGACGACAAGCACTCTGAGTGCTCGCATATTAATTTTACGCTTTGTGTTGTGCTCGCAAAGATGTCTCATGTCTGTTTACTGAGAGTATCATATCGCTTACATGCGCCATAAAAATGTTTACAAATACAATTTTTTATTTTTTTTTAATTTTGTTAAAGAAAATTGCAACCTTTCGCTAAACTGTCATTCGACTACTGCCTGATGGTGATAAGATGTCAGCTAGAGATATATAGCACGATATATCGTTGTAATCCAGTCCTAGTGACAAACGCGACAGTCGCACCACGCGACAGTCGCACTACGCGACCCTCGCCGTGCAGCGTGCACCGGTGCGGTACCACCACATTACGTCACCGTTTGTTCATAACGACTATTTATTATTTTATCGCAGCCGCAGCGCAACGGTTCAACAAATGTTGCAGATCTGTTACACTGTGGCTTGCCTTGCTAATTATTAATTTTCTAACTATATACTAAGCATTCGGTGCACCTATAATATCTCATTGATCGCTAGTTTTCAGATTAATTTAAGTTACATATTACATAATTTTACGATCCATGAAGTTTTACAGAAACTGCATAAGGTACTACCGTACTTCCACTTTATCCTGTACCCCGACCGGGGTAACACATGCATTGAAATGAGGTTCACCTTCATGCAATAAACTCTGAGCCAAGCAATTATCTGCTGTGTGTCGGTGCTGGCGGGCCCGAGCGGCGCGCGGCGCTCCGCCGAGTGCGCCGCATACAAAGAGTCGTTGAATATTAAAGCGCTGCAGACTGACACAGCCGCGAAAGGGCTTGACACTTCCACACACGCACACACACTTTGTTTGTCTTACTTCCCCATTGGATTTTCTGATTAACTTTCTCCGCAACTCGTCGAGCTTCATTGACTCAGTGCTGTGCTTGTGGTACACTGGCGGGTGCTGGTGGTACACTGGCGGGTGCTGGTGGTACACTGGCGGGTGCTGGTGGTACACTGGCGGGTGCTGGTGGTACACTGGCGGGTGCTGGTAGTACACTGGCGGGTGCTGGTGGTACACTGGCGGGTGCTGGTGGTACACTGGCGGGTGCTGGTGGTACACTGGCGGGTGCTGGTGGTACACTGGCGGGTGCTGGTAGTACACTGGCGGGTGCTGGTGGTACACTGGCGGGTGCTGGTGGTACACTGGCGGGTGCTGGTGGTACACTGGCGGGTGCTGGTAGTACACTGGCGGGTGCTGGTGGTACACTGGCGGGTGCTGGTGGTACACTGGCGGGTGCTGGTGGTACACTGGCGGGTGCTGGTAGTACACTGGCGGGTGCTGGTGGTACACTGGCGGGTGCTGGTGGTACACTGGCGGGTGCTGGTGGTACACTGGCGGGTGCTGGTAGTACACTGGCGGGTGCTGGTGGTACACTGGCGGGTGCTGGTGGTACACTGGCGGGTGCTGGTGGTACACTGGCGGGTGCTGGTGGTACACTGGCGGGTGTTGGTCGCCAGTCACTATTGATTCTTACTTCGGGTTTACTAGAGTGGCAGCGGCCGCAAACGGTATGAGGAACTTAAAGAAATAACTCTATAATATGATTTACCGACAGAACGTCCTCGCACAACGGCGCATGATTTCAGACTCCACAACATTATAACTACCAGGTGTGTAGCTCGTGATACCGTACTGCACTATAGAGATTATCTTTCATCGGGACCTTTTTCGAGGTTTAAAAACTAACGGTTTAAATTATAATGTTTATAAATAAAATATAAAAACGCTACTTCAATTTTTAAATACTATAAAGTCGATCAACACCATAATCGTCAACAACAGAATGACACTCCGAGTGTACAGCTAAATACGTGAATGTATCAAGTGAACAGCTTCTACCGTTCTATCCGCTGACCTGTACTTAAATGGAGCCGCCGCATTGTAGTTAAACATTCGAATCTGTCGCCGTGGGGAGCGTGGCCGCCGGCGGTTGCTGCCGTGTAGATGTGACTCTTTTAAGCTGCGATGGACTTAGGACTCAGTTTAATGCAGTTACTTGTCTTGTAACAGGAACTTGCTGGAGCCCCGCCCCGTCCCCTGCACCGCATTTGCCAGATCTGTACACACCCTAATAGTGCAGGAGCGTACCTGTTGTTGCTACTGCCTAGCCGCGAGCTACGTAGCAGTAGATATTTTTGTATATACAGAAAAGATGAGATGAATTAGCATGTGGTCGGTGACGGCGTTTTCTATCAGCATTTAGTGGCCGGTGACGGCGTTTTGTATCGTCTTTTAGTGGCCGGTTCGGGCCACATGAAATGAGCAGCGGCTATTTGTAACGTGTGGCGGACACCGGCATCAACCGTGTGTGTCAAATCCATATAAAATTTATGAAACCTACAGTATATATGCCGGTGGCGGCTTTTTGTGGTTATGGCCGGTAGCCCGCGTGCGGCGACCTTTAGTAAATTGTATCGGTTTATAATGAATCTAATTGCAGTTACAATGCATTTAATTACGGTCTGTGCAGTAGGCGTACAGTGGTTAGAGGGTATCGCTATATATGTCTGTAGCAAGGCATCAAGTTTGGATTTTATCTCACACTTAGTCAAGAGGTAGACATAAAATTGTTTGCGAGCTTAATTATACAGCCTAGCACTTAGACCATTAAACTGTCGTCTCACGAAGGCTCCTGCAAGAGATAGTCGGACATACAGGAAAGTCTTTATTTTATTTTATTTTATTGGGGACAAAAAACAGTTACGTGCTAGAGAAATACAAAAAAAAAATCCTTAAAACTAGATGCACAAACATGTAACCCACACCAATGTCCACATCTTGACATTTGAATAAAAGAAGTGAAGGACTGTGGTAAGAGTTTACAGAGTACAGTGCCTTCTGCGAAAGCTTCATGTATAACAAGCTAATTTCTATAATCCTAATTAATTTAGTATATAATTCAATTCAATTATTATTAATTTCATTTAATTTACATAAATATTTTTATTTCATTCAATTCAGTGCAATTTATTATAATTCAATTTAATTCAACATTATTTATTTTAATTCAATACAATATACAAATTAATTTACACAATTTATTTTATTTTATTAGAATTAACATCTACTCAATTTAGTTTAATTGTTATTCCATTTGATTAATTTCTATTTAATTCAGTTCAAATTAATTTATTCTTATTTATCCTTCTCTTTATTACAGTTTTTTTGACAAAATATCTATAGCTTTTTTTTAACAACCGGTTAGAGAGAGCAAATATGTCAAGCTCCATAAAATTAGTGTTGTATTTTTCAACAAGGCGACGAAGAGGTGCGCGCACGCCAGCATTAGATTTGCACATGCCAGTGTGAAATAGTCGGGGCACGCGCACCCTTCGTTGTAAAACAGTTCTGGACACTCTATAACATAACTGATTAGTAAGTTCAATGCAGTCGATTTTATTGTTACATAAGCCATGCAGTGTCATTCTCAGAAGCTGCCTCCTGGACTCCAAACTTAGAACACTATATCGCTTCAGTAACTGCACATATGGAACCTTAGAATTAAAGCATTTATAGTTCACTAGCTGACCCGGCAAACGTTGTTTTGCCATATAAATAATTTCCTTGTCTAAAAAATTTAAAAAAATTTTAGGGGTGGACTACCCCTAACATTTAGGGGGATGAAAAATAGATGTTGGCCGATTCTCATAGATACCGGATAAGCACAAAAAATTTCGTCAAAATCGGTCAAGCCGTTTCGGAGGAGTATGGCAACGAAAACTGTGACACGAGAATTTTATATATTAGATAGACCGCATAAACTTTTTTTGTATTATTTACCTAGAGCATATTTTTTGTAGAAAGGGTTCCAGATTTGAATGGCATATTCTAACTGGGATCGTACCAAAGTTTTATATAACAATAAGAACGTAGAGGGCCGTAAAAAGTCATTAGATGATCTCATGACGAACCCATACATCCGATACGCTTTATTCACTATGTTGTCAACATGGATGTCAAAATGCAAACGTGAATCCAGTGTGACACCCAAGTCTCGGACGGCTGCAACACTGCTCAAGCGTGCGCTATTAATAAAAAATTGTGATGTATAATTTTCTTATTTTTAGTAAATGAAACGGTATGGCATTTTGGAAGACTGAGAAAAAGCTTATTTTTAGTGCAGTAAACATAAAGCCTATTTAAATTGCCTTGCAAAAGCGCGCAATCTTGTATATTTTTACATGACCTGTAAACTTTTATGTCATCTGCATACATTAGAAAATTGGAATTTTTAAAGCAGTTTTTAATGTCATTAATAAATATAATAAAAAGAAGGGGACCCAAAATAGAACCCTGTGGAACCCCAGACCTAACAACAACTGGTTCAGATTCATAACCATTAACTACAGTTCTTTGTGTCCTATTAAAAACATATGAAGCGAACCATCTTAACAAATTACCTCGAATACCATTGAAGGCTATTTTTTCTAAAAGCAGTGAATGATCCACCTTGTCAAAAGCCTTCTGAAAGTCCGTATAAATGGCACCTACTTGAACTCGTTGATCTAATTTTTCAAAAAGATAATTTGTAAATACCAACAGATTTGTCGTGGTGGAACGATGTTTGACAAAACCGTGTTGTTCAGGTATAATAAGTTGATGAATATGGGGATACAAGGCACTGTGAACAAGACTCTCTGGAGTGGTCCGGTCTAGTTTTCGTCGAGTAAGTCCAATATATTTTATGAATCCTACAATCGTCCATGACAGACAAGTACAAATATTCTATGATTTCTTTTTAGATTTCCGGTTTCTTTAGTTGATTTTACTGTATGCGGTAGGATGAAACGTTATTTAAATAAATAAGTAAAACTTTGCAGACAAGAGCTGAGCAAGTCCCGACATCAGACCTCCACAACCCAGTTACTGGGCAACACGATACTCTTTGGATAGACTGATGGTCTTTCTGGCGTCGACTTCCTGTAACGACTGACAAAGATCTCCGAATGACAACGGATCAGTGTAGCCTGATTCACGTAAAATCAAACAAGTCAAATATCGTTGAAGTTTTATAGTCGTTCGATTGTAGTCCTATCAAAAATCGGTATTCACGTGTTCCATAATCGGGATTGGATAGAACGACAATTCAACTGACTCGAAACTAAACGATCTATCAACGACTTATTGCCGGTTACCACAGAGTACTTTGTAATATATTGCCAGTTACATAATTATGTATTCTACCAGGATAATGAAATACAGATTTTATTTTTATTAAATTTTAGTTATGGCATAACGAATAAAAAATAGAATTAAAAACGATGTTTATAACCATTTAATGAAAATCGTTACTCAAAATATAAATTTCACCTAGAAATTTGCTAAATTGTGGTTTAAAAAGTAAAGTCTATATATATTTAAATATTTGTCTCTGCATTATCTGTCAAAATAATGTCAATCATCAGATTGTCATTTCAATCTAGGGGACACTTTTTACAAAAATCGTTTTATTACATAATCTTGCTAATCTAATAATTCCCTACCAAATACAAAACACCAGTGGTTTAAACTTTCATAAAAGCAAATATATGTATTTAAGTATACCGATACCTAGTAAGTGTACCATTCACTCCTTGATTATGCTTACTAAGGGTTCTCCCTTAGCATTGTGCACCGAGTAAGTAGTGGAGAAGTGTAAATAAAAGCACCGTGCAGAACTGCCCACATTTGAATTTGAAGGCCGAAGCTAGTCTAGATAATTTAGGGACTCATAATCAGAAGAACTAAATGCACTTTGCCCATGTCACTGAAGCGTAAGCTGATGGACATATGTATTCTTCCCATTCTGACCTATGGTGCCAGACTTGGTCTTTGACTAATATCCAAAAGTCCAAATTAAAGGTTTTCCAGCGTGCTATGGAGCGCAGCATACTATGTGTTAAATTAACAGACCATGTTCGAAACACAACACTGCGCACCAAAACGCAAATCATTGAAGTGTCTCAAAAGGCTGCCCAGCTTAAATGGGACTGGGCAGGATATGTCTGCGCATTTCTAACGAGCTGTGGGCCCGTAAAACGTAGGATTGGTGCCCAGAAACAGCGATGCGGGGCTGCTGCGGCAAACCACGGAAGAAATGGCGGGACAACGGGAGAATTAGAACGAGAAAGCAATGAACCGTGATCGTTGGAAAGAAAGGAGGGAGGCCTTTGCCCAGCAGTGGCACAATACGGGCTAACTATAAGAATATAATAATCATAAGAACTTAATTTATTTTTTCAGATTTGATGAACCCCTACAACAATTGATTGTACTGTGCTTCCTAAAACAAAATAAAAAAGAAGAAATCTATACATATAATAAATCTGCTGAAGTTTTATTTGGTGCGCGCATCACGTAAAATGTACGAAATCGATGTAGATAACTTTTATACATTAAAATTGTAACTTGATTTATTACTTAGGTTTTGTTTCACTACAATCGGACTATATCGAAATATATACTACATTCAGGCTTTCAGTTAGTTATTAATAAATTGGTATGTCTAATGCCCGAGACAAGAATGTTCAAAAATACTCGTTACTCGTCAATGACTCGTCTATTGATTTGGTAAATGATAAGCAACTGTCTGCATCCGAATAGATTTAGCAGCCGACATAAGCTCAACATTTATTTGGTTTTTAACTAATAAACTGATTTATTGAATTAATCATTATTTTATTTACACACCGTATACAGTTACTAGAATTTAATCAATGAGATATGCTATGCATAAACCATAACAAAACCTAGAAAGTGCTCTTACTATGTTTTGAAACTAATTGCAATATGAGGCAAACTATTTCTCGTCAATTATCACAGTAAGGGGTTTAAAATATGTAATATACACTAATTATATTAAATGTTGGTAGCACTCATTAATTAGTATTTTTTACTATTAATACTACTCCGTAAGCGAGCGTACGTGATCCACACCGCGCCGCTTCTTTGATTAATACCACTCCACCGCGCACATGATGTTAGAAAGTAGCATTATTCTGAACTAATTGACCTTTTTTGGTGTAATTGCTGCAAGGAAGGAAAGGAAGAAAGAAGGAAATGTGAGAATAAACAAATAAATAAATAATAGCATGTTTTTTAAGCATAAGATACATTGCATAGTCAGCCTTTTAATGTTCCTACTGCTGGGACTCAGGCCTCCTCTCTCTACCTAAATTAAATTCTTTTCATAGGCATAGCTTGACTATTTTACGTTTAAGCGCTCTCCTATCAAAGGTTTTAAGTCCTTACTAAGTTTTGAAATGGGTCTGCCGATGATATCTTGGACAAGGACTTTAGTAAGGCGAAATGTCGTCTCTCAAATCTCAACGTCAAAAGCATCCCATTTTGAACACCTCAGTCTGTTTCTCTTTGGACATGGTGGAGGTGTGCCTGGCTTGGGCGGAGAACCCCTGTGGTCTCGTGGGGGCGATCGGAAGCAACGACTTCTCACGCCGGGCCTTAGTACAATCATGATTCGGAGGGAGGAGGAATAGCAAGCGGTCACCTCCTTCTGCGAAGCAGTAATGCTAGCGAAAGAGGCGGCCGCACGCGTGAAAGAACGGACTCACTCACGCCCCAGCGGCTGGAATCCCGACCCCAATTTCCAGCCACCGTAGGCGAGGGCTTGCGGACGATGAACAATGGGTAGCTCGCCATACGGCCGTAACTGCCCAAGTCGTTGACGGTGTGTAGTGATAAACATGCGCCTCAAGGAGATGTCAGTAAATCCCTGCCCTGGAACGCAAGGCAAATAAAGAACATAGGAGTGGGTTTTAGTCAGTAAAAGTCTGATACGCTCTAGCTCCGCCCAAGAGTGGGAGAAGTCATTGGATGATTTCCGACCTAAAAAAAGTGGTGTCTCGTTTTTCGATATAATTACAATAACTTTGTGTATGTATTGTTCTCATAAATGAGATTTACACGATACTAAAAGTTAGTTTTAACTAACTTTTGTTCAACGACATTTGAACCGCAATATTTGACGTTTAGTCGTTGACATCCGACCCGATCAAACATCGTTTCTTTACGAGAATACCTTCGAGTCAACGATTAAATGACGATTGTCTTAGCTGAATACGTGTCAACGACTTTTCGATCAAACGACTTTAGAATCGTTGTCGTTCAAACTCGATTGATGGATGTGAATACGGTAATGGTCTAAACGACTAAGTCGCTACGATATCGTTACGGTTTTGATTACGAGAATCGGGCTCAGGACCCACGGTTTCACATGCTCTCCGAGGCACGAGGCGCAGCAAAAGCGAGGTCCTAGATAAACTTAGAAAAGGAAACAGAAACAACTCGCATGACACAAAAATGTCTGTACACAAGTAGCAAATATATTCAAGAATATTGCACGCAAGAAGCAGGTGGCGGTGACGCCGAGGACACCGGCTGACGTGGCCAGCGCTTGTCTCCTGCGCCCGCGAGCCTGTGCCCTGCGGCAGCATCTCGCTGCGGAACATTATTTCCCCGATCGCCCGGCGGACGGATTCTTGTCGATTACATTATAATAGTTTTAGTCACGCGTCTGTATCGCATATTCGTAGCAGCTGTAATATCACTAGATTTGTGGATTTTTCAGTTATTCGCTCGGTTGTGTTGCTTTGTGGATTTACAGTGAAACATTCTTTGATTCTATTGGCCGGAAGCCACTGAGTCAACTACAGTTAGACTTAAAATATGACTGAGTTGGATAACTGAAGATTATTTATGTACAGCAAACTACTTGGCTAAGGCGTCTCGCAAATATCATCTTGTGACAGATTTCTTCGCGAGAGACAACGAACATTATACTGAATAATAATAATAATATCTTTATTAGATAACTAGCTGTCCGCGTGGTTTTACACACGTCTATGGTTACTAATCAACTTCTTTTGGTCGTAGGGCATTGTTGTATAGCTATAGACTAAGGCGTTCCTTGATTAATAGGCTATCCAATGCTAAAATAAACTAGTAGGTCCTGAGATGAGCGCGTTCAAACAAACTCTTCAGTTTAAATATTAGTATAGATGTGACAGAGAAATATTAGTACAGACGTGACATAAAAATATTAGTATAGACATGATAGGGAAATATTAGTATAGACGTGATAGAGAAATATTAGTATAGACGTGACAGATAAATATTAGTATACATGTGACAGAGAAATATTAGTACAAACGTGACAGAGAAATATTAGTATAGACGTGACAGAGAAATATTAGTATAGATGTGACAGAGAAATATTAGTACAGACGTGACAGAGAAATATTAGTACAAACGTGACAGAGAAATATTAGTATAGACGTGACAGAGAAATATTAGTATAGATGTGACAGAGAAATATTAGTACAGACGTGACAGAGAAATATTAGTATAGACGTGACAGAGAAATGTTAGTATAGATGTGACAGAGAAATATTAGTATAGGTGTGACAGAGAAATATTAGTACAGACGTGACATAAAAATATTAGTATAAATGTGACAGAGAAACATTAGTATAGGTGTGACAGAGAAATATTAGTACAGACGTGACATAAAAATATTAGTATAAATGTGACAGAGAAACATTAGTATAGGTGTGACAGAGAAATATTAGTACAGACGTGACATAAAAATATTAGTATAAATGTGACAGAGAAATATTAGTATAGGTGTGACAGAGAAATATTAGTACAAACGTGACATAAAAATATTAGTATAGACATGATAGGGAAATATTAGTATAGATGTGACAGAGAAATATTAATATAGATGTAACAGAGAAATACTATGTATTTATTCTTGCCATTTGAACTTGCAGATTACGCCTATATATATAATACTAGATATCTTAATTCTACAAACAGGATGTTACTATAATATGTAATCACATGACATCCTGCACTCGGGAGCGTTCTAATCTGAACAGACTGATGGGATAGTGCTCTCTCGAACTGTGAGCATATTACAATAATAACGAGTTTCTAATAGGTATCAATCGAAACGACACTACTGAAAATAACTGCGTGCCTCTGTAGAACTTCACTTAGTATACATGCCTGCGGTTTTTTTGCATACAACAACATACCGGTTCCTTCATACGTGTCTTTACACGAATAAACTTAATTCTGAGTCCCTTTAATGATTCTCGACGAAGAACAAAAAGGAAATGAAAAATTCCATTTGACTTAACTGTGTAAAATAAAAACAGCGCTAAACTTGATTGTCTCGAAGAGCGGGCGCTCGGAGCGAGCGCAACGAGCGAACAAAGCAAGCACACGGGTATGAAACAATAATAAGATATAATTACGACACTTGTTATAAACTGAGAATTTTTCGTGAGCGGCGCGCGGCCGCAGGCCGCACCGATAAATATTTTCACAAAGAAAATTAATTATCCGTAATGCCAGGGCGAAAGTTCTTGCCATTCTAAAAATCGATTTAAGACGCCCCCAAACGAAAAAACTGGGAACTTCGGCTATTAGTGAAATAGAGTTGAAAGTTAAAATTTCCAACGAAAAGCTCGCGTTCATTTATTTTGTGAAATGATAAATGTTTCAGCGTTCATCGACGGTGTTCAATTTACTTTAGATACTATTTCTTCTCGAGTATGAATCGGTTTGTTCGACAACTGAGCTAACCGGCGCGTACTATTGCCACGTAGCGATTAGAACTTTAACTCAGGCTTTTACTAACTAAAACCCACCTGAGTTCCTTCAGGTGCACTTTGCGCTCCAGAGCCACGGTAATACTTTCGCACAGTCCCACATAGCTGACATACGTAAGGCGCTGACTCACGCACACACTGACTTCCTACCGCACGAGAGAGTCTCATTGAAACTGTCCTGGACATATCACCTTGAAATAGTCATTAATATTTTAACTGGCTTTGGCACGGTGCTAGTGAATGGGTACATCGGCGCCGCGGCTAACTGTAAACCAATTAAAATGTATGAAGTGGATAAATAAAAAGTAAAAATCAAGGGAAATAAAAGCATGGATCACGGTAACAGCGTGGTAAATAAAGAAATAGAGAGGGTTTGTGATGGGGGCGAGCTGAGTGAGGTGTGAGGGTGGTGGGGCGAGTGGGGGAAGGACGACGAGGTCTAAAGTAAACGGCGATTCAAGCAGGCCGGGCGGTGCCGGGCGGCGTGCGATTGTTTCTTTTTAATTAAGCGAGTACGCGCCGAACCACGCCGCGCCGTGTCGTGGCCTGCTGTCTGCTGACGGGTGATAGGCGGCACACACGCGCTGTCACACACGCGAATATTCTTTAGTTACATTAATGTCGACTTAAAGCCTATCTTGCTTTATATAATCAACTAGAATACATAATACAATCATAACGCCAGCCTCTAGTAATATAAACTTAAAATTTATACCTTATTATCATAGATATTCTACATTTATCACTAAATCAAACAACACACATATCGATTGATAGACCTGATCGAGATTTTCAAATAGTTACATCATTAGTCTCGTTACATTATAGCTATTGTATTTTGTATTGTATTGTATTCTCATCGTCCACCAGAAGGCAGCCGGTACACACACGGGGCGGCTCCGGCATGACGGCACAGGCGGCACACTGCGGCACAAAGAGGTTTCCTATCCTTTGAAGTGTGCCCTCATTGTGGCGTGATTAATTCCCGCACACTGCTCGCTGCAAACAGTTTACTTCAGACATTGAATTTGTGAACAATTACGACAAACTGGAACTACACCTTCTGTGTGTCTTCCACAGCGATGTGGATCCGGGCTGACACGACCGAGTAACCAAACATCGAAACTGAACAGAATGTTGCGTCAAATAAAAAGAAATGATTTAGTAGAAAATAGACACATATACTACGACACGAAATGATTAAATCATAAATGAGCTTGTCGAGCGTCAAACGATACGTTACGTACGACGGCGAGCTGGAAAATGATCACTAACAAACCAAGCGAGGGATATTAAGTACTGTGCGAAAGACGCTACTAAGCGAGACACTCGACATTAATAAACTTTTTGTAAGAACACGATTAAGTTCTTCGAGCGCTGAGACGCGCGGCCTGCTCTCGGAGGGGTGCTAATGTTCGCACCAGCATCATCCGCGAGCCCCCCTTGTACCTACATCGCACAGCACACGACACGCACTTCACGTAGTGATCCGGTTAATGAATGCTACATAATAGCAGCACCGTTCGATGTAATGAAATCATGATAAACACTCGCGCTCAGCCTCACACACTTGTGATTTACGACGCCGCGGAGACTTCCCACTTTGATTTACGATACGAGGCTGAAGTAATAACAATCTAGCATTCTAGCCTACAGTCGTGCACCCTCTATCTCCTGTATCTAGGTCAGCTCACGACGAATGGGAAAGCTCTCTGATTTGAGAATCAATTCAGCTTTATACCTTTCAAAATCTATTCAGGATGATTTGGTTCTGAGTACGCAGTAATCCTCTTGGAGTTCGCTTTACAAACGAAATAGATTACCTAACGATAAGTAAATAGAGAAGAGATTACGAAGGATTGAACCCATTTCATCTGAGTGGTTTAGTAATAATAGTATATTACAAGGCCGAGCAGAGCATAGTTGTGCGCGTGTAATAACCAGAAGGGAGCGAAGCTCGGCACATATTCAAAGTTGTGAGTTCTGTTAGTCAAGATCTGCAGCGAACCAACACTAAACTACGAACATTCCAGAAACTCCATCTGGAAGCCACAATAAAGTTAATCAGAAGAAAATAGGCGAGGCGGGAAGCCATATGGCGGTGCGCGAGAGAAACAATATCACAAGTTATATGAGTGCAGACGAGCGGCGGCCGCTACACGACTTGTAAGTTACAGTTGACGGCTGCGGCCGGACGCCGCTGCCGCGCGCACAGAAGGCTCGCTCGACGCCGCGACCAGCATTGTGGAGAATTTACCGCTGGGAAAGGTTTCCGATCGTAAGACTGCTAACATATACTTAGCTCATTGTTGCGCATTCGACAAAAAACTTTAACGTTAAAATATAAATACAAGTCAATAATCCGTAATGGAGACTCAGACTCTAATGACTGCTATATATACTCTTTGTGATCATCGTGGTGTGACAGCTTATGATAACCAACATATCATAAACACAAATGATAATATGTTTTCTTATGTTCGGCGGCGCGCACGAAGCACGTCCGCGCTGCCGCTGGTCGTCGGTCACCGCTCGTCTGTGTGAGCATTCTGCGCGGTGATTACTCTGTGTCGCGGTCATTAGTATGCCAGACAAGCGTGCATTTTGTAAGTAAAAGAAACTTTATTACTCAGAGTATATTTGCATCGGTAATGAAGCAATTTGCCGCGACGAAAACTTCGCAGATATTTCAGCCGTTGTAACCTGATTGAATATATTATGAGCGTGCTGCAAATTATTACATTCAGGGAGCAAAGACAATGCGCAAGTAGCTCTAACTAATCACCAATATATCTGGAAAGGATTAATCTGTTTTCGGGAGGTCTAAGAGTAAGTATTTGTATCGGTCAGCGGCGAGCATTCATACGCACTCACACATAGGTAAATGTATGACAGTTACAACCGCTATTACATCAGCAAAACAAAAAAACAGAATTTACTTTGATTGACCATCAATCAACTCAGTGGGTCAATAGTTCACAAGGTGCGGCGGTTATAAGCAGACGTATAACACAGCAGTTCGGTTCTTCGCTCTTACAGTGCTTACCAAGCCGTCACGAGCCGCAGCGATAGCACCACGATAGCCTCACTATGCCACTATCAAAATCTACTTCACCAATTAATTATATCTAATAGCAACTTTGAATAGGTCCATTCTCATTGAACAAGTTGAAGAATATTATGATTGTTAAAAAAACGAGTCAAAACACAGTGAATGTTAAAGCACACATTTATCTTAAAAGACATTATATTGTACCCGTCTTCTCCAGAACGAGGGTAATATTTTCATAATATATGAAATGAGATACCTAACTTTATTTTTAAGATTTCATTTCGTAGTACTGCTCAAACAATAAGTTTCAGACTCAAATAATGTAGCTACATACACCGGCTGCTGAGGAAATTACTCGCACAGAAACTTGGAAAAGAAAGAGTTATGATCGGAGCAAGTCGAACAGCGCAGCGGCGACTCCGCAAATAAATAAAGCTGACAATGTCGTGCGGCGCGCTGCAGCCGACGACCGCCGCCCCCGATCCGCTCACCGCTCACCGCTTATCGCTCATCGCTCATCGCTCACCGCTCACCGCTCACCGCTTGCCAGCTGCGGGTTGGCCGGCTGCCATATTGCCGCATTTTTTACTCCCTCATTTGTCAAATTTACGCGCGCGTCAGGAGCATTAAACCGAGCTTCCTCAAACAGCCGACGCGCAGCAGATTGCCGCACCGCTGGCTCGAATGCCGGCACATTTTCCCGCACGTAAAACTGAAATATTCCCGTCGTTCGGTGTACACGGCTGCGCTCCCGTCTCCGGCCGATACCTCATAACCGTATCGTAACTGTGAGCTACGAGCCGCTCCGCCGGGAATACTCAAATTATTCATATTTACCGCTCCGCGAGATTGGAAGGATATAGTAACACGTGCTAGGTGTATCGCACGCGGCGCGAGCGTCCGCTCCACGTGCAGGGTGTCGCAGTTTCAATCCGTCACGTAGCACCGCGCTCCTTCCAAGTGCCTGCACCTCGAATTCTCGACACAACCATGACAGCCGCTTGTCTTCGGTTAGCATTGAATAATAAGTTGGATAGTTTAGATCCTCCCTTACCGACGGACACTGAAAATATAAAGTTCCATTTTTTTGCTTTAACGTCGTCTTTTAAAGTTGCTGACAAAATGTTGACCATCACAGCCGTGCCACGGTCGTGCCACTTCGGAATTTTTTTTCTTGTCCTTTCTTTATTCACTAAATATCAAACAATGTAATGGTATGTATGGAAGATTGATATCTCTTTCTCTTTAATATACGCCCTAACAAGTTATACATGAAGAATTTTAGAATAAATAGTGGCGGTGGCGAGAACAATGAGCGGTCTTATCGCTAAATAGCTTTCAGTTCATTATAGAGTCGTTACCTATTACAAGAACGGAGGCAAGTATTTGTGAAGTTTAGAGCGGCGCATTGTGGAAGAAGTCAGTACTGTGCTCACAGATACTGTGAGGGGTGAAGAGTCTCCTCTCGTCAACGTTATCAACAATCTCGTCGTAAGTCGGGTGTTCTTACCTGTTGTTACAATGACCACATTACTAGACTTCGAGATGGAATGAGATGAGCGGCCGTCACTTAAGAATAGTCACGCTCGTTACCAACGTAACCCAGCGAGCGTCGGGTGTCCAGGTTCTAACCTGGGTAGATTGCACATACTGTTGCCTACATACTTCGTACTAATAATACAGACTTTAACTATGACAAAATACTGACTAACTCTAACTAATATAGAATTAAAAGTTAATCGCCTAAATACCGCTTTTGTAACTCGCACGAAACGCGTTAATAAGCGTCCCGTAAGGCACCGTCTCCACGGGCGACTCTATCGCAGGAAACTTATCGTCCTGTCACTCCATGAACGTGACCCCACTCTGCGATATTATCGCGGCGATCGACGAGTGACATTCACGTTCTAAACGCCGCACCCCCCGAGACTCGATCTACCAACTCCTTAAAAATCAAACGCACTTACCTTAAAACTTTTTCAACAAAATAAGTGTGCAACGGTATCTTGTTTACATATAGGAATTCGTTGCAGACGATACACTGACGAAAGAATAAAAAATGCATCGATATAGCAGCGCGGACTCGCGACGTTTGACTCGCTCGTGGAGGCGGCGCCTTAGCTGGCGCAGATTGGAGGAACTCAAGTTTGACGCACTAATAAATTACACGCTCCGTGTAAAACACTGAAATCCGTGTAAGTGAGTCATGAAGAAAGCCGCGCGTAATGAGGCTGCGCGGTAGGGCTCTCATACACGGGCGGCGCGGTGGGGCTCGCGCACACGGGCGGCGCACGCGAGGGATGTCGCCGTCGCAAGTGCACGCTAATTATCCTACGTGTTAATATATCACCTCGGCCGGGCAGGTACTTTGTGATACATTCTCCGGCTTTATCTCTGTATGCAATCTGTGAAACAAGAACAACACGATCAGATTTGTGAAATATAAGATAGAAAGGAGCATTAACATTAGTAGGTAGGTAAGTAGATGGACGAAAAAGCTATGTCTAACGATTCATTTTAATTTGATGGCGTTGTGAGAAAATTTTATAACGTACCTGACGGTAAGGAGAGAGTTTAAACAAAACCCGTGTGAGACGAACTCACGTAAAGGATTCCGAACGAACCATATTATTTCACATGTTGTAAAAAAAACATAGGCTTCATAAAGGTTTTCCTGTACTCTACGTAAAGAACTATTTTCTGTATTTTATTAAAATATATGATAAAAGCACTTTTGAGATCTTCACAATAACTTCTATAATAGCATTTCATATGATGGCATGTCGCACGGAACAGTTTGAAACTTTTTAATTTTCCGTTCTGCGCCCCACAAGTCATACGTATTCCCGGTTCATTCATTTACGTTACACGTCCTTCTTTGGGTCACAGCTATATATTTGTGTATTAAATTTGACCTCAACAGGTGCAGTAGATTCGTTGCGCTGTGTCAGACAGACACACGAGTCATCCTATAGGGGCACCATTTTCTCATTGTGTCGTTTGGAACGGACAGCACGACAGCTTTGTTGTTAGCGGCTCGATGACGTCGACACGAGAGCAATTTTCACGAATTTCGCTTGTTTTCCTTTAATTTAAGCGCACGATCATCGTGTGTTGTTATTGCGAGCGACCCTTTACGTACCCTTCCTTTCGTACAAGCTGTTGCTTTTGCCTAATTTCTCTCCTTACAGTAATTGTACGTCATTCCATTCTCTCGTAACGCCTGTAAATCAAAATGTTTCGTTAGACTTTATCGTAAGCATATTAATTATGTAAATATGATCTAAGCTTTTTCGACTTGGGTATTGAAATACACAAGTTGTGAACTAGTTTATTTGCAAATCTGATAGATTATACAGAGCCTGTACTAATGAAGACTTATGGAAATTAGTATCGTTTTTTTGTTGCATTGAGTTACTGAAAACCGAGCTGGTACGACCTCACATTTAATATCCAGAGTAAATAATCGATTTACATTTTCTGAAGAGTAAAATAAAGCTTGCACTAATTTTAATTTCGAACACGGTACAAAAGTCATCCAATTACGTGTCAGCATTGAATATCCAATCACGGTGTTAATCTATTATTTTTTCTTTGCTAATCCAGTTACGCTTCAAATTAAAAACACAGCTTTCAAAAATATGAAGTGGTCGTGAACAAGCAATCTCTATCATATTGAACGCTGGCACATGTGCACGAGGCTTGCCACCCCGACAGAAATAGTTCAGAAAGTTCATGGTGTGTGATCACCCAGCGATACCCGCACAAACATACGGATGTCAAAGCAAGCTCCGAGTTCTCTGAAACTGCACTCATATATTCCGAGATTTGTTTAAGCACTAGTTTCTGCCAGCAGCGAGAAATTCGAGAATGTCCTCAAGGAACATACTGCCGTCTCTTTCTAATTCTTTTCACATACACCGATGTCTTGCACGTCAGCGAGAGTCTGGTTGTTCTTTTGAAATGATTCGCGGCTAATAACCTCTTATCTAATGCAAACAAAAGTAAAAGTTGCAAGTTTCACTACCGAATGAACCCCAGGCCTCAATTTAATAAACCTCTGACGAGAGTGGAACATTTTAAGTATCTAGGACATATTCTGTCCTCTGATCTGAAAGACGATGCAGACATAGAGCGAGAACGCAGGGCGTTGTCTGTAAGGGCGAATATGATTGCTCGCAGGTTTGTTCGTTGTACCACCGAAGTGAAAACCACTTTGTTCAAGGCATTCTGTACATCTTTCTAGAGCAGCCTGTGGGTCTCATGCACGCGCGGACAGTACAGCGCCCTGCGCGTACAATACAATAATGCATTCAGGGTGCTGATGGGCCTGCCCTGATTCTGCAGCGCATCGGGGATGTTCACCGATTCGCGAGTCGACTGTTTCTATTCTACTTTGCGAAAACGGTGCAAATCCCTGGTGTGCAGGGTTCGGGATAGCTCCAATAGCATCCTGAGGGCATTTGCGCAGAGGTTTGATTGTCAGTACCTGAACCATTGCAGTACGGTTCCATCCATGTAGAGGAGGTGAGATATAATCTGACCACCTCTCTTCAACCGATAGCCTAGGCCTGAATTCTCCAGCATTGTGCTTAGAGGATTCAAGGCCAGGCAGAACCAAAGCGGACTCAAACTGTCACCCTGGAATATGCCTCGCTCGATCCTTACCGGTTCGCTGTTCCTCTGGATATGTCGACATCCTGGATAGCGAAGGACCGTGCTCCATTGCCTCATACATGACATCAGGAAGGTGCGCAATGTTGTATCAATTTTGTATAATTCTAGCACCCTCATGAGCCATGTATGAGAAACTGAATCGTAGGCCTCCTTATAGTCTATCCAACATGTCGACAGATCCTTTCGGGAACGCCGAACCTGTTGGCTAATAGCCATATCGATGAGGAGTAGCTCCTTAGTACCGCGGGACCCATTCCTACATCCAATTTGAGAGGCAGACATGATAGCGTTATTATCTACATGGTGGTTAATCTTTGCTCTCAAAATGGATGTAAGAACCTTATAGACTGTCGGCAGACACGTAATCGGTCGATAGTTTTTGGATTCCGCGGTGCTAACAGATTTGTGGAGCAGGTGGGTAACTCCTGTTGGTAGAAACTCGGGTAGCGAGCCAGACTCCAAGGCGGTCTGATACTGAGATGCCAAACGAGCGTGCGATCTTTGAAACCACTTTATCCAAAAGTTGTGCAGTCCGTCCGGCCCTGGAGATTTCCAATTAGGCAACGGGCGGACTGCACGGGCCACATCTTGGGGGCTGATTGTAATTGCCCCCATTTCTGGTATCGGCTCGCACGCTCGTTCGACCTCTCGAGTCCAACCACCTTCAGTATGACTGACAGGCACCGACCATCATCCACCATCATCCGGAAGGCGCGTGTCAGCCACACCTTGGTCCGGCTGCTCCCAAGCCCTATATACCCACCTTTCATAACTCTGGAATGTGCGATTCTGAGTGTACCGCTCAACTTGCCGCTTATACCTTCGGATACGGTTTGCCCATGCGTACACCTTCTGCTTCAGAAAGTCGATGCGATCTGTGACACACATATAGTCTCGGGGGCTGATATTAGTCCCCGAAAACGCCCGTCTCACAAAGCGCATCACTTGTGGGCGAGTGTTACCTTCCCTGAAGCAGATTAGTTTGCCGATAAGTGCTCTGGCCCCACCAATACGACGCTCGATCCTGCACTGCCAGGCCGGCACAGCTGGTTTTGGTCGTGTAGCTACATCACTGTTTGGAAATTTGACGTGAGCTACACGACATGCCGCTACAGCCGCGCAGTACATTATCGAGTGTGTATCAGTGAGATCTTCGCAGTCATCAAAATAGTTTAACAACTGCGAATCTAGAGCAGCCACCAGCGCCTTATTCTTATTACACATGGGCAAACAAGATAACCGTGGCCTGAGTTCAAGTGGCATGTTGCGATACTCCCGAATAGCACACTCCAAAGCACTCCTCAATTCGTTGCTACACTGGGTACTTACATGTGTAACCATGTCAGTGCTCTCCTCGTCAGCGTGGTTGGGAAGATGGTTGGACGGTGATACCTGTGAAGGTACCACCGTCTGCGACGAAGAGGCAATGGTATGGCTACCCATTTCCGTTCGGAGGCGATCAAGTACAGTATCGTCCAACATATAATTACGCTGGATGACCCGCACCTGATCCGACAGTCGTTGCCGAAACGTTGACGGCTGGCTCAAGCACCTGAAACAAAGAGAGCATCCGAACACGGTACGCGGTCAGGTTGTTTCCTCCCTCTGTAGCCCCATAGTATGCGCGCATGACGTTCTCATTGATGGATTGCGTCCATCGCATGCGCTGCATACTTCCGCGGAGAGCTGGGACCCTATCAGAGGCCGGTCGGCCTCGAGGTCCTAAGCCACTCGGCGACCGGCGTTCTCTCCGTCGACGCGCAGGTGGTGGTGACGTGGGTGGCGAGTAGTACTCGTCGCTCGAGCTCGACGCAGCCGCCGCGGCCGGTGTCACAACACTCAGTGAGGCAGGGCGGCGGCAAGGCGGAGCTGAGCGACTAATATTGGTCTTAAAAAATATTCGTGATAGTCCAGCGATGGTTTAAATGGTGAGAAAATATGGAAATAATCACGAAAAAGAACCAAATGTAGCGTTAATCTCTAATTAAAATGTCATTCTAAAATGAATTATGCTGGTTCTGGTACGCCAGTAGATAGCGTTATCCTTTGACAGTTTAGCTAAGGTATCACAATATTCTTTTTCAAAGAAATTCAATATTTTTGAATTGCTATGAATGATGTCCCAAGTTTCATCCAAATCGGCTCAGCCGTTAAAACGCGACGAGGGAACAGACAGACAGAGTTACTTTCGTAATTTATAATCTTTAGTATGGACGTGTGGGTGACTTTAAAAGCTTTGCGTTGTAGTCGGTGGGCTTCCTATACTTTACTTTTTGTGTCGGTAAAATTGTGTTTTACAAACTGCCAGACGTTGTATAAACGAGCGATTCATCAATCAACATAACATGTGCGGCTTTTAATTATTTATTGCGGTGCGGGCCTCGCCGTCCGCCTGTGCGGTGCGGGCCTCGCCGTCCGCCTGTGCGGTGCGGGCCTCGCCGTCCGCCTGTGCGGTGCGGGACGCGCGACTCCTATAGTTTGTCATTTATTCACTTTACATTAAATAAATGTGTTATTTTCTGCAAGCACACGTGGTCTTCGGGATGGCGTGCGACGTCTTCATTTCTTACATCGTGTTCATCATGTGTACAGTAACATCGTCAATACGACGTCATCGTCGGCGTAGCGCGGCCGTCCTGCATACTCGCGGGGGCCGCCGGCGGGACGCGCGGGGGCCGCCGGCGGGACGCGCGGGGGCCGCCGGCGGGTCGCGCGGGCTGCGGATCGGTCGCCGCTATTTATAACTGAACCGCAATCCTGGCTAATGTCGGGCTTGCCCCTTCGGGGCCGACTCAAACGTTAATATACCACTTTTTAAAATTTCACTTCCACTGTACAATAAACATGTTAAATAGGTAGTGGCGGTGCAGTTGGCTCGTTATAGCAGTTGGGGTCGCTCCGCCTATTCACAGATGAGCCGCGCTCGACAACTCACTGAAAGAAAAGAAAGAAAGAAAAAACGTTTATCCGTACCTCACACATACAGTAGAATTACAAAAAGTATGAAAAGAATATGAGTTTGTTTCGGTGTTTCTTCTCAGCTAGGAAACACCGGCCTCAACTAGTTTAAAATGACGAAAAAAAAAAATTGATGTGTAAAACTGTTTTTTTAACAAAGTAAATATCATTGATCATTTATCAATAACTTTAAAATCTGTGCAAGGCCAAAAAGGAGCCTAACTCAGCATATGCTGCGATATTTAAAACGACTCTGCTTTATCCGTGTTTAAGCCTAAGTATTACATCCGATGGATTGTTCGGTGGAATTATTTAGTGTTCCAAGCATGTAATGCAGTAATTGCTAAATTAATAATATTTATTATATATGATAGTGCTGACCCAGAAAATGTATCTAGAATTCGTCTAGCGCGGCGGCTGACATTAGCGAATACCTACTTCGACACCGCCCCCGCGCGCTGCGCGCCGCCGCCGCTCGCTGCTCGGCGGGAAGACCTTAATCGAACAATCTCTGACCTAGTCTCACCGGCTTCCTAGTTTAAATTTTAACTTCAAAACACCATTCGTATACTTTTAAAAGTACCCACCCAAAGTAAGGGTACCTACTGCGGTCAATGTCGCTGATTGTACGGGTCACGTTCAAGTCACATTCGTAGACCAGACAGTGGATTAGTGGTTTAGTTGAAGCGAATTGAACCCGTAAAAGCGTAACTTTACAATAAAATAAACTAGGTCGCTAGCTTTGTATAATTCCTACTTATTGTAAGAAACTATTGTTATGGAGTACACAACGGTAAGCTGTGATAAAGCTTTAGTGTAAGCGCCCGACGAGGCACAATGTTTGTGTAGCTAGACGTACATACTGGAGCGAAGGCCGCGGCCGAAACATCGAACAAAGATCTGCGGTCAAGGCGATCATCACTCTTCATTAGATCCGGATCAACACAAACGATATCTCTGTTGTCATTTTGTTTGTTTTTAACATCCAAAAAGTTGAACCGGTCATCGAGTGAACATGGTATAATAGTTAATGCAGTGGTCCATCATTATAATCAGATTTGCAAATGAGCCTGCGTTGCCACCGCTGCTGCCGCTGGTCGCCACCAATTACAAATAAATCGACCGTTTTACACCTCTCCCCCACCGGACCCCGCCCCGGCACACATCGCCCCCCCCCCTCCCCCCGCTCCCGCCCCCCACGGAATACATTACAGCACCACAACTCGTTGTTTGTCATGTTTCCATTAAGGACTCCTCATCCCACAACAATCCTCGTTTCAAGTAAAACCTTTATTAATGATCAAGCCTCACCTAGAGGCCCCGACATTGATATCTGGGCTTTTTCTGTACTCAGGGTTGTACCTTCTTTTCGCGGATTTCGTCATCATTCTTTCATCAAGATTTTTTAAAAACGTTGCCGCATTCAAGGAAATACTCTTGTGTCTTGGGTGCGTTTAAAAACATCTAAACTCACGCACACAGGACACCCACACCCGGAACAACTATCAATAGGCCGTACAAATATAATTGTTCTGTGCGGGAATCGAACCTGGGACACGCAATCACTCAACCACACAGCGCCAACCGTGCCTGCAACTAACACGGGTACCGTTAATGCGAGTCCCTATTCGCGCCTCCTCCTGTCAGCTCTCCTAAAATAACATAAACAGATTCCCTCACGTCTCGTAGAACGGAGCCCACACGTTATTTCCAGCTACTGTGTCATATGACCACAACCCAGCACCCCGCACCCCGCACCCCGCACCCGCACCCCGCACCCCGCACCCCGCACCCGCACCCCGCACCCCGCACCACGCATACCGGCAGCTCTAACAAATGAACAACACCACAAACATGATGTATTCAATCACAAGAAGACAACTTCACAATAGCAGACAGTGATGTTGGATGTTTGTGAGGGTTAAGGGGTACAAGTTTAAATAGTATAATAGTAGTGATGGTGAATCGACTGGAGCGTCACACAATCTTTGTTAATATAGCGATCCCTCATGACGAAAACCTCGTGAAAGCTGAGAAGTATAAACAAACTAAGTATGTTGGCTTAGCTCTCGGAGTTGTCGACATGTGGGAGGAGCATAGTTACAACAGTAATTGTGCCGATAGTCGTGACCGCCAGTGGCTTAATACTCAATAGTTTCGACAAACATCTGAGGAAGCTGAGGTTGGGCATTTGGATCAAGAGCTTGATCCGGAAAGCAGTTTTCCTGGACATGGCGCGTATCGTTAGGAGAATCCTCTCTCAGGAGCCCTGATCACCGGTAACTTGGACCCTGTACTCGATCCCCAACATCATCATCATCATCATTTCAGCCGAAAGACGTTCACTGTTGGACATAGGCCTCCCCCAAATGTCACCACATTGACCGGTTCATCGGAATCCCGCGACCCTCACCAGGTCATCGGTCCACCTTGTGGGAGGCCTTCCAACGCTGCGTCTTCTGGTGCGTGGTCGCCATTCCAGAACCTTCCGTCCCCATCGACCATCTGTTCTGCAAGCAACGTGCCCTGCCCACTCCCACTTAAGTTTGGCGATTCTTCGGGCTATGTCTGTAACCTAGGTTCTCCTGCGGATATCTTCATTTCTGACACGATCATGCAAGGAAACTCCGATCATAGCCCTTTCCATTGCCCTTTGAGTGACTTTAAGTCTTCTGATGAGGCCTATTGTAAGCAACCACGTTTCAGAGCCATATGTCATCACTGGCAACACGCACTGGTCATAGACTTTCGTCTTGAGGCACTGTCGTATATTAGACGAAACGAGCTGTAACATGGACAGCTTTAATTCAAGTTCAAAACTTTGCAAGTAAATTAAAAAAAACTAGATGCTAGCTAATGTCACTAATTTTTAAGGACATTCAAAAAATGGCCTATGAACCAACACGCATGAAATATTTACTATAATTACTAGTTTTTTTTAATAATATACATTACTTATTTGCTTTTCCTTAGCTTCATAATCCTCGGTGATAGATAGATAAGTATTCTATTTTTTTTTGGTTCAATTTGAGGTTTTTCATAGGCAAAGGTATTATAGCTCATACAGCCAAGTCTTTGTAACAGCACTCTTAATAAGAGTTTGACACAGACAAGCGTCAGTATTCTCAACACTTGATATACGATAATGATTTTTAGTTACAAACAGTCCGCTATGATGTCGCGGAACCATAATAAGCCTTATCAAAAAACTGGATTGAAAGCGCTGTTTGAAACGAGCAAAAATATCGACACTGACAGTTGACGAATTGACAGATGACAACATTTGACATTTGGTAGTAATGTCATTCAGTAATAAATGCTACGTTATTACCCGTGCGTTCCGAATTGCGTCAAAAACGATAATATCGCGAATCCGACCTACGCGAACGTCACATTTATTACGCAATAGCCCTTTTATTTTGTGACTATTAAATTCGGTCGGATTCGCGATATAAGTAATCGCTTTTGACGCAATTCGGAACACGGGGTGCTACATACCGAATGTTTTTAACACTTTGTTATGGCTGGACATGAGAAATTATTGAATATAACTAACTACAAATTAGGAGCAATATATTCAAGACCATCACAGAAACGAGGAGGGGCATGTATTCTAATAAAAAACAGCATTGAGTACAAAGAGCTTTCGGATGTTTCTCGTCATTCTATACCTAATGTTATTGAATGTTGTGGCATAGAACTAATGAACCAAAGTTTGATTATTGTTTGTATTTATAGGCCACCAAAGTTAAATAATTTATTAGTTTTTTATGAAAAGCTGGAAATTATTTTGAAAAAGCTATGTGCCAAATCAGATAAGAAAATAGTCATTTGTGGGGACTTCAATATAGACACGTTTAAAAGAAATAGCCTGACTCTTGACTTTGAATACTTTCTATTGGGCTACAACCTTAAATTACAACTGCGACAACCCACCAGGCTAGCCAGCAATACTTGTTTGGATAATTTTGCATGTAGCTCTCAATTAAAATGTCAATCGGAAATTTTGGATTTTGCATTGTCTGATCACACTGCTCAGCTATTAGAAGTTAAAGTAATGAAATCGTATAGAATAAATTCTTGGCGGATTAAAAAACGCGACATTTCTTATGAAAATATGACTAGGTTCAAAAAGTATCTTAAATGTCTTTCCTTTTCTGAAATCTACCAAACCGAAAATGCGAATGAAGCATATGATTTTTTTATAGAACATTTTCGCGGGCTGTACGATCTTTGCTTCCCATATAAATTAATAACAGTTAGGCCAAATAAAAACATTAAATGGGTCTCTCATGGTATCCGAGTGTGTAGTAGAAAACAAAGACATTTACTATGGAAATACAGAAGGGAACCGTCAAATTATAATAAAAATAACTTTAAAAACTACTCGCACAGGTTTCGTAAAATTATTAAGTTAACACAAAGAGCGCAAAATAATTATTTTATTAACACTTCAAGCAATAAATCTAAAGCATCTTGGCAGGTTATAAATAACAAAAAAAGAATCACCGAGCCTATTACCCAAATTAAAATACAGAATACTACCATTACTGATCCGACTGAAATCGCAAACGCTTTTAACAATTTTTTTGTTGACCAAACACAAAACAATATGACGACAAAACCGGACCCCTTAAATTTGACAATGAATCCCAACTCAATCTTTATGCAACCAGTATTACCGCAAGATATCATGAGAGCGATACAATCTTTAAAAAATAAAAATAGCACTGGATATGATGGCATATCAACAAAGGTTGTAAAATTCGTATCAGGCGATATTGCCTCACATTTAAGTCATATACTTAATTTAAGTATCAGTTCTGGTGTTTTTCCGGATAGTTTAAAAAAAAGTTATAGTTAAGCCACTTTTTAAAAAAAACAATAAGGAAGAACTAGCAAATTACAGGCCAATAGCTTTGATACCTATTTTTTCAAAAGTTATAGAAAAAGTAATCTATGATTCGATTAATAATTTTTTATCCAAATATGATATTTTATGTGCAGAACAAAAGGGTTTCAGGAAAAACAAAGGTATAAATACAGCCGTTTACGATATGTTAAACGTCATAATGCATAATGTTGATAAAAAAGTACCTACCTGCGCTATATTTACGGACATGACGCGGGCATTTGATTGTGTTGATCATGAAACTCTACTACACAAGCTGAATGTCATAGGTATCAGAGGAAATGTACTCGATTTAATAAAATCATACCTTAGCAATCGTAAACAGCACACAGAAATCACTAGAATTTGTTTAAAAACTAAACGTGAGAAAAAATATTTATCTGGAGCTAGAATTGTTAAGTATGGCGTACCTCAAGGCAGTGTGCTGGGCCCTTTATTATTTTTGCTATACATAAATGACTTGCCACGCCACATTGAACATCCTATGGTCCTGTTCGCTGACGATAGCACTGCTTTGATTAAATGTATCGACAAAACAACTTATGAACAGGACATAAATAATACCTTAATTAATATTATACGCTGGCTTGACGAAAATAACTTATTAATTAATATACCAAAGACTAGCATTATGCACTTTCATCAACGGATTCCCCCAGATAACTTAAATTTACATTATAATGGACAAAAAGTTGACCAAGTATTAGTTGCTAAATTTTTAGGTATAATGATAGATAGCCAACTAACATGGAAGCCACAAGCAGAAGAAGTATGCAAAAAACTAAGTACAGCTGCGTATGTACTCTTTAACCTGTCTAAGAAAGTTAATATGGCCACAAGGTTAATTGCATACCATGGCTTGGTTGCGTCTTTTTTGAGATACGGCGTAATTTTTTGGGGAAATTGTAGTCTGAGAGAACAGGTGTTTAAAGCTCAAAAACGCTGTATAAGGGCAATGTGCAATTTAATAGTAACAGATAGCTGCGTACCTGTATTTAAGTCCCTAAAATTGCTCACATTCCCATCACTATATATTTTTGAGATTGCTGTTTTTGTAAAATCAAATATGCATCTATTTAGTAAAATGTCAGAAAATAGTAACAGGCCAATTAGGAGACAATATAAAAATAGGCTGCTTGTTAATGGATTTGGCACCGCTTTGCTAAAGAAAAGTGTTTTATGTATGGGTCCGACCATATTTAACAAAATACCCGATAGAATAAAAAATGAGGCTCTTCCACTTTTTAAAAAGAAATTGACTGAATTACTAATGAATAAATGTTATTACTCAATTAGCGAATTTTTGACCGATAATAATTTAAATTAATCTGACATTTTCTTATTATTATTTGACTCATTATTAATTTATTACATTTTGACATAATAAACTTTTTTTTTTTTTTTGATAATTGTACTATATAAACTTGACTGTGTCTCTTTTTAGTTTGTGTTTTAGTCCTAAGCATATTATGGTAACAGATTATGTAAACAGTATTTTGCATGCCTTAGTTAAGGTAGTTAGTATGGATCATCAAACTTGACAAAGACCTGTAACCTGTACCTACTTTCTGTGCAAATAAAGATCTATTCTATTCTATTCTAGCAAGTGGAGATATAAACTATATTTTTAGATTGCGCTTTAGATTGCGGCTTTATCTTTAGATTGCGTTGACTTTTCTCCTCTCCTCACGTTTTCGTGCGGAAAAAACGCCCGTGTGTCACCATTGTGTGGACCGCACGGAGGACACGGTGGAGCGTACGGTACAGGAGTGCCCCGCTTGGACTGAGCACCGCCGTGTCCTCGTGGGGGCAATCGGCGGCAACGATCTCTCGCGCCGAGTCTTGGTACATGCCATTAGATGATTTCCCACCTCATCATCTTCTTGCTCTTTTCCCATTTTATTTGGGGTCGGCGCAACACGTTTCTTCTTCTATTCGGTCCTGTCACTCGTCACGCTATCACTAATTCCCTTTTCTTTCATATCACTTCTCATACAATCCATAGGATGATTTCTCACCTAAATAAAATACCTCCTTGCGTTTCTGAGGAATACGGTCTTTACAGACGGAAAGGCGGATAGATGGATAGACAAACGGACAGACGGGCAACAAAGTGATCCTGTAAGGGTTCCACTTTTGCCAACTTAGTTACACAATTTACCTAATATACCACCATGAAAACAGCTATTCCAAGTACGTATACAAAGCGTGGTTCGGCTCCGCCACCCGCCCCCGGCGCCCCGCGGCCCGCGCCCCGCACCGCTACAGTTTTATCTGCACTCGGTTTAAGTTGATGCTGCCGCAGGTGGGAGAACACTATTTTTAGTGCGCGGAGCTTTCTACGAGTCTTAAGAACGAGACCCTTACTTAAAGTCTTTGGCAACTATTAGTTATATAGTGACGATTCAATATTCGGATGGCCGTTAGGGCTGAAAGGTTCTGGAGTGGCGACCGCGTACCGGAAGATGCAGTGTTGGAAGGCCGCCTACAAGGTGGACCGATGACCTGGTGAAGCTTGCGGAAATCCGATGGATGCGAGACGCCCAGGATCGTTCGTTGTGGTGACATTTGGGGGAGGCCTATGCCCAGCATTGGACGTCTATCGGCTGATGATGATGATGATTCAATATTTAAGTCGTATTCGTTTCATCACTTTCCATGATGTTTCAGCCACGTCCATGTCTCACGCCTTTTTTTTATTTAGTTTGGAAATCATCCAATGACATCTCCCGCCCTTGGGCGGTGCGAGAGGGCGTGTCAGACTTTTACTATCTAAAACCCACTCCTGTTCCTTCTTTGTCTTCGTCCCAGGGCCCCGGGGTTCTCTTTCGCACAACCCGTGGCCCGAAGCCTACTGCTTCGACCCTGCTGGACCCCAACGGTTTTGCTGACATCTCCTTGAGGCTCACGTGCTCGCGCCGTTGATGACTTGGACTAGGTCCGGACGGTTACCAGACGGTCGGACGGTGAGCTACCCATTGCTCATGGTCGGACGGCGAGCTTCCCATTGCTCGCCGTCTGCAAGCCCGCGCCTACGGTGACTGGAAATCGGGACCGGGATCCCGGCGGCTGGGGCTTGAGGGCCGTTCCCTCACGCATGCGGCCGCCTTCTGAGCTAGCATAACTGCTTCGCTGATGGAGGCGACCACTTGCCACTCCTCCGATGCAGCCGATCGCCCCCACGAGGACACGGCGGTGCTCTGTCCCAGCGGGGCACATCTCTACCGTGTCCTCCGGGCGGTCCACACAATGGTAACACCTTGGCGTTTCTTCCGCACGAATCCGGTGCAGGAACCTCCTGAACTTACTATGTCCGGTGAGACCCGACACCCCCCCGCACCCCGCAGCTCTCCCCCACGTACCGCCACATTAGTCCGCCTCTCTACACATTTAAATAATTCTCCGCACAAAGGATTACCATCTGTAACGCTAGAATGTAACACACTTTCATGGCGTGTCTTTATTAGCCGACGCATAGCTTTGCTCATCATGTTAGCTCCTCTTATTATTACTAGGTTCTGCATCTTGTATAATATGAAGCGGCTACTATCACTAAGCTGACACCTCTCACCACATACCGCACACTCTTATCACTGTAATACGACTGCGTGACTGCAGTATCAATGCGTCACACTCATATCGTCATTCGACAAACAAAGATGAATATGTAAATGAATATTTAACACTCTCATACTACATGCAGCGGTCACGCTCCGACTGTGGCACGTCCGCGTGGCGTGATGTTCACGCGGCATGATGCTCACGTGGCGTGAACGGGCCTTTGTGAGCTAACACATTACAAAGCATGCCGTAACAAATGTAACTTTTCTAGGGTTCCGTACCTAAAGGGTAAAACGGGACCCTATTACTAAGACTCCGCTGTCTGTCCGTCTGTTTGTTACCAGGATGTATCTCATGAACCGTGATAGAGAGACAATTGAACTTTTCACAGATGATATATTTCTGTTGCCGCTAGAACAACAAATACTAACAACAGAATAAAATAAATATTTAAGTGGGACTCTCATACAACAAACGTGATTTTTTTGCCGTTTTTGCTACGGACGGTACGGAACCTTTCGTTCGCGAGTTCGACTCTCACTTGGCTGGTATTTTTAACATCGTTCTATGGTCAAGAAATATGCTTCCAGGAAAGTATATCAAATGAGTATATATATGAACACATTAGTCGCTGACGAGCACTATAGCTAGACTAGCCCGCGCCCAGGACTTGCCTGCGGGATAAATACATCTGTATATACAAAAAGTCATAACTCCTTCACAGGCTCATCAACGCCCAGCACCAACCCTTGGACCTAGAACCGAAGAGAGCTTCCTTTTATGATGTATACAAAGAAAAAATTCACCCTCTAAGGGGATGGATATTTGTATGTCAAGTGTAAGTTCAAATACCTGCGCCTCAACATGTTACTCTTACCTGCACTTAAGGCATATTAACTACAAGCTCGAACCCGCAACGTCGTGGCTCTCCCTCTTTCTTGTTCTGATCGTCTATGGTAACGTTTGTTATCACTCGATGCAATATCATGCTCCTGAAGGAAGACATTTGTATCGCATGTCAGGCTGGTGTCGCTTGGCGGTGATTCTTACGCCGCAATAAGTCTATAAGTTACCGGCAAACTGTATAATTCAGATATTCTAAACAATACCTAGGTAATGTATGAAATATTATAAATATTATTGTCCATTACATACTTTACCTAGGTAATGTATACAATTCCTAGGGATTGTACAGAGTACCTATTGGTCCACCGGCAATGTGTAAAATACATAGATTTTGGCCTATATTTATCAATGTTAACCTACCTACCTATAAAATGACGGGAAAAAGGAAACGTGTCCTATAACTTAAAATCAATGTGTAAAAGACGAGAGAAGAAGGAATTAAAGTAATTTTAGGGCATCCCGACACGGACATGTTAGGTTTGTGGTTATTTTTTTTTATAAAATAAAAATAGCCTATAATGCTTTTCTTTTTCTAATACTTACAATGAATATTTACATGCCTTAAAACTAGTTTATAATTTAAAAGGCTCTATTTCCTAACATTTTATTTTTACTTAGTTTCTGTTTATTTATCGGCAACCGGTTTAGCTTATCCTTCGACAAAGGCCTCCTCTAAAGCTTTCCATCCTCCTCGGTCTTTTGCTATTCTTGTCCATTCTAGACCAGCTACTTTTTTATTTCGTCTTCCCATCGTGTCGTCTGACGTCCTTTATTTCTTTTTCCATCTCTTGGGTACCACTCTGTTATTAATCTCGTCCATTTTTCATTTTTATCTCTTAATATATGACCTGTCCATTTCCATTTCAGAGATTTAAACACCTTTTCTACATTTTTAAATTTGGTTTTTTTCTTTAATGGCATCCAGCCTTGCTCTATCTCTTCTCTTTACCCAGACTGCGCTTCTTTCGATGCTGTTCTGACAAACGTTCAGCTTGTTTAAAAGTTGTTTTGTTAAGGCCCATGGTTGACAGCCGTATGTTAAGCAGGGTAAGATGCACGTATTATATACTTTTCCTTTATCCTTGATAGGCATGTATTTTTCATAATTTCGCGTAGTGACCAAAATCTTTTCCAAGTGTTGGCGATTCTTCCATTTATTTCCCTATTCATTGTGTCCTCTGGGGATATCAATTGTCCTAGATAGATATATTCGTATTTTTTTTTATAACCACCCGGAAATAGGAGCGTTACTTTAAGCTCCGCAGACAGCAATAGGAACTAAATACTTTAACATAATAAAATTATCGTGAAATTAAAAATTCTTCATGCTACGAGTAACACTATGAAAATTACTTAGAAGTACTCGGGTTCTAATTCTATCTGCAGGGTTTAAAGTAAGGCTTCTATTTCCGGGTCAAAGGCTAAGGCGGGAGCGCCACTCCCGGCTTAGCCTTTTAACTTTAGCCTTTTTACTTCTTTTTACACACATACGGTATTGCATAAAATACTTTACATAAGAAGTATAAAATAAATAATATTTCGTACATTACCTAAACGTTTTAGGTATTCTATACATTACCTAGGTATTGTATAGAATACTGGATTATACAGATTGCCAGTAACATTTACATAAAATCCCAGAAATGAAAGTCCCACCAAGCTGTAACATGAAGAGACCGCACATGAACAAAAACTAGATAGTATGTAGTAACTATGTACATATGTAGTACTAGTAACTATGTATGTACTACTCGTAACTAGTAGTAACTAGATTTAACGTTATGAGCACAACCAGTCAGGGTTTACTAAAACCAAACCATACCACACAGCGTATTACAGTATTAAAATTTAGTTTTAACTGTAAAGTGAAACCATTTTTATTTGATTTGTGATTTTTATATATTTTTAAGGGGAGGCGGTAGTAGGCAGTGCTATAGCTACACTAGTTGCTATTTACCCATAGTGAGGATACTTCAAGACTTTACCTGTAGTCTTCTCATAGGTGAACAGCTATCATATGCGGCAGTACGAGAGACGCCGGTGGGCTGCGGGAGTAATAGCGTCGTGCGCGCCGGGGGACGGCTATCAAGGTGAATAAAACTACTCAGTTCACCCCGACACGAACGCAGACGATTGTTAACCCTAAACTGATCTGAAAACTGATACAGTTCATACTGAGCGTGCCTCACACTGCGCAGTTTACTAAACGAGTTTAGTATAATTACATCTGACTGGTTACTGAGGTTTCACGTAAGATCATCAAACTATTAGTGTCTTTTTGTGCTTTCGTAACCACACCGCGCTGCCCACCGGCACAGCCACTGCCTCATAAACTGTTACTCGACCTACGAGTAGTAGTGTCTCCGAAACACATAATTAAAGCTCTGTTGATAGACAATACGCGCTACTAGTGGTCGTAACACAGGCTCTGACAATCGTGGCGCATTATCTTTATGTTCAGGGACAGCCGACCCATCGCCGCTCTGTACATCACAAACAATACTAGTGCCTACCTCTTCACAGATCGCTGTCACTCCCACCGAACGTGAACGTCAACAGTGGACGTTTACGTTCTACTGCTACTCTTGAACCAAGAGCATTAGATGGAATTTGTACAAATGCACTAGTTAGTACCTTCGCCGCCTCTACACCTGGCCGCCCTCTCCACTTGAACCAGTCAAACATTTACAACTGTCAAACATTCAGATTCGATCACTTTTCTGTCTCATACTAAACACAAGTAAAAGATGATGGTAAACTGTCCTCTACTCGCTCTAGAGCGGTCTAGGGCAAGCGGATACTTACATATTTCCTTTCTCAGTATTATATTTGTACCTACGAGCACCATGGGTAACAGTGTAATTGTATAGGTGTATCCGTGCCGTGTCGTGGTTAACGAGTAATCTGCCTGTAATTGAACGTTATCCTTATTTTCGTAGCGATATGCTGATGCGGGCTCAGCGCGTCGGTAAACAATATATTAAATGTAAACAAATTCACCCCGCGCTGCGAGGTAATCCTGTGTTCTTGAAAAAAGGATTAATTTTAATGCGACGGTTACCGGACCCGGCTAAACCGCGGGTTTGTTAAGCGGTAAGTAACGAACGCAGCGCGGAGCCCCGGGGCCCGGCCCGGGGGCCCGGCTCGGCCCAGCGGGGAGAGTGGGGCCCGACCGACGAAATTATTAATTATGCAGTAAATACTGGTGTTTTCCGGGTTGCGCCAACTGAATCACAACAACTGCCATTCAAAATCACCGTTTATGAGCCGTTTCCCACGCGAGTAAATAAAATATTAAAACATCTGGTGAACAGGAAATACACATTTCTCTCGGCGGCGAAAGCAGCGCGAGCGGGACGAGTGCGGGACGACAGCGGCGTGAGTGCGGGGAGAGTGCGGGGCTCAAGCGGCGCGGTCGAGCCCGAGCGATGCTATCGCCTTGTTTATGTGGCACACCTCGCCATAACGCCGCCTGCCCCTCACCTGATACTGCCGTACCGACCATGTAAATGAATTCAGATAATAACTTACTACACGCGCGCTACACAACATAGTGAAGCTACGCTCCTATCTGATTATAATATTTATAATATTCGAAGCTCAGTTTATTCTGCTATTACGTTTTCTGCTCACAGAATAAGTCATACTTATATTTTTACACTGGTAACAAATTCCTTCTTTTATTTACAAAGGAATCGTATTTGCTTTTGATATTATTACTTTTGTATTTTATAAAATTATATTTAAATTGTAACGCTGAAAGAATAGAATAGAATAAAACTTCGAAAGGAATGCTTAGGGGCCAACAAAGTTCGGCATCGAACAACAGAGACGAGTGTTGTTGCGATCAGTTGCTCGAGTAACGGAGCACGTCGAAGCCCAATACCAGTGAAATCGTCACATTCCAACATTCAACTTTAGTGAACACAAAGAGGGAATATTAAGTAAACCGTATTGTCATTGAGCACCTTTGTACTTGCTTCATGGTGAGCACGGAGGGAGATGAAGGATGCCTCGCTAGATACGAAGGAAGACTTCTGTAATCCTGTTGGGTATAATGATGTATGTGTAATGTGCAGGCTCAAAGAAGGATTAACAGTGTGCCCGCGGGGTGTGTGGTGCGAGGGGGATGGGGGGTGGGGGACAGGTGCAGACGATCTGCAAAACAATGAATAGGCAATGCGCTGAGTGCAGTGACACACACTGCACGCTGCGCCGCTCGCCGCCGTGTGAGACACTCTTTCACATACTACTATACATTTTAGTCACTCATTTACATGAGCCGAGAACATTTTATGGGCAATTCGCGCGGACAAATACAAACTGTTTAGTCAATATAAAAGTTTGGACGCTTCGGCACCAATCGTTCGGACCCGAAATTCCGTCGATAAAAAGTTGTACACTTTATTTTTATTATTATTCTCGCTCGGCCGGCCACGCGGCTGCTTCACGCCGCGCGCCGTGAGTAGGCGGCCCGGCCAGACGTGCAGGTTCACTGACCTTTGCGTATATTTACCTATTGGGCACAAATTATGATCAGCTCGCCCCTTCATTAACACTGATCCTAGCTCCAAATAGAATGAAGTACAAAAATTAGCAGACACTGCGTTACCTACCTGCTGCCTAATAGCAGGTCGTCAAATTGAACTCATCACGCGTCGCCATGCCTTCTAGTAGTAAACGTAACACACCATAAGTATTCATTGTAACGTTGTGCGAATGAGTGAGAGCCCTCCGAGAGGGCCACCCGGCCGGGCCGCTGGGCGTGATGGAGGATGCGAGTGTCATCACTCGTCTTAATGTTTACACATCTCTTACAGCGCCGTGTGTATTACGTACATTTGTACCTGCTTCCCTTAATAAACTAAACTTGCTTCAAGTGACTTGACATTTCTAGTTCACGTACGAGAACTATGTAATTGTTCTTATTATTATTATTTTTTGATTCATAATAAGAATGCGTAACATATTCTTCGTGGTTCTTACATGATTTCTTTATCAGCAGTGAAGATTAGTTAAATATCTTAATTCGTGGTGGTCCCACATTTCCTCATAGAGGACACATGTACGCAGGTAGGTACATAACGCGGCAAGCATGCCACTGCTTGCTCTGTGATCGCTAACCGGACCCATCGCCCCAATAACAAGTAAGTTTGCCCCTTTAGAGCAGATTGTCGATTACACACTGTTTATATACTGTATCTTTTAACGAGAACTGCCCAGTCCGGTCCGGTCCGGCTCCACGACCGACACAATTTGTGAACATTCCACGAACTTAATAATCAATGCTTTCTTCTTAAACGGCTTGTTTTCTTGCGCCGCATTGCTTTGATAAGTGACTCCTAGTGATTTGGTTTTATGTTAGGTTGGACCAGATTTAAGATGGCTCCGTATAGTACTTATACTCTTGTAGAAGGTATTTTTGAATAAGAATAGGCTTTGTTATCGTTTGCCTAACCTAACCTAACATTTCTTTGGTCCCTCAACTAGTCAAAAGTAGATATAGCTCCAGAAACTCGCAGAAAGCACTCAATCGTGAGTCGTGATCCTCATTACGTGTACAAAAGCCTAGATAGGGTAGACAGAGCGTTGTTCAAGTAGTTGACTCAACAAGCTTATGCGGGCCACTCTATTATGTGATGTTATTGGACAAGAGCGGGCGGGCGCCGCCGCGCCGGGGACATACTCGAGATACATACGTGCACAGGCGGATAGCGGTGTCTACGGACATACTGTCTACTACGTGTATACCACACAACGAATGTCCTCGCATAAAGAGATGACCTGCCGCTCCGCGTACACACTCGACATGTCTGCGATTTATTCAAACATTCTCTGAAGCTTTACATGCGACATTAACAGAGACGTCAGCCGGCCGATGCGCGAAGAGCGACGAGTGACATTAGAGAGGCTCAGCTCTAGGACAGTGGATAATCGACAGGAGGATGATGATAGGGGATCTTGAACCCGAAGCACACGTCGTTAGTTAAGGACGCGGACACGAGGCGTGTGTCGCACAAATGGCGCCTGTCGTCATTGTGTATCATGCGTTACGTAATAGACGTTTCGCGGGTAGTGACGTGTGCGTATGTGTGCACACACTGCTGATACTACAAACGTGATCACGCGTTTTAAGGCCCTTATTACCCGCACTGAAACGATATTACAAAATGATGGTCGACTAGAATGATATTGAAGTACCTATTGTACCGACGTTGGTTCAATAATTGTACGCGGCGCCGAATAGCAATATTTACATTTATTATATTATTGAGTACCTCGATGTAAGATTATACCTACAATAATGGCATCGATTTTAACAATAGGTTTGATGATGAGAAGTAGCATTTTGTAGCCGACTTGGCACTCCAACGTACAGCCTCTTCAGGGTCGGACTGCGAGCCCGCACCAGCCGCCCGCACCACCCGCACCGCCGCATTTCCGACACTGAACACTCCAATCTAACTCTTCACTATAACTGTGTACAACTTCGGTTTCGCTAACAAACGTTTTGTTATTAACTTAATATTGATAACGA
Organism: Mythimna pallens; assembly: GCA_961205895.1. Lineage (NCBI taxonomy): Eukaryota > Metazoa > Arthropoda > Insecta > Lepidoptera > Noctuidae > Mythimna > Mythimna pallens. The sequence goes on along the minus strand of OY540842.1, from coordinate 23,438,009 downwards.
ACAGGTGTTTTGTAATAAATTAATTTCTTGTTAGTTGTCTCAAAGTGGGGAAATTAAAATGATTTTCTTAGAATTCTCAGCAACAGTAGGCAGTCACTATTTATGATTAGTGAGATACTTGAACTTTTCAAAAGCAGTGACGAACTGTTTGTCATCAGAACGTGGACGCCATGACTTTCATATATAATATGAATGCAGAGATAAATTGTTACAGAAACAACATGATGGTTTCATCGTGTTTAACTTTATGTGAGGAGCTCGAGCGAGCTTCCGCGGCGGCGGCGATATAAAACGAATATATTGAGACGGCGGGATCCGGCCGGCCCCGGCCGCTGTCAGCACTCCACAATACATTTTATAAATTGCCAATGGAGCAAGCCTTGCCCTCTTCAACTTTATAATATTCCCGGTATAAATAGGCCGCTGTGAGTGGAGGCCTCCGATACGGAGCTGCGGAGGTTACGACTGGAAGAGTGAAGCCTTTTGTTCGCGCGTCACGTCTCGCAACATTGTGTCTTTGAGCCCGTCTGACGACGTCACGGTGTGCAACTGATGTATCCGACTGATACATTATGTACACGTCGCGCTTCACATCTGTTGTGAACAAAGTGACTTGTATTTAGGTGTTCTCTGTTAGGTACTAGATACAAGATTATTTATTTTGCTAAAACATGAGTATACATATAAATGCAAGATGTTACATAAAGTTCAGTTGAATCACTGTCATGTTTTGCCTTAGTGGCGTACAAAATATAATTGAGTGAGAATAAATGTCATAAAATTACTCATACATAGATTACTTTAAAAAAAAATATTTAACGGCAAAGTTCTGAAATATTTAATGTCAGAAATTATTTGTTTCATACGTCATAGTCAATAATTCCAAAAAAATTTTTACATGTCAAAGTTTACATAAGTCAATAAACAATAACAATAAAAATAGTTTATACATGTCGAAAAGTCAGAGTTATGTCAGGTGATCAGTCAAAAACTCCTTAGTGCTGTGATACGCTTTCTCTAACAAAACATTTTTTAACCTATTTCTTAATTTTGCTGTTGTATCTTCCCTCCAATATTTAGGTAATTTATTATAAAGAATTGGCGTCATACAGAATACACTCTTACGTAGTAATGCAGTATGAGATCTTGGGATGCAAAGTTTGCTGTTGTCGCGTCTATTTCGAATTACTTTGTCAGATACTAGGGGAAATAGGTTTGGGTTCATTTTAACAAACATAATGGTCTCAAAGATGTACATAGATGGAAGAGTCAATATCTTATATTTTTTAAACAATGGTTTGCAACTGTCATTGAATTGAAGTCCGAACATAGTCCTTAGACACCTTTCTAGGCCTTAAAAATTACATCCCTGTTCGTAGAATTACCCCAAAAAATTAAAGCGTATCTTAACTTAGACGATACTAAGCCATGATAAGCAGTTAGCAGCGCGTCACCATTTAATATCGGGGCTAGCTAAAACAGAACATATGTCGAATTACAAATTGTTTTGTTTAGGGCTTCTATATGTGCTTTCCAATCTAATTTACTGTCTATAGGTAACATAGGCGTTAACGGAATATGTAATGGAAGTAGGTTTATAATAACAGACTCGACTCGAACTCGTACTGCCGGAGACTGTCAAGTGATGTGTAACTTGACCATGCGACATTGATTGATTGGTAGCCAATGATTACACACCGTGTAACAGCGCTGGGTACGTGGAAACACCACAAGTTCCAACTACTAAAGGACTTCGAGGAATTTCGTAATGACCTTTCGTAAAACCTTTGTTTGACGATTTCAAGAGGAAGCTCTTTTTTTACTGAGCTCTAGATACTCCTAGAGAGAGACTCCGTCGTAGAGAGACCTGTGGTTGTTCTCGGCTGTTTGTGTGAGAAGTCAAGTGTACTCCGCGAGCCCCGCACCCCCGCGAGCCCTGCGGCATCGGGCACCTGCTGCATCCGGGCTATGAATTGAGAGCTAGTTTTTGCGCTGCGCAGGACACGCTTGAGCGCCATATGTTGCTCAGGTTCGGATCGTACAAAAACTACTACAGAGTCGACACAAATGGTCTAGCGACGCGCACAACCCGAAGTCGCCGAGACAACCAGTGATGTTAAATGAACACCTCAACAGAGACAGATGTTTTTTAGAGTTCCGTAGCCAAATGGAAAAAAACGGAACCATTATAGATTCGTCATGTCTGTCTGTCTGTCCGTCCGTATGTCACAGCCACTTTTTTCCGAAACTATAAGAACTATACTGTTGTAACTTGGTAGATGTATTCTGTGAACCGCATTAAGATTTTCACACAAAAATAGAAAAAAAACAATAAATTTTGGGGGTTGCCCATACTTAGAACTGTTACTCCAAAATTTTTTTCATCAAACCCATACGTGTGGGGTGTATATGGATAAGTATTCAAAAATTATATTGAGGTTTCTAATATTATTTTTTTCTAAACCGAATAGTTTGCGCGAGAGACACTTCCAAAGTGGTAAAATGTGTGCTCCCCCCTGTAACTTCTAAAATGAGAGAATGATAAAACTAAAAAAAACATATGATGTACATTTACCATGCAAACTTCCACCGAAAATTGGTTTGAACAAGATCTAGTAAATAGTTTTTTTTTTTAATACGCCATAAATCGTAAACCGCAACTTACCTTTCAAGTTTGTATGGAACCCTCAGTACGCGAGTCCGACTAACATTTGCCCAGTTTTTTCGCAGCAGGCAAATTTCTTTCGGACCGGATTAGCTCCTTACTTGCCCGAGCAGCATACCCATGAATACCGGGCGTCAAAAGATCGTTGATATGCAGCAGGAAGAGAGTTACAGAGAGAAAAAACCCCTGAGGAACTTCGGCGTTAGTCATCATAGGCTCTGATGACCATCCATCGACAACAACTTGGAGAGACCGTTCACTCAGGAAGTCTTACACCCAGTTAATCAGACCAGGGGAAATGCCGTACGCTGGAAGCTTACTCAAAAGACTGCCGTGCCATACCCTGTCGAAGACCTTCGAGACGTCTAAGGAAACGGCAATCGCTTCCCCATTCTTCTCGAAGGCCCCACAAGTGGGTAGCATAAACTAATAGGTCTCCAGTAGACTGATTGCGGCGAAACCTGTACTGTCACTGAGGAGATCGTTACCTTCCAGGTAAGCCATGAGGCGCGAGTGATTCAAATCGGCCGATAGTTGGCAGGATCGGTACGACTGCTCTTTTTGGGGACAGGTCGCAAGTTGGCAAGCTTCCAGGACTATGGTACTATAGCAGTCCTAAATGAGAGGCGATACAAGCGCGTCAATACAGGAGACAACTCGGGCGCACAAGCCTTGAGAACTGTTGCTGGTATACCATCTGGTCCACTAGCTTTATTCACGTCTAGACGACACAGTGCTCTCAAAACTTCTTTATTCATTATGCGAACCTCGGGCATCGAAGTGTCGCAGTGAGGCAGAGTGGGTGGAGTGGCACTGCTAGTGTTAGGACGAGAATTATGGGCAAAGAGAGATGCAAAGACACCTGCTTTCTCTCTCGCCGTATGTGCCAGTGTTTCATCAGGTTTAACCAGTGGAGGCACTGAGGGCCGACAGAAGTTCGCTTAACCGACTTGGCCAGGGACCAGAATGCTGTGCTACTCGACAGCTGTGCAGAGAACTTTGTGCCAATATGGATAAAGCGGTCGAAGCGAGCCTTCTCTAGTTCTTTTTTTGTAGGACTTGGCAGCATGGTTGAAGGCTCTCTTCTTTGAGCTCAAATCCGGAGCTTTGTGGTCACAAGCGTCAATCCAGGAGTGAAACGCCGAATGCTTACGCTGTGCAGCTTGAACACAATCGGCGTTGAACCATGGGTGAGCTGAGCCACCGATGGCTTATACTCCTTAGCTTGACTTATCCAAGGATAAAACGCAAAAAAGTGCCGCATCTCATTCTAATCTGCTGACTTGTAACGCCACGCCGTTCACCGCGTGAGTCGCAGTCAGGTGGGGAGAAGGACCATACATACTTCATCAGACAGTGATCTGAAGTTCTAAGTAGAGAAGAAACTGTCACGATACGTATAGCCGGATCGGTGGTCAGCAGATGGTTCAGACAATTGGCACCCTACACATCAGGCACCCTGGTCGCACGCTACGTTACAGGGCGTTTAAATTACTCCCAATAATTTACACGTTTCTAACAATTATTGGGATTGACATTCAAAAGTAAACGATTTACAAATAAACCAGGGTGTGGCGTGTTGTGTGGACGCGGGACGGTGGCCGCCGGCCGGCGCACACGAGCGTTTCTTTTCAGTTAGCGCCCGTCGGGCCGGCCATTAAATCTAAGTGCAGTAACTACCTAATTCGGCTGAGATGACACGAGCCCGCCAGCCCCATTACCTCGGCTTGAATCATTTCTTTTCAATCACAAATAAGTAATTTCACACTACTGCAATTCAAATCATTTCATTTATTTTATATTTCACACAGGCCGACATGGGCACTAATAAAACGTTAAAAGCTAGCAACGATCTCTCGCGCCGGGCCTCGGTACAGGCCATGGTCTGAAGCGAGGAGGAATGGCAGGCGTACACACCTCCTTCTGCGAAGCAGTAATGCTAGCTAAGAAGGATCAGCATCACAAATTTTATGGAAAATGATATCCTCATCGGAATCAAATAAAAAAAGATTTTTTCACGATATCGCCACTGAATTATTAACCCCTCCGACAGAACAAGAAAGGTCTATTGAGCCTTCAGTAAGCAGCGAAGCACGACATGCTAGCACCACATCAGGGAACTTCTCAAGCTATAGTTACCTTGGTAAAGAAATTTAATTTAAATCTATATATATATAAGAAGAAACTGACTAACTGACATATCAACGCACAGCCGAAACTACTGCGACTAGGAGCGTGAAGTTTTACACAAGGCTTCATTTTATGACGTAGGCGAGCACTAAGAGAGGATTTTCCAAAATTCAACCCCTAAAGGTATGAAACGGGGGTCCAAAATTTGTATGGAGAAACCTACTTTCACGCGGGCGAAGCCGCTGGCAGAAAGCTCATTAAGCATATTTAATTAAGCGTTTGTTTTTCTTTTTCTTTGGTTACTGTAATTGGTTCTCTAACCATTGTAATTGATTAATTAAATAAATTCAATAAGCTAAAACAAAAACAACGAAAAAATAAATTAACTTCCTGCTTTTTGAAGTCGCTTAAGCATATAACTCCCTCCTTTTTGAATTCGGTTAAAAAGTAACGTTGTCATATTTATCCTTCGGAACTTCTGAACAGTGTTGTGATAAATGCAATTGAAAAAGTCGATAAAAATTTAAATTGTTATTTCTATATGTAGGTATATAAGTGAAAGTTAAAAATACTAAAAGTAAGTACATATAATATGTACAAGTTTAATATTTCATAGTACTACAGTCTGTTGCACGCCGGATTGTTATTAATATATTGGATATTTGTTTACATTCAAATGCCCTGATGACATGAGGTGACGAGTCTGTTACCCAATACTGGTCAGTGATGTTACAAAAGCACAGCAGGCAATAGAGTAGCGCTTGTAGTGATGAGGTGATCATATTACGGTTCATAATTTGTTGAATGATCATGTTACTATACATGCACATAGTTAGATATGGCAATAAGATTAGCTAAGCGTAGACTATGAGACGTTTGTGCGGTGGAGGGACTTACAACACACTAGCTACCTACTACTAACTACTACTGTACTCCTACCGGTTGTTCTGCTCTGCATTGTGCAGGCGATGCTTAATCATTGAGATCCGGCGCCGACTACTAAGACGGATCACTTGTCCAGAGAGCTGCGGGGTGCGAGGCGGAGGGGGGCGGGGCGGTCACCTCATCAGCGGCCACATGTGACTGCCGCCGGCATTATGCCGCACTGTACGTACCCAAGTAAGTCCAGGATATACCACCGATCCCAAGTAAGAAACAGAAGGACCGTTCTTCTTGAATCCAAAAAATAGTCTGCAGCTCGAGCCAGAGCATATTGGTAACTGGATACATTGGTATAACGTAAACATTATTTACGATAAAGAAATACCCATGCCTTTCACATTTTTTTTTAAATGACTATTATATTATATAATTATCAAGTCTCGTCATCAAGCATAGCTTTCCCCAGCACGGGATGCTGGCAGTTAGCCAAGCGTTCGACCTGTCTGATTTTTCTTAGGCTTTTTCAATTTGACTATTTTTTTACATTCCTTCATTTTCGTTCCGCCACCCTTACCTCGTATCGCGCAAGCGAGCGGACTAGCACTGTAACCACAACATCTGCGGTGTATTTATCACAGCATAAATTGACCGCAGATTTGACTATATGGTTTCAACTCGATACCTCTATGCGTTGTCGAGATAAAGGGTCTTGACAGACAGACAGACGGACGGACAACAAAGTAATTTATTTATATAATTGGATCTCCAACAAAGGTCACACAGATACCTACAAAGGAAATCATTAGGCATGGGGTCCTTTAACGTGTGCTCCTTCAGTTACAGGAGACCACAGCATGGACATAATTATATAGCTAGGTGAAAGATAGAAAAATAAAAAACAGATAAGATAAAAAACACATTCAAATAAATTATGTCAAATCAAAACTAAAAAATTAGGGTCAATTGGTAATTGGTAAATTTGAATTAATATTATGAATTAAAAAATTAGTAACAATCGTTAAAATTATAACTTATAAAATAATAATTAGAATTGTAAAATTAGAATAAAAATAATAAAATTAGACTTAAGATGATTGATGGTTGATGACTTAAGTTTGATTAAGATGATACAAACTTTTATTTTGCGGTGGTCAGGCTTTTTTTGTACTTTGAGAGTGGCAGGGTTATGTCCAAGTTGAAACGATTTGACAAATCGTTTTACTGCCAGCAGAGTCTTGGAAGAGAGGCAAAGTGTCCCTCCCAGATTGGATTTTTTTTCCGTGGCAGGCGAGATGGCGCGTTTACATTTACTTTACCGAGCAGTTCGCTGCAGTCTATGGCCCCGTTAAATATTTATGCAGTAGCACCAGGTCTGCCATTTTTCCTATAAGGGTTCCGTTTTTCCTTTTGAGGTATGGAACCCTAAAAAAGAGTATAGTGTAGAATATCGTGTTATACTAAGAGCGTGCGTCCGAGCTTTTTACCTAAATGTCCGGCTAAACTGACTGCTTTGTTCAGCTTTTCGGTCTTATGAGCTGGCAACCCTACTGGTAGTGTATTCCCGCATAACAATCGAACAAACCTTCTGAGCCCACCTAGCACGTGGCAGTATTGTGCGCGTCCTAATTACACCTGTCGGAGTGAGCTCACGAGCTATAGCACATTAAATAGTAATATGTGGTCGGTGTGGGCGAGTACAGAAACAGACACGTCCACTAAGAACAGCAGCCACGTATAAGTCGCGGCACCGCGTGTGCTCCTTCGTCAAGGTCATTCGCCCTCTCTTGAACAGGATACCTCTAACAATTTCAGCTTCTTGAGAAATACAAATTGAGCTTTCTCTGGCTCCAGGAGCCACGAACAACAACAAGCCAAACAAGTGCTCCCCACTTATATGTACATATTATAGTACAGATTGTCTAATGAGAAATGTTAATTATGATATTACAGCGAATGTAACAACCTACCATATTATTTTCTTATTAATTTTAGTTCACATACAAATTACATATTTCAATATTTCAATAAAAAATAAACATTTAGAAATATAAAAAATACAGTAACCCATCTATTCTAGAAGAGTCCAAGCTGCCGGCGTGGCGGACAGGGTCCAGAGAAAAGAACCGGAAAAGAGATCGATCCAGAAGTACCGCTTTCTGAATCGAATCCTTGATCCAGCCGCCAAACGAGAGCCTCCTAATATGTTGATCGCGTGTTTGCTTGTGACTATTAAGCCATTGGCTCACACCAACATGTGGTCACCTACGAAAATGCCATCTTAGAATAGGGTCACTTTGTATTAATTTCGGATTGATTTGATATTTTAAATTCCAATAAACTTGATATTTAGAATATAATATATCACTTCTTTTTTTACTGAGTTTGTATATTTATAACCATGTTTGTATGAAACCTAACAAAGCGTATTGCTTCGCAGGCGGAGGTGACCGCTTCCCATACCCTGTACCAGATAAACTAATCTATTTTTGTTATCTCTACATATGTACTTAATTATACAATAATAATTTATTAACAAAAAAACACAGTTATTTACACATTATTGCATTAATATGACACATTAAAACTAACAATGACCATATATAAAGTTAGCAATGGGTCCCAAACTAGGCGCAGCCTGTATCTTGGTGACCCTAACATTACATCGAGTTAATAACAATTATGATGCTAGCACTAGCAAGCCACGCTAGCGCTACGCGGCAATTTAAAATTGGCAAAGAAACAAAACATATAATAAAAGCAGTCCAGTAAAAATAATAATATATAGTAGAAGCGAAATTAAGTAAAAAGATATAATTGTAAAAACAGCTATAAGAGGTGAGTAGGTGTCAGGTGTAAGTGAAGGTGTGTGTTTTATCCGGGGGTATGTAGGGTGTTAACTTGGACAAGTAAACCAGGGCCGATCGTGAGAACTCACCGCCGCCAATTGCGTCCATGGAGATACGGCGGTGATCCGCCCAAGCGGGGCTGAAGAATTAACATGCTTTTAGTATAATATTAATTATAACTTAGCATTCCTAGTAACTCCGATGTTTAAAGTGTTTTAGCTAAAGTTTTTTAGCTAATTGGCCCTTAATCTATATTTTATCGAGATATTATGCGTCAGTGCTTGGTACATCCCTAACGGAACGCCATTACGCACTAATGGCAGGTAGTGGTGTACCTACGCGGTGACGGCACGCGCTACCGACGGTTAATTAGCGGCCAACTATCGGCTATCAGGAAGCTGAAGCCCTCCACATGGGGCGTGCGGGGCCCGGGGCGTGCGGTGCCCAGGGCCGCTGACGAGGGTCGCCAGGCCCCGCGGGTGACACTGCTTTGTTAACGAGTTGCGTGCGTCATTCTGTTCGTGAGGTTGAACGCGATATATCTTATTCGAGCCAAGACATGGGTTGCGCTAGAAGATATTATTGTTACGTGATAGCACTATTGTTCTCATTCAAAGTGTACCCTAAAATCAATTAAAATTAATATAAATTGGAAAAGTTGGCCGGCAACCCGTTTATAAACATCTCGTCTCTCTATCTTGTAATGCGCAGACTCCTTAAGTTTATAGCATAAGATCGTAGGTAGGTTCACTAGAGACCTTGCTGCGCTGCGCAGCTATGGATATGTCTGATGCCCCATAGGATAGCTCGATTCTTTAATCTCAGCTTAGCATAACTCTAGTGGAGAATGAAAAACAATGAAGCTAAGTTTATCTGCCTAGTCTTTGATTCTGACTAAAGCAGTTCATGTGTGCTGAGGATCCAAGCTGGAAATGAATCCTAAAAATGTGAACTAAGAACTCGCGATCTTCGCGCCGAGCTCATAAAGTACGGCGCAAAGCTGGCAGACGAGATATTTTTAAAAAAACATATAATATAGGGGTTAAAGTATGAAATTGCCGTTTTTTAAAACGGGTTGCTTTGAAGTGTTACATCTTTGGATTGACTTGGAATTATAAGTTCAAATAAACTTTATAAATAAAGGTATATTATTCTTTTTCCAAAATTAGGTATTTATTGGATTCTTTGTGTTTTGTATTTTCTGTAATATCGCAGTAACATTTTTTATAGCAACACTTCAAAGCAACCCATTTTAAAAAACGGCAATTTCATATTTTAACCCCTAATATTAATAAACATTATAATCAAGTTTTTTTTTAAATGCTTTAAAAAGACTCTATCGTGATCAATGAAAAGAATGGAGGGAGATCTTTCACGCTAAAAAGGATGAACGAATTCGGATAAAATTGGTCACACGGGTAGACCACATTGTGGAATAGCACATAAAATGCTTTTAATTCTAGGAAGAAAAGAGAAGCTAGCATGCCATGAGAATTTGTCTCGAGTTGACTTACTGGTAGACCATGTTCTGGATTATAGCAGCAAGTTTTATAATAAGCCTGTATAACCAACCACTATTCTGTATTATGTATATTTCGTAGCACTTGCTACGAAACATTTGCTACGCCGTAGCTCGTGCTACGCGCTTACAATAATGTAGTATTGCTACGGCGCTGGTGGTGTACCTTGTAAGTTTATACTTATTAAATGTGTGTGACCCACACGTAATCGTGTGGGCCACTCGGTCGCAAGAAATTGTCCATCGTAAGGATGTCGTAACTATGCCGTAATGCCGTGGCACCGTAATGTAGCCGTAATGTATTCCAGAGGCTGTACGATACATTGTGCACGTACTCGCAGGTTGCTGTGTGTGCTACTCGCTTGAACATAGGTAGTGTGAGGTGAAAGCTTTGTCGTTTATATTGTCCGTGTTAGAATATGCGGCTGCTAGCGATGGAAATACTTTGCGTTTGGATGACGTAACAATGAGTTTAAAAATGTGATTGATGTTTTACTTAAACAAAAACTTTTTATTTGAGATAACAAATACAAATAGGTATTGTATTTAGAACAAATTGAACTCGTTAACTCATATTGAGCACATTATTAATGAAGCCCAATCAACATATTCCGTTCACTTGTTCAGTTGTTCACTGGAACAGATCTGTTTGTAAGCGGATCCCTGCGAGCGACGGCTGGCGGCTGGAAGGCACTTCACAGCAGGTACGTGTGTGCGATATATTGGAAAACTTATGTATTGGAGGCGGCCTGTGAAGTAATGCGAACCACAACGTAAGGCGCCGCCTGCACGGGCACGAGCGCAGCGGTCACCGTGTGAATTTCACGAGACGGTTAGTTTTCCTTTATTGCTAGGTTTCTCGTCGAGGCTCGCGACATGTTGACGCGTGACTGCAACAAATCGTCGCGTTGTTCGTCAGTGTCACTTGGCACTTCACATCGCGGCGTGAAGACGTTCAACAAGTCTACGTAGTTATATAATGAAGTGTCTGGACGCTAGTGCAGGCGCGCGCCACTCGCTCGTGCAGGCGGCGCCTTAAGGTATTTGCGCGTCACTTTGCGTTACTGCACTGGCTTCAACTTATATTGCGACATAGTGTATGTAATATATAACAATAATAATACGTATATATTTACGTCTTTTTGTCGTAGGTCGATGACTGTCGTGGTATCAATAATAACGCGGGTTATATGTTTACCACCTCCAAAAGACAATACCTTTGTGAATATGTGAGTGTAACAAATAAAATTAATGATCAAATAATAACTGTTATATACTTCTGGTTTAATCATTTATTCTGCTATATTCGGTACTTCTTCTGCTTCTATTTGTGACATTGACGGCGTAGAAGTCAACTTTGCCATAAAAATATCCCACGGCGTTCGGCATTAATGTATCTTTCAAACAGATTTTAGGTGGGGGGTAAAAAGTATCCTATTTCCCACATTTCATAATCCAGGACATGGTGCACCCGAGTCATCCATTCAGCAGCTGAGACGTGGAAAGTTACAAATAGACAAAGTAACCTTCGCATTTACAATATTAGTTTGTAAGTGTTTCACTACAGGCGAAGAGTGTCGCTCTGCCAGGACGACCGGCCACTCAGCGCTTGATCAACGCCTGGTATTATGAGAGCAAACAGGATGTGACGGAGGTTGTTAATTAATGTATGTTTAATCCGCGCCGGACGCGGCCGGCTCTGGCGGCGCGCTAATCCGCCGACATCGCGCGATCCACTCCGGAGGTGCCCTCCTCCCTGCACCGCGGCGAGGGTAGAGAGGGGGACAGGATCAAAGGGCTGCCGACTGAGTGACCCCACTCTCCCCACCACGAGTATTTTTTTAAACCAAGCAGAATTATTAAACAGTTATTTAATATGTTATAATGTTTGTAATAAATCTTAGACATTCGCGGGCGGCGCGACCCAGTGACTTCGATGTATACAACTATGCCAATGTTTGGGAAAATCTCTTTCCGAATCTATGTTGATTTCATTATAATTGATGACGATATATTAAAATACGGTAGGATGCATCTCGTGTATTACTTATTATGTAATATGTATTTATATCGAGATTTAGCAAAACATAGCATAATCAGTCTTTTAATGTTCCCACTGCCGGGACTCAGGCCTCCTCTCTCTAGGAGAGAGAATGGGCCGTAATCCACCACGCGGACCCAGTGCGGATTGGTGAATGTCACATGTCTTTGAATTTTTGGTTCTAGGACATGGCGGTTTCCTCACGATGTTTCCCTTCATCGTTTTAAGAGCAGTGGTGATGAAATAAATTACACAAAGTTATGCGTTTGGCTGGGTTTGAACCCGCGACCTATAACTCGTAAGTCGGGGCCGTTGCCACGCAGCCACCACTGCTCTAGTCGAGATTTAGATGAAATGAAATCCAAGCAAAGAGATTTAAAGAGATACTATTGAATGTCTTTGAATCCAAGCTAATTCTTCGAACCATTGAACTGTCAATATGGTAGCCAAAAAGGAAAGAGCTAGGGCATGGGAACTAATGCATGGAAATGTTACTATCTAATTATGGCCGTGTTGCCGTCTCGATACAATTTATTGTGACGTTCGGGAACGCCAGTGTATTGTATAGAAAGATGATATGGACGTTAGTTTATAGCTGACAGCACTTACAGTCAGCCGCGCGACGCTTCCGTGCACGCCACGACACTGCCGCATGCTGCAGCAGCAGGCGGCAGGCGGGCTCCCGTGACGTGGCTGTTGTAACATCTAATACCCTAAAAGTGTATCAAACTAAACAATTTAGCTGTTGAAAATTCTAAGAACTTTCCCACTGAAATCGTAGTTCAAATACCTTTAATACTTGAGAGATTATCTCAAACGAACAGCCGCGTAAATAGGAAAGTTCGGCCAGCGCCGGTGAGGTTATGGAGTGCAGGCGACAGTGGGGCACTAGGAGTCGGCGGGGGTAGGGATCCGAACACATCAAGGAAATGCCTTTAAAATATTCTCTCGTGAACGAACTTTTTAATCCTTGCTCCTGATGCTGGCTCACGAGCCAGGGCACGCCGACTCGCCACGGATCGAACGTGCATTGTTACGACTCAAGCGTTAGCTGTGGTAGCGAGCTGCGAACACAAACTATGCAGTAAGAAGAATAAGACAGTTTACAGATGTAGCCACAGCTCGATTAGTTTACTTATTTCCGCAGTATTATTTATTATGGCATTTTGTTGTGGGGATCTGAAGCTGATGTAGAATCAATTTTCAATTTTAATTTCAATCATATTGAAATAGAGAGCAATCCGGGCTATTTATAAAATGGGTCCTCATGAGTCCCTTAAAAATACAAAATACAAAGAAATCGATATACTGACTCTGCCTACGCTTTATATCTCAGAAAGGTGACGGAACTTGGGTGTACTGCTTTGAAACCGAAAGAAAAAACCAGTTGGCAGAGTGGGTCTTTCCTTATGAAGATTTGCCGAAGAAAGTTAAGAAAATTCGAAGTTTTGGTAAAAAAAATGATTGCTTCTTTTTTCGGCAAATCAGGACATTACACTACAGTATCGCTTGAAGATCAAAGCACAGTGACTACAGATTGGTACGTCAACATTTGCTTGTCTAGTCTTAAAGTTCGCGAAAAGTTTCCTCGAAGCAATGTACTCCTCCACCACGATGACGCATCCTCACATTCCGCTCAGGTAACAGAAGCACATTTGGAGACTTCAATTGTGGAACTGATAATCCGCATTACAGCCCGGATCTCGCACCCTGCGACTTCTATTTGTTTCAAAAATTAAAGACAAACTTAGAAGCAAACATTTCACAAGCCCTGAATCGGCGTTGAATGCGTTCCATAAAGCCATTGAAGAAGTCCCTAAAGAAGACTGGTCCAACTGCTTTGTACATTAGTCTCAGTGAATGCAAAAATGCATTAATTGCGAGGGAATATACTTTGGAAAACAATAAATGTATCGTAAGTCTTGTATCTATTATCTAGTCTTATTTATCAGAATCCAGAAACTTTCAGTATGTCCTAAGTACAGTGTACCATGGCTTGGACCAGGGTCGGACTCGAGAGATCACCGCCGCCAGGCTGTTGGCGGACCACGAATGTGTATGAAACGATATTGTGAAATGTAAGCCTACCTACCACACAGACCAACTGATATTAACTAACTGATAGCAAGTGTTCAGCAGACGAGCTCAAACGACATGCTGATGGTGGCGCACGTGCTGGACCATTCAGTTCCTTGCAAAAGGTTCAGCTGAATGGTGCTGCTTGCGCTTGAGTCATGTTCGTGAACAGGCGCCGTCAGTTAATATAATATAATAATAATATATCACAACTATCACACAACGCCGTCTAGTCCCAAGCTAAGCAGCAACAGCAGCATGTGTTATGAGTACTAGACAACTGATAAACATACTTATATATTTCTGAATATATATACATTATAGAAAAATTGCGCTCAGACACAGAACAAATGATCGTGTTCATCACACAAACATGAGTCCTGGGTGGGAATCGAAACCACGATATTCGGCATAGCAGTCAGGGCCACTAACCACTAGACCAACAGCCCAGTTAAGACTTGCCATCTCTCAGCTGCCACGATTTATTTGAAATATTTGATGTTTACGTTTTTTTTATTACTATTATTCTAGACGCATTTAACGTGCACGATTTTATTTATTATATTATTTACTGTAGGCACTTACAAGAAACATAAAGAAAAACTTATATCTAAAACACACACAATGGGCGGCCTCATCGCATCGACAACACACATCGCATCGCTTTCCTACGTCGTTCTCACATAAAGGTATTAATATTTTTTTTTTTTTAGGTGGGAACATCATCTTATGACAAATCCCGCTCTTGGGCAGAGCGCGAAATAGTGTCAGACTTTTACTGACTAAAAACCCACTCCCGTTCCTTCTTTGCCTTCGTCCCCGGGTTTCTAGTTGCAATATTGACCACAAGTTTGTAATTTATTGATTGAAAAGAATTTTCTTGGAGTTTCTTGCACGTTCCTCTCTATAGAGACCTTCTTTCATAAATTCATTCATCTTTAGTGCGACTGACCGACCTTGACAATTCTAAAGTACCTGTAAATGATATGATTTGCAAGTGAATGAAATAAATACTTTGATTTGCGGATGTCAAGATAAAGCGCAAAGTACATAACGTGTACACTACCCGCGTAGATACTTCAACCGATCCTACGTCCGCGACGCGCGAGCGCGCGGTGAGCGGTGCACGGGTGGTGGTGAGCGCCACTCATCCCGGATTTCACAAATTGGCTCAAGTCAAAGCCGCAGCCTCCGGACCGGAACCTACGGGCTTTTCTTAGGATTTCCACGACAGCTTTAAAAAAAAAAACTGAGCGGAAACAAACCCACTTCGCCGGCGACACTGTTGATTGTTATTCATGAATAAACTCACCTCGGCTATTTTTTAGAAGTTGGTTCGTTGAAGGCCGCTCATGAAATCGAAGTGCTCGATTCTTAATTAAATACGTTCTCAACAATAGCGTCGAAAAATCAAATAAAATGTCAGAACTAATTATCAGAAAATGCATAATAGAGCTGTCGTGTGCAGCGAATGGATTAAGTTTCCCGGCATTAGCAGCGCAGAATGGCATTTCTTATTAAGTTCAGTTATTGTAGCGCGCGCCGACTCGCTTGATCTCCTCTCAATTTTTAATTAAGAGCAACGTTATATAAATAAATCCCCGCTTCCACTTTGTTTAAGCTCCTCGAGGAAATATTGGTTGTCTTTTTAATTTCCATGCCATTGACTTCAATAAATCTCATTTCTTGAAAAGAGCACCTCTTTCCCGTACCCTTTCCCGGGTCCCGCGAGCGCCTCGCGAGGTCCCCCTCGCGCGAGCCCCGCTCGTCCGCACAAACCCGCTCAATTTATTGAATAGTCTCTCGCACACACAATGGACAGCATTCACTCGTTCAATACTTTCGGGCTGTTTATTCGTTGTGTTTATCACAATACATCAGCTAACTCATCGCGCACAATACTCCTCTTCACTATCTGAGCGTTTTATCAAGAGCAGTCTCTCGAGTGCGGGGAGCGGCGAGCGGGGAGCGGCGAGCGGGGAGCGGGGAGCGCGGAGCCCCACCGCCGCCGTGACTTACGAGTATGTGCCCGGACAGCCCATGTCCTGAAAATATTTTAATACAAGATAATATTATCCATACACTTGCCAGGGCCTGCAGATACTTCAATGAATAAATTATGAAGTACGTCCATGTTCACAAAACTGCTGGCATTTAACCAGTTCCAAATTATTCCACGTTTTACCCCAAATATACCCCTGAGTAATTAGTGGGGAAATGTCAGCTGAACACTCGAAATGTTGGGCTCAACAAAAGATCACCACAATAAACTACGTTTTTTATCGTTTCCAGTATTTTGAAGCCAGCCAACAAACTGAGTATATGTACTTGAGTAAGTTGGGCAGTAAAGTGAAGTGTCTCACAAACAAGCGGCGCGGCGCGGCGTGTGGTCGCAGAGTCTATCAGCGCTGAAGGCGGCGCGGCCGTAACTCAACACAAAACTTTTTTGTTTTGCACGTCGATCAATTTGTATGGTAATATTCGCTCCTTCCATCGCTAGCGAGACGAGTGAACTTTGAACGTGAAACTTTGTCACGCAATAAATCTGTCGATAAAGTGAAGAGAGAGAAAAACACATTGAGTCAGCGGTGTCCGCGCGTGACGACGCGGCGGCGTGTCAGCGTGACAGTGCGACTGTCAGCGACAACATCCGACCCGACGTAATGTGTTTGTTGTCAGACGAGGTGTTGTATAGAGAGACTTGTCGAGCGCCACATTGTCCATCAATACAACAAATCGCAGATGCCTCGGCAGAAGTTGTAATCAGAAACACTACCTCCTGATGTGTAGTGGAATCGAAAACCTTTAGGTGTATGAAAAGCGCTTTTTTTACTGGTAAGTAGTACAGTCGATTATATGTAGGTGGGCATGTAGCGGTGTCTAAGCCCCTACATATATAGCATTCTAAGGATACCTAACCTCACACATATTCTACTTCGAACAATCAAAGTTCTCCACGCAATAAAAACTCAGCGGAACAACAAACCGACCAGGCTGACCTCACCTACCGCTACATCAGGCAGATGTTTATCACACACACATTATTTTTTGTTGTTTTTATTTTATTTTTATTTATTTTTCTGTTTAATTTACGTTACTACTGTAATAAAACTGCTCGCTTCAGTATAAAATAATGTATTTATTACTCAATCGTTTGAATTGTCAAGAAGTCAGTCAGTCAGTCAGAAAAGTGATGCTAGTTGCACATTCCAAAGCGTAGATCATATGGAGAAGAATGTGCAAGAAACTCCATGGCCACTCTTTTTAAATTATGTTGTTACAATATTTTTTAACGCTATAATAATGCAAGAGACAAATTGTGCGTCTTACCTGAACGGCTGCCAATCGAAGACTAAAACTATTATCCGCCATTACGCTACATAGGCAGCATTACCACAGATAATAACAAATACGTTTCGGTTGGACACGCTATAATTATGGCGGTAAGTCCCCTCTTTGGGGCGTGACTGATGAAAGACCTCACGGCGTTCTCACCTTCCGCATGACGCAGGTTCTCACCGAAAACGGTAAGTTCGGAAAGTTCCTGCACCGGATTCGTGCGGAAGCGACGCCCAGGTGTCACCAATATGTGGTCCGCCCGGAGGACACGGTGGAGCACACGGTAGAGGTGCCCTTGGGTAGAGCACCGCCGTGTCCTCGTGAGGGCAATCGGTGGCAGCAATCTCTCGCGCCGGGCCTTGGTACAGGCCATGGTCCGAAGCGAGGAGGAGTGGCAGGCGGTCGCCTTATGCGAAGCAGTAATGCTAGCAAAGGAGGAGGCCGCACACGTGTTGCAACGGTCCTCACGCCCCAGCCACCGGGATTTCGATCCCGATTTCCGGCCACCGTAGGCGCGGGCTTGCGGACGGCGAGCAATTGGTAGCTCACTGTACGACCGTCCGGTAACCGACCGGACCGAGCCTAAGTCGTCGACAGCGCGTATATACGCGCGCACTTCAGGGAAATGTCAGCAAACCGTAGGGGCCCATCAAGGTCGAAGCGCACTGGGGCCAAGGGTCTGCTTCTGAAAGGAAGACTCGTCCCTGGTACGAAAGGCAACGAAGGAACAGGACTGAGTTTTTAGTCAGTAAAAGTCTGACACTATCTCCCGCTCCGCCCAAGAGCGGGGTATGTCATTGCATCGGATTACGTATCAAAAGCAAACACTACATACTTGTTTGCAAAGTATGTGCTAAATAAACATTTTCTTTGTTTTCTTTCACACAAGAACGCAGAACCTGCTCGTCAGGTCGGAAGATTCACTTCAATGAAGGGTGCGAAACTTTCCAACCTGTAGGTACCTACAGACAGTGATGTAACACACTTTTGACCTTGAGCTGGCCTTAAAAGAAGACTGACCTCTTGGGCAGTTTATACAGGCCCTTTTACCATCGACATACTTATAACAACATGGAAGCTTATTATTACTCGAATCAGTATATACCTGCTTTAGCTTTTCTATCTCACGAAGCCGGCTTGATTCGGTGTGTACCTTGACGTTTTTGTGAGCCTAAGCTATTTTACTATGATAACTTATGGACACAGAAAGTACTCGCATTGGTGAGACAGACCAACTATACCTTAATACTAAGCTAGTAAGTTTGGAACTATCGTACAAATGTACGAATTCAGAAAGTTAAAAAAGAAATGTTAGAACTGCCCCTGTACCGACTTAAGCACGAACTTAGTCAGTGTTCTGTACAAAGAACTACATACATCGTTATACTAAAACTTTATTTCTTAAATGTTTAGTTTGATATTTGCGACACATTGTCGCTTCTCACGCTTACTTGTCGTATCTCACGGTTACTGGTCGCGTCTCACGCTTGTTAGTCACATCTCACGCTTACTTTTCGCTTCCTTGTCGCACGCTCGTTCGCACGTTCACGCTTACTTGTCGCGCCCCGCGCTTACGTTTCTCTTTAGATCACAAAGACCCACATGATGAGTCATTTTACAACCTTTATTTCTGGTTAATTTACTGTAGTAACTACATCAAACACTGCCTTCAGAAATACAAGCGTTATGTAACAAACCGAAACGTTGCACGGTCGCGCGCCCGTACTCAGCGCTGAGCGCTCAGTAGCAAGTAGCGAAGTTACTATGCGGCGAGGCAGTGTGGTGGCGAGGTGGCTGGTAAATAAACTATGTGCAATGAAACTCATCCGTATGAGTGGAAACAGTGCGCTATAATAATCCTCATTTTAATTGAACGCTCGGTGGTTACATAAAACAAATCCACTGAACTTTTTCTCGGCTTTTTGAGGTATTGTGTGGTGGCTGCGTTCATTGTCGCCTAATGGCCAATGTCGACGGCTGCGCTCTAATTAAAATTTCGCCGGTTCCGCAGAACACATCGGGCGCGCGGGGCGTCACATATTTCCCGCGTACATTGTGTATGTGTACCAGTGTATGCCTCGCGCTGCTCCGCGGGGACACCGCCGATGATAATATAACACAATAGCACGCACCGCGCCGCGTATGCCTTACATTTACTTTTTAACCAACTTCAAAAAAGGAGGAGGTTAACAATTCAGTTGTATTTTTTTTAATGTGTGTTACCTCAGAACTCCGTCGTTTATTTAGGTATGTTTTTATTTATTACAGCTTGAAGGACTTACAGCTTAAACAAACTGAAAATAATAAAAACAAACATAGACGACAGCAAGCCACGACACAAGCGATCACGTTTCGATCACGGACCGATCACAACAATTTTTTTTCACCTTAAACGATATGCTTCCAGGTTAGTCCCATTATTTTCAAAATCCAGTTCTGATGAAGGGATCCATGAAAAATGGAGGGAACTCCTCAGATATTATAGGCAACCATCTATATGGTTACTGCGACCTCACAATAGAAAGAAAGAAAGAAAAAGAGTTTATTTGCACAAACATGACACATAACTTGACATGGACAGGGCATGACTCTAGACCCTACTATAGGTTCTCTGGGGTGAGTCAAGGCACTAATATCGGGCCGTTAGAATTTATATTATTTGTTAACGATTTGCCCACAGTTGTTAAAGAATCAAAGTGTCTGCTATTTGCAGATGACTTAAAGTTATTCTTGCCTGTTAAAGATGAGGCTGACTGTGATCAACTCCAGTCTGACATTAACAATGTAGTCCAATGGAGTAAATCTAATAAACTGCATTTTAATGCCAATAAGTGCTGTGTGATGAGCTACAGTCACGCGCATGCTCCATTGCGGCATCAGTACGAGATGGACGGCGGAGTAATGCCGCGCGTCACGCAGGTACGGGACCTGGGCGTACAGATGGAGCCGGAGTTAACATTCCGCAAACACATAGTTGGGGTGTGCGGCAGGGCTTTCAGAAACCTCGGTTTCATCTTGATACAATTTAAGGATTTTAGCGATACGGCTGCTGTCAAAGTTTTATATAATGCACTTGTAAGGAGCCACCTAGGAACTAGTTCCATTATTTGGAATCCTCATGAGAAAAAGTACAGCCTCATGTTGGAAAAGATCCAAAATAAATTTACGAGATTTCTGTACATTTTTAACAACCGTTTTACATATTTTTTGCTCGCCAAACTTTATAGTTTGATGGCGAGAAACGCTCGCACTTGAAACAATATGGGGATTACCCCTTTTATCTTCTTTCTTCCTGGAGTCTTTTCGTCCTGGGCATGGTCGGGTATACTAGACTGGAGGTAAGAAAGGATGTCGCACTGGTCAAATACGTAGCTAGTGTACTGATAGGGTTGTTGCACCACCCAGACGTGCTGGAAGCGCTGCGGCTGCGCGCGCCGGGCGGGTGTGTGGGCGCGCGCCGTCGCCCCGCTCTCTTAGAGGTGCCGTCTGCTAGGACTAACCTCCTAAAGTTTGCCCCTTTGTCACGAGCCATACGAATTATCAATAATATAGCACAATTGGAGGATATATTTGGCCAAATACTGCCGAAATTTTTAGAAGCAGCTCAAATAATTATTGAGAAAGGTCTGGACATTACATCCTAATTAATTTAAGAATATCATAACCATGTACATATATTAAGTGTTAGTTATAACATTGCCTTGGACTTATCTGTAAAGGTGTTATAATGTAATAAATAAATAAATAAATATATAAATACATAAATAAATAAATACATAAATAAATAAATAAATAAATACATAAATAAACGTAAAAAAAAATAAAATAAAATATAGATATATAACAAATCAATACCAAAGAGTGAAGTTATGCGACACATCCGCGCAAAACGGCCAGCGCTTAGTAAAAAGCTGGGGCTCATGAACTGAACAGAGCCACAGCTCTGATTTTCGTCGTTGAAGGGCTAGCAACATCTTATAAACTAAAAACAACTTAATAAACAAACTAAAGATAACAAAATAACATTATACGATAAAATAATAATAATGAACATAAACAAAACACATTGATAAATATGCACAAAGTAGTCGATTGTTATAGTCGATCGATTAGCGATCAACTAGAACTGAAAATGCGCATTATAATTTTCATTATAATGTCTTTACGAATCTGTGGTAACAATAAAAAATGGCCGGTGGATGGATCACGCCGGCAAGATTATTACGTAATAGTGTAATAATAAACAACAATCAAAATGCTAGATTCCTGACCTACGCAACTAGTTTCGGGAGACTACAGACCAATTGCCTTAATTCCTATAATGTCCAAAATTTTTGAAAAAGACCTTTACTCATACCTCAAAAAGAAAAATGTCTTCAGTAAAGAGCAAAAAGGGTTTAGGCAAAACATGTCAACCAGTAAGGCCATTTATGATTTTTTAAATTTATGACGAATATGGACAGGAGAATCCCGGTGTGTTCTATATACTGTGATATGACGCAAGCTTTTGACTACGTAGACCATAGCATCTTGCTCCAGAAATTAGAAGCTTACGGTATAAGGGGAAACATACTAAATCTTATTAAGCCGTACCTTACTAATAGAAAATAATACACAGAAATTGAAAGAATTAATGTTAAGACAAAGAAAGAGGAAATTTATGTATCAAACGAACGCACTCCTACATACAGTGTTCCCCAAGGTAGCGTACTCGGAGCTTTATTATTCATAATATACATAAATGACCTCTCTAATGCGATTGACCACCCCAAGACTCTCTTTGCCGACGACAGCACTATGACCATAGCATGTAAAAATAAAGACAAATATGAAATTGACATTAACGAATCTTTGACATCAATTATATCATGGTTAAACAGAAACAACCTAAAAATAAATCTAGATAAGACAACAATTATGCATTTTAGGCAACGGTCCCAGGCTGAACTTGACATTAACGCAATTTACGATGACACTGAACTTAATAAAGTCGACACTACAAACTTTCTAGGCATTATTATTGACTCGAAATTGAACTGGAAGCCACACATAGAATACCTTAGTAAACGATTGAGCTCTGCTGCATACGTCTTATATAAACTGGCACCAGAGCTAAATACAGATGCATTAGTAACAGCATATCATGGTATAATAGCGTCGTTACTGCGATATGGAATTATTTTTTGGGGGAATTCCACAGACAAAGTAATGCATTTAAAGCTCAAAAAAGATGCATTCGGGCGATGTTCAATTTGAAGTCGACCGACAGCTGTATGTGGCTGTATGCCATTCTTCATAAAACACAGATTATTGACTTTACCATCTCTGTATATTTTTGAAATTGCGGTATTTGTTAGGACAAATCAGAATCTACTTCCACGACTAGCTGACACCTTCCCCCGCAACACACGTGACAATAATCAACTGGGTTCGCACACGTCAAAGACATCATTAATGGGGAAAAGCGTTTTCTGTATGGCTCCTAAAATTTATAACAAAATACCACAGTCCTATAAAACATTGCCAGTAAATTTGTTTAAAAAGAAGTTTCGAGATTTACTAACAGACAAGTGTTATTACAGTATAAGTGACTTTTTGAATGACACTATCTGACATTTTTTTTTTCTGTTCTATTATGCATATCAATTACCATATGAATTTTTATTTTATTCAGACATTTTTCAAAAATATACAGAGATGGTAAAGTCAATAATCTGTGTTTTTTGAAGAATGGCATACAGTTGTCGGTCGACTTCAAATTGAACATCGCCCGAATGCATTTTCATTAATAAATTAATTTAAAAAAAAATATATTGACTACTTGACATTTTTATTTTATCAACTTGTTAATGCATATTAATGACAATTTAAGATTTAAGACGTATATTTTTTTATCTGACATTGTTTGATTCATTTGTTAATGTTTTAATGACTATTTGACATTTTTTAAAAGTTTTATTCTGTCATTTTATATTCTTTTTTATTAATTAATGCATATATTTTATTTCTTTTCGTAATTTTTGATAAATGATTGTAAACCTTATAAATTTGTACGCCTGAAGGGTGAAACATTTACGGACAAAACATTAATTTTGTAACATACTGCATGCTAAAACTGCATGTATACCCATGTTTTGACAAATAAAATTATCTTTATCTTTTAAAATCTGTGTTTGTACCAAAATCACTATTGATTTTGGTATTTTCATCGAGAACTTAAGCATTTACAGTAAAAAAGTAACATTTGATGAAGTGGAACTTATGTATAAGACCAGAAATGGCCAACAGAACTTCATACTCACATAAAATCGACATTATCACAATAAATCGACTATAAAAATACAAATAAATAAATGGTTCTGAATAGTTATATTGAAAATGGTATCATCAAAGTGGCCTGATGATGATGATGGAGCCGGAAGATAGGCACCGGAACTCTGTAATTAATCAATGTATTCTAGCACTTTGACTATATCGAAATGATCAGATGATGGAGCCGGAAGGTTAAAGGTAGACACGGGAACTCCACAATAAAACAATGTATCCTAGCAGTGTTTGGGTTAATTGGAATTGTCATGAGAAATAGGCACTCTGGTTAAAGTGTATCGCAACTAGAAGTGTGAAATAAAAAACATTTTACAAAAAACATAACGGACTTCCGAAATTAAAGTTATTTTGATCCTTTTAGTGCTTTATTTTTGTGAAGTCGGGAATTAAATTATAAATGTACATTCTGTGCCAACTATAACAATGGTAATATCTACATTCAGTTAAAAATAAATTGAGATACTAAGTGTAGGTCGCGTGTAGGTGCATCAGGATGTATGAAGATACTTAACTAGTCGCGAACCATGGCCGTCGATCCTTCTTGTGCGACGTGCGGCATGTTTATCATTAACATACAAACTGGTTAACGTCTGAAGATCTGATAAGCGACCGCGGTAACGAGGGATGACGGTGGCGGGCGGGGAGGGTAGGGGGGACAGCGGGAAGTGCCAAATCCCGTTGATCCCGATCACCAGCTGTATGACGAATTCGTAAAAAATACAACCTCGCAAATGTCCTGATATCAATAATGCAGGAAATAAGTCTCGCAAAAATGATACTTAACTTCAAAGCGCTCCCTCAGTGCGCGCTATTCACGCCCCTATTTCTGAAGGATAAGCGTCAGATTCGCGTAAAGCCAGATAGTTTTACAATTCAAAGAGATGGCAGGTCTCGGGGGCCATTTCGCGCTCGTCTCGAGGTAATACGTTAGGCAGGGCACACGCGAGCGACACGCGCAACTCACGCGACGCGCGGGTCCAAGTCGGCCTGCTTTATCTGTGCTGGCTGACGGTGCCGAGCCGCCGGCTGCGCCCGCGCTCTCACCTTTGTTGCAAACTTTATATATAATTTTGATCCACTTTGTATTTTATGCACTATTCTTTACTCTGCAATCGATATATTTTTTCTGCACAGTATTTTATATATTATATATTTTATATACATTTGTTTATTTATCAGGCGGAATGTATTGGCATCGGGTTCCCTACTTGATTTCGAAACTGAATGTTTCGATTTTTATTATATCGAACACAGTGTGTCAATAATTCAGTTGTACGATGTTTTATTCCATTGATGCTTTATTGGTGGCGCAGCCGTGAGACACACAATGGTAATGTATTTTTAATATTAAGTATTTAAGTTTCTATATTATAATTGTTATCTCATTGTGTGTACCTGTGTGCCAAATAAACGTGTATTCTTTCTGTCTGGTGCGATGTAACGTTAGTGCGAAAAATCCTGTTGTGAAAAACCCTACAGCGATTGCTCACTAGATCGGTAATTTATTAATTCGATAGTATGTCGGTTCAAAACGCATACTGTTCCGTGACATTTAACCTTTCGTGTGTTTTAGACGCGGATCCACGCGAGACACATTCGCTTTTTAATTGTGTCTCTAATTACGGCATACGAAAGGTTAATTAATAACCTTATTTTGAATTAATATTAGATATTAGTTTACCATCAACACTCTTTATAAGTTTTAGAAGTTAGTTCACTATCAACACTCTTCATTTCAGCCGAAAGAGGTCCACTGTTGGACATAGGCCTCCCCCAAGCGTCGTCAATACCTCACCATTTTCTTCAAAATTTCATTCCAAACACTCGCATTACATCTACAATTTAATCAAATAAGAAGTAGTAATATGTTTACATTACCGGATAAATTATCTTAAATTCAAGAGGTTTAATGTTTAACTTTGCATATATTTTCTTGGAAACGAGAAATAGCAAGATAAACACTGTCCCTGTTGTAAAAAAAAAATGACCTTTATACGATGTTGTAAGCCCTGTTTTGGTTCGGAAGTGGATCCAGACGCATCAGTCGTTGTCTTTTGTAGTACCTAACTCAGTAGTAATTTGTGTGGGAAGGCATTCTCCACTATGTTGAGTTTCGACTCGATTTGCTCTCGTGTTGGCTTTCAAAGTGATTATCATCTTATTCATAATTAGCAATTGAGATATCATAATATATTATTTTCCACCTGATATTATGTTACAGCTAATATTTTATCTTAAGGGTCTACTGAGATATTTATACTGATTTTGAGTATTTTCACTTCTTGTGTTGTTCAAAGCATAGTAAGTTAAAAAAAAAATAAGCTAATTACTGAAATATGCGCCTAGTTTCATCCGCATCCTTATAAATGTGTGTACGGCTTGGACCGAGCGGTGCATTACACGGCTCAGCCGATGACCCTCGCAGCCTCCCATCTTAAGTAGTTAACACAACCCAACCCACAACACGCACCCTGCTCCAGATTGTCTGTGATAAGCTCTGCCAGGCTGCGGCCACAGCTTCAAAAGTACGCGCGTTATGTCTTAACGCCATCTTTAAATGACAACACGAGTACAAGAGAAGAGTTATCAAATTCAAAGTCAAAGTCAAAGTCAAACTCAAAGTCAAAGTCAAAGTCAAAGTCAAAGTCAAAGTCAAAGTCAAAGTACTTTATTTGCCAGAACCATGGTAATGAGGATGTTGAATACAGTACATAAGTTCTACATGTTTCACCAGTGATTGGTATACAAATATTAGGTGGTATATGTCATTTAAAATTATTGAACATTTTTTTTTTTTTTACCTACATCATTCATAAGAAACCACAATTGAATTAGATATTATTTTGCATTTTTAACATGTCACAATTAGATATATATTATGTCACTTATATTTTCTTTCTAGGTCATTCTGTCGTTAAAAAAATCATTTAAGTTATAATAACATTTGTCCAACAGCCATGCTCGTAATCTCATTTTAAATAATCTCATTAATTGCAATTCTCTTATAGACTTTGGTAATTTATTAAAGACCCGTATTGCCATCATGCTACAGTTTTTCTGATACATAGAACTTTTACAGCAAGTGCTTCTAAGTATCGTCGGATCCCTGCTAGGGTACAATTTTCTTTTTCCAAAAGTTTCGAACAATTCTGGATGTTCTTTGACAAACACACCAATTTGCATTATATAAAGACTAGTGATGGTCAGCAAACCATGCCTTTTAAAAAGTGGACGACACGATTCTAAAGGGCCCACACCACATAATGCCCTTACACACTTTTTCTGAACAAGAAACACTTTATTTATATTTGTTGAAGTCCCCCAAACCAAAAGACCATATCTGAGAACGGAGGCAACATATCCGTGATATGCTGTCAGTGCTGCTTTTTCGCTAGCAATTCGCCTTAGCTTCTTTAATGCAAATACAAATCTATTAATTTTATTACATACAAGATCTATGTGACTTTTCCGGTTACAGTGTTGATCAATCAATAAGCCAAGGAATTTATATTGATCTGTCAGCTCAATGGGCTGCCCATCGGCTTTGACGTCATATATTATTTCTTTTGAGTTATACAACCTAAAAGTCATGTATTTGGTTTTTGATATATTAGCACACAGTTTATTGTTGTTAAGCCACTCCAAGACAGAATTTGCGGCAGTATTTAGCAAATCATTATGAGTACTGGTCGCGGTTTTTTCCTCGTGTGTAACAATTACTGAAACATCATCAGCAAAAAGAATGCATTGATGATTTACTGTGGAAGGCAAGTCATTTATGTACAGTAAAAATAAAGGTGGGCCCAATATACTGCCTTGGGGCACACCAGAGCTGTTTGTTTTATGTGTAGAATGGTATGTTTTTAAATAATTCATGTCGTCTAAGGAGTTTATCTCAACACATTGAGTCCGATTAGTCAAATCGCTATTTAGCCAATCTAAAGCTGGTCCCCGAATAACTAGCTTTTCACATTTATTAAGAAGGCGATTGTGATCCACGAAGTCAAATTCTTTTGACATGTCAAAGAAAATGACTGATACCGGTATGCGTTTGTCAATTTTTGCCAAAACTTTACTCACTAGTCCATAGGCTGCTAACGTTGTCGATTTACTCTTCTGAAATCCGAATTGCTCTCCCCGAATTATTTTAAACTTGTTTAGGTAGTCGTTTAGTCATCTGTGCATCACTTTCTCAAAAATTTTGGAAAAAATTGATATCAGTGTAATGGGCCGATAGTTGTCTAATAGTAGTTAATCATTTTTTTATGCAGAGGGCGAACAATAGACTTTTTGAGAAGATCCGGAAACATACCTTGTTCAAAAGATAAGTTAATAAGCTCTTGTAGAACGGGAGCCAATATTTCTGCACATATTTTGAGGACACGAGTACATACACCATCAAAGCCCACAGATGCAGTATTATTTAATGATAATATGGTTTTAAACACTTCTTCAGAGCTACAAGGGCGAAGGAACATACTGTGATTAAGTGTTGGTGTAATTAATTTTTTTTATCTGTGAATATTCGTGCTATGATGAGCATTCTTAGTGACCTCAATAAAAAAATCGCTAAATGCTTCTACGATATCTTCAGGATTTTTTAAACGATTACCTTGTTGTTCAACTTCGTTTATTGTGTTGTAAGTTCTGACTGAGTCAGCGTTGTGTTTTATTAGTTGCCAGGCAGCCTTGCACTTGTTTTTGGCGTTGTGGACATGCTTTTGGTTATAATTTTTTTGAGATGTAAGTATACATTTCTTAAGTATTGAGCTATATTTTTTAACTTTGCTGTATAATTTCTCATCTTTTCTTAGTTTTAAGCATTCATACCTTAGTTTGCGTTTTTTTTTTACACGATATTCTTACACCTTTGGTTATCCATCTCGGGGCTGAGATGTTAGCTTGTACTTTTTTCCGTTCCAGAGGGTAACAAAGATAATAAATCAATGTGAATTCTCTGTGAAAATTATTAAATGCTGTATTGATATCTTCCCTATTTATAATATTTTGCCACCCGATGCAGGAAATATATTCTCTGAATTTTGAAATATTTTCTGCACTATAATTTCTAGAGGTAACGAACCAATGTTCAAGTCTCAAATGCTTATCCGCTACTGGTATTAGTATATAGTTTGTCCAGTATTATGATCAGAAAGGAAAAGATCATGCACCTGTCCTTTAGCATCCGGAATGTTGCTTATAATATTATCTATGCAAGAGCTTTGCCATGTTGGCTGCGTTATGTGTAATATGAGGTTATAATTACTAGTAATGTCATGCAATTGTCTAGATAAATTGTTATTTTTTAATGTGTCAATATTTAGGTCACCAGTTATAATAATTTTATTATTTTGTTTTTTTGATAAGTTATATAATAATAAGTCAAGTTTTCAAAGAATATTTTAGTGTCACTATTTGGAATTCGATATAAACATATGATAGTAAACCTATATGAGAGCAGGTAGATACCGCAACATTCGAACTGACTTTTCACACGATAATTCTTTACCAATGGCTAACTCTTTACATTCAATATTTTTTCTCAGCAGGATACATACACCCCCTCGTTTTTCTAAGTCGAGAAAATGACGCAACTAGTTTGAAGTCTTTAAGCAAAATATTGCTCTCATTGCCTGTTTTGATGAACGTTTCCGAGAGGCACAAAACATCATTGAGGTCGGTGTGACACGTG
Source organism: Mythimna pallens (assembly GCA_961205895.1). Classification (NCBI taxonomy): domain Eukaryota; kingdom Metazoa; phylum Arthropoda; class Insecta; order Lepidoptera; family Noctuidae; genus Mythimna; species Mythimna pallens. The sequence continues at coordinate 23,408,492 of OY540842.1, read as the reverse complement.
TCGTGACACGCCTCGTGAGATGGCAGGCAGTAGAAGCAGTCGCTAGTAGCTGGCCACACTGAAATATTTTTAGTTTAGTTTGGCAAATTAAATTAATAACAATAATAATAATTTATTACACCAGAAAAATACCTGTTAACACAATTTGTCTATAAACAATTTAAATTCCGCAAACACTACTAGGGGAGCAGGTCGTTGGAGGTCTTCAGGGGAAGAATTAGGGAACAATTCAAGTCAACATGACCCATATATATAGCTCGATCATTCGTTCTCAAGCTTCCGTAATATTGACTTCTCCGACATATGTATAGGTTTTATTTATTGTATATAATATTTTTATATGTATTGTGTACTATGTACGTATTTGTATAGTTTATTTTAGATCTGATCTGTTTCTTTAACTTAGATTTTTGCTGTGCATTTCTTTCAGTTATCCTCATAAATAAAATTTCTTAGATATATATTAAGGTTTGCTGTAAGTGTCTAAACACAATATGCCGAAAAAACGCGACCGAAGTTCGGCAGGTTAACGCCTGCAATGCTATTTGTATTACTGACGACACATTATGCCGAAATTACGTTGCGTTATAGCATACAGCCGAACTTCGGACCAGCGTAAGTTCAGCAGCAATTCGGCGGCAAAGTATTCTGTAGAGCACACATTACACGCGACCGAAGTTCGGCTCAATTGTCGACTGAAGTAAACTTTTCGATGCAAAAAGGTATATTATATCTTTCTACTCGTGTGTCCATAGACTAGTTCGTACTACGAGACATTCTGTTCTAAAGAAGTTCAAGATGTTATTAATTCATTATATTATAAACTTATACGTTCAAAAACTAATATTTATTTATTTATTCATACTTTATGCATATAATGTTTCAGAAGCGGACTTAATACCTTAGGCATAAGTACGATATACAGGGTGTTCAGTGCATCGTGTGCCAAATTGAAATGGTCAACGGGAGAGGTCATCTGCTATCATTACAGACCCCTAAAAACATCTCATGCCCTGTGGATTTTTTTCATCGACTGTTTATTTACTCATTTGATTATTATTTTTGTCACAGTAGGACAAAAATAATAATCAAATGAGTAAATTTATGGTTACCCTAGTTAAAATAGAGGTAAGAAAGGGACACACCACCTCTTTGTCGTTCTTGCTCGGTACATTTTTTCCCTTTTGCTTGTCAATGAAACGTATGATCTTAAAGTCAATGACTGTCAGCCACTTTAGAGTTTGTAATATTGCTTTGTAACAATCCAGTTTATCCGTAAGGAAAAAATCCTTGATATACACAAAGTTCCGCAACTGAATTTCAGCCGCGTAAGTTCGGCCCTTATGGTGTGTCATGTCAGCCGAATACGTCGGAACGTAAAATCAGATGAGGAACTTCCGCCGCGTACCTTCGGCATAGTGTGTTTAGACACTAAGAAAACCCAATTGTGGGTTAAGCTCGCCTTTGTACATCAGCTGTCAAATTTTAAATAATTTGTTAAGTATTTTATGTACAATAAAGATTAAAAGAATAAGAATTGCATCTACTGCCGAACTAGGTTTGGTGCCTGTATTTTGGCACGCAGTACCTCAAACCCAAGTACGATCTCAAGAAAATGGAGACAATGTTTCTCTTCTAAAATTATCAACTGAATTTGTCTTACTTGCCTCTTTCAAAAACAGACAGATTCAAGTTAACTTGAAACGTTCCGTCTTTAGCTTTAATTTGAAAAAGCTCTTTACATTTCTTGCTACATTTTTCTCAAAAAAAAATTCACTTTTCAGTTCAAGATGAAAAGCTGCACTTTTCGGATTTTATATTAATTTCGCTATAAGCTTGTACCCGAGTGTAACAAATAACCCTGATAATGACTGACAAGGCACACCTGACTAGTCTCGATAAGGAACTCCGTGCTTTAGCGCGGCAGCGCCGGAAAACCGAGACAAGACTCAAGGATGCTGACCCAGAACAAGGTGTGGGGAAGACCGATGACCCAAGTGATCTTGCCCCAATCTCCGTAGATGAAGTACGTATGCTCGTAACAAAGCCAAAAAAAATCTGCGCCAGGGAGAGGGAACTGTGCGACCGGATGCGCAATATCCGTGAAGGCTTACGCCGACGCGATGTGCAAACGGAAGCCACACCTGGAGTACGCGACCAGCCTAAAGTTCGTGAAGGGGCTACCCGGAACGAAAAAGACCGGACGCGGAAACACGAGGAGTACGCGACCATCCCGAAATACGCAAAGGGGAAACCCGGAAAGAAAAAGGGCCGGACGCGAAAACATGTGCGCAGAGACTCACCACAGTCAGGAGTCTGAACCAGGACCCGATGGACTTACAGAACGTCAAAATAAGGGGGAAACGGTCTGGGCACCCGCGCCCGATTCGGGTACCTGCTGGAAGAGCTACACCGGGCACCTCCGAACTACAACCTGGGCCAAGCGGCGAAGAGAGTGCGCCCGAATGACACGGCTTCACCGAGTGCGCTGCAAGGGTACCCGAAGCGGGTAAGGACCCAGACTGCTCTGGGGGAACAGAAAACTTATGCGGGAACCACGAAGGACATTCTGGCGCGATCTGTTCCCCCCCCCCCCCCCTCCTCCAGAGACTTGACAGTTAATGAATCCACCCTGATTAAGACCGAACTGGTACGACTGCTCATGGAGTCCGACCTCACGTCGCTCTCGGCCTTCCGTGCATACCTTCGGGGGACGGTCGTCAGAACGCTTGGTACAACATTGGTAGGTGGTCACTGTACAGAGCAACAAGCGTCGGTGGGGATAACAACGGGACATATTTGACCTTGGGAATCCCGGCCGAGAAAGTTGACAAGGTCATGGGTCGGGAGCGGCGTATACCGCACGTACTTGGGTCGATGTACGTCCGTTTCTACCCCAGGACACATCCCCAAGACGTCAGGACCAACGGTACAGAGACCCCGAATTCCAACACCGACTGACACTGACGTGACTCACTTAGAGAAAGAGATGGCTCGAGCAGCGATGGCTGATGCCGCCGTGGCAACTGCACCCGCATCACCCGGATGGACAGCGCAGCTGCTCACATCCACACCCATTGACGACTGGCGCCAGACGGCGGATGGAGATAGGCTTTCCGATGGATCCGTCTCAATCAAATCCTGATAGTGCAGATAAACCTCTAGCATAGCCAAACTGCCACGGCTAACTTACGCAGGGTGCTGGAGACGAAACCCAGAACAATCGCACTGATCTAAGAGCCGTGGGTCAGGGAAAACAAGATTTGCGGATTTGGAAGCATTGAAGGTAATGTAATACTCAGCACCCAAAATACAGAAACACCAAGAACTTGCATATACATACCCCAAGACTTACATATCACACCACTAACTCAATTCTGTTCCAGAGACCTGACAACAATCAAGCTCCGGTGCGAAAATGATGCCCCAGAACTAGTACTAGCCTCGTCGTACATGCCAAGCGACGATGAGAACTGCCCTCCAAAAGAAGTGATAGACTTGGTACAGTACTGCAAGAGCGCCAACCTAGACCTGACCATCTATACAGACTCAAATGCGCATCACCCTATATGGGGAAGTGAAGTATCAAACACCGTGAGACAACACAAACATGGTGAAACACTATCCACTTATTTATTCTTTACTAACCTTAACATCGTTAACCGAGGTACGGAACTCACTTGGGTCACAGCCCGAGAGCAGACGATTATAGACCAAACGTTGGCCACGGAAGGCGCGGCCAATCTCATATCGAATTGGCACGTCTCCAATGAACCATCCTATTCTGATCACAGAACCATATGCTTCATACTTAAAACAAATACCAAAAGACCCTAGCCACGGCGTAAACCACGTCGAACAAACGTGCCCAAATTTAAATATCTTCTAGAATCTTTTTTAAATAGGGGATAAACTGATATAACTAATATAACTAATCCCGAGCAACTAAAGAACATGGTGACAAAAATCACAGACAACATAATCGATGCATACCACACCCACTGTAAACTAAGATCCCCAAAAGTAAAGGAAACCCGTGGTGGAACACGGAACTTAGTAAACTTAGGGCCCTATGCAAACGTTTTAATAGTGCCAAAAACTCAAAACTCCTCGAGGATTGGGAGCTATACAAAGAAACCCAATACACATACAAGAAAGAAATCAGAACTGCTAAGAAAACTTCCTGGTAGAATTTCTGTGGGAACATAGAATCTATCAATGAAGCCGCACGAGTGAGGAAGATCTTATCAAAGGAACAAGATCGCAATCTCGGCGCGCTGAAAAACCCAGATAACAGCTTTACGCGGACAGATCTTGAGACCAGCCATCTCCTACGGACAGAACGTGGGAATGCGAATCAGTATCTACTCCCACCAATCTGGATTGGCCCAGAGCACAGACCATAGTGACAGAAGACCGAATACTCTGGGCAATTAGAACCTTCCAGCCGTATAAGTCCGCCGGACTAGACGGAATTTTCCCAGCCCTTCTACAATGGGGAGAGAACGCTCTGACAACATGGCTGCTGGTAATATACCGAGCTTGCATAGCACTCTTCTGGGTATCTTCATTCCCAAACCCGGCAAGACTGACTACACGCAACCTAAAGCATACACACCTATAAGCCTGACATCTTTCCTGCTGAAGACCCTGGAAAGGCTATGTGACAGGCACATTCGGGATGATCCTCTTTCAGACAGACCACTTCACAAGCAGCAACACGCCTACTCCACGGGCAAATCAACAGAATCTGCACTACATAATGTGGTGTCAAAAATAGAATGCGCAATACACCACAAATGCTCCTCTTTAGTTGTTTTCATTGACATTGAAGGAGCTTTTGACAAAACCATGTTTCGAAGTATCAGCACAGCCCTTGAGAGGCACGGCGTCGATCCGACCTTAAGTGGCTGGATCACGAACATGCTCAAACAAAGAGCAGTGCAAGTCACCATAAATAGCACAACAAGGGCCACTGTAGCAATGGGCTGTCTTATCACCTTTGCTATGGAACCTAGTCGCAGACAGCCTCGTCAAGAGACTCAACGATAAAGGTTACTTTACGCCGACGACATAACCATAATAGTAAACGGCACTCATGAAAACACTTTATGTAACCTAATGAGCCAGGCCTTGAAGTTAGTAGAGGATTGGTGTAAAGAATACCAACTAACCGTGAACCCCGCCAAAACCATGGCCGTGAACTTAGCAGATCATTTTCCAGCAGAGCACAAAAAAATTTGAGTTCTACTTGCATGCAGCATAGTTCTGGAGTTCCTGATACTTTTCAGGAAAAGTTCTGGTGTTTTTCCTGGAAAAAATTGAAATGAAAATATGATCTGCTAACTTCCGGTGGCAGATCATTTTTTACAAAACGAAAATTTTAAATGTGCTTTCGGTGAACAAAGGTGAGTCCTATAGTTCCTTATTACTTTTAGTAATAGTTCTGTCAATAAGAGCACACAAAAAAATAAAAACTTATCAATCTAATCACAGCAAAAAAACAAGTAATGATCATAAAACTGACGATAAATACACAATACGACGGTTTTCACATATGATTCTAAATATTATCAGTAGTTCAGATGGTAATTAAACAAAAAAAAAGCAAAATATAACGGTAATCGATTTCAAGTATCAGCAGAGCATGGTTGAAGATGTCGATTAGCAAAAATCATGAATATATTATTGTTGAAGTTAAAAAAATCATAAGAAACTTCTGAAAGCGCTTAGAACTGAGAACTCCTTGATTTCTTATACGGCTTTATCAAGCCTATATAAAAACTTGAAAACCAAATCCAGAACTCCGACACAAGTATCAGCAGAGCATGGTTGAAGATGGCCATTAACAAAAATCATGAATATTTTCAGTGTTGAAGTTAAAAAAATCATAAGAAACTTTTGAAAGCGCTCAGAACTGAGAACTCCTCGATTTCTTATTCGGCTATATAAATACTATATGAAAACCTGGAAACACAATCTAGAACTCCGACACACGTATCAGCAGAGCATGGTTGAAGATGGCCATTAACAAAAATCATGAATATTTTCAGTGTTGAAGTTAAAAAAATCATAAGAAACTTTTGAAAGCGCTCAGAACTGAGAACTCCTCGATTTCTGATACGGCTATATAAATACTATGTGAAAACCTCGAAACCCAATCCAGAACTCCGACACAAGTATCAGCTAAAATAAAGTAATCAAGTATTAGCTAAAATCATGAATATTTTCAGTGTTCAAATTAAAAAAATCATAAAAACTTCTGAAAGTGTCCAGAACTGGGAACTCCTCGGTTTCTCATATTCCTATATCAGTTCTATAAGAAACTATGGAAAACAAATCCAGAACTCCGACACAAGTAGTAGCAGAGCATGGTTGTAAATAAAACTTTTTAAAATTAAAGAAAATTAGCTATGTTAGGAATAAAATCACAATAAACTTTTGAAGAGACTGAGGACCGGGAACTCCTCGGTTTCCCCTACAACTATAATCTTTACATTAAAACCAGCAAAGTTCAGGACTAGAACTCCGACACACGTATCAGCAGAGCATGGTTGAAAGATGGCCATTAACAAAAATCATGAATATTTTCAGTGCTGAAGTTAAAAAAATCATAAGAAACTTCTGAAAGCGCTAAGAACTGAGAACTCCTTGATTTCTTATACGGCAATATAAATACTATATGAAAACCTGGAAACACAATCCAGAACTCCGACACACGTATCAGCAGAGCATGGTTGAAGATGGCCATTAACAAAAATCATGAATATTTTCAGTATTGAAGTTAAAAAACTCATAAGAAACTTCTGAAAGCGCTCAGAACTGAGAACTCCTCAATTTCTTATTCGGCTATATAAATACTATATGAAAACTTGGAAACACAATCCAGAACTCCGACACAAGTATCAACAGAGCATGGTTGAAGATGGCCATTAAGAAAAATCATGAATATTTTCAGTGTTGAAGTTAAAAAAATCATAAGAAACTTCTGAAAGCGCTCAGTACTGAGAACTCCTCGATTTCTGATACGGCTAAATAAATACTATGTGAAAACCTGGAAACCTAATCCAGAACTCCGACTCAAGTATCAGCAGAGCATGGTTGAAGATGTCGATTAACAAAAATCATGAATATTTTCAGTGTTGAAGTTAAAAAAATCATAAGAAACTTCTGAAAGCGCTCAGAACTGAGAACTCCTCGATATCTTATATGGCTATATAAATAATATGTGAAAACCTGGAAACCCAATCCAGAACTCCGACTCAAGTATCAGCAGAGCATGGTTGAATATGTCGATTAACAAAAATCATGAATATTTTCAGTGTTGAAATTAAAAGCAATCTTCAACCATGCTGATACGTGTGTCGGAGTTCTAGTCCTGGACTTTGCTGGTTTTAATGTAAAGATAATAGTTGTATGAGAAACCGAGGAGTTCCCAGTCCTCAGTCTCTTCAAAAGTTTATTGTGATTTTATTCTTAACATAGCTAATTTTCTTTAATTTTAAAAAGTTTTATTTACAACCATGCTCTGCTACTACTTGTGTCGGAGTTCTGGATTTGTTTTCCATGGTTTCATATAGAACTGATATAGAAATATGAGAAACCGAGGAGTTCCCAGTTCTGGACAATTTCAGAAGTTTTTTATGATTTTTTTAATTATACACTGAAAATATTCATGATTTTAGCTAATCGACATCTTCAACCATGCTCTGCTGATACTTGTGTCGGAGTTCTGGATTGGGCTTCCAGGTTATCACATAGTTTTATATATAGCCGTATAAGAAATTGAGGAGTTCTCAGTTCTGATCGCTTTCAGAAGTTTCTTATGATTTTTTTAACTTCAACACTGAAAATATTCATGGTTTTTATTAATGGCCATCTTCAACCATGCTCTGCTGATACTTGTGTCGGAGTTCTGGATTGGGCTTCCAGGTTTTAATATAGGTTTTATACAGCCGTATAAGAAATCAAGAAGTTCTCAGTTCTAAGCACTTTCAGAAGTTTCTTATGATTTTTTTAACTTCAACAATAAAAATATTCATGATTTTTGCTAATTGACATCTTCAACCATGCTCTGCTGATACTTGTGTCGGAGTTCTGGATTTGGTTTTCAAGTTTTAATATAGGCTTGATACAGCCGTATAAGAAATCAAGGAGTTCTCAGTTCTGCGCGCTTTCAGAAGTTTCTTATGATTTTTTTAACTTCAACACTGAAAATATTCATGATTTTTGTTAATGGCCATTTTCAACCATGCTCTGCTGATACTTGTGTCGGAGTCCTGGATTTGGTTTCCAAGTTTTCATATAGGGTTAATACAGCCGTATAATAAATCGAGGAGTTCTCAGAACTGAGCGCTTTCAAAAGTTTCTTATGTTTTTTTTAATTTCAACACTGAAAATATTCATGATGTTTGTTAATCGACATTTTCAACCATGCTCTGCTGATACTTGAGTTGGAGTTCTGGATTGGGTTTCCAGGTCTTCACATAGTATTTATATAGCCATATAAGAAATCGAGGAGTCCTCAGTTTTGAGCGCTTTCAGAAGTTTCTTATGATTTTTTTAACTTCAGCACTGAAAATATTCATGATTTTTGTTAATGGCCATCTTCAACCATGCTCTGCTGATACGTGTGTCGGAGTTCTAGTCCTGGACTTTGCTGGTTTTAATGTAAAGATTATAGTTGTAGGGGAAACCGAGGAGTTCCCGGTCCTCAGTCTCTTCAAAAGTTTATTGTGATTTTATTCCTAACATAGCTAATTTTCTTTAATTTTAAAAAGTTTTATTTACAACCATGCTCTGCTACTACTTGTGTCGGAGTTCTGGATTTGGTTTTCAAGTTTTAATATAGGCTTGATACAGCCGTATAAGAAATCAAGGAGTTCTCAGTTCTGAGCGCTTTCAGAAGTTTCTTATGATTTTTTTAACTTCAGCACTGAAAATATTCATGATTTTTGTTAATGGCCATCTTCAACCATGCTCTGCTGATACTTGTGTCGGAGTTTCGGATTGGGCTTCCAGGTTTTCACATAGTATTTATATAGCCGTATAAGAAATTGAGGAGTTCTCAGTTCTGAGCGCTTTCAGAAGTTTCTTATGATTTTTTTAACTTCAACACTGAAAATATTCGTTATTTTTGTTAATGGCCATCTTCAACCATGCTCTGCTGATACTTGTGTCGGAGTTCTGGATTGGATTTCCAGGTTTTCACATAGTATTTATATAGCCGTATAAGAAATTGAGGAGTTCTCAGTTCTAAACGCTTTCAGAAGTTTCTTATGATTATTTTAACTTCAACACTGGAAATATTCATGATTTTTGTTAATGGCCATCTTCAACCATGCTCTGCTGATACTTGTGTCGGAGTTCTGGATTTGGTTTCCAAGTTTTCATATAGGGTTAATACAGCCGTATAAGAAATCGAGGAGTTTTCAGAACTGAGCGCTTTCAAAAGTTTTTTTTTTACTTTATTCACGATTTTTGTTAATGGCCATCTTCAACCATGTTCTGCTGATACTTGTGTCGGAGGTCTGGATTTGGTTTTCAAGTTTTCATATAGTTTTAATACAGCCGTATAAGAAATCGAGGAGTTCTCAGTACTGAGCGCTTTCAAAAATTTCTTATGATTTTTTTAATTTCAACACTGAAAATATTAATGATTTTTGTTAATCGACATCTTCAACCATGCTCGGCTGATACTTGAGTCGGAGTTCTGGATTGGGTTTCCTGGTCTTCACATAGTATTTATATAGCCATATAAGAAATCGAGGAGTTCTCAGTTCTGAGCGCTTTCAGAAGTTTCTTATGATTTTTTTAACTTCAACACTGAAAATATTCATGATTTTTGCTAATCGACATCTTCAACCATGCTCTGCTGATACTTGTGTCGGAGTTCTGGATTTGGTTTTCAAGTTTTAATATAGGCTTGATAGAGCCGTATAAGAAATCAAGGTGTTCTCAGTTCTAAGCACTTTCAGAAGTTTCTTATGATTTTTTTTACTTCAACACTGAAAATATTCATAATTTTTGTTAATGGCCATCTTCAACCATGCTCTGCTGATACTTGTGTCAAAATTCTGGATTGGGCTTCCAGGTTTTCACATAGTATTTATATAGCCGTATAAGAAATTGAGGAGTTCTCAGTTCTGAGCGCTTTCAGAAGTTTCTTATGATTTTTTTAACTTCAACACTGAAAATATTCATGATATTTGTTAATGGCCATCTTCAACCATGCTCTGCTGATACGTGTGTCGGAGTTCTAGTCCTGGACTTTGCTGGTTTTAATGAAAAGATTATAGTTGTAGGGGAAACCGAGGAGTTTCTGGTCCTCAGTCTCTTCAAAAGTTTATTGTGATTTTATTCCTAACATAGCTAATTTTCTTTAATTTTAAAAAGTTTTATTTACAACCATGCTCTGCTACTACTTGTGTCGGAGTTCTGGATTTGTTTTCCATGGTTTCATATAGAACTGATATAAAATATGAGAAACCGAGGAGTTCCCAGTTCTGGACACTTTCAGAAGTTTTTTATGATTTTTTTAATTTGAACACTGAAAATATTCATGATTTTAGCTAATCGACATCTTCAACCATGCTCTGCTGATACTTGTGTCGGAGTTCTGGATTGGGTTTCCATTTTATCACATAGTTTTTATATAGCCGTATAAGAAATCGAGGAGTACTCAGTTCTGAGCGCTTTCAGAAGTTTCATATGATTTTTTAAATTCAACACTGAAAATATTCATGATTTTTGATAATGGCCATCTTCAACCATGCTCTGCTGATACTTGAATCGGAGTTCTGGATTGGGTTTCCAAGTTTTCACATAGTATATATATAGCCATATAAGAAATCGAGAAGATCTCAGTTCTGAGCGCTTTCAGAAGTTTCTTATGATTTTTTTAACTTCAACACTGAAAATATTCATGATTTTTGTTAATGGCCATCTTCAACCATGCTCTGCTGATACTTGTGTCGGAGTTCTGGATTTGGTTTCCAAGTTTTCATATAGGGTTAATACAGCCGTATAAGAAATCGAGGAGTTCTCAGAACTGAGCGCTTTCAAAAGTTTCTTATGATTTTTTTAATTTCAACACTGAAAATATTCATGATTTTTGTTAATCGACATTTTCAACCATGCTCTGCTGATACTTGAGTCGGAGTTCTGGATTGGGTTTCCAGGTCTTCACATAGTATTTATATAGCCATATAAGAAATCGAGGAGTCCTCAGTTCTGAGCGCTTTCAGAAGTTTTTTATGATTTTTTTAATTTGAACACTGAAAATATTCATGATTTTAGCTAATCGACATCTTCAACCATGCTCTGCTGATACTTGTGTCGGAGTTCTGGATTGGGTTTCCATTTTATCACATAGTTTTTATATAGCCGTATAAGAAATCGAGGAGTTCTCAGTTCTGAGCGCTTTCAGAAGTTTCATATGATTTTTTAAATTCAACACTGAAAATATTCATGATTTTTGTTAATGGCCATCTTCAACCATGCTCTGCTGATACTTGAATCGGAGTTCTGGATTGGGTTTCCAGGTTTTCACATAGTATATATATAGCCATATAAGAAATCGTGAAGATCTCAGTTCTGAGCGCTTTCAGAAGTTTCTTATGATTTTTTTAACTTCAACACTGAAAATATTCATGATTTTTGTTAATGGCCATCTTCAACCATGCTCTGCTGATACTTGTGTCGGAGTTCTGGATTGGGTTTCCATTTTATCACATAGTTTTTATTTAGCCGTATAAGAAATCGAGGAGTTCTCAGAACTGAGCGCTTTCAAAAGTTTCTTATGATTTTTTTAATTTCAACACTGAAAATATTCAAGATGTTTGTTAATCGACATTTTCAACCATGCTCTGCTGATACTTGAGTCGGAGTTCTGGATTGGGTTTCCAGGTCTTCACATAGTATTTATATAGCCATATAAGAAATCGAGGAGTCCTCAGTTCTGAGCGCTTTCAGAAGTTTCTTATGATTTTTTTAACTTCAGCACTGAAAATATTCATGATTTTTGTTAATGGCCATCTTCAACCATGCTCTGCTGATACGTGTGTCGGAGTTCTAGTCCTGGACTTTACTGGTTTTAATGTAAAGATTACAGTTGTAGGGGAAACCGAGGAGTTTCTGGTCCTCAGTCTCTTCAAAAGTTTATTGTGATTTTATTCCTAACATAGCTAATTTTCTTTAATTTTAAAAAGTTTTATTTACAACCACGCTCTGCTACTACTTGTGTCGGAGTTCTGGATTTGTTTTCCATGGTTTCATATAGAACTGATATAGAAATATGAGAAACCGAGGAGTTCCCAGTTCTGGACACTTTCAGAAGTTTGTTATGATTTTTTTAATTTGAACACTGAAAATATTCATGATTTTAGCTAATCGACATCTTCAACCATGCTCTGCTGATACTTGTGTCGGAGTTCTGGATTGGGCTTCCAGGTTATCACATAGTTTTTATATAGCTGTATAAGAAATCGAGGAGTTCTCAGTTCTGAGCGCTTTCAGAAGTTTCTTATGATTTTTTTAACTTCAACACTGAAAATATTCATGATTTTTGTTAATGGCCATCTTCAACCATGCTCTGCTACTACTTGTGTCGGAGTTCTGGATTGTGTTTCCAGGTTTTCATATAGTATTTATATAGCCGTATAAGAAATTGAGGAGTTCTCAGTTCTGAGCGCTTTCAGAAGTTTCTTATGATTTTTTTAACTTCAACACTGAAAATATTCATGATTTTTGTTAATGGCCATCTTCAACCATGCTCTGCTGATACTTGTGTCGGAGGTCTGGATTTCGTTTTCAAGTTTTCATATAGTTTCAATACAGCCGTATAAGAAATCGAGGAGTTCTCAGTACTGAGCGCTTTCAAAAGTTTCTTATGATTTTTTTAATTTCAACACTGAAAATATTCATGATTTTTGTTAATCGACATCTTCAACCATGCTCTGCTGATACTTGAGTCAGAGTTCTGGATTGGGTTTCCAGGTCTTCACATAGTATTTATATAGCCATATAAGAAATCGACGAGTTCTCAGTTCTGAGCGCTTTCAGAAGTTTCTTATGATTTTTTTAACTTCAGCACTGAAAATATTCATGATTTTTGTTAATGGCCATCTTCAACCATGCTCTGCTGATACTTGTGTCGGAGTTCTGGATTTGGTTTTCAAGTTTTCATATAGGCTTGATGCAGGTGTATACGAAATCAAGGAGTTCTCAGTTCTGAGCGCTTTCAGAAGTTTCTTATGATTTTTTTAACTTCAACACTGAAAATATTCATGATTTTTGTTAATGGCCATCTTCAACCATGCTCTGCTGATACTTGTGTCGGAGTTCTAGTCCTGGACTTTGCTGGTTTTAATGTAAAGATTATAGTTGTAGGGGAAACCGAGGAGTTCCCGGTCCTCAGTCTCTTCAAAAGTTTATTGTGATTTTATTCCTAACATAGCTAATTTTCTTTAATTTTAAAAAGTTTTATTTACAACCATGCTCTGCTACTACTTGTGTCGGAGTTCTGGATTTGTTTTCCATGGTTTCATATAGAACTGATATAGAAATATGAGAAACCGAGGAGTTCCCAGTTCTGAGCGCTTTCAGAAGTTTCTTATGATTTTTTTAACTTCAGCACTGAAAATATTCATGATTTTTGTTAATGGCCATCTTCAACCATGCTCTGCTGATACTTGTGTCAGAGTTCTGGATTTGGTTTTCAAGTTTTCATATAGGTTTGATGCAGGTGTATACGAAATCAAGGAGTTCTCAGTTCTGAGCGCTTTCAGAAGTTTCTTATGATTTTTTTAACTTCAACACTGAAAATATTCATGATTTTTGTTAATGGCCATCTTCAACCATGCTCTGCTGATACTTGTGTCGGAGTTCTGGATTTGGTTTTCAAGTTTTTATACAGGTTTGATACAGCCGTATAAGAAATCAAGAAGTTCTCAGTTCTGAGCACTTTCAGTAGTTTCTTATGATTTTTTTAACTTTAACACTGAAATTATTTATGATTTTAGCTAATCGACATCTTCAACCATGCTCTGCTGATACTTGTGTCGGAGTTCTGGATTTGGTTTTCAAGTTTTAATATAGGCTTGATAAAGCCGTATAAGAAATCAAGGAGTTCTCAGTTCTAAGCACTTTCAGAAGTTTCTTATGATTTTTTTAACTTCAACAATAAAAATATTCATGATATTTGCTAATCGACATCTTCAACCATGCTCTGCTGATACTTGAAATCGATTACCGTTATATTTTGCTTTTTTTTTGTTTATGTACCATCTGAACTACTGATAATATTTAGAATCATATGTGAAAACCGTCGTATTGTGTATTTATCGTCAGTTTTATGATCATTACTTGTTTTTTTGCTGTGATTAGATTGATAAGTTTTTATTTTTTTGTGAGCTCTAATTGACAGAACTATTACTAAAAGTAATAAGGAACTATAGGACTCACCTTTGTTCACCGAAAGCACATTTAAAATTTTCGTTTTGTAAAAAATGATCTGCCACCGGAAGTTAGCAGATCATATTTTCATTTCAATTTTTTCCAGGAAAAACACCAGAACTTTTCCTGAAAAGTATCAGGAACTCCAGAACTATGCTGCATGCAAGTAGAACTCAAATTTTTTTGTGCTCTGCTGGAAAATGATCTGCTAAGTTCACGGCCATGCCAAAACCGAACTAGTTCTTTTCACAAAAAAAGGAACCTACCTGTACTGAGACTACCGCGCCTTCTGAAGCCGCGCTGAAGCCAAATACTTGGGCGTCTACCTAGACAAGCAATTGAATTAGGCAAAACACATGGACTACGCAACTAAAAAAGCCAGTATATCCATGTGGCAATGCAGACGCATATTGGGACGAAACTGGGGTATAAGTCCAAAAGTCACCCACTGGCTATATACCACAATCATCCGACCAATCATAACATATGTCTCCCTAGTCTGGTAGCCCAGGACAGACTTGAGCGCAGCCCAAAAGGAACTCGAAAAATTGTAGCGATACGCCTGCGTAGCGAATACTAGTATGTAGTAGTATCATGAAAACGGGACCCACTGCCAACCTACAGGCTATGCTAGGACTGCCTCCACTGCATCACATAGTGCGGAAGGAAGCAGCCCTGGCAGTATTCAGACTTAAACTATCGGGCACACTGAAAACAGACTTTCGAATTAAACATGCACGCATTATGGATACCATTAAGCGACAGCCCATGATGACGGCCCCCAACTTCGAAGCCCCCAAAGCACTGCAATTCCAAAAACACTACAACATCCAACTAGCAGAAGAACCGTACGATTGCTTAGGCCCCAAGGAACTGAGAATTTACATCGACGGATCAAAGACGAACACCGGAACAGTGCGCTGAGTGCGAGTGGTTTTTACGTTAACGCGATCGAAACGTTTGCCGAGTTTGGCTCTCTGATTGGTTAAGCGCTTGGAGCGGACCAATTGGAGCGCCGAACGTCATAAACGTGTCGATTGCGTTAGCGTAAAATAAACTCACACTAGACACTCTGGAGTCGGAGTCTTCTCCAATGACCTTAATATAAAGATATCCAAACCGCTAGGAGCACTCAACTCGATCAGAATGTGTTGGCATCACTCTAACGCCATTGAAGCCAGAAAAGTTACGGATACTCATATCCGCATAATCTCCGACAGTGCCTCAGTACTACAATCGCTAGAAAAATCCACAAAAAGCTCGAAACTTATACAAGAATTCCACTCTGCACTGGAACGCATCACAGTGGTAAATAATAACACTGTGACACTGCAATGGATAAAAGGACACAGCGGCTCACTGGGCAACGACGCACCTAATGAGCAGGCAAGGCGAGAGTCTGACAACGATCGGACGACCGGAACGCCGCGAATTGCTCGCCGTCCGCAAACCTACGCCTACGGTGGCCGGAAATTGGGATCGTAATCCCTGCGGCGGTTGGGGCGTGAGGACCTTTAGCTCACGCGATCGGCCGCCTCCATTACTGCTTCGCAGTAGGAGGTAACCGCCTGCCACTCCTCCTCGCTACGGACCATGGCCTGTACTAAGGCCCGGCGCGAAAGATCGCTGCCACTGATCGCCCCCACGAGGACACTGCGGTGCACAGTGTCCTCTGGCCGGTCCACACAATGGTGCCACCATTGCCCGGGCGTTTCTTCCACACGAATCCGGTGCAGGAACCTCCCGAACTTACCATGTCCGGTGAGGACCTGCGTCATGCGGAAGGTAAGGACGCCGTAAGGTCTTTCCAGGCACTCCTCAAAGAGAGGACTTATCGCCATAATTGTGGTGTGCCCAGCACTGGGTTGCAACAGTCGCTGTCGCCATTCCACCATGAGATCCCACCGGAGGTCTTCCCGCCATGCCACGACTTTGCGCGCAGCAGGCGCGCAAAGTCGTTGCTGTGGGAGAGTGGGAGAGTCTGTGGGAGAGTGGGAGTCGGGCTTCACGCACTACCATCGTCGAACATAGGCACCTTGCTCGATAATGATACTTTCCGCCTCGCTGTATCCTTACGTCTAGGCGCTCCCTGCTGTTCTCCTCATCGCTTCCACTGTGGCGAAGTTGTCAACAGCCTCGGACACCACGGTCTGTCATGCAGCTGAAGTGCGGGTCGCATAGCACGACACGCGAATATCAACGACATCATCAGACGCGCTCTTGTCTCCGTCAGCGGTCCAGCCGTATTGGAAGCCCATGGCCTGGCACGCGACGATATAATATATATATAATATAATATTCCACAACTATCACACAACGCCGTCTAGTCCCAAGCTAAGCAGAGCTTGTGTTATGGGTACTAGACAACTGATAAACTTACTTATATATTTCTAAATACATACATATTATAGATAAATTACACCCAGACACAGAACAAATGATCGTGCTCATCACACAAACATTTGTCCTGGGTGGGAATCGAACCCACGACCTCCGGCATAGCAGTCAGGGCCACTAACCACTAGACCAACAGGCCGGTCAAAAACCGATGAACGATGGCAAGAGACCGGACGGCATGTCGTTATTCCCATGAAAGATGGGTAGGCCTTTAGTATGGGACGCTACTTGTGTCGATCCTATCTTCCTAGCTCGTCGTGTTGTGCTGGTGCTGCCGCTGCGGCTGCGGAAAACCTCAAGCGGCGAAAATATAATAACCTTGTTGGAAGTTACATTTTCGAACCATTTGGGGTTGAAACTCTCGGTTCGTGGGGTCCGAGTGCTCACAAGTTGTATAAAGATCTGTCAAAATGTCTAGTGGACACTTCGCGTGACCCAAGGGCTGGTTTTTCCTCGGACAGAGGATAAGCATTGGCATACAGCGTGGCAATGCCGCCAGTCTTTTGGACACATTACCAGTCGGCCAGTCTCCCGAACAAGCCGGTTTCCGAAAAGATTTCAGCACCGTAGACCACATACATACACTTGGGCAGGTTATACAGAAGACCGAGGAGTATAACTTGCTTCTATGCTTAGCGTTCTATGCGTAGACGAGTACGTACGTACGTAAGTGTTTGTACGAAAATGCCACAATGTCAGTCCGACTTCAGGACCGGACCTCGAAACCTATCCTTCTGCAGTGGGGCGTGAGGCAGGGAGATGTCATCTCTCCGAAACTGTTGAGGGCTGCAATGGAGGATGTCTTCAAGGTTCTGGACTGGAGTGGACTAGGCATTAATGTCAATGGCGAGTAGATCACTTACCTACGGTTTGCCTATGATATAGTAGTCATGGCTGAAACTACGGAGGAGCTCAGTACAATGCTCGATGACCTTAGTAGAGCTTCCGAAAGAGTGGGTCTTAAAATGAACATGAAAAAAACCAAAGTCATGGTGAATAACCATGTAGCACCCACTCCGATCAAGATCGGAGACTCTGCACTCGAAGTTGTATACGATTACGTTTACCTGGGACAGACAATCCAGTTGGGTAGGTCTAACTTTGAAAAAGAGGTCAATCGTCGAATCCGACTCGGCTGGGCAGCGTTCTGGAAGCTGCGCAGTATCTTCTCGTCCAACATACCACAGTGTCTCAAGACGAAAGTCTATGACCAGTGCGTGTTGCCAGTGATGACATATGGCTCTGAAACATGGTCGCTTACAATGGGCCTCATCAGAAGGCTTACAGTCACCCAAAGGGCAATGGAAAGGGCTATGCTCGGAGTTTACTTGCGTGATCGCATAAAGAATGAAGATATCCGCAGGAGAACCAAGGTCGCCGACATAGCCCGAAGAATCGCCAAACTAAAGTGGCAGTGGGCAGGGCACATTGCTCGGATTGAACGGATGGTCGATGGGGCCGAAAGGTTCTAGAGTGGCGACCGCGCACCGGAAGACGCAGCGTTGGAAGGCCTCCCACAACCTGTGGCCCGACGACCTGGTAAGGGTCGCGGGAGTGCGGTGGATGCGAGAAACACAGGATTGGTCGTTGTGGCGACGCTTGGGGAAGGCCTTTGTCCAACAGTGGAAGTCTTTCGGCTGAAATGATGATGATGACCAGTCGGCTGCGATGTGGAAGTTTTTTTGACGCCATATTAGTTTGATTTTAGTTAGTTGTAATGAGTGTCGGGTTTTTTTTTAATTTATTTTTTTATTGCAATTATAGTTAGTAACGTTAATACCTATGTAAAAAAAATCCGAATCACAAAAGTCTTTTGGGCACTTTACCAGACAGCAGCGATGTGGAAGAGGATTTTTGACGCCATATTTTAGTTTTATTTTAGTTAGTTGTAATTAGTGTTGGGTTATTTTTTTATTTATTTTTTTTATTGAAATTATAGTTAGTATTTTAAAACGTTAATACCTATGTAAAAAAATTCAATAACATTTTGAACTTCGTACGTAATAGTTAGTAATACGATACGTAGTAAACATTCGATGAATGATAATCGAGCATTAATTAAATTTAAAAGATTTCGAACTATTCTCTAGGAACACGAGCAGGCACGAAGAGTGGCCATCAAGGCGATTTGAATAAATTAACCTCACCAAAATAACCCAACAAAAATATTGCCACTTAACAGAATGGTAGTAAATTAAAATGTAGTCCGCTAATTAATTCGCCTTATTCTAGTTAATTAGCAACGTGAGAAGATTGGCAGCCACACGAGGCTTCAGGCCGCCGCCACCGGCCTGGGTCGGGGCTGGTTGGACCGGGTCGGGTCGGGCCGCACTCCGCCTACAAATATATCCAATTTCGCGGATTACAGTTACAGAACCGCGGATGGCAGCCATTTAAATACGTAGTTAAACGAAATTAAATACCGCTCCTTTGTCTTGCGCGGAATGAATTACAATCCCGCAGTGTACCCGGACACAAATATTACACTTTAATCACTTTGAAACGTTATTTACTTAGTTAAGTTTCAGGGTTTTTTCTGCAATTCATTACACGTTTTTCGCTCAGTGGCTAATTGTGATTAGTAATAGTGACTAGCGACCGCGGCTACGATATTATTTTTTACATCACCTGCTCGATAATGCCCTTTTAAATGTCATACAACCATCACTTAAAGCAAGTCTTTCCGTCCCTAGGGAGATAATGCAGTATGGGTGATCCCTAGGAAATAATGAGATTTGAATTTGGAACGTCAAAAATGTTGAGTGAATTAAAATGTACGTTATCAAAACATAGCCTGCTGTCTCCCAAACTAGGCAAATACCTGTATCTTGGGAGGCAGTATATTAACAAATTATTCTTACTCTGGTCCGTAGCCCATGTAAGACGACGTGAACATAAATGAAAAAAAAACGTGAACATAAATATTATGTTATGGCTCAATGGTTACTGCGTAAAATCTGTGTGAGAGCTGCGTCCCGGTGGTCCACTCACTCCAGCTGACACTGACTGACTGACTGACTGGCCGCCACGGTTGCCAACCTTAAACTTTTTATCTCGTACATAAACAATTAAAAATCTCGAATTTTGCCTTTCGAACCTCGTGCATTCATCAAGCATTTAAAATATATGAAAAGAAGAAACGGTAAATATGAAGAACAGAATTGTTTATTTCTCGGAGACTTCTGATACAAAATATAAAGTAGAAACGAATCGATTAGTTATTGCTCCGACGGCCACCTTCGCATTGCCTTGCAGCGATGTTCTAAGCCGTGCTATGTTTTCATGGGGTTTATACTTCATGAAAAGCCTATGTTTGAACCACATTGACTAGCATTGCTAAAAACCTACCAGCAAAGCCTACAAACCGGCCGAGGATGCTTGTGGGTTGCAGGCCATTTTATTTTGACTTTTATGTGGGATAACAATATTTAAAGTGCAAAATATAAATACGTAAAATATTAAATACATAGGTGCAGAAAAACCATAAAACAACAAAAAACTATGTTCTAAACTTCAACGTTTACAATACTAGCGCCATCTATTGGCAGATCAGAATATAACTTTTTTTACTTTGTCACTCGGCAGGGAATTCTACTCCTTAGCAGTATGCATAACTGTGTTCCCAACATTTTTCTTGCATATGGTGGGGTCTAAGAGAGGTAAGTTTTGATAGATGACGGCACGGTTGGCGCAGTGATTGAGCGATTGGCTACGTTACTGCGACTCTCACCAAGTGATCGGTCCACCTTGTGGGAGCCTTCTAACGCTGCGTCTTCCGGTACGCGGTCGGCACTCTAGAACCTTTCGGCCTCATTAACAAATAAATATTATTTATTTATCAATAATATAGCATGCTTAGATGGATGATGTTCTGAGGAAAAAAGTCGTGGCAATAGCGAGAGCAAAAGTCCAGGAGACAAGAAAAAAGAAAGAAAGAAAAACGTGCCAAACAACAACAGGACAAACTGTACGATACATTGGACAATCCAGCAGGACAATAAGGTCTGAATCGGCTTGCTAGAACAAGAGCGAGTATAAGATATGTTTGTCAGATTAGACATATGCGCCGGGATCGGGATTCCGGTGGCCGGGGAGTGAGGGCCGTTCCCTCGCGCGTGCGGCCGCCTCCATCACTAGCATTGCTGCTTCGCAGAGAAGGCGACCGCCTGCCATTCCTCCTCGCTCGGGACCATGGCCCGTACCGGGGCCCGGCGCGAGAGTTCATTGCCGCTGATCGCCCCCACGAGGACGCGTCAGTGCTCTGCCTAAGCGAGGCACACTTCTAACGTATGCTCTACCGTGGCCTCCGGGCGGTTCACACAACGGTGACACCCAGGCGTTTCTTTCGCACGAATCAGGCGCAGAACCCTCCCGAACTTTGGGCACGCCACAATTATGGCGGTAAGTCCCCTCTTTGAGGAATGGCTGGAAAGACCACATAGCGTCCTTACCTACCGCATGACGCAGGTCCTCACCGGACATGGTAAGTTCGGGAGGTTCCTGCACCGAATTCGTGCGGAAGACACGCCCGGGTGTCGCCACTGTGTGGAACGCCCAGAGGACACGGTGGAGCATACGGTGGAGGTGTGCCCCGCTTGGGCAGAGCAACGCCGTGTCCTCGTGGGGGCGATCGGCGGCAGTGATCTCTCGCGCCGGGCATTGGTACAGGCCATGGTCCGGAGTGAGGAGGAGTGGCAGGCGGTCGCCTCCTTCTGCGAAGCAGTAATGCTAGTAAAGGAGGCGGCCGATCGCGTGAGGCAACGGTCCTCACGCCCCAACCGCCGCCGGGATTCCGATCCCGATTTCCGGCCACGGTAGGCGCAGGCTTGCGGACGGCGAACAATGGGTGGCTCGCAGTCCGACCGTCCGGTAACTGTCCGGACCGAGCCCAAGTCGTCGACGGCGCGTATTGTTCCACGCGCGCCTCAGGGTGATGTCAGCAAATCGTAGGGGCCCAGCAGGGTCGAAGCCTACTGGAACCACGGGTACTGAGAAAACGAAGCCCGGGGCCCCGGGATGAAGGCAAAGAGGGAACAGGAGTGGGTTTTTAGTCAGTAAAAGTCTGACACTATCTCTCGCTCCACCCAAGAGCGAGATATGTCATTAGATGATTTTCCAACCTTAAAAAAAAAACCCTCCCGAACTTACTATGTCCGGTGAGAACCTGCATCATGCAGTAGGTGAGGACGGCGTAACGTCTTTGCAGTCACTCCTCAAAGAGGGGACTTAATTATGGCATGCTCGGTACTGGGTTGCGACAGTCGCTGTCGCCATTACACGACGTTGCATCTCCACGCACAAATCTTGCATGCGTGCAAAAACTGTTGCCTCCAGATCCCATGATGGCAGGCCAACAAGAAGGCTAGCTGCTTCTCGGGAAACCGTGTGGTATCCCTGCACCATCAAATGGCCATGATCCTCTGGCATGCGTTCAGCTTTGCTGCCAGTCTCTGTCGCAGTGACGCCGCCCATACAGGTGCTCCGTAAAGGGTCCTTTAAATCTTTTTATGATAATTATGTAGAAGTTGTTGGAATATTTGTTCAAAAGGAAAAGCATTATATGCGGTGATTTTAATGTGGACTTAATGGTAGAGAGCAAAGCCCGGACTGAATTCATGAGTTTGTTGGCATGCTATAACTTTCGACTGCTTATTAATACACCTACGTTTGTTCGCAACGATTGCGTGTCTTGTATAGATAACGTCAAAACTAATCTGCCCGATGACTGTGTGGGACAATGTGAAGTGGATCACAATCATATCACAATGGTTTAGCGGATGGACACGTTGCGTTATTATAATAATAATAAATAATAATATTCCACAACTATCACACAACACCGTCTAGTCCCAAGCACAGCAGAGCTTGTATTATGGGTACTAGACAACTGATAAACATACTTATATATTTCTAAATACATACATTATTATAGACAAACAACTTATTGTTTGACTTTTTACGTTTTTGTGTGACTTTTTATTAGATAATTAAGTTGATTGTAATTTAAATAAAAATAAATATATAGTTATAAATAAAAGAGTATTTTACACAAAAAATCGTATAGCTTTTAGACGAAGAATTCTTGAAACTAATTGGAGTGGTATGGGAATAAATACGTTCGTGAAGACGTTTGTTACAATTTTCAAAAATTGTTACAGAAAAAGAAAACAAAACCTTAAACTCACAAAGGGTTACAAATTAAGGTGGATGACAAAAGGCATTAAAACTTGACTTGATGTCACATGAAACGTATACTATGTGTAGGTAGTGCGAGTCTCGCTAAAACTCTTAAAATATTCGTGATAGTCCAGGGAAGGTTTAAACGGTGAGAAAATATGCAAAAACTTACGAACAATTCGAATATAACGCCATCTCTAATTAAAATGACATACTTATGCTGTTCTGGTAATGCCAGTTGATGGTAATGGGGTTATCCTTACTATTAGGCGGTACGAAGTTCGCCGGGTCAGCTAGTCAAAAATAAAAATAAGTATTCCAGCTATATTTTGATGCAACAATGTTAATTGCTGTTTATCATTACTGGCATTGTTGTTAGAGCTTGGAACGAAAAAACTTATTTTGTACTTGATATTGTATACTTGTGATTGATATTGATGAATTATTGTCAAGGTCATAATCCAGTGGATAATTTTTGATGTCAACAAGTATACGTCTGAAATAGTAGATTATGTGACTAGGGGATAAAGCAGTGTCTTTAAGTCGCGGGCACCATTTTGAATTCCGAACGAAACGAAGGTTTCTAATCTTTATCCCGAACGACAGTGAGGGATTTATATAAGTAATTAACTCCTGAGCATTGCGAGGGAGTTAATAAAGAAACCTGAATGAAGTGAGGAATTCAAGCCACCCAAGATAAAGACAGCTTTATCCCCATGTTGGATACTCTACTTTTATTTTTCTTTTTTCTTTTTTTTTTACTTTTTTTATATATATATATATATATATATAAAATAATAAAATAGAATAGTATTTATTCGATGCAGGCAATACAATAGGCAACAACAACACAAAAAAAAACAGATTTACAATATAGTTGCGCTGAGCGTAATATCGAGCGTATTTCGTATCTATCTATGTCATCATCATTATCATCATCATTTCAGCCGAAAGACGTCCACTGCTGGACATAAGCCTCAATAAACAGTGCGTCCTATCTATGTATAGGTATATAATTCATGCCTACTCATATGGACCACAGTTAGTCTACTATAACTACTGACGCAGCTTTCGGTCAAAGGAACTGGATTACAGGTCACAATCGCAAGGACCCAAACACATAAACTACAAATACAGAGTTTCATCCAAGTTGGCGAGCAAAGTCTACAAGAAACAAAGTTCAAAAGTGTCGTGCCCAAGTAGTTCTCGGTGCGAGCGACCCGGCCTGCCCGCGGGCTGCGACGTGGCGACGCGATGTCGCCGTCACAAGTTGTCGGCACGTTGCGGCCTGCTGCGAACTGCGAGTCAACACATGCCAGCCTGGTGCCTGCACTACGGGCAGTGGCACTCAAGTTGGTCGCTAAGAGCCGCTTCGTTCGATTATGCGTAATCACAACTGTTTAATTTGATATTTCTACGCCTAGTTTTGTAAAGAACTGCGTCGATCCACGACTATGGCCAGGCACCCGACCACATGCAGCTGAGCTTTCTTCATGGTCGCTGGTTCAGCAGTCAGTCGTGCTACCGGTGACTAAGTCACTCACGCTAATGTACTAGCTCGTGCAGTACTAAACGACCGACAAATACTATCAAGTAGTATGTAGTTTTGCTGAAACAGAAGACGAATTTAGGAACTTCGAATAAACTGCTTACTTAGATATAGTATTTCATAGGTATGTGGGATATATACGGCTGCTCGACATATCTGTGCACACATGACCGCGTAATGAAGCACTTTATATTCGGAGCCGGTTCAGCCTGTTCCCCACTTTCTATTGTAGTCACTTGATTTGCTCATGTTTGTCAAATAGACAAAGAAATTAGTTACGCTCGGGTGAATTCATATTCACTCGGCGATAGCCACGCACACGTAACGCATTATTTAAACGTCTCAGAACCACAGAAGAGTAGAACCATAACTATAACTATAATTAGTATCTCTACGTTTATAGAGCGATTCAGCTTACAACGCGTTTAGTAGTTTTCCGGAAGAACGCTCGCGGGCTGTAGTCGGGAAATACAGAGAATTACACGAAACATTTGGCAGGTACGCTCGCAGTGACAAATTTATCGCACCGCAGCGCAGCGCACTAAATAAAACCACATCGTAAACAACTCAACACTATAATTATTAAATAATAAACTCGTGGACGCACGCGTTACGCGTTGAGCGTTGGATTCCTTAAAAAAGTAAGGTCTTCTTCGAGTCCTTTGCCGAAGAAGCAGTTAGAGGGCGGGCCGTTGTGTGAGGTGAGGCAGCGGTGCTGGCGCAGCAGCAGGTACAGCAGCAGGTTGTACTCTGACGTGGCGTTCTGCACCATCTTCAGCGTCACCTCCAGCTGCTCCTGCTGCGCATCCCACGCGCGCAACCGCTCCACGCTGGCGCCCAGGTACTGGTTCAGCTGCACACAACAAGCGAGCATTGCCGCATCTGTGCCACGAGCCCGCACCTAATTGTACACTACTGAATCACAGTCATTGCATTGATCGGCCTGCACAACTTGTAATTCGAGTATATTGATGAATATGATTGAGCCATATCGCTTAGTACTCTGCAAGATGCTAGATAATAGAGAAAAAAATATCCGTTAGATGGAATCCTACGGCACCTATTGTTTTATGTAGCAGTTCCGATCCTGACTTCCATCTACTGAGCGTAAATGCGTTGCATAGAAACCTACTTTTAGTTATTCATGAAGCCTTTAATACTAAGCCAAATCACAAACTACACTCCAGCTACTAAACTACACTACAAACATATGGGAACCTGGTTACCAAACAGGTATTAGTTACCTCTAGCGCTAGAAAAAAATGCTTCATAAACAATCAAATCAGAACGAAGCACACCTTTACTATTCTTCTTTCCATGAGCTTTATCTGAATCCACTCGCAAAGATATATTGACATTCCTAGCACCAGTAACGTTACTGTTACAAACAAATCAAGCGGTGGCAAGTGAACAAATGCGATATCGAACCATTCAAAGGCACTGGATGGATTCTTCGGCTGCTCGAGCAGCGGGTCCTCGGCCCCCAGATTTAGGTCCGGAATATAGTACTGTGCAGGCAGCAGCAATAGCGCTACCACCGCCGTCACCACCAGCCCGCTCGAACATCCATTTAGCGCCATTCGTTTCCCACATCCGTCTACTACTAGATAACTAAAGATCACTATACAGTAATAGGGACATAAAATTGTCTGTTCATTTATATTTTGTGTTAGCTAATTTAAAAAAAGCAGTATTCCTATGACGTGAGTCTATGAGACGTCCAAATTTCTTTTCAGGATTAAACATGACATCCCCTTCCACTCGCAATCCGATTTATGCTTTCAAAAAAACTAAACGTGACTAAAGGTACAGAAAATAATAAATAATAAATTTTAACAAGCAACTCGCCGAAATACTTGGTAACCCTTGTTGGGAAATATAAATGAATAATTTTGTTATTCCTATAATAACACAATCATTTAATTTGTCCCAAATATGTCCGCTTCCGCTGCTACTGTGCCCACAGACGTACCCAGACGTTTGTATATAGCCGTACTGTACAAAACCGCTCGCTGTTTCAAAACGTAATTGTAAGTGCCAATGTCAAAGTAATGACAGATGTCACCATTTCACATTGTTTCCTATGTCAATGCCATTTCACAACACAGTCCGTTTAGGAATAGTTGACAGATAGTTCCGAGTTCTGTGAAGTTACATTTGGTACATTACAGTTCAAAAAGTTTATCTATGAAAATGGCGATTTTGTAACATAATTATGCAGTTAATTAATTCTTGAATACAAACCATGTAGTTATAATGTATTTAGGAATTAGAAGAAAAATATAAATTTACGAATATGAAATACTCTTAACTGCTTCAGCTTGCTAATAATCACTAACATTACATGAAGCTATGCTAAAAATATTCTCTTCAGAGTTAGATTATGCTCAATTATTGAAGATTTCACATAAGTCATGGAACGCAAACGTCTTCGATGACATTTGTTTTAATTTGTTTGTTTCGTTGAGTTTTTGTAACAAAAAAAAAATGTAATTAAGTTATAAAACCACTTGAACAAACTGTTTACATAATTGTTGTGCGTTTGACCAGGAAGTTTTTTAAAACAAAGGCATGTTATATTTATTTATAAAGCTAGTTACTTTTCCGATGTTCTCTTAATTTAATTCACCTACTTTCACACTTGCTCTGCATTTCTGTATGAAGTTTTGTATTTGGTATTCAATGTGGTTCCTTTATGTGTTACTTCCATTTCAGGGCCAGCTGTTATGTGGAAGTGAACGACAAACAAAGGAGTTAATGGATATCTAGTTTAAATCGCGCTATCATGAAGAAAGTTGTGTTATTCAAGAACGAGTCGGAAGATTACGTGAAAGCTTTCCTCGACAACAACTACAGGACGGTGTTCGTGGAGCCACTGCAGTTCGAGTTCATCAACAAGCAACATCTCTCTGAGAAGCTGCTCCAGGACTACACTGGCATTATATTCACTAGCCCCAGAGCTATCGAAGCTGTCTCCAAGTGCTGGGACCCCACAAGGTTCGTTTTATGGAACACTAAGAGAGTTTATACAGTGGGTGATGTAAGTTGTCACAAAATCAAGTTACTGCTAGGTTTAGAAGCACTAGGTATGTCATCAGGAAATGCTGAGAATCTTGCAAAAATTATAGTCAATGAAAACCCTTCAGAGTCAAAGTTTTTATTTCCATGTGGTAGTTTGAGATCCGAGACTTTACCAGTTATTCTACAATCCTCGCATATCATGGTGGACGCTCTGACAGTATATGAAACTAAAGAAAATGAAAACTTAAAAACAGATCTGATGGAACTCAATGACTCTGAGAATCCTTGTTGCTTGGTATTCTTCAGTCCTTCTGGGTGTGAGTACATACACCGGCAGCTACAGACTTTTAGCAACAGTCTCTCGGAACTGCCACACTTTGCTATTGGCAACTCAACAGCACACAAGATTGAGAACCTTGGCGTTGAGGTGGCTGGAGTAGCAGCGCGACCTAAGGCTGACAGTCTGGTGGAGTCAGTACAGAGCTACTTCACAAGTAGTACCTGATAGTACCTGAGCTGCTCAAACTTATATTGTAAAGGTTAGGTATAAAATGTTTATGTGGTGTTGGATGTACAAAATATTGATTTTTATCATTAGATCGAGTGCAATAATTGTTATGAATACAGACAATTTATTTATATAATGTTGTTATTTTATTACTTTAATTACAAGGGTGGGCCCAAAAGTACCCATTCTGATTTATAAATATGGGTAATTAAAAAAAAAAAACTAACTACTTCAATCAATAGTACCATCTTTAAACTACTTAAGTTATAAATTCGATAATGTTAGGTTAAATAATATTTTTTAAATAGCCACCCAAAGTGAATGCTGTGAATGAGTTTGTACACAAAATTCTGCCATTGTTATGCAATACAAAACTTTCCTCTAAAAGGTTTCAGTTCAACTGATATCAAACCCGAGTTGGATTCTTCTCTAGGGGAGTCTGTTCTTTCATTCACAACGGTGAAATATTGGTTATCTGTGTTCAACCAAGGGGTTGAACAAACTGCCAAGACGAACACTGCAGTGGTTGACCAAGTGAGGTCACTACCAGAAAATATGAAAATGTACAAAATGGTATTGGATAACCATTGATTAAAAGTATATGAGATAGCAGACATAGTGGATATTTAAAAAAATTGCATATTGACCGAAAATTTGGACATGAGAAAGCTACGCTCAAAATGGGTGCCGCGTTTGCTCGCAATGAAGCACAAACAGCGTTGTTAGGATGTTTCCATCAACTGTTAAGCAACGTTTCACAGCAATAAAGCCGGATTTTTACATCAATTCATAACCTTGGATGAAACATGGGTCCACCATTTCACACCTGAGATGAAGACTCAATTAAAGCAGTGGATTGTAGGAGAACACTGATTTCAAAGAAAGTGAAGACAATTCAGTCGACTGGCAAGGTTATGGTGTCTGTTTCCTGGAACGCACATGAAATAATATTTATTAATTAAATTCTCTTTAACTTCCTTGTTGATGGAAGAACAACCAACGAGGTATTATTTTATTTGAACGATGTATTTATTATAGGAAAAACGTCCACATCAGCGGAAAAAAAAGTCTTTAAAAACGACAACGCACCAGTCCCCACGTCCGCCATTATAAATAAATAAAATAAAAAAACCAATAATATTTCATTACCCTTATTTAACATAACATTATAAAGTTTAAAACTAAGTCTTATTTTATTTATAATTGGTTAGTAGTATTTTTTTTTCCTTATAATCTTTAGCTACCCGCCCCGGCTTTGCACGGGTGCAATGCCGATACAGATATCGGCACGGATCTTGAGCGCTGACTTTTACTTGCGCAGAAGTAAAATATCAGGTCTCTTTGGTGGTATGAAGTGAGACGCGGGGGCGAGGAGTGTCAGTGATTGGCTCGCCGCGCATCGCATCATAGATGTCACTCGTGATTGGTTCCCTGCGCTTGCTGCACGTGTACCCTTACGACGACGAGTACACTTCCGTGCCAATAACTCGTGACTTTTAATCCATCGATTTTATTTTTATTATTGGTTATTTTATTAGTGGTTATTATGTCACCAAGAATGGTTTAGCCGAGAACGCATAACAGGCAGAGACAGAGAAAGTTCCTTTAAAAAGTAGGTAAAATGTTAGGAATTTCTTCGTAGGGCTGTTACAAATCTTTGTTTCGTCTTTGCTACAATATGCATACCTTCCAGTAGAAATTCTCTAAAAGATAATGAAAACCGTATGAAAATCTGTTGCATGGTTAATAAGTAAACGGAAAAACAGACAGAGAAACACAGCGACTTTGCTTTAAACTATTTTTTTTTAACTTTTACCTTCAACCAGAATTAAGAAGAAAAGAATAAATAAAATAAAATAGGTGTACATTTTTTTGCCAAAAGTATACGATGCGCAAAGCGATCCCCACTCTTTCGCCGAGCGCTCAAGATCCGTGCCGATACCTGTACTAAATATACTACAGAATCAGACAGAATGTCTTTATAAACAACCCGTATGTCCCTGCATTTTAAATCTGTAATATCTTCGAAAATATTCATTTAAGTTACATGCTGAAAAGCGCCATATTGATCTATATATTAAATGCACAATGTATTTCAGGTACCTACGTAATTGGATAAGGATTAATGCTATATTGCTTAAAATTGCTTCTTAAATAAACCATTGTTTGTCGTAAAAAGTAAAGGAAAAAAAAATGGTTATTGTGGGTAATCCCTAAGAGATAGGCATATCCCATCGCGAACTTTTTTGTAGACCTTTTTAAGGAGTACAATACTGTAGTACATTATTTTTAACTATCTCGTAGGGTTCAGCCAGCGTTTGCAATGTAAGCGCTAAAAATGTGTTTATTTACGACATCACATTAAAAACTCTATAATATATTATACATGTATAAACTAATAAACTTTTCTCTTGAATCACTCTATCGGTTAAATAAAAACCGCCGTTGCGTAGTTTTAAAGATCTAAAGCGGTCTACACACCAAAGCCGCTGACCCGGCGGCACAGCCCGGCGGCTTAGTGCCGGCGGGTTAACCCGGCGGCTTCAGAATGTCCAAGCCGAACGACTTTGCCGGCGGCACGACAGCCGCGGCATGTGGTGTTCTAGTAATTGCCAAATAGTCGTAGAGATTGGACGTGTGTGTTTCGAATAATTCAGAAGTAGTATTTTCAGTACCTAATTGACATGGAGGAGGACGATAACAGTGATTTAATAATAGCAGTTTGTGGAGTTATTATCGGTGGATCCCTCAACACACGAAAGTGTTGGGTTAGGCCAAGTTTAATGAGTCGCAATAAATACAGTACTTGTCAAAGATTAAGTGATTTGAAGGAAGACGACTTAGTTCTATACAAACCCATTTCTTTTAAGACTTTCCTGTCATTAACCAGTACCGACTTTGAATATTTACTGAATATTGTTGGACACAAAATAGCTAAACAAGACACAAATTACAGAAAAACAGTTTCACCAGTGGAAAGATTGTCAATAACGTTAAAATACCTAAGCTCAGGAAATTCTTTTAGTAGCCTGTGCGACGTCTTTAAAGTATCTCCTCAACTAATTTCAAGCATTATTCCTGAAGTATGTGATGCTTTAGTTGAAGGACTTTCAGATTATGTGAAAATTCCAAGGAGTCAGGAAGGATGGAGAGAAATTGCAGATGAATATTTAAAAAGATGGCAAATACCCAATTGTCTTGGGTCAATGGATGGGAAACACATAAAACTTCAATGTCCCCCAAAAAGTGGAAGTGATTATATAAACTATAAAAAATATTTCAGTATTGTGCTCTTTGCTTTAGTAGATGCTGATTACAACTTTTTGTACGCTAATGTGGGATGTCAGGGTCGGATTTCAGATGGTGGGGTTTTTAATAATTCAGCATTATGTCGATTGTTAAATGATAATGAATTGAATATACCACATAAAACCCCTTTACCCGGAAGGAATCTACCAGTACCGTATTTTTTTTTTGGGTGATGACGCGTTTCCTCTGCAACCCCATATTATAAAGGCTTATGATGGTAATCACACAATGGGATCATCTAAGAGGGTTTTTAACTATCGCGTATGTCGAGGGCGAAGAGTAGTTGAAAACGTGTTTGGGCAGTTAACACACAAATTTAAGATTTTTCATAGACCTATTCAGCTAATCCCAGAAAAAGCTACTAGGTACTGTAACTTTGGCGTGTATACATTTATTTAATTATATCAAACGAACCGCTGCAACTCAGCAAAACGAATACGATACTGAAAATAATCAAGGAGAAGTCTTTCCCGGTGAATGGCGTAGACATCTTGAAAACGACAGTTGCTTAGATAATATGTCAGGAGAAGACAATCAAATCTCGGATACTACAGTGACCGCTGAGGATACAAGAGTGGAGTTGACTCTTGTATGACTTATTTGAATTATCTTCTTTTTTTTTCTCTCGGTAATAATGACTAGTTAAATTTTTTATCTTTCTCTCGATTTCCGGAACATCAGTAGCAATTTCATTAAATGCGTCGTAACGCTTTGGCCGGCTTTTGTAGTTACGGTTTTTTGGGTTCCATAATATTTCTTTTAAATGATAGAGGTCTATTAGTTTTATAACTGTTGCATCGTCCCACTCCATATTGGTTAGTTGATAAAAAATAAAAGTGCCGACACTTCACAACAACAGAGAATGAATAAGTGATACGTCACTACTCTATGAAAGCCGGCGGGCAACTGACTGAGTGAGTGGAGAGGGATGCCGTCGGCATCGGCATGCTGCCCCGCCGGCTTGCTCGCGCGGGCGCAAGCCGGCGGCATGATTGTACAAAATAAGGCCGGCGGGTTGGGCCGGCGATCCGTGCCGCCGGGTTAGCGGCTTTGGTGTGTAGACCGCTTAAGCATACATAGGGACAGACAGCGGGAAGCGACTTTGTTTTATACTATGTAGGTAATTAATAAAATAAGTTCTTTCGCATATGGGCCCCTCCATGGGTGAAGTGCTCCAGTTTCATCCATTTGTCTCTGTCACTTGCAATATTTTGCAAATCATTTCCTTCTGTATCAGTTATATCGTCAGCCCACCTGTTTTTTGGTCCGCCTACTCTTCTTTTTCCTTCTGACCCTTTCGACACTAGTTTTAGCTGTCCACTCAGGAGCGCCGGCTTTTAGAAAACCTCATGGGTGCTCATGCTCATATGATGACTCGAAAAAGTGGCGAAGTGTGAAAAGAGAAATGCACAGTGATCGAACGACAAATGAAAAAAGTCCTACTTACATACCTACTGCGGAATAATGAAGGTACCACAAACACCAACACAAATATCTGTTTCATCAACAAACATTTGTGTTGGTGTCGGAATCGAACCCGCGACCCTTGCGTCTCAACCGACGCTATAAACCACTGCGCTAAACGGGTCGTCGGGTAATGAAAAAACGCCCGTCCCTAAAAGGCGATTACTGATCTGTTTCTTGATGTCTATTCTCAGGGGTGCTCGGTACCCACTGTTTATTTCTGCACCTACCGTCTTAGTAGCGTGATACGTGGCCAGCCCATTGACATTGCAATTTTAGGGCTTGCGTATCAGTTACCTTGGACTTTGTCTAATGACTTCACTTCTAATTTTGTGTATTTTCCTTATATTCAATATACTTCTCTCCATGGATCGTTGTGTTGTTTCGATCTTTTGTTTGGCTCTTGTCGTGAATACCTACCCAAGATGGGCAACGTACAGCAGGCAAGGCAGTATGCAAGTATTTAGTATAGTTTTCTTCATATTTATCAAATAGTCTCCTTTTAAGATTTCCTGGAGACCTGCCCCCCTAGCCAAGTTACAATCGTATCGATCGCGCCGAACGCCTCGCGTAGGCCACGCCTCCGTTTCCTTTGTTCTGACGTCATCTCAACGCTCAGTCACGTGGTCAGAACAAAGGAATCGGGGGCGTGGCCTACTCGAGGCGATCGGCGCGAGCCAAACGATTGTAACTTGGCTAGGGGGGCAGAACGTCCGTCATTGCGATGACTAAAATCAATGAATTGACATTTGAATTGCTTCCTCATGCACCTTATTCCCAGGTCTGCCTTCATAAGATTATTTTCTTTTTTCTAATCTGAAAAAATGTCTCGGTGGAAAAAGTTTTAGCAACAATTATAAAGGGGTAGAGAGTCTGCGATTAGTGGCTAGAAGAGCTTGACGGTTCCTACTATAAACATGGTATCGAAGCTGGTTGACCATTGTTGGGAAAGATGTATCGTCATTATATGGATAAAACCTATTTTTGTATTCGGGTACTTCTGGGGCCACCTTCGTATGTTAATATTTGAAACCTCTGTAATCATGTGTGACTCGGTCCACCTGCTGCATGGCACTTCATTCACCCCGGCAGCACACAGCAGCGCCCGGTCACACGTCGTGCTCGGCGGGCGGAGGCTGCGGCGGGTGCGCGGCGTCCCACAGCCGCATCACGCCCACGTACGTGATCACCGCGCTCGCTATCACCATGCCGGCATTCAGTACGGCTAGTGGCTGGAATGCATAGTATTAAGTATATCGTTTCTATTTTGTTTGGTAAGGTAACTGGACTTGTTATGAGAAGTGTTTGCTAAGATTGGCAAAGTGTAGGCCCCATTCATTATACTCTAATGTCTGAGTTTCATTTCTCCACAATTTCTTTTTCGATTTTTGTTTGACAATAAAAAAAAATATGACAATTTAAACTATTTTTTACTATCTTATCTTATAGTGGGGCTGGCCCTAAACCAGAGCACTTCGACCCTTCTGGATCTTTTGTGCTAATTTTTTTACTATACTTTTTATAAGTAAAAAAAAAGACGATATTTTATGTCTGGGTTTTGAGCTCCGAAATCCGGGTTTTTAACGCTTCTTGTCCTGGTTGCTAGATCAAAGAGATGGCAACCCTATGAATGATGGATAATGATAATTATAAACGATCCTTAGTTCTTTTATGATTACTTAATAGCTAGTGACCCGCTCCGGGGTGACACGGGTTGCAGGCTATAAGTATATGCCATCCAGGTTCTACCCAAGATGGCCAAAATGTGGTCTGCTCATCTCGCCGGCGGACACCAACATTTCTGCTGTCGGCCCTTGGATGCCGCTCGTTTACCTGGCGGAGTAGAGCTACTCCACCTATCATCACCACGCCTGGCCAGGTGTTCTGCCCAGCTCCATTTGATTTCATTATGCGTTTTCCTATGTTGAAAACCTTCGTACGTCTTTGGATCTTGACGTTTATAACTCTGTATATTAGACGAATGCGATCATAGAACTCCATGGCTCTCTGTGTAACTCTGAACCTGTACACAGCGTCCTGCGTGAGCGTCTACGTCTCAGCAAAGGTGGGCAGAACACAGGTTATAGAGGTGGCTCTTCAGACACTACAATTTTAACTGATTTCAGAATGTCATCCAATTTGCTAGAAGTGACCCACCTAAACTGTATTCCTCCCGATATCTCCGTTTGTCGGGGTCACCAGTTTGGAGATATGCGGAACAGAGAATAAAGTCGCGCAAACTACGTTGAAAAGGGAGGATCCTCCGACCAGATGGGTGTTATGTCTGGTGGGTAACTGCCCGATCGATGATTTCGGGCTGTTCTATATGTTCCAATCGCGCGGAGAACTTTCATTGCGCGATGCAGGATTAGTTCTTATGTGACGCCATAGATATCGCTACAAATTAAAACATGATCATCTTGGTGGTTTAAAAAAAGAACCACGAAGGGGATAGTGGGGTCTCTATTACTATACTAGATCCCGCTATCCCTTCTAACCCAACATCATATAATAAAAAGTTTAAAAAACTAAAACCCGACTACGACAAAAAAAACGACACTGAAAAGGATGAAATAAGTTTTTCAGAATGCTGAAACAAACAAGGTTACTGGAGAAACAATAACAGATTAAAAAGAAAAGCCACAGTCGCACGTTATCACGTGTGCACGTTATACAGTTAGTACCTGTACTTATAATGTTTTTATTATTTAAACTATTTTGGTGTTAAATCGCCGCTTGAGGGCGCCACATCGAATTTTGATGATATTTTTGATAAGTACCAGTGAAGCCTTTTCAAATGATATCCAACACGGCGTATTTTTTTTAACTCATGACTTTTTGTCCGCTAGAAGGCGTCACTTTAAATTGGAGCAATATTTTGGAAATATACAAGTGAAGAACTTTCAAACGATACGAACACTGGACTGTATGTTCGGCGGACAATTAAGACGGTTCTAACGATACCTCTTTTGTCTAGTTCTGATAAGGAGTTTAGGAGCTAAGAAGAAACAGATGAACATACACACATACATAACCTGTCAAAATCATAACCCTCGTTTGGGTTTGCCGTAGTCGGGTAAAAAGGAAGCGTTGTGCAAAATTTCATGTTGCTAGTACTTACCTACTAAGTTTCAGCTGTGCGTTGATAGTCAGTTTTCTTTATATCAAGTTATATAGATGAATGTGAAAGTAACTATCTGTGACTGCACACGGACAGACCATGGCCTTAAAACATAGGATGCTTTTCAGCCCGGAAGTACCTACTGATGTGTAAAAAGTAATTAGGATTAATTTTCAACTTTGTACTTATATTGTTTACTTAAAATTATGTAAAGAATGAGCACTCACCCCATGCAAATAGCTGACGACACTGTAAAACTCGCAGACCGTCATACTGAGCACCGCCGTCACTAGCAGCAGCAGGCCCGTCACTGTCGAAACTATGATATCCTGCACACAACGACACAGGGGTCACTGGCAGCTACAGCACGGCTGCGCGGTGCGCGGGACTGGATGCCAGAGCTCAGTCAACACCCGTACCGCATCGAGCAAGGGCTGGAAGTTGCTAGTTGAGTGGCAGACAGGTGCACTAACAGTGAGCAGGTAGAACTGCGGTGCGCGCAGCGGCAGGAGCAGCACGACACCGGCAAACAGCAGCGCGCACGCGGCGCCGCCCGCCAGCGCCGCGCCCGCCGCCGCCGGCACCAGCCCGGGCGACCGGGGGCACGCCGACCAGCCCAGGAACAGCACCGAAGACACCACACTCACTATCTGTCAACGTCGTCGTTTATATAAATGTCTTGCATTTTGGCCATGGTTACATAC
The DNA here is from genome assembly GCA_961205895.1 of Mythimna pallens. Classification (NCBI taxonomy): domain Eukaryota; kingdom Metazoa; phylum Arthropoda; class Insecta; order Lepidoptera; family Noctuidae; genus Mythimna; species Mythimna pallens. The sequence goes on along the minus strand of OY540842.1, from coordinate 23,371,788 downwards.
CGTCTTCGTGCTTGAAACAACGATTGTACTCGATGCTACTTTTGGTGGGCCGAATATACCAGTTTCAACTTTCTGGAAAAATTAAATTGGCTCCTTCCCGGTTCGGTCTGAGCCAGTTTTCGTGTGAATCAATCACACTAATATTATAAAGTTGAAAGTTTGTAAGTGATGGTGTGTGTATGTATGTTTGTTACTTCTGCACGCTGGAACTGCTGCACGTATTTGTATGAAACGGCACACGGGTAGACCGTGTCCTGAAGTAGTACATAGGATACTTTTTATCTCGGTTCGGTTCGGTTTATGTTCGCTTGGGACAATATTCTATTTTGACGCGAGTGAAGCCGCAGCAGCAGTTGCAGAATAAATAGTATTTCGTGGTTATGGTTTCAGCAAGAATAGTAGGTACCCTAATTGATCGTCAGCCAGATTTTTTTTCATCACCAGTTTTAGGTTTATTTTCTCGAGTTTCAATTTGAAATTTCACAGTAGCAAACTGGGCTCTAGATGCGACTCGGCTCGCTTCCTACGAAATGTGCATGAATATCCCACCATTCATATAAGTAGGTAAGCTACCGGTAGTGCTCAACCCTTCGATACACTGGACTGTAAAGCTAAAGCAAAGTACAGATTAGCTGCAGTCAAATAATGTAAAAATGAATTTAGAAAAGACATACTTATAATGCATTTTAGTCAGTGACAACGACTACCGATTAATATTGGTCACAATGTTAGTTACAAAAAGGGACACAACTATGTTTTTAGGGTTAGTAATAGACAGAAGGTAAACTGAGCTGAGCACGCGCCGCTCTACTCGCGGTGTCAAGTGTGGACGTACAACGAGCCTACAAGCATTACGGTGGGTCCACACTAGACGTCTCGAGCACGAGCTGAGCACGCGCTGCGCCGCTCTACTCGTGGTGTCAAGTGTGGACGTACAACGAGCCTACAAGCATTACGGTGGGTCCACACTAGACGAGCCAAGCACGAGCTGAGCACGCGCCGCGCCGCTCTACTCGCGGTGTCAAGTGTGGACGTACAACGAGTCTACAAGCATTACGGTGGGTCCACACTAGACGACTCGAGCACGAGCTGAGCACGCGCTGCGCCGCTCTACTCGCGGTGTCAAGTGTGGACGTACAACGAGCCTACAAGCATTACGGTGGGTCCACACTAGACGACTCGAGCACGAGCTGAGCACGCGCTGCGCCGCTCTACTCGTGGTGTCAAGTGTGGACGTACAACGAGCCTACAAGCATTACGGTGGGTCCACACTAGACGAGCCAAGCACGAGCTGAGCACGCGCCGCGCCGCTCTACTCGCGGTGTCAAGTGTGGACGTACAACGAGTCTACAAGCATTACGGTGGGTCCACACTAGACGACTCGAGCACGAGCTGAGCACGCGCTGCGCCGCTCTACTCGTGGTGTCAAGTGTGGACGTACAACGAGCCTACAAGCATTACGGTGGGTCCACACTAGACGAGCCAAGCACGAGCTGAGCACGCGCCGCGCCGCTCTACTCGCGGTGTCAAGTGTGGACGTACAACGAGTCTACAAGCATTACGGTGGGTCCACACTAGACGACTCGAGCACGAGCTGAGCACGCGCTGCGCCGCTCTACTCGCGGTGTCAAGTGTGGACGTACAACGAGCCTACAAGCATTACGGTGGGTCCACACTAGACGACTCGAGCACGAGCTGAGCACGCGCTGCGCCGCTCTACTCGCGGTGTCAAGTGTGGACGTACAACGAGCCTACAAGCATTACGGTGGGTCCACACTAGACGTCTCGAGCACGAGCTGAGCACGCGCTGCGCCGCTCTACTCGTGGTGTCAAGTGTGGACGTACAACGAGCCTACAAGCATTACGGTGGGTCCACACTAGACGAGCCAAGCACGAGCTGAGCACGCGCCGCGCCGCTCTACTCGCGGTGTCAAGTGTGGACGTACAACGAGTCTACAAGCATTACGGTGGGTCCACACTAGACGACTCGAGCACGAGCTGAGCACGCGCTGCGCCGCTCTACTCGCGGTGTCAAGTGTGGACGTACAACGAGCCTACAAGCATTACGGTGGGTCCACACTAGACGACTCGAGCACGAGCTGAGCACGCGCTGCGCCGCTCTACTCGTGGTGTCAAGTGTGGACGTACAACGAGCCTACAAGCATTACGGTGGGTCCACACTAGACGAGCCAAGCACGAGCTGAGCACGCGCCGCGCCGCTCTACTCGCGGTGTCAAGTGTGGACGTACAACGAGTCTACAAGCATTACGGTGGGTCCACACTAGACGACTCGAGCACGAGCTGAGCACGCGCTGCGCCGCTCTACTCGTGGTGTCAAGTGTGGACGTACAACGAGCCTACAAGCATTACGGTGGGTCCACACTAGACGAGCCAAGCACGAGCTGAGCACGCGCCGCGCCTCTCTACTCGTGGTGTCAAGTGTGGACGTACAACGAGCCTACAAGCACTGTCCCCGAACTTAGTTCCACAGGGGGCTTGCGGTGCGTGGCGGATATGGACAAGTTTGCTATTGTAGCAACGATTATTATAGCCGAAATTAGTAAAAAAGCTAAAAGACCAAGGCGATGGAGATCTACGATATGAAAACAATAGACAAATAATTTTATTTTTGCACACCTCTGCATCCTTACATCCTTGCCCAAGTCTTGGAATACATCTACGAGACCTGCATCATCTTCTTATTTATTTTTTTAAAGTAATTTTCATGTTTTGGGTCCTTTTTCGTTGGATTATTTTGATAAAAATTAATTGCGAACAAACATCTGTCAACGTTTCCATGATGCTCGGGCGAAACGTAGGTATATAACTCAACACGTCTACGAGCGCGATGCAAATTCCATTGAGTTCGACAAAAATCCAACACATCACCCTGAGGCGCGTATTGTTCCACGCGCGCCTCAGGGTGATGTCAGCAATCGTAGGGGCCCAGCAGGGTCGAAGCCTACTGGGGTCATGGCTAGTGTGAAAACGAAACCCGGGGCCCTGGGACGAAGGCAACGAAGGAAACAACAAGCGGAGCACAGTCGAGCACGAACCAAACGCTCGAAGCGCACTCGTTCGTGTCGGTCCACACTACACGAATTTGTGCTCGGCTCGTGCTCCGCTCGCGTTCGGCTCCTCTAGCAAGAAAGAAGACCAAGAGCGTCCGCCCTTATGTATGTGACCCCCCCTGGCGCCATTGCTGGATCCGCCCTTGGCGTAGACCCACCTTTATAACGGTAGGTTCAAGAAGGAAGACGTCAGTGTAGTCCCTACTGCATGGGCATTGAACATGGCATAACACAGGTGAACACACGTCAAGAGGCGCAAAATGCATCAGTCGGCAGTTTTAAAACTACGAACATAAGTGCGTCACCAGCTGCCGAAAATGCTGATCAAGCACCGCCCCTCGTCGTCGTCGTAATATAATGTATTTTATCTATGGGCCTTAATTGTCTGACAATAAAGAAATAATAAATAATCATGACGGTAAGTCCCCTCTTTGACGAGTGGCTGGAGAGGGCGCGACGGCGTCTTCACCTTCCATACGACGCATGTACTCACCGATCATGGTAAGTTCGGGAGATTCCTGCATCGTAAAAGAAACGCCCGAGTGTCACCATTGTGTGAACCGCCTGGAAGTCACGGTGAAGGTTTTCCCAGCTTGGACAGAGTACCCCGTGTCCTCGTAGAGGCGATCGGCGGCAGCGATCACTCACGCCGGGCCCTGGTCTGGAGCGAATAGGACTGGCAGGCGGTCGCCTTCTTCTACGAAGCAGTAATTCTAGCGAAGCAGGCGGCTGCACGCGTGAGGGAACGAATATCCTCAAGCTCCAGCCGCCGAGACCCCGACCTTGACTACCAGCCACGGTAGGCGCATCCGATAATCGATCGGACCGATCCCAAGTCGTCAGTGAATAACGCGCTCATCAAAGAGATTCCAGGAAACCGAAGGGGCCAGGGTATTTTCTGAAAAGGAAACCCGTGGTGTTAGAACGCAAAGGGCATCTGAAGGATATGTGTGGTTTTAGTCAGCAAAAGTCTGACACGCCCTCTCGCACCACCTAGAGCGCAAGAAGTCATTAGTTGATTTCCCACCGTAGAAAAACAAGCACTGCATGGGCACACCACAATCGCAGCGGTACGACTTCCTCTTTGTGGAGTGGCTAGAGATGCGTCGACAACACAGTATTTTTTGGTATTGCATTTCTCAAAGCACCTATGTTTTAGAAAGTGCTTCGCGGCCACCGGCACGCGTCAGTCGCGTCGCCTCCTCTGACTTGTACCACTCGTGTATCACTCGTTTGTCTATCCCTTCTGGGAACTCCTACATACGTGATGCTATCTCCATTGATATGAGGCACATTAGTGATTAGGCGAAGTTTTTATAAAAGGTTCATAAACGTAAACGTAATTTTCATAAACATCGCTATCAGTTAATCTGTAGATTGTATCAAGTATTACTTATTAAAAGTAGATAATAATGTTTGCATTATTCGTGTAATCAGATCGAACTGAGTAGCAGAGCATGTTTACTGGTTCGGTTTGGGCAGCAACTGTCAACAACTGAGTATTCAATATTATCAACGTTTTAATAACGAGATAAGTAGATACAGCCCTGACCGAGCCCGATGAGGTATACATCCTACTAGCCACTGTTGCAGCCGTGGCTACGGACTACGATAAGATGCGTTACATCTTCAATTCACACCGCATTGGGCTCGCCATAATTATGGCGGTAAGTCCCCTCTTTGAGGAGTGGCCGGAAAGGCAACACGGCGTCCTTACCTTCCGCATGACGCAGGTTCTCACCGGACATGGTAAGTTCGGGAGGTTCCTGCACCGGATTCGTGGGGAAGAAACGCCCGGGTGCCACCATTGTGTGGACCGCCCGGAGGACACGGTGGAGGTGTGCCCCGCTTGGGCAGAGCAACGCCGTGTCCTCGTGGGAGCAATCGGTGGCGGTGATCTCTCGCGCCGGGCCTTGGTACAGGCCATGGTCCGGTGCGAGGAGGAGTGGCAAGCGGTCGCCTCCTTCTGCGAAGCAGTAATGCTAGCAAAGGAGGCGGCCGATCGCGTGAGGCAACGGTCCTCACGCCCCAATCGCCGCCGAGATTCCGATCCCGATTTCCGGCCATCGTAGGCGCAGGCTTGCGGACGGCGAGCAATGGGTGGCTCGCCGTCCGACCGTCCGGTAACCGTCCGGACCGAGCCCAAGTCGTCGACGGCGCGTGCTGTTCCACGCGCGCCTCAAGGAGATGTCAGCAACTGTAGGGGCCTAGCAGGGTCGAAGCCTACTGGGGCCAAGGGTCTGATTCTGAAAGGAAGACTCGGCCCTGGTACGAAAGGCAACGAAGGAACAGAAGTGGGTTTTTAGTCAGTAAAAGTCTGACACTATCTCCCGAACCGCCCAAGGGTTGGGGATGCCAAAAAAAAAAAAAACACTCACCGCATGGTTCACTAACGTTTCACCAAAACTCCATTGTTAAATTTTTAGTTAACAACCAGCGTGTCGTAAACTCAATCACAACACATCAATCAAATCAATTAAATATGCAAATGTTTTACTTTACAAACACTCACATTACAAAAAAAAACATAAGAGTTTCGGATGATATTTAATCATTTATTAAATACATTTTTTATTTTATAATTTGATAGTAGAAATTTACATGTCTACATTTTCACCTGCATCTTAGAAAAATAAATATTGTTTGAAAAATACCCTTATACTGATAATCTTAAATTCTAAATTGATCGTGTTTATTTTATTTTTAACGAGTAGGTAGTATTTAACTGTTCCTCGACTTCATTTAACTGATCCTCATTTGATCCTTGTTTTCTACTGCAAAATAAACTTTTGTACCACCAAAAATACTAATTGTGCAATAAAATAATAATATAATGTTCGGAGCGGATTTATGGGTGGAGGGAAGATTCTCTCTCTCTTATGTTACCGGTGATCTGGTCGACGGAGCCCCACTTGAAGCGGGGCTCCTACTTCTAGATGGTTTAAAAAAAAAAAAACAATCTGGCTCAGGGACGGTCTTAGAAAACCTCATGGGTGCTCATGCTCACGCTCGAAAAAGTGGCGAAGTGTGTGAAGAGAAATGGACACTGATCGACTGATAAATAAATAAATGTCCTACTTACATACTGCGTAGGTTAATTAAGTAAATTTGTAATTAAGTTTGATAAAAATATAAAATGAAATTATATAATTTAAAAAAAATATAACAGACTTTAATATAAAAAGAACACTAAAAAGTGTAAAATAACTTTAATTTCGGAACTCCGTGTTGTTGTCTCTTCGTTTTTTAACACCGACTTCCGAAATTAAAGGTATTTTGCATTTTTTATTAGTTTTCTTTTTACATTGAATTCGGTTATATTTTTTTTTGTAAATAATCTTTTATTTTTAAATTTTTAGTTATGGTACCACCACTAAAAAGTACCCCTCAGTCAAACTTAAATACCTTGTAGTGGACTGCATCATATTTCTCTTCTTTTTGTGTGTTCTTCAAGAACTTGAAATAAAACAAGCCTTCTTTCTTCCAGGTTTGTTTCTTCTCAGGTATTCCTAATAGAATACCTATTCGGAAAACGACTGTCTAGGAACAAACCCGGATCCAATTTATTTATTACGCAGCTGACCGCTGATTGGCCGAACGGTCAGGAGGTGGAGCTTTCAGCCATTAAGAAACATTTCGGAATGCTCACGAATATTTCAACCAATCAGAATCAAGCCCGGAATAATCTCGAAAATACATGCAATAACTTTTAGTATCGCGAAACTTTACCTTAACGAGAGCCTTTACACTTTAAACATGCTTTTTACATAGAAATATCCATATTTCACATATGAAACCTTATATCATTCTACTCGGTAATTCACTTATCCATCATCATCACCATCAGAAAACCTTAGTCCTTATCACTACGTAATATAATTACACGTTCTCACAGCACAATAAGGGCACATTTTATGAGTTCCTCACTAAAAACTAATTAGGTTCGCTTAGAAAAAACTAATTATTCACTTATTCACTCACTGTCCTATCAGTCTATTGTCACTTTGACACATTTTAGGTCCGCAGGCTCGGCGACCATTACAACCTTATAGCCAGAGTGCATCTCATGACAATTCTAATGATCCCAAACACGGTCAGATTATATTAATTTATTACAGTTTCGGTGCCCACCTTTCAGCTTTATCATCCGAACAGTTTGATATATCCCCTCGCCCTCTTCTTTCAGTCAGTCATCGACTACACGTATAAACAAAGCAATTTTACTTGTTACGACAGTTCTGCTCTGATCCTATGAGGAGTTTTGTTCCATATCTTCAAAGTTCATGATCAGATCATAACAATATTTCTATGGGACCAACTTGGAAGCATAACCTTTCAATCAAAAAAATAATTTTCAAAATTGGTCCACAATTGACCGAGAGATCGGCAAACATTCATAAAAAAAAATACATTCAGCCGAACATAGAACCTCTGTTGGAAATAAAACAAAAGGGAGTTACAGAGATATATGCGCAGATTTTAAATAAAGTAAAACCATTAAAACTAAAAGGACATTTTTTTCTTTAATACATTTGCGAAAATGTCCTCAACTCTTCACCGGCTGATATTTGGAAGTTTCTCAAATCAAGTGGAATAACAAAGTCCTCTCATACTTTTCCCTCAAGTATTTTGAATCAACACTTTTCATCGTCGGCTATGCCTGCGGTTCTTGTCAAAAACACTACTATTCTTGATATAACTTCCACGCCAATTTTACCTCATGATTCTTTTTCTTTTTCCCTAGTGACCGAATTGGAGATCCTCAAAACGTTCACTGCGATTAAGTCCAAGGCTGTCGGCTGTGATGGAGTCAGCAGAACCATGTTATTCCTCATGTTTAAAAGGCTGCTCCCTACTATCACTCACATAATGAATTCCTCCCTCCAGACTGAGGTTTTTCCTACAAGCAGGCGGGAAGCTTTCATTATCCCTCTTCCTAAAATTCCCACCCCTACTTTAACAAATCACTTCAGACCAATCTCCATTCTACCTTTTTTGTCAAAAATCCTGGAAGCAGTTGCTCTTAAACAATTATCATCCTTTGTGTTTAGGAATAAACTGTTTTCCCCTTTTCAATCAGGTTTTCGTCCTGACCACAGTACAGCCACAGCCTTGCTTAGCTTAGTTACAGAAGACGTCAGGAATGGCCTGGAGAACTCGAGGTTAACGGTGTTAGTTTTAATAGACTTTTCCAATGCTTTTAATACCGTTGATCACGACATCCTTCTGGCTATCTTGTCTCAAATTGGGGTTTGTTCGTCGGCACGGGATTGGTTCTCATCATCATCGTGAACGTCGGCAAGTGATACGTGCTGATCAGAAGCTTTCTGACTGGTGTGACCTGCAAAACGGCGTTCCACAAGGCGGTATACTCTCTCCACTCTTATTTTCTATGTTTATTAATTCTATCACAACTATCCCTCAAATGCTCTTTCCATCTGTATGCTGATTATCTACAGCTCTACGCGCAAACTGACCTTGACAACCTCGATGACTGCCTCTCCTTAATAAATGCTGACCTTCTGGCGATTAGTGATTGGTCGAGCAGGTTTGGGGTTACTGTCAATGTTAGTAAATGCCAAGCTATCCTTATTGGTAGTTCATACTTTTTATGAGGCTTGGATACTAGCCGATTTCTGCCGCTTCTTTTCGGCAATACAGTTATTCCTCTCTCGCCACACGTTAAAGACCTAGGCTTATATATTGACGATAGGTTAAGCTGGAATAAGCATATTGCTCAGGTTAGCCAGAGAGTCACCTTCACGCTGCGATCTCTCTATAGATTCAAGAATTTCCTTCCAACAAGCACTAAATCTACTTTGGTCCAATCACTTGCATCGCACTTGCAATTGCACTTGCTCGAGCATCCAAAAACATGCTTCGTCACATTCCTTCTCACCGTACTGGGTTTATGGCTAATTCTTACGTTGTCTCTACCATAAAGCTCTGAAATGTGCTTCCCCTTGACATCCAAAAAGCTGAAAGTAAATTCTCCTTCAAGCGAATAATTCGGAACTACTACTTGAAGTCCTCTCAACCTTAGTTTGGTCTTCGTCATAATTGTTATTTTTAAGTTCTCCTAATTATAATGTATTTATTAGTTTATAATATTAGCTTAAATAAGTATTTTATTATTGTAACCTAATTTAATTATACTACATTCCACTTGATATTTATCTGGTATTTATTAATTGTGCACACCTACCACAGTGTTGTCTTTATTAACTCAAAGGTTGACTGGTAGAGAATGCCTCGTTGCATTAAGTCCGCCTATGTACCACTACAGTACATGAAGTTTAAATTAATAAATATGGCTCTGAAACGTGGTCGTTCACAATGGGCTTCATCAGTTAAATCACCCAAAGGGCAATGAAGAGGGCTATGCTTGGAGTTTCCTTATGTGATCGAATCAGGAATGAAGATAAGCTTAAATGGCAGTAAGCTGGGTACATTGCTTGCAGAACAGATGTTGATGGGATGGGAAGGTTGTCTTTGTTTTTTTTGGTTGAAGGGTTGTTTTCGAAAATATATGAACTTGACGATCCGAATGCAGCCTATGATCTATTTTTGGAGACATTTACCTTAATGTATAATTTATGTTTTCCATTAAAACGTATAAAATTAAGTGTACACAAAAGGTCAGAATGGGTACCGCGGGGAATAAAAACGTGCAGTAAAAATAAAAGAAGACTTTTGTGGCGTTACCGACTGGAACGCAATGAACAAAATAAAAATAAATTCAAAAAATATTCAGCACTATATAAAAAAATAATTATATTAACACAACGTGCCCAAAATAGTTATAAAATCAAGTCATCATCTAACAAGTCGAAAACGACATGGGAAATCATAAATCGAACAAAAATGAAAACTCAATTGTACATATAAAAATTAGAGATAAGACTGTAACACACCCGCACGAGATAGCGAAAGCCTTTAACAATTTTTTTGTCGTCAAAATAAAACCAATTAGTAATAGAAGCAAAAATGTGACATCAAGTATTTCAAAATCGAGTAATTCTATGAAAATGACATTAAAACTATTATTAAGGCTTTAAAAAACACCCGTAGTGTAGGTGATGATGAAATTGCAACCGAAGTAGTCAAGTATGTCTCAGACTCTATAAGTGGACATTTGAGCTATATACTCAATCTGTGCATAACACACGGTAGTTATCCAACTAACCTAAAAACAACTGTGGTAAAACCATTATTTAAAAAAAATGACAAAGAATGCATGGAATCGTATAGGCCTATTGCGCTTGTCCTATTTATATCCGGGGCCCTGGGACGAAGGCAAAGAAGGAACAGGAGTGGGTTTTTAGTCAGTAAAAGTCTGACACTATCTCTCGCTCCGCCCAAGAGCGAGATTTGTTATAAGATGATTTTCCCACCTAAAAAAAAAAAAAAAAATTGAAAAATATATTTATGATCAGATAAATAAATACTTGGATAAGCAAAACATTTTGGCAGAGGAGCAAAAAGGTTTGCGGAAAAGCAAAACTATCAATTTGGCTATCTACGACTTCTTAAATAATGTATATACGAATGTTGACAATAGAACACCTGTGTGCTCAATATATTGTGACATGACGCAAGCGTTTGACTATGTGGAACATGATATTTTGTTAAGAAAACTAGATGCCTACGGAATTAGAGGCAATGTCTTGAGTTTAATAGAATCATATTTAAAGAACAGGAAACAATACGTTGAAGTATCTGCAATAGATTTTAAATCTAAATGTCAACGTAGCTACAAATCTGATCTACGAACACTTACTTATGGCGTGCCCCAGGGCAGTGTTTTAGGGCCTCCCCTTTTTATTATCTATATAAATGATATGCCGAAAGTTACATGTCACCCTATGTCACTATTTGCTGATGACAGCACTGTGACCATTAATAGTACAAACGCTGAAACCTACAATGACGAAATTACAAAGACGATAACCTCCATAGTGCAATGGTTAGATAATAATAATTTAAAAATAAATATTGACAAGACGAAATTAACGATGTTTAGCCAACGTTCCAACATAAATAATAATAATAATAATAATCTTTATTTGAAACTAGAAATAAATGTAACAATTTATTTATGTACGATGATAGCTGCAATAGTTTGAAACTGAGGCGCAGCTATCAACGCCCACCTCCAGAAACATAAGAACAGGAGTAGTTCCATATCTTATACATTATAATATTTACTTATCCTAACTTAAAGTAGTGCGTGGTGTGTAGTGTGTATGTAGTGAGGGTGTGGAGTGGAGGGGTGAAAATATGAGTGTATACTATAATAACGAACCAATAGCACAAGTAAACACATCAAAATTCCTAGGTTTAATAATTGATAATAAATTAGATTGGAAAACACACACGGAGGAGTTAGCCAAACGAATCAGTAAGTCTACCTATGCCTTATATAAACTTACCTCAGTAATGAATGTTGACGCTTTAGTTATCATGGCTTAGTTGGTTCAGTTCTGAGATATGGTGTTATTTTTTTGGGGAACTCCACCAATAAAGAAATAATCTTTAAGGCACAGAAAAAGTGCATCAGGACGATGTTTGGACTACGGATCATAGACACATGTAAACCATTGTTTATACAGTTTAAAATATTGACTCTTCCATCCTTATATATTTTTGAAGTTGCTGTATTTGTTAAGACCAATTCTAAGTTGTTTAAAAAAATGACAGACTAATAATCGAAGTCGAAGAGATAATAGTAGTCTATGCGTTAGAAGGTCCCATACGAAATTAATGTATAAAAGTGTTTTTTGCATGGCGCCAGTCATATTTTAATCACTTACCACGGTCAATCAAAGAATTGAATTTGAGCCTATTTAAGAAACGGCTAAAATATTTACTGGTGACCAAACCGTATTTCGGAATATTTAACAGACAAAAACCTAGTAATTGAATGATGACATACACACAAAATACATGGAATGTTTATTCATATTAATAGTAAATTTGTATTTGAAACTGACATTAGTATTGCTTATTGACATTAGCATTGTATACGGACATTAGTTTTTGTAAATTGACATTAGTGTTGTAAATTAATATTAGTACTGTAAATTGACATTTTGAATTGTATTTTGACATCTTAAACTTTAATTTGACAATTTGAATTGTATATTGACATTTTTAAATTGTATATTGACATTTGGTATTATATATTGACATTTTGAATCTTTACTTTGACATTTTTAATTATATTTTTGACATTTTTAATTGTATATTGACATTTTGTATTGTATATTGTAATTTATATTAGAAATTAGTATTTTGAATTAACATTTGATGCCTTGAAATTGAGTTTATTTTGCTATTAATTATTTATTTCTCACAAACGTTTGTACGCCGTCTGGTAAAACATAGCGCTCTCTTTATTACCTTGCTACACCGTTGTTATTATACCTATGTTTAACAAATGAATAAATGACTTATGACTTATAAAAAAAGGTTCTGGAGTGGTAACCGCGTACCGGAAGATGCAGCGTTGAAAGGCCTAAAACAAAGGAACCGATAACCTTGTGGGAGTAGTGGGAATCAGATGGATGAGTGACGCACAGAAACGGTCGCTGTGGCGACACTCGGGAGAGGCCTTTGTCTGTGTTGAAATGATGATGATTATGTGGACATGTTGATGAGATCATTTCATCTCACTTCGGGTGTTTTCAGAATATAACCTTTAAACTTTTTCTCGCACGGGGTACCTATGCAAAAACTATTATTATCTGGGGTTTTCCAAAAGTACTATACTAGTATTAATAAGTATCATTTACTGAAACTAATTTTGTTGTAGTATTTGTGTATTACGGTAAATTAGGAAAAGAACATCTTTACGAAATCATTTTCGACTTAATTTTTTTTTTTATTCTATTTTTTGCTACGGGCCCCGCGCCTTTCAATCAATCAATTATCCAGTTATGTAGATCTCATTCAAGTTAAAAGTCAATAGGTAAGTATTTTATTTCGTAGGTGGCGGGTGATACTCACAGCGGACAACAACTTCAGGACTCCCTCTAGTGATGTACTGTAATCTTTATCTGTGTAGTATTTACGAAAGACCTCGTCTGCGGGCCCCGCGCCTGCGGCCGGATCCCGCGGCCGCGGGCCAGCCATCGTTTTTGAACCAACCACTAGCCACTTGCAAATTAATTGAGTAAGTACCTATCAATATAATTCCCTATTATCTCAATCAATATAAATCACATTAGTCAATAGAACGACGAGTTTGAAGAAGCACAATAAACTGGAGACTGAATTACCTGCGATAGTAGCTTTTTCGATAAGACTAATAATTATGGCACGAATAGAAGATAATCTGCTCATTTTATTGATAAAAAGTTCGTGTGGTATTAGTACCCCAAATATGAGCTGCATGCATAGACGTGACCGACTCGGTCCTTCAATAGGTACATATTCGGCGTTATAACACTGTTATGCGCTCTCTTTGCATTGTAATTAATGTAGCATTTTTTTAATTTGGTTAAAAATATATTTTTAACCAATTTAAAAAAAAAACAAGGTTCTCAAATCATCTGATTTTTTTATATATTTATTTACTTTTGTTCAGTGTTCAATGTTTATTATTGTTATTTATTATTTAAATAGAACAGCCGAAGCCAATTACACTATTTAAGCTTATACCAAATTTTTTAACTCAGTCATGCTTCCTTCTCACAAAATTTCAAACATACTGACATTATCATCTTCCATTCATCCGCAAACACATCAAGACCTTGTTTCAGTTCAGGAGAGCATAATGGCGGCTATTGTTTGAGGAATAGGCGACTTGGAATGTGCAATAGTACGGGAAGTTGGAACAGTCAGTAAACCATGTTTTCTGCCACGACAGTAATTGTCTGGGACTAACAGATTGCATATTTTACTATGCAGATCAGGATCATCAATAAACCCGAATTTTAAATACTAGTCATCTGATCGCGCGACCGTCTTACTTCTAAGGAGTTAAAATTTAAGCAACCCAATAAGAATTTAGTGGGAGACAAATAGCGATAAAACCCGTGCGAGTGCTTGTAAAGGTACCTGAGGAATGCTTTTTGTACTTTCTCTAAAGCTAATACATACTGCTTCTCAAACGGATTCCATACGCACGCACTGGACTCAAGCTTGCTACGGACCAATGCCCCAAAACAAACTTGATAACGTAGGGATGGGTTGTGGAAATCACGACAGTTCTTTAACTCGGCGGCATGGGGGTTGGGTCTGTAAGACCCGTCACATTTTATATCGCTTCTAGTTCGGTTACTATGCATGCGACGTTGCCGTTTTTCTCAATAGCTGAAGCTGTTGAGTGGTTCTATTCATAGCAGGTAACACGTTAGTCGTGCGACAGCCGCAGTGGAAGTTACAAGTACACAAAATTGAATGAGGTCTGTGAGACCCATCCCCGCAGTTAGTGTAACAATTTCGTGCCATTTTGTATAGATGTTATTTTATTTATTTATGTATTTATCCCGTCATATATATATAGACTCTGGATGGCCTATATCAGAATCTTCCATGTTTCACGTGGGTCAGAAACTCGAACAAAGTCACAAATTGATTCTCCAATGATTTATTTCTCCTTAACTTCACAGATTAACAAAATATAACGCTAACACTCTTTAATTAGGCATAGATAACGATACTAAATTAAATCAACTTAGAAACTGTTAAAGATGGCGTCGGAAGTAAGCGATTCGTCGAGCGCGTGGTGCGTTGGCGGTTCTCGATTCCGAAGTGAACAAGATGGCCGCCCCGCTCCCACCGGTGTGACGTTCCGCAAGAATGGCAGCTGACAGACAGCTGACATATGTCATGCTGCCATTCTGTTCCGACGTCGTCGACAGCAAACGTCAAATGTCATGTGTCGCGCCGTCATATATTTCTTTTTGTTATTGTTTACAATTATAGTTTCTGATAAATGGTTTAATTTATTTTATTTATGTTATTGTGGGTAATTAGTAAAAGCGTCAGTGCTTCCACGTGAGTTGTGAATAAAAATTGGATTTTTTTTTAGTGAATCTTCAAGAGAAGCCTATATTGCCGATAGGCTAATGTTCGCAAATGGTGCCAAACGTGTCCAGCCAAGAAATACCGTAAAACAAATTACACCTGCGAGATTTGCAACAAAAATATTTGTTTAGAACATATTGTACCTTTGTGTGCTGACTGTACCAAAGATAATGATTCAGAGTGATCAATTGTTTTTTTCTTCTAAAGGTAATTTAGTTTCCAAAAAAAAGTGCCATTAAAACATTAAGACTGATTGATTGAGTTGATTGATATATTATTATTATTATTATAAAAGAATTACATTAAAGAAGAAGAGAAAGATTTTGTTGTCTTTATTATTTAAAGCTCTAATAAATATGATTTAAACATAATATAATACGATATTTGTGTTTCATTTATTTAGATAAATTCCTCAAAAACTAAACACCAATAAAATATTCACTTCATTATTCATAAAGTATTGGATAATTGTTATCTAATGAACGGGTCTGTGAGACCCACCCCAACGGCCGTGTAACACTTTTCCACCCCCATCACCCCGGTTTAAAACATAACCAAGGTGCCTGCAGGACTAGCAGCAGATGTGATGTGGTCGGGAAAAGTGAGCTTGCGGTCGAAAATGACTCCCAGGTCTTTCATAGAATCAGTTCTTGTAATTATATTCTAAACTCCACTTATATACTGAATCAATGTCTGATTGCAGGGCTTGGCAATCGAACTCAGATTTTATTTCATAAAAATGTTTTAAGTCATCAGCATATAAAAGGGATCTGATATTCGCAACCACATCGAGGAGGTGACCACCATGATGAAAACGAGAGGGCCGACTACCGAACCTTGACTCACACCCGAACAAGTGTGGTATGGAGTGACGCGTACAAACCTAATCTGGCAAATACAAGACACCTCAGAAAGCAGTTCGTAAAGCAGACTGCGATTAATTTTTTTGAAATGCCAGTCCCTACTACGGGACACATTAGGGGGTACTAAGCCTTCGACTTCTGTTACGTCATGTAGGCATGCACTCTCCTGAACTAAAACAACATCTAGCATCCCCCCATGCGTGTTCACAATAATATAAGTATAAGCCATAAGTAGCACTCCTCCACAAGGCGTACCTCGTTAAAACGTCCCAAACGCCGTTGGTGAGTTCTGTTTCTTTAACCGAGGTATCCAAAAACGTTGCCACTATTAAATCTTGTTCGGCTAAGTGCAGATTGTTGCGCCATATTCAGAGCTAATTAATATCGAATTTAATTCCACGAACATTCTGGTATATACAATTTATTTTTGTAGTTCTGGTGCTTGTCCTGAAAGCTGCTGTGGGGTCGGCCACATTACCATCACTATGCTGCCTTGTCCCCCTCTGTTCATGAAAGGGCTGCGGGGCAACTATACGCTGGCTGTCAGACTGGATGGAAGACGGATTTCTATAGTTGATCCAAGCCTTGATTCTGGCATTCACCGGCCACACATCTGCGGAATAGCAGCGCATGCTATGAGCGCTGCTATTCCGCAGATGGCTTCAAAATGCAAATGAATACCTTGTAGTTTCCTTTCGGAGTTTATCTAAGGTACAAGTATCAGTGTCACATAAAGTGCAAAGGTAGCTTCTAATTTCATAGGCTGTAGACTCCATGTTCCATAACTGTAAGTACTTACGAGCCTCTACGGCCCTTAGTTATGTTACGCTAGAGCCAGCGGCCCCTTGAATTGATACTGGGCGACGACTTTTAGATTTTTATGTTACTCACGTCCATTCCTGGGAGTTTGATGCTTGAGAATTGGAAGAGGCAGTTTGCGACAAAATTTCATTTGTCACAGGATTGGTGTTGGGTTCACTTGATGTGTGCAAGGACTGTTGCCTCCAGATCCCATGGTGGCTGGCCAGCAAGGAGGCTCGCCGCTTCGCGGAAAAACGTCCGGTATCCTCGCACCATTCGTACGGCCATGACCCTCTGGCACGCGCTCAGCCGGGCCGCCGGCAGCTTCCACAGCGCCATATATGGCCATAGACCGAACGATTCCCGCTTAGAGCCTCCGGCAGGCGTCTGGACCCCAAGGTTGGGCAGGAGCCGCCCGAGGGCAGCCCCAATCCGATTTAGTTTGGGAGCCAGACGTCGGAAGTGCTCCTCAAAATCCCATCGGTTGTCGAGAACGAGTCCCAGATACTTCATCGTCGACCCGACGCCGATGTGGACTCCTCCTACCGTTACTTGGGAACCCGGTGGTGGCGCGTTCCGAGGGCCGTGAAAGCACATGACCTCGGACTTGTGCAATGCCACCTCGAGTCCCAACTCCTGGACCCTGCCTACGACTATGGCAACCCCGCGTGTCGCTAGTTCGACCGCCGCCTGGTACGTCTCTCCCCGCGCCAGGACCAGCGTGTCTGCGTAGCAGACCACGCTGACCCCGTCAGGTATGTCGCCGCGCAGCACGTAGTCGTATCCGATGTTCCACAAGGGCGGCCCTAGTACCGATCCCTGCGGAACACCGCACGATATCTCTCGACGTTCCCACTCTTCCTGGTGACCAGGGTAGATGATGTACCTGTCCGACAGGTACGCCTCGACCACACGACAGAGGTAGTCGGGCGTCTAGTGATACCGGAGTGCCCTCCTAGTGCTACTCCTAGCGGCATTCGCTACTGACAGGACCGCGAGAAACGCTTGGGAGTCTCGTCGATGCGTATGTTTGTGTGAGTGTGGTTTTGCTGTTTCGAATATTTGTAGGTAGTTTGCGTACTGTTCCATATCTTATCTATACTGTGGCAGGGATTTGAAGGCGTTGGAGAGACACCGCCACGACACACCTGCCCTGGACCACCACATCCCCCGTCGTGAGAGCTCGCACGCGCATGATGGCGTCCACCATGGAGCGCCTCTTGCGAAAACCGAACTGGCCGTCCACCAAATCCGGCCCCACCCGTGTTAGGTGCGAGACGAGGCGGTCTGCAATTACTCTTTCAAAGAGCTTGTTCACCTCGTCGAAAAATGTCGTATAACTGGCGTGAGCATCTTAGCGTAAAGAAATTTCATTTGGAATAAAGCAAAATTTCATAGCACAGGTATAGGATTAAATCTGAGAATAGTCACAAAAAAAAAAAAAAAAACATTTTTTGCTATTCGGAAAAATCTTTGAGAATCCATTCGGAAATTGAACTATTTACATAAGTAAGTTTGTACGGAACCCTCAGTGCGCGAATCGGACTCACACTTGCCCAGTTATATTATAATTTGTTAGAAGTATTTTTATTGAGTGGTTAGTGTGAGTTATTTCATCTCATCTCATGAATTCGATCCTGTCAGCTTCAGTTACCTACAATTTGTCTAATTTATCTAAAATTAAAACTAGTTTGCTAGATGACGCTATTTATTCATAGTTATTTATTTATAGTTAACGCTATTGTGAACGTTGTAATTATTTTGGTGGGAGATAAGAGGCATCACTAGGACTCCTTACTAATCGGCAATGAAGGCATATCTCCTGATATGTATGGGTTTATTGGAGCGCGCAAGCCCCATCACGACGTCATCGTAGAGATACGGCAAGGGAATTATTGTTATTATTTTTTTTTGTGATAGTAAGTTTCAGAGAACACGAAAAAAAATGATTTATTTTTTATATAAAAAAAATATATATATACTAAAATAAATAATAATAATAATATATAATAATAAAATATATAAATACAAATAATAAATATAATATATAAATACTCTGTAATGTAACCTGAAGCCTCGCTAAAAACTAATTGACCTAAAAGCATTAAAACAATTTTAATGCTTTTAGGTCAATTAGTTTTTGAGATAATTATTACTTTGAATAGTAGTCAAGCATGCGTCCAGTTACTTTTTCCCATATCTCAAAGTCAAAGCGAAAGCTGATCGAAAAATTTACATAAATTGTGTTTACTCATCAAATCTATATTAATAGTAGATTATGTGACTAGGGGATAAAGCAGTGTCTTTAAGTCGCGGGCGGCATGTTGAATTCCGAACGAAACGAAGGTTGCTAAATTTAATCCCGAACATCAGTAAGGGATTTATATAATTAACTCCCGAGCAATGAGAGGGAGTTAATAAAGAAACCAGAGTGAAGTGAGGAATTTAAACCGCCCAAGACAAAGACAGCTTTATCCCCGTGTTGGATACTCTACTTTTTACACCATCTGTGAGATAATTAAAAGACAATTAAGCAAAAAAAAACATATATTAGAGAAATATAAGTATTATTTACAAGATAATTTTAACTATCACTCAACATGTTTAGAGATTTGAAACAAACAAAATTCACTATTAGATTCTATAGTTTTAATTTTCTATAAAGCTGGGAACTCTTTAATTACTTCTTTTTTTTGTTAGTGGCAAGTTTGAATTTTGAATAAACTTGTTTGCACGTACATTTTAATTCACTTAATGTTGACGGTTTTTGGACGTTCCAAATTCAAATCTCATTATTCCCTAGGGATCGCCCATACTGCATTATCTCCCTAGGTACAGAATGACTTGCTTTAAGTGTTGGTTGTATGACATTAATTAATGTGCAAGGAGTCTAGTGTCTCCTTTAACATACATAATAAACCTGTCATTAACAGAAGGAGTATTCCCAACACGCCTGAAAAGGTCAATTGTCAAACCTCTATATAAAAAAGGTGTAAAAACTGACATGAGTAACTATCGCTCAATAACGTTAATCCCAGTTCTATCCAAAATATTTGAGAAAGTTATGTGTAACAAAATGGAGAACTTTTTAACCGCATGTAATATTCTTAAAAAAGAACAATTTGGTTTTAGGAAAGGCAGTTCCACTGCTTTAGCATGTTTTACACTAGTAAAATACATAACTGAAAGTCTTAATCAAAAATCTAAGATAAGTTGCGTGTTCCTAGACATGACTAAAGCCTTTGATTTTGTTTGCCATAAAACACTACTCTCAAAGCTTGATCATTACGGAATCCGGGGTAAGGCCAACGACTGGATCAAAAGTTACCTTTTTGAAAGAGAACAATGCGTGGAAGTAACAAAAATCTGTCAGAATGAGAAAAGAACCTTATAGGTCGGAGTATAAGCAAAACAATTATGGCACCCCACAGGGAGGTTTATTATCCCCACCACTCTCTCTAGTTTACATCAACGACATTCTAGAAGCGATAGGCAAAGATTGCATATTATTTGCTGATGACACGACAATAATGCTTAAGAGTGACACTGACAAAAATTTAGAAAATGAAATCGTCCAGGCTTTGGATAATGCAATCGGCTGGCTCAAAATAAATAACTTGAAAATAAATATGACTAAAACAAACATCATACAATTTCAGACATACAATTCAAACATAAATAAGCTTGACATTTATTATAAAGATTCTCACTTGACAACTCTCGATAATTGTGTATTTTTGGGTATAACGATCGACAAAAATTGCAACTGGAAAGCACATATAGATAAAATTCTTACAAAAATAGATCGTTTTATATATGTCTTGAAAAGAATTAGACAAACGGTAAACTGTGATACTGCAATGCTGGCTTACCATGGTTATGTATCATCCGTACTTCGATACGGTATTATAATATGGGGTAACTCAGTAGATTTTGACAGTTTTTAAAGCTCAAAAAAAATGTATTCGAGCCATTTGTGGAGCTCACTTTTTAGACAGCTGTAAGCCATTATTTCAAAAACTTAAAGTTCTACCATTACCATGTTTATATATTTTTGAACTATGTGTTTTTGTTAAGAAATACTACAATATTTTCGAGACAAACACTGACAGGCCAAATAGCCGAACACGGCATAAAGACAGACTTCGGCTGCCACAAATAAGGCTAAAATTATTTAAGAAAAATTTATAGTGCATGTCGATTACTATTTACAACCATTTACCAAATAGTTTACAAGAGTTACCACTGACAATGTTTAAAAAAATACTTTTTAATCTGTTATTGTTTAAAAGATATTATACCGTTAAGGACTATTTAGAAGACAAGTCAATAGAATGTGTAATCGACAAGATCGGGTAACTGACAACACTGACTGTGAATATATTTGCACGCCATGTTATGGCAGTATAATTATGCTGAAACAAATATACTGTAACACCTTATGTACCATATTCTAGCAAATAAATATTTTGATTGATTGATTGATTAAATGACAAGTAATTAAATGTTAAGAGTAAATGTTTTTACACGACCCAGGAATACCTTAGTTATAAGAATAGAAAATTACTGTAACACCTCACTATGTTCCTATTAGTGCAATAATAGTTAGTTATGTTAATATTATGTGATTTCAAGTAATTAAATGTTAAGAGTATGTATAGGTACCTAACCATTCCTTTTAATTATTATTTTAAGTTTCGCATACCAGAAATGGTGAATATGAGGATCTTTACTGTTATATTGTATAATGTAACATTCATGTACCATATATATCTATAATAATGATTTGACTTGACTTGACTTGACATATAAAGGGGCATTATCGAGCAGGTGGTATAAAAAACAAGTTTCGATACAGGTTTCCATTTGGGGACCGACTCGTCAAATCTATCCGGCTACACCCTTTAGTTTTAACTGTAGGTACTGTGTGTACTAGCAAATGCCATTCACATTTGGAGTGAAGCCCTCCAGAAGCACGGAGAAGCACTTACCGTCTTTCTTGGCAGAGAAAGAAAGAAAAAAAAATTATTTGAGACTCGCACAGGACAAACAACAATAAAACAAAAAGTAACTATTAAATCCATAAATACTTAACTCGAAAGCATCTGGCAGCTGCTTCGAGCAGGATCTGATACGTACCCCACCGACTGTGTCCCCACGTTGTCGTCGTGGTGGGGCTTGCGTGTCTCAATGATCTTGGGGCTTTGCCGGTAGAGTTACTCATGCCGGAAAGGTCCAAGTGAGAGACCAGACCAAGAGGGACACCAGGAGGGGTCGCTCCTGATCGATCGACAGTCGTCGATTGGCATGGATGCGACTATGCCGCAGCGGTGCAGGCGCACCAATGCGGCGGGCGTATCTCTCCTACAGGAAAATCCCACTAGGAGAGCACTTTCGACGGGTTCGCTGAGTCGGGTTAGTCGGACAGCGAACGGAGGCATGTCTAATGCCGCCGTCGGGGGCTTGGCTTAACCGCCTGGCCCAGAGGAAGGATACCTCTAAGATAAAAAACCACCTAATCCTAAGTTCAGAGGCGTGGCGAGGGGATGAATGGCTGGAGGGAGTCCAGTCGTTAGCGCCTCCCCTGTAGAGCACCTGCCGCACTCTACAGTATATAGGCTTACCTAGGCAACAGGGCTCTGCCTAGGTGGACATATACATCCCTACTACTCGTGGGAACTGTATGGAACAAAATATAACAGAAAAACAAAATGAGGATGTGCCAATCTTATTGGCGGAGGTTCCGCTTGCTGGCGACGGCAACAAGGGCCGAGGAGGCTCCCGATCCTCGAAAGAGGATCAGACAATAATGTCCGACCAGACATCGCGCGGTCGCTCCGCGTTTTGGAGAAAGCGACCGCACGATGAAGTTTTTTCGGACCGAGTGGGG
This sequence comes from Mythimna pallens, assembly GCA_961205895.1. Lineage (NCBI taxonomy): Eukaryota > Metazoa > Arthropoda > Insecta > Lepidoptera > Noctuidae > Mythimna > Mythimna pallens. The sequence continues at coordinate 23,349,130 of OY540842.1, read as the reverse complement.
TCGGTGGGTCTCTCCTCAAGCGAGGAGAGCCTGCCGGCTGCTAAGGTGACGACGGCGAGAAGAGGAAGAGGTCGTGCGAGGCCTTTCGGAGCACCCGGTCCGGCGGCAGTGCGTGACTCCCGGGGTCGCTTTTTAAGGCGGCCGGAATCGCCGGGATTAGGCGGGGAGAGCGACCCCGGGATCCCATCCGGGGTCTCGATTGAGGGGCTGGGAGGAGACACCATTTCTCTTGTGGGCACGAGGGCAGAGGCTAACACCGCGAAGCGTGCCCAGAGCAAAGCGGTTGCGGCCGATGAGGTCGCCGAAATGGCCCGTCAGGCCCGGGAGCGGCGTGCTGCCCAGGCGGCTGCAGGCTCGAGCCCCACGGCAGAGGCCCTGAACCGCCAGGTGCTGGACGGCGTGGACGTTGTCTTGAAGGTTGCAACTAAGTCTGGCAACCTGAAGGGCTCGTTCACCCGTGCCCTTAAGGAGGCGGCAGATGGAATCAGGGAGGCGGTGGAGATTCTTCTGAGTCGTACGACCTCGGAAGAGACGGCGAAGCTATGGGAGGAGAATAGCCGTCTCCGATCCGAATTGGAGGACCTCAAGCGAGAGGTTGCTGCTCAGAGACAGCGTCAGGAGGCTCCCGTGGCCAGCGGCCTCCCTCCTGCTGCGCCTTCGTCAGCCCCTACAGCCACGCAGCCGCCTGCACTTGCGATGTCGGACCGCGACATCGAAAGGGTGGCCCGCATCTGCATGATGCAGTGCGGTGGCATGGTGTCTGCCCGATTGGAAGCTCTGGAGTCGCGACTCCTTCCGGCGGAAACCCTCCGGCCGCCGCTTGCGGCAGATAGGCGGAGGAAGGAGGAGTCCGCAAAGACGAGGCCCGTGCAAGTGGGCAAGAAGCCCGCGTCGGGTGCATCCGCACCCCCTCCCCAACCAGCCGTGCTCCCAGAAACCGCACCCCCGATCCAGGAGACCTGGACGACGGTTGTTAAAAGGAAGCGCAAGAAAAGGGCGGCGCAGCCGGCACCAGCTGACCCGGCACCCGCTGGCTCAGCACCAAAAAAAAAGAAATTAAGGTCTAGACCCCCACGCTCCGAGGCTGTAATAATTCAGCCCGAAGCCTCAACCAGGGGTGTGACCTTTAAGTCGGTCCTGGCGGAGGTAAAAACGAAGCTGAACTTCGGCGACTTTGCCTCCCCGGCTGGCTTTGGTTTTAGGACAGCGGCCACAGGGGCCAAAATCTTCGAGGTGTCGAGTGCTGCAAGGCAGGAGAGGGCGGACATTCTGGCTGCCAAACTAAGGGAAGTCCTCAAACCGGAGGATGTCCGGGTGTCTAGACCCACAAAAACGGCGGAATTGCGCGTGAGTGGGCTGGATGACTCCGTGACCCCGGAATAGGTAGTGGCGGCCATTGCCCGAAATGGCGGGTGTCCGCCCGAGAGCGTGCAGGCGGGTGAGATTCACTGCAGTGCGGCCGGGCTGGGCACAGTTTGGGTGCGTTGCCCGGTGGCGGCCCCAAACAGGGTCGTGGATGGCAGAAGGTTGCTGGTTGGCTGGGTGTCAGCGAATGTAAAGCTCCTGCCACCCAGGGTCATGCGGTGCTACCGCTGCCTGGATAAAGGGCATGTCCGGGCACAATGCGCTGCAGACGTTGACCGTGGTGACCTATGCTATCGCTGCGGCCGACCCGGCCACAAGTCTGCCCAGTGCTCTGCGGCACCAAACTGCAGCCTTTGTGCAGCTGCAGGGAAGCCTGCGGAGCACAGACTTGGTGGGAAAGCCTGCAAGGCCCCCAAGAAAGGCAGGAAAATTAGAGGTGTTGGAGGACCTGCGCTCCTCCCACAGCCCGGCAGCCAAGCAGCTGACTCCCGACCCAGGGATGGAGGAGATGCCGGAGAAATGGAATGCCAGTGATGGCACAATTCCATTTCCTCCAGGCGAATGTCAACCACTGCTCCAGAGCTCAGGATCTTTTGCTCCAGAGCATGGCGGAGTGGTCGATCAACGTGGCTGTGGCCGCTGAGCCGTATTCTGTACCTCCCCGCGATAACTGGGTAGGGGACCTGGACGGTTTGGTGGCCATCATTGGCGGGACTCTTGGCAGTCCCTCCCGAGGACGCGGCTGGGTGGCCGCTCTCGCGGGGGGAATCACCATCATTGGGGCATATTTCTCGCCTAACAAGAGTCTCGCAGACTTTGAGAGGTTCCTTGTCGAGCTGGGTGCCGTCGTGGGCCGGTCCCACCCTCACCCGGTGCTGTTGCTCGGGGATCTCAACGCCAAGTCTGCAGCGTGGGGATCCCCAGTCACCGATCCTAAGGGCGAGGTGTTGGAGGAGTGGGCGGTTGCGACCGGCCTGACCGTTCTAAATCGGGGCTCGGAGTACACGTGTGTGCGGCAGCGGGGCGGGTCTGTAGTGGACGTCTCGTTCGCTAGCCCCACTGTTGCGCGCCGTGTCCATGACTGGCGAGTCGCCGTGGGGGTGGAGACGTTGTCAGATCATCGGTACATCCGTTTCAGCGTGTCCACCCAGACCACGGGTGGTGGCCGACCGTCGACCCTGCAAAGGGACGGTACTCGCTGGTCAATTAAGCAGATTGACAGGGAGCTTCTCGAGGAAGCCGCGATCATCCAGGCCTGGGTCCGGGAGTCAATGACGAACGAACCCGTCGACGTCGAAGAGGAGGCGCAGTGGTTCCGTGGGGCGATGGCGCAAATTTGCGACGCGTCCATGCCTCGTGTCCGCACTCAACCCACAAGGCGCCGGTTGTACTGGTGGACCCCCGAAATCGCGCAGATGCGCAGGACCTGCGTGGAAGTCAGGCGCCGGTACACCCGATACCGGAGGAGACGTCGTCGGGTTCCGGAAGAAGAGGCCGCGCGGTATGAGGTGTACCGCGCGGCAAAGAAGGCTCTGTGGCTGGCCATCGGCGAGTCGAAGACTCGATCCTGGGAGGAGATGCTGGCGACCTTGGATGTAAATCCATGGGGGCGTCCTTATCGTACGGTCCGAGGGAAACTTCGTGCCTGGGCGCCCCCACTCACTGAGAGCCTCGAGCCTCAGTTGCTGGAGGTAGTGGTCGCAGCTCTCTTCCCTGCTAGAGAGGAGCACACACCGCCGCCGATGGCTTTGCCCACAGACACAGAGTCGGAGGATGAGGAGGTCCCCGAGGTGACACAACCAGAGTTGAGGGCGGCCGTGATGCGGCTCCGGGCCAAAACCGTTGCCCCGGGACCGGATGGAGTTCCCGGCCGCGCGCTCGTCCTCGCTCTGAAGGAGCTGGAGCCCCAGTTGAGAGGACTCTACTCAGCTTGCCTTGAGCAGGGCCATTTCCCCGCTCAGTGGAAGACAGGTCGTCTGGTCCTGCTCAGGAAAGCGGGGCGCCCAGTAGACTCGCCGTCCGCATACCGGCCCATAGTGCTACTTGACGAGGTGGGTAAGCTTTTTGAGCGGATTATTGCTGCCCGCCTCGACGGTCACTTGTACAGAGAGGGGCCGGATCTGGACGACAGTCAGTTCGGTTTTCGGCATGGGCGCTCCACTATCGACGCCATAATGCGAGTGAGAGTCCTGGCGGAGGAAGCGGTTTCCCGGGGCGGGGTGATGGTGGCGGTGTCCTTGGACATCTCCAACGCCTTTAACGCCCTGCCCTGGAGCTGTATCCGGGAGGCGCTAAGGTACCATAGGGTGCCCCGCTACCTCCGCCGCATCATTGGGGCTTATTTGTCAGAAAGGTGTGTCACCTACAGGGGACGCGACGGCGAGAGCCGTCGTGATATGTCGTGCGGTGTTCCACAGGGCTCGGTCCTGGGGCCACCCTTGTGGAACATCGGTTACGATTGGGTGCTGAGGGACGAGCTCCAACCGGGCGTGGACCTGACGTGCTACGCAGACGACACGCTGGTCACGGCCCGGGGGAGCTCGTACAGGGAGGCAGCGTTGCTGGCGACGGCAGCGGTTTCACGGGTGGTGAGCCGCATACGGCGCCTGGGCCTGGAGGTGGCTCTCAACAAGTCGGAGGCTATGGCCTTTCATAGCCCCCGACGGGCGCCGCCGCCGGGATCACACATCGTGGTCGGGGGGGTCCAAATCGCTGTCGAGTCTACCATGAAGTACCTAGGATTGGTTCTCGACAGTCGGTGGGACTTTGGCCCTCACTTTCGGCGGCTGACACCCAAGTTGATGGGCGCAGCAGGCGCGCTCGCAACGCTGCTTCCCAATCTAGGGGGTCCGAGCACTGCCTGTAGGCGGCTGTATTTGGGGATCGTGCGATCGATGGCCCTGTATGGGGCCCCGGTATGGGCTTCTGACCTGACGGCCGGCAGCATCGCAATCCTGCGAAGACCGCAGAGGGCGATGGCCGTCAGGGCTATCAGGGGGTATCGTACGATCTCCTACGAGGCGGGTTGTGCACTGGCCGGATCTCCGCCCTGGGAACTGCAGGCGAGAGTCCTCGCCTCACTGTACCGGTGGCGCGAGGAGATGAGGACGCGGGGTGTTGAACCGATGCAGCGCGAAATCGAGCTGCGTCGGTCTCAGCTCCAAGAGGTCATGGTGGCGGAATGGCGGGACAGGCTTCTGCGCCCTACCGCAGGCTTCGCCACCGTTGATGCGATCCGACCAGTGCTCGACGAATGGCTCGGGAGGAAGCACGGCTCCCTGTCATTTAGGGCGACGCAGATGCTCTCGGGGCATGGCTGCTTCGGGAAGTACTTGTGTCGCATAAACAGGGAGCCGGACGCTCGGTGCCATCACTGCACCGACTGTCGCGAGGACACGGCGCAACACACACTGGCAGAGTGTGCCGCATGGGAGGAGCAGCGCCGTGTCCTTGTATCTGAAGTGGGCCCCGACCTGTCGCTGCCGGCCGTCGTTCGTTCGATGGTCGGGGGCGTCGAGTCGTGGGATGCGGTGATCTCCTTCTGTGAAGCCGTAATTTCGCAGATGGAGGCTGCGGAGAGGGAGAGGGAGGCCGTGGCCACTCCACTCTTCCGTGCCGCAGCAGGCGAACCAGGCGTCGGCGGAGGGCAGACAACGCCCTCTTCCAGCCCCCATAAAGAGGTCCGGAGGGACGGTGGACTCGGGGTCGTCCGCCGTCCCCCATCCAGCAAGACCCGAGGCGGCGGCGCGTAGTGTTCCACGCGCGCCCCTATTGGACGTCGCGGGGGGAGGACACCTCACACTCCCCGCGGGCTTGAGGTGGCCCGCGTAGGCGGGCCGGCACTAGCCGGGGATCATGGATGGCGCATCAGCTCCCACAATCCCCGGTCCAAGTGTGGGAGGGAACACCGAGGTGGTTTTTAGTCAGTAAGAGTCTGACAGACCCCTTCGTCTGCCCCAGGCGAAGGACATTCTTGAGGATTTTCCACCCCGGCAACAAAAAAAAAAAAAAAAAAAGGATCTGATACGTAAACCTTATCAAAAACAACAAATCGCGCTCTTGGGCGGAGCGGGAGATAGTGTCAGACTTTTACTGACTAAAAACCCACTCCTGTTCATTCGTTGCCTTCGTCCCAGGACTCCGGGTTTCGTTTTCACATTACCCATGGCAAACCTTATAGGTAAGCTTTCTCTACGGTCTCGGTCCAATCACACAGACCCAGTGGGGGTCTGTGTGATTGGACCGAAAACTTTCTGAGGGATCGGTCCATCCAGTCAATTAAATATTAATGCCGGGGGCCCTCAGAGGTTGGTCCTCCCGGCAACTGTTCTTATTGCACACAAATAATCTTCTGAAGCTGAAGTGAGGCAGAAATCCGGTAGGTTTCTCTGGGAGGCTAAATGGCGCTCAATTGAAATTGTCTTTATAGGCGGTCTCCGATTGTCTTCAATTCTACACAGCTTCATCTTTCCTAGGTGTAACCGTGCCGATAACCAAACTGGAGTGGAGTGGAATCTGGAGTGTCTTGAGCTATCTAACTTTGAAATCAACCCTCACTTTTGGCTCACACATCGAGTCAAAGCTAAACTGGCTGCCAAATGATTGAGGATCTTAGAAAAGGTCAAACAGTAGGTACTTCACGCGGGAACAGCTGCTCAACCTTTACCAAGCGCAAGTTCGACCGTATATAATGATAATGGAGTACTTAATGCTTTCATCTCATCTTTGAAATGGATCTGCCAAACACAAACATGATGCTCTATAGTCGATTGAGAAAAGAGCCAAGAAAATCGTCAGGAATTATGCGCACGTCGAGTCAAAACAGTCTTGAGCATCGACGCCAAGTTGCAAGACTGACAGTTTTCTGTCGTTTACATTTCGAGTGTGTATCGGCACAAAATAAATAGGTACAGAAGTCAATGTACATATAAAGCGCGCTCGAGCAACGCACACATAGACACCGCTCACGGACACGATATCTCAGCCCAATTCAGCTCAATGCGAGCTCGAGTGCTATCCGTTTGAGACACGAATCTGTGAACTTTTTTGAGGGACTAACAAAAAAACCTTATTCTAACTATTTAGTGGACGGTTGTTTCAATTCGACATTAAACAGTGAATTGACGATTTTTAGGCTATCAGTTGTTTCAGAGGTAAATAGATATTTCTTTGTTTTTGATGGTTTGTTTTAACGTAACACAGAACAGGCCCTACACCGAGAAAGAGAATATGATTTTGTGGCCATGTAATATTTTTACAATTCGCCACGCGCTGACCCTAGCGCGATCGTCGAGCGTAGGTATGAAAAATAACCGACTTCACTAATATGCTAAGATCCCAGAGCTGTCAGAAATAACTTATTTTCACATGGATAAAACCTTAGGTTCTCAGTAGCGTCTCATGTGCTTTGAATACCTGTGTACTTGTGGAGCTCCCCCTTGGGGCTCCTGAGCAGGTACCAGGTGAAAAAGGGAACTAAAAATAACGAGTTACTTAATGTTGTATGGCTGATTTTTATATAATTGTTTTATAGAATATTATTCTAAAGTAATATCATATATAAATTATTATTATTTAAAAAAAAAATATTATTATTGACCAAAACTTCTATCAGACGCTTTAAAGCTCCACAAAAGTAAATAAACTTCGCTTATTTTTACATGTCTGATATTTAAGTATGTTATTAACGTAACTAGTACCAAGTTATATTTCATTAGTCAGACAAATTGTAGTGGCCAAACATCCAGTCAGTGCATAAAATCGTCTCACTCGCTCTGATACGCATGCGTGCTCTCGCGCTCATACTCTTGGCTAATTATTTTTTGTGTTTAGGGGTCACTACAATTTTATTAGTCTAGCCTAGTCTAACACTTATGATACTAGGTAGGTACCTAATTTAGAATAAAATTCTACAAAACATCTGTAAAAATCAGCCATAAAAATTTAACTCGTTATTTTTAGTTCCCTTTCTCACCTGGTACCTGCCCAGGGGCTCCAAGGAGGTCCAAAAGCACACAGGTATTCAAAGCACATGAGACGCTACTGAGAACCTAAGGTTTCATCCATGTGAAAATAAGTTACGTCAGGCAGCTCTGGGATCTTTGTCAATAAAAAAAAACACTAAAAGGATCAAAAAACTTTAATTTCGGAAGTCGGTGTTTCTCGGTATTGATTGTTTCATATTTACCACCGAACTCCAAAATTAAAATTATTTTTATCCTTTTAGTGTTTTCTTTAGGTAGTGAAGTCTGTTACTTGTTTTTTATTTTACACTTTTTAGTTGCGATACACTTCCAGAGTGCCTATTTCTCATGTCAATTCGAATTAACCCAAACACTGTTAGGTTACATTGTTTTATTATGAAGTTCCTGTATCTACCTTCCACCTTCCGGCTCCATCATCAGATCAGTTCGATAGTACCTTATAGCAAAAGTGCATCTCATGACAATTCTAATAAGCCCAAACAAGGCTAGGATACATTCATTAATTACGGATTCCAGTGCCTAGAGGCTCCATCATCATCAGTTCACTTCGATAATACCACTTTCAATATTTTCAGAACTTTTTATTAATTTGTAGTCGTTCTTCATTGTGATATCTATGTGAGTATGAAGTTCCGTTGGCCATTTCTAGTCTTCTTCACCAGTTCCATTTCATCAAATGTTACTTTTTGACTGCTGCTTTCGCTTAAGTTCTCGATGAAAATACCAAAATCACCATATGGTTGCGTATAAGTAATATTTGAGGAGTTCCCTCGACTCCTAATGGATCCCATCATCAGAACTGGATTCTGAACAAAATGAGACCAATAGGAAAGCAACTTCTCTAATAGGAAAAAAAATTTGCAAATCGGTCCATAAACGACGGAGTTCTAATGTTACATATAAATAAAAAAAACATACAACCGAATTAATAACCTCCTCCTTTTTTTTGAAAGTCGGTTAAAAAGTGAAGTACAATGCGGTCCAAATAAGAATAGGATCGATTGCCATGTTGTGACGTCACAGTCAAATCGAAGAATGGTGAGCAAAACAAGAAATTTTTAAAATTATATTTACGAACTGTGAACGAAAAAAGTTTAATCGGAATCCAATTCTTTAATTTTGTCCAATTTCTTGCGATTTAACAGTATGACGTGACATCACAACATGGCAATCAATCCTATTCTTATTTGGAACGCATTGTCCATACATGAAATTGACTTCTGTACCTATTTTGTGGTATTGGTATTGCACAATTTAATTTCGCCAAGCCCGTTCCATCATCGGACCACTTACCTACAGGTAAGAGGGCGGCCCAGAAGTACCCAACCTGACCAAGAAAATAATAAAAAAATTGCAAAAATAGGTTTTATTCTTTTATTTAGTTTCCTTGTAGGTCGATACTTCTTTCCCAACAATGACCAATAGCTTCGATACCATATTTATATTAAGAACCGTCAAGCTCTTCCAATCTTTTAGCCATCGTAATGACGGACGTGGACTGGTGTACAATAATGTCACATACTATGAAAGCCTGGGAGAAAATTATTGAAAGGAGGCTGAGAGTACAGTGAAATTTCACAGAACCAATTCGGTTTTATGCCTGGTCCCATTTTTGCTATACGCCAACTATGCGAGAAATACAGAGGTGCGCATTAAAACTTGCACATGGTATTCGTTGACCTCAAAAAGGCATATGACCGGGTACCTCGTATGGTTCTGTGGTGGGCCCTTAAGGAGAAAGATATGCCTGGGCAGTATGTGCAGTTGATCCGAGCGATGTACAGTCAATGCAGTACCGAAGTCCGTTTTTCAGTGGGCGACAATGGCAGATAAGTGGATGTCGACTTACATAAAAGGTCGGCTCTCAGCCCTTACCTCTTCCTGATGATAATGGACGCTCTGACGTTGGACATCTAGGAAAAGGCTCCCTGGTGTATACTGTTTGCCGATAACATTATGTTGATTGCCGAGAGTGGCCTAGAGGTCCAGAGCAAATTGGAGGTGTGATGGTACAAACTGGAGTGTTGGCTTAAAGAAGAATTCCGAGTGCAAAACACCGCGATAATCAAAGAAACCCGACTTTGCCGAGGTTTTTTCGATTTCGGTTTAGTTGGAAGGCGCCACTCCGAAGCTTGTTGACTAGTTTGCATGTCAAACTACGTCTCGTCACCTGTAACAATGCGTTTCATGTATGTTGGGTCGGAATTGACTCGTTCTAGCATGTCCTCAGCGACTCTCATGCGATTGCGTTTTTTGAGAAAATTCAGGTCCTTTGGGACTAGCCGACTAGCCAAGCAGTAACATGTTTTATACCCAAATGATTAATTAAAATGGTACGGATCGACTCGTGAGATACAGAAAGTTCGGCGGCTATCTCTTTCAAAGTTGAATGAGGATTTTCAGTCACTATTTCCTTCACTTTTGCGATGTTAACTTCAGTTGATGACGTTGATGGCCTACCAGAGCGAGGCAAATCTTCCATCATGTCTCGACCGCTTTTGAACGCTTTGTACCACTCATAAGCACGTGTTTTTGATAAAGTCGATTCACCGTAAGCCTTCTGTAACATTTTCAGTGACTCCGAACACGAAATTCCATTGGCGATGCAAAATTTAAGACACTCTTTGTTCGATGTATTTGTCCATTATGAAATTCGCAATACACACTAGATATGATTAACTAAAAACAGCACTGTATTTATATAACAGATGCAACTCAAACTCCGCGCCAAAATGGAAAACAGTTGTGCCAATCTACCAACAACAAATAAAAACAAAATTTTGAATTTGGAACCATCAACAAATCATCCATTCCCGATACTTTCTGACTGAACGTATATTTTACAAAGACAATAGACTCGTCGTGAAAACTAACGTAACTACATGTGTAACTTACTAATCTCGAGGACAAAATATAACACATGAAGCGAGTTAAAGTGAAACAAAATCAAATATTTGTATAAAACCATATAATTATTATCATTAAAATTTTAAAGTAAAAATGACTCGTACATTATTTGATCGAGATCGTAGAGTTGGTACACAATAATCATCTGCGTTACGTCGTTCCCGTGGCTACTAGCGACCAGCGAAGAACCGTGGCACTGCGGCACCGTTTACTGTTGCACTGCGGCACCGCGGCACTGCGTACTGTGGCACTGCAGCACTGCCCACTGTGGGACTGCGTACTGTGGTATTGCGGCACCGCGGCACTGCGTACCTACTGTGGCACTGCGGCACTGCGTACCTACTTTGACACTGCAGCACCGCGGCACTGTGTACTGTGGCACCGCGACACTGCCTACTACGGCACTGCAGTACTGCGGCACCGCAGCACTACGGCACATTAGCCGTGCGGCCCCGAGCGCGCGGCTGTCGCGCACACCTACCTGACCAAACAATACTTACATGTGATATGTATAAGACATACAAAGGAATATTAATCGAAAATCGTAACAGAGGTGCGGAGAGGGGCCGCGAGGACAAGCACTCGGTAAGCTCGTGGTGTCGTGGGAGACCACACATCGGACAGTATAAAATTATTTTCTATTAACAACTTGTATTACATATCGAACTTTCCCTTAACACTAACTATAGTATAGGCTTACTATTGTATGAACAGTAATTATATCATATATCATGCAAACGATTTGATCCATTACAAGCTTACGAGGAAATAAAGTACGCATACACGATGTACGCGCCGTCTATACAACAATTATATGACTATTAACATAATAATAAATACTTCGCTTACAATTAAAATATTACCCTTCGCATACATTTCTTGTACAGTTAATTAAATACATGATCCGTTTTAATATCGCGTAAATGACGAATATAACTTTTGTAAACAATGCATAGTGGACGAAGAGAAAACCAACACACGGACTCGGTCGAAACGAACGGTAATGACAACGACTGCTCCCGAACAACCAGACATCGGTATAAAACACGACTAGATCACTAGAAATATTTGTGCAAAAACTAACCGAGGAACTGTCGTCGCTCGTCAAACTCACAAATGATCCATCGCTAACCTATAACGGACTAGAATCAAAATCAGACTTGCGGAAATCATAAAGAGATCGTGCCGGCGCGGGCGCGGCCGCGGCCGGCGTACAAAACTATAAAACGGGCTCCGACCCGACCGGCCGCCTAGAAGTCCGTGGCGGACGGCCTTCACTATAACGGGTCGTCGCGAGACGTGGACGCCACCGGCGCGGGCGGCGGCGCGGCCGGCACTGCGCGGTACGCGGCGCGCGGCTCGGCCGGCGACCCGCGCGCGCTCCACGACGCGCGCCGCAGCGGCCGCCGCGCCGCCGCGCGCCGCCGCAGCCACGCGCGCGCGCCGCCCAGCGCCACGCCGGCCGCCGCGCCCGCGCCGCCCAGCGCCAGCGCCGCCGCCGCCTGCAGCAGCCGCGCCACGGGCGCCGGCGCCCAGCGGTACTCGGGCGCCGCCAGCACGGCGTGCAGCGTCAGCGCGCCGCCCGTGCCCAGCGACAGCGCGCTCCACACGCTGGTCCACGCGCCCAGCTTGTTCCAGTCCAGCGGCAGCAGCGCGGCCAGGCGCGTCACGTGCAGCACCAGCAGCGCCGAGTGCAGCAGCAGCGAGGACAGCGCCGCCAGCAGCAGCAGGCGCACGCGCGGCGCCAGCGGCACGCGCCCCACGCGCAGCCCCACGCCCGCCCACACGCACGCGCACGCGCCCACCGAGCACAGCTGCACACAAACACACCTCATTGTCATACCTCACCCAACTCATCATTATACTATTTTACTTAGTGGATTAAGAGGGTACATTTACTACAAAAGGGTTAGAAGATCCCACCAAAGCTAAAGCTTACCATTGACTCATGTCGCTCAAGTTGTTACCTGACAAACATGTATCAATGGTAAGCTACATGGCATGCATGGTTTACAACTTTACATTGGTTAGTAGCAATAAAATCAAAGATAAAAATTAATGGGGTTCAGACGGATCCGCCTTCCTCGCAACCTCATGAGGCCATAAAATCTGCTTCGAAGCGTTTGCGAGTGGTCGGTGCGCGGTCAGTCTGCACCCGGGAGAACGGGGAATGAGTTAGTCTTACAACAAGCAGCAGCGTGGCGGCGCCGCGCGGCGTGAGCAGGTGGCGCAGGCGGCAGTAGAGCGGCGCGAGCGGGCGCGGGCGCGGCGGCGGCGCGCGCCGGTACTGCGCGTGCGAGTCCCAGCTGCGCTCCGTGAGCTCCGTGCCGGCCGGCGAGCGCCCGCCCGCGCCCGCACCGCACCCGCTGCCCGCTATCTCGAAGTCCTGATCCCACACCCGTACTACATGTTTAGTATTGCAACCCATCACCGAGGTACTGTTACGATTAGTTACAACCTCTGACAACAATTACGGAATATGTATTATTTTATCCACATACTAGGCCTCACATAAAAATAAGTATAAGAACTGACTGGATTTCTGATACATGATCAGTTAAGGGTAAAGCAGAGCAAACATCTTAAGAGCCTCCTTTTCGAGGCAGGTACATTTTCATACAACCGCTCTTACGTGATTATGTCATTAACATATTACACATCTTTCTCTAGACATTTTGGATACACACCTACCACGGGTTTCTATAGAAATCAAAACATAAATTTGTGTAAAACTAATCTAGTAAAGACCTCTGAAAATCTGCTATTTTACGTGAACTTTTTTATATTTTTAATATAATATGAGTACCTACATTATGTGACAACCTGAATATCGTGTGCTGAATATCGCGTAGTGTAATAGGCCCTTGAACTTTTTGTGTTGAATTTAAACAAATAATTTTTTGTTGAAAAATAGGTGATGTCTGATTATAAAATAAATTATATTATAATTAATTAATTGGTTTTCTAAGTTTCTGAAAAATCTTCCATCGGTCTTGTAGGTTACACGTGACCGCTGCTATTTTAGATAGTCGTGCGGCCACCTGAAGATTAAAAACATGAAAAAAAGATGTGAAAGAACAAGTAAAGGGAATCATAAACCCTCATTCTCTATGATTCAACTTTAATTTGTTCTTAGATTAAAAGAAACTATATACTCCGTTTTTAGCCTACAATTGGTTTTGTTACGGTAGATTTAGGTAAGATAAAACATGCAGTTTTTATATTTATTTATTTTCATCATTATTTCTGAACTTGCAAGATAAAATTATTTCTTTGTATCACAATTATTGCCCTATTATTCATTTGTGTTGACTGTTGTTGTTGTTGAATAGTCCATCTATTCATAGGGAACAGATGAATACTAAATATGAATAATTGGTCCAGTATTGGCAAGCATTACTGCTGTCCATGAGGTCCTGGGTTAGATTCTCAGCTCTGGCAACATGTTATAGGTTGGTCCTATCTGTAATTTTCCAGTAGCAGTCCAGAAGTTACAGGATGTATGATAATGCTACAAATGTAAATATAAAAAAAACAGCAACTAAAACCAAGTAAGTGTAACATAACTTTCTCCAAAACAATAAATCATAGCAAAAACTATTATTTTGTTCATGCTTCATTATTATAGCAATAACATGTTTTTGAAACGATGTTTTCCAGTCTGTCTCTTCACACAAAAAAACCTCAGAGATAAATTTAAAGAAATCAATATAATGACTATGCCTTCACAGTATATTTATGAGAATATTTTGCATGCTCACAAAAATATAAAAATGTTCAAAAAATGCAGTGATGTTCATAATTTTAATACTAGGAAGAAATACAAATTTGTGGTTCCTAAAACCAGGCTGAATAAAATAGGGGGCCCATTAAGATGCCAATGTATACACTTCTGTAATAAACTCCCTAATCATATTCAACAACTAATGCCTTAATAAATTCTAATTATCTGTAAAGCGAAAAATTTGCCAAAAGGCTTTTTACACTATAAAGGACTATGTTGAAGACCAAAAGGCTTGGGATTGACCTGCTCCGGTATGCACTACAATACTGTTGTCTTATTATTTTATTTTTTCTTTTGTTTTTATTTTCAATTGTGCTTTTTATTATTATTATTATTTATTACAGTTTAATATTGTAGATTTGAGATATAGAGAGAACATTTTGCAGTAATAAGACTATTTTATTTGGTGGGGGGTCAATGTGTTTACATGTTATTGAAGAAAGCAGCATTCCCCAATTTATTGATGCAGAAACTCATCGCTCGTAGGTAACATATTATTATCTACTGTTTACTGGTGTACCAATAAATTTTACACAAAGAATTAGGTCAACCGACTTGTTCATCTTAGAACACTGAAATATAACAATTACATTATTAACACGTTTCGCAAAAACATACAAGCTTGATAAGAGTGGTTGATAATAATATGCTTTCTTTCCTGAGTAGGTACTAGCAAACATACAAATCTTATAGTGTAGTGGTTAGAGGCCCTGACTGCTATGCCGGAGGTTGTGGGTTCGATTCCCACCCAAGAAAAAAGTTTGTGTTGAGCACGATCATTTGTTCTGTGTCTGGGTGTAATTTATCTATAACATGTATGTATTTAAAAAAAAATAAGTATGTTTATCAGTTGTTTAGTACTCATAACACAAGCTCTGCTTAGCTTGGGACTAGACGGCGTGTGATAGTTGTGGATTATATTATATTAATTATAATGCAAGAGGACTAATACAGAGTAGGACAGTGAGGTCCGGCAGGTGAGGGTTACCTGTCGCCGCGCTAGTACCTGCACGTCTTCGCCGCGGCAGCTCGTCGGCTCCAGCTCCCTGATCTCGTCCAGCAGCAGCTCCACTTCGTCTGTAGAGTACAGTTCGCTCACTGACACGTAGCGCGCCGGCGCCGCTTGCATATCACCCGCCGAGTCGCCTACCGCCGAGCGCCTTCGCCCCGGCACTTCCTGTAACCACTAACCACGCTCACATTATCCGCTCGACTCATCTTACTTTTGCACGCACAACGCATTGCCAGACAAACCTTTTCCGCACGTTGACATTGAGGCTCCGTCCCCTTGTATGCGACCACATAATCTGAAGTCGTGAAATAGTTTAATATAAAAACGTTGACCTAATAAACAAAATCCAATGACGCTCTGTGGCCCGCCATGTTTGTTATCATATTTTTTTTTCTTTTCGTAGAAGTCAATCATTGTCTATGTTTGGCCCAACATAATTCGTTCATAATCGTTTTAATGATGTTAAAATGTATATTTTCTTTTCTTCAATTTATTTTTGTTGACTTTATTTAAAAAAACTGTTTTTAGGGACTTTCTACTGGATACATGCGGGAGATAGTGTCAGAATTTTACTGACTAAAAACCCACTCCTGTTCCTTCGTTACCTTTCGTACAAGGGCCGAGTCTTCCTTTCAGAATCAGACCCTTGGCCTACTAGGGCCAGGGGCTTCGACCCTGCCGTGCCCCTACGGTTTGCTGACATTTCCTTGAGGCGCGCGTGGAACAGTACGCGCCGTCGACGATTTGAGCTCGGTTCGGACAGTTACCGGACGGTCGGACGGCGAGCTAGCCTAGGGTGGCTGGAAATCGGGATCGGAATTCCGGCGGCGGTTGGGGCGTGAGGACCGTTTCCTCACGCGATCAGCCGCATCCTTTGCTAGCATTATTGCTTCGCAGAAGGAGGCGACCGCCTGCCACTTCTCCTCGCTCCGGACCATGGCCTGTACCAAGGCCCAGCGCGAGAGATCGCCGCCGCCGATCGCCCCCACGAGGACACAGCGTTGCTCTTCCCAAGCGGGGCACACCTCCTCCGTGTGCTCCACCTTGTCCTCCGGGCGGTCCACACAGTCCACACACCCGGGCGTTTCTTCCGCATGTATCCGGTGCAGGAACCTCCCGAACTTACCATGTCCGGTGAGGACCTGCGTCATGCGGATGGTGAGGACGCAGCGAGGTCTTTCCAGCTACGCCTCAAAGAGAGGACTTACCGCCATAATTGTGGCGTACCCAGGGGCCATAGGTCAGGGCGGATTTACATCAAGGCATAGGCTACACAGTTTTTGCCGCCCTTGCCTCTACTTATTTATAATTACATAAAAACATAACATAATATATATTGTCATCTGCATTATTTTTGCAATCCAAAAATTTCGTTGAATTTACACGTAAAATAATTTTTAGGTAAGTATATTTTTGAGCTAATCAAAGCTCAGTCATATACAACTTACGAGCGGAGTAATGTGTGCTACTTATACATCAAACGTGAACGTGAATAAATAATCTTTATTGCACTGACAAACAATTAAAAATAATCAACTCGGTCTAATTATAAAAGTTTGTTATGTCTGTCCAGAAAGTCATGAAAAGAATGTTTTGGGAAGTACTGCTTTTGCTAAAACCGGCAACACTGTATAATTGTCAAGCTGAGCAACTGTCACGACTGTCACGTCGTAGCTCTGTATTTGACGTTCTAGGATGTTGAATTTTGGAGCGGTTTCGATTTTTTTTTAATCGTGTGACCGATAAGAGATAAAAAATGAATCGGAATGTTTACAAGGGCGCTGCGAGACAAATTATATTTAAAGTTTTTCAAGGGTTTTTTTTTAAGTTGGGATAATCATCTAATAACAAATCCCGCTCTTGGGTGGAGCGAGAGATAGTGTGTATGGTCGAAATTCAAGGTGGGAGTGCTGGGACGAGCAAAGACGATGTTTACGGTCGAACAGCAAAGTTAACCGGTACGTAAATATATTGGTTCTAAAGTAAGTTGTTCTGTTTTGACAATCTTCTGTTTTTAAGTATAATTTATCTATCTTTACCATTGTTTATATTTTGTTAAGGTTATGAAATTTACCTACGGTTTATTATACTCAACGTTTTAGATATTTTGAATAAATTTGTATATTTAACATGTCTTTATTGATTTCAGGTGTTTCCGAAAGTACAATTCGGCGCGTTGTGGACGAAGGCATGAAGCATAGAGGTACATTTTCAACGCCTGGAAAACACAGGAAAGGGCGACCTACGAAACAAATAGATGATTTCGATCTTTGTGCCAAGCCCCATTGAAACTATTTTGGGCAATAGTAAAAAGACGAATTGCTCAAAAGAATATTGGTAGTCAAAATGTTGCAAAGTTGGCTGAAGAAGCTTTTCAGTCAGTGACTCTACAAGAATGGAAGAATTGTGTTGACCTTGTCATCAAAATTGAAAACAAATATTTTGCCCGTGAAGGAACTCTCTATCATGATATAGACAGATTTGTCATCTCAGTTAGCGATGACATTTCGAGTGAATCTGAAGAGTCAGATGAGCACCGATTTCATTATGAAGAAGTTTCAGGCAACATTTCGGGAGTCAAATACCTTGACTCTGATTATTTGGATTCCGATTAATAAAGCAATGTATGTAATAACTCTTTCATTTTTGCAATTGAGCTCATAACTATTGAAATTCTATCAGCACCATGCTGAGACGGCAGTGTAGAGAGGCGAAACATCGAACTTTGCACTTTGTGGTACATAAATTTTGGTAGCTGAAAGGACGAAAACAAGGGTTGATCAAACCAGGTATTCTTATGAGTATCTGGTTTGATTAATCCTTGCGTGTAGGTAATAATACCTTCATACACAAATATATTACGCATTAATGATACCTTCACACACATATATTAGGCATCAGTTAAAAAACCTTTTGAATACCGTAATTAGAGACACAATAGAAAGCAAACCGGCATTCGCTTGGGGTTAAATTAATGTCATTTGTATGAAAATTAGTTCTCACAGGAATGTTGTTCGCCCCTACCACAGAGTACTTTTATAAATGAAACTCAAAACTTGTTTCTGCATGTGTCAAATAGATAGTTGAGTGTCAGATAGATCTTTAAAATGTACACGACAGTAAAGTGACCATCAATCGGTAATTAGTATTTTATAAACAAAAGTATCAAAACTTTTCAGTCGAAGTTTATCGGGATAATGATGTTAATGATGGTGGCGCCCTCCCTTCTTTTTCATGACTTTCTTGACAGACTTGTACCTTTTTGCGTAATTTTTTGTTGGCAAAATCAACGATGATATCGTCGTAAGTAAATTTGCTCATTAATTCCGACTCTATGCAAAAAAGAGTTAAACCGTTTAATTTTTCTTGGTCAATCTCAGATAATTTTTTACTCTTTTTAAACAAGAGAAGCTTCTCTCACCCGAGCAATTCGTCGCTGGTGTACATAAGGCCATACGAAGGGTAATGTCCAAGTTCGGATAAATGTTCTGCAGACTCTGTTTTCGCAGAAACGAAGATAATGAAGATTTGAAGAAGCTGGTTTTACCAAAATGCAATGCAAAAGTTTTCACGTTAATCTACAAAGAACTTGCGAAGAGATTCAAAAAGACCGGCTACAGTAATCAAATCTATGGTAAAAGCCT
The DNA here is from genome assembly GCA_961205895.1 of Mythimna pallens. Classification (NCBI taxonomy): domain Eukaryota; kingdom Metazoa; phylum Arthropoda; class Insecta; order Lepidoptera; family Noctuidae; genus Mythimna; species Mythimna pallens. The sequence continues at coordinate 23,330,434 of OY540842.1, read as the reverse complement.
GGATTTGAACATTTACTTTGTTTATTCTTTCCAAAAAATCATTCCACACAACAACCATTAACGCCTTTTCCAGTTTTTTTTTTTGAAGTGAAAACTTCTTTAGCGGCGTTGAGCACTTTTTCTGTAATGGGTATAAAATCTTAAACTCGCGTCAGGACACGTGACCTGATCGAAAAAGCGTAAGACGGGTGGAGAGTAGACAGCTATAATTGAATATAAATTGTCATGTTTGTGTACGATAGCGCAATAAATGAATATTGTATTCTACCACATAAATGATAGTACTTTTATACTGATAAAGCAATTGGTGCAAAATTATTCCCTAACCATTCCAAAATATCAAACATGCTCAACGTTAATAATCAAGTTTTCACTTCTGCCGGCACTCCCGGAGTGCAACCCGTCTTTTTTATTTTGAAAGAATTCCTGTTGCTTCGTTCCGTGTGACAGGCTTTTCGGTGCAATGATTCCTGATTTTTTCCAAAGCTTTCATAACTTCGTGCCACGAATGTCTCAAACTTCTGCATGCATCTTCTCTAGCTGACCAACGTGTGAAGTTCACTCTCTTGACTGTTTTGCCTTCTCCGACTTCAGTCATCAATATCTTCCAGCGCTGTGCTAAACTTGAAAAAAAAACGTATATTTCTTGAAGCAACATGAAGAATCGACAAGCTTCTGATCATGATTCAGCAGTCGCAGTTGCCACTTAATTTAAAGAGTGGGCAGAGCAAGGAAGGAAAAAAGCAAACGTTGCTTGACTTTGAATTTTAGCCTGTAAACCATTGTTTATGCCAGATATATTTGCGGCATTGTCATACGACTGTCCACGGCAGTCTACAATATTCAAACCCAAGGTTTTAAATTTTCTACTCTCGGAATGTGCAATGACAAGTGAGAGAGGAAGTCATCAGAAAAATTTGTTGCAGACTTCTATCTGTGAGACATCAGAAAACCGTCATGCAAAAAATCTTTTTGATTTCTATGAAGTAGCAAAAGGTCCCCAAATTTGCCGCCCCAAAAATCTGCCGCCCTAGGCTCAAGCCTACTCAGCTTGCTGGTATATCCGCCACTGCCATAGGTGATGTGAAAGAGATTCCCGGGGCCCTGGAACAACGGTAAAGAAGGAACAGGAGTTGGTTTTTAGTCAGTAAAAGTCTGACACTATCATGCGCTCCGCCCAAGAGATATCATTAGATGATTTTCCCAACCAAAAAAAATAAAATAAAGTAAACCTACGGTGGCTGTAAGTCGAGGTCGGGGTCTCGGCGGCTGGGGCATGAGGATGTCCGTTCTCTTACGCGTGCGTCCGTCTTCTTTGCTAACATTACTGCTTCGTAGAAGGAGGCGTGTACCAGTAGAACCAGTGCCCAGCGACAAAGGTCACCGCAGCCGATCGCCCCCACGAGAACACGGCGTTGCTTCGCCCAAGCAGGGCACACTTCCACCTGAATCCGATGCAGAAACTTCCCGAAGTTATCAATACCATGTCCGGTGAGGTTCTGCGACATGCGGAAGGTGAGGACGCAGCATGGTAGATCAAAAATCAGCTTCCATAGACTAAAGGGCCTATTACACTAGGCGTTATTCAGACAGTCTTAGTCATGTAGCGTCACACAAGAAAAAGAGCAACTTACGCTAATGTCGTGTAAAGGAATGAAACAGAATGATGAGATATATTGACATACATAGACTTTCTAAATAACGCGTAGTGTAATTATAGGCCCTTTAGGTTGGATTGCATCAAAATGAAATGTTAAAGTTGAAGTTAAGAGAGTACCCAGTGAAAAGATAAATTATTTCCCCGAAATGTAGGTGGGTAATTTTTTGGTAATGGTAGCACTTCGAGTCGGGCGTCATTTTTCCCTGAAAGGTGTCAAATTTAACATGGTTTTTTTTTGGATGGATTGTAGGCAAAATTGTGGTGTCTTTTTCGCAAATGCCATAATGAAGTTGGATGGATTGTATTGTTTACAAATCATTCTGCCGTACAAAATATTTTGAATCCACAAATTGCAGTGAAAATAAAGAGAGTGTAGGAAAAATACCCAATAGCAATTTGTAGAAGTGTAGACTCCACGAACGAATTCTTAGATTACTTCATATTACGACTTTTTTATGATGATTATTTTTATTGTGGTTTTGGGTACAATATTGACTGGTCTACACTGTTCTTACCTATTATCTATTAGGACTGTAATATGGAAATATTGTAACATTAACCACTTTTTTTTAAGAGTAACCATGGAGTTTCTTGCCGGTTCTTCTCCATAGGAAACGACCAATTTGGAACCGTACACTAGCTTCTGACGTAAATGCCATGTAGGCATATTATTATTATTATTTGGTAAGACACACTAGCAGCTATCTAGCTGATGCGTGTGTTTCATATAGTTTGGAGATGTTTAGTCTGTCCAACCGATTTTTAAAGCAGTTCAATGTGGGAGCTTTCACAACACTTTCCGGGAGTGTGAAATAAAATGTTTAGAATTTTTTTTTCATTGTCGGACTGCACTTAGAAACGAGTGAGCAAATAAATAAAATTTAAAATTATTTATGCTAATGATTATGAAGTGATTAGTAGGTATATTAATAGAAATATATGATATTTCAGGGCGAGAAGTGCTAATTTTATCAAGGAAGAAGTTACCTTATACAAAAGTACAATAATATTTTAATGTAAAAACAACAGACGGGTCTAGTACATCGCAGGCGCGGGCTTGTGGACGGCGAGAACTGGGTAGCCCGCCGTCCGGACCGAGCCCAAGTCGTCGACAGTGCGTACAGCGTACTGTTTCACGCGCGCCTCCAGGAGATGTCAGCCAATCGTAGCGGCCCAGCAGGGTCGAAGCCTACTGGGGCCACGGGTAGTGTAAAAGCGAAACCCGGGGCCCTGGGACGAAGGCAATGAAGGAACAGGAGTGGGTTTTTAGTCAGTAAAAGTCTGACACTATCTCTCGCTCCGCCCAAGGCGGCAATTTGACAGTAGGTGATTTTCTTACCATAGAAAAAATCGGGTCTAGTACAAAACAAAAAGAAAAAGCATTCAAAAGGAATTTAACGCCACTGGAAAAGTATTAAGGCCGGCAAAGTAATTTAAAAATTTTGGAAATATGAAAAGAAGTGCTTAAAGGTAACACCAGAACATTGAGATGAATGTCCACTTTCAATACCTATAAACGTCTCCGTTTATGTGGTTGTATTTGGTATTGTCAAATTGTCCCGAGATCAAACCTACCTTTGCTTCGCTAAACCTACAGAAATTAACATAAAACAGTACATACAGCTGTTTTTTATATAGTTATTGTTGTATTAACTCAATGTTTGAGTAAATAACATTCTTCATATCGATCTTTCCCACTGAAACACTAAAAAGAACCGTTCCATATGTTTTTTAGAAAAAAATCAGCAGATAATAACCGTTTTAGGAGGTATGACAAAAATCATAAATAAATAGTCCTTTAAACACCTTGCAAGGATATTACGGTTTTCCTTGCACATAATATACTTTATAATTTGTTAGTTCTAAATTTGCGCTTTGTTCTTTTTTCTTTCTTTCTTTCCTTGCCGTTTCCGAGATAGTCGGATTTTTCTTATTACCGTCATACAAAGTTTTCGTAAAACCGATATCTGGCAAAAAAAAAAACCGGCAAGTCTATGAAAGGCGATTTTCGATCCACCGTGCGGCGATAAACGGAATCGACTATATTTGATTCGAAGAGGATAGCATTCAGGGCCGAAACTGCACCCGCGACTATATGATACAAAGTGCTCCGTTGTGGGGACCCGCGCAGGCATCCGTCGCGAAGAGCCCGCGACGGATCTCGTTTTCAGGGATCCGGCCACCTTTTTGCGACGTGATAAATATTAAATTCTCCATCGACACGATTACATGCACACCGTTAAAGTTGAACCAGCGAAACTGCGCAGGTAATTATCCGGTTTCGGCCCCCAGTCGCATAACTAACGGGGCTAATCCCGCGTCTTCTTTCAAGAGATGGACTACCTACTTGACCCCGAAGACCGGGGCGCCAAATATTAAATACGCCTCAGGTCAAATTCACATATCCTTTTCCAGAAGAAGCACGAGGAACTGGTAGCTTCGTTAGCAATCAGGTTAGACTTGAATAAAAAAAAAATGGTTAATTTTGAAAAATACTTTTATTTCAAACAAAGTTTTGACTACTTAAACTTGATTCATCACTATATCACAGAAACGATCAAAATATATAATAATATAGGTATACTTAATTCTAAGTAATGGAAAATAAGAATTAAGTTAGGCACCACCCGTCAAACGCTTTGATCAAGATTTCATCAGCAATGTTTGTAGAGAGAGCCCTTCCCGCTGACGATAGACTGGTTATCGTCAGCGTGAGCATAGTTGGATGAATCAAAAGCTTTTTGATTCATCCAAAGCAATGTTTGATAAAGAGGCAACGCGAAAAAAAAGGGAACACTTGAACACTCTGTTGGCATTTGGTAATTCCGTCAATCTCTCGAATATTTCAGAAAACTTGTTCCAGGATATTTTTTTTTTTTTAAAAAACCTTCAAATGTTATTCCAAAAGGAATAACTTTTCGCCATCAAAATATCAATAAAATGTGATAGATTTATATTTTCTTTAATTATTATTTACTCTTTTTTTAATTTATGAGTTAGATATTATGAAGGGCCAAAGTTCACGCAGAATAGCAGATTATCAGAGGTTTTTACTGGATTACATAATTTTATGTTTAGATTACAATACCTAGATAATATACAAAAGGTATCTGTGTCTCCAAAATATGTAGAGAAAGATGTGTAATAATAAATCACGTAAGAATCTCGGATTGGGCGCTCCTGAAGAGAATAGAAACTGACTGTAATCGAATTCAGAATTCGAGATCATTATCAAATTTAAGATCTATATAATACAAGAATCTACTACATAGAAGTTCTAAATTCCATTGCAAATTTTAATAGATACAAATGTTCACTCATACATTAACGTGCTGAAGTTGATAGTTGTGTTAGTGGCGAAGGATTGCTATCATCTTAAATAAAGAAGTCAAGTATAATTATTACTGTAATAGCAGCTATTAGACGAGTGGCACGCTACCCCGTTGTTGTAATAGCTAAGTTTCATACAAAAACGTAAAGGCATTGTCGTTGTCACACGTGTCCTTATTACAAAAATGTACTTAAAATACAGAATATTAAAAATATCCAATTAACGAGCACCTTTAACAACAAAAAGACAGGGCCTCAAGTCTGCTATAATTGATTTTATAATTGTTGATTTTGACAAGTTTAGTAATACACTAATATAATGGCGTCATTATGACTTTCCAATGGTCGACCACTGACACTCCATTGAAAGAAGTGACATATTTAATGGCAGCTAAAATTTCGTACATATTGACAAATGAATATCTGACGTATACGGTAAGCTGCTAAAATTTTGAGTTCCTTTGATTAGTGACCTACCATTAGAACGTCACTGTGCAGTCATTGCTTTTAATAAACTCAATATTGTCATTCTACCACAACTCTATTACGCGACCATTGACCGATCAATAATCGCTCATTATGAATTAGCAGATTACGAACTTTTAGCAAAATGACAATGGGATCGTGTTGGAATGACGAATTTATGAAAATAGCAGACTTGGCCCCAGGAAGGACGTCACGTTAAGTGTTGATGTCAGTGCCAAGTTATATGTTGATTAAAATATGATCGGCGGACGGGAATTAAAATAATTAAATTCATCAATACAACCCTGTCAGCTCGTCTAACTAGTGGCTATTTCATAAGAAAGTTATTCAATAGGGTTAGCTCAACTAAGAGGGTTCTATTGATCATATTTATGATTGTAACTCAGTAAAGCCATATTAGCTACGGTCGCTAATCACATCTTAATGAAGTAATTTGAATTTCGCGACACGTCTCCTTTAACAATTTAAGGAGTTAAAAGATAAAAAAAATATAAATCGAGACGTCAAAAATCACATCGACATATAAAACTAGCTAGTCTCTTTGAAAAATATACGTCGAGCGAGAAAACATAACACTTAACAAAATAATAATAAATGCTACCTCAATGGTTCGAGTGTTAGACCGAAGTATCGTTACACTTACATCTAAAGTCAAACTTTCCCTATTTCTAACGTAAATAATGCTTTTGGCAGCAGCTGTCAAGATCTATTTATTTTGAGGTAATTTATTGAACGTTGATAGCAAGGCACTGGGCTGGAGAAACCGTCAGAGAGGATTAACCACCGAAGCCGGGCGGGAAACGTAAGGGTCCCATAGACTGGGGACCCATGGGATACGGGGTCCTCAAGGGGTGCGGGGCTCCCATGGGGAGCGGAGTCCCCATAGGGTGCGGGGACCCCATAGAGAGCGGAGTCCCCATGGGGTGCGGGGACCCCATAGAGAGCGGAGTCCCCATGGGGTGCGGGGACCCCATAGAGAGCGGAGTTCCCATGGGGTGCGGGGACCCCATAGAGAGCGGAGTCCCCATGGGGTGCGGGGACCCCATAGCGCGTCCCAGCGCACCCGCCATGTACCAGTGCGCCGCGTCCGGGTTGACGCGCGCCAGCACGCGGTACGTGTCGCACTCGGCCAGGCTCAGCGTCACGCCGGCCGGCGCCGCGCACGGGAACCACGCGGCCGGTGGGCTCGCCAGCGTCGGCGCCAGCGGGAACACGCGCAGCGGCACCAGGCTGCTGCTCGAGCGGGGGCTGAAGGGCCGCGCCAAGGGGTTGATGGCGGCGGCCTGCTCCACTGGAGGCGCGGCCGGGGAGCGGCTGGCAGCGCTGGTGCCCGGCAGGGGGGATGTACTGGGCCACAGCAGCGGAATGCGCGTGCCCAACTCGGATTCGGATTCGGGCTCGTGCTCAGGTTTGGGCTCTGGTTCGGATTCGGGCTCGTGCTCGGGTTCGGGCTCGTGCTCAGGCTCGAGCTCGGGCGAGGATTCAGGTTCGGGCTCGTGCTCAGGCTCGAGCTCGGGCGAGGATTCAGGTTTGGATTCGGGTTCGGGCTCGGGCTCAGGGTCAAGCTCGGGCTCGGGGCCAGGCGAGATAGACGGGCTGGACGAGCCAGGCGGGCTGGGCGTGCAGGTCACGTAGAAGTCGTGCAGCGTGGCGTCCTCGAGGTCGGGCGGCGAGGAGGGCGGCGGCGCGGGCGCGGGCGGGCCGGCGGGCGCGGGCAGGCCGGCGGGCGCGGGCAGGCCGGCGGGCTCCGGCAGGCCGGCGGGCTCGGGCAAGCAGGCAGGCACGTGGCGGCGGTAGGCCTCCACGTAGTCGAGAGCGATGCCGTCGCGCAGGTAGGCGTGTATCTCGCCCAGGTTGGGCGTGTCGCCGCTCTCGAGCGCCTCGAACCTCGGGTACAGGTAGCACTCCGCCGTCTGCAAGCAGCGCGAGGAGCGTGAGGGGAGAGGACTGTGCGCGAATCTCGAGGACGCGTGTGTCGCCGGTTGTACAGAACCCTTCCCCGAGGTTCGAGCGCAGCGAGGTTTACACACAGCTAAACTACTTATTCTACTAGCACGACTTAATTATCTAAATTGTATCTTCTATGATAACATTTATTAAAAGTATCCTATGTACAAATTGTATTACAGGACTAATACAAATCCGGTCAGCCGTTTTGATGTGAAGGAGTAAAAAAACACAAATAAACTTTCGTCTTTAAAATAGTAGATTAGTGTGATAGATACAGTCAACCGCACGTCTGTTTTAACACTTTAATCTGAATTAACGTGGTACAAAGTTTCAATTCAATAAGAGGGCAACTTATATTGGATTCATGACCACTTATGTGCAAACGGTAGATTTAGCTCGGCAGTCGCGCTAGGGTCAGCGCGGAGCTATGAAAAGTGAAGTACAAACATGAGATTAACTTCTGTACCATCTATTTTGTGGTACCTACAACTATTAATTACGCCTGGCTAGTGGCTCTGAATCACATTAATATTATAAAGGCGAAGTTTGTGAGCGTGCGAGCGTGTGCAGTGTGTCTGTTATTATGCTGAAAGGATTAGGATGAAATTTGGCACCCAGGTCAAAGACATGGCCTCATATCTCTGAATAGCAGATGAGATATCCCTGCAATTGTTATCTAGGCAGTATGTTCCCTTGAACAATATTCTAATTTCGCACGGGCGAAGCCGTCGGCAGCAGCTAGTAATAACCTATTACAGAACACAATACAACATCAGCATAGATAGATGCATGTAGATGATAGCAATCAATGGCCGCCCATCACAGCTCGTCACTTGTCAGAAAACCATTCCCATCTATATTAGCTATTTCCTGAACTATTATTCAAAGACACGAGATTATTATTGTAACAACTTCTCAATTATGATCACGTCGTCATCTCATATTATATCGTAGCACACTGCCCTTAGTGTTTGTAGTGAGGCGGTGCGGTTGACTCAACAGTATCGTTTCAAATGCCGTCTTGACATAGTCGAGTAAATATGTATTACTACAAAATATTTTCCAATATTCAATCAAAGAAAATTACTACAGTTTTGGATTATAATAGTGACCTTTCAAAGGTCTTTGATTGCGTTAATCACGAAACGTTGCTTTTAAAGCTTGAATAGGCAAAGTTGAACTCAGCTTGGTGAAATCTTTTTTAAATGACAGCCAACAGCAAGTTCAAATAACGATGTCAATTCTCAGAGTTCAAGAGTAAAAATGGGTGTACCAAAAGGCTCAATATTGGATCCTAACCTCTTTTTAGGTGTATATCAAAGATCTACTATTGTTTGCTGACGATACGTCGTCAATTTTTTAGATCAATAGACATTCCATAAACTTTGATGACGTAAGCTACTTTCTACAGCATGTCCAAAACTGGTTTACTGTTAATAATTTAGTATTAAATGAAAAAAAAACTAATGTGCATAAGATTTGCGTCATCGAATGGTAAAAGTAATAATTTTGAATTAGTATTGAACAAAGAGAAACTCGAATTCGTCGAGAAATTTCGTTGGTATGTAAAAACTCATTCTATGTATTAGGGGTTAAAAGTATGAAATAGCCGTTTGACCTGGGTGCCAAAAAACGGGTTGCTTTGAAGAGCAGTTAGCAGTTTTAAGCCTGTATACATCATTAATATTGCATACCGCTTGAGACACATTGTTTCCACGGTAGAACTCATATTACAAAATAATGCAAGTTTTCTTATATTTCATACAAAAATGGTTATAAATACAGTGATATTATAGAAAATACTGTTACGCCGTGAAACTTGAACACGCCATATTTTCGATGAAATCAACAGTAGCATCAAATAATTAAAACGCATTGCTATACGAAACGTCTAGAAGGGAAGTACGTACCCAAGCCTGGCAAGATCTACAAAAGTCCGACATAAAGTACCTACCACTATTATTATTAAAAAAGGTTTAGTAGGTAGGTACGTAGTAGTTAAGGGAATTCGTACCTTATGAAATTTACAATAGTCGAAATTCGCGTGAAAGGTGGTGGTAAATATTTGTAATAAAAATAATTTATTACCCCGCGATTCGACGACAATTTTCTGGAGACGTCGGTATCTAGAATGTTCTTGGCTTCGCATATAAATACGAGCTCCCGACCGGATGTGATTCAGTGGCACTCCAGCGAAACACCCGTTGTTGCGGGTGCCAACAGAAACCGCGAGCAGGGGGCGAAGCCCCGATCTCGCCTGCCGCGCCCCTTTAGAGGGACGCAGCGATTGCCCGAACGTTCATGTGATTCAGTTTATTTTCGACTGCGAAACGAGTGCGATACCTAAGTGTATGAAGTGATCTTACCTAACGACCTGAGCGATACTTAACGGAACTCTTAGTACATTGTGATTAGTAGTACTTGTTCGTTGATTAGACAAATTTGTTATTGTTTGTGGTGAATAAAGTTCTAGTAAACCAGCATTTACTCACGTTCGTAATAATACAAAACACAAAGAAACCAATAAATACCTAATTTTGAAAAAAGAATAACGTACCTTTATTATAAAGTTTATTTGAACTTATAATTTTATTCCAAGTCAATTCAAAGATATAAAGCACTCCAAAGCAACCCGTTTTAAAAAACGGCAATTTCATATTTTAACCCCTATTGAGAGTTTTGATTTTTTAACTACCCCCCCTAAAAAAAATTTAGTGACTTTTAAAAATGGTATGGAGGTTTCTTATTCCTGGGTTAATAAACATAAAACTTGGTACAAATTCTAATCAAAATTAATAATAAAAACTGTTATTATTAGTTTTTCAAAACTTCCCTCAAACTACGGTTTAAGGAGTGTTAAATTTTGTAAAAACATTCTCGCGAACGAAGTGGCTGGCACAGTGCTAGTCGTATCATGTACAGGGTTACTGGTGACGCGACGTATTCCTTGTAGGAATTCATGGTAGGGTTAAAATGCAACAAATAAAGCCACTAAATGTTCTACCGAAATTTAGTAGTTTTTGAGTTAGTAAGTTTTTAGTTTTTTATATGAAAAATCCCAGATAAAATCATTTGAAGCCAATTTGAAAACTATTTACGGCGCGACTGTACTGTATTATCATAATTGATACCGTAGCAGATCTTTGAAAAGTTCAAAAATGACTAAAACCTTGGCAAATATACCTAATCAAACATTTAATTTTTTGTAACTTTTACTATTATGTACTTCATACAATATAGAGCAAAAAAAATAATACTACGTCTGATGTACAAATTACTAGAAAAATATCCTTGTCTTATCAGCTATTCAGAAAGAAAATGATTGTCAATATTTTTGCATGTGTGGCATAGAAGATTTATGGGGAGAGGGTAAAATTGCGACACGGTCGTCGGCGTTAGTTAGTTTCAACTCTATGTCGCACAAGCTCATGTTTTGGTAATTAACTGTTGCCGTGTATCTTGCTCTTATGCTGTGCTATGCCTATATATAATTTATTAATATTTATGAAGATAAATGCTGATTATGGCCGCTTATTTTAATCCTGAAAACGCTGACGTAACGTACTGTTTGACGGACTTTGTAACGGCAACGCTGCTGAGGCGCGGAGAGAATATCAACTGCGTCTTTCCTAACCGCCGACACCCCCATGTTAGTATCCCACTTATAGGTATTGTATACCATGTTATGACCATAGTTCACGTAAAGTATAAAATATCACAAAATTTACAGGCACTCGAAAAGTTTTTTTAACTTTTCTAATGCAACCTTAATTGGTCCGAAATAGTTTTTAGCCTTATAAGAAACAAGATCGGCGGGCATCGAATATTTTTTTATTGTAAATTGCCCATTTTCTTGCCGAAAGCAATATTCGATCAAAAAGAAATTAATCTCCTAAGACCGTTTTTCGTCAGCGCTACAACGGTAAAGTTAGCTGCCCCACTGCTGCAAAAATTCGCCCTGTACTATATCTTTAACTAACAATTTGAATCATATCTAACTATCAACCAAAACTATGTTCTGTTTTTAAAGCTGCACCTGTAGCTTTGCAAAGAAGGAAATATGACGAGCTGTGAAGTTTGTAAGTTATTCGCAATATTTTTCATTTAAAGCGAGTCGACGACGCAGTATCGGGTTAGTGATCTGTGCTGGCGCCGGTGCTTGTGCGGGCGCCAGCCGATCGGCCTGCGCCGGGCCCGCAGGACACTGTGCGCCCGACATCTGATCCGACATCGACCGTGCGTCTGGGGACAGTGTGTCAGGCAACAGAGTCGGTTTGAGGTACGAGCCGCTGTCATCGTGAGTATTTCCGTGGTGCAGCCGCTCGTACAGCTCGGCCCGCTTGCGCAGCAGCGCGCTGCGCACGGGCGCGGCGCGCGGCAGCTCCGTGTCCGCGTCCCACGTGCGCAGGCGCCGCGGCCGCAGCCCCACCAGCTCCGACGCCGACGCGCTCACGTCGCTGGCGCTGTCCTCACTCACCAGCAGCGCCGAGTCGGCGCGCGGGTCCGCGTGGCCGGCGCGGACCAGCTCGGCGCTCAGGCACAGGTCTGCGGCGCCTTGCGTGTCGATGAGCAGCGTCTCCAGCACGTCTTGCTGCGCGTCCACGGCCACCACGTTGGCCACGAGGCGCTTGCAGTGCACGAGGCGCAGGAAGTGCGCGGCGGCGGCGTGCGGCCAGCGGCGGCCGGCGGCGGAGGGCCGCACGCCGCCCAGGCGCGCGCGCACGGCCTGCGCGGCCAGGCGCGCCCACGGGCGCCGCAGCACGCGCAGCGCACTCACGCTCACCGTCTCTACCGTGCCGTAGTCCACGTGCCGCACCTGCGAGAACCATGCGTGTAACACGCGCAGATCGTACATTCTTTTCGAAGTAGTACTGAAGAATAATACGTTATTCGTTAATAGTATTATTTCGGACGATACCTTGACGGTTTCCGAATCGAGGATCTTGACGATGACGGAGCGGTGCCAGTCGCTCTCGTAGAGCGTAGCGCAGTAGTGGCCCACGCGCACGGCGCCGCGCGCCAGCACTCGGTCGCGGCCCGCGCCGTTGTAGTACAACCTGCAACACCCAGTGCACGCTCTAGTTATAGACTCAATTTTGAAAATTGTTTGATATTGTTGCTTCAATTTAATGTTGAAAACCATTTCGTAAAACATTTATTTACCGGCAACATGTTTTCCGGAGAATAAGTACCTACGTTAGTGCTACAATAATGTCGTAGGGTATATACCTTCAACAATATTTAGATAAAGACAAAAACATGAAGAAGCATTTTCTAGATAGCGCAAGTCGTAACTGAAGATTAGTAAAATGTGAGCAGTCTCACGTCATCTCGTCCATAAGGTCCTCCATGGCGATGTTGTAGCGCTCCCCGAGGCGGATGAGCCAGAAGTGCGAGGGCGAGTACACCTCGCCCACCATGACCTCGAGCATGGCGCCGGGCCGCACGTCCGCCAGCGACAGCGCCGGCACCTGCTCCAGGCAGCGCACGCAGTCCTCCGGGAACACGTCGGGGTCCTGCAGGTAGCCGTGCCCAAAGCGAAGTACGAATTATGGCAAGTGATTTGTTGTGATATACAGGGTGTTTGGTGCATCGTTTGCCAAATAGGAATGGTCGACGGGAGGGGTCATCTGCTACCCTTTCAGACCTTAGGGGTCTGAACACTGAAATAAATTAATGTAAAAATGCAATTTCATTTTTTTTTTCTAGTAAAACCCACGAAAGTAGAGATACGAGACAGATTTTACCTTTTATGAGTAACATTTTTAATAGGTTTTTCAGGTAGGTATCATTTAAGCAAAAATATTTTTTAAATCATAATTTTGTATATTAGTCTTATATGACTCGATTCACAATTCTAGCGAATTCACAAAGTTATAAAAAGATTTTTTCAACGCACTTGCTCGGAAGGTGACTCTTATTGCACTGCACTTAGGTATATAATGGCACTCGTTACCAAACTGTGACATTTTGATTACGATTACGCACTAGTGCTATAATGAAGTTAAAACCTTTTTGTTTAACCTCTTTATTCGCAAAACAAATTTTGAATTCGAATAAAATTCCCATTAACTTATTGCGTTCAATAGTATATAAATTAGTATCTTACTTATTTCATCCAATTTACAAGTTAAAATGGACAAATTTAACTTGTACAAACGATTTATTTAATAAAAAACATTTAGTAAATAAATCGTATCGTATTCAAATGAAATTTGTCTATTTCTGGTCTATTGCCGCCATTTTAAGATGCGCGAGATTTTTAGAGTGATATTTTTTATTCCAGTGAAGTTCAGGGGCTGTATTACTTAAATAAAATTAAATACTACAAAATCATTACAAAATGTTACGTCCGTATTCTATTGTCACTACGAAACACATTATCGTAAAAACTTTTCACGCAAAAAAACATAACGTAAGACTAGGCAGTATGATCAAAATACCTTAGCCTTCCTCTAGGGGTAAATAAAAAAATGATGCGCCCGCTTATGAAAACAGATTTTTACCGCCATGTCACAGAAAATTTTACTAGTTTTACTGTTGTTTTCTTTCAAAGTGTATTGAAAAACGTCGTATGACACACGTGAGTAATTAATGATTACCGTTCTTGGCTCTCTTAAGACCCTCGCCACGGCTCGGGTCTAAATACCGCCTCGACGGTAATCACTAACATTACACACTTATATCATAATGTACTATTATGGCATGTGGCACATCACTAACAAGAGGATAAACTAGAGAATTTTTGAGGAAGTTGGAAGATTCCGGTCGCTTTTGGTTTTTTTTTATAGTCATATAAATAGCTGTAACTTAAATCTAAAACTTTGCAAGTAAATTAAAAAAAAAACTAGTTATTGTCACTTCACTACTTTAAAATTTAAAAGTACTATAATACAACACACATCTAAATAAAATAACAATTCAGAGTCTACGCCTTATTTATATATATTTAAATTTGTATTTGAATGAAAAAGAACAATGGTCATTCTCCTAACATGCTTGGACCATAAAAAATTAGTAAAACGTAACTTGATGAAACATTATATATCGTTTGATTTACCTGAATGAACATTACTAAGTAGGGCGTTCAATATATTTTTAAGAGTACGGGGAAACTAGTAAATAATTAAAATGTTTTTTAAGGTTATGTGGTTTATTAGTAATATGTAGCATATCAAAAAGACGTCAAAAATAGTTTTTGGCGGTATATCTTCGAGTGAAGTTACGAAACTTCACTCGGAGGCTGTTTTAATTATTCAAAAATTGATTCCTCAGAATGTTTACATCCTCAAATTAACTATTCATGCGAAGACATGGCTTAAAAGTCTTAGTATCCAAGCCTAAAATATTAAATAAAAAGTAAACAAACTTGTTTGTCAAAAATAGGGTGGCTCCATATTCGATTGATTTACGGCATTTTCAATTTTGAGATGCTAAATATTTATTTAATTCATGACTTAATTCAATTAAATAATAAAAAACAAAATAATCTGTTAGTGTCTTATCTTAGATTAAGTAAATAACAAAATTATAAACAGTTGACATAACCTTGGATTTAATTTCGATTTAGAAATGAAATCGATATCGACTTTAGAAGAAGTTTGGACTTCTCTAAGAACGTTAACGTTACGGATGCGTTCATAAATGAGATATTATCAAGCGTTCTAATAAACAAAAAAAATATATTTTTTTTAAATATGTAACTATTTTCCTCCTGCTTTTAAAAATAAACTGATGCCATCCGATAATCCGATGACATCATATTATATTATCATGACAGTCTCATTTCGGTAACAACACTTTTTTTTCCTGGTCCAAATTGACCTTTGGGTCTCTTTTTCATAAAACAATAAAAAGTCGATAAAAAAATATCCACAAGGCATGAGAAGTGTTCAGGGGTCTGAAAGGATAGCAGATGCCCCTCCCGTCGACCATTTCAATTTGGCACACGATGCACCAAACACCCTGTATATGTTACTGGCAATCTGTATAATCCAGTATTCTATACAATACCTAGGCAATGTATAGAATACCTAAAACGTGTAGGTAATGTATGAAATATTATTTATTTTATGTGTATATACGATTTTTGCGACATCATCAGACATCAGCCATATCTTTTTTTTGTTAATTTGGGTGTTTCGATTTTTTCACAGCTTCAAGGGACCACAGACTTGAGTACTTATATGGTTTCAATTTCAACTCGATACCTCCACGCGTTCCCGAGATAAGGGTCTTGACAGACAGTCAGACGGACAACAAAGTGATCCTCCTATAAGGGTTCCGTTTTTTCCTTTTGAGGTACGAAACCCTAAAAATAACCCTAACCTAACTAGTCCGTATTGGGGTGCCCTTAAATTACATCAATTCTGTAGTGACCCTACAAATAATCATCCCAGCACATCACATGACCGGCCGCCACCATTAGCGGCCCGCGGCCCCACTGGCAGCCCGGCGGCGACCGTAACTAATATGAAGACGTTCGGGCACTGACGGTGAAAGGCTGGTCACCCGGACTTCGGACAGTTTCAAACTTGGATCGCATCGGTATGGTATTGAAGAGTTATCAGCAATCATACGATCGATGATACCATACCGTACCCATGCGAGATACCCTGCGGAAATATAAAAGCGATGTTGGTCCAATAAATCATGCTTTTTGATCGCATACCATTCGCCTTTAATTTCCAAGAAACCTCTACCATCAACCTCTAAATTGGTGACCCCGATGAGATCTTAGAATCCTACGTAATTTCAAAAAGCCGACGAGATTCAACAAGTCATGGAGAACAGGAGTCAAGAGCTCTGTTTGAAGAAGATATCGACATGATCTCCGTCAAGTCTCGGATATCTCCATTCTGGCGAGACAAACTCAGACTATGGTAAGCACAGTTCGAAACCATGGTGTCCAGCCAAAAACTCAGCGAAGAAGGGAAGTTTGTACTTGCTGTGGCTCAACTCGAAATGTGGATGTCGAGCAAATTAGCGACATCATATTGTCTTCGGCCAGGATAGGTAGATTTGAAGAGTTGAAGACCTTATTATTATCCAATTACGAAGTGTCGGCGAATAAGCAGCCACAGAGATTGCTTAACGAGGTGGAACTAGGCGACTACCGTCCTTCCCAGCCACTGCGGCGTATGCGCGATCTAGCCCGTGACAAGATGCCCGATGAAATCTTCAGGATGCCTACCCTCTTCGACGAGAGCCCTATTGGCGGTCAGCGAAGAATTCAAATTAATTTCGCTGGCGGCAATGGCAGACAAGATGAGTGAGCAGACGAAAGAGGTCAACTCCCGTGTGTTCCTGCAGTCACGCTAGCATGACTCAATCGTCAAACCACGTCGCAATCGTCGACATCATCGCCTAACGACCAAATTTTGAATATGATCGAGGCACTTATGAAAGAGGTCGTTGCTTTGAAAATGGACAGATCGCGTAACAGCCATGGTGAACCGCAACGGGGCGGATACCGGTCAAGAACTCGTTCCAAGTCTACGAATCTTGACACATCCATTTGCTATTTCCATTGCAAGTTCGGCAAGGAAGCGTTTTGCTGTCGAAGACCCTGTAACTTCACGAACAAAATGAATATGACCCAGGAAAACTAGTTTCGACTTGGGCTACGACGGGACCCGAAGTCCACGACATAACCCAGCACCGTCTGTTCATAAAAGATTAAGCATTTCCTCATCGACACCGGCGCGAACGTCTCAGTATTACCGGTCAAAGCAAAGAAAAAACTACGCCAACTGAATATCTTTACGCCACCAACGGTTCACGAAATACCCTCCTACGGCGACCGCACCATGACGTTGAATATCGGATTACGTCGACCGTAAATGTGCCATTTCGCCGTCGCCGAGGTGACCAGACCGATATTGGGTCCGATTTTCTGCATAAGAACCAACTCACAGTAGATATACACGGACGAAAGTTGATAGACAAAAAAAACAGGCTTCAGCATCAACACCGTAGATGACCAGCAGCCATACCACGACCTGCTCGCGAAATACCCAGATATCATCCGACCAACCTTGAAGCTCTGTCACAGCGAAGTAGAACAACACATACAGACTACCGGGCCGCAATTATATGCGAAGGCACAACCCACCTCACAAGTACAAGGCAGCCAAGACAGGATTCGACTTCCCTACTCACGTCTTTTACACACATTGATTTTAAGTAATAGAACGTTTCATTTGCCCATTATTACCATTAATAAATATAGACCAAAATCTATATGCATTTTACATATAGCCGATAGATCAGCAGGTACTCTCATGAAGCAAGTACAAAGAGATGTTGTAATCAGATTTCCCTAAGAAACAACGCGTGATAATTTGCGGGGTGCGGGGGTGTTAGACTCCGTCCATTTCTTTATTTGCCATCTGCCAGTCAATAGCAAAACTACTCGCTCGTTCTGTCGATTTTATTTTGTAGTTACGTAACTATCTCACACCAGATGTCACTGAGTACAGGATGCAACAAGGTCGTACTCAGAATTACCAGGGAGTTCTGTGTTATTTTAAATTAATTTTGCGAACCATCTTGATACGTATTTTTTAATTGAAATAGTGATACTATTATTTTAGTAATACCAGACAAAATTAAAAGCAGCATGACGCATGATTTTATGTCCAGCGTATTTAATGTTTTAAATAAGACAGCCGCGGGACATTCGGTAAAATAATTGGCATAGTTGACGGTAGATGGCGGCCTGTTTACAAATTATATAAAATCTACAAAAATAATATTTTGGCGATTAAAGGATCTTTAGGAATGAATGCTGAACAAATTTCAGTACATATGATTATTAAAATACATTAAGACTGAGCATCTAATATCGGGTAGAATTACATTTGGAAACGCTGTCGCTAAGAGATTTTTCTAGAACTATTTTAAATAAATTACTTTAAAATAACTTACAAATTAAATGTGCATATATAGCATCAGAACGTCTATCCAAATATTTTTTACAGGATAAAACACAACATTTCATATTTTTTTTCTTCTATCGTGAATATGCTATAAAATGGATAGACTTAATTAAGCCACGCCCACCGTGATGACATCAGGACCTAGTTGCGATTCACAGTGCACAGTTGTTTACCCCATTTATTTATTTATTTATCCATTGCTTGCCACACTTACAGTATGCACCAAAGCGTATAGCAAGCCAACAAACCAACAATCTACGAACTAAAGAATTTTATACAAATATTTATCATTTCTTTACTGCTATAAAAAATATGTCAAATTTAGGTTCTTGAGCAATCAGGGCGTTCAGCAGATTGAGCGCCTGGGCTGCAGGGGGGGGGGGCCTTGTGCAATCTTGCATACGACGCAGTCCTGCGCGTCGAGCTCCCCCGCTGGCGTTAATATTATCTGTTATGCAGACGATACTCTGGTGTTGGCCAGCGGGGACACCTTCGATGAGACGCGGCCACACTTCGAAGCCTGGCTGAAAAGAGGAGAGCGCATCTCCTATAGGCTAACTCAGGTACTGACCGGGCACGGTTGCTTCGGTGAGTACTTGAATAGGATTGGACGAGAAGCCACGGCAAATTGCCACCATTGCGGAAGTGACCTTGACTCTGCACAGCACACCCTCGAAGAGTGCCCTGCGTGGGTTTCTGATCGGCAGGTTTTGGTTGCCAAGATCGGGCGGGATCTGTCTCTGTCAGCAGTAGTGAGGGCTATGCTGGCGGAGGCAGATAATTGGAGAGAAATGGCGTCCTTTTGCGAGACCGTAATGGTCCAGAAGGAGGCCCCTGAGCGGGATCGTGAAAGGACTTATCCCACTCGTAGAAGGAGGCGTCAGAGGGCCAACCGCCTCAACGCCTATAACGCTGAAACCCCGCTTGCAACATTTAAGGTAGGCGGGACTCCGAGGTCACGGGCTCTCACGGTGGCACAGTGATCACGTGCCACCGTGCACAACGAGGCTAAGGGGAGGCCTCTCACAGTCTCCTCAGGGATGTGCCCTAACAGGCGTTGTACAGAGGGGGGTTCCGAGTGCGGATGGTGATCACCGGGGTGGTTTTAGTGAGGTAAAAATCCCACACTCCCTGGTCTTTTCCCCAAAAGTCCAGGCGCCTTTTGAAGGTTTCCTCCCGAAAACAAAAAAAAAGGGTCATATCGAGCTGTTAGAGTACGCGATGGAGGGGCAAAGAACCATCTCCTCTTTGTACTTGCTTCATGGATACTCTATACAATCCCTAGGAGTTGCGTACATTACCCAGGTAAAGTATGTAATGGACAACAATAATCATAATATTTCATACATTGCACAGGACGTTCCAGGTATTCTATACATTGCCTAGGCATTGAATAGAATACCTGAATTATACAGATTGCTGGTAACATATACACTTACTTCACGAGACACCGTTTCGTTAAATATTTTGAAATAATCAAATGTAAGCAAATAAACAAGGTCGGTACCACAGATCATATCATATTCCGCGAAGAAAGAATCGGTCACGAATATTTATTCGAGACCGATTCTTTCTTCGCGGAGACATTTTGTAACACATTGAAACACAATTTTTTTTTAACTAAAATTAAATTGCCTTAAAATCTATCTTAAAAGATGAAACAATAAGTTATTTAAATAATTCGTAAACCATAATAAAAAAGAAACCGATCTGGAATTAAATAACATAGTTCTGTTTAACGCTGTGAAATAATTGTTTAATGTGACTTACAAAGTCGATACCGGGCAGCGCGTCGTCCGGGTCGAGCGCGACGCTGGCGGCGCTGGGCGGGCGCGGCGCGCGCGCGCGGGACACGCGCAGAGCGTGCGGCGCGTGCGCGGTGCGCGAGCGCTCCGTGAGCAGCCAGTCGCCCGTGTCCACCGGCCGCGTGACCTGCACGAGCGCCTCCAGCGCATACGCCAGACTGACGATGCTCGTGTAGCCGAAGCGCGCGAAGTTCAACTCGCGGTTGTAGCGCTCTCTGTGCCACATCACAAATACACTCAAAATCCCACTTATACAGACTTTGATAATATATACATAATTGAGCTATGTTAGTATTAGAGGTTTATGAAGCAATTCTAAGAGCATATCTGTAGCCCTAGTGAAAATGAATCAACTTTACATGAGACGCAAAAAACCATAGATGCAAAAAACATTCCGCGCGCTCCAAATTGCGTATCTCATGTTACATTTAGACCTCTACCTAATGAAATGCACGTGATATTACTTATATGTAAACGATATTTTGCTCTTTATTGAGTTACGAGTTATTTTTTTATGTAAAGTTAATAGCTTTTAAGGACGCTTTTACATTTTTAGACAAATATTTCGGTTTTTCGGGTACCATTATGACGCACTAGGAATCATAACTATGAGGATGTCATGGTATCAAACAAACACAATATATTCATCTCCAGGATGGCATAAAAAATATTATGGTCTCATACAAAGACATTAAATATATACTACCAATAGACAGGACATAGCAAACAAAATCGTAATCCGATACTTATTACCTAGTGGTCATAAGTCGCTCAGTCTAGTATGACACTCCTACACGTCAAGTCGTGTTTGTATCCGCACTATGCACTAAAAGAAAATTATTTTCTGAGAAAATATGCCGAACTACGCATTATGTTATTGCAAATCTTGTTTTGATAAAATGACTGGATCTAACTTCGGTTAATTTTCGTAAATAATAATAATAATAACATCCTTTCTTATATAACCATCTAAATACATTCATAAAACCACCACATTTACTTCCAATATACATCACACACGGAGTAACTTATATGATACCTAAAGATATAAATGACACCATAAATCCCGCAAAGTACCGACCAATTACTTGCCTACAAACCTTGTACAAAATATTTACAGCCTGCATAAGCGAAGTAGTATATGAACATTTAACAAAAAATAATATTCTAGCAGAACAGCAAAAGGGATGTCGTAAGCATAGTCAAGGATGTAAAGAGCAATTAACCATTGATGCGATAGCTATGAACAGCGCCGTTAAAATTAGAAAGGATATCCATACTATGTTTATCGACTATCAAAAGGCTTTCGATTCAGTTCCGCACAGTTGGTTATTACGCGTATTAGACTTATACAAAATCCACCCAACACTTAAACAATTCATACAAACGTCTATGTAGAACTGGCAAACTGTTCTTAAAATTAATTCGTCTTCGGCGACAGTAGCTACTGAGCCGATACATATCAATCGTGGAATTTTTCAAGGAGACGCTCTGAGTCCACTATGGTTTTGTATAGCACTCAATCCACTGTCACACTTGTTAGATAAAACAGACGTGGGATTCACACTGGCAAACAATAATACACAATACAAACTAACACACCTAATGTACATGGATGACATAAAGTTATATGCAGCTGACAAGGAGGCACTTTTCCGACTAGCTGATACAACACAGATATTTTCTGATGATATTTGTATGTCATTTGGAGTGGATAAGTGCAAAATCTTGTCAGTTGTAAAAGGTAGAATACAAAATAATAGTTACTCACTTGGATCTGGTGAACTGATTGAACCAATGGACGAACATAGTACTTACAAGTATTTAGGGTTTAAACAGTCCAGACAGATACAGCAAAAGCTGTCAAAACAAGAATTGCTAAAAAAATTCTCACATCGCCTTAACCTTATCTTAAAAAGTAACCTAACCTCTAGAAACACTATTAAAGCCATCAACACATCTGCAATACCTATTCTCACATACTCTTTCGGAATTTTACACTGGTCAAAGACTGACATCAAAAAAATACAGCGCACTCTCCATACACTCCTTACCAAGCATAGAAAACATCGTCCAAAATCGTGCATACAACGACTTACACTGCCACGCCAAGAAGGAGGGAGAGGTCTGATAGATATACACAATTTACATAATAAACAGATACATTCACTCAGAGTGTACTTCCACTGCAAATCAGAAAACTCATTACTACACAAACAGATAAAAAACTAACACCACTAAATCTCCAAAATAGAAACACGCAAATAAATGAACACATAGTAAGCACACAACAAAAAATTACAGCATGTTCTGACAAAGCCCTTCATGGAAGACACCGAAACTCCCTGAGCCAGCCACACGTCGATAAAATAATGTCGAACGAATGGCTTAAACGAGGCGAATTGTTTCCCGAGACTGAGGGTTTTATGTTAGCCATACAAGATCAGATAGTAGCTACTCGTAATTATAGAAAATACATCATGAAAGACCAAAATCAACAAACTGATTCTTGTAGACATTGCAACAGTGCCTCTGAAACCATCCAACATATAACAGGTGCATGTAAATCGTTAGCCCAAACCGATTATAAACACCGTCATGACCAAGTTGGTGCAATTATACCTATAATTTAGCATATAAACATAAATTCGTAACTGATATGGTACCGTATTATAAATATACCCCAGAAACAATTTTAGAAAGTCAGGATATCAAAATTTACTGGGACCGCACAATCATAACAGACAAAACGATTCATTACAACAGGCCCGATATTACTGTTCACGACAAAACCAATAAAACAGTGTATTTGATAGACATAGCAATACCTAACTCACACAATATCCAAAAAGCTCGGTAAGTATCAAGATCTCGCCATAGAGATTAAAACCCAATGGAAAGCTCGAACTGTCCATATTGTACCGATTGTTCTCTCGTCTACTGGAGTAATACCAAAATCACTAACACAGAGCCTCAACACTCTACAGATGCCAGCTCAAATATTCTACATGCTTCAAAAAGCCACAATCCTCAACACCTGTCGGATCACTAGAAAGTTCCTGACTTCTTCAAAACTCACGTCTACCTTTTCAGTTTAAACTCCACCTTATATACTTGGCCCCGGCCCGTGTGTAAGGCTTATCTCTCTTAAATGGGAAGAAAAAATAAAAAATAATAATAATATTCACACAACTATCACATAACGCCGTCTAGTCTCAAGCTAAGCAGAGCTTGTGTTATGAGTACTAGACAACTGATAAACATACTTAAATATTTCTAAATAGATACATATTATAGATAAATTACACCCAGACACAGAACAAATGATTGTGCTCATCACACAAACATTTGTCTTGGGTAGGAATCGAACCCACGACCTCCGGCATAGCAGTCAGGGCCACTGACCACTAGACCAACACGTCAGTCATCAAATATTTCAATTTGCTGATTTTGTGATAACGCCATCTTCAAATTCAAATTCAAAGCATTTATTTCAAATAAACCATTTACAGGCACTTTTGAAATTTCAAGAAGTCAGTCAGTCAGAAAAAATGATGCTAATTGCACACTCCAAAGCGTAGATCTCTATGGAGAAGAATGTGCAAGAAACTCCATGAACACTCTTTTCAATCGTGTTTTGCAATTACAAATATCTCTGTTACATGTTTCTTGTCGCTATCATGTGAGAACAATGTCAATAAAGTAAAAATAAAAACTAAATATAGATATTAAAATAGCAACTGGCAGCTAAGAGATGACCAGTCTCAACTGACAGCGCCCGTTCACGGACCTGACGCGAATATTAGCACCACTCAGCTCAACCATTTTGAAGGGAACCGAATGATCCAACACACGCGCCACCATCATAAAATAGCTCCATGGTACTCACATTTACAAACTTTGAAAAAAATGCTTCTACATTATACAATACTAAATACAATAATAATTAACAACAATGATATTTTAAAAATTAAAACAAAAAAACATTAAAGAATAATAATAATAAGTTTCAAAACTAATCAATTTGTACACCCCGATGGTAGTGGAGCTGGACCAGCATTGAGCCAAGCGTTTTTATCTTGAATATAATCCTCCATCCTTATAATATGCTTGCCTGCATAGTGTGCAGACGTAGGTAGGTATAGCAAAATAGATAGTCGAAATGTGTTAGGTTAGATAGAACAACGAAATCTTGAAGCTTTGGTTTTGGTAAACGTATTTTGTTTTGTAAAAAGTCATAGAACAAAAGTTGTCGTTTATGATGTTAATAATACAGTCCTGCCAGGTTCTTAGTGTTTTACAAAAAACCCTGTATAATTTACCCCCGAGCGCAGCGTAAGAATTAACATAGATTCAATTCAATTCAATTCAATATCTTTATTGTGGAGCATAGGTTTGTACATAATACAGGTCTTAAATAATTAAATAGATCAGCTATGTCCCGCCCTTAGGGCATACAATAGTTAAATAGGTACATTATTTTTAAACAATTATTAATATTTGGCATAAAAATAAAAAGATAAAGCCAAACGAAACGAATTAAGGTAGGTATACATCAGTAGGCTGAACACATCATGACTGAGGGGGGCGATATTGGAGCAGTGATTTGTCCAATAAGAAATCTTTTATAGAGTAGTAGCACTTGTCTACTAACAGATCATGGAGATTCTTTTTAAATTTTTTCATTTCCGTAATTATTCTGATAGGCCCAGGAATATTATTAAAGATGCGTGTAGCCATACAAAAGATACTTTCATGCATAAGATGAGTCTTACTAGCTACTGTACGCAATTTGTCTTTACGTCGTATACGTGTGTAGTAGTTAAACATGTCAATATTATTTCTTACAAACACTGCGGTCTCAAATATGTAGACACACGGCAGTGTAAGTACGTTTATCTTTTTAAAAAATGGCTTACAGGAGTCAGTTTGACATAAATTAAATATGGCCCTAATGCAACGTTTTTGAGCAATGAAAACGCGCTCTTTGTCTGTACTGTTGCCCCAGAATATAACGCCATATCTGAGAATAGAGCTAACATAACCGTGGTAGGCTGTTAGTAAAGTAGCCTGATTTGCTATTTTTCCCAATCTGTGAAGTGCGTATGAAAATTGTCCCAGCCTTTTGCATACATGGTCAATATGAAGTTTCCAATTAAGTTTGTTGTCAATATGTAACCCTAGAAATTTTGTTTCTTCTGTCTCTTCAATGTCGCTATCTAGGTAACTGATTTTTAATTTACCCGTGCGTTGAGTTCGTATTTTGAAATTCATTATTTTAGTTTTGTCAATGTTAATCATTAAATTATTTATTTCAAGCCAGTCTATTATTGATAATATTGTTTGGTTAATGTCAGATTCTATGTCAATTGTGTTATCATTAACAAATAATACAGTGCTATCATCAGCAAACAGTGTAATGTCATGATTTGTGACCGAAGGCATGTCATTTATATAAACAAGGAAGAATAAAGGACCCACGATGGTCCCTTGAGGAACGCCAAATTTAGAAGTTCCAGATTCAGAAGTATATATTTCTTCCGTTTTAGTAATGGGGTTTAACCTCCTTACTTCTGTGAATTGTTGTCTGTTGCTAAGGTATGATTCTATAAGTTTGTACACATTACCCCTCACACCATATGCATACATCTTTCTCAAGAGAATTTAGTGGTCAACACGGTCGAAAGCCTTCGACATGTCCATGTATAACGCGACAGCTGGCAGTCCTTTGTCCAAGTTAGTCATTACCTTTTGTAAAAAGTTGTATATTGCCATATTTATGGATTTGTTTTTTCTGAAGCCATACTGACTAGACGTTAGAATGTTATGTGTTTCAAAGAAAGTATAGAGACAGTTAAACATCACCTTTTCAAAATTTTTTGCAAAAATAGGTATCAGAGCTATTGGCCTATAGTTGCTTATGTCAGTTTTTTCTCCTTTTTTAAATACTGGCTTTATAACAGATAATTTTAGTTTGTCTGGGAAAGTACCTTGCTCTATACATAAATTAATAATGAAGCTTAACGGTTCAGATATAATATGGGCTACATCTTTAACAATGTTTGTCATAATGCTATCATAGCCGGTACTGGTTTTATTTTTTAAAGCAATTATTATTTTATTAATGTCATCAGGAATAGTCGGTGTCATAAAAATTGAATATAGAAATCTGAGTGAAATGAGAAAATCAATTCGTCCAAAACAAAGATAGTAATAGCTAATGTAATGTACTGAAACATACTAGGTATTACGTAGTGAAATACCTAAAGTGCTACTTTATCGAACCTGGTTTTTTTTTTCTTATCAGTGTTGGAATAATAAAATAAACTCATTTTCATCCGTACTCTCAACAAGGTTCAATTGAAAACTAGCATTAGGTAAAAACCCTACAAAAACTACGTTAATTCACAATCGGATCCCTAAATTGATAAATGGTTTTCACACACGCACAATATTTTTGAGAGACCTATCTAACGACATCCCACACTATGGAATAGTCTAGAAAAAAAAAAACCCACTGTACGTGTGGACACCAGAAATGGTCGTACGCAGTGGCTCATTTCCCACTTTAAAAAACCTGGATAGGTACATGTTACAGTTAAATGCACTGTATATTTTATCTTAAAATAATAAGGAATCATAGTTTATATAGCCATATTATATTTTTAAGGGTATTTTTAAGGAACAGATCGAGTATTTAATTTACCTACTTTCTTCATACATAGTTTGATTTTTGTTTTATTCATATCAAAGGGAGGGAGGGGGTTGTGTTGTCGGATAAATTAAATTCAAGTACAAAGTGTACTAAGAAATCTGGTCGATATTTCTCGGTGACGATATGGTACCTACTTATTTTTCACTTACGGCCAGCGTTTGAAACTGGGTAAATATATAAGTACCAACGTATTGCACTCTAATCAGTAATCACTGATACCAAAAACACAAACTTCACTCAATCTACACTAGAAAAAAACTGGGCAAGTGCGAGTCGGACTCGCGCACTGAGAGTACCGTACAAACTTGAAAGGTAAATTGCGGTTTACGATTTATGACGTTATTAAAAAAACTACTTATTAGATCTCGTTCAAACCAATTTTCGGTGGAATTTTGCATGGTAATGTCCATCATATTATATTTTTTTTTAGTTTTATCATTCTCTTATTTTAGAAGTTACAGGGGGAGGACACTTTTACCACTTTAGATGTGTCTCTCGCGCAAACTATTCAGTTTAGAAAAAACTGGGCAAGTGCGAGTCGGACTCGCGCACTGAGGGTTCCGTACAAACTTAAAAGGTAAATTGCGGTTTACGATTTAAGACGTATTAAAAAAAAACTACTTACTAGATCTCGTTCAAACCAATTTCCGGTGGAAGTTTATAAGGTAATGTACATCATATATTTTTTTTAGTTTTATCATTCTCTTATTTTAGAAGTTACGGGAGGGGGGACACACATTTTACCACTTTGGAAGTGTCTCTCGCGCAAACTATTCAGTATATAAAAAAATGATATAAGAAACCTCAATCATTTCTGAAGACCTATCCATAGATACCCCACACGTATGGGTGTGATGAAAAAAAAAATTGAGTTTCATTTCTACGTATGGGGAACCCCCAAAATTTTTTTTTTCTGTTTTTTTGTCAAAATCTTAATGCGGTTTACAGAATACATCTACTTACCAAGTTTCAACAGTATAGCTCCTATAGTTTCGGAAAAAAGTGGCTGTGACATACGGAGGGACAGACAAACACATGACGAATCTATAAGGGTTCCGTTTTTTGCCATTTGGCTACGGAACCCTAAAAAATAATATTAGAAACCTCAATATCATTTTTGAAGACATATCCATAGATACCCCACACCTATGGGTTAGATGAATGATTTTCAGTTCTAAATATGGGGAACCCCCAAAACTTAGTTTTTTTTCTAATTTTATGTGAAAATCTTAATGCAGTTCACAGAATACATCTACTCACCAAGTTTCAACAGTTATAGTTTCGGAAAAAAGTGGCTGTGACATACGGATGGACAGACAGACAGACATGACGAATCTATAAGGGTTCCGTTTTTTGCCATTTGGCTACGGAACCTTAAAAATAAAATAATACCTTCAAGTATCAAGATATGTTTGGCTAAAGTATAAAATTGTGCGAACAATGTATTCTATGTATGCGTGCTGTGTGCGTACGCGTAATGTTGATGTGTTGCGACTAGTTTACCTAAAATTGAGCGAGTGAAAAACGTATAAGCGTCCTTAAGAGAGTGACTTATATTAACTGCAAAATGAATTCCTTGGGGGTAATTTTTTTTGTTTATGCTTGCCGTCCGTAACCTACGGTTGCCGTCGACGACTTGGGCTGGTCCGGACGGTTACCGGACGGTCGGACGGCGAGCTACCCATTGATCGACGTCCGCAAGCCCGCGCCTACGGTGGCCGGAAATCGGGATCTGGATCCTGACAGCTGGAGCGTGAAGGCCGTTCCCTCGCGCGTGCGGCCACCTCCTTTGCTAGCATTAATGCTTCGCAGGAGGTGACCGCCTGCCACTCCTCCTAGCTCCGGACCATGGCGTGTACCTAGAGCCGGCGCGAAAGATCGTTGCCGCCGATCGCCCTCACGAGGACACAGTTGTTCTTCACCCAAGCGGAGCACACCTCTACCGTATATGCTCCACTGTGTCCTGTACTTTTATGGCCTAGGTCACAATAGTTATGAATGTAACTTGAACATAAAAAAAAAAAACAAAAATGTAAAGATCGGAGGTAAGTTGATTGAAAATATTCTTCAAAATTAGAATTCAGTGTATTTGAACGTTAGAAACTATTTTAAGGAATGTTTGTTATTATTTTCCATCATTTCTTTTATATAAAATTAATAATATTATTGGATTAATAAATTACAAATAATAATAAACTAAAAATGTTACTTACTAAAATCGCTAATAAAAGGTATCTGTCAATTAGGAAGGGTTTTAAGTTGACATAGAGTCCGACCTAGAGTCATAACCCCGCTCCCGCTTGTCCCCTCGCTGCCCGCTAGTGCATTTGGCAATTCAAATGCACCGGAATTGCGATCAGCCAATCACAAACCACCTCTACCCCGCGGCCTCCTCGCAAATCTGTTTCAATCTGTTTTGTTTTTTGAGTAATTGTGCCGGCCAGCTTATATGCATACGTAATAATAGGGGTTAAAGTATGAAATTGCCGTTTTATTGTAATAGGTACTTCGAATTGACATAAAAACTTCATGGTTTGAGATTTTTGAGTGAAACTTTTTTCACATAGTAGATACCTATGAAGTTTACAAAAAATAAAATAACCGACTACACTAAAATAATCAAAAAGTTTTTTTTTATTTCAGACTTTTTAGTTGCGATACACTTATAACCAGATTGTTTAATTACTGAGTTCCTGTGCCTACCTTCCAGCTCCATCATCAGATCAGTTCGATAGTACCTTATAGCCAAACTGGATGTGATGACAATTCCAATAAACCCAAACACGCCATGTTTGGGCTTATACGGAGTTCCAGTGCCTACCTTCCGGCTCTATCATCATCATTAGTTACCTTTGATGATACCATTTTCAACATAACTATTCAGAACCATTTATTTATTTGTATGGTCATAGTCGCTTAACTAGCTACTTGTGATATCTATGTGAGTATGAAGTTCGGTTGGCCATGTCTGGTCTTCTTCATCATGTCCACTTCATCAAATGCAGTTAAAAACAGTTAAAAAGTAAACTGTAAATAAATGCTTAAGTCCTCGATGAAAATACCAAAATAACTATATGGTCTATAATATTTGAGGAGTTCCCTCGATTCCTCATGGATTCATCATGAAAACTGGATTTTGAAAAAAATTGAATCAATCTGGAAGCATAACTTCTAAGGGAAAAAAAAATTGCCAATCGGTCCTTAACCTGTTGTATGCCAGAACGCAGATGTACGCGGGACACAATGGCCTTTTAATTGTCTGTAATTCGCGAAAGGTTAAACGACGGAGTTCTGAGGTAACAAACATAATTTAAAAAAAATTAATACAACCGAATTGATAAGCTCCTCCAGTTTTGGCAGTCGGTTAAAAATGTGCAACATTCGATTATCGACATTCAGTTGTTTTTTATTCAGCTTAGGCAAGAAAGATCGGCTCACTGAACAAACACTTCTTGTGTTTGTTCAGTGAGCAGTGTCACAATGAATATCACGAATACTCCTCTGTGCAGAGGATGTCTGGAGTCAGAGGAAACTGTCGCGCACGTGCTCCTCGAGTTCACAGCCGTCAACGAAATAAGAACACGAACCTTGGGAGCACCGAATTCACTCATAGGTGCCCTGAGCAAACTGAAAAGACTCATCTGTTTCTGGAGTGATGTGGGCTGGTTGGAGTGAAGGCCGCAATGGTCCGCCAAGGACTAAGTGCGGAAACTAGACTACAATAGATAGATAATCTGACGCCCTCGAGTTTTTCCGAGGAACGGTTTTTTTTTCTGGTTTGAAGAAAAAAACCTATATTAATGGTGCATATGTGGTAGGGGTTCATTACAGGGTGCAACTGCCTGAACCCATTGTGCTGCTCCTCTTCGGATACCTACGCAATCTGGTAAAGTAACGCACCAGAGATCTACACCACAAACTATGGGTAGACCATAGTGAGTGCAGGCAGGCCAAGGAGGCACTTCCCTCCATTGATGGCCGCTTCACGAAACAGGCCCTACGACTGACTAAACCTCATTGGCGCAAATTGTCGGCCGTAACAACTGGTCACCACGAGACCTTTAATAAACCTTTCTGTCATAGGAGTTACAGACAGCCCATTCTGCAGAGCCTGCATGGAGAAGGACGAGACAGCAGCTCATCTGCTTTTAAGCTGCCCAGTGGTCGCTTGATACAGGGCAAAGTACTTCGTAAACCCAGGTACCCTCCGTGAAATGGTCAGTAACACCAAGGCACTGCTTGACTTTCTTGAGGAGCTAGGGTGGATTGAATGACACATTTGTCCCACCCCTTCGCAATATACACGCTTTAGTCATGGAGTTGCGGACACCAGCCCGAAATACAAATACAAAAAAAAAATATAGTAAGTAAGCCTATGTGTATGTATAGGCATAACCCTACGGCAGCCATTTTTTTCATTTCGGAAGTAAGTATTTTAGTTTCTGGAAATTGTACACTAATATTATAAAGAGGTAGTTTGATTTTTCGTTTTTATGTTTTTTTGTTTGTAGGTGGTGATCTCTGAAAGTTCAGGTCCCATTGCTAAAATTTTCACCGATAGAACGCTGCTTTATTCTTAAGTCCTATGTCACTTAAGAATAAAGCAGCGTTATGCCTATATTTAATATATTTGGGCGAAGCGGCAGGCAAATGCTAGTAATTTATAATATCCTTTACTTTCAAGACCCCAAAAAGCATCAGCAACTTTCCGATTTAGTTAATCAATTGATAGTAATAGTACATTCAGATTTTTAATTGCGGGTGTGTGCGTGATTGTGTATTTATTGGTTTTAATGAACTGCATGTCGATACCTCCTAAGTATACTGAGTCAACTAACAAATTTAGGTATTTTTATATAAACGTACATGATAAATCGTAATCTTAACGCTTGTGTTAAAAAAAAAT
Source organism: Mythimna pallens (assembly GCA_961205895.1). NCBI lineage: Eukaryota > Metazoa > Arthropoda > Insecta > Lepidoptera > Noctuidae > Mythimna > Mythimna pallens. The sequence goes on along the minus strand of OY540842.1, from coordinate 23,298,642 downwards.
AAAAAAGAACAATAATTACCGAGATAATTTCACGTATACTAAATCAATTTCAACATCAGTTAAAATCGTACATTGTAAACTGATCTAAATAACATCGTACCAGTGTACGCGCGGCGTGAGGGGGGACGCACCGATACAAGTTTATTGCGGCTCAGTATACGATGAATGGCGGCGAGTGCGCACGCAATTTTAGGTAATATTCTGTTTCGTAAAGTTACTATTATACGGTGGGTAATGGTGTCAAAGATTACCGGTTCTGGTCAGACAACTGTGGAGGCCAAAATAGAAACAGAATTGTATTCTTAATGTATATGTTAGCTAGTTCGAAGTTTGTTATAGATACTAGTCATCGCTTTCTAGTAGTGGGTCACACTCAAAATGAAGGCGACAGTATGCACGCTTTAATTGAAAGACAGACGAAAGATAAGATGCTTTATACGCCTGATCAATGGTATACAGCTTTTAGATTTGCCAAATTCGATGAAAAGCCATACAAAGTTACTGAAGTGTCTCAGGATTTAATTAAAGATTTTAAATCAAAGCTAAAACTTATAAACAACTGGACAACTACCAACGATGGATCAAAAATGCCTTGGAATAAAGTAACGGAAGTACTAGTTAAAGCGGAATATCCATTTAGGCTGTTTTATAAAACGAGTTACCAAGATGATGCTTACAAGTGGATAGATTGTGTAAAGAAACCTAAAGCTACACGAAATCGAAGAGAGATAAATATTGATATAGATAATATTTCTTTAGCTTATCAGACACCCATTCCTATTGACCAAAATAAGCACAAAGACTTGATGGATCTTTGTAAGACACTGGTAATTCCTAAGGAGTATCATTTATTTTTTAATAATATGATTTCAACGAACTCTAATGCAGCTAACGACAGCGACTCTGACTGATCTCTCATTTTTAGTACTTATTATTTTTATTGACGTACTAGAGAAGTACCTGTTTTAGTTTTTTTATTTTGATTGATTGTTTATTGTTTTTTTATGTAACTTTGATGATGGAACATTGATAATTTGTTAAATATTGATTTGTTTTTACTTGTAGCTTATAGTAAGGCTACTATGTTAAAAAGAAATTCCTACTTAATTATGGCGAAAAATACATTGTGATTCTTCAAAATGAGTTGTTTTTGGTTTATGATTCTTGTTCTTCTTCCTAGCTTTTATTAATCCCACATATCGTAAGGTATTACAAAAAAAAATACTAATAAAAAACCTCGGTAAATTACATTGGTCCAGTATATTTTGAGGTTTCAAATGTTAACATTGCTAAGCACTTTCCTAGTATAATGAGTCAAGTGATAAATTTTCAACATATTATTATTAAGTGAGACCGAAAACCCCGAAAACAAACAAAAGTAAAATTATATTAATAAAATGACAATCATATTTCATGTGATTTTGGTGTAAAGGATGGATTTTAATGGACAATGTACATGAATATAACTGGTAGTTAAACCATTTAACTATTGAGTCCCGCCGGCGTATACCCAGTCATGTACATAAAATGTCATTTAAAAACAAAAATCAGCAAAATCATTTTATACAAGAGCTTACAATTTTTATTAAAAAAACATTTACTTTATTTCGAATTAATTTAGTTTCATTAAAATATAAACGATTTGCCTTTAAATCACTCTCCTATAATAAATAACTATAATGTCAGTTGACTCATTATACTTAGGAGGTATTGATGTGTAGTAGTTAGAGTGTGGTGGGGGGCAAAATGCAGACACATAGTTCTGATACACTTTCAAGTGATGGACACATGAGTTCCACATTAATTCCAAACAACTCTTGACCCTAGTTCAGATTCTGGTCTACCTGACTCATCACACACACCCACACACTCAACATCACAGCCAGTGATGGCTCTAAGGTGGCTGTCTAAAGAAACACTCACCTGTAGAGCCTTATAAGATCTGTGCACCACACTCCCTCTGGCGCTGCAGAGATCAGTTCCATTATTTCAGATTTCAGTTCCTCAAACTGAAGAGCCTTTGTACTGTTGTTACCTGAAGAAAGAAGCACTTCAAAAATATACACCAGGAATTAACAATAATTAAATATAGTACATTTAACCCTGTAACCGCTTGCGTTTGATTGCTCCAAAAGTGTTTTCTTGTCTATTTTGCCAGGGTTGTGTGTTTGGTTGACCGGGTACTCCATCTCATTTAGCTCTTTAATTTTCATTGATTATAGAAGAGCTAATGAGGACTGTTTGGTTATGGATATGCAACCCTGGTGAAAATGACATGAGAGTGTTTGTCGGATAAATCCAATAAAGACAGTTATAGGGTTAAGAAATGTAAACCTTTTATCTGAATTAACAAAACTTACTAGAAGATGTATGTTTCCCTGAATCATCATCTTGAGATATAGACAAAGCTCCATCTATCTCCGAAAGGGCCTCTTCATTATTTTGAAAACTATTGTACAGTGGGAGACGCTTTTTGAGGAAATTCTTAACATCATTACTAGTCACTGTTGTGTTCTTGTGGTTGTCAACATTCTCTTTGTTCTTGTTGGCGTACTCTGCAATAATATCTGGAGCTTTCACCTCTACCTCTTTTGGCTCTTCAACTTTAGATGGTGTGTGTTTGACAAGTGAATTGTAAATGAGATCTTGTTTTGGTGGATTAATTCTAGCTTCTGCTATGCTTCTCCTTTTTGTTTTACTGTTAGGGTATCAAAAATTAAATATTTAATTTACAAAATTAGTAAATTTTATGTATTTAAATTTATTGTTCAAGGTAAACAAATAGTTTATTCAATGCTTACACTTTTGCTGTAGATGGTACTTTGGATCTCTGTACAAAATTATCAATGTGTTTTGACGAGTCTGGTACAATCACAGTGAGTATAGGGTTTGATACAGGACCGGACAACTGAAAACAAAAAAAAAATATGCACAAAGTTGTAACTCAAATTTTATATTATTTATGTCTATATATCTATCAAATTGTAACTTACAATGGTCACAAGTTGGTAAAAAGATACCTATATTTCTTGAAAGACTAGAATGCCATTCAAAGTTAATGAAATAAGTTATGTGAAGGTTGCAATTTGGTTTTTCAATGGTAAAGATATAATTTTATTTTATTATCAGGACAGAGGTTGGGTCAGATTGGGTTAGTTAGCAGATTGGCAGAACTCACCAGGAAGCTGTCGCTGCATCGCTCTCTGAGGAAGGTGACGAAGTCCCTATAACCCATCTTGCCTAACGGAATGTGTGTACCTAACAGCTTCACGTAGTCTCGCATTAACGTGCGTGAATCCATCTGAGTCGGGCTTGACACCACCAGAGACCGCAGCCTTATTTTCACCTCTTTTAGTAGCTCTTCTTCCATCTTTGCTGACATTCACGAACTAACGCCACTCACATATAGCTTTACACTAAAGCTGTATTAAGCACTAAGTCTAACCAAATGATTGTTTTTAATTATTAACACGTTAATAAAAACAACCATTGTATTTAGTGGAAACCCAAACACAGAAAAGTGCTAAGGTGCTGAGGCACTATAGGCAGCAAAAAGTATAGTTAGTAGTGATGTGCCGAATACGGCTTGACTCGAGTCAGACTCGATTCCTGCTGTGGACTCGCTGACTCGAGTACAAATTTATATTTATTCGAGTACGCAAGACTCGATTCCAGGACTCGAGTACGCTAGACTCAATCCCAGGACTCGAGTCCAGGATTCGAGTCCAGAAGTGTAGTCTAGAAATTCAAAACCAAAAGAGTCAGTTATACCTTTTAGAACAAAAAGGAAAACTTTAGACAGCATGTAGTTTAGGTTTAGGATAATGACACAACGATTATTTATCAACCATTTTTATTGTAATTAAATATTTCTAATAATAATAATAATATATTTATTTGCTAAAAAACATGGTATAAAAGGTGGTAAAAAGGTACAAATATGAGCAAACATGTTTCGCTAAGTATTAGCATGCAAATTTTCTATGTATTTATCTACATTAATTTCTTTTTTCAATGTAATCCTTTACACAATAAAAATTATTAATCAATAACCATTGATACAATTTTTTTTTAAATAATCTAATGCCTAGAGTTTTTATATCACTTGGTAACTTATTATATAAGCGCACGCACATTGTAACGCAGCTTTTATTATATTTGGTCAACCTAGGAATATTGCTTAGAACGAGCCTGTTGGGGTCTCGTCGGTTACGAACATTAATGTCGTCTGCCTTAACAAATAAATTCAGATTTTTCCTGACAAACATACATGTTTCGTAGATGTAAAGAGCCGGTAGCGGTAATAAATTAAGTTTTTTGAATACAGGTCTACATGATTCATCTGGTTGCAGGCTGTAAATTGCCCTAATGCACTTTTTTTGCGCAACGAATGCTCTGTTGTGATCTGTACTGTTACCCCACATTATAAGACCATATCGTAACAAAGATTCAACATAAGCGTGATATGATATTATCGCCGTTTTTGTGTTAGTTATATTTCTAACCTGTTTGAGGGCATACACGAACTTATTAATTTTTTTAGACACAGTGTCTATATGGGTTTTCCAATTAATATCTTGGTCTATAGTTACACCAAGAAATTTTGTTTGTGTCACTTCATCAATTTTGGGTACATTTAGTTTTATGTTATGTTTAGGGTTATTTGATTTATTGAATTGTATGTACACAGACTTATTTAAATTTATTGACAAGTTATTTATGTTTAACCATTCTATTAGTTTTTCTATTGTGTTATTTATTTCAAACTCATGATCATTTACTGTGTTATTTTTTCTATCAGAAGATACAATAATGGCTATATCATCTGCAAATAATATACATTTATGATTTGTAATATTAGTAATAGAGTTTATATATAGTAGAATCAGAATTGGCCCCAGGACACTTCCTTGTGGCACGCCGTATTTGTTGCATTTATATTCGGATGAGTATGATGTCATGTCGTTATTTTCATTTATTTTGGTAATGGTTACACGCTGTTGTCTATTATTCAGGTATGACGATATCCATTGAAGAGCAGGCCCTCTTATACCAATTTTTTCTAACTTCTGCAGCAATAAATTATGAGACACAAGGTCAAAGGCTTTAGACAAGTCAAAGAACAAGCCTGTAGTAAAATAATTTTTGTTAAGGTTTGTTAAAACAGTATCCATAAGAGAGAAGACAGCTAAAGTAGTGGATTTATTTTTTTGAAATCCATACTGTTCGTTTTTAATTATATGGAATTTATTGCAGTAATCAATCAGTCTCTTATACATACATTTTTCAAATATCTTTGACAGGATGGGTATAAGTGTTATCGGTCGATAGTTATTTACATCTGTTTTGTCTCCCTTTTTAAAAAGTGGTTTTACTATAGATAGTTTAAGTGCTTCGGGAAAAGTGCCAAGTGAGAACGATAAATTAACAAGATGTGTCAAGATTGAGATGATTTCATTTACACATGATTTGATAATTTTGGTATTGATTTCATCATAACCTGAAGAGTTTGTATTATTTAGAGATAATATTTCGGACAGAACTTCGCTTTCGGACACAGGTTTGAGAAACATCGAATGAACTGTTGAATATTCAATGGAATTATTTTTCGTATTAGTACAATTTTGTGTCATATTGATGTAATGTTCATTGAAAACCGATGCTATTTCAACAGGATTTGTTATTTTTGTGTTGCCTATATTAATTTTATCTATATTATCTTTGAAGTTGTCATTATTAATTTCATCTTTTATTACTCTCCAGGTAGCTTTGCACTTGTTTTCATTATTATTTATGTATTTAATATTTGCATTCTTCTTTGAGGTATAGATACATTTTTGTAAAAGCTTTGAGTACGATATATAGTTTTGTTTATTAGCCGCAGTTTTATGAGTATAGTAATGAAAACGTAGAGTACGCTTTGTTTTGCAACTTTCTTTGAGTCCTTTGCTAATCCAATTTTGATTCTTTTTATTTCCAACAATTATTTTTACCTTTATTTTCGGGAAGCAAAGATTATAGAATAGGCATATCAGTTCATGAAAAGACGTAAATGCTCTGTTTATATCAGTTTCGTAAGCGTATATTTCAGACCATGACAGACTGCGGAGACATTGCTTAAACTTTCTAATATTATCTAAGTTAAAGTCTCTTTTATATATGAAATATGTTGAGTTACTTGCTGTTTTAAGTTTTATAGGAAAACTCAACATTTGTGCTGTATCGTGATCGGAAAGATGAAGCGGGAGTACTGAAGCAGTCGCATTTGGAATGTTGCTTAAAATATGATCTATACAAGATGATTTACGTGTGGGTACATTGATGTGAATCTTCATATTATAATTGAAAGATAGGTCTTGAAATTCATTTGTAACGTTGCCTTTTTTTAAAGTGTTGATATTGAAATCACCTGCTAAGACTATTTGTGTGTTTGATTTATATTTCTTGTGTAAGTTATGTAAAAGACTATTGAGTTTATTTAAAAATTGAATCGGATCTGATGTAGGAGTGCGATAGAGACAAATAATAGAATATTTACTAGACAGTAGTTCTATACCACAGACTTCAAATGAATTCTGATTAAAGATTATATTTAAAAAAAAAACATAGAACATACTAATGAGGTATCTTTCTAGTTAACAAATAAAACTTGATCTCATTTCTAGTTTCTACTAGAAATGAGATCAAGTTTTATTTGTTTTATTACAAATCAAAAACAGATCCTTTTTCATATAATTGTACGCTTATAAACGGTCAAACTTATGTTAGCGTCATTTCATTTCTTAAGTAAACACAGATCGAGTACGAGCTAGTCAACTTAACTTGAATGCTAGACTCGAGTCCTGGAATCGAGTCTTGCACTCGAGTCCTGGAATCGAGTAATTCATCATTATCCTAAACCTAAACTACATGCTGTCTGAAGTTTTCCTTTTTGTTCTAAAAAGTATCAATAACGGACTCTTTTGGTTTTGAATTTCTAAACTACACCTCTGGACTCGAATTTCTAGACCCGAGTTATGGACTCGGGTCCTGGACTCGAATCCTGGACTTGAATCCTAGACTCGAATCCTGGACTCGAATCCTGGACTCGAATCCTGGACTCGAATCCTGTACTCGAATCCTGGACTCGAATCCTGGACTCGAATCCTGGACTCAAATGCTGGACTCGAGTCTGGGACTCGAGTCAACATTCGAATGGTGGAATCGAGTCATGATTCGAAAACCGTATAACCTGACTCGAGTTGACTCGATCCACAAAAACAGCGACTCGGCACATCACTAATAGTTAGTAAATATACCCTGAAATATACTAGCACAGAGTACTTTGCTGTGCATGGCGGTGCAGTAAAGCTGTAACAAACCGTATGTATTCGGTACTGAGTAACGGGTGCGCCATCCAGTACCGAGTAACGAAACGTTACTCATGAATACATTTCGTTACTCGTTACTCGCATTTTTCGTAGTATGGGTTCCTGCACTGTTCAGTTTACGCAAGTACCGTTGGTAGCAAACCGTATGTGTTCGGTACTGAGTAACGTGTACGCCTTTTAGTACCGAGTAACGAAACGTTACACATGAATGCATTTCGTTAGTCGTATTTTTTATAGTATGGGTACTACTCTTTCAGTTCACTCAAGGACCGTCGATGAGTGTATTCATGTATTGAAACGTTTACTGATCTTATGTTTTATGCCTCCACGTGCTTATTCGGTGATTTTAAAAGCGTATGTTACAAAAAATTATGTTTATTTATTAAGTAAAATATAACTTAAACACATGTCTAAAAAATGCACCTTACGCAGCTTGGTGTATAACGTTTAGATAAGTAAGTATGTTTTCTACAAATTACGAATGTTGCATACGCTATACGACTTGTTTCGTAGCTCTAACATAGCATGATATGAGGTATCAGAAGTAACGAGTAACGTAACGATACGATAGTACGAGTACTAATTGTTATAGTAACGAATACATACGGGTACGATTATTTTCGTTACTTTTACACCTCTACGGTGCAGCTCACAGACTAGAGCTGCACTATGTGCTAGGAGTGAGGGATAGTAACAGATAGAAGTAACAGATATAAGTAACAGATATTTACAAATAACAAATAACAATTGTTCCTACCAACTTTTTTTATCTATTAACTAGCGACCCGCCCCGGCTTCGCACGGGTGCAATGCTGATCACGTCATAGTATAAAAAAAACTTTTAAAAAATATAACCGACTTCAATATAATAAAACACTGAAAAGTGCAAAATAACTTTAATTTCGGAAGTCGGTGTTTCTACAATAGTTTTGTCTCTTCGTTATTTAACACTGACTTTCGAAATTAAAGTTATTTTGCATTTTTCAGTGTTTTTTTACATTACTTCAATGTTGTAAGTTGTGTCTTTTTTACGTTGAAATCGGTTGTATTTTTTTTTTGTATAATGTTTATTTTACAGTTTTTAGTTATGATACCACCAATAAAAAGTATCCCTCAGCCATACTTAAATACCTTATAGCCAGAGTGCATCTCATGACAATTCTAATAATCCCAAACACGGTTAGATGGGGTGCTACGACAGGAAACCTCTTGTGTGGACCGCCCGGAGGACACGGTGGAGCACACGGTAGAGGTGTGCCCCGCTTGGGCAGAGCACCGCCGTGTCCTCGTGGCCCCCACGAGGCCACGTTCTTTTTTTTTATGTTCAAGTTACATTCATAACTATTGTGACCTAGGCCATAAAAGTACAGGACACAGTGGAGCATATACGGTAGAGGTGTGCTCCGCTTGGGTAGAGAACAACCGTGTCCTAGTGAGGGCGATCGGCGGCAGCGATCTCTCGCGCCGGGCCTTTTACAGGCCATGGTCCGGAGCGAGGAGGAGTGGCAGGCGGTCGCCTCCTTTTGCGAAGCAGTAATGCTAGCAAAGGAGGCGGCCGATCGCGTGAGGCAACGGCAACGGTCCTCACGCCCCAACCGCCGCCGGGATTCCGATCCCGATTTCCAGCCACTGTAGGCGCGGGCTTGCGGACGGCGAGCACTGGGTGGCTCGCCGTCCGATCTTCCGGTAACAGTCCGGACCGAGCCCAAGTCGTCGACGGCGCGTAGTGTTCCACGCGCGCCTCAAGGAGATGTCAGCAACCGTAGGGGCCCAACAGGGTCGAAGCCTACTGGGGCCATGGGTGATGCGAAAGAGATCCCCGGGGCCCTGGAAAACAAATGGCAAAGAAGGAACAGGAGTGGGTTTTTAGTCAGTAAAAGTCTGACACTATCTCGCGCTCCGCCCAAGAACGGGGGATGTCATGAGATGATTTTCCCACCCGAACATTAATTTATTACAGAGTTCCGGTGCCTAACTTCAGGCTTCATCATCAGATCAGTTAGATATATTCCCCCTCTTCTTTCAGTCATGCATCGATGACACGTATAAACAAAGCAACTTTACTTGTTACAACGGTTCTATGAGGAATTCTGTTCCATATATTTCAAAGTTCATAATCAGATCATAACAATATTTCTGTAGGACCAACTCGGAAGCATAACCTTTCCATCAACAAAAAAAAATTCAAAATGGGTCCACACTTGACCGAGAAATCGGTGAACATACTTAAAAAACATACATTCACCCGAATCTGAACCTCCTCCTTTTCCTCAATATTTTCTTTTGTGTTTCCTCTTGAAAGACCGACATATAATGCCATGTGAAAAACATTCAATGCTCAAATCCAAGCCTGCAACGTTGAAAGTTTGACCCTACGATTTATTAATGGTAATTCAAAATATATCTTTAGCGGAAGTTGTAGGCGTTTATATTGGAACGGTAAATCCGATGGTATTAGAAGAATTTGAAGGGAATCAATACATGTTCTCTGGTACCACATCCAGTGAGTATTGTGCACTCTATTATGAAAGTTTTTAGTGATTTTACCAGCAAACGCGTGCCATTTCAAAGTTTTGGAGGATTCAAGTTTCTTAATAAAATAACAGGACAACCTACTTTCAATAACATTTTATGAGGAGGGAGTCCAGACGGGTTCAAAGAATTAAGAAATTCTGTAGAAAAAAATATGACAATAAAAATTAATAATTACCGACTTCCTTACAAAAACCAAAACATTAAAACGATCAAAATAACTTTAATTTTGGAAGTCGGTGTTTCTGGTATTGTTTGCTTGTTATTTAACACCGACTTCCGAAATTAAAGTTATCTTGATCGTTTTAGTGTTTTTTTTATTTATTTTTTAAGTTTTTTATTTCACATTTTTTCATTGTGATGCATTTATAGCCAGAGTGCCTATTTCTCATGACAATCCGAATTAACCCAAACACTGCTCGGATACATTATTTTATTATGAAGTTCCCATCCACCTCCCGGCTCCATTATCAGGTCATTTCGATAGTACTTTATAGCCAAAGTGCATCTCATGATAATTCTAATAAGCCCAAACACGGCTAGGTTACATTGATTAATTATGGAGCTCCAGTGCCTACCTTCCGGCTCCATCATCATCATTATCAGATCACTTCGATAATACCATTTTCAACATAACTATTCAGAACCATTTATTTATTTGTATTGTCATAGTGTCTTAACTATCTTCATGGTGATATCTATGTGAGGGTGAAATTCCGTTGGCCATTTCTGGTCTTCCTAATCAGTTCCACTTCATCAAATGTAAGTAATATTTGACTGTAAATGATTTAGTTCTCGATGAAAATCCCAAAATCACTATTTAGTTCCCTAGAATATTTGAGGAGTTCCCTCGATCCCTCATGGAACTCACCTCATCAGAACTGAATTATGAAAAAAATGGGACCAATCTGGAAGTAACCGAGTTGTATATTTGCGTCGACGCATCAATTTTTGAAAGAATCAAGTTATTTACCGCAACCGCTATGTCCCTGCATTTTAATCTGTAATATCTTCGAAAATATTCACTTAAATTACATGCTGTTAAGGGCCATATTGATCTATATTAAATGAACCATGTATTTAAGGTACTTAATTGGATAGAGATTAATGCTGTATTGCTTAAAATCGTTTCGTACATAACCCACAATTTCTCGTAAAAAGTAAAGGATAAAAAATGGTTATTGTGGGTTGCACCTAAAAGATAGACATATACCATCGCGGACTTTTTTGTAGAACTTTTTGAGGTGTACAATACTGTAGTGCATTATTTTGATCTATCTCTTAGGGTTTAGCCAGCGTTTGCAATGTAAGCGCAAAAAAAATGTGTTTTATTTACGACATCACATTAGAAACCTCTAAAATCATCAGTGTTCCTCTACTATATTGTGCGTGTATCATACACATAAACCTTTCTCTTGAATCACTCTATCTATTAAAAAAAACTCATCAAATACTTTGCGTAGTTTTTAAGATCTAAGCATACATAGGGACAGACAGATACGAAAAACGACTTTGTTTTATATATACTATGTAGTGATTTAATAACAGACCCTCAATTACTGTTACCGAGTCTGTTACTTCTGTTACTCATTCTCTCTTTTCCTAATTATAGAATGACCTTTGTTAAAAAGAGACACACCTATTATTTATTTCGTAATAAGTTTACTTGTCCCTCTTACTAAAGCGTTAAACTAAGCTAAAACGAGAAGCAGTTAGTATTTATTAAACTTAAAATATAGTTAGTGTTACAAAAACAAATAGTAACGAAAAAGTGACTCCTAAATTTAGTTGTTTTATCTGTTACAGGGCCTGTTACTGACCAGTGACCATTATAAAAAAACTTATAATTTATTTTATTTTCTTTGTGGCAATTTGTGATACAATTTAAATTAATGGGTCCGTAATAATTATTAAAAAATTGTGTTAAGCCTGCCCTGCCCTGCAATAAAAAAATTAATTTAAATAGCTTAAATTATGTAAATTGTAATTGTATAATCGTATACATTTTTTGGTTTAACAGAATTAATCAAAAACTTTCAAGGAATTCATGATTTTCTGACCCTGGTTGGTATGTAAATCAATTCTAATGCGAGTAATTTGCCAAATTTGTTGGTATTTGTTGACAGATACAGTATTATTTACTATTTTTTTATTTTTTTTTTTGGTTTGCCAAGCAACCAAACATTGATCGTGTCGGACGCCCTTAAAACTTTGGTTTGACTTTTGATGGAATTGGTTGAAAAATGTTTTATGTATTTACGACTTTACTGGCCTAATTTTGAAAGTTATTAGGCTGATTTGTTTGTTGACATTTTTCAAATTGTCAATTTTTCTTCTTGTTCTAAAACGAAAGCAGTAGTGAATTAAAATTTTAAAATTTTCGGGAAGGTGTCTCTGTTTATCAGTTTTTGAAGTGAAACTTCTTTACGCACGCTTGACTTGGGGAGTAAGCTGGCGAACACGTGACGTAAGCGTTACGAAAAGTGTGATCGGGCAAGGCGAACGGAAGTTAAGTGGGGGATATAAGCAAGAGACAGCAGTGCGCGCGCACATTTTCTTTCTCTCTTCCTCTCATAGCCAAATACGTTCCGTATATCTAAGCACACTGCAGGCTTATTGTCTGTATCACAGTGTAGGAGCAAGAGAGAGCAGTGCGCGCGCAATTTAAATATTTGTAGAAAATTAATATATGTATATGTGTATACATGTATATATTGTACACACATATATACATATATACATACAGATGGAGCGAAAGAAGTTTCACTTCAGTCGTGTGGTCATAAGCACACTCGTTTTTTTTTGTTTACGGCGTCCTAGAGTTCCTTTCGTCTATGTATAAATTTAGTTGTTTCAGTTTAGGTTATTCGTTTTATAGTTTTGGTACTAACTACCTAAGTTAGTGTACGTTGTAAAAAATAAGTTTATTTTCGTTCTGTCTAATCTTTGACGACTTATTTAAAGTCGAAAATCGGATTTTCGGGAAAAATCAAAAAGGAGATATTCAAATGAGATATATACGTATACGTATAAAAATAACAGGCGGTTATCAAAAAGAAGATATTCAATTGAGATTTAAATACGCATACGTACAAAAATAACAGGCTGTTATTTAATCACAGATATTCGTTTCTGTTATTTATAAATAACACTAATAGTGATCACAGATATCGTGTTTAACCTGTTACGACCCATCTCTACTATGTGCAGCTTACTGAGCTTACGCGATACCAAAGAGTATAACAGACTGACACAGACTACAGAGTATATATCGGTATCTTGTCGGTATCAGTCATTCAGTAAACGATAAAGCGATACATTTGTACCACAGAGAACTTTGTAACCACAGAGTACAGTACGGCCGACGACGTATCTTTGCGATCCCGAACTCTGCGCACGAACGTTTTTTAGGAACCAAATGGTGGCATGAGGCACATGAGGCCGTTTTTTAAAAAAAACGTTTGTGGCCAACGATGTTAGTCTATGATGTTGGCCAACGATATCGAAATGTTGAACTACCGATGTGAGTAACGCCGGCTAACACCCAACAAACTCAATGCGATGCCAAATAATCCCGACCATACCCGACAACCACCGATGTTCCGTTGCGAGCCAGCAACAATATGGCGAACGAGAACGTACGAAGGTGACCGAACGACGTACAAAACGATGTCAACAAAACTGCGTGCTTGAAAGAATTAAGAAACTATCAAGTGCCGTCAATCAACCTATACTTACATAACTCAAGAGCCGAAAATGGAGCGAACTTTAAAGCGTAGTATGGAATTAGAATTAGTACTAGAAATTACATGAATTAGAATAATTCGTAGATAAGTAGGTATTTAAGACTAAGCCCATGCACTAGCTTCTAACGTTTTATAAGCGTTTATGTAGGACTATGCGATATAAAAACATTTTGATTTTAGCTACCTAATTTGTAAGAATAAAAAGACGTTATTACAACTAACTACCTATGTTTAAATTGGCTCTATTTCGAATGAAATTTAAATAGCTTCGATTTGTTTTCTTTTTTAAGTATTACATAAAAATATTTTATTTTTCTTGTACCTAAACTTGTCTTTATTATTATTTTCATAAATGTCGTTTCGTTGAAGTACAAAGGTATCGAACTTCAAAACACACAATACAACGTTTACGAAAACTCCAACGTAAAGTCACAATGGCGTTTTCTTAAATGTCGTTGTTGTTGTTCAACACGTCATCCAATACGTTAGCATGGATCTGGATGTCTGACACCGTTGTCGGAACAACGATGTTAACAACGGGTGTCGTTATTGGAGCAACGATGCGCGTCGATGGCGAAAAATAACAACAACGCCCATCTCTAACAGGCGACCTGCGTGGGGCTAGAGATTATCTCTATTTAAACACAATCGACCCATCGACCCTTTATTCAATCAAATACTTAGTTACTAATTCACGCAATATTTTTTTTTAGATTTGGAATATATTGATTTTCGTTTCTATGAGATATTGAACGAAATAGATTTACAAACATAGTGAATGTTGTCGTTAGTAAACGAGAAGAAAAAGATAATAAAATTTTATTATCTTGTTTGAAAGACATGGTTTAGTTAAATATCAGTTATTTAATAGGTCTTACCTTTGTAATTGGAGATTCTATAACCAGCATTTTCAGAATTAATTATCTGTGGATTGGCGCGCAATTCGACATTCAAATAAATTTTATTCGAAAGACATGTTAATTTAATTTCAATTTCAGTCATTTGTTTTTAGGTAGTTTTTTTGTTTTTGTGACATTGTGGTAGTTTTTGGCGCTATGGATAAACTGAAAATTCGTACAATTTTCGAATATGAGTTCCTACGTGGAAATACCGCTGCGCAAACAACACGAAACATTAACGAAGTGTACGGGCATAACACTGTTTGCATAAACACAGTCCATTATTGGTTCAATCGTTTTAAATCTGGAAATTTTGAGTTGAAGAACGAGCCTCGCGGTCGGCCGGTAACTATTGTCGACAACGACGAATTGAAGGCGATAGTGGAAGCGGATCCATCTCAATCTACGGCTGAGCTTGCTGCGGGCCTTGGAGTTAGTGTCAAAACAACTTTAAGCACTTGCGTCAAATCGGAAAGATAAAAAAGCTAGATAAGTGGGTGCCACACGAACTAAGCGACCGACAGCGAGATTTACGTGTCGAAGCATGCATAGCACTACTGAATCGGCATAGAAACGAGGGAATTCTTAATCGAATTGTTACCTACAATGAAAAGTGGATCCTGTACGACAACTGTAAGCGTTCGTCTCAGTGGGTGGACCCGGGTACAGCACCTAATCAGTGCGCTAAAAAAAAGATTACTCATAGGAAGATGATGGTGACTGTCTGGTGGACCAGTGCCGGACTTGTACATCACAGCTTCTTACCGAATGGCACAACAGTGACGGCAGATGTCTATTGCCAAGAATTGCAAACAATGAAGGAGAAGCTCGCAATTCAACAACCAAGACTAGGCAATCGCTCTTCCCCATTGTTTCTCCACGACAACGCGCGAGCTCACACTTCACGACAGACCATCGCAAAGCTACAAGAGTCACAGCTGGAAGCTCTGTCTCACCCACCGTACTCACCGGACCTTGCCCCAACAGATTTCTACTTTTTTCAAAATTTAGACAATTTTTTAAGTGGGAAAAAATTCAACACCCGTGATGCAGTACAAAACGCTTTCGCTGACTTCATCGCCTCCCGTCCGGCAGACTTCTACAGTAAAAGGATAAACAAACTGCCATCAAAATGGCAAAATTGTATAGATAATTTGGGCCAGTACTTTGATTAGCTGAAATAAATAAATTACCAAAATTTTTATATTTTAGAATTATCATACAAATCTCCAATTTCATAGGTAAAGACCTAATATTAACAACTACTAGAATAACGACTGTTTGAGAATACTTTAAACCTCCATAGAATTGACCTCCAACGATTTGAAAAAAAACGATTATTCATTAATCTTCGGTAACTTCGTAAAGCTTCGTGCTTAATCGGCAATGTTCGGTAGGCCACTCACACGACACTCACTCCATATGTCTCACTCACACGTTAGCATTGATGTTATTTTCGTGTCGCTGTCTCTGTCTTGACCACAGAATTGTTAAGTTTTTGGTGTAGAATAAGGTTTGTTTCTTTAATTCATAAGTTATTTTTGTACCTTTCTGTCTCAAAGTGTTTTAATATTTATTTTATTTGTACTTGCTCCCTGTACTAGTAAACTTTTATTCCTATTTTGTTTTACAAAAATGTTCAGACTCGCCAAGTTACGTTGGCCGTACTGTACCTTTTTATTTATACTTTTGTAACACTATTTTGTAAAATTATGAAAGTTCGCTCAAAGCTATAATTTGAGACTTGTGGCACAGACTACTCAGACTCATGGTTTTGTATCTATCGGTTCAGTAGACGTGATAATACTTTTATTTCATTAATATTTGTATGCCACTTTGAGGCAGAACACAAAAACACTAATACATTTGTAACAACTAAATTGTACCTGTGTGCAGTGTGTGCACAAATAAACCTTTTGTATTTTTTTGTATCTGTGTACTATGTACATCCATACACCGAAGAGTATGTACCATGCACCATCAATGGATCATGATTTTTCTTTCTTTCCTTTCTTTACAACAAATCCCTCCAAAACTGTTCACTTTGACTGTTTGTCTTTGATCGCCTCTATTAGCGAATCGACTTAATGAAGTTATTCGAATCAAACAACAAACGAGTCAATTTGAGTTGTTTTTGCCTTCACATCGAATTGACTCGCGAGTCGACGCCACGCCGCCAACGACGACTTGACGCCAGTTGCGACACCACGCGCAAACGATTTAGGGACAGTTAAGTATTTATAACAGTCACTTGGTAGTCTTAAGAACCAAAAAGGTTAGTTGACGAGTTGAGATTCGGTGGACCGAGTTGAGCCGGTGGACTGAGTTGACTCGGCGGAATGATTTCAGTCGGCGATCGGCGGAACGAGTTGAGTCGGCGGACCGAGTTGATTCGGCGGACCGAGTTGATTCGGCGGACCGAGTTGATTCGGCGGACCGAGTTGATTCGGCGGAACGAATTGATTCAGATTGCAATTCGATTAACTCGAGTTGTCCAAAAAGTGAGTTGGTTGGCACATCGGTAGCCTATTTTTTTTTATTGTCTGTGGACTGAGAACTTCTTTTTTTCTTCCGCCTTAATTAAACTAGTCTTAGGCTACATACACCACCTAGTCTTCAGTAAGAAAAGAGTACAGTCCTCAGTTACTTTGTTATCCATTAGATAGACTGTGAATAAAACACATTCAAATGTTTTTGCAGTCCTGAATTGATTTTTCGAGGGAAATTCAACGGCTATTTTCTACTTCGAAAATTGATTCTTAGTGGATATTATGAT
Organism: Mythimna pallens; assembly: GCA_961205895.1. NCBI lineage: Eukaryota > Metazoa > Arthropoda > Insecta > Lepidoptera > Noctuidae > Mythimna > Mythimna pallens. The sequence continues at coordinate 23,281,319 of OY540842.1, read as the reverse complement.
GCAAAATTGGTGTGATTTTGTTTCTCAAGTGTCTATACACAACTGAACAATCTGTAGAATCATTGAAACAAGCGCGATCTCAGTAAAATGGAGTTGAGTATGTTATTGTAGTGTTAACAACCTCAGCAAAACTTACCAAGAAGGCTGACTCGATATAAGGTTATCGAGTTTCGGCTTCTACTCGGCTTCAACTGCCAAATATTACAAAAATATAGAATGTGTTACTTACATCCAAATTCTAATGGTAAATCATACGAAGACGTTGCTTAAAAGACTATTGATGAAAGATATAAGCCAAAAAAGTATTAAAAAAAAGTCGTCTGTCCTGCCCTGTGTCAGACCTGGCGCACTTCTTACTTTAGGCATGAATTTATACCTACGCAGCGAGGCCTCTTTTGTGAGGCTAGTTCAGTTGAGTGTCACTTGCCACACGCGTGTTCGACTGCGCTTGCGATGCCGCTTGACGCGCGCTAACAAAAAATATTTTTCGAATTTCTACAGTTCGTTTTTTATAAATATGGGCACGTAAAAAGCCAAAACGCCTAGCATAGCTTAGAGATGCATAAATAACAACAGAAATGTGGACTTTTCATTCTTTACTCGCCTTATGGATCCCGAAAGGTATAATTAATTATAACATTTTCAACACTCTTAACGTGGCTCTTATTTCTTGCTTTTATTTGATTAACGACTGGACCGCAGCTCTGCAGTTAGCGACATTTTTCCCGCAAAAAATCAATGACCTTATAGATCATAAGCAATGTACTAATGCAAGGGCAACAACATAACACAATTACTAAAATTTTTCATGACGTTACATTATACAAAATGTTAATTATTTAAATGCATAACAGGTATTGTTATTTTTATTATATATTGTTGCAGTTTATAGACACGAGGAAGATTCGTGTTTTTTTTTGTATCATAATTTTTCACTAATCGTAATTTTTTGCAGGCGCGGCGGCCGGCGGTAAAGTTTTTTAAATCGTGTTAAAAATATTACTAATCGTGAACTACCTACCATCTTTTAAAAATTACCTACGAACGCATAGCTGAAACACAAAATAGATAGGTAATTTTGTGGCTGAAATCAACAAAGTTATATTACAATATCCAAGTACCTACCTAGGTACCACTTGACTTTACTTTTGTTCCATTTGTTTAGATAATTAGATACTTAACTAACTAAAATAAATACATTTTAAAGTATGGAAATTACTAGGTACTTAGGTACAAATCAATTATTCACCACAGCAGCTCAAACAAGTAGGTTTTGCTGCTTGAAAACTGCGTGAGACAAAGTAACTTTTTAATTATTTATTTTTTTAGCCGTACATTTAGAAACATTCGAACTGCACTGTACTTAGTCTCTTTCTCGTCCTTATAAAAAAGCGAGTGAGAAACATGCCATTTCGAAGTTTATTCCGATTTTGAAATTCCACCACAAAGAAAAACACGTTCGGAAATGCGTAAGAAATAGAAAATATTTGTAAAGTATGAAATTGTTTTTTTTTTTATAAACAAATGATTGAATTTTAAATTTACTATTGTATTTGAACAAAAATAAGAGTACCTGAGTACTTATAGCAGCAGATAAAACTGGCATTTAACCTTTGAATAATTATTTATGTCCTAGAACCAAAAATTTAAAGAAATGTGACATCCACCAACCCGCACTGGGCCCGCGTGGTGGATTACGGCCCATTCCCTCTCCTAGAGAGGAGGCCTGAGTCCCAACAGTGGGAACATTAAAAGGCCGACTATGCTATGCTATGCTATGCTAATTATTTCTAGTTTCAACGGCAACATTGACTGTTTTAGAACGTGCTTTAAAAAAACAGCGGAAATAAAATAGTGGCAAATAAGATTAAGAATGTTAAAATAATTGTAAAATATGAGCAAAACTAGCGACAGAGATAGTATTTATTTTAATAGAAGTCATTATTAAATCTATTACTGTTAATTATTTTATTTCCCAACTAATATGTGTTCTCGCTGCTGAAGTGAAAAATTATGTGTGCAACACGAGAGCAAAACTTTTTGCATCTCGTGCCTTTGAATCCCTCCCCTCGCTCAAGATTCTACTTTTGAATCACTCGCTAACGTTCGTGATTCAATCAAAGAATCCTTCGCTTGCTCGGGACTCAAAATTAGCACTCGCAGCAAAAAACAACTTTGCTCTCTTGTTGCACAAATAACTATTATCTACCACGTAATTAAAAAAAAAACTCTGAATTTATTTTATGCTATAAAACGTAGTGTACCTACTACTAATTTTGCATTTTACAAAAATATATTTTGTAGATAATATATGTATAATAGGTACTTTAAAAGACATTTCTTATCAAGAATGTTTACGTTTAGTAAAGTACCTACCTACCTAAACACACGACCTTTTTTGGGGAAAATCATTTCTTCTCACGCTCTATGGCGGAGCGAGAGGGCGTATCAAACTTTTACTGACTAAAATAAAACCACACCTATGTTCTTCTAGTTATCCTTTGCGTTCTAAGACCAGGGGCTTGGCCCCTGTTGGTCCCAATGGACGAATGACTTTGTGTCTCACAACAACTCACAACCCTTCAACAGAAGCGGCTTGTTCAAAGGTTCATAACGGGCATATTAAAATAAACTCTCGAAGCGCGGACTTAGGGTGGTAAGTAAGTTTGATTTGTTACGACTCGAGCGCACTGAATCTTCGTCTGGAACTTTGACTGGCCTGTTGGTCTAGTGTTTAGTGACCCTGACTGCTATGCCGGAGGTCGTGGGTTCGATTCCCACCCAGGGCAAATGTTTGTGTGATGAGCACGATCATTTGTTCTGTGTCTGGGTGTAATTTATCTATATATGTATGTATTTAGAAATATATAAGTATGTTTATCAGTTGTCTAGTACCCATAATACAAGCTCTGCTTAGCTTGGCTATCACACAACGCCGTCTAGTCAGACGGCGTGTTGTGATAGTTGTGGAATATTATTATTATTAATCTGGTAGGCTAATAAAATCGAAAAGGTCGTGTCCGTGCCATGCAATGTTTTATGAACATTAGAGCCTTAGATTATACACTTAAACTGGTAATTAGAGACGTTGTTAGTAGGTTTAAATTCGTATGTTTGCTATCACGCAGTGCAATTTCTGTACTTGTACTATTTCTTATTCTTTGCCTATGTTAAAAAATAACTAGAGTAGGGTAGGGTCATTACTCTAACCGTTCAAAAATGCTTCGAGTTGCAAACCAGGGTCGTTCTTTAATAACTCGAGTAGCTACCCTAGAGTTAACCCATAACTCCTCTGCGGGCTTATTACGACCTTTTTAAAATCAGGGTACGTTGCTTGGTGTAAGCGGCAGCGGCAGGAATGACAGTTGCTTGACATTGACAGTTGAAATCTACGTTCGCATTATGACGCGTGACGTCATTAGAGTTAACTCTAACTTCATTTTTTGAACGCAGGGCAGCAAATGTCAGTGTTTCAAGTGTCAACTGTCACTCTCTGTTTTGGTAAAAGGTAAAATTGTGGTTGGATTATCCTAGAGTTGTTCGACTGTCGAATTACGTAAGTTTATTTTGGATATACAAAACGAACGAGATGTCGCTCCTACTTAAACGCACCATTGGTGCTGGATGCAGCTTGGGACGTAACATTCTGAACAATGCGAAGACTCCGATTGTTATGCGTGTCGCTACGAAATCCGACCAGACTGCTACCCAAACGGAGACTCGACCAACGGTAGCTAAAGTGGATCCTCTTCAGAAGATTCATTTGGTTGACTTTGGGAAATATGTCGCTGAATGTTTGCCTAAATACGTACAAAAAGTCCAACTAACCGCTGGTAACGAACTGGAAGTTCTAATTCCCCCCGAAGGTGTCATTCCAGTGCTGCAGTTTTTGAAGGATAACCACAGCGCACAGTTCTCGAATCTTGTGGATATCGCTGGCATGGACGTGCCCAACCGACCCAACAGGTTCGAGATCATTTACAACTTGCTATCTTTACGTTACAATGCTAGAATCAGAGTCAAGACGTACACTGATGAGTTGACTCCCGTTGACTCTGCAAACGACGTGTTTAAAGCTGCAAATTGGTATGAAAGAGAAATATGGGACATGTATGGTGTATTCTTTGCCAACCATCCTGATTTGCGTAGAATTTTGACCGATTACGGATTTGAAGGTCACCCATTCAGGAAGGACTTCCCACTCAGTGGTTATGTGGAGGTGCGCTACGATGATGAACAGAAACGTGTGGTGGTAGAGCCTTTGGAGCTGGCTCAAGAGTTCAGGCGCTTTGAGCTTAGTGCTCCTTGGGAACAGTTCCCGAACTTCCGCAGTAATCCCGCTTCAGAAGAAGTTATCAATCCAGCCGAAGACAAACCAAAAAACTAACAAAACTGGATAATATTCTCAACAAGTAGATTATTTATGTAATTATGTTAATAAAAAGTTACAAAAGCTTGATTTGTTAAATTATATTGGATTGTAGTTTCAGTTACAAGTAACCAACCGTAGACCAACAAATTTAGTCTGAGCAAGCAACACAGGATAATCAACTTTGTGCTGTATTGCACTGAATAATTTCAATTTGTGAATAGAAATATAATATAAACAAGTATAATAATTCAAAATTAATTGAATCCTGGGCCTTTGGAAGGCGTATGAGGAGTCGAAATCAACTTGTAGAGGCCCGTTTGACTCTTTTCATGGAATGTGGTATCAACTGGCGATTATCTCTGTATGCGCTGCTCTACTTCATACAAGGACAACCCCCGGTTGGTGGGAAACTATTGCAACATATGGAAAACATTTCGATTGATAAAAAGGAAGGGGGTGATTTGCACACTCAATGTGCCCCCAGAAATCAGAAATGTTTATTTCAAATAGGTCAATAACAGGCACTTTTGAATAGTCAAAATGTTGTTCAGTCAAAAAACAACAAGTGAAGCTAAATTTCACCTTTCTAAGCAGAGATCTACACTTAGAAACTCCATGGACACTTGTTTAAATCATAGTATGAGTTACATAAATCTTGGTTACATATTTCTTGTTGTTTCTAATATGTGAGCACAATGTAGATAAGTAATAACAATTAAAAAAAAACGAATTAAAAAATAGAAAATAAATTGAGCCAATGGCAGCTAAGAGATGACCAGTCTCAACTGAGACAGCACAACTCACCACTCAGCTCAACTATTTTGAAGAGAACCAGAATGACCCAATAACATGTTCCACCAACCATGCTCGTAATGTCAAACAAGTTGTTACCTAATAAAAATGCTCCATGGTACTTTTCATTCACAAAACTTTAAAAAAAAGTTCTACGTTGTACAATGCTATTGTTTCCAAATACAAAAGGTAATTAAATCATAGTATGAGTTACATAAATCTTGGTTACATATTTCTTGTTGTATCTAATATGTGAGCACAATGTAGATAAGTAATAACAATTAAAAAAAAACGAATTAAAAAATAGAAAATAAATTGAGCCAATGGCAGCTAAGAGATGACCAGTCTCAACTGAGACAGCACAACTCACCACTCAGCTCAACTATTTTGAAGAGAACCAGAATGACCCAATAACATGTTCCACCAACCATGCTCGTAATGTCAAACAAGTTGTTACCTAATAAAAATGCTCCATGGTACTTTTCATTCACAAAACTTTAAAAAAAAGTTCTAAGTACGTTGTACAATGCTATTGTTTCCAAATACAAAAGGTAATAAATTATCATAAGCTCTATAGAAATAAGAAAAAAAATAAAATAAAAAAACGTTTCGAAAACAACAATACAAAAATTTAGGCCACATAAAAAACATTTGCAGCTTTATTACAGCTTCTGTTTTGTAAACATTTTAAAGTTTGAAAAAGTCAATGACATGGTGAGTTTTTCTAACCGTCTCATTATTTTCTTATTTGATGTTCATGCACTAGTGATGACTTCACTGCACAATAAAAGAAAAGTCGTATCCCTGGATTGCTGACACGATCAAGCTAATGATGCGTTTACGGGATGACGCACTTACTAGTTACCGGAATACTAAATTGAATTCAAAAGGCGAACACCAGTGACGGATTAACCCTTAATCAAATTAAGCAATTGCCTAGGGCATCACGTCTGGGGGGGGGCACCAGAAGAAGCATAAAAAAATCCATCCTTAGGGCATCACGTCTCACTCTCATGTCACCAAAAACCACACCAAAAGTTTCTAGGACTAATTTGAAAATTCGCGGGTTTTAAGCTGACATAGAGTCCGCCCTAGAGTCATAACCCCGCTCCCGCTTGCCCACTCGCTGCCCGCTAGTGCATTCGGCAATTCAAATGCACTGGAATTGCGATTAGCCAATCATAAACCACTCCTACCCCGCGGCCCCCCGCAAATCTGTGTCAATCAAATGTTTTGTTTTTTGAGTAATTGTGCCGGCCGGCTTCTATGCATACGTAATAATAGGGGTTAAAGTATGAAATTGCCGTTTTATTGTAATAGGTACTTCGAATTGACATAAAACTTTCATGGTTCGAGATTTTTGAGTAAAACTTTTTTCACATAGTAGGTACCTATGAAGTTCTTTTAAAAAAACCTTTTTACAAAAAAAAAACCGATTATACTTAAAAAAAAAAAACAATAAAAGAATCAAAATAACTTTATTTCGGAAGCCGGTGTTACTCGGTATTTTTTTTCTTATTTAACACCGACTCATGACAATTCCAATTAACCCAAACACTGCTAAGTTACATTGTTTTATTATGAAGTTCCTGTGTCTACCTTCTACCTTCCGGCTCCATCATCAGATCAGTTCGATAGTACCTTGTAGCCAAAGTGCATCTAATGATAATTCTTATAAGCCCAAACACGGCTAGGATACATTGATTAATTACGGAATTCCTGTGCCTACTTTACGGCTCCATCATCAGATCAGTTCAATAGTACCTTATAGCCAGTGTGCATCTCATGACAATTCTAATAAGCCTAAACACGGCGAGATTACATTGATTAATTACGGAGTTTAAATGCCTACCTTCCGGCTCCATCATCATCATTAGTTCACTTTGATGATACCATTTTCAACATAACTATTCAGAACCATTTATTTATTTGTATTGTCATAGTCGCTTAACTATCTTCATTGTGATATCTATGTGAGTATGAAGTTCCGTTGGTCATTTCTGATCTTCTTTATCAGTTCCTACTACTACTTACTACTTTTTTACTATAAATGTTTAAGTTTTCGATGAAAATACTAAAATAACTATATGGTTGCCTATAATATTTGAGGAGTTCCCTCGATTCCTCATGGATTCATCATGAAAACTGGATTTTGAAAAAAATGAGACCAATCTGAAAGCATATCCTCGAAGGGGAAAAAAAATTGCCAATCGTTCCATAAACGACGGAGTTCTGAGATAACAAACAATAAAAATTCAACTATTAGCTCGCAATTTCAATGTTGCGTTTGGAGAGGCGACGACTAATGAACGCACCGTGCGATTTTGGTTTAAACGCTTTCGTGATGGAAACTTTGATTTGAAGAACGAACCACGTGGAAGACCGCCCACACATGTGAATAACAATGAATTGAAAGAGATGATGTAAGCCGATCCGAGCCAAACTACCCAGGAATTAGCGGCATGGTTTAATGTTACCTTACCAACAATAAAAAAATATGAAAAATTGGTGCCTCATGATTTGACTGAAGAAAGGAACGCGTGTCGAAACTTGTGTTGCCTTGTTGAATCAATACAGAAATGAAGATATTTTGGATCGAATTGTAACATGTGATGAAAAGTGGATTCTTTATGATAACCGTAAGCGAAAAATGCAATGGCTGACCCCAGGTCAAACGCCGCAACAGCTAAAGCAAAGCTTACCAATAAAAAGGTAATGGTAAAATGGTAATGTTTGGTGGTCTCAGGATTGTGTTATTCACTATAGCTTTCTCCGATGTGGTCAAGCAATAACGGCAGATGTTTACTGTGCCGAACTCCGAACAATGATAGCAAAACTAGTAGTGAAACAGCCCCGACTCATGAATCAATCTTCACCATTATTGCTCCATGATAACGCGAGACCTCATACAGCACGAGAAACCATTTTAACTCTATAGGAACTGCAATTAGAAAACATTCGTTACTAGTATTTAGGTATTCGAAAGACATTGCTCCAACGGACTACCATTTTTTTTCGTGATTTGGACAATTTTCTACTTGATAAAAAGTTTTCTTCTTAGGATGCAGTACAAAATGCTTTCACACAGTTTGTCGAATCTAGATCACCAGTTCTATCGCAAAGGCATAAATGACCTTCCTTTTAGATGGCAGCTGATAATGATGTATAGATAATAATGGTAATTATTTTGATTAAATAAATATGTTAAATAAAAATAAAAAATTAATTTAAATTTTTCTGTACAAATCGGCAATTTCATACTTTAACCCCTAATAAATAAATTATGCTTTGATTTTTATTGTTGTCGCACCTACTCCACTTCTAAGGTTTTTTTTTATGGTGGTGGGAAAATCATCTTATGACATCCCCCGCTCTGGGCGGAGCGGGAGATAGTGTCAGACTTTTACTGACTAAAAACCCACTCCTGTTCTTTCGTTGCCTTTCGTACCAGGGCCGAGTCTTCCTTTCAGAATTAGACCCTTGGCCCCAGTAGGTTTTGACCCTGATGGGCCCCTACAGTTGCTGACATCTTGAGGCGCGCGTGAAACAGTACGCGCCGTCGACGACTTGGGCTCGGTCCAGACGGTTACCGGACGGTTGGACGGCGAACCCATTGCTCACCGTCCGCAAGCCCACGCCTACGGTGGCCGGAAATCGGGATCAGAATCCCGGCGGCGGTTGGGGCGTGAGGACCGTTGCTTCAAGCGATCGGCCGCCTCCTTTGCTAGCAACTAAGCTGGTAACTAAGAGTCTTTTTCATAGTAATGTATTCGAGTATTTTACGACTCACCAACACTTTATTCGCAAAAAACATCTACCACAATTAACTGCCGGGCGTAGACTGACAGGTGTCAAATGTGCATCAAGTCACTAGCACTTGAGGACCGTTGCCTCACGCGATCGGCCGCCTCCTTTGCTAGCATTACTGCTTCGCAGAAGGTGGCGACCGCCTGCCACTCCTCCTCGCTCCGGACCATGGCCTTCTAAGGTACGTTAAATCTCATCACCTTATTTTAAAAAACTAATGTTTTTAGGTTTAAAGACCGATTCTAGTTGACATACGGATAGGGGGCCCGCAGGTGAAGATTGCTTAGGGTATCAAATAGTCTTAATCCGTCACTGGCGAACACCTACTATTTTACAAAGAATTAAAAACCTTAGTGGTAAGATCTCTGTATAGTGACAAAAAATTAAATATAAAAATTTAAAAGATCTTCGACACAAAAACAAAGTAAAAAATTATTAATAAATTAATATATTTTCAGCCTCTAAACTTTCGGTAATTGGTCAACTCGTACCGCATACCTACGGCAATGGACGCTACGCTTTATTTTGAAGGTACACCGAAACCGGTTAAGATTTGCGGTTACGCTACCGGTATAAAATAACGACCGCGCTATTTTTTTAACACGCTTTTATTAGTTTCACCTGTATGTATGTATGTTTGTTTGTTTGTAACCGACCCCTTTGAGCTCGATTTTGTCCTACTTTGAACGATCAGATTTAATTCAAACTTTGCACACCTGTCAAAGATCGATGACAATGCAATAATCCGATCAAAATATCAGATTATCCTAATTAGATTCGCCAGGATTAATTAATTTCTAAAAAATGAAAAATAAATAATAGTTTAAAAAAACTAAAAAAACACGCTTTTATAGAAAATCCAACTAAAAAAATAGAAAATAAAGTTTAATAAATTTGGATTAAGAATAGTGTACATAAGAAATAAATGTATATTATTGTAAAAAAGCGTGGGGTGCATATAATGTCAATAATTATGAACATTTTATTGACAGATGAGTAGAAGGATCATCACTTTGATAATATCTTAAAAAACACTTTGAATGCACCCCACGCTTTTTTACAATAATATACATTTATTTCTTATGTACACTATTCTTAATCCAAATTTATTAAACTTTATTTTCTATTTTTTTAGTTGGATTTTCTATAAAAGCGTGTAACGCCGCGTCGCGTAAGTACCTTAGACGCTCGCGCACCCCTTCCCGACATCCGCGCAGCCGCGCCCTGCGTACCCCGCGCGCGCGCGCCAGTCGTCGCTCGCCCGCGTTAGCGTCACACGTTTCCCAAAATCACGCCACGCGAAAATACGTCCGCTACCTTCTGTCCGAGACTCTCGTTCGCTCACATTAAGTACCTACTTTGTGTTTGTGCTATTCATTTACTGTACTGTAAACAAAATATATATTGTGATCGTGAATAAACCTCCTTATACGATTAAACTGGCGCTCAACTCAAGGCCAAACCCAAAGTGCTTACCATGCCAAGACCGACTCGAGCAAACCGTGCGGTCCTAGACCGCGAGCAGGAGGATCACAGCAGCGACGAAAGCGGCGAACCAGCGGTGAAGTCGCAAGAGACGCGCGCCCTAGGCGGCGCCACTCCCGCGCACGTGCTCGCCGCGGACGACTACGACGCGACCTTGGAAACGCGCGCCCCGGAGGGCGCCTTCCCAAGTCCAACTCCCAGCGGGGCCCGTACCGGAGCGCCCCAGGCTCTCGATACCGAGAAATTATTGACGACGATTATGGAGACATTTGCCCGAACGCAGGCGGAGACCAACCGAACCCTAGTTGAGACCCTGCGTTCGCTACACAATAATAGTCAGTGGAACCCGATTGCATCTACACCGAGTCCGACCGCATCTACCTCAGTGGTCGGGAATGCTACCGTCGCCGCCACGCCCGGCGGCAACTTTGCTAAGTGCACTGCGCGTTTCGACGGCCGGTCACGCGACGCTGAGGTGCTGGAGGCATTCATCGACGCGGTGGAAGTGTTCAAGGAGTGCACCGAAGTGTCCGACGAGCACGCGTTACGGGGCCTCTCCATGTTGCTGACGAGCGACGCGGCGGTGTGGTGGCTAGGCGCCCGCGCCGGCATCGCGACGTGGCCGGACGCGCTGGCGCGTCTACGCGCTACCTACGGCGTCCAGCAGCCAGGGTATAAGGTACTACGTGAAATGTTCGCCAAGGAACAATCAGAAAACGAACGTGCTGAAGTGTTTGTGTCACGTCTACGGTCGTTATTAGTTAAGTTGCCTTATAGTGTTCCGAGTGCGATGCAAGTCGATATTATTTACGGTTTGTTGCACCGTCGCATCCGCAAACGATTGCCGAGAGACAGTGTATCTAATGATGTAGATCGGTTATTAGAGAGAGCGAGACTCACGGAAGACTCCATCGAGGAGGTTAAAAGGTCAACGGAAACTCCCGCGCTCGTAAACTCGAATATACCTACGCGCGAAACGAAGTCACCTGAGCGTAGCGTTACTACGAGTTCGACCACAACCACCGGTACGAAACTCGCTTCAAACTCGAACGAAAACTCGAAACGTTCTCGCGTTCGGTGTTCGCTTTGTAAGGCATACGGCCATGTTTCTACTGATTGTCGGAAGGCAAATAAAATAGATTCCAAGGTCAACAACCCGATACGGTGTTATGGATGCGGTCAACCGGGTGTAGTGCGTTCTAAATGTGATATTTGTAATTCGGCATCAACGTCGACCAAGAAAGACGACAAACCTTCTTTTAATAGCGCTAGTTTCCATAAGGAACCCGACGCGACTAGTGATTCTGGTAGGTACGTGCGTTGGGCTAGCATAGATTCACATAAAGCACACCCGATGGTGAATATCCACGTTATGGGTCGCAATGGGGTAGCCGTTGTTGACACCGGCGCTACGCATAGTTTAGCGAGCTCTTCATTATATCGGATTTTGATGGACTCGGGTGTCCGGTTCAATGACACCAAACGTTTAGTTCGGTTAGCCGACGGGTCTCGATCTTCCATGGACCTGCTAACTGCGGAGGTGCCTGTCACAGTTGAAGGCCGTGTGGTATCTTGCGATTTCTTAGTATTGCCAGGCAGTGACACGCAGACCTTACTCGGGGTCGATTTCTTGTCCAAGGCGGATATGATATTGGACGTAGCCCAGGGTAAGTGGACGTTTAGAGACGCTCCTGATATTTTTTATGATTTTGTGTATACCTACACACTTAACTCAGTTAGTACAGACCAAGCACGCGACGATCATGCCGAGTTGCAGTTACGTCCAGATGAAGGCCCGAAGCTTACCGACGAACAGCGGGGTACACTCAACCGCTTCATCGGCGAGCACGCGCAGCAGTTCGCGCGTGATGGGCCAGCTACAGAGTTTGCTACTCACCGTATTAAGGTACCGCCGAACCAAGAACCATTAGCATCGCCGCCATACAGGTTGTCTCCGCCCAAGCGAGAAGCACTCGAGAGGGAGTTGCAGGAGATGATCCGCGCCGACGTGATAGAAGAGTGCGAGTCTCCATGGGCGTCGAACGTCGTTCTCGTAAAAAAGAAGAACGGTGGGTTTAGAGTGTGCGTTGACTATCGGAAGCTCAACGCAGTCACCGAGCCCGACCGGTACCCGCTCCCTAGGATCGAGGACGTTCTGCATTCCGCTAAAACCTCGAAGTACATGACCACCCTCGACCTTAGGGCAGGCTACTTCCAGGTAGGGGTGGATCCTGATGACAGAGATAAGACTGCGTTTACTACGCCGCTAGGTACGTACAGGTTCAAACGTATGCCCATGGGATTGCGCAACTCGGGCGCTACCTTCCAGCGGCTGATCGACCGGTTTAAATCCAATCTGCCAGGAGTCGCTTTGGAGGCATATTTAGATGATCTGCTGATTCTATCGGACGAGTCATTCGAGAGGCACCTCGAAGATCTCGAGGCTGTATTCGATCGGCTTGCGATGTTCAGCCTGCGAGTCAACCGTGAAAAAAGTCATTTTGCCAGGGAATCAGTGAAATATCTTGGCCATATTATCAAGCCAGGTGGTATTCACGTGGATCCTGACAAAACTTCGGCGATCGCAAATATGCCGACCCCCAAGAACATTAAACACCTTAAGTGCTTCCTTCAAACCTCCAGTTGGTTTAGGCGATTTATCCCTAGTTATGCGGAGGTCGCTAAACCACTAACGATTTTGTTGAGGAAAGCAAGTACGTGGCAGTGGGGTGCTGAGCAACAAAAAGCTTTCGAGCATATTAAACAGCTGTTGACAACGGCCCCAATACTGCGACAAGCTGATGAGGCGATGCCATTCGTCCTCAGAACCGACAGCAGTGGGTATGCCCTCGGGGCGGCTCTCCTCCAGGGGGAGGGAAACGATGAGCGTCCTATCGAGTACGCCAGCAGGCTGTTAACCGCGGCCGAAAAAAACTATAGTACGACCGAAAGGGAGGCTCTGGCCGTCGTGTGGGCCGTCTCCAAATTTCGTGGGTACATCGACGGAGCGGAAGTGATCGTGAGGTCCGACCATCAACCGCTCAAGTGGCTAATGAGCATGAAGTCACCCAGTGGGCGATTGGCTCGATGGGCACTCACCCTCCAGGAGTATAACCTCAAAATCGAATACACGCCAGGCAAGGCAAACGTTCTAGCTGACACGCTGTCGCGTCCTGCGTGCACTGAAGGTTCCGATTGTGACTTGTGTTATGCCGTCGCTGACATGCCGTCACGCCGTCCTAAGGACGTCCGGGAAAGTCAGATGTTAGACCCCGAGGTACGCAAAATTGTCGAAGCACTGGAGTCTGACGATCCGTTCAGGGGGAGGCCATGGGCCGATAAAGGGTACGTACTTACAGAGGGTGTGTTATATCGTTATGGGCCCGAAAATGAAGATAATGACGACGCCAGCCTGGTAGTCCCAGAGCAAGAACGGATGAAGATCTTGTCAGACTACCATGATGCGCCAACTGCTGGCCATCTAGGCGCGGAGCGTACCTTGCAACGCTTGGCTAGTAAGTATTACTGGCCAGGGATGCATTCCTATGTCACGCAGCATGTCAAACACTGTGTACAGTGCCAAAAATATAAGGCTGACACTAGGAAACCAGCTGGATTGTTACAGACGCCTGCTTCAGCACGTCGATTTGAAGTTTTGTCTGTGGATCTTTTCGGGCCACTTCCCGAGACTGCCACAGGTAACAAGTGGATTTTTATAGTCGAGGATACCTGCACTCGGTGGGTAGAGTTGTTCGCCCTCAGTAAAGCTACAAGCGAAGAATGTGCAAAGGTTCTGGTCTCGGAGGTGTTCTTAAGGTATGGGGTTCCCCGAAGGCTTATCAGTGATAATGGTGTCCAGTTCATCAGCGAAGTTATGCAACAGACCTGCCACGCCATGGGTATTATCCAATCGCTTACCTGTTACTATCACCCAGAAGCGAATCCGGTCGAGCGGAAGAACCGCGACCTCAAGCCGCAACTGGCGATTCTGGTAGGTAAAGATCATGATACGTGGGATATTCACTTACCTGCTATCCGATTTGCTATGAACTCAGCTGTTACGTCGGGTACGGGTTATTCACCCGCTTATCTAAGCTGTGCACGCGAAATGCGCGCGCCCGCCGATGTTGTATCTGAAATGCGTGCTATTATCGACAACGACAATTATGTAGGTGACATCACCACTTACCTGAAGAAGATGTCGTCGGTGCTCGTTGACGCTCGTGACGTTCACGAGGCTGCTCAAAAGGTGCATAAAAGTTATGCTGACAACCACCGTCGTCCTGCCCCAGATTACAAGGTTGGGGATTTGGTCCTCTTGAAAACCCAGGGCTTGAATGACACGAATAAAGGTCAAACGCCCAAATTCATTCCGCGACGTGACGGCCCATATCGTGTACAGGTTATTGCAGGCCCAACCACCTACGTGTTAGAACGTATTAGGGACGGAACGGTGTTAGGAAAGTATCATTCGTCAGTGCTGACACCTTTCGTTGGTCGCATCCCAACCGAACCCGTCCAAGAAAAACGTAGAAGGGGGAGACCACGCAAGGCTAACCCGACCGCGAGGACGCAAAAGTCAGGTTAGAGGGGGAGAATGTAACGCCGCGTCGCGTAAGTACCTTAGACGCTCGCGCACCCCTTCCCGACATCCGCGCAGCCGCGCCCTGCGTACCCCGCGCGCGCGCGCCAGTCGTCGCTCGCCCGCGTTAGCGTCACACGTTTCCCAAAATCACGCCACGCGAAAATACGTCCGCTACCTTCTGTCCGAGACTCTCGTTCGCTCACATTAAGTACCTACTTTGTGTTTGTGCTATTCATTTACTGTACTGTAAACAAAATATATATTGTGATCGTGAATAAACCTCCTTATACGATTAAAAGCGTGTTTTTTTAGTTTTTTTAAACTATTATTTTTAGGTACCGCTATACCTTTATTTAACCTTTACTCTACCGAAATAATTTCGGTACGGGTATTACAAGATCGGCCGTTGTAACTTGACGGTTCTGAACATAGGCTCTGCGAACTTTCGCGCATGTACACTCGTAAAAAAAGTGTTATTGGAATTCATTTTTTTTTAAACCGAAATTAGAATATAAATTTCCTGATACATAGACCAAGTACAAATAAAATAAATATCAAAACGCTATGAGACAGAAAGCTAAAAAAATAATGTACCTAATGAATTAAAAATTCACTCACTTTTCGATAGTAGCAAATTTTTGTCACAATCACACACAATATTATTTACAGTTTGATAAACTTTTTATTATTTAATCACTTTCGCTGAGGGGGGAAATCCCTAACATAAAGTCATCTGCCCCTTGCGTACTTTGTGAGGTACTCGGTATAGGTTCGTCATCGTCATCATAATTGTCGTCGCTCTCACTTTTAGATTCATTTTCTGAGTCTGATCCTGTATTAATGATGAATTGTTCCGTCATTTCATCAATAATATGATCGAATAAACACAAACAATAAAACTTAACACTAAACAAAAAACTTAACAAGAAAATAATAACAACTAACAACGATCAACGAAAACTTTTGTAACCGCCCGTACTCAAGATAGAGATAGCGACACGAACACGACACCAATGCTAACGTGTGACTGAGACACAATACCGCGTCCCGAGCATTACCGAATATGCACGAAGTTTTACGGAGTAAACAAGAAGGGATGTCCAATATGCGTATCTGAGGGTGTTGTTTAATCGATTATTTTTCAAATCGATTGAAATCCAATTATAAAAATATATTTTTTTATTTTGACTGGCCTGTTGGTCTAGTGGTTAGTGGCCCTGACTGCTATGCCGGAGGTCCTGGGTTCGATTCCCACCCAGGACAAATGTTTGTGTGATGAACACGATCATTTGTTCTGTGTCTGGGTGTAATTTATCTATATATTTATTTATTGTATTTAGAAATATATAAGTATGTTTATCAGTTGTCTTAGTACCCATAACACAAGCTCTGCTTAGCTTGGGACTAGACGGCGTTGTGTGATAATTGTGAAATATTATTATTATTATTATTTGATTAAATTTTATAAGGAGGTTTAAAATATTCTCAAACAGTCGTTATTGTAGTAGTCGTTTATAAATAACTGATATTTAACTAAAACTTTAGTTTTAGTTAAATATCAATTAAGCTACAGTACTTGGTTGAAAGACATGATTCAACCAAGAAAATAAAATTTTATTCGTTTTTTTTTTTTCATTAAAGTCGAAATCTCGTTTACTAACGACAACATTCACTATGTTTGTAAATCTGTTCCGTTCAATATCTCATAGAAACAAAAATTAATAAATTCCAAATCGATAAAAATCGATTACGATATTTGATTGAATAAAGGGTCGATTGTGTTTACATAGAGTCAATCTCTAGCCTAGACCTCCGCCCCGCGTACGTCGCCTTATGCCACCATTTTGTTCCTAAAAAACGTTCATGCGCAGCCTTCTGCGCGAAGTTCAGGGTCGCCAAGATAAAACGGCCGATCTGTATGTCGGTAGAGGGAGTGAGGTTATCAACGGATATCTTAATGTTAGAGGTTATGGTAGGGTAAAAAATAACGGTACCGTTATTTTGAGGTATTGAAATAAAAAGGTATGACGTCATACCGTTAACCCTTATGTTGGAGTATTTCGCCGTTGACGATTCTCCAGTAGTTGTTGTAGGTTGTAAATAAAGTAACACCAAAACCACTTAGTAACACGTTAAAATGTTTATTGGTAAATAGAATAAAGTTATGTATAGAGCCGCACTTATTTATTGCAAACACATTACCGCGTGTCGGAGGTGTAGTTACGACTGAATTAAATCATTAAGTTTAATAAGCAAAACGTATTTTGCTGTATGAGCATTATTGGCTCGTACATGCTCCCGAGGGAAAGATGTATACATACTTAGATCACTAAAGTTGTTACAAGTTAAATAAAGTATAAGTAAATAGCATAAAACAGTAAAATAATAAGTAAAAACAAGGTTTCAAATAAAAGATTATTATAGCTCGAATCTAGTTCCCATTGGGTTCTTCGAATGATTATCTTCCTTTTCGTGGTTGGTTGCCATTTCGTTCAGTTCTACATTTTCTAACTTCTTTCGAGATTTTGTTGAAAGTGTCTGTCGATTTTTGGTGCATGCAGGAAGATATCTTCTTATTAGCCATACTATAATAGCGACGACGATTCCTCCCACCAGCAAAGAACTTATAGTATAGTTTCCGATATCGTGAATACTCAAATCGCTGGGCAAGTTTTCTCGTCCCTTTTGTGCGGTTATCTGGTTGTCCAGCAGTCGGTGTTCATCAGACAAGTTTAGTTTCGGTAGCACAATCTTTGTATTCTTTAGAGTTTTCCAGATGTCATTTGGAGGATCAATGGTTGGTACTTCCAAAGTTATTCCAATATTCGTATAGCTACTAAAAACGTTATGCGAGTATATTGTAGCGTCTTTATGTTGTAGTACACAATCCTGACCTAGGGCCATGAGTCCAGCCTTAGCAATCGTCAGCGTTGTAATACGATTCTCGCACACCATTCGTGGCGCACATTCATTGATACAGTTATACAGCCATATGTTTGGTCTCTGTAGTTTTATCCATTGGTCAGAGCATTGTTGTGGTTCCCAATCGCATGTGACATTGTTTACATTTTGACTAAGCATTTTTGCTTCGCAGGATGCTGTGGCTCCATGCAAGTTGCTAATAGTCGTGTAGGCGTGGCATATGTAGTTATCTGCCCCCATCGTTGTACATTGTTGAAGATCAGCCTCTTCCATCTGTATATAGGTATTTTTTACGAAGTTCACTCCAATGTACTTTGTTGCTATCGCTATCACCTGACATTGGTTAGCCGTGTGTTGTATAGGTATAGGTACGTTGTGGTATAATGTATATTCGTCATCGCTCAGTAACGGGATATGTAGTTCGAACAGTAGGTATCGTTCCGTGAGTCTTGCTTTGACGTAAATGATCTTGTAAATATCTTTAATATTTGCTCCATTTCTGTTTGTAATAGGTAGCGTTAATCTTTTCGATATAATTCCAGCGATGAAGTTGAGTTGTTCAGATAGTTGCGCCGGTGTGAACAGTTCCATATCCAGATTTCCTCTATAGATATCTGTCAATGCGTTTAGTAGCATTTGTTGGTTTCTTCTCAAGACACTTAGTAGTAAACTGGCAGTTATTGCTCCAGCGTTGACGTCATTCATTGTTTTCATGACTTGAAATCTGTTTTCTATCAATGCCATATTATTTTTTGTTTCATTCATGAATTGTTGTATAACTTGTAGTTGCGTTTTCACAAAGTCTTCATTTTTCTTTATGATGTTGTTTTCTGCTTCGATGATTAATGTTTGATTTCTTATTAACTCTAGCAAATATTGTTCGTTTGATTTGATTTTTTGAATGTCCTGAGAGTATTTTTCGGCAAAATCGCTATCAAGGACACCAAACAGGGCTCGTGCAATGTTTCCTACGCCGTTGACGTAGCCGCGACGCCTCCGTTGTTGATGTTGAGAACGTAACAATACGTTATATTCGTTCAACTGGTTCAGTTCGTACTTGAGTTGTTGTGTCACAGAGTGACATGGCTCGTTGGGCATCGTGTCGCAGAGTTGGGCTAAACGATTCACAAATTTCTCGACCTTTGTTGTACTTTGCCAGAATGTTGTCAGATTGTAGTATACTAAAAGTTTCCATTCATCGTGTATAAGTTGAATATTTCCAGCAGGATCGAAATAAATTGGTTGATTTTCAGCTAACTGTGTTATTTTAAAATGTTGCAGGGGTGTTGTTTGTCCACATGATAACGTTGTAAACACTACTAGTAACACCATGAGCAAGCTGTTAATCCCTCTCTGGGTTCTACTGACCAATTTATTTTTCTTGCAGTACTTAGTTTCTGGATTCTCGTTCTGTGAATCCGTACCCTCACATGCCTCGTTTATAGGTAGCGGGGTTAGTTTGATTATGGGTCTTTTCAGTAGTCCATTTTGTGTCTTGAGCGTCACTACACGAACTAAGCTATCGCTGCCTGGGTGCAGTTCCTCGACGCGGCCCATAGCCCACCTACACGGAGGTAGATTATTTTCCTTGACGAGAACTAGTTGCCCCTTCTGTATATTTTCTTTGGTTCGCTGCCATTTGTTTCGATTTTGTAGTAAGTGAATGTATTCTTTTGACCAGCGATCCCAATAGTGTCGGCGCATAAGCTCTATGAGTTTCCAGTTGTTTCTGATGTCTATAGATTTCATTTCTTCAGGTTCATTGAGTGGTAGTGTGAGCGTTGGACTTCCCGTGAGAAGGTGACTAGGAGTGAGATAGTCCAGATCTTCCACATCTTCAGATAACGGACTCAGTGGTCTGCTGTTCATACACGCTTCGATTTGTGTAAGAAGCGTTGCAAATTGTTCGTAGGTTAGCTTCTGTTGTCCGATTACCCGTTTCAGGTGTGTTTTCATTGAACGTACAGCAGCTTCCCATAATCCTCCTGCCGATGGCCAGGATGGAGCATTGAAATGCCACTCAATTTCAAGGTCATTGATCTCTTTGAAGAACTCTGAAGATAGCATTGTTTTGTATAGTTGGAACTCCTCATGTAATACCTTTGCTGCTCCTACAAAGTTGGTTCCGTTATCGGAATACATGTGTTTTGGGGTTCCTCTTCTGGCACACATTCTTTTCAGTGCTGCGATGAAAGTTTGCGTTGATAGGTCAGAAACAAGTTCGATATGTACGGCTTTCGTCCACATACATATAAATATGGCTATATAGCCTTTGCAGGTTTTTATTCCGCGGCCTTTGTTTATCTTCACATCCACATGACCTGTAAAATCCACGCCAGTATGTGAAAACGGTCTCAACGGTGTGATCCTTTGTTTAGGAAGATTGCCCATCAGCTGTCCAGTTTGAGTTGTTGCGTATCGACGGCATCGGATGCATTGCCGCAGTCTCTTCTTGACAGTCCGATTGCCACTGATGATCCAATATTTATTTCTAGTGTAAGCTAGCGTTAATCTTGCTCCACCATGTAGTGTCCGTTGGTGTGCTTTTTCAATTAATAGTTGGGTGAGTCTTCCCTCTCCCGGGATGAGGATGGGATGTTTAGTTTCTACTGGCAAGTTTGAATGATTTAGACGTCCCCCCACGCGTAGAACACCAGCGGAGTCCAAAAATGGGTTGAGTTTCAAAATGGTGCTTTTGTTAGGAAGTTTTCCACCAACGTTGAGAGATTTTATTTCCCTTTCAAAATAATTTCCTTGCACTGACTTGATAATTACTTGTAAAGCGTTATTTATTTCATTCAAGCTCAGTTCATTACACTCATTTGACCTCCTTTTGTTCCGTAATGCATCGGCGAAACGTATGATCCAACCGAGTATTCTTGTAATACGATCTATGTTGCTATGCCGCTCAAGTAATGAATGGATTAATTCATTTTTAATTGACATGGGTTCCGTACTATTAGTCGTGTAACAGTTTGTTAGAAAACCCTCAGTTGTAGTATAAGTTTCTTTTAAGTTTATGTCTTCTTTTTCTTCTTCCTGAAGCCATTTAGGACCCTCCCACCACAGAGAAAAGTCCCTCAACTTGGACGGTAGAAGCCCTCTTGTCGCACAGTCGGCAGGGTTTTCGTTCGTTTTTACGTAACCCCAGTTTATTGCAGGTACAATGTTTGTTATTTGTTTCGTTCTGTTTGTAATGTATTTTTCGTATTTTGTTTGACTTCCTTGAAGCCATGCTAAGACTACTTTAGAGTCAGTCCAGCAGCGTATCCTTAGATCGTAATCTGCAAGGATCTTAGCTATCCTTTCTAGGAGTTTCGCTAGCAAAACTGCGGCGCATAATTCCAATCTTGGTATAGTAGTCTTCCTTTTGACTGGTGCCACCTTAGTCTTTGCAGCGAGTAGAGTAGTTACATATTGGCCTGCAGATGACGTAGTTCGGCAGTAGATAACGCATGCGTAGGCTTTCTCGCTTGCGTCACAGAAGGCTTGCAATTCCATCGTTTTGTTTTCGTTTTTTATCCATCTTGGTAAACTGATGTTGTTTATGTTTGGTAAATCGGAAATAATTTTCAACCATTCCTTTTCGATGGTATCGGGTACATTTTCGTCCCAGCCAATGTTTTGACAGTTGTCATTCCATAATTTTTGAAACAGTAGTTTTGCTTGGATGGTTATTGGAGCCAACCACCCAAGCGGATCGTAGATCTTGCTTATCTCTGACAATAGCCTGCGTTTAGTGTATGGTGCAGTTTTGTTATTGGCAGGTGCTTCGCTAGTAAAATGGAATGTGTCGCTTGCGTTATTCCATGTGAGTCCGAGTGTTTTGCTGAACTCTTGTTGCTTGAAGTTAAAATCGTTTTCGTGACTTTTTTCTTCCCTATGTAGTTCTTTTAGAATAGATGGTTCGTTTGTGGACCATTTCCGTAAAACAAAACCTCCTTTCTTTAGTAGTTCGCTAAGCTCTTTTTGCAATAACTTTGTTAGTTCTATGGTATGGTGTCCGGTGATGGCGTCATCCATATAAAATTCATTTTGCAGCGCCTGTTGGGCTAAAGGGAAAGCGTCGCCTTCATCTTTCGCCAGTTGTTGGAGAGTGCGCATCGCAATGAATGGTGCGACTTTGGTACCGTAAGTAAGAGTACACAGCTGCATCTCTCTAAGGGGCTCTCTTGAAGACTCTCTCCAGATTATTCTTTGTAAATGTTGTTGATCTTGATGAATAAGGATTTGACGGTACATTTTTTCGATGTCCGCCGTTAGAACATATTTATAGCTCCGCCATTTTATGATCAGGGATAGAATGTCCTTTTGAAGGTTTGGCCCTTTTTCCATTAGATCGTTTAGGCTGTAGCCAGAGTCTGTCTTCATGGATGCATTGAAAACAGCTCGTAGTTTAGTCGTAGTAGAGCTAGCCCTTACCACGCCGTGGTGTGGAAGGTAGACTTGTACTCGACTCTCGGATTCTGTCACTGGCTTCATGTGCCCTAATTCGGTGTAATCTCGGATGAATTGTTTGTATAGTTTGGCAAAGTGTTCTTGTTTCGCCATTTTCTTTTCCAGGTTAAGAAATTGTGCTATGGCTTGAGGCTTCGATTTTCCAAGGTTTTTTTCATAATTGGAGTTCATCGGCATCTTCACTACATATCGCCCGTTGCTTAATCGCTCTGTTGTTTCCGTATAATATTGTTCACAGAATTCGTCTTTGGTTGATGTTTCAGGTTCTGAAGGAATGTCTTCTGTCTCCCAGAAAGTTGTAATCTTATCTAGCTCAGTTAGAGTGACTAGACAGTTAAATTGCTTTGTGGCACCGCACAGTATCCAGCCTAACTTGGTCTGTTGCGCTACTGGCGAGTTATTGTTGTGTTTGAGTACTCCTTCTAAGATGACCTCAGAGTAAATATCTGCACCTAAAAGTAAATCGATGGGCCCTGAGATGTTAAAGTCTGGATCGGCCAATTTGATATTGTGCAGGTGTGTCCAGTTTGTTGTGTTGATTGTAGAGTTCGGCAGATTGTTGATAAGTTTACTCATCACTAATGCTTCCGTTTGGAATATATACTCAGAGTGGATAGATTTACATTCTAATTTAATCATCCCTTTACTCGAGCCCATTATTGTGCCCACGCCAGTGATAGCAGCGTGCATTTTGTTACGGGGTAGGTTCAATCGTTGAGCAGCATTTTCAGTGATCAAGGTTACTTGCGAACCTTGATCCAGCAACGCCCGAAGGATGACGTAATCTCCTTCTTTGTTCTTGACCTTGAGTTGAAGAGTCGTTAAGAGGATCTCTTGTTCACCATTGATGTGATTTGATGTTCGCTCAGCCGCCGTTGAGGTGGTTGGCTTTGATTGTTGCCCTTTCAGATTATCGTCATGCAGAAGGGAATGATGTTTAAAATTACACATACGACATCTTTTCGTTGAGTTGCATTTGTTTTCCCCGTGACTGAATAAACAATTTTTGCATAGGTTCAGTTTACTTGTTGTTTGGTTTCGCGTTGCGATATCCATATTCAGGAATGTTGAACATTGCCTTAGTGCATGATCGTTTTTGCAGAGTGGACATTTCCGCAGCGATGCATGGTAGGTTTTTGTCCACTTTTCTGAGTCTTTAAAGTTTGTTGACTTGTTGTTATTATAATTTTTATGTTGGTTATTCGTTGAATTATTTTGTTTCACACCGCTCTTCTTGTTTCGCGATGTTTCCAGCATCATAAATTGTAATTCCAGGAACTCCATAAACTCATCTAAGTCTGGAAGCTCTCTTGAATGTTTCATGTTTTTGATGTAGTCACCGTAAGTGATGTCATCCAGTTTGGAAGAAAGTAAGTGCACGATCAGTGGACCCAATACAGGAACTTTCATGTCGATGTTCTCCATGCCATTTAAACACTCTTTGGTTGTATCGTACAGTTTTTTCAAGTTAGTAGAGTTCGGTTTGTCGATAGATGGTTGATTGAGAAGCGTGTCCACGTATGAGACGAAAAGTAGTCGCTTGTTGTCGTAGCGATGCTGAATTATATTCAGGCATGAGTCGTAATTGTCAGCACTCACAGGTAGGTGTTTGATTAACTTCTCCGCTTCACCTTTCAATTTAGATTTTAGGAACTTCATCTTCTGCGTTTTGTTTAGCGTTGGATTGTTATGAATCATCTCAATGAATAAATCTCTGAAAGAGATCCAATTGCTGAAAGCTCCATTGAACTCCGGCAGTTCCATACGCGGTGTTGTTTTCTCGTAATGAGATGTTTCGAAGATTCTTCTATTCAAATCTGCCTTTAAGTTGTCGTAGACTTGCTCCCAATGGTCATATTTTGCTTCGTAATCCTTATCGTTTCCTTGCAGTAGGTAGCTTAGTTCCCAATGTATTTTGTCGATGGATTCCCACTTAGAACTTAGTATGTTTAGTTGATCTTGAAGTTGCCACTTCTCTTTCATATCATCCAGATTAGTTTTGGAGACCGCTCGCTTCAAGGCGTTGAAGTTACATATTTGATTACGTAACAACGTTGACAAGTGATGGTTCGTCTCATCTCCGAATTGTTGGTGAACTCCAGTTGTATCAAATTGCGGTGTTTCTAGTGGTTGTGGGGTTTTCGGTTTTGAGACACTCGAAAATCCTGGTTCATTCTTTAAGTTGTCTCGTAGTTGATTCATTGACTGCATTGTTTCGTTGAACATGCTTCTTGTTATTTCGAAAATGTTCTTCTCAAAGTAGTCATGGTCGCTTTTAGCTGACTCATACTTCTTCAAGACCTCATGATTTGTCCGAAATTCATCCCAAAGGGATTGTAAAGCTTCGATGCGTTTGTTAAGGTAATCAATGGACTTTCTCTTCGCAGAATCCTTTTTGTAATTCGTTTGCAGAGCCTTGATATTCTCGTAGCTACTTTGTTGCTTAGTTATAAGTTCTGCAAATTCGAGGTAGTCTTCTTTCGACATTGTTACTTGTTGGTTATAGATGTTGTGTCGTTTCAATCGCAGTGGACGTTATCCCCGCTGATTATTCCTTGTTTCGTGGTTTTGTAGCGGTAGACGTAATCTCCGCAGGTTTGTAGCAGTAGACGTAATCTCCGCAGGTTTGTAGCAGTAGACGTAATCTCCGCTGGTTTGTATGTTCGATGTTCAAATAATGATTCGACTCACCTTTGTTTGTTGCTCGAAGGACCAAAAGGACCAGTCAGGACCAAATGACCCAATCCGGCTCGAAGGACCAAAAAGATGTTGGAGTATTTCGCCGTTGACGATTCTCCAGTAGTTGTTGTAGGTTGTAAATAAAGTAACACCAAAACCACTTAGTAACACGTTAAAATGTTTATTGGTAAATAGAATAAAGTTATGTATAGAGCCGCACTTATTTATTGCAAACACATTACCGCGTGTCGGAGGTGTAGTTACGACTGAATTAAATCATTAAGTTTAATAAGCAAAACGTATTTTGCTGTATGAGCATTATTGGCTCGTACACCTTATAACCGATTTTTTTTCGGTGCAGACCCTACCTACGGCCCATGTGGTAGGTACGAGTTGCAGAAAGTAAAAATAAATTATATTTTCATTGGTCAACTCGTCTCACGTCATTATCACAATAAAAAAAGGTACAATCAGTAGCAAAAGTGTTAGTGTGGAAATAATAAAAAAAATTACGAATTTGCTATAAAATATTTAATCACCACAAAACTATCTCAAATAAACAGAAATTATTAAACCATCACAAATTTGACATCAATTAACACACGACGTATAAGAAAACATTAATACATGTAGGATTAACTATGAAAAAAAAACATATATTACAATATATAATAATAAGCAATCGTCATAAAGATTATAATCAACATTTATAAAGATATTAATAAATAATTATAATAAATTAACACTCGAAGTTGTAGACGACTACGTTTACCTGGGACAGACGGTCCAGTTGGGAAGGTCTAACTTCGAGAAAGAGATCAAACGTCGAATCCGACTCGGGTAGCGTTCGGGTGGCTGCGCGGTATCTTCCCTTCCAATATACCACAGTGTCTCAAGACGAAAGTCTATGACCAGTGCGTGTTGCCAGTGATGACATATGGCTCCGAAACGTGGTCGCTTACAATGGCTTCATCAGAAGACTTAAGTCACCCAAAGGGCAATGGAAAGGGCTATGCTCGGAGTTTCCTTTCGTGATCGAATCAGGAATGAGGATATCCGCAGGAGAACCAAGGCTACCGACATAGCACGAAGAATCGCCAAACTAAAGTGGCAATGGGCAGGGCACATTGCTCGCAGAACAGATGGCCGTTGGGGCTGAATGGTTCTGGAATGGCGGCCAGGTACTGATGATGATATTAATTTAAAATTAATAAATTTAAATAAAATAATCAACAATTTTAAGTTTTAACAATAATATAATAGAAAAGTGATTCTTTCTAGGATTTATTATTAACTTGTAGGATTTATCATTAACTTGTACAGGTCTGCAAAAAAGTTTTTGATGCTGGTAATCTTATAATATATTTTGATGAATGACTTGATAATAAAGTCGCATAGAAGTTTTAGAACGTCAAAAAACGTGTAATTTCAAAATTATCCACATCTGAAAAAAATACCCGTTTTGATATATTGACTGTGTTCGCATTCAGCCAATTTATGTTATTAACCGGTAATATCATCTTGTCCTCTAGGTGCAGTTGGTTAATTTCGAATAAATTATATTACACTTTTGTGAATGTTGTGCATACCTGTAAGTGACTTTTTTACACAGGATCACCTCATACTAATTATTATTATTGAATACAAATTGTAAACGAGTCGTTGGTGTGCCTATATAAATAAATAAATAAATAAATAAATTAAATTAAGGGTGTATATTGGAAGAAGAAAAATTAAAAATCCGATAACGGTTTTGTAAAAACGCGTATTTTGACTTTTATAAGATCTATATCAAGGACTTAGACCGACCGTCAGCGACCGATAGTAGATGAGTGAATTGGTCAGAACAAAGAAAAAAACTTTTATAGGAGTTATTTTTGTTTATTTAAATTAGCTAACGACTGGTATTTTCGGCTAGCCGCAAATAAGAACTTTGATGATAAACAACGACTTTATAATTTTAATGAATAATTTTTAATCAGGGGTTTGGAAATCTTTCGTCAAATTCGTCAAAAACTAACTTAAGAAATGAAAAGGCAGAAAATTACGTGGACATTAGCTCAGGATTTTCTAGATAAAGTTAAAAGTGTTACCTGTAACATGAGCATAAAAGTATACAGCCATTTGGACATCTTCCCTTAAAATCTTGGTACCTACAGCAAGTCAACCATTCTTATTAATTTCGGATAACACATGAACTTGTGCGGTTGCTTGTAAAATAAAACAATAAAAAAAATATAGTTACTGACTTTTCTAACCGACATCAGAAAAGAGGTGTTTCTTAATTCGTCAGATTTTTTTAACATGAAATAATCTGTGAACAAAACGAAACGAAAAAAGAAATATTATTAATCTTGTGTTACTAACTGTACCAAACGTTGATAAGGTTTAAAGTTTCATACAAAAAGAAACGTTGGATGAGTTGACTAATGAAAATATAATTTATTTTTCTTTGCTGCAACTTGTACCATGTGGGCCGTAGGTATGCGGTACGAGTTGACGAATTACCCAAACTTTCATTAAAAGAATTTATAAATATTTTAAAGATGAGAGTCACTGAGTCGGGGGACCGCAATGTCACAGTAAAGATGAACAGTACGGAAACAATACGGCCGACGTAATTTGGCGAGCCTGAACATGTGCTCTGCGAACTTTAGCGCATGTACACTCCTAAAAAAAACTGTTATTGAAATTATTTTTTTTAAACCAAATTACGAATAAAAATTTACTAATACAGGGACCAAGAACAAATAAAACAAATATTAAAACACTTTGAAACAGAAAGCTACAAAATTAAAGAAACCTAACTCTGTACAAAAAACTTAACAATATAATAATAACAACCAACGAAAACTTTTGTCACCGCCTGTGCTCAAGACAGAGACAGCGATACGAAAATAACACATGCTAACGTGTGAGTGAGACATATTACTGCGTACCTAACATTGCCGAATAAGTACGAAGCTTTACGAAGTTACCGAAGAGAGATGTCCAATACACGTGTCTGAGGGTGTTGTTTAATCGATTTTTTCTCAAATCGATTTAAATTAAGTTATAAAAATATATTTATATTCAATTTTCTATGGAGGTTTAAATATTTTCAAACAATCGTTATTCTAGTAGTTGTTTATAAATAACTGATATTTAAATAAAACATGTCTTTCAACCAAGAAAGTAAAAGTTTATTAGTTTTTTTTTTTCATTAAAGTCGAAATCTCGTTTACAAGGACAACATTCACTTTGTTTGTAAATCTATTTCTTTCTCTTTTTTAATATCTCATAAAAACAAAACATTAATAAATTCCAAATCGATAAAAATCAATTGCGATATTTGATTGAATACAGGGTCGATTGTGTTTACATAGAGTCAATCTCTAGCCAAAACCTTCGCCTCGCGCACGTCGCCTCATGCCACCATTTTGTTCCTAAAAAACGTTCGTGCGCAGCCTTCTGCGCGAAGTTGGGGTCGCCAAAATACATCGGCCGTATTGTATAGGCTACAAATGTTCACGGTCATGCAAGCGTCAGTCAAAACCAACAATCATGAATGAAACTTGACTGATAGTGAGTAAGTTCATTCATTATCAGTCAAGTTTCATTCATGATTGATGGTTTCGACTGACGCTTGCATGACCGTGTACTGGACGCCTAAGTGCTCCTCGCAGTGCTGTCAATTGGTGCCGCGTCAAGACGAGTGGTAACGTTTAAGTTTTCTTCCGCGATCTTTATAAAAATTGATGATTTTTTTTTGTAGTTGCTTTAAAAGAGAACACATAAACTGCAAAGTAGCTGACTTAATTTACAAAGAATTCCGTCCCCTGTCCTTGTTTCATAATAGTTTATTTAAAAAAGCTGTTCATAAGAATGAGAATTTTCTACACTATAAAATTTAATAATAAAGAGTTTCGAACGTGTCGTAGCAGACGAAAATATTTTGAACCGATTTCAAAAAAAGGAGGAGTTTATCAATTCGGTTGTTTTTTTTCTTTTTAGGTATGCATATGTTACCTCAGAACTCCCTCGTTTATGGACCGATTTGCAATTTTTTTTTTTTTATTTATTGAGGGATAATAAACAGCTACAACATATAAACCTCATGCATATAAATAACTCTATATAGGTGATAATGTTGCAGCCAACTGCATCCACAGATTAAACTTAGAGTTAATAGGCATATTGTTTGCCACTAGATGAGCATTATGTACAATATATAAACACTTCATAGCTTGCTCGATGTAAAATATATATATATTGTGGAACATTTTCATATAAATAACTGAAATCAACAACAATAAATATATACCTATAATATCAATGACTCAGTTGCAATTGAGAAACTTTTTCATAATATTTGTTTTAAACTTAAATTTAGAACATGCAAATATATCAATGTGAATAAAATTCAAGTTATAAGATTCCGACATTCTATGGATCGGGCAGCGTAAGCCAGAAATTGTTCGGCATGCATTTAGCGCGAACAAGGTTCCTGCACGAACTTTGCGCACGTTAACAGTTCGGGGCACTGAATAACACAACACAGCCCACTCGTGTGATCAATGGCATCAAAGTGGTTGTGGACAATATCATACAGAACATTGGCTTCCAAGTATATGCGTCGGTCCTCCAAGCTCACAAGCTTGTACTTGCTCAATAATTGGGAGTATGATAGAGAGGTCCTACTTCTATGACACCTATAATGCATAGTACGGAGGAATTTGCGCTGGACTCTCTCTACTGCAGCAATATACTTCTTGTAAAAGGGATTCCAAATGGGAACAGCATATTCCAATTGAGAACGGATGAGCGTCTTGTATAAGCACAGATAAGTCGATGTACGTTTAAATTCAGTTGAAGATCTCATCACGAAACCATACATTTTGAATGCTTTGTTTACTATGGCTTCAACATGCTGGTTCAAGGACAACCCACTATCAAAAAGTACACCCAAATCCTTAACCAAGCATATGCCTTCCAACGGGGTTCCGTTTAGACCATAATGAAATTTTACGATTGCCTTGTTTTTAGTAAAGTGTACATAGTTACATTTGGGTATACTGAGTTGCAGTTTATTTTTAGTACAGTAGTCTGTCAGTCTGTCCAGATCTTGCTGAAAAAGTACGCAATCTTCAATCAATTGTATCGTTTTAAAAGCTTTTAAGTCATCAGCGTACAACAAAAACTTGGACCAATAGGAAAGCAAAAACTTGGCTTTTTGCTTTCCTATTGGTCCCAGTTTTTTCAGAATTTATTTTTGATGATGGGTTCCATGAGGAATCGAGGGAACTCTCATATATTATAGGAAACAATATGGTGATTTTGGTATTTTCATCGAGCACTTTAGCATTTACAGTCAAAAAGTAAAATTTGATGAAGTTGGAACTGATGAAGATCAGAAATGGCCAACGGAACTTCATACTCACATAGATATCACAAAGAAGATAGTTAAGTGACTATGACAATACAAATAAATAACTGTGCGTGTTACCGCGCGGGGTGTCGTATGGAGCGCGGCGCGCGGAGCTGCCGAGCGCGGCGCGGGGAGCTGCCGAGCGCGGCGCGGTGAGCTGGCGAGCGCGGCGCGGGGAGCTGCCGAGCGCGGCGCTGGGAGCTGCCGAGCGCGGCGCGGGGAGCTGCCGAGCGCGGCGCTGGGAGCTGCCGAGCGCGGCGCGGTGAGCTGGCGAGCGCGGCGCGGGGAGCTGCCGAGCGCGGCGCTGGGAGCTGCCGAGCGCGGCGCGGTGAGCTGGCGAGCGCGGCGCGGGGAGCTGCCGAGCGCGGCGCGGGGAGCTGCCGAGCGCGGCGCTGGGAGCTGCCGAGCGCGGCGCGGGGAGCTGCCGAGCGCGGCGCTGGGAGCTGCCGAGCGCGGCGCGGGGAGCTGCCGAGCGCGGCGCTGGTAGCTGCCGAGCGCGGCGCGGGGAGCTGCCGAGCGCGGCGCGGGGAGCTGCCGAGCGCGGCGCGGGGAGCTGCCGAGCGCGGCGCGGGGAGCTGCCGAGCGCGGCGCTGGGAGCTGCCGAGCGCGGCGCGGGGAGCTGCCGAGCGCGGCGCTGGTAGCTGCCGAGCGCGGCGCGGGGAGCTGCCGAGCGCGGCGCGGGGAGCTGCCGAGCGCGGCGCTGGGAGCTGCCGAGCGCGGCGCGGGGAGCTGCCGAGCGCGGCGCGCAGCGCCGGAGCACTTTTGTATGGGAACGTGCGGGCGCCCGCTCTAAGCAGCGTCGGCCCTTAGGTATTTTCTTTAAAATCAACTTAATTAGAAATAAGTAACATGTTTTAGAAGAAAAATTCTTTATTTCATTTCTCCATTGAAAAATATCAGTAGGATGATCAGGAGCGGTTGAGGTTGGGTTTGGCGAGGTATCTAGCGGCGGTATCGGTATCGCTTGAAGTGGAACCACAGCCGGAAGATGTTGTTGTGGAAGTGGCAGCGGAAGCCGCGCGCGTACGAGTGCTCCCACTTGCGGTTCACGATCTTGAAGGCGATGTCCTCGTAGGGCGGGCCCGCGTGAAAGCGCACAACGGCCAAGTCGGGGTTTTTGGGACATGCTGTCTGAAAATGATATTTACACATAGACATTACAATTAAATCACATAAACAGGTGCAGACTAAAAGCCAAGTGCTTAGCATTCATAGCTATAAAATTATGTATATTAATTTTAATACAGTGCGATTGTTATTCTAAAACTTGAAAATCAATCAAGTAGGTATGTAAGATTCTCAATCGAAGCATTACGATGTGTGTATGTGGCAGTCCTCTCACACTTGGTAGTGAACAAAACTTTAGTGTAGATATAGCGGCACTGACCAGAAAGAACTCTGGCGTGGCGTTCTTGTCGATGAGGTCTGGGTAGAAGATATTGAACTGGTATCCCTGTACGATCTTGGGCGGCGGGTTGTCCACGTCGTAGTGCGTCTGGTTGTACTTGTTCCACTCGAAGCCCGTGTGCACTCTGTGAACAAGACGACACCATATCATTCGTTACAAATGAAGATAGAAAGAAAAAACATTTATTTGTGACTTGCACAGGACAAACAACAATGAAATAAAATAACTACTAAATCAATATAAATAACTAAAAAAATAAGAGACGTAGGTACGAGGCCAAAAAGGATAGAAGATGCTTAGTTTTTCTTAGGGCTCGTTCTTTAATTGTATGACTTTTGTACGAAATATGGTGATTTATAAATGTACTTGCATTTTTTTTACAAGAACCTTCATTAGGTCAAAACCAACTCGCTCTGTACCCTTACCATGAGTTACTAACGAAAAACTACACCATCTTACCGTGGTCGATATCGAGTAAACGTGCTTCGAATAGATTACAATTAAACTCGTACCCTGAGTCAAACGTACTCGCTAGCGACAACTCGCTAGGTATACACGGTGTCGGGCGTTTACGTTGGTATAAAAACCGCATCGTATCTAACTTCACACTTAATGGATTCGCTCCGTTGCCCTGGTAGAACGAGCGCGCGCTACCAGTCTCGTTCGGACCGCCCCCCAGTCGGCCTAACCCTGTGTTTTCGTGAGTGTAAGCCTAGGCGAGCACTTACGGGAGCACTGGGGGAAGCCGTCGACTCACTGTCGCGATCGCGTAGGCAACGTGCCTCTTATTTTAAACACTTATTTTATTTTTTAAATTTTTATCGTACTACAAGATGCCGAAAAAGAAGCAAGGTGTACGTAGCTCCCTAGAGCCCGACACCAGCCTGCCTCTGGATCGTCAGATGGGAAACCGGACGACGTCGCTCCCGTATTTCGGGAGTTCGATGCCCGGCCCCTCACCCGTCGCCCCAGCCCCAGAGAAGAAGACACCCACTGCTGTCGTCGGGCCGTCATCCGGCGGTCTCCGTTCGCCCGCTGGCTTTCCGCCCCGTGCCTATTCAGGCCCCGGGGCCAGTTGCATCAAGCAGCCTCACGCAAGCCACGCGACTCTCTACTCCCTCGGCACGCCCTGTTGCGCCGAAAACCCGCACCGTGGAGCCACCGGCGCGACCGGTGGCGCCACCTACAGTTCGGGCTGGTAAACCCGCGCGCCCCGAGACGCAACATACGCCTCGCCCCACCGCTACTGCATCTTGTGCCGCCACAAAAGCTCCTGTGCGCCAACCGTTGCTGGCTTCTCCCGCCGCACAACCCGCGCGCCCAGGAACTAGCAGGAAAGACGCAGCCGCTATGTTCGCAGCGACAGCACGCCCGCATGACATCGCCCGCTCCCCGCCGCTTGCTGACGGACCCGTCAGGACCAACGCCGACAAGGAAACCTAGCAGGTCAGACTTGACCATATTTTCACGCTCTTCACCCCAGGGCTCCGTCCAGGACTCCCCTGCTGTGCTGTCCGCGTGTTCGTCCCGACAAGGTTCGGACACTCGAATGTTGGGGTCGAAGACGTGTCAATCGACACGCCCTCCCGACCGGGAGCGACCACATCTCGAGAATCCTTGACTTCGGCTACGAGTTTCAGCTCGATGCCAGGGCCCAACGAAGACCCAGAAGCCCGGATGACGATGCGACCGTGGAAGCAAAGCGATACTGCCTTGATCCGCTCAGACCGCAGCGTGCGCCGCGGGGGCAGGTCGGGGCGGGCTCGCCTACATATGCCGACACGGTGTTGCTCCCCGCTCTCCCTACCACAGCTCAAGAACGCAGGGAAGAGCCGTCGCCGGCGTGCCCCCCCCCCTCCCCCGCAGCGCACAAGAAGAAACCCTCCCGCTACTCTCCGCTGGTGGTGGAGCGGCTACCGGATTAGGCCACCCATTTCAGGGCGTTGAACGACCTGCTGGGCCGCCCTCCGAACGCCCGCCCATTCCAGGGTGGTATTCGGTTCCTCCCGGAATCCGAGGAGGAATATAGGGTGGTCAAGAGGTATGTAGTCGACCAGGAGAGGGAGTCCGGCCTATCATGGTTTGCGTACTCCCTACGAGCGGAGAGGAGCCTCAAGGTGGCAATCCGTGGCCTGCCTGCGGACACGGACCCAACCGAGATAGAGGAAGAGCTCAGGCAGCTGGAATTTCAGCCGGAGTACGTGCGCAACATAAAGGCGCACGGTGGGAGACCCGGCTGTATCTTCCAAGCTGTCCTGAAGAGGACGCCAGGGGTCTTCAAGATCTACGACATCACGCAGTTCTTACTCATAGGTATTCATTTCACATCACAAACCTTTACATAAATGTATCGTATTTGTTTCTATTGCTTAAATAGCCTTCTTTTGGTTAACATCACATGACAATATATCACTTTCACGGCATTTTTTTATAAAATAATATTTTTTGGAAAAGTAGTTTTCGTCTAAAAAAATTGGTTTTAGCCCGAGTGTGAGCTAGTTTTCGACCACAGTGTAGAAAAAAGAGTGTAGGCTAATTATTTAAAAAAAAAAACTAATTATATATAATTTAACTTAATCAGCAACATTATTATTATTATTTAGCCATTTAATATTTCTAGAAAATTCCAATTTACATTAATCAGCAACATATCTACTATTTAATAGTAGCTTTTATGTATTCTTTCTATATTTTTTAGGTATTATTTTTTATTAGCTATAACTAACTGACCCCCGCGGTTTCACCGGCGTCTATGGTTACTGCTTCGCTTCCATGAGTCATAACATAATGTTATTTTAGCTTAAAGATAGTATTCGTCATGAACCTGGCAATTGCATACACACATGGAAAGATTTTTCCAATTCGGCTTGTAGTTCCAGAGATTAGCACGTTTAAACAAAAAAAGACTCTTGCTTTATTATATTACTGTATAGAATAAACTAATTAACAAAAAACAAACTTTTTCGGTCATAAATATGTGTCTCAATGACAGTGTGCTGGTTATCTTTAATTATTTAGTTGCATTGGGAGCTACGAATGTTCTTTGGGGATGGAAGTAAGAATCGTGTGACTCCAAAACAGAATGTGTATATTTTTACTGTGCACCTCCTTTTATACAAGTTTACAATATTACGGACTATAAGCTTAACCAATAGTAACTTAGTATCTACAAAACACTTAACCAATAAACGCGGTTCGGGCACGCAATGCTTTTGTGCAGTGCTTTTGTTTGAGCAGCTGGGGTAGC
Organism: Mythimna pallens; assembly: GCA_961205895.1. Classification (NCBI taxonomy): domain Eukaryota; kingdom Metazoa; phylum Arthropoda; class Insecta; order Lepidoptera; family Noctuidae; genus Mythimna; species Mythimna pallens. Next base: position 23,246,157 of record OY540842.1, on the reverse strand, counting down.
AGGTAACAAGGTTCGCACGTGGGACCTTGGTGTACAATGGCTGCATAGGCGTGGGAATACTTTTGGTCGAGCAGATGTGGCAGCAGGTAGGAAGGTTCGCACGTGGGACCTTGGAGTACAATGGCTGCGTGTTTCTCGCGTGGTAACAGTGATGTGCTGTAGAGTGGCTACAGTACTCCCCCTCAAGCGAAGCGTACCGGCAGTTTGACGACACGACCCGAACGTGTTTTAGTGTTATTAGCGGGCTGTGACGTCAAGCTTTTATGTGGTACTTGGGTTTCCTTGATAGCGGTTGGCGTAGTACTGTGCTTGATATTCTGTATGTTACTGGTATTTGGTATGGTGACAGGTGTTGTAATCTTGGCTGATGGTGAGGTGTAGGTAATAGAACTTGATGTGGTTGGTGATAGACTACTGGTATCTTCTGTGACGACGTATGCAGGCTTCAGTCGGTCGATCGATATGTTTGCTTGCCGATTGGGTAGTTGTATGGTGTAAACTTTATCTGTTCGGCTTAGTACTTGATAAGGGCCTTCATACGGAGTCTGTAATGGTTTCTTAACTGCATCTGTTCTGATAAAAACGTGGCTGCACTTGAGTAGATCTTGATGCACGAATACGCTTTTATTGTTGTTGTGATGCTTGGTAGCGACTTGCGGTTTGTTTTGTTGAATGATGTCGCGAAGGTTACTGACGTAGGTGTAGTCCATAGTAGGAGTGTTAGTGCTTGCGTTGAAAAAATCACCAGGTAAACGTAAATTGTGACCGTAGGTAAGTTCGGCAGCGCTCACGCCGGTATCTGTGTTTAGGGCAGCTCGTAGTCCTAGTAGTACGGTAGGTAACTCGTCAATCCATGAACTTGCGGTTGTGAGTTTCGCGCGTAATGCGGCCTTGAGAGTGCGATGCCATCTTTCCAGAATGCCGTTGCTCTGCGGATGATAAGGTGTTGTACGATTCTTCTTTATCCCCATTTGTTTCATTAGGTTTTGAAAAAGTTCGCTCTCGAACTGTCGACCTTGGTCACTGGTTAGCGTGGCTGGGCATCCAAATCTTGCGATCCAGTGTTGATAGACGATATCGGCTATACGAGCGGCTGATATCTCGTCGGTAGGGATTGCTTCGGGCCATTTCGTTAATCGGTCGATCATAGTTATTAAGTATCGATGACCTTGAGGCGTTGTAGGGAGTGGTCCAACAATGTCGACGTGGAGGTGTTGGAAGCGTTCGCTTGGCGGGAAAGATGCGATGCTGGAGTGTGTGTGACGCTGTATCTTGCTTTTTTGGCAAAGTATACAAGATCGGGTCCAACAGCTGATGTCTGCGTTCATGGATGGCCAGAAGTACTTTTGCGTGAGAAGCTTGCGAGTCGAGCGCGTGCCAGGATGGCTGATGTTGTGCACGCTCTCAAAAACTTCTTTCCTATATTTCTCGGGTATGTACGGGCGTACATAATTAGTGGATGTTTCACAGTACAGTTCGGTGTCGGTGTTGGGTATTGTTACCTTTTTGAGGCAGATGTTTTCTTTGGACAACATCTGTTCTATATTGCTGTCCTTTGTTTGCGCGCTCGCTATGTCGGTGTAGTTGATTGTGGATGGGCACGAAATTGTCTCTATGCGGCTGAGTGTGTCGGCGACGATGTTTTGTTTACCGCTCACGTGACGTATGTCTGTCGTAAATTCGCTGATAAACAAAAGTTGTCTTGTTCGCCTCTGTGTTTCCGTGTTGGAGTGCATCTTCGACATAACATATGTTAGCGGCTTGTGATCAGTGAAAATGATGAGATGGCGAAAGTGCTTTACTGCCATGTATATTGCAAGTAATTCACGGTCGAATGTTGAATAGTTCTTTTGTGCGTCGGTAAATTTCATAGAAAAGTATCCAAGTGGTTCCCAGATGTTGTTTCGGTATTGTTGGAGTACGGCACCCGCTGAATTGCCAGATGCGTCGCAGAATAGAGCTATTGTTGCGTGGTGCGACGGGTGGGCAATTAGGGTAGCGTTTACGATGCTAGTTTTGCATTGTTCAAATGCTTGAATAGCTTCGTCGGTCCAGGTAATTGGTGTTTTGTCTTTTTTCTTGACATTGTGTAGGTAAGCGTTTAATGGTGCTTGCTGGGATGCGGCGTTCGGTATATGGTCGCGATAAAAATTTATCATACCGAGAAATCTTCTTAGCTCTTCAATGGTAGTCGGCTTGGGATAGTTCGCAATGGCTTCTATCTTATGTTGCGGAGGTTTGATTCCGTCTGCTGATACGGTGTATCCTAGGAACTGGACTTCAGATTGGCCTAGGTTGCACTTGGCGGGGTTAATCGTAATGCCGTTTTCTTCGAGTCGCTTGAGTACGATGTGAAGGTGTTCTCGGTGTTGTGACTCGTTTTCAGATGCTAGCAGTAAATCGTCGATGAATGGAAAAACGAAATCTAACCCTCGTAGCACTTCGTGAATATACCGTTGAAACGTTTGTCCCGCGTTTTTCAAACCAGTGCACATACGTGGGAATTCGAATAATCCCATCGGTGTGATAATGGCGGTTTTCTCGACGTCTTCTTCTCTTACGCTTAGTTGCTGGTAGGCACGGTTGAGGTCGATCGTGGAGAATATTGTTTTCCCAGATAGGTGATGGGTGAAATCTTTAATGCGTGGCACGGGGTATCTGTCTGGTACGGTGATCGAGTTGAGTCGGCGATAGTCACCACAGACTCTAATATCGCCATTCTTCTTAGGTACGATATGTAGAGGTGATGCCCAAGGACTTTTGCTAGGTCGGCATAGTCCTTGTTCGATCATGTTCTCGAACTCCTTTTTAACAATCTCGAAACGGTGCGGTGGGATTGGTCGGGCGCGGCAGTGTATCGGTGGTCCCCGACTTTCGATGAAATGTTGCACTTTGATGTTGCTGTTCAATTCCATCGACGTTAGCCTTGTTATGCCGGGATACTGTGCTAGTATGTCGTGGTATGTTTGCGACATGTCGATACTGCGCACGGTAGGTACGTCTGATACTCGTACCGGAACGTTGACCTTTAGGTTTGTAACTCCGTCGATTAGTTTCCGATTCTTCAAATCAACGATGAGTTGGTGATGTTTGAGGAAATCGGCTCCGAGTATCGGTTTCGAGACGTCAGCTACAATGAAACGCCATTTATAAGGGCGTCGTAAGTTAAGGTCGAGACTTAGGGTTTTTTCCCCGTACGTGGCTATTGTGGTGTTGTTTGCTGCGTATAGTTGGAATGGCAGCGGCGTCTGTTTTTGCCCTTTTGCTCTTGGTAGCACGGATATATTTGCTCCCGTGTCGACTAAGAACGATAATTTGTTTTTGTAATCGGTGATGTATAGGCGGTGTGAATTTTCGTGAACGCCAGTGTGCGCCTCTGCCAATGTTTTTTCCGTTTTACGTTTTGTGAATGAGCAGGGTAACGTGCAGCGTTTGGCTTTCTCTTTGAACCGTCGGTGGTAATAGCACAACGGTGATGGCGACGTATCTCGGCTCTTTGTATCATGGGTCCGTGACCTCGAGTTGGAACGGTGTCGAAGTGGATAGCGATTGCGACGATGATTGTGGTCGTATGACGGACGATGATCGTGGTCGTATGACGGACGTTGATCGTGATCGTATGACGACGTACCTCTCGCTTTTAACGCAGCTATTTCTAGCGAGAGCTTTCGGATTTCGGTAACGAGACACTGATTATCTACCCGTGATGCCGGTGCGGGTGGTGCAGGCGACTGCACGGCTGCGACTTCGGCTGTTGCTGTCTGCTCCATCATTTTGTAGGCAAGCAGCGCGAGTTCTTCCAGGGCGGTATTTGTGCTGAACGACTCGCTGACTGCCAGGACTGAGCGAACGTGTGGTGGCAGGTGGTTTGTCCACATGAGACGCAGCGTGGAGTCGGGAACTTTATCCCTAGCGAGATTGCGCATCCGGCGGAGTAATTGTGTCGGCTTTTGCTCACCGAGTTCCAATTCTGACAGTAGTTTTTGAAACTGCCGACTGTCAGATTCCTCGTAGGCGGATATGAGCCTTTCCTTTATCGCCGTGTATTGGTCCGTCTCAGGTGGGTTGTATAGGAGGTCAGCGATCTGCTCAATATCCTGCCGCTCCAGCTGCGCTATGACCATTTGGGCGAGCTGAGCTTGGCCTTTCTTGAGGTCATTGGTTGCGGCTTCAAAGATTACGAACCATAGGCGTGGTCGATCGCGCCAAAATGCTGGAATGCGCATTGTGAGCGATATGCCGGCTTCAGCGTTCGTCACGCTGTGCGATGTTGACGGGCTTGGTTGTTGTTCAGTTTGACAAATGTTTGGAGGCAAGGACATCTTGAATGTTGTTGGGCGGCGAATACGCGATGTTAAATGTCTGGAACGATATCCGTGTATGTTTTGCCTCTTGAAATTTCAGTTGGTGAGACCCGCTTGTGGGAGGCCAACTGAAATGTGCAATCACAGTGTATCGTTATGACGACGACGGACAGATAGTAGCTGGGCAGTGATCGCTTGGAGATGCTGTGACTATGCCGTCGTACCAGCCGGCAGGCTTAAGACCGGGGTCCGTTGCTGGTAGAGGAGCGTGTCGGTTGTGATATCTACTCCAGCCGGCAGGCATAAACCAGGTCCGTTGCTGGATAGAATCGTCGGGTCACCACTTTGGGGATGGAATCGTCGGGGTCACCACTTTGGGGATAGAATCGACGGGGTCACCACTTTGGGGATGGAAGTAAGAATCGTGTGACTCCAAAACAGAATGTGTATATTTTTACTGTGCACCTCCTTTTATACAAGTTTACAATATTACGGACTAAAAGCTTAACCAATAGTAACTTAGTATCTACAAAACACTTAACCAATAAACGCGGTTCGGGCACGCAATGCTTTTGTGCAGTGCTTTTGTTTGAGCAGCTGGGGTAGCAGGTAACAAGGTTCGCACGTGGGACCTTGGTGTACAATGGCTGCATAGGCGTGGGAATACTTTTGGTCGAGCAGATGTGGCAGCAGGTAGGAAGGTTCGCACGTGGGACCTTGGAGTACAATGGCTGCGTGTTTCTCGCGTGGTAACAGTGATGTGCTGTAGAGTGGCTACAGTTCTATTACCTGTTGAAGTATCGGGGCTTCCTAGGCCGGTACTTGTCGGGCCACAGGCGGGACTGCTCGGGCAGCGCGTGCTCCACAGAGAACTGCGGCTGCTCGGCCAGCGCGTGCTCTACAGAGAACTGCGCCTGCTCGGGCAGCGCGTGCTCCACAGAGAACAGATGGTTGCGCGTCGCGGCTGGCGCGTGTTGCGCCTCCGTGGCCGCGCCCACCGAGCCCACCAGAGGCTCCATCTAGTGTCAAACACGAAACATTTGTTTCTTAGTCCTATCTAAAAGAGTGCCAAGGCAGGTGCCCTAGTGCATAACCGTCTGTGTGTCCATCATTTGGGTTTAAAGCTAGGGTGATCAAATTTTAGAGCCTTTTCCTTGCATCTCTTCTTTATCAACCACCACCTCGTAACTAGACGATTAGTTTAGAAAACTATATTTTATTCCTCTATTTGTATGAATGAAAATCTAACCTATGCGGAGGTGTTTCGTTCCCACACGGTGTGTAAATCTAGAGTTTTCTAACCTTTGCAATGGCACCGCGCCGCAGTCAAGAAAACAAACTTCTCAACTTAATCTAAAGATAAAGCCGTTTATGCTTATATTTTGACACTCGCAAGGAAATCTAAACTTATAGGGTATTGCACTTCCCGTTGACTTAGAATCCGGAGATTTGGCAAGAAGCAAGGTCTCATCACAATGCATTAACAAAGGAAGAAAAAATGGAAACTGTAAAACAGTTACATCACAAAATAATTACTTACTAAAATAAAATAAAAAAAACAAATATGGACATGGGCACTAATAAAACGTCAGAAGCTAGTGTACGGTTCCAAATTAGTCGTTTCCTATGGAAAAGAACCGGCAAGAAACTCCGTGGTTACTTTTAAAAAAAGTGGTTGATGTTACAATATTTACATATTAGTTACAGTATTAATTATATACTTAAAAAATATTTACTTTACTAAGTATTACATTTTGTAAACTATATATTTCCTTTTATTATTGTGAACGTGAGGACTAAGTTGATTGCTTTTTTTTTTACTTTTGAGTAATTTTAACGTATGTCTGGCAATTTGAGTATTTTCTGCGGCCTACCCCAATGTCCTTTCCTTGGTATTGTTCGTCAAGTCGTTGAGCTCCTTACTAGTTCTGAGTTGACCTTTGCGAATACTGATAAATGCACTTTGCACTGACTGGAGAGGTCCACTCAAATCTGTATGGTTCTTTGTTCAAAAGATCATCTCGGACAAATCTGCATGGTTCTCATGTGATTTGACCATTACGTATTTACTGTATGGACTTTAAAAGAGGCTTTGACCCCTGAGTTTGTTTCGGTGTTTCTTCTCAGGGTAGTCAGCTAGGAAAGACCGGCCTCATCTAGTTTAAAATGACGAAAAAAATTTGACGTGTAAAAGTGTTTTCTTAAACCTATTTGCAAAATAAATATCATTTATGATTTAATAGATATTATGTAAGAATAGTGTAGACCAGTCAATATTGTAACCAGAAGCACATAAAAATAATCAAATTAAAAAAAAGAGTCGTAGGTAAGTAATAGTTAGTAATCTGAGAATTCGTGGAGTCTACAGTGTTCTCATATTCACATCATAAAAAAGAGGCTATATAAAAAAAAACAAGAAGATATGAATTACAAATATCAATAAATGACATGTTAACGAAATAAATTACTAACGAATTTAAGGTAAAAGCAACATTTGCAAAAGTAATGTGTTAGAAAAAAATGTGGATATAGGTAATATTAAAACAAAGATTTGAAGAGCAGTTAGTAGACACAATATCAATGAGTTATCAGAGGGCACATGTGCAGAAGTAGTCATTGCCAAACAAGCGTGTCTTCTACATAGTCTTTTACGTCATAATACGCTTTCTTTGGTTAGGACACGCTTAATATAAGTTTTGAATTTTTTCTCGCTAAGTTCAGTTACCGTCTTTGGCAGATTGTTATAAAAGCGTATGCTGTTAACTAATGAATGCTGGTCTTAGCTAATCTCCATTTGGGTAATACAATTTCGTGTTTACTACGAGTATTTTTGTTGTGAAACTCGCGTCTAATTTTAAAGAGGCCTAAGTTTTTACGAACATAGAAAATGCTTTCTAAGATATAAAGGGAAGGCAGAGTCAGTATATCGATTTCTTTGAATTTATTTCTGAGGGACTCGCGAGGACCCATTTTATAAATAGCCCGAATTGGTCTCTTTTGCGATAGGAAAATTGAGTCTACATCATCTGCAGATCCTCACGGTAAAATGCCATAAGAAATAATACTGTGGTATAGTATGATAAGCACAGTAAACTAACCTGGCTGTGGCTACAATAATGAGTGATTATTAGCTGCGAACCATTTCGAAAGAACAGCCAGACTTTCGTTGACATGCAAGACATCCCCAACTTTTCTATGTACTTTAAAAATAAGAGTAGTGTCATCAGCAAATCGAATTGTATCGTATAAATTAGCCATCATGTAAGGTCATTAATATAAACTAGAAAAATGAAAGGGCCAAGAATTGAACCCTGAGGTACACCCATCTTTACTAAAGTCCCCGAGGACGTCGCCCCATTAATGTATACTTTTTGCTGCCTGTAAGATAAATATGAAAAAACAAGATTAGCAGCTTGTCCACGAGTTCCGTAATGATGTAATTTACAGATGAAGAGTATTATGGTCAACACAGTCAAATGCTTTTGATAGGTCATAGGCCCAGGATTCCAAAATGTGACTGATAAGTTTCACTCCTGCATTCGTCGTTGTCCTCCCTATCGTGAAGCCAAACTAATGACTGCAAAATCCTATTTGAATTAAAATGAGACAACATCTGGTCGAGCATGATTTTTTCATTGATTTTACTCAATACTGGAAGCACAGATATAGGTCTATAAATTAGAGGTACTTCTTTACTATGTTTAATTAAATCAGGGAACTTTCCGCTGTCTAAGCATTGATTAAATATGCCTGTTAGGAGCAATTCTATCAATAATATCTCCAAGAACCTTAACAGATATACCCCATAAGTCTTCAGGGTTTTTTATGTTAAGACTTTTAGTAATATGTGTAGTGACGTAGGTAAAAATAACAGTCACCCCGGAAAGCGCGTCGCATTTTTTTTTTGACACTCTTGCGCACGGTGCTTTACATATACACTGTAACAGCAAGGCGATTTTAATGTGAGTTCCCTAATAGGAAATAATTTTTTAAAAAAAACTTAGTTGATTAGAATCATAATATCTGATTTAGTAACTAGACTAATAATAAAATACCTAGGTTTTGCTTGTCATGCTTCTGATTCAGACTTAAATATCGTTAACAGACTGCTAGTCCAAAGCCTAGATAAGTGCAATGGTAAACTTGGGATAACTTGAATCATGCCTAGTGTCGAGTAGGTATCGAGTCAGTTAATAAGGTAATGGCGTCTTATAGCCGCTTCTAAACATCGTATAAGGAACAAAACAAACGCAATTCCTGATGTCGACGCCGTTTTGCGCGGATGTGACGCATATCTTCCATATCAATTGACAATGTTTGTTTGCTAGTTTTAAGACTGCGTCATTTCGCGCGAATAGACAGTTTTTCTTTCTTTGTTTCTTTCTGATGTTAGATTGTTTATAAAGATTATGGATTTATTTATTGTAGCGCGCTCGCACATTACGTACCAAAATACTAGTCTTTGGTTATTAATTTACTAAACATGTAGGTACTATGACCTGTGAAAGTGCCTGGATAGTACAGAAATAAAATCGTGTGAAGCGAGAAATGACGCCATCTAGCGTAAAATCAGATTTAAATGTTGTTATCGACAACATCACATTATACTGTTACTAGATGGCGTTGCTGTACTTCAAATGCTTATGCTAATGCTTATTTTTGTTATTTCTTTTAGTTTCTTCAAACATTAAAATAATTTATAGTTTATTTTAAAGAGATGAAAATATTAAAATTGAATATCAATTTATAAATATCTGATTATCTATGTGTTAGTTTTCAAACTTAAGAGGGTAGGTTGAATATGGATTTATAAATAATAATTAGTAGGTAGTCTAAATAATACTTAAACCGAAGATTGTGCTTAATTGATTTTTTCGCTAAGTTCATTTCGGTTACCTCGTTCGAGCTCCTTTCGTTCAATTTTATTTTTAATCAGGTGAATTTATCTACTTGTTTTATCAATATGAGTACGAATTATTGTAATATCGATTTAGTAACAAGAGCTCAAATAATTGCTTTGCATAATCAAGGTAAAAACTTGTCAGAAATAGCCAGGGAGACCGGTGTAAACGTAAGTAATTTTATTTATACTCTTATATAACAATAAACCCACTATAATTATAATAATCATAATTTTGGGTATTATGTATTTTTGTTTGTTTTGTGTTTCTGTGTCAAAGAACTGGTAGACCAAAACTCATAAACATGTTTCAGCGTCAAACCATGGTAAGGGAGTACAAAGAAAATAGATTTCTGCCGACGAACCACTATGCTGGTTTATTTGACACAAGCGTTGACACTGACTGTCGTGCTCTTCATAGCGAAGGGCTGCATTATCGGAGGCGTGCTGTGAAACCGTTGCTTTCGGAAAACCATAAAAGAGCATGATTGCAGTTTGCTATGGATCACATAAACTTTGATTGGAGTAATGTTATCTTTACTGATGAAAAAACTTTTAAGTCCAGCGAACACGAACGCTTATGTTTGTGGCGTCGAGATAATACGCGATACACAAATGGTCATGTAGTGCCCAATATGCAATCTGGTCATATAACTGTGAACACGTGGGGATGGATGAATGCTCCCGATCCGGGAGAACTTGTCAGAATACCAAGTCGAGCAAATAGTGCAAATTATATAGAAGTGCTGGAGGAGATCATGTAGCCTACAGTTCCAAATGTGTATCCAAGAGAAGAATTACCACAGATAAAATTTGTACAGGATAATTGTCCAATACACCGTTCCCACAGTGTGCAGGTTTAGTTTCGTCAGCATAATGACATTTGCGCTATTCCTTGGCCTGCTAGATCACCGGATTTAAATCCAATTGAAAATTTATGGGGTGTTATTGTTCAACGGTGAAATAATCAAAATGAGCGTACTCCAGACGCGTTAGAGGTTCATTGTTTACAAATATGGGAGAGTATTCGTGGTTCAGATTTGTGTAAAAATTTGATTAATTCAATTTCCGAATGCAAGCTGTTATTGACCAAAATGGTGGTTATACGAGATATTATTTATACTTAATTAATTAATATTATTTACTCAGTACTTATTCTCTGTACTAACTGGAGATCTCGTTATGTGTGTTTAACCTTATACTTAAATAACTTAAAAAAGTTATGAACACTTCAAGTTAAAACACAACCTAATTTAATTTTTTTTATGTTACCTACCAACCGTTTGATATTTCGTTGTGCAATTTTGAATTTTTTAGCCTATATTTAATCCTTTTGATCTTTGTGATAAAATTATCTAGTTTCGTGTTTGTTTTTGATAAGTTTACATAAGCTTTAATCCTCTTCCCAATTTTGGAAACGAATATTTAAGCTATGGCTTCAAAAATAAATTATATATAATATTATTCGATGATTAATAAACTGACAGTTAATTTGAACAATAAACTGTAAAAAATAAACATCTATATTTTTTCAATAGTGCCTTTTTGTTTGGTGAGCCTGTTTACCTGCTCTTTTATCCTTTTGATGAGTAACTATCAACTTGAATACTATTGTATTACACATAAATATCCACTTATTAGCTTTGATATAATTCCTACCGGTTTCTTTTGTTATTCATAACTTACAAAAGTCTAAGTACTACGTGAGATTTGAACTCACGGCTCACTGATTCACGCATATATCTGCACATGCTTAACCGCTAGGCCATCATGACTCTAATTTTAGTGATGAAATTATGAACTACAATCAGTTGTTGACGACAATGATGATGCTTGTGTCTATTTTCTGTCAAACTAAAAGTAAAGTTTATACTTTGTGAGATTGCCTTTGTTGGTCGCTACTTAGCTGTGAAGAAATCAACGCCATCTAGTTTAATTTTCGAAAACTTAAACTTTAACGTGCAAGGGAACATAATCGTTAAGGTATCCAAGCACTTTCACAGGCGTCTGTACATTGCTTACGTCATCGGTAACGTGGGCGCGGACATCGCGCCGCTAACAGCTGATCGGGTGAAGGCGCGCGCGCGAATTTTAAAGTTTCAAACAGCTGTTTTGTTATTGTGATTAAACTAACTAGTATATAAAAAAGTTTCTTTGGAAAAGTTGTTTGTAATCATGAGTACAATCACGTGTTTAAGTATCGGTCACTGATTATCAGTCACCCTATACATATAAATAACTACTCTCCATTAACTGGACGAGAACTACTACACATATGGCGGATTGATTCTTCGCGACCCGACAGATGTGTAGCGTGCCTTCTTTCTCAATAGATCTTCGGTTGTTATTCGTCATGACAAATACGTCCATAATTGCACAGACAAAACCTTCGATTTCTCCAAAGAAGTCATCGGAAAGTGGGCAGTCACAACCAGGGTCAACGGCTTTACGTGCTTTCCGGTGTCAGCAATGTTCTAGATAAACTTAGAAAAGTACATATGAAATGCGCGTTTTGAAACCATTAGGTACTTCTCTTGCATGGGGTTGCCATGCACGAGAAATACCTAATATGTAATATATAAATTATTTCGAATTGAATTGACCAGAAAATGGAAAAGTGAGTTAGTTTTAAGTTAAACAATAGCACCTGGTTGAGCATTTGTCTTCCAGCGGCGCTGGAGCGCAGACGAGCTCGCCACCGCGCGAGCCGCGCCTCATCATGCGCTGCCTCCGTCAGCTGCGCGCCAAGCGGCAGCGCGCGCGGGCCCAGCGGCGCCGGTGAGTAGCGGTCCGCGCGGTACAGCTCCAAGTACTGCTCCGGGCCTGACTCCAAAACCCGCACGCCCGACCCGCGTGTAGACACCGGGGCCGCAGCCTGCTCTACCTCGGGACTCTGTGACCTAAACGTAAAACAGTTGTAATTCCACCAAAAACAAATTTGGGCAAAACACCGAATACACCACTTAAAAGTCAATATAATCTGTGTCTGTTTTTGGTTAGTGTTTTAGGCTTAAGCATATTATGGTAACATTATATAAACAGTATTTTGCATGCCTTAGCTTAAGGTATGGATAATAATAATCATAACTCCATCGCCGTATCTCTGCGTTGACGTCGTGGTGGGGCTTGCGCGCTCCAATAAACCCTAGGTCTGTACCGGTACAGTTTGCTTTGCCGTAACATACCTAAGGTCAGGGGCCAGACTAAGAGAGATAGAATCCGCAGGGCAGTTTTGTGGCGAACTGATGGGCATTAGCGACCCCACGGACCCGATCTCCCGGGAGAAATCTTGTTCCTTATTTCCGGCTTGCCTTTATTGGCCGGCCGTAGTGAACACTGACGAGGAACGGAGCTCCGACCTCTCTCTTGCCTTTATTGGCTGGCTTGAGTGGAGATTCGCAAGATCAAATGTGCTCAGGAGAAGGATGTATAATCCAGTAAGATGCTAGCAGGGATCTTGACCGTATTTCCGGGATTGTCCTGATAGCCGTGGTATACCTCTCCTCTCCTCAAGCACCTCAGGATATATTGCCTTCTTGTTGCTACGTCACTTCGTGCTAGCGACCGTTTTTGGGGGCCCATTTATTGAGTGTGCAAGTCATTGATAAAAAGACAGGGGGTCTTTTTATCAATGGAAATTAATGACATTGTTCAGGCAGGGGCCATAGACTTAAAAAAGTTCCTGAAAACCAGTTCACTTAAGACTACAAAAACCGTAGCCCTATATCTTAGTTTCCCATATGTCGCAATAGTTTCTCATTAACCGAGGGTTGTCCTTGGATGCACTAGCATAGCATACAGGGATAATCGCCGGTTGGTACTACGTTCCATTAAAAGCGTATAAGGGGCCTCTGCGAATTGGTTTCGACTCCTCGTACGCCTTCCAGAGGTCCAGGACCCCAGGGTTCTGAGATATAATAACTCATAACGAAATAATAATAATAAACGACTATCGGATTCGGTACAATGATCGCCGAATTCACCTCCCACATGTTGACAATCTGGCGAGCCAAGTCAATATACTTTCACGAGTTTCTCATGCGGAACGGATATCTCAACAATCGTTGATCGCTTCGATCCACCACCACTATATCACTATATTATTATTATTATGAGACCTTGCTATATTTTTGTAAATGATATCGCCTGTTGTTTCCTAAATTCAAAAATCATGTTGTGTGCGGATTACGAAGCGGCGAGTCTCCTTGCCGGCCTGCCACCTTGGGATCTGGAGGCAACAGTCTTATTGGACGGATGCACGACTTTTGCATAGAGATGCAACATTCAACAAGATTTTCAACATTTCAGCCGACCATCACTGGACACTGCTCACTAAACTCTTCTTCTTCCACACACAATGGGCATCACGGATAGTCATGTGTGCAGAACTTGGCTGAAGACGGAGGAAATAATCGCGTATGGGCTCCTCGAGTGCAAACTTCACAGCAATCTACATGCGAACCCTAGGATCACCGGATTCTCTCTTAGATGCCCTGAAAAAGCTAAGAGGCCTGATCTAATAGTAACAGACAGTTATTACGAGTAGCTGTTTCCAAATATCCTGGTTCGCAAATCTTGGCGCAATAAGAAATAATTATTTTAAACAAACTATGCGGCAGACGTTTTAAATACATAAAATAGGAAAAAAACCTGAAACAAATCGTACGTCCCAAAACTTAATGATAATTTTAAAAATTTGCGCCGCCATGTTTTTTTTTTTAGGTGGGAAATCACCCAATGCCATCTCTAGCCCTTGGGCGGCGCGGGTCACGCCCGTGTTAGACTTTTACTGACTAAAACCCACTACTGTTTCTTCTTTGCCTTTGTTCTAGGCCCCCGGGGTTCACTTTCGCACAACCCATGGCCCAGTAGGCTTCGACCCGGCTGGGTCCCTACAGTTTTACTGACATCTCCTTGAGGCGCGCGTAGAAAACTACGCGCCGTCGACGACTTGGGCTCGGTAGGGACGGTTAGGGATCGGATGAACGGGCTACGTTTTATTTATTATGTTATGACAATTTTAATTTTATTTAATTCTCTAATATTACTATGGGTTAATTAATGCCTGAAATAAACGATAACCATGAAGCAAGGACAAAGAGGAGATGAGCTAACTAAACAACTGTGCACTGTGATTCTCAACTAGGTCCTGACGTCATCACGGTGGGCGTGGCTTAAGTCAGTGTGTTGTTGGCGTTCGTCCTGTGCACAACTTCGTAAATTTATTCATTTTACAGCAGATTCGCGATAGAAGAAAAAATGAATGGAATGTTGTGTTTTATCTTGTAAAAACTACTTGGATAGACGTTCTGATGCCATGGATAGCATCACATTTCATTTGTAAGTTATTTTAACGTAATTTATTAAAATAGTTCTAGAAAAATTTTTTAGCGTCACCGTTTCCAAATATAATTCTACCCGACATTAGATGGCGACACTTTGTGTCACGGGAACTAAATATATTTAGGTACGTAGACCTCAGTCTTAATATATTTTAATAATCATATGTACTGAAATTTGTTCAACAGTCATTCCTAAAGATCCTTTAATCGCCAAAATATTATTTTTGTAGTTTTTAATAAACAGGCCGCCATCTATTGTCAACTATGAATAACAAATATAAACATAACAAAAAGACAGAACAGTAATTAGAAGTCAATTATTTTACCGAATGTCCCGCGGCTTTCTCATGCTGGACATAAAATCATGCGTCATGCTGCTTTTAATTTAGTCTGGTATTACTAATTTATTTATTTAAGGGTTTTGGATGGACTCCCACATAAACGGGAGGTGTTTTCTTTTTCTAAAAAGACTAGCTTTGTAATCAATCTTGATAAGTCTTACTATGAAAATGAGCCTTTAAAAGAGAAAAAACCTATGTTGAATGATTTTCATTCGTCATTCATCAAATAATAACATCACTATTTCAATGAAAAAGTACGTATCGAAATGGTTCGCAAAATTAATTAAAAAGAACACAGAAATCCCTGGTAATTCTACTAGAATTACCAGGTAACTCTAGATACCAGATAATTCTAGAGCACAACCCTGTTGCATCCTCCACTTAGTGACATCTAGTGTGAGATAGTTACTTAACTACAAAATAAAATCGACAGAACGAGCTAGTAGTTTTGCTAGCGGCGCTGGTGGCACTAGCGGGACATGTGAGCTGCACAACATACCTGCGCGGCTCATCGACGTCCTGCGTGGCGGCTGCACGCTGCCCGGCGCGCTCCCGCTGCAGCGGCTTCAGCTGGCGGCGCTGGTGGCACTAGCGGGACATGTGAGCTGCACAACATACCTGCGCGGCTCCTCGACGTCCTGCGTGGCGGCTGCACGCTGCCCGGCGCGCTCCCGCTGCAGCGGCTTCAGCTGGCGGCGCTGGTGGCACTAGCGGGACATGTGAGCTGCACAACATACCTGCGCGGCTCCTCGACGTCCTGCGTGGCGGCTGCACGCTGCCCGGCGCGCTCCCGCTGCAGCGGCTTCAGCTGGCGGCGCTGGTGGCACTAGCGGGACATGTGAGCTGCACAACATACCTGCGCGGCTCCTCGACGTCCTGCGTGGCGGCTGCACGCTGCCCGGCGCGCTCCCGCTGCAGCGGCTTCAGCTGGCGGCGCTGGTGGCACTAGCGGGACATGTGAGCTGCACAACATACCTGCGCGGCTCCTCGACGTCCTGCGTGGCGGCTGCACGCTGCCCGGCGCGCTCCCGCTGCAGCGGCTTCAGCTGGCGGCGCTGGTGGCACTAGCGGGACATGTGAGCTGCACAACATACCTGCGCGGCTCCTCGACGTCCTGCGTGGCGGCTGCACGCTGCCCGGCGCGCTCCCGCTGCAGCGGCTTCAGCTGGCGGCGCTGGTGGCACTAGCGGGACATGTGAGCTGCACAACATACCTGCGCGGCTCCTCGACGTCCTGCGTGGCGGCTGCACGCTGCCCGGCGCGCTCCCGCTGCAGCGGCTTCAGCTGGCGGCGCTGGTGGCACTAGCGGGACATGTGAGCTGCACAACATACCTGCGCGGCTCCTCGACGTCCTGCGTGGCGGCTGCACGCTGCCCGGCGCGCTCCCGCTGCAGCGGCTTCAGCTGGCGGCGCTGGTGGCACTAGCGGGACATGTGAGCTGCACAACATACCTGCGCGGCTCCTCGACGTCCTGCGTGGCGGCTGCACGCTGCCCGGCGCGCTCCCGCTGCAGCGGCTTCAGCTGGCGGCGCTGGTGGCACTAGCGGGACATGTGAGCTGCACAACATACCTGCGCGGCTCCTCGACGTCCTGCGTGGCGGCTGCACGCTGCCCGGCGCGCTCCCGCTGCAGCGGCTTCAGCTGGCGGCGCTGGTGGCACTAGCGGGACATGTGAGCTGCACAACATACCTGCGCGGCTCCTCGACGTCCTGCGTGGCGGCTGCACGCTGCCCGGCGCGCTCCCGCTGCAGCGGCTTCAGCTGGCGGCGCTGGTGGCACTCGCGGGACATGTGAGCTGCACAACATACCTGCGCGGCTCCTCGACGTCCTGCGTGGCGGCTGCACGCTGCCCGGCGCGCTCCCGCTGCAGCGGCTTCAGCTGGCGGCGCTGGTGGCACTAGCGGGACATGTGAGCTGCACAACATACCTGCGCGGCTCCTCGACGTCCTGCGTGGCGGCTGCACGCTGCCCGGCGCGCTCCCGCTGCAGCGGCTTCAGCTGGCGGCGCTGGTGGCACTCGCGGGACATGTGAGCTGCACAACATACCTGCGCGGCTCCTCGACGTCCTGCGTGGCGGCTGCACGCTGCCCGGCGCGCTCCCGCTGCAGCGGCTTCAGCTGGCGGCGCTGGTGGCACTAGCGGGACATGTGAGCTGCACAACATACCTGCGCGGCTCCTCGACGTCCTGCGTGGCGGCTGCACGCTGCCCGGCGCGCTCCCGCTGCAGCGGCTTCAGCTGGCGGCGCTGGTGGCACTAGCGGGACATGTGAGCTGCACAACATACCTGCGCGGCTCCTCGACGTCCTGCGTGGCGGCTGCACGCTGCCCGGCGCGCTCCCGCTGCAGCGGCTTCAGCTGGCGGCGCTGGTGGCACTAGCGGGACATGTGAGCTGCACAACATACCTGCGCGGCTCCTCGACGTCCTGCGTGGCGGCTGCACGCTGCCCGGCGCGCTCCCGCTGCAGCGGCTTCAGCTGGCGGCGCTGGTGGCACTAGCGGGACATGTGAGCTGCACAACATACCTGCGCGGCTCCTCGACGTCCTGCGTGGCGGCTGCACGCTGCCCGGCGCGCTCCCGCTGCAGCGGCTTCAGCTGGCGGCGCTGGTGGCACTAGCGGGACATGTGAGCTGCACAACATACCTGCGCGGCTCCTCGACGTCCTGCGTGGCGGCTGCACGCTGCCCGGCGCGCTCCCGCTGCAGCGGCTTCAGCTGGCGGCGCTGGTGGCACTAGCGGGACATGTGAGCTGCACAACATACCTGCGCGGCTCCTCGACGTCCTGCGTGGCGGCTGCACGCTGCCCGGCGCGCTCCCGCTGCAGCGGCTTCAGCTGGCGGCGCTGGTGGCACTAGCGGGACATGTGAGCTGCACAACATACCTGCGCGGCTCCTCGACGTCCTGCGTGGCGGCTGCACGCTGCCCGGCGCGCTCCCGCTGCAGCGGCTTCAGCTGGCGGCGCTGGTGGCACTAGCGGGACATGTGAGCTGCACAACATACCTGCGCGGCTCCTCGACGTCCTGCGTGGCGGCTGCACGCTGCCCGGCGCGCTCCCGCTGCAGCGGCTTCAGCTGGCGGCGCTGGTGGCACTAGCGGGACATGTGAGCTGCACAACATACCTGCGCGGCTCCTCGACGTCCTGCGTGGCGGCTGCACGCTGCCCGGCGCGCTCCCGCTGCAGCGGCTTCAGCTGGCGGCGCTGGTGGCACTAGCGGGACATGTGAGCTGCACAACATACCTGCGCGGCTCCTCGACGTCCTGCGTGGCGGCTGCACGCTGCCCGGCGCGCTCCCGCTGCAGCGGCTTCAGCTGGCGGCGCTGGTGGCACTAGCGGGACATGTGAGCTGCACAACATACCTGCGCGGCTCCTCGACGTCCTGCGTGGCGGCTGCACGCTGCCCGGCGCGCTCCCGCTGCAGCGGCTTCAGCTGGCGGCGCTGGTGGCACTAGCGGGACATGTGAGCTGCACAACATACCTGCGCGGCTCCTCGACGTCCTGCGTGGCGGCTGCACGCTGCCCGGCGCGCTCCCGCTGCAGCGGCTTCAGCTGGCGGCGCTGGTGGCACTAGCGGGACATGTGAGCTGCACAACATACCTGCGCGGCTCCTCGACGTCCTGCGTGGCGGCTGCACGCTGCCCGGCGCGCTCCCGCTGCAGCGGCTTCAGCTGGCGGCGCTGGTGGCACTAGCGGGACATGTGAGCTGCACAACATACCTGCGCGGCTCCTCGACGTCCTGCGTGGCGGCTGCACGCTGCCCGGCGCGCTCCCGCTGCAGCGGCTTCAGCTGGCGGCGCTGGTGGCACTAGCGGGACATGTGAGCTGCACAACATACCTGCGCGGCTCCTCGACGTCCTGCGTGGCGGCTGCACGCTGCCCGGCGCGCTCCCGCTGCAGCGGCTTCAGCTGGCGGCGCTGGTGGCACTAGCGGGACATGTGAGCTGCACAACATACCTGCGCGGCTCCTCGACGTCCTGCGTGGCGGCTGCACGCTGCCCGGCGCGCTCCCGCTGCAGCGGCTTCAGCTGGCGGCGCTGGTGGCACTAGCGGGACATGTGAGCTGCACAACATACCTGCGCGGCTCCTCGACGTCCTGCGTGGCGGCTGCACGCTGCCCGGCGCGCTCCCGCTGCAGCGGCTTCAGCTGGCGGCGCTGGTGGCACTAGCGGGACATGTGAGCTGCACAACATACCTGCGCGGCTCCTCGACGTCCTGCGTGGCGGCTGCACGCTGCCCGGCGCGCTCCCGCTGCAGCGGCTTCAGCTGGCGGCGCTGGTGGCACTAGCGGGACATGTGAGCTGCACAACATACCTGCGCGGCTCCTCGACGTCCTGCGTGGCGGCTGCACGCTGCCCGGCGCGCTCCCGCTGCAGCGGCTTCAGCTGGCGGCGCTGGTGGCACTAGCGGGACATGTGAGCTGCACAACATACCTGCGCGGCTCCTCGACGTCCTGCGTGGCGGCTGCACGCTGCCCGGCGCGCTCCCGCTGCAGCGGCTTCAGCTGGCGGCGCTGGTGGCACTAGCGGGACATGTGAGCTGCACAACATACCTGCGCGGCTCCTCGACGTCCTGCGTGGCGGCTGCACGCTGCCCGGCGCGCTCCCGCTGCAGCGGCTTCAGCTGGCGGCGCTGGTGGCACTAGCGGGACATGTGAGCTGCACAACATACCTGCGCGGCTCCTCGACGTCCTGCGTGGCGGCTGCACGCTGCCCGGCGCGCTCCCGCTGCAGCGGCTTCAGCTGGCGGCGCTGGTGGCACTAGCGGGACATGTGAGCTGCACAACATACCTGCGCGGCTCCTCGACGTCCTGCGTGGCGGCTGCACGCTGCCCGGCGCGCTCCCGCTGCAGCGGCTTCAGCTGGCGGCGCTGGTGGCACTAGCGGGACATGTGAGCTGCACAACATACCTGCGCGGCTCCTCGACGTCCTGCGTGGCGGCTGCACGCTGCCCGGCGCGCTCCCGCTGCAGCGGCTTCAGCTGGCGGCGCTGGTGGCACTAGCGGGACATGTGAGCTGCACAACATACCTGCGCGGCTCCTCGACGTCCTGCGTGGCGGCTGCACGCTGCCCGGCGCGCTCCCGCTGCAGCGGCTTCAGCTGGCGGCGCTGGTGGCACTAGCGGGACATGTGAGCTGCACAACATACCTGCGCGGCTCCTCGACGTCCTGCGTGGCGGCTGCACGCTGCCCGGCGCGCTCCCGCTGCAGCGGCTTCAGCTGGCGGCGCTGGTGGCACTAGCGGGACATGTGAGCTGCACAACATACCTGCGCGGCTCCTCGACGTCCTGCGTGGCGGCTGCACGCTGCCCGGCGCGCTCCCGCTGCAGCGGCTTCAGCTGGCGGCGCTGGTGGCACTAGCGGGACATGTGAGCTGCACAACATACCTGCGCGGCTCCTCGACGTCCTGCGTGGCGGCTGCACGCTGCCCGGCGCGCTCCCGCTGCAGCGGCTTCAGCTGGCGGCGCAGGCAACGCTGGTGGCGCTCGCGTAGCCGCGCGCGGGATATGTGTGCTGCACAAACAACCAATATTTACCCAGAGCTGTCTCCCCCCCCCCCCCCGTCCCCGTCCCCGTCTTTTTTTATTAGCCAATACTGTCCCATTGGCGAATAGAAAAAAGACGTCACGTACCAAAATTGCCTCTAAATTTATTCTTTTTTTATCCCGAGAATATGTTCCCTTGGGATAACTTTCTAATTTCACGCCGACGAAGCTGCTGGCAGAAGATAGTACCAAATATAAAGGCGAAAGTAGGTATGTGAGTGTGTGTATATTTGTATATTATGCGTTGTATTGTTTCCTTTATTAGTGCAGCCGTGAAGCTCACAACTACACGTTTGCTTCTTTTTTTAATTTTTTGTTTCGTGTTTACTCTATATTGTGTTTGTGCCTCGTGCTGTACCAAATAAATTATTTTTCTTTCTTTCTTTGTAGGTTCTCTTTCAGGCTAATTGGCTGAACGGATTTGGATGAAATTTGGCACACAAATTGCCCATATCCTGGAAAAGGATGCACATAGGATACTTTATATAATATAGTTGCGATATTTTTTTAATTTCACAAGGGCGAAGACGCTGGCACAAGCTAGTTTGCATATAAAACACAACGAACCAAATAACAGTTCCGGCTGTGATCGACCTTGTACAGATTAGCAAGCCTTCATTTTGTAATTCATTCATCAACATGGTCAGCCTACAACAGTCCACTGACTGCAACAAACACCTCTCTAACTACACGCCATTCATTTCGATTCTCAGCAAGCCTCATGCAGCCACGCTCTGCGACAATCTTCGCCTCGTCTGCCTTAATTTGTCTGCACTCAAGACATCAAACCTGATGGTCATGGTCATTGGTCATGAGACGAGACGAGATGCAACATTAATTACTACAAATAAAAGGCACACATTTCAGTAAGGCAATCAAACACACCCCGTGTGCAGCGTGATATCGATGGCTTCTTCTTCTGCGAGCTAACCCTAAATCACACATCAGAAAATGCGGCGTACCTTTGAGCTGGCTGAGCAGGCTCTCCCAGTAGGCGACGTCGACGCCGTCCCGGTGGCCACGCATCTTGTGCTTCATCTGCGTCTGCAGCGCTTCCAGCTGCGCGACCGTTTTGCTCTTGAAGATCTGTACGCGTAAACAAACATACAACGTGTTTATTGGATATGGTAAGTTCGGAAGGTTCCTGCACCGGATCTGTGCGGAAGAAACACCCGGGTGTCACTATTGCGTAGACCGCCCGGAAGACACGGTGGAGGTGTGCCCCGCTTGGGAAGAGCAACGCCGTGTCCACGTAGGGGCGATCGGCGGCGGCGATCTCTCGCGCCGGGCCTTGGTACAGGCCATGGTCCGGAGCGAGGAGGAGTGGCAGGCGGTTGCCTCCTTCAGCGAAGCAGTAAGGCTAGCAAAGGAGGCGGCCGTTTGCGTGAGACAACGTTCCTCACGCCCCAACCGCCGCCGGGATCCCGATCCCGATTTCCCGCCACAGTAAGCGCGGGCTTGCGGACGGCGAGCAATGGGTGGCTCGCCGTCCGACCATGCGAAAACCGTCCGGACCGAGCCCAAGTCGAGTCCAAGACGGCGCGTACTGTTCCACGCGCACAACAAGGAGATGTGAGCAAACCGTAGGGGCCAAGGGTCTGATTCTGAAAGGAAGACTCGGCCCTGGTACGAAAGGCAACGAAGGAACAGGAGTGGGTTTTTAGTCAGAAAAAATTTCAGACACTATCTCCCGCTCCGCCCAAGAGCGGGGGATGTCATAAGATGATTTTCACACCGAAAAAAAAAATGAGGAGCTCATTACAAGGTTCACAAATGTCCTCAGTAATCTAAAATAGGAAAGATAATATAAACATCTTTAATTTACAATTGATATAGGTAATAGTTTAACCACCCTAAGACGACCTGACTGACTGTTTAATGCCAAGATATGAAATAACAAGACAAAACTAGCTTTAATCCATCTTTCGGTCATTTGCTTGCGTGTTGTCATACATTATTAGGAAGCGCCAGGCTGCTAGTTTGAGTAGGACATTATACTCGTATATAGTTTTAAATTAAACATTATAAAAATAAATACTTACGATTACTGGTGATATCCACTCGCTAAGAAGCGAAATAACTCTTGTGTTGAGTTCATAAACGAGATAACGTCGAAATGTATTTAAGCAGACGTTGCAGTTTATGCAAAGTATACGACTCTTTGTTGACGGCGGCATTATCAAGAGGGATTTACAACAATATGGAAAGCAAAGGTCAGATGAGGTCGATATCGAGGTCCAGGGGGCAGCAAATAGGGTCGTAAAAAGAAGAAACACACACAAAATGGCACAAAATACAACGAGACGCAAACGCACTAACGAAGGATGGCGCAGTCCTTCGTTAGTGCGTTTAATTTCAATCGTAGAACAATCAAATGTCAAAAAAAAACCGTTTCGGTCATCCGAACTCAACTACATACTGAATGATTAATTTATTTAATCAACAATTAAATTTCAAGACTATTAAATACATATATTGATTTAATAAAATGTAAAATCTATATATATAAAAGAAAGTCGTGTTAGTTACACTGTTTATAACTCAAGAACGGCTGAACCGATTTGGCTGAAAATTGGTGGGGAGGTAGCTTAGAACCAGGAGACGGACATAGGGTACTTTTTAACGAGTAGGGTAGAGTAGGGTAGAGTAGGGTAGAGTAGGGTAATTTTTTTTTTTTACTAAATCCCGCTTTTGGGCAGAACAACGTCTGCCGGGACCTCTAGTAATGTATAAAACTCAGAAACAGAGATGAATGAAGTCAAGTACAGGTATCGGCACGGATTTTGAGCGCTCGGCGAAAGAGTGGGGGATCGCTTTGCGTATCGTACACTTATGGCAAAAAAAAAAATGTACATCTATTTTATTTTATTTTTTCTTTTACCGTATTATAATATTTTTATAATATTTTATTTTATCTTCTTAATTCTGGTTGGAGGCAAAAGTTAAAAAAAAAAACATAAATAGTTTAAAGCAAAGTCTCTGTGTTTGTCTGTCTGTTTTTCCGGTTACTTATTCACCATGCAACCGATTTTCAAACGGTTTTCATTATCTTTTAGAGAATTTGTACCGGAAGGTATGCATATTATAGCAAAGACGAAAATTTCAAAGATTTGTAACACCCCTACGAAGGAATTTCTCTGTGTGCCTGTTATGCGTTCTCGGCTAAACCATTTTTGGTGACATAATAACCACTAATAAAAACAAAATCGATGAATTAAAAATCATGAGTCAATTTAATGGCACGGAAGTGTACTCGTCGTTGTTAGGTACGTGCAGCAAGCGCAGGGAACCAATCACGAGTGTCGTCTATGATGCGACGCGCGGCGAGCCAATCACTGACACTCCCCGCCCCCGCGTCTCACTTCATACCAACAAAGAGACCTGATATTTTACTTCTGCGCAAGTAAAAGTCAGAGCTCAAGATCCATACCGGGATCTGTAGTAGTGCGTAAAATAGAACTTGGTAGGAAAAGGTAATTGAGATGCGTTCAAAACATGGTAATATGTGTACCTTATACGTAAAATAAGCTTATAGAAAAACTTAAAAATATTCTTTTCCTGAGTTTCTTTTAAAATTGTTGTAAGTCTATTTGATCATAATCCAATTAGCTAAATTTTAACATTTATTTCATTACTACGAGTATACGTAGTCAGGTGAAAAATGGTCATTATTCTTTATAGTTTTTTTTTTCACGATCAAGATAATTTTTAGGAAAGAAAGGAGATATTATTGGTCTAAGGGGTCCTATCCCACGAAGGTGGTGACGATCTTGGATGTGTGTGTAGACTCATGTACACTTCGGTCCTGTGTAAGATCCAGCTATTTTCTATGAGAGTGTTCCGAGTTTGAACACAAGGATTAAAAAGTCATCAAACATACAATACATCAATTGAAAAAAAATTGTCTTGGTGAGATAGAACAATTGCAACTGAATTTCATCGATATTTTTTTCTATGATTACTATGAACTTGAATAAATTTGTGCCTAAAATATATCTTTAGAACTTGAATAAATTTGTGCTTAAAACATATCTTTACTGTTTGACATATCTGTGGTACCTATTTCACATTTTTCAAAAACACACAACTCCTAACCCTATAGCAAGAGCGGCCTGTTCAAAGGTGCATTACGGTATGCCCGTTAAAAGAGACTCTCGTGGACTTAAGGGTGCATTTTGATTCGTTACGAGCGCGACTCGTCTTTGTGAGCAAATATAATGAAGGTCACGTCCGTGCCGTGCAATGTATTATCAACATTAGTAACGTTGTTAGTAGGTTTATAATAGGTTTTTCCTATGAAAAGGTCTTTGGATTAAATTGGAATTATAAGTTCAAATAAACTTTATATTAAAGGTAAGTTATTCTTTTTTCGAAATTAAGTATTTTTTGTTTATTTTTGTGTTTTGTACGCTCCCTGACACGGGCAGGTTCCGCTGTTCTGTTAAAAGAAGTCCTCGAGGTTAGCGCGCTTCATGTAATGTCGGGCCGCGTAGCGGGCGCGCAGATTGTCGTTGACGTTTTACTCGTCAATATTTTGTAGGTATTTAATATAATGTACATGTTTTGCGTCATCAATACTATCGCTAATTGAATCGCCGAGCGAGACACTCGCTCTGCTATAGACTATAGTGTTCCTGCGTGACGTCGTCGGGCGCGGCCAGGCGGCGCAACTTGTTGTGTGACGTGCTGTACCACTACACTCGTGTTACCTGCGTGATGTCGTCGGCCACGGCCTGGTGCACGGCGTGACGGCGCGGGTGGGGCGCGGCCAGGTGGCACAGCTTGTCAAGCTTGTCCAGCACGATAGTCTGCACGTCTTCCCAGTACGTCTGGTTCGCGTTGGTCTCCAGCTCTTTATACACCTGTAACAACGTCACTTCTGTAGCACTACTATACCATGTCAACTACAAGTTGCAATGGAACCACAATTTTCGTCACTGAAACTAATATCACGCAAGTAAGATGTTCCGCGCGGTCGCCCACGTGATATAACATGGAACTCCCGTCTATTTGAAGAAACAATATCATATATTTGTTAAAACATGAGCATACACACAGGCAGTGACGGATTAACCCTTAATCAAATTAAGCAATTGCCTAGGGCATCACGTCTGGGGGGGGGGGCACCAGAAGAAGCACAAAAAAAAATCCGTCCTTAGGGCAATACGTCTCACTGTCACGTCACCAAAAAAAGTATCTAGGACTAATTTGAAAATAGAGTTTGGCTTAGAGTCATAACCCCGCTCCCGCTTGCCCACTGGCTGCCCTCTAGTGCATTCGGCAATTCAAATGCACTGGAATTGCGATCAGCCAATCACAAACCACACCTACCCCACGGCCTCCCGGCCTGGCGACCCCGCAAATCTGTGTCAGTCAAATGTTTTGTTTTTTGAGTAATTGTGCCGGCCGGCTTCTATGCATACGTAATAATAGGGGTTAAAGTATGAAATTGCTGTTTTATTGTAATAGGTACTTCGAATTGACATAAAACCTTCATGGTTTGTGATTTTTGAGTGAAGCTTTTTTCACATGGTAACTGAAATTCTTCTTTTAAAAAATGTGCAACATTCGATTATCGACTTTCAGTTGTTTTTTATTCATCTTAGACAAGAAAGATGGATACTTCGAAAATTCGAATGATTTTTGAATACGAGTTCCGACGCGAAACTAACGTGGCAGAAACAGCTCGCAATATCAATATTGCGTTTGGAGAGGGGACTGCTAATGAACGCACCGTGCAGTTTTGGTTAAAACGCTTTCGTGATATGGAAACTTTGATTTTAAAAACGAACCACGTGGAAGACTGCCCTAACAGTTGAATAACAATGAATTCAAAGATATGGTGGAAGCCGATCCGAGCCAAACTGCCCTGGAATTAGCGGCATGGTTTAACGTTACCTTACTAACAATAAAAAAATATGAAAAATGGGTGCCTCATCCTCCTACAGCGGGGTGTGAGGCAGGGAGATGTCATTTCTCCGAAACTGTTCACGGCCGCAATGGAGGATGTCTTCAAGGTTCTGGACTGGAGTGGATTGGGCATTAATGGCAATGGTGAGTACA
Organism: Mythimna pallens; assembly: GCA_961205895.1. Classification (NCBI taxonomy): domain Eukaryota; kingdom Metazoa; phylum Arthropoda; class Insecta; order Lepidoptera; family Noctuidae; genus Mythimna; species Mythimna pallens. Next base: position 23,219,670 of record OY540842.1, on the reverse strand, counting down.
TCACTCACCTTCGGTTTGCCGACGACATAGTAGTCATGGCTGAGACTACGGAAGAACTCAGCACAATGCTCAATGACCTCAGTAGAGCTTCCAAAAGAGTGGGTCTTAAAATGAACATGGGCAAAACTCAATTTACAATCATGATAAACAACCATGGTGCACCAACTCCTATCAATATTGGAGACTATACTCGAAGTTGTGGACGATTACGCCTACCTTGGACAGACAGTCCAGTTGGGTAGATCTAATTTCGAGAAAGAGGTCAACCGTCGAATCCGACTCGGCTGGGCAGCGTTCGGGAAGCTGCGCGGTATCTTCTCGTCCAATATAGTACAGTGTCTCAAGGCAAAAGTCTATGACCAGTGCGTGTTGCCAGTGATGATATATGGTTCCGAAACGTGGTCGCTCACAATGAGCCTCATCAGAAGGCTCAAAGGGCAATGGGCAGGGCACTTTGCTCGCAGAACAGATGGCCGTTGGGGTCGAAGGTTCTGGAGTGGCGACCGCATACCGAAAGACGCAGTGTTGGAAGGCCCCCTACAAGCCGGACCGATGACCTGGTGAAGGTTGCAGGAATCCGATGGATGCGAGACGCACAGAACCGTTCGTTTTGGCGACATTTGGGGCAGGTCTATGTCCAGCAGTGGACGTCTATCGGCTGAAATGATGATGATGGGTGCCTCATGACTGATCTGCAGAAAAAAACGCGTGTTGAAATTTGTATCCCTAAAGAAATGAAGGAATATTGGATCGAATTGTAACATATGATGAAAAGTGGATTCTTTACGATAACCGTAAGCGAAAAATGCAATGGCTGACCCCAGGTCGAACGCTACAACACTGTCCTGAAACAAAGTTTACCAATAAAAAGGTAATGGTAACTGTTTAGTGGTCTCAGCATGGTGTTATTAACTATAGCTTTCTCCGATCTGGTCAAGCTATAACGGCAGATGTCTACTGTGCCGAACTCCAAACAATGATAGCAAAACTAGAATTGAAACAGCCCTGACTCATGAGTCAATCTTCACCATTATTGCTCCATGATAACGCGAGACCTCATACAGCACGAGACCATTTTAACTCTACAGGAACTGCAATTAGAAACCATTAGTCACCCTCCGTATTCGCCAGACCTTGCTCCAACGGACTACCATTTTTTCGTGATTTGGACAATTTTCTACTTGATAAAAAGCTTTCTTCTCGGGAGGCAATACAAAATGCTTTCACACAGTTTGTCGAATCTAGATAACCAGAGTTCTATCGCAAAGGCATAAATGACCTTAGATGGAAGTAATGTATAAATAATAATATTAATTATTTTGATTAAATAAATATGTTAAATGAAAAAAAAACCGATTTTCAATTTTTCAGTACAAATCGGCAATTTCATACTTTACCCCTAATAAACAATTTATTCGTTGGTTTTTATTGTTGTCGCACCTACTCCACTTCTAAGGTACGTTGCATCTTATCAATGTTTTTAGTCGGTAAAGGTTTAGAGACCGATTCTTGTTGACATACGAATAGGGGGGCCCACAGGCGTAGATTGCTTAGGGCATCAAGTAGTCTTAATCCGTCACTGCACACAGGATAATCCAGATATTCATTATACAAGTTTAATGAATATCTGGATTATCCTGTGTATCCTTCCCCTGGGAAGGAGCATTTTTCTTTTTTTAGCTACACAGTTTTGCATACCTTAATATCCTCAAGCAGGTCTTCGAGGTCCTGGCTCTGCAGCCCGTTAAGGTAGGCATAGGGCTCGTGCATCTCCAGCGCATCCACACACTCTTCCGAGCTCACATACTTAGCCAGGAGGTCGATAGGCTTGGCTACAAGAAAATATTAATGATATTACTCATTATTCATCATGAACCTGAAAACATTCGCACTTCAGTCAGCATCCATGGTTGCAACATGTGCGAACTTGCATGCTAGATGCTAATGTGGACAATTGGACATTGAGCATTGATGTTAGGCTAAAAAGTTTTTCATAATCTTGTGTAATACCTCGTCCGTCGCGGATGCGTATTAACGAGCGCAGGCGAGCCTGGTGCAGCTGGAAGGCGTCTTCCTGGCGTGCCCACGTGTGCGACTGTAGCGCCGCCGCCGCCAACTCCTCTTCGCTCTTTGCCACGCGCACTGCCTCGAACTCTAGCCGACGCTGCTTCACCTGTAGCACACAAAGGGCGGATCCAGGTGGGATCATGGGGATCATGACCCCCCTCCCTGGGTTGCGTCGAGGTCCTAGGTGGACCACTGTTAAAATTGTTAAACAATGTTTTCATTTAATTTTTTGTCACAATATAGATTTTTCATGTAAGTACCTTCAATATTTAATATAACACTTTATAAGTTGGCAAACGCATTATTCGGGAACGAACGCATCGAAAATTTGAATTTTCGCGCCACCGCAGCCATCTTTCATCTGGACTTGAGACAAAATGTAAACAATGTTGGTACCTTTGGCCAAGTTTCTTCGAAGTGTTTGAATACATTAATAATAGTCTCCTTTTCTGTTGAATGCATTGGCGTTTTATTTACACGCTTTTTCTTCGGTAAATAACAAGAATTCAACGAAAATATCTGCGGCACTCTCGTATTAATAAGTTGATGTGAACTAGGTGGCGGATTATAACCCGCCCGATGACAAAACTTCACATTTTAACGTAAAATGTTTGCAGTATCTGTGGTCTATAATTTAATAGTACTATAAATGGTTAGTTTACCTTTTGTCTCACGGCTCCCTGAATAGGGTATAGTTACACCTAACGTCAGTCGGAACGACTAAACTTATTTCAATCAACTGTTATTCTCATAATTATTATCAAGAGGTAAAGTTTGCTTTTTTACAAGCTTTTTTTATTTGTAAAAGGCATATCTTATAAGAATTTTTCTATTTATATGGCTACACCACTACCTGTTAGTGTAGCGATAGCAGAAAGATCTTTCTCGGTACGAAAAATCAAATTATGGCTAAGAGCTTCGATGGTCGAATGTCTAACCGGAATGGCACTTCTCCATGTCCATAAAACGTACCTTCTTCTTAGCGTGTCGATGGCAAAATTAATTAAATTCCTTGCCTGGCCCAATAAACGGCCTCGGCAATGCCGTTCACTGATGAAGTCATTAGATCCCTACGTTAACTGGTAACAGGGCACGTCATGCAGGATGGAAGGTGGGACATGGTCTGCGGAGAAACGCCGCACAAACATTGAAGCTCGGAACCGTCCAGGAACCCCCATCTGTGGAGATTGTCTTTGCTGCGCCCAACCTGGGTGCGTAGTCTGTTTAGAGTTTTCCAGATTGGCCATGGCAACTCGTGTCCAAAAGAGAGGTTCTCCGACGGCTCAATAAAATCTTTAGGAGGTTTAAACTTCTCCCGCTAGAGTTCGCATCTCTCCAATGTGGTGTTACTTTGAGATGGGCTCACGCTAGCAACAAAACTATTACGACTTTTACGTCTCAGGGCCACCGAGCTGTAATTGTGCATTGGATGGCGAGAGTCGTTTTTTTGCGAATTTCTAGGAGTGCAATGCCGATTAGTGGATACAGCAATCGTACCGGAGTCGGATTAAGGCAACCAGTGGAAGTTCTGTATCCACTAAATTAGAGTGGGCGGAGCGGCTCCATACTGGACTTTTCACCAGCGGAGAAGCAGAGTGCCATTCCAGTTGTTCGCAGAACTTGAGGAGACGCCCCCCATCTAGTGGATGTTAGGCGATGTAACAGGTCAAAAATCAAGCGTAAACCTATCAATAACAATAAAAATTAAAAGGTTGTTTTCTATACACCTTCCGCTTAACCTATAGAGACCTATCCAGAGTGATGGCCACGAGATATTGAGCATTCGATCCGCTTGTTATAAAGGTGAAAGACGCATGTCTGCGTTTTTGAGGAATTTGGTTTCAACGCATTAGCAGTATAATACTGGCTAAGATCTGAAAGAGCGGTGGTAATGTTGGCCTCAAAATCAGTGGCTTGTGGCTTGGCAAGTTAATACAAGGTCGTCTGCATACATAAAGCGGGTTGTGTTAGGGCTTACCGGTTGGTCATTGGTGTAAACGTTAAAGAGCAAGGGGGCCAAAGCACTACCTTGTGGCAGTCAATTTTTTTGATTTCACCACTTGCTTTTCTCGTTACCATTAAAGCAGATGAAGTGATAACGCGTTTCGCGAGTTTCACGTAAAAGAAAAATTATTTTATTTAAGTACATCAATAAAATAGTAGGTATTTTATTAATGTATGTATTTTTACCCGTATCTTTTATTATCAATATTAAATTATAACTTGTTGTGACTTGACCACGACTAAGTATGTGACACCCGTCCCCCCTGGTGCAAAAACCGGAGCCGACCTTGAGCACAACACATAAATAAAATCAGCCAGTCAAAGCTTACAATTTTTCTGTTCATTGAATTCATTCATTCAGAAAGGCCATCCACTTGAAAGCAAGAAAGGCACCATTATAGAAGCAAACGAATAGCAAACAATCTGACACCAAAACTCAAAGCATTTATTTCAATGTAAATAAATATGATTTTTAATATTAAATAATTAGGTATGTGCATTCTACAACGCACACATTACCTTTTTCAGTTCCATTTTATTTTCTAGCTGTTTCTGCCTGCTAAGAGCCTCCAGCTCATCTCTGGACACAGTCTTCACACCTTCCTTGACAAGTTTCTTGGTCCACACGAAGGTGTCAGTCAGTGCCGGGTCTCCAAAGGGGTTGTCTTGGTTAGTATAGCACTGGTACTCATTGTCCCATCCCATTTGCTCACGATACTTGCGTTCCTTTTCTTGTTTTTTTCTCAAACGCCGAGCTCTAAACAGTGCTTTGGGTAAATAATGAGTTGATTTCTAGTTTGATTTGAATTGATTTAGTTATTATTTTGAATCACACACCAAAGAGAAAATATGGAGGAACATATTCAGGTTGGCAAAGAAAATAACAACAATGTCTATTCTATTCTATTTTTAGGGTTCCGTAGCCAAATGGCAAAAAACGGAACCCTTATAGATTCGACATGTCTGTCTGTCTGTCCGTCCGTATGTCACAGCCACTACACACGAAACTTAACAACTATACTGATGAAAATTGGTGAGTAGGATTTTCACACAAAAATAGAAAAAAAACAATAATTAACTGGTAATAACAATAAACTGGTCCCCAAGTCACAGGCTTTTTTCCGAAAATAATGACATTACCAAAAAATGATTTTAGTAAACCCCTATTCCCCTATTGTTGACTGGCCTGTTGGTCTAGTGTTTAGTGGCCCTGAATGCTATGCCGGAGGTCGTGGGTTCGATTCCCACCCAGGACAAATGTTTGTGTGATGAGCACGATCATTTGTTCTGTGTATGTCTGTATGGGTGTAATTTATCTATAATATGTATGTATTTAGAAAATATATATGTATGTTTATCAGTTGTCTAGTAGGTACTCATAACACAAGCTCTGCTTAGCTTGAGACTAGACGGCGTTGTGTGATAGTTGTGGAATATTATTATTATTCATTTATATCACACGCTCAAATACCTATCCAACAATATATTACACGTTAGGGTTGAAATTATAAAAAAACCACTCCCTACTTCACGTGTAGGGGGGATAATAAAACAATTTGTTCTACTTTTTAACCCACTTCAAAAAAAAGGAGGAGGTTATCAATTCGGTTGTATTTTTTTTTTATCATCATCATTTTTTAACCACAGAACTCCGTCGTTTATGGACCGATTTGCAAATTTTTTTTTTTTCCCTTTATGGGATATGCTTCCAGATTGGTCCCATTTTTTACAAAATCCAGTTCTGATGATGGGATCCATGAGGAATCGAGGAAACTCCTCAAAAGTGTCGTTGTGCTCAAGAGTGGTTGTTATCATGCTAATGATTTTGGTGTTACAACTTGTGTAAATTATCATTGGCTTTAAACGACAGCAAAAAACTACATGTATATTATCAGAATGTTCGTGGGCTCCACACCAAAACTGAATCCTTCTTTCGTCAATTATGCCTATGTACGTATGATGTAATTGTGTTAACGGAAACTTGTTTAGTTGACGGGATATCAAACTCGGAGCACAGCCATTATTTCACTCTTCGGCTGAAGACTTGTGGGTAACTGAGTTTACGGCAGCCTAATACTAGAAATTATCTTAAATTGAACATTTGTGTCATCTACCTGTGTCAGCAAAACCGTGGTTATTCTTTTTCCGAACAATTATCCATTTTTCTCCATAATGTGGGTAGCATCATGTTAAACAATCCGTCTGACAACTATTTAGTTGTGGGTGATTTTAACTTGAGTGGAATTTTATGGCAAACAAATAATAACACATTTTTACCCGTGAATGTTTGTAGTGGCGACGAGTATACGCTCACAGATGAGTTACGTGTTTTAGGGTTAAAACAATGTAATGGAATTTTAAATAATTATGGTAAGATTCTCGATTTAGTTTTGTGCAAAGAGATTTAAAGAGAAACAATAGAGCGGCTATCAGAACAAATGTCTTAGAAAAACTGTCATCCTATATCTCAGTGACGCCATCTGGCTTTGAATAGCAAACACGCGAATTAAATTTGTCAAAATTTATAATTATTTAACTATCGCTCGGTAGGTAGCCAGGAGCCTTACCATGATAATGTTAAAATGTCAGTCGTACGAGCGAAAGAGTGTGATGCAGCTATACACCCTACATAGCTCCATCCCTTTAACAGTTCGGTTTAGGTCGTAAAATGGATCGCGTTATGACCTCGTGGTAGAACTTCAGTGTGTGATAAAGGTCAGGTTAAGCTTTTCAGCAATAGATGGCGTTATCACAAGATCAGCAAATGTTCTAGAACTATTTATAAAAATTATTAAATTTTAATTAATTACTTCGTAAATACCAAAATGATTTACGAAAATAAACCGAAGTTAGGTCCAGTCATTTTATCATAACAAGATTTGCAATAGCGTAATGCGCAGTTCGGCATATTTTCTCAGAAAATTATTTTCTTTTAATGCATAGACACGACTTGACGTGTAGGGGCGTCATACTAGACTGAGCGACTTATGACCGCTAGGTAATAAGTATCGGATCACGATTTTGTTCGCTATGTCCTGTCTATTGGTAGTATATATTTAATGTCTTTGGTTTTGTGTAATGAAACTGTATCAGTGCGGGAATGTCTAGTACCTCTAACACCCGTTGACAAGTAGGTATCATCCGGCCCTCTGTATAGACGTTAACTTTGCCGAATACACTTATTTAACTCCCGCTCCCTTTATTCGTTACATCTACGGTAAAGCTGACTTTGCGGCTATTAATAGGGAAGTAGCAGCCAGAGATTGGACAAACGTATTATCTGACATGTCGCTTAACGAGCCTGTCAATTATTTTTATGCCACCATAAAGGACATTCAAGATAGGTTTGTTCCCTTTAAGACCATTCTTCCTAGCTCATACCCTATTTGGTACTCTCCGGCACTCAAACGCTTAATTAAAGAGAAGTTTAAATATCTACGTAAATTCAAGACATATGGTAGACTTTCAGGCGAGGCGACCTTTAAACATCTATGTGAGCGGGTTAACAAGCTTGAAGCGGATTGCTACACCAATGCAATATCATCAGATGATGACATGGATTCTCTCCAAAGTGACCTGGCGCGATAAGATGATTATTGCTTGACCAACAAATCAGATTTGAACCCTGTTAAATGCTCAATAGTCTCCTTCAGCAGAAAACGGATCCCTCGTCCTACAACTTATAAACTTAAAGGGCAGCTATTGCAGAGATACAACGGTGTACGCGACTTAGGCGTGTTTCACGACTCTAAACTTTTATTGAATGTGCACATTGAGCAAATAGTGGCCAAAGCTTCAAGATCACTGGGTTTTGTTATGAGACTCGCAGGGTGTTTTAACAATGTCAAAACTCTTAAGATCCTCTACTGCTCTTTTGTTCGAAGTCACCTTGAATATGCGTCTCAAATTTGGAACCCTTGTTATGGCAAATACATTAATCGTATTGAGAATATACAAAAAAGATTTATTCGTTTTCTTTGTTTTCGGCTGCGTATACCATATCATTCTGATAATTACTTAAATCTTTGCAAGAAATTTCATATACAACCACTTATAAATCGTCGTCGATTAGCAGATTGCACTTTTCTGCTAAAAATTTTATCTAATGAGATTGACTGTCCCGATCTCTTACATAAATTATGCTTTAATGTCCCCCAGAGATCGGTTAGATTTAATCCACCTATCTCTATTCCTTCTTCCTCTTCTTATTACAGGCGAAACTCCTGCATGGTGCAAGCGTGTAAGGACTTTAATGTTCTTTGTAAAGAGTTCTCTTTTGACCCGTTTACTATTAAAACCTATTCGGCACGCACTCAGCTGAATGCGGACTTTTTCAAAAGTGCATAGTGTTAATTTTACTTAAGAGATGTTTAATTATGTTCTTTTTTTATCGTGCTTATTAGTGATCGTAAGTTTTCTATTACTTTACCTGTTTCTACCCGTGAGAACCTGTAATTGGCTCAATGTCTCTTATTTTATATTGTTATTCTTTTCTTATAGCTGTTGGTTCTCCTATGACTAAATAAATAAAAATTATAGGCAACTCTATGGTGATTTTGGTATTGTCATCAAGAACATAAGCAATTACAGTCAAAAAGTAACATTTCGACAAGGTATGGCACGCTAGTCTTTTGAGTAAGCTTTCAGCGTACGGCATTTTCCCTGGTCTGATTAACTGGGTAAAAGACTTCCTGAGTGAACGTTCTCTTCAAGTTGTTGTCGATGGATGCTCATTAGAGCCCATGACGACTAATGCCGGAGTTCCTCAGGGGTCAGTTTTCTCTGCAACTCTCTTCCTGCTGCATATCAACGATTTGCTGATGCCCGGTATCTATGGGTATGCAGATGATAGCACAGTTGTAGAGAGATACCTGCCAGGTGCTCGAGCTAGTAAGGAGCTAATCCAATCCGAAAGAGAGGCTATGGTAGAGCGTACGAATGTCTCACTTCAGCCAGTCTCCAAGTGGGGTGAAGCCAATCTGGTGGGATTCAACGCCGCCAAAACACAAGCGTGTCTGTTCACCGCTAAAAGGAGCCCGTTCACCTTGGCTCCTCGGCTCCTGCTTTTAAGAATGTATCCCTGGAGTATACCGACCGCCTTCAGCTCTTGGGAGTTGAAATTTCCTCAGACCTTAACTTTGGGCGGTTCATTGAGTCCAAAGCCAAGGTAGCTGCTAGGAAACTCGGCGTACTTGCAAAGGTCCGGCGGTACTTTACACCAGGACAGCTTTTAATGTTATACAAAGCACAGGTCCGTTCGTGTGTGGAGTACTGCAGCCACATATGGGCTGGTGCTGCAAAATGCCACCTGGCAGCTTTGGACTCAGTGGAAAGACTTGCAAAGAGGCTAATTGGTGATCCAGATCTGGTTAATTCCAATCTAGAAAGTCTTGAGCACAGGCGTAGGGTAGCCAGCCTTTCGGTATTTTACAGGATTCATTTTGGAGAATGTGCGTAGGAATTGCATGACTTGATTCCACCATCTCATTTCTACCATCGGACAAGCTGACGAACGGCGAGTCTCCACCCTTACGTTGTTGAAACCTCTACGGTTCGGACCAAGCGTTTCGACTCGTCGTTTATACCGCGTACATCGAGGGACTGGAATAATTTGCCTGCTGCGGTTTTCCCGTCCGATTATAATTTGGGTCTCTTCAAGGCTAGAGTGAATAGGCTCTCAATAAATTAGTGCGCCTCACCATCTACGATTGCATTACTACTTACCATCAGGTGGGATCGCAATCAAGCACTAGTTTATATCAATAAAAAAAAAAAACAAAAAAAAAATTGATGAAGTGGAACTAATGAAGAAGACCAGAAATGGTCAACGAAATTTCATACTCAAATAGATATCACAATGAAGATAGTTAAGCGACTATGACAATACAAATCAATGAATGGTTCTGAATATTTACGTTGAAAATGGTATCATCGAAGTGATCTGATGATGATGATGGAGTCGGAAGGTTGATTAATTACGGAGTTCCAGTGCCTACTGGAATTCCGTAATTAATCAATGTAACCTAGCCGTGTTTGGACTTATTAGAATTTTCATGAGATGCACTTTGGCTATAAGGTACTATCAAACTGATGTGATGATGGAGCCGGAAGGAGGAAGGTAGACACAGGAACTTTATAATAAAACAATGTAACCTAGCAGTATTTGGGTTAATTGGAATTGTCATGAGAAATAGGCACTCTGTTTATAAGTGTATCACAGCTAAAAAATGTAAAATATCGAACTGATCTGATGATGGAGCCGGATGGAGGAAGGTAGACACAGGCACTTTATAATAAAACAATGTAACCTAGCAGTATTTGGGTTAATTGGAATTGTCATGTGAAATAGGCACTCTGTTTATAAGTGTATCACAACTAAAAAGTGTGAAATAAAAACATTTTTCAAAAAAAAAAAAAATACCGACTTCACTAAAAAAAGACACTAAAAGGATCAAAATAACTTTAATTTCGGAAGTCGGTGTTAAATAAGAAACAAACAATACCGAGAAACACCGACTTCCGAAATTAAAGTTATTTTGATCCTTTTAGTGTTTTTTTTTAGTGAAGGCGTTTTTTTATTTTACCACTTTGTCGGCGTGAATGATATACATATTGGTACCAAATTTCAGCTTTCTAGTGCTAACGGTTACTGAGATTAGCCGCGGACGGACGGACAGACAGATAGACAGACAGACTTGGCGAAACTAGTTAGTTACTAACTAGGGTTCCTAGTTGACTACGGGACCCTAAAACTTACCAAAGTTTGGTGAAGAGTCCAGCCGAGCGACGTGTACGACACAAGGGTCGTTGTCTATAGCAGAGTAGTTCACACGACCGATTTGACTCTTAGGTTTTTTATTTGGTGGTGTGGGAATAGGGGTCTGTTCGACACTGGGGCGTTTACGAGTATTTAGGGATACATCCATTTCCGTAATGCTACAAACAACGTCGGCAAATTGAGTTAGTGGGTTTTGAGATAAGAGATTTGAGGAAGTTGGAATGTCAGGGGGGTCAGTATCGAGGTTTATTTCTCTCCATCTTGGAAAAACCGGGCAAAACAAAAAACAATCGCAGAACAAAGGTGTTTACGAACACAAGGCACAATTATATAAAAACAAGTCACAAAAGAAACAACAATCCAGCAACCTTCTGCGACTGGACAGAGACAGTCTGCGTCTGGTGGCAGGGACCATCACCGGACACTGCTCCCTGAACAAACACTTCTTCATAATGAATATCACAGATAGCCCTATGTGCATATAGTCACACTTGTGAGAGAAGAAACGGTCACACTTGTGCTCCTAGAGTGCACAGCCGTCAGTCAGACAAGAACACAAACCTTGGGAGTACCGAAGTCACTGATGGACGAACTGAGCAAACTAAAGAGACTCATCTGTTTCTGGAATGAGGTAGGCTGGTTGGAGTAAAGGCCGTCATGGCCCACGCACAATGGTCCGAAAAGGACTAAGTGCGGAAACCAGACCACAAATATAAGTAACAACAATCTCTTGTTACCACAAATATAAGTAACAACAATCTCTTGTTACCACAAATGTAAGTAACAACAATCACAGGTGATGTGCTTGAGTGCAACAATTATAGAGGAATAAAGCTAATGTCACATACTATGACAGTCTGGGATACAGTTATTGAAAGGCGACTGAGAGAAGAGAGTGAAATTTCACAGAACCAATTCGGTTTTATGCCGGGTCGGGGTACAGCGGATGCCATTTTTGCTATACGCCAGCTGTGGAAAAATACAGAGGTGCGCATAAAAACTTGCACATGGTATTCGTTGACCTCGAAAAGACATACGACCGGGTACCTCGTGAGGTTCTGTGGTGGGCCCTTAAGGAGAAAGGTATAGAGCGATGTACAGTCGATGCAGTACCCAAGTCCAGTCTACAGTGGGCATCACTGGCAGCTTCAATGTGGCTGTCGTCTTACATTAAGGGTCAGCTCTCAGTCCTTACCTCTTCCTGATGATAATGGACGCTCTGACGTCGGACATTCAGGGAGAGGCTCCCTGGTGTATGCTGTTTGCCGTTGACATTGTGTTGGTTGCCGAGAGTGAACTAGAGGTCCAGGACAGACAGGAGGTGTGGTGGCACAGACTGGAGAGTGTTGGCCTGAAATTTTGTAAAACTAAAACAGAATACTTGTTCTGCGATTTCGGAGGTCTCTCCAATCCAGTGCCTTTAGCTTTCGCTGGAACGCCCATACCGATCTGCTCCGACTTTCGCTACCTCGGGTCACTCGTCCAAGGATGGCGAATCAACGCAGGATGGATGAAATGGCGACAGGTCACGGGAACAACGTACAACCCACGGATGCCCCTCAAGTTGAAGGGTAAAGTCCGTATTAAGACCTGTCATACTGTATGGATCAGAATGTTGGGCTGTGAAAAAGACGCATGAAAAAAGATTGCATGTAGGGGAGATGAGAATGTTAAGATGGATGTGTGGTGTGATGAGAATGGATAAAGTGAGAAATGAGTATATTAGGGGAAGTTTAAAAGTGGCACCAGTGACTGAAAGTTGAAAGGGAATTGTTTGTCATGGTATGGTCATGTGAAGAGGAGGGATGAAACGCATGATACTAAAAGAGTTTTGAGTTTACATGTGGATGGATGGAGAGGAAGAGGGAGACCAAAGAAAAGATGGAAGGATTGTGTGAAGAGTGATATGAAAGAAAAGGCAGTTAGTGATAGCATGACAAATGACAGGGCAGAGTGGAAGAAAAAAAAAAATTGCGCCAACCCCAAATAACACGGGACAAGGGCAAGAATATGATGAATCTCTCAAAAACAGTTGAAACTCTCAAAACACATATGCTAACCAAAGAACCTGTGGCCAGAATCAATAACAATGTCAACAGTGATACTTTGATAACAAGCAGTTTGAACAAGCCATAACAGTTTAACACAATACTTAGTTACAGCACCTCTTTTCCCTTGGTGTTTCATTGGCCTTTAGTTGTTCCTTCTGGTTTTTCTTCTCCTCCTTTAGCCGGAGTTGTTCAGCCTCGAGCCTTTGCAACAACCTGAACTCCTCACCGCTGTCACTGCTGGAACTCCTGCTAGACAAATGTCTTTTCTTCATCTTAATTTTTTTATGTTTATGCTTGGACTCTCTTCTTTCTCTACTTAGGGGCCTATGCTTGGAAGATTTTGGCGAATGCGAGCGTGTTTTGTCGTGACTTTTGTGTTTCCAGTCCCTATGTTCTACTAATTTGCTTCTAAACCACTCGAGTTGTATTACTTCGTGATGAGATGACCTTACAAGGGAAAAATAAAAAAATATATGGGGTGTTCTAACACCATACCTAATCTCAGATAATATTGTGAAATCAAGTTGAAATACGACCACAACTTATACTCACATTTCTACGAAGAATACAGAACACACTAACAATAACTTGCTTATATTATAAATGTTAGGGTAATATTATTTTCAGTAAACCTTTGTTTTACAAGTATTTCTAGATAGTTTTGTACACAATTTTGTGTTGTTACTATGATACAAAACAGTTTTGTATGTAAAGCTAACGCTTTAGGCTGCTTTAGTCAGGTATCTGATACACTGACCTCTACTATGGTAAATCTCAATATATTCATTGTACAATTATTTTATTTTGCACAAGTGATGGTAAATAGAAAAGGTCAGTGATCTGATGTGATCTGATGACAACATTGACCACAGAACACAAAATTATCCTAGTGACATAGCGTTCCGAATTACGATAACAGTGATTATATCGCGAATCGGACCTTTAGAGTTTGACCAAGGAAAGATGGCACAATAAAAAGGTCGCATTAAAAAAAATTAAAGCTGTTCACCCTAGCTGTACGCCGCTCAAACGGAGTCGATACTTTTGATTTTTCATGAAAATAATAAATATGCGATACATCTATAATGCATGTTTATTTAACAATTAAACATGTGCTATTTATTTAACCAAGATATTCAACGCCGCCAAAACACAAGCGTGTCCGTTCACTGCCAAAAGAAGCCCGTTCACCTTGGCTCCGGCTTTTTAGAATGTATCCTTGGAGTCCATCGACAGCTTTGAGTTCTTGGGAGTTAAAATTTCCTTAAACCTAAATTTTAGGCCGTTCATTGAGTCCAAAGCTACGGTAGCTGCTAGGAAACTTGATATTCTTGCAAAGGTTAGACGGCTCTCAGAGGCAGATTAGCCATGTACATGTAGCAAGAGTAGCAAATGCTACAGGCCTCGTGCATTTGGGGTCCCCGCGCGTTCAGGGATCCTGCACTTGAACGTAAAAAAGTCAAAATATTTGTACAGCGTGAAATCTAAATACAGTTGATTTCTTTAGATGTGATGTGATAGTCACTTTACTTCAGACTTTCCTCCAACCATTTAAATGTCCACGGTGACTATAGTCACCAAAGAAACTATTACGGCTCCTGTCCGGGTAACTATAGTCACTAGTCGACATCTGTAGAGTATCGTTCACTTTAAACGTGTAGAACATTAAACCCAGTTGTTATTTTTTTTTTATCAAATGAACAAATGTCAGTTCACCGAAGTTTGTTTAGGTTACGGTCGTTACGATGTCAAGTGGATGTTTATGTTACTCTCTCAACGATAACATTCTAAGTTTGAAGTGTTTATGCGTTATTTGAGACCTAATGGTGTGTTGAGTTCATTGTGAAGATAAGAAATGTGTATGATTTGAATGTTTTCATTGAATAATTCCACTTTAAAAGTTACGTCATCACTTCGAGACCTTGTGACGGTTATTTGTCGTAATAAATGTATTTAAAGTGATTGTTTATGATAAAAAGTGCTTAATATGTGTTGATATGTTTACTATTAACCTCGTTAATAGCCATTACAATGAAAATACAACAGCACGTGTCTACAAATGATGAATTGCTGCGCAGAGGCCCGGAAAAAAAGAGAAAGATGGAGAAAGTAGGTGAGTTTTTTGATTTTTTTCTAATAAGAATCTTATTCATTTCATATAAGATTCTAATATGAAATGAAGTGGTATACGATCCCGTAACACACCATAGTTTTCTTATAAGACTTTTCAACCATAGTTTTCTTATAAGACTCCAATTCGAAAATAATTACGAGTTTTTTTACATTTTCTCGACTTTAAACCTTTTTTTCATCATTTATTATTTACTTGAACAATTTAGTTTTAACTTAATTACATTCTGTCTTAATTGAGCTTTTTGTAAGTGTTTTTTAACCTTATATAGCTGCAGGCGTTTGGGGGTAGTAATTATTTTTCGAAAGGCTTTCCCACGGTCATAAAAAAGAAAGTGACAGGTGTCATCGCGGACAGATAATGCGATTGTCAAGTGCGGGAGTTGGACGGTTGAGTGGCCAAGTAAACTACAGAATAGAAGATCTCTTAGAATAGCCCCATCATCGTACTTTTTACGCAACAGATCTTAAAATCCACGGGGTTATAGGTGTCTAAAAGCCTTGTTCAAGCTAATTCTTAGAAGGGGAAGTTTCATCCAGCGGCTTCCCGTGCGCGAAGCCGCTGGCTAACGCTACTTAATTTTAATATGTGTAGCCTCGGTTAAACTTAATCTTAATAACCCTACAAAGAATAAGCTTAAACAAGGTTTTTAGGGAACTACATATTTTGTGTCTCTATGTGAATATTACATTGCCAATGCGTAGTGGCTCTGAAACGTGGTCGTTCACAATGCGCCTAATCAGATGGTTTTAAGTCACCCAAAGAGCAATGGAGAGAGCTATGCTCGGAGTTTCCTTGCATGATCGAATCTATTAGGAGTGAAGATAAGCTTAAGTAGCAGTGAGCTTGGTACATTGCTCGCAGAACAGATGGTCGATGGGGTTGAAAGGTTCTGGGCCTCAAGTCTGCTATTACAATAGTGTCAGAATGGTCTCTCATTGATTTTATAATTGTTGATTTTGACAAGTTTGGTAATCTACTAATATAATAGCATCATCGGACTTTTCTACTGTCAACCACTGACATTCCATTGAAAGAAGTGGTAATCTCGTACATACTGACAAATGAATATTTGACGTATGCGGTAATCTGCTAAAATTTTGACAGTTCCTTTGATCAGTGACCTACCATTAGAACGTTATTGTGCAGTCATTGCTTTTAATAAGTTCGATATTGTCATTCTACCACAACTCTAGTACGAGACCACTGACCGATCAATGATCGATCATTATGAAGTAGTAGATTACGAACAGTTCTGGAGTGGCGATCGGATACCTGAAGACGCAGCGTTGAAAGGCCTCGCAACAAGGGTACCGATTACCTGGTACGGTTAACGGGAATCAGATGGAGGCGTGGTAAACAGGATCGGCCGTTGTGGCGTATAAAATTTTGCATCCTATTCCTAGTAAATCTTAACTGTTCAGCTTTTCTGTTTAAATTCAAAAAGGCTTCGCCATCATCATCGAAAAAACTCCTTATTTCTGTATTATTTATGATGAAAACCTAAAATGTCCTAAGCATAATTTCGGAGATTAATTCGGTTTTTTAGAATTTCGCCTTTAAATCTCTAATCGTTCGGGATACGCAAAAAAACGATCATCATCTTGGTATTTTTAAAAGTACTGAATTAATTAGTGTCATACTAATAAATTAATCAGTAGTAGGAGCCCCTTGGTCTAATTTGCTACAGGCCCCACCCTGGCTCAATCCGGTACTGACGGCACTAACGGCATTTCACACCAGGACAACATCGAATGTTAAACAAAGCACAGGTCACAATCATGTGTGGAGTAGTGCAACCACATGTGGGCGGTTAAATAAAGAGTCTTTCAATAAGCACTTCCCTGGAATCTTTAAATTTGAATAAAATAAATTGTGTGCTATCGAATTTTTTTATTCATTTATATGGTCGATTGATGTACGGAATATAATATAGTTCAAATGTCCGCTGCAGCTTTCGTAGATATCGCGCATTCGAAATATCAAATTTTCCATGTCACCTCCTGAAAAGTATAATTCACCGTGTGAATAATATTGCAATTTGTTAGGTAAAAAGTATCAAGCTTTTCTAATAGGAATTAAAAAACAAACCTAGAAATGAAATTAATGAATCCAACCGTCGCATTTTTTCTGCATGTTTCTAATATAATTCACATTTTGCATCTTTTTTGTCAATTATATTCAATAGAAGCCTCTCTGTCGAACTAGTGATTGTTTTCGGCATTATTTTATGCAAAACGAATACAATAAGATGTAGTATAGATGATGATAATAAAAAACAAATAACTAAAAAAAAATACACTTGCTTGACATTGTCAGTTGAATTTTACATTCAAAAATAATAATTATAATAACATTAATCTGTGGCTCGGCTGTCAAACTGACTGACAGCAAATATTTTCTCGGCAAAATTTTTCATTTAATTTTATTCAACAATACGCAATAATAATGTACAATCACCGAAAAATCTGCAGGAAAAAATAAAAAAAAAACATCACATCACCATGCATTATGTAATATCTCCAACAAAAGCAATATACAACAAACTTAAATGACATGGCGATGAACTGAAAAGGAAAAATGCTGACAAGAAGCCGAGCACAAAAACTCCACACACAGCCATCATCTTCGGGTTCGTCGCTCAGCTCCGCCTCGCAGCCGCTGGGACCACTGGACCAGCGCCAACCGTGAGTCCAAAGATTCCGGTCGCTCCAGTTGCGTCGAACTCGAGCGACGAATACTTCTCGCCGCTGACGACACCACCACCTGCGCGTCGACGGGGAAGAGGCCCACCTCCGGCCAGCTTGAGACCTCGAGGCTCAAAGACTATCGGATCAGGTGCATCATCCAGCGAAACCGTATGCTGAGCTTAGACCTAGATTACCTCGTTTGCCCATGCATCAAAAAAATAGGACGCTGGTGTGTGCTCTGGATTCGCAGCTATCAAATTATTTTGATAGCAGCGAAGACCTTACTGATACCCACTCGATCTTGTATTGTGCTGATGTAGCGGCATGTCGTGTAGCTCGAGTCAAGTTTCCTAACAGTGGCCGAGTTACACAACCAGCTGTACCAGCTTGGCAGTGCAGGATCGAGCGCCGTATCGGTGAGGCCAGAGCACTCATCGGCAAGCTTATCTGCTTCAGGGAGGGCAACACTCACCCTAGGGTGATGCGCTTTGTGAGGCGGGCGTTCTCGGAGACAGATATTAGTCCTCGAGATTATCTACCCCATATCACAGAGCGTATCGACTTCCTGAAGCAGAAGGTCTATGCATGGGCAAACCGTATTCGATGGTACAAGGTGCGAGTAGAGCGGTACACCCAGAATCGCACGTTCCAAAGAAACGAAAGGTGGGTTTATAGGGCTTGGGAGTGACCGGACCAAGGTGTGATTGATACGCGCCTACCGGATGATCATGCCATGTGTTCATTTTGGCGCAGCATCTGGTCGGTGCCTGTCAGTCACACCGAGGGTGATTGGACTCGGGAGATCGAGCGAACGTGCGATCTTATACCAGAAATGGGGCCAATTACCATCAGCCCCCAAGACGTAGCGCGTGCAGTCCGTCCGTTGCCTAACTGGAAATCTCCAGGGCCGGACGGGCTGCACAACTTCTGCCTTAAATGATTTCAAAGATCGCATGCTCGCTTGGCATCCCAATTCCAATCTGCCTTAGAGTCAGGGTCGCTGCCCCAGTTCCTTACGACAGGAATAACCCACCTGCTCCACAAATCGGGTAGTACTGCGGAGCCTAATATAGATAATATCACGTGCTTGCCGACGGTCTATAAAGTTCTTACATGTATTCTGAGAGCCAAAATTAATAGTCATATTGAGACAAACTCCATCATGTCTGCTTCTCAGAATGGATGTAGGAACAGTTCCCGTGGTACTAAGGAGCTGCTCCTCATTGATTAGCCAACAGGTTCGTCGTTCTCGAAGAGATCTGTCGACATGTTGGATAGATTATAAGAAGGCCTGTGACTCAGTTCCACATACATGGAGCCATGTATGTGGAACTGAGTGCAGAGGGTGCAGGAGCTGTATAAAGTCGATGCAACTCTTCGCACCTTCCTGATGTCGTGTATGGGGCAGTGGAGGACGGCCCTTCACTATCCAGGATGTCGACAAATCCGAGAGAGCAGCGAACCGATAAGGATCGAGCGTGGCATATGCCAGGGCGACAGTCTCAGTCACTGTCTTTGCCTAGCTTTGAACCCCCTCAGCACACTGCTGGAGGGTTCTGGCTTGGGCTACCGGTTGAGAAGAGGTGGTCAGGTTATATCTCACCTTCTTTACATGGATGATCTGAAACTTTTTGCCTCCAACAACTTGCAACTGATGGAGCTACTGAAGGTAACTGAAACCTTCAGTAGTGCCATCAGGATGGAATTTGGTTTGGTCAAATGTGCAGTCATGCATGTAAAGCGAGGGGAGATTATGGAATCCTTGGGTACCCAACTCTCGGATTCCCTATACATTAGATCCCTCTGCTCAACCGAATTTTGCAAGTATTTGAGTATGTCGGAAACGTTAGGCATCAATGCTGCTGACATGAAACAATCGTTGAGGGGTGCGCTTCTTTGGCCACCTGAATAAAGTGTTGAATAGACTTTTATCAGGCGGGAACAAGGTGCGCGCCTTCAATGGTTGGGTCATGCCGGTTTTGATGTACTTTTTCGGCATACTCAAATGGACTCAGATGGAACTCGACGCCCTGGATAAGAGGGTCCGCACACTACTTACCGCAAATCGGATGCATCACCCACGGTCATCGGTGATGATGCTGTATATCCCGCGGAAGTGCGGAGGTCGTGGTTTCTTAAATGCTAAGACCCTGCACAACCGTGAGATATGCAGTCTCAGTGAATACTTCCTGAAAACCGACGTGGGGATGCACCGAGATGTGATTGCGGTAGACAAAGGCCTCACCCCGCTCTCCTTGGTTAACGAGAACTGCCGCAAACCTACAGTAATGGATACTAATGAACGTAGGGCAGTATGGCAGGGCAAGGAGCTTCACGGGCGTTTTTACCGGGCCTTACATGGGCTCGATGTAGACCTTTTAGCGTCCGTATCCTGGCTGCGCTTTGGTGATCTCTTTGGAGAAACCGAAGGTTTTGTCTTTGCAATTATGGACGAAGTTATGATGACAATTAACTACCGGAAATACATTGTGAAGGACGGTACGGTTAACATCTGTCGGGCATGCCACCGACCCGGAGAATCAATCCGACACATTATTTCTGGATGTTCTCATTTAGCTAACGGAGACTATTTGCATAGACACAACCTTGTATCCAGGATTATTCACCAGCAACTTGCTCTCAAATACAATCTTGTGGAATCAGAAGTACCGTACTATAGTAATGTGCCCGACCCTGTTCTCGAGAATGTCAGCGTCACATTATATTAGAATCGATCTATCATCACTGACAGGACTATTGTTGCCAATAAGCCTGACATAGTGGTGATAGATCGACTAGAGCGTCGCACAATGATTGTTGATATAGCGGTCCCTCATGACGAGAACCTCGTGAAAGCTGAAAAAGATAAACTAACTAAATATCTTGACTTAGCTCGCGAGGTTGTCGACATGTGGAAAGTGAATAGAGCAATCATTGTGCCGATAGTCGTAACGGCTAATGGCTTAATAGCTAAGAGCCTCGAACAACATCTGAAGAGGCTCTCGTTAGTCAGCTGGATCAAGGGCCTGATTCAGAAAGCAGTACTCCTGGACACGGCGCGCATTGTTAGAAGATTCCTCTCTCAGGAGCCCTCACCACCGGTAGCTTGGACCCTGTTCTCGATGCCGGTGGGCGACTATTTTTTATATTTTTAAATGTTTTTTTTTTTAGAAATATTTAAAAATGTAATCAATATGTATATAAATTTAATAAACGGAATAATAATAAAAAAATGCGATGGTAGAGTAGCTACTCTGGAGAAGTCACTAGAGTTAACAGTAACACTAACCTCTTTGAACGCAGGGCTGTTGCTATCGTTATTCATATGGGGTCCATTACACGATAGGGGTCCATTACACGGTCATGCAAGCGTCAATCAAAACTATCAATCATGAATGAAGCTTGGCTGACGGAAATTTATCGCCATACATTTTTCGCTGAACTGACAGCAAAACCTGTCGTGTAATGGACCCCATAGGTTTTGCTGTCAGTTTTGCCACAGTCAAATATCTTGACTGACGAAAAACCTACCGCGAAATGCGATGACTGACGTTTGCATGACGAAAAATGTTGTCGCGGGGTTTATCGTAACTCGGAACGTGGTAAAAACAGCTGTCATCTATCTGTCAGTGTCAATGTCACAATTTTGTTGATTGGACGGAAGTTGAAAGTGAACCTTCGTGAAGTGCTATAATTTAATTTCATTTCTAAGTCGAGTTGAAATATTGTCTGTAATGACGAGGTGGTTAATTTGTTACTTTAAAACTTTGTTTACAAAACGAATATTCGGAGGTATACTTAACTCTCCGTGAAACATAAATAACAGTATTACACAAGAAATAAACTTTCGAAAATGTCCTTCCTTCGGGGCTCCGAGAACTATGTGTGGTGTACGACGAGTGTCCTGGGGAAAGGTGCAACGGGCGCGGTGTTTCAGGGCGTCAATAAGAACAATGGAGAGCCCGTCGCCGTGAAGACGTTCAACCAGCTGAGTCACATGCGTCCTCACGACGTTCAGATGAGAGAGTTCGAAGTACTCAAGAAAGTGAAACACGAGAACATTGTGAAGCTGCTCGCTATCGAGGAGGAGCAAGAGGGACGCGGGAAAGTCATCGTCATGGAGCTGTGCACCGGAGGTAGCTTGTTTAATATACTCGATGACCCTGAAAATACGTACGGCCTTCAAGAAAACGAGTTTCTATTAGTATTAGAGCATTTAACAGCTGGTATGAAGCATTTGCGTGATAACAACTTAGTACATAGAGATCTAAAGCCTGGTAACATAATGAAATATATAAATGAGGATGGGACTACCACATACAAACTCACAGATTTTGGTGCCGCAAGAGAATTACAGGAAGAAGAACAATTTGTGTCTCTGTATGGCACTGAAGAGTACCTGCATCCTGACATGTATGAGAGAGCAGTGCTACGCAAGCCTGTGGGGAAGAGTTTTGGGGCAACAGTAGACTTGTGGTCCATAGGAGTCACATTGTACCATGTGGCCACTGGACAGTTGCCATTCAGACCTTATGGAGGTCGGAGGAACAAAGAGACAATGTTCTATATAACTACAAAGAAAGCATCTGGAGTCATTGCAGTGAGTATAAATAAATAGTTTTGTGTGTTTGGGGGTAATGTGTGCAGGAGATAAATAATATTCAGGAAGATCACTTAGTCAAATTTATATTTCCAAGGAGTTACAGAGTCACATATGTGCCAATAGCTCAGAGGTCTACCATCAACTAATGTAGTTGGGAACTATGGGCACAATGCCACACTTTGTCATTTGATACATCAACATATGTGTCAGCACTGCCAGTACAATAACATTGTTTAAATTACAATTATTTGACCATTCAAGAGATTTTTTTAAATGCATTTAGGGCCGATTTTTCAATCCTCAATTAAATCGTTGAATAACTACCTGGCCAGTATAATTATCTGGCTGTTTATCAGGCGAATAAATATTTTCAGTTTTTCAATCATGCAATAACTAGAGAATAGCTATCTGTGGTTTATGCTCGCCAACTTCACACTATTTGTGTGCAAGCGAGATGCACAGATATAGTATTTACCGTATTAGACAAGAACAGCAACGCAAACATCTGGTTATTGTGCGCTACGCATTACAATACAAAACATCTCTTTAGTTCGCCGAATTTGTTGCTTGCTTACAGTCTTACCCTGCTGTTTATCGTAAAATATATTGAATTTGTGTTCTTTTGTGGCATAAATCTGACATAATTAAAATGATGAAATTAGAAAGCAAAAATTAATAATATCAACTGATGCTCAACACAATGCAGCAAAAACATAGACATGATTAAAGTTTAAACACGCCATACTTTATTTATTTGTAAATATTATGATATGATAAAATAAAACTTAATTTCTATTATTGTAATTATGTTTATTTTAGTTTTTTACAAAAATAGCCAGTGATTTATTTAAAATATTCTAACATTGCATCCGAAGTTGAGCGTCTTCGTGCCTACTTAATGTCTAAGGTAATAAAGTAACTACTGACCTGATGAAATTATTCTGATGATTTTATCCTCAATCGCCTACGGTATCTGTTTTCAACCAAAATTTTCTCCAAAATTCATTGTCGCCCGTGTATGTATGTACTTAAATTAAAACATTTCATGTTCTTGTTAAATTGTTTCGTCATTAATTGTTTCAAACACGTCCATAATAATTATCTACAAATTACAGTACTAACCTACCTATATCGTAATAATAAAACACACAAAATGAATGTACATTGTCAAACATAACCAAAAACGTCATGCATAACGGAGAGATAAAACCCTAACTGTCCCTTAAAGTAGCAGGTAACTATATTCCTCCATTAGGGACTCTATTCGACAGTTAACTACTATCTGACCATTGAAAAACTCAAAATCTTGCTATCCATTGAATAAAGACTATCTGGTTGTTTATCTGAGGATTGAAAAATCGGCCCTTAATCTGTTTTGAACTATCAGTTATGAGAACTTAATCTATCTCTATAGTGGAACATAGGCAAAACCATAGAGGGCTGAGTTTTGTCCATTTATTTTCTGAACACTACCAGTGCACACAATATTTTACTTCATCTTAATAAAAGAAGAAGACCTTAATAAAAAAAACTTATAATTTATAGGGAACACAAACTACAGAGAATGGTCCAATAGACTGGGCCCGAGATCTGCCATCCCACTGTCAACTGAGTGTGGGCTTACGTAAGCTTGTCACACCACTCTTGGCCGGCCTGTTGGAAGTGGACCCTCACAGGATATGGACATTTGACAGGTTCTTCTCTGAAGTCCAAGTGACCACATCCACAACTCCTGTACATGTGTTTCATGTTAACAAAGCCGCTAGCATAAAGGTAACAATAAAACCACCTACATATTTATCTACTAAGAAATGTATGCCCTTGGATTATGAACATAAATTTCAAATGCAAGGCATAAGAAATAACCATAATTACTTCAAACTTTTACTTCGCCATTTTTGCTTAGTTTTATTACCAAAGTCATGGCCGATGCGGTATTTAGGCTAAATATTTAATTACAGTAATTATTGTACCAGCTGGTAGCACAAGATTGGTACTACTACTTTATGTGCTCAATTGAAAGCCAATTACATAAAGTTTTGTTTACGACATGATCTACGTGACTTCGGAAGTAGGTGGCGTCGATTGAGACGTCTATTATCTTAACTAAATCACCGTGTTGTTGGCTGCGCTTGCGCAACCTCGTCACGCAGCGACGCCGGCCCGGATTCGCTTGTATTATAAAATTATACTTACAAACAACCACCATTGTCCAAACACTGATTGGCGTTCAGTCGCAATTTTTAACCCACTTGCTAAAGAGGAGGAGGTTCTCACATCAACTGAATGTCTTTTTTGTTTCCAAAAGAGATTGCGAAAAGTACTATAAAAAGATGGGAAAAAGTAGTGACTAGTGATGGACATTACTTTAAAGTATTCATTAAGTATTGGTTTTTTCATAATAAATTTCAAATTTTTGATAAGTGTATAAAATAAGATATAAAAACGGCAGAAACTTATTTGAAAAATTGTTCAGCATAATGTCACGAATTCTTCTCTTCATCAAAATAAAAACGAAATTAGTCAGCGGCCGCATGCGGCCGCTGGCTGCCACGCACTGTCAAGATACGCACCTGGACTCCTATTGACCATTTAGTTTCTACATTCGGCAAGGAAACTCGAGTGAAAATTATGGAATTGAATATTATAGCACTTATTCCTGAAGAAGAAACAAAGGAAAAAAAGAGAAAGATTAGTAGCGCTTGAAAAGTGGTATGTTAAGTATGTAGATAAAGTTAAAATTATATAACACTGCAAGTGCTCGCCGCGTCGCTGCCGGCCGCTGCCGCTTTGGTGTAAATCGGTCCTTACGTAGTTGAGTCATTACGTAAGCCCCATCTTGTACACGCACGTACAAGTAAATGTTTCCATTGCGACCCACAGATATGTCAAACAATAAAGATATGTTTTAAGCACAAATTTATTTGAGTTCGTTATATCTCCAAACCACGCCCAGTTATTTCACTAACTCAAAATCAAATAGTATCAAGTAGTACACAAGCTCATATTTCTCATGGACACAAAGATACTGACTCCACCTCCATGATAAACACGATTATAGAACACATTCAAAAAGGAGGTGCAGCATCTACAATGTGTTCCAAATAAGAAGACTGGCCTGTTGGTCTAGTGGTTAGTGGCCCTGACTGCTATGGCGGAGGTCGTGGGTTCGATTCCCACCCAGGACAAATGTTTGTGTCATGAGCATGATCTTTTGTTCTGTGTCTGGGTGTAATTTATCTATAATATGTATGTATTTAGAAATATATAAGTATGTTTATCAGCTGTCTAGTACTCATAACACAAGCTCTGCTTAGCTTGGGACTAGACGGCATTGTGTGATAGTTGTGAAATATTTTTATTTTATTTTATTTATTAGGGAAAACTAACAATTACACACTTCATATGATTAACAAAAGCTTATAATCTAGGTATTTATGTGTATATTATTATTATAAGAATAGGATCGATTGCCATGTTGTGACGTCACGTCATACTGTCAAATCGAAGAATTATTTATGGTGAGCAAAACAAGAATTTTTTAAAATTTAATTTATTTACGAACTTTGAAGGAAAAAAGTTTAATCAGAATACAGTACTTCAATTTTGCTCCTCTCTGAGTTCTTTAATTTTGCCCAATTTCTTGTGATTTGACAGTATAACGTGACGTCAAAACATGGCAATCAATCCTTTGTAGGCTAGTGCTGGCCCGCCTACGCGGGCCACCTCAAGCCCGCGGGGAGTGTGAGGTGTCCTCCCCCCGCGACGTCCAATAGGGGCGCGCGTGGAACACTACGCGCCGCCGCCTCGGGTCTTGCTAGATCCCTCATCATCAACGCGTTTTTTTTTTCCCTCCAGACCTCTTTATGGGGGCTGGAAGGGTTGCGTTGTCTGCCCTCCGCCGACGCCCAGTTCGCCTGCTGCGGCACGGGAGAGTGGCCACAGCCTCCCTCTCCCTCTCCTCAGCTTCCTTCTGCGAAATTACGGCTTTACAGAAGGAGATCACCGCATCCCACGACTCGGCGCCCCCGACTATCGAACGAACGACGGCCGGCAGTGACAGGTCGGGGCCCACTTCAGATACAAGGACACGGCGCTGCTTCTCCCATGCGGCACACTCTGCCAGTGTGTGTTGCGCCGTGTCCTCCCGACAGTCGGTGCTGTGATGGCACCGAGCGTCCGGCTCCCTGTTTATGCGACACAAGTACTTCCCGAAGCAGCCATGCCCCGAGAGCACCTGCGTCGCCCTAAACGACAGGGAGCCGTGCTTCCTCCCGAGCCATTCGTCGAGCACTGGTCGGATCGCATCGACGGTGGCGAGGCCGGCGGTTGGGCGCAGAAGCCTGTCCCGCCATTCCGCCACCATGACCTCGCGGAGCTGAGACCGACGCAGCTCGATCTCGCGCTGCATTGGTTCACCACCCCGCGTCCTCATCTCCAGGCGCCACCGGTACAGTGAGGCGAGGAATCTCGTCTCCAGTTCCCAGGGCGGTGAACCGGCCAGTGCACAAATCGCCTCGTAGGAGATCGTGCGATACCCCCTGATAGCCCTGACGGCCATCGTCCTCTGCGGTCTTCGCAGGATTGCGATGCTGCCGGTCGTCAATCCGCCGTCAATAATTGATTTGACACATCATCGCGTTTTTTTTTTATATCAGGATGTTATTTTTTAATGAATTTACTAAGAAAAACCTTAATATATTAGTATCTACGTGTAAAATGAGATACCATCTTTCGTGTAATTTACAATACAGCTGTTATTTTTTCAAACAACCACTGAACAACAACGTGGCATTTTACAAAAAATTATAAGCAAAGAAGACGTCGCTAGTTGACATTTGACTAATAGCCGAAAATGAGATCAACCTCATATAAGCATATATCCGGCTTGATGCGTTCGCAAGCACCACGCCCCCTTACCATATCTCTACTGTTTGACATATCTGTTGTATTACAATTATTACGTTTACTGAGTAACTTGCCAAGAAAAATCACATTGTGGTATCACCGCTAGTGCGAATGCGTGTCCAATGCAAATGAAACATTTGGCTGTTTCTGGCACTTGAACTAAGTCATCATCTTCTTGCCCTTGTCCATTCTGCTCTATCACTCGTCATACTATCACTAACTTCCTTTTCTTTCATATCACTCTTCACACAATCCATCCATCTTTTCTTTGGTCTCCCTCTCCATCCATCCACATGTAAACTCATAACTCTTTTAGTAACATGCGCTTCATCCCTCCTCTTCACATGATCATACCAAGACAAACGATTCCCTTTAAATTTTTCAGTCACTTGCGCTACTTTCAAACTTCCCCTAATATACTCATTTCTCACTATATCCATTCTCGTTTTCTACACTCTCACACCACACATCCATCTTAACATTCTCATGTCCGCTACGTGCAATCTTTTTTCATCCGTCTTTTTCACAGCCCAACATTCTGATCCATACACTTGGAACTAAGTCATGATAAAAAATGATATACTTACCCAAATAACTTTTTTTTAGCCTTTATTCCACTGTTTTCTGGAGCAAGTCAGTCTCCCATGAACATCTTGCAATCATCATACTTTACACTATAGCATAGTTGAGATTTTTACGCTTCCTTTGGTGACGACGCTCTTTTTCTGGTTGGTATTGATGCATTCCACATACATAGGATGTTGCGAAATTACTTTCTGCACAAATAGTAAAGTCGTCTCAATAACCCCTTTCTTTTACTTTATATAAATATATATGTATATATTATATTAAATTATATATGTATGTTTATTTTGTATATATATACATACTTTTGAAGTCTTATTTTCTTAGTATTCTTCTGTATTTTTATGCACCTGCCACATTTTCTCTTCACCAACCTAGGTTGACTGGTAGAGAATGCTTATGGCATTAAGTCCGCCTTTGTACTTTTTTTTTTTTTTTCGAGTGGGAAAATCATCTAATGACAACCCCAGCTCTTGGGCGGAGCGGGAGATAGTGTCAGACTTTTACTGACTAAAAACCCACTCCTGTTCCTTCTTTGCCATTTTTATTTTTCCAGGGCCCCGGGGGTCACTTTCGCATCACCCATGGCCCCAGTAGGCTTCGACCCTGTTGGGCCCCTACGGTTGCTGACATCTCCTTGAGGCGCGCGTCGAACACTACGCGCCGTCGACGACTTGGGCTCGGTCCGGATGGTTACCGGACGATCGGACGGCGAGCCACCCATTGCTCGCCGTCCGCAAGCCCGCGCCTACGGTGGCCGGAAATCGGGATCGGAATCCCGGCGGCGGTTGGGGCGTGAGGACCGTTGCCGTTGCCTCACGCGATCGGCCGCCTCCTTTGCTAGCATTACTGCTTCGCAGAAGGAGGCGACCGCCTGCCACTCCTCCTCGCTCCGGACCATGACCTGTACCAAGGCCCGGCGCGAGAGATCGCTGCCGCTGATCGCCCTCACGAGGACACGGCGGTGCTCTGCCCAAGCGGGGCACACCTCTACCGTGTGCTCCACCGTGTCCTCCGGGCGGTCCACACAATGGTGGCACCCGGGCGTCTCTTCTGCACGGATCCGGTACAGGAACCTCCCGAACTTACCATGCCCGGTGAGGACCTGCGTCATGCGGTAAGTAAGGACGCCGTGAGGTCTTTCCAGCCACTCCTCAAAGAGGGGACTTATCGCCATAATTAAGGCGTGCCCAGCACTGGGTTGCGACAGTCGCCGTCGCCATTCCACCATGAGATCCCGCCGGAAGTTTTTCCGCCATGCCGCTACTTGGCGCGGCAGCGGAGTTTCGCCCCGGCGTTGCATCTCCATGCGCAGATCATGCATGCGTGCAAGGTCTTTTGCCTGCAATTCCCACGGTGGTTGGCTAGCAAGGAGGCACGCTGCTTCGCGGGAAATCGTGCTGTATCCCCGCACCATCCGGATGGCCATGACCCTCTGGCTTGCGTTCAGCTTGGCCGCCGGTCGCTTTCGAAGTGACGGCGCCCATACCGGCGCCCCATAAAGGGCCATGGACCGAACGATTCCTGCATAGAGCCTTTGTACTTTTGTGTTGCATGAAGTTTTAATAAATAAATAAATAGGCCGCCCAATCTCACTCCTGCTAACGTTTCAGGATCTTCATAATGCCGCTCACACCTAATAGTGCTTGTGGTTGGCAGGTGTTCCTAAAGCCGGACGAGAAGTACGAGCACCTGCAGACGTACATCTGCGAGCAGACCAGCGTGGTGGCCGAGTCGCAGATTCTGCTCTATAAGGACAAGCTCATGCTCACCGTCGTCGACGACAATACGCTAGGTGCGCGTACACAGCGTCACCCTTACCATCGTCAGCCTAGAACAATCCAGAATAGATATTTTTTTCTAGTTGTCACTTTCGAATGTTGTTATAAAAAAACTAGTTGTTGTGTTCTTTTATCGCAGTGGCGTCAGACAGCTTCCTGTTTGTAGCTAACAAATTTTCAAAAAGGCTTGTTTTTATGAGCGCTTTTACTTAATTCCGAAGGCCTAAGGTCTTTCCTGTCTTGTCCTGATATTTGAAACTGAACCATAAAAGTGATGACCTAGACTTTCATGGTCCAGTTTCAAATAGTCATGTAATAGTTACCGACATAATGTACACTCGCGAGCAATCAAATCGACTCAACGTACAAGTGCGTACTGGCACAGGTTTTCTTCAATCCATACTGAACTGTTTTTATAAAACGATATATCGTTGGAAAGCCTGAAACTTAAATTTTAAATTGAGCCAACGATCAGGTGATTATTTCGCAGCAAAGTCGAAACAATAAGACGATTATTTTTTTCCGAGGTGGATCGGTGGCGAGTTGCTCTTGGTCTCCAATTAAAGCCACTGGTCTTTTAAAATCTCCTGCAAAGTATTGATAGGGCAGACTGGTTCAAATTGTGTTGAGCAGCAACTTTTCGCTAACTGACAACTTTTTCTGATGTTGTACCCATAATTTCACCAAAAAAATGAATCATATTTATGGAGATGAGTACAGGTCAACTTCTGGTAAGCGATGAATAAGATGAAACGGTTGTGTGGGGTTTCTATAAGGGTAGTTTGTGCTCCAGTCGACCGTAGTGGTTACCGCAGTGAGCACATTTTCTTGTGCGTCCAATTAAATTAATTATTTATAAAAATTACTGAATCAAATTTTATAATCATTGTGCCAATTTAAACTTAAAGTTTCAGGCTTTCCAACAATATATCGTTTTTTAAAAACAGCTCAGTATTCTTTGAAATAATCATCTGCAAGTGCGCAATTGTACGTTAAATCGATTTGGTTAGTCGCGAGTGTCGTTGTTAACTAAGCTACGTGAGTGCAGGCTCTGAGTACCCGGAGACGTCAGCGGAGGAGCCGCTGCTGCTCTTCAACAAGAACAACAATAACGTGAGCATGGCGCCCGAGCCCGACATCCCCAAGTTCCCTGTCTTCCCCAACATCGTGTCCGTGGAGAACGATGCCAGTCAGGCCAAGGTCAGTGCTTCTTCATACTCAAATTGAATTACAAAAACCATCTGTTCTCTTTGCCGAACAATGGTAACGTAACGTGAACGACACGACTGAAGTCCAGTTGCGGAGCAGGAAGGATTTCGTACAATGACCTCTTTACCTACTGCCAGAGGCCACAAACATTTTTGTATTAATTAAGTAAGATTTACATGCAATATTTAATTCGGTACCTATATTCTTTTAAAATACGATATATGGCCGATTTCGAAATTCCCAAGATATCGGCTGTTTTGTCTTTCATTTCTATTTTAGAAGGACATTTTTCTTTTCTTCTGCCGATAAACAAACACCTTGAATGGACGCGAGGTAGACGGCGCTGGTTCCATTTTAAAATACTGAAGAAAACTTAACAAAACCACTTAACAATTAAAACAAGATACCTAACAAATACTTAACAACAAACTAGGAATAGATATCTGTGTCCGAAAACTGAGCGATCACTAATGTATCCCAAGATGGATTGTCGTTCGTTAATTATTTAAATAATATTTGGCAATTAAGCCAAGGTTTTTCCGTGAGTCAAGGACAACTGTTTACAATCCCTGAGAACGGCAGCTTTTGCATCTGTGCGAGCGGGACTCATTATTAGAGATCAAACGGACAATGGTTTGACCGGATACCGGATATTCGGTAAGCTACGAGGCCGGAGCGCCGGATATCCGTCTACCGGATTTTCAGCCCTTTGTCGAGTTTCATGACGTGATTAGTTTGATTTGCTAGAATTTATTTTTCAGCACCTGGCAGTAGTATTTACAGCGAAAGACTATTTTCAGAAACTAGTTTAGTTTACGAAGCCAAGTGGAGTCGCCTCTTACCAAAAAATGCGGAAAATTTGGTATTTATTTATTTGCCAACTGTTAAGTTTGAATACTAAACTAATTAATAAAACAAAAAATTTTGACGTGCAATTATAAAAATAAACGGTGTCCATAACCTATTGTGATACTATCCGGTATTCGGCCGGATAGTCAAAACAAGGTCGAATAGACCGCATACCGAATAGTTACCGGATATCCGTTTCATATCTACTTATTATATTTACGCGGGAGTGACAGAGACAGGTAATAACAGGTCAATGTACGAAATTCATACTTTTTCGCGTCCGGATTGTTTCTGATTTAAAATATTTCGACTTTACGATTCATATAGGCCGCAAATCCGCGCTTGTTCTGTTTGTAGACGGCATGCAGCGTGGGCCACGTGATCAAGCGGCGCGTAGAGGCCGTGTGCGCGGCGTCCGTGCTGTGCGGCCTGTGCGTGTCGCGCTGGGGCGCGCTGCTGGGCGCGCGCCTGGCTCGCGTGGCGGCGCGCGCGGACGCGCTGCACGCGCACGCGCACCTCACGCACACGGCGGCGCGCGCGCTCGACCTGGCTGCGCACGCCGCCGCCCGAGGCTCCGCAGCTAATAATAACGCACAGGTTATTTAACGATTCTTTTTTTTTTAATTTTATTTATTTAACAATTTATGTACACACAATAATAAATAGAAGTAAAAAAGAAGGAAACAGAAGAATAGTACAAAGGTGATGCTTATTTCTAAAGAAATCTCTTCCAGCATACCTGCGAAAGGAGAGTTGGAGAAAATAGAGATGTAGACACTGTGTGTAGAAGTAAAAAGAAAATTGGTACATACAAAATACATATAACATCCAAAAAATAAAATAAAATAAAGATATACTATTATAATTATATGCATACACATAATAAAATAAATATCACAAAAATACATTCTAAATAATATAATAAAATAATACATACTAATATGCAACTATGACGAGATAGACAGATAGTGTTCTTTCACTCTTCTTTTAAAAACTGCAATAGTTTGGCAGCCCCTAATGTCAGGCGGTAGTGAATTCCACAACCGTACCGCGTGCGCAGTGAAGGAGTAGGAATAGAAATCGGTGGAGTGGGGAGGGGATTTTAGGAGATTCTTTAGATGCGATCTGCAAGGTGCATCAGAAGGACGTGAATAGGAGAAGCGTTCCCGCAAATAGGAGGGCGGGCGTATGTCACGTTAAATTGACCCAAATTGAAGCTTGAATCTTGCAGTATTCATTCACTAGTATTTTGTACACTAGTGACAGCGCCTGCCAGGGTAGCCCGCTAAGTTCCATGCCTGCCTAACCTGCATAATGCATACAAATTTGAAAGTTTGAATTTCTCGGGCTACCTGGGCGCTTTCAGCTTGAATAATAAAGCGTTGAATAGAATTTACAGATTATACTCTATTTAGTTAAAAAGACAGATCTAACAAAAACATAAATACCACTTAGATATTGTTTATACCTACACCCTATTAATTTTAAGCTCCTATTGTAATTTTTATGGTGTACTACAGGGAGTATATCTATCTAGGTATATATTCAATCTATCTATAAGGCTGATTATGCTTATTCTTAGAGCGACTTGGCCAGTTTTAAGTCAAACACTAAAATTTTTGAGTTTCGACACAATTGGGGGTATTAGCACCCCCAAAAATAAAACAGATGCATTTTTAACAGCATTATTCGTCTTAAAAATCTACATTGGCTTCTAAATTACTAACTCCGCGCGAGCGTCTGAATGCAATATCATTAAGATAAATCTGGGTGGTTATAAAAAATAACCACGAAGGGTAAATCAGGAGCTCTGCTCCCGCCTTAGCCTTCTAATCTGTCCTGTCCGTGTCGGAGTACTCTGCAATTCCGAGCTCGCTTAGTTCGCCCATGGACTAAAAATATTTAGTTGGTGTTGTGAAAAAGACGAATTAGTTTATTAGAGGACTTAGTTACTTAGTTAAAATGAGCAGTTTGATCAAGTGGCCAATAAAGTAATGTGTGACTTGACTTATAATTTCTCAATACAATTCTACCAGATACGTGTAAACTTGCCAAGTCACACTGTACAAAAAAAACTAGTAAATATGTGATGAACACGTAGGGCTCGAGTGGGCTGGGCACCGAGAGCTGGTCGTCCATGGCGGCGCTGGTGGCGGGCGAGGCGGGCTCGCTGCGCACGGCGGCGGCGGCGCTCGTGGCGCGCCACGCCGCACCCGCACTGCGCGCCGAGTTCGACGCCGCCGCGCACCACGCGCCCTGCCCCAGCAGCCTGCGCCTGCACGTGCAGGCCAAGACGCTCGTCGACAGGTGAGCCTCGCCCCGCGCACCACGCGCCCTGCCCCAGCAGCCTGCGCCTGCACGTGCAGGCCAAGACGCTCGTCGACAGGTGAGCCTCGCCCCGCGCACCACGCGCCCTGCCCCAGCAGCCTGCGCCTGCACGTGCAGGCCAAGACGCTCGTCGACAGGTGAGCCTCGCCCCGCGCACCACGCGCCCTGCCCCAGCAGCCTGCGCCTGCACGTGCAGGCCAAGACGCTCGTCGACAGGTGAGCCTCGCCCCGCGCACCACGCGCCCTGCCCCAGCAGCCTGCGCCTGCACGTGCAGGCCAAGACGCTCGTCGACAGGTGAGCCTCGCCCCGCGCACCACGCGCCCTGCCCCAGCAGCCTGCGCCTGCACGTGCAGGCCAAGACTCTCGTCGACAGGTGAGCCTCGCCCCGCGCACCACGCGCCCTGCCCCAGCAGCCTGCGCCTGCACGTGCAGGCCAAGACGCTCGTCGACAGGTGAGCCTCGCCCCGCGCACCACGCGCCCTGCCCCAGCAGCCTGCGCCTGCACGTGCAGGCCAAGACGCTCGTCGACAGGTGAGCCTCGCCCCGCGCACCACGCGCCCTGCCCCAGCAGCCTGCGCCTGCACGTGCAGGCCAAGACGCTCGTCGACAGGTGAGCCTCGCCCTGCACGTGCTGTACATGTGCCCCGTGTTGCAGGCTGCGCGACTCGTGGCAGCACCTGGTGCGCGACCGCGCCACACGCTCGCTGACGTACAACGACGAGCAGTTCCACGTGCTGGAGCGCATCACCGTGGCGGAGACGGGGCGCCGCGCGAGGGCGCTGCTGCAGAAGGCGTCGCCGCTCGCGCGTGCTCGCGCCGACGCTATCGCTGACTGGTGAGATGACACTACATGACATTATACAACGTGTTTTTTTATATCCCGTAACTCTAAGATATGAATAATAATAATAATTTTATTGACACTTACACAAGTTAGTAAGAAAATAAAGAAATGAACAATAGAATAAGACAGACAGCATACAAAAGAAGTGGCCGCATCAAAGAATCAACTGGCATATGAATTATTTTTCAATTATCTTTTTTTTTTTCATTTTCTATACATAATAATTCGATAAATTCACGATTGTTAATGTAATACACCCTTACGTGAAATATGACAGCTTAAATACGTAATGTCAATATTTACACTATCATATAACTACTACACTGCTGTGAAGTTTGGCAAAGTGGCAAAAGTAAAGATTTTTTCAATTTATTAATTAATTATAATTAATCAATTAATTAAACAACACGTATAAAAACGTTTTACAAAAAACTCTTTTAGTTCGTATTTTTTGTAACTGACATCGCCTCATGTTTCCTACATTCAAAAATCTTAATGCATTCTATAAGATTTTGACATGGCTGGCAAAGCCAAAGCTGGCATTCATGGATGACATGAAAATCGAGTCAAGTTTCAACAATCAAGGACACACACCTACGGGATCTGGACCGATTCCATAATTACTGTAATAGAAATAGGACAGTTTTAAATATTTCCAAATGTTATGAATGTACTTATCTCGTAAGCCAAACCCTATTAAGTACGATTACAAATTGTCAAATACTTCAATGGCCAGAGTCAGCGGCATCGGGATCTTGGGGTAATTTTTTACTCAAAACTTTAGTGTGACGCGCATGATGCAAGTGTGGTCAACAAGGCCTCTAAAGCGTTGGGCTTTATTTTCAGGGTTTCCTCTGAGTTAAAGAACGTCAAAATCATTAAAGTCCTCTACGCGGCTACGGTGCTTTTATCTACAGCCATCTTGAATGTGCAAATAAAAATGAATGTGTGAATAAATGTGCTTATCAAATTTGGAATCCAAATTACAATATTTATATTAATTGCCTTGAAAGCATATAAAAGCGATTTTTATGGTACATTCAATACCGATCAAATTATTATCTTCTTAACTATACTAGTCAGTGTAAGAAATTTTATATATTCTTCCTATACACAAGCCAAGAAAAAAAAGCCTACCCTTTAAAAGAAAGAAAAACGTTTATTCGTGCCTCACACAATCGTATAAACTAAAGATACACTATAAAAAAAAGAAAGGTATAATCAGTGCGAGGCCAAAAAGGCACCTAACTCAGCATATGTTGCTTTTCAATGTAATGAACCCTACTCGGTCTACTGACGTCTCCGAACTGGTAGCCAAGATTGGACTGTGACCTTCGGAGGAATAATCTTCTTCACGTACCTACCTATTGTGAAAACTGTCTTCATACAAAACTGTTTATGCCGTCTTGTCAGTTTTATTTATCTACACTACATATATATTATATATAATATAATAAAGAGGTAAAGTTTGTCTTTTTGTTTGTAGGAGGTAATCTCTAAAAATACTGGTTTGATTGCTATTTTTTTTTTACCCTTAGAAAGCTGCGACATAAACAAACAGACAAATTTATTCCTGAGTGACATAGGCTATATTTTATGTACTTACATAGGCGAAGCTGCGGGCAAGAGTTTTATATAACTACTTGCGGTCCCGGCAGACGTTGTTCTGCCCAAAAGCGGGATTTAGTAAAAAAAAAAAATTACCCTACTCTACCCTACTCTTTTCTTTGCTATAAACCACACGGAGCCCGAGACCTTTCCAACGAATGCAAAACCGTGGAAATCGGTTCGTGCGTTATGGAGTTATAGCGTCAGGAAGGGAAACCCGACTTATTTTTATATAGTAGATTGTTATCAAAAAATAAAGGCCCGTTTTGACATTTGTCATCGCGACGTAACTAGTGAAGTAACCATACGACTCGATACTCGATACTCACGATAAATCGATTCAAGTTTGTAAGAGTTTGATCGATTTAGGGCTAGGGATTAGGGGCTGGTCCGATTGCTAAATTTTTTTCACCGATAGAAAGCTGCTTTATTCCTTAGTGACATAGGCTATATTTTATGTACGCGGGTGAAGCCGCGGGTAAAAGCTAGTGTATTTTAAAATGCATTGGATTAAAGTTCTGATTGGGAAATTTAACTTTAACTTTAATATTGTAGGTACTTTGAAATGATAAAGTGGTACGAAAGGTCAATTTGTCTTTAATTTTTTATTTACAATAACATTCACTCAATAAAAAATAAATCAAGGAGAAGCGAAAGTGATGGATCTTCATTCAATCATTTTCTTCGGATGATGAGCCAAAATCGTTATTTGAGCTATCATAGCATAGCATAGTCGGCCTTATAATGATACCACTTTTGGGACTCAGGCCTCCTCTCTAGGAAAAGCAATGGGCCGTAATCCATCACGCGAGCCCAGCGCGGGTTGGTTGTTGTCACAGGTCACATGTCTTCGAATTTTTGGTTCTAGGACATGCCGGTTTCCTCACGTCACATGTCTTCGAATTTTTGGTTCTAGGACATGCCGGTTTCCTCACGTTGAGTTGAATTGAGCTATCGTCACCTGTAAATATAATTATTTCATTTTTAATTCTATTATCAATATTGACGTCTCTGTCAAAAATTTTCCTCTATTTTTTTCTTTTCGATTCTTCGAGTTTTTTCTACCACTGTTGTCCAGTCTTCTTTAATAATTTTGGTACAAGTTTCTTTTAGCAGAGAATGGCGCGTATTCTTTGACTTAAGCCCAGATCAATTCAATAGCATTGTACTGACAATGGTACGGCGGCGTTCTTATCACTTTGTTGAAAGCTGAATTGCTGGAACTGATAAAAGAAAGCCTGCGAAAGTAAAATAAAAAATGAATTGGCACTTCAGCATGGACACAATTTCATGTCAGCTTCAACGCCTTGTCATGCCACTATATCATCATCATCATAATTATAGCCGATAGACGTCCACTGCTGGATATAGGCCTCCCCCAAATGTCGCCACAATGAACGGTCCTGTGCGTCTCGCATCCATTGAATTCCCGCAACCTTCACCAGGTCATCGGTTCACCTTGTAGGGGGCCTGGCCTTGCAACACTGCGTCTTCCGGTACGCGGTCGCTACTCCAGAACCTTTCGGCCCCAACGGACATCTGTTCTGCGAGCAATGTGCTCTGCCCATTGCCACTTAAGTTTGGCGATTCTTCGTGCTATGTCGGCAACCTTGGTTCTTCTACAGATGTCTTAATTTCTGATTCGATCACGCAAGGAAACTCACGAGCATAATAGCCCTTTCCATTGCCCTTTGGGTGACTTTGAGCCATGTGATGAGGCCCATTGTGAGCGACCACGTTTCGGAACCATATGTCCTCACTGGCAACACGCACTGGTCATAGACTTTCGTCTTGAGACATTGTGGTATATTGGATGAGAAGATACCGCGCAGCTTCCCGAATGCTGCCCAGCCGAGTCGGATTCGACGGTCGACCTCTTTCTCGAAATTAGATCTACCTAACTGGACTGTTTGTCCAAGGTAAAAGTAATCGTCCACAACTTCGAGTATATAGTCTCCAATCTTGATAGGAGTGGGTGCTACTTGGTTGTTTATCATGACTAGTTTTATCCACTAAATCAGCCTTTCTGTTTGCTTTAGTAGGTGCTTTATCTATTTGAACTGAATGGTAAGATTTGCAAGAAGGTATTGTCCATAATGATTATGCACTGTTCGGTAAGTTTGCTAACAAGTTAGTAAACCACTCTGTGAATTTATTTGCGTCCATTTCTTCGTTATATTCTTTCGTAGTCGAATGCGAGTAAGGCATCATTCACAAAACCTCCCCCGGCTGTTCCGGCGTGGCAGATTATTAGGCGGCCACCTTTTCCCATTGGCACTTTTGAGCAAGAAACCTTGGTACAGTGTGGTTAGGGCTCCAGAGACAGGAACCTCCTCACAATGCGAGCTGTATCGAGGAGTACTGCCTTCTGTATCAGGCCCTTAATCCAACCGCGCAACGACATCTTCGACGGATGATCGTTGACGCTTTTGGCTATAAGGCCATTGGCGGCCACGACAATCGGCACAATGACAGCCGAGTCCACATTCCACATGTCGACAACCTCGTGTGTTAAGTCGAGATATTTGATTTGTTTCTCTTCCTCAGGTTTCACGAGATTCTCGTCATGCAGGATGGAGACGGCTATTATTGCGCGGCGCGCTAATCGGTCTTATCACCTTTATATCCGGCTTATTAGCTACGATGGTCCGGTCAGTAATGATAGACCGATCTCAGGGCAACGTGATATTATTATTTCTTTATTTATCTTTTTCACATATAATAATTTGCTTACATTTTTAAATATTTCTTAAAAAATAATTTAAAAAAACATTTAAAAATATAAAAAATAGTCGATAATCCACCGGTGTCGTTATTATTATTATATAATAATAATCCACGACATCATGATATGATTATCGACTATTTAGCTGTAAGTTTTCTTAAAATTAATAAAACTTAAATAAAATCTTAGGCAGACAAACTGTTTGAAGCAAAAACAGAATCGTCAAAATCGGTTCACATTTGGCGAAGATATCTATCTATATTATTAGGACTCAAAAAAAATCATACGACTGGAGATCTTCCTCCTTTTCTGGAAGTCAGTTAAAAATAAAGTCCAATATTATCAGCTCATGACAATATTATCACATCATGACAATATTATCACATCATGACAATATTATCAGATCATGACCATATTATCAGAGCATGACAATATTATCAGATCATGACAAAATTATCAGAGCATGACAATATTTCTATGGGACCAATTTAGGAGTATAACTACTGTTTCAAGCAACTATTTTCAAAATCGATCTACAATTGACCGACTAAT
The DNA here is from genome assembly GCA_961205895.1 of Mythimna pallens. Taxonomy (NCBI): domain Eukaryota; kingdom Metazoa; phylum Arthropoda; class Insecta; order Lepidoptera; family Noctuidae; genus Mythimna; species Mythimna pallens. The sequence continues at coordinate 23,179,956 of OY540842.1, read as the reverse complement.
TGATGAACATGTAACATAAAAAAATACATACAGTCGAACAAAGAACCTTCTCCTTTTGGAAGTGAGTTAAAATTTTTACAGACGTGTTAATTAAATAATTTACAATATTTATTTATTTAGTACATGGAGGACTTACAGCTAATAAAACCAGACAAAAGGAGACCATAACCATTGGAAAGCTAATTACAAGAACTCACGTATAGACATTAGAATAAATTAAAATTAAAAATGGTGTGAGCACAAAAATAAAAAAAAAGGATTCATGCTGTATCCTTGGTTTGCACTTAAATAACTAATAAACAATCTATTAAACCTAATGCTACTTGAAGAATTTGAGGCTTAAACACCTTCTGGCCGAGTTCACACTAATTGTGAATGGATCCTAATCATATGACATTGAAATTACGGCTTGCACGCATGATATAACTGTTCCGCCTATAATTTGAAGACGTGTGAGAAACACGTATGGGTGGATTAAAACGAAATGTTTTGTTTGGCACATTAAAATAAAATTCGGATAAAAGGTCAGGGCTATCAATATCGTTATTGAGGATTTTAAGCAAAAACAGACAGTCAGCAATTCTACGAGGATCTACCAGTGGTAACAGATGATACTTCTTACAGAGTTTAAGATAATCAGTTGACTGATATGTAATCTTTTGATGGAAGCAAAGATATTTTATAGATATTATATTATTTTTTTTCAAGTTAACCTTAATATTTGAGGAAAAACACCATATCACGTAAGTGATTGTTTGAGTTTGTTTGAGTGAGTGGTTGTTCTGTTGTCAGGTACAAGGTGGCGCAGACGGTGTACCTGCAGACGCAGATCCTGGACAAGGACGTGTCCAGCGCCGAGCTCAAGCTGCTGACGCTGGCGGCGCGCATCCAGGATGCCGAGCACTCCATCCGGGAACACATCAGCGACGCGCTACACCAGGTCTGTGTCGCATGTATTACACATACTCTCTGCGAGCGCCGAGCTCATGCTGCTGACGCATCCAGGACGCCGAGCACTCCATCCACCAGGTCTGTGTCACACACAGACTCTCTACTACCTACCACATCACATTACGCCACATTCGTTTCCATCAAATTCATTATTTTGACGTAATGAATGTTCTATCACAATCTGCTCAGATTTTTTATAGGTAGAAGATTTTTTTTGTAGTCGAAAAGCGCAGAGATTAGTTTTTTTCAATCTTTACACAACAAAGGAGAGGTCCTAAATGTGTTATTATTCCGAAGAAATTTGAACACCAACGCGATATACCTTATAAGAAAGCTTATTTATTTATTTCGCTACTCGATCATGATTAAATATGATTTTTTTCAGTCCTCCGATACAAGCTTATATCTTTTGCACTTCACTTAAAATAAACGAAGACTATAAAATATTTAATACTCAAAAAACCCAAGATAATTACGCTCTTTCAGCCTGTATAAGTCAGATTACTGTTAATATTTTTTAATTATTTTTGCCCAAGCTCCATTCATTTATTGAATGTCTTCTTTTACGCTCAAAAAAATAAGGATGAGATCGCGAGCTGACCACAACGCCTACCATAAGGGTTAGTTCAAGGTGGCTCGACAAAAGAATACTGTAGTAGTTTTATTTCAAAATCAAGATCATTTTTTAAATTAAATTTTATATTATTATTAGCTAAACGTATTTGTTTTTAATTTTATCTACAGTTACTAGGCTAGGTTTTTATGACTAACGCCACTGGAGTACCTATGTGCTGTGTGGAGTGCCACTAAGGTATTCTTCTAGGTTAGGCTATTTTACTACCTCTTCCTAGGGCAGCCTAGATTAATGAAATGAAATGTTTGATTGTATATTTGCTATTTTAATTACAGCAGAACACTTCAAAAGTGGAGTCAGGCGCTGAGAAAACGAAAGAAGTAGGAGTACGCGCGCAGAACGCGAACGGTGCGCGCTGCGGCGTGCAGGCCGGGGTGGGCGCGCGCGGAGGCGGCGGCGGCGGCGGGGGCGGGGGCGGGAGCGGGGGCGGCGGAGTGGCCGCGGGGGTGGGCGCGCGCGGCGCCGGTGTGCGCGCGTTGCTGGCCGCGCACGACGAGCTCGCCGGCGCGCTCAAGGGCAACTCCGCGCTGCTCACCAAGCTCAACAACCTCACGCATTCGTTGGCGCCGTAGCGTGAGGCCGACGCGGCCGACGCGATGGACACGGCCGACGCAACCGAGACGGCCGATACGACCGACACGAGCGACCCGAGCGACACGGCGGAGTGGTCGGGCGCGTCGGACAGCCGCTCGGCGTCGTCGGTGGGCGAGCTGGACTTCGCGTCGGGCGCGCGCACCGCCATCTTCTCGGCGTCGCCGGGACACGCCGCCGAGGCAGGCGCCGGCGGGAAAGCTTCGTGCGCCATCGGGTAGTGAGCGGCCGCCAGCTCGGACCGTGCACACTGTACATTGTGCTACTAAACTTAAATCCAACCAAATTAGTAGAGGATACCTTGTGACACTCATAAGGAAAGAACTTCACACTATACTACTAAGTTTAAATGACAGGCAATAAAAAATAATTTATTTCATTATTTACAATGAAATGATTTATTTTTTCTTGTCTGTCATTTAAGCATATTCAATACTAATCAGTGCAAGAATTAAATTAATTTATACCATACCGACAATTATTGGCAAACTAAATTGCCACGTTTCCTGTTCCCTGCTGGGACTGAGACTGTCTCTCTGTGAGATGAAGTGGGTGCGTTGACCGTGACTGTGTTGTTGAATGTCACACATCTCGAAATATTCACCGTTTTAAGCTTTATTACAAAAAAAATCTGACTACTAAACGTTAATTGCTTAATTATTGTTTGAAATAATTATTTGTAATGGAACAACACTGAAACAGCAAGAGACTGAAGCAACTTATTCCGATCTCAGATCATTGTTTATTTAATTTGTAACAACATTAATGTTATCAAAATTAGTTTTGGTTTTTAAGACTGCACGTAACTCAGTATTCCTGATAGATTACCTTTATGTAACGAAAGTATTGGCAGGGATTGTGTATTACTAAGTGGAGCATTCTTATTGCTTACTCTTTCTGTTGGTCTCGTCTAAACAAATTATAAATTCTTTCCTGTATTAACAGCTCGCGTCGGATTGGGCCGATGAGTGTTTTCGCGTCCAGAGTCGTATGTTTGCAACTGGGTACTCTCATCTCGTTGAGCTCTTCAATCCCCATAGGTGACAGAAGAGCTGACGAGATGAAGTATTTGGTCGTGGATGTGCGATCCTGGCGGAGTAAATGCGCCCGTTTTTATATCCGACGTATGCGGTTAAAGATGTTATCATGCGCAAGTGACGGCGCATGCAGCTGTGGCTAGACGTAGTGTACTGTGCGACTGCTGACTTGCCATCGGCTTTATATAGGGTGTCTGGCGATTAGTGTACGATACTTAAACACGTGATTGTGCTCATGATAACAAACAATTTATTGCCGAAATTGCAAATAAATATCAGCTGTTCAGCACATTAGACAAACATAAATGTACTGAACAGCTGATTTTTTTTCGCGATTTCAGTTTTGTTCCCTACCAGTTTTAATTACCAGTCACCCTATATTATGGATGAATTGGAAAATCAGCAATAATATGTTATATTCGTAAAATCGAATAAGAGCCGACGCTGCGTCTGCGCGGTCTCATACTGCAGTGCTCCGTCGCGGGCAGCTCCGTGCCGCCTAGTAATAATACATTAAAGTCCTACATCGACACGACTACATGCACACCGAACTAGCGACACTGCAGGTAATAATCCAGTTTCCGCGACGGGAAGCGCCGCACACGACACACTTGTGACGTCACGCGAGGCTGCCCGCGCACACGCGGTGTTGGCCCTAAGAGGATAAAGTAATTTGTAAATATTAAATAACTAGTATAATTTAATGTTGATTGTAACTTTATAATTGATAGATAGCAATAATTACACTAGACAATCATTGTTACTATTATAAAAATGAAATTATAATATTTTATAGATCATTTGTTTTTATTTCAATAATTAATTACTAAAAAATGGAATGTATAAACAATATTGTGAGATGATAACTAAAACAACGGGGCGTTATCTTAAAGTACAATAACAACATACAACAGTATGCTTACCGATACATTGTTCATACAACTTATTAACGGAGAGATCGCGACAAGCATCATTTATGATAATTACAACTCCTTCAATACAAAATACAATACTTCAAGTCAGTATTTCTAACTACACACAAGTTTGTATAAAACATAATAGCATTGTAATAAAAGTTTAACGTTTATAATAAATGTAATAAAAACAATAAAATTATATTATCAACATAATTCGGATTTGACACAAACAGCAACGGCTCGTCTTAATCCTATTTTTATAAGTATTCGATTAACATATCCAGACCCACTACAGAAAAAATATTTAGAATATCAAACCGTTATTCTGAGGTGTACCTCGGAAGCTGCAGCCACATTTAGCGTACGCTCCCGTTAATATATGCTAGCTTCTGGCAGCGGTTCTCCGGCGTAAAAGTAGAAAATTGTCTCAAGGGAATATACTCCCAGGTTAAATCCTATGGGCAATTCTAGGACATGGACTACCCGTGTACCAAGTTTCATCGAAATCCGTGCAGCTGTTCGAGAGTGAAGAAGTAACAAAGACACTCACTCACAAACTCGCTTTTATAATATTAGTGTGGATTGTTCAGTCTTTGTCTCGGTCTCTTGACCGCTCACCTTCGTAAGGTATATGAATCCAATTTCAATTACTGTTCTTCATGGTCTTTCAGATGTGTTTGTACCTCCGCGGTACGACGTACAGCTGTCATACTATGACAAATTAGCGCTAGAACATCCCGTTTGAAAGAAAGTACTCGATTATTAATCACTCTTTATACGTTATATACATAGTACACACTACCCAGTCGAGCGGTAGCTTCCGCAGGGGTGCATAGAGTTAGTCACTGAGAGCCGTTAGTCGAGCAGCTTGCCGCGAGTCCGGTCCAGCATCTTGAACTCGCGGTGCGCCGCCTGCACGCGCCGGAACTCGGCGTACAGCTTGTCGAAGTCGATGGCCGGCTTGACGTCCTCGCCTGGACCCATCCAGCAGATGTTATCCAGGTCGGCGGGGTCCTCCCTGGGGGACCAAAGTACTTAGTTATTGTCACAACACTACTGTTCATCGGTGACTAGGGTAGCTGCGATGTAGTGTGTGTAAGTCGTAGTAAGTATATCATTATATTAATTCCTATGCATGTATTTAAGCTAAGTAAGCAGAGACTAAGACAATGTACTTCCATTTCTATCGACACTTCCTGGCGACCCTGCCATACAAGGTCACATCGCGAGTGAAATTTCCGTCCGGGGGTGTTAAGGGGATACAAGATGCAACTCGACATAATATGTCGAGAAAAATGTACATATTATGTACATTTTTACTGTCTTTCATACAGCCGCTCATACGCGACTATGACTTTATTAGTCATATTTCATAAGATATTTAGGAAACACGCTATCTTGTAGATATTATCTAGGCTTCTATTGAAATCAATTTATAAATTTGTGTAAAACTAATCCAGTAACTTCTGAAAATCTGCTATTATGCATGAACTTTGACACTTCATAATTTACTCAAAAATTAAAAAATTATAACAAGTGTTTTCAGGCGTTATCTCTCTTTTTTCGCGTTGCCTTTTCGTCAAACATCGCGTCGGATTGCGTTAGATGAAATAACAAGCTTTTAAAGCATGCTCAATTTTGACGATAGGCGAGTGAAAAAGGACCCTCTTAACGTCCATCAGCAGTGAATTACCCGTGCGGGCACCGTCGTATTCAGTCCGAACACGCACTAATTGGCGTCATGGGGCGTTCATTTATTACGTATGACGATTTTTACTAGTTTTTGACCCCCTCCTTCCCCTAAACAAGAAAAAAATAATAATAGGCTGACACCTTCCCCTCTATTTAATATATATTACCTAAGAATCTAAAGGAAAAAGTGAATATACGTTTGTTATATTTATTTTTAAAATAAAAGTAACAATTATTAGGAACGATAAATTTCAAGATTTTTTGTGATCTTCTTTTTACGTAAGAACTATCAAGACCCGCCACCCTCGTATGAAAAAATAAGACATGGTCGACCTCCCCCCCTAAATCGTCTTACGTAAAAAATGAATGGGCCCCATGCTTACCGCCCAGAGACAAGCTTAAAAACTACACATTGTACTCATATTCTCCTAAAATCAAGTTAATTACAATACGGCCGACGTAACTTGGCGAGTCTGAACATAGGCTCTGCGAACTTTAGCGCATGTACACTCGTATTGCACGCGCAAGGGCGCGGGCCTCACGCCCCAGCCGCCGGGATCCCGATCCCGACTTCCGGCCATCGTAGGCGCGGGCTTGCGGACGGCAAGCAATGGGTAGCTCGCCGTGCGATCGTCCGGTAACCGTCCGGATTGAGCCCGAGCCGTCGACGGCGCGTACTGTTCCACACGCGCTTCAAGGAGATGTCAGCAAACCGTAGGGGCCCAGCAGGGTCGAAGCCTACTGGGGCCAAGGGTCTGCTTCTGGAAGGAAGACTCGGCCCTGGTATGAAAGGCAACGAAGGAACGTGCGTTTTTAGTCAGCAAAAGTTTGACACACCCTACCGCTCCGCCCAAGAGCGGGGGATGTCATTGGATGTATTTTCTACAAAAAAAAGTACACTCGTGATAAAAACTGTTATTGACATTTATTTCAACCAAAATACGAATAAAAATTTAATAATACAGGAACAAAGTAAAAATAAAATAACTATCAAAACACTGAGACAGAAAGCTACAAAAATAACTTATGACTTTAAGAAACAAACTTAACACTAAACAAAAAACTTAACGAATAAGCATGAAGTTTTACGAAGTAACCAAAGAGGTCCAATGGTGTCCAGTACGCGTGTCTGAGGGTGTTGTATGATCGATTTTTATTCAATTCGATTGAAAGTAAGTCATAAAAATATATTTAATTTTTAAGGAGGTTTAAAATATTCTCAAATAGTCGTTATTCAAGTAGTCGTTAATAGATAACTGATATTTTAACTAAATCATGTCTTTCAACCAAGAAAATAAAATTATTGTAGTTTTAGTACCAACAACATCATTCACTATACATAATTGTAAATCTATTTCGTTTAATATCTCATATAAACAAAAATTAATAAAAATCGATTGCGATATTTGATTGAATAAAGAGTCGATTGTATTTACATAGGGCTAGGAATCTCTAGCCTAGACCACCACCCCGCGCACGTCGCCTCATGCCACCATTTGGTTCCTAAAAAATGCTTTTGCGCAACCTTCTGCGCAAAGTTCGAACTCGCCAAGATACAAGTGTAAATGATTTAAATAGAATAAAATAGTAGAAGTGATCTACGTACGTAGAGAGGTCGGGGTAGACTCTGGCGCAGGTGAGGCGGTTGCGCAGCGCGTGGAAGGCGTCGCTCTGCGGCAGCAACATGAGCAGGCCGAACATGGCGGCGCGCAGCGGCGCGCAGCGAGCCCCGCCCAGCATCTCCAGCCGCAGGTCTGCAACATTCCGCACTACAGGCGCCGCCACCAACACACGGCCACAAGCTGCCACTTAGTGTACACAACAACATGAGCAGGCTGAACATGGCAGCGCGCCCAGGCCAGCATCTCCAGCCGCAGGACTGCAACACTGCGCGCTACAGGCGCCGCCCTACTGGCGCCGCCACCAACACACGGCCACAAGCTGCCACTTAGTGTACACAACAACATGAGCAGGCTGAACATGGCAGCGCGCCCAGGCCAGCATCTCCAGCCGCAGGACTGCAACACTGCGCGCTACAGGCGCCGTCCTACTGGCGCCGCCGACCAACACACTGCCACAAGCTGGCACTTAGTGTATACATACATATGATAATAACATATACTACACAATTCCTGACAGCTACTCTAAAAAGTCTTGCAGTCATCCGGTAACCGCGCCTTACACCAATGTCCAAAACAGCAACTGAACTGCTGTGTTGAACGTTGACCAAAGGCGCGGGGTACCTCGTAGCAGCCGCCGAAATATACTAAGGTAGGTATAGCATTTAACGCCCGCTGTGTAAATACGCCCGAAAGCTATAAATCGCAGATAATGATGTGCGAGTTAAGGTTAACTTCACGGAAACATAAAATCAACATGTAGAAGCAAGCTGACGAGGCGCGGTGGCAATCGCTCCACCATTTTGAGTTGTGAACGATATTTTTAGGACGTCGTCCGTGCATGCTGTTTTTTTAAAAAGTGCTTCGACGAATTTGTAAGTTTTATTTTATAATTTGGTGGTTACCTAACATTTAAAACACTTTTATTTCATATTTTGTTGATTATTTGATTGATTTGTTTGTAATAATTTGTGAAAATTAAGGAAATATGTAGAAAGTACTATTCGTGTAATAACACCCCGTATAATAATGAGGTTTGGGTGTTAATAGCCGTTTTATGGTTTATGAAAATTATTATTCTTTGAAATAAAAAACAATATAATTTACTTTTATGTTTTGTACGGCTATAAAAGGCAATGATCATGTATGAGCGAGTGAAGCGAACTCGAAAATTTATAGCTCCCTGTCTCGGAATTCTCGGAAAGATCATATTTTATTTTGACAGAGATGATGGGGCGTAGGCCGTAGTAGTCCTTGTCCCAATATAATGCCGCAAGCTGGTAAGGAGAGAGTTACCGCGGAACACAAAGGACCACTGAAGGAACTCAGGCGGGTTTTAGTCAGTAAAAGTCTGACACTACCTCACGCTCCACCCTGAGTATGAGAAGTTATTTAACTGCGATCCCACCTGATGGTAAGCAGTGATGCAATCGTTGATGGTGGTCGCACTAGTTTATTAAGAGCCTATTCACTCTAGCCTTGAAGACAACTAAATTATAAACGGACGGGAAGACCGCAGCAGGCAAATTACATTCATTGATAATGACTGGAACACGAGTGTACGTTCGTGAGTTGTTTATCAGTTCGTACAAGGCATTAGTTTTATTATATTTATCAATAGGATTAGAGAAGTTATCATTGGTGTACTTATGTGTTATGGGTGTGGGGCCATGCCCCCCCTGGACCATGCCCCCCTGGGCCTGCCCTTGCCTGGTACTGTGGCGATGGTCGATGTGGGACATTAGCGGGACGTCTATGCCCAGCACTGGACGACGTTCAGCTAAGGACGATGATAAAGGGAGGATACAGCTAGCCATGAAAAGGACGGAGATAAAAGAAATGCCCCAGAACACATTAGTATTTTATTAAAATCTGTTTTGTAAGAAAAGTATCTGAAAACTGTACAACAACGAGATGATATTTTTCTTTTAACAACTTACGTAAGTACGTTTTAAGCAATAAAAAATAAATCAGGGCACAAAAAAAATTTTCAAGATTAGAAAAATAAATTAATTTCTAGAAAAATAAACAACGAATGTAAACGTCGTACGTGGGGAGACATACATAAAACACACCTGGGTGCTCATCAATTACATAAATATACATTTGTTATAGTAATAAAATTTGAGATGTAGTTCACGAGTTGGAAGACGAGGGTACTCACATGCGAATATGGGGGATTCGATGAGCTGCACTAACTTATCCACTTCTGTCAGGAAATCCACTGTGATCTCTAAATCACCGCTGTTTGTTATTAATTAAGGATGAATACAAAATCAAATAAATAAAAAGGAAATAATAAAGTAACAAAAAAATAGAAATAAAAAAACGATATTAAAACTAATTCTGAAGACCGGTATTTCAGCTTCTATCCATGAAAGGGACACAGTCTGGAACTGCTAAACAAACTCATGGTACATTAGTCTTTAATTAGCGACACAAGAGAACGTGTTCAGATTTAAAAAAATGAAACCATTCGTTGGAATGTGTTGGCGACAAGTGTTGTAGCGTTGTAAAGGATACAAGGAGGCGATGAGCTTGTTGCAGTGCTTGTAGTTGTGCGTGAGCATGCACAGCGACAGCAGCGACACGGGGCTGTGGCACCAGCACGAGTACAGCGCCGCGAACAGCGAGTGCGTCGCCTGCACCACCACATGACATCAATACGCATCATCATACACGGACATGAGGGAACGCACTCACTGTGGCACCAGCACGAGTACAGCGCCGCGAACAGCGAGTGCGTCGCCTGCACCACCACATGACATCAATACGCATCATCATACACGGACATGAGGGAACGCACTCACTGTGGCACCAGCACGAGTACAGCGCCGCGAACAGCGAGTGCGTCGCCTGCACCACCACATGACATCAATACGCATCATCATACACGGACATGAGGGAACGCACTCACTGTGGCACCAGCACGAGTACAGCGCCGCGAACAGCGAGTGCGTCGCCTGCACCACCACATGACATCAATACGCATCATCATACACGGACATGAGGGAACGCACTCACTGTGGCACCAGCACGAGTACAGCGCCGCGAACAGCGAGTGCGTCGCCTGCACCACCACATGACATCAATACGCATCATCATACACGGACATGAGGGAACGCACTCACTGTGGCACCAGCACGAGTACAGCGCCGCGAACAGCGAGTGCGTCGCCTGCACCACCACATGACATCAATACGCATCATCATACACGGACATGAGGGAACGCACTCACTGTGGCACCAGCACGAGTACAGCGCCGCGAACAGCGAGTGCGTCGCCTGCACCACCACATGACATCAATACGCATCATCATACACGGACATGAGGGAACGCACTCACTGTGGCACCAGCACGAGTACAGCGCCGCGAACAGCGAGTGCGTCGCCTGCACCACCACATGACATCAATACGCATCATCATACACGGACATGAGGGAACGCACTCACTGTGGCACCAGCACGAGTACAGCGCCGCGAACAGCGAGTGCGTCGCCTGCACCACCACATGACATCAATACGCATCATCATACACGTACATGAGGGAACGCACTCACTGTGGCACCAGCACGAGTACAGCGCCGCGAACAGCGAGTGCGTCGCCTGCACCACCACATGACATCAATACGCATCATCATACACGTACATGAGGGAACGCACTCACTGTGGCACCAGCACGAGTACAGCGCCGCGAACAGCGAGTGCGTCGCCTGCACCACCACATGACATCAATACGCATCATCATACACGGACATGAGGGAACGCACTCACTGTGGCACCAGCACGAGTACAGCGCCGCGAACAGTGAGTGCGTCGCCTGCACCACCACATGACATCAATACACGGACATGAGGGAATGCACTCACTACTATTTCTAAGGATAAAACTTGATAAAAGTACTCATGAATGTGAACAAGTGTTTAGAAATAAAGTAACTCCCGAAGTATGCAAAAATCAGCTGTTCAATAATACATTTATGTTCAACAAAATTTGACATTTTCATGATTACTTTCATCCGACTGAAGATCGCTAATGTATTAAAAATATCCTGTATTCCTTCCATATTACTTCTAGAGATGGCCGTTTATGAGGTAAATATTAGCTTTTTAGTCGAAAACGCAAACGAAAGCAATTCAAAATAGACGGAACGACGAATAAATCCATGACGGTCAAAAAATGCTTGGCAGCATTAACTCTTGTACATGTGTCATTCATTTGTATAATAAACATTCAACCAATAACCACAGTTCACAGCGGGCCACAGGCATCTGCAACTGCGCCAGATCACCGGTTACTCGTGTAGCGACATCTATGGCGTCACATAAGAACTAATCCTGCATCGCGCAATCAAAGTTCTCCGCGCGATTTGAATATATACAACAGCCCGAAATCATCTATCGGGCAGTAGCCCACCAGACATAACACCCGTCTGGCCTGAGGGTCCTCCCTTTAAAAGGAGGTTTGCGGGACTTTACTCTCTGTTCCGCCTACCTCCAAACTGGTGACCCTCGACAAAGAACGTCAGCGCAGCCGTGAAGAGCGCAGCGTAGCGTGCAGCTACTACTTCGTGACGTCATTATCACTTCTTCAAGCTTTCGAGCAGCGAGCCATACAGCCATCACCCACGGCTTTAAAGGGTATCCTGACCACCAGCATGCCTACCTGGCCATACCTGGTCATCCTGGACCTTAGCCAAGCACACTGCAGCTTCGGCCAGTCACATGAAGAGCCACGAAAAAACTCTCCTGTACGACACCAGCAGTCAAGCCACTACGTCGCACAGCACCGCTCCGACTCACTGGGGCATCATCCCGACTCACTGGGACATCATCACCCCGACTCACTGGGGCACCATCCCGACTCACTGGGATAGCATCACCCCGACTCACTGGGGCATCACCCCGACTCACTGGGGCATCATCCCGACTCACTGGGACATCATCACCCCGACTCACTGGGGCACCATCCCGACTCACTGGGATAGCATCACCCCGACTCACTGGGGCTCCTGTATAATAACTGCTCTCACATTGTTAACTTTCATCATATCTTAACGCTAATAAAGTAATAACGACTGACAAAAATCCGGCCTAGTTACTGATAACCAGTCGTATCAACAGCAAGTACTGTCATTGTTGTGTTAACTGGGTTGTGAACCTCTGATGGGTAGTCGCCCCATACATGCGCCATGGTATTCATCTGTAACCGGCAAGGATGTACACATTGGCTCTAGCATGGTTCATCTTTAAAAGACTCTTATCAATAGGTTAATGTGATGACAATATGACGACAATGAGTGTAACCGTACTGACAGGCTCGTGGAAGTTCCTGAGCTGCTGGCGCAGCTCGTAGAGCTCGGCGGAGGTGAGTAGGATGGTGTTTAGCACGTCCACCATGGTGCTCACGAAGCGCAGGTTCCTCTCCTCCAGCAGGATCTTCGACAGCGCCTTGTAGATGTCCTCCGCGTTTAGCAGCACACACAGCTGCCTGCCACACCGGAAATACAACTTTATATACGCATGAATTAAGAAGATAACTCGTACAGGATTGAAATTGTAGCGAGGACTTAGTTGTAGAAAAATCTTCATTCTCAACTATACACCAAGATTTTTTATCACCTTCCAAATTTAAACATTATAATCTTTATAGAAAAGTAATGAAATTTCTGTTTTTCTTTTAGTATCACATACAAAAAATTTGAGATAAGGCATCACAAAATTATCCAAAAAATGGGCGCTGCGTACACACACACAGACAGGTCTCACGCTCTTGGCCCCCAAACATCGATAACAATCAAAACATAAATTGCTTATTTTCCCTTCATACTTACACGGGCGGGACCGTCAATTTACAAAAGGATTATACAAGGCGCCAGTTAAACGTGGAATAAAGTAAGTACATTGACCTTTTTCTAATATCTCTGCGCGTGGAAACCAGAAAACAAGCAACTAACTGTTTTTCATTACTAGGAAATGTAAAGGATCGCGATAGATGTCGATTCAAGACAGCTTTATGTATTTATTTCCGTTTTTGAAATGAGGAATCTCAACAAATGTAGGAGGGTCAATGACTTTTATTCCATGTTTATCTGGCGCCTACCTTAGAAAGTAATTCAAAAGTAGTTAAATACTATTTAATAAGAACTTCAAAAATAAGGCCAGATCATGTCTTTTACGTTATGGCATACTTAAAAAATTGGCATCAACAATTTACATAAAATCAACTTACGTAAATCAAATAACAATCCTATTAGCACAACTTTAGGAGTCACTAATTGTTAATAACGTTCTCCATTAAGCTAAGTTACTACCTTAGGTGTTTTTAGGTACTCTTACCGCTAAGCAGTCTTAATTGCATATTGTTTTTTTTTTATTTTGTGTAGGGATGTAGGGATACATTCAATTCGAACTTTCAAGTCCACGATAGTTTGAATCTCTCTCAGATAAAAGGTAACAAGGTCGAGGTCGTCAATGCGGGTGACCGCAGCGGCCAAGGAACAGCCCCCCTAGCCAAGTTACAATCGTTTTACGGCCTCGAGTAGGCCACGCCTCCGATTCCTTTGTTCTGATGTCATCTCAACGCTGAGTCACGTGGTCAGAACAAAGGAATCGGAGGCGTGGCCTACTCGAGGCGTTCGGCGCGAACGATATAACTTGGCTATGGGGGCAGGACCTCCACGAACTTAACTACGCACCATTTCACATTACTTGCGATTTGAAATTTTGAATACATCGTATTGATGGCGGCCGGCGGCGAGCGAACGCAGTGCAACGTAGACTAAAGATAGAAAGAGATGTTTGAGAAGCGGCACCTCGCACAATGCCTACATTTGAGAAGCGCGCGCGCTGTGCTGGCTAGCTATCTCTTTCTGCAATTTTACCTACCTTTTTATTTCAAAAATGGAATGTTTGAACGACACCTAATTCTCAAAAAAAAAAAAATATTTTAAGTTGATAAAAAGCTTCTTGTTTAAGGTACTTGCAAATATACAGGGTACATTTTTTGAAATGGGTCTACATGGCTAAATCGCTCGGCGCTTTTTGTACTTTGTTCTTGTTTACTTTGTGTTTGTGTTTATAACTGTTGTGCTGTGTCTGTCCCGTATATAAGTTTTCTATTCTATCAAAAGGAAAATAAATACAACGGACTTTAAATAACTGCAAAATAATTTTCAAGTTCGGGAATCGCTGTCAAAAACCAGTACCTACTAGATACACCATAATTTTTTTTTTTTAACCTTTTATTTTTCATTTTTTTGGTGGTACCCCAAACCTAAAATGATTATAAATAGGGACCAAGTTCTCTGGTAAAGTACCTATAGGGTTGACAAAATTCCTATAATTACTCAATTTACACATTGCTTTAGAATTGGCAAATGAAAATGTATATCACAATATATTTGATACTTTAATTATTTTATTGGTTTAACAAACTATGTAGCAAACTTAAATATTAACTATAAATACTTTTATACTAAACCTAACATATGTACGAGGGACGACTGATAAGTCTGCGGCCTAAGGTATTTTTTATTTTTCATTCTAATCCCCCTCAAGTGCAATACACTTTTCACAACGTTAATATAATGCTTTTATACCACCAAAAAAATATTATTTACATTTCTCTTCAAAATGGCTGTCTACAGCCGCCATCATCTCATTGTCGAAATGTGCGAAAATCTTGGTCCCTGTAGCTCCTTTTTTAAATTAGAAAAAAGGAAAAGTCACCGGGAGCCAGGTCTGGATTGTAAGGACTTACTTTACAATCTAGACCTGGCTCCCGGTGACTTTTACCGGCAAAGACACAAAATACACTGAGGCGTCCAAATCGCTGTCATTCGGAAATGTGAAAAATAATAATAATGACATTATCCTGGATTTACAGCAAAGACATGCGATTGCAGCAATTCTAAGAGAATTGCTGTCATTTATTGTAGTGTTTCATAGTAATTTTGAATATTTACCGTCAGATCTTTTTCAGATTTAAATAAGACCATCTGGGGGCCAAATTCTTTCAAAAAAAAAAGAACCATCAAAATCGATTACCATTTGATGAAGATAAAAGCGGTAGGGCTTATATATTATAAGAGCGGATTTGCGAGTAAGTGTATTGAAAATAAATAAACGGGAATTGAGCAGCTCAGCAGGGTCGTGGGAGCTGCGCGGCACCCAGCCTGGTATGATACATGTCATACTTGTGACGGAGCGAGCTGATGAATTGAGCAGCTCAGCATGGTCGTGGGAGCTGCGCGGCACCCAGCCTGGTATGATACATGTCATACTTGTGACGGAGCGAGCTGATGAATTGAGCAGCTCAGCAGGGTCGTGGGAGCTGCGCGGCACCCAGCCTGGTATGATACATGTCATACTTGTGACGGAGCGAGCTGATGAATTGAGCAGCTCAGCAGGGTCGTGGGAGCTGCGCGGCACCCAGCCTGGTATGATACATGTCATACTTGTGACGGAGCGAGCTGATGAATTGAGCAGCTCAGCAGGGTCGTGGGAGCTGCGCGGCACCCAGCCTGGTATGATACATGTCATACTTGTGACGGAGCGAGCTGATGAATTGAGCAGCTCAGCAGGGTCGTGGGAGCTGCGCGGCACCCAGCCTGGTATGATACATGTCATACTTGTGACGGAGCGAGCTGATGAATTGAGCAGCTCAGCAGGGTCGTGGGAGCTGCGCGGCACCCAGCCTGGTATGATACATGTCATACTTGTGACGGAGCGAGCTGATGAATTGAGCAGCTCAGCAGGGTCGTGGGAGCTGCGCGGCACCCAGCCTGGTATGATACATGTCATACTTGTGACGGAGCGAGCTGATGAATTGAGCAGCTCAGCAGGGTCGTGGGAGCTGCGCGGCACCCAGCCTGGTATGATACATGTCATACTTGTGACGGAGCGAGCTGATGAATTGAGCAGCTCAGCAGGGTCGTGGGAGCTGCGCGGCACCCAGCCTGGTATGATACATGTCATACTTGTGACGGAGCGAGCTGATGAATTGAGCAGCTCAGCAGGGTCGTGGGAGCTGCGCGGCACCCAGCCTGGTATGATACATGTCATACTTGTGACGGAGCGAGCTGATGAATTGAGCAGCTCAGCAGGGTCGTGGGAGCTGCGCGGCACCCAGCCTGGTATGATACATGTCATACTTGTGACGGAGCGAGCTGATGAATTGAGCAGCTCAGCAGGGTCGTGGGAGCTGCGCGGCACCCAGCCTGGTATGATACATGTCATACTTGTGACGGAGCGAGCTGATGAATTGAGCAGCTCAGCAGGGTCGTGGGAGCTGCGCGGCACCCAGCCTGGTATGATACATGTCATACTTGTGACGGAGCGAGCTGATGAATTGAGCAGCTCAGCAGGGTCGTGGGAGCTGCGCGGCACCCAGCCTGGTATGATACATGTCATACTTGTGACGGAGCGAGCTGATGAATTGAGCAGCTCAGCAGGGTCGTGGGAGCTGCGCGGCACCCAGCTTGGTATGATACATGTCATACTTGTGACGGAGCGAGCTGATGAATTGAGCAGCTCAGCAGGGTCGTGGGAGCTGCGCGGCACCCAGCCTGGTATGATACATGTCATACTTGTGACGGAGCGAGCTGATGAATTGAGCAGCTCAGCAGGGTCGTGGGAGCTGCGCGGCACCCAGCCTGGTATGATACATGTCATACTTGTGACGGAGCGAGCTGATGAATTGAGCAGCTCAGCAGGGTCGTGGGAGCTGCGCGGCACCCAGCCTGGTATGATACATGTCATACTTGTGACGGAGCGAGCTGATGAATTGAGCAGCTCAGCAGGGTCGTGGGAGCTGCGCGGCACCCAGCCTGGTATGATACATGTCATACTTGTGACGGAGCGAGCTGATGAATTGAGCAGCTCAGCAGGGTCGTGGGAGCTGCGCGGCACCCAGCCTGGTATGATACATGTCATACTTGTGACGGAGCGAGCTGATGAATTGAGCAGCTCAGCAGGGTCGTGGGAGCTGCGCGGCACCCAGCCTGGTATGATACATGTCATACTTGTGACGGAGCGAGCTGATGAATTGAGTTGATGAATTAGATGAATTTTATGGAGTTTTGCTTATTAATTCGATTACGTGCGTGAAAAACGTCATTTAAGACACGTGAGCAATAATCGTTACAGTTTCTCGGCTCCAGAACGATCTCGCCTTCGGCTCGGGCGCGTATTCTGCATCGATTGAAATGACAAAGTTTACCCAATGCTTCAAAATGTGTATCCACCGATCCGCACTGGGCTCGCGTGGTGGATTACAGCCCATTTCCTCTCCTAGAGAGGAGGCAAGAGTTCCAGCAGTGGGAACATTATAAGGCTGATTATGCTTACATCAAGCATTTTGAATCTATTTTCAGTTACAGCACCTTTTGTCATAGTAGTGGCACGATTTAAACTTAGTCACCTGATAATAAAGGCACCTCTGTCTTCCAATAGATTATCGTCAGCTGCCAGCAGCCGCAGCAGTGCACGCAGAAACTTGTAGTAATACGGACTGGACTCCAGATCACCTGCAATGGAAAGGCACAAATTAGGACCGAAGTACTGAATGTCTCAAACACAGGAGTTGCTGAAAGAGCTTAGAAAGGGCATAACATTATCCTATCCTACTTAATCCAACTAATTTTGTAAATGTGAAATTATAGATAGATAAAAAGCATTTATTTGATTAAACGCAGAAAATAAGCAGACGACACAAAGGCACAATTAAATTATAAAACTAAACAAAATTGAAACTTTCACAAACATGAATTTAATGAATAAAGAATAAAATTTAGAAAAAGACACACTATACACAAGAAAATTATTTTATACAGGTAGAGGTACAAAGTAAAGAAATAGACAAGAAAAAAACATAGCGCAGTGTGCACTTTGAAATTGCACAAGTGTTCTAGTTAGCGTGTGACAGGCAAATATACCTGACGCCTTTTTTTTTTTTTGAGGTCTTTTTTTTTAGGTAAGAAAATCATCTTATAACAAATCCCGCGGGTGGTGCGGGAAATAGTGTCAGACTTTTACTGACTAAAAACCTACTCCTGTTCCTTCGTTGCCTTCGTCCCAGGGCCCCTGGATTTCGATTTCACACACCCATGGCCCCAGTAGGCTTCGACCCCGCTGGGCCCCTACGATTTGCTGACATCTCCCTGAGCCCAATAACAATACGCGCCGTTGACGACTTGGGCTCAGTCTGGACAGTTACCGGACGGTCGGACTTCGGGCTTCCCATTGCTCGCCGTCCGCAATCCCGTGCCTTCGGTGGCCGGAAATTGGAATCCGAATCCTGGCGGCGGTTGGAGCGTGAGGACCGTTGCCTCACGCGATCGGCCGCCTCCTTTGCTAGCATTACTGCTTCGCAGAAGGAGGCGGCCGCCTGCTATTCCTCCACGCTCCGAACTTCATCGTCGGTCCGACGCCGATGTGAACCCCTCCTACAGTTCGTTGGAAACCCAGTGGTGGCGCGTTCCGAGGGCCGTAAAAGCACATAGCCTCGGACTTGTGCAATGCCACCTCGAGACCCAATTCCTGGATCCTGCCCACGACTGTCGCAACCCCGCGTGTCGCTAGTTCGGCCGCCACCTGGTACGACTCTCCCCGCGCCAGGACCAGCATGTCATCTGCGTAGAAGACCACGCTGACCCCGTCAGGGAGGTCGCCGCGCAACACGTAGTCGTATCCGATGTTCGTATTCCACAAGGGCGGCCTTAGTAACGATCCCTGCGGAACACCGCACGACATCTCTCGACGTTCCCACTTTCCCTGTGACCAGGGTAGATAATGTACCTGCCCGACAGGTACGCCTCGACCACGCGACAGAGGTGTCCGGTGATACCGGAGTGCCCTTCTAATGCTACTCCAAGGCAGGGAGTTGAAGGCGTTGGCGATGTCCAAAGACACCGCCACGACACACGTGCCCTGGGACACCGCCTCCTCCGTCGTGAAAGCTCACACGCGCATGATGGCGTCCACCGTGGAGCGCCTCCTGCGAAAGCCGAACTTCGGCCGTCCGCCAGATCCGGCCCCTCCCGTGTTAGGTGCGCGACGAGACGGTCGAGAAATCATCAAATGTCTTCTCGAGAGCGGTCTCACCCGCTCTCGAGAAGACATTTGATGATTTGGGAGGGCGTGTCAGAGACACAGGTATGTCAAACCACTCGAGAAATGAACTAGCTGGTCTAATAGAGCAATGGATACCTATGCTGTCACTCACACGTTAGTTTTTTGTTTTTAGACACTTCATGTTATGTTTGTGGTTATTTATTTATTTATTATATCCTTTATTGTACACCAATACAAACATAAAAGGAAACTAAAACACATACGTACATACAACGGGCGGAATGGGTTATCGATATTTTACGCAATTCTACCTAGTATGATATAAATGATAATGATTGATTTTTACATATTATAAAACAAGGTTTCCTACCACGTCTGTTGGTTTGTGACAAACTCAAAAACTACTATACGGATTTTCATGCAGTTTTCACTATTAATAGACGAAGTCATTTTTTATAGTTGAGAAAAGCCGAGAATTTCAAAGACTTGTTGCACCACACGAAGCTTATGAAGTGTATGAAAATAGTACATTATGATACAAGTGTGTAATGTTAGTGATTACCGTCGAGGCGGTATTTATAACCGAGCCGTGGCGAGGCACATGTGACATGGTAAAAATCTGTTTTCATAAGCGCATCATTTTTTTTATTTACCCCTAGAGGAAGGCTAAGGTATTTTGATCATACTGGCTAGTCCTAGTTTTATGTTTTCTCGCGTGAAAAGTTTTTACGGTAATGTTTCGTAGTGGCAATAGAATAAGGATGTAACATTTTCTAATGATTTTGTAGTATTCAATTTAATTTAATTAATACAGAACTTCACTGGAATAAAAAAAATCACGCCAAAAACCGCGCGCATCTTAAAATGGCGGTCATAGACCACAATTTTTTTTTTTTTTTTTCATTTGAATGTACGATTTATTTACTAAATGTTTTTTATTAAATAAATCGTTTGTACAAGTTAAATTTGTCCATTTTAACTTGTAAATTGGATGAAATAATTAAGTAAGACACTAATTTATATACTATTGAACGCAATAACTTAATGGGAATTTTATTCGAATTCAAAATTTGTTTTGCGAACAAAGACGTTGAACAAAAAGGTTTTAACTACAATATAGCACTAGTGCATAATGGTAATCAAAATGTCACAGTTTGGTAATGAGTGCCATTATATACCTAAATGCAGTGCAATAAGAGTCACTTTCTTCTTCTAGACCGCACCTGATGGTGGTGCGGTCTACGTGACCATTTTCTACCTATCCGCAATATTTACTTATTTATTTAATAATAAGAATTTAATGTGGTTTGTATAAAATGTAGACAGTTTTAGCTTCGGTTTTTCAGTTAAAGATAAATACACTATACTATACTATACTATACTATACTATACTATACTATACTATACTATACTATACTATACTATACTATACTATACAATATACTATACTTTGGCATACCAATGATATGGATAGAGCCAAATAATGGGGAAATAAGAGGAAAGATCCACTCAAATCTGTGTTTATTTCCTCAAAAAACTATTTCTAATTAATTTAATACGCGGCGGTCGCCTCCTTTTGCGAAGCAGTAACGCTGTATAAGGTCGCACGCGCGAGGGAACGGACATTCTCCAGCCTCCGGGCCCCGACCCTGTCTACCAACCACCGTAGGCATGGGCTTACGGATAACGAGCAACGGGTAACTCGCCGTCTAACTGTCCGGTAACCGTACGGACCGAGCCTGAGTCGTCGAAGGCACTTAGTGTTCCACGCGCCTCAAAGAGATATCAGCAAAAAAATAGGGGCCCAGCAAGGTCGTCATCAGAAACGATTACCTGTGGTTCTAGAACGCAAAGGGCAATAGTCAGTAAAAGTCTGACACGAATAGAGCCAGAGAAGAAAAGACACTAATATGAATGATGGTTCTCTTAACATTTTACATTTATATGTTTGCTGTATGGACTTTAAAGAAACTTTGACATCCAAGTTTGTTTCGGTATTTCTTCTCAGAGTAGTGAGCTAGGAAACACCGCCCTCATCTAGTTTAAATTGACGTGCTGAAACCGGTGAGGACCTGTGTCACGCGGAAGGTAAGGACGCTGTGACGCCTCTCCAGCCATTCCTTAAAAATGTAACGTACCGCCATGATGATAGCGTGCCCAGAGTTGGGTTGCGAAAGCCCCTGTCGCTATATCGCCACGAGGTCTCGCCGAAACTATGTTCGCTATGCTGCGACTTATCGCAACAGCGGAGTTTCAGCCCGGTGTAACGTCAGGCTGCCCACCGCGCCCACAAACAGCGCCTCCGTCTGCTGGAACATGTGCGCACGTACCGGGCATGGCGGCGGCGGCGGCGGGCTGGCACGAGCAGATCTCGGCGAGCACGGCCAGCGCGCGCCGCACCACGTCGTCCGCGCCGTCCGTCAGGCTGCCCACCGCGCCCACAAACAGCGCCTCCGTCTGCTGGAACATGTGCGCACGTACCGGGCATGGCGGCGGCGGCGGCGGGCTGGCACGAGCAGATCTCGGCGAGCACGGCCAGCGCGCGCCGCACCACGTCGTCCGCGCCGTCCGTCAGGCTGCCCACCGCGCCCACAAACAGCGCCTCCGTTTGCTGGAACATCTGTGCACGCGCCACAATTACACACACACTTCGATACAATAGCACGACGTAATAGAGTCCAGCCGCAGCAGGGGCAGGCCCTGTCTTGCCGGTAGGACTGGAGTCGGCTCACCTCATTGGGCAGCTTGTTGTAGAGGTGCAGGATCCAGTCGAGCGCGGCCACCTTGGTGTGCACGGAGCTGTGGTGCAGCATCTGCGTGAGCACGGCCACCACGGCGTCCAGCTCCAGCTTGGCGGCGGCGGGCTCGCTCGTCGGCGACGCGGCATCGGGCTCGGACACGACCAGCTTCGTCAGCTGGAAGTTCACCGTGGCCGCCGTCTCGCGGATGCCTGCATACTTGCTAAGGTCCTCTTTGATGTAACATATGGACGCATCGTTTTGGCAACAAATGCACAGACAGAAAAATCGATTGAACGAAAAGTCAATTGTAATTTATTTGCTTAATTAAATCAGCACTGGTATGTTATAAGTCGCATAATGAAATAACTTTAACACAACCAGAGCCAATGACTGAAACGTTATTTCACGTGGTAATTAATCTTTAAACGTCGAGTAATTTGGGTACCTAAGCTTAATAATGTGTGTGAAATGAGACTTGTGATGCGAACTACAAGGGCATTGCTAGGCTACAGTGAGATTAAAGCACTGGTTTGCAGCAAGGATACTCTTGCGCGGCTCGTCGGAGTAGGCGAGGCACGGCAGCACGGCGCACAGGATGCCGGACGCGTACGGCAGCATGCCGGCGCCCGACAGCTCCACGAACTCTTTGATCCACGTTATTGCCGTCAGCTAAAACACGTATATAATAACCCACGTCAATGTTAGGCAATGTAAATGAAATCCTCTTTTAACCCCTTTTTTAAGGTGGAAAATTATCTAATGACATCTCGCACCCTTGGGCGAAGCGAGACGGCGTGTCAGAACTTTACTGGCTAAAACCCACTCTTGCTGCAAAGATTGTTCCTTCTTTGCCTTCATTCTAAGGCCACGGAGTTCACTTTCGTACAACCCATGATAACCCCTTTAGGTTTCATTCTGCTCATTGTTATAATCAACTTTTGCTAGGGGCCAAACCCGTCATCGCGAATTGACTTGCCGAGTAATAATCTTGACGACGAAAATAATGCCCTACTGCGGGTCCAAAACTGGTTCACTGCTAATAATCTAGTTTTAAAAATTAAAAATAAAATAAATGCATAAGATTTTCCTTACCGAAGGTCAAAAGTAGTGGTAGTTAGTTGTTGTGTATTGTGACATAGTATTATTAAAAACTAGAACTTGTCGATAAAACGGTTTTCCTGGGGATTACGCTTGACTCAAGGCTAAAATGGGGTCCTCATTTAACATCTCTTGCGGGACGGCTTAGCTCAGCTGCATATGCTGTTAGAAAAATCCGGCAATTTACGGATGCTGATACCGCTAGATAAGTATATTTTAGTTATTTTCATAGTATCATGTCATACGATATCCTACTATGGGGACGGGCTGCAGACATCGACTCAATTTTTATTCTACAGAAAAGAGCTATCAGAGCTATTTACAATCTCCGCCGGTGTGATTCTCTAAGGGAACTGTTTAAGAATATTAACATCATGACGGTGCCTTGTCAATATATTTATGAAAACATCATGTACGTTAGAAAAAATCTTCATCTTTTTAGCAAAAGAGGCGATAGACATAATTATATTACAAGAAATAGGGACCAATTAGTTCAACCAGGTTTCAGACTGGCTAAAGTGGCGTCTCCTTTCATGGGGTACTGTTTGAAATATTATAATAAAATACCTCCACAAATATTAGAACTCAATGAAACGAAATTTACATTTCATATTAAACGCGCACTATGCAGGCAATTATATTAGAAGTTTGAGGATTATATACAAGATAAAAATGCTTGGCTCAATGCTGGTCCAGCTCCACTACCACTGGAGTGTACAAATTGATTAGTTTGGTTTTTTTTTTTTAATTGTTTTTTTGAAATTGGAAAATTTTATAAGTATTGTATAATGTAGAAGCATTTTTTTCAAAGTTTGTAAAAATGATTACCATGGGGCTATTTGGTTTTTAGGTTACTATTGGACTTTTTTGACATAAATGAACATGACAGTGGAGAGTTTGTCATGCTCACTCAAATATCTCACTGATGGTGGCGCGTGTGTTGGGTCATTCGGTTCCCTTTAAAATGGTTGAGCTGAGTGGTGCTAATATTCGCGTCATGTCCGTAAACGGGTTCTGTCAGTTGAGACTGGTCATCTCTTAGCTGCCAGATTTTTTTTTTTTTTTAATGATAGGCTCGTGTTTGACCACCATCTCACCCGATGGCAAGCGATGATGTGGTCGTTGCTATTTTAATATCCATATTTAGTTTTTATTTTTACTTTATTTACATTGTTCTCACATGATAGCGAACATGTAACAGAGATATTTGTAATTACATAACATGATTAAAATAATAAAAAGAGTGTCCATGGAGTTTCTTGAACATTCTTCTCCATAGAGATCTACGCTTTGTAATTTGCAATTAGCATCATTTTCTCTGACTGATTGACTTCTGAAGATTTCAAAAGTGCCTGTAAATGGTTTATTTGAAATAAAATGCTTCGAATCTTGAATCTTTGAATTGCTTTTTTTTTCAATCTACACTAATATTATAAAGAGGTAAAGTTTGCTTTTTTTATTTTTTTGTTTGTTGGAGGTAATCTCTGAAAGTACTGGTCCGATTGCTAAATTTTTGTTCTAAAATAATTTCTGGCAAAAGCTAGTTTCTTATAACGGAGCAGCACATCGTGAGCTAAGGAAGCGATATAACTGACCTGCAACATTTCCTCGGGCGACTGCGCGTGCGTGATCAGGATGTTGATCATGGCCTGGAAGTCGACGCGCGACGGGTCCTTCTTGATACTCCGTAAGAACTCGTTCAGTTGAACGTCGCACCTGGAAAAACATACAAAACACAAAGAAACCAATAAATACCTAATTTTGAAAAAAGAATAACGTACCTTTAATATAAAGTTTATTTGAACTTATAATTCCAAGTCAATCTAAAGATATAACACTTCTAAGCAACCCGTTTTACAAAACGGCAATTTCATACTTTAACCCCTAATAATAAGTAAGTAGTAAGGCATACTGTTAAAGCATTTGCTACACAACTAATTTTTAAAGAGTATATTAATGACTTACATCCGGCGGATCTCAGAGTTGGCATCATCCAGCATCTTGAAGAGTCCGTCGAGCAGCTCGGGCAGGTGCACGATGAGATCGATGTCGGGCACGGCGTCCAGCACCGACACCCACGACACCAGAAACTGCCGCGCGAACGCGTTGCGCGTGTAGATGCGCTCGCGCAGCATCGGGATGAACGCCGCCAGATCGAAAGTCTGGCTCTCTGTCACTATATCCTACAAACAATAAAGGTCCAAGTTAAAACACCAAAAATAAAATGAATGGGAAAATGTTAAGTTGCATTACTTTGGCTTTGCGCTACTGTGGGTACATGAAGCTTAATAAATTAAATATGTCTACTAGAATACTAGACAACAAATCAATCAGAGATCATAAAAATAAAAGAGAACCTTCATAACTTTAAAACATATCTGCCTAAAGTATTGAATCTGAGCTAGATAACGACAGATTCAGTCAAGAAAGTGATTGAACTTTCTTATCATTCTGCACTTAATGACTTACTCCAGTACTTATCTATGTATTTCAAATTTGGATTTACCAATAATTAGAGAGCTCACGATAGAAATAACAAATTAGCCCCGATTGCTGCCACCGGATAAGGTGAAGACTATATTTTCTGGCGCAGTTGGTCGAAAATAAAATTACAGACTTACCCTAGTACACCATGAATATTTCAAGCAAATTGTTCAAAATAATATAATAAACAATTTTTAAATATTAAATAAAACAATATTAAAGAATATGGACTGTGAAGTATGCGTGTGCATCGGTAACTGTGCAGCTGTTTATGCACATTTTTATCTTGGACACGTCACGGTACACACGATTAGGGACAAATTCGTCTTGTAATAATAATAATGGAACTTACGGTAATGTCAATTCCAAAGATACGTTGATTCTTCTATACTAATATTATAGAGAGGTCTAAGTTTGTGTGTAGACAGTAATTTCTGAAACTACGAACTGATACTGAAAATTCTTTAACTAATAAACAGCTGTATTATCGCTGAGAGCTAAAGGATATACCTACCTACATTTTCTACTTCCACACAAAAAAATAAAGTTATTAGTTATAAATGTAGCAGTAACTACGCGTATTGTATCATTTGTATCGCTAATATTATTAAAGCGAAAGTTTGTGTTTATTTATGTTTGTTACTTCTTCACGCTCGAACGGCTGAACGGATTCCGATGAAATTTAGCTTACGGGTAATGCAAGTCCTGGAATACCACATAAGATACGTTTTATTCCGGGAGTATGTTCCCTTGGGATAATTTTCTACTATCACGTGGTCGAAGCCGCTGGCAGTACCTCGTTGGAAAATAAAATTAAGATCAGCAGCCCAGAGTCCTGGTAATAAAATAAAGATCAGCAGCCCAGAGTCCTGGTAATAAAATTAAGATCAGCAGCCCAGAGTCCTGGTAATAAAATTAAGATCAGCAGCCCAGAGTCCTGGTAATAAAATTAAGATCAGCAGCCCAGAGTCCTGGTAATAAAATTAAGATCAGCAGCCCAGAGTCCTGGTAATAAAATTAAGAAAGCAGAAATCAGAAACGTTTATTTAAAACAGACCAATTACAGGCACTTTTGAATTGTCAAAATGTCGGTCACTCAAAAAAAAGAAGTGAAGCTAAATTGCACGTTCCAAAGCGTAGATCTCTATGGAGAAGAACGTGCAAGAAACTCCATGGACACTCTTTTAAATCATATTATGAGTTACATAAATCTTGGTTACATATTTCTTATCGCTTCTAATATGTGAGCACAATGTAGATAAGTAAGAATTAAAACTAATTAAAAACATAGAAATTGAATTAAGCCACTGGCAGCTAAGAGATGACCAGTTTCAACTGACGGCACCCGTTCACGAGCCTTACTCAGCTCAACCATTATGAAGGGTACTGAATGACCCAATAACACGACCCACCATCAGCAAGACGTTTGAGTGAGCATGACAAACTCTCAACTGCCAAGCTCGTAATGTCAAACAAGTTGCACAAAACTTGAAAAAAAGTGCTTCTACATTATACAATGCTATTGTTCCCAAATGCAAAAGGTAATAAATTATCATAAGCTCTATTGAAATAAACAAATAAAATAAGATACATTTCGAAAACAACAATTTAAAAAGGGGAATAATAAGTATCTCTTCCAATATTTAAAAATATATATATAAAAAACTAATTTGAAGGCTGTGGCTGTGGAGCAGGACCGGCGGCATGTTGCCTAGCGTTTTTGTCAAGGATATAATCTTCCAGTTTATAATACGCTTGTCTACATAGTGTGCGTTAAATGCATGCTTTAAATTTGGACTCATTTAGTTGTAGAAACTCAAGTGGTATTTTATTATAAAATTTTACACAGTACCCCATAAAAGAACTATGTACTTTAGCCAATCTGAACCGAGGTTGATCTAATTTGTTTCTATTCCTAGTATTGCCTGTCACTTATCTTAGTAAAAATATGAATATTTTTCCAAACATACACAATGTTTTCATAAATGTATTGACAAGGGACCGTCAGGATGTTTATTTCCTTAAATAGTTCCCTAAGAGAATCGCGTCTGCGAAGATTATATGTATATGGCTCTGATAGCTCTTCTGCAGAATAAAAATAGACTATGTCTGGAGCCCGTCCTCATAGCAAAATACCGTAAGACATGATATTATGAAAGTAACTAAAATAAACTAGTCGCGTAGTATCTACATCAGTAAATTGACGGATTTTTCTGAGAGCCGCCCAGAGTCCCTGGTGATAAAATCTAATACAAGATATTTAACTAACGAGTACGTTACTTTGTAAGAGTATTATTCCCGTATCATCAGCAGATGGCCTCATGGTAAGTCAAAGTCAAATGTTTTTATTTCACATAGGCCTACATGGGCACTTATAAAACGTCAGAAGCTAGTGCACGGTTCCAAATTGGTCGTTTCCTATGGAGAAGAACCGGCAAGAAACTCCATGGTTACTCTTTTACAAAAGTGGTTGTTTACAATATTTTTATATTACAGTATCAATAGATATTATGTAAGAACAGAGTAGACCAGTCAATATTGTACCCAAAAGCACAATAAAAATAATCATTTTAAAAAAATAGTGAGTCGTAATAGGAAGTAACTTAAGAATTCGTGGAGTCTACAGTGTTCTCACATTCACATTATAAAAAAAAAAACTTTTTACAAAAAAAATACAACCGACTTCAATGTAAAAAAACACTGAAAGGTGCAAAATAACTTTAATTTTGGAAGCCGGTGTTTCTATAATGGTTTTGTTTCTTCGTTATTTAACACCGACTTCCGAAATTAAAGTTATTTTGCACTTTTCAGTGTTTTTTTACATTGAAGTCGGTTGTACTTTTTTTTGTAAAAAGTTTTTTTATTTTTCACTTTTTAGTAATGATACCACCACTAAAAAGTACCTCTCAGCCATACTTAAATACCTTATGGCATAACAATATTTCTGTCTATGATTGACCGAGAAACCGGTAAATATACATAAAAAATAAAAAAGAATAAAGCTAGTGGACCAGATGGTATACCAGCAACAGTTCTCAAGGCATGTGCACCCGAGTTGTCTCCTGTATTGACGCGCTTGTATCGCCTCTCATCTAGGACTGGTATAGTGCCCAAGTCCTGGAAGCTTGCCAACGTGCAACCCTCGCTCAAAAAGGGCAGTCGTGCCGATTCAGCCAACTATCGGCTGATTTCAATAGCCTCCATCCTCTGCAAGATTATGGAGCGTGTATTGAACCAACCCGCACTGGGCCCGCGTGGTGGATTACGGCCCATTCCCTCTCCTAGAGAGGAGGCCTGAGTCCCAGCAGTGGGAACATTAAAAGGCTGATTATACATATTGAACTCGCGTCTCATGGCATACCTGGCCATATCTCCTCAGTGACCGGCAGTACGGGTTTCGCCGCAAACGGATCTACTGGGGGGGACCTACTAGTGTATACCATCTACTTGTGGGACGAGGCCCTCGAGAAGAATGGGGGAGCGATTTCTGTCTCCTTACACGTCTCGAAGGTCTTCGACAGGGTATGGCACGCCAGCCTTTTGAGTAAGCTTCCAGCGTACGGCATTTCCCCTGGTCTGATTAACTGGGTAAAAGACTTCCTGAGTGATTGGTCTCTCCGAGTTGTTGTCGATGGATGATCTTCAGAGCCCATGACGACTAATACCAGAGTTCCTCAAGGCTCTGTTCTCTCTGCAACTCTTTTCCTGCTGCGGGTATGCAGATGATAGCACAGTTATAGAGAGATACCTGCCAAGTGGTCTGGCTAGTAAGGAGCTAATCCGGTCCGAACGATAGGCTATGGTAGAACGTACGAATATCTCTCTTCAGGCAGTCTCCCAACGGGGCGAAACCAATCTGGCGGGATTCAATGCTGCCAAAACACAAGCGTGTCTGTTCACCGCCAAAATTCAGAAAGCCAGCCTTTCGTTATTTTACAGGATGCATTTTGGAGAGTCTGCGCGGAAATTGTATGACTTGATTCCGCCATATCCTTTCTACCATCGGGCAACCCAACGTACGGCGAGTATCCACCCTTACGTTGTTGAAACTTCTACAGTTCGGACTAAGCGTTTAGCTTCGTCTTTTATACCGCGTAAATTGAAGGACTGGAACAATTTGCCTGCTGCTGTCTTCCCGTCCAATTATAATTTAGGTGTCTTCTAAACTGTAAGGACATGCCTTGCTGATCCCCATCATGACAGTCGTTGGCGCAATAACATCTCACGTTTCGCAAGCGAAGCATTAATAGTCTAGTAACTAAGTAATATAAGTTAGCAGTATGATTTGTACATTAAGGTTAGAGTGAATAGGCTCTTAATAAACTAGTGCGCCGAACAATCAACGATTGCATCATTGCTTACCATCAGGTGGGATCGAGTCAGTCAAGCACTAGTTTATATCAATTAAAATTATAATTAATTATTAATAAAATGGACTTAACAACCAACAGTTTTTTCCATCTGCCACCTATCCTCATGCCTACATTTCATGCCGACCCTGCCATATAAGAATAATTGAAGAACGAAAAAGGGGAAAACAACAAAAGAAGATGTAATAATATACAAAACGCAAACGAAAAAGCCAGCGCTAATCAAGACTTCAGACCACTGACCAGCACGGAAAATATAGTTATGAATAATATAATATTGATCGTTTTTCCTTTTGAGGTAAGGAACCCTAAAAAGTTAATTGTAACGTAAATAGCATACATGGTTATAAGAATATTACCTAAAATACTACAATTTTAATGTCATCAGAAACGTCATCAAAATTACCCATTTCAAAATCAGCCTTACAATCATTTTGGATAAAACCGCCATCGGATAATAGGCAAGGTTGATATTCCATAGTCCAATTACAACAATAGGTACATGCTCGTCGCAATTGTGCGCGGAAGCAACCGTGGGACACCGCGGAGCCGAGGTTTCGGATTTCCTCGCTCACTTGCAGGCGACGCGCAATATCTTCCGCGAAGCGTTCAGGTTATTTCAGAAGAGTCGCAATAAACCTACAATAAATGAACCAAGTACGAGCTATGATTTATCGTCTGAATGATAACACTGTTTTTAGTAATAGTAAAAGTAATATAATTACTCTCGGGTAAATATAGCAGAAAGTGGTACTACCTTTCTTATGTCTATGGGTACTACTTATGCACTTTAAAATATATGAAGGGTTAAATGAGTATTTTGCACTTTCATCTTATGAGTAATTTTTTTTTAGCTGGGAAATTATCTAATTATTAATTCCCCGGGTTTCACTTTCACACTACCCGTGATCCCAGTAGGCTTCGACCCTTCTGGGCCCCTAAAATTTGCTCACATCTGATGTCAGAATTTCCGGCTAAATTTTGTAACCGGTCCGGCTTTTCGATTTTAAGGCCCTGGCAACCCTAAGTAACAAACACCAAGGCGATGCAAGGTCAGCATCGCCGCGAGTAGCTGGGGTGCGTCGTACGCAAAATACCTATACACAATAACATACTTGGAGTAAGTTGGGGACACTGGCTCGAGATACAATAGGTACCTACAATACAAAAATCTTGTTTATTTGCGAGGATTACAGCTGTCTTTTAACGTTGATCCCTCCTCTCTTACTTTTACTTATTGGTTTCTGATCTAATTTTAATATTTGAAATTTGGTGTCATCTTGATACTCAGCTACTTTTATGCAGTTCGCAGTCCACTGCGTTACATTAAGGTTACCTTGACGAGTCTGTCCAACAGCTCGGCGCCTTGCTTGACCTGCTGCTCGGGGTCGGCGGCCAAGCGCGCCAGGGCGTCGAACACGAGCGCGAAGTGCGGCAACGCGTCGCCACGCGCGATCTTCAACACGTTGAAGAGCGCCTCGGCCGCCTGGTAGCGCACGCGCGACTCGCCCTCGCTGAAGCACGCCACGATCGGGTGCACCAGCTCCGGCAGGTACTCGATGCAGCCCTGCAAAACAATTTTTATATGTTGGTCTAAATTATTTATTAAAACTTTCATAGCGGTCTTTTCCTAGACAATAATACCAACCATAGGATGGATTTTAAGAACTTAAAATAATACAGGGGTAGTCTGCGGTCTACTGCTAACAAATTGACCAAACATTACCTACATTATAAATCTTTATATGTGATGTAATTCTTCTTTACATGTGTTTACCATTCAACTCCTCCTAAATAGCTTGACCGATTTGGATGAAAATTTGTGTGTATATTTGAATGGTTCCCTGGACAGTTTGAAAACTCAATTAGACCCAGTAAATAGCACTATAATTGGATGCTCATTTTTTTTCTGACAACAAACCTGCTTTTGCATAGGACATTGTCTGGACCACTAGTAAACATAAATAAAATAATTGCATACCTATATAAAACTCAATACATTACTATGCAATAATTTATATTACATATTATAATTATGTTACACCATTATTAAATTATTATTATTCAGTTGGAGAAGTTCATCTCGACCTGAAGAACTGAACAGTTGTATTCCAATGCACTGCACTACAATTGCTTATGAATTTAATAAATTGTATGTTAATCATCATGAAAAGATTGAAAATAATCAAATGACAGTAAAACTTAAAACAAATCTGATAATATTGTCCACAAACACTGACCTTCCCTAAACCAACGGCCACAGAGGACAGCCCCATGAGCGCCCCATTCTTCACATTAGGGTTGGTGGAGGACATCAGGTCCTGACCCAGCACACGGATAAGCCTCTTGATCTGACTTGTGTTCTTCGCATCACTGAAGTCTTTCACCATTCTGTCATTACAATGATTTAGTATACCATCGATAATACTTCAATTAACAGAAAGTGTGTGACACCAACACAAGGGGCCAGTGAGCAGGTATGATGGCAAGGATCTTTGGAGTCATCTGCCTGCATGTATACAGCAGGGGAGACAAATGAAAAATGGGCGGTTTCAATGCATGATAAATAGAGCTTACTTCTCAATTTCGACGCCAGCAAACTTCCTCTTGTCATATATTTTATCGCAGAGCCCGCGTACGCAGGCTATGCTCAACGGTGCGTAGTCTCTCTCCGACATTTTTATTTATCTCCTTAGATTATTAAACTAAAACCGCGAAGCACAAAACATCAATATATCAATGAGATCAATATATCCAGGTTGAATGGAAACAGGAATGACAGAACACCGTCTATTTTTCAGGAATTCTATCGAATATCCTTGTCTTACTCTAGACGAAAAATAGGAAAACAATACAGAGAATGCACCAAATACGACCAAATACAAATTGTACTTTCAATCAGCTGTTTAAGTCATTTTGGCGTACTTTTTTACGTGCAGAAATAAAGTACAGGCTTGTCATCGTCATATATGTAGATCATTATTTAGATCTTTACGTTTAGATTATTTTCAGATATTATTGTAACAGTATGAAAGCAATTTAATAATATGACATCAAACAACAGAAAAAGCAAATAAAAATTCTTTTCCACTACACTTCTGATGTGCAAATGCACATCAACAAAGTTGAATTTCTGAACGACTCTCTTAAAAGTAATACCACTTGATGCTTAAAATTACCCCAGAAAAGCTGTGTTTTTTTTTAAAGAAAAATACTAACAAAAAAAGTCATTATGTTACAGCAAAATAATTTGAACTATAAAGGCTTCATTGTGTCTGTTCGATAGCTTAAAATATGTGTGTAATGTTTTCAACGTAATTTTATTACGTTGAGAACCTCGATAAAATGTGCAAAAAAAAAAAAAACAATCTGGGTATTATGATATTAAAGGAGCTTTTAAATCTCAAGTTCCCAACTGTATTCTCGGGTAAAAGCCATCATATTTAATTGGTAACCCAGTTTATCTGTCGTACTTCGCTTAATGAGTCGTGTCTTACTATTTTGATAAAACTGCGTTATAAAACAATCCAATGTCATTAAGTTCTAAATTGTGGTGTAGTATAAGTGTTTATTTACCGCGCTAGAGTACATTCGTGCGTCCGTCATGCCTGTGACACTCGTAGATAGGTTGCCCTTACCGAATCTCAAGGTTTACACCGCGGGAAGTGTTTCGCTGCTTTCGATCGCTGTTTATTACGCGCTGAGTGTGACTAGTGACCCAAACTGGCGCACCAACGCCACGCTGGGCCGTCAGGACGCCATGGAGCTTGGGGATGAGGAGCGTCTGCTGCCGGCGCCGTCGGTTAGCGGCAGCAGGAACGTGAGCGAGCAGTTCGTGGACGTCTTGACGTTTATGATGCAGGAGCCGCTCTGCATGTGGGTGAGTACACACACATACTGCATACTCAGACCGTGCTGACTTTCTCCAACACCTTCAAAGCTTACTGATGTTTTTTTAATCTCAGGAAACTGATATCATAACAATATTGTTTTGATAAACAACATAGAATTTCCTTGTACAACGAATTTTGTTATAGACATGTGTGCCAAAAATAGGAAAGCAAAATGTTGTCTTAATTCCAGTTATTATCAAAGTTGCTACATAATAAAATGTTGTGTAGAGCCCTGCAATCTAACTTTATAAATACATTTATAGGTTGACATTTTTTGTTCATGTGATGTGTATAAATTGATCAATCAACCATGTACAAATAATTTTGCCAAGAAACAAAACCTACAACATTTTTTAAATCAACGGCAGCCCAGCTTTAAAATCAAATCAATTGGTGGCTGTCATCTTCATGGTGTTGTTCACATGGTGTAATTTCCAGTTCTAGTTATGTGCTTGTCTTATTTTCTTTTTATTACAACAATAATATTCATTAATCTTAAGTAATAATGAATCAGTTGGGATAATATAGTTTTGATATTGTTTTTTAATCACATAGGTACTATTCACCAGTAGCTTAATTGAGTATTAGCTTAATTGAACATTGATTAATTAAGCCATAAATAAACAATATTCATATGTTAGATAATAATTAAGAAAAACTTATCCTATTGGTTTATTAATTAAATCTGGCTTTATTTAAGAATAAAATAATGAAGAAAAAATATTAGCTAAGAGCTATGGGCACATTGCTCGCAGAACAGATGGTCGATGGGGATGAAAGGTTCTAGAATGGCAACCAAGTACTGGAAGACGCAGCATTGGAATGCCTCCCTCAAGGTAGACCGATGACCTGGTGAGGGTCATGGGAATCCAATTGATGTGAAATTCATAAAAGCAGTTATTATGGCGACACTTGGGGGATGCCTATTTGGACATAGGCATTAGATTTTTTGAAATTTAACAACTAGATAAAAATAAATCTGCTCTAAGTTCATAAATTAAACTTCAATTGTTTTTAGTATTCATCTAATTATCTATTATATGAATATTAAAAATAATAACATTATTTAAATCAGCAAAAAAAAATGATTTTTGGGTAACTGAGAGGATCAACAATAAAAACAAGAGACAACAGATTGAACCTACATTTACCAAGTACCAAAACTGAATTAACATGCGTAGCATGAAAAATGGAAACAACATGAAAACAATAGCTCCTAAAACATGTATAAAAAGTGATTTTTTGGGTTATTTAGGGTAAAATCTAAAATTGTTTAATATGATTCTATTGTTCATCATCATATTTATAATAAAATAAAGTATAAAAAATTTATAATAAAATAAAATTTAACAAAATAGATTACAAATGAATGCAATATCATAAATATGTTAGAACAAAATCAATTCAAAATCTTTACCCATGAAATTGCCATTTTTTAAAACAGGTTGCTTTGAAGTGACTTTATCTTTTTTTTACCTTTGGATTGACTTATTGTAAGTTCAAATAAACTTTATAATAAAGGTACGTTATTCTTTTTTCTAAATTAAGTATTTATTGGTTTCTTTTTGTTTTTTTATGTTCTGTAATTTCGCAGTAGCGGGATCCCGGTGGCTGAAGCGAGGGCCGTTCCCTCACACTTGCGGCCGCCTCCTAGCTGCCGCCAGCATTACTGCTTCACAGAAATGGGCGACCACCTGCCATTCCTCCTCACTCCGGACCATAGTCTGCACCAGGGCCTACACCAGGGCCCGGCGTGAAAGGTCGTTGCCGCGGATCGGCCCCATGAGGACACAGTGGTGCTCTGCCCAAGCGGGGCAGACCTTTACCGTATGCTCCACCATGTCCTCCGGGCGGTCACACAATGGTGACATCCGGGCGTTTCTTCCGCACGAATCCGGTGCAGGAACCTTCCGAACTTACCATGTCCGGTGAGGACTTGCGTCATGCGGAAGGTGAAGACGCCGTGACTTTTTTCCAGCCACTTTTCAAAGAGGCTTCTTATTGCCATGCTTATGGCGTGCCCAATCGACTAGTCCTGTGCGTCTCGCATCCATCTGATTCCTGCTACCCTCACCATTACCTTGTGGGAGGCTCAAAAATCTATAGTAAAAGGAAAACTCGTGACTCGACTCAGCCATTGACTCGCCAACAACCAGCCCAAATCCTTTGACCGAGGACGCTGAAATCTCGCTCAGAGATTCCTTTTAAGATGTCAGATGTGTGTGTGTATATCTTAAAAGATCCGTCACTCACTTCGTAAGGGAATGAAATGGAGATCCAAAGTTTTTACTATTTATAAGCGGGTAAAGCCGCGGGGTACAAGTTAGTAAGAAATTTTTATTTCTTCTAATAACACCCGGGCCACGCTTGCTTTACACCAACCGATGAATTTCATTGGTTGTTAGACCGCATGACGTATACCGACCAAGATTATAGATAACCTACTTCCATTAGTCGACAGCCGGTATTCGGATCTCCCCGCATCCTTTATAACGAATAAATTAACGACCACTGAAAATGAGCCTTTAGGACAAAACCTAGTTAGTATACTTTTCTGTCCTTTCGGTCCATAAACATACAACTTTCTACAGATTTTTAAATTTCAAAAAAATTTGCACATTCCAAAGCTTAGATCTCTATGGAGAAGAATGTTCAAGAAACTCCATGGACACTCTTTTCAATCATGTTATGTATTACAAAAACTTCCGTATATCTTCTAAGCCACACGGAGCACTAAATTGTATAATAGTTCGAAAGCATGGTTTAACTTTCTTGGAACTTTCACTAACACCATAGTACCTACGGTTGGTACTTTCATCGCTCCAATTTAATGATGAGCTTGATACTAGGTTTCAATGAGTTCATCAATTCGTAGACGTCGGTCGGTAGCGTTCGCCATAAAGCGACACCGACGCCTCGTCATAAGCCTGTGTTAATATTGTGGAGTAGTAAGACGGTCGTCGTTAACTAAACAATGGAACTGGTCAGTGTCAGGGTTTTTCTCTCGAAGCGTTCATAACCCGTACATTTTGAGGTCTGCGCACTGTGCAGCAGACTGTACAGTGCGAACGAAAACGTCTGTGGTTGAAGATGAATTGAGCAACTCCATAAGGGCTCAAGAAAGTATTCCCTATAAAATTGCCTAAAAAATCCACCACAACGTCAGGTTGTTTGTAGAAACCATCGGTCTTCGGAACTAGAGCTAACTAAAGATAAACCGGTGCTGCGTAATAAATGTTGTTGCAGTATAGTTTGCAGAATGTGCTAGTGGGCGGAACCACGCCGCGGAGATTCATATCGTTTGTATACACTGCTGTCTAAAAGTTTGAAAAGAAACCAAAGCTGTCAATATTTCAAACTAGCTGTTGCCCGCGGCTTCGCTCCCGTTAACTGAATACTATATTATACTCTACCTCACTCTACCCTACCCTACTCTACCATACTCTAACCTATTCTAGCCTACTCTTCCCTTCTCGATAAAAAGTATCCTATGTCCATCTCCTAGTTCTAAGCTACCTCGAGTTATAAATAGTGTAACTAACAGGACTTTATCTATAATATAAAAATGAATCGCAAAATGTGTTGGTAAGCGCATAACTCAACAACGCCTGGACCAATTTGGCCAATTCTTTTTTTTAAATGTTCGTTGAAGTTCAAGGATGGTTTTTACGGCGAGAAAAATTCGAATAGAGTAGGGTAGAGTAGGGTAGAGTAGGGTAGAGTAGGGTAGAGTAGGGTAGAGTAGGGTAGAGTAGGGTAGAGTAGGGTAGAGTAGGGTAGAGTAGGGTAGAGTAGGGTAGAGTAGGGTAGAGTAGGGTAGAGTAGGGTAGAGTAGGGTAGAGTGGGGTAGAGTAGGGTAGAGTAGGGTAGAGTAGGGTAAAGTAGGGTAGAGTAGGGTAGAGTAGGGTAGAGTAGGGTAGAGTAGGGTAGAGTAGGGTAGAGTAGGGTAGAGTAGGGTAGAGTAGGGTAGAGTAGGGTAGAGTAGAGTAGAGTAGGGTAGAGTAGAGAAGAGTAGGGTAGGGTAGAGTAGGGTAGAGTAGAGTAGAGTAGGATAGAGTAGTCAGTTGACGGGAGCGAAGCCGCGGGCAAAAGCTAGTCTATAATATAAAAATGAATCGCAAAATGTGTTGGTAAGCGCATAACTCAACAACGCCTGGACCAATTTGGCCAATTCTTTTTTTAAAATGTTCGTTGAAGTTCAAGGATGGTTTTTACGGCGAGAAAAATTCGAATAGAGAAGGGTAGAGTAGGGTAGAGTAAGGTAGAGTAGTAGGGTAGGGTAGAGTAGTAGGGTAGAGTAAGGTAGAGTAGGATAGAGTAGTCAGTTGACGGGAGCGAAGCCGCGGGCAAAAGCTAGTATAAAATAAAAATAATCAGTAACTTAATAAATGACAATTAAATAAAATTGTTGCTTCATCGGGCTCCAAGAGGCAGCTGCTTCTGATGTTCCGAGCTTCTTGGAAATCGATTTTCACCCCTCTATAGAGTACATCCTCAACAAGTTCAAAAGGAGAAAGGCTAGATGATTGAGATGGCCATCGAATTCAAAATTCAAAATCAAATTTTTTGTTCAAAAAGTTGTCACAAAGTTCGATTCGTCGAACTTAGCTTAGTTGTTTTTACTCAAATGATACGCGAGCAGCGTATCATTCAGAGCTGCGTTTATTTATGCAGTTAAGCGTCAATTCCGTTTAAGAGAATTCTGACGACGATTATCCTCGATTATCCTCTTGGTTTGGGTGTACCAGATCACATCTTAAAAACTAGTGTTAGTACTTATAACAATGAGAATAAATGCATTTTTTATTTACACTTGACTGAAACTTGCACTTGAGCCTTGAACTTGCACAATAAACATTTATAATGTTGATTTATAAACTTAAAACCACCAAAAAATTCAGTATAAAAAAACACACATTATTGTTTAAAAAAAAGTACCCGAAGGATTTAGACATAAAACACGTGTTTTGTCCAAATCAATGAATTTGTTAAAACTTGAAGAATGTGAGATGATTTTCATTCTGTTTTTATGTAAACAATCATAAGAGGTCGTAACTTAAATTTTAGCGTTAATTTTTACCGCGATATTTTATTTCGTTTCGTCGGCCATCCATAAGTCTGGGAGTACATCTGTTTGTACTCCCAGACTTATGGACGGTACTGAATATAGACAAGAGAAATAGGACACAATATAGATTAAAAGCACCCGCCTCTCGTGCTTGTCGAATGAATTTTTCAATTTATATGTTCTTTGCTAATTTTATCTACGGCAATAAAGTCATGTATTATCACGTAAAGCCGTTGGTCCCGGTTGTCAGTCGTAGATCTTTGAGAAAAGTTAGTCTCTGCAAGAAGTATGGTGTTGCCCAGTAACTGAATTGTGGAAGTCCACGCAAAACAGGTATTCAGCCGCATCTGGTTAGATTGGAAGCCGACCCCGAGCTAGCTGGGAAAAGGCTGAGGAGATGATTATAGGTACAACAGTCAGCTAGTCTTTCTACCAGGGCAGTATCTATTAAGTTCTAGAAGCAACTCAACAAACCTTCCCCGAACCGACCCCCGTCCTCGAACCGAACCATCGTCTTCTCTGTGTTCCTTTTCTCTATGTCACTTCTCAGTTAACAGTTGTCATATCCAAGAGGTATTGGGATCGCGTTTATGAGTTAAATTTAATCTGAGGTCGCACAAGCCGGAGCGAGAGAGGAGAACGGGTAGGTCTTTGCCCAGCTGTAAGACAATAAATAGGCTCGGAAAAAAATAGGAACACCCTTTCGTAATATGCTCTAGCTTGGACATCCCTATGTTTGTTAGGATGCATGTTTAATAAATGCAATATTTCTGACCCAGCTGGTCTCTGGTTTTTAGGTGGGAAAATCATCTAATGACAAATCTAGCTCTTGGGCGGAGCGAGACTTTTACTGACTAAAAACCCACTCCTGTTCCTTTATTGCCTTCGTCCGAGGGCCCCGGGTTTCGCTTTCAAACTACCCGTGGCCCCAGTAGGCTTCGACCCTGCTGGGCCCCCTAAGATTCGCTGACATTTCCCTGAGGCGCGCGTGGAAACAGTACGCGCCGTCGACGACTTGGGCTCGGTCCGGACGGTCGGACGGCGAGCCACCCATTGCTCGCCGTCCGCAAGCCCGTGGCTACGGTGGCCGGAAATCGGGATCGGAATCCCGGCGGCGGTTGGGGCGTTGCCTTACGCGATCGGCCACCTTCTTTGCTAGCATTACTGCTTCGCAGAAGGAGGCGACCGCCTGCCACTCCTCCTCGCTTCGGACCATGGCCTGTACCAAGGCCCGGCGCGAGAGATCGCCGCCGCCGATTGCCCCCACGAGGACACGGCGTTGCTCTACCCAAGCGGGGCACACCTCCATCGTGTGCTCCATTGTGTGCTCCACCGTGTCCACCGGGCGGTCTACACAGTGGCGACACCCGGGCGTCGCTTCCGCACGAATCCGGTGCAGGAACTTCTCGAACTTACCGTGTTCGGTGAGAATCTGCGTTATGAGGAAGGTGAGGACGCCGTGAGTTCTTTCCAACCACGCTTCAAAGAGGGGACTTACCGGCTGGTCTCTGGTGGATCTCGCATCGGGACATGTACTTTAGTGCTAGTTAGTTTGCAACATTGCAAGCATTTCTCAACAGTTATTATTTGGCGTGTCCGCGAGCGCGCTGAACTTTCAAAGCCTGATACTTGTTTGTCGAGTCAAAAGCTGCGACTCGACGGTGAAAGTCAATATTCAGGTTCTGCACCAGACAGCCTTACCATGCCTGCTGCTTTTAGAACTTCCAAATAACAATGATGTATAACTTTTTCTACAAATAAATTTTTATAATATTAATAGATTCGTAATTATGATGCATACCTTGTCCGGTGTCTTCCATACAAAAATACCTCAAGGATTACGGAGCATTGTCTTCGCCTTGTTTGAACTTGAACGCTACTATGGAATTAAAATGGTCCAATAATAAACACAATATGACATTTACGGGAAAAAACATAAAATGACGCTACTTATCTCAAAGATTTTAGTCATTTACAATGATTACCAGTTGAAAATCAAAACTCTTTTTAAAAGTGACAGTTGATAGAATAAAGTCTATCACTACTATCACACACAGTAACTAGGCCATGTCACACGAGGTGGCAAGAGCAACTGGAAGAGGCGGTTTCAGCTGATTTAGGCTATTTATAATCTCATTTTAAAATCTTAGATATCTTAAAGAACCCAGTTCATTTTGAAGTACACAATACCGCCTTTACATTTTTACGATGCATTAAGTTTTAATATTATAAATTAATTAATTAGCACCGTGAAACAAATCGGCACGTACTATACTATCACTCTTATCAAAGTCACGGGTCATCTAATTAAATATGAGGAACAGGAAGACTTAGACTCCTTCAGCAGGCTTGACATTCAGAATGTGATCAAAGCCTATATTATCTGGGGTTTTCTGCGAGAGTAAACAGCAAACAATATTATCATGGTTGTCTGGTCTGATAAAAAAAACAAAAGCGTACTTAAAGGTCAAATCATCGGGCCGCTGCTATTTATGTTCCTCGGTCATCGTCATTTGCGCACCCTTCCGGATCCCACCAGCCAGTCAGTCTTGTTTATATCTAGGTACGTACGTATAATAGGTTAAGGCGCGCAGTTTAAGGTTATCACTGCGAGTCGCTGTATTGTTTATTTTCACGTATTGATCTCGACTGGTCTGGATGATATAAAAAAAACTGAGCAAGTGCGAGTCGGGCTCGCACACTGAGGGTTCCGTACAAACTATCTTATGTAAGTAAATAGTTCAAATCCCGAATCGAGTCTCGAAGATTTTTACGAATAGAAAAAAAATAACTTTAAATAAAAACTGATAAGAAAAATACAAGTTCAATCCAGTAGCGTAGAAACCAATATAATTGCATAAATTTAAACACATAAAATAACACAAATAATAAATTATAATACGGAACATATAGACTGCAACAGTCGGGACCCATCACGCATGCACCGCCCAAGTCTTCGACGGCGCGTATTCCACGCGCGCCTCAGGGAGATGTCAGCAAATCGTAGGGGCCCAGCAGGGTCGAAGCCTACTGGGGCCACGGGTAGTGTGAAAGCGAAGCCTGGGGTCCCGGGATGAACGCAAAGACGGAACAGGAGTGGGTTTTTAGTCAGTAAAAGTCTGACACTATCTCTCGCTCCGCCCAAGAGCGAGACTTGTCATTAGATGATTTTCCCATCTAAAAAAAAAAGTCTGGACCCATATTAAATGATTTTAGTCTAGATTATTTTGATAGGATCGATAAAAGACATCCTTCCGACGAACGACTGAATATTTTATTGGCGTAGTAGTACACTACGCCAATAAAATATTCAGTCGTCTCTTTCTACTGCCTGTACTGACAACTATTGACACGTTGCTGGAATTGTCTTCCGCCACCAATGAGAGTCCTAAAAAAAATAATTTAAATATCACCTTAAGAAGTAACTGTTGAATGTGCAACTCTTACAGCAATAAACAATTTTTGTATTTTAAGGACATAAACATCTTAGCGAATGAATTCTGTACGCTGATTACGGAGACTCGCAAATATTCTCAATAAGAGCTGTAACTGAGAATTATCGAGAACAACGTTGGCAAAAGTTTGGTCTTTAGCGTAAGTATTTCGCCGCAGTATTTGTTTGTTTTTTGCTTTGTTTCCCAACTGCACTAGAAGAAGAGTATTTTTTTGTTTTTAATCATCAGCAATTGCTATTTCCTTATAGGTACAAAGTACAAATGGAGCCCTTTTTTTAAAAGCCCTTTTCTGTCTGAAATCATCATATGATTTCTCGCGCTCTAGGGCGGAGCGGGCGGTGTGTCAGACTAAAACCACACCTATGTTCCTTCAGTTACCCTTTGCGTTCCAGGACCACGGGTTTCCATTTCAGAAGTTAGCCCATGGCCACAGTAGGCTTCGACCCTGTTGGGCCCCTACGGTTTTGCTGACATCTCCTTGAGGCGCGCGTGAAACACTATGCGCGATGGACACCGGAACGGCCAGGCTACGAGCTACCCATCGTCAACGTCGTCCGCAAGCCTACATCAACGGTGGCTGGTAATCGGAGTCAGGATCCCGGCGAGTGGGGCGTGAGGATGTTCCTTCCCTTATGCGTGCGGCCGGATCCTTCGCTAGCATTACTGCTTCGCAGAAGAAAGCGACCGCCGCCCATTTTCGCCGCTATGGACCATGGCCTATATCCAAGCGAGAAGCCACCGCCGCCGACCATCTCTACGTAGACACGGCGATGTTCCGCTCAAGCAACCTCCGCCGTGTACTCCAGGCGGTCCGCAGAATGGTGACACCCCGGCGTTTCTTCCACCAGAATTAGGTGCAAGAACTTCCCAAACTTACCATGTCCGGTGAGGACCCGTGTTATGCGAAAAGGAAGGACGCCGTGATGGATGGATCTTACGGCCATGATTATGGCGTGTCCAGCACTGGGTTGCGACAGTCGCTGTTGCCATATCGCCATGAAATCCCGCCGGAACTCTGTCCGACTATGCTGCGACATATCGGCGCAGCAGATTTTCGTCCCGGTGGGTGTTGCATCTTCATGCGCAAATCGTGCATACGTGCAAGGACTATCACCATACGGATGGCCATGACCCTCTGGGACGCGTTCAGCTTGGCTGCTGGTCGCTTCTGCAGTGAGTACAAATGGACACTTGAGTTGGAACGTCTAAATGCTTCCCCTTTCTGTCTAACTTACCGACTCTTTGACGTTTTAAAGGATCTGTAAAAGTCGAAGTAAACGTTTCTTATATATTTCCTTCATGCGTATTTACACACAACCAGTTGCTCGGTCCTTTTGTCCGGATTTGAAATCAGATAGCGTAGTGTTTGGAAATTAAATAAATTAACCCACATTGCTGGTCTGCTGACAGTGGTGTAAAACGTGATTACAAACAGA
Source organism: Mythimna pallens (assembly GCA_961205895.1). NCBI lineage: Eukaryota > Metazoa > Arthropoda > Insecta > Lepidoptera > Noctuidae > Mythimna > Mythimna pallens. The sequence goes on along the minus strand of OY540842.1, from coordinate 23,135,897 downwards.
TGAGTGATGGAACAGTGCTGATACTCGTAAATATTGTGAATAGATTAGCAACTAATGACCACTGTAGACTTTGTTGTATTCAAATTAATCATTCTTAAAAGCTAAAAATGCAAAACTTTTTATCTGATTACCCCAAAAGCAGGCTTTTTTTCCATTTCATGTTCTTTATAATACAACTAGCTTTTGCCCGCGACTTCGTCCGCGCAGAAGTCGAAATTTTTTCTATTAGGTTTTTTTGGATTGATTTTTTTATTATAATTAATGGCTCTTGTCCGTAACTTCGTTCGCGTAGAAGTTGGAAATATTTGTAAAGTGCTGGTGGAGGCTGTTTAAGATACATCACGCTATTATCATTTGCCATCTGGACCAGTCAAAATTGTGGCACTTAATGCCTTAGGCATTCTCTATTAGTCAACCAAGGGTGGTGAAAAAAAAACATGGCAGATGCATAAACAGTCTGTTTCCGGATAGCTACAACCTAGGGGTCTTTAAGTCAAGAGTGAATAGGTTACTTCTAGGCAAGCGTGCTCCATCGTCGGCCACTTCATCGCTTACCATCAGGTGAGATAGTGGTCAAACGCGATAATAATAAAAAAAAACAAAAGTAAAAATGTGTATATATAAAATAAACATACGTATTATATATTTAATATAATATATATCTACATATATATACAGTGGTGGTCATATAATTAAGAACGATTTGTAGTACCAGACATTAAAAAAATAATGTCATATGTACTTTTATGTTCCTTCTCAAAAGTAATTATGTTATGAAATAGCTACATGGATAGAGTAAACGGGATTAAGAGTAGTATTAAAATCACTTATTATTTACCTTAATTTAATTTATTATCGACAGTTACAAATTCAAATAGTAATAAAGTTGGACACATAATCGCTGAAGAGTATATATATAATATATATATGACTATCTTTTTAGATGACCAATTCTTATAGTTAACTTAAAATTTTTAGCTTATCACTTCCCTTGTAGATTCATCGGAACTTTTATTTTTCCCCATTGTTTTTATGTGAAATAATTAACTTCTTGACTTTACATCACTAAATGGCACCAAAATTACGCGAATAATGGCTTAGTTACAGAGTGTTATCTATTTAAATTTGAATGAAAAAAAAAAAAACTATCCAGCGTTCTTAATTATGTGACCAGCCAGTAAGTTTGCACTAGTATGTTAAGGTTTAGGTAAAAACGTTTATTCTATAATATTGAATTAATCATGTTATAACTGTGCGAAAATGTGGAACAATTTTGCGATACCGAGAGAGATACAAAAATATATGTAAAAAGTGTAATTCTCGTAAGTTTGACGAAAAGCTTGATTTTAAAAAATCGTTCTTAATTATATGACCACCACTGTATATATAATATTTATATAAAGTAAAAAGAGAGTTTTAGAAACCGACTGGTGGCTGTCCTGATATCGAGAGGAAGCGCATTCCACAGAAGTATGGACTGTATATGAAAGGAAGAATGAACAAAATCAGATGTTTGAGAAGGACAGAGCAGTAGGAGATTATTAGAAGAATGAAGATTCTTAGGATGGGAAGAACATAAATATTGAAAATGTAATATAAAATAAGAAGGAGGAGTAGGAGAGTTGAACAGAGAGAAAAGTGTAGTCATTGCGCGCAAACTTCTTCTCTGGCGAATGGGCATCTATTTGAGCTGAGATCTGTAACTCGAAACATGGTCTAAATATAAACATGGTCGAAAAATTTTCGCAAGTTAAATATGAATCGGATACAGTTGTTGAGGAGCCTGCCAAATTTATCTAGCAACACCACATTCAGGTTAAAGTAGCACACGTCACTTTAGTCGATTACAGGGAAGATTAAAGTTTACACAAGCATAATCTACGTCTTCGCAAGCAAAGAATTCCTCATACGATACAGACAACGCAAAGTTCCGTTGACTCTTTGGCAGACACTGGAAACCTGACTGCCAGCCAAGCGTCGAGTCGAGATGCAAACCGAGATCCTTTACGCTAGGGCTAATGGAGATGATGGCACCATTAAAAATAATTGGAGGAAGAGAGTTAACCTCCAGATTAGCTGTCATGCGCGAGCTTCCAATAATAATATCCTGACATGTTTAGGGGTGTACAGACACCCCCAAATCTATCAGACCAGTCTTTGATAGCGTCCAAATCTCGGTTCACATCGTCTATAGCGTCTGACAATCCTTCCAGCCGCGCAGCTGTATATAACTGAAGATCTTCGACATAAAGATGATACCAAAACCGAAGACAGTGAGTTTGTAGGTGTTATAGTTTTTGAGATTTCGTGATTAATCAGTGAGTGGTATTTCGCTTTTATATATATATAGATAAAATAAACATAAAAGAAAAAAAAACAACATTGCCTAAATCACAAATACCTAGACCAAAAAAAAACCCAATATAAACAGTGTATCATGAATGATTGAAAGTTTTGTGGAAAGTTTACTAAAGTCCATCGCAGCACAAAAGTAACAGTTGTGAAAGCAATCAATCTTGTTAGCGGCGAGGGCGACTTAATACTATTGTGTAGATGCTCGATAAAGATTCCTCATCGCTGTGACGCCTGATAAGTGGCGGTAAATCTCCCCTCGACCTTATCCGTGTTGTTTACCTGATACATTAAAACATGATTGTTGCTAATCATGGATAACTATATAATAGCTACCATCTAAATGATAGACTCAATATTAAAACATTTTTAGTCAAACAAAAAAGGTAAAGTCAAGCGAACTACATCTAATCTCTTGAAAAAAATATTTAATTTGTTCTTCACAGCCGTTATCGATTTGGAAGACGAAAGATGGATGTTCTAGCTTTGTGTCGTTATTAAATACGTGTCCCAATTATTCTTAATAACACTGTGCTAATTTATCAAGTCAGGAACAAGTTTTGTTTCTTCATTAAATGCGCTCTGTTGTTTTGTATTACTCATACCGGTAGCAGTGCCTACCGCATACAAATTGTTTACTACAACATCTTTCCATTATAAATGTAGAGGAAGGATAACAAGGATACAAAAGCGACACAGTAATGTTCAAATATTAGTGGAACAGACCCTTGAACACTAAAACAGAACTTTGGACACACCATTGAGTACCCTAAATTATAACCACCCTAGGTTTATATCGCGTAGTCTGCCGACTGACTGATTGTGTGCAGAGTGCGGGCCAGCTCCGATACCGTTCCGATACTGATAGCGAGTAGGCTGGACGGGCCTTAAGTGACACTGTGGCAGACAAGTTACATAGTGTCTAGTCTTACTAACGATTTTTAATGTATTGACTTGTAAGCATTTTAATTTATTAAATTTTGTATTTATTTAACCTTAATGGGAATAATTTCATATGTGGTACTTACTTAAAATTAAAATTGGTTTTTCTTTGTGAAGTCAGTTTCAAGCAAACATCGAAGATAATCCCAGCTTATTAAATACCGAACTACAAACTTGTCAAGATGCAAATGATATGAGTAATAATTTATACTCGTACAACAGGCTATATCGGAAAAAATGAACATAATTTGGATTATATAAGGGGTATTTTTTTTTACCTCCGTAAAAAGTTATCATGATTGAATTGTATGGGAAATCCAATATCGTTATTCAAAATTTACTGTAACTTTCTTGAAAATGTTGTATATTTTTATGCAAAAACAGTATTCTTCTGCTTCTCGTGTCGACTTGACTCAAATTTTGTCCGACCAATATTTAGCTGCCTGGGCAGCCTGGCTGGCCTCGTAAAGTCGTGCAGGGTGCAGGTAGTTGTGCATGCTGGGTAGGAAAGTAGGTGACGCATATGCTGTAAAGGGGCTCCACACTGGCACTGTATTTGCGGAACAAACACAGAAACAGTATTTAAAATATGAACTGCAACGCAACACAAATTCACAAATTATCAAATCCTAAACCAAGAAATAGTAATGCGATGGCAACAATGATTGAAGACGAAAATAAGCAGTGTGCGTTTGGTAGGAAGGAAGGCTGTCAAGTGTCAACCCACAAGACTTGATCACAGCCGAAAATCCCCGGGACCCGATAGCGAGTTGGACATTATAGGCACGTTTATCAACAGGTGTTCTAACACCGAGCCTCGCAGTAATTATCTTACACTGCCCTGGTGGCTGACGTCAAGGTCAGCAAAAAAATATATTAACAAAAAAAAAAAACTGAATACTGAACCGAGATTAAAGCAATTCTTTTTAATTGTCTTGTTTACCCCGACATTCAAATTGGCATCTATTCAAGTTTTTTAATTCTAAAGTTAAGATTTGATCGATTGAGGTCAAGTGATCTTAGTTTTTGAAAAATATATAAGTACATTTTGTTATCTGCCCGAACGAAACAAATGACAATGAAGAGCTAAACAGTACACACAGTAAAACCAAAGTTACCGACCGACGTAGCTCGAAAGATGTGCCCCTCCCACTGCTTTAGCTCGCAGTGGGAGGGGCACATCTTTGAAGCACTGATGGTGGATAGTTCCGGAAGTTTCTGAAGTGGAAACACCTAATAAGAAGGCGTTAGACCTATTACTTGTTGAAGGTTGCCACCTGAACTAGCCAGGACCGGTCACTGTGACTACAATCACCTATGTCCAGCAGTGAACATCTTTCGGATGAAATGATGATAGAGATAACAAGAGAATTTTTAATCAGTAGATCAAATTGTACATAAAAATATGTTTTAAATAAAAATACTCTTGTGTTACACTTACACCGCGTCGTTCACAACAGTCATCACCATCATAGTAATAATAACATCGCAAAACTTAGAAATCGTCTGATTTTCGGGGCACGGTTTATAAATGCGTTGTTTACAAAAATACGCCAGCGATGTATCTGCGAGCGTGCCAAAGCTATCGACTTGTTTGTTTAGTGCTCGCCAAACGTCACCGCCACGTAACGCATTAATGTGCTCTTTATTACTGCCTAAACAATAACAAATTATTCTAATTAGACTTGCTAAACTAATAAGTAATACATGAGAGAACTCAAGCTACTTAGCTTGAGTTCTTCTCTCATGTTCATAAAATTCTACTTTAGCTGCACTTTTCTCCAGCAGTAAATTACTCAGTCAGAAGAAACTTGTATCTTTACTAGGTATACAAATGCCGCCTTCTGATGACTTCCAGTCAAGTGGTGTTCCGAGCCAGCTTACCAATGCGAGCGTGAGTTCTTTGGCGCGTAGAAGAAGTAGAGCGAAATGATTCGAGAACGTTCTGGTATTCAACATTTAAATTGCCTCAAGACCACCTCGCGGAGTGCAACATTACAAGCGTGCGTACTTGATAGTATCGTCTCCTTCTTTATTATGCAATTTCCTAATAGCGTGCCTCAAAGACCAAGTATTTTCCCGTTATATGTGACGAGAAAGACCACAAGTGAGACAACAAGTACTTACTGAAGATAATTCACTGAGAATATACAATTGATATTATGTTTACTCAGGCTGTAAAAAATTGGAACAATGACCCCTCGTCATGACTAGTAAGTATCTAAGTAGATAGTCATTAAAAGCCATCCGTACTGTAAACATCCGTTAGTAATACACAGTATCCATAACTATCTCATAGCATTTTGCTAAGTGTTTTAAACTACTAGCATCGCGCTTAGGGTCAGGGTTCAAGCATTAAGAGTGTTCATGGCTTCGGAGAGTAATCTCAAGAGACCATGGTAAAAATATTAGATAGAACCGTTAATTGATTGACATATTAAGAACCCTTGGTCTAAGACCTAAAAGAGTAAACAAAATAAACGGAGGGACTACAGAAAATCTTATATGACGTATCTAAATGATAAAGAAATAAAATTAAATTGACGAAACGATCGGGTTCTTTAGGCAAGAGGAAAAACTATGTTTTCCTTATATTTTGTACATTCCTTAGCAGTCGCAAATCTCGGAAATATTTATCCGCGCTACCCGGACTTGAAAAAAATTAAAGTGCTCATATTTATGTAAACAGAAACGAAAATATTATATTTAGGTAAAAATGCTAAGAATATCAAACGATGATAAAAATAATAGTGTTATCATTGAATAACAAAAACAACATCCAACAGTCCCAGATAAAGACTTTATCAATTAAGTAGTAGCAAAATAGCGTAGGTTCTGTGAAACTATATGTGTCACAGTTCTCTCGGGTAGATTATGATCTAGTGCAAACGTTGCTGTTTGAGACTACTAGTCCACCTTGCGGGCTTCAGCGTTACCTTGCCGACGACCTAGCGTCTAGCGCCGTCTGCTACTATTAACATAATTATAGCTTTTCATTACTGTTTCCTTAATTATTGTTAAACTTTAATCTCGGCAATCATCTTTATGGTTTAATTAATGATGTTTGCGAGAGAGAATCAAACACCCAATTGATGAACTACGAGTCTATGACGTCACCACTCTCTTCACACTCACAGCCGCGTTTCTAAATATGTACATAATTATAATACTTCCGTATTTATCCTTAAAGTGAAAACAGTTTTCTGCCCGTTTCTCCATACCTGGGCGTCGTTGTTTTTTTCACAAGCAGACTGACGGATAAGCTGCCTTTTATGTCAAACGTAATGGATTTCTGAAATACGTTACGTTATTAAAAATTCATGCTTCTTTTGTCTGCGGCAAATAGAGTCGTAGCAGCATTGTTACATAACCAGATGTTTTGTGCGATATACCAAATAAATTATTGTAATAGTATAATAACTAGCTTTTGCCCGCGGCTTCGCTCCCGCCAACTGACTATTCTGCTCTACCCTACTACCAATTTTAACGTAATGATTCGTCATTTATTGAATTCGTTTGTTACAAAAAATGTGATAAATGAAGAACCGGTCGACCGATTTAGTGCAAACTTCACGTAGACCATCTACTAAATAATCCGAAGAAAGCATTTGGTTTGGATAGGTGACCCCGTTCTTGAGTTATTAAAATTACAACGAAAAGTGGCATTGATTTTTATAAATATTGATATGTTTGGACAGCTTTTTTTGTGGTTGGAAATCATCAATCATCAAAAATTTTATGGCTTTTTCGATATTGTTTATCAAAAATTTATATAAGACTAGCTTCTGCCCGCGGCTTCACTCGCGTGAATTTAGGTTTCTCCATACAAACTTTGAACCCCCGCTTCAACCCCTTAGGGAGTGAATTTTGGAAAATCCTTCCTTAGTGCTCGCCTACGACATAAAAGGAAACCTTGTGCAAAATTTCACGTTCCTAATCCCAGTAGTTTCGGCTGTGCGTTGATATGTCAGTCAGTCAGTTTCCCCTTTTATATATATAGATTTTATTATTACATCATGAGCTTCTGACATCGTATAATCGGGTATCAAGTGATATCGCACTTGAGGACGTAGTTGAGAAAGATTCTTAGCATCAGAACGAGGCAGTTTTTTTAAAATTGTTCTAACTGAGATCCCACCTGATGGTAAGTAGTGATACAATCGTTGATGGTGAGGTGCACTAGTTTATTAGGAGCCTATTCACTCTAGCCTTGAAGACACCTAAATTATAATTGGACGAGAAGATTGCAGCAAGCAATTTATTCCAGTCTCTCGATGTTCCCGGTATAAACGACGAGGCGAAACGCTTGGTCCGGACCGTAGAGGTTTCAACAACGTAAGGGTGGATACTCGCCGTTGGTCGGGTTATCCGATGGTAGAAATGAGACGGTGGAATCAAGTCATGCAATTCCCGCGCACCTGTAAAACACCGAAATAAATAACTCATTAATTACTGAGTCTGTAACATCAAATAATTGATATCAACAGTTGCTTAACAGGAGTATCACATGTAGAAGTATCGCAGGTTTACATCACAATAGTTGAGATCAGTAGGTGTACATGCAGCACAATAACCTGTGCTGCATGGGTAACTAGTGATAAAGTGTTACTACGATACGGCGCAACTTATTGACGTTATACAGATGTGCCGACTACCCGCCGACTGTCCAGCCATATTTGTAGTCGGTGACTATTTGGCAAAGAGGCAATCCGCTTTCTAACTTTGTTTGTATTTCTCAATAAAATGTATAGGAGGAATTCACGATTACAGAACGTAGATTGAGGTATCAGGGTTGGATGTCGGTACTTATTCGATATACGTTATGATGTATATTATGAATTAATATATCATATTATGCATGTTTCGGAATAGATCCATTTTATAACATCTGTAAGTCTATAACAGCGCACAATGCGAGCCGTGGCCAGAAGTAGCGTATCAAGCCCCTAATCCAGACGCCTAACGAGGGCTTCCTAAGATGTTGATCGAGCCTCCTGGTCATTGGCTTATTATTATTATTATTCTGTCACGGTTATTGTTATTAGCATTCTGTTGTTACTAACATACAACAATATTATATTGAAGTTCTCGCCTTGTTAAAAGTATCAAGGCTGCCAGTCTGCTGCAAATTAGTGTAATATTGTGAAATGAGTGCTAAACAAATGCTAGGCATCCACGTAGGTGCACCGTTTATGGAAATAGACTTGTGTGAAGTTATACGTTATGACCTCACTGCCAGCCCGACATTAATGTTATTAAAGTTCAATGTTAATCGACATCATGACAGTTTTTTCAACTACTTGACAGATTACGCAAAGAAGCAATAGAGGGACGCGGTCAAACGTACAGATAACATCCATAGCATAACCGGCCTCAACATTAGTTTGTGAAGAGCACCTTGTGAAGGAAAGTAATGGCAACGAACTTTGGGAAAATCCAACAATCGGCAAAAAACAATATAATACTAATATAAATAACTGGAGCAGTTGGAAGTATTCCCACGTAGCTGAAGACCAGTAGTGGAAGGCCACGTCAGTCAGAGCATCGTGCGATACACATCCACTAGTCTGCCTGCTTGAATATTTGACGAGGATCAATCTACAGCTCCGTACTGTTGACTCATCGCCGCCGCGTCGTTCGCGTGGTTCGCTCCACATACTACACAGCTGGAGTCGATGACCGCGCTCATTAGCGCTTAGTTAATACAACAACTTGACAACAACAATAATAATTAAAACTTAAGTAAATAGCGCTTCAAATAAATCTTATTATATATTTAGTCTAATGATCCCAAATTAATGAAGTATTGTCTTAATGCTAAAGTGAAAGTAACGGGATTGTTTGTCAAGTGCGTGCTAGGTTTTCTAAACTGCTAGGTACTGCAACACCCCTTGGAGAGGTGACTTAAATTCGCGTTAACCTGATGAAGATGCTCTAATTTACAAGTTCATAGTTCGTTCAATGCTTTTTTTATTTTTTTATTTGATATAAACTAGTGCTTGACTGCGATCCCACCTGATGGTGAGCAGTGTTGCAATAATTGATGGTGAGGCGCACTAGTTTATTAAGAGCCTATTCACTCTAGCCTTGAAGGCACCTAAATTATAGTTGGAAGACCGTAGCATGCAAATTGTTCCAGTCAGTCAACCAAGGAGTTTCTTGCCGGTTCTTCTCCATAGGAAACGACCAATTTGGAACCGTGCACTAGCTTCTGACGTTTTATAAGTGCCCATGTAGGCCTGTGTGAAATAAAAACTTTAGACTTGACTTTGACTTTGAGTCCTTCGATGTACGCGGTATAAACGACGAAGCGAAATGCTTAGTCCGGAACGTTGAAGTTTCAACAACGTAAGGGTGGATACTCGCCGTACGTCGGGTTGTTCGATGGTAGAAAGGAGATGGCGGAATCAAGTCATGCAATTCTCGCGCACTCTCTCCAAAATGCAACCTGTAAAATACCGAAAGGCTGGCTACCCTGCGCCTGTGCTCGAGGCTTTGTAGATTGGACTTAACCAAATCTGGATCCCCAATCAGCCTCTTCGCACGCCTTTCCACTGTGTCCAAAGTTGCTAGATGGCATTTTGCAGCACCAGCCCAAATGTGACTGCAGTACTCCACACACGATCATTCGACCTGTGTTTTGTATAACATTAGAAGCTGTCCCGGTGTGAAGTACCGTCGGACCTTTGTAAGAACGCCTAGTTTTCTAGCAGCTACCTTGGCTTTGGACTTAATGAACCGCCCAAAATTGAGGTCTGAAGAAATTTCGACTCCCAAGAGCTGAAAGTGGTCGGTGCACTCCAGGGATACATTCCGAAAAGCAGGAGCCAAGGTGAACGGGCACCTTTTGGCAGTGAACAGACACGCTTGTGTTTTGGTGGCGTTGAATTCTACCAGACTAGTTTCGCCCCACTTAGAGACTGCCTGAAGAGAGACATTCGTACGCTCTACCATAGCCTCTCGTTCGGACTGGATTAGTTCCTTACTACCCGGAAGGTATCTCTCTACAACTGTGCTATCATCTGCATACCCATAGATACCGGGCATCAGCAGATCGTTAATATGCAGCAGGAAAAGAGTTGCAGAGAGAACTGACCCCTGAGGAACTCCTTGACTTTTTGACTTTGACTTTGACTTTGACATTAGTGGTCATGGGCTCTGATGAGCATCCATCGACAACAATTCGGAGAGACCATTCACTCAGGAAGTCTTTTACCCAGTTAATCAGACCAGGGGAAATGCCGTATGCTGGAAGCTTACTCAAAAGACTGGCGTGCCATGCCCTGTCGAAGGCCTTCGAAACGTCTAAGGAGACAGCAATCGCTTCTCCATTCTTCTCGAGGGCCTCGCCCCACATTTGAGTGATATACACTAGTAGGTCTCCAGTAGACCGACTGTGGCGAAACCCGTACTGTCGGTTACTGAGGAGATCGTTACCTTCCAGGTATGCCATGAGGCGCGAGTTCAACACACGCTCCATAATCTTGCAGAGTATGGAGGTTATTGAAATCGGCCGATAGTTGGCAGGATCGGCACGACTGCCCTTTTTGGGCACGGGTTGCACGTTGGCAAGCTTCCAGGACTTAGGCACTATACCAGTCCTAAATGAGAGGCGATACAAGCGCGTCAATACAGGAGACAACTCGGGCACACATGCCTTGAGCATTATTGCTGGTATACCATCTGGTCCACTAGCTTTATTCACGTCTGGACGACACAGTGCTCTCAAAACTTCTCTGTTTCTTATGCGAACCTCGGGCATCGAGGTGTTGCAGTGAGGTAGAGTCGGTGGAGTAGCACTGCTAGTATCATGACGAGAATTATGGGCGAAGAGAGATGCAAAGAGACCTGCTTTCTCTCCTGCCGAGTGAGCCAGTGTCCCATCAGGTTTAACCAGCGGAGGTAATGTGGGCCTACAGAAGTTCGCTTCGACCGACTCGGCAAGGGACCAGAATGCTCTGCTACCGGAAGGCTGTCCAGAGAGCTTTGTGCCAATATGGGTAATGCTGTCGAACCGAGCCTTCTTAAGTGCCCTTTTTGTAGGACTTGGCAGCACGGTTGAAAGCTCTCTTCTTTGAGCTCAAATCCGAAGCTTTGCGGTCACGAGCGTCAACCCAGGCGAGAAACGCCGAATGCTTACGCTCTTCAGCTTGAACCATGGGTGAGCTGAGCCTGCGATGGGTACGTCACTATAAGGGATGAAAAACTCCATAGCTTGACGTATCACATCGGATATAGCGTCCGCACAGCTCGACGGACTTTCGGAAGAGAAACAGACCCGCTGCCAAGTATAAGATGCAAAGAAATGCCGCATCTCATCCCAATCAGCTGACCTGTAACGCCACATTCGCCGTTCGCCGCGTGAGTCGCAGTTGGGTGGGGAGAAGGACGAAACAGACTTCACCAGACAGTGATCTGAAGTTCCAAGTGGTGAGGAAACTGTTACGATACATCTGTCCGGATCGGTGGTCAGCAGAAGGTCCAGGCAATTGGCAGTATGACCAACTACATCAGGCACCCTAGTCGCTTGCTTGACCAGCTGGGAAAGGCCCATCGACACTGCAAAGTTTCGCGCTTCTCTCCCAGCGTGGTCGGTCCTATGGTATGGGAAAAGCCAATCTTGGTGGCAGGCGTTAAACTCCCCCAGAGCGACGAGCTGCGCATCAGGGTGCCGATGCAGAGCCTTATCGGCAGCCTCACTGAGGTGGTCGAACAACCGAGTCGTCTCCTGATCACCGCTGTGCGAACAGTAGACACAGGCATAAAGAATTTTGTCCATACCAGTGTCAACCAACAGCCATAGCGTAGAGAAATTAGTGTCTTCAAGGTGACGGAGACGCTGGCAGCAGATGTCATTACGGACGTACACACAGACCCCGGCCCGCTGGTGGAAATGATGCTCCAGTGAGTATCACGGGTAGTTGAGGTACGCCGTACCTAACGGACATCTGATTTGGTTCTCCGTCAAGAAAACGCGAAAATGTGTATCGCCATCACAGCCTGTGTCAACATCTTAATGGAGTAATGGCTTCTGCAAAACCTAGTACAAATAAAATGGACCCTGTTTATTATGATTCAGAATTAAAAGCTACGCGACCTGTTCTCTTCTAATGACTCTTAGCGATATCCTATGTAATCACATTCAAACTATAAAGTCGTCTTAGTGCTCTGATCACAAAATGATAATCACTAGATTGTATTTTTTACTGTGCTTAAGCGCATACCAGGGTAGCGTATCTTATACTCAGAATATCATCAAGATATTCGCTGAAGGTCATACAGGTTTACGCCCCGACCTCGACACACCCCGACGACGAAGTAGAGTCCATGTATGAGGATATATCCAGAGCCATGCATGGTTCTAAGACTCACTTCACCGTGGTCATGGGGGACTTTAACGCGAAACTGGGTAAACGAGACGGTGATGAGCTGCGAGTGGGGCAATTTGGATTTGGACATCGGAACCGCCGGGGACACCTATTGGCTAGTTTTATGGAGAGGGAGGGCCTCTATATGATGAACTCCTTCTTCAAAAAACGTGACCTTAGGAAGTGGACCTGGCAAAGCCCTGATGGTGCGACCAGAAATGAGATTGACTTCATCATGTCGACGAAGAAGCAAATATTCAATGATGTCTCTGTGATCAACGCGGTGAAAACTGGAAGTGATCACCGCATGGTAAGAGGCACATTGAATATCAATATCAAGCTTGAAAGATCTCGACTGATGAGGTCTACGCTCCGTCCAGCACAGATCCAGATTCAAAACTCCGAGAGCTTTCAGCTCGAACTTCACAATCGTTTCGAGTGCCTAGGTGGCTCTGTGGACGAATACAACGATGGGTTCGTGGAAACTGTCCATACGGTCGGGTCTAAGTTTTTTAAGACTCGTCGTACAAGGAAGAAAAGGCTCTCTGATCAAACTCTCGAACTCATGAAAGAGAGGCGTGAGATGATTCTGCAGTCTTCAGACGATGCGTGCATCTACCGGCAGCTCAATAGACGGATCTCAAAGTCCTTAAAACGCGATCTCCGCCTCTTTAATACCGAAAGGATTAAGGATGCGATTGAGCGGAATAAGGGCTCCAAGGTTTTTGCAAGGGATCTGTCTATAGGGCAGAGCCAGCTCACGAAACTGAAGACCGACGATGGCAGAGTCATATCCGCCAAATCGGAGCTTCTGGGAGAGATCGAGGCATTCTATGGACAGCTGTACACATCTATCACAAAACCCACAACGAATCTAGCAAACGACCCAAGAGCTAGATTAACCCGGCACTATACCGAAGATATCCCGGACGTCAGCCTGTACGAGATTAGGGTGGCTCTGAAGCAGCTTAAAAACAACAAGGCGTCGGGTGACGACGGAATTACAGCCGAACTCCTGAAGGCGGGTGGAAAACCGGTCCTAAGGGCCCTTCAGAGGTTGTTCGATTCCGTCATACTTGAGGGAAAGACGCCACAGGCATGGAGCAGAGGTGTGGTGGTACTTTTCTTTAAGAAGGGCGACAATGCCCTGCTTAAGAATTACAGGCCCATCTCTCTTCTGAGCCATGTCTACAAGCTGTTTTCCAGAGTCATCACGAATCGTCTCGCGCGCAGGTTCGACGACTTCCAGCCTCCCGAACAAGCCGGTTTCCGAAAAGGTTTCAGCACCGTAGACCACATACATACGCTCCGGCAGGTTATACAGAAGACAGAGGAGTATAACTTGCCTCTATGCTTAGCGTTCGTGGACTACGAAAAAGCTTTTGATTCGATCGAGACTTGGGCTGTACTGCAGTCTCTCCAACGGTGCCAGATTGACTATCGGTACATCGAAGTGCTGAAGTGTTTGTACGAAAACGCCACAATGTCAGTCCGACTTCAGGACCAGACCTCGAAACCTATCCTTCTGCAGCGGGGCGTGAGGCAGGGAGATGTCATCTCTCCGAAACTGTTCACGGCTGCAATGGAGGATGTCTTCAAGGTTCTGGACTGGAGTGGACTAGGCATTAATGTCAATGGCGAGTACATCACTCACCTTCGGTTTGCCGATGATATAGTAGTCATGGCTGAAACTACGGAGGAGCTCAGTACAATGCTCGATGACCTTAGTAGAGCTTCCAAAAGAGTGGGTCTTAAAATGAACATGGATAAAACCAAAGTCATGGTAAATAACCATGTAGCACCCACTCCGATCAAGATCGGAGACTCTGCACTCGAAGTTGTAGACGATTACGTTTACCTGGGACAGACAATCCAGTTGGGTAGGTCTAACTTTGAGAAAGAGGTCAATCGTCGAATCCGACTCGGCTGGGCAGCGTTCGGGAAGCTGCGCGGTATCTTCTCGTCCAACATACCACAGTGTCTCAAGACGAAAGTCTATGACCAGTGCGTGTTGCCAGTGATGACATATGGCTCTGAAACATGGTCGCTTACAATGGGCCTCATCAGAAGGCTTACAGTCACCCAAAGAGCAATGGAAAGGGCTATGCTCGGAGTTTCCTTGCGTGATCGCATAAAGAATGAAGATATCCGCAGGAGAACCAAGGTCGCCGACATAGCCCGAAGAATCGCCAAACTTAAGTGGCAGTGGGCAGGGCACATTGCTCGTAGAACGGATGGCCGATGGGGCCGAAAGGTTCTAGAGTGGCGACCGCGCACCGGAAGACGCAGCGTTGGAAGGCCTCCTACAAGGTGGACCGACGACCTGGTGAGGGTCGCGGGAGTGCGGTGGATGCGAGAAGCACAGGATCGGTCATTGTGGCGACGCTTGGGGGAGGCCTATGTCCAGCAGTGGACGTCTTTCGGCTGAAATGATGATGATGATGATGAAGCGCATACTTATTTTCAGCTATTTGTGCGTTACTAAAAAACTACAAGCTTCAGTAGTTAAAACAAAATTCAAACAATGGTGCATGTGCCTACATGTTTAAACGCAATGACATCATTTTGTAATGTTTATCAGCCGTTGCATTTTTCGAGCGGGACGGTGTGCACGTGAGTTTGGGAACACATTGATATTGTCTTGTCATATGCCAACTGACCATCTTAGTGAGCTCCACACTATTTGAATAAAATATTTCAGTGAGCGACAGCGACTCTAGACTATTCGACGCAAATTAATCGAATACTAATTATAAAATCAGTACTGCTATGAAGAAACAAGAGCAACTCTTCTCACACAAATGATATTTGCGTTCTCAGCCAAGTCAAGGATAGTTCAGTGTCAAGACTGGGCCAACCATCCAATACGTCATTGCGTTTATGCAACTTTGTGTAGTAAAATTTGAAGAAATTTAAATCGTGAAAGTGGAATTGTAAACACTCGGAAGTCGAACGCCGGCGTTCGCTCTCTCATTATCTTCTATTGTGTCTCTAATTACGGTATTCGAAAGGGTAGTCTCTTCGGATATCAATTGACTCGTATTATGATAGATGTCTCATTATAGTCGTGTTTATTATTGTTGTGTTGGTCGGTAATCTAGTGACAAAGTTTTGTTTCAAAACAAATAATTCCAGTAGCCATTAATAAGAATATAAATGTATCGTCTGACAAGTCACCTTTCAAGTCCTTTAGAAACCACAGTGAGTCAGTGTAGTCTGTCCTTCAAGCCTGATGGAACTTGAAACGCAACACAATATAAATATGAAGCGAAATGTGAAGTGATCAGGTTATGAGTATAGGACAGTGGTTTACTAAGACAACTAGGTAAAGGTCAGCCGCCGCAAACTTGTTGGCATGGCTTGTTATTGATACATTCATCTTCCTACCGGTCTGTGATGTTTACTTAGTACCTATATAAATTATACTGCATTGGATTAAAAGCATTTTTATCCACACTGTTCGTGCCTGAAGCACTTCAATCGTACGTTCACATCCGTGTGAACAGAACTCTCAACACGATTCAGTAGCTAGCTAGAAATATTTTTTGCCACTTTGAAATCAGTGTCCTACTTATTAAATCTTAACGTCCATTCCTATAATCGTTGAATAGCGGACCAAGGAACATTCACAAGGGCCATGTGTTACTCGTTAGTGGTATCTAAAACATAAGGATGATTCTTAAACGACAATCACTTGTTGTCTAATAATATTGTAATCATATCGTAAATAACTTGCCAATCATGACGGGTGTTAATTTGGTGTGGAACAAACATCGAATATGCTTCTAGAGTATGAAAGACCGCACCTTTCGCTACAGCTTCGGCGTTGTCAAACATCGTCACATTCATTGCCTTGCTTTGATTTAGATATTTCCAATTCAATCGTTGTCGTTCTTTCTGTAGTTTTGTTGCATAATACCCACCTTTATAGTTGTTAAGTATATTAGCGGTTAAACTTAATGGTATTGTTGAGAATAAAACACTTTTAGGCATGAAAACAAAGCGCAATTACTTTGCTGGCCTTTGTGGTTTAATTATGATAATAGCCTATCACCATTCTGGTTTGGTTATGTTTGTATACAAACGGTAGTGTAATTAGTTTGGCTATTATTTGCTAACGACCGTCATAGACGAACAGTAGACAGAAGGACGCGGAATGTAAGGTTGCTAGAGCGGTCGACCGCTGTAAGTGGTAAGGCTAGCGACACGTTTTTCTAACAGATTTTTTGCTTGTTTGTCTTTCGGGGTCAGTAGGTACCATAATGTTACGATAGCTACTATGTTTCTCGAAGTTGGCCAAGACTACAACCAGCTACATGAAAAAGTCAAAACCGCGTTTCTAGAAACCCTTTCCAGGTTACCACTCAAATAAATATCCGCGACGGACCGAAGCAACCTTTATCGAAGTTCTTGCTTTAACTATAAACACAAGAAACGCACAATTTTTAATTACAGCTCGGCAGCTACGCTACGCCAGTTTTAGTTTTCGCCTTTACGATCGATTATTTTAACAAATAGTTCAGTCACATCATCTATATTTCCTTGAAATTTTAATTGATTTATGACAAACTGCACTGCAAATGTTACCGTAACTATTTAAGATAACAGTTTTATTTAAATGTAGGTATTTATCAATTCGTCTGCCTCTGCCTGACTAATTTGTTCGTATTATGTTAAATCATATTATATTAAAGATCTATCAAAGAGAATAAAAATCTGGACAATATGGAAGGAACCCTAAACGAGGTCATTTCATATTTTAGAGCATGCAATGCACTCTTTTGTTCCGCGAGCATTCTCGGCTTCAAAGAGTTCAAGCTACAAACGGTCAAAGACTTACCAAAGGGGTAACCTAGTCTTTTTTTAAGCCGAGTTGTGCGATGGCACTCTTACTAAACCACAAATTTTAAAATGGTTAATGTGAAGGTTCATGTTACTGTACATTTTTAGTAAAGTGTACCTAGCTTAGGAAGCTGTAACTTACGTATTCATGTTTTCAAATAATATAACATCATTAACTTGTTTTATTGTTTGTTGCAGACCTTGATAAACATAGCGTACTGCTCGCTGGCTGTGTTCGGCTTCGGCTTGCAACGTCTCGTGTTCGGTCAGCTGCGCGTCGCCGAGGCGCAGCGCGTCAAAGACAAGTTCTGGAACTATGTGTTCTACAAGTTCATCTTCGTGTTCGGCGTCATCAACGTGCAGTACATGGACGAGGTGTTGTTGTGGTGCTCCTGGTTCACCCTCGTCGGGTTCCTGCACCTGTTGGGGCAGTTGTGCAAGGATAGATACGAATATGTGAGTACCTATAATTTTCTTTATGCTATGCAGTAAGGTTTGTGGGTTTTTATTCCTTCGGTGCAGTTTTCCTGTGTTTGTTATTGGAGACAATAGTGGTGACTCAAGTGATAATAATGGCATCTAGTGTATTGATATCTAACAGTATCCTGTTGCATTTATCTGAGTTAGATTTTCCTATTAGCTATTTAAGCTGGATAACGTGTACAATTGACACGGTCTACGCATTTAATTCTCTTTGTCGCATCCTCACCTCTCACACACATATCTACAAATACCTTTGTAAAATGTTGGCCGTTTAACGGACTACGTTTCTTTGGAACATCACGTATAAACTAATCAATAAGTACTAATCAAATTTATCGAATTTTTTATAACATTACGTACAGACGTGAAGTCCTTATCGAAAACTATGCGTGTTGCTACATTGTCTGTTGACTTGTAACGCGCGGCACTACTAAACAACAAGTTTAATGTATTAATTTATTATTATTCATGACGAAAGTATTAGTGTCGATAGCCTGGTCAACGCGATGCGGATCAGAGGACATGCATAATACTATTTTTATTATGTTTCGTTCTAGCCGCACTGCCAATACCTTAGTTTATTAATAGACATGTATTATCATAACTCTCATCTTTAATAATAACATACCTAATTATTTATTTTATACATCTTGACTATTAAATATTATAACTTAATAGGTATTTAAATAAACTGAAAATAATAATAAGTACAAACGAGTAAAGGTTTGAAAAAGAACTCATAGGGCATCAAAAAATTCATCCACATTGATGTCAATGGGAAAAGTGCCCAGAACGCTGGCAGAATTGCCACGCTGGATGGCAATGCTGATTCGTTGACCGAAGAAAAGCCCAGCCCTCTGGTCACTCGAAGAGTCGACTGGCTGTTTGCTGATATCCCGAACAACTCCATGCATGGCCCTAGTGTTCCAACCCCAAACGGCTCAAACATATAACCTCCGATGAGGTTATTATATTTATGCCGTTTGAGGTTTTCTGCACCTGCAGCAGTCGCCCCAGCACAGCCTGCGTACTTAATAATAACATATTCATATCCGCTATCATTTTCATTTGACCTCCCATGGCTGATCTACTAACCCGCACTGGGCCCGCCTGCTGGATTACGGCCCACTGCCTCTCCTGGAGAGGAAGCTTCAGTCCCAAGAGTGGAAACATTATAAGGCTGATTATGTTTATACGTTCATTGTATTGTAGATAACGCAATAGAAGTTAATAGTCACCCAAGGTATGAAGATTATGAAAGATGTCGTCTGCCGGTTTGAACATGCCAGCTACTTAATTTTTGTCTAATTTTCAACACAACAATCAAACAATTAATCTATCATAACAGTCTAAGTTCGCGATCTAGTTTAATGAGGGTGTTCTAAAATGACGTTGACCAGGTGGCAGCACTGAGGCGTCAGGTCCGGGCACCTGTCAAAACGCTTATATTTATGACATTAGTTAAACATCAACGTCAACGTTACGTATACGTTTTGAAAGGAAAAGACCCGACGGCTAAGTGGCGCTAACTGGTGGTGAGAATTTTCTTGAATACCCTCATTAAGAAATACAATGCAGGTCGCGTTTTGCAAATAACGGTATTGTCATTAACTTGCCCATCGGTGTTCGGATAACCTATTTAGCTTTTACAGTGTTGATCGAATAGGTGTGAATGCAACGCAACTCTAGTCGAACTTACACCAGTCGAAAATAATTATTTTTTACTGCTACAGTTATGACCGGGTTTCGTTTTATTTATAGTTCTATGGCGCTTGGAAAAAAAAAATACATCACGTTTAGATTTTCAGTTTAATCTAGTAAAGTGTCTCAAAGTAAGAATAACACTTGTTATGGCTCTAGGATAGATGAAATGGTTAAGATATATTAATTTAGTTTACAAGTCATAAATGTAAAATATTTTAACAATGCAATGTGATAAGGATTCCCTAAATACGGAGGGAACCATATTAGCGACGCATTAATTAACACAAACATTCCAATGCCACTCTGTTGTAGTTTGGCTTTAGTCTAGTGTTATTAAATTCAGAGCAGCCACATCTAATAAATATATTAGTTTTGCATAGAAAGCAGAGTACTTACAGAACTTAAATATGCAAACCAAACATTAATATATTTAGACTAATACCGTTAGGATTGAACACGTTTACGAATAGAGAGAGTGCTCTTCAGAAAACAGAGACTTGACTGTATTTGGCAATATGAACAGCTTCAATGACTACAATTCGTTATTCAGTCGCCACTCGAGATAAGAACTAGTCGTAAACAAACCATGACATGCACCTACATATCTCAATTTAACGGGCGACGCATTGTCAGACCTGCTCCGTGCATTATTATATTGAGATACGGCACCTGTCATGACATTATCTCTCAAACTGTCTTAATCATTCGGCTAAGCATACTGTTCAATGATAGCGGGGGTTAGCGACGAGCCGCCATTAGCAACCGCTACTCGGTTGGAGTCATCTAAAGCGTCGCTATGTACTGACAATTTCACAGCGCGGGTCGAAAATGCAGCTTTATTCTAGAAAAAAAAACAGGAAACGATTGATGCTAATGTAATACATTAAATCTACTTAGTTTGTAAACATTATTAAAATGACGAATGCAGTGATTCAGTGTCATTGGTACAGTATCCTGACTACAATGTAAACCTTGTGCGATCCGACCCCGATATGAAAATCAAGTTGAGCAGGAAATCCTGAATACTTTAAGTTTTATGTTGGTATTATTTGGTTATGTACAACGAATATAGCATGTTGAATTGTTGATTCGCCTAAATTCACTAATCTGTGTGCATATGCTCACGTTCACTCGGTTCCCTTGAGAGCACTTATGGGCTCTATAATATGTGTGATCGCAGATAATTAAACAGAAATGTATGCTGATCTGCTCTTTGTATCTTCCTGACTGTGTCCCTTCTACGCAATGGTATATTAAATAATTGCTTCTTCCTGATGTCTCACTTTTTTTTACACACTTCTCTTTTTTTGGTCCCTTCTCCCCTCCTACATCCATCAACGTGGTAATTTGTACCTACGTTGGATAAAGTGGTTTTTTGGTAAAGTGCAATGAACTGTACTTTTTGCCTTCTTACCTACGCTTGAACATACAACTAGACGAGACAGCTACCAATTTTATGAATATCGTGGATCGTGATCAACGTCATTATCGTAATTTGTTGAAACAACACAACATGGACCTTTCAGTTCTCAATGTGGAATTTAGCAATAGTCTGCTAAAGAGTTGTTTAAAGATTGAAACCGCAGGTTTAACACTTGTCTTAATAAGAGATACGAAGTCACAAAACTAAAACATAAATCAATAGAGTACGTTGTTCGTAGTAACCAATTCAAGCCTTAACATGTGTAATTCAATCGTTTTAAAAAACCATAAATACAAGTTTTCGAACAAACCACCATCGCATTAATAAAAAATTGCAGCAGTCCTGTACAATATGCACATCGCTAGGTCATTGCCGTATATTGATATGCAAAGCAAGGACCAGCCTTGTAGGGGGCGTCTCATACAATACACGTCGGTACTCAGACATGTTTACATTTCCATTAATACAAGACACCCCCTCAGTTCCTCATTTATAAATAAATGCCCTTGGGTTTTCATTTCTTTAATTGGACGCAGTAAACAATATGGAATTTATTTTGCGCAAAAAATGTGTTATAGATAGCGTCGACTAACATTGAAGTCGTGACGTTGTTTTGTACGTATCTGGTAGTCTTCGACCTCCAAATTATTAAACTTAATTTAGCATCACGCATACAAACTGAATGCAGACGGAAGTGATGAACATTAATTATCTGCTTGCAGATGTTTGAGAGCATGGCGTTATAAATTCGCTACCCATGTTCGAATCCGGTCGATATTACAAAAAACAGCACTAAGATTTATCTTCATCGTTCATTTCCTTGAGCACGCCCAACTAAACTATTTCTGACACTATTAAAACCCGCGCAAGTTGAGCCTTAGCATCCTCAGGATCAATACAATTTATCTGAGCCGTTTATAAATTGGTCCTTCACATGATTATAACTCTGATTAGCTCGAGGTTAAGATGCTAAAATCAACTGTTGACAGACTGTACCGTGTACTACACGTACTCGTAACGTATCGTCTGTGGCCCACAGATATAAGCCTTAAATGTGCTAATTAATAAGCCTTGCGATAAGGCCAACTTAATTAGCGAGGGATTAACTTGTAAGTTATAATAATTAATGTTTGTGTTTCACGTAATCTGATGATGGTTGGAAAGTAAACTGCCTATGAATTAACACAACATTACAAATTACAATACATTCACATTATTGATAAGGATTATTGCGCCACAGAGTAGATTAGACTGGTTCTTAGTTACTTTATTCTGATCCCTTCGTACCAAATTTCATGGTACTCGTCGTTCGTAATCTACTAAATATTTTTGAGACGTGCGAGTTTAACAGTTGTTAAACCTAAGTTCGTGACGTATCTCTTTGTACAACGTTATCGCTGGATGCAACAGGTATCGATACGAACTGAGCTGCAACAGCTGATGGCCACCATGATAACTGCGTTACCTAAGAACAACGCACCGCTATCAGTCACTTGTTTGTCTCGTTGCACACTATTATGCAAGATTACTGGTAACAACATAACTTATGCAGTTTTTCTTCTATAATTAGATAGGACAGAAAAAATCCAATTGAATTGAACACGTGTTGCTGTAAACTTGCCAGTGAATCACAGAACAACTTCTACCAATACGATATTTCGTGGTGCCATGATGCCGGTTGCAGCTGGGTAACCTGAAAATCGAGCCCAACTTGGCTTGAAATCCTATAACCCTTGCTTCACGCCGTGCTGCAACTCGCTCAACGTCAATTCGATGCTGGTCGCCTCTGCCTACATGGTGCAAAGCTAAATTTAATGAGGGTCGGTCATACTTTCTTTTTCGATTCCAATGAAGTGGTTGGGAAAAAGATCGGTGCTACGGGGGATAAAAACCAATAGTTTGATTATTCTATGGTTACATATGTATGATATGTGACTATGTATTTATGCGAAAGTTTCAAAGCGGTCACTTTTCTGTTATTAAAAGAGTCTGGAAAGACAAGTCCCGGTTCGTCACCGCCACCGATCACGATCGATATTTTTTTGCCCTAAATGAACGAACCTGACGTGATGACGTTTGTTTCCAGTTGTCGTCGTCGCCGAACACCGGCGGCTGGGCGCACGTGCGGCTGGCGTGCTTGTTGGGCGGCATCTTGGCGGCCGCCACCGCGCTGCTGGGAGCCGCCGCCGCCTGGGGGCTGCCCGCTGGACGTGATACCTTCGCGTTCATGGCGGCTGAGGTAAGCCACGTGTGCCTGACGTATGGGTCAATAATGTAGGTCTTTTTAGGGTTCCTCAAAAGGAACAAACGGAACCCTTATAGGATCACTTTGTTGTCCGTCCGTCTGTCTGTCTGTCAAGACCCTTTTTCTCGAGAACGCGTGGACGTATCGAGTTAAAATTAAAACCATATACTTAAGTCTGCGGTCTCGTGAAGCTGTGAAAAAATCAAACTTCTAAGTTGACGGGAAAAAAAATATGGCCGTTTATGTCGCAAAAAACGTATATTTCTACACTCAAGGGAACCAAAATTCTAGAGTACTTTCCTTTGACCAAGAATCCTGAAATTTAGCATAAAGCAAGGTCTTATAACACAAGTACCTATACATATAAGAATAAATCTGAAAACAGAAAATTTTACGTTATGTAAATGTTACGTCACAAAAAAAATGTTTATTTGCGATTTGGAAAAAACTTCCGAGACTCCTTTTGGGAATTGTAGTTTGTACAGAACCCTCAGTGCGTGAGTCCGATTCGCACTTACCCAGTTTTATTTCAAGCGTGTTTGTTCTCTGTTAGACATTCTGTCTTCGGTAATTCGGCTTTCGTCATGCGATGATGGTATTCCAGTATCAAACGATGAATTTAAAATAAGTTCTTGTGCGCGTTTCAAATAAGACTAGGAACGTCAATGACCTCTATCTGTCAAATGTTACTTGAAAAGTACGGTTTGCAAAGAAAACTTATTGGCGTTTGAATAAGTCTTAGTTAAATCTAGGTGAAGAAAAAACGTTATTGCTTTAGTTAAATTAGATAGATATATTATTTTAGTGATAATTAGTTTAAAAAAAGCTGTTTCTTCATTGCAATCGCATGGTATTACCAATTTCCGTTGTACAAAGGGTAATTTTTTCGGGATGATTATTTATTAAATGAATGGTACCTACTATCATTCATGCTTGATGACCGTCATTCTTGATAATGCAAGGCCAATAAGTTTCTTGAACAAGGGAATAATTTAAAACGGCCTAATTATTACGTCATTTGTTCAGAATCAAAACAAAATATGAGGTAACAGAGCCTTGAATGAGTAACATAGGTCAGTAGAGTTCGATGCCACTGCGAGCTTCCGTGTGGGTAGTGCGCGAGTCAAGTAACGAGTGAGGCTCCGTGACCCCCGCCCGGCTGGG
Organism: Mythimna pallens; assembly: GCA_961205895.1. NCBI lineage: Eukaryota > Metazoa > Arthropoda > Insecta > Lepidoptera > Noctuidae > Mythimna > Mythimna pallens. The sequence continues at coordinate 23,111,374 of OY540842.1, read as the reverse complement.
GTGGCTGCTCGTGTGGCTGGCTGGACTGGAACTGGACTGCGGAGAACGAATGAAGTAATAAGCGTGAGAACAAGCACGTGTGTTTCAGATATGTTTGTAAATAAATACCGCGTATCATTTAAGTGCGGGAAGGGAAGCCAATAATACAATAGAACTCTATTATCATACAATACATTACAAAAAAAAATATAGTACATTGATAATTAGTAATTGGTCATTTCCGCATCGCAACGTGTTCAGGGTTCCGTAACCATCTTGAATTAGACAGGCATATCTAGTCAGGAGCCGGGAGTGTTGACAAAGCTTTGTAGTTCGTTGAGAGCCGGACTGGCTCCCTACATAGCAGGAATGAGCGAAGCCTGAGTAGTGGTGGTCGTTGGTTGCAGTGCATCCTGGTGCTGGTGTCGGTGCTGCACGTGGCGGCGCGCTACGTGCTGCAGCTGTACGAGGCGGACGTGGCCGGCCCCGGCGCCTACTACACGCATCTCGTCTTCGATGTGAGTGCACCCACTACTTACTATTCATTACATATATACATTCTGGATTGCAATACAGATTTTGAGATTTGAGATCACCTGGACTAATAAATACAAGCAAGTAAGCGCTGATGCGGTTGGCGATGTTCATCAATGTCGACCACGTCATCGCTTATCAGCTGGAGAGACAGTGGTTGAACACAACCTATCAATAATATAAACAATGTATGTATATTTATATTTGTTTGAGGTAATCTGTACAAGTAAAGATTCGATGACCATAGTTATTTTCTGTATATAGTTTTCTTTTTACTACTTTTTATACCAAAAAATGCGTAATCTCTATGGGACTTATAAATATATACTTATAAAATATATGTACGTTAAAATTCTTAATAAAAGGTATCTCGGAGAGGTCTACGTTCAGTGACGGGGAGCGACAGGTCGCGCGGATTCATTGAAGTCGGATCTATGCACGGATCAGACGAGCTGTAGCTTCCGCTGCGACAGGCATCACATCATATGGAATGATGAAATGTTTATAATATTATAGTCATTGATTGCCGATCACTACAACAACAAGATATCGCTGAGCTCATCTGCCTCTATAACAGATAAGATAGCAATGGCACTGTGAGCGTCTTAGGTTGTGTGTTGTTAATTATAAAGAGGTTTTCCTTTGTGTAACATCAATACGTCCATCTCAGACAGGCCACTCACCTGTACCTACTGGATGCTTGCAATAGAATTATTGAAAGGCCTGTGGCGTATTAAGTTTGACTTCTGGTCTCTCCTCTAACACGCAGTAGTAGATGACAGTACAAGTAGCTACTAAAATAATGCGTCGGAGGCCGTCGACGTCGACCGACGAACATGGACAGTTACGGGCAGTGTGCTGTGCTTCCGATGATGTAACTAGTTATTACGTTGACGTCCACGTCGCCGTTATTTGTGATGGTTATTCAACTCAAGTTCTGGAAAATTCATTGTCATGCAATGGAATTAGTTTATATCAAATAGACGTCCCTTAGGAAGGATGTTATAGTGTTATACGCTTATAAACAAGCGTCTACGTTCTACTACTGTGTCCTATTTAATACCAAAAATAAAGAAAAATATGACCCGCATGCCACATGCACAATTCCGGTTCTGATAAGAAAGGATAGTGTGGTTCCATCATGATAGGACCATACCACAAAATAGATATGTACAGAAGTCAATCTACATACATAGCGAACTCGAGCAACGCACACATAGGCACCCCTCACGGACACGATATCTCGGCTCAATTCAGCTCAATGCGAGCTCGAGTGCTATCCGTTTGAGACATGCGTCTGTAAACTTTTTTGTGGAAAAATGGACCAACAAATAAAAAAAAACCTTATTCTAACTGTTCAGTGGACGGTTGTTTAAATTCAACATTAAACAGTGAATTGACGTTTTTTAGGCTATCTGATGATTCAGAAGTAAAAAAAACCACCTGACACACCGGGTACATGTACTTGTACATGTACCCGGTGTACCAACGTGGCGCAACATGGTTTTCTCACTAATGACCCTCAGAATGCTGTTGCCGCTCCCACGCACTCTGCGCACCGCAGTAGCGTGGGAGCCCCAACAACATCCTGAAGGCATTGTTATACGATCATTGATGCGATCGTTAGTTTACAGAGCTTCAGATTTGTGCCAGTTCTCGTTAGCCAAGGATAGCGGGGTGAGTCCTTTGTCCACTGTCACTACATCTCGATGCATACCCACGTCGGCAGCTAGGAAATATTCCCTAAGACTGCATACTTCGCGGTTGTGCAGGGTCTTAGCATTTGAAAAACCTCGACCCCCACACTTCCGCAGTACCACCGACGACCGTGGGTGATGCATTCAGTATGCAGTCGCGCAATCCAGGGCGTTAAGTTCCGTTTGAGTCCATTTGAGTACACCGAAAGAGTACTTCAATACCGGCATGACCCAACCATTGGAGGCACGCACCTTGTTTCCACCTGACAGAAGGCTATTATTATTCCTGGACCTTTGGAAAGCGTACGAGGAGTCGATACTAACTTGCAGAGACTCCGCTTTACGCTTTTAATGGAACGTGGTATCAACCGGCGATTATTCCTGTACGCGCTGTGCTTGTGCATCCAAGGACAACCCCCGGTTGGGAAACTATTGCAACATTTGGAAAACAAAAACAATAGGGCTATGCTTTTAAGATTCTTAAATGCACTGGTTACCAGGAACTATGTTAAAGGAAAAAAAAAAAGTAAAGTTTATTCTATTCTATTGTATGTTAAAACTTTGGCTCCTGCTTGAACAATGTTTTTAATTTCCATCGATAAAAAGGAAGGGGGGTGACTTGCACACTCAACAATTGGGCCGACAAAAACGGTCGCTAGTACGAAGTGACATAGCAACAAGAGGGCAATATATCCTGAGGTACTTGAGGAGTGGAGAGGTATACCAAGGCTATCAGGACAATCGCGGAAGTACGGTCAAGATTGACCCTACCAGCACCTTACTGGGATTATACATCCTTCTCCCGAGCACTTTTGCTCTTGCGAATTTCCACTCAAGCCAGACAATAAAGGCAAGAGATAGGTGGGAGCTCTGTTCCTCGTCAGTGTTCACTGTGGCCGGCCAATAAAGGCAAGCCGGAGATGAAGAACAAGAATTCTCCCGGGAGATCGGGTTCGAGGGGTCGCTAATGCCCAACAGTTCACCACAAAACTGCCCTGCGGATTGTATCTCTCTTAGTCTGACCCCTCACCCTAGGCATGTTACGGCAAAGCATACGCTACCGACACAGACCTAGGGTTTATTGGAGCGCGCAAGCCCTACCACGACGTCAACGTAGAGGTCGTTAACAGGGTTATTATTATTATCACAGGGTTATAACCTAACTTAACTCAACAAGAATCGGCAAGGTCAGTATATAAACAAAAAGTGAATTATAAACCCAAATAATGTGGAATTTAAACATAATTCGTGAATTGAGGGTATATCAGTGTGAACTTTACACATCTGCGGTACCCCTTCAAAGTGTATTGGCGTGATATTATGTTATTCAATATTTTTAACAAGAAACAGATTGCAGCAATCCCGGAGGATTTGCTATTATTTGTTGAAGTATTCCTTGGTCTATCTTCGAAGGTGTTTGGGTGTGTAAGAGCGAGAGCCTCTATCTAAACAAAATGACATTCAATCAGCGACGACTGTCGAAAATTAAAAAAAAGTACGGAATTGAAATGCGCTAGCGTGATAACACGTGGTCAATCAACATTTCGACAATCGCTGTTGTTTATAGATTATAATTAAAACATAACTATTTTGTGATCATTTTCATCGCAGTCATAATGCATGTGTGGTTGTTTGGGTAGTCGGTGTCGCTGGTAGTGGAGCTGCTGCACGTGCTGCACATGGTAGTGTACAGCAACATGCTGGTGTCGATGGCGTCGCTGGTCCTGCTGATGCAGCTGCGCCACCTGCTGCACGAGCTGCAGGCGCGCGTGCGCCGCCACCGCCTCTACACCGAGCTCGCCACGCACATGAGTCGCAAGTACGTACACCCTTAAATTAGACTTTTACGAGGCTACTCTAGTGCTAGTAACAAGACAGTTATAATAATAATAATAAAAGTTGTTACCGCCAATGGCCTTATAGCCAAAAGTTTCGACGACCATCTGTCGAAGCTGTCGTTGCGCGGCTGGATCAAGGGCATGATACAGAAGGCAGTGGTATGGTAAACAACAAATAACACTAAAAAGATTTTTTTTTCTGAAAATAATAATAATAAAGCGGTACTCCTTGATACGGCTCGCATTGTGAGGAGGTTCCTGTCTCTGGAGCCCTAACCACCGGTAGCAACAGGTGTCGTCACTTCACTGTCACGCCACGTCTCCTTAGTCACCGTATCTGCTATCGGTCACATACACCGCTCGGTGGCTCGGCTCAGGCTATTAAGTGACGCACTATACTAATTATAACAATCATAAATAAACAAATTCATTATCCTTTTTGTTAGAAAATTCCTTTGAATGTAGTTGTGTACACAGTTTATACAGTCTCACAAAATAAATTAAAAGTAAAAAAACTTTTCTAAAACAAGCTTTTAATAAATAAATGCGCTAAAAATAATTTTACAAACGTGAGTAATTTAATACAGATTTACTAGCAGAGAACTTTATTCACCACTAGTGTTGCCAGGCCCGATTGGATAAAAATCGGGACAGATGGTAAAAAAATTGGGATTTAGGGATTTATTTTGAGGTGGAAAATCATCCAATGACTTCTCTCGCTCAACGTCAGACTCTTACTAAGTAAAACACAGACTTCTTCAGTCCCACTGTGCGTTCCATGGCCACGGTCACTATTTCAAACTTTCCCGCAGCCCTAGCCGGCATCGGTCCTACCGGCCGGGTCGGGCTCCTTCAGTTTTGCAAGTCTAGTATCTCTTTGAGGAGCGTGTGCTACAAGACGCGCCAGCGACTCGGACCTGCTCCTTATTGGACGGCCGAAAGACGAGCTACCCATTGCTTGTCGTTTGTAAACAATGGGTTTACTGTGGCCGGATATCGCAGTGCGACTTCCGACACCCGGGACATTTCCTTTGGGGACGACTGGGGCGTGAGCGTGTCCGTTCCTTCACGGTTGTGGTCAAATCCTTCGCGGAAGGAGGCGACGGCTTCCCATTCCCTCTTGTTTCGGATCATGGTCAGAACCAAAGACCGGCGCGAGAGGTCGCCGCCACCAAACGACTCCACGAGGACACGGCGGCGCCCTCCAATAAGGACACTCTTCCACCGTGTTAATAAAGAAAAAAACGATAAAAAAAAATTGCAAGTTATGAATGCTTACCGCTGTTTAAATATTTTTATATTAAAGTTATGTTTGTTGGTTACATTTTACTGCATATGAATGGAATGGATGAACGAAGATCGATTTAATTAGGTCTCAGATTACTTATAATTAAGTGGATTGAGTGAAACAGAACAGAAACAGATACTCGAAGATACACGAAGACATTGCGACTCTGAGCGAGAGAGAGACAACTAGCCAGTGATGCGCCGTGTGGCATTTTGAACGCACTTGACATACTGATGTGAATGCGATACAGGCTAATTTATTTTAATAATGATTAGCCTATATTATTAATATTATTTTTTTATTATTATTATTTTATGATTAGCTTGATTATTTGGTTTAGTAGTGTATTAGCCTGGCTTTAATTTTTTTTTTTATTTATCGTGACATTTACCGTCCCGATCAAGTGCAAATCGGGACGCGACTCCTAAAAATCGGGATGTCCCGCCTCAAATCGGAACGCAACACCATTCACCACAAACAATAACAAATTAGTCCAATCAACAATAATCCAAATCACAATGTACACTAGAGTTTCGTTTTTAGTATCGCTTAGGTCGTTAGGAATTATAAATTCACACACTTAGGTATCGCTCTTGTTTCGCAGTCGCAAGCAAACTGACTCACTTCCGGTCGGCAGATAAGCGTATCCAGGAAAATTCTAGATACCGTCGTTTCAAGGCCATTCTAGAACAGTTGCGTCGCGGGGCCATAAATCATTTTTATTGCAAACACCTCCCTCCTTTCGCGCGAATTTCGACTTTATTGTTAACGACGGAAGATACAAATTCTCTTATCAACCACCTGCTAACCCTATTTAATAATAATAGTGCTAGGTACTTTATGATGGACTTTTCTAGACCTTGCCAGGCCTGGGTACGTACTTCCATTCTAGAAGTTTCGCACAGCAATGCGTTTAATTATTTGATGTTACTCTTGATTTCATCGAAAAAATGGCGTGTTCAAGTTTCACGGCGTAACAATAATATAATTAAATTTTCCTATAAAACTTTTACTATCAACTTATAACGTCAAATTACACAATTTATGTAATATAAATACTTGTTGCGAGTAAATTTTAAAAATTATTACATTGTAAATAAGTAACTTTTTACATTTGATTGGATTACAATAAAAAGACATTCAGGAAATATTTTAAATGACAAAAAACAGTAATAATGAGAAGTAAATTATACAAAAGAACAAAAATAATATACTCACTTAATAAATAAAAATCACTGTCACTGTAATACGAATACGTCACTAGCATCGCACGAAAATGTACCGAGGAACTTAATGTAGATTCTCTCTGAGTTCAACTCACCCTTTTTCGTAGGTAAAAAACAATTGCAAGATGAGTCACATAAACTACTCTTTCCTATAACTAAGTAAAAATATTGGAATAAAGTTATTTTGGAAAGTTTTTGCATTATATTACGATCATATAAAAATATTAGGAAACAAATGTGATTAGGTTCGACAGAGCCGACTGTACCAAATTCAAGTTACTGGTATTTGTTCGTATATTAAATTAAATTATTTAAAGAGTGATAATATCCGTTCAGAATAGAAAATAAAAATGCGTTCAAACAAATACCAGTGGTATTAGTTTTTTGATATTAAAATGAAATAAATCGTATTTACTTAGTTTGAACATACTCAAAATTAAAATCATTCAAATCATAATTATTTAATGACACAGGTCAGTCTCACGACAAGCTTTTATATCATACTAGCACTTTGCTCGCGACTTCGTTCGCGAGAATGTTTTCATAAAAACTCTAACACTCTAAACCGTATTTGGGGGTAGTTTTGAAAAACCAATAATAGATAGATAGATAAATGAATAATGACAGTAATTATTATTCATTTAAGTTAGAATTTGTGCCGAGTTTAGAGTTCACATCCTCCATACAATCTTTAGCACATCCTAAATCGTCTTAGAGGTAGTTTTGAAAAAAAAATTACACACAAACAACAAACAACCATTATTTTGTCTTTCAAACTAAACGCGTGTACAAAACAGCTCAATCGGCTGAAGATAGCTTCTTCAAAATTGAGTTGCAAGATTTCACCCGAACAAACATAGTTACATTGACAGCAAAATATAAAAGCTTGTAAAATCTGTTGTTCTGACTGGCTGGGTTTTGTACGGTTTCAGAATTAGTTCCATTAAGAAAGTCGTAAATTTACAAGAGCATTTAACCTCCATTAAAGTGTAACCATCGTACTATCGAACATTCTGTATACGTATCACAGAAAAGGCACTTAAACCATTAGACTTAAAATAAATAGATATGTAATACGAGATAATTTAACGAAAGTTATGTCACGAAAAATTATGTCCACAGCTATCCTATGGCTAGTAAGGAAGAGGTGGAAAAGAATCAGGACAATTGCGCCATCTGCTGGGAGCCTATGAAAGAAGCCAGGAAGCTGCCCTGCTCACATTTGTTCCATAAGTAAGCCAAAACAAGTATTATTTTAATTAGAGTAAGAGAATTCAAATTTGTTTTAAATTATATTAATGATAATCTCACGTCTGACCACTCACCAGGCTCGCTATTTAATAAAGCTGACAATCCGACATATATGTCAAAACTGTCATAATTGAAGAATTGTCGCGCTTAGGCTGTCTAATAAAAGTGACAAATAATTATGTCACAAAGCGACAGGCACACGACAAATTTACACTTGACGCTCAAGAAGTTTATTAAACAGAAAAATTGTCGTATTGTCACTTATTGACATAAGTCGGACTTGTCGGATTGTCAGCTTTATTAAACAGGACCAGGACAGGACCAGGTTTTGTAATGAAGTGGTCGAGGATGGAGCATCTTGCCCAGAAGTAAACTATAAATTATTGACTTAAGAGACCCCTGGGTTATATATAGCTACCAGGAAACAGACTCCGGCAGGGATTCAGGAGGTTCCTGCACCGGATTCGTGCGGAAGAAACACCCGGGTGTCACAATTGTGTGGACCGCCCGGAAGACTCGGTGGAGCATACTGTAGAGGTGTGCCCATCAGTGCAATGTATACTACCCGAAATCTATAATAAGACAGGCTAGCAACTCTGCGTCTATACTCAAGACTTAGGCGTTTGGACTCGACAATCATTACAGTGCGTCATTACCGATGATCTTCTTTGCTCGTTTCTTAATCGATTCCGGCACATTATGTTGGTATTTGGTAGATCAATTCCAAAGATTAAAGCAATGCTCCATACACGATCGCACTTGCGCTTGATGAAGATTGAGCAGCTGTGCCTGCGGGAAGTATTGTCTCACCTTAGCTTTTGTTTTGTTGAGAAAATCATCCAATGACATCCCCCGCTCATTATTTGTAGATACAATTAATGACTACGCCATGTAGCATCGGGACAGCCCGTGCTGCGTTTCGGGGCGTCGGGTCTCGATGTGAGTTTCGGTGTGATGTAGTGTCGCTAATGCGTGGGCGCTGTTGTACAGCTCGTGCCTGTGCCAGTGGGTGCAGCAGGACGCGTCGTGCCCCACGTGCCGGCGCGCACTGGCGGCGGCAGGCGCGGCGCGGCCGCACACCGACGCCGCACAGCGACACCCCAACCATCTGTTCCACTTCGACGGTAAGTCACCTCAGCTGCTAACTATACTGCATTCGCTCTTTACTTTAAACGGTAGAGACATCTTTTAACCTATAAAATATGTCTCTTTGGAATAACGATTTAAACATCCACAATATAATACGTTCAAAATAGCCATTTTTTTTGGAACAAGTACAAACAAGTCGAAAGCAACCTGGAAGGTAATAAATGGAATGAAAATTAACATTCCTAAAGCAAATATAAATCTAATTAATGTAAATATCAAGTATATAACTAATCCTCAAATGATAGCAGAGCAATTTAATAGACTATTTCATAGACTCAGTTCAACCTAATCCTTTTAATTATAAAATAAATCAAAACCCTCTAAACATCACGATCGCTTTACTCTTTGTTTATGGAACCAACCATACAAAAGGATATTTGTAACATAATAAGCAATCTTAAAAATACAAACAGTACAATTTTAAAATAAGACAAAATATACTAAAGGTAGAGAATGCCTTGTTGCATTAAGTTCGCCTATGTGCCACTACTGTAGATGAAGTTTAAATAAATACTATCAAACTTGCACATAAACTATAAAGAGACCAAATATTTGAAACAAGTACAACAAAGTTTCTTGGATTACACATTGATAAAGATATGTCATGGAGGTCTCAAATTGAAAATGTGTATTCAAAGCTCAGTATGTTTTGAACACACATTTATTTTAATTTTCTTTTATATTTGATACAGCATGTTGTGAGGTAAACATTACAATTAGATTAAATTTTTCACTGCCGCATTTTGGATTTATTCCGTTCTAATACCACTTGTATTCATTTTAAACATTATTTCATATTATTTTTCATTCCGAACGTATACCAGTCAAACCTAATCAAAATAAATTGGTTTTCTTTTATTTTGACGTAATGTTTATTTTTCGGGTTTAACTGGTTTTTTTTAATAAAAGGTCTTATGATTACACACAAAACATTTTTATTGACTGTAAATAAAAATTTATTGACTGTACCACCTTTCTGTACCATCTTTGGACGTGTTTTTAAATATGAGTCCAAACAAATACCAGTGGTATTAGTTGTTGGTATTAAAATGGAAAAAATCGTATTTTGAAACGGATCACTTTGAACTGAGGTAACTTCAGTTTGACCTGGATTACAATTTCAGTTAAACTTTATATTTAAGGTAGGCACTTGTTTCTTTGGGCTTACTAATTTCTTACGAAAATCCATTCACCACCACTCCACTATTAAGATAATAAAACACCTTCACGCAGGCAAAAAGCAGTACTAATAATCCGTAATAAGTTTAGATGCAAGGAAACTCTTTTTCCAAGTATCTTGCGGCGTGTGGATCGTGACCGAGACCACAACCGTTTTTTAAAGACTGGATCCGTCCCTGTGAACAGTTGTTTATCAGCAGTAGCGCATGCGCCTGGAGGCTTCACGGTGTTCGCATCCGTAGTTATATACAGATTTTCCCTATTCGACCATGTAAAATAAAAAGTAAAAAAAAAAGAAACAAAAAGAATCAACCTCAAATATATTAAAATCTTTGGCGTAAAAAAGCACTACTTGTCAAAAGAAACAAAAATATTTAAACGTGTGACATTTCTGTCAACATCGGTTTCCATCAAACAAAATTCCTGTTAGAACAATGCGATGAGCCAGCGATATAAATCAGTACAGTGAACAATATCCGTCCTCCCAATGGTATCGCTAGTGTAGTGTAGTGTCGTGCGTAGTGAGGGAGTGGTCGCGGGACGACTATGAGTTAAATGCGCCAGCAGCTCGCCGTGTACGCACTGGTCCTGAGTGCGCTGTGCTGTGCGCTGGTGTACCTGCTGCTGCGCCTGCACGTGCTGGAATGGAACCCGACAGGTCAGCCCCGCCGACACCTCGCCACGTGGCACACCACCACCCATACTCTTATTGTGCAATCACGTCAATGTATCGCGTCGTGTACCACAGAGCTATGACTTGGATAAATAAAAATTATTTAGAATCTCCGACCTACACTGTCGATAACTTGTGCGATATATAGAGGATGCGTGAGAAACTTTAAATATAATAGGTACAAGTTCAAGTTTATTAACCCTAGAACCGTACCCATATTAGACTTGTAAGTAATAGTACCCAGGAGTAATGGCCGTGGGGTACCCCGGTTAATAAAACATCTTTTTCACGTAAGATTAAAAAATATTATCTTATTAAATAAATTAAACTTATTTTAAGAGTTTTGGCAAATCGTTATTTTGTGCTCTAAACTTAAACAACTTTTACACTTTTCACATTGAGTGCGTACTTTATGGTCTTTTGACTTGAGATAAAATATAAATGTTCCAGATCTGGATTCTGGAGGGAGAAGGGTTCTGGATGCTTAAACATCATACTACTATCTTTTTCTTAATATATTGCGAATATTTATTTGGAAATAATATCTAAGTAGGTAAAGATTCGTAAAAAAAATGGTTTTCCAAATAAGATTTACAGCTAGAGTCATCCCCAAAAACTACCTATTCTTCATTGATAGTGTCCAGAAATAGGTTTAGAATATCAAGAGAATTTCATTCTGTGTTAGATTTTGGCGTAAAAATGTCTAAATAAAGAATAATTCAAATTACATGGAACAAAATGCAATACCAACGTAAACCAAATAAAATACAAAATACGCTTCAAATTAAAAAAAGTCTTGGCTGACGTAATTATGTAAATAATAAAAATCAGTAATAATTCATAAAAACATTCAAATCCTATGTAATAAATACAAATATTACCTTAACCGTACCCAGGGGTGCTGGAGTACCCCATGCATGTCTTATCACGACCATAACTCTAACAGAACTTTCACCAGATTGATGATTCGAGGCGACCCCCTGCCCCGCGTAAATACGTGGAAGCAAAAAGTTATCGCAATTTTTAAATAATATTAAAAATATAATTAATTTTTAAATAATATTAAAAATATTATTTAAAAATTATCTAAAAATTTCGCCTTACTTTATTTAACTAAAGGAAAAAAAAAACGGAAGTCGGTGTTTCTCGGTTTGTTTGTTTCTTATTTAACACCGACTTCCCAAAATAAAGTCTCTCTATCACTCAATGGTTTGCTGGAAGAAAACTCAACTTTGAGTTAAGCTCGCCTATGTACATGAACGTTGTTATCTACCTATTTTATAAGTTGTTTTAGTGTACAATAAAGAATTAAAGTTATTTTGATCCTTTTAGTGTTTTTTTTTTTTGTGAAGTCGGTTATTTTTTTTTTTTGTAAAAAGATTTTATTGTACAAGTTTTAGTTGCGATACACTTATAAACAGTGCCTATTTCTTATGACGATTCCAATTAACACAAACACTGCTAGTTTACATTGTTTTATTATAAAGTTCCTGAGTCTACCTTCCGCCTTCGGGCTCCATCACCAGATCAATTCGATAGTACCTTATAGCCAAAGTGTATCTTATGACAATTCTAATAAGCGCAAACATGGCTAGGTTACATTGATTAATTACGAAGTTCCAGTACCTACCTTCCGGCTTCATCATCAGATCAGTTCGATAGTACCTTATAGCCAAAGTGCATCTCATGACTATTCTAATTAGTCCAAACATGGCTAGGTTACATTGATTAATTACGGAGTTCCAGTACCTACCTTCCGGCTCCATCATCATCATCATCATCAGATCACTTCGGTGATACCATTTTCAACGTAACTATTCAGATGTATTGTCATAGTCGCTTAACTATCTTAATTGTAATATCAATGTGAGTATGAAGTTCCGTTGACCATTTCTGGTCTTCTTCATCAGTTCCATTTCATCAAATGTTACTTTTTGACTGTAAATGCTTAAGGTCAAAGTATAATATTTGAGGAGTTCCCTCGATTCCTCATGGATTCCATCATCAGAACTGGATTTTGAAAAAAATGGGACCAATCTGGAAGCATATCCTATAAAGGAAAGAAAAAATTTTGCAAATCGGTCCATAAACGACGGAGTTCTGAGGTAACAAACAAAAAAAAATGATTAAAAAAAATACAACCGAATTGAATAACCTCCTCCTTTTTTTGAAGTCGGTTAAAAATAGAGAAAGACCAGTAGGTACCTATCTTGAATAGTTCAAAAAGTGGGATGTCCGATTTTAGCAAATATTACTTGTTGACTCTAATCATGCTTCCATACACTAAAAACTAAAATATAAACTAATGTGTCTCAACACGCCCACAAATGCTTCCATATTGCTTCTCAAGAAAGGAAGTCTACTGTTCTTACAACCTACTCATTATGTATCACTTTGTTGGCAAAAGTATGTGAAATACGGGATTTAGGTGTTCTGGTTGATGATAGATTCAGCTTCAAGCCGCACATTAACGATATCGTAAAAAAATCGGCGCAAATGCTGGGCTTTGTAAAGCGAAACTCAAGTGGCTTCGAATTGCCCAAGACAAGAATAGTGTTGTTCAACACTGGTACGTAGTCGTTGGGAATACGCCAGTGTCGCCTGGAACCCGCTCTACGCAGCTCATTCCCAAAGGATTGAACAAATACAAAGAGCTTTCACCAGACATCTTGCATTTATATCTTGAGAAATTAGTCATCGCTGTCCCTATATTTATAATATATATTTTATTTTCATTTTTTATGTTTAGCTTTTGTGGTACTTAATAATCTTTTTTATCTCTTAACATAATAATTAATGTCATAGCTAACATGGTGTAAGCTGTGCATGCATACCTTTAGACGGTATGCGTACCAGTGACTAAATTTTAATATTACTTTTCACAAAAAATCCTGTATATGCTGTTGGTGTGCCAATAAATAAATAAATGAACATGCAGCGAGAGCACGGCCACCCTCGCGTGCGTAGCTTTTTTTACTTTAAGTGCAATTTTTTGATATCGAGTAAACTTTTAACTATTTTTTTGTTAACAAGATCATAAAATTTCACTGCTCAAAAGACACCACCAATCTAAACCATTCGTTTTTTCATTGCTTTTTGTTTCTCCTGTAAAATGTTGTGATATGTTCTTACGAGGTTTTCACAGACGAGCGACCTTATCATTTTTGAGCTTAACCAAGTTGGTAGTCTACAATCGTTAACGCTAGTAGAAAACTTAAAATGTATGGGAATGACGTCGTCTCAATGTTAAAGCCAACTGGTCAGAACAAAGGAATCTGAGGCGTTACCGACTGTAGAAAGAGATACAAAACGAAACGGTCGTAACTTGACTAGATCTGCTAGTCTATTACTTGTCAGCGAGGTATATGGTTTACGTTTTTGGTAAATATCCGTGCTATTGATGGTGTAGCGATGTGGCTACATTTATGTACGCAGGGTCTCGCTACGTGTCGTGGCTGCCGAGCTTCTCGGTGGAGGTGACGCGCGTGCGGCCCGAGGCGGCGCTGGCGGGCGCGCAGCTGGACGCCGCCGCCGCGCAGCTGCAGCTCATGTTCCCGCAGTACTCGCGCGCCGCGCTCGCCACCGACCTCGCGCGCACGCGCTCCGCTGACCTCACGCTCGACAACATCCTGGAGGGCCGCCTGCCCGAGCGACCAGGTACCTCAGCTACACCGAGCGTCAACACACCGCCTCCTCTCTTCAACTGTACTGATACATATTCGTGTTTGTTCAAAGATATAATACCTCCAGAGCCCGTCAGCCCGTCGGTGGCCGCGCCTGAGCCACCTGCGCCGGTACCGTCGGCGCCCGCACTAGTGAGCGTGACGGCGCCGGCGCCCGCACTGGCCAGCACGCCGGCGCCGGCGCCCGCATTGGCGAGCGTGCCAACGGCCGTGCTGGTGGACGTGGCGACGGCCACGGGGGTCGCAGCCGGCCCGTTCGCAGTGGCGCCGTCCGGCACGGCGTCGCCCGGGCCGCCAGCGCCACTGGAACTGGACGACAGGTAGGTGCGCGCAATCGGGCGGCGCCTGGCTCGTGGCCTTGTACTGACAGCTGTGTGTCCGCAGCCTGGGCGTGCGGTTCAGCGGCACCGCGGAGGAGCGCGAGGCGCTGCTGGCGCGGCGCAAGGAGGCGCTGCTGTCGGCGGCGCGGCGCCGCTACCTGGAGCGCCTGGCGAGCCTGCCGCCCGCCACGTCGCCGGCGGCGCCCGCCCCTCAGGCGCCCCCGCCTTGCTGAGTGCCACCGGCTCCGCGGCGCCACTACACGGAGCGCCTGGCGAGCCTGCCGCCCGCCCCGTTGCCGACGGCGCCCGCCCCTCAGGCGCCCCCCGCCTTGCTGAGTGCCACCGGCTCCGTACTGTGTCACGACCCGACTTTTTATTTTAGTGAGTAGCCATAAATATTGATTTAATGTAAATACTTCATCCTTTGTGATATTTTAATTAGTGTATAAATTAGCCTGTCCTGTAACATCGACGAGCCGGGCGCTTGCGGCCGCTGCCGCCGGCTCAGCCGCCGGCCGCTGCCGCCCGGTGATCCATCGAAGGGCCTTATTATTAGACGCTTGACGCGCCGATTTATTTTTTTATTTTATCTTTGAGAGTGTATTTTTCTATTTAATAAAAAGTATATAAAAATATCATCGTCCATAGTTTGTAGTTAACCATTAAATGTACACGAACTTGTAAATTATTAATACCAGTTTGATCTCCCTTTCATCGTAATTATGTTTTCAATACAATTATGAAGTAAATATATTTAAATTCACTTGATTTTGTGAACGAAGCGTGTTTATAGTCAGCAGTGAGCAGCGCACCCTCTCCAAACATTCAAATTGTTTGCACAAGTAACTAACTCACCCCTAACCCCCCCCCCCAACCCCCACCCCTTCCCCCTCCTCCGCGCGTTTCACTGACTGTGAACTTGATTCTGTCACTCTACCTAATATGTTTTTAGAAGTAATAATTTGTGTCTCGCAAGTTTATTGTAATAATAGTTTTGTAAGATTTTTCACATATTTCCTATTTTGTAACATAAATTACATAAGTTCTTTCAGTGCCTGATAAGGTACTGTGAAAAAAACACATTTTGTTGTGAAATTTTGTACTTACTTTAGAACTTTATAAATGTGTGTGTGAGCGGCTCCCTGTCTAACGATTAACTAAAATTGATTATAAATGTGATATTAGTAACTTGACAAAATTATCTTTAGTAAGTAAACTGGCCAGCTAGGACGTGCAAGTAATGTGAACACTGAACATAAGACGATGGCGAAGCCACTGAGACACTCGGGGAGTACTTATTTATAATTGTTTTTAGTTTTTGTTATAGCCAGAACGTTAGGTTACTGCTAATACTTACATTTAAAATAACGATAAAAAAATTGATTCACGACTAGTCAAAATAAAAATAATTTAATATTACAAATGAGTTGTGTATTTTATTAACCTTCCATCACCTCACCTGCTGTAAGCACATTGTGCCGACCGCTTCCTCTCTAGCGCGTGGCGCCGCCGCCGCCGCGCTGACTGACCTTCTTTGTAGGAAGCGTCGTAACAACTAGGACAGCATCATTCGTGGCAGCGAGCTTGTACCTCAACCTCAAAGCGTTCCCAAGAGTAACAACAGTGGATGATATCTCTTTCTACCAGCATGTCCATACTTACTATACTATGTTTGTCACCTAGCTCTTGCTAAACGACTTGACCGATTTGGATGAAATTTTGTGTGAGTTGCAATTGGGTTCTCATTTTTTTATTCTGACGAAAATCTAGCTTGCGGACAGGAACTTCTGTCGGGACTGCTAGTACCTACATAACCTATAAAAAAAAAACGTAGTTACATACTTATAAATTAATGCGACTCTTCGTAGCTTGGCAATCTGATGTCTTCCAAGACCTTCTGCTGTCGTACTTTTCTAATACGGTTCAGTAACTTGAACCTACGTACCTAGCTGAACGTTTCTCTTCTGGCGCTTGATCGAATTCAAAAGAGCATAAATTCACTTAACTGTACCCACCGTTTTGACGCTGTCCCAAGTATTCAATAAATCAAGATGAATAATGGACATATTGTTTAATTTTTGGAATTAAAAGGTAAAATATATATTAATTTACTAGTTCATCTGCGATCCTGCTAAAATATATGATAAAATTATTAATTTATGAACATTTTAAATGTTCAGAGTAAAGTCCGTTTCTGGCGTGTCCCACCCCTTGCCAACATTGAATTGGTTGTACCTAATTACTAAAGACTACGAAGACATTCAAGTTTGGGCGCAACCACAGTGTGTTGTTTTTATCGTCACATTAAATTAAATGATAAACTCTAAGGCCGAAATCCCACTGGCGTTTTACGAGCGTTGACGCTTGTCCAACGTCTGCGCGGCGTCAACGTTGCGCAGACGCGACGATAATTGATGTTGGCGATTGGTGTTGTGTTGGTGAATTAAAACCATCTGATGAGGCGCATTGTGAACGACTACGTTTCAGAGCCATACGCACTCGCAATGTAATATTCACATAGACACACAAAATATGTAGTTCCCCAAAAACCTTGTTTAAGCTTATTCTTAGTGGGGTTATTAAGAATACGCTTAACCGAGGATTAAAATTAATTAGCTTTAGCCAGCTGCTTCGCGCGCGGACAGCCGCTGGCCACAGACTAGAGAGGGATACTCCGCTGGCTAAAGCTACCCTTTCTAAGAATTCGCGAATTCGGGGTTATTGATGTCTAAAAGCCTTGTTCAAGCTTTTAGACATCAATAACCCCGTGGATTTTAAGATCAGTTGCGTAAAAAGTACGATGATGGGGCAATTCTAAGAGATCTATTCTGTAGTTTACTTGGAGGAAATTCTTGAAGTAAAGTGACTATCACATCACATCCAAAGAAAACAGCTGTATTTAGATTTCATGCAGTACAAATATTTTGACTAGTTTTTTTTTACGTTCAAGTGCAGGATCCCTGAACGCGCGGGGCCTGTAGCATTTGCTACTCTTGCTACATGACTAATCCGCCACTGCGTTTAGGGGCTCAAACTGCGTAAAGCGGACCCCGCTATACGCACCCGTCGCGTGACGAAGCGCGTGTGTTCAGTCACAGAATTCAGTTCATTCGGACGGTCGCCGTCGTGGAAACCGGATTATTACCTACGCAGTGTCACTAATTCAACTTTAACGGTGTGCATGTAGTCGTGTCTATGGAGAACTTAACATTATTATTACGTAGCAAAACGGGCGCGGGGCCCGGCTCCCCCAACGGTCACTGCAACGTAGACTTGTTGAAAAAATATCATGTCGATATATCGATACAAAATATTACCGAAAATCGTATCAAAAACGATTTTTTTTTTTCAATATTAATTTATTAGCAGAATATATATAGGAATTCAAAGGAATAAAAAAGGAACAAATTAATGGAAAAAATAACTGCAATATCCATGACTATGCTCCATTTGCTTAGATGTCTTATTATTTAAAAAAAAATCGTATAAAAGATATAACATTATTTAAATTTAGTTGCCAAATTGTAGACCAACATTTTTAGACAACTTTTAGTTAAAAGATATGTCAAGATTGTTTACATTTAGTTAATTGCCTATACAGATGGAGTATAGTATGTTTTTACTTTCGTTATCGGACAAATGCTGGTTTGCCTAAAATAATAAATTGGTCTTCAAAATATTAGAATATTCATATTTAGTATAATTAAGATTCTCATATTATATTAAAATAATGTACGTTTTGTATAAAAAATACTATTACCTATTATTGAGCTTGACTGAACTAAATAAATTATTGTTTTAAAACCGAAAATCTTGGAAAGTTTGACCGATATCCTTTCCTAGATATATTAATATTTTTATAAATATTGATATTTTTATCACTGCCGACATCCCTACCGCAACGGAGCAGTTTTGTATGCGCGGACGGCCGCTTTACGCAGTTTAGGACCTAAAAGGTAAGGTTTTAGGGCCTAAAGGAGGTCGGACGCCTTATTTAGATCCTGCTCTACAGGCTGGCGCTGATTTGGTAATTACGATTGAGTCAAGGCTTTTTTATAAAAATTTAAGGAATCCATTGCCTAAGGGCCGACGCTGCGTTACGCGGTTCCATACAAATGTGCACCGTCCCGGCTCGCCGAGCGGGCAGTCGCGCCCCGCGCCTGTTTTGCTACGTAATAATAGATTAAATTTGTCCATCGACACGACTACATACACACCGTTAAAGTAGAACTAGCGACACTGCGCAGATAATAATCCGGTGTCCGCTACGGGGACGCACACGACACACGCGCATAGTCACGCGACGGGTGCCCACGCGTGCACCCGCTTAACGCAGTGTTGGCCCTTATGGTCAGATTGGACATTTCCAACATTTTGGGCCTGGTCATGTAGAGAGGAGTCTACTTGATTGCTATCTCTGAAAGCTTAAGGCTTAAAATAATATAATATATGTAATGGACTACACACTACAACTCTAATTTATATAAAAAGAGAATACTAAGTTAAAATTATTTATTTGATTTTAACATATTTTGGTTAGGTTAAAATAATAAACTGAGATAATGTGGATTAGCGAAAATGTAAAACCTTTAATGTGGTGTGGACTTCATTCCATCATATTTATGACTATTTTAATTCTTTTACTGGAATGATTATAGATATTAGATTTTTTTTTTTGTTGCCAGTAATTTTTTTTCTCATAACAATATTATAAATTGAATTGTCATCAATACAGGCTCCATGTTTCATGGAGATTTTCTTATTCAATAATAAAAAAATACAAATTAGTTATTTATCCTATAAAGTTGATGACAACAATGTGTAGCACAAGGTGAGCAAATATGAAATCCGCAAAGCCTCGCTCTGCACTCAAACCCTGGAACTCGTGCTTGTTCTCTGGATTAACTTGCAGGCGCAGACATACTGAAATCAAGAAGATAGGTTCTGTTTAGTGTTGCCAAGGACTCTACACACTAAAGCATTTGGTGTCGAGGGCTTTACCCGGGGGGTTAAGCCGCTGAGCTTATTTTTGAGTCTTATCGTACCGGGGCTAGCCTGCCGGCAATAACCCGCAGGCCTTTAGGTTATAATTATAAACTTGTACATGCATTTTGTAATAAATAAATTGACCCAAAACACTTTCGCAAAGTTGAGTATCTTACCTCCAAGAACGAAAGAGCTGACAGTAGAAATAAAACCGCTCAAGAAAGAATTGAAGGGAAAAGTGCCGACAAGGCAACAATACACAAACTGAATCACAGCAGTCAGAAATATGTATAAAAGATACGCATCGATGATCTTCAACTTTTTAGGTGTTTTAGTTGTGTATTCCTGGTACAATTTAGGGATGACAGATGTTAAGGAAGTCATTTTGTACTTTAATTTTTATTTTATACGGATTTCTACTTCACAACTGAGTTCACAACGTAAAACGTAGGAGTGAGGCATATTTATAGTAACAGGTAGAAGTCACAGATATTTAAAAATAACAAATAACAATTGCTCCTTCCAACTTATTTTACCTGTTAATTTAATAACAGACCTTCAAACACTGTTACCGTGGCTGTTACTGTTATTCACATACAGACTGTTAGTTGCTGTTAGTTGTTACTACATGTTACTACGTACGGCTGTTACTTCGTTAGATATTCATGCTCTCTTTTCCTCATTATAGAATGACCTTTGCTAAAAAGAGACACACCTAGTATTTATTTCGTAATAGGTATGTTTACTTCTCCCTCTTACTAAAGCGTTAAACTACGCTAAAACGAGAAGCAGCTAGTATTTATTAACCTTAAAATATAGTTGGTGGTCTTACAAGAACAAATAGTAACGAAATAGTGTCTCCTAAATTTAGTTGGACTACCTGTTACATGGCCTGTTACTGACCATAGGTATGTTTACTTCTCCCTCTTACTAAAGCGTTAAACTACGCTAAAACGAGAAGCAGCTAGTATTTATTAACCTTAAAATATAGTTGATGGTCTTACAAGAAAAAATAGTAACGAAATAGTGACTCCTAAATTTAGTTGGATTACCTGTTACATGGCCTGTTACTGACCAGTGACCATTATAAAAAAAACTTATAATGAATTTATTTTTGTTTGTGGCAATTTGTGATACAATTTAAAAATGGGTCCGTAATAATTATTTGAAAAATGTGTTATGCCTGCCAACGCAAAAGCAACACGAAAGCAATAAAAAATTAAATTTAAATAGCTCAAAATAAGTGAATTGTAATTGTATAATCGTATCTATTTTTTTGGTTTAACAGAATTAATCAAAAAAACTTTCAAGAAATTCACGATTTTTTGACCAACCAGTATGTAAATCAATTCTAATGAGAGGAATTTGCCAAATTTGTCGGTATTTGTTGATATAGTATTATTTATTTAATTAATTTTTTTTAACTTTGCCAAGCAACCAAAAACAATTAAATTGATCGTGTCTGGACGCCCTTATTATCTATGGTTTAAATTTTGATGGGATTGGTTGAAAAATGTTTTATGTATACAACCTTACTGTTGTACCTTACAGCTGATTTGTTTGTAGACATTTTTGAAATTTTGAATTTTTCTTCTTGTTCTAAAACGACAGCAAAGTGGTGAATTTTAATTTTTGGAATGATTTCTCTGTTTCTCAGTGTTTGTTTAGGGCGTCCTAGTGTTCATTTGGTTTATATATAAGTTAAGTTGTTTTAGTTTAAGTTACTCGTTTTATAGTTTTGGTAGGTACCTACTTAGTAAACCTACGTTGTAAAAAATAAGTTTATTTTGATTCTCTGTCTAATCTTTTACATTATGTTGGGGTTGAAGTCACAAAAATCTCATTTTCGACTTATTTATAGTCGGAAATCGGATTTTCGGAGCAAATCAAAAAGACAATATTCAATTGGGATTTAATTACGCATACGTACAAAAATAACAGGCTGTTATTTAATAACAGATATTTGGATCTGTTATTTATAAGTAACACTAACAGTGATAACAGATATCATATTTAACCTGTTACAACCCATCTCTAGTAAAACGTATGAAATGTCAGTGGAAGCTTGACGTTTCTTTTCTTACTTTGTTTGATTGACATGAAAACTACACGTCATGTCAATTGATTGGTTGTTGAAATACAGATTATAAAACCGATTGATACCGTAATTTTCGCTTCAGAAATACACCTCTTTTTTAATTACTGTGCATTTGTGCAAATATCCGAACGCAGTGAAGTGACATTTTTATATGTAGTAAATTCCTTTTATAAATTGCGTCTCAGTCTACTTATTGTCAATGTTAAGCGTATAAATATAGTCATCCCTCTTTTTCTGTTAAGTAAAGAAAAGGATAGTTCTATGCTTAGGAAGTGAAAACTTGGGTATTCTTACAGTCATTTGCTGTGGTCATTTGTGCATGTCATTCGTGGACAGAATTGTAAATTGTTCATAAAGTAGTCGTACGTACTGAAAGTATTAATATTAGAAATTAAAATGCTGAGTGTTAGTGGAAACTTTCCTGAATATGCAGTGCCCGGCGCTAAACAAGTCCGCTTCGAGCCGTACGCTGACAATGGAGGTAGCATCGTTGCTATTGCCGGTGATGATTACGCTGTTATTGGTGCTGATACCCGTCTGAGTACAGGCTTTTCAATTTATACAAGAGAACAGAAGAAACTGTTCAAGCTGTCGGAGAAGACCGTACTGGGCGCGACGGGCTGCTGGTGCGACACGCTCACTCTGACTCGGCTGCTGTCCGCGAGGATGCAGATGTATGAACATGAACACAACAAGTCTATGTCGACACCAGCCGTCGCTCAGATGCTCTCCACCATGCTGTACTACAAGCGGTTCTTCCCTTACTACGTGTCCAATGTCTTGGCGGGTTTGGATGCTGATGGAAAAGGTTGTGTCTATAGTTATGATCCGATCGGTCATTGTGAGCGCTCCAACTACCGTGCCGGTGGCTCTGCAGGTGCACAGTTGCAGCCTCTGCTCGACAATCAAATAGGACTCAAGAACATGCAGAATGTAACAGAGGCCCCATTACCAAGGGAGAAGGCCTTGGCCCTTTTGAAGGATGTATTCATCAGTGCTGCCGAGCGTGATATCTACACTGGAGATTGTATCTACATATTGATCATCACTGCAAGTGGTACCCAAGAAGAGAAATTTGAACTGCGTAAAGATTAAATTTTGTAATAAATGTATTTCTTAAATATTTGTGTTTCATTTGCTTGCTACAAAGATTACAATTTAGTATAGAATGATTGCCTTGCAAAAAGTCTGGTCAGTTCACCAGTCTGACTAACAGCTATCCCAGGCTGGTGTTTAATGTGTTAGATTTGGCTAGCTTTAAGAAGCTTCTTCCTGATACTACCACTTGCCAATATTATAAGTAACCAGTCATAAGACTTGGGCTATTCCAACAAAGTGAATATTTTAGAAATACAAAGAACTTTAGACTCATTTTCTTCTACATGAGAAATTATCGAATAATTACTCCCACTCTATATTTAGAAGGCTGAGGGAGTGTCAGACTTCTACTTCCAAAACCCACCTTATTCTTTCACTTACCCTTAGCATTCCAGAGCCACAAATACTTTTTTTCATGAGCTATCCTTGAGGCCATAGGATTATTATGAATACCACTTGCAAATATTAAATGAATCACGACAAGAGGCTTTAGAAAATAAACACACACAGTAACAAGTAACTGAATTTATTATTTAAAAATAATTACAAGGTAACTACAATATAACTTATACACTTTGTTCATAACTATTTACAACTTTATATTAAAACTGAGGGAATAACATGTCATACTTTTATTTATTGTACTTAGGCATAACAAATATATTCTGTGGAAAGATTTTATCAAACATTTCACTGACAACATCCTGACTGGCTGTATCCCCAACTATAGTTGCTTTTAACCTGGGAGGGGTGGTGTTGCCAGCGACTAGAGGATGGATATTGTAGCACAGCTCTACTTTTCCCTTGGGCGGGATAGTGATTGATAATTTCTTGTATCCTGAGAACATGTATGCATCAGTGCCTTCTACTGTCACACTCAATCTTATGGGGGTACTACACTTACCAAACAAAGTGCATTTCAATGGAACTGAAGTGAGCAGTTCCACAACCTGAGGATAGTTGACTTCAATTGCTAAAGGACACTCATCAATGGGCAGTCCTGACAGTGCTGTGCTGCTCATCACACAGTGGCTGGAGCTGGTCTTCCGCCGCCATGTTATGTTATACAGACCAACTCTGGTTGGATTATCTTTTGGTTTGTACTTGGCTTGTACACATACAGCATCAGAGGCAACATTCTTCTCGGCAACCTCCAGGTTACTGATACAGGACGACAGCTTTGTGGTATCACTATACCGGAAGCACTCCACCACCTCTAACTCTGTGTCTACTATCAACAAGTCCCATGGACTCAAAATTTTTATTTGTGGCATCACTATGAAGGGATCATCCACAAAACACTTGGCAATTGGTTTAAAATTCATGGCCACAAAATTTGTACAAACCTCAAAAGGTTTTATAACTGTAATTTTCGTAATGAACTCTTTAGTGCATTCCAATTTAGATATTTCAGGAAGATCAATAACATAAGTTACTTTTATTTGTACAGTTGTAGTTGCTGTTCTGTTTGTTTTCAAATAAAATGTATTTATGTGACTGCCCGCAGTGTTGATGCTGCCAACCTGTATGTTTAGTGGTTGTGTTTGTGGTTCACCCTCTTTCAGACTCAATTCTGTAACTGAATCAGGATTAGGATTGTCAGGGGAACTTAACAGAGAGAGTGTTATTTTCACATCATAGATACTACTATCTTCATTATTTGTGATAGTGAATGTTGATGGAAACCATTCACCTTGAAGTGCTGGACTTGAGTTAGTAACCAGAAATGATACCTTACACTCTCGCAATGTGATAGATGCTACTGTCAAAGGCACAATGCAGTCAAACTCATAGTCTGCCTTGGGGCTCCTTATAAAGTGCAAAAGCTCTGGATGGATGGTCGACTCTGCAGCTTTGTTTCCTTCTATTTTGAAATTCAAAACTATCTTGCGTTTTCTGTCTGTGTCAAGCACAAAAGACACATTTTTAATGTGTAGATCTGATCCACTATCATGAGGATTAGGTTTAAATTGACATAAAAATCTCTTTACTTTCCCACCTTGCAAGGAAATGGTTGTGTTGCCATCATCTGTAATTGGAATTTCAATAGTTTCAGTGTGACTAGATATGGCTACAAAGGCATTTCTTGCTTCAAGAGCTGTGGTGTACAAGAGTCTTACATATAGTTCTAAATCAATTAGTTCATCCATCCTATATCTCTGCTGCTTAAACTTAGGCTTCACCTCTAAAAAGCTAGATATGTTGGCCATGTCTACAGGTACTGTAAGGGGTTCTTTCTCGATGGCCGCTTGCCACAGCTCCAGAGCCTTGTGCTGTGAGGAGGCCGGCAGGTCTGGCTCCGCAGCAGGTATATTCAAGTTGAGAACAGACATAATATTCCTAAATATTCTATCCTTGTCATTGTTTGGCACTTGAATATGCTTAGAGAGTGCCTCTATCGACAGCTGAAGATAATCTTGTATTTTTCCTGACAAGTATGCACATTGTAATGCTCGGTTAAGAACATGTGAAGCTAGAAACCACCACTTTTCTCTCCGGTAGTCCCACAGCATATGTGTCAACAATGTCAGAGCCTTGCCATAATCAGCTGAGTAAAAGTACTCATTAGCCATCTCCACCACTAGCTGCTTCCTCATACGAGGAGAGTGGAATGTCTTAAACTGTGAGATGGCACAGCCCAAGAAACTGATGATCATTGCTGAGTGGTTAAACACTCTCTCATTATACTGCAGAGCTAGGATGGCTGCTTGTTCTTTTTGTGGGTCGTGGGGGTCAGCACTGAGACGGCCAGGCCTCCATGGTCTCTGCCCATAAAACTCCACAATACCTTCCAGTGGATCAGGGGGAGGGGGGTATGCTGTGGCTTCAGTGCATACAGATCTCATAGCTTGCCTTCTCTTCACTGTGAACTGAGCTGCATGTTGGTAGTAGAAGCCAGGGTGCTGAGACTGTATGGCTGGAAGTCCTGCACGGATAGCTTCATCAAACAACTCTCCAAAGGCACTGTATTGTCTTGCTACCCATGCATAATGTTCAAACAGCAGTTCTGTTGATCCAATACGATTCTTATATCTTTCAATGTGTGACTTGAGTTGTGCTATGGCATCACGTGGCAAATTGAGAGCAAACAGTAATTTACAAAGTTTATAATTGATGTAGCCTGCTACAGTTCTCACTTCATGGGTGTTGGTATCAACAATCCTAGTCTCAAGTAAATTGTTGTAAGCATGCATGTAGTGCTTGTGGGCTGTACTCAAATCTTGTTTCAGCTCATTAAGGTAGCCTAGTTTAAATTGATGTCGCACAAATAAATACTGATGAGTTGTTTTATTGAGATGGTCTCTATGCTGTTTAATGTTTTTAGTTTCATGATGATAATAGTTCTGAGCAATGTCATAAAATGCATTCTCTAGGCGCACAATGTACCCCATGAGGTGATCACTGTGAGGTAGCACAAACAGAGACTTGGACTGTATCTCACAGGCAGCGCACAGAGCCTGCGCCCGCTCGGCGCCCAGCATGTACTCAGAGGGAGGCGGCGACAACCGGCTCTGAATCACGACCACAGCGACGCGCGTTGCGTGGCCTTCCACTGCAGCGCGGATTGATTGCACTTTGGACGCACACTCAATAATTTTTTCATTCCACTGTGGATCATTCCAGTCCATATCGTAAAATATGACCACAACCGCGGGAATTAGAGATACACGCTTATGAATCCAGTTTTTCTTGAGAACTCCCTTCGGGATATACCACTCGTAAGAGTTTCGCTTAGGCTTGACTACAGGAAACTCGAAGGTGTTGTTGAGTAATTTAAAACGCACGGGCGTGCGGTCAGCGCGACGGTTGTTAGAAAACGCATCCCAGATCTCCTTGTGCACGGCATTGTTCACCGCATCGAGCCCAGACAACCCGATCAACGCAAGGGGCTTCAGAATTATCTCGGACGGAAACTCCGTATAGTCACTCGGCATCGTCGCCATTATCGTTACTACACTGACTTTTGTGTCTAACACAATACTAATCGTGGGTTAGTATTTCATTTCATGACATGTATTTTGCGTACGTTATTTTATTATTTTTACAATCTTCAATGCAACTCCCCCATCACTTGCTAAAATTGCCAATCGCTAATGTAATGTCAAATTCAATTGACAAAATGTAGTGACAGAATATTGTGCACTCACGAACGAAAACTAAAAAAAATCATGAATATTTTGATTCTTTCTGAAAAAATATCTCTATTAAACCTCAATACTATTATATAACCAACCAACCAAGAGGTTTGTATTTTCAAACCTCTGAGTATTATATTTACGGGTCAGCACAGTTGTGTCCAGCGATTAATATGAAGTCAACGTCAACACCGGTTTTTTATTGATGAACGAAATATTAAACGTCAAACAAAATGGTAGACAGGACTCGGGAGTTGACACTGTTGACAGTGGTTGACAGGACGGAGCGTACGGTGCAAATCAGTGCAAATAGTAAAATTGTCAGGTTGTCATACTCATTCATTATTTTTTTATTGTAAGTTGAGTTTGTGTATAAATTATTGGATAAAGCCCATTGAATTTCACATTTCATTCGATTTTTCAATTAAGGAAGAATTTGTTGGTTATACTTCTCCAAGTTACTCAATCATTTGTAAAGCTATGGCTTCTCAAGCTTTAGCCTCGCTAACTGCTACTTACACCGATTCTGAAGGCGAGGAAGATATGGAAGATCAAACACCTGAAAAGGAAGAACCTAAAGAAAGTCATTCAGTGCCAACTAGCCCTAAAAAAATTGAAGACAGTAGCCAATCCGCCTCTGCACCTGCATCTCCAAAAAGAAGATTAGTCTCTTATGTGGACGACACAGTGGTGTCTGACGACGAGCCGCTGTCTCCTGCTGCGGAGAACCAGGACGACATGCGGCGCCTATCCATGGAGACGGACACGGACGAGGCCGTGCCGCGCTCAGAGCCCGACGAGTGCGAGGACGGCGTCACCATTCCTCCCGAGCCGCCCGGCAAATGTCCCAAGGAACTCCAAGATTCTATCGCTAAGTTTTACAGCCGAATGTTAAATGAAGGGCTTGATATGAACAGGATCATACAAGATAAGAAGAACTTTAGAAACCCTAGCATTTATGAAAAGCTAATTCAGTTCTGTGATATTAATGAATTAGATACAAATTACCCTCCTGAAATCTATGACCCACTAAAGTGGGGCAAAGAATCATATTACGATGAATTATCCAGAGTACAGAAACTAGAGATGGATAGGAGGGAGAAAGAAAAGAAAGAGAAACTAGCTAAAATAGATTTTATAACAGGAGTAGCTAAGAAATCTGAGAGTGACGATGAGAAGAAAAGGAAGTCTAAGTGGGACCAGGCGGCTCCCAACGTATCCAACAAGCCAACCATCAAGCAACCTGGACTGGTCCAACAACCACTTACCAGCAACGTGACTGGAACTAAGGGAACCATAATCTCAGCATTTGGTTCTTTACCGAAGAAACCAAAACTTTGACTAGAAACAAAACATTCATAACAATGAAGTTTGTGTTCCTGAGTTTTGATTTTATATTGCAGAGACCTATTTGTGTTGTGGTGTATTTATAAAAGTGAATCAAGTACCATCATCATCCACAATCATTAGACACTTACGTGTAGCACATAAGTAATTAAAAACAAATTGAAAAAATTCTGAGTATTTTTTATGTTATTTAGATTTTCTTAGGCCGCTATCCCACTGGTGTTTTACAAGCGTTGGCGGTTGGTGCTTCTCCAACACCTGAGCCAACGTTGCGCAGACGCGACATTAACGACACGACAAATACCTACTGTTCTACCGATACCTCTATCAAATGTCTGAATTCTTGTCGCTTCTATTGTGTGATCACAATTGCAATGTAAATAAATAATTAAAAATTACTACTAATAAACTAAAGTAATACCACATACATACACAGAGTACATTTTTTTATACAGTGAATAATATAATTTAAAAAAAAAATAAGCGACCAGTCGTAACAAGGGTTGCCAATAGTTTTTAAGTAAATGGGGGTCCATTCTCCATTACACGGTCATGCAAGTGTCAATCTAAACCATCAATAATGAATGAAACTTGACTGATAATGAATGAACTTCATTCATTATTGATGATTTTGATTGACGCTTGCATGACCGTGTAATGGACCCCATATATAGAAGTAAATTTACTCTTTAAAGAAAAAACAAATAAAGTACTATTTAACTGAAAAATTAAGTAGATAAACACTATACTGCTACTGTCATTTATTTTGCTAAATTATTTTGTTTTCAAACATATTTTTTTTGTTATTTATTTATTTATTATTAAGGTAAAACCAACAGCTTCTGTGTACAGCATTTTACAGGTAAGGGTAACAATTGGCCTAAGTCCTACACAGTCGATACATTTATTCCTAAACTTATATTTCGGACAAAGTCCATACACAGAACTTAAAAACTAGTGTTAGTACTTAAAAGAACCGGAAACAACTTTTTACGTATTATACGCCACAGCCCACAAGGGCATGCAGGCGTACCCAATGCTCCAGTATGGGACTGTCCCACCTGTCCGCTAGCGCTATTGTCTTCAGGATAACGATGCTGTTGTGTGTGATGTTTGATGTTCGTTTCGAATGTTGAAAAACGGATAGCAAAATTTTAACAATTTTGTAAATATATATGCTCATGGCATTATTTTTACCAATTCTGTAATGTGGATTATCCACATAAATTATTATTAAAATTGTACATAATTATAATAATTTCTTCATTCAGGTTATTCACGTGTTACAAAGTTTATGCAGTTTTGTCTATGAAACTGAAAAAATGCTTATAATAATATAACGTAACTAACATTTAGGTTCCCTAATTAAAACAGCTGTACGCTAAAATTTAAATGATTAGAAATAAAGTACAATACAGTATTATAAATAACGGTTGTTAATGGCAACCCTGCAACTGACGGCGCCCGTACACGAGCATGACATATCTATATAAACACAACAAACCTTTGTTTGTCGCGAAGTTCGTCGATACTCGTTTCGCGTCATTTCAATTCGCGTCCATCTGACGCAGTTGCGCACAGTTTGTGTCGTAATATTGTTGTTATTTACATTGTGAAATGGCCGAGGCGCCCGAGAGCGAGCCCATGGCATCGTCAAGCGTGGGCGCGGTCAGACCTGACGTGAAAGATGACGACGAGCCGTTGACTAAAAAACGTAAAATTACTGACAAAGAGGGGAGCGACAAGCTCGAGCACAGGTTGGGGGGCATCCTGTGCTGCGCAGTTTGCCTGGACCTGCCTCCGGCGGCCGTGTATCAGGTATTTTAAAACAGCTGGTAGTGTCGATGCTCGCATCAGCTGTTTTACAAATTTTCCTTTGTTACGTAAGCAGCTGGGCCTTCCGCCTCAGCTCACGGCTAAGATCCGCGTCGTGGCGACGCCTACACGACGTCGGTTTATCGCTCACCAGTTGAGTAGTAGAAAGAATGGCGTCAATGTATAAATTATTAAATCATTTGGTTGTCATTGTAAAGTTGCCACAGCTAAGTCCCTGTGATAGCCCTTTGTTATGGCTGCTGTTACCTAGTATTATGGATTGTGTTCATTTATTTTATTATTCAATTAGTCAATGTATGTGTGCCCTATGACCTGTTTGTATGTATTGTGTACATAATCAGAGCAAATTGTCAGTACATGTAAGAGTTAAGTATTTGTGATATTGTATAGGATAACTAGAATGTATGGTCAATAGTGTAGCAAGTAAACTTAGCCTGTATACACTCTTGTAACATTTCACTTTAATAAAGAAATGTTTGAGAGATTTACTTCTTTCTTTATTCAGAAATCCCCTTTACAATCCTCATCCCCATTTCTGAAACATCCTTGTTGATTTACTAAAAGCTTAATATTACTTATATATCACATGAATATATTTTATCATTTTGAGAGTCAAGAGTTTGTCACATCATATTATTATGTAACTTGTAAAAGATATACTTAGTCTGAATTTCTAATATAATATTCAATTACTTATTTTTTTTAATTATTGAGAAACAATAATTCTTAGTAACAAAAAAAAATCATGATATAAATGTTATTAATATTAAATATTTAGAAAAAGAAATCATTTGTCAATAAGTCAAAATTAAAATCAGTTGTTCAGCATTCTTAACCTTTTTTTTCTGTTACAGCAGTATTTATTATGTAGTGTTTGATTACAGGAGGCACACGCAATCACGGCCAGAGGTAGACCATGTAGCACACACACATACATAGCATTTTTATGTCTCTGATATATCTACTTCAATGCAAGAGAGGCATTGTTTCTGAAAATTTTATTCCATTTAAAAGAATTATTTGGTTTCCAACATTAAAAGACCCTTACACCTGTCACCTACCTACATTGTAGATATTAGTAAAGTACACAAACAAATAACTGTTTTACAAGAGATGTAGTGCCGGCCTCCACTGCGCTGAACTGACACAGGCCTTGTATTGCAGTGTAGCAATGGGCACTTGATGTGTGCGCCCTGCTTCACGCACCTGCTGGCAGACGCGCGGCTGCGTGACGAGGCGGCCACGTGCCCCAACTGCCGTGTGGAGATCTCCAAGGCGACGGCATCACGCAACCTCGCCGTGGAGAAGACGGTGTCAGAGCTTCCGTCCGAGTGCAAGTTTTGCACGCGCGTGTTCCCGCGGCACTCGCTGCAGCACCACGTGGAGAACACGTGCGACGACAGGTGACGACACTTGGCTTATTTTATCTACTTCGTGTCATAACACATACATCTCTCGTTATCGCACTACAATACTCTAGTAGCGTTGCTGGCACACGTTTATGGACAGACGTTCGTTACTTTACGGCGCACATAAATATTTTAACATTTAAATTAGATTAGAAAGATTATACTTGAAGCGAAAAGGGGACAGTAGGTAATTTGTAAGGCTCCGCTCGTGAGTTGTGAGCGAGGCAGCTGCGCAGTGGCGCCAGACGTTTACTAAACGAGGCTACATATTTGTTCCCCCAGGAAGTTCAAGTTCTCGCAAATCGTAGTCGATCCGTGCCCCGACAGGCGCTACTACGTCGATAGTTTGGTTCGCATTGTGTCCAGCGTGTACTGCCTGGTGCAGCGTGTGTTGCGGCGCAGCGCGGCGCCGGGGCACGCGCGCGCGCCGCCCAAGCGCCGTAGGGTTCGCAGGTGTGTCCGCGCTCCACTAACGTACTACCATAGTGTCGCTTGTAACACCTGGTGTAATGCGAACCGAACTCATCGCCTGCATTTAGCTTGATTCGTGTACTATTATAGCAAGTCGGAAATAACCCAGTCTTATCAGGTGGCTTTTATATCCTAACGCATGATGGATTGGAGCTATTCATTTTCTTATAACATCTCGATATCCTACACAATTGTACGGATCCGTATCAGGCTGCTATGCTATTCTAAACCAGTCTATAGTATCTAACGCTAATGGCTTGGCGTGGCGTGAGCCGTGTCTGAAAGCGCTGGTGTGGCGCAGGCTGACGAGCTGCCGCTTCGCGTGCATCGGCTGCCCGTGGCGAGGGCCGGCGCACGAGGGCGGCGTGCACGAGGCGGAGTGCGCGCACCCCAGCAAGTCGGCGGCCGACGTGGTGAGCGTGCTGGCCGAGCGCGACAAGCGGTACAAGGAGGTCTACAACCAGGTGCTCGACCTGCTCTCCTACGAAAAAATTACCTTTAATGGTGAGTTTATACCGCAACATGTCAAACACATCCCAAACTCATATGATCCCTTCCGCGGCCACAGTGAGGGGTAATGGAATGACACGAACTCGTATGATGCCCTATTATCTACTCTATCTTAACAACACTATTAAATATATTGTTTGTGTCCTATGCGTGTAAGATGCAACCAAGTCATTCTTTTAACTGGGCCGTGCGTAAGCCAGGCCGAGTGCCGCAACTTCAACCGCTTCTTCAACAAATCCAATCTCAGATCAATGGATTTGTCGAAGAAATCGTTGTTGACCTGTCACCTTAAATTGATTGGTAATAGCTTTGTATTCGTGAAGCACGCAATCTTTGTTGGAAGTTTAGTGCTCCCAGATTGCGAATGAGCTCAAAGGTTCAATAAACAAATTATACTAAAGATTGACAACACAGTTACTAAGAATGCGTTAGACGTCGCAGCTATAACAAATGAAATAAGTTCGACAACGGTGTCCTTAAAGTATAATTATGACTGGCAGTGACATATCTGACCAAAAGCAACAACAAGGTCAACAGAGTAAACTTTAAAATGATTTTTGATGCAGTCACATCATTAGAACTCTTCAACATGGTTAAAGACATGGGTCAATAAATCTTTTACTGGTTATGACGAAATTCCCCTGATAATAATATTAAAGATAATATTGACGTATTGGCAACTCGACCTGCATTGTTTTATAATGAGTGTATTTAGGAAGGTCTGTTCCTTGACTAAATAGTTTAAGATCGCTTGTGTACATCCAATTTTCGAGAAAGGTTCTAAAACAGTTTGTTGGAATTACAGACCTATTCTAATGTCGCCTGTATTATCTCAGATCATAGAAAAATAATGACAGATAGCATGAAGCATGTTAAAATAAGCAGAACATAAAATGACCTACATTTGAATAGGTACCAAAAAATGTTTAAGTACCAACAGTGCTATTGCGGCATTAATAGACTAAGTTGTCTGCAATTTGAATGAAAAGACATGATATTCTGCTGGCTATGTTAGAACATTATGATGTACGGGATATATTGGGAATGGGAATACATTGTATTGAAGCTATTTACATAACAGACTTTAGTATAAAGAGATAAAGTCAGTAGTGGATGGATGGAAACAATCTAGAGTCTAAAATTAATACTTTGTTAAAAGCTTTTGAAAACTTAATATAAATAAAATTGTCTGTATAATCTCGTCAGATCTTATGCTAGCTACTTACTTGTAGTCGACTGAACAAAGTACCTACTCACAATCAATCAGAACATTGGCTTCCAGCATCCGCGCCTCTAACTAGTTTCGTTTACATAAGGAGAGTGACGAAACGCCTTATGTAAACGAGGCTTAATCCCTGGCACGTTGTGTCGCCTGTTACGTCGAGGCTTGAGAACAGAGCGCACTAACTACCTTAACGAAGAATGTGTCGCAGACCTTCAGCTGAAGCCGTACCGGACGGAGGAGTTCCTGCACAAGCTTTACTACGAGACATCGCGATTCTCCGCCTTCGGCCACCAGTGGGTGGTGAAGGCCTTCGTGAACAAGAACCAGCGCGACCCTACGCAGAGCTCGCAGCGGGAGATCACCTATCAAGTAAGGATCAGGCAGACTGTCTACCCTCGGAATACTAGCAACTCGTACGCAGGTAGAACCCGAAGTGCCACCAAAATAATCCGCAGTTTAGGACCTGACAATGAGCAAGCACATTATTATTCGCATTTTCAATGGAATACTCACGTATCAGTTGAGTGTACAGCAATAGGTACTTGATGCCGTAGGAAGTCTTGGTCACGTCGCCTATCATGATGTTGATCAACAGAACCCTATGGGATAAAAAGTGATTTGAGTGGGTGAAGTGATTTTCACGATTGTGATTTGTACAAGTTGAAGCAATTTTTGAGCTGTAGCTCATCACTTTTGCCATCCATACTGCTCTAGGTGTAGCGAAACGGGTAAAACCCATTTTTTCCTTCTTAAGTTGCCCTTTGCGCTCCAGGTCTACGGAAACTCTTTCAAAACATCCCGCAGCCCTAGGTAACAGGCCCCAGTGGGCCTCGTCCATTCTGCTGACATTTCTTTGAGGCGCGCGTGGAACACTCACTATCAACGTGCGTCAGAAGAAAAGTGAGGACGCCGTGGCACCTTTCTAGAGAGGAGACTTATCACCGCGATTGTGGCCTTTCCAGCGTTGGGTTGTTGCGACTCGTCTCCATACTGCACTGCAAAATTCATGCCTATTACTTAAATCCATCTTTATTATGTTGCTCATTGTGGCAGGACCTTGAAATAAAAATTTTCAATTGGTTTCTATGTCCAACGTGTCGAAAAGGCTTGTAGAGTAAGTCGGGTAGGCCTCTGTCCACAAAAAAGTGCATATACGTAACAGATACTGGAGCAGCATAATGCGGTCAGATTGCCCTGCAGTTGATCCTGAAGAGTAAGACGGTGAGCGGCCTGTCGGTGCAGTGGGTGGTGCTGCGCGGGCCGTACGGCGAGGCGCGCCTGCAGCCGCGCGTGTGCACGCACACGTTCCACGACGCCGCGCCCGACGCCGCGCCGCTGCCGCTGCCGCTGGCCGACGACGCCGACACCAACCGCCTGCTCTCCAACAAGGCCATACACTTCAGGTGACACAACGCACTCAGTCTGTCCGCACGGCGAGGCGCGCCTGCAGCCGCGCGTGTGCGCGCACACATTCGCGGTACTACAATCATCTTACTGAATCATTCGCTGGTCTTTATCACATTAAATAAACTTTTAAATTGATTTCATTTTCGACATCGCCAATATCATCATATATGACTAGCATGACAAGGCATACAATGCATAGAAAAAAAAATTACTCAACAACAGACAGAGTGGCTTTCTGTCAGTGTAACATAAGTAACATTACACGGACCTGTAAAAAAGTATTATTATTATCACAGTAAATAATTTTTCGTTGATGAATCTACGCCTTGCGTAATGGCACCGTACTGATACACTAATGCATTTTTTACAGATTACTCCTGACCACCGGCTAACAGAAAATTAACATAGCGGTAGATTTAAAAAACATGATAATCTCACCAACTAACCATAGACTATTCTGTAAAGATCACACTGAAACCTTCCCTTGCATCGGGTGAATAATTGACGGGCTAAGTTTTCACGATGAGATCTTTGCAAAAGAGACCGATTCTATGATGCACTTGGCAGTAAGGTTCCTCCTCAAAGGAACTGCGTCGCCAGTCGCACCGCATCATATGACAAGGTTCTAGAAGAGTGCTTAAAGTTTTCGTCTTCTTCTCTACGACATGGTGACCATGTACCTCACCACGTCGTGGAGTAGAACTCTGCTGCTTAGTGGCTCTGTGTGGGATATATACGAGTCAGCTGTACCATGATATTATGCTCTAAAGTTTATTGTAATAGTCGTTTTTTTACGTAATTTCCACCATACAACTAACAACTTTAAGCGGATGTACATTAAGTTGATTTCAGAATGACTTGTGTTAATGAAAATGCCATAATTTGTTTGTAGTTGTAGCAGAAACAAAATCTGTTGTTGAGTTTTCGTAGCGTCTATGCAATTAGCAGCATGATATTGTCTGCGTTGTTACAGCTTACTGCTGCTTTTTTTTATTTTTTATTATCCAATAATGTCCCTTTTCTGAGCGAGGCCTCCTCCAAGTCCTGCTAGAACGTATACATAGTGCATGATAAATGTTGTGTCTCGTTTGCAGGCTCATAATGTTCCTGTCGTCGAAGTGACGCGCCGGCGCTCCGGCTCGCCCGACCGTTTTGTACCGCTTTACACTCATAGTGCGATTACCAAAGAGCAATGCAATCATGCCACCCGCAACACATACACGTTTCCTTTGCAGATCAATCCAACAGCAATGCAACTCGAATTATCTCATTCCCCGATCCATAGTCAGTACTGCACAACAGTTTGATCTATTTGTAATATCATATTCATTTATCTGGTGTATCCGAGTCGCTAAATAATTAATGTACATGTTGCGATTGATCTTGCAATCACTGATCACGATCCACTTTCATTCTTCGCTTTTTACAACATTTATATAATATTATTTTTGCTAACGTTATTTCATTTTTTCTTTTTAAATTAATGGTAAAACGAAGCAAAATTCTAAAGGCAGGTGTTTGAGATTATCTTTGAGTACAAATTTACATTTATTGGGGTTATATTCGATGGTGGAGTAAGTGTTGACTTATAGATATTAATGACTAGTATCAGCTTTGCGCTTGAGAAGACGTCTGATGCGGTTACTCTGGACGTGACAATGGCTCTTCATAAAAATCTCATCAGCGTGTTAAATCTTCATAGATTATTAAATAAGCATCTGAAGTGAACTGTTATTGGAACCTAATTGTGAACGAAATCTGAGTGGCTGTGTCGAATACGCACATTGTTATTTGTGTCTGTATATTTGGTAATGATGGCCATCCAAATGTATATATATATTTATATTTGGTAATGATGGCCATACAAATGTATATATATATATTTATATTTGGTAATGATGGCCATACAAATGTATATACGTATTTATATTTGGTAATGATGGCCATACAAACGTATATATATATATATATTTATATTTGGTAATGATGACCATCCAAATGTATAAACCATTTTGAAGAGTCGTGTTTATTATAAATCTTATGTATTTTCGCGTGACTTTTTAGTTCGGCTCATGACTGTATGTGTAATCAATTAAATTATTATTTTTAAACGTAACCTTGGGGCCAGGTTGCAACAATAATTTTATATAGCGAATTACTTTTATTTACAAATAGTCATAATTTTGGGTTTCGATTAAAGTGCTAAGTTATTGATTAAATGTGTTTTTCATTCAACCCTTTACTGGCGGCCTTTAACAGCTCCCCAACTTTTGTATCCTAGCTTAAAAGTGTATGTATAATCAAACATCAGTAAGCCACTTTCGCTTCCGACGCTTTATACGTGCCCATGTAGGCCTATTTAATGTACTATGCGCTGCAAATAAGAATAGGGAAGCCAATAACCTCGATCTGTCAAATGTTGGTTGAAAAGTACGCTTTGCAAAGAAAATTTATTTGCATCTCAATATGGTTTTTTTTTGCTTTGTGTTAAGAGTCTTGTTAAACCTAGGTGAAGTAAAAAAAGTTATTGTTTAATCTAAATTATGCTGAATATACAAGTCATAATTAGTTTAAAAAAAAACTATTTTCTTTCTTATTTTCATTTTTAGGAACAATTCGCCTTCTATTTGCCGCTACTCAGACACTTCACACAATGACGCAGAGATGAGCAAAATTGAAGAATTTGATTCTGATTAAACTTTTTTCGTTTACGATTCGCAAACAATTTTTTTTTTATTGTTTTGCTCACCCTACGAGGAACCAATTTCTTCGATTTGAAAGTATGGCGCCACAACATCGCGTAAAAATCGATCCTATTCTTATTTGGAACGCATTTTATATTGAATTTTTTCGAACTTTCTCTACTGTTCGCCCAGTTACTTTAGGTTTGGATTCGTCTTAAGCAAATATAAAGATAAGCTTTTACAGACGCCACTAAATATTACGACAAATAAATACAACCTCATGGATTTTTAAAATAACAGCGCTATTACTGAAAATGAACGGATTTATTAGACTATTGAACATCTCGTATGGCTCTGCTTCAGTAGGGCTTGTGTCGGTTCACGTGCAGTTTGTTGAGCGACTGCGACATCTTCCTGGAGACGCGCTCGTCGCCAGCGCCACCGCCCCGCGCGCCCAGCTCGCCGCCCCACGCGCCCAGCTCGCCGCCCCACACGCTCAGCACGCCGCCCTCGCCCGTCGTCACCAGTATGTCGCGCTAGGAGTACAAGCACAACTCACGTCAACACTAACCTACCACAGAGCGCGCAATCGCGGAGCCGTGATGAAACATTCGTGGCTGTGTTAGCACAAGTTTAGGGCATTGTTAGCACTACTACTGGCTACTGGGGCAAGCGGGGATAAAGGTGACGCTCACTGATATGCTTGACTTGTATGAATAGTGTTGCTGCTGGGACTTGGGACTGTGTGAGATCATGACTACGACTGACATGACTATGTAAACTGTGGTGTGTGGGCCCACGTTTATTCAAGTGAAGACTCGTTAAATGAGTGTCTTTTTCAATACAAGATCAAGATGTATTTTCTTTCATAATATGTATTTTAAATCCTATAAATTATTTTATGACCTAACCAGAAGTAATATCACACTATAGTTCGTATAAAAATTGACCTAGTCACTCATCGCAATTTAGTTAATTTCGTGGCACTTTAGAGCGTGGTATCGTGTAAAGCAACTGTAGGAAAATATTGACTAGCTTTTGCCAGCGGCTTTTCCCACGAAAATAAGAAATATAGGCTTATGTTACTCAGTGATAAAGTAGCTTTCTACTGGTGAAAGAATTTCGAAAATTGGTTCAGTGTTTTTTGTTAAATCTTAACATACAAACAAATAATTTCCTCTTTATAATATTAGTTTAGACTAGGCGAAGTTCTACTAAACAAAAGTCCCTATTGTACGTATGTTAGAACACATACAGATATTAAAAGAACTTACGTCCTTATCGTACCAGCTGCAGCGCACCACCTGCTTGTTGTCGCCGAAGTTCGTGCTAGGCTGCAGCTTCCTGTCCGCTATCGTCACCGAGCGCAGCACTTGCCTGCAAGTTCAACATAACATAAGCTAATTATACGGGAACTGCACCATCTTAACCGGAGCTCAAGAGCAGAACTGTAATTTGACCTAATTCTTTAGCATTTTAGTAGTGCGTAAATGAGAGGGACGCCTCGCCTGTAGTGGGAAAATACAGGCAGGTCGGTTATTTAGTTATCTACAGGTAATTTCAACTACGTCCAAATAGGACTTCATGTAGGTTTAGTTATATTTGAATTATATTGTTTGTTTGTGGCTTGAGTAGGTATGCAGTCAGTATCGTAACTAGGTGTGGGTGAAGCGGCACCTCGCACCTAAAGGGACCTCGCGCAAGTTAGGTCCCACGTCTAAATTAGTCCACGCTACGCCTCTATATGCATTTGTAGCGACATCTATGGCGTCACATAAGAAGAAAAATTTCGAAATCCTGCATCGCGTAACTAGTTCTCCACGCGATTTAAACACAACAGCACAAAATCATCTTTCGAGCAGTTTAGTTACACAGCACTTTGAGCATAGGTATCTTACCCATTGCCTTCGTAGGAGCCGGCCAGCAGCACCGGCGTGTCGTCTACCGACGTGTACGTGTCCACCAAGTAACAGTCGTCCGCTTTACTTCTCTGCAAATCATAAGCATGGATTGATTTAAAATGTCATAATAAGTGCGCTTTTGTGTCGATCAAATGATCACCACATTCATAATTACATGAATTGACCAAAGATACTTTATGACTTTTGTAAATCTACAATACAGCAAGTTGGAGATCTAATAAAACACTGAGAATAGTATAGTTTGATGCAAGCGGCCTGCTGTAATTGAAGCCGCGACTGCCAAAGAAATATCTTAATCATTCATTACTATATTATGTTTATGACATTGATTCATTATTAGGGCATTAATTTGTCCACTTGCATCAGAGTGTGCGATTTCAGTTTTCAAACAGCTCACCTTGATACTCCTCGAAACTTTGTCTCTAGTGAAGCTCCTGAGCATATCCCCACTGTCGGCATCCCACAGCTGCAGGTCGTTGGACTGCGTGATGCAGCCCACCTGCTTCTCATCCAGCCACGACAGCTTTTCCACCGAGTTCTCCACGTTCAGGGAATATGTTAGCGCATCGTCTTCCGTCAGCTCCATCACGTTGAATATGTTGAGGAGTCCATCCAGGGAGCCGGTGGCTAGTATCTCTGTTTTTGTTTTATGAAATTTAACCTGGATTTAAGGGTTTTTGTTCTTAGTTGTGTAATGTATGGTGATAAAGTCAAGTTAACTTAGACGCCTGCTGGTGTCTACCGCTGATATGTGACTTGAGTTATAATTTGGGAAGATAGTGGTCAGAATAGTTAATAGTTGAAGGGGAAAATCTACAAATCCGTGATAAGACCTGTCATACTGTATGGATCAAAATGTTGGGCTGTGGAAAAGACGGATGAAAAAAGATTCCACGTAGCGGAGATGAGAATGTTGAGAAGGATGTGTGGTGTGACGAAAATGGATATAGCGAGAAATGAGTATATTAGAGGAAATTTGAATGAGGCACCAGTGACTTAAAGTTGAAGGGGAATTGTTTGTCTTGGTATGGTCATGTAAAGAAAGATGAAACGCATGTTAGGTACTAAAAGAGTTATGAACATAGCCATGGATGGATGGAGAAAGAGAGAGAGGCCAAAGAAAAGATGGATGTGAGTTATCAGCATAGATGCTCCAAATGTAAAAAAAAACCGGCCACGTGCCAGTCGGCCTCGCTAAGTGTTCTCCCATACCCGACCGGATCCGTGTTCGGCGCCGTCGGATACATCATGCATATGTCAATAGCATGTACAATGTCGTTCGTAAGTGTCAAATATATATGTATGCTGACGATACTTGTCTAGTTTATGCTGACAAAGATTTAAATTTAATTGAAAGCGCTATCCAGGAGGATTTAACTAATATTATCAAATAGGCTCATGACAATGGCATCATAATTAATATAA
This sequence comes from Mythimna pallens, assembly GCA_961205895.1. NCBI lineage: Eukaryota > Metazoa > Arthropoda > Insecta > Lepidoptera > Noctuidae > Mythimna > Mythimna pallens. The sequence continues at coordinate 23,070,003 of OY540842.1, read as the reverse complement.
ACAAAACCAAATTTATGCTTAAACAGTAAAAAAACCGAACGTCCGCCGCTCATAGTGGGGGGAGTGACGATGTGTGAGTGTGCCAATATTGAGGTGGTGGAGGAATACAAGTACTTGGGTTTAGTCATAGATAACAGCTTCTCATGGAAAACACACATTATACAATTATGTGACAAACTCAGGTATGTGCTTGTGAAGTTCCATCACCTTAGTTTTGTGCTAGATAGGGCAACATTGTACATGATTTATTATGCGCTGGTGGACTCACTGCTGTCTTATGGGCTGGCGTGCTATGGTAATATGTTTAAGACATACTTAGATAAAATAAAAAAAATTACAAATTAGACATAAAACTATTAGTAGATAAAAATACAAAAAAGCGTTGTAAAATTGGTGAGTAGAAAATTTATTTTTGGAATGTAAAATACTGCCGGCTCATGAGAGGGTGGTGTTAGCAATAACTTTAGAACATTATAATAGTGATATATATAAAAATATTATTGTACGTACGAGATCTCAGAAGACAAATAATATGAAAAGGTTTGTTGTACCCAATTGTAATAACTATTATGGTCGAAGATGTAGAAAGTTTTTAGTTCCAACCATTTTTAATAACCTTCTAGTCAATATAAACAGCTGTATTACAAAAGCGTCTAAGAAATATAAGTAAAAAAAAAATAAGTAGCTCTTCAATGAATTTTGTGAAACCCTTAGTGCTGAGGATATTTAGAAAGTGTTTATGAATGTGTATGTGCTAGACAAAAGGAGCTACATCTGCCAATAAACTGCTTTGCAGTTTGGCAGAGGTAATATTTACAGTGATATTTAACACTGTAAATATTACCTAGTATTTCTGAGAATAAAGTATTTTTCATTTTCATTTTTTTTCATACATCATGGTATATTTTTTAACTGCTAATGTAATCGTAAAAAAATATTTATTGTGATAAAATTACAAATTAACCATTTTGGATGTTTTCCTTTACTAGGAAACTGCTGTGAGACCTTGCTTCTTGCTAAAGGTATTGATGCCCTCCAGAGTGTCAAAATATTCGGTATAAATGGGTGTATCTTTTCATTGTGTTGACTTAGAGATGTTTTTCACAGTTTGAAAGAATTGCAAGCCTGTGTATCTGTGCTGCGCAATTGAATTGCATGGGGGTCGAAAGGCACCGATGATAGATGAATGAACTTTGGGAAAGCTAGCAGTAGGCTTAAAAAAAAACATTTGTTTCTGTTACCTGTGTGATATCATCAGTGTGTGAGTTCCAGTACCCTCCCAGTGGTTTGGTGAGGCGGTTGTCCCAGAACACCAGGTAGGCGTCATCCTCCACCAGCTGGCTCCCAGCACACAGGACCCGGCCATTACAGGATATGTCCATACATTCATATGGCCTGACTAGCTCTTCCTCATTATCTGAAAATACAGAATATTTTTGTTAGTTCAAACAAATTTTATTTAATCTAGATTGTAAGCCACTGCTAGGCAAAGCTTCCCTTTCCTTTTTCCAAAACTTTCCAGTCTCTGGGCAAGTTTTTCCCACAAATATCATATCAATCATCATACCAAACTAAACTTTGTGTTTAGGTAGGATGATGTAAGCTTGCAGTATTAAATATAAGACCATTTATAAGCTCCCAAGAGGTATGGCATCCACCAAGTTGTAATACACAAATAGATCAGTCTAAATGGGATTTAAGATTTATGTTCACCAAGGCCTCCAGTTATTAATAGAAATATATGCAAGTAAATCAATCACCTTTATACTCCTGCACACAACTGCCACTTTTTCTAGTGTCCCACAGTTTCACAAGTCCATCCTGCCCGGCTGAGTACACAAGGTGGTCCTCTTTAGGGTCACAGACAACTTCTGTGAGAGCTTTTTCATGTCCACTGAGTCGACATACTTTTTTCAGGGATGTGTTGTTCAGCTGATACACTTCTATGCTGTTGTCTGAGAGACTCACTGCTAGTTTTAATGATCTGCAGATTTCAATTAAATAAAATTAAAGAACACTTGTCACTCTTCAACATGTGATTTTTAAATAAGTAGCTATAAACCGAATAGATAAAAGATCCTTGATAGATCACAATCATCACAGTTTCACTTAAAACATACAAAAGCATGACTTATTGGTACTTTGCTTAGGTAAAGCATATTCGATTACGTACAGCAATTTAAATAATATGACCAATATACTTACTTTGTAGCGTGTAATTTGTTTATGTATGATTTCTTAAGTGATACTGCACTTTCTGTTATTAACTTGTATTTCTTTTGGAACTGTTGATCTAGAACTTCAGTTTCCACAGTATCTCTATCGACTTCTTCATTATCAACTATATCAGCCATTTTTTGGACGGCTTCGTCAGTATTATCGTTTTCACGAGGCAAATTAAATTCAGTTTGTGGCAGTTTGTGGTGTAAACAAACATGTTTCGTTTTATTTTGAGGTTATGTTGTCCGGATGACAGACATGCTTGTTTGACATTGACAGCTTGTTCATTTTTTTTTTAGAGCAGCCTTGTTCATGTGCGAAACGTTCGGATACACCAATGCGAAAAACGCGTTATCATTTTGCAATTATCGGTTTTTTGGAAAATAGAGTAAAATCCGTATAATTCCAAAGGCAAGTAGAAAAAAAGCATTCTTCGCAAATACGGTTTATTTGATAAACAAAATATTTATATTATTTATTATTACAAATTCGATAATAATTGGTACCACATTCTATGAAAAGTGTCTAGGGGTCTTTGCCAGTTAGCTTCGGTCCCTCGAACACCTTCCAAAGGTCCAGAATCTTGCAGGATTCCAGGGTCCTGAGATATATAAAGTGCAACGATATACATATTAATGTTCTCTTTTCTTTGGCATTGGCAAAACCTTAGTCTCTTGCGTGCGCATACTACATGATTATATAAAATCTTCTATTTAATTAATACAAAATACATTACTTGTAGGTCGTTCTGCGATGCGCACCACGATATCTGGGTCCAACGCGTTCTATGTCTCCAGCGGCCAGCCGAGTGGCCAGAATTTTTAGAGGTATCGGAGGAATGTTGTTCAGCTCAGTAGTTGTATCAGAAAACGCCCAACGGATGTAGCGCTCCATGCGGATATGATCTAGAAAAACAACGTGCATTAAGGTGAAAGCGCTAGGGTAGCACGGGAAACTCAAACTTATATTTTTTGCATTTTGTAGTGAGTCAATTTGTATGTTGATTTAAAATATGATTCGCGGGCGTTATACGTTATAGTCATTAAAATAATCATTACAAGCCTCTCAGTTCGCCTTACCCAATTGAATGGCTATTTCGAAAAATCATTCAGATTGTGGTTGCATATGACGGAGAATGTTTAGAATTACCAGATAATTAATTTACTCATATTCCAGCAAAATAAATTATTATTATCATATTTCCTTTATTTATTGTATATACATATAAATTACATTTTTAAATTTTTTTTTTCGTCGGTGTCACCTAACGCGAGCCTCCTAAGGTGTTATTATCATTATTTTAATGGCGACTAAAACAGATGATATCTAGTCCGAAAAACTGCCCGATAATTCATTACGGACTGCTGTATATGTTCAAATCGCGCGGAGAACACTAATACCGCGATGCAGGATTTTGTATCTTTTAATTCTAATGTGGCACCACAGATGTCGCTATTACTCAACAAAAATCCTAAACAGACTTTGTCTGTTTCCAGTAGTCTCGTGGGGACGCTGATGATGATGATGATGGATGGTGGTTATTCAAATTTATGTTTCCTGTTTTATACTTACATTTTTTTTTTGCTCCACCAATAGCAGAATCGTCTCAAAATTTCTTTCGTTACTTTATATTAATATATATATATATATATATATATCATATTAAATATATATGTATGTTTATTTTAATTATATGTATACTTTTTTTTAAATCTTGTTTTTTGTATAAAATTTTCTTTTTATACACCTGCCACATTTTCTCTTCATCACCCTAGGTTGACTGGTAGAGAACGTCTAAGGCATTAAGTCCGCCTTTGTACTTTATGTTGCATGAAGATTAATAAAATAAATAAATAAATATTTAATTAAGTAAATACCTATTTTATGTCATTACCAATGGCCGGATCGACGATAGCAAACGCCCGCTTGACATTCTCGACAGTAACAGTCTTGTTGGCGACGTGCTTCCCGCCGAGCTCTGCGACCACCTCACGTATGTACTTGTCCTGAGCCAGCTGCCGCTGACGGAATAGCTCACGGGCGAACTCTACGCGGTCGAAGCCTTCTTCATTCTGGGGAATCGATCAAAATTGACATATAATTAATGTGTTGAAACTATTCGACTAACAGACAAAACAAGGCTCTAATAAACTGTGGGCTCGATGTTAACAAAGTTGTATGTAAGAATAGAATAGAATAAACTTTATTGTACACCATAAAAGTAACACAACTTATACAAGTTATACATAAACTTAAATCTATGTGTACCATGGCGGTCTTATCGCTAACAGCCATATCTACCAGACAACCTTAGGATGGATCGTAAGAACTTAAATAATACAAAGTAGTAGTAGTGTCTATCGTAAATCATTATCATTTCAGCCGAAAGACGTCCACTGCTGGGCATGCACTAGTGAATATCTCCCTCCAGTTGGCAACTGCAGCAACCAGCGAACTGGCGGCCATCGCCGAAGGCTTGGTGCGAGTTTTTGTTCACACTCGATTGTGTTAACGTATTACAAAAAAAAAAGAATATTTCCGTTATTCAGACATCGCTTATAAAACTTAAGTACAAATTGCGCGATCGATTACGTTAAAAATAGTCGCAGTTACGCTAAGTTAAGTTCATTAGTCCACCTTGTGGACGCGGAGTCCTATATAAGCGATTCAACGCGAACGCGAAGCGATGCGGCGCGGATCGAACAAATTTTTAATCTCTATTGTGGTGACCTACGAGATCAACCATACGCACGTGCAAACACGCACGTGGGTGCGGTGCGGCGACGAGCGAAGCGAAGCGGACACAATCAGTTGGTTTGATAATTTCGAGCGAACTATTGAAGCGGCGACTTTGCGCGACGTATAACAAAGCCGCCGTTATCGCGACAAATTCGCGTGAACTGCATCGGATTGCTTTGCAACCGTAGTCGCCATCTAGTTCCAAACTAAGTAGAGCTTGTGGTACTAGACAACTGATATACTGAACTGAAAATACTTATATATTTCTAAATAAATACATTTTATAGATAAATTACACCCAGACACAGAACAAAAGATCGTGCTCATCACACAAACATTTGTCTTGGGTGGGAATCGAACCCACGACCTCCGACATAGCACTCAGGGCTACTAGCTGACCACTAGACCAACAGACCAGATAAATCTAATTTAGTGTTAGTACCTCTTGAAACAGTTTATCCAGGTTGATGTCATTGTTGTTGATCTTCAGTTTGAGCTGCTTGCGCACTACATCCATCAGATTCTTGATATCCACTTCACTCTTCAGCGGGAACGTTGCTTTTGCTATCTTCTCGAATTCCTCAATTGTTATCGTCTATGTGGAAAGGAAGATTTAAATTCATCAAAATTAGTCTACCGACGTAGTCGGGATGGCAAACTAGATATACAAGAAGTTTTTATAGAAGCTTCAGCTGCGAGCTTGGTTACGAGAACACAAGTGGAGCTGGTGGTTTTCGGCACAGGGTTGCAGGTAAACCAAGCAGGCCATATCATACCTCCTGGTCCTTGCTTTGCCTGTAGAGGCTGTCGCGCAGCGCCTGCCAGTGGCGGCGGTGGCCCCAGTAGATGTGCTCGCTGAGGTGGCCGTGCAGCACGCCCCAGAACAGCTTCACCTGCGGCTCGTCCAGCATCTGCTCCGCGCCCGCGCACAGGTTGTACGCCCACTCCGCGCGGACTGATGGCTGGCCGTATCTACCAGCAGGGAAACGATAAGTCAATGCAAAAGTTCGGGAGAAATAACGATCTTATTCTGACTTCGAGCGTGGCTGTAGTTAGGTATGCCAAGATATATTTAAAATAGATAAAAGGAGCACAAAGAAAAGTACAATATGAGAGATGTTATGCTAGTTATAAGGCAGTACCAAAAACAAATGACTGCTATTACGAAAACCAAATTCACCGACATACAACTCACTGCTTCAACTGTTGTCTTTAGAAGCGTCTACCACACTTAACAGCACACTAGCTAAGTCCCCACCTGTCCTCAAAGTACTGCGTGACGTAGTGTTGCATGGACACGTCCTGGCTGTCCCTCTTGCCGAGCCAGATGTCGTTGATGATGAGGCTGACCTCGCGCCGCGAGAGCCGCAAGTTGCGGACCTTGCCTTCGTAGCGTAAGTACGGAGGTATTGCAGGGTCCATGCCCTAGGAAAACAAAAATACATCATAATTTTCTTTTTATATGACTGGTGGCTGCCAATGACTTCGTTCGCTTGAAAGCTGAAAATTGTCTCAAAGATAAAAAGTTTCCTGTGTACTATTTCCGGATACGGGTCTACCTGTGGGTTAATTAATTTCATCTAAATCTGTTCTAGTGTGATAATAATAATAATAATTATTATTATTTATTGTTCAGGAAAAATAAGTACCTATACATTTACATCAAATACTTTACTAATAAACTAACAAACATATACACACTTACAAAATTTCGTCTTGACGATGAAATTATCGATGATGGTGTACCTATGCTTGCTTATTTAGAAGTTACTTATTCACTTTAGGCTAAAAGACCTTCATTCCATGTTGTAACTGAAGGTAAGCGAAGCGTTATTGTTTCAAGTGATTGATCTTACAAGTCCATCGAAATGCTCCAGTTGATCACTTTCGGCAGCCGGCCCGAGTTCCTTCAGTAGCACTCTCAGAATGTTCCGCGAGGATAGACCACTGGCTAGCTGCCACCATCTGGGGAAAATATATTCATTACTATCATATATCAAGAGGCTTAACTTCAGACAGAATAGAATCAACTTAATTGTACACCAAATAGTAACAAAACTTTTACACTAACTTAAATCTGAATATTTGGATGTTCAACATCGTTCAACCGAAAGACGTCATCCACAGTTAATTACGCATTTTAACAACAATCTATAATCAATCTATAATATATCGATAATCGAATGGCAGAACTACGTTTGTCGAGTCAGTAGTAAAAGTATATATTGCTGTTGCAATAATGGTCCACCATCCGACCGAACGGCCAACCTGTCTCGCCCTCCTCCGATGAAGTCGGCACACAGCTCCCACTGCGGCCGCGGCGTGCCAGCGCGCTCCAGTTCACTGCAGCGCTCCTTCGTCTCGAACAACTCCTCCTCGACAGACTTCTTTGATGCTGAAAATAAAGGTTACATAAGATGTGATTTTTTATTTTTATTGATAGGTGTGCGTTTGACCACTGTCTCACCTGATGGTAAGCGATGACGAATGTAATTACGTAAATAACACAACAACATCGCGTATATTACCCCTGAGAGCGTTCAATTGATTAGCGTCGGTAAGGTTATCGCCCCAAGTGACATGGCACATGGGGCGATGCGATAACATCAACATCTTACTATGAGCTTGCGTCTAACTTGAAGATTAAACCTAGATCCCTTTCTGGGATGCTCCACCCAAAACAGCAGTTTTTGATTCAAACTTTAAAAAACAGAGCAAGTGCGAGTCGGACTCGCGCTCTGAGGGTTTCGCACAAACTTACCTTTTTTTTTCTAGTCTCGGTAACTACAAATTTACAATTTTCAGATTTATTCCTATATCTATACTATAAGACCATACTTTATGCCAAATTTCAGGATTCTGGGTCAACGGGAAGTACCCTATGAATTTTGATTCCTTTGAGAGTGTTGAAATGTACGTTTTTTGCGACATAAACGGCCGTAACTTTTTTTTTTCGTTACATTAGAAAATTGTTTTTTTCACAGCTTCAATAACTTACTTACTTAAAACTCGATGCCTCCGCGCGTTTCTGAGATAAAGGGTCTTGACAGACAGACAGACAGACGGACGGACAACAAAGTGATCCTATAGGGGTTCCGTTTTTTCCTCTAGAGGTACGGAACCCAAAAAACTGGGCAAGTGTTAGTCGAATCGCATTGATTCGAGGGTTCCGTAGGTACAAACTTACCTATGTAAATAGTACAATTCCCGAATGGAGTTTCGAAGATTTCGTTTATTTAGATTCCGAATAGCAAAAAAGTTTTTTTTTGTAAAATACACTTAAGTTTTTGCGACATATACGGCTGTATATTTTTTTTAAACTTAAAAGTTTGATTTTTTTTTTCACAGCTTCAACGGACCACAGACCTGAGTATATGGTTTTAATTTCAAGTTGATACCCCCACGAATTTCCGAGATAAAGGGTCTGGACAGACAGACGGACAACAAAGTGTTAGAAAGGTTCCATTTTTTCTTCTTTTGAGGTATGGCACCCTAAAACGACTCCCTTCTCAACGTCCAGTAAAAACAACTACTTATTAATTTGTAGATGAAATTCCTTCGTACCCAAAAGCCTGTTGTTTTGATTCCGGAGCAACTTGTACTCATCCTCCAGCTTGTCCAGCGCCTTGCAGAGGTGGAAGTGCTTCGCTTCTAGTGTGTCGTACTCTCTCCGGGGGACCGTGTCCGCGTACTCATCCGTCATCTTCTTTAGATCTGTCTGGGTTATGGACAGCTGCTCCCTGGGGAAGTTAATTATATTAGTCCTGTCCAATGGTTGATAGAATTCTGTCAAGTACCCGGGTAGAGCAATGTGCCCTGCCCACTGCCACTTAAGTTTGGCGATTCTTCTAGTTCCATGATGAACATGCAGTGACAGAAGGCCTCCCACAAGGTGGAGCGATGACCTGGTGAGAGTCGCGGGAATGCGATGGATGCGAGACGCACAGGACCGATCGTTTTAGCGACCCTTGGGAGACCTATATCCAACAGTGGACGTCCTTCGGCTGAAATGATATGACCGGGGTAGAAGCTGCCGTCCAGCTCCTTGAGCTTCATCTGCAGCAGCGGGTTGTCTGAGAACTTTTCATAGATCACCTAGATCTATCCAGCGCGATCCTGAGTACGACGGGGTATCCGTAGGCTTCGTCCACGGGGTATGACCTGCCGTACAGCTTCTTGAGCTTCATCTGGAGCGCTAGGTTGTCTGAGAACTTGTCATAGATCACCTGCATCTATCCAGCGCGATCCTGAGCACGACGGGGTCTCCGTAGGCGTCATCCACGGGGTAGGAGCTGCCGTCCAGCTCCTTGAGCTTCAGTTGCAGCGCCAGGTTCTCGAAGTATAGCGTGTAGCGCGCGTCGCGCTCGCGCATTAGTGACAGGTAGTCCGAGAACTTGTTGTCATTCAACTGGTAGGTATATATACTATTATATTATTAGACATACACTTGAGAAAATTAAATTCATTTTTTGTGAAAAGTGGTAAAAAATCAAGAACAGTTAGATGATGTAAGCAGCAAAATCAATTAAAAGGAAACGAGGTCTTTGTTAGGGACTTGATTTAAATTTGAATCAGTCAAAACATCATTTTTTTGAGAGGGATTATGTTTCTGTGTAGCAGTGCTAAAGAATTAAACAACAGTAAAAGACAACATAAGGTACATAAAAACAGTATATTTTAAATAACAATAAAGAGTATATCGACGTCACATTTTAGCAATAGTTGCATCATGCAAGTGTTATCTTAACAAGTTCTGCATGACGCATTTTGCACACCACTGGCACGCCAGTCGCGGGAATGTAACAAAACAAATCTATAAGTGATGTGGTAGGCAGTGGCAAGCAAACTGTGTATATTAGAGCAGTGGAAGCCACACCTTTCTGAATCGCTAAGATCCATCTCCGACGTCATAATGTAGCAGAAAGATAAGGTTAACAAAAACATAGGAAAACTGACATACAGAGTGTAACGAAAATGGGTGGGCATATTTTAGATACTGCTTCTGCCTATGGAAATGAACAGAAGCAGTAAGTATCTACAACATTACCTCCCATTATCCTCTCACTCTGTATTGTAAGTGGAACTATAACATTAATATTATACAATTGTGTAGGCAGGAAACACATTTTAACTATTTAAGGCACAAGTGGTCCACTGCCCACAGTACCTTCCCCATCTCCTTCTTCAGTTTGTTAGTTTCAAAAGTCAGTTTCAAGTTTTGTTCCCTCAAATCTTCATTTTCTTTCAACAACTTTTTAATTTTGTCATCTCTCTGCTTTTTCCTTACAGATATTCCAAATACCCTCTGGAAATGAGTTCAGTCATTTTTAAGTCTTTGGATTCCTTACAAATAAAATTATTATATTACAATATGACACAATGATAACAACAATTTACATTGCCTGTGTTATTTTTTTTTTGTTTTATTCCAATCTATACAAATAGTTTATTTGCTATGTTTCTGTAGTGTTGTTTTTTCAAATATGTTGAATATTCCTCCTAGTTAGGCTGGCTAGCTTAATGCAGGAGTTTCCTAAATATACCATGTATAGCTGGCTGATACCATTAGAAGGTGGTGTAATTAAGAATCAATAACACACATAATATAACATGATATTTACTTTTAAAAACAACAGCATATACTCTATAGCATCTGACTTGTTCTGTTTTACAATAAAGAACTTGGTGTCTCTTATGTAGACAGGACTGCAATAGAAGCAAAGATTAAATCATCCGAGTTTAGTTTCTAATATTGCAACTGATTTTAGATAAATATATTTACATAAATTGCTAATTCTCTTAAAACATTTAAAGCTCTGCCAGATGTAGCCAGGGTAGTGCAAGAGAGACGTTAGTCAGACTTATTGTGACTATCCAACCAGATCTGGACTTGGTTCTTGATGAGGGAGATGTCAGCTCCGTATGTCCTGCAGCATCCTCCCACATATCTCACTCCAACATCCAGCCAGTCAGGCACAAAGTTAGCGAGGGCCTCACACTTGTCCCGGTCTATCCACCCTATCTGTGGGTTGTACTTCTCCCCAGAGTTAGGGTATGCTATGAATGGAATGGGAGACTCTATCCTGTCATCATTGATACCCTTGAATAACTCTGCAACAATCTTAGGTGAGCAGCAGTTCACACCCAGAGCCACTAGCTGGTCGGGGTTCAAGTCCCAACACTTCTTCACTGCAGTCTTGAAGTCTTCTCCATGTGCTAATGAATGCTCATCCTTACAACTGAAACTCAACCAGCCCTTCATTTTAGGGAACTCTTTTAATATCTTCACAAGCATTTCAGCTTCTTTCAGGCAAGGTATTGTCTCAAAAGCTAAGAAGTCAACTCCAGCTTCCACCAGGGCCCTGATCCTGGGCATGTGCCACTCCCGCATGGTGTCAACAGCTGTCACGTCGGCGTAGTTGCCGCTGTACTCGGAGCCGTCGAGCAGGTGCGCGCCGTACGGCCCGATCGAGCCGGCGATCAGAGGAGTCGCCGGATGGTGTCCTGTCTCACGACATTCTTCTAAGTACGTGTCGCGAGCACGCTGGGCAAGTTTCACTGCGTGTTTAATGAGAGCGAATCCTTCCTCAGGAGTAAGGCCGAGATGGTTCACGAAGCCACCGACTGAAGCTTGATAAGTATTGGTCATGATAACGTCGGAGCCGGCGCGCAAGAAGTCCAGATGTGTGTTGACAACATCTTCTGGTTGCGTCTGCAGGAAGCGTGCGCTCCACAGCGGGTGTCCGTCCGAAGAGGTGCCGACATGACACGACAGCTGCGTTGAGAAGCCACCGTCCAGAACGAACACGCTCGGTGGTGCTACGTCGCCTGTCGCTGACATTGAGCATAAGACAGGAGAACCACTTGTAAATATCTACAGCCAATTTTTTAAATCTACTGACGTCAGAACAGTAGCAATTATAAGGAAACTCTGTAACTGTTTATTTGATTTTTGCTAAAAGTACATTTCATACAAGAAAATTTGTTTTTGTTTGTTTGTGTCAAGTCTGCCAATCACTGTCAATGCAATTTTCAGACTGTCAGTTGTCGCCGCGTTCCGAACCATTTCACGGTCAAAATCGCTAACCCATCAAACGCAATTCCGAGTGAAATAATCGTTTCGAGAGCCCTTTATACAGGGTGTCTGGTAAATAATGGATAACCTTGAAATATCTTATATTTCAACTTATGGCCGTTCTGAAAAAAATACGAAAAAAAGTATCATTAGTAGCATCTTTTTTTTATCACCTATTGGGCCCATACAGTTTGACGAGCTTACCATCGAATCGATAAGAAGAAAAAGAAGTATCTTTAATATCTTCTTTTTAAAGAAAAGTCAAATATTTTTTATCTTATTTTACTTTCCTTATCACTATGACCGGAAATGAATGAATTCTATTGGTTTTTTGTTGTTTTAATATTATGCACTAACTGTGCTGATAGATAGAAAGTAAATAGTATGACTAACTATTGCAATTCCCCAATGATGAGATACAATTCAATTTAAAAAATGTTCCCTTATTACAAATTTTGTTTTTTAGTAAAATTTTCTCCTTTTCTACATTAATGGCAATAAGTCACTATTTATAATAGATACAGTTATGAATTTTACCATTATAAAATTCCTTGAAATAGACATTATTTTAAAATTATTGGTCACCCATGTATTCAAACATTTTCATTATTCCCAAGATTTTTTGCATATTTTTCAAAAATAAATTAGTTTTCCTATTTAAAAAAAAAAAACTGCAATACCTAGTCATACTATTTACTTTCTATCTATCAGCAGTTCAGCACAGTTAGTGTATAATATTAAAACAACAAAAAACTAATAGAATTCATTCATTTCTGGTCATAGTGATAAGGAAAGTAAAATTAGATAAAAATATTTAACTTTTCTTTAAAAAGAAGATATCAAAGGTACTACTTATGATATATTTTGTTTCGTATTTTTTTCAGGACGGCCATAAGTTGAAATATAAGATATTTCAAGGTTATCCATTTATTCTCTTCTCCTTCGTACTTCGCGTCTCACTTCCAGCCGCTATGATGGCTCGTTTACTGTAATTGCGGTGCGTCTCTGGAACGCTCTCCCACATTCCCTTCGCGTCAGCCCTTCTCTGAACGTCTTTAAGAGGAAAAGTAACGAGCACTTCCTTTCTCAATTGACATAATATTAATATATATTGTTATATATATTATATCTATATGTATATATATATATATATATATATACATATAAGACGTATTAATGTACGTTTATTTTGTACACTGGATCCTACCCTCGAATGTGATCTCTCTTAGTCACTCGAAAGGTTTGCTGGGAGAAAACTCATTGTTGAGTTAAGCTCGCCTTTGTACATAAATTAACAAATCAATGTATTAAGCCAACTACATGCTCCTGTAAATACTGTCTCCTAACATAGTGCTAAAGATTTTTGTGTTACTAACATCTGGAATTGACTGGTATTTCTGTTGTGTTGTTTTTAATATTGTGGTGTAAATGCTGTATGTGTTACCTATGCACGGAAAGGTCCGAAATAATAGAATATTAAGGTTAAGTTTGTTTTTGTGTGCACAATAAAGAATATTATAAAAAAAAGGTTTTTTTTTTGGGAGGTAACTATAAATATCAGCTTTCAGATTTTTTCCTATTATTTGTGCTATAAGACCTTCATCATCATCATCATTTCAGCCGATAGACGTCCACTGCTGGACATTGGGCTCCCTCAAATATCGTCACAATGAATTGTCCTGTGCGTCTCTAAGACCATTCTTCATGCCAAATTTCAGGATTCTACGTCAACGGGAAGTACCTTATGAATTTTGATTCCCTTGAGAGTGTCGAAATATACATTTTTTGCGACATAAACGGCCGTATCTCTTAGAAGTCTGATTTTTTCACAGCTTCAAGGGGCCGCATACCTGACTATTATGGTTTTAATTTCAACTCGATACCTTCTCGCTTTCCCGAGATAAAAGGTTTTGTCAGACAGTAGCTATATATGTGTTTGCCTGTTTATGTGATTTGGAAGGCAGTGGGTTGAAAGGAGCATTTTTTAAGATTTCAAGAACGTGCTAATACTACCTGTAGTGCTAATAGAGTGCAGTCGCGATAACATGGCGCGTGGCCAAAATCATAACTAATTCTTTGCCACCATCTTGACGTTTATGTCATGTCTCACGAGAATGTGTTATGTTCTGTGTTTTTGATCGTTTCTAAAGTAAATAATCGTCATCATTATTCCAAAAGTGATTAAAAGTGCTGGCAGAGACATTATCTTGGAAATCAAACGTGCTTGTTAAGAGGAATGAGAAAATATAGGGCCTACGGGAAATAAAGTTAACCAAACCATTTGCCAAATAAAAAATTGCCAATTTGGCCATTTGTCAAATAATTTTTCGGGTGACCATAACAATAAAATGCCCCTACATATTCGTACCCCCAGCGATGCCTGGCAGGAAAACAGGATTTGTAAAAAATAGACTGCTACTATGTGCTTAAATCTTAATCAATGAGTGATTATCATGACGATATGAATTCTGCAAACTTCATCCATGAAAGACCAAGTAGTGCCAAATCTACAACCGTATTGTATTGTAGTAATGGATAATACATCATACCACTGCACACAAAAAATAAGGCCCCTACGATGGGCACTACAAAACCAGAGCTCCAAGAGTGGTTTAAGAAAAATAATATTGCAGTCGATAATTGTTGGACAAAAGCGTACGAATTTATAAAAAGGCATAAAGGGGATCCATAGCGTGAAATAAAACAACTGTTAAATAAACATGGGCACGAGGTTTTGCGTTTACCGCCGTATCAATGCGATTTAAATCCCATAGAAAAGATTTGGGCAATTGTAAAGAGGCGTATTGCCGAAAACAATCTTGATCAAGCTTTTAGCGAAATAGCCTCAATTGCTGAAGCGGCATTCAAAACTGTATCCAAACTGTGTATATTTTAAATCCCATAGATTATTAAATCTCGAAATGGACTTATAATAGTATAATCAATCTATCTGGTGACACGCCATCCGAGTTCTGATACAGTCTCGAGAATGGATTCTGATGAAGATGTTCAAATGGAAGGGATTAACCCACTGCAGGACCATTGTTTTACCAAATATAAAAGTACAACGAGATATTCATTAAATGTTTCACAAAGTTCTCAAGTTTATTTTTTTCAATAATTACGCAAACGAAAATAACTTGATTCCGCCATCTCCTTTCTACCATCGGACAACCCGACGTAAGGCGAGTATCCACCCTTACGTTGTTGAAACTACAACGGTCCGGACTAATCGCTTAGTCGTTTATACCGCGTACATCGAGGGACTGGAACAATTTGCCGACTGCGGTCTTCCCGGCCAACTATAATTTAGGTGCCTTCAAGGCTAGAGTGAATAGGCTCTTATCTTAATAGACTAGTGCGCCTCGCCATCAATGATTGCATCACTGCTTACCATCAGGTGGGATCGCAGTCAAACACTGGTTTATATCAAATAAAAAAATAAAAATTCTATAGTCAATTTGTTTATGGTTTAGGTACTAGCTGAAAATCTTAACAAGTTTCTGTACTTAAAAATCCTTTTTTTTAGATATATCACTAAAAAATATTTATAGCTACATTGTTTACTAATCTATAATTTTAGCAAATCTGAACATATTATGTTATGAAACGTATTTTCCATTTTTAAATACATATTTCTTATACAAGACATATCAAAATTGTTTACTTTCTTTTTAGTAGGTACTATAAATGTAGTAGAGCTAATAAATTATTTAAATTAAACTGTTATGAAAGAGCGTTTTCAATTAAATTAAGGAAAATAGATTAGTTAGGCTGGCAACATTAAGCCCCAGCGACGAGCCACGTTAACGCTACCGCACTCTACTACCTGATTCGGAACGCAGTGACCATAGATTATACAGCAGTGACTGCCACAATTGGTGTTTTTTATTTTAGTGTCTCGGTTTGGATACTGAGTTCTTAAAGCCATTTTTTCTTGTAATAATAACAATATTCTTTGTTTTCAATTAGCATTCAGATGTAACACATTTTAATGCTTTTGCAGTATTTGGCAGGAAATGTCTCGAATCCCTACACACTCGAATCACCTTAATGAAACTTCTCGGTAAGCTTCATTAAGGTAAATAATAAATATGCAGGTTTAGAACACAGTGTTTTGAGCAGATATTGAATTGTTGACTAAAGGGGAAAGACTAAAATAAAAAAGAACCATAATATATTACAATGTATTACTCACATCCTGTGTAATAAATTGACAAATACGCTCATCTCTTATTTGAATGGCGTTTTCGTAAGCTTGTTTTATTTCACTGAGGATTCCAGAATATGTTACAGTTGCATCAATTAAGCTTTTAAAAGCTTCCTGATAAATCTGAAAAATAGAATAATTCAATTCAGATTAGTTTATATCGCACACTTTAATATGGACACTTATAAAAGTTTAGAAGCTAGAGCACGATTTCAGTTTGTGATTTCCAATAGAGAAGGACCGGCAGAAACTCCACGGTTACCGTACGGCTTAAAAATATATGAATTTGAAATTAAAAGAATGAGAATTCGAATTGATGAAAAACTGAAGGCTTTTAAAGCAAAATGGTAGTAGAAAATCATTTGACTCACCTCCAGAACTTCATCGCGGTGTAATTGCTGAACTTCTAATAATTCACTATCGGACTTTTTAAGCCGCTTAAGTTTAGTTACTAATTCAGTTTCGATAACTTTAACGTGTTTTGGAAGACTAGTCATAATTTATGTGAATTTTTGAAAGATGTAGTAATCGCCGACTATTTCTCTTTTAGAATAGAATAGAATAAACTTTATTGTACACCAAAATAGTAACAAAACTTTTACTCTTTTATTTTCGAACTTTTGAAGTGGTTTGTTACAGTTGTGGTGGTGATTATCTCTTTTCCGTATATCAAACATTTACGGGTAGAGCTTTGTGTTATTGGATTTTACTCATACAACAACAGAGAACTATGGAAATGCAAGCTGGATCGTAAAACTTAAAAAAATATTTGTTGTTTTTATATTATTTATTTCTGTTATGTTTCCGGTTTTAAATATTCAACCATAAACAAAACCGTAACACACAAAACTTTCAAAAGAGAGACAACAAAAGTGCGAAGTGTGCTGCCATCTTTCGAAAGCTTTGAAATTTAGTTTCATGACGTCATTGACATGACATGAAATTACGGAAATTAGAAATGGCTGCGATGGGTAGTGGACGGGGAACGATGGATTCCCAAAATCAAGTGCAAAGTGACTCTGTAGATCGTTTAAAATTGCTTTATCCTAATGTGAACGAAGAAGAAACGCCGTTACCAAGATCATGGAGTACTAAGGATAAATTCAGCTACATCGGGTTGTCGCAAAATAATCTTCGAGTCCATTACAAAGGTAAGAACTTTCAAGGTTTGTTTATGGATTAGTAATTTGCAAAACTCTTCGTCAATACATATCTAAATAATTCTCATGTTATTGAGTAGAGTTTTGTGTAGTTTTATGTTAGTAATAAGTCGTGTGACGTGTCCTATCATCTTCTATTGCGGTGGCTATCGTTGCAGTAGTCAAACAAAGAAATCAGCTGATCGTACATTTTGTAACAACACAGGAATAAATGATAGCTGTTGTTATCACAACCTAAATAGATTTAAAAGTACCATAAAAGCTTGTAATTGTCGATTCCAGTCGATTTAAACAATAAAGTCCATGTGTTATTTTACAAGGTCTCCTCCTTTAAAATGGCAGGCAATGGTTTCAAAAGTATACTTTCCTGAAGAGGCACTTATCGAATACTCCCAGTATTATAGGTAATAAGTAATTTAACATACTTTTTCATTTATTATTTCTTGATAAAATGGCACACAATACATAATAAATATAATAAAGTTAACATAATAAATATACAATAACTTGTTACAATACGAAAATAATGCATATTTTCTTCATTTAAAATATTGTTATTCTTCAACAAAGGCCTTTCTTTTCTTCTTTCACTATTTCTGATAACTATTGTACTGGCATCTATCGCATGGGGTTTTGTTTCTGTACCTAGCCCCTACAGTGGACCATTTCCTATTTTTGTTGATCCTAAACACAAGGCAAGCACTATTACTCTCAACAATACCTAAACATTATGCTAGTAAAAATTAGTGTTACTGGTTTCCAAATAACTATATTTAATATCTGATTTTCGAAATTGTAGATATAAAAATCAATAGTTACACAAATTATGCTAAATGGTAAATTAACATGTTCCCAATGCAGGGATTAATAAAATTATATTATATATATACAATTAAGGCTGATAATTATCACTTTCTGCATCCCAGCATTCACATGAAGGTAGTAGCTGAAATATACCACATGGCCATCACCACTTTATACCGTTTTCATTGAGAAAATAAAATTTTCAATGCATCAAAGATTGCATTATTTCCCTACAAACCTGCTATTCCAGAATGCAATGTGTTCACCTGTCAATATGACTCAGGATAGTTCAAGGTCTAGGTTCTGGGGTTATCAGCGATATCAAAACATAGTGCAAGTGCTGGGACATTATATTGTGGCCGACATCAGTGTTCTATTTCACCACCAAATAAATTAAATCAATTTTGCAAACATGTGTTAATAAAATATGATGTCAAGCTACCAAGTTTTATCTAAAATTATAATTTTGATTTTAAAGTGACATGTGTCATTTTTCACTTAGCTTGTTCATTCATTCTCAAGCTTCTGTACTATTGATTTCACCGACAAGTAAATACTGTAATTTATTTTTTTAGTTCTTAACCAATTTTGCATGATTATTAGTAATTATGACTGTTAATCCATCCCAACATCTGTTGGTTCATTAATAAATAAAAAGAGTAAAATGAAACAGAATGTTTGTCATTCATAGCAGGAAGTTAAAGATACAGATAGCAACATATTAGTAATTTCCTTCTATTTTACCAAGAAACAGGAGGAAATGAGCATAATGATTATGATCTATGTTTGTTGTCAAGAAACCTAATAAATGTGGTTAATGGCACTGTTTATCATTATTATTATTTTAAGCCTCACATTAAACATCTGAGACATAAAACAAGTTCAAAAATTAAAAAATAAAAACAATCCAGTTCAAACTCCATGGGATTGTGTCAGTTAATTTTAAAATTACGTCGGGACAGGTGAAATTAAAGAAAAGCTTGTAATAATTACATGCAAGAGAACCACTCAATAGCATTAATTGACCTTAATTAATCACTTTAGCTGTGATTATTTTCAATTTGTTGTCAAGTTCATTTAAAACTAATTTAACCTTTTGAGTACCGTAATTAGAGACACAATAGAAAGACAATGAAGGAACAACGGAACGCCGGCTTCCTTGGTGTTTAATGAAATAATTCATTCATTCTTGCCACTTTAACAGTTTTATAGTTTTTTTTTAAACTTTTCCATAAGTTATAAAACACAGGTGTCAGTGGCAACCCTACCCCCCACCCACACTGCGCATATGTATACCATAAGTTCACAAGTTCATTTCTAAAGACCTGTAACTAAAAAATAATGTGTTTCATCGTCGGCCACATCATCGCTTACCATCAGGTGAGATAGTGGTCAAACGCGAGCCTATCTAAAACAAAAAAAAAGATCGTCATCATCATCATCATCATCATCATCATCATCATCATCATCATCATCATCATCATCGCGCCTTTTTCTCGCGTTACTTGGTATTGGTGCAACACGGTTTATTCTAACTTTCTTCGCGGTCAAAAGCGCATACTATGGTCTTTGCCCTATGATGGCAATCATAGGTGTTCATATGCGTCGGGACAAGATCTAGACGAGCACATAGCTGCCTGCGCGCATGCTACGTAAGGCGTCCAGTACATGGTCATGCAGTCGTCAATCAATTCCATCAACCATGAATTATCGTTTTCGTCAGTCAGTACTATGCTAACGTTAATCATCGCATTAGGCAGTAGGTTTTTCGTCAATCAAAACATTGACTCAAACAATACTGACAGCAAAACCTATCGTGTAATGGACGCCTTACTCACCAATGATTTTGGCAAAGCTTGCCCATCAACAATGAAACTCGTACATAATGAGCTAGGTACATAGTTATCAAGGCGTATGAATCGCGACGGTGACCTGTGGGTAAGTGCGATAACTATGTCGAACCGCACCTTATCTAAATTCACTATTATTATTATTTACGTTAACAATACAAATAAAGTGCGATGCTTACAACGCGTACTATTACTTGTTCTGTGACAACGCTAACTAGGTTTTAGATGAAGCGAGCGTAACGAGACAGAGCTTAGCGTAAACTTATAATGTTACCCAAAGTTAAGCACGACAACTCTTTTTTATAGACCAGATTCCGTCTTTTAGGGTCCCGTACCTCAAACGGAAAAAACTAAACCCTTATAGGATCACTTTGTTGTCCGTCCGTCTGTCTGTCTGTCAAGACCCTTTATCTCGGAAACGCGTGGAGGTATCGAGTTGAAATTAAAACCATAATACTCAGATCTGCGGTCCCTTGAAGCTGTGAAAATATCAAACTTCTGAGCTAACGAAAAAAAATTACGGCCGTTTATGTTGCAAAAAACGTGTATTTTGACACACTCAAGGGAATCAAAATTCATTAGGTACTTCTTGTTGACCTAGAATTCTGAAATTTGTCATGAAGCAAGGTCTCATAACACAAGTACAGGAAAAAAATCTGAAAACTGTAAATTAGTAGTTACGTCGCAAAAAAAACTTTTTGTGATTCGGAAAAATCTTCGTAACTCAATTCGGGAATTATTTTCATAGGTAAGTTTGTACGGAACCCTCAGTGCGCGAGTCCGAATCGCACTTGCCCGGTTTTTTTTATTATGGATAACCTTGAGTTTGACCACTGTCTCACCTGATGGTAAGCGATGATGTGGTCGACGATGGAGCAAGCTTGCCTAGAAGTAACCTATTCACTCTAGGTTGTAGCTATCAGGAAACACAGACTCCGATAGGGAATTCCACTCCTTAGCTATAGGCACAATGAATTTGTTCTCAAAACGTTTAATGCTTATGGCTGTGATGTCCCCCGTAAAGCAGTGGCGCAACACCGTACGTCTGGTGGTCCGATGATGGAACGGACTTGGCGGAATTAAATTCTGCGATTCCGATGCACACTCCCCGAAATGTAAACGATAGAAAACCGACAGGATAGCAACTCGGCGTCGATGCTCAAATGGAGTTTTGACTCGACGAGTACCGATGATCTTCTTGGCTCGTTTCTCAAGTGACTAAAGTGCATCAACCTGATATTTGGCAGATCCATTCCAAAGATGAGAGCAGTAAGTACTCCATACAAGATCGAACTTGCTCTTGATAAAAGCAGCTATTCCGGCTGAAGTACCGTCTGTAGAACAGTTTTAATATAATTTCTTTAAAAACCGCTATCTTATTGTCGCGAGGAAGCCTCAGTGTTTTTTATATCGTGTGGATTTCAGCACGCATGCGGGATTGCTCCGCACGCGTAGCACCCGCAAATTCCTTTTCATACAAGAATTTATTGTTTGTAATGCGTGGAATCCGCACGCGGGATGCGGGGCGTGATATCGGGCGGCAGACCCGCATGCGGAGCAATTCCGCATTCGTGTTGAAATCCGCACGATATTACAAACACCCTTAGCATTTCGATCTGTCGAAATCAAGACAAAAAGCACTGATTTTGAAAGATAAAAGCATAACTTTACGTTAATTGTCGGTATCAGACTCTCAGAGATATCGAAATCCGAGCTAGTTTATGAAAAGGCGAGGTATTGACGTCATTATCTGGCCTAGTCTGGACCTGGGCCATTAAGGGTCCTTATGGGACCTTAATTTAATATAGATGGTCCTTTGTTCTTGTGTTTGATTTGCGGTGTTCAGTTTCGTTACTGCCGATGTGGTATTCGCTTTCCTTTTGTGCTTTCAAAAGTTCAGTCCTCATCTTCACGGGAAGCATCAGTTTGTGTGTGATAGAAATTCAGGTTTCATTGTCCCTACATATATTAAAACAAAGTCTCCTACCGCGTCCGTCTGTCTAAACGCGATAAACTCAAAAACTACTGAACGGATTTTCATTCAGTTTTTAAGTCTTTACCAATAGACCGAGTGATTCTTGCCTGAATGATACGTGAATATTATAGTATAGAAAAACCGAGAATGACAAAGATTAGGAACACGAGTGCGAAGCTGGGGCGGCACTAGTTAGTAGATAAATGTAAAGTTACTTCCATCTGGCATATTCTTCCAACGATGTCTGAAAGGTATCAAAAAGGTGACACTTTGATTGAACCATGTTATGCTGACAAAAGAAAGTGAAAGTGTAGGATAGAAACAAGCTCGTTGTCAAAAATATCTGGAATGTGGAGTAAAAAAAGAATTGGTTTACATTCCTTGAAGTGTCGAGGTGACGCGAACGTCTTTAGTGATTAGTGTCGTTTGGATATTTACGGAGACGTGGCCGCAGTAGCGGCAGCAGCGCATGGTCTAGGTAACGAATCTTCAGCTGTAAAGTTAGGCGTGTGTTGCTTACACACCTAATTTCAGTTTGCCATATTTCTTCGGCTTGGAACGCTGGATCTAAAAAAGAAAAGCACAATCTAGTAGCTGAGTTATCTACACTAATTTAATTTGGCTAGTCTTCTTTAAAGCGTCATGAATGTCACCAAATCTCAAGTATTCAAAGCAAAGAACATTACAGCAGGCGTAGCTGCGTACGTAAGCAATATTTTTATTAAACTAAGTAGGTACCTATTTTAGTTGAATGATCGGAGTAAATTATGTAAACAATATTAATTTCATGCAAATTTTTTTATTCGCTGGTGTAATTTTACTTTTTAAAGCATAAATGATGCGTACTATGACCCCAGGAGAAATAAACTCTAAAGCATTCATTGGCGATGTTTGCCTTTGTCGTATATTTTAAAATAAAGACCATTTTCATTGCATTAAGTATGTCCAAAGTAGTGTTTCAAAATGTCCATTGTTTGATTCCATCGCTGGCGATAAGATACCCTTGTATTAGTTAGGTGTAGTAGACGATGCAGACAGACGAAGCACAAATGAAAGTGATATTAAGTATCAAGCTCCGCAATATTTGAGAACATAATTTGCATAGACAGACAGACGTGACTATTGATTTATTGAAGTACATGTCGAGTGTAGAATTTGGTATTGTAACCGGATTCGTGAGGTCGGGAGCGCTCGGGGCCCTGTATCGACCGGGGGCTGCCGCGCCGGTTGTTGACCGATGCGCCTGCAGGCTGCCCGGGTCCGGTTCACGTCGGTTCACGCCGGTGCACTCCGCCTAATTCCGCGTCTAGACTTGGGGCAAGTACCCTGAGGGTGCTGACAATGCAATTTGTACCTACCACCTTTTGTTGTCTGCTGCCTTTAATATTTCCGCGTGGCTTTGCTAATGTCCTCCACCCACTCGATGTCACTTAGCTACTATTTGCATGCATGTGAGCTCTGGCAACTTTATTTTTGGCAGCAGTTTGGGTTTTTTCAGTTGCTGTTCAATTAAATATTCGTTATCATCAGCGCATTGCGACGACACACTATGGAGACACATTGACGCTGATGCGTTTTGGTGTTCCTTAACTAGACGTTGAGAGCTCTACACTTTTTGTGGGGACGTATTCATAACTCCAAGCGGCCACTGAAGCGAATCTTATTTGGTAGTTGAGACTGTAATGTGTTGATGATATCGGGCCTGTGCACCGCTGAACATTAATCGTAATTACTTTGCATGGAGTGGGTGTTGTTCCTTAACTTGGAAACTTGTAATAATACTGCACATACTATAATACTGTACATCACTAGACGTATAAATTGCCTTTCTGAGTAAACTTGAAGGGCACATGAAGGTGTTTCGTCTGACATTTACTAATTCTGCGTATTCAGAGAACTTTTCGGGAATGTTGTAAAAAATAGAACTGGAAGTAAGGTCGTCCCGGTCAATAGGGCACTGGGTCGCGAGTTGCTCAATTAATTGGTAAATGCTATAGATGTAATATTGTATAATACTTTGGAATTGTAGAAAAGTACGATGAACTTGTACGTTTCACAAGAGCATGCATTTACACATTGTAGTATTAGAACGTAACGTTGCTCGGAGTACAGCCAGCGCAGCGCGTCAAGGTCCCAACAACAGAAACTCAGCTCACATCTGTCGAGTCACGACTCTGCCTGAAGTGGTCACCGTTTTCCACTCTCAAAACATACAAACAAAGGTGTTATAGTCCTGGGATCAGTTGGTGGCAGCAGCGAGGCTATCGACCCACGAAACCAGTTAACCAACTACTTGCTCTAGGTTGATCGCTCATGTTGCTCGGACTGCTTTTTGTGTTTTTGAATCAAACTACAAATAAATTTATTAAGGCAAGACTCGCTTAAGTACAAGTTGTGTAAGCTTTTGTCGGAAGTTTTTAGAAAATTTTATCCTCACATTCTCGATTGATTTATAGGTTTTCTTATTTTCCATCTATTCTTGACTGTTTCGTGATGTCTTCTTGCTAGATAACCCGCAGAATAGTCACAAACTTTCATATCTATTTTTATGATGTTAAGTCATTGTATCTTAGACTAGACATGAATTTTGCGGCAGGACACTCATTAGGGAACCCAACGTAGAGGTGAATACTAAGTGACAAATTGTTTTAAAACTTGTGCGTTTACATTTTGTTTGTACAAAGTTGCGTTCGTGGGCAATATATGTGAACTGTAGGGAATACTAATGAGGATTAAGTGCGTATCGCGCTCGGCTCATATGTTGAGCGTTACTTTATGAGGAAGTGTGTGCCGACTGCCGAGCTCGGTTTGTTATGAAGGGACCGATGACTTAGCATTTGTGAAGCGTTCACTTTGTGTCGCAAAGTTTCGTATCCACGGAGTACTCAACTGAACCTGATGCCAAATTTTGGTTGCAGTATTTTTAGTGTTGCAAAGTAGCTGAAACGAGACTTAAATGCAGTACAGATTTCTTTTAATATTTGATAGAAAAATGAATTTGGTCCGTCCAAATCGGACTGGGATTAAATATAATATGTAAAAATGACAATTTAAAAAAAAAAGAAACTAAGAAATTGTGTTCAATAAACTACAAGAAATAAATAACATAGTCTTGTTCAAAGAAAACCATTATTTGATTCAATGTTAAAGTAGTTCGACTCCATCTGATTAGTAGGCAGGCAGGTATTATGCTGCTAACAGAGGGCTGTGCGCACTACCCAGCGGTACACCAATCTGTAAAATAACTTAATTCATGTTGAGGGACATTCATAAAATCAATAGCAATACTTTGCGGGACGTGTGCGCGAACATTACACAAGCGACACTGATTGCCTTGATGAAAAGGTCCCGAGCTTTGACTTTGTGGGAATCAAATCACTCGCTGAACTGAATTACTTACCCTCAAACTAGTTGAAACTTGAAAGAGAGTAAAGCAATCAATTTCACCTAGCAACTTAAGCGAAATGCTACACTATTAACTATATAATTCAAATAGCTGATGTTTACATTATTCAGACCAGAGGGGTTTAGGTGGAAGCTTTGAGAAAAAATAATAGCAATAATAAAGTTTAAGCAGAGATGTTATAATTAAAAATTCCAGAAGAATTAGGCTATAAGTATTGTTTTAAAAAGAAAAGTTTTTTGCAGAAGGCGAATGAGATAGGAATGCAAAATCCTAAACTGCTCGAAAAATTTAAAGATGCAACGTCCACTTATAAGTAGTTTCAGAACATTATACACAGATCCTTTTCCTTCGATGGAAGTAAATACATTTTAGATTATGGCAATTCTTGGCTCCCCGGTGACACTGAGTGCAGTCGGACGCGGTGATACCGTATTATGACGCTATTATTGCCAACCGGTTCGCCAAGAAAGCTTTAACTGTACTGTACAGATATCACGTGAAAAATGAGTTCTCGTCAAGACTTCGCATGCAGCTGGGTGTCATTTCTGAAATATGAATCGATCGAAAACGTACTAAATAATTTATTTAAAAAAATTCCCTTGCGATAAAATCAAACTAGATTCAAGGTAACGGATTATAGAGCGACAACAAGCAACAAGTTTTTATTAATATTTTATTAATTTACTGTCGGTTTCCAGACGACACGTAAAGCACACTGAATAATTCATCACAAAAAATCATGCTAATTTGGTTATCCTTTAAATTTTGTTTTTCCGAAATATAGAGTATATTTTTCCAGCTGCTAATTTTTTTGCGTAAACAGTTTCTTTAATGGAAAGCGTAAAGCGATCCAGGCGATCACATCTATAGGAGCTCATCTATGTAACCTTTGTGGGTGTCATAAAAAGGATGGATCAGTTTAAATTGAAAATACTTCGATGTAAATCTAGCGTCAGAGTTACATGCTTACTTACAAATAAAGCATTACCTAAAAAATATCCGAATAAATTTTGGACTCAGTTCCCTGCATCCTTTTCTCTAATATTTTTATGGGAGAGCGAGCGCTACTTGCAACACAAAAGCTATAGTAGGTCGTTGGCCATATTTCTGTGGAAGGCACTTAAGGGTTGAGGAGAGAATGGGGCCGTGAGTGCAACATACTCCAATCTACCCTGGTTTTTATGCAGAGGACTCGGCTTTGTTGCGTTACAGAAATCAATAGATGCAGGAGCGCAGCACTCTATTTGTTTTGAAAGCTTTTCTGCTTCTAAGAAGTACAATTTAATTATATGCTACATTTTATATTTTCCCTTCACGCTCCTGTAAACTACGCGTATGCTTTTCGACAGTAGCTTGTCTATCTTCTCTCTTGCGATGGTAAACAGACTGACCAGATTATATGTTTTTCAACAAAAAATGTTAGTTTTGTTACGGGATCAGTGCCCTGTCCCCACACTCTCTGGGGGCATGCTCGCTTTGTGTTCCTTTGTGTTCGCGCGGTGCACCGCTTGGTGCTTGTCAAGGGCGACCCAAAGCCAATTAAATTGTTGGCAATGCGAACTATTATTATATTTCCTAATTTATTTGGAATGTATTTTCAAAGGAAATGTAAATATAGCGTCGTATGATCCGTGACATGCAAGCGTTCGTTTGCCTGAAGGCTTGCAGGGAAATGATAGAAGTCGCCCTGAGGTTAATTTCTTGTTGGAGAATATTTCCAACGAAACGAGTGTGCGTTTCGTCGAAAGCATTATAATGGAAAAGTACTTAAAGCAGTGTGCTGGGTAAAGGGACTGATGGCTTTAATGAACAAGATCATTGTTTTAAGTTAATATGGTTATAAAAATAATGAAGAAACGGATAACTTTCAATAGCTTAATATAAAACTAAATAGAATAAATATGTTTAGAATAAAAAAACCTGCCTTTAGAGTTGCTACAGCAAAATTTTTTGTAAAAAATACAATATACAAGGAGCACAATGTGCGTCATGACATAACTCAAAGTTCTAAGTAAAAAAGGAAATTGAAAATATTGCCAGCGATGATGTGATTTTAAAAATAAAATAAATACGTTATAATTAACAGCATGTCACTAAATTAGTAACCATAGGCAATATGGTCATAGATTGAACAGCGTCAAAATGTTGTGATTGAGCCGCGCAATCACGAGCTTGAGATTTCCTCGGAGCCCCTCCGTTTAGTTATCTCGAAAGCCACAACAATTCAGTTAAGCAATCACATGAGTCGAACTCAGGCGATATAACGCTGTAAAAGAAAACTAACAGCGTTATATCGCATTTCCATTGAGTTGGTTAGTGTGAAAGTGAACTGAAGTGACTTTCAAGTCAGTCGCCGATGATGGTGTTTACCAAACGTAACCTAAGAGGATGAGGAGGGATTGCTTTTCGAGGAAATCCAATTACAGTTTGCACGATCTAGGAGTTGATACCCCGTAGTTGATACTCCGTATTCGCAGTGTCTCTGGAGCGGTAGAAAGGAATTTACGAAAGCTTCATCAAACTTATAATGATGATGTAACCAATTTAGAACAGTCGTAGTAGATGACTGATGACGCTGACAACTCGACCAAACTCAGCCAAATTATATTAAATTTCGGATCTGGCACTTAAGTGAAGATGATTTCAGCGATAGTATTCACGAGAAACTGTTTCATGTGCGGCAAGAACATTAATAATTTGAATGCTGTCTGCGATTACACGGTCAAAGGTCATGTTGTATTGGCAATTGTTTGTCTGGAACCTGTTCTGACGGTTCAACCGCTGGGGTCATAAATATTATAAAATATACCTCATAGTATAAATATACCTCAAGTATATAGTATAGTATAGTTATATTGCTATAGTTTATATTTCCCTCATAGTAGAAATGAGTAAGCCTGAATAGTCAAACAGTAATAATTTAAAATTCCACAGATTCATAAGGCTTGGTATGGGCAGCTGTCAAGTTAGCCCTCAATCGAGTATATCCGCTGCAGCCAAACTATTATATTATGGATTTATTGCGCACTGCAATTTAAATTCAATCATGACAATTTTGCGGACTCAGCTATGGCCAGCTTTAACTTTTGTTCTGAAATATGAATGAGATCAAGTATAGCAAATCCGAATCGAATCACTATGGCGGCCACTCCATCTGCCCTTTATGATCCACTTTCACAGTGGCCGAACAAATTCATGTTTCCTCTCGGCCCCCTCACAAATTACCCGAAACTTTTTCTCTTAGTAGCTCAATAAAATCAACCATTACTGGTCTTGTTGAACTGTTGTTCTTTGCATCTGTGCAGATAGCGTGAAAATGTGGTAAATATTCAATTATGTTGTGTCTAAAATTCGTGTTCTCTAATAGACGAACTTCAAAGGACTGTTATTTGGTTGGTTGAACTTCTTTAACCTGGTTTTCTGTGTGCGTAATGCCATGGCATCTCTTACAAAGGGCCAGGCACATCAGTTCTTTTTGCTCAACCCTCTTAATATTATCCTGTGTATAGAATTTTCTTTATTACCAAAGAAAATAGTGCTGGCTGGTCTTCGTCTGACTTACTATTTCATCATTTGAAGTTGAACTGCACTGTGGCACCTGGTGTGTCAGAATTTTACTGACTAAAAACCCACTCGTGTTCCTCTGCTTTTGCCTTTAACTGTTGGTTGTCATTTCGCTGTTAAGTCGCATACATCGCGCCGGTCACAAAAACAAACAATACTTAACAGTAAAATACAGTCTTGGCCAAAAATATTAGGCAACTCCGACATGTCGCAGCTTTTAAGGGCTACTTATTGAATAGAAATAAACTACCACCACATCACCACCACGGCAGAAATGATATTGCCTTAACGTCTTCTTTACTCTGACCGTAAAGCTCCAAGCCACTAAATTTTGCCGAGTCCCGATGCTCTCATGCACCCGTCTTTTTTGCTATCTAAATTCTTCGCCTACTTGGCGACAGACAAAAACCAGGCCAAGTTATCAAAAATCTCTATATGAAATTGACCAATTGCAATTTATTGCAGGTAATTTTTTTATTAGTTTTATTTCCAAATTATAATGTAACATGTTAGAGCAACAAATTGATTAACTTGCCTCACAGTTCAATTCATCTTACAAAATATTCAACCAAAATTTTCTTCACTGAAACTTTAATATTTTCAAGCCCACTCATACAGTCTTTGTTCTCTTCAGAGAGCCCTGACTTCTTCCCGGCTTAACAGGCTTGCAGACTAGCTAACGGAACGCTTCTGCGAGTCTGCAAGTATCGCGCATATGCATAAATTAAAATTCCACTACACATGTTTGCTTGATCCTAGATTTTATGAAACTGTTGTATCTTTGAATTACGCATCACCATTATATGTATTTGTCGGTTAGAATATAATTTTGTGTAACAAGTTTGAAGTTACCGATCTCACATGGGGTGTTGTGGTTATCTGGTCACACGGGCTGAAGAGCATTTCACCCAACGGCTGCGTAGATGCTCACGAGGGCGAAACGATCTATGATAATATGATATGAATGAATGTTCGTCGGCTATGAACTGGTTCTGGTTCAATTAGTGGCGGTACCGATGACCTGCTGACGTCTGAGCTGAGATAATAGGCGACGATACTATCGAGATTATTTTCTCTGCCATAAAAATTGTCGTACACGATTTCTACTTGGAGGTACGACTTTCTTCGCATCGAACCATATAGGTAATCCAATCGATAATGGTTC
Organism: Mythimna pallens; assembly: GCA_961205895.1. Classification (NCBI taxonomy): domain Eukaryota; kingdom Metazoa; phylum Arthropoda; class Insecta; order Lepidoptera; family Noctuidae; genus Mythimna; species Mythimna pallens. The sequence goes on along the minus strand of OY540842.1, from coordinate 23,039,835 downwards.
TTGGTTCAATAAAACATTGAAGATAACGACTGCTTATGTTGAATTTCATTAAATTGTTGTTCGTTTAGATAACAATATTGACTTTTTGTTTGTCATCACAACAAGCTAGATTGTTTCGTGCGAATAAGTTATATTGGCTACATTGATTTAAAACGCCGAATGGCTTTTTGAAGATCGTTAGATTTATAACGTCGCTTCTTGTTTTGTTCGGTTCCCATTGATACCCTATGTTTTTGTATTTCCGGCTATGAAGATGTTGGTCATGTAATTAAATTCGCGTCAGATGAGTGCTGTGTGTCGCTATCACGCGTGTCTCCGGGCCCATTGTGTGCCACTCGATGAACCATGCTTTGAATATAATTCACTTCCACCCTTTACTGATTAGCAAATATCGCTGCGATGCATTGTTCTCCGCTCTTTGTTCCGCGGCCGCTTCAACTGCGCACTGTTTTACTTTTACATAATTAGATATTATTATTTCATTCGCGTTATCTTTTACGGCTCTTCGATTAGGGCCCCTCGCACTGACAGATACTACTCAGTAGCCGTAACAATCCCACCTGTAAAATATATCAGATGTTTCGTTCGGATAGTCAACAGATTACGAGTATGATTAATATTTATGAGAATTGTAGAGTTTATAAAGCTGCGGAGAAGCGATACCGCGCTCGTGTCACGGCACCTTGCCAAATGTTACATGTTGAGATCCAAATCTAAGGGTGATCTTAGTGCTTGTTTTATTGATGTTTACTGTGACCACGGGCATTTTAACAAACTCCTAGCGATTTCCGCTCGTGTTTCATCGGTTTTCATGTACTCCAGTAAATGTCACTCGCTGTTTCAAAATAAGACGTAAGTGTCGGTCTTCACTGAACAAAGGAATCAGGGTTCCCCGATCATAGCGACGGCGGCAAAGGGCCGCCCTTGCGAAAGCAAAACGGGACCGAAATGGTGCATCTAGTAACTGGGTCAAGCTCGCTTGCGTCGGGTCGGCCGCCACGTGCTCCCCCCCGCTGCCACTCTCCCCTCTTGATACCCCTCATTCACAAATACACCCAAACTTGACGTGCTACCGTCTATTTTTCTTTGTGTCTATTTCTAGTATCGTCGGCCTTGTCGAAGCCCCGATATACGAATCTATTTAACTCAACTCCATTTGGAACTCTGGCCCTTTGTGTTAGAGTAACATTTTGTTGGACACGTAACTTTTGTAATTATAACAATGAGTTGTTCATAATGACTGAATTGTTTATCAAGAAGCACTGAGTATTTGCATTTAAAATTTCTGAGGTCAGGAAGTCGAGCTGGGATCTGCTCGCAGTTCCAGTTTAGCAAGCATAAATAGTCCTACATTTTACAAGTGTCATTTTACAAATGTCAAGAGGACCGATAGAGTGAGGAATACCATGCTGCGTCAAAAGACGGGAATTATGGACCTCGGAAAAAAGGCTGCCAGGCTAAAATGGGATTGGGCGGGTCACATCAGCCGCATGCACTCTGACCGGTGGGCAAGTCTCCACAAAGTGGGTACCGGAAGATGGACGACGCCGCCGAGGTCGACCTGGGAAGAGGTGGCGAGACGACCTAGATGCCGACCGCAAGGTCTGGTTTGAGGTAGCTCAGGAAAGGAATACCTGGAAGAAGTTGGGGAAGGCCTTTGCCCAGCTGTGGGACAATACAGTCTAATAAAATAATAATAATAATATAAATAACTCGGTTGGAAGTTAACGAAGTTTTTGTTCAACAAGATGTAGGTAGTGAATTAAGTTAAGTCTTGACAGTAGTCAGTAATCTACTTCAGTTGGAGCTTAGAGCGACTCCATTAACATTATTAAGGACCTGTTTACACCGGTGAAAGAAAATAGAATCGTTTCCAAGCGATACAGCACTTTGTGAAGGAGTTTATCCATTGAAGTGTTACCACTACCACCGTACCCATCTATTCCCGCCGCCGAGCAGCTTTCTTGTTTCAGGCATATGTGGGCGACGTTATTACTGCCACCAGAGTCAGATTAAGGGCACAGTATAAATATGTCTATACTTACTGTGGTAAGGGGGACGAATATGCAGGCTTTTTTCTCAAACAATAAATAATATCAAAACGAACATGCGTGAGCTATGTGCAAATGTGAATTATAAACGGATAAGTAGTAAGTCGGCTGAGTATAATTATGCAACAGAGCGCTAGGCTGTGATAGTGAAAGTCAGCCTGTTCGTGACACACTTTTGGATTTACTACCGTTATTGAAAGTCCCCATTTTTCTTGCGTCAGACGGTTTTATAGTTCAAAATGTACAGCTGCCTTGCTGACGTCCCTCGCGACTATATAAATAAAGGGACGTTTGAGACTAGTCTGTTATCTATAGTTTCCGCTTCCGGGTTCAAATTGGTATGTTTTTTTAGCAGTGCCTGCATTTTTTTATCCATTGCTGGATCTAAGAATTTTCTTTTTGATTTCAGATCTTCCATCAAATTCTGTCATTCTAGTATTTGATTCTTTTATTCGAGTAGTACGGTCGCCGGCAAGAATGTGGCATCCAGGGGCCAGTAAGTTCGCGCATGTTACACTTGTACATCCAAAATTGGTTACTTATTTTTATGAAGTGTCATTATTCTATGGTTATTGCCATAATTCATTTTTAAATATATCTGGTTAGAAGAAATTTTAATAAAAAAGGGAAAGGAACTCGTGAAGTGGTATCGTATGTTTTTTTAAATAAGGATGTTTGGTCATTCTGGTTTCTAATATATTTTGTGGTTTTAGGTTCTAGTCCTTATTCTGAAAATAAAGCAGAAGTGTTTGCTAGCGCTTTTATTTATGTCGCAGTTGTAACATATTCTATTGTATTAATATTAAATTCTCCTGTCATTCTTAATAGTGTACAAAAGATGTATTTATTCTAGAGGGTCAACAGTGATTCATTTATTCCTTCCAGTCGCCTCAAAACGCATTGGAAAAGCAATAAGAATACGAACTGTTGCTAACGTTACGTGTCTACGGCTAGTCACAACGAATAATTAATTGTTACACTATTATCGGAATCGTTTGAGTGAAAGAGGTCAGAGAGTGCTTATTGCATTGTTTTTATCGGTGCCAAATAAGTCTGAGGCTGAGGCTACATGGCCAGCGATTTGCGATGCGACTGGAAGAGTGAAACAATTTAATTTGGTGTGGTTACATTAGAAGCGAAAATTTGGCGATGATGTGGCTACATTACACTTATGCTTTACAACGATTAGATGAGCAATTCATGCGGCCACACTGTAAAATGAGAAAGACAGCGATTTCGCTGCGAATTCGCATTATTACTAATCGCGACAAGGCGGCTACATAGAAGCGGTACAGAGGCGAAGTAAACAAAGCGCGCGGGTGGAGCTCGTTTAGTTCGGTTCTCCACCGGCGCTATAAACCACTGCGCTAAACGGGTCGACGGGTAATGAAAACACGCCTATCCCTAAAAGGCGATTACTGATCTGTTTCTTGATGTCTATTCTCAGGGGTGCTCGGCACCCACTGTTTATGTCTCATGGGTGCCCGAGCCCCCGAGCACCCACGGAGTAGGCGCCCCTGCCACATAATAATACTTACGAGCGTATCCATCAGCGATCAATTGTCTGTTGCCGTTGACTATAATGTAATGTAGCCACAGACATATTAAGTACCACTGTTGAACTTGTCGCGTGAGTGAGAAATTATCTATTAAAGGGCGGGGTTCTGAATTGAGTATTTTGAGTTAAGTATGACTCAAACCGTACTTTAATGCCAAATTTTAACAGGTTTGCAGGCTAAAGTAGAGTTTGAAGAAATACTCAACTTCAAATGCTTAATTCAGAAATCGGGAGATATTCGCTTAAATTTCGCTTTTGCTTTCGCTGATAATTTGATGTAGCCGATACTATGATTACAGTACTGTTGTTCCAATCGCTAACAAAAATCAAATATAGCTAGTAATATTTGGCGAACAGTATAGCCATAATAGTGAATTTCAATTATTTGTTTAAATCGCTCATGTATCGCCGGTCGCATCGTGGTCTAGTGTAGCCTCAACCTGAGGCGATGTAGGGCGAAGTCAGCCTATGGCGGGTCAAGTTCAGTCTGCAGGCGATGCCATATGTCTCCTACACTATCTTTTTTATTTGCCACTAGGTCGTATATCTTGCTCCGCAGCTATCTTTACCATGAGTCGCACCAGGTAAAGCCATGTCTTGTAACGCTTTGTCTTGTATTGCTTTTACTCAACTCACGACATTAGAAGTTGTATCGGAACCGGAGTCGGAGGTTGAAAATTTGGTTTGTCAAAGTCGGAGTTATGACAGAAGCGGGGGTTGAGTTGGAGGTGGCGGCAGAAAAGATCTGCAAGGCCTGATCAAATAGTACTGAAAGAGTAATCGACGACAGAAAGCATATGGGGAGGAGGTTCTCTGCGTTACATGCTTAAACTTGCCATACAGGTTGATCGCAGCTGCTGCTATGCTTAGACCTCATAATAACCTCTGATTTAAAAACGTCGAACCGAAATTGTATTATCAACCGGAAGTACCGACTTGTCGAAGTTGTTACTCGACACCCTGTAAAATCCTCTCTAGTTTCGACGCCTTCGTCTGACAACTATTTTTGTGGTACAACCGTGTGATTTGTGTGTTGTGTAGATCTGTAAATATTGATAAATGTGTATACTTAACGAGAAGCCGAGCCAAGAGTCAGGTGCAATTTTTCTCCGAGGCGGGTCAATTTATTCAGCAGAAACCCGAGTCCATAGTCGTAAATAAGGTCGGATATTAAGTTTGGGAAAGTTCTTATCATTCACAGCGTCGATAGGATTGTGACAAATAAGGCCATTTTCGTGACCACGTCCGATCTTTATTGTGGTGTTTCAATAAATTAAATAACTTTGATGAATAAAATTCTGGTCAGGTTGTAGATGGAAAATAATTTCCCTGAGTGTACGACCTCGTACATTCCAGGAAGCTTTAGTTACATTTAATATTCATGCTAGTTTTGCATCGACTAATGAAGTTCTATTTTCAGTTTGTTGGAATATTTTTAAACCTGTCTTTTTTTGTTAGGGTTTTTATTCTGGTTGATTACAGTGACTGTTAGTCTCTGTGAAGAATACGAGTATTTAATTGCAATGCTAGATATAGCCGTAAATGAAGTTAATTCTTTTCTTAAGTCGCAGTAATTGTTTGGCTTGCCTTTCACGACTTGATCAAAAGCATTGACAAAAAATAAGCTTGTACAGTTTCGAGTCACTGTAGAAGTAGCTGACGGTGCTGATTAAGCGACAGTTTGCAATGTTATTATGAAATACATAATTAAATATCGTATTGAAACCCGAGTCGTCTCCTTGAGTGAGGTTACGTATTGCGACACCGACATTGATTCTAATATTATATCTGTGTCACTAAGCAAAACGGTCACTATTCTATTATATATTATCGAATTGCCATAACTGGTGCATTTTTAAGAGTACTTTTTAACAAGATTCAATCACTTTCAGTTCAAAACAAACAGCCCTATCATCCTCTTTATAAGGATACTCGGTTACACGAGATCTGGTGAAATATTTCAACACTTCTGAGAGTTTTAGACGCAGCCACTTAAAGATAAATTAATTTACGCGTAGTGATATATGTATGTGTTATTCAGACGTTGTATTGTACTCCTTCGTGGAAATTTTCATTCTGCCAAGATAAAATAAAGCTTTTACATTTCTCAGCATGAATTTGGCTTCTGAAATCTTTTCGGAAGTATAACATATTTGTTTGGGTAAGGTGCTCGTCGATTCTTTCATGTGCTGAAGGTTGAGTTGTTCCTTTTGCATATTCAATAAGCGTGCTACTAGCAACAAACTTATGATTAGCGAGGCAGCAGTCGGAAAGCAATCAGTGGTTGGCACGCGAGACGTGGCGTGGGCTCTAGCATGTCTTCATATAAATTGACGTCGACAAGCTCGTCGTTGAGCTCGGGCTATGCAGCGCGTTTTGTGTTTCAACTTTTGTTCATTTACATTACTTGTATTAGTATAATCATCGATAGTTATTAACGTAGCTGGTGGTAGCTCATTAGATCAAGGCTTTATTTTGTTCGATAATGATACCGTTATGTTTCTCATCAGCTTTAAGTAGCAAGTTTGGCATACTTACGTCATTTCTGCAGAAAGATCACTAAGAACATGTTACTACCAAACTCCAGTACGTCAATTGGTTTGTCAATATCATTTAGCATTTTTACTTTCATTGATGTAATACTCAATTAGCTGTCGTTAAGATTCAAAACCAAAGAAATGTAAAATGGTACGGTACAAGAACCAGTGAACAATAATGGAAAGCGACATTAAGCCGCGTCGTTAACTTGAACGGTTATGACGCCGGTGAATGTAAGCGAAAGTTATGTATCAGAACTAAACGAATCCTAAGCAGTGGATAGATTTTACTTGGCTACGGAAAATGTACAAATCACCACATAATTAAACGTGGGATACTGGCGTAACAGCTACGCTTTGCAGGCCAATAGGTGACTGGAATGTTATTAGTATACAGGTGAATGCTGCCCAGTATTTTATTTATTTATTTATTTATTTATTTATTTACAAGCACTTGTACAACGTTACGGAGGAAATCCAAATCCATCCAATCGTATGTAAATTAATACACATAATATTGGAAATTATGATTTCTGAACTTCCTTATACAGTACATGTGCTAAAGGAAATAATTTGTTGGATCTTATCTCGAATTTCTATAGCATTGTCAATTGTTAGTGCAGAATACAGCGCATATTTGGAATTGACTCCGAAGTTATTTGTAACTTGTCGATAGCCGTTTTGAATTCGTGGGTCGAACCGCAGCTTAACAGTTGTTGGCCGGCGTCCCGTTGGGATCCTAAATACGAAAGATTAATGAGTTTAGGCATCTGTTCAACCGCAATGCGATTTTTTACTCGGAATAATTTACTGCAAATCTTTTCGGATTCTTCATAATAGCAACAGTCTGATAGAACATGGTCATGGAGAGTATCTGCTTATCTGCTGCGCAGTTGTGAGATCAATTGAGGAAATTGGGTCACTGGGTCGCTATGGTGCTTGTGCACGGGCATGGTACGGTCCTTGAAATAAATTCTTATATTTTACACTGACAAATATTTACGTTTAAAATCTGTAAAATTTTTGAAAATATTTCTGTTTAGATATTTTAGCTGGATTGAAAAATGGACAGATTTAAACGTTGATGTTGTGGCGACCCCTTTGTTTAGCAGTCGTTGTATGTAAAAGCTTAGCTTCTATTTGTTCTCTTGCTTACTGGATTATCGCAGCATTACATCACATAGATTCCTGCTTAACGCTTTACTTCATTGTTAATTCAGCGTCCGCGTCGGTCCGATTCGATTGCTTTCGTTGCGGTTACAAAACATTCTGTGCGAATATTCGATGTTCCTTTCCAGTTATATCGTAAACGGAAAAAAATACTTGGAACTCTGATGGATTGTATTGTTTACATATTTTCATATAAGCTGGTTTATTGATTTGCTATTAAATATATATATAATAATTTAATGGCGGTTGACGCAATGTGTCCTGTCTTTCTGGTTTCATTATGAGTTATCATAAACTGTGTGTATTGTATTAACCGCTATAATGACAGGTATCCATTTCATCGACAGTTAATTAACAGGCTGAACAGATAGATGAACACAGAGCACATATTCTTGAAAATGTATTTAGCTTAGTTAGTAAGGAACGTTTACCTTTCCAAAATCAAGTCTTGAAACTATCTTTACGCAGTTTTGAAACACCTTATTAAGCGTGATCTCCTGTCGTGTTTCTTGTTAGGTCGATTATAGTTTTAATGCTCCTTACTCAATTCTTCCTTGACGTTTAATCTCAGTTGGCTTTTAAACCTATCCGTTCCAAGTTGTCGAAATTCTGTCACAAAATTCTCGTTACCGGCCGTCCAAAGCTCAGGTAAGGCAACCACACGTTCTTCTTAGATGTTAATTGTAAGATAAAGACGTGGCTTGTGTTTAAGGCAGCGTGCGAAGGATTTGTTTCCAAACATGTATCGCAGTTAATTTAATTTAAAGTAATCGCTCGGAAGCGGCGGCTCTGGCGGGAGCGAGGCCGGCGCGCCGCGCCCGCATGGCAACCGCTCCACGCGCTAATTGTTTCCACGCTCACGTCAGCCAATACCTTTTGCCATATTCTATGCACTTTGCAGTTTTTTTTTCGTCTACAGTTATTGACGTTTGTGACTCTGTCTCTGTTTCACCCTTGCGTTTCACGCTGCACCGCACATTTCCACGGTGCTTCTCTTTTATTTTCGTTCACTTTTTACGTTTATTACAAAGGAAAAGTTTTTCTTTTTTAGGAGCAGTGGTTTTAACAGGTTGTTGTGTAACTTTAGCTGTTCATGGTGCTTTACATCGCTTTCAACGAATCCTTAAACTGTTATTATTACATATTTTCTCTGACTTTCTTTTTCAATGTTTTCTGACATTTTTATGTTCCAATATGTGTAGAGAAATATCGATTATTTTCGCCTTTACCTTTATCATTTTTATTTCTTTGTTTGTGATTGATGGTTTTCATATCTTTGGAATTTAAATATTTTGGATGGATTCGCGTGCAAAACAATTGAAGAAAATCTGCACAAGCTATTTCATAAACTTGATAATTGCTTTTTGGTACAGTATGAGTTTAATTTTAAAACTAAGGGTTTTCTTGATACCAGAACTAAAAAGTGAAAATTAAAAAAAGTACAACCGACTTCAAAAGTAAAACATAAATATTTTTATTTTATGTTATTACAAATTATATAAAATATTATTATTTATATTAATATATATTATTACAAACTAAACTTAGAAACGAAAGTTTTTTTTTTACAAAAATATGCAATTGTCTTCAAAAGTAAAACCGTTTTTTTTTTATTTAACACCAGTATGTTTATCAAAGTGTGCCTCCTTCCGCATCCTTGCGAACTAATTACTTGATAGTCATGAAATCATATCTCATGTCGTGACAAGTACCTCTTTATTACCGAACAGGATATTTTTGTAGGGGGGAGACCTTCACTTATTCTTTTATTTCCCGCGGCTATACGGTACAGAATACACATTTCCCAAGAAACAACGATTGTTGTTTTATTTTATGTACAGAACGTAGACTGCTCGTTGATAAGGCTTAGAATAACCATAGTATTAACTCTAGAAGTAATCCGTAGCATAGACATTATTCGGCTCCATAGCACCACTATGCTCTAAACGCTCGTGTGCCGGTAGTCAGGACATTGCATGACGTGTTCACGCGAGCGCATGCATACATTGCTACCGCAGCTTTCCAATCGAGGAAGCTTGACTAGCGTTTGCGCGTAATGTAACGTAGCTAAGCGTGGTCGTCGTCGAGGGCGCGTGTTGCCGTAGCTTGCATAGCGGCATCTCGTTGGTCGTCTCGCCGAGCAGCCAGAAGCGTAAGTGGTGTGTATGGGGTCCGACTGTGGATCGTTTTAATGGACATGGATGTTTTCTCTATTTGTTGTAAGGTGGGACGCAGGGCCCGGGCCGCCGACCCCACCTGCCCTACCTCCACTTACGCCTCTGGATGTATCGTACGTCAACATACATACAACTACATAATATATATCTGTGCTCACGCATCTTGCTAATAAACAGTGATAATTTATTCTTGTTGTTTAATATTTAAATAATTAATTACGAGTACATATCGCGTGTACGTGGTCGGGCGCGCAAGTAGTCCGAGAGGTGTCGGCAGCGCAGTGCCGCGCGCTCCCAGGACACGGAGCTGCGGAACTGTTTATTAGCAACTGTGTGTCTCCGTCATTGTGTGTTCTGTAACATTTTCCGGAAACGTCTCGAGTGTCTTAATCTCTGTATGCTTTTCTTCTAGTCGCGTCGACATGTGCTCCGGCTTTGTCAAACGTTCCCGATTAGCCAGACGGCTCGTTTTTACGTGAGGCTCGAGTATGCTCTCTTCGTCGGTGCTGAGCGGAGCACATGTCGACTTATTTCTGTCACGCTGCTAGAAATCTTGGTAGTACGTGATCAATACTTCACGTGCGCACATTTACATTTATGCTCTATTTTGTTTAATTCAATAAAAAATTCTTCCTAACCCGGTTAGCGCTACTCATTAGTTGACCCTTTTTAAATATCTGACTTCTAGTTGAGTAATTAATGAATCAACCAAACTGTTGAGTGTATGATTGTGATTTATTTGCAAATTACAGTTAAATGTCCATGATACGTGGAGCTCGTGCACGGGGAACTGTTGTATAATAATATCAGTGTTGTTATTGTTTCCACATAGTTTCATATGTCAGCGTTATTCACTGTTTCCTGCTTTTGATATTTGCATGTTGACTAACGCGTGTTTCATACGGTGGATCCATTGAAGGTTTTGGCTGGCATTTTCTTGTGATTACTAAAATTAAGAACCTACCTAAGAAAGTCACATAACTAGTAACTTTTTTCGACACAGTATGAACTCGACAGTTCCGTAACGATGGTGTGCACCAGTGCACTCCATCAACGTAGATAGGTTATTGGCACAACATAAACATTCAGATAAGGCTACGTTGAACACGGGCCGAGCTCTGCGGGCGCGGTGACGCGCATCGCTCCGGGAACGGAATGTCTTAATCGAAATGAGTGACTCACGCCGGGTACTCCGCCTCTCTATCGAGATGCTGCACTTCCTGCATTTGCTTTCCAGCGCACGCACATATGCACAGCGCCGTTTGCAAGGAATCCCGCGTACACGATGCTGCCGAGTCTACTTATATCCCCGTTAGATCCTACGTATACGTCGCGTTAGTTTGAGTGTCCCTTAAAGTAGTGTAGGACATCAATGTAGTGTAGCGCGTAATCTGCGGTCGAGTATGAACATCAGCACGCTGGCATGAGTCAGTGCTGCAGCGGGAGCTACCTGCGGCCGGGAGCAACGGTCCGCTAACGATTGTGGCTAATTTTGTCCACTCATACCGCGCTTACCGCGGCTTGCTATTTTCCCCTATTCCCTCCATTGTTCTAGACAAGTGACGACGTTGCTTAGCTCGTTTTGTCGGATTTTCAATTAGGTGTGGTCTACATAAGTAAATAGAACGAAACAATTACGTGACGGGAATCTGAGATTGCCGTAATTGCTGGTGCGTAAAGATACTTAAAGTCATAGGTCACCGACAAGGAAACCCTATTTAGGAGCGGGCTTTAGTTGTCAACGAGCTCTCATCAAGTAGAATATTCAAATTCATTTAGAAATGCTTTGTACATTGTATTTCATCGAAATACGCAAGGACAGAGGTTTCAGTAAAAGCTTTTATGCAGGCTAGCCGATCATTATCTCATTTATTATTGATACACAAGCCTGCGACGTTCGTAGACAGCGCATTATTATTGCAGCACGTATCCAGAAATATCGCCAGCAGTACTCGATACATTCCGAGTAGAGTTCTACATAGTCGCGTTATTACTGCCGTTCATTTTATTCGTACTTGTGTGACCCATTGGACCGTTTAATTGTTTTAAATACAAATACATGGCATTGTTGGCTTGAGCATATTGAGCGCTGATTCTCATTTCTTTGTTTGTAGGAAACGCGGGTGTGTCGACCTCGCGTACGCCTTGACATTTGTCGAATGTTTGACAAGACCAGTTGGGCCGCCGCCAATGAACTAAGCTTTTGCCCAACACAGCTCAGTAATCGTGATCCGAGCCCTTGAAGGTGCCCTTTCATCATGGGCTGCCATTCGTAACTGATTCGAAAGTTATGTTCGTAAAATGTTGAACGTATCCATTAGCGATAATGTTGAGTCAAGTGTTCCCAAGTTATCGAAGGTCAAGATTGCGAGTGACGGGAGCCCGCGGCCCAGTTCGATGAACTGATGGTATTCTCGTCAAGTATTGGCTCCTTGAGATGGAAAAAATGTTTACATAGCTGTTGACTGAACAGTAATACGTATTATTATGTTTTTAGTTCTGGAGTGCATACGTTTCTTTAAACATTTGGGTCACGCTCTTCAATTTAGTTCAGGTTTTCACCCAATTTAATTTCTTCAATCAGACCCAATCAGCATTTAATTTAAGTTGACTTTACTCTTTAAATCGAGAACGTACCGTTTAGTGAGTCCGTAGCTGCAGCTAACTGGGTACGCACTGCGTAGTTCTAAACTGGACTTTCGTTTCCGACGTCTTAAAATAAAAATATCTGGGATACGCGTTGGATAGATTTTACATAATTATAGCTATTTCATGTGATTGTTCCTTCAGGCGTGAGCTGAACCTTCTTTGTACCTAAGTGGTTGCATGTAGTGAGTCAGTCATTATGCCGTTTGATTTCATTGTAGCTTTGAAGGTAACGCTCTATTGATTCCTGAATGCTTTGTGCATTTGTTTGTCTGTTTATGTATGGAAATACTTCGATTTGTTTCTTTTTCATTCTTTCTACTGTTGAACAACTTGAGTATTTGGGCAAATAGACGTACGGTTTACTTCATTCTACTTAACTTTACCGTTAGGTACTACCACAATCTGACGCTATATCCACGTAGTGCTGCGAATGGCTACAATACAGTCATTAGCACATATTCTTTTCGGTCAAACACCTTAATTAGCATATCCACACAAACACTCGAAGATCCGATTCTTTGTAATTATTCTGTGTCAAAAATATTTAACAGAATGCATGTTTCTCATCGTCTCTTTTAGAAACTGCCATGTATCGTGAGCGAGTGTTTCGTCCCACACATATCCAGTGGTTTTATCTACGCGTTGTTGTGTAAACACGTGGCGGTTCGTTAACCTGTGTTGTTGTTCTCATGCGTACGCTCAGCTCGGAGTGTGCGCGTGCTTCATCTGCGCCGAATCGCCGATTGGCTGACAACTACACCACCTGGTGCTAGGGAAGTACGGGATGGATGTACCGAAGTGTTCGTGGAAACAGAATGATACAACATTCGATTGCTTTTGTTTTGTGTTTAGTCAATTATTCGTTAATGACTGGCACGCGCAGTCGTTTTAACTGATTTTATGCTTCCGCATCAGAATTGGATTTCTATTTCGAGAATAGTTTGTTCCAATTGCCGTTTATTATAGGCTCGTAATGTTTCGACCTTTTCAGTCTAAATGGAGACGATTGCTTAACCGTCTCTTGGATTTGCAATCATCATTTGTGTTCTAACAGTATGTTTTGAAATCGTATTTTGTTTTGCTGATAAGAGATGGTACGGCACAGGTACGAGTATATCGTTTAGGCCCACTGCATTAACATAAGATGATTCTTGTTCATTAAAGCATGAATCAAAGGCGTGATATAAAACGGCTCAGTCATCAACATTCGATTGTTCCACGTGTTTGTTAGCCAATGTTGGCGTCGTTGGCGTGTTGGCTCCTAGCGTTATGTGGCGTTGTATCGTTTCAAGTGTTTGGCCTTGTGATAGACTAATCGTTTTTCACAATATTCATGCGAGAGTTATTCAAATGTGAGTCGTAGTTAGTTCGCTAAAGTTTTATTTTCGTCTGCGCGATAAGAATAGTTTGGTCTGCATTGTTGTTGTGTGACCGCGGCACTCGCAGTTTGCACTTCCCATAATTTATGGTATTGAATTTAAACCGTGTTTACTTTTTAACTGGAGGTCGTTAGCATTCCCCATTGGCCTTGTTTTAAAATTCGTCCACATTTCGTATTTGGCTAACGTTCGGGGTGTTTGTTCGTAGATTCAGATTCTCGGACACTTGTTATTCATGTTGTGTGTACACAAGATAAGTGCTTGTGATCGTTACCTGCTTTCTTGTTTCTGATAGGAAAGGCTGCTGAAGCTATGCAATATGTTTGGAACATTTATATTAATGTTCCAAACATATTGCAGACTTGTAGACTGTACAAAAATAGCTTACGGTTTAAAGGCTTCTGCCAATTACGTAGATACACTCATACGTGTGCTGACTAAATAAATTAGAAAATCCATAATATACTAGATTTAAAACTTTCATATTCTTTGTATCCGCGTTGTATTAAAAGCGAATTAGTAAATACGAAGTTATAATTGACTTCTGAAGACTCTTGGCTCGGTTAATAACGGTGTTTATATATTGTAGTGGGGCCTTTTCTCAAACTCGAGTGTTGGCTCCGCGAAAGTGCTCCATCGAGTTACTTTGCTTTCTCATGGCACTTAAAGGACAAGCGATCCCCGGTGTTCGCTGTAAAACTATTAGTTTTAGTTAAGCTTGCACCACGTGGGCAAGGCTCGATAATGCACAATTTGTTTTGGTTACCCTTTTAAACGTGGCAATTTTGTCGAACCAACTCTCACTCAGCCACTGACACAGAATATAAACTATATGTGCTAGGGTCTGTAGGCTAGGTATTTACTAAAGACGCTGTTCTGCTGTATTCGGTAGTCGTTAAGTTATATTAACGCTAACAGCTTGCATATTCCTCTCGCTTTTGAACCTGTACACTTTCTACAAACTCGTCGTTAAGTATTTCCCACATGATATTGAGAATGCACACGTTCTTTAACTACCATAGTCGTAAGTGGCTTTTGTTCAAACTTGCCAATATTTACTTCTCTAGCGTTTATTTTGCCTGAAGCGTTTCAAACTTAATACACTGCTGAAGCATAGACATAGATCTGCCCTATTATGTATAGACTAGTTTACAATCTTCCGACACAGCAAGGAGACGCCTTGGCGGTCTTACTACAGGCGGCATTGTCATACAAACCGAATGCTGACTGATGATAAAAATTGTGCGCTCGTCACACGAATTTTATTAGCAGTGCCGCCTCTAGAGAGTGCCGTCACTGCGATTCCGTGCTCTGTGCCTCTTGACTAACAATGGGAATCTAACGGTGATACCGAGTACCACAGAGTACATGGGTGCGGCATGCACAGGTCATGGCAAGACACACAAGGACGCGGCCAGCGTGCGCGCCACGCACCCCATCCCGGCGGCGTGCGGGCTCTATTACTTCGAGGTGCGCATCGTGTCCAAGGGCCGCGACGGCTACATGGGCATCGGTCTGTCCGCGCACGGAGTTAACATGAACAGATTACCTGGTAAGTTGAACACTCAATTGTTTGGCTTTGAATGTGCGCCTCTTTCATTGTCTGTAGTTTAGGTGGAACCCATCAGTTTTTATTGTCAATGCCCAGGCGCCTTTTGAAGGTTTCTTGCCGAAAACAAAAAAAAGGGTCCAGCAGATTTTTGGGCACGTAATTTGTGTTTGTGTGAAAAGTCTCTGGGCGGCCATAATTTCAATGATGCTGGCTGACTGTTAAAAATAATGGAATTCTTAAACCCATCGGTACAATAAGCAATTTTAGTTTTTTTTAAACGTTGTTTGGTTTGTACTGCACATGGCGGGCAGTTGGAACTACAAAAGAACCTGACTCATCTTAGTATTATAGTTGAACGACCACCAAACAAAACGAGACTTTTTGCATCGGTGCTCTTTTACCTGCAGCCCTGTTTTTAGACAAAAAGCTTTGTAAATAGGCTTTGTTGAAATTATCTAACGACAGTTTAGTACCGAAACCTTTCCGTAGAAAATTTTCTATCGTGCTTTGTATCGAAATTTTGACTTAACATTTTTTTTTTTTATTGATCTAAACCGGTGCTTGACTGCGATGCCACATGATGGTAAGGAGTGATGCAATCGTTGATGGTGAGACGCACTAGTTTATTAAGACGCTAGCCTAGGGTCTAGCCTTGAAGATACCTAAATTGTTATCGGACGGGAAGACCGCAAAAGGCAAATTGTTCCAGTCCTTCGATGTATGCGGTATAAACGATGAGGTGAAACGGTTAGGTATTCGCCGTACGTCGGGTTGTCCGATGATAGAAAGGAGATGACTGAAATGCATCCTGCAAAATACCGAAAGGCTGACTACCCTACGACTGTGTTCCAGGCTTTGTAAATTTACATGACAAAAAACATTGATTGATGTGACATGATGAAAAAGTTATTCTTATTTAATATCATCATTAATAGGTGTTTAACCACTATTCCAGGCTGGGACAAGCACTCGTACGGCTATCACGGCGACGACGGGCACTCGTTCTGCTCGTCGGGCACCGGGCAGCCGTACGGGCCCACCTTCACCACCGGCGACGTCATCGGCTGCGGCGTCAATCTCGTCGACAACACCTGCTTCTACACCAAGAATGGACACCACCTCGGCATTGCTTTCAGAGGACTACCGGTATGATTAGTTAGGCTGTAGGATTCTCTGTCCTACTGATTCTCTCGTACTCATTTGCTAGGAAATTCGAAGTGGGTGGTCATACGGTAAAACAATGATGTCGCCTGAGCATAGTCCAGTTTTTCTTAATTATTGCTTTAGGTTATGGTAAATTGACAACATGCTCAACTCTGTAGGAAATAGTGGAGGTTGAGTGAAGGTAAGAAAGCTTTTTCTAAGAAAAAAAGAGTCTGAAATGATTGCGAAAAAGAAAATTATTTGATTGTAAAGTTACCATGTAGGCAGGCTGCTTCATAACAATATTTAAAGACCCTCGATTCATGGGTCGGGCGGGGGGCGAGTAGATTATGTTTGTATTACTAACACTAGTTTTAAGTTTTTTAAACTACTAGCAAATTGGATAAAAGTTATCTTAAATAAACGATTATTATTATAGATTGATACGAGTAGTTTCAGGACCATTGCACGGTTTTCACGATCCCCATAAAATAAAAACAATAAACATTTTTATCATTGAATTCGCTATAATTACGTATATTGCTATATTTTTAAACTTTTGTATTTTAACGTGGTGGTTGTTGTGCTATAGTTGGGGTGATCCTAAGATCACGCCAGATTTGGGATTTAAAATAATTGATAATTTTACCCTCATATCTGGTTCTGTCTTCAATTAATAGTTTTGCGTGAAGCCCTATGATTTTGTAATTTGGACTGAATTTTTTTTTCTGTTGAATAGTAGGTAGTAGTAAAATGTATCAAAAGGAACCCCCTTGGAACATTCCCGCGCACCCTGGGTTGGAAAACCCTGTTCTAATGATTCTTCTAAACTATTCACTGACCATAACTGTTTAAAGCGAAACGGATGTTACTTACAAGTGATGCCTGAGATCTTAAAGGCATTAATTTCTGTGTCTCAGTTAATTTGTAGGTATTACATTGGTAGTGTGCAACTCTCCTGTCCTTGTAAACAAACTCGTCGCTGGCGACAGCTGCTCACCACCTACGGCTTATTATATCAGCACCATGTCGCGTGGGTCGTCGACAGAACAAGACAACTGAGCGTACTGATTGATATCCGTACCGGGTACCCAATACGAAATGGATAATGTATTGTATTGGGGATTTTCCTAATATTCTTAGGTATTTGTGATAAGAAGTTTGTAAAACGGTTTGTGTCTTGTTCGTCTTCACTTCCCACGTTTACACATGTCCCTCTAGTCTTTTCCCTACTAGCATACGACGTCATGCTAGTTGGGAGGCTAGGGCGGCTGAGTACCCGGATTTTAGATGTAGTAAGTGCCTACCAGACCTCCCCAACCTAGTTACTGCACAACACGATATTCTTTCGATAGACTGATGCTCAGACTTTCTGGCGTCTGACTACCTGTTACGACTGTCAAAGATCTAAAAATGAGAATCGGGACCAACGGCTGTACGTGCTTTTCGAGGCACGGGGTGTCAGTAATGTCCTAGATGAACCAGAAGAGTACATAGTATATGAATTGAAAAAATCACACCTGTATTTGCCTGGTTACGAACCCACAACCTCATGCATGAGAGGTGGATGGCTTAACCGCTAAGTCAGACAATACTGGGCAATCGATTGCGACAAGTATAACCAATTAAAAAATTCATGATCTTTTTGATTTACCAAAGCTGCGTATAATTCTTTGTCCCGACTACATTCATCTCAACTGTTTTTGTTCCTCGCATTGTGATGCTGTAGCCACACAGCTGTGACTGACAGGGACTACGCTCTACAAAACCGTTTTTTATTTCAAGATCGTGTTACATTAAGTGTGTTACCTACGGCTGAGTCCTGCATCATCATTTTTCTGTTCCAGCCAAACCTGTACCCGACAGTGGGACTGCAGACCCCGGGCGAGGTGGTAGACGCGAACTTCGGGCAGCAGCCCTTCGTGTTCGACATCGAGGACATGCTCCGGGAACTGCGCGCGCGCACCCGCCTGGCCATAGATGAGTTCCCGCTGCCCGACGACCAGGGCCAGTGGCAGCAAGTCTTACACCGGTCAGTTAGATAAAAAGGATCAGTTTTCGTTTTAAGATCGGAACACTAAAAATATTTTTTACCGCCAGTTCTAATAGTGTCTACTGTTTGAACATCCGCTGCTGATATTTATAAAATAATATTTCTGCACCGGCAAAGGTAGCATATGTGATTCCGTCTAATATTAAGATCTTCATGTACCATACTCAGAAATAAATGATTCTATTCTATTCCGAATGCTTCTAAAATTATACACAAAGTGACTGGCTATCTACCCTCCACAATTAGTTACTTCGTACTAAGGCCTTATATTGACTTATTCAGTCAGCGTTTGGTTGAATGACAAACGGAACTAACGGTTTAACATGCTTTTTAAGGCACGAAAGTATCCCGACATGTAACATGCATCCTTTGACAAGCATAGCTTTACTTACATTCCACCCTTATGGCTATACTGTATAACTTAGCTATGAGTGCCAGATAGCTAAAATAATTAATAATTAGCATGGGGCTAATTTATAAGTTACGAAAAGACAAATGGACGAGCCATTTTCTAGGCAAGCACGTCAGCCAGTCTTTAATTTTTTTTTTAATGATATAAACCAGTCCTTGACTGCGATGATGGTAAGTAGTGATGCAATCATTGATGGTGAATCGCACCATACTGCAGAGTCATCGTGTTAATAAGTTGCGTCCCCACAGGATGGTGTCGACGTACCTGGTGCACCACGGCTACTGCAGCACGGCGCAGGCCTTCTCGCGCGCCACCGGGCAGCCCATCGACGAGGATATTGCCTCCATTAAAAATAGACAAAGTGAGCGATTCTTTTTGTTACTTTACCGTTTGAGCCAGGTGGGTGTTTGGTGTCCAAGTGAGGCTGGAAGCTACAAGAAGTCACACATCCGGCGCCAGTGCACCCATTTGTGTTGTGTGTGATGTTACTTACCGAGTCTTATAAAAGAAATCAAGCGTTTTTCTGGCATAGTAATGTCTATGTCACAAGTCTATATTGTAGCTTTTTTTACGTGGAAAAGATAAGAGATGACTCTTCCCGCCCTGGACGGATCGAGAGGGAGTGGCAGGCTGTAACTGAGTAAAACTCACCCGTGTTCCTTTAGTTAATCCTTTCGCTCCAGGGTCGAGGTAACTCTTTCGAGCGATAACGCAGCCCTATTTCAAGTTTCAATCAATACAGTTTTTAACTTACTGTTATTTTGATTTGGTGTTTCTCTCAGTTCTGTGTTCTCAGTCTACCAGGAAGCACTGGGCTTTTTTTTAAATGACATAGTGCTTGAGTGCGTCCCCACCCCTGATGCAATCGTTCTTGCTGAAGTTTGTTTAGAGCCTATTTAATCTAGTCTTGATGACTAAATCTAATTTGAAAAATATATATATTTATTTTAAACTAATTTAAAAGGTAAATTTCATTAATTTACTTGAAATTTAACTATTTGTAATCTATCTAGGGCTGTATGATAAATCATAGCATAAGCATAACCGTAACAAAGCGATGTTAAAGACTAGTTAGTATATAGCTATAGTTTGTTATTAGGCGTTATTTTTCTTATATATAAATACTGTATGTCTGATATTTTAAGTTTTCTGTAATAAGTATTAATCACTATTACAAACTAACGCGTATCTTTTTGATTCGTTTATCACTCTTTTTTTTACTAGGGTTAGTGATGGAAAACTAAAAAAAGAAAAACAATATAATATTATTACCAATTTAATCTATTTTATCAATGGAAACTTCAAAATATTAAGTATTATATTTCCATTTCATAATACAACGAAAAAAGATAACGCCTGACAAAAATATACTAGCAATGCTTCTATACGTATCTTCGTTCAGTTACGGTTTAAAGACCTGGTTTTTTTTGCTATTGATTCCTCGTATCGGCCTCTTACGGCGACTTATAATCTAGGTTTTATTTTTGGCAAAAACAAAAAAGTAATTCATGCCAATAGTTTGCATTGGCTTTTCAAATTCATCGAAATTGACTCTTGAAGCAAACAAGGGTCTTTAGAAAATTAGTATTCGTATTTTGAAAAACTTCAGCGCATGCCAAACAGCGTTTGTGTGGGTACCGCATCTATATTGGTAACTTAAAGCATGTGTTTGTGGTATTTCAGGAGTATCGAAGCTGGTGGTGTCGGGTCGCATCGGCGAGGCCATCGAGGTGACGCGGGCGCTGTACCCGGGCCTGCTGGAGCGCGACGTGGACCTGCTGTTCCTGCTCAAGTACCGCCAGTTCGTCGAGATGGTCAACGGCTCTGACGCCGAGGTAACGTGCCCTGCTAACATTGTGCTCATGGAACAGGGGCAGCAAATGAAATTAGAAAAAATGGGTTCTTTTTATTTTTATTTTCTTATTATTTAGCGAGCTAGCAAATTATTTCAGCTTTTTAAATAAATAAGTGAAAGTCACATATAATTAATTGTTTTTTATATTTTATGATAATAGTAAGATCCCTTCGTCATTGCCTGAACAGATGAAGGGGGATTGTTTATCTTGGTATGGTCATGTAAAGTGGAGGGATGAAACATATGTTACTAAAAGAGTAAACATAGCATATCATAGTTGGCTTTATAATGTTCCCACTGCTGGAACTCTTCCTTCCTCTCTAGGAGAGGGAATGGGCTGTAATCCACCACGCGGGCCGAGTGCGGGTTGGTGGATGTCATATATGTTTTCGAATTTTTCGTTCTTGGATATTCTGGTTTCTTCACGATGTTTTCCTTTATTGTTTTGAGAGCAGTGGCGATAAAATGAATTACATAAAGTAATGCGTCTGGCTGGGTTTAAACCCATATTGTTTAATTAGTGGAAATTAATGGATAAAAAAATAATAATGTTCATTAGTGGGAATTTCTGGAATAAATCTATGTGTGGATGGATGGAACGGGAGGTGAAAGAAAAGATGGATGTATTGTGTGAGGAATGATATATGAATGAAAAGGGTGACAGGATTGAATAGAAGAAAAAAAGTGTTGTGTCGGTATCAAGTAGCATGGGATAAGGGCAAGATGATGGGAAGCTAAGCCTATTCCTTAGCTTCACATCATCTTGTCCTTACTTATTATTGAGTGTTATGTTGAATAGATACTGTTTATAATAAAATATTTTATAGTTAAGTTTGAATGTTTACTTAGTTCATGTAGTTAATATTAGGAATGTTGAATGCAGTAGATGTTAATCTAATAAGGTATAGACACTTTTATTTTGGACGAGCATGCTGTACTTTAGCGGCGCGCCGCGCTGTGCCGGGCGCACGGTTGACACTGAGTCGTGTTGCAGGCGGGCGGCGAGGCGGGCGGCGCCAGCAACGGGGTGGCCACGTCCGTCATCGCGCACACCAGCCGCGCGCCCGCCGCCAACGGGGAGCGCGCGCCGCACACCAACGGTAACTTATATTTCACTAAGCGAGCCCACGACCTGTCCAAACCGCTACACATATCCTATCCTGGATTTGATGGAACCGTACATACCATGTCATATTTAAAAACAAACGATTTAACCCATTTTTTCATAAAAAATACTCACGAAAACTACGTCTCGAGAAAAGAAAAAAAACTTATATTATTAATTAAAAAAATATATAATATTGAAAAGCCTACCACAGGATTCACCAATAAATAACCTGATGAGGATCACAGGAACCCAATGATTACAAGATATACAGAACCAGTCCTTATGACGACACTTGGCAAAAGCCAACAATGGTCATCCTTCAACTAAAATGATGATGATGAAAAAATTGCCAGAACGAACAAACGGATCTCTTATTAATTAAATCCTAACAATTTACATTAAAACACAAAATGTTTGTTATTCTATAAAGAACTGAAGAAGTAGTCGCTCATTGATTAAACACGGAATTTCAAAAACTACTTGATCTACAAAACCAATATTTTCATCGCAGTCGAGGAACTACTTATATTTTATTTCAAAAGCCTATGTTACTCAAAACGATACAAGGATTCTAGTTATACCTCATACATGTAAATCAGTTCAGTCATTTAGAAATTATGATGGAATAAAGAAACTCACATACATACATGAACTCCAAAAACATAACACTCCTTTTTTTTGGGGCGGTCATGTAATAAAAATAATTACAATATTAAAACTAGTACATAAAACACCCTTCAAAGGTGACATAATAACTAGCAAAAAACTTGTCTGTATCCTATCTAAAATAAATTACTATCACAAACAAAACTGAAAAGCTCAGTTAGTAATTTCGCACCGATGTGGTAATAATATAGAGATCGTATCTGTCGCAGGCGTGACGGAGGCGCCGGAGGAGAGCGGCGCGGCGGGCGCCGACGTGGACATGTCGCCGCCGCCGCACACCAACGGCGCGCACGCAGGTACCCACCTACTTCCAATTAATTACACTACTATTCCTATCTACCGACTTACAACTTTCCACAGATAATTTATCACACAGATCCTTCTAAAATTCGGTAACACTGCAAACACTCCAAGACTGAATTAGAGGATTTAATCGCACCTAAGTAGTGGCAATCAAATTACAGAAATTGCTCTTACATCTAGTCAAATTGCTAAAAAAAAAAAACCGAAGCTTGAAGCACTTACGTCAACGCTTCGAGTTTTGTCTACAGTCAACTAATCGGTACTAAATCTATGAAGTTTCTGTTTGGAGCGTTGTCTGTGTTACCACATTCTAGTAATGCGAGATAAGATCGCAATTGAACAGTTCCTATGTGAAGGTGAATTATATGCTTATGGGTCGATTTCTCAATCGTCAGACAACTTTTACTAGAAGAATATGGCCTATTGACATATTTTCCATACAAAAAAACTGTCAACTCTCCATATTTATTCTCAAAATAAAAGTTGTCTAACTATTGAAAAATCAGCCCTTAGTACTATCCCCGTATAGTGGTTCTTGTATGCGTGTGATAGCTAACGCGCATTGAATGTAAAAGTATTGTATGGATTGCAGCAAAAAATCTTTTTGCAATCCAAAAAAGCAAATATTGACTTTTTAATTTGGTTCCATTGTTTTAAAAACAATTTCAAAGTTAAACGATTATGATCCGATGATAAAACATATCAATATGACAAGAATTGGGGTCCCTTTAAAAATATTAATCAAAATCAGTTTATGTATTACCAGTATGTAAAATTATTCTGGTAAATTATTTACAGTATACATTTATAAATAATAATAAAGAAAGAAATCAGTTTATTTTTAATTTCAAATATGGTCCGTAAAGTACAAATATTTTATTTACAAATTGGCAACCCATAAAAATTTATTTATCTAATTATAAGTATGGATAGTTTAGATAATGTGAAATACGATAATTATTATTAATATTATGTGTACCTTATTATTATTAAATGACAACAATATGTTTTTTTTTATTTGAATTTATATATTATTTGCACACCATACTCATTCATTATTATTATTTTATTTAGTAACATTTATCACTTTTATTATTATTCGCTCTTTAATTTTAGTTTTGCATGAATATGTACATAATGAGCTAGTTCAAATTAACATAGGAAAGTATAAGTAATATCTATGCTATTGTCTAAGGTCGGTTTCACACTGTCATAACGCGTCATGCGTTTTATCTCGTGTGTATCCGTTCCGATGCGGCAATAGTCCGCAATTACCATTCCATCCTTCAATTGACTTTAAAATTTAATTTTAACCCTTTAATTGAAGAAACTTTTAGTTTACCGCACCTAGTTAAAATTGTAGAGGAGTAATTAGTTACTAAAATAAAATTAAGCGCTAGTAATAAGCTGTAGTTACTACGCTGTGACTAGAGGTACATAGAAACATATTTGTGTAGAAGAACATACAGACGATATTTCTATTTACCTCTTAACAAGTTAGATAGTAATTCGGGCAGTATTTTGGTAGAAATAAGGGTTTTGGTATAATTGGTAAAACACCGTGAGCAGGTGTCCAACCTTCTTGCTACGGGATGTAGGACAGTTTACATGTATGTAATGTAAGCTTGTCGAATTGCAGACAAATGATGTCGTATGTTTTTTTTTGGATCTTCAAATATCTCTTGACGCTCTGGGTAGAGCGAGAGGGTGTGTCAGACTTATACTGACTAAAAACCAGCCGCGTTCGTTGAGCTGCCCTCTGCGTTCCCGGGCCGCGGTTACTCTTTCGAAACAATCCTGCAATTCCAGGAACCATAGCTATGTCAATTTAAAATATGATTTTCCTTTATTTTCTGGGGTAACTGCATCACATAATTCATTTGGGTACAAAGTAAACGTGCTAAGCATCTAGTGAGGCACACACGATAGTAAGTTGGCATGAGTTCAGTAAAGTTTCAGCTTGTTAACTAACTCTCATCTAACATCGCATTAGACTCGAGATCACTCATCGGCACTTAATGCATATTTTGTTTTATTTTTACCATTAAGTTGGATTAAGTTCGCGTGAGGCGTCGCTTACGCATGACCAGTAACCTATGAGGTGCAAGTTGTGGCAATAACGGCAATGGTAAAGGGACATTTTCGTTTCGAAGCTAATTTACTTAAATAATATGTGATTTTACTTGTTGTAGAGTAAACCTTTTGTGGTAAGAAATAATTAGGTATGTATATCAGTGTAACTTGCATCTCAAGCACGCTACTGTTACGTTTAAGGTGCTGTCACAGCGACCGCGAACTTGAAATAACATCTCTATGTACGTAGTACAAGTCTGTCGCCGTACTGTTACCGTATGCCCATGTCCTAGCTGGAGAAACTGCGATCGGAGGCAAACGACCGCGGCATGTCGGCCAAAGAAAAAATTCGCGAAATTTTGAGGCGTAGCTCTAAAAATAGAAATATCTGACTTTTGCCACGGGCTGAACCCGCGTCAAAGTAGAAAATACATAGCCTATAATAATATTTTATTTATTGCAAGTAACATTGACTCATATACAAATTTAAAAAAAATATAATCCAAACAGTCACAATTAAAATCACAGTTTGTAAAATTAAAATCAATTACACTCAGTGATGGAAGTAATTGGTGAAATAATTTCTAAAATCAGTGCAGTCGTTTTTGAGTTTATGAATTAAAAATGAAATACAAATCTTTGCTCTTTGACGAAGTCATGATTACAAGTCACCGTATAGTCCTTTCACGTATAGATAGTCCTTTCACAGCAACTGATTTTGATCTTTATAGTCGTTACTATAGGGTAGTTAAAGAATTGTAGATCCGTAATGAATAGTAGAGCCGCCACGCACGCCGTGCCTCAGCTAGGACTCGCGGTCGCTAGGGCAGCGGTGCTGACGCGGCATGCTTGTAGGTGTGCAGGCGCTGCCGCTCGTCAAGGGGATGCCGGGAGTCACGGCCAGCATCGCCGCGCTCATGCCCGACTTCCACACGGGTGGGTAACCGTCACCTTATGACAATGTGCTCATCGCCCAAGTGCTCTGCTTCCTGGCCATGGATGCTCATTATACCTTTACCTTGCTTTTATTATATCAATTGATTTCAGGGACTTCGAGATTAGTTTCTCAGACGAATAGCCATAAAATGCTGAATATACTGCTATCTGAATATATTGCTTATCGATCAGTTATTGAGTAGAAGCTGCCAATGCTCAAACAATATCAATTCTATATTATTCAGGATTTGACGCTGAAATGCAAGTATGTAGTCAGTAAATCAATTGATTCGATTAGATAGATAGTAGGAAATTATAGTAAGAATTGTCAAAATTCTCATCATGTGACTTAGGTCATACTTTGCAAATAAAAGATTAACCTTAAGTATCGTTTTGTGAGGTGGATCACAAGGTGTCAGCTTTCAAAACGATAGCTCACCCGATCTGAAACAGTAACGTAGTTTATTGTGTCTACTCGAGGCTTGATAGGTTAAAGGAACCAGAGCACTCCTTGGTCTCATCGCTTCGACTGTATTCACCTTCATTGGTAGTTCACGTACCGTTCTCATCCTGCGGTGTTGAGCCTCTCTGTTCCACTGGATGCCGCATACCCTGATGTATCCTGCGCTTGTCAAATATGGCCTGTTCTCTACTAGACGTGATAGCTGAAATGATTCGGTGTTTAGCTGTGCTTGTAACGTAGTACTAACCTCACGGTCGGAGCATCTGTGCACGTGTATGGGTTACCTTGTGGAAAATCATTTTCATCAATAATTTTCTGTAGTGGGTCTGGATTTTGTGCATTATGGCCGATCACATTCGTCGTTTTGTAATTTTTTGTTTGTCCAATATAAAGTCCAATATATATATGCCTCTATACGGCATCGTTCACACCAAACGTATTGTCCACCGCCAACTGTGAGTATGCTCACAGTCAGCCCCGGTGTGAACGTAGATTCAGTCTGGAGTATGCGTTCTCACCAAGCCAAAAATACGCTATAGCGTAGAATACGTTATTTGTTACTTGATTTTGTACGTTGTTTGTTGTTGTTGTGAATACGTTTCAAAAGAGTAGGCTTGCTACGCGTAGTACGATAATCGGCCACCGAGAGTCGGCAACAACGCACTACGTAATAGCGTATAGTCGGTTCGGTGTGAACGAGAAGCTAATATATATGGAAAAGCTATAAACTGAGTAACGCGCGCTCTCAGTCAACGGCCGACCATACGTTTGGTCTGTGCCTTAGAAAGCTAACGCGGTAAATACGTAGGCGATTCAACGCGACGCGGAAACGGGAAGTGATGCGGCGCGAATGGAACATACAATTGATATTCTATTGTGGTGGCCTGCGTGACCAACTGCACGTAGTAGTGGTGCGGCGACGAGAGAAGCGAAGCGGGTGCGATTAATTAGTTTGATATTTTCGCGCGAACTATTGTGGTGAGGATGATTTGATTTATATAAATGGCGGCTGAAACTGTGACTTCCCGCGCACGTAGGAAAATCCCGCTGCGTCACCGTGTTTCCGTGTGAACCGCATCGGATTATTTTACAACCGCAATCAAGTCGAATCGCCCACGTGACGCCGCGTAATTTTTTTTTATTGAATAATGACAAACTTGCGTTAAGATCTGCCACAGCGCACAGTCCTCTCTCACAGCCCTGTCATCATAACTATCATACAATGTGGTCGTGGTAAGGTTGTTTGTATTATTCCGTGTCTAGAGGTAAAGACAGTAAGTACTCACTTATTAGCAGATTATTTTAATAATTATTTTCAGCTTAATTTACAAAATTAATCACAGTTTCCATTGGAATGAATGGTTTTTAACGAAGCGGCTTTGCTAAGGGTGATCGGATGATATGGGTTGTGGAGGCATTACTATTGAAATGATCAAAAAGTTTGTAAATTAAGTTGAGGTAATGACGCACGCGTTACACTTGATTTGCCGTAACGTTGCAGCGTGTAGAGAATGTTGCATGGATGGAAGGTGTAGAGGCGCGGCATGACAGAGTAACGCTTCGTATTATATACCAAGTATATTATTATATTTAATATATTATACGTATGATATACCGACACGGGGGCTACACTAAACGCATGGACGGTCCGACATACCGCTCGGTATACAGTTTGTGTCACACGGTTTTATTTGATCTCCTTAGCACTGAGTTTTAATTCATTTCTTTCGCTCCCCAATTTCATCATCGGATAAGAAACTTATAATCGTTTTATTTTTTAGTCTTAGTTTAATGTACTAATCTTTATAAATGACTTGGTAGAGGGACACGGAAAAAATGATGCCATATGTTAGATTGATCGAGGCAATGTAATTGTTAGACAAAGTCGACATCGACACGGAAACTAAAAGTTATTTTGTTAGAGTCTAAAGCTTATTTTCTTTACTAGCATTAACTTAAGAGCTGCAAGCTCTTTACCTCTCAGGCCTCAGTGTACCGAAAACGGTACACCTCGTACTAGCTAACTTAGACCTTATTATGTAAAAATAAGGTTTAAGTTTGCTGGTATCTCTAGGTGTTTTCCTTACACCTTGCCTGAGAGGTACAAAAAGATATAAAATATTTTCTATGCTTATGTTTCCAATTAAGGGTCATATTCTTGTATCGTATTGTATATTGGATTCGTCTGCTACTCCACGTCCAAATGCTTATTTTGCGTGCGGGGTCCAATACATAATACGCATCCGTAAAGTAATTAGGAAACGTGTCCCTCTACCCTCCTCCCCCTCGCCTCCCCGCTAACATTCCCTCGCTGCACAGAGACGGAGGGCTGCGGCACGCGCGCGTCCGTGGAGCGCATGCTCGCCTTCGGCCGCGAGCTGTACGCCATGAGCCAGAAGCTGCAGCAGGACCAGTTCGTCAAGTCGATGCTTGAGGTGAGACATTTACTAACTACACGCACCACTTCACTGAGATGGTGTCCTTACTACTTAGCACGCACGGGACCCTGAGGAGACGCCAGGTACACTTGTGGAGGTCGGCCAGACTGGCGGTGCGCTGCGGCAAATAAAGCAATAATATAAGAAAATAAAAGCTATAGACTAATTAAGTTGTGATTTTTTTTTGTTTTAAAAATATTACTTTATCCTCTATCTGTATAAATGTAACAAATGTATTAGTAATTTGTTAAAGTATATTGTTTTTTAATTGTCTCACTGAAGGTGCAAAAATTAGAGTATTCAACATTTAGATACAGCTATATTTATCTAGCGCGGCTTGAATTCCTCATGTCACTCTTAGTTTCTATATTAACTCCCTCGCAGTGCTCGGGAGTTAATTATAAAAATACCTCATTCCGTTGGGAATTAAATCTTAGCTACCTCCGTTTCGTTCGGTATTCAACATGCCACCTGTGACTTAAAGACACTGCTTTATCCCCTAGTCACAATCATAGTTGGTGTACATAGCAAAGTTTATCCTATTCTATAATCTACTCATCATCTTCCTGCCTTTATCCCGTGTTATTTGGGGTGGGCGCAACACGTTTTCTTCTTCCATTCTGCCCTGTCCCTCCCTCAAATGCATAATGCAACAAAAAACAGGCCCCAAGTGCCCGGTGACTCCAGCGGTTGTGCTAGCGTGGACGGTTGTGGGCGCAGCCCTGGGGTCTGGGGTGCTAAGAATCTCCGGGCGGGATCAATCAACCGTCGACGACTGGACCTGGCGACGTAAAACACGCGTACACTCCGGTCCGATGAGAAGATTGCCGAGCTTGAGGAAGAGTTGAACAGGTTACGATGGAGTATTGTGGGATTATCCGAAGTCCGAAGACAGGGGGAGGACACGATAATCCTAAAATCTGGTAACCTGCTCTATTTTCGGGAGGGGGACCAGCAGTCCCAAGGTGGTGTCGGGTTTATCGTCCACAGGTCCCTTGTGAACAATGTGGTGAAGATCGAGAGCGTGTCGACCAGGGTGGCGTACCTTATACTCAGAATATCATCAAGATATTCGCTGAAGGGCACAGGTTTACGCTCCGACCTCGACACACCCCGATGACGAAGTAGAGACCATGTATGAGGATGTATCCAGAGCCATACATGGTTATAAGACTCACTTCACCGTGGTCATGGGGGACTTTAATGCGAAACTAAGCAAACGAGACGGTGACTAGCTGCGAGTGGGGCAATTTGGATTTGGACGTAGGAACCACCGGGAACACCTACTCGCCAGCTTTATGGAGAGGGAGGGCCTCTACATGATGAACTCCTTCTTCAGAAAGCGTGAGCATAGGACATAGGACCTGACAAAGCCCTGATGGTGTAACAAAAAATGAGATTGACTTCATCATGTCGACGAAGAAGCAAATATTCAATGATGTGTCTGTGATCAATGCGGTGAAAACCGGAAGTGATCACCGCATGGTAAGAGGCACATTGAATATCAATGTCAAGCTTGAAAGATCTCGACTGATGAAGTTTACGCTCCGTCCTGCACAGATCCAGATCCAAAACTCCGAGAGTTTTCAGCTCGAACTTCAAAATCGTTTCGAATGCCTAGGAAGCTCTGTGGACGAATACAACGATGTGTTCGTGGAAACTGTCCATACAGTCGGGTCTAAATTCTATAAGATAAGGCGGAAGATAAGTTCTTATGAAGGAAAGGCGTGAGATGATTCTGCAGTCTTCAGACGATGCGTGCACATATCGGCTGCTCAATAAACGGATCTCTATGTCCTTGAATCGCGATTTCCGTCACTTTAATACTGGAAAAATTAAAGACGCGATTGAACGAAATAAGGGCTCTAAGATGTTTGCAAGAGATCTGTCTATTGGGCAGAGCCAGCTCACGAAACTGAAGACCGAAGATGGCAGAGTCATATCCGCCAAATCGGAGTTTCTGGGAGAGATCGAGGCTTTTTATGGACAGTTATACACGTCAATCACGAAACCCACTACGTATCTAGCAACGAACCCAAGAGCTAGGTTGACCCGAAACTATACCGAAGATATCCCGGACGTCAGCCTGTACGAGATTAGGATGGCTCTGAAGCAGCTTAATAACAACAAGGCACCGGGTGATGACGGAATTACAGCCGAACTCCTGAAGGCGGGTGGTAAACCGATCCTTAAGGCCCTTCAGAAGCTGTTTGATTCCGTCATATTCGTGGGAAAAACACCACAGGCATGGTGCGGAAGTGTGGTGGTACTCTTCTTTAAGAAGGGCGACAAGGCCCTGCTCAAGAATTATAGGCCCATCTCACTTCTGAGCCATGTCTACAAGCTGTTTTCCAGAGTCATCACAAACCGTCTCGCGCGCAGGTTCGACGACTTCCAGCCTCCCGAACAAGCCGGATTCCGAAAAGGCACCATAGACCACATGCACACGCTACGGCAGGTTATACAGAAGTCCGAGGAGTATAATCTGCCTCTATGCTTAGCGTTTGTGGATTACGAGAAAGCCTTTGATTCGATCGAGACTTGGGCTATGCTGTAGTCTCTCCAACGGTGCCAGATTGACTATCGGTACATCGAGGTGCTGAAGTGTTTGTACGAAAACGCCACTATGTCAGTCAGACTGCAGGACCGGACCTCGAAACCTATCCTCCTGCAGCGGGGTGTGAGGCAGGGAGACGTCATTTCTCCGAAACTGTTCACGGCCGCAATGGAGGATGTCTTCAAGGTTCTGGACTGGAGTGGACTAGGCATTAATGTCAATGGCGAGTACATCACTCACCTTCGGTTTGCCGACGACATAGTAGTCAGTTGAGCTTCCGAAAGAGTGGGTTTTTAATATGAACACGGACAAAACCAAAGTCATGGTAAATAACCATGTAGCACCCACTCCGATCAAGATCGAAGATTCTGCACTCGAAGTTGTAGACGATTACGTCTACCTTGGACAGACAGTCCAGTTGGGTAGATCTAATTTCGAGAAAGAGGTCAACCGTCGAATCCGACTCAGCTGAGCAGCGTTCGGGAAGCTACGCGGTATCTTCTCATCCAATATACCATAGTGTCTCAAGACGAAAGTCTATGACCAGTGCGTGTTGCCAGTGATGACATATGGTTCCGAAACGTGGACGCTCACAATGGGCCTCATCAGAAGGCTCAAAGTCACCCAAAGGGCAATGAAAAGGACTATGCTCGGAGTTTCTTTGCGTGATCGAATCAGAAATGAAGATATCCGCAGGAGAACCAAGGTTGCCGACATAGCACGAAGAATCGCCAAACTAAAGTGGCAATATGCAGGGCCGAAAGGTTCTGGAGTGGCGACCGAGTATCGGAAGACGCAGTGTTGGAAGGCCCCTACAAGGTGGACCGATGACCTGGTGAAGGTTGCGGGAATCTGATGGATGCGAGACGCACAGGATCGTTCGTTGTGGCGACATTTGGGGGAGGCCTATATCCAGCAGTGGACGTCTATTGGCTGAAATGATGATGATGATTCTGCCCTGTCACTCGTCATACTATATCTAACTTCCTTTTCTTTCATATCACTCTTCACACAATCCATCCATCTTTTTTTTGATCTCCCTCTCCCTCTCCATCCATCCACATGTAAACTCATAACTTTTTTAGTAACATGCGTTTCA
This sequence comes from Mythimna pallens, assembly GCA_961205895.1. NCBI lineage: Eukaryota > Metazoa > Arthropoda > Insecta > Lepidoptera > Noctuidae > Mythimna > Mythimna pallens. The sequence goes on along the minus strand of OY540842.1, from coordinate 23,007,656 downwards.
TCCCTCCTCTTCACATGACCATACCAAGACAAACGATTCCCTTTCAACTTTTCAGTCACTGGCGCCACTTTCAAACTTCCCCTAATATACTCATTTCTCACTTTATCCATTCTCGTCACCACACATCCATCTTAACATTCTCATCTCCGCTACGTGCAATCTTTTTTCATCCGTCTATTCTATAATCTACTATTAGTCTTTTTTCTAGCCCATAAAACCTCAGTCACATTAGGGGACAAAAATGTCCCCCAGCATGACGCGTAACGCCTGATTTACTTGCCCACACCACTCGATTTGTCGAGAGCGTTGCGCATCATGTTAGGGGACATTTTGTCTCCTAGTGCATCCGAAGTTTTAGGGTGTTTTCCTGAATTTCTATTTTGTTATCATTGAGTGTTACTTGAGTTATGTCGAGTCAGTTGTTTCAAATTCTTGATTATCTTTTATTCAGTCAATATTTTAGGAGTTTATTTTGTTGTGCTTCGTCATCAAGAATTCGGGTCGATGATGATTTATTTAACGTGCGAAGTTTTCATGAGAAAACTAATGTAAATATTGGCTAGTTTATTCGTTAGATATATGAGAATGTTGAATTCGTTTTGTCTTATTTTTAGGACGCATTCAGTCTGCTAGCGTATAGTAATCCGTGGGACAGTCCTGTGGGCTGGCAGCTGGAGCCCGTGCGGCGCGAGGCTGTGTGCGAAGCGCTCAATTCTGCCATACTCGGTAAGTAGCCGTATGTAGGTCTCGGTAAAGTGGTGGTGGAAGTATGGGAATGGTTAAAAGCGACATAATATGTGTTGCCATCGTCGATTATATGAAGATTTTGAAGTATAGGGCCAGAATTGAACTGTACCAGCAAATCGAAGAAGAGCTGAGTCGTATGTAGTGTTACATAGTTTGTTCCGCATTGCAGAGGCGCAAGGCATGAAGTGGATCTCTCCGGTGGAGGCGTGCGTGTCGCACTCGCGCGAGCTGCTGCGGCGCATGGCGCGCGCGGGGCTGGGCGCGTGCGCCTTCGCCGACCTGGGCGCGCTGCTGCGGCGCTGACACGCGCGCCGCCCGCCGCCGCCCACGCCGCCGCGCAAGCTCAGCCGCCGGCGCCGCCTGCGTCGCCCGCGCCACTGAGCGCGACCCACGCCGCCCCTGCCGCTACCGCACCCTACCTTCTCTACGCCGCCTGACCGAGTCTAAGGATCAATCATTCAACGACTACCTGCGTTGCGAATGAAGCCCCGCTACATACAAAATGTACAAATATCAGCTAAATTGGACAATTGACTGAATATATTACAAAGAAACTGTCAAGTTCTCAAACTTGCACTAGCCACAGCCTGATACCGGTTGCGCCGGTAATTGATTAGAAAGCGAAAAATACAACGCACTGTGAATTGTTGTTTGACAATTGAACAGCAACTGAAACAATTACAATTAATCATACATTTAAAAACGTTGTTTTAATTTTCATAGAGAACAAAAGTTTGCGTCTTAAAACTAACAAAACAAAATAATTATCTTCGTAATATGGCCTGGCTGACTGATTAAACGTAAATCTAAATTAGCGAGCGAAGAGCTATGGACTGATTGAGGGATATGCGTCGAGGAGCAAGCGAGGGCGCGAGGAGGCGTGAACCAAAACAGATCGTGTTACTATTGTACATAAAGATCAATTTCCTACGCAACGATCTGCGGCGGCCCGACATAAACGCACATTGAATGCCTTAGTGACGATTCATTTAGTTATGAGTATATTCACGAGGCGCGCGTGAGACATTCAGACGCCAAATATATGTGTAATATAGACGTGTTTAACGCTTAGCAAGTGGTTGCTTAAGCTTTACTCTGGGTGATATGATAAGCGGCTCGAGCGGCGCCGGGGCCGGACGCCAAGCGAGCGGACTCAGCTCACTAGTTGGCTGAATTAACACACTGGTGACACTATTTGCCATTCACTACAATATTTTATTATACAAAAAATAAAAACAATGACTGCTTTTAAACTGCCAATGCACCAACAGTCGGGCTGTTTTATATTAAGTTAATCGTCGTAAGCGACCCGGCCCGCGCCCCGGCCTCGCTCGAGCATTTTTATATTTATGAAGTGAGAAATATAAACGTGTAATAAAAAGTAAATATTTAACTGTGTGCTCCGCTATGACCTCAACGATATGGACGTTGTGAAATGAGTTTAAATTCGAATGTAGCCGTAACGTGTCGGAAATGCGCTGTATATTGTCTCTAGCGTATATTATAGATTATATTGTTATAGAAATTAAACATGGTAATTGTAATTCTCGCGGCGAGACACTGTTGTCGTATGATACTTTTTTAATATGTTTTTTTTATTTTCATGATTATTTTATCGATACGCGAACGGTGGAGCTCTCTAGTCAAACGAACTGAACGACGCTAGAGATCTCTATAAGTTGCATGTATACGAAAGAAGATTATTATCATCAATTATTTTTATATCGATTTTTGTTTATAACGCAGCGAATATCGATTCGGCGCAACACTGTACAGATCACTGTAGAAGCAATTTTTTTTTAGCCAAAAATCGACCAATAACTGATGTGTTTGAAAGACTCGACGATACCGCAACAGTGTTCCCGCTAAACTTTAATATAGAGATATATAACGTGAGGAGAGTGTAGAGATACTAAGATTTACGAATTTGATTTGTTGCTGTTGCATTTAGGTTATGAAGCTGGCTTCATCATGTGTGCAAGTCAGGAGAATAAACATAAATGTCGTATTATTCGTAGGTTTCGCGATATGTAGCTCTAAATGCAATAACGATAATATCGGGCAGAGTCACGGCAAACGGCGAAGCAAAGTGACATCAAACTTATACATTCAGTTAACTGTCACTTGAAGCATAAGATGGTACTTTTTTACTTTGCAATAATCAGTAAGTTGCATCTACTGTTAGTATTTTAATTTTTAGTTTATTTTTTTAGTAAATCTGAAATATATTTTGTATAAGTAACTGAAAGTCGAGAGTGGTTTTTAATCAATGATTTGGCAATCAACACAATCTTATGAAATACGCTAAGTAAAAGTTCCTGAATCTAAGTAAGTAAATATTCAAATCGCAAGTCTGATTTTAATAGCATTCTAGTTTCGATGAGAACATATAAAAAAAAATCCGTTTTCCTTTATTACTATTTGTATAAGTTTGTGTGTAAATGCGCTCAGATATTAACGAGACTACAAGTAATATTATACATAATTCTCTTGGGTTCGTTAATATCTGGGTAGAGCGCAGACGCTCCCTTGCCGCCGACGCCTCATGTAATTTGTTCTGTAAAGATCAGTCTACAATATTGTTCTTATATTGTATTGTTTTCTTTTTTAATAATATATTATGTTTAAACCGCTTACTTGAGCTTGATTTCACACCTCATTACAGACAAGTAATTATATATTGAGCGCCTAAAACGCAGCGTACCTACCTGCCGAGCACGCACCTTAGGCTCTTGTTATAATTATACTCCATTCTCAATAAAAACAAACTTGTTTTTACTGTCCGTTCAACCGATTTTGACTTCTCTTCCGAAAGCATAAGGATGGCATTAAAAGCAGTAAAGTGGTTACAATGCTACCATTTATCATGCCACCAAAGCAATAAAAGTCAAAATCGGGAACGTCTGTACGTTCAACCGATTTTGACTACAACAACAAACTTTTTTTACTGTTAAAAAAAGTTTGTTTAAATGTCTAATCAAGATTAAATGGTTTTAAAACTAGTTGTTTAAGTTTTAACTACTACTAAAACAAGTTAGTAACTACTACTCATATTAAAATTTTCAGATAGTTTTAAAGAACAATGAATATGAGCTGCTTTCAAAAATAAAATGTATACCGCCTGCTGTTGGTCAAATGGACCACTATAAAGCACTGTTGCCGTAGAAATATATGGCAATACTACGAAGATTTAAGTGCAAGAATCACACGAAGTACCAACAATAAAGTGATTCTATATTGTATTATTTATGTCAGAAAATAGGTTTTAAATAATTTATTAGCACAAATAAATAAGAATAATTATTACACGTACGTAAAAAAAAAAGTTTATTACAGAAAATGAAGCAGCGAGTAATAATAGGTAACCTTATGAAATTTAAACGCAATATTTTTTACACGTCACTCACGTTGCTGCCATATTTTTAACAGGCGCAGGGGCTTTTAAACACGTAAGTCGTAGCTAGATATAATAGCTTTTGGAAAGAATAAACAGGTTCTACACTTATAAATTGTGAAATAAGCAATTTATAAGCAATTTTTGGCTCGGGTAAATTTCAGTAATTCCACATAGTTACTACTCTACAAAGGTTGACGGGCCATTCTGATGTCAAAATAGCCGGTTAACCTTAAATGTTTCTTTTAACCTATGAAATAAGCAATTCTCTTATTATGATAAGCATATAAGCAATTTTAGGCAGAATTTCAAAGCTAAATACGACTGATGACCGGCCATTCTGACGCTCACAGTATAGAGTCTATTTGCGTTAAGAAAATTACTACGTTTAGGCGGAGGGGTGTGCCGGCATCACCGACTTCGACTTCCTTGCACCGTAGATTTGAGACATTACTACGTTTGGGCGGAGGGGCCTGCCGGCATCACCGACTTCGACTTCCTTGCTCAGTAGATTTGAGACATTACTACATATGGGCCGAGGGGTCTGCCGGCATCACCGACTTCGACTTCCTTGCTCAGTAGATTTGAGACATTACTACGTATGGGCGGAGGGGTCTGCCGGCATCACCGACTTGACTTCCTTGCTCAGTAGATTTGAGACATTACTACGTATGGGTGGAGGGGTCTGCCGGCATCACCGACTTCGACTTCCTTGCTCAGTAGATTTGAGACATTACTACGTATGGGCGGAGGGGTCTGCCGGCATCACCGACTTGACTTCCTTGCTCAGTAGATTTGAGACATTACTACGTATGGGTGGAGGGGTCTGCCGGCATCACCGACTTCGACTTCCTTGCTCAGTAGATTTGAGACATTACTACGTATGGGCGGAGGGGTCTGCCGGCATCACCGACTTGACTTCCTTGCTCAGTAGATTTGAGACATTACTACGTATGGGTGGAGGGGTCTGCCGGCATCACCGACTTCGACTTCCTTGCACCGTAGATTTGAGACATTACTACGTTTGGGCGGAGGGGCCTGCCGGCATCACCGACTTCGACTTCCTTGCTCAGTAGATTTGAGACATTACTACATATGGGCCGAGGGGTCTGCCGGCATCACCGACTTCGACTTCCTTGCACCGTAGATTTGAGACATTACTACGTTTGGGCGGAGGGGCCTGCCGGCATCACCGACTTCGACTTCCTTGCTCAGTAGATTTGAGACATTACTACATATGGGCCGAGGGGTCTGCCGGCATCACCGACTTCGACTTCCTTGCTCAGTAGATTTGAGACATTACTACGTATGGGTGGAGGGGTCTGCCGGCATCACCGACTTCGACTTCCTTGCACCGTAGATTTGAGACATTACTACATATGGGCCGAGGGGTCTGCCGGCATCACCGACTTCGACTTCCTTGCTCAGTAGATTTGAGACATTACTACGTATGGGCGGAGGGGTCTGCCGGCATCACCGACTTGACTTCCTTGCTCAGTAGATTTGAGACATTACTACGTATGGGCGGAGGGGTCTGCCGGCATTACCGACTTCGACTTCCTTGCTCAGTAGATTTGAGACATTACTACGTTTGGGCGGAGGGGTCTGCCGGCATCACCGACTTGACTTCCTTGCTCAGTAGATTTGAGACATTACTACGTATGGGTGGAGGGGTCTGCCGGCATTACCGACTTCGACTTCCTTGCTCAGTAGATTTGAGACATTACTACGTTTGGGCGGAGGGGTCTGCCGGCATCACCGACTTGACTTCCTTGCTCAGTAGATTTGAGACATTACTACGTTTAGGCGGAGGGGTCTGCCGGCATCACCGACTTCGACTTCCTTGCTCAGTAGATTTGAGACATTTCTACGTTTAGGCGAAGGGGTCTGCCGGCATCACCGACTTCGACTTCCTTGCTCAGTAGATTTGAGACATTACTACGTTTAGGCGGAGGGGTCTGCCGGCATCACCGACTTCGACTTCCTTGCTCAGTAGATTTGAGACATTACTATGTGTGGGCGTAGGGGTCTGCCGGCATTACCGACTTGACTTCCTTGCTCAGTAGATTTGAGACATTTCTACGTTTAGGCGAAGGGGTCTTCCGGCATCACCGACTTCGACTTCCTTGCTCAGTAGATTTGAGACATTACTACGTTTGGGCGGAGGGGTCTGCCGGCATCACCGACTTCGACTTCCTTGCTCAGTAGATTTGAGACATTACTACGTTTGGGCGGAGGGGTCTGCCGGCATCACAGACTTCGACTTCTTTGCTCAGTACATTTGAGACATATTACTACATGTGGGCGGAGGTGCTGTGCGTGTGCTGGCGCACTCACACTCGCAAATTTTAGCTCAGTAGGAGAAATATCGATGATGGTACTATTGACCCGTGTAACTATTGTACCCGGTCTACCCTACGCGAACAAAACAATATAATAACTGATTGACTGGGTAAAAGTCTTCCTAAATTGTTGGTCGACGGATGCTCTTTAGAGCCCATGACGACTAATGCCGGAGTTCCTCAGGGGTCTGTTCTTCCTGCAACTCTCTGCTGCGTATCAATGATCTGCTGATAGAATCTAGGGGAAGCTGGGGTAAGACGGGGACGGAAATTCATAGATAAAAGCTCTGTTTTTGATTGCACATATTAGGAACGAAAATAATCACTCTTTCTTTCTTTAATTATGATCAGTCAAAACAAAAATATCAAAATCTTTTCATAGAAATATCAACTCAAAAAAATTCACAAAATCTCTCCATCTTGCCCCACCTATAGGGCAATACAGGGTAACCCCTAGGGTAAGATGAGGTATTAAATATTTAATCGTCGTCATCTTTACAAACACGTCTCGTCACGATTATTAATTCTGTCCGGAGTAAAAGGGTTACCATCGATATAACGAGTTTTCTGGCTCTCGCAAACTCGAAGTCAGAATGGCGGTTTAGGAATCCACGCAACCTTACTAGCTTTTTCCTTGAGTTGATTAAATTGATGTTGTTTGTTATTACGAACTACTAGTTCTTAGTTACTTACTGCAATTCGGAAGTTGACAAACCAAATAAGCTTCTATCCATTTCTTTTAAAGGGAACCCAGGGGAACTTGGACATTTAATGCACTATCCTCATTTTTTAGGATTTCGTACCATAGAAGGAGAAAAACGGAACCCTTATAAGATCACTTTGTTGTCCGTCTGTCTGTATGTCTATCAAGACCCTTTATCTCGGAACGCGTGAAGGTATTGAGTTGAAATTAAAACCTATACACAGGGCTTCGCCGGTCTCTTGAAGCTGTGAAAAAATCAAACTTCTGAGTTAACAAAAAATAAGTTACGACCGTTTACGTCGCGAAAAACGTGTAAGTATTTCGGCACTCTCAAGGGAATCAAAATTCATAGGGTATTTCCCGTTGACCTAGAATTCGGAAATTTGGCATGAAGCAAGGTTTCATAGCACAAGTGTAGGAAAAGATCTGAAAACTGTAAATGTGTAGTTACGTCACAAAACAAAACAAAATAATTTGTGATTAGGAAAAATATTCGTAACTCAATTCTAGAATTTAACTGTTTTCATAGGTAAGTTTGTATTTGTAGGTAATAATTTCTACTTCTACACATAGCCTACCTAGGTTCTTTACTTAGCGGTCCCCCGACTCAGTGACTCTCATCTTTAAAATATTTATAGATTCTTTTAATGAAGTTAAAAGGCTGAAAGAGTAATTTATTAACTTATTTTTTACTTGTGTCGGGGTTTTTTTTAAATTTTAGTTTTTTTTTTTTAACTTAAGATTTTGAAATATTAATCACTATTACTACTTCTTTAGGGGTATTATTATTTGCACAATTTTAAGTAACAAAATACAGAGATTTTCGCCTAGGTCTAGTTATGCGCACTCTATCGTCGACCGCATCGCTTTCCATCACATGAGATAGTGGTCAAACGCGAACCTATCAAGAATAATAAAAAAATAAATAATAAGGAAATTATGAAATGAAAATTGGACACCGTGACCGCTGCCAGCCAAGCATTTTTTTTTTGAGGTAGGAAACAAATTCATCCAAAGGTTTCTCCCCCGCTCCAGGGAATTTTACTACTGACTAAAACCACACCTGTGTCCTTCAGTTTCCATTTGCGTTCCAGGACTAAGGGTTTCCTTTTTAGAAACTCCCCGTGGTTCTAGCGGACATCGGCTCTGCTGGGCCCCTACAGTCTCGCTGACGACTCGGTCCGCACAATAGTCCGGTCAATGATGATGGAGCGCGCTTGCATAGAAATTATCAAAACACTCTTAACTTAAATACCCTTAGGTTGTGGCTCTCAGGAACACAGATAGGGAAATCCACGCATAATGAATGTGTTTTCAAAACGTTTTGTGCGTACGAGTGGGTTGTTCACCATATACCGGTGGCGCAACGCCGTTGCCGTACGTCTGGTGGAAGTAGATTGTGCAATTTCAATGCACACTCCCCGAAATGTAAATAATAGAAAACCGGCAGACTTTGGAGTTTTGACTCGGCGAGTGCATCATCGCCGGTGACTACTACAATATACTTTTTTTTTGTTCGGATTTTAAATAGCACCAATTGCATTCTAATTATTTACTTTTGGGGTCACTAACGTGTTAGGTCGGTAAGTAAAAGTACGCTGCTGGATTTTTAACATTCGTCTAAATATTAATTATAATATTCCACAACTATCACACAACGCCATCTAGTCTCAAACTAAGCAGAGATTGTGCTATGAGTACTAGATACCTGATAAACATACTTAAATATTTTTAAATACATACATAATCTAGATAAATAACACCCAGAAACAGAAAAAATGATTGTGCTCATCACACAAAAATTTGTCCTGGGTGGGAATCGAACCCACAACCTCCGGTTTAGCTGTCAGGGCCACTAACCACTAGACCAACAGACAGGCCAGTCAGAAAACAATGCGCACTGCATAGAGTGAAAACAGGCATTCATGACTGAACCACACAGTGCCTATAAATATGTACTCTGACTTCCTTTGTTTAGGTTGATGGCAGGCTTGTGTAGATCGTTACGATCCTTTGGTTACCTCGGCCAGGTATTTCATGCGCACCTGCCGCCGCCTCCGTTGTGAGTAATTACGAGTAGATATCACTCAAAGGAGGCGACACCATCCTTGCTCCTCACTATGGACTAGACGACGACCAGGAGCGAGAGTAGAGAATCAAACAGAATACCAAATTGATATTATAAATACTTGTCGTAAGTAATATCAATTGTATATATCGTAATATAAAAGTTGGTGCAAAATTGTTCACGTAAGAGTGTATTGGAGTAACGTTAAATGTTCGTTTTTGTGAAAAAGATATCGGAACAACATACTCGGATGCTAAGTTACGCACTCGCTTCGCGACCTAGTATCGGCATCAACATCGTTCACTTAGATTGTACAGCGAAGTATATTCCACAAAGTCGTTTTGCACGACCTCATGAATCCCGCCTACGCGACAAAAAATACCTCTATTGAATATCGCATCAATATGGAAATGGCTTAATAAAACACGAATTTACAATGGCGCCTGCAGATAACGATTCATTGAATAATTATGTTAATTGTGCAAAAATTATTGAGGGACAGATTCGATAAATTAAGGGGAAGGTGATTGAGGATCACCCCCGAGCCGGTGGCGGCCGTTCTTTACAAAATCAATCGGTTTTGACAAAATCGGTAAATGTCGCGGCGGAAATTAAAATTACAGCTTTTTTCATTTGCCTCGTATTGTTATGGAAACATTATTTGTGGAATTCATTTACCGATGTGGGGAGGACGGGACTTACCTTACCCATACCTAATAGTACTTAGTTCAACAAGTTAGATAAAAAGCTACTCGCACCTGGATCTACAGTATACTATTGTAGTCTTTGATCTATAAAGATCATAAATATAAGGACCGTAGCAGGTCGCCTGCTGTAGAGTCTGTCTACCCCTTAAGAAAACGGTGTGATATATAAAAGCTCTATTATTTGTAGGCCAAATGGTTCTATAAAGACCGCAAATTTAAAAAAAAATAGGCTTGCAACATGCTCGTCTGACGTAAAGGCTGTTTAGAGCGTATATACGGGTATATAACAGTCATTATATACATGTAATCTGTGGGTCAACTACACGCAGAGATCAATGCATTAATGCTGCGTTACTGTAGTGAGTTCGGAACACAGAGTACTTTGTAATATACTGAAAGTTCGGAATGTTCGCAGAAGCGGATATTGATGGCGCACACACACGTCATCATGCGATGCATAAAACAATCAAAATGTAAGGTTCTTAACAGTTATTCTTCAAATTTAATAAAACCTTTATGCGGGCCAATATTTCTCAATACGAGTTTTTAAAAATACTCGTTGTTTTATAAATGTTAAGTTAACAATGACAAATGAACATTAGTAAGGTACCTACTACGATTATTAGGCACTAAAAGATTGATTGTTGAAGCAATTCGTTCAAATGCTACAGATGTAGCAAATAAATAAATTAAAACAGGAAAAACATAATATAGTAGTTTAAATAATTGGCGAGATAAAATAAAATATAAAAACTTACTTAAAAAAATATCGAGTGTCGATATCTAAATTTCAATATCGAACTATCGATATCTATTACAAAAAAGTATTAGTGATAAATATCGATATTTCTAAATAATCATATCGATATATCGATATTTTATCAATAGTCCTAGAATTATAATTATGTGCCGCAGGTGCCTGCCAATCATCAAGCCACCATTACGTAAATCATGTCACGAGCCCTCTACCGTCGAATGGCGAACTTCTAAGGCTTCGCGGATCCCACTTTAAGAAACCCTGGCCTAGATCATTACTGTACGCTCGCAAGCTGAGATTACCAGGATTCATTGGCTTTCTAATTGTTGCTAAAGAAGTTTTTACTTAAATTCCTATCACCTTTGCAAACGAAATCGAAGTATCGTAACTTCCATACTTGCCAGTTAAATTAATAGTCTTTCTTTAACAATAGTTCACATTGGAGCATCATGATCGAAAAAGTTAGCTCAATCTAGCACAGTTCCCCGCAGGGCTGGACAGGCCTCCGCCAATTTCAGTCTTCTCAGTTTCCCGAACACTTTATGATGTTTGTTAAAGTCTAGTGTGCGTAACTTTTAAGAGCGCCCTATTTTACGACATACTTATGTACTTATGCCCTAAAAGTTAGGTAGGTACTTCACCACGGTCAACATAATTTGTAGTACTACTACGTAACTACCTCAGCAAACAGCTACTTAAACTCAATTGGCCACGACGGGTGTCTCCTTGAAAAATTTGAGGCAAATCAAACAAATAAAAGTCGTATCGCTCGCAATACGACAGTGGTAGTCAATTCATTGAATATCACGTTATCTCTGTTCCAACAGCTCCGGGACCTGAAGTCCAGTGTGTCCCCCCGCCGTGGAGAGAGGGGGCAGGGGGGGCCGCGAGAAATTGAATGAAAACATTGAATATTTATTCTGAGACGATGCCAGTGCACCGCTGCGGGCCCCAGGCTAGGACCATACGGTGGAGCAGATGCGACACACGGGTCAGGTCTTGTAACAAGCCCCCATTAAGTGTTAAAACTATTATGTTTAGATCAGTCTATTCTAACATCATGACATCTCGATGAACATCCTTCTGTTCTCTCTTGCTTGCATTAGCATACCTAAGTAATTATTATTGTGGTACGAGTATTAACTAGTTCCGCAGCTAGTTGTATGATCAGGCCGTGTTGCAAATGTTCATTGGCTAACAGACTGGTTCTACGACTTTAGCTTCCCAGATTTAATGTTACTCGTAGCTAGAATTCACTAATCGTGACCATCATCCACTAATTCATCTTTCATTCCGATCTTCAACAGCATTTAGGCTTCGATTTCGCGTTTCATTCCTTAGAATCTTGACAATTGATTGCCGTTTCAGGATAACCGCTTTGTCTTGTCTGCGAGCGCAAATCTTTGCCGTTCCGGGATGATCTTGTGGCTCTCCTTTTAATATTTGATCTGCATATTTATAAATCGTGCTCGGACTGTTTGCGCCGCCCCTCGAGCGTGTTTGCAGATTTATAGTTTATTTCATTTCGTGTGAGGACCCCTTCGACTGACGTCCCATTGTTTACCGACCATTCTCCAGGAAGCGTATGCTCTGGAATATTTTATATACTGCTTGTATTTGTCCGCAATCTTTACAGAATTTTGTATTTATGGCGCAATAACGCTATATGCAAGTGGACACTAGTACTCCGATAATGTAGTTTTGTGAAGCGCAGTTATGCTCGCAACATGTCATGCAACTTCTGCGAATATACCATTGGTTTACTTACATACACAATTCCAACAGCTTTTCAAGTGTGCTATAAATTTGGATCTATATTTATTGCCTCAAACAGTTATACATATTAGCATTTAAGAACCTAGTTTGAAAATATATTTCTTTTGCAGTATCCTTTGACTTTAACAACCTTTAATTATATCGGGAGTTAAAGTACGTAAGTGCGTATTTAAAATATATGATTATTGTCATTGTGAATTCCAAGAGCAATTTCTAATGACTAGTCGAGGTTGTTCTAAATATTTTAAGATTAAATCATAATACTTATAACAAGTCCTTGTCCTATTTATATAATACTAATTAGTTACCTAAGTTTGTTCTAGTCTGCGCGGTGTGCCGCTCTAACAGCTGCACACCCGAGAGTGGCTCTCTAGTCAAAGGAAACTAACTCCTGCCGCAGTTGTATAGATATCCTCTGTGAATGTGAAGTAACGTACTTAGCCAACGATTGTCGAGATACGTATGTGAGAAGAATGAATAATATGTAGGACGAGTTGGTAGAACCTAGGCTGGTACTTAATCTAACAGCAACTATCTGTACATTAGTTAGTTACAAAACTTGGCGAACGTGGTGAAGCGTGGATGGCGCAAGTTGGTTTTGTACAAATATCTCGCCGGACTAAGGCCGCGTTCCCACTTTGCCGTGACAACAGATAATCGTGTAGTTTTAAGTGTCATCTCATATATTTAAATGGAGGTGTTCACATATAGGACGACACGATTAACTGTCATCTACGACAACAGATTGTCATGACAGTAGTAACGTCTAGACACGACAGTCTTAAAACGATAAGTTTTTGTCAAGAATAAACCGTATCAGTAAACCATGTGTCGTCGTTGCGACTATCTGACATGGCCACGACAAACATTTATAATCGGAAAAGCTAGTGTAGTATGGAACAAATAATTTCTGACATTAAATAGTTCAGAAATTTGCCGTTAATTATTGTTTTTATGTAATGTATGTATGAGTAAATAATTTCATGACATTTATTCTCACTCAATTATATTTTGTACGCCATTAAGGTAATGACAGTGATTCAACTGAACTTTATGTAGCATCTTGCATTTATATGTATACTCATGTTTTAGCAAAATAAATAATCTTGTATCTGTCTTGTATCTCTTGTATCTCTAGTGACGATAAATTAATTGTTACGATATAGTGGGTACGTGAGTGGTAGGCGTGTCTCGTGGTGGGTAACAGGCAAGTTTCAACGACAAGGCTGGACTTTGTTACTCTCCATTGGTAAAAGGGAAGTCTCTACCCAGCAGTCGAGAGCAACCAAGGATTAAAAAACAAATAAACTGACAAGTCGATATCTACCACGACTTGCTGTTCATGGAGCTGGCACATTAGCACAATATCCAATTCATGATGTGAACACAGGACTGGGAAAGCTTATAGTATCAAAGTACTGGCAATAATGCCGACGTGTTTGATCCCTGTACAGTTATGAGCAATAAGAAGCGAATACGACAATTGGTTTTAATTACCTGTTTGCTGCTTAGGTAATTAAGAGAACCCTTTGTCGTGCAGTTATTTCTTGACTAGCAGAAGTTAAGATAGATTGAAAATGTGACAATGTATATGTCACCGGAAAATTACAAACGCCCGCTGTAAAATTGTAAAATATTGCTTGAAATTTTAAACTATTTTTTCTAAATAAAACAATGTAATTTTCCGGTGAAATATAATAAATATCTTATTGCTCGTGATATTCTTTTTCATTCTGCATTCTGTCAAAAAGAAGGTCATAAACATTTAAAACAACACACCATAGACTAGGAAACAATCTTTACTCCCGTCACATCAATCTACATATTGCAGTTCATGGCGCTCTCGCAGGGCACGTACCCCTGCAGGCCGTGCTCGCACAGCAGCGACCGCAGGAATCGACCCTGGTGGCTGGAAGGCATCTCGGAGACAGTCAGCTGGGCTTCGATGTGCATCACCTGGGTCCTGTTGGCGGTGGTCGCTTGCCAGCGGATTGGCAGTAGCGAGGTTGTGTGTGGGGTTGGGTCCCTGGAAATGAGGAGTTAGATTGAGTAAAATTAAAACTTATAGATATTGTTTTAGAGGCGGAAAGATTAAACTAAGTAACACTACTAGTTGAACTAAGTCAGTAAAACTAAATAAAAAATCGTCTTTATTGTTAATTTTCTGTGGTTTCGTAATAATTGGTGGGACAGGACATTGCATTAGATTCTTTCGACACTTCCAATTATTATGTTTTCAAATGGTGACATAGCTGCATGACGAAATATTCAATTCAAAGAAATGGCACGCCTGCTGTTAGAACCTGCGCCTATTATACTAGGTGTGTGGGTACGTTTACCATTATAATGTTTTTTTTCACGATTTATCATTAATCCTCGTGTGAAACCGCATGAACCATTACTGAAACTGAATGAACGAAATGGTCACCTACTAGATATTGTATCGAGTAAAGTTCACAGGTAATTTTGGTCTTTTGATGCGGTTTGTTTCTAACAACACCTCATCACTTATTATTTTTTGATTTTCATAAAATCGAAGTGCTATTCGTTACCAGCACTGTTCGAGTGTAACTGGACCGATGCGATGTTTGAAGATTTTTAAGGAAAATAAATAATGGTAAAGATTTCCGGACAGTTCGAGACTAGCTGGAAGTCCTCTGGAAGTTCTTTTTCTCTCATTAGGTACATTACGTAACTGCTGTTGTAAGTTTGTAACAAGCCCATTGATGTTTGTAGGTACTTAATATTTAAGTAGGTACCTAACTTATTGAGTTAACTACTAATAAATGTTTACAAGATTAAGTACGAGCTTTTACAGTCGTTGCGATATTACAAGGTGATGGGAACTAAAAAGTATATATAAAGTAGTGGGTGACAAAAGTGATGGTTATCTATATATATAAAAGGAGAAACTGACTGACTGACATATCAACGCACAGCCGAAACTATTGGGCCTAGAACATGAAATTCTGTATGACGTAGGCGAGCACTAAGAGAGGATTTTCCAAAATTCACTCCCTAAGGGGATGAAACGGGGGTCCAAAGTTTGTATAGAAAAACCTATTTTCACGCGGGCAAAGCTGCTGGCAGAAGCTAGTTTCTAAATAAATCGAGTACCTATATCTGCGAAAGTTGAGTTGGAAAAATTGATGCCTGAGATTATAAACGACTTTCACGCGAGCAAAGTTGTGGGCAAAACCTAGCTAGTATGTTGTATGCGTACATATACAGGTGTGCATTATTCTAGTTACATGTTGCGTTTACAATACATATTGGTCAAATATAACAAGAATACCAAATCTTTATGTAGGTATATAATTCTTTTGTACGTGTGTTTGTCACCTAAATCTTCCTAAACAGCTAGACCGCATTGGATTGGATATTTTGTGTGTATATTTGAGTGGGTCCATGGATGGCTTGAAAATACAATTGAAACTGGTAGGTGGCACTGCAATCGGGTCCTCAATTTTTTTTTTCTGGCCATAAATCAGCTGCTTTCGGGCAGGACAACGTTTGTCGGAACCGCTAGTAATACTATAAAATACTTTAATAATAATACACTCTTGTGGGTAACTATGACGAAATGGAAAAAAAATAGTGTTCTTTCAGTCTTCAACAGTTTGACCGTCCCTAACGTCAGGTAGTGATCAGTTCCACAACCGCATTTGCTTCACTATGGCTTTCATAAACTTATATTGAACAAGTAAATCATTAAACTACTCTCATAAATACTTAATGACTTCCATAATGTTGATGTTTGGCAATGTGCATTCGGTGGGGTAACCCCATGAACAGAATGTGGCAGTTTACGTCATCTGTACTTGCTATGTTAAGCATGGAAAAGCTTGCATTATTGAGCAAGACAGGTTAACGTATGTTTATGAGAATCAACTTATTTTTCCTAAATGATTCATTCAAAATGGGTGCGGTTTATATCATCATTTTTAAGGGACAACCTGCTTGTTGTACAGGCACGTAAAAAGTTTTGTGACGAGGGTTCCTGAAATGACAGAAGTAATTTTCCTTATCAATTCATCTAGATTACCATAATTAAGGATAATATGTATATTGGGAAACTCACCCAAACTTCATAAAGTTGGTCAACATTGTGGTTTGTCTTTCGATGACTAACTTGTCGGAGTCACCCAGCTGTAAAGTTAGGCCTCCCGGTTTGAACATGTAGAAGAGGTCATCCGAATGAGTGGCGCCCTTCACTCCGAGCCTCCGACCGAACACGGCACTCGCGAAATTTCGACCTCCTTCGTATGAAAACATGTAATTATACACCGGCTGGTCGGAATACTTCGCTACCAGCTTCGAGAACGCGTCAACCGCTCCGTACGTTATCCAATCTGAATAAAAGTCCACAGCACCTTTGATCGAAGCTTTGCTATCAAACCTTTTTCTTCCAAAGTAATGCGAACGAATTTTGTTGGCTATTTCTCTTTTGTCATCGTCGGAACACCAAGAAAATACCGAGGGCAGCCTGTCCACGAAGTTAGTCTCCAAATATTCTAATGTTCTTGGGTTATTGAGGCCATAGAAAATGGTTCCCTCAGAGTTTGTGGTGCCGATCATGATGGGTACTTTGTAGAAGTCGCCTGACGTGATGATGTTATATGGCGTGTCATGGAAAAATGATTTGGTAAAGTTCATGTCGGCGCAGGGCGCGTACTTAAAGTACCGTGGATCTACTGAAGTACCATGCGTTGCTGAAAGTAAGTCTCTTAAGGATGATTTAAGGAAAGTATTGTAAACATCTTGTTCGCTGCGCACTGTTGCCAACTTAGCAGCATCTTCGAGCGCGGGAGTGAGTGGTTCGGGGTTGAACGACCACGATGTCAGCGGCACACCGCTCAACATGATCGCTTTGTGGAACAGTCCTCTGCTGCGTTTCGACAGGAAGTGCAGCGCCGTGGAGACAGCGCCCGCACTGTGTCCGGATAGCGTCACATTATCTGGATCTCCCCCAAAAGCAGCAATGTTCTTTCGTATCCACTTTAAAGCTGCCAGCTGGTCCTTGAGTCCGAGGTTAGCAACGTTGTTTAAACATAAAAAACCTAGGACTCCTAATCTATAGTTGACTGTTACGACTATAACATTCTTTTTGACTAGAAACTCGGGATCGTAGTTCCACTTGCTGCCGTAGTAGTAGGCTCCTCCGTGGATGAAAACGAGGACGGGCAGCTTGTCGCCTGGTCGGGCGTGACCTGGGGTGTATATGTCTAGAAGGTGGCAGTCCTCTGTGCCCAGTTTGAAGATGGCGACAGCTTGTGCGCAGGAGTCGAACTGCGACACCGCTTGGAACGTGCCTCTCCATTTTTTCGGTGGTTTCGGCGGCTGAAAGAAAGTTTTAACTTTATTTGAAATATTTTGACAAGAAAAGACATTACTTTCTCATAGAGACCTGTAATGGTGGTGGTAGTTATGCTAGTTAATTATTGGACAACTAACGTTTAACCAGATGGCTGAATGCCAGTCATTTAGTTAAATTGATGAATTTCTCATGTCTGGTTATGGTGGCTACGAGTTTACAGAGTATGTACTATTACGTTATGATGATGGTTTTTATATCCAAGCGAGCAAAGTGAGATAGAAACTTTACAGCACCCGAACACGGAAAGGTTAGGTTAAAATTTAAGATGTTTAACATTCGCAGAAGTATACTATACAAAGCTAAAGACCATATCTAATACTGCGGCTTTCTTAGATCTGCTTACATTGTGTTATGATCGTTTTGAAATGGTTAACTATGAACGATCTGAAACTAAATGTAAAAAGTCGCAATATTTATTATTTAAATCGACTGTAAAGAACAACGTTACCGTCAACGTCGTCGTCATCGTCGTCATAAGTTTGCGCCTTTTCCGGCAAAACAAATGTTTTTCTTTCTTTCTTAGGAAATGAATTAGATATTGTAGGCAAAGTTAAATTTTTGAGGTATATCTTGACATTAATTATAATTTATTTCTTGTGTATTTTGTAATGAAATTTAAAATAACTAAGTACATAATTTGTACGCCGTTATTGGCAAAACATGGACGCTCTCAACATATGAATTTAATACCTTGCATGTCAGATTAGTCAGTTTATTTAAACGCATGTTTGACAAATAAACATTCTTTCTTTCTTTACAAAAAAGAAATTTTGAATTAGAAGTGGTCACTAACACTATGAGTGGTGCTTCCTATGCTATCAAGAGTCTTAGAGATGAATTAACCATTGCACACCTGAGAATGGTATATTTTGCCCTCATAGAGTCTAGACCAATACAATATTAATGCTGCTTTCGTTATGCAAAAAACAGTCATGAGGGCTATGTCTCGCATTGAACAAACTGAACATTGTAGAGATCATTTCAGAAAACTGCAAATTCTCACAGTACCATGAATCTATATTCTGGCCCTGCTTAGTCATTTTCTTAAAAATCTTCATACTTACATTTGAGACAGAAGAACAAAGACATAACTCAATAAAAACGCGAAGAAAGGATCTACCTAATCTCACACAGTCTAAACTTAATGTCGTTAAACATGCCTCAAGAGTGCAGTCAGTAAATATATACAACAAACTGCCTGTAGAATTTAAAAACGTTATGAATTCAAACTTAAAGAGAAAATTAAAGTCATTGTTGTTGGAGAAATGTTATTACAGCATAGAAGAGTTTCTCAAAGATAGTACCAAATTATAATAGTTAAACTAATTATTCTCTATGTTATTATATTTTATTGACTTCAACTATGCGTATATAGCGCCACTATGCGGAAGTCGGTGTCAAATAACAACCAAACAATACCAGAAACACCGACTTCCGAAATTAAAGTTATTTTGAAGAAAGAAGAAAGAAAAGAAAAAAAACCAGTTTATTCGCGCGAAATGGCGCAATCTTAAAACTAGCTAACAAACATTATCAATAGAATAGGGAAGATAACGAACGTTTAGAACGTTGAACGTTTTAGTGTTTTGGTTTTTGTAGTGAATTGCAGGTAGATCTAATTTCGAGAAAGAGGTCAACTCGGCTGGGCGGCGAACGCTTAAAGTCACCCAAAAGGCAATGTAAAGGCCTGTGCTCGGAGTTTCCTTGCGTGATCGAACCAGGGATGAAGATATCCACAGGAGAACCAAGGGTGCCGACATAGCACGAAGAATCGTCAAATTTAAGTGGCAATGGGCAGCGCACATTACGAATATATATAAATTGAAAATTGTTTACAGATAAATTATATTTATAATTAACAAACAAGCATTTCCTGATGCGCAACAAAAATGAACACAGGATTTGCAAATGCAAACAGGAAATGCTTGCACTTAGGTATGCATATATTATGGCAGGGATGTATGGCGTCCAATTCTACAAAATGGTTTGTAAAGTATGTATGGCCAGTATGCTAAGTTTACTGTCAAGTTAAGACACATTGGCACTTGCTTATACGACGAGATGCTTTCGAACATTGAGTGCAGCCTTGTCCGACGAGACAAATGATATCACTAACTGGTTTAGAAAATATTGTTTGGGCAAATATTGATTCTCGTGAGACGGGCAAATATTGATTCTCGTGAGACGGGAAATAATAAACTGCTTATAAATAGCAAGCTCACCTATATTTCTGACCTCGCTGGGATCTGTTTCAAAATAATACACTGGGTTATCTTATAACTCAAAACAGCATTGAATCACACAGAAGTTAGAAAATGTTGCTGGATGAACACAAACGGAGCTTTGAGGAGTGACTGGAAAGACGTCACGGCGTCCTCATCCTTTCATGACGCAAGTCTTAATCGGATTAGATAAGTTCGGGAGGTTCCTGCACCGGATTTGTGCGGAAAAAACGCCCGGGTGTCACCATTGTGTGGACTACACGGAGGACACGGTGGAGCGTACGATGAAGGTGTGCCTCGCTTGGACGGAACACCGCCGTGTCCTTGTGAGGGCGAACGGTGGCAACGACCTCTCGCACCGGGCCATGGTCCGGAGCTTGGCAGGCGGCCGCCTCCACGATCAAACAAATATATATATATATAAAAGCGAAATACCACTCACTGATGAATTACGAAATCTCCGAAACTATAAGACCTACAAACTCAAAATTTGTTTTTTATATGGTGTAGACATCCACTAAGTACGGATTTTAATACCCTAAGGGGGTAAAAGGGGCTTGGAAGTTTGTATGGAGAAACCGACTTTCGCGCAGGCGAAGCCGCTGGCAGAAGCTAGTATTCGATATTTTGAACAGTCGACGTATTGAGTGTTCGATAAATTGAACGTTCGATTTATTAACCATTCGATATTATGAACGTTCGAGTATTATGTTTGATTTAAAGTCTTCGATCAATTGATATTCAATTATTTGGAATTCGATTTGGTATAGTACCTACACCCATTTAATTCTGCACCATTCTGCATCAAGAGTGACGATAGGTAGGTAGTGAGTGCCACAAATAAACAAAGGATAGCTTAAGTACAACAGTTAGAGATATGATCAGTCAGAATAAGGCCGATTTTGAGGCAATACTTGTGGCAATACGTTGACTAATTTCAATAAAGTGTAATTTTAAAAATCGGTCCACAATTGACCGAGAAATCGGTGATCATACATAAAATAAAATACATACAGCCGAACATTAACCTCCTCCTTTTTGAAGTCGGCTAAAAAAAGTTGTGCCTGTTGCAAAATTGCAACAACATTTTTATGAGAGTGGCTCTTGGAAAAAAAAAGACCATCAATATACGAGCTGTATTTTTTTTTAAAGTCTAGTAATCATAGTGTAGAAACTACCCTTTTATTTTGGTCATTCAGTTTATCTGTTTAAAGAGTGTGGAATATTTAGATATGAGATACATATATTAAACATGGCATTCCTAGTGCCCTAAAACATGCGAGATGTTTCCCAACCGTCGCTCTGGGGAAGGAGATTAACATTTAAATATTTCTCATATTAATATGTCCCGACTCGTACACTATGCAGATTACTTCCGCTGTGATATTACGAGCCGTATACTCACTTGGAACCTGTCGCTGACGGCGTAGGGGATCCCGTAATACCGGTTCTGCCCGGAGAAGCTCCGAAGCCCCCTTAATTTCCCCTGGATTACTTCCACAACGGGGGTGTACAAGAATAAGCCGCACACTTGCTGAACACTCCACCAACACAAGATATGCACCGACACTCCGTATCGCATATTTGTCGACGACAGACAACACTCATAATTTTTTATTTGTCTTTGGAGTTGTCCATATATACTAGCAGGACGATTTGCAGCGGCTAACCGGTTTGCGATTAAAAGCTTGGATTCATTATGTACAGTTGTACAGTTAAGTGCAACGTCCACCTATATTATATCTATGAACTTTGTGTCATTTTGAATTGACTAGATCGAGCTTTCGGTTAAAAACGTTAAGAAACCTGATAAAGTAGGCAGTTATTTTGTTTACGCTTTTACTCAATGTTAAGGTGCTGTAACATTACGGTTTCATAGTAAACAATGGAGCAATATTTTCTCACGTTTTGTGCAACGGAATACATAAGTCTGATTAATTGGTTTTACTGTATTACTAATTTTGTTTAACACTGGATTAATGACATGACAAATTAATAAGAAAAAAAATACAATTCTCTTTAATCCTGTACAATATAATACATTTGTGAGTTAAGTTTAAGCTAGCTTTGGTTATAAACTCTAAGAAAAAATCACTGTTAAACCACTAGAACACTAGCACGACAAGTTCTTTAACTCAAAGTCTTTGAAAGAAACTTTGCCGTTCAACTTTCCGGTTCACTTCAAGTTCAAAGATGAAGTTCATCTGAGTGGAAGCCGAGATGCTGTTCTTGTGGCGGCTTGCTGCGCACTGATAGGGAAAGTACTCGATCTCTGGCGCGGATAGCTGCGCTTGCGCAAGTAGGTACACCGCAATATTTGCGAGCTGGCTGCACTCTGTTGTAGCCATTATTTGCTGATGTTGGTGACAGTGTGTCTATTACAGTTTTTTCCGTTAACTGATTTTGTAACAAACTTAATGTGTTTCTTTGTAAATGTCGTAACACGGATCTTAACATTTTGATTGGTAATTCATTGTATAAGGAAACGCTTGGGGTTTACTTATTTGTTATATTTGAAGGAGAAGGTAGATAGTTCCTGGTGTAGAATTAAAATAACAATTACACTTCTAAATCATAATAATCTTTTATTTCAAAGTTATAATTAGGTAAATACAGACTTAGGTGTACCGTAAGCCGAGTGAATCAGCGATCCCGTTATGAAGGTACGGACAGGTACGGCCTACTTGACGGTTTCAACGTCAAATCCGTCCATACGACCAAATTCAAAAAGTAACCGTTACCTTCCTAAAGATTCTGCTCACGTAACTCGTAAATTGACATTATATAAAAAATAAAATAAAAAGCCTTTTATTTCTTGCCGATTTAAGAATTATTAACATAACATTATATTACAATAACAAAAGCGTTTAAATGATTTGAAAATTTCGTAAATTCATAAATTGATTGCATGCATAATGTAGGTACTTATTTCATTATATATATATATATATATATATATGTATTCATTTTAATTATTTATTAATTATTATTATTTAAATTTATTGTTATTCATGAATATTTATTTTTAAATATTACATTTATGTACATAATTATTATTAATTTAAGTGATGCAAGAACCCCTCTTAGGTAAAGGCCTCCTCCAGATCCTGCCACATGTCCCTGTCCTGTGCTACTTCAATTCAGTTCTGCCCGGCTATGTGTGTAATGTCGTCAGCCCATCGACTGAGTGGTCTGCCTTTCCTTCTATGGCCCGCTGGTCCTGGCCACTCCGTCGTTCGAAGTGTCCACCTGCCATCGCTCATTCTGGCTATATGGCCTGCCCATCGCCATTTCTGCCTCTGAGCAAAGTTTAAAGCGTCAATTACATCTGTCTTCTTGCGAATTTCCTTATGTGGGATTATTTGTATTCGTTTTATTTTCATCAAACTTCGCTCCATAGCTCTTTGAGTAACATTTATTTTGTATTTAATTTTGTTTGTAAATTTCCAGGTTTGACATGCGTAAGTCAAAGAAGGAAGGAGGCATGAATCCATAATTCTTTTCTTAAGTTTTATTGAAAAATTCCCCTTAAGAACTTCTTTTAGACTCCAAAATTTGTTCCAGGTATTTTGAACCCTTCTGTCTACTTCTTGTTCATTGTTTCGTGCGTCAAATGATATTTGCTTTCCTAAATACACATAGTTGTCCACATAATCAAGCTGGACATTTCCAAGTTTCATAATCCTGTGTGTGCTATTTGACATTACCTTTGACTTACTAAAATTCATTTCTAAGCCAACCTTTATGCTTGCCTTGTGTGATGTAGATATCATATACTCTAGATCTTGAGAGTTTTCAGATAGGAGAACAATGTCATCGGCGAATCTCAGATGTGTTACGTGCATTCCTTTGATATTGATGCCTATGTTTTTGTGTTTCCAATCTAGCGCACTTATGACTGACTCTAAGACAGCAATGAAAAGTTTAGGCGAGATTGGGTCACCTTGTCTGACTCCTCTTTTTATGTCGATGGGTGGTCCTATGCTTTCTAGTCGAACTCTACTTTGACTCGCGTCATAAAGGTGTTGCAATACTCTTACGTAGGTTATGTTGACATTTTGTTCGCAAAGAGTCTGCCATATGGACGAATGTGCTAGAGTATCGAAGGCTTTCTGGTAATCAATGAAGCCGATGTAAAGCGGCCTTTGGAATTCCTGGTACTTTTCTATTATTTGTTCTAGCGTATGAATATGATCGATGGTACTGTACCCCCTTCTAAAACCTGCTTGTTCTATCGGCTGTCTCCTGTCTAACACTTGACCAATCCTTTTACTAATGGCTGAAGAAAACAACTTGTATATAGACGATAATAGGCTAATAGGTCTGTAATTAGAAACGTCTCTAGGGTCTCCCTTTTTATATAGCAGTATTATGTGCGATTCAGACCATTGTTTGGGGGTGGAAGTCGTTTCTATAATCATATTAAAAAGACGAATCAATGGGGCTGCCAATATCAGTTGACTCACTTTAATTATTTCATTTGATATTTTATCCGGACCTGGGCTCTTTTCGGCTTTCATTTCCTTAATTTGCTCGATAATTTCAGTGGTATCAAATGCTTCTATTGCTTCCTTATTTTCAGTTACTGAAATATGTGTATATGATGTGCAGCTTGGAGACTGCCCCTGTGTAGGGCAGCTGTATAATTTTTTGTAGAATTCAGATGCTATATTCAGTATTTCTTCCCTGTTACTATGTGTCTTGTTTGATCCCTTCAGTCCTTCCATCCAGGTTTTGTGAGTTCTTAGTTCTTTATAAGCTCGTTTCAAGCTGCCGCATGAATTTAAATGTTTCTCTATTTTTTGTGATCTGTGAGTTTCATAATCATGTTTTATTTGTTTACTTATTAGTTTGTAAAGTGCTTTTAATTCATTTTTCATGCTTCGAGTTTTTTGTTTAGTATTTTGAAGTTCGTGTCTGCGTCTTATTAGTTGTCTTGTGTGCTCAGTAATTATTGATGACTTACTGCTCTTAAATTGACATTATCACTGACATATTATATATTGTACACCGCACAAAAACACAGGATATACATTTATAAAAATAAGTGTACAATGAGCGGTCTTATTGCTCACACAGGGCACTATTTTAGGAATGACCTTTGGCTGGACTGGACGGAAAGACCAAACATATTATTTGGTGCTTTCGTTCAGTAACACACTAAATATCAAAAATGTAATTGAGAAAAGAGAAGAAAAGTTTGCAATGGTAATGCTCATTCCCATTTTTAGGGTTCCGTACCTCAAAAGGAAAAAACGGAACCCTTTTAGGGTCACTTTGTTGTCTGTCTGTCTGTCTGTCTGTCAAGACCCTTTATCTCGGGAACGCGTGAAGGTATCGAGTTGAAATTAAAACCATATACTCAAATCTGCGGTCTCTTAAAGCTGTGAAAAAATCAAACTTCTAAGTTAACGAAAAAAAAGATACGGCCGTTTTTGGTGCAAAAAACGTGTATTTTGACACTCAAATTCATAGGGACCCGTTGCCTCAGAATACTGAAATTTGGCATAAAGCAAGGTCTTATAGCACAGATATAGGAATAAATCTGAAAATAGTAAATTTGTTGTTACTCCACAATGCGGTACACTTAGTAACACGCGATTCGGAAAAATCTTCGAGATTCCATTCGGGAATTGGACTATTTACACAGGTAAATTTGTACGGAACCCTCTGTGCATAAGTCCGACTCGCGCTTGCCTAGTTTTTTTTAAACGTTGGTAGCTTTTGAGCACGCTTCATTTCTATAGGTAATGTAGGTAATGCATTCCACAAACGAACAGTTTAATTGTGAAAGATTTATCAAATAAGGAAGTGGAATGTATGCGAATATTTAATTTTGGATTTTCCGATGATCTTAAGGACTTAGAATGTGTGTCATAGAGAAACTGAAAGCGTTCTTTAAAATAAAAAGGTGTAAACGGATTAAAGAGCGAATTATAAAGCAAAGGAAGTCTATGGGCATTCCAGAGAAAGCGGAAAGGATGCCATTTGAGCTTAGTATGTAA
The DNA here is from genome assembly GCA_961205895.1 of Mythimna pallens. Classification (NCBI taxonomy): domain Eukaryota; kingdom Metazoa; phylum Arthropoda; class Insecta; order Lepidoptera; family Noctuidae; genus Mythimna; species Mythimna pallens. The sequence goes on along the minus strand of OY540842.1, from coordinate 22,981,558 downwards.
TTCAGAAACGTGGTCATACTTGCGCAAGCCAAATATAAAATTAATACTGTAGAGATTTTAAAATCTCTCAAGTTTATCTAATAAAATTGATCTTGGCTGACATCAAGATAGCTTATAGAAGCATAGTCCAGGATTGAAAGAGAATAAAAGTGGTGCTAAAGTAATTACAGGAGTGATGGGATGAAAATTACGAAGGCGTTTCAGGGAGCCCACTGAAGCAATCAGTTTGGTCCAAAAAAAAAGAGCTGTCGATATAAATTTTCAAATTCTTCACAGTGTGACTTAAAAGAATGATGGTTTGAAGTGTCGACCAATCGATTTTGGAGATAGTCCGGGAACTGCCAACAATAATCACTTGCATTCGATTGATCTTCAATCTAAACTCAGTGCTCCAGTTACTCGTGCCTATTCGAATCAGGTCTATGTTAGTAGCCTTAGATAAATCTCCGGTATAGGCTTAGGTAGTTCTTACTAAAAGGAGCTAACTACGTAGATTGTTTCTTCGGACGACCATTGACCAACCTGTACGCAGGACATCAGTTTTGTTTCTACAAAGGGTTTCATATAAACAATGTAATGTGTGTCTGTGTATCAGTTATACTGATCATTGATCTGTGCTTCGACTGCGAAAATGTTGATTATAACCTTCTTTAAACGATACTTCTTAGCAGCTAGAGTAATATAAATTGATTTTAGAGTAGTCTAGACATAAATCTACTTTCTATTTAATTCTATGGGACCTTTTAATCAGCCTTTAGGTTTAAGGATGAAATGTCGATTCTATTGGGACACCGGCTAGGCTAGGCTCGTCGCATTCCGTTGCACACTCACTGAGCTGATCTACAGAATTATGACTACAGATTTTTACGCATGTGATAACCGTGACAGATTCTTGATCCATGACAAAGGACAAATATTGCGAGAGGCAACGAAATTTAAACTTATAAATAAAGGTTGAAGAGGGCAAAAAACACTAAAACTTTCAAAATAATTCTAACTTCGGAAGTCGGCGTTAAATAACTAAATATATATTAAAAATAAAACAATACCCAAAATACCGACTGGTACCGACCGTACTTTTTTAGGGTTCTGTACCTCAAAAGCAAAAAACGGAACCCCTATAGGATCGCTTTGTTGTTCGTCCGTCTGTCTGTCTGTCAAGACCCTTTCAGGAACGCTTGGAGGTATCGAGTTGAAATTAAAACCATATAGTCAAGTTTGCGGTCCTTTGATGCTGTGAAAAAATTCAAACTTCTAAGCCAACGAAAAAAAAAGATACGGTCGTTTATATCGCAAAAAAAGTATATTTCGACACTCTCAAGGAAATCAAAATTCATAGGGTAGTTGCCGTTGACCCAGAATCCTGAAATTTGGCATAACGCAAGGTCATAAAGTACAGATATAGGAATAAATCTGAAAACAGTAAATTTTGTGTTACGTCACAAAAATAAATTTGCAATTCGGAAAAATCTTCGAAACACCATTCAGGAATTAAACTGTTTACATAGATAAGTTTGTACGGAACTCTCAGTGCGCGAGTCCGACTCGCACTTGTTTTGTAGTGAATTCGGTTACTTTTTTTTGTTATAAGTTTTTATTATGCGCAATTTTAAAAGACTAGAAAGGTCGATCTGACCTTAAAATTCTAAATCGATAACATTTAAAACAAGTTGCAAAAGCAACTTGTTTTAAATGTTATCGATTTAGTCGGTCAATTTTTTTTTTGTTTTATTTTTAGCCGTTTTTGTCTCATCCCCTCTTCTGAATTAATAATCAATTTATGTGAATAATCATAATCAAAATAATCATTGGAGTAATTAATGGGAGGTATAATTGGTTTTTATTTATCATCAATTGTTTGATGTCAGGCTCGATAGAAGAGAGTTGAAGTCTCATGTCAGGTTTGGCATTCAGTCTATTGCGATATTTTGTTTATGTAGCTGCATAGGTTGAAAATTCTACCCCCCTAGCCAAGTTACAAACTGTACCGTTCGCGCTGAACGCTTCGAGTAGGCCACGCCTCCGATTCCTTTGTTCTGACGTTATCTCAACGCTCAGTCACGTGTTCCGAACAAAGGCATTGGAGGCGTGGCCTACTCGAAGCGTTTGGCGTGAACGATACGATTTTAACTTGGCTAGGGGGGCTGTTTTGCACAAGTATGTATGTAGTTGGGAACGGAAGTAGAACAGTCAAGGCTCTTAGGGCAAGAAGTGGATACTCATCACGAATTCTGCACCAAGAATAATTCAGAGGAATTGTTTTGAACAGTGATAGTAAATTTCGTTTAGAATACTTTCAGGCTTTTGCAGGTTAGGTAGAAAAGAATTTTGAATTCATGAATTCAATTTAATTTGTGTATTATGTTCTTCGGGAAAATACGACTCAAAAGATGGCCGTACAAAGTTGAGATATTTTGGACCAATTCTTCAAACAAATCATCTTGGAATATTTCTGAGTCCCTAACGAACTCACTGAGCTATGAAAATTTTCTTTCTATTTCTCTCTTATCAACACAAATAATACAAAAATCTATTTTTCTTTTGAATGCAGTTAATTTGTTACTAGCGTTGAACACTGTTGTCAGCTTACCTTGTAATGACAAATTTAATTCGTTCAACTTTTGAAATATATCTGCCATAAAAGCTAGTCTGAACAAACTAGTTTTATCATACAAACGGTCTATCAAATTAAATGATGTATCTGTAAAAATGTTTGTAACTCTGCTCTAAGTTCAAATAGCCTTTTAAAGTTTTACCCCGAGATAGCCTGCTCACTTATGTATGAAGTACTTATGTATGTGTGTGTATTATGTTTGCTTCACACTGAAAACAATCGGGATTACAGTGGACTTGATTTGATGAAATTAATTATTTTTACCGCTTCATCCATAACCAATTTTAGATTTGGTGGCATTTGCCTAATCGCGAGTGCCTGTCGGTGGAGGATATAATGGCTGGAACTACAATTAGGCGCTTTACTATTTATTTCAGATACAACTCCTGATATTGTACCGGTCATTGCCTTGGCACCATCAGTACAAATGTTGATGCAATTATTACAATTAAGATGGTTTTCTTCAAAAAATATATTAATTTTATTTAAAATTTCTCCTCCGGTAGTGTTAGTATGCAGTGGTGTGAGCACATGAGCTTGTCTTCTTCAAAAGAAAATTTATATGGATATCGCACAATAACTAGCAAGATGTCAGACTAATAATATCAGTCGATTCATCCATTTGCAAGGCGAATGGTTTTTATTGTAAGTGCACGCATGAGTCCTTGTTTGACGTAGCATGCCAGGTCATGAATTCGGCGCGAAACGGTATCGTTTAAAAGCGGCACTGTAGATAGATACTTTACATCGTAACACACATGGTTTTGTTAAATTCTCAGCGATAGTGTGCGCTTCACCCGCCTTTGCAAAGCGATAGCTAACTAAAAATTATGCCTCTGTGGCCTTTTCATTCACAGTTTGGTTTTCTACTTTGGCGGACCCCCATATAGGCTTCGCGGAGCTCCAGGGCTTCGCGAAATACACTTTGAGTATGGCTGCTCTACATCATCAATTTTTCGCGGGCCCGAAGAGAGCGATGATAATTCTTATAACCTATAAATACTCCATAATGGGTTGTTTTGTGGCGATAGCAGATATTAACCTCGTAAAGTTTTGGATCCACTATCCCATCCATTAAAAAGTTAAAACCTCGACATTATTTTAAAGTAAGACGTACACAATTTACTTTGCAAGAAAACAATTTGGGAGAAACTTTTGAGACAGATTTCACAGAAACCTCTTGAGTAAAGTTGAAGCGCAAATAGGTTTTTAACGAATGAGAAGTCGCGAACAATAATAGTAAGTGCATTAAAAATAAATAGTCATATAATAAAAAGGGTTCGTCTCGCTGCTAGCTGCAGTAAGGCGGCTTCATACTGGAGCCTCTTGTTATGCGGTTGTGTTTTATTTTGTTCTGCTTAGTTAGGTATTAAGAGCAGCCGTAGCTAGGAAATAACAGGTGCACTGATCGATCTTTGGGCACGTCACAATCATGACGGTAAGTGCCCTCTTTAAGAAGTGTCTGGAGAGGCGCCACAGTGTCTTCATCTTCCGCATGACACAGGTCCTCATCGGACGTGGGAAGGTTCCTGTTCCGGATTCAGGCGGAAGAAACTCCCGAATGTCACCATTGTGTCAGAGTGAGGACACGATGGAGCATAAGGTGGAGATGTAAACCTTATCTAAAAAACGACCGGTCGAACTTTGAGGCTTAGGAACGATTGCCAAGGTCGGTACGCGGATGAGTGATGATCATACAATATGTTCCGAGAGCCCATCGGGCTTGGACGGCACGTGACGCCGTCGGACTCGGCTGCTATTTGTAGATCATTCAGTCTTGCTAAGAGTTTAGTGTGTTGTGGAGGTCGGACAGGTGGTCTCCTTTTGTAAAATCATATATACGTACTCATTTGCATCTGGTTCCAGTTCGCTTGGAAGGCGACCTCGACGTAACTGCAAAATGATTAGATAGATTATAAGGTTCGTATTAAGAACGAGTTCAAAATTATTCAAAATCATCACACAAAACTACTATTTCTTTTCTCCAGTGATAAATGATCGAGAATAATTAATGATGATGATTAATGATTGGTGTTAAATCTCCAGGGTCGGTAAAACGACAGTTACATGAGAAAATGACTGGTAAATATGTAAGCTTTGGGAACATTGTAACCATTTTCGTATATAGATATGAGTATGTACCTACGTACCTAAATGTAGCAATTGGTAGTTCAGGCAAGCCATAATACTACTGTGTAATTTCCAAGTTTAAGTGAACATAAACGTTTTCCATTAATTACAAAATTATTATGATAGGTCGGAGTGTTTGTGTGTGACCAGCTGATAAGTACACCCCGTCACATAAAAATGAGCAAGGGTGAACCTTCCATCGTCCATCACTGCTTTACCCTTTTGGGGATTACAAGTTTCATGGATGGTAGAGCCAGGATTTTTCTCATTACAGTTAAAAACTGCAGTGAAAAAGTTTTAATCACTTGATAAGTTTCAAGTGATACTTTCAGCGTCGGAATGTTTCAGCTGCGATGGCTTTAACTGTATCTACGAACTTGTATGAAGTGGAAACTTCATCCGACCAATATAGAGCGAAATTCTTTGAGCAATTACTTTCAAAGAATTCCTTCTCAAAGTTTACAATATCATGAATACGGCCCAGCGGAGCCCTCTTAACTAAATTGTTGTTTAATCAATCAAAACAAATTCACGCAGCTTTTCCCGAGCGAAGTTGATCGTTGGGTCAGCGCCTGAGCGGCGGGGCGGCTGAGCGGCCCGGACCTGCGCCGCGCCCGTGTGGAGGCCGGCCAACGAGATAACTTTTGAATTAAAACGCCGAGGAAGTCCTTTCCTCGTCCAATTTGCATGTTTGCCCAGTTTATAACAATTAGCCGCCGCTTCCCGGGTATTTTTCTTTATTACCAGGATTAGCGCGGCTCGTCGGCCGCTCGGCGCGCGTCGCAAGGGTACCGACTTGCGCTTCATTATGCTTTATATATATGAACGCTGTGCGATTGCCCTCGTTTATTGCGCAGTTAAATAGCTCTTATTGTGCTTAGTCGGCAGATTTGCATAGTTTTATATGGGTAAATGGCTCTTAAGTAAGGTTTTTGTTAATGCAGTGTTTAATCTTGAGACGGATTACAGAACAACATGCGAACAGTCGTAGTAAACGATTCAATAATTTGGTTACTGAAACACATTTTCTTCCACACGTTTTTTTTTTTCGGTGGGAGGAAAATCATCTTATGACGTCCCCCGCCCTTGGGTGGGGCGGGAGATAGTGTCAGACTTTTACTGACTAAAAACGTACTCCTGTTTCTGCGTTGCCTTCGTCCCAGGGAATTTCTTTGAGCATCCCATCCTATAGTGAACTGTAACAGCTATTCTAAATTATAAACATAATTCTTGTTAAGAGATCGAGTCGTGCAGTATATGAGTTATTAACACTTATGTCTATAAATTCCCTCGGCATACGTAATATCCATCGTCTTTAATGGCACATAAGACCCACCTTCAATTAATCTAATTTCACTGAAACTCCACACAACTAATCAAGCGTATGATAACTCTAACATTAACACAATTACAACTGAACGCTAACGCGTGCGTTTCAGTAAGCGTGCGGAAAGTTGTAACAGTCGCGATCCTTCAGTAACAGTCGCAGCTCTTTTAGGTGACGCAAGTTGAGAAGTTACTCAACGTAATCACCTAAGTTTATTCGAAGATGTAGGGGAAGTACGCCTAAAACGGGTATACGCCCTAAATCGGGTAAACCTTTGAATATGTGGACCTGTAATGTTATACGGCAACGTTGAATGAGCTAGAACGCCCGACAGCCGACCAATCAGAGGCAGTCATCGCGTTCCCGTGGCACGCGCAATTTCAAGGTAAGACATAATTTAAGTTTTTTGGTATTTTCGCGTATTTTTATAATAAAAATTGATTATTCTGATTACTCGATAACATTCTATACTATATCCTCATTGTGATTGTATTATGAAATAGATGATGCAAGTAACCAAGTGACACTTTTCATGTTACGTGTTTGTATTTATAGATTACCTTTAAGTGATTAAATAAAAAGTGTGCTTCTGGGCAAATCGAGAAGTGGCTAATCGTTTATTTTAATAAATATATTTTTAAACAAAATTTTTAATATTTTCAGTTCATCAAACACGATATAGTATGCCATTAAAAACTATACATTTCATGTGAATCTTTATGCTGGCAACGTTGCCCTTACCCCAATGGCCGTTTTAGGCAGGCTCTCGGGCAAAGCGGTTTTTTGACAAATTTTCGTAATAAATAAAATTTAAAGTAATTTTAACATTTGGGCAAATTTGATTTACAAATAATAGAAGTTTAATAATTTATCTACCTAGTAGTATATTATTTTCTTTAAAAATCTGTAATTAACGTGATTTATTTGAACTCAACTATACCACATATCTAATATACCACAGTGACCAGTGCGTGTTGCCAGTGATGACATTGGTTCCGAAACGTGGACGCTCACAAAGGGCCTCATCAGAGTCACCCAAAGGGCAACGGAAAGGGCTATGCTCGTAGTTTCCTTGCGTGATCGAATCAGAAATGAAGATATCCGCAGGAGAACCAAGGTTGCCGACATAGCAAGAAGAATTGCCAAACTAAAGTGGCAACGGGCAGGGCACATTGCTCGCAGAACGGATGGCCGTTGGGGCCGAAAGGTTCTGGAGTGGCGACCGCGTACCGGAAGACGCAGTGTTGGAAGGCCCCCTATAAGGTGGACCGATGACCTGGTGAAGTTTGCGGGAATCCGATGGATGCGAGACGTACAGGATCGTTGTGGCGACATTTGGGGGAGGCCTATGTCCAGCAGTGGACGTCTATCGGCTGAAATGATGATGATGATGATTTGAACTCAAACTTAAGGTGGCTGCTTTAAGCTATTTGTTCCATATAGATGATCTGTTTTTCGGTCTTACTAAAAAAATAATTTTAGAGCTTGTTTACCAATATCCTGAACGTAATCATATCCCACAAGGCTTTAAAAATAATACAGTCGGTAAAGATTGGTACGTCGGCTTTCTTCCGCACGAATACGGTGCAGGAACCTCCCGAACTTACCAAGTCCGGCGAGAATCTGCGTCATGCGGAAGGTAAAGACGCCGTGAGGTCTTTTCAGCCACGCCTCAAAGAGGGGACCTATCGCCATAATTATGGTGTGCCCAGCACTGGGTCACGACAGTCGCTGTCGCCATTTCACCATGAGATCCCGTCGGAACTCTGGCCGCCATGCTGCGACTTGTCGCGGCAGCGAAGTTTCGCCCCGGCGTTGCATCTCCACGTGCAAATCATGCATGCGTGCAAGGACTATTGCCTCCAGATCCCGCGGTGGTAGGCCATCAAGGAGGCTCGCCACTTGGCGGGAAACCGTGCGAGATCTTCGCACCATCCGTATGGCCATATGACCCTCTGGCATGCGTTCAGCCGGGCCGCCACCTGCTTCTGCAGCGCCGGCGACGCACCAGCGCCCCATATAGGGCAAAATACAAAGGGAATAGAAGTTCTTACAAGTACCCAAGCACTTAGGACAATTGTTTTTTTTCTGAATACAACTTAGAAGGCTCTTATTCGAAACTTCGCCCAATAAGCAAAAGTGTTTCACACAGACAGACAGACATACTGTTCACATTAGAGTTCATCTAGTATTATTTATTTCCTTCAACTCTTGAAGCCGACCGTACCTCCCTACTTGTACTTGTAAATTTTTAATTTAAGTTAGAGAAGTGTGGCGTTGCAACAATTTGTATTAGGGGCTGCAAGAGGACACGGACAGAGAACAAGCAGGGGGATGTTAACTGCTACAAACTTGATCAGGACAAGTTGCTGCCGACTCCTGCAGTCCTTGGATAGAATGTCAATTAAATACAAATATATATACAATTGTACACAACGTGTGTATGTTTGCAGTCAGTACGGTTGACGCGATTCCTGCTAACTTTGTACGTTGCAAGTTACCAAACTATTACTTCACAAGTTTAGAGACGGTAAAGATGTTTTGAAGTTATAATTTCTGCTTGCTAATTAATTAATATTTCAACTATAATAAAATATTGATTTTGATTGCATTATGGCAATATGAAAGGTGGCTTGATGTAATCAAACGAACGAAAGGTGATAACTGGGTGTCGAAAGCCAAAGACAGGAAGCTGTGGAGTAAATGGAGGACGGCTTTACTCGAATGAGGTCCTTGGATGTCGAAAAAACACAAAGAAAAACTTTTAAATAATATTGTTTTTTATCTATCTGATTTTATGTATTGCATGTAAATTGAATTTATTAATTATTAATGTAAATTAGGATTATTAAAGAATAATAAATGGCTAAATAATAATAATGGCAATATGTATGAATGTGGCCACAACTAAATATGCAGACACAGTGACGATAAGGGTAAGTACCTACCAAACATATCAAAGTGTACCTCCCAGGTCGGATATCCTTGTCAGGGATGTTACAGATATGAAATTTCGGATCTGGATACAGATATACGAATAATATTATAGAGGTTACAGATATGAATTTAATTCGGATTTTCCGCTAGTGTCGGATAATTTCAGTAACGGATATAAGATTTTTTTTTTTTTTTTTATTGATTATAGCCTCGTGTATGAAGAATTTAAAAATTTAAAAGTAAAATACAAATAACTAAGATTTGACTAAGTAAAACAAGCAAAACCTTTGACTTTGACTTTGGTTAAAGAACCAAAGTCAAAGTCAAAAGTTTTTATTTCACATAGGCCTACATGGGCACTTATAAAACGTCAGAAGCTAGTGCACGGTTCCAAATTGGTCGTTTCCTATGGAGAAGAACCGGCAAGAAACTCCATAGTTACTCTTTTACAAAAGTGGTTGTTTACAATATTTTCTTATTACAGTATTGATAGACATTATGTAAGAACAGTGTAGACCAGTCAATATTGTATCCAAAAGCACAATAAAAATAATCATATTAAAAAAAAGTGAGTCGTAATAAGAAGTAACCTAAGAATTCGGAAAAAACCGAAACTGTTTATATCGGTTTCGGTTAAGTTTACGGATATTTTTTATTTCGTAATTTAACCCGATAGTTACGGTTACGGAGCTCCATAACATCCTTGATGCATGTTCTTATAAATGCATTAAATTGTGTCTGCCAGAGCAATGTGGAGCTCGCACAGACAGCTTGAGGTAAACGTACGCACAGAAAGCGCCTGCTCATAACGTACCACAATACACTTAGCTACGCGCATTGTGTCTACCTCGCAGACTAAATCAAATACATAAATAATGTCCTTTTATAAATATATATTCTGATTCGTATAATATCGTTTCAAAGCAGTTCAAAGGCCTTCATTACTTTCAAGGTTTTAGAGAAAGTTCTGAAAACTTTCTCAGAAATATGTCTATACCTTGTGAATTTTGAAACTCGTCTTAATTCTCATTATACTTTGAAATATTTCTTACTAGTGTTTGTCAGTCGTTTTGTTTGTGTGAGATCGAGGGTTCACTTGCTTATCATACATATTAGGTTTTGACGATGAACTGCAACAGTATATGTGTATGTATGGTTTTTTTTTTTTTTTTTTTTATGTGGGAAAATCATCTAATGACAAATCTCGCTCTTGGGTGGAGCGAGCGATAGTGTCAGACTTTTACTGACTAAAAACCCACTCCTGTTCCCTCTTTGCCTTCATCCCGGGGCCCCGGGCTTCGCTTTCACACTACCCGTGGCCCCAGTAGGCTTCGACCCTGCTGGGCCCCAACAATTTGCTGACATCACCCTGAGGCGTGCGTGGAACAATACGCGCCGTCGACGGCTTGGGCTCGGTCTGGACAGTTACCGGACGGTCGGACGGCGAGCCACCCATTGCTCGTCGTCCGCAAGCCTGCGCCTACGGTGGCCGGAAATCGGGATCGGAATCCCGGCGGCGGTTGGGGCGTGAGGACCGTTGCTGTTGCCTCACGCGATCGGACGCCTCCTTTGCTAGCATTACTGCTTTGCAGAAGGAGGCGACCGCCTGCCACTCCTCACTCCGGACCATGGCCTGTACCAATGCCCGGCGCGAGAGATCACTGCCGCCGATCGCCCCCACGAGGACACGGCGTTGCTCTGCCCAAGCGGGGCACACCTCCACCGTATGCTCCACCGTGTCCTCCGGGCGTTCCACACAGTGGCGACACCCGGGCGTGTCTTCCGCACGAATTCGGTGCAGGAACCTCCCGAACTTACCATGTCCGGTGAGGATCTGCGTCATGCGGTAGGTAAGGACGCCATGTGGTCTCTCCAGCCATTCCTCAAAGAGGGGACTTACCGCCATAATTGTGGCGTGCCCAATGTGTATGTAATGTGTATTTTCATTTTACAATTGTTGCTGGCTGATTCCATGACTTTTGCCTATATTTTCACAATTGTGATCGTTATAGTATAAAGGGGGGATCCCTTTAGACACTATAACGATCACAATTGTGATTTGATTTCCTATAAAGTATTTTCCTTTACCATATTAAGTAAATCCATAATTTCTGTCAAGTCACGCATTCTGTTGACAGTAGCATTTCAACAACTTAACAGCTTATGTGTGGATGGTTCAAGCGTTGCTTGCGGGTTCCACCATGATATTTTTTTTTTACACATATAGGGGATTCCCTTTAAAGACCCCTGCCATGTGAGGACTAGGACGTTGTAGATCTAAAGGTTTTGTAACTTTTCAGTATGGTTTGTGACTAAGGAATAGTGGCTTGGTCTGTGTTGTTAGTTTTTTCATGAGTGATGCTGAGGTCAAATACGCAGTGCCGTAACTATCCTTTCTTACGCCCGGTGCGAGCTTCTATGTAACCCCATGAAAATAGTTTTAATCTTGTAACTTCGACACCCACTATTCACTCTCTTTGGAGCTCGCGAGCGCCCTCGTAGTTAGCACTCATGGTAGGGCGCGTCTACACCCTTATTAGGTATACGATAAATATTGTATGTATGCTACTAAATACCAACATAACACGTAATTTGGCCCCGGTTTTTTCTGCGCCCTGTGCTTGGGCGCTGCTGGCACCGCCCTACTTACGGCACTGCAAATACGCTCTCATATGATGTTCTCTGGCCCCGTGACTCGCTCCCTCCATTACCTGGTGACAGCGACCACATTCATGCAACAAACTAACTCCTTATTTACGTTTATTGCTCATTTTAAATTGCTGGAACAAGCTAGTGTTATCTTTATGAGATCCCGAGGCGGCCATTCGGTGGATTTTGCAGGACTTGGAGTCTGTAGTTTGTCTTACAATGAGTTGGCCGTAGTTTTTATTGCACTCGACTACAATTGATAGTTATCCGATTGTTTACTTAGTTACGTATTTTGGCGTTCGTTTTTAAATTGTATTTTGTGATGTTTGGAGCTTCTCACTCTTTTGTGTTGAGAATATTGTAAGTGATTCAAACTTTTAATTTTAATATATATAATTTAAAGTTTACGAAATGTTTACTTTTGAGAAACAAATAATAATAATATAATAATATTCCACAACCATCACACAACGACTAGACGGCGTTGTGTGATGGTTGTGGAATAAGCTAAGCAGAGCTTGTGTTATGAGTACTAGATAACTGATAAACATACTTATATATTTCTTACATACATATTATAGATAAATTACATCCAGACACAGAACAAATGATTGTGCTCATCACACAAATATTTGTTCTGGGTGGGAATCGAACCCACGACCTGCAGCATAGCAGTCAGGGCCACTAACCACTAGACCAACAGGCCAGTCAAATATTTACATTTAATTATTCTTTAATATCCCATTAGCTGTGCCTCGCGGTTTCTGCCGTGTCTCATCCGTGTCGGATGCTATATGTATAGCCCATCACGCCACGACCTAAAGCCTCCCTCGATACATAATAGATAATAATTTTATTTTCTCACTACAATATATAGTTTACATCAAACACTACAATACTGTTGTCTTATTATTATTATTTTTTCTTTTGTTTTTATTTTCAATTGTGCTTTTTATTTAACTTTTTTTTTGCTCTATTAATTTTTGACATCTTTCATTTTTGTGAACGTGAGGACTATGTTGATTGCTTTTTTTTTCCTTTCAGTAATTTTAACGTATGTCTGGCAATTTCAGTATTTTCTGCGGCCTACCCAAATGTCCTTTCTTTGGTATTGTTCGTCAAGTCGTTGAGCTCCTTAGTAGTCCTGAGTTGAGCTTTACGAATACTGACAAATGCTTGCACTGACTGGACAGGTCCACTCAAATCTGTATGGTTCTTTCTTCAAAAGACCATTTCAGACAAATCTGCATGGTTCTCATGTGATTTGACCATTACATATTTACTGTATGGACTTTAAAAGAGATTTTGACCCCTGAGTTTGTTTCGGTGTTTCTTCTCAGGGTAGTCAGCTAGGAAACACCGGCCTCATCTAGTTTAAAAATGACGAAAAAAAAATATATTTACGTGTAAAAGTGTTTTTTTAAACCTATTTACAAAATAAATATCATTTATCATTAACAGTTTAATGAGTATACAAAAAATCAGTTAGAATATATTGAAGGCGGCTGGTGTCAAAGCTAGGCTCTCTAGGCGTGTGTTCCACGACACCAGGTTCCCACCCCTTAACTTTTACGTAATCTACATTGTGTACTAACGCGCTGACAATGTAGTAAGGTACCCAACAACTTTATATGAAGACAATATAAAATATAATAAATGAGCTATCTATATCAATATGTGTTCGAATTTTCCATTGCGAACCTGCTGGTACTATGTTGTCTGAGATTAGCGCGTTCAGCCAACCAAACAAATAAACAAACTCTTCAACTAACATTAGTATAAATATTGGGCTATCCCTCGGTCCATTCTGCCCTCCGCAGCTCTGATGTATCAATAGGTACATTATAAGATCAAACAGTGGAGGACGCTCAGCGCTGGGCCGGCTGCGGCTCAATTAGAGGCGCGCCCTATTCAAATATCTGAGGGTCAGTCCTATTACACTGCATCGGAGCCGACCTATTTGCTTTTCATTAAATCGTGCTTTTGTAGAACAAAGATCGGCCAGAGAGGGAGGTTTGTGGAATTTTTGGCGGACGGATTGTGGGAGTATGGAAGATTTGGTGTTTTGAAGTATCATTTTGTTTGTATTACGTTGTTAAGGTGAAATATAATATTCTGCTCAACTGGGGTCTTACGTCTTGGACGTTTTAGGGCGCTTTCAATTTAGACGTTTCATGTCGGCCCGTTGCCGCACTTTTACCGCCGGTTGCAGTACGTTAGCAGTCCGACAACAAGCGCCTAAATTGAAAACGTATCTGGCTGCCGTGCGTTTGGTATGCCAGTGATGCATTATTCAACACCGAATTGAACACGTGGTGCTTGTGACGTTACTGCTGTTGTCGACCCCTCGCGTTACCGGGGTGCCGCCGCCGCACATTTGCCGCTCCGCGAGTTTTGTATGAAAAATACGATAGTCTGTACGCAGTACGACTAACGCACCGCATCGGCACCGCAGCAGGCCGTCCAAAAAAAAAAAATGAACATAAACACACACGCATAAGTTGAAAGCGCCCTTAGAATGTCAGGCGAGCGAGTAAGAGGGATGGACCTATATACTGTGTGCAGTTTAGGCATCGATATACATATAGTATTACGAACAGAGAATATGTCAATGGGTTTAGGTGTTGTATATTGGTAAGAATTGAATTAGATTTTCAATTAAGTTATCAAGTTAGTATTGAAGGGTCTGTCAGCCTCTTTTTGTCCGATTATAAGCGATGTCTACGAGGGAATGAGAGAGACTAAAAGATTTTTATTGAAGCAAATAAACTTGTACTCACCTGTATGTATAAAGCACTAAGACTTAGGTTTCCAATATGTGCATAACTGAAAACCACATGCCTCTCCGTTGCTCTGTCATGGGTACTGGTGCAGAGGTTCGATTGATTGAAACTAAAAGGAAGGTTCACATCTGCTGCATACCGGAAAAGGAGTACTTAAAATAATCGGTTACTTTGAGAAATCAATCATTTTGAATTTGTTTTTCTTTATCTTGGAGTACCTACATCCAAAGGATAAAACTTAATCTTGCTATAATAAAAAAAATATCATACCTACACCTATAGGCTACTTCTAGGCAGGCGTGCGCCATCGTCGACCACATTATCGCTTACCATCAGTTGAGATGGTGGTCAAATGCGATTTTTTTTATATCATTTATATAAAAAAAAACCTCATGCATGTAGGGGGTTTAAAAATAGGCAGTCACTACTTTACGTAGATACGTATTATTTTATTATATTAATATCACACCCAGGATCACAATAATTATTATAATTAACACCAAATCTTAAGAGGATAACTGACATAAATTATTATTACAATTATTTCTAACTAATCAACTATTCCATAGTAATTAGACTAGATTATTATCACCGCACACAAATTAACTAAAATACAATTACTTAAAACTAAGGAGGTTGCAGTTCAATGACCTTGTGATAACCCGTTCATTATTGTAATAGATTAATGAGCCTAAGTTCTAGATTTCATTTTGAATACAGATCACGAAGTAAATGATTGACCGTCTAATATTTTTATGATTTGAAATGAGAAAAAGTTTTTTTTTAGTAGTTCAAACCATATTACAATACCTATGTACAGATAATTACAGAACTCCTTAAGAGGAGACTCCTTAAGAAACACCTCTTGCAGTTTTCAAAGTTTCTAAAAATACACCGCTCAGAATTAAACAAAAAAAATGAAGAACCTATATAGTGAGTAAGAACCTGTGTGCCAACAGTTTCACCGCGAGATATTTGCAAACCTATCCTTAATTTCGAGAAAAAATATTGTTTATATCTCTCAAAAACAGCAGACCTTTTCTATTTGCAGGATTTACTAAATTTTAAACATTATTTTTTATGTCTTTTTTTTCTCGATATTAAGGATAAGTTTGCAAATATCTCGCGGTGAAACTGTTGACACATTTATTTAGGTTCTTCTTATTTTTGTGTAGTTCAGTGCGGTGAATTTTTATAAATTTTGAAAACTTTTCTGTGCCTTTTTAGGTGTTTCTTAAGGACTCTCTTTTTAAATTACCTTAATAAATAGGTTCCTAAAGCTAAACAGCAGGTACAGGCGATTTCAATGCAGAATTATTATGTTCATATGTCACTAGGTAGGCCCAGAATATTACTACACCAGTTAAATAGGTAATATAATAATTTAACTTTCTCATTACTTAATATTAAGAAGTATTAAACTATAGGTCGATATAGATAACATAATTATAGTCGATCGAAGTGCATAAATACTCAAAATTATGTGTTACTACATGGTAGTGAGTAGAAAGCATCACATTTTCGAATTGATAAAAAGGAGAAGATTTCAGAAACTGCTAGTGATCAGTAGTTAAGAGATCTAGAAATTGTTACAATAATAACAATAATTGGTTTTCATCAACAGACAACAGAGATCTATTTTATTAGGTTAGTACCAATAATCTAAAAAAACAAAAAAAGTGTTGTCGCACTTTCCCGAAGATAAAATATGTTCTTTTTTCTGTTTTGTAGAAGGACAATGGTCCATGACTAGATTTATATATATTTTAGATTCTATACCTACTAATATATTAAATCTGTTGTGGACCGTTGGAGTTCTTTATAAATAAATTTTAAGAAATTCTCTTTTATGCTTTGGGGAAGTGCGATTGTGCTTTGACCTGACTTCATATTTTGATCTTCGATGACTGGCCTGTGGAACGAAGATATTCACGAACGCATGCCGCACTTGAAATCACATAGTAGTTGTAACATTTCACGACACGCGTCATCATTGTTTACACTTTCTAACATTACGATATAAGTAAGACACAGGTACGGGCGTTTTGACAATAATAACAAATATTGTCATTGCGAAGTGTCATCAAATCGAGACCGACATTATTACACACGCGAGTTCGAATACTTACAGTCACTACTTACCTAGTGATTTGTACACGAGTTACGTACGGGTTTAATCGCGAGGCACGTGAGGGACATTGCACGTTTGTTACAAATACGAGGACATACATACTCGCTACATTTCACGCATATTACATAAAATCTTACATATTCCCGACTCGCTCCACTGTGACAAGACTTGTGACACTTATCTCAGTGTATCCAGAACACACATCTAACCCAGTATTAAAATATTCTCGATTTTCCTCTTTTTTAGGTTAGTTCCCCAAATTGTGATAATATAATGAATCTGTCTTCAAGCCCTGGTGATTTAAATTAATATCCTCTTTCACCATTTGCAGGGCAGTTCACAGGAAAAATCGTTTTATGTGTTGATATGACACCAAATTAAAGACATATTATCTTATAACTTCAACTGGTCAGCGGCCACCACATCATTATAATGCTGGAACTGCTTCTCCCCGTAGTCTCTCCGGCGGTACTTGTTGTAGGTTTCATTCCAGAGGCGGACGGAGGTCTCCTCCCACAGCGGCGCCGTGGACACCTGCGCATCGATGATCAGCGCCGTAGGGTTCTGGCGCCGGGAGGGACGCCAGCGGAAGGGTGTCAGTTGCGAGCGTTGGGGGGTTGGGTCACTGGAGGTACAAGTAGAGTGATGTTAGGACTGTCCACAAGGTAATACAAAAAGAGAAGTGAATAAAGATAATATTTACCCAGAGAAAATATACAAGATGATGACGGTGCAGATAAAATTAACAAATCAAAGATAAATTACAAGGTCAACCCGTCTATCCTACTCCCATCGTCACGTGCCAGCCATTGGGTTCTAAAACGGCTGGTGACAGTCCTGCAGGACGCGCCACGGTGTCTGAGGTAGTGGACTGCTTCACTAGCAACAATGTGGAGCTCCACTAGGAGCAATCAGACACAGAGCGGTACGTGGTAAATCATCCAATGACTTCTCCCTTTAGGGCAGAGCGAGAGGGCGTGTCAGACTTTTTCTGACTAAAATCCACTCCTATGTAGAAACATAGGCAAAAATTCTTCTTTGCCTTGCGTCCCAGGACCCCGGGGATCCCCTTCGGATAACCCATGGACACGCACAAAGGATGACATCGAAAACCTAATTTTAAATTTAATAAAACTGTTTACAATAATCGCATTGCGTTTTTACTGTAATTACAACATGGTGTGCCTCCGCCATGTTCATAGAGATGACTATTGCACTGTAACGCACAGTTTTGCATACAAATGAAATATTTACTGAACGGTTTATTACGATGTAGACGTGACGCGAATGGTGACGATGATGGGAATGGGATGTAAATAAGGCCGTATACCATAAATTGTTTAAATCTAAGTATAATAAGTATGGGTACCAGTGGCATAACTATAGGGTGCGTTGGGGCCCCCAGTCCGAGAGGCCTCGAGCTCAGAAGAAATAAATATAAAAATTCAAGTAAATTATTAAGATTTTTTAAACGCATTCATAAGAAAAAGAACAAATTCCTGTGATATTTTGACAGTCTTCGCCTCTGGAAAGCCCACTTACAGAGACGAAATATAAAAGTCCTCGTGTATTAGAGAACTTGCAGATTTACTAATTATAAAGTGCTTTATACAAATTAAATTAAAAAGCTGATGATTTTCCTGGGGCCCTTCCTATTATTTTGCCACGGGCCTCAGATGGTGTAGTTACGCCACTGATGGGTACTACAGATCACAGGAAAATTGTGGTCAATGAAGTAGTAGGATGAATATGCCTAGTGGCCGGTTTCAAATCAAATCTAAACTATACTGATTGTTAACAGATAACTGTTCTGATGATGATGACTGATATTGTAAAGGTAAAAGTTTGTGTGTATTTTTTTTTTAATCTTTATTTAAAGAGTTTTTTCGCTAGTGCGAATATATCACTCTGTTGGTGTACAAATATAACCGTAAAAAAAAGAGTTAGGTTTTGGGTCGGTTTTTCAGAGCGAACTTAACCATATTAATTATAGGAATTATTTTATCTGAACCGGGATTTGATAAATAAATATTGTGCGCGCCAATTTGTGTTCTGAGCGATTGATTTCTGACACATAGTTTGTGTGTGTGGTTGTAACTCCTGCACGCTCAAACTGCTAATCTGATTTGAATGAGATTTGGTACCTACACGGGCAACCATCACCGTCCTGGAATATCACATAGGATACTTTTTTATCCCAGGGGTAAGTATATTCTTTCAGGATGATTTCCTACTGTCACGAGGGCGAATTCACTGGCTGAAGCTAGTTCATCATTTTCATCTTCCTGCCGGTATGTTACTTGGGGTTGAACAAGCACGTTGTTTTTTCTTTCTGTTCGGTGTGTCACCCGTCAAGCTATCACTAACTCCCTTTTCTTTCATATCACTCCCGAGATAATCCATCCATCTTTTATTTGGCTCCCTTTCCCTCTCTATCCATCCACATGTACACTCATAACTATTTTAGTTCGGCAAAGGCTAGTATACACTATAGTACAGAGGTTCTTCGCGCGTCAAGTATAATCTTGTATAACTTAATATAATCTCCGATATTCCAAATAAGGTTTATCGTAACTTAACGTAAAAATCATTCGGAAGTTCCGTCCTTTCGGAATCGAAATCGAACTTCCGTTACATTACATCCCTGGTTATTTTTTTTAAGTTGTGAAAATCATCTAATGACAAATCTCGCTCTTAAGCGGAGCGGGAGATAGTGTCAGACTTTTACTGACTAAAAACCCACTCCTGTTCCTTTGCTGCCTTCGTCCAAGGGCCCAGTAGCGCGCGTGGAACAGAACGCGCCGTCGACGACTTGGGCTGGGTCCGGACGGTTATCGGACGATCGGATGGCGAGCCACCCTTTGCTCGCCGTCCGCAAGCCGGCGCCTACGGTGGCCTGAAATCGGGATCGGAATCCTGGCGGCGGTTGGGGCGTGAGGACCGTTGCCTCACGCGATCGGCCGCCTCCTTTGCTAGCATTACTGCTTCGCGAGGAAGCGCCCGTCTGTCACTCCTCCTCGCATCGGACCATGGCCTGTAGCAAGGCCCGGCGCGAGAGATCACCGCCGCCGATCGCCCCCACGAGGACACGACGTTGCTCTGCCCAGGACATCCCTGGTATGAACTATCTGAGCGACGTTAGTTTGATCGATATTATGTAACATACATAGGTAAGTTCTATCTAACACTGTAAACTAGGCACGTTATTATATACTTAATCAAGTTAATAACTGCATTAATTAGCTCGTTTGTTAGTTTTAAATTGTGTTAATTGTTTACTAGAACGAGTTGCGTGATTTTGTTATTTAATTAAACATGTCTAATATTTATCTTTGGAGGTTAATGTATTCTGTCCAATCTGTCATTATTTACCGATTATAAATATTATAATGCAGACTATTCATTTTGAGGTCAATCAGAAACAAATCTATATAAATCGATTCATTAGCAACGTGTAACTACTAAAATAAAATAAATGAATTTATATAATGAAGGTGCTTTACAACCATACAGAATCTTAACATTAGTAAATTTATCTTAACATCATATCAAATAGACTTGAAAAGTATAATAATAACGTGTACCTACTGATTATGATGATGATGTGTACTAATACAGACTTCCAAATAAAAACTTTGCATAGCATAATCAGCCTTATAATATTCCCACTGCTGGGACTCAGGCTTTCTCTCTAGGAGAGGGAATGGGCCGTAATCAACCACGCAGGTCCAGGATGTGGTTTAATTTTCTTTGTGGATGTCACTTGTTTTTGAATGTTTGGTTCTAGGGCATGTCAGTTTCCTCACGATGTTTTTCTTCGTCGTTTATAGAACAACAGTGATGAAATAAATTACATAAAGCCCCTGGCTGGCTCCCGGCATCTACAGCTCGTAAGTCGGGGCCGTTAATTACCACTGGACCACTAATTTTATTATTTGTTTGTATAAAAATTGCATGTACAGTTTCTGAGGTATAGGCCGTGGAAGCAAACCGCGCAAAAACCTAGATCAGCCATAATATTATATTTAATACTTACCTATACTTAGCGAAGTTAGTCCACATGGTGACCATCCGGCTGATCATGTTCTCTTCCGCAGAGTGCAGCAGAGGGAAAGCATGAGGTTTGAACAAGTAGAACAGTTCATCAGCATGCGAGGCCCCGTTCACCACCTCGCGGAACCCTGATACTATCTTTGGCATGTTCCTCAAGCCATTGTATTTGAATTGGTAATAATATATTGGCTGGTCTGTAGTCCTGGTGTATAACTCTGACTCTAAAACTAAAGGAAACTTGATATGTACGTCAGAGTATAAATCTACCATATCTGTAATCAAATCCTTCTCGTAAGACGAAAAGTAATGTCGCTTTATTACTTCTGCGGTGCAGTTCTTGTCCACTTCGCTAGGAAACTCTAAATCCTTTTGCAAAGTCATCAAAGGATCTATGGCATCTGAGTTATTTTTAATACTGGTTCCATAATCAGCTGACACGAAGTATATTCCTTCCTTGTCTGTGTATCCGATTATCATTGGCACCTTGGTATAGTTTCCAGATTTTATTATATCGGCTGGGTATTCTGTTACAACAGGATCCACACCTTCTATTGACTTTTCAACGCAAGGAACAAATAAGTGTTTCTCAGCAACGCAGAACTTTTCTTCAAATATGCTGATGGTCTTCAGAATTTCTTCGGCGGTCTTAGTTGATAGGATACTGTGAATTTCTTTAGGATCTTTGGTATTGTATCCCAGTTTTCTGACTAGATTGCTAGCTGTTCCGATAGGGTCATGCTGCAATGCCCAGGGTGCCAACGAAGACCCACTTTGTAAAATAGCTTTATGGAACAGTCCCTTAGCAGCGGGGGACAGCATCATGAAAGATGTGGACACCGCACCAGCACTTTCCCCAAATAGAGTCACATCGTTAGAATCTCCACCAAACGCTTCAATGTTCTCTTGAATCCATTTCAGAGCAGCTATCTGGTCTTTTAATCCCGCATTCCCTGGCGCTTCTTTTATGCCTAGACACAGGAATCCTTCGACGCTAAGTCTATAGTTAATACCAACGAATATCACATCGTTTTCTGCCAAAAAGTCCCCTCCATACAGGAATGGGGATCCAGTGCCGCTGAAGAAGCATCCTCCATGGATGTATACCATAACGGGTAGAGGTTTACTGATGCGGATAGGAGTGTAGATGTTAAGTTTCAAGCAGTTCGGCTCTCCAATGATGATGCCTCGTGAATGCTGAGGGCACCAGGTATTCTCATCAACTGCTTCGAAGATCCCCGTCCATGTCGGAGGCGGCAGCGGCGCCTGAAAATATTGAAAAAGTATGTTAATTTTATCGTCGGAAAGTTTGAGACTATTGAAAATAATGTTCAGAAACTTTGCGAGGCTTTGATAAGTTAGGAGCTTGAGGCGCAAGACATTGATTTAGTACTTTTTCAATTTGCTTTGTAGGCAAAGCGAAATTAACTATTCCATATTGCGATAGAAGTTCGGCCTCGAGACGACATTGGCATTCCTACTAGCGCTTTATGTGAATGAAGAAAAGCAAGGTCATTGATTTGGTTGTTGTTTCAATGCCATTTGTTCTGGTAGGAATTAAATAAATAGAACTTAAATTAAAGTAATAGCTGGTTGGTATAATAGAGACATAGGTGTGATATTGGAAACCTGTTTTTGTCAGTTACTGTAACTTGTTATTCAGTGTACAGTGCCACAGTATAAATAATTATACCGGCCTATTTATATTATACTAACATATTTATAATAAAGAGGTCGACTGAACTGATTTTTCTTTCTCCAGTAGAATGCTACTTTATCAGAGTGAAATAGGCTATATATTTTCTTCTTCCACGCGGGCGAAACTGCTAGAAGAAGTTGTCTTTTATAAATCTCGGATTTGGTGGGTTACCATGACGTTTAAAGTAAGATTGTTTCATTCTTATTCCATTGCGGGTAAGAGATGGCGCTAGACAACCTGTATAGCTCTGTCTCTTACCCACATTAGAATGAGAATGAAACCATCTTACTTTGAACGTCATGGTAACCAACAGATCATGAGTTTTAAGGTCGACAATTCCACTTGAAACTACTAGGTTAATAACTCAAGTAAAGTAAACTCAGTCTAGTAAAGTAATGTTTACCAGTTTAATGTTTAATGTTTGCCTTACCATGACATGTTCAAATATCAGTCGGGCGAGCGAGAAAGAAAGATGGAGCTAAACACCCTATATATCTCCGTCCCTTTAACAAGTCTGTTTAAATCGTAAAATGAATCGCGCAACCTCTTAAAGCTTGTAGTAGGTTTCAAATAATACATAACCTCACGAAATCTTGTTTAAATTAAAGTCAACGTCCGTGCTTCCACAAGTTCCGAAGGTAATGTTATTTTGTGCAGTGGGTGAAGGTCTCCTCGCGGATGGCGGAACCAGCAGCCTTGGCTTTGATTGGGCCGCGTGTCACACTTGTACCAAACAGTACAGGTCGGCAGAAGATATCGAACATATGTAAATGGTGATGTTTTTATTCGTGCTTTTTTGGTGTTATTTTTAAACAACCTTGCTATTGATGGTATTTAATTCTCATTTGGCTGATTGTTGCCCTTCAAGCCGTAGTTTATTTAAACTCTATCTATACATATAAATAAAAATTCAGTGTCCGTTTGTAATATCAAAATAACATTATTTTACTAAATGCATAATGAAAGTAGAATATACTTTTTATTACTTATCTACATTGTGTTCACATAATAGAAGCAACAAGAAATATGTAACAAAGATTATATGTAACTCACAATATAATTTTAAAGAGTGTCCATGGAGTTTCTTGCACGTTCTTCTCCATAGAGATCTACGCTTTGGAACGTGCAATTTAGCTTCACTTTTTTTTTTTTGGACTGACCTACATTTGACTATTCAAAAGTGCCTGTAAATGGTCTATTTCAAATAAATGCTTTTGACTTTGACTTTGACTTTCATATGCATTTAGATACTAAAACAAAAAAGCAAATTTTAAAACCTTTGTCTCCCTGTCGGTCTGTCTGTTCCGGCTAATCTACGAAACGGATGGACCGACTTTTACTGGTAGATAGTAGATGTTATTAGGAGTAACTTAGGATTAGACTTTTACTTTAGAAAAATAATTAGGACTTCGCGCAAAAAAAAAACCTTTTTGAAATTGTGACCAAATTGCATTGTAGGCACCGTTTGACGACCAACTGAGCCCACGTATGCTATGTAGGCTACGGATTATGACATCTAGATTTGCTTGAAAACAGATGACTTACGTGGGACACGTGTGACAGTATTGCGTATATAAAATATCAAGTATATCGTTTCTAAGTTAGCTTATTTTTCCTATTAATTCTATACTTTCTCAGGTACTATCGATCCTGCATCACGTGCCCTGTTACCTGTTCACGTAGGGACCTAACGACAGCATCAGCGGATGGCACTGCCATGGCCGAATACTGGGCCAGGCAAGGAATTTAACTAGTTTTGCCATCGATACGCTAAGAAGAAGAAGGTACCATCCAGCACAGTCGTGACCTTGCTGTTTAGTTGACACGTATCTCGTTGGCTACGTGATACTATTTAACACCTTTCACAAGATCCATAATCTTCATAATTCTCAGTATGACCTTTAGCTGCATTATAAAATTAGAGACGTGTATATGCACAAGGTGGCTTTAATAACAACGGTACGGGTCGGACATCGAGGTTAAGCTACACATCTCGAGGTCGGACTGTGGATGCTTTTTTTTTTGGTGGGTAAATCATCTTATGACATCCCCTGCTCTTTGGCGAAGTGAGAGTAGTGAGAACTTTTACTGACTAAAAACCCGCTCCTGTTCCTTCGTTGCCTTTCGTACCAGGGCCGAGTCTTCCTTTCAGAATCAGACCCTTGGCCCCAGTAGGCTTCGACCCTGCTGGGCCACTACGGATGCTGACATCTCCTTGAGGCGCGCTTGGAACAGTACGCGCCGTCGACGACTTGGGCTCGGTTACGGTTACCGGACGATCGGACTGTGGATGGGTAATCATCTATTACATAACGAGTTTCTTGAGTGTCTCGGGAAGCATGCTGACCCGATGGTTCCGGCTGTTATTTGAACATCTTAGACAGCCGTTACGAATAGTCAGATAGATAGACAAAAAAATTGACAACAGTCTAGACAAGGAGTATTGTATTACCCAGTTACTGGGTTGTGGGGGTCAGACAGACAGTCATTCCATGTTACTGGTATTCAACTTCTTTTGGTTAGACAAGAATTCGCCCCCATCACGCATGGGAGAAGGCAAGAAAGATCTTGATGTACAGACAAAATAGATTCAAAATATCAAGGTCTGTCTGGCGCGAAATAAAGTCTTTCGCCGTGGTCGCCTTGACCAGGCTGGCGAGAGGTTCACCCTGACTCAGCGATGATGAATGGATCGCCTGCGGTTTTATATTCTAACTTGTGTAGCGTAATTGGAAAAAATAAATATGCATTGAATTGAGACGTGAATGTGGTCAATAAAACGATTCCACTCGAAAATTAAATACATAGATAAACTGACGCCATTTTGTCAATGGAAGGCAGAAACAACAGCCATATTTATTTATTTAATTCTTTATGGATACAAAAGTACATAGGCGGACTTACAACCAGTCAACCTTTGGGTGATGCAGAGACAAATTGTGGTAGGTGCATAATATGCTTAAAATCTTACATTCCTACTCCTTCAGCTCTATCCATTTTATTTAGCTTTATTTTTTGCTTTTAGCGATAAGACTGCCCATTGTGAGTTTGGGACACGCTATTAATAATAATATATCTATGTATCTACAGGCAAAACAGGAGATAAGCAGGTAACCCGGCTCGTCAGATATAATTGAAGTGTTCATTGTTGTTAATGGGTTATTTATTTAATATGAATTTAATTATGTTTCATTTATATCCATTCGTCGGTTTCCATGAAAACAACGACAATTTTTATTTATTTATTTACGTATTATTGTTTATTAGGAAGAATAACGTGCAAGTTTATAATAAGTCGGCCTTATACTGGAGCGGTAATGGTATTAAATATCAGCCGCTCCTGGTCACCTATGACCTTTGTTGACTGTTCATCATGGTTTTTGGAATAACAAAAAGGTGCCAATATGAATTTAAGACAGTGTCTTAAAATTCAATATTATTGATAAGTACTGGTTTTGTTTTTAATAGTTTGGACATTGTCAAATGACTTCTCCCCCTTTAGTGCGGAGAGAAAGGGCCGGTCAGACTGTTTTTGACTAAAACCCACCTGTATCTCGTATGGTTTTAAGAATTAGAATTCTACAATGAACATGTTGTTACGCTATTATATCTATACATATAAAAGTTGCTCACTGAAACCTGTACAGTGCTCAGCATCGATCTCGTGTGGTCCTCGCTTTGACTCCCTCTTCGGGAGAGTGCTATTGGATTTCATGTTAGGGAATTCTCAATAGGAACAGGACAGTCCTGTCCGGTATTGGAAATAGACTCGTCCTGTGTTACTCGCTCTAATTGCGTGAATGTCGAACTTTGTACTTTAGCCAGTAGGGAAGCCCTTTGTACCTTTGGGATATAAGGGAAATTACATCTATCTGCATGCTGAGTGCGAGTTATTTTTTCGTTAAAGCCATCGAAACAACAATTAATATATGTATATGCATGTATAAAAGCGAAATACCACTCACTGATTAATTACGAAATCTCAGAAACTATAACACCTACAAACTTAAAAATTTGCAGGTAACCTACCTGCCAAAAACGGAGGTTGGAAGATAGTATGGAGAAACCTACTTTTACGCGGGTGAAACCGCTGGCAGAAGCTAGTTTAAAATAAAATTAATGTTAGTTAACCAAATCCTGTAAGTGCTGTGTGAAATATTCGCTGCGATAATTTTATATTAATAGCATTATTTTTTATAAATGTTTCTTGCGAACTATTCGTTGGGAGTGTCGTAATAAATAAATAAATCGAAACGTTTACCGCGTTTAGCTCCCTGATTGAGAACTTAACGTCATAAACGTATCGATCTGGTTCACTTAAAAGAAATACGCACTAGGCACTATATCTTCTACTTCATAAAATCATAGACTCACTGGCAGACTGCTAAACCATTGGGTCTGTTACAATTAAAATGTAAATTGTATGAAAAGCGAGTATTGAGAAGAAGAATTTGCAT
The DNA here is from genome assembly GCA_961205895.1 of Mythimna pallens. NCBI lineage: Eukaryota > Metazoa > Arthropoda > Insecta > Lepidoptera > Noctuidae > Mythimna > Mythimna pallens. The sequence continues at coordinate 22,954,781 of OY540842.1, read as the reverse complement.
GACTTGATTCCACCATCTCATTTCTACCATCAGACAACCCGACGAACGGCGAGTAACCACCCTTAAGTGGTTCAAACCTCTACGGTCCTGACCAAGCGTTTCACCTCGTCTTATACCGCGAACATCGAAGGACTGGAACAACTTGCCCGCTGCGGTCTTCCCGTCCGATTATAATTTAGGTGTCTTCAAGGCTAGAGTGATTAGGCTCTTAATAAAGTAGTGCGCCTTACCATCAACGATTGCATCACTACTTACCATCAGGTGGGTTCGCAGTCAAGCACTAGTTTATAACGATTAAAAAACATAAAAAATGAAGAAGGAAAATCTACGCCTAAAGGGGTTTAATAGGGATGGTGGTATGGAAGGTCGTTATTTTTGACGAGGAGTAATTCATCCATTGATTGCACAAGGTAGATAATACATAAACAAATGTGGTGCGTTCATTGGTTCATGACCATTTAAACAATTTATCGAACTCCATGTTTTGTCTCATTAATATTCTGAATAACATATACCTGAATTTGCGTTGATTGCCAGTATATTGTACATATGACAAATAACCCCAGCACGAGTAAGAATCTAATGAATGAATAAGTGAAATGCCGATTTATTTTTTTCAAAATTGGAAAGAACCAGACTGCGGACACTTGGAAAATAACGCAACAGTAATAAATATGTATTACAACTTTAGGTTTTATTTTTTTCGGTAGGAAAATTATCCAATGACATCCCCCGCTCTTGGGCGGAGCGAGAGATAGTGTCAAAGTTGTACTAACTGACAAGTGAGTTTTTAGTAATTCCATTTGTGATGATTAGTTCGTTTAGGTCGTATTTAAAATTAGTTGATACAATACACAAGCATCACCTATGTACCTATTTTTCTGTTTCTGCCTTCTTTTCTTATATTATAAGTGTGTAAGTACATGAATTGTAAAATAAGTAAATAAATAAAAAGGATGCTTTTTAAATTCACCCCCACCTTTTTCGTGGCAAACCATTAAATACTTTCTCTCGCTCTGGGTGGAGCGTGAGGGACTCCCAGACTCTTACTGACTAAATCCTAAACTTGTTCCTTTAGTTGCCACCTGCAGTTTGTTTAAAGGAGTTACTGCAACCCTAGCAATAAAGGGCAACTGAAGGAACACTCACTGTGGGTTTTGGTCTTTAAGAGTCTTGCTCTTCCTCCTGCTCCACCCAGAGCGGGAGAAGTTATGTGATGAATTCCCACATAAAAGAGGGAAGGTAAACTAACCCTTGATCCGTTTACGAATATTCTTACACTGGTAGAATGCTATACGTGGCAATTCTGTAATATCGCTGAGTTTCATTTGTTAACTGTTTCTACAGAAAAAACATGGGTTATTAGAAAAGGGCTCTACGGTAGCCTCGGGAAACGCTGAATTGAGGGAAAACCATTTTCCTCGAAATCAAATAACATGGTTTGAAGAAAGGCAGATGACGATATACAAATAACAACAAAGAAAACCAACTCCCTCACCTGAAACCGGTTCCTCTCATCCACCGTGGCGTAGGGGATGCCGAAGTACTGGAAGAACTTGCCGTTGCGGCTGACGGTGCCGCGCACCAGGCCGCCGCGCGTGCGCACCGGCTGCGTCGGCTGCTGCACCAGCCGCGCCAGGATCAGCGACATCAGCACCAACCACTTCATTGCACTAGAAAATGGGCGAATGAAACGGTTACCAATTTTTACATGGGGGTAGCCCCAATCCACAAAACCCCCCGCAAAGTAGAAAGGATTTATCGGAGATCTCAAGAGTATATACGAGATTTAAGTTGTACACATATAAAGGAAATTGAAGTATCTGTTTATAATATCAAAATAACATTTCGATCCGTTGTCGGTCTGTCTGTTTGTTACGGCTAATCTCCGAAGCGACTAGATCGATTTTGACGGGACTTTCACTGATAAATAGGTAATGTTATAAGAAGTAATTTAGACTTATTAAAAAATATAGGGTTACGCGCAACAAAAAAAAAACTTCTTGAAACTGTAACTGGTATTGTACTTGTACCGTTTTACGGGTCTGAACGAAGTCGCGGGCAACACTAAGTTATAATATCTCAATCTTGGTTGGACTTGGCACCGAACAGTAGGTAGGTAGCTTAATATTTTTGGAGAAAAAAAAGCGACATTGAACTAAAGTATTTATTAACGAAATTACGTGGAAACTGCAGAACTTCCTGTATGTAAAAGGTTAAGGTTAATAAAATTGAAAACAGCTGCTATTTTTACTAAAATTTTTATGAGTCCTTTGTATTGTTCTGGTAAGTGGGTATGGAATATCATTTGATGCCTTCTCAGTAAAGTCGTAGCGGTAACAATCTAGTTCGTCAAGCTGAACAAGGGAGGCATCCAGGCGTCAGTTTAGAACGGATTGTACGTGAAACAACTAGTTTTGAAGATCAAAAACATTATAAAATAAACCACGTTATATTTAGTCGTGGCGGTGAGTCCCTTCTTTGAGTAGAGGCGGGGGAGGCGTTACGGCCGGCGTCCTCATTTTCCGCATGACACAGCTCGACGTAAGTTCAAGAGGATCCTGTACCAGATTCAGGCGGAAGAAACACCCTGGTAGGTATGCTCCACTTAGGCAGAGCACCGCCGTATTCTCGTGGAGAAACTCTCGCACCGTGCCCTGGTTCAGGCCGTGGTCCAGAGCTAGAGACGATGGGAGGCGGTCGCCTCCTTATGTAAAGGAGACCTCTGCATGCGTGAGGGAAGGGACACCCTCACGCTCACGTTCCAGCACCGCGACCCCGACTATCAGTCACGTAGGTGGTCACGGTTGCTGGCTTGCGGACGAGTAATGAGTAGCTCGCTGTCCGGACGTTCGGTAACCGTCCGGATCGAGCCCGAGTCGTCGACACGCGTAGTGTTCCATGCGCACCTCAAATAGATGTCAGCAAAACCAGAGAAGCTCAGCAGGAACGATGCCCTTTAGGGTCACGGGGAATTGCTAAACACGAAACCCGTGGTCCTAGAACGCAAAAGACAACTGAAGAACACAGGTGTGGTCTTTTAGTCCGTAAAAGTCTGACACGCCCTCTCACACTCCACTAGGGCAGTGGAAGAGGGCATAAGAAGATTTTTCGCATCAAAAAACAAAGTTATTGATAACTGTGCTTCCCTGGCTGCGACTGAAGAGGATAATGTAAATACTAGTATTTTACGGGTTTCTGACAATCACTGGTTAATTATTGATCGAATGAAATCGAAATTATAATCAGCACTTTAGCTATTGTCTTAAATACAACATATCAGCAGCGCGTCACACAAATAATTTAAATAACTAATATTACACGAGTATGGTTAAAAGGGAATTAACCTTAACCATCGCTAAGTTTATTTTTTTGATTTAATTTAATTTATGGGTAACTGTGGTGGACACAACATAGCACTAATTAATTAAATTACAACATACCATCAAAAAATCAAAATCAACCCTGTGCAATTTTTTTGATATACGGTTGTTAAAATAATTAGCTATCTTAAATATTGTTCTACATTTTTAATTTCACCATGGACTCACCTAGTTTCATTTCACATAAATTAATTAAAAAAAAAACTTCACTTTTCGTATAAAGTTAAAATAAAATTTTTACGGCAATATCTGCGCGCGCGCACTCTTGTTGGCAGTTATCTACTATTATCGTGGACCTCAGAATGTTGATGCCAAAAGTACTTGAACGTGACGTCACACTGCTGAGGTCTAGCGAAAATTACTACAAAATATATTTTAAAGAGACAAAGTTTGTTTTATATTGTTTTTATGTTTGTTTGTTTGTAGGAGATAATCTCTGAAAGTACTGGTCTGATTGTGAAAAATTTTTCAACTATAAAAAGCTGCTTTATTCCTGAGTGACATAGGCTATATTTTATATATGCGGGTGAAGCCGCGGGCAAAAGCTAGTACATTATATAAGCAAAAAATTCTTTCTTATACAGAAATCGAATTCACGCGTCCTAAAAATAAATATAAATAGTAAGTAAGTACACAGTAAATGGTATTCGATTTATCAAAGAATTATATGGAAAATGAATGACATGTTTTGTTATGACTTTCCATAGATAGCTATTGTAATTTCTTATTTATTTGGAGATTTATTTAAATAGGTACCTACATGAATTTCAAATGCATAAATAGTGATGACAGACTAATACTAATGAATGAATGAATGATTTATTTGCTAGAAATGGCCATAATATAGGTTCATATTGGTAATAACTTCAGATCACTGTATTAGAATTTTAATTCGAACAAATATCTAAGTTGCATGCATTGCATGCATGCTACAGTTGAGCATAGTCACGTTGTAGAATAACATTAATAGAATTAGTAGATTAATAGAATTTTTATAAGTAGCATTAGTCAAATGGAATTGATTTAATTAACAGTTAGTTAATATTTCTTCACTACATAGTATAAAACAAAGTCGCTTCCCGCTGTCCCTGTGTATGCTTAGATCTTTTAAACTACATAACGGTATTTGATGCGGTTTTTTTAATAGATAGAGAGCTTCAAGAGGAAGGTTTGTATGTATAATACATGTATAATATGGTACAGAAACACTGGTATTTTTAGAAGTTTCTAATGTGATGTCGTAAATAAACACATTTTTTATCCCTAAGAGATAGATCAAAATAATGTACTACAGTATTGTACCTACGCCTTAAAAAGGTTTACAAAAAGTCCACGACGGTATTTTATGAGTCTATCTCTTAGGGATAACCCACAATAACCATTTCTTATCGAACGATTTTAAGCAATACAGCATTAATCTTTATCCAATTAAGTACCTTAAATACATTGTGCATTTAATATAGATCAATATGGCCCTTTACAGCATGTAATTTAACTGAATATTTTCGAAGATATTACGGATTTAAAATGCAGGGACATATCGGTTGTGGTGATAACAGCATTGCACCCGTGCGAAGCCGGGGCGGGTCGCTAGTATGTTTAAATACTGCAACTTACTTTTCATAAATAAATATGTTATTTTATTGTACTTATATATTAACTACAATAAAATAACATATTTATAACTTAAAAATACTTCTGTTTTAGTAGAAATTGGACTAAAATTAAATTTAATCTTGTAATGTTTAAATGATATTTATTTTGCAAATAGGTTTCAAAAAATTTTTTAGACAAAGTTCACAACATCAATTTAACGTAGATTACCGGACGTTTTTAACGATTTAACGTAGATTAACGTAGATGCCGGAGTGTGCTGGCTAGCCTAAGGGCGGAATTCACCAATAAAACTGTCACTTGCAAAAATACAAAAAAAGAAAAATACAGACAAGTGACACTAGTGACAGCGACTAAATGCGATTATGCGATCCAAATGTTAAAACTCGATTAGTTTTATTGGTGAATTCCGCTCTTAGAAGAAGCACCGAAATAAAATTAAAGGTCAAAGTCTCTTCTAAAGTCATACAGTAAACATGTACCTAATGGTAAAATCATATGAGAACTAAGTATGCAGGTAATTATTTTAAACTAAGTATACAGCAATCTCAAACCATCTCAAACACTAATTGGCGGTCTTTTGAGGAAAGAGCCACACAGATATAAGACCTGTCTAGTCAATGCAAGCGTTTGTCAGTATTCGTGTAGATCAATCAACTCAGGACCTACATTTACCGTGCAGGTAAGAAAATAATCCTACAGTCCACATGTGATCCTACAGTGACTTGTAATCGGGTGTAGTACACAATACAATAAACTTAGCTTGAGGAACATACATATAATTTCTATGTTGAGGAATGTTGGTTCTTGTATATTATATAGTCCTTATAGAACGTCTTTGAATAATAAATGTTTGCATTCAGCAGGAAAATTTAAAGTTCGTAGAACCAAATTCGGGCTTGTTAGTAGTATTAGGCGACAACTGCGCCACGTATAGGTAGGTACCTTCTTATCGTGTGGTACTGTTTCTAAAAAACTGGGCAAGTGCGAGTCGGAGTCGCGCACTGAGGGTTCCGTACAAACTTGAAAGGTAAATTGCGGTTTACGATTTATGACTTATAAAAGAAAAACTACTTACTAGACCTCGTTCAAACCAATTTTCGGTAGAAGTTTGCATGGTAATGTACATCATACATTTTTTTTAGTTTTATTTATAAGTTACAGGGACGACGACAACACACATTTTACCACTTTGGAAGTTTCTCTCACGCATACTGTTCAGTTTAGAAAAAAATTTTATTAGAAACCTCAATATCATTTTTGAAGACCTATCCATGCATACTCCACACGTAAGGTTTTGATGAAAAAATTTTTTTTGTATTCCTGTTCTAAGTATGGAGAACCCTCAAAATTTATTGCTTTTTTTCTATTTTTGTGTGAAAATCTTAATGCGTTTCACAGAATACATCTGCATACCAAGTTTCAACAGTATAGTTCTTATAAAAAAAGTGGCTGTGACATACGGACGGACAGATAGACAGACAGACAGACGTGACGAATCTATAAGGGTTCCGTATTTTCCCATTTGGCTACGGAATCCTAAAAACCAACACAGTTGCGCTATTTGCAGCCATAGCATAGCCTGCAGTTACTAAAGAAGATGTTGAAAAATATTCAGGGCAATATAATATTCAAAACAAAAATAACCCATGAACGAAATGGAAGAAAATGTCTAAGTTTCAATAAACTAAAACAAAATGGACAACAGAACAAAAGAGTTTGAATGTAAAATTGAATGGTAACAGAAAATCATTCATTACATAGATAAACGAATAAAAAATATAATAAAAAAAAACTCGACTGCGACAAATAATAAATTTAGTTATTTTAAAGAAAAAATATTATTTGTATACTTTTCTGAAGATATTAGAACATACATCTAGAGTATGGAGTATTGCCCTGTAAATGTTTTGCAAGAATGATGAGAAGTCATGAAAGCGCGAAGCAAGTTTGGTTATATATTTTTTGGGGTGGGAAATCTAAACTGAAAACCGTGAGGAAGAGGTTGTCTTTGTTACCGCCGCAAGTCGCAGGGGATTGTCGGCCACATAGGCGTGGGCTTGCGGGCGGCGAGCAATGAGTAGTTTCACCAAATTCAAGTTGATGGCTCGTTGTGTTCCATGCAAAAAGATGTCAGCAAAATGGACGACGCCTGCTAGAGCTAGGGTCAGTAAAAGTCTGGCACAAGTCAGACAAAGTCTGGCACAAATCAGTCAAAGTGTGGCACCAGTCAGTCAAAGTCTGGCACAAACCAATCAGTGTGGCACAAGTCATTCAAAGTCTGGCAAAAATCAGTCAAAGTCTGGCACAAGTCAGTGAAAGTCTGACATTTCCTCTCGAAACGGAAGAAGTTATTTGATGATTTCGCAAATAAAAAAAGAGACTTTATACCTGACGACTATAGCTACTAGAACCCACCTTTGGTGTCAGGAGAAAGTGAAGATCTTGTGAAGATAAATTAATGTTAGCATTATTAAACAGGCAGTTATTTAACAGTAGGCATTCAAGAGCAATGTAACATGTTCGAAACTGTAATTAAAGTAAGTTAAGTTAATAACTTATTGTAACCGTTGCCGCAAGAGATATAAAACTAAAAAAGATTTTGTAAGTTAAGAAACTAAACACCTATTAGATCAAAGAAAACTATTTTATGAATTGAAAAGAACCGAAGAAATTACATCTAAAATAACGAGGAAATCAACAGAAACATATTAGACGAGAAGAAAAAATATAGGCATTATACATTGGAAAAGTAAATAAAGCGAACAGAAGTTTTCGCTTCTGCGGCGCGCGCCTTACGCAAAACTTCTGTACGCTTTGTTTAGTTGAGTGACAAGACTGAGTGAGCTGCGAACCTGAAAAATAAACGTGATGGAAACATAATAGGCCGCCAATTGTATGTTTTTAAATTTAAGGCTAGAATTGTATCGTTTATTATCTTGGTGTATAATAAAGCATATATAAACAAATATAAGACTTCAACACGTCTTGAACGTTTTGCTTGCAGCGGTCGGAAATACCGTTGTCCGATTATAATTTAGGTGTTTGGCTAGAGTGAATAGGCTCTTAATAAACTAGTGTGCTTCACCATCGTCGATTGTATCACTGCTTACCAGCAGGTGGGATCGCAGTCGGCACTAACTCCAATCTAAGTGATTAAAAAAAAACTTTTGAAAGCCCACTCCTCAAAACCCTACAATTTTTTTTCAATGTCATTCTAAGTACAGGAAAAACACTAAAGAAATATGGTCGAAGTTCACAATCACGCTACTTTCTAAAAACGAAGATCGGAGCTGAACTTGGAAATTATAAGATTAACCATATGTCGAACTTATACGATTCGATAATCTATCTTATACGGTCATTTTAAATAGAGTCACTAAAAACTTAGAAGAAAAGCTAGCACGCGAATAATTCACGAAACCAACTTTGATTTCGTTAAATAAGTATAACAAAAAAAATTACGAATACGTTAACAAATATGAGTAAACTATTTATATATGTGCTTAAGAGTTGAAAAAGCTAGATAAGATAAGATAAGTTTATTTGTCAAAAATATGTGCAAGATAGAAGTCAGTTGGAATGATTACAAAAACAAAAAAAAGTTTCAACATGTTTTGCCTAGAAAGGCGTACAAATCCTAATGAAAACGTTAATGTGACTCCTTAAATTAGAATGCAATTTGGACGGCACTATCACACCAAGAAATGAACCTAAATTCAATCAGCCGCGTGTAATCTGAATGTTAGGCTAAAGTGAGACTAGGAAGAAAAAGACTAGAGTCACCCATTTTAGAAGGTGTTCGAGAAGGGGCCGCGTTATCTATTACACTACATGATAAGCAAATTAACGAGACAAAGTAAGAAAGTAGTAGAATGAAAGCCCTTTTTATTTACTTATGAAAATGGCTTTAGCCTTTGGAGTTTCTTGATGATGATATTGAAGGGATGGCTACTTAGTACACTAGAGTCAAGACAAGTGTTCATTCATTAAATTCTTTAGTTCACCTACGATGTTTTTAAAATACCCACAATGTAAATACTCATCAGCCATCCAGTAAATGACCGCGACAAGTCGTTTACTTAGCAAATCGATTGACCAACATAAGTATACATTGAATAAACATAATGACTGCGTACAAGTTTTTCTCCGCGGTAGCGCTCATGTGACCTTTAGCACAAGAGGCCACGTCAGGGTCATCTTCCAGTCCACCCGGTTGCAGCCTGCTGAGGATCAGTATTTTATGGAGCGACTGCTTATCTGACCTTCTCCCAGTAACTGAGTAATACGATACCCTTTGGCTAAACTGAGGACATTTCTTTTGATTCTTAGTACTGTAACTACTACTTTTGAGCATCGACGCCGTTGCTAGCCAGTCGGTTGCCTATCGTTTACATTTTGGGGAGTGTGCGTCGGCATTGCACCTAATCCTACCAAGCTCGTTCCATCATCTGTGGGAATTTGAAAGAGTTATCGTGGCGGTGGAACACAAAGGGCAATTAGGACATAGGTGGGATTTAGTCAGTAAAAGTTTGAAAAAGCTCCGTGCACTCCACATAGAGCGGGAGAAGTCATTTGATGATTTTTCACCTACAAGACGTACGGCGATGCGCCACTGGCACATAGGTCCATCCCATCCATACGCATAAAACGTTTTAGGAATAATTCAAATTCGCATTACATCATCGCTTAGGTACCTTTAGATGAAGTTAGTGGACAAGCGTGAGCCTGTTATAATTTAAAAAAAAATAACTACTGTCAAAGATCTACAAATGACAGCCAAGATCTTATAGCGACATCTACAGAACTTAACTTCCAGTTGCTGCACCGTGTGGCGTACATTACTATCTGAGGTACGTGGACGTCCCGGTGCTGATACATCAACGGATCGACCTCGGCAAGCGTTGCTTAATCTTGAAGAGCGAAACGTGCGGCTCTTATTACCAGAAATATTACGAACCAGCGGCTGCAGAGGTTCGATTCCGATTGATTTTGCACTTTCTTCCGGTTTCGGTTCCGACAAATTTTTATCGGAATTTATATCGGAGGAACAAACCAGTACCAAATATATTTGCCACACAGGGATATTCCGTCCCCCGTGCCTTCTGTCGATTACTAATGTTTGGTTTCGTATTAGGAGTGTTGTGACCATCTTTATTTATACTTAATCGAGTATTTGATTACTTTTAGTAGTGTTTCATTTGACGCTTCTAACTCCGCCTCCACCTCCGTTTCGGTTCAATCAAATTTAAACTTCACTTTCGAATGCAGTTTCGACATAACTACTTCCTTTACATCCCCAGCTATTATTAAGCCGCGAGTTTGTAGCTTATCAGAAAAAAAAATAATCTTATTCGGATCACTACTTTCAAAGTTATCTTTACAGACAAACAAACAATGTTAATTTTACGGAATTTATTAAGATTGACGTGTGAGCTCACCATGATTTACAAATTGATCTTCTTGTGTTTTTGCAACAACTCGTAAATGTTAATTACTTATGAAGTGTCTACGTGCTGCTGTGGCTCTCGTAAATCATCGCTTTTATGGAGTCCACGATTATTGCTAGGAATTACTTTATCATTTGACTACACTATGCCACATTGCAGTAGATACTCTTAACTCATAAGACTTTGATCGCGATTCGGAAATATATACACACGTTGCTGATTTAAAGAGGAGGCGTGGGCCAATGATAGATGGAAGGAAGCTTTTGTCCAGGAGAGAGACAGAACAGTATAACTAAATAAACGATAAATTGACACCTAAGTAGCAGTGAAGTAAATAGCAAACATACCATAACACTAGCAATAGATAAAAATATGTAGTAGATGAAATACGAGCACTGTCTATAACTGAGTACGTTTATCTGAAATCTATAGCCAATTAAAGACACAGATCATCTAATTATATCCGTCACTAAATAGGTATAACATGATTAATTGTAAAATAGGGTTTAGTGTTCTCAATAATCCATACAATAAGATAAGGGAGGACAAATCTATCTCAATAAGCATTCATATCCTGTGGACTGAAATGTCGCAAGATGACCCGCCGGCCACTTCACTATCTTGTATCCTCTGTCAATAATGAAACAACGCAGTTGACATATTTAAAGATCCGTTCGGTCTATCACGACCTTGTAACCGAGTTAGCGATCAACTATGAACTTTGCGCTGAATTTGCGCAAGATATACGTCTGTGTAAGGTCATCTAACCGCAGAACTTTATTTTCTAGACAGCACGAGATAACCGCAAGTAGCATATGTTGTGATGATATTGTTAGTCAGTCTGCTAGATTAAGCGCGGGGCTAACTGTACGAAACACGTTTGAAGTACCTACCCACAGTGTTATCACGTTAGAAGTGCAGTGCATTACTGATGGGTTCCGAGAATGTTCAAAAGAATTACCTTGGAAAGCAAGGAACACAGGTGGGTTTCAGCCAGCAAAAGTCATTTCGATAAATTTTAATCAGAATTTTTAATGGAGGTATAAACAAGTAAATAAGTTTATAGTTACTCGTCGCGTGTTTCTCTTGTTGTTTTGAATTCGCTTTTCATTTAAACTTATCCGAGATTGTTATTAGTTTTAATACTTTTTTTTTTGACGCTTCTGCTTCCGCAATCGTCTTCCGAAATCGTAGGTGAAGCGATTTCGGTTCCGATTCCGATAAACCAAATTTAAAAACTTCGGTTCCGAATTCGTTTTCAATACAACATAACTTTTAGTATATGCGAAACCTGATTATAGTTTGCTCAGAAACGGTAACTAAATCTATACCAATACCTTTTACATCATGTTAGATTTTGTCCAAAAATAAAAATAACACTAAGTACAATACAGGTCACGGCAGATCATAGCGAGCATTAGGCACCAGCGCACTGGGTTGAGGAGCAAAACAACCCCTCAGTCGCCCGGATGGCCCGGTGACCATTATTTGTGCGGACAACCAGCTAACAAGTTTATAACTCTGTGATTTTTCATGATATAGTTATGAAATTTTTTATATAGATTCCTTACATAAAAATACTAGACACGTGTTTCGCGTTTCGGATGTACTAAAACTAATGTTGTCTAACCACTTTCGTTAGATCTCTAATTTAAATAATCAACCCATAACCATCCACGGCATCCACTGCTACACGAGGCTCCCGATCAAGCCATTTGATTTTTGACAGACGGATTGGTGATATCAGTTTATTACAATAATAATAAACTTTATTTTTTGACCAGAGATCCATGGCATGAGTAAAACATTAAATTGATAATTACTAAGTAAAACAAAATACGCCTATATCACGTATCTGAATGACTGTCTGTGTACCGCCATCCAGTTAGACATCATTTAAGCCATCCACCCTGCCGGCTACAGTAGCCACGAGGCTATTGGGGCTGTCGCGCATCCGACGCATCAGTGATGCGATTCGCAAACGCAGCAGCGAAAGAAATCCGGAACACGCGCGTCCGTGATCATCCCCGACGCGCTACAGAAAAGCGGCAACCCCAGCATTACCCGGAACGCTTTATTGTACTAGACTCATAGAGCATTTTACGAGCCCTGTGTATAACTGACCCACAGGGCGCACGTGTACAGCGACTAGCAGTGAGCCCCAGGACAGTGTCAGGATTCGTACTGCTGGTGAACCCCTTAACTATCATGTTCCTCACTGATTTTAAAACGAATTGTTTTTCATTACCTAACTTGACTTGATTCATTGCCATCCAACGCAATCCGCCCTTGCATTTATAAAAAGTTGTTTATTAATGAAGACTGTCTAACTATTTGTCCATTAATCAATTTTTGCATATTTGATCAGAGATCGACATCTAAAATGACCTAGCCTTCCTTCCTTTATGTTCCAAGCCATTTCCCAACTAGCTTAAGATCGGCTTCCAGTTTACCCGGATGCGGCTGAAACCCCGTGGTTTACATAGAGTAATATTATTATTATATTATTATTATAATCTATTCAAGAACTATTTACATTTACATTAGCTAATCAGTTGTACACGATAAAAAATTGGCGATTCCAGGCTTAGTTAAAAAAGTGATATTGTTGTCATCAAAGGCGTTGCTATCAGTTAATATCAAATGGTTACCGTGACTAATTGTATCTTTGCCGCGAGCTTGAGAGATAACAGTTGGCTGTATATAATGATGGACCTTGAAACAGCCAGCAGATTTCACCTTGAGAATGTTTACGACCGGCGCACCAGCTGAGCTTGTGGTGTACTTTCTGTTTCATTAATGCATTTATTCAACTTTGTTTTGTATTGTATTCATTTTTAAATTACGAGTACTTCAAAAAAGGAGGAGGTTCTCAAGACGGTTAAATTTAAAAAAATATATCTTTTTCAGCAATATTTTCGCCAAATGTTAACTGATTTTCATGATTCTTTTTTGTATTGGTTTAAGTTTAACTCCGTGGTAGTCTAACTAACGTGGTAACTTACGTTTCATTTACCTATCCTAAAGCAGTGTGTAAATTCAGTCATTGTGAGTTACCACAACAAAAAACTAAAAATAAAATTATATATTATTATTTTTTTACAAAATAATGCAGCCAACCTCCAAAAAATAAAACCATGCAAAAAATAAGCATTTCCATTAGACAATATGTTGTATGGTGGGTTAGTCTGAATAACGAGCTAATCATTTTCAATTTACGTCAATGTTAAATCGTAATTTTTATTTCTCTAGATGGAAACAGCCATCAGTCTTTTAAAGCACAAGTGACACAATACTAAATGCTGTGATCGATAAACAAATGAGAAACTGATTCAGACGTAAATTCATTGATGAGGAGACCCATGTTTAGTCATATTTGTAGATGTCATGGAATGCTGTTGACAAAACATTACTTATAGCAATGACAATAGTAATGAGGCCTCTATGGTCGTGTGCCGCACTAACAAAAGGTACTGTTATGGGTAAACGAACACCATTTCAAGCCAAGGGCCCGTGGATGTCGTCACTGCACTAATTGCAGTGCAGTTGCCCACACAATATGTTATCGTCATAACGGCCGGTCCAGGATATTGAGACACAAGTACAGTACGCGTCTGATTGCAGGCTAGCTACGCACAGGTGGATTTCCTGTTAATTAGGACTAGCGCCTTGGTTGTTCTAGTTTTTATCTTGGTAAATTATCATATGACTGAGGAGCGGAAGGCCGCTCTGGGTATAGCAAGATCACTCTGAGTTTCTTCAGTTACCATTTGCGTTCTATCCCCAAGGTCACTCTTTCAGACAATCCCGCAATCCTAGCAGGGCCTTACTTGTGGTGAGCTTATGATTAACCTAGTTACAAACTTTTATGAGCGGAGGATAGCACTACAAGCATTCAGTCTCGTCAGTCACTTACAGATCTTTTACAGCGTTACGGTGTTCACAGTCAAAAGCAGTAAAATCTGATTCTTTTTTATTATTTATAGGCTCGCGCTTGATCGCTGTCTTACCTAATGACGTGGTCGATGATTTAGCACGCTTGCCTACAAACAACCTATTCACTCTTGACTTAAAGACCGGTCGGAGCTACCAGGAAACCATTCCTTAGCTGTACTCTTTATTCCTCCATTTGACTCCATATTTGCAAAGCGACACAGTCACTGGTAGAGTAGGTAGTAGTATCAGTAGCTCCCGGTAAAATACTAGTGGTCAGCAGCATGTGGGTAGACGGGAATGAACTTAGCGTAGTCGGGAATTGGCTGGGCAGATCGTGTGTGAAAAAAAGAATTTCGTCTAGGATACTTTGTTTAGTTTTATGTATGAAAAGATTATGTGGTATCATCATCATTACAGCCAAAAGATATTCAGTGCTGGACGTAGGTCTCCGCCAATCGTCACCACAACGATCGGTCCTATGCATCTCGCATCCTTTGAATGCCCGCAACCCTCACCAGGGCTTCGGCCTACCTTGTATTGCATTTCAACGCGGCATCTTCCGGTATTCGGTCGCCATTCGAGAACCTTTTGGCCCCACCGCCAATTTGTTCTGTGAGCAATGTGCCTTGTCCACTACCACTTAAGTTTGGCGATTCTTCGGGCTATGTCGGTAACCTTTTTTCCTGCGAATATCTTGAACATAGCCTTCTCCAATGCTCTTTGGGTCAAGAACACTCGTGGTATATCTACTTTTTTTTCCACCAAGTCTACCACTGACTTACTACAACTGCAGGTCTGAGTTTCCTAATCACACTGATTATAAGCAATTAGTATTTAGATTTTAGACATTTAGTATTTAGGTTACGTCTAGAAGTTGTTCGTAAGCATGCACTATATATCTTCTTGGTCACTTATAAACGTATTAGATGATATAATGGATAAACGCAAGCGAACTAAATAGGGCTGAATTAAAAAGTTGTAATAGAAAGTGTTAGTGATAACTAAAAGTCATGTTGTCCTGTGACTATAAAATACCGCGAAATATACGTGCGTGTATTACGTACATGCATAATGTATGGGTTCAGCGTTTCTTAGTGAGACTCAGTTTTAACACAAATTGTGGTAGGATTAGTACCAGTTACAGTAGAGGATTTATTTTTTAGATTGGTGTTTTACTAAAATTCCTAATTTGGTTTCCTACTTATGTTGCTATTCTAACTTTATAACTTAAAATGAATTTAATTAATTAACTCTTTAGACACAAATATCTGTGCTGCTCTGGCTCTCGTGCTGGGAGATCATGTATCACAAGAGCCGGAACTGAAATGATGTATTTACCTATTCTTATTGACGCCCGACATTAGGCCCATGTGTATAACAGGTATTCACCGATCAGCTGTAGTAACGGCAGTATAATATCGTAGTATCTAGGTTGCGACACGCCAATCGCAAAACGTTACATTTATTCACTAAACCATTGCAATTATTCGTAAACAAACACACCTTTTCTTTTTAATAACACATCACTGATAAGTACCGATTTTCGGGAACATCACTAGTCAGTCTTCGACAATATTTTTCGCGCATCGTATTTTGAAATCACTACTAATAATACAGTTAGATTTGAATGTGTATGCGCATGCGCACGTTATCACTTGCGCGCGATTCTCGCGACTTTGGCCATTGCGCGTGATATCGGGGCGAGACGAACCTTTCACAACGAAGGCTGTTTGACAATAGACGATAAAACAGGTGATGCCGCGGCACTAGCTAGAGGTAGGGTTAGTTATCAATGGTTACGTAAAACGCACGTGTACTTGGGCCCGAGTGTTCACGCGACATTGGCGCTTATTGCAGTATTGGTGCGCGCCCGGAATTTATGAGCCACGAATATGAATGTTGAGTAATTGATGTACTGCGTGGTTATTTGGAATGCATTGTGCATTAGTTTAGTTGTTATTTTGTGTATTCTGGAACACCAAAACATACAGTATGAAGTTGTGTCAACAGGGCTGATAAAGATTTTTCTATTTGACTGGCCTGTTGGTCTAGTGGTTAGTAGCCCTGACTGCTATGCCGGAGGTCGTGGGTTCAATTCCCACCCAGGACAAATGTTTGTGTGATAAGCACGATCATCATTTGTTGTGTCTGGGTGTAATTTATCTGTAATATGTATATATTTAGAAATATATATGTATGTTTATCAGTTGTCTAGTACTCATAACACAAGCGCTGCTTAGCTTGGGACTAGACGACGTTGTGTCGTCAAAGTTGTAGAATATTATTATTATTTACCTATTTAAGAGGGCTTAGGGGTTTTGATGCATCTCAGGGTCTTTCCTATTCCGAGGTTGGCGTCGCACACACGTACCTAGTAATAAAATTATAACTACGAATAGCTTATGTTTCAACTTGACCAACTTACTTCAAGGTCAGGCACTATGATATCCTTTGAATGTTGCGCTTATTGACCAAGAATCTTCTTAACATTCTAGACCTTGCTATCGGGGTACGTTGCGAAATGTATGAATCACAAATTATTTATTAGGTACTACTAGTAGATAGAGAGATAGCCTTTTTTGCGTAGGAAACCATCAAATATAATAATAATATAATAATATTTACACAACGCCGTCTAGTCCCAAGCTAAGCAGAGCTTGTGTTATGAGTACTAGACAACTGATAAACACACTTAAATATTTCTAAATACATACATATTATAGGTACTCGTACATTATCCCCAGACACAAAACAAATGATTGTGCTCATCACACAAACATTTGTCCTGGATGGGAGTCGAACCCACGACCTCCGGCATAGCAGTCAGGGCCACTAACCACTAGACCAACAGGCAAGTCAAATAACTTCTCCCAGTCTGGGTGGAGCGCGAGGGAGTGTCAAACTTATACTGACTAAAGGGTTCCTTCAGTTGTTCTTTATTGCGATGGTTGCAGTAACTGCTTCGTAAAATCCGCAGCCCAGATACTAGACAGCCTAGAATCAAGACGATCTTTGTAGACTGTCTTTATTCTAGGTTTTAACAAACATCATCTCTCTATCCTATGAAGGATTGGGCAGAGGTCTGACATTTCTGAAAGGGATGTTGTGTTCCTGGAGCGCAAAGGGCAACTGAAGGACAAAGGTTGGTTTTAGTTGGATGATTTCTCACCTCAAAAAAAAGGCAGAAGTTTGGTGTACCGTGTATTTCTACCTTTTTTTTTGTTGTTTTAATTGTTATAAACTAGTGCTAGCACATCCACATTTTAGTAGCTGTGTTTAAGTGGCATGTTATAGGCAAACCTATTGTCAACAAACTGGAAAACATCTAGTGCTTCAGGAAAAAAAAACGAAAGAAAAAAAAAAGTAAAAACCCAATATCACTCGGCCAGGCCTGAGAATTACCCTTTGTAACTATTAGACTAAAAACGTAATAAGGGAATCAAATCTTGCATCAAAATCACGATTCCGCAGGTCTGCGGAAATGTGGGATTTAAATGAATTTTTTTTTTTAACTATTTGGAGTTATCACTTAATAATAAGTAACAATTGAATACAATGATTTTATAGAGGTAAATAATCAATTTCTTCTTAATAATGATATAATAAAACAATCATGTGCTCTGCAGATATGCCTAGTCATAGAGTACTTAAACTTACATTGATTACGATATTTTTCGTCGGTACAAATTCTATAGAAAAGTCACGAGTGCCATAAAAAGCTGTTAAATCACTTATCAATGAGAGTGTGCTGGGTCTAATAAATAAAATCATTACAGCCCGGGCGCCTCGTCTATACCCAATTTACTTATAAAAAAATTCAATCATGCAAACTTGCGAAATGACGCATTTCTGATCCCGCAATTAATTTGTGGAATTCGGCGCTTGCGGGATTGGATTCACTAAACGTAACGTGGTATTTAATGAACACCTTAACGCTCAATTAATCTGCGTAGCCTTCTACCAACAGTTTTCGTATCGGGTTCCAGTCCAATCGAGGTGCATACGACTGAGTACTAGTGACATCCATGGAGAGTCTCTCTGTCGCCTACATCCCAGTTATTGGATAACACGATACACAATACGATTTGGTGAGATCGTTCAAGACTTCCAAGCTGTACCAAACTGCCCGTGACGACTTGACGACGAACTGGAAAAGTCAGTTTGGACTTACGGCATAGATATATATAGGGTCGAGTGTGCGTACCTTAGTATGGTGTAGCAGCGCCCACCCCAAAATGTTGGGTTATTGATTACACAATACTGGTAACGTGATACAAAAATCAGGCATGTTAGGGGACAAACGCTCTGGTCAGGACTACGGGTTGAGTTCCGAAAGGGAGACCCGTGTTCCAGGAACGCAAGGGGCAGAGAAGGAACATAGGTGTAGTTTTAGTCAGTAACCTAATGACTTCTCCCACACTGTCCTAGAGCGACAGAAGTCATTGGATGATTTTCCACCTTAAAAAATGGGGATAAACTCTAGATACGCCAATGACTAACTGTTATACCTACGTGTGTTGAGAGGCACTACGGAGCGCTCTCGATAGTGCTCGTACCACATATTGCAGTCACCATGTCGTGTCGCCACAAAAGCCATTTACTGACCGCAGGGATATCTTAACTGTTACATTTAGTTTTATAATGCCAGGTAGGCCTATCAGCCTATGTAGTATTAAGGTAATGTCGGAGACGTGCAATCTCTCTGAATGCGTTGCACGTGATCGGTCAGTGTCACATCACTACCTACTTGACGTTAGTAAGGAGGGTACTTCACATATTGCTTCAGGTGCACAGTACTTGAGTTTGGAGAAACTGAGTGAAGTATCTTGTCGTGATTTGGTCAACTTCTTTTACTTGTGCTACTTGCCTTGTTACTTGATATTTGTCGCTGGTTGTCAAGTGGTGTATCAGAGTTGTTCAGTGTTTGATGTTGTGTTAAAACTAAAGAAGTGATGTTTTTATTTTGTCCATCGTTAACTTAGCCATCTTCTAAGCATAGATTTCTTTTTTTAACCGACTACAAAAAGGAGGAGGTTATATGTTCGGCTATATGTAATTTTTTATGCAGGTTCACTGATTTCTCAGTCAACTGTGGACCGATTTCGAAAATTCTTTGTTTGATTGTAAGATTATGCTCTCGAATTGGTCCTACAGAAATATTGTTATGATTTGATGATGGACTTCGGGGATATGGAATGGAACTCTTCATAGGATTATAGCAGAATTGTTATAACAAGTAGGCAAAATTACTTTGTGTGTAGGTAAGTGTAGTCGATTTCTCCTTGTAGTTTTGCCATTGCCCACTACTTAATAATAATAATAATAATTCTTTATTTTCAGCCAAAAAGCTCGCTTCGTTCGCTCACCATCGCGTTCTGATGGTCACTATTCTAACCTGACCTAACAATATTAATAGTTATTAATATAATGTTAACTAATTAATTAATATAATGCGGCCTCGCAGCCTCTTTTTTCAATACGCCGCGCCAACTTGTAATACTAACAGTGTGATATACGATACAGCTACGACAAATATATATTTTAAACGATATACCTAATGATTTTCGATGAAATAAACTTTTTAAGAAGAAGATTTAGAGTATATAAATTGTATATGTAAAGAAATTATTTCAACAGTTGGTATATATCACGTTTATTATATCTTGTTAATGTTGAAATGAAAACCAAATAACTTTGTATGATATTTTTTTTTTTCGGTGTTAAAATCATCTTATGACATCCCCCGCTCTGGGCGGAGCGGGAGATAGTGTCAGACTTTTGCTGACTAAAAACCCACGCCTGTTCCTTCGTTGCCTTTCGTACCAGGGCCGAGTCTTCCTTTCAGAATCAGATCCTTGGTCCCAGTAGGCTTCGACCCTGCTGGGCCCCTACAGTTGCTGACATCTCCTTGAGGCGCGCGTGAAACAGTACGCACCGTTGACGACTTGGGCTCGGTCCGGACGGTTACCAGACGGTCGGATGGCGAACTACCTATTGCTCACCGTCCGCAAGCCCACGCCTACGGTGGCCGGAAATCGGGATCAGAATCCCGGCGGCGGTTGGGGCGTGAGGACCGTTGCCTCACGCGATCGACCGCTTCCTTTGCTAGCATTACTGCTTCACAGAAGGAGGCGACCGCCTGCCACTCCTCCTCGCTCCAGACCATGGTCTGTACCAAGGCCCGGCGCGAGAGATCACCGCCGCCGATCGCCCTCATGAGGACATGGCGTTGCTCTGCCCAGCGGGGCACACCTCCACCGTGTGCTCCACCGTGTCCACCGGGCGGTTTATGCAATGGTGACACACAGGTGTTTCTTCTGCACGGATCCGGTGTAGGAACCTTCCGAACTTACCATGTCCGGTGAGGAACTGCGTTATGCGGAAGGTACGGACGCCGTGTTGCCTTTCCAGCCACTCCTCAAAGAGAGGACTTAACAACTTTGTATGATATGAGACGCACCCATAATCGTGAATATAGTCGCAATAATATCTATCTCGGCTACAAAGTCAAAAACATGACAGAAATAAAGTAGGGAAATTAGAACTATTAGAAATGTTTTTGACAGAATGCGAGCGTGATGCAAATGCGATATTTTGCCCCTCGGAGTCCGCCAACACTTCAAAAAGGAGAGTTTTCTCTCAATGACATAATGGGCCGTCTGTAACTAGTTTCAACATTTCTAATTGACGCGAATAAACCGGTTGTAGAAGTTGTTATTTCTTTGTAATAATGTGGTATTAAGGACAGAATAAAACTCTTAAATAAAGTATATTTAGAAAATCTCTTTTTATCAAAAACTAGCTACTGCCAGCGGTTTCACCCGCGTTTTAGTAGAAAAATTATCCCAAGGGAACATACTCCTTGGATAAAATGTATCCTATGTTCTATTCCAGGACATGGTCCACCCATGTGCCAAGTTTCATTGGAATCCGTTCAGTCGTTCGAGCGTAATTAAGAAAAGCAACAAACATACACATACACTCACAAACTTTCGCCTTGTTATATTTATTTATTTATTTAAACTTCATGTACAGTGGTGGTACATAGGCGGACTTAATGCAACAAGGCATTCTCTACCAGTCAACCATTGGGTTAAAAAAACAACACTGTGGTAGGTGTGCACAATAAATAAATAACAGATATTTCAAATAGAATGTAGTATCGTTAAATTGAGTTGCATAAAATAATAAAATACGTATAAATGTTAATATAATAAACTAATAAATACTATGAAAACATTATAATTAAGAAAACTTAAAATATAATAATTATGACGATATAATATATTATATTAATGTGATTGTTTATGTATTTCAATTATTTGTATAGTTGATAGGATTAAATTATTAATTAAAAGAATAGAACTTATTAAGCACATTTACTATTATTGAAGTGTTTGGTAAGTGGGATTGTAGATCGAAATTCTTTACTTATAGTTATCGAATAGTTCTTGGATAAACACTTGTAGGCTGAGTGCGATTTGGATGAGATCGAGGGATGGCTCGCAAACTGAACTTGATATCGATGTGATGTGTATGTGTGTGTGTGTGTGTCTACAAATAAACTTTGATTCTAAGACTTACATGTAACGCAAGTAATGTAGGCTGTTTCTGTGCAGGGCAAGGGTAACTTCTCATACGAGAACGCACTGGCAATTACCACGCCTGCTTTTGAGCAATATAATGTCTGAATCTGTAAAACTGCCCGTAGGCAGTAGGCGGCAGGATTTCCCGATTTCTTCTTTTACCGTTACGATTGTTAAACTTGGATGTATACAACTCGTCGTGTAACATAATAAACGCACACCCTGAAAGTATCTGAATCGATTTTAGTAAATTTTTTATCCTAAAATAATTCTTGATTAATAAAATTTAATTTTTTTTTTATAAATCTTCATTTCGTCACTAAAGTGTTTGTGTGTGCGTGTGAAGATACCAATACCGATGTGCTACCAGTATGTCGATTCCCGTATTTTTTGCGTACAATTATGATAAATATTTTTTTTAAAACACTACCTAAGTGCATTTAAGTATAATGTCAGTTCTTCAATTACGATCGTAACTTAATCGAAGTGTATAAGGGGTGTGCATTATTCAATTATATTGTCAAAAATAATAACAGAATTTAATGAATAATGAGAATCACAAAAGGTTTTTTACATTCATCATTTTAAACCATCACGTCGGGGTCACCAGTTTGGAGGTAAGCGGAACAGAGAGTAAAGTCCCGCAAACCTCCGTTGAAAAGGGAGGATCCTCCGACCAGACAGGTGTTATGTCTGGTGGGCTACTACTGCCCGATAGATGATTTCGGGCTGTTCTATATGTTCTAAACGCGCGGAGAACTTTGATTGCGCGATGCAGGATTAGTTCTTATGTGACGCCATAGATGTCGCTACAGTGTGGCTTCTGTTTGTGTGGCTACAATTACTGACACTTGTTATTTTGTAATTGACATTAATCGTTTTGATCTGCATAAAAATAACTTGGTAGTAACCTGCTGATAGAAGACAACTTTATTTTTTGAGATGACAGATCATTATATGACTTCTCGTGCGCAGGGTGGCGCGAGAGAGCTTGTCACAGTCGTCACACTTTTATTGACAAGAACTCACCTATGTTCCTTCAGTTGCCATCTGCACTAGGGCCACGGTAACTATTCCGAACCTTCCTGCAGCCCCAGCAGACTTCTGGCATAATACACCATAAACACAAATTTTAAAACCTTTAGTTGTTTTTTTAGAAAAATGTAGGTTTTCGTCATGACGGTTCTAACAAAACACATATTTATAAGCTCCTAAATCTTTGATTTATCTCATCTCACATTTTAATCTCAGATAACTTTATTAAAACTAATCAACAAACATATTAATTCTTTCTCCTATACAAAGAATATGTCATGTTCCACAACCGCAAGGCTTCGTTACTGTCGTCCCAGATTGGTTCCATAAAGTTTTCCTTGTCTATGAGCAGGAGACGAGGGGCCTTCACTGTTGCTGGCTCCCATTTAGGAGATATTGAAGATGATGCTGGTGTAGGATCACTGGAAGATAACATAAAATACGTAAGTAGTAAGAACACGAAAGAGTAGGTGCTAGAAATATAGCAGGACTAACATAGTGAAATAAGTTTTATAAAAACAAAACTTAAATCATAGGGATTTATTTTTGTTTTTACATTCTACGCATATAACACATGAACAAAGTGTCTTTATCAATACCAGACTCTAAGAAAGTGCTATGGACTACTATAAAAGTGCTAAAGGTCGCTATTCTTAGTTTTAACAAAACCTTTAACGTATAATACTAAGTCAGAATTTAATTACTTATTAGTATTTTAGGCTACATTGTAATCAATTATTAAGAAATTTGTTCTTAATAATAAAGGAAAAAGAAATAGGGATTTAATGATTGATGATGATTAATGATGATCATCATCATTTCAGCTGAAAGACGTCCACTGTTCAACATAGGCCACACCCAAGTCACTTAAAAAATAATAATAATAGAGAAACCATTAAAAATCCCTAAAACATTTCCAATAACATAAAAAAAAAAATAGTCTAATCAATGAAATTAAATAAAAATCAGAATTACACAACAATATCAACACAAGATGCTACAACGAACGGTGCTGTGCGTCACGCATTCACCGGATTCCCGCAATCCTCAACAGGTTCAGATATGGTACGGCAGTTCATAAACCTTCATTTAATTAAGCATTTTGTATAGGTAATTGTTACAACCTTGAATAACACTACAGGAGATTGGTACGATATATATGTATATAAAAAAATGAAATTGAAATCCGTTCAAAATCGAAATTTAATTTATCTAGGTCTCGGCCAACAGCCAATCATCTTAAAATATTCTTTCACCAAACGCCAGCAACCAACATTTTGTTGCAAAACATCGCTCGGTCCAAGTCATTCACTCTCAGCTCGCAGCTGCAAAGTAATTCATTCACTCCTTCATCTCGCTGCTACGCTTTCAGAATAGTTTAATACATAACAAATGTTTTCTGTACATATGAAAGCATTTCATCTTGGTTTTACTGAATTAAATTGTGTTTCACAAAGCATTTGTGCAAATGAGGTAACAATTGTTTGTATTCTTAATTTTTGCTTTTAATTCAAGGTTACGTTCTAACAAATTACCAGTAATAAAATAAAAGTTATTTTGGGTCGTAAACTGCAAGAATTGTGAGTGTCATAGGTCAAGTCCATCGAGAAATCAAGGTTAGATGAATAAACTGGCTCTAACGCAGGAGTGGATCCAGCTCTTAAAAAAGGTTGTGGTCACGGCCCACCCTAAAAGTGGTCAGTGCGAGTCAGACTACGGACTCGTCAGAGATCCATATTTTATAATAGGTTTCCTCGGATCAAATTAAGGAAAACTATGTAAGAACCAATAAATCATGGTCGGAAATTAGGAAGGTAGGTTGTGTAAAATCACAATAACACAACTAGATACAAAATAACCAAATTTGTTGAAACCACCAAAATTGAGCTTATATCTGATTTGAACGACACGTCACAAATTAAAAGTAGCTGCGGTTAAGGTTGTGGGCATGCCCACTGTACTCACTGTGTTGTATTCGCCCTTGCTCTAACGGAATCATAAAACTTAAGCTAAACGAGCGTAAACCTAAAGAAATAATTGATTCGCCTTACCTGTACTTCGCAAAGTTGGTCCACAGAGTAGTAAACTTGTCAATAAACCTCACTTCGGTAAACGCCGGTAAGGTCAAGGTGCTGAACAGGTAGAATAATTCATCGGCATGCGTCGCTCCGGGGGACTTGCGGAACCCATACATTATCTTAGCGAAGTTTAGCAATCCATCGTAATTGAATTTGTAAGCATACACAGGCTTCTTTGATGTCTGTAGAAATAGATCCATGGTAGCTATCACTGGGTAAGTTATTGCAGCGTCACCTTCGAAACGTGCCAGCTTTTCCAACGAAGATTTTTCTTTTGTAATGTTTTCTCCAGCCATGTACAGCTCATTTAATCTATTAGCTGTTTTCACCTTTTCATCATTAGAAGGGAAAGTCAGATCTCTCGGTATCGCGTTATGGAAATCTATCTTAGCCAGTGTAGTATCGTTCTCTTTACCTGAAAAATATAGACCTTCGGCGCTATTGAAGCCAATGATTACAGGAACCTTGTTATATTTGCCTTGAGAGATCAAATTGTAAGGACTGTCCGATAAAAATGGTTCGATCCTATCGATTTTCTTTTCAATGCAGGGCACAAAAATGTTTTCTGATATTACGACATCACCTTCCTTTCTAGGTACACGAAAGCTTAAAAGATCATCAGCAGTCATATTATTGAATAAATTGTAAATTTCCTTGGGGTCCGTGGTGGTATGGCCCATTTGTTGTGCGAGTAGACTAGCTGTCTCCAACGGTTGAAATTGTAAAGCCCAAAAACCCAATGCCGAGCCGCTTTGCATGATAGCTCTATTAAACAGTCCTTTAGACATTGGAGAGATCAAATGATAAGAAACTGAAGCTGATCCAGCGCTTTCTCCAAAAATGGTCACGTTATCAGGATCTCCTCCGAACACTCCTATATTTTTCTTCACCCACTTGAGCGCCTGCACTTGATCTTTCAGGCCAACATTACCGGGTGCTTCTTTGATGCCTAGACATAAGAAGCCAAGAATTTCCAACCTGTAGTTGAAGGTGACTAGAATGACTCCATGTTTTACGAGGTATTTGGGGCCGTAGATGAAGGGGGATCCAGACCCGTCCCTGAATCCTCCTCCGTGAATGAAGACCATAACGGGGCGAGGGCTGTCGCTGGGCTGCACGGGGGTGTACACGTTGACGGTGAGGCAGTCCTCGTCGCCAAGGATGCGAGTGGGAGTGAAGCGCTGCTTGCATCTGATGTGTTCATTACGGGCATTAAAAACGCCGTCCCATTTCGGATTCGGTTCTGCTTCCTGGAATTTAAGAAATATTTGAACTAATGAGTTAAATAAAGTTGATGGATATAAAATGAATTCTATTTGCACTTCTACAAATAACACTTGAAATACTGCAATCATAACATCGAATGTATCATTTCATTAAAAATGTACCGAGCAATTAGTCGACACTTCATAACAGAGGGAGGTGTGATTAGTCGCGCTGAGGTGGGGAGGCGGCAATCACAAGTAGATTAGTGTTACGTGCGACGTTACGTTCATCATTATTAACTTCTGCTATTAGCACTAGCAACCCTTCACAGAAACTATTATTTGCTATAATTGTTTCTGAATACTTCTTGCCGATCGACTGTTCATATAAATTGTTGCATAATACATGCACGTGGTATCCATAATATGGCGGTTCCTGAAGCTTTGAGTCGTAATGGATCCGCCACTAGATATTTTTGTAGTGTTTAATAAACACACATGGCGATCATTTAGAAGACTGTTACTACCCCATCTTGGGCGAAGCGAAACTTACTTGGAACCTGTGAGTGACTGTAGCATAAGGTATGCCTAGGTACTGCAGGTATGATCCATCAGGGGCCACCTCGCCCCGCACCTGTCCATCGATCAGCTGCACCGGTGCAGTGGGCTGCGGTACTAGCAGAGCCACCAATAACGAGATCAGCACCAACAGCTTCAAACTCGACAACGACTTCAAACAGTTTTTCATTTTGTTAATTGTTATGACGCAATTTGGGGTTGATGTCAATAACAATTACACTGGTTGCACAAAAGCTTGAGATTTTAACCATCGGAGTACATTTTAATAAATAATGATAGAGCGTAATACAACGGATTTTTTTGTCGTCATTATCTGGCTGATGAACTGGTTGAACTTCAAATCCAATGAGAACCTGAAAAGAGAAGAGAGTATACTTTTAATCTGAATGAGGGTAATGCACATATAGATAATTTAGAATTCAAGACTTTAGACCTTTTAACAAACAGTTGATTTAAAAATGTAAACTTCGACCAAATAAATGAAGAGATAGAAATAAAGAGAGATGAAGACGAGGAAAATAGAGAAACTAGAGATAAAGAGTTAACAATGTTAAGGTAAACAAGAAGTACTGATCCTATAACAAAGATTCTGTCTGTGATAGAAAGCTACATACATTTTAGCTTGGCAGGTGAGATAAGACAACGAAATAGCTAGTGCGCTAGAGCTATATTGCTTTAACAGATACTTTAATTATTCCACCAATCTATAAGTGTACGTGTACGAAAACATCAACATGAGAATATGTATCTTGAGTTAGTTATGAACGAACATGCTCCTAGTTAACCAAGTCAAGTACGCCACAAGTATAAGTGACATTTGTTGAGTCAACATCAGTATAGTTGAGTGCATTACTTGTATCTACATTGCTGGGTAATTGTCTTCACATATTTGTTGAACAGAGGACATAGTTGCATGAATACCGGTCAAGTCAACAGAAGTAACTGGAACTATTGAGCGGCGCATGCCTTCAAGTGTTTTACGATTGGCTGTGGTGTGTAAAAACTATGTAGTTTAAAACAAACGATGTTGTCATTTGAAAACCTTAAAGCATCAATTATGTTTCCGTAATTTTGTTATTTAGATCTACAAGTGCTGTAGAATATTAATTCCTCTAGTTTTTTACTTGTTATTTCAAGTTATCAGTTAGTTGATTGATTGGATATGTGTCATAACAAATACACTGCAACAACATTTGAATTTAGACTGTTGTAGGTACAAAGGTTTTCGTTATAGAGATTGAGATATTTATTTGTGGGCAACCTGACTACGAAGGTACTAAAGTCAATTAAACTCCAACCAAAACCCAGTCTTTACAAATTGATAATAATTCCCAATCTGAACAACATATTAAATAGGATCTTGAAAGAGACCAATGAAAGTGGATCGTAGTAAATGACGATGAGTATTTGGAATTAAAATCCAAGTACGACATTATGATTGTGAATTATGAAATATATTCATAATTGGATAATTATTGAGACGTCTGAGTACTCAATAATGAGCTGTTTATATTCGTGAAGTAGCTTATTGGCTATAATAAGCTTTATGAGACGATATCTTTAAAAAAGTTTGAGATTATTCAGAGAATTTGCTTTCACTGTAAGTGATTTATTTTTATTAACTTTGTTACCTCAAATTCCGTCAACTCGTTACTTGCACCGAATTGAAAAAATATTTTTTTTATTTTTTGATAGCTCACCCCGTGGCTCGGAAACAACGACCGTTGAATGGTCGTTGTTTCGTCGGGACCAACAGCTTTTACTAGGCATGAGCTACAGCCCATTCCTAGTAAGTCCCGGTTGTCATTAGTAGATCTTTTATAGTCGTTACAGGTAGTCAGACGCCAGAAAGTCTGAGCATCAGTCTATCCAAAGAGCATCGTGTTGCGCAGCTACTGACTTGTGGAGGTCTGATAGTTGCTCCATGTAAAATAATAGTATTCAGCCGCATCAGCTTAGACTGGCAGCTGACCCCAACACAGTTGGAAAAATACTCGGGATGATGTTGGTTCCATAACTCCTACATAAGGAACATTATCCAGTCGAGGTGTTTACTAAATAGACGCACATGGGAATCTTTTGACAGTCAGTAAGTACAGCATTTCAAAACGCAAATTATCATTATCTATCTGACTGCGTCCAATGCTTAACATTTTGCTGAATTACATATTGATTCACGTCAAAGCGAAGATAATTATGACAATCGGTCAAGAGGGACATATCCAGACCCGGCGCGTTGACTACCTGTTATGAAGGAGATTTTCTTGCAATGTTGTTTGAAACTATTCTGATAAAAGAAGAGCTCGAGCTGTTGAGCATTGACGCTGCGCCAAGTTTCTAGCCTGTCGGTTTTCTTCCGGTTGCATTTCGGGGAGTGACCGTTGGAATTGCATAGCCTAATTTCACCCGTTCCATCATCAGACCACCGGCGATGCGTTGGCAGTGCATGGGGAAAACGTTTCGGGAACACATTTATTGTGCGTACAGCTAAGAAGTGGAATTCCCGACCGGAGTCTGTGTTACAGCTACAACCAGGAGGTATTTAAGTTAAGAGTAAATAGTTTACTTCTGGGTAAATGTGCTCCATTGTCAATCACATCGGCGCTTACCATCAGGTGTGACGTGTGAGGACGGCTACCGGACGGTGGGACGGTGAGCGAGCTACCCATTGCTCGCCGTCCGCAAGCCCGCGCCTACGGCGGTTGAAAATCGGTATCGGAATCCCAGCAGTTGGGGCGCGAGGGCCATTGCCTCACGCGTTCACGGGCTGCCTCCTCCTTTGCTAGCATTACTGCTTCGCAGAAGGAGGCGACCTTCTGCCACTCCTCCTCGCTCCGCATCATGACCTGTAACAAGACCCGGCGCGAGAGATCGCAACCGCGGATCGCCCCCACAAGGACACGGCGGTGCTCTGCCCAGGCAGGGTACACCTCCACCGTATGCTGCACCGTGTCCTCCGGGCGGTCCACACATTGGTGACACCCGGCCGTTTTTTCCGCACGAATCCGGCGCAGGAATCCCTCGAACTTACCATGTCCAGTGAGGGCTTGCGTCATGCAGAAGGTGAGGATGCCGTGAGGTCTTTCCAGCCACGCCTCAAAAAGAGGACTTACCGCCATAATTATGGCGTGCCCAGCATTGGGTTGCGACAGTCGCTGTCGCCATTTCCCCACGAGATCCCGCCGGAACTCTGTCCACCATGCCACTACTTGTCCTGGCAGCGGAATTTCATCCCAGCGTTGCATCTCCACGCGCAAATCGTGCATGCGTGCAAGGACTGTTGCCTCCAGATCCCATGGTGGCCGGCTAGCAAGGAGGCTCGCCGCTTCGCGGGAAACCGTGCGGTGGCCCCGCACCATCCGTATGGCCATGACCGCCTGGCATGCATTCAGCCGGGCCGCCGAGTGCTTCCGCAGCGCTGGCGCCCCATAAATGATGATATGGGTGTAACTTACCTGAATAAAGATTATTATTATTATTATTATCGTTTATTCATTTGTTTATGTACATATAAATTATATTTTTAAATATTTCAATAAAAAATAAAAAAAACATTTAAAAATATAAAAAATAGTGTCCCACCGGTATCGGGAACAGGGTCCAAGCTACCGGCGGTCAGGGCTCCAAAGAAAGGAACCTCCTAACAATACGAGCCGTGTCCAGGAGTACCACTTTCTGAATCAAGCCCTTGATCCAGCCGCCTAACGCGAGCCTCCTAAGGTGTTGGTCGAGGCTCTTGGCTATTAAGCCATTGGCTGACACGACTATCGGTACAATGATCGCCGAGTCCACATCCCACATGTCGACAACCTCGCGAGCCAAGTCAATATACTTGATTTGTTTATCTTTCTCGGCTTTCACGAGGTTCTCGTCATGCGGAACGGATATGTCAACAATCATTGCACGCCTCTCGCTTCGGTCCACCACCACTATATCAGGCTTATTGGCTACAATAGTCCTATCAGTGATGATGGACCGATCCCAGTACAAAGTGATATGACCATTATCAAGAACTGGGTCGGGCTCATACCTGTAGTACGGCACTTCCGATTCCACAAGAGAGTATTTCAAGGCAAGTTGCTGATGGATAATCCTGGCTACAAGGTTGTGTCTATGCAAGTACTCTCCGTTAGCTAGACGAGAACAACCAGAGATAATGTGACGAATTGATTCTCCCGGACGGTGACATGCCCGACAGATGTCAACCGTGCCGTCCTTCACAATAAATCTCCGGTAGTTATTCGTCATGATAACTTCGTCCATAATTGCACAGACAAAACCTTCGGTTTCCCCGAAGAGGTCACCGAAACGCAGCCAGGCTACGGACGCCAATTGGTCTACATCGGGCCCGTGAAGGGCCCGGAAAAAGCGTCCGTGAAGTTCCTTGCTCTGCCATACTTCCCTGCGATCGTTAGTGTCAAGCACTACCGGTTTGCGCCAGTTCTCGTTAGCCATTGAGAGCGGGGTGAGTCCCTTGTCCACTGATACTACATCATGATGCATACCCACGTCGGTAGCTAGGAAATATTCCCTGAGACTGCATACCTCGCGGTTGTGTAGGGTCTTAGCATTTAAAAAACCTCGACCTCCACACTTCCGCGGGATATACAGTCTCATCACCGACGATCGTGGGTGATGCATTCGATATGCAGTCAGCAGTGTGCGGACCCTCCTATCCAGGGCGTCAAGTTCCGTTTGAGTCCATTTGAGTACGCCGAAAGAGTACATCAATACCGGCATGACCCAACCGTTGAAGGCGCGCACCTTGTTTCCGCCTGAAAGAAGGCTATTGAATACCTTCTTCAGGCGTCCAAAGAAACGTTCCCTCAACAATTGCTTCATGTCAGAGATATTGATGCCTAGAGCTTCCGACATACCCAAATACTTATAGGTTTCGGTTGGAGAGAGGGATCTCAGGTTTATGGAATCCGTGAGTTGAGTTCCCACAGATTCCACAACCTCCCCTCGTTTTACATGCATGACCGCACATTTGTCCACACCAAACTCCATCCTGATGGCACTACTGAAGGTTTCAGTTACCTTCAGTAGCTCCATCAGTTGCAGATTGTTGGGGGCAAAAAGTTTCAGGTCATCCATGTAAAGTAGGTGAGATATTACCTGACCACCTCTCTTCAACCGATAGCCTAGACCTGAATTCTCCAGCAGTGTGCTGAGAGGATTCAAGGCTAGGCAAAACCAAAGTGGACTCAAACTATCACCCTGGAATATACCTCGCTCGATCCTTACAGGTTCGTTATTCCTCTGGATATGTCGACATCCTGGATAGTGAAGGACCGTCCTCCATTGCCTCATACACGACATCAGGAAGGTGCGTAGTGTTGTATCAATTTTATACAATTCTAGCACCCTCATGAGCCATGTATGAGGAACAGAGTCATAGGCCTTCTTATAATCTATCCAACATGTCGACAGATCCTTTCGAGAACGTCGAACCTGTTGGCTAATGGTCATATCAATGAGGAGCAGCTCCTTAGTACCGCGGGACCCGTTCCTACATCCATTCTGAGAAGGTGACATGATGAAATTTTTGTCAATATGACTGTTAATTTTGCTTCGCAGTATGGATGTAAGAACTTTATAGACCGTCGGCAAACACGTGATCGGTCTATAATTTTTAGGCTCCGCAGTACTACCTGACTTATGGAGCAGATGGGTTATTCCTGTTGTTAGGAATTCCGGTAGCGGCCCGGACTCTAAGGCAGACTGAAACTGATATGCCAAGCGAGCGTGCGATCTTGTAAACCACTTAATCCAGAAATTGTGCAGTCCATCCGGCCCTGGAGATTTCCAGTTTGGCAACGGACGGACTGCACGAGCTACATCTTGGGGGCTGATGTCAATTGCCCCCATTTGTGGTATAGGATCGCACGCACGCTCGACCTCTCGAGTCCAGTCACCCTCGGTGTGACTGACAGGCACCGACCAGATGCTTCGCCAGAATGAACTCATGGCGTCATCATCCGGGAGGCGCGCATCAGTCACACCTTGGTCCGGTCTCTCCCAAGACCTATAGACCCACCTTTCATTACTCCGGAATGTGCGATTCTGGGTGTATCGCTCCACCCGCCGCTTATACCTGCGGATGCGGTTTGCCCATGCATACATCTTCTGCTTCAGGAAGTCGATGCGCTCTGTGACACGGGACATATAGTCTCGGGGGCTGATGTCAGTCCCTGAAAACGCCCGTCTCACAAAGCGCATCACTCTTGGGCGAGTGTTGCCCTCCCTGAAGCAGATTAGTTTGCCGATGAGTGCTCTGGCCCCACCAATACGACGCTCGATTCTGCACTGCCAAGCCGGCACGGTTGGTTTCGGTCGTGTAGCTACGTCACAGTTTGGAAACTTGACGTGAGCTACACGACATGCCGCAACAGCTGCGCAGTACATTATCGAGTGTGTATCAGTGAGATCTTCGCAGTCGTCAAAATAGTTTGACAACTGCAAATCCAGAGCAGCCACCAGCGCCTTATTCTTGTTATGCATGGGCAAACGAGGTAAGCGCGGCCTAAGTTCGAGTGGCATGTTGCGATACTCCCGAATAGCACACTCCAAAGCACTCCTCAATTCATTGTTGCACTGGGTACTTACATGTGTAACCATGTCAGTAATCTCTTCGTCAGCATGCCCGGAAAGATGGTAGGACGGTGGTACCGCAGTCTGTGGTACCATGACTGGTACCACAGACTGCGACGAAGGAACAATGGCATGGTTACTCATTTCCGTTCGGAGGCGATCAAGTACAGTATCGTCCAACATATGATTACGCTGGATAACCCGCACCTGATCCGACAGTCGTTGGGCCGAAACGTTGACGGCTGGCTCAAGCACCTGAAACAAAGAGAGCATCCGAACACGGTACGCGGTCAGATTGTTTCCTCCCTCTGTAGCCCCATAGTATGCGCGCATGACGTTTTCATTGATGGATTGCGTCCATCGCATGCGCTGCACACTTCCGCCGGGAGCTGGGACCCTATCAGAGGCCGGTGGGCCTAGAGGTCCTAAGCCACTCGGCGGCCGGCGTCCTCTCCGTCGACGCGCAGGTGGTGGTGACGTGGGCGGAGAAAAGTACTCGTCGCTGGAGCTCGACGCAACTGCCACGGCCGGTGTCACAGCACTCACGGTGGGGCTGGATTCCGGCGGCGGCGAGGCGGAGCTGAGCGACGAGGCCGGAGGTGGTAGGCGTGCACGGCGAGCTGCGGCTCTGGTCAACATTTTTGCTTTTCACTTTTCAGCTTCAATTTTCCATGGTTTCTACTATTGTCATCTTTGTTCTTCTCTTATATTTGTTATTTCTTTTTATTTTCATGATTTTAGGGTGGTTTGGGATTTATTAAATTAATTTGTTGTATAAAAAATGTGCAGGGAAAATTTTTGCTTGTCACTTGGTTGACAGCCGAGCCACAGATCTTATTATTATTATTATTATAAAGGGCCATGGACTGAACGATGCCTGCGTAGAGATTTTTTGTTATTAATATTACGTGTTTTGTTTCTAAAAACGTCGTAATGTCAATGCCAGCTATTTTTAACATCGTTCGACGGTCATGTCGTTAAATTAAAATTGAAAATAAATAAGCGAATTCGAATTCACAAGATTTTTACGTGGCTTTACAGTAATGGGCATAGCACACGCATAAGCTTCACCACAGTTTCCTGTGCAGGCCGGTTTATACCTATACGGAACGACGTGTAAAATTGTATGAGTTTTACCACCTACATTCACGAAATGGTGGTGAAGCTTGTGCGTGTGGTAGGCCTATATGAGAGCTGCTCATCTCACAGGACACAGATTCTTCGAAATAAAAGGCAAGTTTTGCTCATACCACTCAGTGATAGCGTGATTTTCTATCGGTGTAAGAAATTTTTATACATACATTAAAGTGAGCCAGAAAAAAGATGAAACTACATAGGTATTTGTATGTTCTAACGCTTTTTATGGAGGAGGATTTCTACGAAGAACAACGTTTATGAAACTCCACGGATATTTTTATAAATCAATAAATATTTACTTACCAAATTATGGTTATATCGTTAATGTCAATAACATAAGTAGGTATATATGCAAACATGATGTAAAATACGTACAGGTATATCTTAGAAGCATTCGGAACTTAAAAGAAATTTCTTCCTTCAATAAAATGAACAAGTTTACCCTTTTTATATTAGGTAAAGTTTATAAATATAGAAAAAAAAAATATAAGGCTTTATAGATTTTATCTAACTTAAATTCTTTTGTTGATAAAATGTGTGATCTTAAATGTGTGAGTCAAACCTACCTAATTAATGTTGGCAGTTAAATGCTTGACTCATTAAGCCTCGCATTCTATGTAGGGACAACTATCTGATGCATATCATAATGTCTGCCAATTTGCACCTTGCTGTGCCAGTTTTAGTGATAAGCAAAGACTTAAAATAGACAGAGGTGATTAGACCGAAGATGAGAAACTTCTAAAACGAATTTGATTAACATAAGTGTTGATAAACAAGACGACGAGAAGTTAATTTCTTAATTATCATTAATGCTTTGGGCGTAAAATGATTTCTTTGTAAATCTCAATTAAACACCAAGTTTTATTCAAGTCATTAAACCAACAGTACGCTCACATTATGTACTATTTAGCACGGCATTAATACATAATACAAATTACGCTATCATTGACCTCAGTCAGTTCACAAGCAAACACAACTGTAATCAATTGACAATCAGCCTTGCTCCTACTTAATAAGATGCAAATCAGATTGCTAGACAGCGCCACCTATGACATTGTC
Organism: Mythimna pallens; assembly: GCA_961205895.1. Taxonomy (NCBI): domain Eukaryota; kingdom Metazoa; phylum Arthropoda; class Insecta; order Lepidoptera; family Noctuidae; genus Mythimna; species Mythimna pallens. The sequence continues at coordinate 22,919,125 of OY540842.1, read as the reverse complement.
ATTCAAAGCACATGATGTTACTATTGTCTACTTACTTATAGGTTTCCTAGGAGATATCACACAAAATTGTAACACTTATATTGTAAAACTTCCCACACAACAAAAATCACACTTATCATTTTCTGAATATAGTTTATTTTTGATGTTTCTTAGTTTTAAAGTAAAATGTGATAGCAACTTTCACCGTTACTTGGACGCGTATGCCCGTGTGTCTGTTCGTTGCTTGAATGCGCGTACGCAGCGAACCGGTTGTCTTTAACATGTCATTTTACACGATCCCGCTTCTTGCTAATCAATTTAATATTTATATTTTCGATTTGTAACTCGTTTGTGTGATCTTACTTGTTTCCTGCTCCATATTTTAATTCTGGGTTTCCCCTATCAAATAATAATTCTAATTTGTAGTTTGAAACTCCTTAAATCTTATAGCAAAATGGACATTGATCTCTACAGTGGCTCGCTGCGTCTGTTTATGCGTAGTTTCAGGCCATTCAGTTCAGGTTTCTTGACGATGTGACCTATGTTTTAACGCAAGTTGTACGTATGGTATCTCCGAGTGTCTAGAACGGAAATTATCACAAAATTAATATGACAAATTGTCTACCAGATGAACACTGCTACGATAGTGTTTTGTCTGTAACTTTTTACAATCAAAATCAAAAGCATTCATTTCAAATAAACCATTTACAGGTAGATATTTATGAATTGTCAACAAGTCAGGCAGAAAAATTATGCTGATTTCACATTTCAAAGCGTAGCTCCATGGATACTTTTTAAATCATGTTTTAAGTATAGTATAAATGTCTCAGTTACATATTTCTTGACGCTTCAATTACCTGAGAACAATGTAAATAAATAAAGTAAAAAACGATTCAAAATATATAATTTAAAATATTAAATTAAAACGTATTATAGATTGGAAATGAGAGTTGGTACCTATTGCATAGCAGTACATCCAGTTACATTTTAAAACGCATCCAGGAATAAAGGAAGGTTTTAATTAGTAAAAAAATGGGGCCTGTTGACGGGCCTGTTGGTCTAGTGATTAGTGGCCCTGACTGCTAAGCCGGAGGTTGTGGGTTCGATTCCCATCCAGGACAAATGTTTGTGTGATGAGCACACTCATTTGTTCTGTGTCTGGGTGTAATTTATGTTTATCAGTTATCTAGTACTCATAGCACAATCTCTGCTTAGTTTGTGACTAGGAGGCGTTGTGTGATAGTTGTGGAATATTATTATATTTGTATAGTCAAAAGTAAAAAAACGAAATGCCAAAATTGTCCGCGAGTCATAATTGGTAAATTCTTAATTGAATCAATCATTCATAACAATTGCCACTAGAAAATACTACGCGCAGTGTTTTTCCATCTTTATCGTCATTCATTCATAATCAATAGCCTGTACAATATTTTCATGAATTGAGTGACATTTTGGGATATAAACAAAGCCAAATAACTTTGCTGCTTATGAATATTATTTATTGAGACTTTACTTAAATAATAACAAGACCTTTTATAATAAGCCCTTTAAGTATTTGTACTATTAAAAATTTGTGTTATATATTACCTTTGTATGTATAAAAGAAAAAACCGACTGACTGATATATCAACGCATAGCCAAAACTACTTGGACTAAAACATGAAATTTGCACAAGGTTTCTTTTGATGACGCAGGTAAGCACTAAAAAGGGGTTTTTGAAAATTCAACCGTTAAGGGGGTCACAAGCGGGAGTTAATTTACAGTATACAAAATGTCATTCCATTTATCGATAAACTTGAAAGTTAGCACGAATAGTAACCTAAGTAAATATTAAAGGTTATCACTATTCGTTTTCAGAACTACCCTCAATATAACAATTTAGGGAGATTTAAAGATTGTGTGGAAGATTCTTGTTTCTTGGGATAATAAGCTTGAAACTTAACACAAATTTCAACCAAACTGAATAATAAAGACTGTCATTATTATAGTTTTTCAAAACTTTCTCGCGGACGAAGTCACTGGCAAAGTGCTAGTTGTATACATAGTATTTAATACCAATTTATAAATCCTAACTTGAATAATTTGTCATTGAATTAATTTGTTAAAAAACGATTATGACGTTATTACACATTTTTCATTAGATATTTTGGAAACACAGTATCTTGTGGATATTATCTTGGCTTCTATTGAAATCAATTTATAAATTTGTGTAAAACTAATCTAGTAAAGACCTCTGAAAATCTGCTATTTTGCATGAACTTTGACACTTCATAATATACTCAAAAATTAAAAAAAAAACGTCAGAAAAATATAACAATAGAAGCCAAAACAATATAACAATAACAATAGAATAATTTTGATTAAAATTGCAATTTTAATCAAAATTATGAAAACAACAATGTTTTTCAAAAACTTTTAAGGTTTTTAAACAAGATTTGTGAAATATTCGAGTAAATTACGGAATTACCGAATGGTAACAGAGTTTTCAGGCGTTATCTCGTTTTTTTCACTTTGCCTGTTTGTCAAAAATCGCGTTGGATTGCTTTAGATGAAGTAACAAGCTTCGAAACTATGTTCGATGTAAAAAAAAAGAAATAAAAAAAAAACGTTTATTCGTACCTCATACAATCGTATAAACTAAAATTACACAAAAAAAAAAGAAAGGTATAATCAGTGCGAGACCAAAAAGGCACCTAACTCAGCATATATGCTGCGTTATTTAAAACAATAAATATTCTTGTTTTCTATTCTGTTAGGGCTCGCTGTGATGCCACGAACATACTTACGGACGTTAAATAGTGTATCGAAATAAAATAATAAATAATGATGAGATAGATAAAATTCGTGAATTTATGTAAATGATAAATAAACGATGAAAAAAAAAATTGAGTTTTGTAAATAACCGGATGAAAATCTATACCATTCTCTATAAATGGACCATGGCGCCTCGTTCTGTAGTTAATTCACAAATAAGGAACTTACCGCTGCGTTCCCCAAATCCTCTGATTACTTACGGTGCAGTTAGTTTTGTACGAAAAAGAGACAAATTGCACAAACAAATTTAAAAAAAAGAAAAAGCTACCGAACCATACGTAAGTAAAACAAAAAATATGTTAACTACAATGTAACAACATAATTACGCGATTTAAAAATCAAATATTATCAGGAAAAAATCTTATTCGCCAAAACACAAGCGTATCTGTTCACCGCTAAAACGAGCCCGTTCACCTTGGCTCCTGCTTTTCAGAATGTATCCCTGCGCCGACCGCCTTCAGCTCTTGGAAGTTGAAATTTTCTCAAACCTTAACTTTGGACGTATCATTGAGTCGAAACCCAGGGAAGCTGCTAGGAAACATAGCGTTCTTGCAAAGGTCCGGTGGTACTTCACACAGGGACAGCTTCGAATGTTATACAAAGCACAGGTCCGATCGTGTGTGGAGTACTGCAGTCACATATGGACTGGTGCAGCATAGCAGCAAAATGCCATCTGGCAGCTTTGGACTCAGTGGAAAGGCGTGCGAACCGGCTGATTGGTGATAGAGATTAGGTTAACACCAATCTGCAAGGCCTAGAGCACAGGCGTAGGGTAGCCAGCCTTCCGGTATTTTAAACGATGCATCCTGTAAAATACCGGAAAGAGTGCGCGGTTGGAAAGAGTGCGCAGGAATTACATGACTTGATTCCGCCATCACCTTTCTATAATCGGACAACCCGACGTACGGCGAGTGTCCATCCTTACGTTGTTAACACATATACGATCCTCATTAATTATTTACTGATTTAAAAGAGTGTCCATAGAGTTTCTTGCACGTTCCTCGCCATAGAGATCTTCTCTTTGGAACCTGCAAATAAATAGCTTCACCATTTTAGTGAACAGTGTAACTGGATCGGCCACACGGTCCTTAGGGACCCTGGACATATACAAGGCAAACCCTAGACTGGAATCTTCAAGAAAAACGTAAACTTGGTCGCCCTAAGCAGACCTGGTGACGAACGGTCATTGCAGAGGCGAACAACATAGGGAAGATAAGTACGAGGATAGAAAAAAAAACTATTAATTATTGATATACTAGTATATTTAAAAAAAAACTTTTATATCGAAAATACTTTCAGAATTACAAAATCGTTAATTAAATAAATTAAACTAATTAAGTACAATTAGCATTAAATAAATTATATGTCTACTATTTCCCTTTGGAAGTAATAGTGTTCCGTAAGAGGTAAATTGTAGATCAAGGATCTTTACTTAAAATTACTGAATCAAAGTTCTTGTACAAACACTTGTTTTCCAAGTGTGACTTAGATTGAATCAAGATTAGGTCACAAACTTATTTTATTGTAAATCATGAGGTGTACAATAAAGTAAATAAACTGAAATTGAAATAGATCTGATTCTATAATTTTTTGTTTTTTTTCATTCTTGATAGGTTCGCGCTTGACCGCTATCTCACCTAATGGAAAGCGATGATGCGGTCGACGATAGAGCGCGCTTACCTAGAAGTGATCTATTCACTCTTGACTTAAAGATTCCCGGGTTGTAGCCATCAGGAAACAAAGATTCCGGCAAGGAATTCCACTCCTTAGCTGTACGCACAATGAATGTGTTCCCAAATAGACCTTGATTCCAAGACTTACATTTAACAAAATTAATGGAGCTATTAAACCAGGCTGTTTCTGTACAGGGCAAGAAAATCTACATCAGTATCAGGCTATGGTCTCCAAATGAGCAATTTAATCGCATAATAATCTACATAATATATTAATAACGTTGTTCAGGCAGGGACCATAGTATTAACATAGTTCTTGTAACCATTTCACTTAAGCCTTCCAAAACCATAAACATAATCTTTATTTTCCATAATTATGTCACAACAGTTTCCCACCGGGTTGTCCTTGGTTGCACTAGCATAGCGCGTACAGGTATAGTCGTCGGTTGGTATCACGTTCCCTGAAAATCGTCTAAAGAGCCTCTGCGAGTTGGCTTCGGCCCCTCGTACGCATTCCAAAGGTCCAGGTCCCCAGGGTCCAGGGATAAATAAATGCATAAATCTACATAAAAATAATTTGGCACCGTAACTGGTACAAGAGACCTTACATGTAGATTGTAAAAGTTTTAGTTGATTTTTCAGAAAAATCTAGATTATTCGTCATAAAGAACATTCCTAACAAAATATACATATAGCTCCTAAATATTTGCTTTTCTCTTAGTCAACTTTATTAAAACTAATCAACAAACATATTAATTCTTTCTCCTATACAAAGAATATGTTGTGTTCCAAAAGCGCAAGGTTTCGTTACTGGCGTCCCAGATTGGTTCCATAGAGTTTTCCTTGTCTATGAGCAGGAGGCGAGGGGTCTCCACTGTTGCTGGCTCCCATTTAGGAGAGATTGAAGATGATGCTGGTGTAGGATCACTGGAAGATTATAAAAATATGTAAGAACATAACAGTAGGCGATAGAAATACAAATAACTGGGCACCTGTGTTCTTTCAGTTGCCTTTTACGTTCCAGGGCCCCAGTAACTCTTTGAAACATTCTTGCAGGTCTAGCAGGTAGTACTACCGCTTATATAATGAAATAATAACAGTTTTATAAAAACAAGGAATTAATTAAAATCTGGATTCTTCATGTCGATATAACTTTTTTCATATGAACATTGCAGTTACGCCCTTTGGAATAAAATGATAAGATGGCTATAGCCCTTCAATTAACATATGTTTAAAAGTGCTATAAGAGTGGGGACCTTGTCTATACATTTTTGAGTAATGTTCTTTTGAGCATACAACATGTGGATCAATACATGAAAAATAAAAACTTTCACAAACAACAGTTTTAAGTTGCACCTGATGACCATACCCAGGTATTCTACAGTAGCGACTCTATCGATAGTTACTCAGTTGCAATTTCAGAATGCTCTTAATGTGTAATTTTCAGGTGGTTAGTCATGATCAAGCATGCTATGTATATACATAAAGGCGAGCGTTAGGAGATAAGTTCTCAACGAAGCCATGACCACCATGAAGTCATGACCATGAGTGCGGCTTCAGTATTTTTTTAGGTTACCTACCAGTGGTCACTTTGGACGAAAAGTGCGGTATGATCTGTATATATACAAATGCTGCAATAATGTATAACTGGAACAAAGTTGGCCCAAGAATACTGCCTTGTCGAACACCATACCTTGTTCCAACCTCTTTGCTAGTAACACTACCCATTTATAAGCATCCGAGAGGTAATCCTTAAATATAATTAATGGTGTTTTTTTGACACCTGCATTTACCATTTTCTTAAGCGGTATGGGAACAGAAATGGTATCGAATGCGGTACTAATATTTGCTCTAAAGTCAAAAACAAAAAAGTGTTTTATCTTGGTCTTACTGAATTAAATTGTTTTATAAAATATTATTGCAAATGAGGTTGGAAGCGGTCAATGTAAAACAGTTATGTCAGATCTTAAACTGCGAAAATTGTGAGGGTCAAAAAATAATGTGGTCCAACCAGTTTTAAGGTGGCCTTACTCTAAGATTGGTTTAGTGCGAGTCGGACTACGGACTCGACAATTGTATGATATTTCTACTGATTAAAAAAGATAAACTCGTAAGAGTTTCGAGACAGAAAATTTTAGATAATAATAATAATAATAATAATAATAATGTTGTGACCGCCAATGGCCTTATAGCCAAAAGCTTCGATGAACATCTGTCGAAGCTGTCGTTGCGCGGTTGGATCAAGGGCCTGATACAAAAGGCAGTACTCCTCGATACGGCTCGCATTGTGAGGAGGTTCCTGTCTCTGGAGCCCTAACCACCGGTAGCTTGGACCCTGTTCCCGACACCGGCGGACAACTATTTTTTATATTTTTAAATGTTTTTTTTATATGTTTTTTAAAGAAATATTTGAAAATGTAAAAGATATGTATAAAAAATAAATAAATGGAATAATAATAATAATTCTTTATTGACATAAATATGATGGTATAATTTATGAAGCCTCTGACTCCCAAACTAGGCGGGCCTGTATTTCAGGAGTCAGCGCCCTCCCAAATTTATTGTAAACAATTTTTTTTTTTTTTTTTTAATTAGGTAATTTTTTTAAAAAAGTATATGAAAATAATAATTAATTAAAAATTAAAATAATAATAACGTAATTAAAATTGAAATAATAATAATATAATTAAAATTAACCATTTAAATCAACTAAAATCGTGCTGTATGTGTAATTGTGTAGTGTTGTGTATGTGTGCGTGTTTATGAATGAGTTTATGTACGTCCACAAATATAATTTGTCCTTTTTGCAAAAATGATCACGAAAGAAATTTATATTTAAATTAATTACAAATTATTTTCTCTACAGTATCGTAATCAAGAGAAAGGAGCCAGTTTTTTACTTTTAATTTACAATCGCGTAGCGACAACGGGTAAAGATTGAGGATCCTATTCATTTTATTGTAGATATGTACAGAAAGGAATGCGTTTTGTCTTCTTGCAAAAGCCGTACGACATTTGACCGATTCCAAAACATTTGGGATTGTACGTTTGTTTCGAAGCTTATTACGATCATACGGGGTGCGTACGTGCTGTTTTGTTAGTAAATGAAAAACAAAAAGCTGTCTTACAGTAAACACCCGGCATATCTCATACAAAGACTTCGTGGGGAATCTGTATGGCTTGTACAGCATAGTCTTCAGTAGTGACCGTTGTGCTCTTTCGAGGTGTAAGAGGTATGTTTTGCATGCGCCTCCCCAAACTCCTATACAGTAATCTATAACTGATTGGGCCAGTGCACAATAAACAATACGGAGAAGATCGCTGTCAGCTACGCGCCTGAGATTTTTAAAAACCCATATGAGTTTCCTAACCCTTGACGAAACCATTTCTATGTGTGGTTGCCACGTGATCCTCTCATCTATGAGAACCCCAAGGTATCGAATTGTTTTTGTATTATTCACCGCTGCGCATGAACACTGTTGAGTGAAAGGTGGTTGTGTACATGTGTGAATTCGAACAGACACATTCGGCTGTTTTATGCGAGCATTTGTGAACTGTACACAAGATGTTTTTGACAGGTTAAGAGTCAACAGGTTGTGCCGCAGCCACAAGCTGACTTTATGAAGCCCTATTTCAGCATTACGTTGGACTTCATCCCAAGTCTGTCCCTGAAATACCAGCGCTGTATCATCAGCGTAGGTAAATATTTTTCCATAATTCAGTGCCATTTGACATAGGTCGTTTATATAGATGAGGAAAAGACTGGGGCCAAGGATGCTGCCTTGTGGAACTCCGTAGGTGACTTTGGCATCTGAACTAATTGCAGTGCCTACCTTAACCTTTTGCAACCGACCTGTGAGGAAATCCTTGTAGATTTTGAGTACCGTTCCTCTAATTCCACACCTTTCCAGCTTGTCAACAAGAGCAGAAATCGAAACAGTGTCAAAAGCCTTGGCCAAATCAATAAATACTCCAACACACTTTTGCTTTTTATCTAGACAAGTTGTAACATAATCTACCAACGAGCCGACAGCTCCTTCCGTACTTTTAGCTACCCTAAATCCAAATTGTGAATCAGACAATATATTATTTTGCTCTAAAAATTTTATAAGTTGGTTATTAAGTACCTTTTCTAGTAATTTAGACAGTGCTGGCAACACAGAAATTGGTCTATAGTTTGTTACACTGTCTCGAGCTCCACTCTTATAGACAGGCGTAATAAGAGCCCTTTTAAAAACACTAGGGAAAACGCCCTGTTCTATACACAGCTTCACTATAGTAGTAAAGTGTGGGACAACGATATGTTTTGCCATTTTTAGAAATTTATTTGATATAGAGTCCCAGCCCACTGCAGAGTCGTTTTTCAGATTCATGATAAGGGATTCAATTTCTGTTTCTTCTGGTGGAAGCAGTACCATAGAATTAGGGACGCGAGGTATAATGAAATCACCGGAGAGGATTGTGGCTTGGGAGCCACTAGCACATTTAATCTTATCCGCAAGCTGTTTCCCAGCATTTGCAAAGAAATTATTCACTGCCTCGACGGACTCAGATGGGTCATTACTGTTCGTCAGTAATTCATTAGCACCAGGTTTTTGCTTGACAGTACCAGTGATTGATTTTATAGCCGACCATGTCTCTTTACCATTTTTTGCACTTTGTAAAAGATGTTTTTCATAATTTATTTTAAGTTTGCGCAACAAAGTGTTACAGAAATTCCTGTAGCGTTTGTATGTAACCTCAAGAACTGAGTTATTTGGGTTTTTTGTAGCCTTAGCATGTAATCCATCACGGTGCCGAATACATCGTACCAAACCAGGTGTAATCCAGGGTTTTATAGCTTTCTTACGATTAGAAACGATTCGGGATGTTGTGTTTGATTTAATTGCAGAAGACAAGCTATCCGTAAAAAGGGTTGCGACTTCTTCAGCATTAGCTAAAGAAGAGACAAAAGAGAAATCCATAGATTCTAATTGTTTTATGGTTGCATTAAAATCTATCTTATTAATTATGTTGGATTGTTTTATTGATTCCCGCTTACAAGATAAACTAATAAGTACAGAATCATGATCTGTAACAGTAGACTCTATGACAGTGACTATGGCTGAATTGTTTGTTTTGATCATGACGTGATCCAAGCAGTTGTTCAGTCTGGTGGGCAATGTGTGCCCAGGAAGAAGGCCTAATTCTGAAATGAGGTTTAGGTATGATGGACTATTTCTGTCATTATTATTAGGCTTTATGTCAATGTTTACGTTGTGGCGACGCACACTAAATGGTCGTGTGAAGAAGGTGCACCCTAGCGCGGCGCGTTGACTGTGCGCCTCGCCGCCCTGCGTCTGCGCACTCCCCGCCGTGGCCTGAGACGGTCGATCCGCTATCGCTCGGTCGCGGCCGCCAGTGCTTCACCTGCTACGACGGCGAATGCACGCTCGATTTTACCTCGCGCCTAACCGCTCATGCTTATATGTTTTTGCCTTATTCGAGTCTTTCTATTATTGTTGAAGTGCTTTCTCATATTGCTACAAAGTGTTCATATCTTCCACTAACCGTGCGCTGTAAAATAAACCGTACATGTACTACGCCAAAGCTATGAATAAACTTGTTATAAAAACTCGCCAGTGATCGTGTTTTTCTCAGCAACATACCATTCCTACAAGTGGCGACCCCGACAAAGGAACTGAAGAGTCACTAAAACAAGATGGACGGTGCTGGTGTAGGAAAAAAGCCTGCTGAAGGAGATGCTGGCGATATTTGGCGTGTGGGAGTCAGAGTACCGCCATTTTACCCGGATGACCCAGAACTATGGTTCGCTCAATTGGAATTTCAATTTACGCTGTCAAATGTGACCCATGACTCAACAAAATTTTATTACGCCGCGACTCAGCTGGAACATACGTACGTTACCCACGTAAAAGATATATTATGCAATCCGCCCGTGACGGGTAAGTATGAAAAGCTTAAAAGTGAGTTGATCAAGCGTCTTAGTGCATCTAAAGAAAAGAAGCTAAATCAGCTATTCCTGCACGAGGACATGGGAGATCGTAAGCCCTCGCTGTTTTTAAGGCATCTCAGGAATTTAGCTGGTCCTACGGTGACGGATGATGTTTTAACTACATTGTGGACCGGTCGCTTGCCGCACAGCTTGCAAACCGTCGTAGCTTCACAGCCCAAGCTTGCTTTGGATGACCTAGCAGAACTAGCGGACCGCGTTCATGAAATAGCACCATCATCACCTCATCACCAAGTAGCTACGACTACAGCTACAGCTGTGCCATCTACCTCCACGCGCATGGGCGAATTGGAACAGGAAATATGCGCTTTAACCAAACAAATTGCTAAACTTTCATCCTTTGTGTACAGGCAGTCACGCGCGCGTTCCAGGTCCAGGGACCGCGGTTCCCGCAGCCGCAGCTACAGCCGCAGTCAGTCGCGTAACCGGCAACCACCACCAGACCACCCTCACTGTTGGTATCATTATAACTTTGGAGCAAAGGCAAAGAAATGCAAGGAACCATGTAAGTTTAGTGCGGGAAACGATGTGGGCAGCCGGAAGTAGCGGCTAACGACTGCCCAGTCCAGACCGGCCGTTTATTTGTGACAGACCGGACCACTAAAATGCAGTTCCTCATAGACACGGGATCAGATTTATGTGTCTACCCACGTTCAGCAACTAAAGTACCTTGTTATAAAAGTAAATATGATCTCACTGCCGCAAATGGCACAACCATACATACTTACGGCCCTGTATTGCTGCATTTAAACCTAGGACTGAGGCGTGATTTTACGTGGCAATTTATCATAGCAGATGTCTCCAAACCAATCATAGGTGTTGATTTTTTAAGCTATTATAATATTCTTGTGGATTGTAGAAACCAGCGCCTGATAGATGGTAAAACGTCACTGTCGATAGCTGTGCCGAAGCAAAGCATACCAGAGACCATCGTGTCCATCAAGACTGTTACTGGAGAATCGCAGTACCACGATATACTTCGCGAGTTCCCTGAGGTGACGCGACCTACTGGAGTGGTACGTGCCATTAAGCACAATACAGTTCACCATATTAACACTACGCCAGGCCCTCCTGTTGCCTTCAGACCGCGACGCTTGGATCCCGTTCGACTTAAAGCAGCGAAGAAGGAGTTCGATGAGATGTTAGCCAATGGAACAGCTAAGCGTTCGGAAAGCTGTTGGTCTTCGCCCTTACATATGGTCAAGAAAAAGGATGACGGCTGGAGACCCTGTGGAGATTACAGAGCACTCAACGCAAGGACTATTCCAGACAGGTATCCAGTTCGTCACATACAGGACTTCTCACACCAATTGTCAGGCTGCACAATCTTCTCTACAATAGATTTGGTTAAAGCTTATAACCAGATCCCGGTCAATCCAGAAGACATCAAGAAGACTGCAATAACGACACCTTTCGGACTATTCGAGTTCGATTTCATGACGTTTGGTCTAAGGAATGCTGCCCAAACATTTCAGAGATTCATAGACGAAGTACTGCACGGTCTAGAAGAATTTACTTACGGATATTGCGACGATATTTTAATCTTCTCTTCTTCAGAAGAAAGTCACAAGGACCATCTAAGGCAAGTTCTGAAGCGTCTTGCAAATTACGGCGTTCTCATCAACACATCCAAATGTGTTCTGGGAAAACCAGAACTAAGTTTTCTAGGATACAAAATATCCGCATCTGGTACTCGACCCATGGAGAAGAAGGTACAAGCTATAATGGACTATCCAATACCGAAAACTGTCAAGGAGTTAAGAAGGTTTTTAGGAATGCTTAATTTCTACCGTCGTTTCATACCAAAAGCAGCAAAATGTCAAGCACCGCTAAATTCACTACTGGAAGGTACAAACGTCAAGGGTTCACATCCTGTCCATATGACTCAGGAATTATTAAATGCGTTTGAAGAATGTAAAAAGTCGCTGTCAAACTACACGCTTTTAGCACACCCAGATCCAAACGCTGAACTAAGCATCGCTACGGATGCATCAGATGTTGCGATCGGCGCGGTTTTGCAGCAAAAGAAGAATGGCAATTGGGAACCTTTAGCGTTCTTCTCTAAAAAACTCGCGCCGCCTCAGAAAAAACACAGCCCATTCGATAGGGAATTGCTAGCCATGTACGAAGCAATTCGGTATTTCCGGCATATGGTCGAGGCCCGTGATTTCTCCGTCATAACCGACCATAAGCCACTTACACATGCATTCAGAGCTAACAATGAGAAACACTCGCCGAGGCAGTTCAGACATCTGGAATTTGTGGCACAATTCACAACCGACATTCGCTATATACCTGGAAAACTGAACGTTGTCGCAGATGCCTTGTCAAGAATCGAGGAAGTCACTCAAGGCATTGACTATCGCGCTCTGGCAAAATCACAAAATGACGATCCAGAACTACAAAGTCTGCTGGAAAAAGGATGTTCGCTCAAACTAGAAAAAGTCAATGTGCCAGGAACATCTATTGAAATCTTTTGTGACGTATCATCTCAGCCACCACGACCATATATAACGCCAGGTTTTCGAAAACAAGTCTTCGACTCTCTTCATAATTTGAGTCACCCTGGAAGAACAACTACAGTACGACTGGTCACGCAGAGGTATGTGTGGCCAGGGATTCGAAAACACTGTAGGGAGTGGTCTCGCAAATGCCTTAAATGCCAAGGCACCAAAATAACTCGACACACCTCCTCTCCAATTTCCTCATTCCTACCTCCTTCATCCAGGTTCGCCCATATCCATCTCGACATTGTCGGACCCTTAATAATTTCTTCTGATTTCAGGTACTGCCTCACTGTCATTGACAGGTTCACGCGATGGCCTGAGGCGTACCCCATCAGAGACATCACCGCAGAGACGTGTGCAGCCACGCTCGTCTCCGGCTGGATCGCCAGATTCGGCTGTCCACTGAAGATAACAACAGACCGTGGACGGCAGTTCGAGTCTCACCTCTTCAGAGCCATCACTGCAATGGTTGGTGCACAGCACTTTCATACGACCGCCTATCACCCTGCAGCCAACGGCATGATCGAGCGACTGCACAGGCAATTAAAGGCAGCCATCATGTGTCATTCAACGACGCAATGGACAGAGGTTCTTCCGTTAGTACTTCTAGGCATCAGAAGTGCCTGGAAAGCAGACATCCAGGCGTCACCAGCAGACCTGGTCTACGGCGAGCCACTACGTTTACCAGGCCAGTTCCTTGCACCCACAGATGACCACAGTACAGCTGACGTCACTGATCTAGCAACGCGTCTACGGAATCACATGAACAAGCTCACTCCAAAGCCTGCATCATGGCATCGAAAAGGTCCCTTCTACATACCTCGCAGTCTCGATAATTCCTCTCATGTATTCTTGCGGCAGGATTACGTCCGAAGACCGCTGGAACCTCCGTATGCTGGACCTTACAGAGTTGTAGAAAAACATCCAAAATACTACAAAATTGATGTACGTGGGAAGGAGATGACGGTGAGCGTGGACCGGCTGAAACCAGCATATCTCTCGCGAGAAGACGAACTCACTTCTTCGTCGACAGCATCTGAGTCGCCTACTGGAACATCAAGCTCCAGAGTAGAAGCAGAGAAGAGGACGAGAAGTGGACGACGTGTGCGCTTCCCTGACTATTATCGCCCGCAGTAGCGGTCTCAGCGGGGGAGTACTGTGGCGACGCACACTAAATGGTCGTGTGAAGAAGGTGCACCCTAGCGCGGCGCGTTGACTGTGCGCCTCGCCGCCCTGCGTCTGCGCACTCCCCGCCGTGGCCTGAGACGGTCGATCCGCTATCGCTCGGTCGCGGCCGCCAGTGCTTCACCTGCTACGACGGCGAATGCACGCTCGATTTTACCTCGCGCCTAACCGCTCATGCTTATATGTTTTTGCCTTATTCGAGTCTTTCTATTATTGTTGAAGTGCTTTCTCATATTGCTACAAAGTGTTCATATCTTCCACTAACCGTGCGCTGTAAAATAAACCGTACATGTACTACGCCAAAGCTATGAATAAACTTGTTATAAAAACTCGCCAGTGATCGTGTTTTTCTCAGCAACATACCATTCCTACAACGTCTCCAATGACAATAATATTATTGCACGTAGCAGGTCGAAGTATACTGTCAATACTATTCAGAAAATTGTCGATGCAATAAATGGATGGAGATCTATACGTAGCTAAAATTTTAATATCATTGTCAATGTTAAGCAGCAGAAAATTTCCTCCTACGGGATCTGGTTCCTCCACAGTGCACTTTATATTATTAGTTACATAAATGACAATGCCATCATTTTTGCTTAAACTTTTCTTAGAAAAGAAACACGAGTAATTGTCTAAGAGTGGTGGTGGTTTGTGCTCGTTTAACCAGCATTCGGTTAAAATTATTATGTCTGGTTTGAACGTAAGTCTAGATAAATGAACAACAAAACCATCCATATTTTTATAGATGCTGCGAATGTTTTGTGAGATTACAGTCAATGCCTTCGAAGATTCGATTAAAATCCCACATGTTTCCGGGTCACATTTATATGACTTAGCCACTGAAACATCATCAATATCCTTAGCTATGGTATTTATGGTAGCCATTGAAAAGGCGTATGTAAAAGAAGTCGCAACTTTTGGCTTGAGTGTTCTGTTGTAACTAATTTTGTGTTATTTGTTATAAGTAAGACGAGAAAATATATATATGATTGATAAAGATGATATCTCGTTAAAAACATTTCGCTTATATGAAACTGAACCCGTGATTCTTTGCGAAAATTTAAATATTTGTAGTAGCTCAAAGTGTGTTCTTGATGTACGACACGCAGGAAACCAAGAAATGTAGACAAATGTAGAGGAGCTCGTGGTTTAATGAACAGTTGCATGGGTCGACCAACCAAGTTAAACACCGCTATCCAAGGTCGGTACGTGGATGGATGGTCATCCATTATGTGCTTATATTGTACGTGTTGTCACTAGTATATTTTTGGCGGTCGTTACGGATAGTCAAAAATCTGACACCAGTCTTGCCAGTGGCTATCATGTGTGTATTCAGTCACTGGATTGTGGAGGTCAAATACGTAGCCGCTTCAGAAAAAACTGGTGAATATGCATGTGGTTAGACTGGATGCCGACTCCAATATCGTTGGGCAAAGGTTAGGCAGACTGAAGAGCGGGCGAAGAGAGTATGTCTAACTTTTGCCTCGTGTAAAATCATAATGTCATAACCAGACTTAAAGTACAGAACCAAATTTTTATGATACTGTGATATCAAAGGAAATACAGCTTTTAGCATGCGGGTTCGGTTGACAAATGTACTTTTAAAGGAATATGCAAAATAATAGGTTTTGAATTTGATGCGCTAGAGTCGATTGAGAGGCGAGCCAAGAGGATCATCGGCAATGATGCACTTGTTGAGTCGAAGCTCCAAAGCCTTGGTCATCGTCGCCGAGTTGCTAGCCTGTCGGTTTTCTATCGTTTACATTTCGGGGAGTGTGCACTGGAATTGCACAATCTAATTCCGCCAAGTCCATTCCATCATCGGACCACTAGACGTACGGCGTTGCGCCACCGGTACATGGTAGACATCCCACCCATACGCACAAAACGTTTTAAGAACACATTTATTATGCGTACAGCCTAGGAGTGGATTTCCTTGCCGGAGTCTGTGTTTCCAGTTAGCTACAACTTAGGGGTCTTTAAGTCAAGAGTGAATAGGCTATTTCTAGGCAAGCATGCTCCATCGTCGACCACATCATCGCTTGCCATCGGGTAGCAGCTACTGTGTTTTTGACAAATCTTGATCTTGCTTCAATTTTCATTGCAAACACTGGTTCTAAGTCTTACGTTACTTTGAAAACGTTGATAGTTTTATCGATACCCAAGATTTTATTTTGCTTAAAATCTTAATCGATCGTTGTCTCCGCGGTAGTTATCCTGACGGTTGGATCGATCCTGGCGGGACTTTTACCGTCAGATAGCTAATGTTATGAAGAGTAACAACTTAGGGTACTGTTTTTTTTTGACAAAGGTGCGAACAAAAGCAGTTATTAAAATAGCCTATCAACTGCAGTTAGTGTTGCAGGCATGTTCATTGTTTATTGTGCATACAATGTTGTATTCACCCTTGCTCTAATGGAATCATAAAACTTAGGGTAAACGGGCGCAAACGTAAAAATTAATTGACTTGCCTTACCTGTACTTCGCAAAGTTGGTCCACAGTGTAGTAAACTTGATAATAAACTTCTCTTCGGCAATTACCAGCGAGGTGACGCTGCTGAATAAGTAGAATAATTCATCGGCATGTGTCGCTCCATTGGATTCGTAGAACCCATACATTATCTTAGCTTTATTTAACCACCCATCGTAATTGAATTTGTAAGCATACACAGGCTCGTTTAATGTCTGTAAAAATAGATCTATGGTAGCTTTCATAGGATAAGTATTGCAGCGTCACCTTCGAAACGTGCCAGCTTTTCCAACGAAGAATTTTCTTCTGTAATGTTTTTACCAGCCATGTACAGCTCGTTTAATCTATTAGCTCTTTTCACCTTTTCATCATTAGAAGGGAAAGTCAGATCTCTCGGTATCGCGTTATAGAAATCTATCTTAGCTAGTCTAGTATTGTTCTCTTGACTCTAAAAATATAAACCTTCTTCGCTATTGAAGCCAATGATTACAGGGACCTTGTTATATTTGCCCTGTGAAATCATATTGTAAGGACTGTCCGACAAAAATGGTTCGACTCCATGAATTTACTTTTCAATACAGGGCACAAAAACGAATTCTGCTAAAACGACATCACCTTCCTTTCTAGGTAAATTATAGCTCAACAGAGTATCAGCAGTCATATTGTTGAATAAATAGTAAATTTCCTTGGGGTCGGTGGTGGTATGACCCATTTGTTGGGCGAGTAGACTAGCTGCCTCTAACGGTTGAAATTGTAAAGCCCAAAAAGCTAAGGCCGAGCCACTTTGCATGATAGCTTTGTTGAACAGTCCTTTAGACATTGGAGAGATCAAATGATAAGAAACTGAAGCTGATCCAATGCTTGATCCAAAGATGGTCACGTTGTCAGGATCTCCTCCGAACACTTTTATATTTCTCTTCACCCACTTGAGCGCTTGCACTTGATCTTTCAGACCAACATTACCGGCGCTTCTTTGATGCCTAGACATAAGAAACCAAGAAGGTCCGCCCCGTAGTTGAAGGTGACTAATTAGTAATAGTAATTTTTTCTGATTGACTGAATTCTTAACAATTCAAAATTTTGACAGGTTTTCAGGCAAAAGTAGAATTTATGAAATATTCACCTTCAAATGCTTAATTCAGAAACCTAGGGATAGTAATGAAGCCCTACGGTTTTGCTGACATCTCTTTGAGGCGCGCATGGAACACTACACGCTATCAACGACTCGAGCTCGGTCCATCGCTTGTCGTCCATAACTGCGTGCCTTCGGTCGCCTGGAATCGCTCTGCAACTCCCAACCCAAAACCTAGAACGTCTTTTGTGGCGGCGGTGGCGGGGCGTGAGGATGTACGTTCCCTCACGGTTGCGGCCATCTCCTTCGCTAACATTATTGCTTCGCAGAAGGAGGTGACCATATCCCATTCCCTCTCGCTCGGACCATTATGGCCTAAATCAGGGTTCGGCGGGAGAGGTCGTCGCTGCCGATCGCCTCCACTTGGACGCGGTGCAGGCTGTATTGTGCTCAGCCCAATTACGACACACCTCCACCGTATGTTCTACCGTGCCCTCCGTACGGTCCGCACAATGATTGTCACCCGGGCGTTTTTTCCGCCCGAATCCGAAACAGGGTCATCCCGAACTTACCATGCGCGGTGAGGACCTGGGTATTTTATGATGCGTCGATAATTTTACTGTAATTGTGTTATTTAGATCTGCAGGTGCTCTAAAATATGAAGTGGGGGACCACTCGTTTGCTTGTTATTTGTGTTGGTTGGATCTGTATCTTACCAATAAACTTTTGTATCATACTTTAAACTGTTGTGGAAACACAAAGTTTAATTGTGGGTACACCACCTAGCTATGAAGGTACTTATGGCTCTAACATTAATTAAACTCACTGTAGAAACTCAGTATTTATAGATTGTCAATAATTCTCAATCTGCACAATATATGAAATGGAATCTTGAATAAGACTAGTGAAAGTAGGGGCCCCTAGCGAATAAAACGATGAGTGTTTGGACTTTAAATACAGGTACGACATTATGATTGTGAATGAACCTAAGATTTTCTTAATTGGATATTTATTAAGACGTCTGAGGACCCAATAATGAGCTATTTATATACGTTAAGAAGCTTATTGGCTTTAATAACCTCTTTGAGACGATAGCATTAGAAAAAAAATGGGATTACTATTTTATTTACTCGTTTAAATCCAGTTCTGATGATGGTATCTATGAGGAATTGAGTGAAATCTGCAAACATTATACACACACAACATACATATGTAAAGTCTGAAAACAAACTTGTTATTTTTATAAGCATACATTTGTAGATTTGATATTTTTATCAACTAGTGTAATATTATTTGGTGAAGTGGAACTGATGAAGAAGACCACTTAATATTTGGCTATATAAGTATTACTCACGAAAAAAACATTAAACGAATCGCGATTAAGATAGTCAAGTGGTACCGTCGAAGTGATCTGATGGTGGAACCAGAAGGTCCTTTTTTACTTGGAAGACGTTTCCATTTTGTTTTAAAAAGGTTTTACACTCATTTATTTATTTATTTATTTATGGTGCTGCATTTGTAATTTAATCTTGGAAAGTTAACGGACAGGGATTTTGAGCATGTTGCGGGTTCTAAATTCTGTGATTGATATTCAGAACAAAAAAAAACATTTAGCTGTACTTGGAGAGTCATTATTTTACAGCAGACAGTCAGTAATTCAACACGCAAATTATTATCAATATTCTGATTGCTAATTAAATAAAGCTTAATTAATATAAGTACCTATGTATATTGCTGAATGTAATTTTCATTTACTTTTGTAGATATATTAATAGACACAATATACATATTAAGCAAAGCGTAAAAAAGAGGGGATTACCTGATGGGGGGTTATTGACCGGATGCCGTAATAGCTGGCCCGTCTTTTGTAGTTCTTTAGTAGGTTGGTATTAGGTTATTAATTGTAAATGAGAACGCGTTACGGGTTTATTCTAATACACGGACATGTTTTGGCGAATTGTTATGATGTTGACAACCAAGATGTGAGACTCTGTCTTGGTATTACTATTACGTGTTTCTGGTTTAAAAAACATTGTTAGGTCAATACCGGCTGGGCTGGGCGATCGTTCGAAAGATTTACCGTGGCACTGGGTCTGGAACGCAAAGGGTAATTAAAGGAACCCAGGTGGCTTTTAGCTTGTAAAAGTCTGCCACTCCCGCTAGCTCCAACCAGAGACTTCTCTCAGTTATTTGATGATTTCTCACTTTTCTCTATATTTAGCCCATTGGTCATGTCGTTAAATTAAAATTGTAAATACCTATTTAGTTTTCCTTTTTTATAAGGTCAGTTTTAATACATAGAAAATATTTTATATTTAGCTCGAGTGATTTAATATTTATTTTGCTAATCTATATTCATCCAATTTAGTTCATTATACCCCCGAGCGAACGCCGGCGTTCACTCGGTCATTGTCTTTCTATTGTCTCTAATTACGCTACTCAATAGGTGAGACTGGATGAGGACAATACTAGAGATGTGTCATCTATGACTGGCCGACTAGCTGATTAGTCAGTTGTAAAGAGGCCGACTAATCGGTCGACTAGTCGACCAAAATGATGACAGTTTTGGAGGTATTCGGAAGTTTCTTTGACGCTTCGTTTACATCTGATTCTTGTGCAAGTCGTAACCACCGCGTGCTGTCTGCGAGATTGTTGGAACATGTTTTGTTTACTTCGTATCGTTTCTTGATTTTTACTTTTGCACAATATGTCAAAGCGGTAATTTTGTGTTAAATATGAAGAAAATATTATTTTTGTTCATTAAAGCGAATGAGCTCAATAATTTAATCATGTCAAAAAGAAAGTCTCGTGTAAGGAATTTTTTGGATAATGGTTCCTCCAAAGTCAAATGTAAGCAGTGCTAAATGATTATTTCTTGTGGTGGGCACTGAACAATAGCAAATAATTATGTACTATGAGTACGAACAACCATGTCCAATACCGACATCCAACCCTGATATTCCAGGTTTTATGATCATGAATTCTTCTTATATAGGTATATTTTATTGAGAAATACATACAAGACAAGAAGACGGATAGTCAGCCCTCTTTGCCGGATAGTAACTGTGAGTGGCCGGATACTTGGCTTTACCAACTAGTCGGTGAATAGTCGGCACATCACTAATTAAACTATTATACAAATTACGCTATCGTTGGTTCACACGCAAATACAAATGTAATCAATTGACTATCAACCTTGCACCTACGTAATATGATGCAAATCAGATTGCTTGACTATTGACAACAAACATGATCTGTGATTTACTTACGCAAAATGATAACACTTTTTTCATAAAGCTTCCCACACTGAAAATTTACACTTGTAATTTCCAGCATATAGTTTTTTTAATAGTTTTTTTTCTGTTATTTTTTTTAAATATTATAACAACTTTCACCGTTACTCGGACGCGTATGCCCATGCGGCTGTTCATTGAGATTCGATATAATATCGATATGTAACTCGTTTATGTGATCATTCTTTTTCTGTACCATATATATATTTTAATTGTTATAAACTAGTGCTTGACTGCTATCCCACCTGATGGTATGTAGTGATGCAATCGTTGATGGTTTTTTTTTTTTTTTTTTTTCGTGTGGGAAAATCATCTCATGACATCCCCCGCTCTTGGGCGGAGCGGGAGATAGTGTCAGACTTTTACTGACTAAAAACCCACTCCTGTTCCTTCTTTGCCATTTGTTTTCCAGGGCCCCGGGGATCTCTTTCGCATCACCCATGGCCCCAGTAGGCTTCGACCCTGTTGGGCCCCTACGGTTGCTGACATCTCCTTGAGGCGCGCGTGGAACACTACGCGCCGTCGACGACTTGGGCTCGGTCCGGACGGTTACCGGACGATCGGACGGCGAGCCACCCATTGCTCGCCGTCCGCAAGCCCGCGCCTACGGTGGCCGGAAATCGGGATCGGAATCCCGGCGGCGGTTGGGGCGTAAGGACCGTTGCCGTTGCCTCACGCGATCGGCCGCCTCCTTTGCTAGCATTACTGCTTCGCAGAAGGAGGCGACCGCCTGCCACTCCTCCTCGCTCCGGACCATGGCCTGTACCAAGGCCCGGCGCGAGAGATCGCTGCCGCCGATCGCCCTCACGAGGACACGACGGTGCTCTGCCCAAGCGGGGCACACCTCTACCGTGTGCTCCACCGTGTCATCCGGGCGGTCCACACAATGGTGGCACCCGGGCGTCTCTTCTGCACGGATCCGGTACAGGAACTTCCCAAACTTACCATGTCCGGTGAGGACCTGCGTCATGCGGTAAGTAAGGACGCCGTGAGGTCTTTCCAGCCACTCCTCAAAGAGGGGACTTATCGCCATAATTAAGGCGTGCCCAGCACTGGGTTGCGACAGTCGCCGTCGCCATTCCACCATGAGATCCCGCTGGAAGTTTTTCCGCCATGCCGCTACTTGGCGCGGCAGCGGAGTTTCGCCCCGGCGTTGCATCTCCATGCGCAGATCATGCATACGTGCAAGGTCTTTTGCCTGCAATTCCCACGGTGGTTGGTTAGCGAGGAGGCATGCTGCTTCGCGGGAAATCGTGCGGTATCCCCGCACCATCCGGATGGCCATGACCCTCTGGCTTGCGTTCAGCTTGGCTGCCGGTCGCTTTCGAAGAGACGGCGCCCATACCGGTGCCCCGTAAAGGGCCATGGACCGAACGATTCCTGCATATAGCCTCCGGCAGGAGGCGTCTGGACCCCCAGTCGTTGATGGTGAGGCGTACTAGTTTATTAAGAGCCTATTCACTCTAGCCTTGAAGACGCCTAAGTTATAATCGGACGGGGAGACCGCAGCAGGTAATTTGTTCCAGTTCTTCGATGTACGCGGTATAAACGACGAGTCGAAACGCTTGACTGACTGTAGGGTCCTGTTACTGAAGAATAATTCCAATCTGTGGTTTGAACTGACTTCTAATCTGTAGTTTTGACTCTGAGGGCGAAGACCAGCATTTGCTCGCTGCGTCTGCGTGTCGTCGAGTTTCAGACTTGAATAGTTTCAACGGTTCAGGTTTCCTGATGATGCCTATATTTTGCCGAAAGTCGGTATGGTTATAGTGGTTGGTAGTTGACCTCGAAAAGGCATACGACCGGGTGCGGCCTCGTGAGGTTTTGTGAAGGAGCAAAGTGTGCTTGGTATGTGCAGTTGATCCGAGCGATGTAAGTACAGGCGATGCAGTACCCAAGTCCCGTCTACAGTGTGTACTACTGGCAGCTTCAAAGTGGCTGTCGGTTTGCATCAAGACTCGAACCTCTTCTTCTTCCTGAAGATAATAATTGATGCTCTGACGACGGAAACCCAGGAAAAGGCTACCTGGTGCATGATGTTTGCCGATGACATTGTGCTAGTTACCGAGGGTGGTTTAATAGAGGTCCAGAACAGACTAGAGGTATGGTGGCACAGACTGGAGAGCGATGGCTTAAAATGGAGCAAAGCCACTACCGAATACGATATCAGTGGTCTGTCCAGTGCTGTTCTTTTAACTCACTTCGGAACGCCCAGAATATCGATTTGCTCCGGCTTTTGGTACCTCGGATCTTTTGTCCAAAGTGATAGTGAGGTAAACATAGATGTAACGCTTTTTTAATTTAATCTTTTTGAATAAATCAATCAATCAAGGTCACAAGGTTAAATGGGTAAAATTTGTCATAAGACGTGTAAAATACTGTAAAGATCAGAATGTTGAGCCGTGAAAAGTCGGACGAAAAAAATTGCATGTAGCGGAGATGGATGTGTGATGAGAATGGATAGATTGAGAAATGATTATATTAAAGAAAGTTTGAAAGTGGCGTCAATGATTGAAAAGTTAAAAGTAAATCTTTTGTCTTGGTATGGTCATTTGAAGAGGAAGGATGAAGCGCATGTTATTGAAAGAGTTATGAGTATATGGAAAGCGGCGAAAGAAAATATGAATGTATTATTTGAGGAGTGATATGAAAGAAAAGAAATGTAAGTGATAGCATGACGAGAAAAAATGGAAGAAAAAATCATGTTGCTCCGACACAAAATAACAGGCTACAAGGGAAGGAAGATGATAATGAAGTACTAGGTATGGCAGAGGGCAGCAGGCTGCGTGATTGTTCGAAAGAGACATCGCGATCCTCGACTGCCAAGGGCAAATGCAGGAACACAGATGAGTTTTAGTCAGTAATAGTCTGACACCCCCTCTTGTTCCACCCAGAGCGGGAGAGGGTAATTGATGATGGATTATCACCCAAAAAAAAAGTTATGAGAGCAGTGTACTTCTGAGTGTCTGGAACGAAAATTATCACAAAATTTATGTGATAAATAGTAAAACAAGCGAAAACTGCTACGATAGTCCACCATACCAACTCATACCAATACCACCACACCAGTAGTAGACCATTCAATCAACCAACCACAGTAACTTAGTGATTATTTCCGATCTTGAACATTTAATAGACTGGAAATAAAAGTACTTAGGTACATATTGCACCGTGGTACCGATCTAAAAATATCACGCTCACATTTTAATATACACTCATAAGCACAGGAGAGGGTATTCGAACATTGAGATTTATTGTTGGTACCTACCAATTGTCATTTGAATGAACTAGCTAGACATATAATGCGTTCCAAATAAGAATAGGATCGATTGTCATGTTGTGACGTCACGTCATACTGTCAAATCGCAAGAAATTGGCCAAAATTGAAGAACTCAGAGATGAGCAAAATTGAAGAACTGGATTCTGATTAAACTATTTTCGTTCACAGTTCGTAAATAAATTAAATTTAAAAAAAATATTGTTTTGCTCACCATAATAATTCTTCGATTTGACAGTATGACGTGACGTCACTAGCTAGCAATCGATCCTATTCTTATTTGGAACGCATTGTACAAGGTATTATATTGTATCAAAAAATAAGAAATATACGTTCAGGCGTTGAAATACTACATCGATGTCATCTTCTTGGGAAAGGAAAACCCGGTGTCCTGGAACGTAAGGCAAAGAAGGAACTAGATGTGGACTTTAGTCAGTAAAAGTCTGAAATACTTTCGCGCGCTCCGCCCTATAGTGGGAGTAGTCATTGGATGATTTCCCACCTAAAGAAAACATCGATGTCATCTTAGAAATATCATTGCCACATATAGATAATACTAGCTTCTGCGAGCAGCTTCGCCTGCGTGATAGTACTAACTTTGGATCCTCGTATTCCCTTATGGGGTGAATATTGGAAAATCCTGTTATCGCGTACATCGAAGGACTGGAACAATTAGTCTGCTGCGGTCTTCCCATCCGATTATAATTTAGCTATTTTCAAAGCTAGAGTGAATAGGCTCTTAATAAACTAGTGCACCTCGCCGTCAACGATTGCATCACTGCTTACCATCAGGTGGGATCGCAGTCAAGGGACGGGGTGTTACTTATTTATTTTTAAAGAAAGCTTACAGGCTAATAACAATTATAATTTTTTACATAAGTAATGAAAATTGCTAATAACAAGCTTCCACATATATATATCTAGCTACAGCCAAACTCCAACTTTCTAACTCCGGGCAGCTATTTCTAATGGATAAACCCAATGACCCTTGTTACCCGACCAGGGTATAGATTCCAGGACTCCGCGCTCAGCGATCACGCTGTCCAACGAGACAGTAAAACTGACCTAATTAAAGGGCGAGTTAACTAAATGCAACAGAATTAAGATCATGTTCCAATACAGTTACAATAAGTCAACTCTCCCCACAGTGCTACATGTTATGAAACAGGCACTAAACATATTATAAGCGGCACTTCTCCAGTACTCAAGTGTTCCAGTGGCATCAAGTCGTTGCTATAATATCTATGTGGCGGTAAGTCGTAAACTACGACATTACTACAGCTGTCCGGCTTGTGAGATGTCACTTGTTTATTACGCTTTCCACATGGGTGCACATTTAACGGTCTTATTGATTCATTAAGTTAAGTTATTTAGCGGACAAATAATCGACAAATGGAAAGCATGGCAATGTATATGTTTAGTGTTAGTCGCCAAAACAGTCTGTACAGTCAAACGGAGTGAATAAGAACACAGGGATGAGTAGGAACAAAAGTTTGTAGAGGATCTTCGCATTAATTAACAATTTTTCCCGGCATTTAAGTCCTCCTATTTATTCATTAATTGTAATAAAAACGGATGCTATGATAGAAATCAATTATATAAATATATACCAATGTGGAAAAACCTAACTAAAGTTTTGTTACTATTCACCCCTGCGTTCCTATTCACCCCGTTTGACGGTACCGATGATAGTATTGCTATCTAAAAGAACAGTTCTAGAAAAGTGACTTTTGCCAAATACTATGTTATTTTTTTTAACCACAATGTATCAACTGCTAATAATGAATTAATTTGGTAAGTTCAAAAGTTATGGTGATTTTTTAAAGTTATGTAGTCAAACGTGGTGATTAGGAACGCAGGGGTGAAGAAGGAACAGGAGTGGGTTTTTAGTCAGTAAAAGTCTGGGCTCTCTTGGGCGGGCCAGGAGGCCGTGTCAAACTTTTAGTGACTAAAAACCCACCCCTGTTCCTTCGTTGCCTTTCGTACCAGGGCCGAGTCTTCCTTTCAGAATCAGACCCTTGGCCCCAGTAGGCTTCGACCCTGATGGACCCTATAGTTGCTGACATCTCCTTGAGGTGCGCGTGAAACAGTACGCGCCGTCGATGACTTGGGCTCGGTTCGGACGGTTATCGGACGGTCGGACGGCGAGCTACCTATTGCTCGCCGTCCGCAAGCATCCCGCGCTAGGCTAGGTAATCGGAATCGGGATCCCGGCGGCGGTGGGGGCGTGAGGACCGTTGCCTCACGCGATCGGCCGCCTCCTTTGCTAACATTACTGCTGCGCAGAAGGAGGCGACCGCTTGCCACACCTCTTCGCTCCGAACCATGGCCTGTACCAAGGCCCGGCGCCCCCACGAGAACATGGCGTTGCTCTGCCCAAGCGGGGCACACCTCCACCGTATGCTCCACCGTGTCCTCCGGGCGGTCCGTGCACTCCGATATCACCGGGTGCCCTTGTAGAACATCGGGTATGACTACGTGCTGCGCTACGGTGACCTCCCTGACGGGTGGTCTGTTACGCAGACGACACGCTGGTCCTGGCGCAGGGAGAGTCATACCAGGCGGCGGTCGAATTAGCGACACGCGGGGTTGCGATAGTGGTTGATAGGATCCAGCAGTTGGGATTCGAAGTGGCGCTGCACAAGTCCGAGGCCATGTGTTTCAATGGCCCTCGGAGCGCGCCGCCTCGGCGTTCCTAATTAACGGTAGGAGGAGTTCACATCGGCGTCGGGTCGACGATGAAGTACCTGGGACTTGTCCTGGGGCTGCCCTCAAGCGGCTTCTGCCCAACCTCAGTGGTCCAGACGTCTCCTGCCGGAGGCTCCATGGCCCTTTATGGGGGGCCGGTGTGGGCGCCGTCACTGCGAAAGTGACCGGCGGCCCAGCTGAACGCGTACCAGAGGGTTATGGCCATACGGATGGTGCGAGGATACTGGACGATTTTCCGCAAAGCGGCGAGCTTCCTTGCTGGCCTGGCTTGCAGTCCCTGCAAGCATGCACGATTTGTGCGTGGAGATGCAACGCCGGGGCGAAACTCCGCTACCGTGACAAGTTGCGGCATGGTAGACAGAGCTCCGGCGGGACCTCATGGTGGAATGGCGACAGCGACTATGGCAACCCAGTGCTGCGCACGCCATAATTGTGGCGGTAAGTCTCCTCTTTGAGGAGTGGCTGGAAAGGCAACACGGCGTCCTTACCTTCCGCATGACGCAGATTTTTTTTTATCTTGGGAGTATATTCCCCTGCCACCGGGATCCCTAACCCGATTTCCGGCCACCGTAGTCGCGGGCTTGCGGACGGCGAGTAATGGGTAGCTCTCCGTCCGATCGTCCGGTAACTGTCCGGGTCTGTCCGGACCCACGACCAGTCGTCGACGGCGCGTAATGTTTCACACGCGCCTCACAGGAGATCGACCCTGCTGGAGATGTCAGCAAACCGTGGGCCCCAACGGTCGAAACCTACTGGAGCCAAGGGTCTGCGTCTGAAAGGAAGACTCGGCCCTTGTATGAAAGACAATGAAGGAACAGGAGTGAGTTTTTAGTCAATAAAAGTCTGACACATACTCCAGCTCCGCCCAAGAGCAGGGGATGTAATTGGATGATATTGCCACCGAAAAAAAAAATGTTTCCTCGGCTCAATTTTCCAATATCACGCGAGCGATGACACTGGCAGAAGCAAATGGATTATACATTTCTATAGATGAATTTATATCCGGACAAACATTATCATAAAAGTATGATGCGATGTACTAAGAGGAAGGTTTGCTAATGCTCATATCAATGGATTTAAAGCCATCGTAAAAACTCACGTAGCATCCATGTTGCGCAGTGCGTGGGAGTGGCAACAGCATTCTGAGGGTCATTAGTGATAAGTCGTGTTGCGCCACTGGGAGCATGTACACTGTTAGTATGTCTTTTACTAACATAGTTATTAAGAGGTGTGATTACCAACATATTTTGGATCACGGTCTGGAATAAAGTTAGTTCGAAGTTGAGCCAACCAATAAAAATATGACAACAAAAACAAATTCTAAATATTTAAACATCTAGACATTTTAAATGTTTATTTATTTATGAGAATTTTGTCCTTGTGATGAGCTGTATTTAATAAAAAAAACTATTAAATAAGTAAGTAATGAAGCTACTGTCGTTTTTTCTGACGGTACTTTACACAACAGGTGTACAGCACATCGCTATCATCGTAGTCACAGGCACGGACAGTCAAGGGCACGTACGAAAAAGAAACAAATCACATTAGAAAGTAAAAAAAAAACTTAAAATAAATGCAATTTAATTGTTAAAACAATACGTACATTTTTGTATAACAAAATAATTAAGAGACTTAAAATGAAATATTATCAGGGAAAACGAATTGAGGATAAAGGAGAGATAGTTTAGAAGTATCTGGAACAGAGAGTAAAGCTCCACATACCTCCGTCGAAAAGGGTGGATCCTCCGACCAGACGGGTGTTATGTCTGGTGGGCTACTGCCCGATAAATGTTTACGGGCTGTTCTATATGTTCCAATCGCGCGGAGAACTTTAATTGCGCGATGCAGGACTAGTTGTTATGTGACGCCATAGATGTCGCTACAATAGAAAATAACAAAATAAATATGCAACACAAAAACTAATAAAATATTCGCTCAGACAGATTTTAATTTATAGAGGAGTCAAAAGTGGGTCGCAATGGTTCGTGTAGTAGGTATACACTTTTTCTTTGCGATCTTGGCTGACCCAGTGCCGTGAGTCTAGAGTCCTTCGTATATAATTTAAGATGTTTTGTTTTTATCCGTATTTTTTATACTATACTATACTATACTATACTATACTATACTATACTATACTATACTATACTATACTATACTATACTATACTATACTATACTATACTATACAAAATATGATATTTTTTCTTTATAACCCAACTTTTTCTACCGACAACGGGAAAATTCCCTCTACGTGCACAAACTATTAAATAAATAAATAAATATTAGCCTTTGTAAATAATCATATTAATCAATCTATGTTCTTCCGCCTACATTTGCGAATAAATAATTTTTTAGATAAGAAATAAATTCCCAATGTAGGCCACTGATATCAGAGATAAATGTTATGAAATCTAAACTGTGAATATAAACTTATATGTCGCTGTAGATAGCGTTTAATGTTGCGGATACATTGCGAATGTGGTGATCTCTAGAATATTCTCAGTTCATACGTCAGATTTATTTGGATTACTTTACAAATTATAAACCGGCCAAGTGCGAGTTGGACTTGCGCACGAAGGGTTTCCGTACTGCCCGTAGCAACAAACGGCAAAAAAATCTTGTTTTGTTGTGTGGGAGCCTCACTTAAATATTTATTTTATTATGTATTTAGTATTTTTGTTGTTATAGCAGTTTGGAGGTATGCGGAACAGTGAGTAAACTCCCACAAACCTCTGTTGAAAAGGGCGTCCTCCGACCAGACGGGAGTTATGTCTGTTAGGCAACTGCCTTAATAATTAACATGCCGAGTACTTTTATTGTTTACTAAGAAGCAGTGCAATAATATGCAGTTATTCTGATTATTCAATTTTGAAATATGTCGTTACTCATAAGTTATTGTGTTTAAATTATAATTTCTGATGGTACTAACATTATGTACAATAAAAATAGGTCATATTATATCAGACAAACTGTTATGATATAACTGGGCACCTTATTAAGTGTCATTATTTTTAAATTGGTTGCGACATGTTCATAGCTTGTTTCGTGCAAAGTTCAAAGTGTAGTTCAATGTCGATTAATAAAAAAAAGGTAAAATATACTAGCGGTATGTTTTATTACGCGAATTTTAATAAAGTCATATAAAATTAAATATGTGCCCGTACAATCAAACAGCAGACGATTAGCCAAAAGGTTACGATTGACATCGTAACTGCGTAAATTAGTTTAGGACTAAGACACCTGTATGGTTGAAAAATCAAGGACACATTTTTTTTTTGTATCCACCATACAAAAAAAAAACATGTTTCCTTGAGAAGTCATTGGAAATCATTCAATGACTTCTTTCGGAGCTGGAGGGCGTGTCAGACTTTTACGGAATAAAATCATACCTATGTTCCTTCTGTGCCTGGCGTTCCAGGATCCCAGGGTTCCTTTTCGGATTACCCATCTCCAGTAGGCTTCGGCCCTTCTGGGCCCCTATGGTTTTGCTAACATCTCTTTGAGGCGCGCGTGGAACACTACGAGCTGTCGACGCTTGGGCTCGGTCCGGACGGTTACCGGACGGTCGGACGGCGAGCTACCCATTGACGGCGCCCCATAAAATAACCAATATTAAGAATAAGCAACGTATCTCTTAAAACGACAACGATCGACTCAAAAATCCATTTCTTTTCGGAAAACATCTGAATTAATAATTTTCACAGTTTGACAGCAACACAATGGCATTGATTTAAAAAATGAAGTGTGCTCGTGGATATTGTGGCGATCAGACGTGTAGGCACTGTTAATATAAGTGTAAATAATTGTAACTAAATATGTGAATTTGTGAGTAGCCTTGACAGAGGTATCTTTAAAGTGTGTGAGTGCGTGCCACGTTAACTAGTAACTCCCGTTTAACTAGAAATGTCGAACTCGTAAAATTGTTTTGTTTATATTATTTTGCTACCGACGCCGCGACGGGATTATAATGCTGATTGCAGCATATCGATCGGCATATCGATGTGATGATTGCATCACATCGATATCTAGTTTTAAATTCTTATTTTATTATAAGAAAATTATTTTGTGGCATTTCGGAGTGTGAGATCGTGTATAAACTGTTCTACTACATTACGAAATGCCTGCTCGGTCATTTAACCTTCGGTTAAATATCCAAAGGTTATAATTTGCTTTCGACGACGACGCATGCCTATTACAGCATCGAGCTGTTTTAAATGTTTTATTATTATTACTAGCCCTTAATCAGTGGCTGATTAGCCATGTAACAAGAGTAACAAGTGCTACAGGCCCCGCACGTTCGGGGATCCCACATTTGATCCTAATAACAAAATTAGTAAGACAAAAACCAAAGTATCTATACTACATGAAATCTAAATACAGCTGATTACACACAAAATATTTTATTTTATCTATCTTAATTTAAAAAAGTTCTACACAGGGGGCCCCTTGATCGAATTTGCTACAGGCCCCGCGCTGGGTTAATCTGCCACTGCCCTTAATGCTGGACAAAGGCTTCCTTCTATTCCTTCCAAGGATCACGATTCCTTGCTTCCTCTATCCAATTCATGAGGAAGACATCCAGGTCGTGATATTTTGTCTTAAATCTTACAATGAAAACTGTCCACTGATCCAATCAAGGTGAAAAGACTCACTTCATGCTCACACTACCTACATAATTATGTACTCACTGTGTGAGCTGTTCTCTAAATATCTCACTGGAAACTTAGCTGAAGTGAACTAGGAGTGAACTGATAGTCTCTTGCATTAGAAGGTATGAAGTTCACGTCAAGCTCACTTCTCATTTAGTTTTCAAGGTTAGATGTTTAGAGATTAGACAGGCGTTCAAACTGCCGCAGTCTGTGTTTCCTGATATCTACAACCTGAGAATTTTAAGTCAAGAGTGAATAGGTTACATCTAGGCAAGCGTGCTCCATCGCACATCATCGCTTAGCATCAGGTGAGATAGTGGTCAAGCGCGAACCTATCATTAAAAATAAAATAAAAATATTTCACCGAAGGTTTCACGGTGAGGTTTTACAGAATAGACCAAAGGCCCTACCACGAGTTTTTAACGCGATCTTTTTGACGATCTAAACTGAACTGTTAAAGGAATCGAGCTACTCGTATACAAGTATAGGGTATATAGCTCTATCCCTCTCTGTCGCTCGCATGCTTGACATTTTAAAATGTCACGGTAAGGCCCTGGCCCTGGCAACTCAAAGAGGACTCATTTCTCTGACCATGCCAGTGCCATGTCCAGCGACTACTCTATGCCATATCCAGTCTGTAGCTATTCCGTAAGGTGTGGAGCACGTTACGAACTCGGTTTGCGAGCGTTCCCTTGACATATCGATCCCCGACAATGCATTATTGATGCGATTAGTAGCTGGAAGCAGATTTCCCTCGCGTGGAAGAATCGAGGAATCAAGTCGTAGAAGAATTTTTTGTATAGTGATACTGTGTAGGTCTGACAACTACAGTTACCAACAGGTATCGTAATAGTTACCCAGTTCATGAGTTGTGGTGGTCAGGTAGGCATTTATTCCGTTAAAGATGCAAGTGGGTTCACATCTCACATCCCGAGATAGCTTGAAGTCAGATGATTATTGGGTGGCTTGCCCTCTTAAAGAAAGTCACTCAAAGGTCAATGGGAAGGGCTATGCTCGGAGTTTCCTTGTGTGATCGAATCAGGAATGAAAATGTCCTTAGGAGAAGCCAAGTTACCGATATAGTCTGAAGAATCGCCAAACTGGGCAGAGCACATTGCTCGCAAAATAGATACATAGAAGGTTCTGAAGTGGTGACTGCGTACTGGAAGACGTAGTGCGTTGGTAGGCCTCCCAAAAGGTGGACCCATGACCTGGTGGGTCGCGGGATTCCGATGGATACGAGATACATAGTTGCTATGGCGACACTTGGGGGAGACCTATGTCCAGCAGAAGACGTCTTTCGGCTGATATGATGATAACACTCGTATCATACAGAATGTTTTAAATGCCCTTTATCAGCCCTCGCTTTAACAGCTGCGTGTTCCAGAATTTTGATTAAAGTTGAAGGTTTTTTAAGTTATTTGTCTGTACTAAAATTTAGCATGTTCATTTATTGAACTTCATTATTTACTTTTACTTGTGGCTCTTTCTTAACACGAGCACAGCAGTTACAAACCTAAATTAATCTAGCAGTAATGATTTTATTACCCGCACAAGTGCGATCCATTTCTTGTATGGTTTCTTTGGTACTTCACAACTCCATGCTTTGAACTCTGTGTTTGAAGTTTTATTTCTGACAGTAGGTCTTTTCATCTATGTCTTTCTATCACTTCTCGACATTTTGTACGTCAGTTTTCAACAGAAAATTTTCGTTGTTAGGCTTCCGCTGATAACATTGAAGATAAATTCTTGGGTTTGCCAGTTGCCACCCTGAATTAAGAGTATTTGTGTTGTGCGACCAGTTGCCTAAAATCAAGTGCACAATCGAGTCGCGGCGAGCCGCAACGCAAAGTATTTCAGCATAATAAGTGCGATGTGGCCCGCCTGTAGTGTATGATGGCTCGTACAATACGTACGAAGGTGATGTAGGAAGAATTTCACGTTGGTTACAAAAAAAGCCTTCAAGATGCAGTTCTACTCAATAGAATACGTTTCTAGCCCAAAGCTTGATTATGTATATAAAGACTGCAGTTGTATCACAATTGTGTATTGTCTTGAAATCAATGAAGATAATAACTAGTTATTTTAATTGAGCTAACAAATATCTTACATTATCTACTCCTTAATCTTACCACTACAAACGTATGTGTAGTGTAGAGTACATTATGACATAACACATAGATAGTCGTTATCTTGTATTATAAACAGCTGTTTACACTTTGAGGCATTCGTTTCATTACTGATAGGTAGTGATAATTGGTATCCAAAGGGCGACGGTCTTACCTTTCGTAACAGTTGATTTCAGTTGTCAAACGGAACTCAAGTTATTAAGTGATCAGTGAGGATTTTGTTCATCAAGTTGCAAAAATGTGCAAATGTGACATTTGAGTTTCAGTGTAGTGTAACAACGGTAGTGTAGTGACATGTCCCTTCCATTCTCAGTCAGTGCTAAGTGGCTAGTGCTGTGGTCACTCTGGGCTGCCCGCTTTGTTCGACAGCCAACTGACACTCTTGAGCTGAGTAACGGCCCCGTCAGAGGCACCATATCTCCCGATGGCTATCATAAAAGTTTCCAAGCTATACCTTATGCCAGTGTACCACATCGGTTTCAGGTAAGTGCGAAATTAATGTTAAGCTAAGGCTTACTGTTCACGGACGCGTAGCTTCGTAGACGAGTATTCTTTATTATAAGCTTGGTGTACGCCTGCTCACAGCTTACATTTAAAACTATGAAATTCTGTCGATGAAGCGACAACGACACGATTGCACGACGCGTCCTTGGACAGGAGACCTGACGATGCACGCAGCTGCATATAATAGCTTGCTCTCTCATGGCTGCACGCCATCGATTCTAACACGTGTAATTAAATTAATAATGAGAAACAAGACGTCATGAAGTAGGTAACCTTAGAATATGAAGTGGAGCAACCTATCCCAAAGTTTAGGGCACTAGAATCTTGCTGAATGTGTACACGTTGTAGAGTTATGGACTCACACATTTTTTTTCTAGGCTCCTGGTCCTGAACCGACGTGGACAAGTACCTTCGAAGCGGTCGACGAGCACGTGCGATGCCTGCAGAGCGTGGCCGACTCCTGGACCGTCGGCACCACGGACTGCCTCACGCTCAACGTGTACACGCCCCTAGACGCCGGCCCACACTCGGAGCTACCCGTCATGTTTTACATCCACGGAGGAGGGTACTTCAAAGGTTCAGGGAACAAGGTCTTCTACGGTCCTAATTATTTAATACGCAAACGTGTCATCCTGGTCACCATAAACTACAGACTAAACATACAGGGTTTCCTCTGCCTTGGCATCAAAGAAAACCCTGGAAATGCAGGAATGAAAGACCAAGTAGCTGCATTGAGATGGGTTCAAAGGAATATAAGGAAGTTTGGCGGAGATCCTGACAACGTCACCATATTTGGAGAAAGCGCTGGAGCGGCATCAGCATCCTTACATCTCTACTCTCCGATGTCGAAAGGACTGTTCCATAAAGCTATCACTCAAAGTGGATCGGCACTGGCGCCGTGGGCGTATCAGTACAAACCTGTATATATGGCAAGCTTGTTGGCCAGAACCATGCTGTACGAGTCGCAGGACCCGCACGAGCTATACAACTACTTCATGTCAAAGTCTAATGAAGAGCTAATCCTTACCAGAGTCCCACGCCAGGAAGGTAATACGATCATATCTGAAATATTATACACGCCGTGCCGTGAGGAGCCAATAGAAGGCGTGGAAGCTTTTTTACTAGATTCGCCGTTCGATCTTCTCTTTAGAGGCGACTACCATAAAGTTCCTATGATAATTGGCACGAACAACGAGGAAGGGTTGTTGATATTGGGAATGGATAATGATACGATGATACCTCGGATACAGTTTGAAAGATCATTGCCAAAGAATTTACACATTCCAGACTTTGAGACTAAGCAAAAGGTAGCTAAAGAGTTAGAACAAATATACATGGAAGGGGAAAAAATATCTATTGATTCTGTAGTTAAAATATCAAGATGGTATGGAGAGCCAAACCTGAGTTTTCCTTCGTTGACTGAAGTGGAGGGCCTCCTGGAGACTTCAGACCAGCCAGTTTACAGCTATTTGTTTAAATATTGTGGCCGAAGGAATATACCAAAGTTCTTTTTACCGAAAAAGTTGAAGGCGGTGCCGGGCGCGACACATGCTGATGATATTTTCTATGTTTTCTCTCAAAAGATCATATTTCCCGAATTTGAGAAGAAAATGATAGACCGAGTGACGACGATGTGGACGAACTTCGCGAAATATGGGTGAGTCTGACCTTAACTTTAGAGGATCTTTGTAGAATCTATCGTTACTTTATAGGTGTGTATGATAGACGTGACAAGGTGCCTATAAAAGACATTATTACACGATGATAGGCAAATTGCTCAGTTAGCCTTCACGTGAGAGCCTAGGGTTACACTACATAAATACGAAAAACTTTATTCCGACAGTTACAAATACGAATGGTTCAAAATTCCGAATATAACAACTCCGACTTATCATTACTTCTATTTTTATAATTCCTAAATTTCGATATTGTTAATTTTTTATAATTACTATTCTCAAAATGCCGAGTTTCAATAGATCGAATAACAAAAAGTCCGACTTAATGATAATTCGAAACATCAAAAATATGAATTCCGATTATTAAAATCTCGAATAACAGAATTCCGGAATAAAAACGCCTTTGTAAAACTGACGAAGACTGAAGACAATACTTAGTTGTATTGTAAATACTTAGTAGCCGGGGCACACTCGTTTAGCTTGCTCGCCTTCGCGCTTTATTAGTCACAGTTCTAACCTAAGTGATTCATCAATAATACAGGGGATTTGTAGCATGCAAGCAGGCATGCAGCGTGCAAGCAGACATGCAGCATGCAAGCAAGCATGCGACATGCAAGCGGGCATGCAACATGCAAGCAAGCATGCAACATGCAAGCAGGCTTGCAGCATGAAAACAGGCATGCAGCATGCAAGCAGGCCTGCAGCATGCAAGCAGGCATGCAACATGCAAGCATGCATGCAGCATGCAAGCAGGGATGCAACATGCAGCAAACATTGTTTCTGTCACAGCTCTGGCGCTGCGGGGTTTGGGCAGCCCCACGCGAGCTTACCCCACCCCGCCGCGCCTACGCGGGTTTAAATTCACTCTAGGGGTAGGGTAGACAAGACTGCGTGAAGTCGGTTTTGCAGCAATTCGTTTCTGTCACTAAATTTTGTAGCACAACATGTTGACTTTTAGTTTATTCGCAGTATTGAAAATCGGAATATCGTTTTTCGGAACGAGAACCGTTCGAGCATTTGATTCTTCGAACTTATGAAAATTAGAAAACTAACAAATCGCATTTACGACTTTCGGTAAAATAAATTTCGTGATTTTTAATAATAGACATTATAATTCTTAGGTATTATGAAATTCGGACTTTTGAAAATCGGAACATTAAAATTCGGAATAAAATATTTCGGAGTATTTAGGTACAATTGTCCAATCCAAAGCCTTAGTTTTAGTCAAGTGTGACGCTCTTGTTTATTCTGAACATTTGGGTGTTCTCGAGAGCCTATGAGGTACAATTGTCCAATCCAAAGCCTTAGTCTTAGTCAAGTGTGACGCTCTTGTTTATTCTGAACATTTTAAGTACCTAATGGTTTTTGGTATAAATAATAACAGATTTATGACAATCAAGAGGTTATGTTTCTTAACGTGTGGTTCTCTGACGTTTTGGAATAATGAGCAAAAGCGAGAACTATAAATTGTATTTTTCTAACAAATTAACTGTGTAAATTGAGGTAATTTATTACTATATGTAATATTCACACACTTCCCACAAACAATTAGATATGTATTTATTGTTTTATGTTCTAATTAAAATACTTATTATCTCTGGTTAACTTAAAGTAATATTAGCCAAGGATTTTTTTTTAGATATTATTTGAGAATCAAATACTACCTATATACTAACTAACTCAGCAAAAAACAGCTACTTTACTGAAAACAAAACACTCTGAATAAAAGTAAACTTATGTAGGTACATTAAAGTTTTTAAATACTTAGCATGTATATATCATATCTATGCACTTACATTTATTGTAAAGTTTCACAAACACTTATTTATTTATATCTAATTAAAAATAACTAAAAACGAACTAAAATATGGTGTCACAACAAACTCCTCCACATCGCTGTTTTTAAATTATTATTGACCCGACAACAACAAACAAATAGGGATTTGTAAGGTTAGGAACATACCTTGCTATGTTGACCAGTGATATGAAAGAAAACATAAAGAAGAATGTGAATGGACAAAATATCTCAATGAGCCTTGTGCACAATTTCATTCTCCTCCAGCAGCTTCGGCTCTTTGTTGATATGTTAGTTTCTCCTTTTATATACATATATGGATTATTGTTATATGTTTCGTTTGAATTCCGGTCAATTTGGATTTTGTAAAAAAATCAAAATCGATCTTATTCTTATTTAAATAAGAGTTAGGACTAACTCTTATTATACTATTTATAACTACATTTGCATATTTACTGATAAACTAGTTAGATAACAAATATGTTTTTCAAGCATAGGAATATGTGTGAAAAAAATATTTGTAATTGTTTTGTGTATAAAAACTAGTGAGTATAATTTTATTATTTTTAAAGTAACACGTTCATGTATTTGAAGCAAAACAATAATTTAATCCATTTACATGTAAATGGATTAAATTGTCACAAATATTTTTGTATTTTTTGTCATTTAAGTCTTACGTAACAACCAAAGCCCCGGTTGGGACGGCGGCGGTGTTTAGATGGTGATTACTTCAGCATAACTTTATAACTTCTGTAAAATGTTCATTATAGTCCTTTGTCCTAAGTAATATTATAAATGCGAATGTGAGTTAATTTGTTTGTGACGCTTTAACACTTCCACTACTTGCCGATTATATTAATCATAAAATTTCGCAAACATGTTATCAGGTGTATACAGAAAAGAATATAAGGTACTTCTAGAAACAAGTTGAAAACTGGGAAAAAACTACTATAAATTTTTATCTTCTTTTATCTTTATAAAAAAAAAACTGGATAGATTTAAAAAACCACGAGAAGGGGTTGAAAATGGATAAAATTTTGCTTATGTAATACTACCTATTTAGAAGCTGTTGAGTATTTTTTTAATTTGGTTCTTTTTTTGTTTGGTTTGTTGGTTTGGTTCTTTCACGCCTGATGAAAAGCGATGCATAATACCAGCCCCCACACGATCCAGTTTATCGTCAAGTTTGCAGCGTGCTTGAAGCGGCGTCCGGTAAACTCAACGAATGGTCGTTGGGTAAATAAACTTGACGGTGTGTCGCTATCTACTGGAGACAAGTCTACTGTGTGTGTGTGAGCGGTCAAGTATTATGCATATTTGACCGCTTATAAACACACAGCAGACTATGACGTTATTCGACCACAAACTTGACGGTTAACTGAATCGTATGTGACTAGCATAAGTTGTACGATCGACAAAGCTTGTTCAAAACTTTTTTTTTCGTATTTACAGGGATCCGACTCCTGAAGGGTCCAACTTGCCGGTGAAGTGGGTCAGAGCCAACAAGTCAGAACCAATGTCCCTGGTAATCGACGAGCAGTTCCACATTGGACCACTGTGGTACAATGACAGGCTCAAGTTCCTGAAAGAAGTCTACTCCAAGTACAGGAGGAAAGAAAAACAAGAAACAATACTAGAAACAGAACTAGAAAACTAATAATTACTTATCTTGAGTTAATTTTTTAAAGGGATTTGAGTTTTAATTAGGAAAGAGTTTTTTGCCTAGTCATTTTTAAACTTTGTTTTCAGATTTTTTGAAACTGAAATGGTAACGGTATTTTGTTTTTTCAAAAAGTGTTTTGGTTGTGATACAATATGGCGATATTGTTAAGTTTTGATTATGTTATTAAAGTTGATTATTTTTTAAAGAAGCTAGTGCTATAAGTTAGTGCTGGTTGCAGATTGGTTGTTCCTATTAAACAACACAAATCGGGCTCTCTGTATTTAAATTACATTATTGTAGGAATACGTTCCTGTTTTATTGACTCTATTCATTAACACATTCAGTGCGGAACGAGGTCTAATACGCCTCGTATATGTCTTCCTTGCGGTGCGGGTAAGAAAAACATAGTCAATCGGCAACTTGGTTTAGTTCAGAAAAGAGATAAAAATATATCTAAGATGTCCAATTGAAACAGATTTTCCCTTTGACCTCGTACTTCACTTAGATTTTAGTTTCTTAAACGTTACGGGGTCTAATAAGCCCCTTACGATGACACTTTTCAAACGATGTCTTAAATACTCCGTATCGCAGGAAGGAAAATAATAAATGAGTGCCGCAAAAGATCAAATTGAATTCTTCGTTGAAACGAAGAAGAGAAGTGATATCAACAATACTTGCCATGATTAGTAGAGGCCATAGTGTTGAATTAGCTCGCCTCTCGTCACTCGCCGCTCGCCATCCGGCAGCGACATCCGAACTACCGTCATTTGCACAACTACGCTCCTTTATCTATTGACCTCTGCTCGTAAACTGAGGGACACTCGAGTGCATCCCCTAATTAGGATAGGCAGGACCTTCCGAGGGTCGCCGAGAGGAACTTTGAACATTCCCCGACCAGGAATTATTTATTTTATTGCCGGAATGAAGAGCTACCGATGCGTTGAGAATTTCTTCAGCCAACGTCTTGGCCCTTCATTAATTTAGGAACTCCGTTAATGGACGTTCGTTTGCATTTAAAAACCATGTTCTATTCAACATTTTCAGCCGGTTCCACTGTTCAGTAAACTGGCTCTAAAATTAAAATGGTTTACCGATAAACTGTGTTTTAATACTCTCTTTGTTTGGGCATAATCCCGACTGAAAGCGAATGGAGAGCTGCCTTCAAAAGCGAAACATAAAACGTGTAGCATTAGAGAGTTGGTAATCGGCAATCTTAAAACCGTAGGTACCAACGGAAACTAAATTTCCGGTATTTGAGAAAGTAAGCCGCTTACCGTGTCGGTCTCTTATTAAAGCTCGCTTGAATGGGGCTGGGCGGCGGCGGGGGGCGGCGGGGCGGCGGTGAATGAATGTTTGTGAAACTATCCGGCTTAATGTTGGACCCTTTCGCCCCCGCGGCCCTCGCATCCCCGCGGTAAGCTGCTCGGTAAATAGGCGAAAATCGTCCCGCGGACACATCGCCGTATTTGCTATTGTTTCCTATTTAATGAGAAACCTTTTAAAAAAAGTTAATGGGAATTTGGTGGCTTTATGTCTCTCGTAATCTGGGATTGCCTGAGATCTGAGAGACTTCTTTCAGTGCGCAGTTGACACGTGGAGATTACGGAGTGTTTGGCCTGTAACAACTTCAACAGACTGCTCGTTTAGTCTTTCAAACCGTCTCTTAAAGAAAATTTGTAAAGAGAATCCGTAACTTGTTTAGCAAGTTTATGAAACGTTGCCTAATTCTGAACTTGCTTAGGCTAGCGTAAAATATTGTCGTGAAACGAGCTAACTAGTTGAAGGATGTTCGTGGGACGAAGAATACTAAATTAACACGATTTTTTCAGTACGAACCTACAAAATCTTTTAGCGTAAAGAAAACCTTCATTATAGTAGGTACAGATAGAAAAAAAGTGCCGTTTTGAGATGTAAATTTGTTTTTGTTTTGGCGGTCGATTATGCGCATGTTGTTGTGATGATAGGTATTATAATAGGCCGATACCTCGACCTCAACTACCAGCCACCTTAGACGCGGGTTTGCGTATGACGAGTAATGGGTAGCTCGCCGTCTGACCGTCCGCTAGCCGTCTGGGCCGAGTCGTTGACGGTGCTTAGTGTTCCACGCGCGCCTCAAAGAGAGATGTTAGCAAAGCTGTAGGGGCCCAGCAGGGCCGTTGCCAACTAGGGCTATAGGTTGACTTCTGAAAAGGTTGCCTGTAGTCCTACAACGGAAAGAGCAACTGACGGAACATAGGTGCTCCATACATTTGTACTTTAAAATATGACAAAAGAAAATAAGCCACACTCTCTCTATGAAAACTAAAAGTCAATATACCATATGTATATATATATATACCAAAACGCATCACCCGCTTCGGCCAGAAAATAAAAAATAAAGAAAAACCAGTGACTCGTCAGAAAAAAATGCCCTAAAATACAGCGAATCCCTGAAAATACCCTTAATCTCCAGCACGGAGTACTATTTACCATAATCCTGTGTTATCGGGCGAACGCACACGAACGAGCATATTTCCCGGCCGCGCGGCAGACCGCCCATTAGTGGTCTATCGACGACCGGTGCAGTGAGCGTTGGGCTTTATTTAGACTATGGCAGGTGGAAAAAGCTAGAATATGTTTTGTGACGGACGTGCTTTTTTGTCGAGTTGATTTTATTTCAGGAAAGCTGCTTTAAAATTAAAATAATAATTATTCTTGAAAGGTCGTTAGCAGGTTTGAAAGCAGACCAGAGCTGAAGAGAGAGCACTGATGTCGCATTCGTAACGGCCCTTAATTACGAGTGGCAGGTCACGGGCTCAAACCCAGCCAAACATATTACTTTGTGTAATTTATTTAAATACCACTGCTTCCAAAACACTGAAGGGAAACATCGTGAGGAAACCGGTATGTTCAAGAACCAAAATTCGAAGACTTGTGACATCCACCAACGCGAACTGGGCCCGCGTGGTAGATTGATGGGAACATTATATATAATTTCATTTATTCAAGTAACTAAGGACTCATAATTACACATAACACAGAACATAACACCAACAAACAAACAACATTTACATATTTCACATACAGTTATCGATAACTGCAGGTAACATGCAAGTCACTGCAGCGCCTTATAAAAGGACAGTCGAGCCGGTCGGCTATCATCATCAGCACACTGTTGGGGCTGCCGCGCACTCTGTGCACCAAAGATGCGTTCCGCTTACGCATCATCATCATTATAAGGCTGATAATGTATGTTATATTAAATCAGATCAGGGGCAGGGTTTTTTTTTTAGGTGGGAAAATCATCTTATGACAAATCTCGCTCTTGGGCGGGGCGAGAAATAGTGTCAGACTTTTACTGACTAAAAACCCACTCCCGTTCCTTCTTTGCCTTCGTCTCAGGGCCCCGGGTTTCACTTTCACACTACCCGGCCCCAGTAGGCTTCGACCCTGTTGGGCCCCTGCGATTTAGGGGCAGGGTTGGGGAAGGAGGAATTTTTAAGTCCCTTGAAATAAAGGGCGAACTTTATTTCAAGGGACTTAA
Source organism: Mythimna pallens (assembly GCA_961205895.1). Taxonomy (NCBI): domain Eukaryota; kingdom Metazoa; phylum Arthropoda; class Insecta; order Lepidoptera; family Noctuidae; genus Mythimna; species Mythimna pallens. Next base: position 22,876,192 of record OY540842.1, on the reverse strand, counting down.
AAATTAATAGCTTAAGATGTAGTACGTATACACTTCTGCCAATGCCCAACCTTCTGGAAAAAAAGCTTAGTATTTTGTCATATTATAAAGACTTCTATGGTAGGTGATAGATAAATTTAAAATAAGGTATATTGACCTTTTTCTAATATCTCTGCGTACCTAGTACGCTGCCTGGAAACTAAATAATGAACACTGTTTTTTATTACTAGAAAATGTAAAGAATCACGATAGCTGTCGAATCAAGACAGTTTTATGTCTTTATTTCCTTTTTAGGGTTCTGTACCTCAGTAGGCAAAAACGGACCCCATATAGGATAACTTTGTTGTCTGTCTGTGCATCTGTCTGTCTGTCCGTCTTTCCGTCTATCAAGATTCCTTTACTCAGAAGCGCGTGAAGTTGACAAACTGAAAGTAATATCAGATACTCAGGTCAGCAAATCTTTGGAAAAGAGAAAAATCTCAACTTCTAAGTCAACGCAATCTAAAGATAAGGCCATTTATATTCCGTTTATTTGGCACTCGCAAGGAAAACAAAACTTATAGGGGACCTCCCGATGACCTAGAATCCTGAAAGGCAAGAAGCAAGGGCTCATAGCACAAGTGCATGATAAGGTCTGAAAACTGTGAAGTAGATACGTCATAATTATTTTTTTTTGGATTGGGAAAAATCTTGGGACATCAGATTCAGGAATCGAACTATATAAATTATTCAATTTATACGGAATCCTCGGTGCGCGACTTAAACTCGCAATTGACAAGCTAAAAAAAAAAAAAACGTCAATAAAAGGATGCGCTATATCTTTATCTGGCACCAACCATAATCCACAAACACAGCCTCAACTTTTGTTGTTTCGAACCAAAACACACACATTTATAAAACAATTCGTCCTCTCGACATTTCCGGGCTCATCCATGTACATTTTAAACACGATTTACCTCCTTTTGCATACAATAATAAGATATCGGATTCTCAATAGACCGTGCCTTTTGTCCCGAGGCGAGGAGCGGACAAACGCGGGACCAACACGGGACAAACATGGGACAAATACGGGAACTCTACGGGACTACGTGATGACCGGGACAAAACAATGGGTCGACCGAGGTAAATTATGTATTTTGTGCGTGTATATGTATGTATTGGTTTATATATCGGATAGGGTTCAAAGAAATGTATATTAATGAGGATATTTCACCAATATTTCTTTGAATGTCATTTGGATTTTTTTGAAGTTTTCGCTGGAAGGCATAAGCACAGGGACAAGACTTCAGAACAAGTGTGTTTTAAATCTGCATTTTCATAGGAATGTTGGGGCCGTCTACCAGTGTGACCGGAAGATTACCATGATGTATGAGAGAAACACAGCCCTCATAGGGCTGTGTTTATAGTTTATGCACACCATTATGTAATCTTAATCTATTTAATATTTTGACTGACCTGTTGGTCTAGTGGTTAGTGACCCGGACTAGCTGCTATGCCGGAGCTATCGTGGGTTTGATTCCCACCCAAGATAAATGTTTGTGTGATGAGCACAATCATTTGTTCTGTCTGGGTGTAATTTATCTATAATATGTATGTATTTAGAACTATATAAGTATGTTTATTAGTACTAACTCATAGCAAAAGTTCTGCTTAGTTCGAGACTAGATAGCGTTGTGTGAAAGTTGTGGAAAATCAAAAGTAGAAACTGACTGACTGACTGACATATCATCGCACAGCCAAAACTGCAGGCCCTAGAAGCATGAAATTTTGCACCAGGTTTCCTTTTATAAATGTAAGCGAGCACTAAAAGAGGATTTTCTAAAATTCACCCTCTAAGGGGATGAAACGGGGGTCCAAAATTTGTATGGAGAAACCTATTTTTTACGTGGGCAAAGCCGCTGGCAGTACCGCAGGATTATAAACGCGCAATCATATTTCACTTCCATATTTCTCTCTCATCTTTTATCACATTCGATTCAAAATCGAGCTGACGCCGACTCTACTAGCTACGACTCGATACCGAAACATTAAAATCGATTTACCGACGTTTTTCCATGACACTGTGACACGGGGCTCGCGGCGACCGACACCTATCCGATTCAATTTTCAACATTATCTACATAATAAATTTCACGCGACTATGCACGTAGGTTTAAACCGAAACGTCCGCAGTTATCGTTTCGTGTTCCAACCATTTATCTTGGCGTTAATTGTTAAACCCGAGATGGGACATTAATGTGAGCACGGACTTAGCGGTAACGTTGGTCGAAATTTGCTAAAGATAAACTAAAAACGGTGGCACTGTCATACGACAATAACCTCAGCGGTCGACTACAAATCTGGTGTAATAACCGAAAAGGGACCCGTGGACAAGGTATAGTCGACAGCGATTGCTTTATTTTCATAAATGGCATAATCAGCCTTATAATATTTCCACTACTGGGACTCAGGTCTCTTCTCTAGGAGAGGGAATGGGCCGTAATGCAACACGCGGGCCCAGTGCGGGTTGGTCGATGTCATATGCTTTCGAAGTTTTGATTCTAGGACATGCCGGTTTCCTTGCGGGGTTTTCCTTAACCGTTTTGAAAGCAGTAATGATAAAATAAATTACATAAAGTTATACATCTGGCTAGGTTTGAACGCGCAGCCTACAATTCGTGAGTCGGGATTGTTATCACTGGCATAAATAGCACTCTGACAAAATACACTCTTGTAGGATGTATAGGAATAGGATAGTAACATGTCACACGAACCTTTCGAATCAATTTGTGGCAAGTTTTTTTGACAACTTGTTTACTGTTCTAGCGAATTTGATCTTTCGAATTTTTGAATGGACACATGGCCATTCAAAAATTCAAAATTTTACTGACTAAAAACCCACTCCTGTTCCTTCGTTGCCTTTTGTACCAGGGCCGAGTCTTCCTTTCAGAATCAGACCCTTGGCCCCAGTAGGCTTCGACTCTGCTAGGCCCCTACAGTTGCTGACATCTCCTTGGTTGCAGCTTGCTTGGTTTGCTTGGTTGGTTGGTTGGCTGTACTTAATTAAAGACAACACAGACTCGAATTACACTAAATGTGAGACTGTATTCACAGTTTCCTATTGTGATTGCAATAGGAATGAGGATGTCCGCGGGAGAACCAACGTCACCGATATAACATGGGCAGCGCACATTGCTTTCAAAGCAAAGTTCCTGAAGGGGCGACCTCGTGCTCGACGCAGCGTTGGAAAGCCTCCCACAAGGTGGACCGATTACCAGGTGAGAGTCGCGGAAATTCGATGGATGCGAGACGTATAGGACCGGTCGTTGTGGCGACACTTGGGGTAGGCTAACAGCCAACAGTGGACCTCTTTCGGCTGAAATGACGATGATAATGTTGTAAATGTAATCTACAGACCTAAAAAAGGCACGACTTGAATTGTTAGATATTATAAGTTGTTGACTGTCTTAAATTAATTTAATTGTGCGTTTGTATATTATCGATCTGTTTTGCAATAAATAATTGTTTTCTATCTATCTATCTATTAATATGAAACATCCATACCATCAGTGGCCTCATACAATGTTCTCCAGCTGTTGCAAATCAGTTTTAAAGAAAGACTCCCTCTTAGTCCAACCGAGGACTTGTCTCAAGGGACTTGTACACTCCGCTTTTTGCAGACGACTTTATCATGAAAAATATTAGGAATCGCCTCCACTTATCTCTCAGCCCCTATATTTACCGGGTCCGTGCAAAAATGTCCCCTATCCGACCGACATTACTCAGCCTATCTACCTGCTAATGCCCCTATAAATATTGTATATGATAGCTACGCCGGCTAAGTTGCCTCTGTGTCTTGCTAACTGAGTGGCTCATATTTGTGTTAATCGTTATTGAACCACTTGTTTATATTTTTGAGCAGAAAATAAAGTGGTTTTGTGTGAGATATACTTTGGCAGATATGGTTTTTCTTACAACTATTCCCGCTCTGGGTGGAGCGCGTGGGAGTGTCAGACTTTTACTGACTAAAATCCGATCGTGTTCCTTCAGTTGTCTTTTGCATTCCAGGGACGCGGTAACTCTTTTGAACAATTCTATATCCGCTAATAAAATAAGACATTTAGCCGCTCTTCTGTGATTATGAAATTATTACAGATCGTTCTCCAGATATTTTGGAAACACAGATATCCTGTGGATATTATCTAGGTTTCTATTGACATCAAATCGTTGTATAACTAATCCAGTAAAGACATGAAAATCTGCTATTTTGCATGAACTTGGACACTTCATAATTTACTCAAAAATGTAAAAATTATAACAATAGAAGCATTGCAAATTAAATAAAGATTCTAAATGACGAAAATTTTTTCAAAAACTTTTAAGGGTTTAAAAAAGCTTGTATTCCTGGAAAAAGTTTTGTAAAATATTCCAGTAAATCTCGGAATTACCGAATGCTAACAGAGTTTTCAGGCGTTATCTCTCTTTTTCGTACGGAAATACGTGTCTTTTTTTCAAACTTTAAGTTTAAAAAAAACACGTATTTCCTGAAACAAGTTTTGTAAAATATTCGAGTAAATCTCGGAATTACCGAATGCTAACAGAGTTTTCAGGCGTAATCTCTCTATTTTGCGTTACCTTTTCGTCAAACATTGCACGTTAGATGAAGTAACAAGCTTTTAAACCATGCTTGATGTTGACGATAGGCGAGTGAAAAAGGAGCCTCATAAGTACTCGTGTTCTGTCTTTGTAAAGGTACCTCTCGTAGTAGTTCTAACATAGTCATAATGTAGTCGACTATCGATAACTCAGCTGCACGTATAACAGTAATTGTGTTTGTAAGCAGAATCGACGTCGCATGTCTTACTGAAGACAGCATTGAAGCTTTGCGTAACATTACATGATTGCTTGATACGATTCCAAGTATTATGTAATGTTACTTCTATTGATAGGTATGTTCCCTGGAATCGTGTGCCGTTCGGTAAGACTAATTTTGTCCATGAGATGTGGACAGGAAAAAAAAACAGTTTTGCCAAAAACCTATTTTAAGTCCAGCAAAACCGTAGCAGGGCCGAAGCCTACTGGGGCCATGGGTGACTTCCGAAAGGGAAACCCAGGCTCCTGGAACGCAAGGCAAAGAAGGAACATAGGTGTGGTTTTAGTCAGTAAAAGTCTGGTACACCCTCACGCACCACTAGATCAGAAGAAGTCATTGGATGATTTCCCACCTTAAAGAAAAAGTTCTGCGGGGTTACCATGACGTTCAAAGTAAGATTGTTTCATTCTTATTTCAGTGTGGGTAAGAGACAGAGCTATACAGGTTGTCTAGTGCCATCTCTTACCCACACTGGAAATAAGAATGAAACAATCTTACTTTAAACGTCTTGGTACAGGTCCAAGGGTTGACACTTATTTTTAAGCATTATTTCGCAATTCACCACAAAACTACAATAGTAGTTTGCAGATTCAATGCGTATTTCATGAGTCGAATTCAATTTATTTACGTCAAATTTAAAAACGCCTGATCTATTTCTAAAAGCAATAACCCTTGCGGGCGTGAATAGCAAAGAGCCTACATAAATAAAATAGCAAGAGGTCTTGTCTACAGTTGCTAAGCCACAATAATTATATTTCTATTGCCATGTGATTATCGATACTTCAGTAAAACATATTATTAAACAGGCTTGAAATGCTTGATTGCCTATTGTGAACAAAATTATTTAATTAAGGAAAAATAATTTACTGTCTGATTGGCTGTGTTGCGTAGAACGTTCGTGATTATATTTCTAATTACCTATTTTCGTAAATGTGATTTAAATTTCTGCTGAAAATAATAATATATTTAGAATTTTGGGAATAGAAGTCCAAACAATGTAGTACCTAATTAGATAGGTAAAATACAAAATAATGTTATGTGTTTGTTTGTTTATTTGGTTGAATGCGCTACTTAATAAACTAGTGCGCCTCACCATCAATGATTGCTTCACTGCTTAACATCGGGTAGGATCGCAGTCAAGCACTAGTTTATATAAATTAAAAATAAAATAAATAAAAACTAACCTACTGGTTCTAATTGAAAAAATTTTTTTAGTGTTGGATAGCCTAACATCAAGAAAGACTTTAGGCATACTAGGTTTATATATATATTATATAAAACCCTCGTGTCACAGTGTTATCGAAATCTTCCGAAACGTGGCGTATGAAATTTTTTGTATCTGCTAGGTCTAAGAATAGGTCGTAGGCTATTTTCATACCCTTAGGTGATAAATAGAGGTCAGAATTAGGTAGAGTTATTCATGTACCTACTTGCATCGAATGGTTGACAAGTCCCGTGTGGCCAACAATATTACAAATAAATAATTATAAAATTCTCAGAGATAGATAAGAGAAATAAAACAAAGATAATTAACATAAAATTTTTATTAGTATTTTTCATTGAAAAAGATATATCTACGTCAACTGAGGTGAATGCAGGAAGAATTTTTTCTGCTATATTTTTGAAAACGTCATAAAAAATCTCTTTATAATTAATCTTAGGATTTGAGGCATATCCACTGTATGAAATCAATACATGAATAACTCTACCAAATTCCGACCTCTGGTGATAAGTTTAATATCACGCGAGCGAAGCCGCTGGCTGCAGCTAGTATATATATATATATAACATCACACTAAGACCCAATGCAAATGGAGCAGTAACTGGAGACGCAGCTAGTCATAGACAATAAATTGTATTGTAAACCTTAGGGTGGGGTTTCAATCTCAACACATAAACATGATACATTATGACTGGCCTGTTGGTCTAGTGGTTAGTGGCCCTAACTGCTATGCCGGAGGTCGTGGGTTCGATTCCCACCCAGGACAAATGTTTGTGTGATGAGCACGATCATTTGTTCTATGTCTGGGTGTAATTTATCTATATATGTATGTATTTAGAAATATATAAATATGTTTATCAGTTGTTTAGTACCCATAACACAAGCTCTGCTTAGCTTGGGACTAGACGGCGTTGTGTGATAGTTGTGGAATATTATTACATGTCTGTTCCAGGTATCTAATTAGAATTTATAATGATTAGTTACCGATCTATGTCATCACAGGGAGTTTCGTAACTACACATGTCCCTCGTTCTGTTAATTGAGTGGTGATTGATTAGGCCTAATTAGCAATTACGAGTAACTCTAGATCAGGTGGCGAGATTAGCCGATGCGTCTGATATGTTATGATTTACTTGCTGATTATGTAATTATGTTGTGTTAGTTAAAGCGAGGCTTCAAGATACAAGCCTTAATTATACTGTTTGAGATTGAATTCTGTTTGAAGTGTAATGTTACTCGTAACTTGTATGTACAAATTAATGTTGCGGAGTTTACTTTGGGATACAATACAGACAAAATTATAGTAGGTATTAAGATAAGCAACGGTACAATGGTCTTACAATACAAGGCCTGGTTTAACTTATGTATCTGTACTCCAAACGACAATATGATAGCTTTGCTTGTGGCTGTATAAGCTTTACGTAGACAGGCAATCATATTTATAAAATAAGCAGCTGCGAGCGGCTACACCCGCGTATAAGAAAAAAAAACAGGGCTAGTGCGAGTCGGACTCGCGCACTGAGGATTCCGTACAAACTTACCTATGAAAAAAAGGAAAGTTCGTTTCCCGAATTGAGTTACGAAGATCGCAAAAAACGTTGTTTTTTTTTGTGACGTAACTACACATCTACAGTTTTCAGATATTTTCCTATACTTGTGCTATGAGACCTCGCTTTATGCCAAGTTTCAGGATTCTAGGTCAACGGGAAGTACTCTATGAATTTTGTTTCACTTGAGAGTATCGAAATACACGTTTTTTACTACATAAACGGCCGTACCTTTCTTTTTCGTCAACTCAGTTATTTGATTTTTTCACAGCTTCAAAGGACTACAGACTTGAGTATATAATTTTGATTTCAACTCGATACCTCCACGCGTGCCTGAGATAAAGAGTCTTGACAGATAGACAAACGGACAACAAAGTGTTTCCTTTTGAGGTACGGAACCCCAAAAAATTGTCCCAAGGGAACACATACTCCCAGGATAAAAAGTGTTCCATGTGCCATTTCCAGGCCATGATTTACTCGTGTATAAATTTTTTTCGGAATCCGTTCAGCTATTTGAGCGTGAAGAAATAACAAAAATACACACGCACACTCGCTAACTTTCGCTTTTATCATATTAGTGTGTCTATCATCTGTCAGTGGTTTCGCCGCGACAAGATCGCGAACCATCAAAAGTATGGTTCCAGGATACGGTATAACCGCGCGCCAAAGTTCATTCAAATCTGTTCAGTGTGTATGAGCGTGAAGGAGTAACAAATTTAACACACACATAGGTACTCCTTTAATTGTACCCAACATCTTATTTTTGATCATTTCCAAGAAGGAACTGGCTCCTGAGATACAAGTATTTATTTTACTTACTGTAGGAGTAAAAAGTTTATTTTTATTTCCATTGTTTTGTAAAACTAATATATATGCTCATGTCATCCTGTACTGTTACAGTGTGTGTTAAATGTACAAATAAAATAATGATTATTTCTTATACATACATATAGTCTTTCATCTTTATAATAATACTTATAATATTCACACAACTATCACACAACGCCATCTAGTCCCAAGCTAAGCAGAGCTTGTGTTATGAGTACTAGACAACTGATAAACATACTAAAATATTTCTAAATACATACATATTATAGATAGATAAATTACACCCAGACACAGAACAAATGAACAGAACAGAACACTCACGATCATTTGTTCTGTGTCTAGAAATGATCGTGCTCATCACACAAATATTTGTCCTGGGTGGGAATTGAACCCACGACCTCCGGCATAGCAGTCAGGGCCACTAACCACTAGACCAACAAGCCAGTCGTATAATATTAGAGTGATATGATAAGCAATCATATTTTAGGCACTAGTCTCTATTTATTCTGAGTGTCGACAACATCATATTACGTCACAACTCACAAGTGCACTTGAGGCAGTTACGTGCACTTTCCTAAAGCACTCTACACTCCCCGTTTAACATAATGACGATCGGAATCAGTTTCAATCGTCATTTGACACACAGAGGGAGGGCTTCGATGGCTCTCCGTCAATTGTCATCGACAGCTAGCTATGTGCGATGTTGATGTGTGATCAGTAATCGTGTACAAGATGTACAATAGCACTGAGGGTGTGGCTGCCATGTATGACAATATAATGGCTTGTGTCCGGTACTTTTAACTGGTTATATTATAATTTCATACAAATTCGTTCAGCCGTTCGAGCGTGAAGAAGTTACAAACATACACGCACTTTCACAAACTTTCACCTGTATATTTATTTATTAAAACTTTATGAACTAGTAAATAACACTCTACGAAGGCTAACTTATGTCTTAGGCATTTTCCGAAACATAACATGAGATAATATTAGTGAAATTCATCCATGGTTGTACATAATTTTTGTACTTGTGCTTAACTTAATGTATTAGCCATTTGTCAATACAAATGGCAATCAATAGGAGAATCAATAATCATGACAAGTTTACCTAAGCTTATTAGTATAGTCGAGCATAATGGCCTCGGCTTACGAGTGGTAGGTCGCGGGTTCAAACCCAGCCAGGCGCATTACTTGTGTAATTTATTTCATCACCACTGCACTCAAAATGGTGAAGGAAAACATCGTGAGGAAACTGGCATGACATCCACCAACCCGCACTAGGCCCACGTGGTGGATTACGGCCTATCCCCTCTCCTGGAGAGGAGGCCTGAGTCCTAGCAGTGGGAACATTAAATGGCTGATTATGCTGTGCTTATGCTATTAGAATTGTCTTTGCGATCATCATTTCAGGTAATGGTCAATGTCTTCTAGCAACATGTCTACATATTTAACTAAGACACGTTGATTTGGATTGAATTAAAGAGAAACGAGTATGTATGAAGTTCAGATAAATCGTCAAAAGAAAACAATACAAATAATAGTTTTACCAGAATGCAATTCCGTTCATCCCACCAGCAATCATCGCATAACTTCGATGTTTTTGGTGATATATCTACTGGAAATACATAATATTAATCCCCATACATTAGGGTAGCCCCAATGCTAAGGTCACCGCAGTGGTTAATACGGCGTGTCGTGAGTTATGGTCCCGCGTTCGACGCCGCCCGGATATGATTATTGTACGTTACAAATCATTACTGCCTACCCATTTATGTTGCGTTATGGTATGTTTGCTTTATGTATTGCGAAATATGCGCTGTATATCAAAGTGGTATTTTGTGATGATTGCGCAGAAAAGAAAATGTTGTGTTTATTCGGGTTTTCGGTCTTTTGTGAGACCAATTGGCAGAGGCGGCCTTACCCATTGTGAGGCTCCGGACGGCAGGTCTTTGCGAGGCCCTTTGTCCTTCGTGAAAAAAATCTCTCAGTGTACATAATGAATTTTTCAATTATGTTTTGGATGAATGAATTAGTTAACTAACTTTATTTTAATTTACCGTTATGTTATAACATTAATAAGTTATTAAGGATCAAAATCAAAAGTTTTAAATAAATTAAAAAATAGTTTAAAAATTTTATATTTTTTAAAATTTGCTAGTTGTTGTTGCGCGAGGCCCCTGACGCCACCCCCTAAGGCCGCCACTGCCAATTGGTATTGGTACATAGAAAACTATTTTGCATTGTACTTTTGGACACAAAATAAACAGTCTAAACTCTACTATAGTCTACACTGTCCTCTCATACCTATTAATATGTTATATGGAAATATTGTAAAAATAATATTTTTTTAAAAGAGTAAGCACGGAGTTACTCACTGGTTCCTCGCCATATGAAACGACCAATTCGAACCGACCGCGACCAGTAGCTTCTGATGTTTTATAAGAACCCATTTAGATTTAAATGAAATTAAAATGATTTTAGGTTTGAATTTGAATATGAAAACGTCTTTTGTGGAAACATCAAAATCTTCAATTAGTTTTTCGATTTATTACCTTCATGTTAAATATTTAATTAATATAATAATATAATATAATATTCCACAAGTATCACAGAACGCCGTCTAGTCTCATGCTAAGCAGAGCTTGTGTTATGGATACTAGACAACTGATAAACATACTTATATATTTCTAAATACATACAAATATAGATAAATTACACTCATGATCATTTGTTCTGTGTCTAGAAATGATCGTGCTCATCACACAAATATTTGTCCTGGGTGGGAATCGAACCCACGACTGGCCACGACCTCCGGCATAGCAGTCAGCGCCACTAAGCATTAGACCAACAGGCCACTCAAGGAATTACCAATTCCCTCTACAATTGGTAGGTACTTCAGGTTCGCATATTAAAACAAAAATCTCTTACTTTTATTTCAGTAATCACTTAAACCAGAGCTACTCGTAGTATTTCAAACTATTCGCCTCAAAGGTTCTTCTAATTAGCATTTAACAGACAAATTTTGCTCCCCAGCATTTTTGCTCTCAAAATATTAGCAGGCGTTTCAGTTCTTTAGAAGTTATTCGTATAAGAAAATAAAGGGTTTGTGAAAGGCGTAGAGGGTAAGTGTGGATATTTCCATGTTTGTACTTGAGTGTGGGGTGTGTAATGTGTAATTAAGTTAATTAGCGGACGTCATATACGGTTTAGTTAGGGCTAAACATCGTGCCTGAGGGTCGGGCTCGGCAGTCGTGCAACTGGAGACGAGGGTAAATACAGGGTATGTGGGTAAGCAGTGATATTGTGTAGCCCTGTATTCTACAGGGTTATATGGAAATATGAGAAGGTGAGGCGTGATAAAGTTACCCCTATTAATCTTTAGGTGACGATTATTGGGATATGTTTAGTCAAAACTTAGGGAGTATAATCCGTACCTATTTATTCTATCGTAGCATTCCGTTGTATTATTTTAGATGTTATGTAAAGGCTTACAGCTAAGAACAATCATGGAGTCTATTGAGACACAGCCACATGTAGTTTGAAATTTTTATAATTAAAATTAATAAAAACTAAAATAAAAGGAGGTAAAGTAAATTAAAATTTCTGGATGCATGCGTTCTAGATACAACTATTTTGTTTTTATCTAAATATTTGTTACTACAATACATTCAGAGCTTTGAAGAAAATAAATCCATAAATGTTATTCGTTTGAACTTTCAGAATTTTCGTTCTTGTCTGAATAGAAATCAATAATTTTAGCCTTAAATTCTCTATTAAGATAATTATGATATCTCCTCGTTTGCACATTTAGCAGATTTATAAATTCACTCAATATTAGTTCAGCTGAGCCGTCGATTAGTGGGTTCAGTAGTAAGTTATTTTATCAGGCCGCGGGCGTCGCTGCCGCGCTACATTTGGGGAACCCTAATTAAACTTAATTACATAATAGGTTAACACGCATCACTATCAACACACATGTGTTAGGTAAATGCGTAAACGTTCATTAGATTATGTGCTGTTCATGTTTTAGCATGAGATGTGTGTCTTAATGTACTGTATTTTGCACTAGTGTAAATAAGTTCGGCAAAGTGCTTCAATTTATTTTTTAAATCACTCACTCAAAAATCCGCGCTTAACCCTACCGCTTCTAGGCATGCAATTAACTGTTTTCTACACTAATGCGGAAAATTACGCGAGACCCCACCACAATTGATTGTATTTATCGTACCTATCAGACCTATCAAACGACCCGCACGAGTCGTTAAATCCCGTTTACTTATTTCTTCGTAAGTGTATTGAAAAACGTCGTTTGATACAACGTGGGTCACTGCAACACTGTCTCAGCTCCATAACACCCAGGCCTGTGACTCGGGCTTATTCAGCCTCGGTTGCAACGACAAACTTTCTTCACTTGTATCAAATGGAAACAGAAATATAATTTCTCACTATAATTTGTTATTAAATATTATGTTTAAATTAAGTTTTACTTGTAATACGTACGTACGAATACGTGTGTGGAAAAAGTCATTTGATACACGTGGGCAACATTCATTGCAGTTTTTCGGCTCCAAAACGGAACGCTGCCGCTACTTAAACGGCTTGGGCGCGTATTCCGCCTCGACTGCAATGACTTTTGCATCAAAATACACTTCTTGTTTTATTTACTTTTCAATTAAATTGTTGTGTTAACTTGCATAATTTAATTATTTTTTGGTTCTTTAAAAATTGTGATTTAAAATTTCTTACGTAGTTTTATAGAAAACTATTTTGTAGCATTATTTTGATAGAGAAGGTACCTATAGGCTATAATTCAACTTTTTGATATGAGAGTAGATACAATCCGGTATCGATTTCTTCTTATTTTACACACAGTATGAGCGTCGAGCTTCCTAGTGAGGACACACAGTTTAGTGGTGTGCGAAATATTTTATGAATTCTAATAGAAAAATCACAACGTCACAACACAAGAGAAAAGTATTTAGCTAACAACAGGAGTCTAGTTGTGACAATGTTCTAATGTAAACCAAAGTCCGCTAACCATTTGGTATGTAGAGATACAAACTCATCTCGATAAACAGTGAGCCGTCTCATCAATCAAATTCAAAATCTTGTGCAGACGACATTTATTAAGTTAGGTGACAATACCTCAAAACAAACAATAGTGTAGCCAGACGGCTTTTTGTTCCTCAGGTCACAGACCCCGGGCTTCTAAGAAATCTAGACTTATTTTATGTCTACCTTTTTGTGGGAATCCGAAATATGCGCAGTTAAGAAAGTCCTGATTGTTAGAAGCTGGGATATTTCTTGTTTGTGTCATAAGATATCGGTTTGAGATATGTGTCTGCATTTTTATGTGTTCTTTGTTTCTATTTATTTATCTATTTATTCCAAGTACCAAAGACTCATTTTAGTTACCTATACACATACAGACAATATATATCATAAAATTACATACAATGAAATGTTAACATTAAATTAATTAAAATTACATCGGATTATCATTAAATTGCATTGAATTTCGAAAGACTTCGAAGAGACTTTTAGTGTATAGAAGCCTTGTCCGTATAAAGTGAAGTACCGCAGTGATGGTCCACACAACAGTTTCAAAACAAGGCAGATACTGGCTGGCCGACTCGCGACTTGTCACCACAATTTCATAATACCTGTACGCGTATTTGACATTGCTTCTAGGCAGGCGTGCTCTATCGTCGGCCACATCATCGCTTACCATCAGGTGAGATGGTGGTCAAGCGCCTATCAATAATATTGAAAAAAAAAATAGCTACCTAACTAAAAATAGGTACGTGTAAGTATATTGGAACGCTTTAGTCCATACAAGACTTAGCACTATCTAATATTATAAGGGTTTCTGACTGTGTGTGTACGTTTCTTACTTCTTCACGCTCGAACGGCTGACGGATTTCGATTAGGCTTGGTGCATCGGTAGAGTAGGTCTTGTTATAGCACATAGGATAATTTTTACACCGGAACTATTTTCGCTTGGGACATTTTTGTGTGAAGACGTTTTCTTTTCTTTCTTTTTTCTACAAAAATAGTCAATAGGAACAATAATTACATAGTTACTACCAACTCCTATTGCTGTACTTATAGTTATTAAATGTACTTACTGTAATAATACATCTGCTTTTCATCAGAAGAATTTAATGTCAAAGAAGAATCAAAGCATTTATTTCAAATAAACCATTTACTGGCACTTTTGAATTGCTAATTCTAATTGCACATTCCAAAGCGTACATATCTATGGAGAAGAATGTGGAAGAAACCCCATGGACACTCTTTTCAATCATGTTATTTAATACAAATTTTAATATCTCGGTGTACGGTTCTGGGTCGGGGTACCCAAAATAGTTGTCTTTATCTATATTTTTTTCAAATAAATTAGAATATTATGAGATTTTTTACAAAAATCATAACAAGTACTTCTAAACGAACATTCCATTTCAAAGTTAAACGAATCAGCCTGCTCTGTACCACGAGCAAAAAATCACCTAAATCCTAGAATATTTCGAACACGATATCCCGCAACCGTATCCTTCCTATCGACGGTATCAGCCAGATTGGAGCTGATCCCGAACCGATCCATCACGCGATGACATAACTAGGGTCTCTGTAACGACATCAAGCGGTAAGTAAGTTTCACAGATTTCTACAGAAAAAGGGCTTATGAAAATGTGTGCGTTATATAAACTTTTAGGGTTCCGTAACTCAAAAGGAAAAAACGGAACCCTTATGGAAGGATCACTTTGAAGGATCACTTTGTTTTCTGTCTGTCTGTCGGTCAAGACCCTTTATCTTGAGACCGCATGAAGGTTTCGAGTTGAAATTAAAATCATATACTCAGGTCAGCGGTCCCTTGAATCTGTGAAAAAAGTTAAACTTCTGAGTTAACGAAAAAAAAGATATGGCCATTTATGTCGCACAAAAACGTATATTTCGACACTCTCAAGTGAATCAAAATTCATAGGGTACTTCCCGTTGACCTAGAGTCATGAAATTTGGCATAAAGCCAGGTCTCATGCCTGCACAAGTATAGAAAAAAATCTGAACACTGTGAATTTGTTGTGTTGTTACATCACAAAAAAAAAACTTTTTTTGCGAATCGGAAAAAAATTTGTAACTCAATTCGGGAATCGAACCGTTTTCATAGGTAAGTTTATACTGAACCCTCATTGCGCGAGTCCGACTAGCGTTTGCTCGTTTTTTTAGAATAAACTTTATTGTACACCAAAACAGTAACCATTTTACACTATTTAATCAATGGGTATAATGGCGGTCTTATCGCTAACAGCGATATCTCCCAGACAAACTTAGGATGGGCTATAGGAACTTAAACTTATAAAAGGTTTAATCAAGCCAAAATTTTACATTAAAAATATACGATACTTAGATAAAATATACAGCAATACAAAAGATAATTCTTAAGCTTACAAATATATATAGGTACATATACATATAATTTAGTGTTACACAATTAAATGGAAGCGAAAAAAAAGAAAAAGATAAATAGATAGATTGATAGACAGGTTTATTTAGTTTTTTGCAATATGTATAACATGCCAAACAAGTTACCTTAAAGAAGCAGCATTTAGCAGCAGAGTAAGTTATACATCAATAAGCAGCTTATTCCTGCTCGTTAATAAGGAAAATAATACAAGAAAATATTGAGTCTTTACTTATGATTACAAAATATGGCGATAATGCAGATAAAGTACCTATTCCCAAAAAAAAAAAAGTAACCGATTTTGAAATTGTTTGAATTTTGAACTCCAAGTCGCTTCGTAGCTAGAGGTTTTTATCGGTATTCTTTCAAGTTCAGTGTCTGTTTTTTTAAATTATTCGCGAATTGATTCCCA
The DNA here is from genome assembly GCA_961205895.1 of Mythimna pallens. Classification (NCBI taxonomy): domain Eukaryota; kingdom Metazoa; phylum Arthropoda; class Insecta; order Lepidoptera; family Noctuidae; genus Mythimna; species Mythimna pallens. The sequence goes on along the minus strand of OY540842.1, from coordinate 22,859,890 downwards.
ATTGTCAGTAGTTTGGTTTCTCACGTGTGCAACAAGACAATAATTATGTGGAATCATTGAAACAGATCTCGGGAAAATAGAGTTGATTATGTTATTATATTGTATACCTCAGCGAAGACTGAAAACAAGAATGCAATGTGTTACTTCTCTATTCTAATGAAATTCAAATTAACTCTGAGACTAAAATCCAAATACTTTTTAAACTTGATACTGACTAAAAGTGAAAAATAAACCGTAGCTAAAAGACTGACCAGTTTGAGAAAACGGTTATCTTCTGGGTGCCAATGAACTAATCTATGAGTACACATAAAACAAAGTCGTGTTAGTTGTATAATTTATAACTCAAGAATGGCTGGACCAATTTTAATGATCTTTGCGTTATTAGAACTTTCTCCGCCCTGAATAGCAGAATAACTTTTGGAGAGTGTGAGCGGGACTCGCATGACTTGATTCCGCCATCTCCTGTCTACCATCGGACATCCCGACATACGACGACTATCCACTCTTATGTTGTTGAAACTTCAACGGTCCGGACTAAGCATTTCGCTTCGTCATTTATACCACGTACATCGAAGGACTGGAACAATTTGCCTGCTGCGGTCTTCCCGTTCAACTATAATTTAGGTGTCTTCAAGGCTAGACTGAATAGGCTCTTAATAAACTAGTGTATCCAAATATATCGAAAAATTACAGTAACTGTCAAATTCATTGGTCTCAATCATTTGGTCAGTAAGTTTACCTAAAAGGTAATCAATACATTGATTGACTGTTCAAGGCGGTACAAGTTTGCCGGTTCAGCTAGTATTTTAACATAATTGAAGCTTCTTTTTGTACTGTTATCTCTTTTCAAGGAGGAACTGTGTTATAAATAAACGTAGAAGTAATACTCCAGTCTTCAGTATTCAGCATCTACCTGTTTGCCTTCGGCCATAGCAAAGGCTTTGAGCTGCGTTTGTAGGCTTTGATTGATATTCAAGTCGATACAGTACCAGGTATCGAAGCTTGCCTCCATGCAAACATTTGTATTTATTCAGGCGGACTGCGATCTAACTGCGAAATGCGTTTTGAATTGAGTTAACTTTTAACTGGGCTTGTGGTATGGTTTTGTATGAATATAAAGCCGCTTTTTTGTGGGAAATCATTTAATGTCTGTTCTTGCTCTGGGTGGGGTGAAAAGGAGTGTCCAACGTTTACTGACTAAAACACTTCAGTTGCCCTTTTCGTTCTAGGACCACGGAGGTAATAGCCCTGATAAATGTTTGACTCCTGGACATCTTTGGAGGAGGCCTTCATCTGTAAAGGGGTTCTTGCAGATACATAGTATTTTTTTAATAGGGTAAGGTACTTAGGATTAAAATTAGAATTAGGACACACTAACATACAGGTAGATATAAAAGTACTCAGTTTAATATTTATCATTGTAAGTAAATTTAGTTGCAAGATAAGGAAAAAAAGGAAGCAAGAAATAAAAGGAAGAAAAATATTTTTTTATTTTATTTATTTATTATGTTTGACAAACTCGCGGCTACAGTCCGTTCATTTTAGCTCTGGTATCATTATTATGGCTATGAGAATAAAGCTCTAAAGATCCAATGTCAGAGGTATAATAACTATAAACGGATTGTGACTGGTGATCTGGACGTAAAAAAGAGGTAACAGAAGGAACATGGTGGATTTTAGTCGGTAAATGTCTGACACTCCTTTTCGCTCCACCCAGAATACATATTTGATGATTTATCACACCATAAAGAAAAATCCCGGTGCATACGTATTATGTTAGTGAACAAGCTTGAAAGTACCTATAGCCCAAGAGTTCAATAGAATTAAAGCATTAAGAGGCCAGTGCACAACCTCCACGACGACTTTATCAACGTCGACGTGAATTATCGACAGTCTGAACACGCCACCGCAGCAGCGACGCCAGACGTGCTGGTCAAACCTCCATCCTCGATTTTGTGTGATTTGTTTTGGTCAGAATTACAGTCTGATATAATCACTATTAAGCTCGAATAATCAATATACCTTATAACTAGTAAGCTTGAATAATAATAATAAAAAAGCCACCCAAATGCGAGTGGGACTCGAGCACGAAGGGTTTCGTACTGTCCGTAGTAAAAAACAAGCAAAATCATCACGTTTCTTGTATGTGAGCCCCCTTAAATATTTATTTTATTCTGTTTTTTAAAATTTGTTAATAGAGCGGCAACAGAAATACATTACCTATGAAAATTTCAACTGTCTAACTATAACGGTTCATACAGCCTGGTGACAGACGGACAGACAGCGAAGGCCTAGTAATAGAGTTCCGTTTTGCCCTTTGGGTACGGAACCCTATGACGTTTTTTTTTTTCAGGCATTCACATATAAAACACACAAATGTAACAACATAGTCAGCAACTTGTCTGCTACAGCAGTGTACGAAAAAAGGGCAATCAAGTCTCTCGGCAATCACCACCAGGGACGCGCACCACTTACACATGGTGGTGTGGAAACAGTCGATGCGCGCTTTCGCAAACATACCCGAGGCTATGCAGATGCAGGGCAGCCCAAGACCGGCCTGAACGCGTTGTACTGCATAAGGAGGGCATTGTAAGCCGGCCGTATGTAGGAAACCCTAGGCTACACGTGTATAAAGAGCTGCAAAAGGCATTAAAACGCGTGATCTTAATTTGATTTGAACGGCGTACAAACCTATGTGCCATCATATTTTCTCTTTTAGGACGTTCCATATAAAAGTGCTCCGTTGCGGGGGCCCCGTGCGAGCACTTTTGTATGGAACGGCGCGGGTGCACGCTTTACGCAGCATCAGCCCTTAGACTGTGATCTTCATTCCCTTTCGATGTCGACATGGTCCCTCAGGTCGACTGCTACCCAATGCTTCAGCCTTTTGCAGTCAAGTTATGTCTTTTCCTACGCCATTACACCACATATGTTGCCTTCCGCTGCTTATTATAAACTAACAAATGGTATCACTCTAGCCTTCTCCTACAATTCACCCAACAACAATAAAATTCGAACCTGAATTTATTCTCACCCATTTTTAAAGTGTGGTAGTTAAGACCTGTACTTGTACGCTACTGTCCCCATTAGACGGAGCTGGCAATTTTTCATAGAACACTACTTTGTACCTGGACAAGAACGGGTATAAATTAATTAAGAGCCAACATGGACGTCGAACTGTGTGTACCGGGAGGTGAGAAATTGTGCGGTGTGGATGTGGCAATGTGGGCTGTCTTATTTATTTGAGATATATTTTTTTTTGTTAATGTTTTTGGCTTGGATACTGAGTCCTTTAAGCTATGTCTTCGAATGAATAGTTCATTTGTTTACCATTTTTTTTTAGGATATGGTTCTACACATTTGAATGTTTTTGTAGTGTTTGGCAGCAACCTTCTCGGCAAAACTTTGCGGAGGTAGTCAACACAACAATAAAATTCTTGGCTACATTTTACGGAAATCGCGTCTGATTCAATGATTCCACATATTGTTCAGTTGCGCAGACACTTGAGATACAAAACTACACCAATTTTACATCACAATATTCACTAGTAATTAATTTGCGAATAATTGAATCGGACACTGATCTCCACTCGAAAAAATCCCACCAAAAACCCTCGATCATGTTTGCAGTTGAATGTAGAAAGATGTGCATCCATTAAATAGTTATAATGCCTTCAAACTCAGGTGTTGGCACTCATCAGAGTTACATTACCAGAGGATTTAAGAGTCTTCTCAAATCCTGAATTTTGCTTTAGACAGATGAATACTTACCTAATGATGAGCTAGATAGCAACACTCTGACCAAAACTAAGGTGTGATGTTATGTATATAAAAAAAAAACAAGATTAACGTAAGAAATATCTATATTTACATGAATAATAAATATAAAACATAAAAAAGTTTGACCTGTGAATCCACCGAAACCATAATCAGAAATTAAACTTGTATAAAAGATCCACTGCTTCTTGCTCGTTGCGCGCAATCAACTAACAAAGTGAAGTAATTTGATTGGTTCGCTGTGGACGCTGCAAGAACAAGAATTTATTTATACAAATCATTGCATTTGTTTAATTTGCGCCGTGCCGTGCCGTTTCGGGCTGTGCCGTGCCGTTCCGGGCCGTGTCGTGCCGGGCCGGGCCGGAACCTAGTCTCACACAATCACATTACTAATTAGCTGCCTGTATGTGCAGTTTTGACACTATTGGGTTTGTTTAGCGAAACTGTTCCTGTTTCTAATGGAAGTAACTGAAACTGGAAAAAACGTTGGTTTTAAAAATCATGTGTTTGCTTATTGGAGTTGTTTGATTTCGACTGCCGTGTTTAATGTTGTTTAGTAGGAGTGGAACTGAATTACTGAGTTGCTTCTTGGGTTGAGAAATGTTTTATTTAGGGATAAAACCATAGTCTTCGTCGAGCTTGCGAACCTATGCGTTACTATCTGTTATGAACTATACATACATAGATAAGACAGTGAGTGACAACGTACACAAATAGTGTAATTATTATGCCTAAAATTGGCGGTAGTTACCGCATAGTTTCCATAATAATAATAATAGGATTTGTTGTCATGGTGGCAGCACTCTTATTTATTATTTTATTTTTATTATATCTTTCGTGTAGAACCACCTCTCACCTTTCACCTTGAGTACTCCATCTAACGACTAGGCATGACCGGTTATCAATCGATCACCGTCATCATCGCCGCCATTAGATATCCAACGCCGTCGTCCTGATCATCTACACTAGATGATTCCATCACCCTCATCAGCGACACTTCAATTGCACTTTCCGCTATGGTATCAACGGAGCACATTCATCCCCCCGCCCCATACGAGCAGGAGTCCCTTAGGGCTGCGTACTATCTTCTCTAGTCTTCAGGTTTTTCAACAGCGATATCCCTAAAAGTGCTGGACTTTCATCCAATTTGATGGTAAGCAGTGATGCAATTGTTGATGGTGAAGAGCAGTACTTTATTAGCAGCCTATAAATTACAACTCAAACAACAACAAAAAACTAAACCTCTCGACCACTAGCTCAAAGTTAGATCCAAATGAAAACTCATACAATTCCTGCGTCCCTTTCAAAGGCAACATGTAAAGAGATAAAAAGCTTCATATATAGCCGTTTGTCCGTTTGTCCGTGATCAATATATCAAGCGAAAGGTTATCGTGGCGGGACGTCGTCGGTAAATCATGCGAGCGCCGATGCTCCGGGAGCAGGCACACGTTAGAGCCGCCATGTTGCTAATTCTACGTCACATCCGCCCGGGGGAGCGGGGTTCGAGAGTGTTGGATGAATATTATTTTTTTATAGGTTTTCAATTTGAGCATGTAGGTGTTATTGGGAAAATTGTGGCCTTTTGCTGAGTGTTGACAGATTAAGAGCAATCCGAGATATATTTCCATACAACCGCTCTTACGTGATTATGACGTTATTACACATCTTTCTCTAGATATTTTGGAAACTCAGATATCTTGGTTTCTACTGAAATCACAACATAAAAAATAAAAACATGTGTAAAACTAATCCAGTAAAGACCTCTGAAAACCTGCTATTTTGCGTGAACTTTGGCCCTTCATAATGTCTAACTCAGTGTTTTTCAAATGACGAAATTGCTGTCCAAAAACAGGTTAAAAAAACACGTTTTTCCTGAAACAAGTTTCGTGAAATATTCGAATGAGTGACGAAATTACCGAATGCTAACATTCAAGCGTTAGGCTCTATTGATATATATCTATATATCTATCTATCAAATATTGCGTTGGATAAAACAACAAACCTTTAAACCACGTTCACGTTGATGATAGACGGATCGGGGAGGGCCCTCTTTAATAAACTACATAACAAACCATCGTGCCTGTATTCCGAAAGGGTTTGGTCATGTTTGAGTCCCATGTTTTATGCGGTGAGTCTATTGCCATCAACTTGCCACAAAGCCAGACTCGTGGCTGCTGAGAAATGGAGAGAGCTTCAGAGAAATTCCAAATGGAAAACCAACACTGACCAACCACGAAAAAATATACCTACCAGGATCTCATGCAGCAGTAGAGCTTGCGGCCACTTGACTAGCGCGGCAGTCACAGGATATATTTTTAACTGCGTTAGAAATAGGTGCTATGAAGAGATGATATTCCTTTGAAGTGATGAACTATTTTAAGTCTGCTTAGGTATTATTATTTCTTTCTTTTGTGTCGATTTGACTCAAATTTTGTCCGACTAGAATGTAGCCACCTGGACAGCTCTGTCGTTGGCCTCATTTAAGTCGTGGAAGGTGTAGGTGGTTGTGCATGCCGAGCACGAAAGGAGGCATATCCTGTGAAGGGTCATCACTTTGAGCCATATTGTTTCTGCTGCGGCGAATCTGAGCCCGCAATCGGTTCAGAGATTCCCAGATTTGCCACTGCAGATCGTTTTCAGGTGGCAGATGTTCTGCCGGGGATATGAAATTTGAACGGGTGGGATATCTATTCCTCCAAAGTTCGTCTCTGGTCCGATGCGCTATCCTCCGATGAGAGTAATTCTTAAGAAACTCTTACGACGCTTCTTAGATATAACAATGCACTCATTAAATGACGTTAACGTTCTGACCCATTTTTTTAAATCTATTATTGCATTCAATAAACCGCAAGTCAAAAATCACAAACAACAAACAACAGCGACAAGAAAATTCAGCTAACTTGCATGAAAACCAATAGCCGTAAATATATATGAGTATTTCAACTGCCTATCACCATAACCGTATGTTTATCACAAACATAACAGAACTGTAATTTCCCCAAAACCGACATGAACTACCTCGATTACGCACAGTTCGAATACTTTTATTATTTGCGGGGGTGCGCTCGCGCGGCACTAATCTTCGGCAATGTTCGGCAATGGTCGGCAATATTCGGTAGCGTTCGTGTAAAAAATGTTCGTTCTTTATGAGGGCGGTGGCTCGCGGTCGAGTGCGATAGTTCGCAACTACTGCCCAACTGGACATAGATTAGGGGAGAAATTGCGCAGAAGCGGAGGATTAGTGCGGGCGGACGGTTAGAGAGGAGTTTTGGCAGAACTAAAAAGCTGTTTATTTCAGATTTTTTTTAAAGCAAGTAGCGCCCTTCATTTGTAGAAAACCGTCAATCAATTAATTATAATGAAACGCCAGATTGTTTGTAGCAAAAAATCACTGACTTTCAAATTTTACAGGTTGACCAAATGCTAAAAAACTCCTTTCAACACAATTCTTAGAACGTGAATTCAGCAGGTTTTAGTGTTTACTGACGATATACTCAAAAGTAGTTAAATAATTGAAATGTAATCTGAGATGTCCAATACTATGGAACTGCAAGGTCACTAATTCGTCACTAACCACAAAACGTGCCAAGGTTAGTTCGGTTTCATCATTGCGACGTCCACAGCTAGATATGAGCCTCCTTCAAGCGTGATCACATCGACCACCTATTATTGATCACGGATGTAACACTGAACCTCTGGAGGATTGTTCGAACGTAAAAGGCAACCGAAGAAACACGGGTTCTAGTCATAAAAATCTGACATTAAGAGGAAATATTCGATAAATTCCCTACTAAAAAAAGGTGTAGTTGCATATTACATCTTCACACCACCCAGCACTTTTAGTTAGTTTAGGCACAATATCATCATTCCAACCTGTTCCTTCTGCGGTATTTAGTATCCTTAGCATATGGCCGTCCAAAACAAGCCGGGAGTAATGAGCCGCGACCCATTAGCTTCAAATTGTCCGTGGCAGACAACTGCCCGTCTATTTATGTATCTGACCTCTCTGCTTACCCTACTATTGGCCTTTACTTATGATGTACACCCTGACTTGTGTTTACGCACGAGGATATTGGAAGGTGGAAAAGTTGGGGAAGAAACTTCCACGGGTTCTTTTTGTTGCTACACAGAGGAAACTATGTGAGACTGAACGTATAGAACATATACGAGTATGATGGTAATTTTCCTTGGTTAGGCAAGCTGGTGGGTAAATGATCAAATTCTTTAAGAAAATACACTTAATAGAAAAATAATAAAGTTTGATTGGTGTTTACAATGTTAGCATCAAACCCGCTGGAGAGCAGTGGTAGCCGAGTGGTAATGATCCCGGCTTCCAAGTTGTAGGTCGCGGGTTCAAACCCAGTCAGGCTATCAGCCTTACAATATTTCCACTGCTGGAACTCAGGCCTCCTCTCTAGGAAAGGGAATGTCCGTAATTCACTACCTGGGCCCAGTGAGAGTGGGTTGGACGTCACATGTCCTCGAATTTTGCCGGTTTCCTCACTGTGTTTTCCTTCACCGTTTTGAGAGCTTGTGGTGATGAAATAAATAACACAAAGTAATGCAGCTAGTTCGGTTTGTACGCCGCCAGTTACAACTCTTAAGTCGGGCCCGTTACCACTGGGCCACCTTGCTCTTTTCTTTGTATTTGCATTTTTCTCTTTTTTTATTCTTGGTAGGTTCGCGCTTGACCGCTATCTCACCTGACGGTAAGCGATGATGTGGCCGACGGTCACTCTTGACTTAAAGATTCTCGGGTTTTCTCTTTTAATGCACCTACCACAATTTTTTTCTGTGTATCTGAATGGTTGACCCGCCTCTGTACTTTGTGTGCATAAAGTATGAAATAAATATAAATATACGTCTTCGGGGACAGTTATTTGCAAGCGAAGATAAATTCGTTAACCAGTAATAATTTGCCCACATAGGGAGTTCAAATTTATCTTCATATTATTATGATTCAGTGAGCAACATTTCAATAAGCTGGATTAATATTGTACTGACATACGCACTCGTAAATTGCTATATGGTTATTCATCAAATAGAGAAAGAGATATGATAACAAATATATCTTTATCGATTGTAATAAATTCATAAGACGCAGCTGAAACTCTTTTATGATGTGTTCTTCGCATTCATATAGCGATGAAATTAATGCTACAGTCCAGTTATGCCTATTTCTCAATATTGACTTTTAACATTTTATGAGGGTTGAAAAGCAGCTGGTACTATCACTTTTTCATTTTACATTACTTGTTATAATATTTTTGTGATGGCCCAGTGGTTAAAGCTTCTTAGCTGTACTCACAATAAATTGGCGTGTGTGTGTGTTTATTGTATAAGGTGACCTAAGCTTAAACCTAGCTCTGATTATGAAAGTACATTGTTGCAGCCACAGCTTCATTTAAATTTCTGTATCCTCTTCAGGTTCCTGCGAGAACTATGCATGTTCAAGAACTGCTAAGCAAGGTGATCAGAGCTCGTACTTTCTTTTAATGAGATACTAGAGTTATAGAGCCAAGAGGATCATCGGCAATGATGCACTTGTCGAGTCGAAGCTCCAAAGCCTTGGGCATCGGCGCCGAGTTGCTAGTTTGTCAGTTTTCTATCGTTGACATTTCGGGGAGTGTGCACTGGAATTGCACAATCTAATTCTGCCAATTCCGTTCCATTATCGGACCACTAGGTACATGGTAGACATCCTACCCATACGTACAAAGGGTTTTGGGAACACATTTATTGTGCGTACTAAGGAGTGGTATTCCTTGCCGGGGTCTGTGTTTCCTGATAGCTATAACTTAAGGGTCTTTAAGTCAAGAGTGAATAGGTTGCTTCTAGGTAAGCGTGCTCCATCGTCAGGCCATATCATCGTTTACCATCAGGTGAAATGGTGATCAAACGCGAGGAATCAATAATTAAAACTCGGTACGGTTGTGGAATCCACTACCGCCTGACATTAGGGGCTGCCAAACTATTGCAGTTTTTAAAAGAAGAGTGAAAGAACACTATCTTTCTATTTCGTCATAGTTGCATATTAGTATGTATTATTTTATTATATTATTTAGTATGTATTTTTGTGATATTTATTTTATTATGTGTATGTATATAATTATAATAGTATATCTTTTTTTTTTGGATGTTATATGTATTTTGTATGTACCAATTTTCTTTTTACTTCTACACACAGTGTCTACATCTCTATTTTCTCCAACTCTCCTTTCGCAGGTATGCTGGAAGAGATTTCTTTAGAAATAAGCATCACCTTTGTACTATTCTTCTGTTTCCTTCTTCTTTTCTTCTATTTATTATTGTGTGTACATAAATTGTTAAATAATAATAAATAAATAATAATAAAAAAAAACTTAAACACTAGGATTAGTAACAAAACTTAAGAATAATTGTTATAACAGACAATAAAATAATTATATCAGTGAGTCATGTACTTAAATGAGGCATGTCAGGCGGACAATGTTTCCAACTCTACCTCCTTCTAGACTTATGACCTTTCAAGGTAGTCCAATCTACAAAGCCTCGAGCACAGGCGCAGGGTAGCCTATCGGTATTTTACAGGTTGCATTTTGGAGAGTGTGCGCGGGAATTGCATGACTTGATTCCGCCATCTCCTTTCTACCATCGGACAACCCGACGTACGGCGAGTATCTACCCTTACGTTGTTGAAACACCAACGGTCCGAACTAAGCGATTTGCTTCGTCGTTTATACCGCGTACATCGAGGGACTGGAACAATTTGCCTGCTGCGGTCTTCCCGTCCAACTATAATTTAGGTGCCTTCAAGGCTAGAGTGAATAGGCTCTTAATAAACTAGTGCGCCTCACCATCAATGACTGCATCACTGCTTACCATCAGGTGGGATCGCGGTCAAAAAAGACCATAACACAGCCTCCCACATAATACAGTCTACAGCATGTACACAGGAAAAATATATTAATATTCAAACCGTGTTCAAATATTAGCGATAGCTTTCAATATACTACCTTAGGTACCGACATAATAACTAATTATGAAATATAATTAACATGAACCCTTAATAAACTGTTTATTAGTCCTGTGATACACTACATGGGCTACTTATTACCCGGACAAGCTGCTTACTGCTCGTGCCAGTCATAAAACTCACCGGAACATGTAACGGTTACTTTAGTAGTAGTAAATTCCACCAAAAACTAAATGTGAAAGAATGCCAAGTTTTTTATCGGTTCAGTCTAACAAGATGCGGCTGAATACTAGTATTTTAAATGGAGCGACTGCCTATCGAACCTCCACAACCCATTAACTGGGCAATACAATACTTCATGGGTAGACAGATGGTCAGACTTCTGGTGTCTAGCGAAAAAAAAAAAATCTACCGAATGACAACCGGGACCAACGGTTTTATGTGCTTTCTAAGGCACGGGGTGGCAGTAATGTCCTACTTGTCCAACTTAGAAAAGTACGTATGAATTGTAAAATTCTGATTGGTTTCGAACCTGCAAACTCATGTATGAGAGCCGGATGCCTTAACCACTGGGCCATCATGACACTGTAGTCTATTTTAATCCAAATGTTGACAGGTAGAGGTTCTCTTCCTTGTTGCATTAAGTCTTCACTACTATATTTCCACCAGCATCTACTATACACCAGCGCTATGTTATTTATTTATTTAGTTTCAATATCTCAGCATATAATATGCTAAGATAAGAACTTTTTTGGCCTCGAACAGGTCTTTTTTTGTTGTTTCAGTTAATGTTGCATTTTTTATTTTAAGTTATTTATAAATTATTTGACCTTTATTTTAATTTTATTGTTTTTTGTTCTGTGCAAGTTCCAGATAAATGTTTTTATTTATTTCTTTCTATACATGAAGATTAAATAAATAAAAATTCTATGCGTTTAGTTTAAAAGTAAGTTATAGATTTCATATTTGTCTTATAGTAGATATGTATGTGTGCAACAACTTTAGTGAACTTGGCTGACACACTGCCGTGTGTCTAGATATACTCGTACTATGCAAATGCTGATACGCAGTCACTGCGGTGTATCAGGTGTTCCAGTAATTTGTCGATGCTTCAGTTTTAAATTATGTTTACCATCGATACAAGTCTCTCTGCCTAGCCTTTTTTCAACTACATTCGGTTTTTTATATAACCGGATGCAACTAAAAAACAGTATTTCAAATGGATCGACTACTTCTCTGACTCGAAAAAATCAGGGAACTCAATGACGCGTTTATAATTTCAAACCTAATTTTTATTAATATTGACTAATTGTAATAAATACTCGAATAATCTTGATTACAATAATGAAATCAGTACTATATACTAATGTTATTCTGTGATAAAATTATAATGCTCAATTTTATCTTTCTTTTTTCTACTATGCAAACTTTAAATATTTGCTAAACTTAAAAGTCAAATACAGTGAATTCATTTGAAACTGTTACCACCAATATGTACCTATATTCTGGATAATAAACCATTCATTCTCTCATTAATCCACAACACAGTAGGTAATTGGCTCACCGCCGTGTCCTCGTGGGGGCGATCGGCGGCAGCGATGTCTCGCTCCCGGCTTTGGTACAGGCCATGGTCCGGAGCGAGGAGGAGTGGCAGGCGGTCGCCTCCTTCTGCGAAGCAGTAATGCTAGCAAAGGAGGCGGCCGATCGCGTGAGGCAACGGCAACGGTCCTCACGCCCCAACCGCCGCCGGGATTCCGATCCCGATTTCCGGCCACCGTAGGCGCGGGGTTGCGGACGGCGAGCAATGGGTGGCTCGCCATCCGCTCGTCCGGTAACCGTCCGGACCGAGCCCAAGTCGTCGACGGCGCGTAGTGTTCCACGCGCGCCTCAAGGAGATGTCAGCAACCCTTGGGGCCCAACAGGGTCGAAGCCTACTGGGGCCATGGGTGATGCGAAAGAGATCCCCGGGGCCCTGGAAAACAAATGGAAAAGAAGGAACAGGACTGGGTTTTTAGTCAGTAAAAGTCTGACACTATCTCGCGCTCCGTCCAAGAGCGGGGGATGTCATGAGATGATTTTCCCAACCGAAAAAAAAAGTATGTAATTGGCTAAAACGACACCTCTTGACAAGACTATGGTGTCAGATTTATTAGCTTTTGACTAACCGTAACCGTTGTTGAAGATCTACAAATGACAACCGGGATCAACAGCAAAACGTGCTTTCCGAGGCACAGAGAATCTTGGTTTGTTAAGACGGTCATCCATCTACAGCTCGACCTCGGCGAGCATTGCTTAACCTTGAAGTTCGTCCCGTGCGGCTGATAGACTTTTAATTAGGGAACGGCGATTTGTTTCGTACCTAATATAATTAAAAATGAAAATTGAAGCTTATGCACACAGACTATTTCATTGTCTTATATGTGTATGTGCGTGAACCTACGCACACCTACAAGACAAGTCCACCTTTGGTGAGATATAACGTCCATAGTCGTTGATCGAATTGGCTGTGATAAAATTAAATAAACAATTTTACTACACGCCTTCCTGAAACAATGAATTTCATTATATTAATATTTTGAATTTTTATTACTACAAAATTAGCAAATAATTGTTTAACAATAATAATCTTCTTTTTTATATTGTTTTGTTATTGAAATATTTAAAAATATAATTTATATGAAACTAAAAATGTACAGTGACATGAATAAAAATAAAATATTTTACAACTTTCACATAACACTATCTAGTCCCAAAAGTTTGTTCCATGATCACTAGACAACTGTGATCAGTTGTCTGCATACTTAGTTAATTATAAATACATACATATTACAGATAAATCTAGGCTGTACTATCATACTACTAAGTAGAGGTCTCTACTAAGTCCTTCTAGATATTCTTCGCCCGCGCCGGCGCCGCCAGCGAACGAGCAAACCATTACTTCATGCAAAAAATCACACCGTTTTGTAATTTGTTTGATCAACAGTATAAAGCATACAGTTCTGCCAATGCTTTCACAATATAACGGTCCATATAATATGAGCCAGTGGAAGTCCACTGACAAGCGACTGCCGACCACTACCGGCGCACGAGTCGTGGCCAGCGCGTGAATTAATACCCGCGCAATTAATACTACTCTCGATGGCCGCAGTTGCAACACGTATTTATTAAGAAACCCGTAAATCATTACACTGCGTAGGGCTGGGAGCTTTTGAGGCGGCCTAAATGTATTAAGATGATAATTAGAGATAATCATAATAGCACAGTATTGTCAGCCTTATAATGTTTCCACAGTTGAAATTCAGAGTGCCTAGTGCGATTTTGTTTTATGTGAATGCGATCGACATGTTTATGAAGTTTTGCGCTCTGATTGGTCCGCTCCAAGCTCTTAACCAACCAGATTGATGGATGTCACATGTAATGTCTTGGAATAATAACAATGATAATTTATAAGTGTCATCATGATTCTCTCTTAGACCTAAATAAACAAATTCAATTTATATTAAGTTAAAAGTTTTTAATATCACATCAATTTTAAAAGTTATGATTTTTTATTTTTTTTACAACTTTAGGCATAGCTATCTTAGAAGTAGCCTATTGTATGTTAGTTAATTTTTAAATTTCGCTCTACGGGGACGATATGCCCCATTAACTTCGGATTGTTTGGAACATCCCCTGGTCCTCCTTTTCCACTAAACATAATTTTGTGTCAATATTGTAAAAATGTTGAAGGATATTCTTCTTTGTCAATTAAATCATGAGTGTTTCCTTCGTACCCTGAGAAGAAACATCGACACAATCTCTTTCAAAGTCCTTACAACAAACATGTAATAGTGTCAGTGTCAAGTCCATGCAGATAATGTGTCTCAGTGTCTTTTGGGGAAAGGACTACACAGATTTTAGTGGACCGTCAGTGCAAGCATTTGTCAGTATTTGTTGAGCTCAACTCAGGACTACAAAGGAGCTCAAAAAATTATAAGAACTAGTGTGATATATAAATCTTTATTTGCCCCAAAAATAAAAACTTTTCTTATGATCCATTTCTCGTAATTTGTGAATATCAAAAAGGCAAACTACGATATTTCACTCTAAAACCCTGCAGTGACCGCGGGCTAAGATCAAAAGCCCTTTTTAAAGGTTAAGGACAACTGGTGGACTAAATGGAGATGGGTAGTAAAACTCAACTCAAATAATAAAAACATCAAAGTGTGAAAATTAAATCATTGAGGTTCTGATGTGAAATTTTGGCAATCAAAATCGACGTAAATAACGGACGTTTTGGTTACAGCGTGGATTTTTAGTAAGTTTAATATTTTCACGCATTTCGGAACAAAAGACGCCAAGCCCAGTTGCAGGCGAAGTCGAAGAAATTCACTGATCGTAAGCATCTTCAAAGAGCTGTAGTAATGACAGGATTGCCATAATCACCACGCTAACTGGCCACTTATTTTTCCATTTCCAAATTCAAAAACATAAAAAAAACGTTTTAAAAATAAACATTAGCGCGTTTTTTTCTCACATCTCCCAGCAGATATCACATTCGGCAGCCCTGCCGCGGGCTGGGCCGGCGGGACGCAACCCCATTAAGGGGGTATTCCGCAGAAATTACTGGCAATACATCATCGAGATGTTTTTAATAAGCGCCAGTGTTGCCTGCCTCTTGACAGACTACCTTGTTCAATGGATTGTTTTCAGTCTTCTGTATGAAGTATTGGTGTAATGTATCGCGAGCTGTCTGTTTTGTTATTGCTAACAATGTGTGGGTTATGTTTTTTTATTATTTTTATGGTTGTTTCATAGCGGATACTAGAGGTAGTTAAGTCCTTGGTTTTAAACCTCAAATATTGGTTCCAGATCATAATTAAGTAGACATTTTATCTTCTCATCTATTGAAGTCGCCATTTTTTTCTGGGTTGAGAAATCATCAAATAACTTCTACCGCTCTGGGTGGAGCGAGAGGATGTGTCAGACTTTTACTGACTTAACCCACCTGTGTTCTCTGTCTTTCGAATAATCTCGCATATTCAAATAGTCTTAACTACCAATCTGTCTTTATAACTGTAATTAAAGCCGTCAATAAGAATGCACTTTCCTAGGAAATAATGATAATATTAATAATATTCCGCAACTTTCACACAACACAATCTTGTCCCAAGCAGGGCTCGTGCTATGTGTACTAGACAACTGATAACATACTTATATATTTCTAAATACATACACACTATATATAAATTACACCCTAGTACAGAAAAAATAATCGTGCTCGTCACAGAAACATTGGTCCTGGGTGGGAATCGAACCCACTACCTCCGGCTTAGCAATCAGGGCCACTAACAACTAGACCAATAGGCCTGTCAACGGTTCTTTTTTGTTACGAAAAAACTGCAAAGATAAGTCAAACACCACTATTAGCATTTCCCAGCGAACAATCGCGCCCATCTATCTGAAGCGCATCAATACACTTGCTCAGTGCGACGTCACATAAAGGCCGTCGTCCACCGCGCCACCCCATCGCCCATCGCTATCGCCCATCGTTGTTCAAAACGACCAGCATTCGCAAAAAGCGACGATTTAATTGCGGACGCTTCTTTGTCCCATTGTACTCCGATCTCACTTAAATATACCACGACAACCTTGTGTTTGCACACGATTAAATCATTTTCAATCTTATTGCAAGAGGGATAGAGTTGGGAGTGGTGAAGTTTGGGTGTAGATTTAGGGTTGTCGCGCATTAAAATTACAATGAAACATGGTTGGACGAACCGATAGTCGACGGCGGCGAAGTGGTCGATTATGTAAATGTAGTGAATTCGTAACGCATCGCCCCTGATTTATATCGAGCGATTCGTTTTCTAAAAAGCTTCGTATAATTTTAATTGACCGTTATTGGTTTCTTCCGTTATTTGGAAATCAATTGAGACGTTATAAGAATGTTCGATAAAATATTCTAGACTGATTTAAATGTGGCTTCAATTGGAATTTGAAAATACCGTCTTTAATTTTAGTGGTGTGGTGATTTGTAGTGTTCTTATAGTTATTTGTCAAGATTTATGCGAGTGTAAGCAAGTGTTTTAAATTGCTTGCTTCCTTTACTTCTGTATGGTATGCTGTTATTAATGGTAACTGCTGGATGCATGGCAATAATGATCATTTACAAATTGATACGTCGGTCACTGAGCTTCCGAATTTGGGAAACGTATACTCGTAAATTGTAATCGAATCAATTGATCGCATCAGACTTAATTATACGTAATAATAGGCAATGCCTCGTTTCTTTGACGGTAGTCTAGAAATATGCATTTAAAATGTACAAAAATACAATGTAGAAGTATATTTAAATTCTTTTTTACATGTCTGATTTAATTATCTCAAAGAACTTGTCTATATTTAATGACCACATACTTAAGAGCGTTTACTACAGATTCAAAGATATTAATAGTCCATTAATCACGTCTGGACACGAAACTGTCGTCATCATTCCACCTCAAGAACAGAAGTACGTTGATACGATGATTATACACAAAAGGAACAGGAGTGATCGCGGCTATAGTTTCTGCGAACTCATTGATAATATAAGTGATGAATGTGGCCGGTGCGCCGGCGCTGGTTTTTTTGATGAGCGCTTTGAACTTTATAGTCTGGGAGACCGTGTACTTCAGAAATTTAATATGGATAGTATTGGAGCTATAGGAGCATTACTGTGTCGTGTCGTGCTGTGGCCTGATATGCATCTATCTATTACGACATATACTAAAATCAAAAGTCCTAAAACGCAGTATTAGAGTTCCCCGCGCGATTAGAACATATAAGAAAGCCCGAAATTAACTAATGGGAAGTTGCCCCGACCCGACAACTCCTGTCTGGTCGGATGGATCTTTCAACGGAGGTTTGTGGGACTTTATATGCCGTTTCGTATGCCTCTAAACATCAATCAATTTAAGTCATATTACAACGAGTTTTGTAGCCAATCAATTGTGACAAAAGATACCACGATACGACACAGTAATGTGAACCTGGTTTTAAAGACGCAAATCGAAAAAAGTCTTGAACTGGTATGGAGCGTTGGATTTCTCTTTTATAGAGAAATGTTTTTTATTACAGCCACTCTTACGCGATTATGACGTTATTACACATTTTTCATTCGATATTTTAGAAACAGTGAGTGGGTTTTAGTCAGTAAAAGTCTGTCACTATCTCCTGCTCCGCCCAAGAGCGGGGATGTCATTGGATGAATATCCCACACAAAAAAAAAGTTTAGCAGAAAAATGCATACGTTTCACACAATCTAATTCCATGTCTTAAGTTGTGTTAGAAATTAAAACTGTAAAAAAAGAAAATTATGCCTTCATTCATATAATATACCAAAAAATACCACTTATTAAAAATATATTGGGCGAAAACTACCACTGACTCTCGACCTCTCGACTCCGAACACCTGGCGATTCAGTAGACGCAGAAAGAGATGGCATGACGAGTTGGATTGGGCAGAAATAGTTAACGACAGAGAAGAGTGGAAAAATGGAGGTAGGCCTTTGCCCTGCAGTGGCACACAATAGACTTATAATAACATAACATAATAATAAAACAAATATTAATTTATTTTTTTATTCGCGCCTTCACGTTGTGCTTATAAACTTCCTAATTTGCACATTTCGTCACCCTAGCTCTTGTACTACAACAAAATTCGCGAGCATTGCATGCGCATCCGTCGATTAACTAGCAGTAATTATAACAACGATTATCATTGCTGACCATCCACACATCCACATCTACATCCAGGTGTCCTATAATTGCGTCTTAACGCGCTCGGCACCACAAAGCAAACTTTGTAATTAGTGCCAAATTTATTGCTTCCTGCGACACTAAATCTACCTTTCTTATAAAATTTGGCTTTGAAATCTTTATTTTTAGGGTTCTGTAGAGTTAGGTTTTGGTTGCATGTGCAGGTATCAATGTGGTGTGTAGATATACTTTGATGCTTAGTAGAAAACAGGGTTTGATTTTAGTATTAGTTAGAATAAGTGAAGTGTGGGTAAAAGACGTGTAAGAAAAACTGAGGGAGTTACTATTAATTATCATGATTACGGAGAGGTGGAGACATACAGGACGTACCTTTAGCTTACCCTGTCCCTTTTTTGCAACGGCCATGATAGCAATGACACGTCATAGTAGGAGGCCAGATTTTTCAAGATGATTTTATGGAATGTTATTTTGTGATTTAGTGTTATTGATTAAACACGATGGCAATGCTTTACTTACGAAGTATGAAAAAAAACCCAGGCTTGGCGCCGATTAAACGTATCTCAGACTTTTGGTACAACAATATAATATATTGCCACATAGGTGGTTTCATCGATATAGATGGCTAAATGTAAGAAATGGCTATTTGTTTAGTGGCAGGATAACCATTAAGTTAAATCATATCTAACTGTAATTAAAATATTTACAATTAGCACCTTTATATATATATACTTTTTTAAACTTATTATCTGAATGTGAAAAAAATCTATTTTTTTTAATTGCAACTACTCCTTATACGTTAATTCGTATCAAAGTTTCACAAGAGTTATAATGTTATCGGGTTTTAGGAATTTAGAGGGTCGTTCGAAAGTTTTTGTGTTCATCAACAATTAATTTGTATCGGAATGTTGAACACTTTCATGTTAGACTGTTAATTTGGCAGCTGTTCGGGAGATCATATTTAATTGGCTTTTAGTAGTGTTACAAGAATGCGCGGTATTGCAATTGAGTAGAAAGACAGATAATGATTTAAGTGATGTTTCATAATTAACGATCCTTTTTGTCACCACTGTTGTTGTGGCCGAATTATACAAAAATACACAGCTTAAAATACAATTAAAAATTAATAGTTGTAAAAAAACGTTCAAACGCTTTACTCTAATTGTGTGGTGTAAGCTGTGGTTTTTTGCATGCCTTGTTATTGGAAAAATATTGACTGATTATTTTATTACATAAAAATCTTATATTATCTAAAAAACTTGTCAAGTGCGAGTTCCGTACAAGTTTAACTATGTAAACAGTTAAATTCCCGAATTGAGTTTTGAAGATTTTTTTCCGAATCGCAATTTTTTTTTTGGTTGTGGCGTAACAAACAAATTTACAGTTTTCAGATTTATTCCTATACCTGTGCTATAAGAACTTGCTTTAAGCAAAATTTCAGGATTCTGGGCCAACGGGAAGTACCCTGTGAATTTTGATTTTCTCGCGGGTGTACTCTCTCTCGCGAAATACACGTTTTTTGAGACATAAACGGCCGTATCTTTTTTTCCTTAACTTAGAAATTGATTTTTTCACAGCTTCAAGAGATCGCAGACTTGAGTATATGGTTTTAATTTCAACTCGATACCTTCACGCGTTCCCGAGATAAAGGATCTTGACAGACAGACAGACAGACAGACAGACGAACAACAAAGTGGTTCTATAAGGGTTCCGTTTTTTCCTTTTGAGGTATTATCCCTAAAATACAAATATAACCAAAATTACAATTGCATAACTGACTGGTTTTATTTTTATGAGAAAGAATTATTTTTGTGACTCTGGACCTCGCACCAGTATCACAGGTATTTTTTTTAGGTCTGGGGACACAACTACAATGATTTCAGGATATTTTAGAACCTAATGAGACATTTTTTTTGCATGTCCCAGGACATCAACGACAGATTCAAAGGTATGTGACATCCACTAATCCACGCTGGGCCAGCTTGGCGGATTACGGCCCATTCCTTCTCCTAGAGAGGAAACCATTTTCAGCAGTGAGAACATTATAAAGCTGACTAGTTGTGTGGAAAGAAATTTAAACGAATATAATAAAACGGATAATATTGTATAGAAAAATATCTCCGAATGACTTTATCCAATTTCAAAAAACATAACAGTCATAAATAGCTATCATGTTGGCGATTGTCATAGATAATAATAATAATAAAAAAACCACGATTGTCGATTTAGGAAAGTTTTTTTTTATTGTTGGTTAGCTCTTGCTTGACCAATGTCTCTCCTGATGGTAAGTCGACACCGTCGACAGTCGATCGTCACAGCATACGCCTAGAAGTAACCTTTTCACTCTTGACTTAAATACCCTTAGGTTGTAGCTATCAGGAAACACAGATTCCGGTAGTAATAATATCCTTTTTGGGGTATCGTAAATCTTCTACTCTGGTAGAGCAGGAGAGAGTGTCACATTTTTACCTACTAGAAAGAAAGAAAGAAAGGAAAGAAAAATATTTTATTTGGCACACACTGTAAAAACAAAATTTAAAACAACCAAGAAAAAAAAAAACACTGATACAAAGTCTATCTCACTGTTCAGCTAAAATTCCAGACAACTAACTACATGGTCGTCAGTGGTAGTTGCCTGACGCTGGTTTTCAACTGAACGTTATTGAGAGTGGCAGTTGTTTACTTATTAGTATTATGTGTAAGGTAAATAAATACTGACTAAAACCCACCCCTGTCTTTCTTCCTTTATGTTCCAGGACCGAGATAGCCCTTTCGAAGATTCCGCAGCCCAAGTAAAAGTATCCGACAAAACACTTGTCAATGCCAAACCAAAACTTCAAAGCTAATCTTCGATAATATCCTAAACAAATACGTCAATAGCAATGGAACCTCTCAACAATAATTTGGGAAATCTGGCGGTCATCAATCAGGTATGGTTAAGACAGCTGGCGATCGGTTTGCCATTACTAGCCTCGGGCATTCGGGCACGGAGTACGGATCCGAGAGATCCCGACAAAGATAGGGAGATCCGCGCAATGTCAAGGAAGACGGGGCCAGCCGACTTTTCGAATTATGGTTTCTGATTGGTTGAAATCTATATCATGTGACCAATGGTTAGGCACGAAATGAGCAGCTCCATCTATAGGCATTCAAATGTGTTAACCGCCAATTTTTGGTTTGAGGTGTTCGGTGTTGTAAGCTAAGGGACGATATTGTCTTCTTCATTTTAGTTTTTAGGGTTCCTCTAACGGCAAAAGAGAGCTATTATCCATAATTATCTAATACTTAATCCATACTAATATTATGTATGTAAAAGTAACTCTGCTATTATTTTAGGAACGTTAACACTCGTACCTACTGCAGTCATAACTCCACCAAGTACCAAGTCACAATATGTCAAGTACACCTCTTTTTTTTCGGTGGGAAAATCATCTTATGGCATCCCCCGCTTTTGGGCGGTGCGGGAAATAGTGTCAGACTTATACTGACTAAAAACCCACAACTGTTCCTTCTTTGCCTTCGTTCCAGGACCTCCGGGTTTCACTTTCACACTACCCGTGGCCCCAGTAGGCTTCGACCCTGCTGAGCCCCTATAATTTGCTGAAATCTCCCTAAGGCTCTCGTGGAACAATACGCGCCGTTGACGACTTGAGCTCGGTCCGGACGGTTACTGGACGGTCGGACAGTGAGCTACCGCAAGCCCGCGCCTACGGTGGCCGGAAATCGGGATCGGAATTCGGGAAGCTGGGGCGAGAGGACCGTTGCCTCGCGTGGTCGGCCTCATCCTTTGCTAGCATTACTGCTTCGCAGAAGAGGCGACCGCCTGCTACTCCTCCTCGCTTCGGACCATGGATGTCAATTACACCTCCAATTTTCCTACATTTTGACGTCTTGGAAATTAATTGCAATAAAAAAATCCAAAATAATATTATAAATGCGAATGTGAATTTGTTTGTTTTGCACACGGGTAGCCCATGTTCAGGAATAGGATATCGAATACGATTTTTATTGTGTTTTTGACATTGCGATGATGGTGAAGATATTGTGACGAAGTATGCACAATCAGAGAGATAGACACACATTGCGTTACTTTCGCATTTATAATATCGGTTTAAAAAAAAAAAATTGAATATAGTTCATCATTATTTCAGCTGAAAGGCGTCCACTGCTGGACATAGGCCTCCTCCAAGTGTCACCATAACGAACGGTCTTGTGCGTCTCGCATCCATTGCAGTCCCGCAACTATTACCAGGTCATCTGTCCACCTTGAAGGCCTTCCAGCGCTGCGTCTTACAGCAGTACTTATCGGCCCCATCGACCATTTGTTCTACGAGCAATGCACCCTGCCCACTGCCATTTAATTTTGGCGATGCTTTAGGAATACCGGGTTTTCGTTAATTATTCATTAATTCAATTTAACGATTTATGATTACCAATGAGAATTTGCCAGCTAAACTTATATAGCAAGGGTATGGCAGTTCACTTTTTCTTACTTTCTACAGTGACATTTAACAGGATATCACCTGTTGACCATGGAAGTTTGACCTTAACCTTTAAGCAAATACTTTAAGTTTTGTTTCGCAGTCTCAATAAAAGGCCCATAATTATATAACTAGAGATACTAAACGTGTTTTAGTTATTCGATGAATTCCTAAACATTTATTCCCGATAGCGTCTGGTTTCATCAGTGGTTTTACTGACAATCGTTTTAAATGAAAACCGAACCGATGAAATCCACAATAATTTTGTTTGGATACTAATTTTGTATAAAATTGCGGTTCTTTACTAATTGGTTTGAAATTAGTTCCATTTTACTCGGCGAGGAAGTTGTTTTATTTTCACACAAACTATTGGTTAGCATATGTATCAAATTAGAAGGCTTAAAGTCACCCAAAGGGCAATGGAGAACCCTTTCCATTACCCTTTGGGTGACGGATGCGAAAACTCGGAGTTTCCGTAGGAGAACTAAGGTTACCAACGTAACCCGAAGAATCGCCAAACTTAAGTGGTAGTGAGCAGAACAAAGTACTCGTAGAACAGATGGTCGATGAAGCCGAAAGGTTCTGGAGTGGCGACCGATTACTGGAAGACGCAGAGTTGGAAGGTCTCCCACAAGGTGGACCGACGACCTTGTGATTATCGCGGGAATCCGATGGATACGAGACGTACAAGACCGGTCATTGTGGCGACATTTGGGAGAGGCTTATGTCTAGCAGTGGACGTTTTTGCGACTGAAATGATGATCATGATTATGATGTATCAAATCTGTACTAATTTTGCTTATTTCCTATGATCCTTATCAGTAATAATAGTCATAGTTATAGTAGTCATAGTATTTTATTGGTAAGGGATTCTTACAAGTCATATACAGAATGTTACATATACTTAGTCAACAAATTATTACATAACAATATCAAATAATAAAATAAAAAATGTCAAACAAATAAAAGAAAATACAGAAAAGAAATAAATAAATAATTCGAAGTCAAATCACAAATTAAATATTAAAAGTCACAATACTTTTCATTCCAAATTAATATTCGCGTAAGAGTTAAATTAAAATTAAATCATAAATTCGTCAAAAGAATAAAAAAGCTTGCTCGATAAGCCATTTTTTCAAACGAGCTTTGAAGCTCCCTATAGCTGGGGAACCAGAAATAGCTACAGATTATAATATAATACAAATTATAATACGGATAATAATGTTCAGGTCAATTACTTCTCATAAAGCCACGCAGCTTGCCGATCATATTCTTGATGTAATTTGGGTAAATGACAAAAAGATTTTGATTTAGATTAGTCGTGCCCCGCGGCGATGCTTCCGCGGCCTATCCCGCAGAAACCGTACATTTGTCCGGATGACAAGTAGCCATTGTCCAGTTTTGGTGAATTATGTAACTAATAATAATATTCCATATCTTTCACACAACGCCATGTACTCCCAAGCTAAGTAGAGTTTGTGTTATGAGTACTAGAAAACTGATAAACAGACTATATATTTTTAAATACGTACGTATTATAGATAAAATTACACCCAGACTCAGAACAAATGGTCGTGCGCATCACACAAACATTTGTCCTGGGTGGAATCGAACCCATGACCTCCGGCATAGCAGTCAGGGCCACTAACCACTAGGCCAACAGGCTAGTCATATACCTGAAACGGCTGTCAAATATTTACGAATGACAACCGGGACCAACGGCTTTACGTGTTTTCCGAGGCAAGGGGTGTCAGTAATGTCCTAGTTAAGTTATAACGTTCCCAGCCTGAGTCCCAGCAGTGGGACCGGTGCGGGTTATCATAATATGTTATTGATTTTTAGGGTTCCGTATCTCAAAAGGAAAAAAGGAACCCCTATAAGATCACTTTGTTGTCTGTCTGTGAAGACCCTTTATCTAAAGAGCGAGTGGAGGTATCGGACAATAAAATCATATAATCAGGCCTGCGGACTCTTGAAGCTGTAAAAAATCAAACTTGTAAGTAAGCTAGAAAGAAAGATCCTTCAGTTTATATGGCAAAAAACGTACATTGCGACACGAGTGTTGCTTCCCGTTGACCCACAATCCTGAAATTTGGCATAAAGTAAGGTCCTATATCTATATAATATATATAAAAGGAGAAACTGACTGACTGACATATCAACGCACAGCCGAAACTACTGGGACTAGGAGCGTGAAATTTTGCACAAGGTTTCCTTTTATGACGTAGGCGAGCACTAAGAAAGGATTTTCCAAAATTCACTCCCTAAGGTCCAAAGCGGGGGTCCAAAGTTTGTATGGAGAAACCTACGTTTACGCGAGCGAAGCCGCGGGCAGAAGCTAGTCAAGTATAAGAATAAATCTGAAAACTGTAAATTTGTTGTTACGTCACAGTTAATTTTTTGCGACTCGGAAAAATCTTCCGAGATTCCATTCCGGAATCGAACTATTTACATAGGTAAGTTTGTACGGTACCCTCAGTGTGCGAGTCAGACTCGCACTTACCCAGTTTTTTTTTAATCAGACACGAAAATTTTAATACGATACTCTTCAAATTGCTTGTTTCTTTTGCAGTGGAAGATACTATCTAAGAAATCCAACTAACAAGTACCCACGAACTGTCTCTTGCGCCAATTCCCACGTTACCCGATTTCGGTCGGTCCCATAACTCATGGTATCACAATCCACCATGAAATTGGTGCATTATACTTTTTGATACCGATATCGGTACCGCACTGCCTGAAGGGATCGAGCATAATAATTTGGAAGACAATTTGTGAATGTTCATCACAGCTGCCTGCCTAAAGGTGAATATTATTATATTATAGTACTTCTGTCTGTGTTCAGAGAACAGACGCCTTAACATGACGTGTTGAGATGTCAAGCGTGCGAGCGAGGGAGAGGGATAGAGCTGTACATCCTATATAGCTCCATCTGTTTAAGAGTTCAGTTTGAGTCAGGGGCGCAGGCTTTTAGAAAACCTCATGGGTGCTCATGCTCATTTGATGACTCCAAAATGGGGTGAAGTGTGAGAAGAGAAATGCACACTGATCGACCGACAAATAAATAAATGTCCTACTTACATACTGCATACTTATAATGCGTAATAATAATAAATTGAGACAACATCACATACATTGTCTTGGTTCCAAACTAAGGTTTTCCCTTGTACTACAGAAACCAGAAACAACGAAGGTACCGCAAACATCCAGACCCAACACAAATATCTGTTTCGGGAATCGAACCCGGAACATGTCGTCGAGTAATGAAAAAACGCTCATCCCTAAAAGGCGATTACTGATCTGTTTCTTGATGTGTATTCTCAGGGGTGCTCGGCACCCACTGTTTATTTTTCATGGGTGCTCGAGCTCCCGAGCACCCACGGAATCGGCGCCCCTGGTGTGAGTCGTAAAATGGATCGCGTTAAAATGTCGTAATAGAGCCCCAGATAGACAGGTCCTGTTAAACCTACAAACAAAGACGACTAAAGCCAATTGGCGAAAGAACTCATGAACACTGATCATTGCGTATTCTGATTGAGAAGGACAAGACTTGCTTCAATCTGAAGATAATTTCTGAATGAGATGACACATCATTGGACGCGCTATATCTCAAAAATGAATGAGGAATGACGTCAGACTTTAATTATAGCTGGATGGATGATTGTAAATAGACAAAAATATATATTAAATATAAGCATAATTAGCCTTATAAAGTTCCCACTGCTGGGACTCAGGCCTCCCCTCTAGGAGAAGGAATGGGCTGTAATCCACCACGCGGGCCCAGTGCGGATCGGTGGATGTCACAAGTTTTCGTTTTTTTTATTCTAAGAAATACTGGTTTCCGCACGATGTTTTCCTTCACCGTTTCAAGAGCAGTAGCGAAATAAATTATACAAAGTACTTATTGCGCCTGGCTGGGTTTGAACCCGCGACCCACAGCTCGTAAGTCGGGGCCGTCACCACTGGGCCACCAGTGTTCCTCACATTAAAGACATAAAAAAAATGGTATTCGTTAAGTGACGATTTGTTGTCTCCTGATGCTGATTGAAAAATAAGTTTCTTTATTGCTCACACAGCCATTTTTTTAAAGTTTTTCTTTAATGATCAGAGAATACTTGTGTAAGTTTTACAAAAGTGCTGCTAATTTAAGTTCCTTTATTGTTTATAACATGTTTTTGTAGGTACATATTACTGTCTTTTTTTTGGCCAAATAAATAAATTGCATAAAAAAAAAAAATTATATTAAAATGTGATGTTTACTTCTAGGTAGATATTTATTACCCTCTTAAAATATTTTAAAATAGGTTGTTTTTAAAGTAATTATCGGTAAAAGAGTCACAGCGCTTTCAGTGTTTTATTTATGCAAATTTAGTCTTGTCTACATTCATAAATAATGCAATAACTGGCAAAGTCATCGATGACGTATTCGTATCGATTTTAAAGTTGCAAATATGTTATTAAAAAAAAAACTTAATAAGCCACTTAATTTAATGATACTTCATCCTATTAGTAAAGTAATATCTATTTATTTATTGTGCATGCATCACAGTGTTGTCTCCTAGACGTATGTACAATCGGCCTTCGAAGGGTTAACCCAAAGGTTGACTTGTAGGGAATACCTGTCCGTCTACGTATATATATACATGAAGTTTAAATAAATAAATAAAATACTCAAGAGCCTCTGCCTACCACTTATATTGAATTTAAGCGTGAAGTGTGTCTGTCGTATCACTCATGACGTCATATATATCATATAGAAGCGAGGCTTAGCAGAATCTCACGACCTATTTCACGCCAATGTGTATAGACCGTGTGGCCTAATGGATAAGGCGTCGGACTTCGGATCCGAAGATTGCAGGTTCGAGTCCTGTCACGGTCGCATGTAACTTTTTGTCGATTTTACCATTTTTTTCTCTGTGTTCACTTTTTATTACATGATTATTGATGTTTGGTTCGATTTATTAAATAATTTATAGTGTTTTTTTACTTTCATCTTGGCAGTTTTTACCAATGATAAAGCAATTTTGAAGCAATAGAGCGCAATGTTAAAAGTAGGTCATGAGTCATGTCTCATCTGAATGATGAAAGAAGGTGGGCAGGAATACCTATAATTTACAATGTAACATAAGTACATTTAATTTTATGAGGATGATAGGTTGTAGAGTATATAATCTTTACAATGTTCCCACTGCTGGGACTCAGGCCACCTCTCTCTCTCTCCTAGAAGAGGGAATGGGAAGAGGGGAAGGATGGTGGGCCGCATCACGCGGGCAGAGTTCGGGTTAATGTATAGAGAACCAACATCACGAGTGTTTTCCTTCGCCGTTTTGAGAGCAGTGGTGATGAAATAAATTACACAAAATAATGCGTCTGGCCGGCTTTGTTCCCGTAACCTACTACTCGTAAGTCAGGGTCGTAACTACTGGGCCATCACTGCTCTACTGTTTGTGAAGTAATTATTTATAATTACCCAGATTTTATGAAACTTATTTCGGTATTAAAAGATAAAACTTGAATTTTAGTACTGTCGTACAAAAACATGATTGCTTCAGGTACAGTCATGAAGCTCGGTAACCAGATTACAGAGTTTTACTACTATAGGCCATTAGCATCCTTAGTCCAATGCTAGCCCATCAAGTTAAACTGTATTAATCGACGAATTTTATGTCTACAGTTAGTGTCCCTTATAATTTTCTTTATTAAAAATATACATACTTGCTTTTTTTGCTTAATTTTTTTTTAAGACGTAAACTAGTGCTGCACTGCGATATAACCTGATGGTAAGTAGTGATGCAATCGTTGAAGGTGAAGTGCACTAGTTTATTAAGAGCCTATTCACTTTAGAAAACATTTTAATTATAATCGGGAGATACCGCTACTTTAGACATTGGCACTAGCAGACTTATTGACATTTTTTTTAAATTCATATAAACCAGTCTTGACTGCGATCCCATCTGATGGTAAACAGAGATGCAATCATTGATGGTGAGGCGCACTAGTTTATTAAGAGTCTATTCACTCTAGCCTTGAAGACACCCAAATTATAGTTGGACGGGAAGACCGCAGCAGGCAAATTGCTTACCATTAACAAAAAATAGGATAGTATAAAATTCTTCTGTTTAAGTACCTAATAACATACGCAGCCATATCGCTGTCAGCGATAACACCGCCACTGTACCCATAGATTTAAGTTTGTTTATAAGTTGGGTTACTTTTTGCTGTACAGTAAAGTTTTATTCTATTCTATGACCTACTGACCGGTGTTGCCAGGTTTCTAATTGGGAAAATAGCCTAAGGCCAATTATTAATCTATTGTTTCCCAGAAACCATTTCAGTATTAGTCGAAGATTGAATTCGACCTCAAAACCTGAGCACTAAATTGTTTCCCTGATTAATATCAATTACTGTTCTCAGAATTTGTACTCGGAGAAGTGGTAGTGTAGCTTTCGTTGTGGGCATCCGAGCTATCAGAGGCATCCCAGGGATTTCTAAATTGGTCCTTTTGTCTAGCTGGCTACCGCAACCAGTTTTTATGCAAAATAACCGCACTGGGTAGATTACACGCCTGCGGTTAGAAGCCTGAAAAATTACACCTAATTTTGCATAAAAATTAAAAAGGAAGTGTTTTTGGTTTAATTATTTTTGAGGAAAATTAAAAGTGATGGCCATGGATTAGTTTGCGGTCTTGTGGTTTATGTTTTGATTATGTTTACTGTGGTGTTTTTATGCCTCTGCGTAAAAAGTAATGTGATTATATTTCCGTTGATAATATAGTTGATGAGGCCATGTGGCGATGCTCGTAGATTACGGGGTATTTTAATATCTCTATGTAATTTGCATATTTATTTTTTCTTTGCCTTTGCTTTGCAGTTTAACCGGAGCGATATTTGAAGCTAGTGCGTTAATCCAGACGCGAAGGTCTTCGATACAGCTAGGGTTACCAGACCAAAATAAAAAAGTCTAAACTTCGATCTTAATTTAGTCGGCCATTGGCCTAAAGTTGGACAGTCTACTAAACTCACATACATACGTACGTACATACAAGCGGACACTATTGTTTGTCTCCATGAATATTTAACTTGACACCGGTGTATCGGAGGTAATGCATTAATCATAGGGTCAAAACAACTAGTTTTTCTTCACTAATGCTTTGATGAATGGTTTTTCTCATGGCCGTGTATTGTGTTAGAGGCAGTGACGGTAGCAAGCATGGACTTCACTTAGGTATCTTTTAAAAATCTGGACTAATATGTGCTACCTGTTATTGTACGCTGCCCTAGTAGGCCGATTTATAGTTTTGTCATCCTTGCAACTGTTATGTATGCATATGCAGCAGTCGCTAAACTGTTTTGATGTAGAGTACCTATACCACAGAATAAGTAATAGTAAAAGTAAAGAAATTACACTCTTCGAAAGAAATCTTGCGAATATAAACCTACTAACAACGACTCTAATGATCATAATACATATCACGGCACAAACGTGACCTTCGTTATATTTGCCTACAAGGGACTAGTGCGCTCGTAACGAAGCAAAATGCCTATACCATGGCCAGTTATATTACGAGTAGGTACCTGGTGGTTTTCCAGCAACCTGGGACTCATATCGTGAGTAAAATTCTTATAGTGCGCAAGTCATTTTTGGTGAATTAGCTAGAATATTGATGGTATTGTATTAAAAAACCACACGTGTTTCCTTTTGAAATAATGAGAACGAATAAAGCTATTTATATGTATGTCTTCCAAAAATTGCAGTTCTTCTATTGTTTATTCTAACTTTTTATTTATTTATTTAAACTTCATGTACAATAGTGGTACATAGGCGGACTTAATGCAAGAAGGCATTCTCTACCAGTCAACCTTTGGGTTAAGAGAGACAACACTGTGGTAGGTGTGCACAATAAATAAATATAAGATAAATATTAAGTTGAATGTAGTATCATTAAATTAAGTTACAATAATAAAATACCTCAACATCCTAATATTATAAACTAATAAATACATTATAATTAGGAGAACTTAAAAATAACAATTATCACGAAGACCAAACTAAGGTTGAGAGGACTTCAAGTAGTAGTTCCGAATTTTTTTTTCTTACGGTTATTTCGCTCTCCTATGTTAAAGCGTAAGTTGGTCCAATAACTTCAAATTACACACAAGAGCTAAACAATCTAGAAGTATTGGCACTAGTAGGTACCTACATAATACATAGAACCCCATAGGCAAGGAATGTCTGTATTTTGAAAGTGCATTGATTGCTCCAAACTCTCCTAATGCAATGTCTTACTTAGGTAGAAACATTTTTTATGTTTATATGTAGATACGAGTAGATAGACAACAGTGGATCTCGATATGTAGCGCGGTGGTTTCGGTAGCTGCCCGGTGATCAAGGTGCTCGCGTCCAGGGTCACTTGAGAGGTTACTGACATTTAGCTCAGCATCTTTTGGTCCTTTTATCGGCATTGTTTAGTCTAGACGCTTTGCCCCACTTTTTAGGACGTTTCGTTAGCTTCGGGTTTTGATTGTTTATGTGGTGTGTTCCTTTCTACTTTTATTTGAGTTTTTGGCATGCCGGAGATATACGAGTGTAGCATTAGACTGGTGAGTGAGTTGCGTTCTAAGATGATATCTACACTTGGTTACGTAATAATCATGGCGGTAAATCCCCTCTTTGAGGAGTGGCTGGAAAGACCTCATGGCGTCCTCACCTTCCGCATGACGCAGGTTTTATCCGAACATGGTCAGTTCGGCAAGTTCCTGCACCGCATTCGTGCGACAGTAACGCCCGGGTGTCACCACTGTGTGGACCGCCCAGAGGACACGGTGGAGCATAGGTGTGCCCTGCATGGGCAGAGCACTACCATGTCCTCGTGGAGGCGATCGGTGGCAACGATCTCTTCCACCGGGCCAAGGTACCCGCTATGAACAGGCCAGGTCCTCAGCGAGGAGGAGTGGCAGGCGGTAGCCTCTTTCTACGAAGCAGTAATGCTAGCAAAATGCTCGCGCGAGGGAGTGGCTCTCACGCCCCAGCCACCGGGATCCCGATTCCGATTTCCAGCCACCGTAGGTGCGGGCTTGCGGATGGTGAGCAATGGGTAGCTCGCCGTCCGACCGTCTGGTAACCGTCCGGACCGATCCTATGTCGTCAACAGCGCGTATTGTTACACGCGCGCCTCAAGGAGATTTCAGGAAACCGTAGGGGCCTAGCAGGGTCGAAGCCTACTGGGGCCATGGGTCGTGTGAAAAAAAGTGAAACCCGGGACGAAGGCAGTGAAGGAACAGGAGTGGGTTTTTAGTCAGTAAAAGTCTGACACACCCTCATGCTCCGCCCAAGAGCGGGAGATATCATTGTATGATTTTACCATCTAAAAAAAAGATGATATCTAGAGTATTGTTTAGAAGCCTCTCGTTTTGTAAACATTTTATATTGGTATAGTTACATGATCACTGCCGGAATCATGTGGATAAATTAAGGCACGGGGAATTTCTGAAAAGAAAACCGTGTTCCTGGACGCAAAGGGCAACTGAAGGACACAGGTGTGTTTTAGTCAGTAAAAGTCTGTAACGTCCACCTGTCCACCCTACAGTGGGAGAAATCATTACCTAAATGATATTTTACCTCA
The DNA here is from genome assembly GCA_961205895.1 of Mythimna pallens. Taxonomy (NCBI): domain Eukaryota; kingdom Metazoa; phylum Arthropoda; class Insecta; order Lepidoptera; family Noctuidae; genus Mythimna; species Mythimna pallens. The sequence goes on along the minus strand of OY540842.1, from coordinate 22,827,318 downwards.
AAATACAAAATTAAAAACGTCCCCTAATTAACTCCCTTTTTACAGGCTTTGTTCGTTTTCAGGAACCTTTAGACAAATGCTTATTGATGTAGCAACTTTAGGATGTGCTCCGCTTGATGGTGAACGAATTTAAGAATTGTATTCAGTTTTGTTTAGTTACCATTATTATTTGTTTTAGGATTGTGATTTTGCAAACAAGTTTGATACCAATCACTGTTATTTTACTACTCGCCAATATAATGAAGATGCGGTATCTCGTTTGAAAATGTCAACATATACATATTTATATCGAATAATACTAGTTTGGTCGAAGCAAATTGGAACCAAGAAAACGACTACAAAAAACTAACCCAAAGATATTTTATTTATGCTGATTTGTTAGCTGTATCAACCTAGACCATTCGCAGCCTAACCAGCTGCTTTCGAAACCCCAATTTCCCTTCTAACACCAAACTAAGTACTCACTCAGTAACCAAAACATCTGGTCACCCAATCTCGAGTCCCTACAAGTACCAGGGTTGAATAAAACAGCGTAAGTAATCCGCGAGTCGCGCTGACCCGCCGATAAATTAGCATGCATAATGTATGCGCAAGACCTTACCAGCCCTTAGGATTATACCGATGTGGGAAGGAGGGGATGAGGTAATTATTTTGTATTAAAAGTGTCCAGGGGCCGAAAGGTTCTAATGTGGCTTCCGCGTACCAGAATACGCAGTAATGGAAGGCCTCCCACAAGGTAAACCGATGACATAACGGCCCGTTCACGACCTTGCCGCTGTGAGCGGTAGCTAAGCGCGGGCGGCGAGTGGTAAGAACAAAAGTATGAAAATGTTTGAAGCACGCCACGAGAAGCCGCTCATAGCGGCGCGCGGTCGCCTACCGATGCCGCCCCGCTCGCCGCGCTGCTCGCCGCTAAGACCAGAGTCGTGACCAAGCCGTAACAGAAGGTCGCGGGTATCCAACGGTTGCAAGACACACAGGACCGTACGTTGTAGTGCCACTTGGGAGACGCCTAGGGGACTTCTTGCGGTTGAAATGATGACGATGAGAAGTGTCCATAACTGATAGCGTGATAGGGAGAATAGAAGAAGAAAACGTTCTGCACTGACCCCAAGTTACACGGGCAAGGACTGGAAGATGATCACGATGAAGTGTCCTTGGCTTTCTTTTTGGATATCCTACGAAAGGATCATGTTAAAGTAATTCTGCTTAAACAGTCCCTTCATCGGAAATCAAGGAAAATATAATACAGTAGGTTTGGATGCTTCCTTGTAATTTGATCAAGTCTAGTTAGTAGGTATATGTGTATGATTAAGTAGTAATAAAATGCCTTCTCCACTCGCTCATCGAGCACGGTGACGTCATAAAATATTCGTGTTCCGTGTGTCCAGGAGCGCGGCACAAACACTTGACGTTTTTACAAAAAGGCGGCAACAGTAGACCCACTCTATAATGAGTATAGACTGCATACATTCCATACTTTGTGTGTATATGTGTATGTTTGTGTCTGAACTGTGCACATAAACAATAGAGCGCGACGTAATTTTAGTCTCAGTTTGGATACTCTGTAGAGTTGTAGTCTCTCAGCTAGGCTTTTGTTGATCTTGAACGTCATTTGAAGCAGTATTACGTATAATTATTATGCGTCTTTGTTTGATGTAGGAAAACATGAAATAACGACTTCCGCTGAGAGTGAAGCGAGAGGAGCTGCCAGACTTTTACTGACTCTAACCCACCTGTATTCCTTCAGTTGCTCTATACGTTCTAGGGCCACAGCCACTCTTTCGGACAATCCTGCAACCCTTATAAATATCATGCGTCTAATGGCCTTAAAAATGTTATCATCATCTGATGATGCCTGATTAGCCTAAAGATACAGAAGGCCTGTAGGGTTCTCCCAAGCAAAATCACAATGACCGGTTCTGTGCGTATCGCATCCATCAGATTCCATCACATTCACCAGGTCATCGGACCACCTTGTGGAAGGCCTTCCAGCGCTACGTCTTTCAGTAGGTACGCGGTCGCCACTCTAGAACCTTTTGGCAACATCGACATCCTGGCCACTGCCATTTAAGTTTGACGATTCTTCGGGCTATTTCGGTAAGCTTGGTTCTCCTGTGGATATCTTTATTGTAATAAGGAAACTCCGAGTATAGCCCTTTACATTGCTCTTTGAGCGACTTTAAGCCTGATTGTAAAATCTAAAAATAAATTTAATTTTGAAAGTGTGTTTCCAGTTTTGTCCCTTCTTTATTTAACACCGACTTTTGTTTAATGTTTAGTTATTGTTTTTACACTTTTATTTATTGTGGTACCCCTCAGCCGAATCTAAATAGTGTGTAAGTTCTATGGTAATGTATCTGATGGAATATAACCATTAAAACCGACTTTTGTTTAATGTTTAGTTATTGTTTTTACACTTTTATTTATTGTGGTACCCCTCAGCCGAATCTAAATAGTGTGTAAGTTCTATGGTAATGTATCTGATGGAATATAACCATTAAAACCACTCATAGCCAGAGTATTTACATTTCGTGACAATTCCAATGAGCCATAACACGGTTAGGATAGATTGTTTTATTATGGAGTTTCCGTAAGTAACCATCCACCTTCTGGCTCTATCATCAGATCAGTTTAATTAGTTCACTATTATGGTACCTCGTTAGGAACCATAGCAGATAAGTCGACAGTTCTGCTATTTATTTATTTATTTAATCAATTAATTACAACGGTTAAACAACCAATTACAGTAACTAAACAAACAGCTATGATCCTATGAGGAGTTCTGTTCCATATTTTTTTTAACTTATACTTATACTTTTATATTAAAAATTCAAAATCTGTCCCCAATTGAATGAGAATACGATGAAAATACATTAAAAAAAAAATATACAATCGAATATAGAACCTCCTCCTTTTTGGAGACGGTTAAAATGGCTTACTGACACATACAAAACCGTTTATAAGAAATAAAAATCTATACTAAGTCCTTTTGAAAGCAACTTACTGGATTCTTTTAGCAATTTGAATGTCCCTTCTGTACTTCTTTGTTGTGTGATGTTTGGTTCCCAACCCCAATTTTCCATTGTAATTAATTTATTAATATGTATTTTTCGAACAATCTTGTGAACAACAATATGGGGCTGTTAATTTGGTAGCTTTTTTATAATGTGGCTATTATCTTTAGGGTGGTAAATGGTGTTTACAATATAAGTTAACGGAGGTATTTATATTTTGCGAAAAGGCAGAGGTTAGGTAGAATACTGTGTGGATAATTACGTTTATACAGTGGTTACGTTGTTTCTATGCGCAATAAATTCATATTTTTTAGCTGGTTATAAAAAAAAAAAACTTTACTCAGCATACACAACCACCTGCACCTTCCGCGACTTAAACAAGGCAGACAGACAGACAGAGGCGACAGAGTTATCCATATTGTTCGGACAAAATTTGAGTCAAATCGACACGAAAGAAGAAGAAGCTTTGGAATACGTTGCTGTCAGCAGTGCGCTCTATCTTTGGTCATACATCGCTTACCATCAGGTGAGATGGTGCCCTAACGAGAGCCCATCGAACATAATAAATAACGCCGAATGTTTGCGCAGTTCGGCGAAAGATTGCGAATAATTTCAAATTTGGGTGACGCAGTGGGTGTGATTGACATGCCGTAGGAAAAAATTGTTCAGAATGACTCTTCCTTTAAATGGAAGGTTTGCACAATACCTGGTTATTCCTCGGCACGGCTTAGCATGCACGATGTCAAAGTTTTCGGGGCACAAACTCCAAATTTCACACGATTTCGAAATTTGATTGCAGACGCAATACTTCACGCAGCATTGAATTTTCGGGGTACACATAGAAACGTCATTCCATATTTAAATACGCTACGTGGTACGAAAGTGTTCCCCGGGGCCCCTGAACGAAGGCACAGAAGAAACAGGAGTGAGTTTTTTAGTCAGTAAAAGTGTGACACGTCCTCACCATATAACCAGCTCAATTTAAAAGCAAAGCAAATAGCTCCATAGCTCTTTCTCGCTCGCTCACCTGGTATTTTGACACATCATGGTAAGGCCCCAGGAAAGCAGTTAAAGTTAATAATATGCCGTGGAGTGGATCCTTACCAACACTGTTATCTTTACTCTTCGTGGAATAACAGACTTTATCAGAATATCAGTGCTTCGTTATTTTTTTTTAAATATCGCAGCATGTATTGAGATAGTAGCCTTTTTGGAGTCGCACAGATGTTTTTTTCTTTTTAAATTTTGCATTATTGGATTATTTATATTTTAGTTAGTTTAAAAAGTTTAGTTAACGTTTTTATTTTATTTTGTTATTTGTCCTGTGCGAGTCTTAAAATTTTTTCCTTTTTTTTTTTCACTGCATTTTTGATGGGTCAAGGAAACCCCATTTGCCCAGATTGTTTCTGCACTGGCCAACCTGAGCCAGCAATCAGTTCAGAGATTTCTTGATTTGCTACAGTTGAGGGCCAGGTGGCAGATGTTTTGCCAGAGATATGACTCAGACTAAAACTTACATTCCGAAGTTGTATTGCGAGGTTTTTACCTCATAACTTTTAATGATTCCCGAGGTACAAGTAATTCCAGCTTCACACATTACATGCATGTAAAATAATGATTTATGAGTTCCTGAACTAATAACTCCTCAATGACTGTAAACTACCACATGGTGTGACATCTGATAGTCACACTCGTAGGTAATTGTCATCTAAACTTAGATGAACAATACCACCATAATTGCTAACTTTTATTTAAGTTGTACCACTAAATCAAATTTAATAACGTACTAAAAATAAAAGTACGCTCGTAAGTGTCAAATTTTTTTCAGTGTCACTAAAAGGTAGCACAAACGGCTTTGTCTCTGTTAGTCGACACCTAATCAAAGAAAATACTAATAAACTACGAATTACACTGTCATAATCTCTAATGTAACATCCACTGCCGGTTTATTTGGACTCCTAATATTATTCACTAATAGAAATTCCGCAATGGATGTCGTACACAACAAAATACTAGTCGGTTTTTGTTTCGTGGTGATGGCAGTACCGTGTACAGTCGTCAACATAAATACGTGGGTATAATCGCGCCAATAACTCACTCGAGACAATGCTACTAGTGATTTCGAGATGTCACATATGGTGGTTAGGTTGGTACTACACCGGGTGTGGAGGTTGCCAGTTAACTTTGAGATATTTATTGCAGTAGATTTTATGACTATGTTCATTAAAAAAAAAATGCTATTGTTATTGTCGATACAGTTTTCTTTGAGAATTGTTATAATTAACAAGTGTAGGTTTTAGGAGTAATTTTTTTTTTACTATGGAGCTCGAGTTTGTCCACTATCGCACCTGGCGGTAAGCGATGATGGGTCCGACGACGGAGCACGTTTATTCATTTACACGTAAGTTTATTTCGAAGATACAGTGGGTGCGTGTAGTACACAGAATTTCTCATACAGATAGGTACAATACCTATTCAATTTGAATTGTGTCCGAAATAATTTAATTAAACTGCCTAAGCCTACACACAACTATGTCGGGTTCGGCTTCTAGCCTACAAGATGGGAATTACTAGATGGAAACAATTTAATTGTACGTATTATTATGTACATGGAAAACGCAGAGTTATAATAATACTAGTTGCTACTAGCGGCTTCGTCCACGTGATAGTAGAAAATTGTCCCAAGGGAACATACTTCCGAGATAAAAAGTATCTTATGTGCTATTTCAGGATATTGTCTACCCGTGTGTCAAGTATCATCGAAATTCGTTCAGTCGTTGTGCTTGAAGAAGTAACAAACATACATAGACTCACAAACTTTCGCCTCTATAGTACTACTATATTAGTAATTACACGACATGATTTACCCAGGTAAAAAAGTTTCATTGAAATCCGTTCAGCTGTTTGAGTGTGACGAAGTAACAAACATACACACTTTATAATACAAGTACGATCTTAAGGCTTTGAGCAACAGTATTATTGTAACTTAAATATCCAACCCACTCACTCTGTCACCGGCAACACGTCATGTCTCCGCCACATAATGTATCGCGACACGACAAACATGTAATAACAGCGACTAATTGTCGCAGCGGCGCGCGACTGCGACATCGCGACAGTGCGGAGATCCGCTGGCGGCGAGTGTACGTGCGGATAGATTGATGGGCTCTAGTGCGCTACAGGAAAAGGAATGCAGAAACACAAGATGGATAGAATATTTTTCTATCTGTATGAACGTGGTGATAATAATATCACCACGTTCATACACGTTCTCTGTAGCTCAATATCTGTAAAACCTACAAAAAATCAGCCTTATTATGCTGGGAGCATTAAGGCTAATTGTGTTATTTATTTATCACTGCTGGGACTCAGGCCTCCCCTCTAGGAGACTGAATGCGCCGTAATCCACCACATGGGCTCAGTGTGGATCGGTCACATGGCTTCGATTTTTTGGTTCTAGAATATGCCGGTTTCCTCACGATATTTTCCTTCACTTCGACTCTGCTGGGTTTTGCTGACCTCTCCTTGAGGCGCGCGTGGAACATTACGCGCAGTCGACGTCTTGGGCTCGTTCCGGACAGTTACCAGACGCTCGGTCGGTGAGCTACCCATTGCTCGCTGTCCGCAAGCCAGCGTCTACGGTGGCTGGTAATCGGGACCTTTTAACCAGTTGCATCGGATTGGTCCGATTGGATGAGAGTGTTCTCGTGTCCTATTCGCTAGGGTCGTGTGTTTACGACTGCTCATCTCGTTTAGCTCTTCAATCCCCACAGGTGACAGAAGAGCTGACGAGATGGAGTAATTCGTTGCGGATGTGCGACCCTGGTGGAATGAGCGCGAGAGTGTTTGTCGGTTATTTCCGACGTAGGCTATTAAAAGGTTAATAAATAATGATATATATTTTGGAAAACTTTGACTTACGGACGACTATATATTTTGGTCAACACGAATTAAGACATTAAGTTTGCCTCTGTACTTTTGTGTGCATAAAGCATTAAATAAATAAATAAAATGAAAAAAATTCATTAAAAGAGCTCATATTATTTTCAAAAGCTTTGAAAACAACTTTACAAAAAATCTATTATAGCGATTAAAAAATATGAATACCTTCTAAAAGCGTTGGGAATTGTAAATAATGAGCAGCTTATATTTTTTTAGCATTTGTCTGGATTTATGTCTGAAAACGCTGAAACTACACTAATATATCATAATGGGACAAAAAATACATTGCGTCTATTTATTTATGAGATTTTAGTCGTAATACAGAATTTAGAGTGTAGAGTTTTGATATTTAACATTGTCCTATCAGTTTGTGGAAGGTACAGTTGCAGTGACCATTAAAATACCATTCGTCCCATCCTTTCAAATGTAAACGAAACTCTAAACAAGTACAGTTGTTTGTTTTTTGGACGTAATCTCGACAAATACTGAAGCAATTACCAAAAGTCTTTCATTGGCATGAAATCTACAAATATAATAAATAGCACTACAAAAGTTTAGTTATATGAATCGAATCGAATCGAATCGAATCGAATATATAGAACTTTGACCAACATACGAGATCTAAAAACCGTTTTTTATTTTACACTTTATCGAGATAGACTTGGGGGGGGGGTCGAGCTATGCCCGACAGTGGACGTCTTTGGTGATGATAAAGTACAAGAGTGCATATTTTTTAGTCAGCAGCAAGTACACCATAAGCAACAGAGCGAGGGCTTGCGGACGGTGAGCAATGGATAGCTCGCCGTCCGGTAACCATTCGGACCGAGCTCAGGCAGCAGGGTCGAAACTTACTGAGGCCATGGGTTGTGAGAAAGAACCCCGGGACGCTGGAACGATAGCAAAAAAGAAACATAGGAGTGGGTTTTAGTCAGTAACAGACTGACACGCCCTAGCGCTTCGCTCTAGAAGCGAAAAAATTCATTGGATGATTTCCAACCTAAAAAAAAGCCCATTGAATTTCCAGCACTTACCGTTTCTTTACCCAAGCATGGCATCTAATCAAAACAAACAGTGTTATCACATGACTGTGCTACTTTTATTCGGCTGCGCATGTGACGGGTATAGAGCGATAAATCTGAGCGTTTAATTATTAATACCGCCACCGCAGCGCTGAGCTCCACCACATGCGCCCGCTAATGGAGACGTGAGACTGCCAGTATTATTTCTAAGATGCGTAATGATATGTTATGGAATTTGAGTTTGAATTTGGAGAGAAATAGGCAACCCCCCCCCCCCTCCCCCCAGTTTATTGAGTCCCCACCGCTGGCGCTGGAGCATTCTGTCTGAGAGGTAGTAGAAAGATCCCATTTTTTTAACCTTTATATACCTAGCTGAAATCCCCGTAGGCGTGGACTTGCGGACGAGCAATGGGTGGCTCGTTGTCCGCTCTTCCTATAAGGAACGAGCAAAAATCGACAACGGCACTGTGTGCTCCACACGCGACTCAAAGAGATGTCAGCAAAATCGTTAGAGCCCTGCAGAATCAATGCCCGCTAGGGTCATGGAATTACTTCTGAAATGAAAACTCGTGGGCCTAAAACACAAAAAGCAACTGAAGGAACATGTGTGGTTTTAGTCAGTAAAAGTCTGAGGCGCACTCGCTCTCCACCCTAGGGCGAGAAGGATTATTAGATGATTACACCACCTCCCCTCAAAAAGAATTTAGGTGAAGTGGAGCTTTGCAAGTGGGCTTAATGCCAGAATATATTCTTGACCAGTATTTTTATAAAAAGGATAGGCCAGATTTTCTTGATCTGTCCTAGCATATCTTGGGTTTTTGGTTCTAGTTCAGAGCATGTCGTGAGTTATTTCGTATAGAGGAGAAGTTAGTTATCAATTAGTAATTACTATCTAGTTGAAAATCAAACAATTAAGTTAAGATGGAGCATTCGATCATATGTGTACTAAAGGTAAAAGTACATTGAGCGCACGCGGGCCACGTACACCGATCTGGGCACATCAGTCTCCATATATTTATATGGCAACTAGACTTGTAGAGCTACATTATATCCACGCTACGCGACGCCACGCGTCGCGACTCTAACGTACTCGTACTCAGGCGTGGCCCACGTGTGTGTCGGTCTAATTTAGTTCCCGCTTAATAATTGGGATAATTTTAATACATCGCTGCCAAATTAAGTATTGCCTTTAGTTATTATACGTACATAACTATTTGTTTTAAGAGGTCCTGAAATAATAATAGGTAGAGCAATGAAAATTGAACTTTGTTTTGTGTGACATAGAGTTTATAGTTCCAGTATTTGTCGATTCTCTTGAGTTCTTCATTCAAGTATGGTACACTCCCTTTAGCCTGGTTACGAGTAGACTCTTAAAATTTTAAATTCTTTTTCTCATAGAGTTTATTAAAAATACCGTCTACTTTTCTTCTGAAACACTCAAATTTCAAGATCTAATCGACCCTGGCGTGACCTACTTTTTTAAATTATTGATAGACTCGCGTTTGACCACCATCTCACCTGATGGAAAGCGATGATGTGATCGACGATGGAGCACGCTTGCCTAGAAGTAGCCTATTCACTCTTGACTTAAAGATCCCTAAGTTGTAGTTTATCAGGAACCACAGACTCCGGTAAGGAATTCTACACCTTCACTTTAATATGTAATTGTTTTTTTTATATTTAAACAGCTAGTCGATTCTTCACGTGATCAGAGGCCTGGGCTTTTTTTAGCCAACGCATCAGCACTGTTCCCATTGACAGCGACGTGAATGATTTTTTTATGCTCAGTGAATTCTTTTTATACTCCTTTACATACATACCGTTTTTAAATTTGTTTATATTATTTTTATATAACAGAAACGACATGAAGTACGTAACGTAATCAGGATTTTTAAAAATCAATTTATGATTTAAAAGAGTGTAAAGGAGTTTCTTGCACATTCGGTCAATCCACATTCTGACGGCTCGGTTGGCGCAGTGATTGAGTGGTTGTCTGCTGCATTGTGTGACGCAGGTTCGATTCCCAGCCGAAACTAATATTTGGATGGACTAGAGGACACATAATATTCCAGGTCTGGTTATCTTGTGTATGTAAGTTAACATTTTAGTGAATGCACCCACTATACTACTATGGTACTAGTGCGGGGAAACGTTCATTAAGAGGGCCCTTTTCCACTCGCCTATCGTCAACATCGAGCATAGTTTAAAAGCTTGTTGCTTCATCTTGCCGACGCAATGTTTGCTGAAGAGGTAATGCAAAAAATCGGTAATCGGTATCAAAAAAGATATAACGCCTGAAAACTCTGTTGGCATTCCGTAATTCCGTGATTTACTCGAATATTTCACAAATCTTTTAGGGGTCTTTCCTAGATCAGTTTTACACAATTTTATGTTTTGATTTGTATAGAAGCCTAAATAATATTCACAAGACAAAGATATGTGCGAGTAACCAAAATATCTAGAGAAAGACGTGTTATAAAATCATAATCACCTAAGAGCGGTTGTATGGAGATGTTCCTTGAGTTGGCCGCTCTTAAATGAAAAATTTCTTGGCAATTCAAAAGTGCCTGTAATGGTTTTGAATGACACTGGTATACTAGTACAAGCTATGCTATCACCTATATGTTAACTACAACCAACTGCCCAGTACAAACTAAGTACTTGTATAATTGGCAACACTGCTAGCATTCAGCCGACACGTCTTGCCATAACATGCACACTTAGCAGCAACACATACTACACAAGCGTACACAAACTGTGCACAAATGTACACGAGCTGTGTACTGTTGTGCACAGTTTGTATCGCTATGTGTTATGTGTGATCTCCGGCATCTGGACGACGAGTGGCCCTCGGGCGACACCGGCATAGTTGAGACGGAGGCAGTGAAGCAAGTGTAGTCAGTGCATCAATAGTTACGATAGAAGATTTTAGTTCATCTTGTCGTATAAAAGTCTGCCAAACAGCAAATTTGCAGCATGTCTGAATGTACCTAGTTTATATGAATCAAAAATGGGTCATATCGTCTACAAAAATTAAAAGTATTACGGCAAACATTAGGATCCCCCATATTTTACCATCGTCTCAAAATATGGCTTTTATACAACATTAGTTTTAGTAGATGCGAAACCTGAAACACGTGTCTAGTATTTTTATGTCTGAATCTATGTACAAATTTTCATAACTGTATCATGAAAAATCACAAAGTTATAGCAAAAATACATAGTCTTTAATTTTTGGAAACAAAATATAGAAGTCGCAGGCTGCGAGGTCCGGGCTGTAAGGCGGTTGCGTCTCAGTTCCACATTTGAAGCCTTCAAATAGACTTCTGTTACCTTAGCGGAATGTGAGGATGCGTTATCGTGGTGGAGAAGTACGATTTTTCTTTTTTTTCGCGAACTTTTTCTAACAATCTGAGCAATAACGAAAATGTTCACGAGTTAATTTAATTCATTGTGACACAATCTTCGAAAGGACTCCACAATGAAAAAACAAATGACAGTCTCGCAAATTAAAAAGTAACATGCTCGCAAAGAGTTCCATTTTCGAATTCTATAAAATTGTTTTTTCATTCTTTTATTGTTAGTGGCCAGATCCAGACACTTTCAGTATGCCCCACGTATAGGTATTTGTTTCGTGCTGGTATCGAATCCACGACATACAGCGCAGACAAGCGAAGTTAATAAAATATTCAGACTAGGTTATCTCTCTGGGTAGCTCACTGTCCGGACGTCCGGTTAGCATTGAGTCCGAGTCATCAACGGAGAGTAGTGTTCTACGCGCCCCTCAAAGAGATGTCAGATACCTGCTAAAGCCGTGGAAATTTTCAAAAAAGATACCGTGGGCCTGGAACGCAAAGGGGAACTGAAGGACATATGTGGATTTTAGTCAGTAGCAGTCTGATACACCTTCTCACAGAGCCGGACAAAGTCATCTGATGATTTTCCACCTTATAAAAAAAAAAAAACAAGGAAATTCTAGAGATAAGCTATATCTCTAGAATTTTAATTATCGTTAATCAATGCTTTCGTCGATATCTCTTGACTCTCTGCCTGTCGTACACTATGTATTGTATAATATCTTCGAGCTGGTCAGTTCGCGTGTCCGACCGTCCACGCCTCAGTTCGTTCATGTTAAGGGCTGATATTTTTTCTGCAATAAATCTAAATGGTATTGAAACATATAACGGTTTGTAATGATAACACGATAAATAGATGCAGTCATTGGGAAATGAATATTTCATCTCTTCTTCACGATAAGCGCGACGAAGAGATGAAATAATACTTTTTTCAGATTTTTTTTTCTTATAATCTATACCATAATTATATATATATATCTATGGGGCTACATATGAACTCATCGCGCAATTAAAGTTCTCCGCGCGATTTGAACACTTACAACAGTCCGAAATCATCTATTGGGCAGTTGCCCAGATCAGACAAACATCCGTCTGGTCGTTCCCTTTACAACGAAAGTATGTGGAACTTATATATATACCCTACCTAATTTATATACCCTATTCCGCATACCTCCAAATTTTGTATTTAGGTTTATGATGAACGAACTCAAAAAATACCGATTTTATAAAATTCTTTCACTTATAGACTGCTCTTTCTACTTTCACGCAGGTGAAGCTACTCGTGGATGCTATTTTGTTTTTAATAACGAAACGTTTTACCCTATTAGGAATGACTCCTGTATCATGAATGCGTTCACAGACAAATACACTCACATGCACAAGACACCTTAATCTGGAACACCTATCTTCGCCGATTCAGCTAGTTATGACTAACTTTACTACGTCTTCTTTTCGAGTCGATGGTCATTATCAACATCATCAGCAAAATTTCAGCGGAATGATGTCCGCTGTAAGTTAGACATAGGTCTCCCCCGAGTGTCGCCACAACGACTGGTTCTGTACGTCTCGCACCCATCGGATTTCCGCGACACTCGCTAGGTCCTCAGTCCAACTTATGAGAGGCCTACAAACGCTGCGTCTTCCAGTACACGGTCGCCACTCCAGAGCCTTTTCTCTGCCATCAATGATCTGTTCTGCGAGCAATGTGCCCTGCTGCTTAGTCGATGGCTTAGTGGCATCGGTGGCACTCATTAAGTCCTCCAAAGTGCCGCGTACCTGCAGGTGTCCGGCACTTGGGGCACTCTAACGTGTAGCTCGTGTTCTGAACAGGGGTACCACACTCACATTGTGTATTCGATGGGTCTATTACCTTCCAACTAGTTGTTTGTAACAGCTTACCAAAATGCTATCTTTCACTTACTTATTTCACATTAATTTTATAAGGGTGAAAGTTTGTGTGTATGTGTTTGATACTTCGTCATGGTCAAACGGCTGAACGGATTTCGATGAAACTTGGCATATGGATAGACCATGTCTTGGAATAGCATATATGATACTTTTATTTGCGGGAGTATGTTCCCTTGGGTCAATTTTCGGGCGAAGCCGTTGGCCGAACTAGTTTATACCTAGGACAGAGAAATGGCTTATTTCCTGTACAATTAAATTCCGTAAATAGTGAAAGAGATCGCTTATCATAAAATAACACTTATTATTATTACACATTTTTGTAACAAACAAACATTTGTTGTATCCCTACCCGGTTATTACAGCAGTAAACTAAATACAAGGGTTGCTAATAGCTTCATAATTCGTGCGGGCAGTTCTCGCGCCTTTATATCGCGTTGGCACGTCATGCGCCGCGCGCCGTAGTGGCAGCTCGCCTTTATTTGATGATAATGTCGATAAGTTTACTCATTAGAAAAGACGGTATATTCGTTTAATGATGATCATAATGCTGCAGCAAATCACAAACAGAGTAATCTATTCTGAGATTACCTCCTACAAACAAAAAAAAACAAACTTTTCCTCTTTATAGTTTTAGTGTAGATAAGAGCAACAGTAACAGGATTAGTGGTGTAATTATTTATTATTTATTTAATGCTTTATGCACACAAATGTACAGAGGCGGATTTAATGCCTTAGGCATTTTCTACCAGTCAACCTTTGGGTGATGCAGAGAAGAGTAGTGGTAGGTGCAATAAAAGAGAGAGAAAAGGCGAATACAGGAATAGATTTACTTATAGACCATAGAATAGATATACCAACTAATAAAACATAGAATAAATGTAATACAAGTATACAATATATATTGTATTGTGTGTGTTGTGTTGTGTTGTGTTTGTTTTTTTTTTATTATTTTTATAGTTATAATAATTTATTTATTTCTAAAATTTCAAAATATATTACATCAATATGGTCTCAACCCCTCAATTGTACCGGTACTTACTTAATTTATGCCATAATTCATAAACTAGTACTTGTTTAGCTGTTATCTGCTGGGCAAATGCCTCCCCTCTCTTTTAGGCAAAAGAAAAATAGTTTATGTGTTTCTGTTAGTTCTACACTTTCAAAAGACTGAATAAATTTGGATGAAATTTGGAACATGGGCAGGCCAGGTTCTGAAATAGGTTAATTTTTATTCTGCAGATATTTTTCCTTGAGACAATTATCTACTTTCACATAGACGAAGCTGTAGGTTTAGCTAGTTATTATTATACAAAACTAGCTGACCCGGCGAACTTCGCAACGCATAATAGTAAAGATTCCACCATCTACTGGCATTACCAGAATAGCATAATTCGTTTTACATTTTAATTAGAGATGGCGTTGTATTAAGATTTTTTTTCGTGATTTTTTATTTTTATTTTTTCTCACCGTTTAATCCTTCCCTGGACTATATCAAACATTTTAAGACCAAAATAAGCCAAATCGGTCCAGCCGTCTTTGAGTTTTAGCGAGACTAACGAACAGCTATTCATATTTATTTAAATAGATAATAATATACCAATTAGAAAACTAAGTTACAATCAAAATTTAAGCACTGAAATTTTTATTTAAATAAACTTAGGTATGTTTTTGTTATTTTAATTGTAGGCAAATAATATGGGCAGCGACGCTCTACCACAGCTCCAGATTGGCAGCGTATCGGTATTGGTATCCTCGCACGTACACACAAACTCGCTATTGACGCAATCAAGATTTATCAAAAATGGTAAAAAAATAATTTATTTATTTTTATTTAGTACAACAAAAAAGCCATTAATACTAAACTAAACTAATTTAATCCTTTCACTCTGTCTTCTCACAGAATCGCAAACTTTCTAATTCTAATAATGCTTGATTATTTTAGGATAAAAAATTAGATACCTATTTTAAAAATAGCTGAATAACCTACTTTCAGAATGTGCTTTTATTATGTTATATGTTGCATAAAGTCGGTGATCGACAAAAACGTTGACATTGATACTTGCTCCATAAAATAAAAGTTCGTGGAGCGAAAGAGAATGCAGTCGCTCATTCCCTTTGCAACACTTTTGAAAGACAGACTACCATCAACTTCGAATACACGTACCAAGATAAAGACACACGTGTCCCAACATTTTACCGTCCCATTCCATTTTATAGCCCAGAGTTTTAGAAGGACGTTTTGTTAACCCGTGTCAGCTAAACCTGACTTTATATGAATCCTTACCTATCCAGAATCTAGGTATCCAGGCCAACGTTACGTGTGTTTCACTCGAGTTCCACCTAACTTCGTCCTGCGGTTGTTTCGAGGTGTTTATTCCGAATGGGCCAATGTACCGAGAATTTGAATAGAGGTTTATTTGCTACGTTCTAAGAATTCATCTGTACTGTGAAACTGCCTTTACTGGGGGGTTTCAAATTTAACCCAGTTTTAGTAATTCGGGCTGTATTTTCTGTTCCTTCAGGCTACAGCTTCTGTTGTGCACTAGGCGCTGTGTGGTGTTGGCTTTGTTTTCATGTTAGACAAGCTTTATTGGACTTCAATCTTCTTCAAGGTTGTTTGTAGAAATACTGAAAAAAGATTTTAGTAATCTTTATTGCTTTTGTGTTGGTACTTTTCCTTATATAGACTTGAAAAGATACCGTAACTTTGTGATGGTGAAACGTTATTGGAGAACGTGCTACTAAATGTATGTAAAAAAAAATCATGTGGTCATGTCGTGCTAGCAAAAAATCCTGACATTGTAATAACAGGTACAAAGAAGAACTAAAGTTATAACAAAGTTGATTAGCTATATTTTATTATTAAAGTAGACATTGGTAAAAAAAACACTTTTTTTTTTTAAATTTAACTGTATTTTATATCAATTAAAGGTCCTATACAAAACATTTTGGCTAACTGTACTTTAGATCCTTAAATTTATTTCAGTATTAGTCGAAACAATGATATCAATTCGGATTAGATAATTAACGCGGGTTCTAAAAAATACCAGTGGTACTAGTTACGTTGTATAAAAACGGAATAAACCTAAATTTAAACTAAATGCTATTAACTCTTAACTAGCAACTAAAAATTCGTATATCGTAATATAATAGTAATATTTACAGTTGTTTGTATATTTAATTAAATAAAAGAGTTTTAGAATTAGTGAGCTATTATTAGTGTAATCCTGTAGCGAGGAACTAAATTAAGAAATCTTGCATCGCGCAATTAGAGTTCTCCACGCTATTTGAACATAGAAAACAGTCTGAAATCATCTATCGGGCAGTTGCCCAAACCAGACATAACACTCGTCTAGTCGGAGGATCCTACGTAGGTATACAAGGTACGGAGGTATGTGTGACTTTACACTCTGTTCCGCATGTCTCTAAACACCTACACGTTGTACCTACTTACACATTGATATTCCCGAATTATTTCGCCACGTGCCAATTCTGGCACGAGGGCCATGGGTTCGCCACCCCTACTGTACCTTAATGATTCTCCCGAGTTATCTCAATGTCGGATCCGTGCTGCAGTATCTTTCTTTCCCATAAATCTCCGCTGGCTGTCATCTCAAGTCCCCTTTTTCACCATTATACTCTACTAATAGTATTGTATTTAGCTCATTAGTAAACCGATATTACATTGACTAACCTACCTAGTAAAAATAACAGGATATAATTATTTATATACTAGCTGAGCCGGCGAACTTCGTACCGCAGTTTAGTAAATAACGCCATCTACTGGCATTACCAGAACCAACATAATTCATTTTAAAATGTCATTTTAATTGGAGGTGGCGTTTTAGAAAATAATGGTTACATATTTTCATGGAGGGCCGCCCCCAAATAAATGGCATAATAATGTCTAACCAGAAGAAGAGTTGTACTCGGATTATTTTTTTTTCGTGAATTTTTGCACTTTTTCCCATCGTCCTGGATTTTCACGTATATTTCAAGACAGCCAACAAAATTATCCAAATCGGTCTAGCTATTCTCGAGTTTAGTTAGTTTTACGAACAGCTATTCATTTTTATTTAGATAGAATAACCGCCACCATTCAAACTGTTCATCCTTCAAAAACGAGGGGTACAGAGTTAGGTGCAGTTGACTCTGTAAGAGATAACGAGAACCACAAATGAGCTCAGTTACTCGCGTGTGCAGAAGAGGTGTACTGTAGCTGCTGCCAATGTCTCTTCAGGGAGACATTATACACTCGCCTAGGGTGTGCTGGCGGTTGGAGCGGGCAGCGGAGCGGAGTGTGGAAAATTTAAATTATTTTTATTTCACATAAGCTTACATGTGCTCTTATAAAACGTTAAAAGCTAGTGCACGGTTCCAAATCGTTCGTTTCCTATGGAGAAGAACAGGTAAGAAACTCTTTTGTTAATCTTTTAAAAAAATTGTTGATCTTACAATATTTCTATACTACAAACCAGTCAATATTGTACCCAAAAGCACAATAAAAACAATCATAATAAAAAGTGAGTCGTAATAGGAAGTAATCCAAGAATTCGCGGAGTCGACATTGTTCTCACACTCACATTATAAAAAAGAGGCTATATATGAGATGTTAACAAAACAAATTGCCAACGAATTTAAGGTGGTTGAGGTCTGGATAATACATACATTGCAGAAGCAATGTGTTAGAAAAAATAAATGTATTTGTATATATTAAAACAAAGATGGTGCAGTTAATAGATACATTTACTCAATATTAATGAGTTACCAGAGGGCAACATATGCAGAAGCTGTCACTGCCAAACAAGCATGTCTTCGACATAGTCTTTAACCTTGTAATACGCTTTTTTGATTAGGACACGCTTAATATGAGTTTTGAACTTTCTCTCACTAAGTTCAGTTACCGCCTTTGGCAACTTGTTATAAAAGAGTATGCTGTTAACTAGGAATGACTTGCTGGTCTTAGATAATCTCCATTTGGGTAAACCGATTTCGTGTTTACTATTTTTACGTATTTTTGTTATAAAAATCGCTTCTAATTTTGAAAAGTCATAAGCTTTTACAACATACAAAATACTTTCTAAGATATAAAAAGAAGGCAGAGTCAGTATAAGTCAGTAAGAATTTATTTCTGAGGGACTCGTTCGACTGCTCGAAAAGAGGTTCATTAATAGCCGGTTTATAGAAAATCTAGGTTTTGCCTGCGGCTTTACCCGCGTGATAGTAAAAATTATATAGCTGAACACTGCGTTCAAAACCAGCAACAAATCATTCGGCGGAATTTCTAACTTACCCTTTCCTGAGATACTCCGTATATGCGGAAGTATGACGTGTGTGTGAGGGAGTTTAGTAAGGGTGGTGGTGTTTGTTTATGATTTTGGGTTTTGCGTAGATTTGATTTAACTACCTTCTGCCAGCGACTTTGCCCACGTGAAATTAGAAAATATATTCTTGTTACCCAGTGATTTATTTATTTATTTATTTAATTAAACAGAACGGCCGAAGCCAATTACACCATTTAAACACATACAGAAAAAAAATAAAATAAAACAATAGTTAAAAATTAAAAACAGACAAGTCAGAAGTCACGCAGGACTTTTAAGGGGACCTATTTAATAAATATTACACACAGTCATACATTCATCTCACAAAATTTCATACATTCTGACAGTATCATCTTCCATTCTTCACCAAACATATCAAAATCGGTGTTTTTGTCTAGGAGAGCATTAAGCGCAGAGAGTGTCCGCGGTATGGGTGATTTGGAGTGAGCAACTGTACGACACGTCGGAACTGCCAGGAGCCGATGCTTCCTGCCACGGCTGTAGTTGTTTGGCACATACAAATTACAGATAAGGTTTTGTAGGTCAGGAGCATCTATAATTCCCCTGAGTATTTTGAATGCAACAATCATCTGATCGCGTGACCGTCTAGCTTCTAAGGAATTGAAACCCAAGCAACCCAGCAGGAATTTTGTGGGATATAAAAAAGGATAATAGCCATAAAGCCGTTTATAAAGATTTCTTAGAAATGCTTTTTGCACTTTTTCCAAAGTTAATATATATTGTTTTTCAAAAGGATTCCAAACGCACGCACTTGACTCAAGCTTGCTACGAACTAATGCACCGAAAACAAGTTTGATCACATGGGGACTGTGAAAATCGCGACAGTTTCTTAAAACAAAACCAAGACGTCTAAAGGACTCCTTGGCGGTAGATGTTATATGGTTGTGAAAGGTGAGTTTCTGGTCAAATGTGACTCCCAGGTCTTTCATAGCATCAGTTCGTGCAATAAGATCATTATCAAGCTTATATCTGAAGCATATTGGGTGCCGCATTCGACCAAAAGTCATTACATAACACTTTGAGGTATTAAAGTCCATTTGGTTATCCAAACTCCACTTATACACTGCGTCTATATCAGCTTGCAGGGCCAGGCAATCAAACTCGGATTTTATTTCGTAGAAAAGTTTTAAGTCATCGTTATATAAGAGGCATTTGACATTTTTAATAACGTTAGGTAGGTCATTGATCATCAAAATGAAAAGGAGAGGACCAAGCACCGAACCTTGGCTTACTCCTGAGCGAGTGTGATACGGAAGTGACTCGTATAGTCCTAGTCTCACAAATTGCTGTCGATCTCGTAAATAGTCTGCAAGAAGCCGGAGAAGCCCTGGAGCAACACCTATCGCACTGAGCTTTGATAGCAGAACGTCATTGTTGACTCTATCAAATGCCTTTCGAAAGTCAAAGTAGAGAACATCGACCTGACGTCCGCGATCAAGACTGGTGGAAATAGAGTCAACAAGTGTCAGCAGATTAGAGTTGACTGACCTTTTAGTGCGAAAGCCATGCTGCTCATTGCAAAGATGCTGTTTCACCTGACTGTAAATACTATCGTGCAGGACATTCTCGAAAACTTTCGCTGCAGAAGATAGTATAGCTATCGGGCGATATTCATCTACAGATGATTTATTTAAAGATTTCGGTATAGGAGTAACGCGCGACAATTTCCACTGGGATGGATAAACTCCAGTTTTTAATGCTAAGTTGAAGATGTAGCTAAGGGGCAAAGTAAGAAACTTCTGAGCCTGTTTTAGGAACCATGGAGGAATATTATCTGGACCAATTGAACTATCAGATTTTATCTTATCTATTCCTTTGCTTATATCATTCTCAGTGAAATTAAGTATATTAATATAGTTACTGACATTGCATTTGCAAGGATGGGCTACATTCTCCGGATCTAATTTTGGTACTTCAGTTTGGAAAACAGTCGCGAAATATTCTGCGAAAGCTTCAGCGGCCGCAACCCCACTGCAAGTTTTCCCTTTATGTGTTACATTAGGTTCGAATCCCCCTTTTGACCGAAGGTTGGATACATGCCGCCAAAATTCTTTCGGGTTTTTCTTAATGTTTCCTTCAATGCACCTAATGTAAGAGTCATAAGCAGTGGCAATACGAGATTTAAGGCTAGTCCTTAATTCTGAAAACTCTTTATATATTAAATCACATTTGCTTCGTTTCCAGGCTGAATGTAGTTTAACTTTTGTCTGTATATCTCTGATAATATCATAAGTAAACCAGGTAGGATACCTTCTAGTTGCTTTATTGCTTCGGGTTTTTTTAGGGATACAGGTATCAAAAAGATTGTAAATGATATTGTAAAAACTTTGAGTGCATGTGCGTACGTCGTTGGATGAGGTAACATCATCCCCAGAAACCTCAGATAGAAGATCAAAGAGTAAGTTGTAGTTACATTTTTTAAAGTTTCCTTTTTACAATCGATATTACTGGGTTGAATTCTGTCACATTGATCAGATGACTGTAGCATTACCTGGATGTCCAATGGCGGATGATATGCATCAGGTGGCACCAAACCTTCAGTCACTGTCACAGTAACTTCATGCATACTTGCGCTCTCCCGTACTAAAACAACATCTAAGATAATGAAGCATTCTATTAGTGAAAGAATTTTAAAACTCTGTTCCGTAGTTTTTGAGTTTATTAATTACAAACCAAAACAAGAAAATCTTGAAAATCTTTTTTCTTTATAATATTAGTAAAAACTATAGCGATCCATCCCAGCTTTGCAAGGATGTTACAAAATATTTGATTTTCTCTACAATGATAAACATATACTATGCACTTAAACCTTCCTCAAGCATTATCTATCTACTGGTGAAAACTGCATTAAGATACAGACACAGTGTCATGTCAGTTCATACAGACAGACAGACGTAGTGGGGTAGGTATTTCGTTTTAAATTGAATGTGATTGTAAAACGACCATTGTCCAAAACGAATATAGAAAGCAGGGCTTGGTTTACGTGATTGAATTGGTAGAATAATGAGTGATAAAAATTCGTATTTCAGGCTAGTTTTAGATGCATTAGAGGCCAGCATGGATCTAAATTACATTCAATTACATGAACAACCCAAAGTTCTGATAAATAGTCTTTCAAAGTATTCATAATCCACATCGGATTCGTGTTAACCAATGACTGATAAATATTTATTTGTTTAGACTTTATGTTAGTGATAGCGTGAAGGGTGACAAAGACAGAATGGTAGAAGAAAACGTTTAGCGGTGATCCCAAGTAACATGGGACTAGGGCAGGAAGATGATGATGATTTGTTAATGAACTTTATGTACAGTAGACCACTTCTCACTACCCACCTATGT
Source organism: Mythimna pallens (assembly GCA_961205895.1). Classification (NCBI taxonomy): domain Eukaryota; kingdom Metazoa; phylum Arthropoda; class Insecta; order Lepidoptera; family Noctuidae; genus Mythimna; species Mythimna pallens. Next base: position 22,805,392 of record OY540842.1, on the reverse strand, counting down.
TGCAACATAGGTGGATTTAGTGATTTCCTGCCATTTTCCAGTAAACCAATAAAAAGGAAAAAAAAAATGGGTAAGTACGAATCGGACTCGCGCTTAAGCGAACTTACCTAAGAAAACAGTTCAATTCCCGAATTGAGTTACGAACATTTTTCCGAAACGCGAAAAAGTTTTTTTTCAGATATTTTCCTTAGGCCTTGCTTTATGCCTAATTTCAGAATTCTAAGTCAACGGGAAGTACCTTATGAATTTTGATTTTTTTGAAAGTGTCAAATTTTACGTTTTTTGCGACATAAACGCCCGTATCTTTTTTTTATTAACTTAGAAGTTTGATTTTTTCATAGCTTCAAGGGTATATAATTTAAATTTCAACTCGACACTTCCACGCGTTCCCGAGATAAAGGGTCTTGACAGACAGACAGACGGACAAGAAAGTGATCCTACAAGTGCTTCTTGTATAATTCTTTGATACCTACAGATATCTGATCATTCCGCTATCACTGGCTCCATAACTGAGCATCGAATACTTTACAACAAGCCCACTCGAGCGCGAGGATCAGCCGGAGACACCGTTATTGCCATTATTGGCATCAGCTGAATTAATTTTATCGATAGCACGTTAACTATACGTTCATATGTAACTAATTCGTTAGTTGAGACAAGTACAGTTCAATTATTTGGGGTGGGAATGATCTTTTTCTCCTTTAGTTATTTAAAAGTTATTTTTTCTAGACTTTTAACGAATCAAGATTTATTTATAAAGTTATTGGGTACTAGCGATGACAGACCTCCCGCAAAGTGGACCGATGCCCAGACGAATGTCGCAAGAATTGATACGAGATATACAGGATTGGTCATTGTGGCGATACTTGGGGGAGGCGTATGTCCAGTTGTGGACGCCTTTCAGTTGAAACGATGATGATAATTGGGTATCGTATGTAACTATTATCATCATCTTCATACTAGCCGAAAGGTATCACAGCTGGATATAGACGCAGCTGCTGGGCTGGACGCAGGGCGTGGTGTTCCGTCGCTTCCGCGGACAAATGCCACAGAACAGCACAAAGTGAACAAGCGCAGTGTGAAGTGTTACTAACATAGTCATAAGTCTTATTTATTAACAATAAATTGTATTTAATTTACTTTATATATATATGTTAGTCTAGTAAGGTATTTATCTATGGACCAAGGTGTCTGAATATAAATGATTTATTATTATTATAGACCATCAGATAAAACCTAAACCTAAGTGTAATTACGTGTCATTTATATCTAATTTAAAAATTTCAATGCTTTATAATTTGATGTCCAACTCATGTATAACTTTTAGCAGTCACAGTAAAAGAAAACCAATTTGAGCGATGTCCCAACAACGAGCACATTGAAACAATTCAGACATTCAGAAACCCCTCCGGGAAAACAAGTTCAAAGTTAGATAAGAAAATGGCTTCCACAAGTTAACATTTGTTCAATTTCCATCTTCATTACTAAAGTATCACGTATAAACTACCCTACTTTCGTGGTACGAAAAAGTGTCAAAACTCCATTCGTCAGGTCAGAGTTAATATCCCTGAGGGGATGGAAGAAATACAAGCCAGGACGTAATAAGTGAGCCAAGTTGTCGAGGAAAAATTGAAATTAATAATTCAGATATAGATGGCGGCGCTCGCAGACTTAATATTGAGGTAATTGGGATATTAAAATATACATATTAAGTTGTGGAATACGAATTGCGTTTTATGAACTTGAGAATGGTAACTTAAATGGAGAAATAAGTGGACGCACGCGATTTAAGAACCCAAGGGTAAGCAGTTGAATATATAGCTAGATAGGTTTTTAAATCATCATCATTTTAAACACAGAAAGCACTATTTTAGGAAACATTTCATTGAATGATGGAATTGGCGGTCTTATCGCTTAGAGGTATTTTAATGACAACCTTCCAACCAGTCAGTATGCATATAAGCGAAAGTTGCGGAATTATTTTCACTACATAAACAGTAGAATCGTTTTTTGAACCTCTTTTCATAACTATAAAATATACATATAATTATAATAACATATTAAATGTATGATTATTTTTACTATACTATATGTACTATACTTTTGTACCCTTGTTTTCTAATTAATATTTTCTTTTCTGTACCTGCAATATTATCTCTCCACCATCCTAGCATAACTGTAAAAGAATTTCTTCTAAGTCATAATTATTAGTCTTTGTATCTTTGTGTTAAATTAAATAAATAAATAAACCATAAATATATTGTCCTTTTTTGTCCTGCTTTTAAAAGCGTTCATCATGTTTTGCTTATATTATATGATATTGAAGAGTCATGAAAATAAGCAAAAGCAAATTAGTTGTATGATTCATTGGCAAATGAAAGCCATCGGCAAAAGGCGGAAGCCTTTTGTCATTGAACGTAACGTATACGACTTCTAATTTGTACTAAACAACGTTAAAGCCAAGTAAAATTGGGAATCAAACGAGCTTACCTGTTAAGCGAAGTCTTGATTCTAATTTTATGATCCTTTAACCCGTAAAGAAAATATAACTACATATGTGATAAAATAATAGAATTGCATTTCAGTTTCGGCGCGAAGTAAAATAGCAGTCAATTAGCTTCTCGGCCCAATAAAGTCCATGCACGCTCTGTACCAAGTATTAGAACAAACCCTACAAATTCACAATATCGTATTTCGGTCCAATATTTCAGTTGAATTTTAGGGCATGCAGATAGACAATATACCCAACGGCTAGGCGATGCTTGCATGGAAAACAATTCGTTACAGGCTCGGCTTTAGGTGCGCTGTCCAGGGCGTCATGCGGCGCTATACGAAGACGTATAGCTTTGACGTCTGCAATCTGTGTGCTACAAGCCTTGACTTGTGTTGAGACGGATCTATTGTTCCGTTTATCCTTTGTGTTAGATGTAGGGTTATTGGATACTGTTAATATACTTGCATATTTAAAACGTGTCGAGGAAAAGAGTTGTTTTGTTAGAAGTATTTTGGACAGTTATATAGGTATCGTATGTATATAATCAGCCTTTTAATGTTCACACTGCTAGGACTAAAGCCTCCTCTCTAGGAGAGGGAATGGGTCATAATCGATAACACGGGCCTAGTGCGGGTTGGTAACTGTCACATGTCTTCCAATTTTTGGTTTTTGGACATGCCGATTTCCTCACGATGTTTTCCTTCACCGTTTTGAGAGCAGTGGTGATGAAATAAATTACACAAAGTAATGCGCCTGGCTGGGTTTGATCGCGCGACCTACAATTTATAAGACGGGGCCGTTACCACTCGGCCACAACTGTTCTTCCAGCTTTCGGACTGTTATAGTATGAAAGTAAAGTTTATCCAAAGTACTTTCTAATATAAAAATCTCGCGATTATTATCATACTACTCCGAATGACTGATTTTTATGAAACTTTTTTTGTATATTTGGTAGGTCTGGGAATAGGTTGTAGGCTGTTTTTTTACCTTCCTACACCTAAATCCTGCTTCTTTTCTTTGATAATTATTATCATACACACACACATTTTTATTATTTACATTTAATAGATAAAAATGATTCAATCAATTAGATAATAATATTAATTAAGTATAAATTAATTTATTTGACATCACGCAGTGCCAAATTTTTTTTTTTTTTGACGCCATATTTTAGCCAAGAGTTATTTATTGCCTTTATATAGTTTTAATTAGTAAAGTGTTTTAGTATTTTATTATAATTAAAGTATATTATAATGCACTTAAAAATATATAATTAAGTAAACCGATTATAAAATTAATATAATAGAAAGAAATGATACGATTTGTTTTAATTACATTGATACAAATAAAAACAAAAACTGAAACACAGCTAACGATATTTTTCTAACTCTGTATCTACTCAAAATCGGCATATAACATAATAATGTGCCACCCTTCTCCACAAGACTTGCCGAAGCCAAATCAATTATATTGTAACGTCGGCTGCAAATTTGGCCACATTGAGTCGCCTGTAACACTGTAACCTGGCAACCCCCTCGCACATACATCACTGGAGATAGCACGGAGGGCCGAACTCGACAGCCGAACGCCAAAGACGATATTTTCGACCGAGTGTAACTCAGTTTACTACAGACGACATATTTATTTATTTATTATTATGAATGATTTGTTGATTGAATGGTTTTGATTTTATATCTAACTAATGTTTTCTTTTTTAATATAGAAATAAATCCGAAAACAGTAAATATGTTGCTGCGTCACAAGAAAAAAACTTTTGTTGCCATTCGGGGAAATCTTAGAGTCGCATCCCGAAGATTTTTCCGAATGGCAATTGAACTATTTACATAGGTAAGTTTGTACGGAACTCACAGTGTGCGTGTCCATCTTGCACTTGCCCAGTTTTATTTTAATTATATAAACTTGTGCTTAACCGCAATCCCCCTGATGGTAAAGCGCACTAGCTTATTAAGAGCCTATTCATTCTAGCTATGAAAACAAATAAATTATAATCTGAGGGAAAGACAGCAACAGGCAAATTGTTTCCTGTCCTTCGATGTACGCGGTATAAATGGCGAGGTGCTTAGTCCGGACCGTACAGCACTTATTGCTTATTCACCAAGTTCGATCAGAGTCGAATCGGAATCGTGTCGTGTCATGTGGAAGCCTTTCAAATGATATCAGTGATGAAAGCGTCAATTTACGTTATATCCATTTGGTGTCAAAATTTTATTTATGGAACTGAATATCTAACATTTTGGCCATGGGAAGTAACCAAAATAACTACAACAACCCACATGTCAACACTTTCATCGTCATCATCTTTCTACCCTTGTCCTTGACTTTTTGGTTCTAGGACATGCCGGTTTCCTCACGATGTTTTCCTTCACCGTTTCAGTGGTGAAGAAATAAATTACACAAAGTAATGCGCCTGGCTGTGTTTGAACCCGCGACCTACAACTCGTAAGTCGGGGCCGTTACCACTCGGCCACCACTGCTCACATGAGCATACCAAGACAAATGATTCGATCTGGTCATACTGGTGGATCGAAGTGGAACAATTAACCTAATGTCTTCCCGTCCGATTATAATTTAGGTGTAGTCATGGCTATCTAGGCTCTTAATACACTAGTGCACCTCACCATCAACGATTCCATCACTGCTTACCATCATCATCATTTCAGCAGATAGACGTCCACTGCTGGACATAGGCCTCCCCCAAATGTCGCCACAATGAATGGTCCTGAGCGTCTCGCATCCATCGAATTCCCGCAACCTTCACCATGTCATCGGTCCACCTTGTAGGGGGCCTTCCAACACTGCGTCTTTCGGTACGTGGTCACCACTCCAGAACCTTTCGGCCCAGAAGGCCATCTGTTCTGTGAGCAAAGTGTCCTGCCCATTACCACTTAAGTTTGGCGATTCTTGGTCACTCGTTTCGTTCACTGCTTACCATCGGGTGGGATTTCAGTCAAGCACTAGTAGTAGGGTAGTAGTAGTAGTAGGGCTGGCCTGTTGGTCTAGCGGTTAGTGGCCCTGACTGCTATGCCGGAGGTCGTGGGTTCGATTCCCACCCAGGACAAATGTTTGTCTGATGAGCACGATCATTTGTCCTGTGTCTGGGTGTAATTTATCTATATATGTATGTTTTTAGAAATATATAAGTATGTTTATCAGTTGTCTAGTACTCATAACACAAGCTCTGCTTAGCTTGGGACTAGACGACGTTGTGTGAAAGTTGTGGTATATTATTATTATTACTAGTTTATATTATTAAAAAACATTAATTAATCTAAAAAACTAAACAAGTGATTTATAATAAAGCTCTATCTTTTCAGTCCCTTTGAAGCAGTTGTTAGTGTTAACTAACTTAGACACTATAATGAAGCAGACTTAAACCAAATCTTTTTAAAATTTAATCGCCTCGCCAAACAAATTGACAAAAGAGAGGCACAAAAGATAAAGTTATTCATCAGCAATTTATTACACTTTCCACTAAACTTTGTCAATTAAAACGAGGGAACAGCGAAGTTAAGAAAAAAGGAAGTGTACGTTCTTTGGCGAGCGCCCTCAGAGCAACACGTCGCGCCGGCCGGCACAACTAACTTCGTAGGGAAACTTGTTCAAGTGTTAAAACCATGGACAGAGAGGGTGGTTACATTCTTGTTACAGTGCCTGGCTTCAGTATTTTTTGTATGATATATTGTCTATTTATTTATTTACTTAACGTTTTATGTACGCACACAAAACAAAAGTTTAGAAGACGGAAACAGAAAAATAGGTACAGAGGGTGGTGCTTATTCCTAAAGAAATCTCTTCCAGCACCTGCGAAAGGAGAGTTGGAAGAAAATAGAGATGTAGAAGAAGATGTAGTAGAGTGTGTAAATAAGTACATACAAAATAGTTATCAATAAAATAATATAACAAGTAAAAAAGATATACTATTTTTGTGTTATTGTTTATTGTCGTTAGGCACACAAGGTGTTATTAGGGTTCCGTACCTCAAAAGAAAAACCAGAACCCTTATAGGATCACTTTGTTGTCCGTCTGTCTGTCTGACTGTCAAGACCCTTTATCTCGGGAACGCATGGAGGTATCAAGTTGAAATTAAATTTGTTTTTAGATGAGGCCTTGTTTCTTAGCTGAGTGCCCTAAGAAGAAACATAAAAAAAACTCAGAGGTGCATGAGCTGCAGGCTACAGGAACTAATCGTGAGTTTAATAATGCGTAAAAGTATATGAAGTAGATCATATACTTTGCGTGCTACAGAATTAGAAAAATGCTAGATATATAGTATGTTCTAAATATAAAACAACTGATATAGTACGATTAAAAAAAAAAACATGAATATGCTTCTTAAAATTATACATGCAATTATTCTGATTGTTTGTCACATTATTTCACAAGCAATGTTTTACCCTTAAAGTGTTTTAATATTATAATCAAATATAAAATGCTTCATTTATGAAAGCTTGTTTTGAAACTGAAACGGTTTACCAACAGTCGATTGGTCCATGAACCGTTGGTCAACATTATCTTTAAACCATTAACTTTTCATCCAAAGGACTTTTTATCCACGAACGTTTCGCATAACTCTACGTCAATGAATGCTTAACCAACAATGTTTTGACCAATAACTTTTCACCCAAAGAACAATTGGCCCATGGACTGTTCCCCAACGGAACGGTACGAAGCAATAATAGCCTAGGGATATGACCGTTGGACTACCAAGTCACAGGTCGTAGGTTCAAACCTAGGTAGGTTTCATTCTTTTGTAAGCAGTCCGCGAGTGACCGCGCTCTATACTCTACTCAGTATAAGATTAGACATTATACAAACCTTTTTTACAGCCCGTTCAACCGATTTTGACTTTTATTCAGTTAGCTTAAGGATGGCGTTAAAAGCAAAAAAATGATTACAATACCAACTATTTACTAAATAAAAATAAATAAATAATAAACGTATATTTCGGACCTTTCGTCTATAAGTAACACATACAGCATTTAAACAACAATATTAAAAACAACACACAACAGAAATACCAGATGTTAGTAACACAAAAAATTTAACAACTATGTTAGTAGACAGAATTTACAGGAGCATGTAGTTGGCTTAAGGACCAGATAATAGGACAATCCAGCTTATCGGCAATGACACTGAGGTGGCCGTTGGTATTGGCTCGCACCCTGCGCAACAAAGATGTTGCTCTCTTGCGCCTGACTGCAGCGAAGCCGTCAGTCAGGGCATCCGCGAACGAAAATCCCTGAGGCACTACAGAAGCGAGGCAGCCCCAACAGCATCCTGAATGCATTGTTCTACTGGACGCGAAGAGCATTAAGGGCCTTCAGAGTGTTGTTAGTCCAAAGGCTACACGTGTAATATACTTGACAGTAAGCTCTGAAAAGGGTGATTTTAACTGAACCTGTGCAGCCACCATTCGTCTTGCAACCAAAGCAAAAGAGGTCAAAATCGGTTGAACCGACAGTAAAAAAGGATTGTTTAAATATCTAATATTATTGTGAATGGAGTATAGGTCCTGTAGTCCTCTTAAACAAAGTCCTAAACTATTACAACAAACAAATAACTCATAAAATGTCCAACAGATAACGCTTAAGTATAATAAATAATATTCTGTAAATCATTGCTATCTCCGAATATAAAGCACTTAGCGGACTTGCGGATAAAAACACGATTATTATCCGACACTAGTTGGACACCCCATTTTGCTTGACTATTTTATAAATGTCATGTATTAACTTCGTCATTGAAATATTTTCTATACGTCTTCAGACTTGATTTTTAGTCAAATTGGGTGTCAAGGTAAGTCGAAAGGTTGCCAGGGTTGCGGATTTTTCGAGTGAGTAACTGTGGCTCTCGAAAAATGGCAACTGAAGGAACACGGCTGAGTTTTAGTCAGTAAAAGTCTGACACGCCCTCTTGCTCCACCCTAAAGCGAGAGAAGTCATTGGATGGAATCCTACTTTAAAAAGAAGGTAATACTGCTTCGATCACTGTCACTTATAGATCTTGGTGAGTGTTGTTATTACAATGACTTTTTATGGTCTATGGTTGTGTTATTTTTTTTTATTTGCAGGAAAGACTACGGGAATGTCGCTACGGCTTTCTCTCTACCCAGAGAGGGAGAAGTTATTTGATGATTTTTTAGCCCAAAAATAAAGTAAACAAAAACTACAAATGTGGACTAAAAGATTTTACAAAACAAGGCCCATTATACTTGACTAAAAATGAAAGAATTAGTTAGCTAGTTTATGATGAACTAGTTATTTATGTAAGTCCAAAAAAATGTTCCTAAAATGAACGTAAGCAAACAAACAAACAAAATTTAGGCTCTTCAATAAATATTGAAGCGCAATTTAGTTGATACTGATACCGCATCAGTCATGAATCTGCGCCTAGGTCATTAGGCAAAGGAAAACAGGCATTAGGCGGTCGGCACAGAGTTGATTAATTGTCGGAGGCTAAAGGCCGACGGACTGGGCCATAAATAAAAATAAAATACGGCCTTAAGTCGATACCAGGGTTGTAGGTATCGGGACAAGCCGGGCCGAGATAACCGCGGATATATCCGAAAAGGAAAATTGAAATCACTATTCTTTTTTCTTCTTTTGTGTAAGGTGCGATTTGAAAAAAGGTTTTATGCTCGCTTGTTTTCATTTATACGATTTGATTGTCGAAGGTAAAACACTTTTTTTGCGGCTTTCGATTTTCAAATTGAACAAGAATTGATATTGGGTCGCGTCACTTTTAGGAACTTTTCATTACATAAGAGTTAACTAGAGAAAATTAATGGGTATATATCTCTCTTTCTCTCGCACTTAATCTCACTTATTTAATTTATTGTGAAGTTTTACCAGTATCACTTCATCAGTACAACGTCTACTGCACTCGCATTGAAGCCTACTGGGGCTAAGGGTTTGCTTCTGAAATGAAAACCCGGGGTCCTATAACGCAAAGCAAAGGAATAAAGTCAAAGTCAAAAGTTTTTATTTCACAGGCCTACATGGGCACTTATAAAACGTCAGAAGCTAGTGCACGGTTCCAAATTGGTCGTTTCCGATGGAGAAGAACCGGCACGAAACTCCACGGTTACTCTTTTAAAAAAGTGATTGTTACAATATTTTCATATTACAGTATTAACAGACATTATGTAAGAACAGTGTAGACCAGTGGATATTGTACCCTAAAGCACAATAAAAATAATATTAAAAAAAAAGTGAGTCGTAATAGGAAGTAACCTAAGAATTTGCGAAGTCCACAGTGTTCTCACATTCACATTTAAAAAAAAGAGAAGCTACATAAAAAAAAAAACAAGAAAAATAAATAATTACAATTATCAATAAATGACATGACAACAAAAGAAAATTACTAACGAATTTATGGTGGTTGGCGTCTAATAATAGAAAAAATATTGCAAAAGCAATGTGTAGGAAGAAAAGAAAAAAGAAAATGTATATATTACAACAAATGTGAAGGATGGAGGAACACAGGAGTGGGTTTTAGTCAGTAAAAATCTGACACGCCCTCCCACAAAGCTCTAGAGCGAGAGAAGTCATTGGATGATTTCCCACCTAAAAAAAGTGCACACGTTTTTTTTACTATGTTGAAGGTTAAAGGTTGTTAAAGGTGCAGTCACCTTAGTTAATCTTGGCTATATATACTATAATTTCTATACATACGTATTGTATAGCAATTATAGCATATAGCCAAGTATGCCATGATCACAGTAATAACTTGGCAACTTTAAGCTAGTCGCTAATCGACTGAAAGAGATACGAACTTAGAGGATTTACCAGAAGATTGCATGTCCATGAAGTTTCGGGAAGTCATGTTTCTATGAAGTAGGTATGTATAATAATTAATGGAAATACAGAATATTTTAATCAGAGAGTTAAGAGTTATTATATTCAAGAATTTAAGAGGGCCCTTGCCAAGCCGTTTATCGTTAACGTGTCATCATCATCAACGTCATCATTTCAGCCGAAAGACGTCCACTGTTGGACATATGCCTCCCCTAAATGTCGTCACAATGACCGGTCCTGTGCGTCTCGCATCCGTCGGATTCCCGCGACCCTTACCAGGTCATCGGTCCGCCTTGTGGGAAGCCTTCCAACGCTGCGTATTCCGGTACGTGGTCGCCATTCCAGAACCTTTCGTCCCCATCGACCATCTTTTCTGCGGGAAATGTGCTCTGCCAACTGCCACTTAAGTTTGGCGATTCTTCGGCTTATGTCTGTAACATTAGTTCTCCTGCGGATATCTTAATTTCTGACGCAATCACGCAAGGAAACTCCGAGCATAGCCCTTTCCATTGCCCTTTGAGTGACTTTAAGCGTTAACGTGTACATGGTTTAAAAGCTTGTTGTTTCATCCAACGCAATGCTTAAGAAAAAGAGGTATCGCGATAAAAGAAAGATAACATCTGAACGCTCAGTTGGCATTTAGTAATTCCGTCATTTACTCGAATATTTCACAAAACTTTTTCCAAGAAATCCGTGTTTTTAGGGTTCCGTAAAGCGTAAAACGGTACCCTATTACTAAGACTCCGCTGTCCGTCAGGCTGTCAGTCCGTCTATCACCAGGCTGTATCTCAATAACCGTGATAGTTAGACAGTTGAAATTTTCACAGATGATTTATTTTTATTGCCGTCATAACAATAAATGCAAATATATATATATATATTTGTACATATATATATATATGTATATATATATAAATATTTGAGGGGGCTCCCATACAACATACAAGATTGTGCGGGTCCAATTCGTAGTAGGCCGGTTTTTTAAAAACCTTAAAAATTTTCATTATTCAGAAACTCGATTAAAAGTGCAAGGTTTCTATATACATATTTTATTTATGACTTCATTATGAAGGGCTAAATTTCACACAAAAAAGGAGATTTTCAGAGGAGATTAGAAATATAAAAATTTGATGAAATTTAAAAAAATATATATTATGTTAACAAAAAAAAACCTAAATAATAACCACAAAGTATCAGCGTTTCCAAAATATTTAGAGAAAATTGTGTTATAACGTCATAATCACGTCGGAGTGGGTTTATGGAAATGTTTGTCGAGCCAAGGACGCGTGTTTTCAATATTTTTTTTAAGTTTTCATGTCTCCCGTTGCTGGTTCCGCAATCCCGAATCTGTACTAATGAGAAAATATTTTTATTTCTAATGAATAAACTTAAAAACAACTGAATCGATTTTTAAAAACTTGTCTCCATTAGAATGTTATTTTATCAGTATGTTACTAGGTAGGTTATAATATTATATACTTTCCCCCGGGCAAAACTTTTGGCAGAAGATAGATTTGATAATTTTTTAATTTTATAAGTTAAAGCTCGTAGAAATCTAACATCATAATCTTCCTGCCCTTGTCCCGTGTTATTTGGGGTCGGCAACACGTTTTCTTCTTCCATTCTGCCCTGTCACTCGTCATACTATCACTAACTTCCTTTTCTTTCATATCACTCTTCACACAATCCATCCATCTTTTCTTTGGCCTCCCTCTCCCTCTCCATCCATCCACATGCAAACTCTTAACTCTTAACGATCAAACTCATAACGTAGAAATCTAACAACGCGGACAAAAAAATACTAATAAATTCAAAGCATTTATTTCAAATAAACCATTTACAGGCACTTTTGAAATGTCAAGAAGTCAGTCAGTCAGAAAAAATGATGCTAATTGCACATTCCAAAGCGTAGATCTCTATGGAGAAGAATGTGCAAGAAACTCCATGGACACTCTTTTCAATCGTGTTTTGCAATTACAAATATGTCCGTTACATGTTTCTTGTCGCTATCATGTGAGAACAATGTCAATAAAGTAAAAATAAAAACTAAATATAGATATTAAAATAGCAACTGGCAGCTAAGAGATGACCAGTCTCAACTGACAGCGCCCGTTCACGGACCTGACGCGAATATTAGCACCACTCAGCTCAACCATTTTAAAGGGAACCGAATGATCCAACACACGCGCCACCATCAGTGAGACATTTGAGTGAGCATGACAAACTCTCAACTGCCATGCTCATTTATGTCAAACAGGACCAATAATAACCTAAAAACCATAAAATAGCTCCATGGTACTCACATTTACAAACTTTGAAAAAAAAAATGCTTCTACATTATACAATACTAAATACAATAATAATATTTTACAGATTTTAGTTTCAAAACTAATCAATTTGTACACCCCGGTGGTAGTGGAGCTGGACCAGCATTGAGCCAAGCATTTTTATCTTGAATATAATCCTCCAACTTATAATATGCTTGCCTGCATAGTGTGCGTTTAATACAAGATTTAAATTTCGTTTCATTGAGTTCTAATATTTGTGGAGGTATTTTGTTATAACATTTCAAGCAGTACCCCATGAAAGAAGAGGCCACTTTAGCCAGTCTAAAACCTGGTTGAACTAATTGGTCCCTATTTCTTGTAAGATAATTATGTCTATCGCCTCTTTTGCTAAAAAGATGAAGATTTTTTCTAACGTACATGATGTTTTCATAGATATATTGACAAGGCACCGTCAATATGTTAATATCCTTAAACCGTTCCCTTAGAGAATCGCACCGGCAGAGATTGTAAATAGCTCTGATAGCTCTTTTCTGTAGAATAAAAATTGAGTCGATGTCTGCAGCCCGTCCCCATAGTAGGATACCGTATGACATGATACTATGAAAATAACTAAAATATACTAGTCTAGCGGTATCAACATCCGTAAATTGGCGGATTTTTCTAACAGCATATGCAGCTGAGCTAAGCCGTCCCGCAAGAGATGTTAAATGAGGACCCCATTGTAGCCTTGAGTCAAGCGTAATCCCTAAGAAAACCGTTTTATCGACAAATTCTAGTTTCTCATTGTTCAATATTATGTCACAATGACTACTCTTAACATTCGGTAAGGAAAATCTTACGCATTTCGTTTTTTTCCCATTTAAAACTAGATTATTAGCAGTGAACCACTTTTGGACCTGCAGTAGGGCGTTATTTTCGTCGTCAAGATTATTAGTCTTTCTATTTATCTTGAAAATCAAGGAAGTATCGTCGGCAAACAACACCATATTAAGTTTGTTTTGCAACAAATAGGGTAAATCATTAATGTAAACTAAAAATATAAAAGGACCTAAAATTGAACCTTGGGGTACCCCCATTTCCACATTTAATCTAGACGAATTGACACCGTTTATCTGAACTAGTTGCTGTCTGTCATTCAAATAAGATTTTAATAAGCTTAACGCTGTTTTGCCTAGTCCGTAATGCTCCAGTTTCAGGAGTAATAAGTTACTTTCAGTTGAGCTTACAAGTTTTTTTTTATTAATGGTAGGCTCGCGTTTGACCACCATCTCACCTGATGGTAAGCGATGATGTGGTCGACGATGGAGCACGCTTGCCTAGAAGTAACCTATTCACTCTTGACTTAAGTTAAGTTCAATATGAAACTCTCGAAAAAAACATTTTAATTTTCTGACATAACTTAGAAATAAGTAGCTGTATTCTTACTCATAATATCCGCTTTGTCGGATATTTATAATGTCGTCGCCATCCCTGTTTATTACCAGCGATCCGCCGAATCTTCGGTTAAATTCTTTGTGAAAATGTTTCATTCATTGGGCTCTTTTCGAAGTAACTAAGGCAGAAAAAAATGTCTCATATTTCGCAGCAGTCGCGTAGCTAGGCGACAACGCAATGGGTCAAAAAAATGGGGCCCCCTGTTTTAGATGGGAAATAATCAAATGACCTCTTCTGCAAAATTCTCAACTCTTCAGTAAAATTCTGACACCGGTCACCCGCTCCACCCAGAGGTGGAGTGCGGGAAGTGGTGGTGTTGGTGGTCTTATGGTTAAGCGTGAAGGAGTGTCAGAATTTTACTGACTAAAACGGGTTGCCATGATTGAAGTATCAATTTATATTTTTAAAATACTCTGTTTTTCTCATTATTTATTTACATTGTGCTCACGTAATAGAATAATAGAAGCGACAAAAAATATGCAACCAAGATTTATGTAACTCATAACATGATTTAAAAGAGTGTCCATGGAGTTTCTTGCACGTTCTTCTCCATAGAGATCTACGCTTTGGAACGTGCAACTTAGCTTCACTTTTTTTTTGACTGACTGACATTTTTACAATTCAATAGTGGCTGTTATTGGTCTATTTAAAATAATGTTTCTGATTTCTGTAGTATTGCAACCTGTTTTATTTAGATTTCGAAGATGGGAAAATTTCTCTGTAGTTCATAAGAGGTTTGTTAATGAGGTTTTGGGGTCCCCGAGTTTGGGGGCCCTGCTCCGCCTAACCTATCGGTACAGCCTTCGTTGTACCTGTGTTTATATCAGTTTTATTTGTATCTCGGCGTTTGCTCTGAAAATAAAACACGGCGACAGTATTTGAACGTTCCATGTCTGAGTAATAAAGATCGTCCATGTATTCATCGTGATCTTATTTATATTCTACCAGTTCGTAAATATGTATCCAACACAGAATTTTATAAAATTTATGAATTAAGTTCTAGTATTTTAATGGGATTTTTTTTGTGTATTGACATAGGTACTAGCTGCTCCTAGCAGCTTCGTCCGCGTGAATGTAGTAAAATGGTCCCAAGTGAACATATTCCCGGGATAAAAGAGTGCTATTTCAGAACATGGCCTACCCGTATGTGCGTGAAACGTGAAGAAGTAGTAATCATACAAACACAAGTAAATCTCTGGTTGCGGGAACGTTTTAAAGAGTGGCTTTGTCGAGTGACGGTGACACTAGAAAGCATTAAGCTACTGAAGGACGCAGCTTGATTTTTGACACGCTCTTTCGCTCCATGTCATTAAAAGTTTTCCCAAATAAAAAAGGTAAATCGCTGGTAATACTGATTCGATCACTTTCACTTCACTTCAAAGATCTTGGTGAGTATCTTCATCACAATGGCTACTTTCATGGCATATGGTTGAGCAATTTTTTTTTATTCTCCCTAAAAATTAACAGTCCTTGCAGGAAATTTATGGCAGTACAGCTACGGCCAAAAGCTATGGGGTTGTAGCGGCACATACTTACGAAACTCATACTATCAGCGGAGCGCACACAGCCGTTCGCCACCGCGCGCCCGCGCATACTGAGCTACCGAGGTGAAAGGAATGCGGTCGGTCAGCTGTATCTTCACGCTCCTATAATGTAGGGAGCGCGGCACCTCCTACCTACATCGCCGAATTGTGTTAGTCTTAAGTTTTTGTATGTACCTTATTTATTTTAATATATTTTGACCTGTACTGTATATAAGTAGCTTTCCACAATTAAATGACACAGATCTTTATTCGCCTTCTTATTCGCAACAAGCTCCCCTAAAGTGGTGACCCCGCGTTTGAAATGTCTCAAACCGAAGCAGACAAGACTACGCCTGAAGACGTCGACGCCATTAGCGTCCAGTCGCGCATACCCAAGTTCTGGAGTAACAGACCTAAGCTATGGTTTGCCCAATTTGAGGTCATTATCTTCAACCAGAAGCTCGGCGATGAAAGCAAGTTCGCACTCCTTGTGGCTCAGCTGGAGATCAAGGACATCGACCAGATCAGCGATATCATTTTATCACCGGCCAACTCCGGCCGTTATGACGCTGCAAAAAGAAGACTATTGGAGGTATATGAAGATAGCGAGAGTATTCAGCTACAAAAACTGCTAAATGAAATGGAGCTCGGCGATCAGCGACCATCACAGTTGCTTCGCCGAATGAGGAACCT
This sequence comes from Mythimna pallens, assembly GCA_961205895.1. NCBI lineage: Eukaryota > Metazoa > Arthropoda > Insecta > Lepidoptera > Noctuidae > Mythimna > Mythimna pallens. Next base: position 22,789,143 of record OY540842.1, on the reverse strand, counting down.
CGCAGGGACAAAGATGCCAGACGACACCCTGAAAATGTTGTGGCAAGCACACCTACCCGCTTCTACCCGCACAGTGTTGGCAGTGAGTGATGAATCCAAGCTTGACTCGTTGGCCGCAATGGCAGACAGGATGCAAGAACAGCTGAAAGAGGTAAACGCCGTGTGTTCCTGCCAGTGTCAACCTACCACGTCAAAGGCTGCAGCTACAGCGTCGCCAACCGAAATAGCGGCAGTATCTGCACCCGCAGAACACAAACTGTACAGCATGATAGAAGCCCTGGCCAAGGAAGTCGCAGCGCTGAAAACAAATCGACCTCACAAATTTCAACGCCGATACCACAGTCACAGAAGCCGTTCCCGCTCGAAATCCCGAGACAGAAGCAACGCCGTGTGCTATTTCCATAAGAAATTCGGCAAGGCAGCATACCGATGCAGAAGCCCGTGCAGTTTTAAAGAAATGGAAAATGAGAAGTCGGAAAACTAAGGAAGACTAAAGCCGCGGCGGTGGCCGAAGTCGACGATTTATCCACATACCGCCTATTTGTACACGACAAATCAACCGGAAAAAAATTCCTAATCGACACAGGCGCAAATGTTTCCGTTTTACCCGCCACCGCACGAGAGAAACAGCGGACACCAACCAACTACTTGTACGCAGCAAATGGTTCAAAAATACCCGCATACGCCGAGCGAACCATTGTTCTCAACATCGGAATGCGACGCGCCTACAGTTGGCGATTCATGGTCGCAACAGTCAGTAGACCGATAATAGGCGCTGACTTTTTGCATCACCACGCACTTATGGTGGATCTCCATGGACGACGGTTGGTGGATAAAAGAACCAATTTATCGGTACGAGGTTTCCTTACACCCACAACCGAAGGAAGCATCCGAACCATCGACGACAAGCTTCCCTACCACGACCTGTTGGCCACATTCCCAGACATCACGAGACCAAACCTAAACAAACTGGGAAATAGTGAAGTCGAACACTACATAGAAACCACCGGCCCGCCAATTTACACAAATGCGAGACCACTACCGCCGCATAAATATAACGCCGCAAAACAAGAGTTTCAAAACATGATGAAACAAGGAATTTGTCGACCCTCGAAAAGCCCATGGGCTAGTCCATTACACATGGTTTTAAAAAAGGATGGAACCTACAGATCCTGCGGCGATTACCGTAGACTCAACGCAGTAACCACACCCGATCGATACCCGGTACCACGACTGCATGACTTCACACATAACCTGCAAGGCAAGAACATCTTCTCAAAAATTGACCTGCAGAAGGCCTACTACCAGATTAAAAACAGAGAAGAAGACGTGAAGAAGACAGCCGTGATTACACCCTTTGGTTTGTACGAGTTCACCAGAATGTGTTTCGGTTTGAAGAATGCAGGCCAAACATTCCAACGTCATATTGACAACGTGCTTCGCGGACTACCCGTTTTCCCATTCGTCGATGACATTCTTATAGCTTCCGAGAACCAAGAAGTACACAGAAGCGAGCTTCATGAAGTGTTCAAGCGACTCAACGACAGCGGTTTAAAAATAAACGTCGCTAAGTGTATCTTTGGCCAGTCAAAACTCGATTTCCTGGGATACACAATAAGTCCAGAAGGCATTACACCGACAGAAGAAAAGGTACAAGTGATCCAGTCCTACCCGCTACCAAAAACGATCCAAGATCTACGTCGATTCATCGGGATTCTGAACTTCTATCGTTCTAGTATACCCCACGCGGCTGAACATCAAAAAGAATTAAGTAAATACTTTCACAACGCCAAGAAAAACGATAAAACGAACATACAATGGACAGAAGAGGCAAAAGAAGCATTCAATCAATGCAAACAAGACATCAAAAATTGCGCATTGATATCCTATCCATCACTAAGTGAACCTTTCGCAATAATGACAGACGCATCAAACACATGTGCTGGTGCCGTCATACAACAAAAGATCAACGGCAAGTGGAGACCACTAGGATTTTTCTCCAAGAAGTTCAGTGACGCACAACAAAAATATAGCACGTATGATCGTGAGTTGCTATCAATTTATATGGCAATACGTCACTTCCAACGTGTGTTTGAAGGGCGAGAATTAATCGTTTACACAGACCACAAACCGCTGTGTAACGCATTAACTTCAAACAGCAAGTCTGAGACGCCCCGCCGAACGAGATACCTTGAATATATCGGACAATTCACGTCAAATATTCAACACATAAACGGCAAGGACAACAAAGTCGCAGACGCACTATCACGAGTTGAAACAATAACATGCCCGACACCATTAGATTTCACCGAGTTAGCAAAAAAACAAGACCAAGACGAAGAATTAAAAATACTTATAAATATAGGAAAGTACCAGTTTAAGAAGATCGCCATTCCCAACTCAACTGCCATGCCCGTTACCTGCGAGATGACATCACGCACCGCTCGTCCATACCTGCCACTAGATTTCAGAAAAGTAGCATTCAGAGCTATTCACGACCTTAGTCACCCCGGCATAAGGGCGACAAGGAAACTAGTCACTGCTCGCTACTGGTGGCCCTCCATGAATAGTGACGTAAATGAGTGGACTCGAACATGCGACGCGTGCCAGCGTGCTAAGGTGCAACAACACACGAAGGCACCAATTGCTAGTTACCATCAAGCAAACAGACTGGAGCATGTGAACATAGATTTAATTGGCCCCTTACCAATCTCTGACGGCTACAGATATTTACTGACCATGATAGACAGGGCTACCAAGTGGCCTGAAGCACTCCCACTGGAAGACATAACCGCAGAAAGGGTCGCGAACGCATTCTATGAAGGTTGGATTGCGAGATTCGGTTGCCCAGTAACCATAACCACAGACCAAGGAAGGCAATTTGAGTCCGACCTATTTAATAAATTAATGCAACGCATGGGAATTCATCGCACCCGCACCACTGCTTACCACCCGCAGTGTAACGGCGTGATAGAACGATGGCACCGATCACTAAAAACATCACTTACCGCAAGACTCCAATCTACAACATGGTCACGCGAGCTACCTACAGTGCTGCTCGGACTACGCGCTTCGGTAAAAGAAGATATAAACGCAAGTACAGCTGAACTCCTCTACGGCCTAACACTACGACTACCTGGAGAATTCTATGAAGAATCAACAAGACATCGCGACACAATATCAAACTTTATGAGCAAGTTAAATGGAGCATTAAAGAAGGCCCAGGCGCAACGGAAATCAAATCAATCTCGAGCGACATTCATTCACGACGATCTATATAATTGTTCGCATGTTTACCTACGCGATGACGCATCGAGAAAACCTCTGACGCCGACCTACACTGGCCCGCATAAAGTGATTAGTCGTAATGACAAGTATTTTACTATACAGTTACGAAAAAGAAGCACCAACATCACTGTCGACAGACTTAAGCCTGCTTTCCGGATGAATACTGAGTCAGAAGCACCAGTCACTGACACGCCGGCATATGTCACAAGATCAGGAAGGACAGTGAAGCCTCGCGTACGTTTCACTAGCGGGGGAATGATGTAGCGGCACATACTTACGAAACTCATACTATCAGCGGAGCGCACACAGCCGTTCGCCACCGCGCGCCCGCGCATACTGAGCTACCGAGGTGAAAGGAATGCGGTCGGTCAGCTGTATCTTCACGCTCCTATAATGTAGGGAGCGCGGCACCTCCTACCTACATCGCCGAATTGTGTTAGTCTTAAGTTTTTGTATGTACCTTATTTATTTTAATATATTTTGACCTGTACTGTATATAAGTAGCTTTCCACAATTAAATGACACAGATCTTTATTCGCCTTCTTATTCGCAACAAGCTCCCCTAAAGGGTCAATTTAATTATAGAAAAATCAAAAAAATACTTTTAAATAAAGTCGGCCAATCCGCTGCCCTTATAGGTAGTGTCTAGCAAAGTCTACAACACACAGACAAAATTATTAACATGTACAGTACACCAATCTACATAATTTAAATAAATTACTCTATTCAAGAAGTTTCCCTCTCTCTCCGACTTCGATACCGAGCTCTCCCTAATCTTTGAAACTGTTGCCTGCCTAGTGAAGTTAGCATCCTCATGCAGATAACTGTTGAAGTTGCGCATACCCTAACATATTGCTATGACTGAAACTGACTGACGTATCAACGCACAGCCAAAACTACTGGAACTAGGAGCGTGAAATTATGCACAAGGTTTTGTTTTATGACGTAGGGGAGCACTAAGAGAAAATTTTCCTATATTCCCTTAGGGGATGAAATGGTAGTGTTTCTACGTAATTTCGCAGTCACAACAAGATGCACTTAATTGGTATAAAAATTTAGTTACATACAATTGAAGCGCAACGTTGTCAGCGGCAAATGGCATAATATATCTAAAGCTAGAACTACATGCGCACACGTGTGCCACACACGCCGATCTGGGCGCGTCGGTCTCTATACATTTTATATGGAAACTAGACTTGTAGAGCTACATTAGATCCACGCCACGCGACGTCGTTCTACGTACACGGCGTGGTCCACGTGTGCGCCGGTCTAATGTAGGTCTAGCTTAATTAATTAATTTATTTAAACTTCATGTACAGTGGTGGTACATAGCCGGACTTAATGCCACAAGGCATTCTCTACCAGTCAACCATTGGGTTAAAAAGGACAACACTGTGGGAGGTGTGCACAATAAATAAATAACAGATATTTGAAATAGAATGTAGTATCGTTAAATTAAGTGGCTTATAATATTAAAATACTTACCTATATATGCTAATATAATACACTAATAAATACTATGATAAATATGAAATCATTGTAATTAAGAGAACTTAAAATATAACAATTATGACGAAGACCGAACTAAGGTTGATAGGACTGTAATGTGTGCCAAACCTAAAACTAGCTCCACCGGGTGGGCTGAGTGGGGGAGTCAGACTTTTATAGATAAACCCACCCGTGTCCAGTTAATCTTTGTGTTTCAAGGCCTCGGCGACTCTTTTAAACATTCCCGAAGCCCATGTAAACGTTTTGGGCACGCCGTAATCATTGCGTTATGTTCCCACTTTGAAGAGTAGCTGGAGAGGCGTAAAGGCGTCCTTGCGCATGACACAGGTCCTCACTGGATATGAAGTTCGGGAGGTTCCTGGTCCAGGCGCAAAGGGCGCGTTGTGGTTTTAATCAGAAAAAGTCTGACACGCCTTCTCGCTCCAGCATAACGCGGAGAAGTCATGGGATGATTAATGTGCTGTGTCAGTCCTGAATATAAGTATTTCTATTCTATATTATATTACCTACCCCAAAACTAATCTCCAGACAAGAAAAGAGAAGTAAACAATTGCAGTGATTTACCTACAGGAGATGTCTTGGGAAGGAGGAAACAAGAAAAAAAATTTATTCAATTTGATTATTTATTTTTATTACTTTTATTTTATTTTCTGTATCGTTATTTTGTTTGTTCTCGAGTTTTCTTAAGAGGTCACAGCAGTCTCAATCGGCCGCTGTTAAAATAATGAATATACTTTCTTAAAAGAAAACCTCTTTTCATCAGAAAATATCCAATTACTTTCTCAAAATTAATAACCAAACAGCTTCAATAACAACTGGGAATGTAAACTTACAAAAAATATTTGTTCGTACAATTGTTGGTGTGTTTTCCCGAAGCTGGAGGCTCAATAAATTATGTAAAAACTTTGTTTTACTGTGTCATGAAGGTAAACACTAATAAAAAGTGTACGGAGCCAAGTTGTCGTAAACTACGTTTATTTACCTGTGTGTAGATGATAGTACGCAGGAATAGCATTGAAAATTCATGAATCAGAAGGTTCAATGGTTCGATTATTATCGCTTGCCTTCCTGTGGCTATCATAAAAACTTCTGTATGAAATAATATTAGAATCGTAAAACATAATTAGGTCATACGTTTGATGTGTCAGCGGCGTTGCTCGCGTGATTGTAGAAAATTATACGAGAAGAAAATGCAATAGGCAAAGACCGTACAGTGCCCTACACGTGCAGTATAATAATGCTTTTAGGGTGTTGATGGGGCTGCCTTGCTTCTGTAGCGCATCAGGGATATTTCCGGAAATGCGTATTGATTGCTTTTATGTATTAATGCGTAAAATATGTGCGTACCTGGTGCGCAGGGTGCGAACCAGTCCCAGCGGCATCCTGGCCATGATTGCTAACAGGCTGGGCGGTTATGTTGTGAATCGTTGCTCCAGTATCTCAGCTGGAGAGAGTAGCTCGCCGTCTGACTGTTCGGTAACCGTCCGGACCAAACCCAAGTCATCGACGGCGCGTATTGTTCCACGTGCGCTTCAAGGAGATGTCAGCAAATCGTAGGGGCCCAGAGTAGGACAGTTAAAAAAAAAAACTAGTTGTACGTTATAAAGCTTAAATCTCTGTGAAAATGTACAGACAGGAAACTTCATGGAAATACTTTAATATACTTTTTTTTACACTACTTTTTGTGCACGGAGAACAGCTCGCTTCTTTTTTATTCACATCTGAACTGACTTCTTAAGATTGATGACTTGTTACTTTTTCAAACTAATACAAACATGGAAGGGAAAAGGCTAGTATTATGATGTTACCAACACTGTTGACTTCTATTCATACCTTCTATAAAATCCACGAGTATGTACGTTTTATCTATACTAATATAAAGATGATTGATATGTTTGTATTTTTATTTGTAATGAATAAACTCATATGCTAGTTATAGACCGATTATAAAAAAAAAACCTTTAGTAGAATGCTATTTTATCACTGAGTGACATATCTTTATATTTATAATTCTTCTGTGCTTGTCACCTATTTCTTCCTTAACAGCTTCACCGATTTAGATGAAATTGTGTGTTTTGAGTGAGTCCTTGGATGGTTTGAAAATACGAATGAACCAGGTGAGCTGCAATTTTCAACATATTTTGACATAAAGTCAGCTTTCGAACAGAACAACGTTTACCGGGACCGCTTCCAGAGATCATGTTGTATTAACGGGTATATGCTTCGTTATGTTTGTGTCATCATGATTCTGAAATGGGTATTTTGCGCTCCTGTCAACTATGATAATTATAAACTTTTGTATTTCAATGTAGTACAGATTTTTCTTCTCTTCTCGGTAATTAAGTGATTCAGAAATTCATGAGCCTAAACTTTTTAGACATCTCGCACTTTCTAGTACACATTTGGTATTTTTTTTTGGAGATCAGCACCTTTAGTTACCATCTAAGTGTTTATCGTCTTATCCAGTTAAGATTGCCGTGGCTAGGTTCTGACGTTTTATAAGTGCCCATGTAGGCCTTTGTGAAATAAAAACATTTGAAATTTGAATTTAGATTCGATATAGCCAGTGACATTCACATTTAAAGTATCTTGAAACGAAAATATTTACCCTATCGATTAAGTTTCTTTCTGTTTCTTTGATTCATTAAGAAAACAAGAATAAATAAAGAAGACGATACTCCTATGAACAACACTTCTAGAACAATAGAAGTATTGTTCATAGAAGCATCGCCTTCGTTCCTATCGGAAGTTTATAGAAACAGATTTTCTGTACTTCGCTTTATGATAACGTTAACATTTCGGTTCCGGCCAATTCTTGTCTTTGTTTTTTAAGATGCCATCGATCAGCACGCATTGTCAGTAGGGGCCCAGCATAAGGAGATCGGGTAAACATCACGGTACAATGCATTGGATTTGAGATATTCAGGTACCTATATAGCAATATGTATTGATGGGTACAATATACACAAGATGAAGACATGGAGCGCGGCCCCAAATCATTTGGGATAAGAGCAGGAAAATAATACAAGATAATATGATACAAATTCAGTATTTGGATTCAATAAACAAATTGAAATAAAGCTATTGTGTTTCGGTCTTCATTACAAATAATTTATCTTTGTTTCAGAAGCGAAATAAATTCTTAGGTTGTCTTCAGATTGTATTTCCTCGTGCGTTATTGTTAAGTAGCTGGGTATTTTATTATATAAGCTGTTGCTTTTGTCATCAACACTTTGGTAACATTAAATTATGTTTTTACTTAAGGGAAATACTGAAAACACGAAGTCATTAGTATCTATAATTTTTAACATTATTTTAATAATGACTTTTTTTGAGATGGGCAGTCATTAAATAACTTCCTCTCACTCTGGGTGGAGCGAAAGGGAGTATAAAACTTTTAATAATTAAAACCCACCTGTGTTCCTTCAGTTGCCGTTTGCGTTCCCAGTCCCGCAGTATACTAATAACTACACTCGTAATCGAAAAATAATTGTATTGAGTCGAACGACAGCAGTCAGCAAGGCTTACACTCTCCAAAAATCTTGAATTTCACTTGTAAGAAAGTCAAATATCAGTGTCAGCAAAACGGAAACAGCCAATTCAATAAGTCGGAAAATGCTAACATTAACCAGAAAATACAGAGCCTTTAACAAGTCGGCATGAACTAGTCCTAGGTGGAAAGTGTCACTAGCAGGATATTTGAAGGTCGCAGAACTTTCAGCAAATATGTCGGAATACAAGTGGAAATAAGTGGAAATGTTAGGAATTTTCCAAAAAATAGTGTGTTCAATTTAATAGCAATAAGTCAGTGGAGGCGCGTGGCGTTCGCTTGACGCAGCGATTTTACACTTTAGTGTGGGAGGTCCTTTACACCGCACGATTTTATTGTTTTCTCTCTCTCTCTCATAATAATATTAATAAAGACCTAGTTTTAATACGTAGTGTTCTAAGAAATAGAAATGAATTTTTGTTACTATGAAATTAAGTTTTTTTTTCTCAGAATCATTAAATGAACTTGGAAAAAAAAATATTTCCAGCGTTTGTTTTTAATATTCTGCTGTTTGATTGTTGTTGAAATAAGATACACGAAATTTTAATATTTAGTTAGGTATATATGTACGTTGTAGAGCTCTATTTATAGATAAAAAAAGAAAGCTCCTTATATTTTTCTTCTTATATTTATCGTCATAAACATTTTGTACAATAAAACTTCTAACAAAAAGATTGAAAAGAATACAACAGTGTTTCGTTTTCTACGAATTCTATAATACGTAGTTTGTTTATCAGTCTATGATGTCTCTGACCTAAAAAATAATGAGTAGTTTTTACCCGTGGTTCTCTTGGCCTAACCTGTAAAAAAATCATGTAACGAACTAACCTGTCAAGATGGGACCTGGCCTGGAAATGGGCCTGGGACTCTACATTCCAAGTTGTGGACGTTCCAGTTGGCTAGATCTAATATCGAGAAAGAGGTCGACCGTCGAATCCAACCTGGTTGGGCAGTATTCGGAAAGCTGCGTGGTATCTTTTTGCCCAAAATCCCACAGTGTCTATGTGGGATTAGTGCATCGATAGGCTTGGTTCTTTTGCGGAGATCTTCATTCCTGATTCGGTCACGCAAGAAAAATCTAAACATAACCTTTTACATTGCCCTTTGGGTGACTTTAAGCCTTCTGATGAGGCAGGAAGTAATACACTTCCTTCCTTTGGGATAATTTTTTCTTTCACGCGAGCGAAGCCGGTAGGAGAAGCTACATACTCTCCTATGAACAAATAATTAGCCTCTTTATAATATTGGTTCAAGTTTATTACACTTTCATCACGACTTCAAATTAAATTCAGATTAAAAATCGTGTGCTCTAAAAGCCCTTGGTCACGTACAGTCAGCGTTTCTTTAACAAGTAAGTGTTTATTTTTGCCGTCAGCTCGGCGACGAAGCCCTCTGCCCACTGCCCAGCACTGGGAGTGGGATCGCTTTGTGAACGAGTGCGGGAAGTTATTTCATATCACTTTAGAGCTTACAATCGAAGGTTTCGGTGGCTGAAGTGTTTATTTGACGTGGCAATCTGCTTGTTATGTGATTTGTACTCATTGTACTTTAGAAATGTGTGATGTAGTAGAATGTAGCGTAGTTGAGTTGTTTTTTGTGAATTTGACTTTTAATTTAAATGTTCAAAACGTGTGTTATTAAAAAAAATAACCCTTATATAAAAAAAAGAAAATACGATTTTGAACTGTCTGTATTTTCAATCTCTGATCCCTTTAAAATCCCAGTCTTTAAAACTATATTTAATAAGTTGTGCTACAATAAAAGCCTGAAATCGCGCAAAACCGAGCGCCGTCAAAGTCGATTAACTCGCAAAAATATTGAAGCCGGCCAATTTTAATTAAGTTTTCAGCTTGCAAAAATACTCGAAACATAATTTTGTGAATCTTTAAAGTCTGTTCTCGCGAAATGTTTAAAGCGGTTCGAGTTGCGCCGAGTTTCGTCCGACCAAGATATGTTCGCAGTTAAGGAAATTGATAAAGTTTGTAACGAAAAGGTTGGAATTATTGAAAGTCGTGAGCACAACAAAATTCAATAAGTGACTGTCCCTGATTGGGAAACTCTGAGGAGGGTGTATCGGCAGTTGCTGCGGGACAAGCCACGAGAGATAGCGGGAATTTAGGGGAGGTCCTGGAACCTTGCTATCATGTATTATAATTTTGAGCAACTGATTTACAAACAGACATATGTACGTCGTGTTTATGCAATAAAGTCGATTCCTTAGATCTAGTCTATACTTCTTCTCTTCGTCTCGTGTCAATCTGACTCAAATTTTGTCCGACCAATATTTAGCCGGCTGGACAGCTCTGTTGTTGGCTTCATATAAGTCGTGGAGGATACAGGTAGTTGCACATGCTGGGCAGGAAAGGAGGTGACGTATATCCTTTGAAGGGACTCCACACTGGCACAATGTTTGCGATATTATAAAGAGTAGAGTCTATACTGATATAACAAATAAACTTAAAAACCACTGAACTGATTTTAGAAATTCTTTCACTAGTAGAATGCTGTTTTGTCATTGAGTGATATAGACTATAATATATTTTCTACATACGTATAAGCATGCTTCTGCACTAGCAGAAGCTAGTAAAAACATATTTTATGTGGTACAGTTTTACAAAGAGACAGAGTCGACAATTCATCGTAGTCGTGATTTACTTTAAAAAAAAAAAAATCCTTAGTCAGTAGTATATATTTCTGTGTGTATTAAGTAACACAGGTGGCATTTTATTTAACTAGATATAAGTGTTTTAAAAGTGGTCCCGTACTTCAAAAGGAAAAAACGCAAACCTTATAGGATCACTTTGTTGTCCGTCCGTCTGTCTGTCTGTCTGTCAAGACCCTTTATCTCGGAAACGCGTGAAGGTCAAGTTGAAATTAAAACCATATACTTAAGTCTGCAGTACCTTAAAACTGTGAAAAAATAAAACTTCTGAGTTAACGAAAAAAAAGATACGGCTATTTATGTACTGAACCCTCAGTGCGCTAGCCCGACTCGCACTTGCCCAGTTTTTATTGATAACCATTAATAATAAACCATAATCAGCCTTATAATATTCCTACTGCTGGGACTCGAGCCTGGTGCGGTTGGTAGATGTCATAATGTCTTCAAATTTTTGGTTCCAGGATATACCAGTTTCCTCGATGAATTTTTATTAGTGATAGGCAAGCGCTGGACCACTATCTCAATTGATGGTAAGCAATGATGTAGATAGTATGTGGTATGTGTGAGTGTGTGTTTATTTCGATTAAGCAATGTTTCTTGAGTATAAGTATGGTTGATATAATTTAAGTTTAGTAAATTCTTTTTGTATCTTTTTCGCTTTTCACTGCAATGTGCATACAGTGCATGGTGCATTTAATGGCGTATTTAATAAAATATAAATAAATTTTGCATTGACAAATAAAGGTCCATTTTTTTCAAAAATGGTCGTGTTTGAATGAGTTATTCCTACCTTACCCAATCGCTTCCGTCCGTCGCTCGCACCACCCTCCATACTTCCTTGACTTGTAAACGTTTACGATGTTTTCTTTGAACTACAAGCTCGTGTGTTTATGTCCCGCGCTCAACGAGTTTTTTACTTTATCACCAAGTTTATCGGTACTTTCTCTATTACAGCCACGACTACTGCTTCAGATAACAGGGCGAAGTTACTACTTACAAGGTTTACACGACAATTAGCGATATAGGTACGTAAAAGTAAATAAGATCAAATTGTAAATAACATCAAGTTGGTAAACATGTTTATTGGTGATATAAAGTAATTTGCTAATGTTAAGTTGTGTAGTTGTCGTGATGAGGGTCGTTATTAGGATTCCGTACCTCAAAAGGAAAAAACGGAATCATTATAGGATCACTTTGTTGTCCGTCTGTCTGTCTGTCTGTTTGTTTGTTTGTCAAGACCCTTTATCTCTGAAACGCGTGGAGGTATCGAGTTGAAATTTAAATAATATACAGTCTGCTGTCCCTTGAAGCTGTGAAAAAATCAAACGGCCGTTTATGTCGCAAAAAACGTGTATTTCGACACTCTTAAGGGAATCCAAATACATAGGGTACTTCTAGTTGACCTAGAATTCTGAAATTCGGCATGAAGCAAGGACTTATAGCATAAGTGTAGGAAAAAATCAAAAAACTAAAATCTAAAACAGCGAATTTGTGGTTACTTCACAAAAAAATACTTTATTGTGAGTGGAAAAATCTTCGTAACTCAAATCGGGAATTGAATTGTTTTCATGGGTAAGTTTGTACGGAACCCTTAGTGCGCGATTCTGACTCGCGCTTGCTCAGTTTTCTGTTATGACATACCTTTTTCTTTGAAGGTAATTCCTCTCGCTCTGAGTGGAGCAAGAGAGAGTGCCAGACTTTTATTAACATCAACCTGTGTTTCTTGAAGAACCCTTAGACCGCCCATTGTGACACTATATTAATATTAAGTTCCTAATGTAATTTGCATTTTTGGTGTACAATAAAGAATATATCTATCTATCTATCTATCTATCCTTTGCGTTCCAGGATAACTCTTTCGAACCATCCCTCAGCCCTACACCTGCCTGGGATAGCCATTCATATAATGTATAAGCAGTTGTTGTTAGGAGACTAGAAGAGTGTAAACTCATTTTAAGCAATTGAAATTTATCATTTTTTCCGTACAAAATATGTAAGAAAAGTTGGAGGTGATTTCTGTAATTTCTAGTACTTAAGGTACCTTAAATGGTCACGTAGTCTTTTGACCCTTATATGAAATAGGATTGATGGCTTTTATTGACTTTTTGAACTGTAATTTTCTTCCATAAACTGTGAATGCAATGGGTGGTCTCCTGGGAACGTTTTCCTGTGTCTACAACAGTTAAAGTAACTTCCCTTACTGTCTCGTCTCAAAAATTCACCCTATATACCTTTTTTTATTATTGATAGGCTCGCGTTTGACTACTATTTCACCTGATGGTAAGCGATGATGTGGCCGAAGATAGAGCACGCTTGCCTAAAAGTAACCTATTCACTCTTAACTTAAAGACCCCCTAGGTTGTAGCTGTCAGGAAACACAGACTCCGGCAGGGAATTCCACTCCTTAGCTGTATACCTATAGCATATTATTAGATTTGTTACTTTTTTTTAAAGTAAGTTCTTTCATTCATGCATTGATGTGGGCCTTGTTACTATAATAACCAAAAACAACATGACCATTTCCCCACCACTAAACCCCGACTTCTAGACCCTTCTATTCTAAAAGGTACACACCAAAACAAAACACGTGCCGAACAACTACGACAAACGCACGTTATCAACCCTATAACTCGCTATAATTCCGTAAGGGATGTTTTTATCGCCGGGGCTGCATTATGCGGGTGCACGGTTGTACCCCGGCGCACCCCACGCCTCATAAACATACATAAATGCAGGATTAATGAAAGGTCGCCCATTGCTGCCTGTTAGCCGGAGCCTCGTTTTTTGCCAGTTCTTTATGTGGAGGCACGGATCATACTTGAGGCAATGAGTGGATGACGGGCGCGGTGAATGCGAGCTGGTGCTGTGGACTGGCCGGACTTAATTAGTTTTTCTTTGTTTATTGGGGACAGCGAAGCCTTTTTTTGTTGTTGTTTGTGTTGTTAACAATTTGATAACATACAGAACATCTATTTATCTTGCCCCGGCTGTGCGGTGGTTGCAATAAGATACCGTGGCCCTGGAACGCAAAGGGTAATTGAAAGAACGCAGTTGGGTTGTAGTCAGAAAATGTCTGATACTCTCTCTCGTTCCATCCTGAGCAGGAGGAGTCATTTGTCCTTTTCATCATCATCATAAGGTTAAATCAATTTTATTTGTAAAAACTCATCGAAAAAGCTTTGACATTTCAAAATGTGTTCGATATGGGATTTGATGCATGTGGAATCCTGGAGGAGCAATGCCGATAGCCTGATGCTGCGTAAGCGAGTGACGTGACCCTCCGCCGCAGCGCTCCTTTGATGACTACCATTCCACTGCGCACACGATGTTGGAAATTAGCAGATTTTGGACTTATTGTGCTCCATTGGTGTAATTGCTGCAAGGCGTTCCGATGTGAGGATAAAAATAAATTATAATTTCAGCCGAAGAACGTCCATTGTTGGACATAGGCCTCCCCCAAGTGTCACCACAACAAAAGATCTCACATCCACCGTATTCTCGCATTCACTTATTTATTTATTTATTTATATAGGCACACCAACGACTTGTTTACAATTTGTATTCAATAATATAATAATAATTAGTATGAGGTGATCCTGTGTAAAAAAGTCACTTACAGGTATGCACAACATTCACAAGAGTCTAATTAATTAAATATGTGACAAACCGTTAAATAATGAACACATAAAATAACAGAAATTAAAAACCTTATGTCCAAACTTTAAAATAAATAAATACTAAAATAACATTATTCTCAATTTAAAATTAAAATCAAATTACATTATTAACATATCAATCAATCACATTATTATTAAAATTAAATTACATAAAACAAACAATTATCTAAATTAATCAAAATATCAGTAAATTATAGTTTCTAACTACTAAACTACTAACTACTATAAAGTGTAAAATTACAATTTTTATAATGTAAAAAAGAAAAAAAAATAATTTGAAGTAAAAGTAGGCGGCTGATCACAGGTCGATTTGAATGATTTTGGCTCTAAATCTTGGCATACTATAAAAAAAGATGTCAATGCTGCTGTCGACAGAGCAGGCCTTGTTATAGAAGGTTAACATTATATTTGGAGGGGCGTGCCGACCCAGGCTGGTTCGGCATGGCTTAGTGGCAAACGTCACTTGATGATATCCCACAAAAAAAAGTTTAATTCTGTGTTAAGTTGCAGATATGAACTTGATGAGAGAAGTTTGAAGGGGTGGGCATTATAGACCCGGGGTTCTCTTTCGCATCACATGGCCCTAGTAGGCTTCGACACTGCTGGGCCCCTACGGTTTTGCTGACATCTCCTTGAGACGCGCGTGGAACACTACGCGCCGTCGACAACTTGGGCTCGGTCTGGACGGTTACCGGATGGTCGGACGGCGAGCTACCCATTGCTCGCCGTCCGCAAGCCAGCGTCTACGGTGGCTGGAAATCAGGATCGAGATCCCGGCGGCTGGGGCGTGAGGGCGGTTCTCTCGCGCGTGCGCCCGCCTCCTTTGCTAGCATCACTGCTTCGCAAAAGGAGGCGACGGCCTGCCACTCCTCCTCGCTCTGGACCAGGCCTGTATCAAGGCCCAGCGCGAGAGATCGCCGCCGCCAACCCTCCCCACGAGGACACGGCGGTGCTTTGCACAGGTGGGGCACACCTCTACCGTATGCTCCACCGTGTCCTCCGGGTGGTAGGAGAATTGGGTGAGATATGTAGACACAGTGTGTATAAATAGGTTACAAAACTTAAAATCTTTATATATATGTAATTCTTCTGTACGTCTGTTGTCATCTAACTCCTACTAAACGACTTGACCGATTTGAATGAAATTTTATGAGCATATTTGAGATCGGTCGGTGGAACTGCAATCAGGATCTCAATTATTTTTCTGACGTCTGGTTATCATTCGTAGATACCTACAGGTAGTAGTTAGACGCCAGAAAGTCTGACCATTAATCTATCCAAGGAGTATCGCGATGCCTAGTAACTAAGTTGCGGAGGCAGTCGCTCCATGAACACAAGTATTCAGCCCAGCTGACCCAAGCTATTAGTGTAAAAGTTAGTGAGATGAGGATATATTATTCTTAATTCTTTATTGTACACAAAAACAAAACATAATAAATTGACATACAGACAGTTCATGTACGAAGGCGAGCTTAACTCAGCAATGAGTTTTCTCCCAGCAAATCTTTGAATTATAGAGAGAGAACATATTCGAGGGTAGGATCCAGTGCACAATATAAACCTTCATACTAAGTCTAATATGTAATTATATTATACATACTAATACATACTATATAAACTAATATTATGTCAATATTGAAAGGAAGTGCTTTTTAATTTTCCTTTTGAAGACATCTAGAGAAGGGCTATCGCGAAGAGAGTGGCAGAGAGTTCCAGAGACGCACTGCAGTTGCAGAAAAGGAGCCATCATAGCGGCTAGAAGTATGACGGGGAGTGCGAAAGAGAAGAGAAGAGGTGGTGCGACAGAGTTTACCCCTAGGAACGAGGTACTCAAAGCGTTCACGGAGGTATTGAGGAGCATTAGGATTATGAAGGATCGTATAGAGAAGAGATAGAATATGTGTATCACGCCGACGCCGAATTGGCAGCCACTTTAATCTGGTCCGAAACTCCGACACGTGATCGTATTTGCGGAGGCCAAAAATAAAGCGGATGCACAAATTCTGCAGTCGTTCAAGTTTGTTTAGCTGTACCTTCGTAGCATCTATCTCTGTCGTGTTTAACGAAACTGCTGTTCATGTAATTTAAGAGCTTCCCACTCACGTTCACGCTAGGATCCCTGTTGTGAACCCCATTACCTGAACAGTTCGCATGCACAAACATCCGGAGATGCGCCATTGATCGCATCGTCAACAGGAATACTTACGGGTACAATCACTATATGTCTTGCAGGGTCTTAGGTATTGGATCTGATGCACAATTAGTTTTTTATCAACTACTGTTTTGTGAGCACTAGATACTTACCTTACAATTTTGTTGAAGATGAAAGCTTTAGGTTCATCATCATCATCATTTCAGCTGAAAGACGTCCACTGTTGAACACAGGCCTCCCTCAAGTATCGCCACAACGAACGGTCCCGTGCATATTACATTCATCGGATTCCCACAACTCTCACTAGAACATCGATCCACCTTGAGGCCTTCCAACGCTGCGTCTTCCGGTCCGTGGACGCCACTCTAGAACCCTTTGGCCTCAACGACCATAGTTTTGCAGTGTGCGATGCTCAGCGCGACTCAAGCTTGGCGATTCTTCGAGACCTTGAGGCCTTCCAACGCTGCGTCTTCCGGTCCGTGGACGCCACTCTAGAACCCTTTGGCCTCAACGACCATAGTTTTGCAGTGTGCGATGCTCAGCGCGACTCAAGCTTGGCGATTCTTCGAGACCTTGAGGCCTTCCAACGCTGCGTCTTCCGGTCCGTGGACGCCACTCTAGAACCCTTTGGCCTCAACGACCATAGTTTTGCAATGTGCGATAATCAGTGGGACTTAAGCTTGGCGATTCTTCGGGCTATGTTGGTAACCTTGGTTCTCCTGCGGACATCATTATTCCAGGGTAATCCGCGAAATTCAAATTTTCGTTCGTTTTTTGTAATTATACTCAATACTTTATTGCAAACCATATGTAGACATATATGGTGTTGAAAATTGTCATAGATCAATATGGACCCTGTCGGGCACAGCAAAGTTAGGAGAGAGGAAGAGGGCTAAGTGATAGTTCACAGTGTATAATTATGCATGTACATCATTATGATAATTATGTCTGTGTATATTTATGAGTAAACTATGTCTGGTATTTTTGTTTATCTTATGTCGTCATTATTATTAAATTATTCAAATAATAAAAAAAAACAAATAATAGTGCACAAGCATATGCGCAAACACAGTTGTGTTCATCGATCTCGAATCGGTTCAATCTTTTTAGACTATTTTTTTTTTGAGTTGAGGATTCTTTCATTAACTTTTACCGATCTGGGTGGAGTGAAAAGGAGTGTTAGACATTTTCTGATTAAGACCCATCTGTGTTCCTTCAGTTACCTTGCCGTGGTGACTCTTTGGAACAATCCTGCTGCCCTGAAGTCTTTTATAGATCAGAACTTTTATTAAAACCGCCGTTTTACCCTCATCACCATCTTGTTGCCCTTGTTCTGTGTTATTTGCTTGCATCATATTTTTTTTTATTCCTTCAATTCTGTTCTATTCCCGTCTCACTGTTACTTGGACACTTTTTTTTACCCGACTGCGCGACGCAAAGGAGGGTAATGTGTTTATTATCAGTCTATGTACGTATGTTTGTTTCTATGTGGTGTTCTAGAGACCAAATGCGTAGGCCGATTTTGATAATTCTTACGGCAATCGATTAGTCTTAACCTTGCGAGTGTCACTAAATACATGACAGTAATCAAGATTCACCACAGCGACAACCAGACGCCATATTGTTAAAATGAAAAAAAGTCGATGAACTATGTCGAGTGGGGCGTCGTTGAATAGGTATTTTAAAATCATCTTTAGGTTCCTTTTATCATTTTTAATTTTAAATAATAGTTTAAGATATATAACGATTTAAAGTTGTTTAACAAAACAATCAATAACTTTTTTAATTCTAAAGCATAAACAGCGACTGTCTCGTCCTGCTCTTGTAAACGAGACATAAAATTGTGACGGGACGCCTTTAAAAAAAATGTGTTTTTATTGAGGAGAAGATTGTGACCTGTTGGATTGTATTTCTTAGTCACTTCATTCTATTCTTTATTAAAACTAAAATTTCTAGTTTCGTATTTTGTTTCTGTCGGAGATACATATTAATAAGCTTTAATAAATATGCAAACTATAATACTGAATATTAAGTACCTATTCAAATGAATAAAGCAGTAATTATTTTTATTAGAAAAATTGAGCTCAACTCAAGTAGTTGAGCTCAACTCTGGACTGAAAAATTAAAAAAGAAGCTAAATAATACATTAAGTTAGTGAATTAGCATAATAAGAACGTGCTCATATCAAAAGAGCTAAGTTAAAAACTAAGCTAAACACACTTAGAGTGAGTCCTTAAAGAGGGGTGTGGGGTGAGACATGAGAGGAAGCGGGGCGGGTGTATCTTAGAAAATTTTATTATTTAATTCGACTGTTGATAGATGTGAAAATTATGTGAAGATATATTTTTTAGCTTTATTTTTTTTAATGAAATGTATTTAGTTTTCTTGTGTTCCTAGTATTTGTTCAGAAATGTAATTATAAGGGCTCCCATACAATACTGTGATGAGGTACCTACGATACGACGATATATCGCTGAAACCTGCGATGCGATTTCGTGTGGTAAAGCATTGGTTCAGGTGACCATACAATGTGCAATGTGAATCAATTCGCAAGTTCTGGCGATGTGTCGTGCGAGTTCGCAGATTTTTACGATGTCACATCGCAGTTTAGTTTTTGGGCCCTTATGTTACGACATGGTAAACTTAAGCTCAAGTATTTGTTTCAATGAAACCAATTAAAAGTACTTTTTAATAGTCAAGGAGTTAATCAGATTAGATTTCAGAAGGTAGCACTTTGGTAAAAAGCTCCGCAAGTTTTTTTATTTCCCACCAAATAAACGAGCGCATTATCCTCTTATACTTTTATTTCTTTCATACCCGCGCCATTCTCTCCGCCCTATCCATCAACAAGCGCCAATAAAGAAGTCTATTCACGAATTTACGTAAAACTTCTAACACTTTTTATCACTTACATTTACAACGTAATAAATCACCGGCTATTCCGTGTCTTACAACTTGGACCAACTTATTTAAGTGCCGTTCTTAACAATGTTTGGCTTCAACGTCGTTACGAAGTAAACGCTAAGAAAACATGGCTCCCCTTTGAAATAACTTAAAAGAAACTGCCGGGAAATTTATACTGTCATTCATTAAAACGAGGAAGTAAGGGACTCCACTCATTCGGAATGACCGGCTCTGACGTGACGCGAGGTGACGTGATGCCGACATCGACGTGGACGTCGGACGAGAGTGTAATGGTGTTTGACACTTGTCTCTTTTGACTTGCAGCGGTGTCGATTGGAGCATTTTGAAACGACAATTTGGTTTTCCGAGACTTAACTCCATTTGGTGCAGTCATCTTTCGCTAAATGAGTCAGAGTGACATTAACTTATTGATTCGATATTGTTAATACATCGGCCTAATTCATACTGCGTACATCGAAGAACTGGAGCTAATTGCTTACTGCGGTCTTCCTATATAATTTAGGTGTCTTCAATACTAGAGAAAATAGGCTTCTAATAAAAGAGTGTGCTTCACCACCAGCAGTTGCATCACTGCTAACCATCAGGTGGGATTACAGTCCACTGTTGGACATAGGCCTCCCCCAAGCGTCGCCATAACGACCGGTCCTGTGCGTCTCACTTCCATCGGATTCCCGCGACCCTCACCAAATCTTTAGTCCATCTTGTGGGAGGCCTTCCAACGCTGCGCCTTCCGGTACGTGGTCGCTACTACAGAACCTTTCGACCTTATCGACCATTTGTTCTGCAAGCAATCTGCCACTTAAGTTTGTCAAACTACCAGATTATATCTATAAAAAAAAACATTAATTCAGTTACTTAGTAATGGATGTCAGAATCTCTCTCTCAGTTTGTTGATGCGGTCAATGTCAGTGTTTCCATGTAAACGCCCTTTATTAAGTTATATTCAGCAAAAGTGCTCCTATGGCTTTCAGCAGAAAACAGCCTTCATAATAATTTCATAGCCCGCTGCGGGCCGCTCCGATAAAGCATGTTGAGGCTCTAAAGCTCTGCAAAGTGGGTTATACCGAGACTTAATTTTATTTTTTAATGACATCAATTTGACGAGTCTCGTAAGATGTCGCGTTCACCTCCAGAACTCGCGTATTTTAAATTTGGTCGGTTTACGAGCGCGTTTTATGGCGCGACCAATCTCAATTTGAATATATTGTCTACGTGTACCTATGGTTCAAGTGACGTTCTTCATTTTTGTGATGGCTTCCAGTCTGCAGAACCAGTTTCATTTAAGAACGATAGAGATCTTACTGTAAAAAGAATTCCTTCCAGAATTTTCTTTAAAAGCTACACTAAAAAGAACCACCCTCGAAGCAATTTGTTTGTGTTTTGCTGCATTAGTGTTCAAAGGTTTTACTGGCACATACATCTCAGAAACACCCCAAAAATAAATAACAGAAAGCAACTAAAAAATCGTAACTCATATATATGTATGAGGATTATTGTGCCAAATTAGATGGCAGGTGGTGAAAAAGTTATCCGATCGCGGCGTCCTCTGGGGACTTCGGCCAATAAAGGACGGATGAAAAAATGGCCGCGCTGACGTGATCGAGCGACCTCTCTGTCGTCCCGAGGCCTGTTATGGCCTTTTGCTAGCACTTTGAGGCCTTTTGAGGCCTATTTACTCTCGTTACGGTGCATTTTGAGTTTGGGAAAAGGGTAGGTTTTTGTTGATGCATGGAAATAGACAGACGACGTGTATAATACATGTTTTCATATATATCGGAACCCGAACCCGGACACACGCATTTGGCTGCGGTGATATTTTTGAATTGTGAAAGGATTGGATAAATCAGTTGCCAAATTCAAACTATAGTAGGTTTCTTTTTTTACAAGCTGCCAACGTTTAAAAAGAGACGACAATACTTGGAGGCTGACTGCATAGATTTATCTAACATGTTAAGTTATATGGTTCCTAGGACAGTCCATAAGCGAATGCTGCGCGCTGGTAAATTATTTAGTGGGCCCTTGCAAGTCCAATTCTGGTTTGCGTTCGCCTGTTCGCAGAATGGTTGATGCCTACAATGAAATTTTTGAACATATAGATATTTTTGCACTTTCACCGTGTAAGTTCAAAAGTCTCATTCTTAAGAAGCTTTCATAAATGTTTTTTTTTCTCTTTTTTCTCTGTCTCTCTCCACTTATTTAAGTTTGTTTTATTACGTCTCTTTGAATTTGTTTTTAAAAATGCCCGATAGTTAAGTTAATTTACATTAGTCATCTTAGTGTTCTTTTTTTTCAATTGATATAAACCAATCCTTGACTGCGATCCCACCTGATGGTAAGATTTTATTTAAGTATCCCACAGTTAAACTGTGATCAGCGCTGTAGGCTACAATATAGTTTATATGTTTTACATACCTGTAGTACCAAAGCTAGTATTGTAGCTGGTTGCTGTTCCTTTTCATAAAAAATAAAATAAAATAAAAAATAAACTAAAATACCATTTTCAACAATACTATTCAGAACCATTTATTTATTTGTATTGTCGTAGTTGCCTAACTATCTTCATCGTGATATCTATGTGAGTGTGAAGTTCCGTTGGCCATACCTGGTCTTCTTCACCAGTTTCACTTCATCAAATGTTACTTTTTGACTGTAAATGCTTGAGTTCTTGATAAAAATACCAAAATCAAATATTTGAGGAATTCCCTCGATTCCTCATAGATTTCATTATCAGAACTAGATTTTGAATACAATGGGATCAATCTAGAAGCATATCCTTTTAGGGGAAGAAAAAAATATGCAAATCGGTCCATAAACAACGGAGTTCTGAGGTAACAAACATAAAAAAATCATGATGATAAAAAAAAATCAAATGAATTGAGAACCTATTCCTTTTTTGAACAATTTTTTTAATTGATGCAAACTAGTGTTTGACTGTGATCCCACTTGATGGTAAGCAGTGATAAAATCGCTAATGGTGAGGCGCACTAGTCACTTAAGCCTTGAAGACACCTAAATTATAATCGGACGGGAAGACTGCCGCAGTCAAATTGTCTTCCACGAGGAGGAGTGGAAGGCGGTCGCCTCCTTCTGCGAAGCAGTAATGCCAGCAAAGGAGGCGGCCGATCGCGTGAGGCAACGGTCCTCACGCCCTAACCACCGCCGGGATTCTGATCCCGACTTCCGGCCACCGTAGGCGCGGGCTTGCAGACGGCGAGCAATGGGTGGCTCGCTGTCCGATCGTACGGTAACCGTACGGACCGAGCTCAAGTTGCCGACGGCGCCTAGTGTGCCACGCGCGCCTCAAGGAGATGTCAGCGAAACCGTAGAGGCCCAGCAGGGTCGAAGCCTACTGGGGCCACGAGTAGTGTGAAAGCGAAGCCCGGGGCCCCGTTATGAAGGCAAACAGGGAACAGGAGTGGGTTTTTATATTTTACCACCTTAAAAAAAAAGGGTAGTATGAAAGTGAAACCCGGGGCCCTGGGACGAAGGCAAAGAAGGAACAGGAGCGGGTTCTTAGTCAGTAAAAGTCTGATAGTATCTCCCGCTCTGCCCAAGTGCGGGATTTGTCATTGGATGATTTTCCCATCTAAAAAAACATTCAAATTGTCATATAGCATCATTTCAATAATAAAAATAGTGAGTATAAATTGAATAATGTCAACAAAAACTTGCAACAAAACACAGAAAAACAAATAAAAATATTATAAAATCTCAGGGAATCTCAATTAGTTCACGAGAACCTTGTTAGAGAGTCGGTGCAATAATACAAGTTTAATTAATTTAATTCAGTCTCATTCGTTCAACGGATCTCGTTCGTTTTGTTCAGCGGAGAAATGCAGAGGTGGGTTCTGTAAAGTAGCAAGATGCTTTAAGAGCGGCCCACCCGAGATACATTTTCATACAACCGCTCTTACGTGATTATGATGTTATTACACATCTTTTTCTAGATATTTTGGAAACACAGATAGCTTGTGGATGTTATCCAGATTTTTATTGAAACCCAATCATAAATTTGTGTAAAACTAATCCACAAAAAATACATTTATAGAAACCTTGCACATTTAATCAAGATTCTGAATGACGCATTTTTAATCAAAAAAGTTTTAGTTAAAAAAATACACATGTTTCTTAAAACAAGTTTTGTGGATGGAATTACCGCATAGTCAGTCCCCCTAGCTAAGTTACATACGTTTCGTTTCGATTTTCTTTCGTCGATCGCCTCAAGTCGGCTAGACCTACGATTCCTTTGTACTGACGTCATCTAAACGCTCAGTTACGTGGTCAGAACAAAGGAGAAATGAAACGAAACGGTCGTAACTTGGCGAAGCCTGCAGGTGTTACCTATTTCTCTTTTACGCGTTGCCTCTATATCAAACATTGCGTTGGATTGCTTTTGATGAACCCACCAGCTTTAAAACTATGCTCAAGTTGACGATGGACGGGTCGGGAAGAGCCCTCTTAAGTAAATGTGCATTTACAGTTGAGATAAAGATTTTCATGGAATCGCTAAGCTACAGAAAATCTATACTAATGTTATAACGCTGAAGAGTTTTTTGTTTGAACGCATTAATCTCAGAAACTACTGGTTCGAATTGTAAAAAATATTACCTAAGTGTTAGATAGCCAATTTATAAAGGATGACTATACAGAGTACCAACATCACCATCATATACGGAGTAGTAACCAAAGGCACGGGTGAAACCACGGGAAACAGTGTCTAATAAAAACAGTTCTTTCGGTTTTTTGACTCTGAAACTAACACTCTCTTTTTTTATAACTGAAAAGTGTATTTATTTATTATTTATTTATTATTTATTTATTTATTATTTATTTATTATTTATTTATTATTTATTTATTATTTATTTATTATTTATTTATTATTTATTTATTATTTATTTATTATTTATTTATTATTTATTTATTTATTTAATACTTCATGCACATAAAGGTACAGAGGCGGACTTAATGCCTTGGGCATTTTCTACCAGTCAACCTTTGGGTGATGCAGAGAAGAATAGTGATGGTGCGACAAAAGAAAGTACAATACAATATAGGTAAATATTATATATACATAATTTAATGAACTAAATATATATACTCAACGCATATTCTAATCAGTCATATAATATTTTCGCTGCTGGGACTGAGATCTCCTTTCTATGAGAGGAAATGGACCTTAATCCACCACGTGGACCAATATTTTAATAATCATCTTCTAAAAAGTGTACTATTACAGTTAATACGATTATTTAAAAGTCAGCAGTTACTATCGACAGGCCACGTTGTTAATTCCAAAAAAAATAATTATTTCAACAAGCAAACGCTATAAAGCTGGTCAAAATACTGTGATATCTTTCCATAGTATGGTGTGTTGTAATTTTTCAGTGACAGCTTTAAACCTGTATTACTTATTTAGAATAATTCCTCGTGTCAGGCAATAACTTTAACATAAAATAACTCAGGAGGCTAATTCCTGGTTATATATTTAGTGTACGAAACGCATAGGGAGCCATCTGATGGCAGATCGTAGCTCAAATTATCCTGACATGTATTATTTAAATTATTATATGGAAGAATAATATTATTATTATTATTATATTATTATTATAAGATGACAGCATCGACCATACAGCCTGTATGTTCGATGGATAGGGGCTGTATGGTCGATGGAAGAAAGATGCGATTAGACATGTGATTCCCATCAATGTAACTTTAGACTCCTACTCCGCTAGGGCCACGGGGAATTTCTGAAAGGGAAACCGTAGTCCTAGAATGCAAATGGCAACTGAAGGACATAAGTGGTTTAAAGTCAGTAAAAGTCAGACGTGCTCTCTTGCTCCACCCTAGAGCGAAAGAAGTCGTTGGTTGATTTTCCACCTCAAAAAAGGGCTGCGGATTAATATAGTGGCCTCATCGAACAACTGAAGGACTATTGTAGGTTTTAGTCAGTAAAAGTCTGACACTCGCTCCCGTTCGACCCAGAGAGGGAGAAAGCGTAAAAACTGAATTACTTTGAACGGTAATAAGTAACAATCGTTGTCGCTAATGGTACGTAATTTTGTCTATAGCTTAACATTTTTAACACATTGTGTCTTGAAAAATTAATTTTACCAATGATTCAATCGTAACAAGGTAGGTAATTGATAAATGATTGATTGATTACCAATTCACAAACCTCCCTAAAGGGACTCACTTCAAAAAAAAAAAACATTCCGCAAATGGAAATTCACCACAAATCGCGCCATTTTGTTATATGATAGGCAATTTGTATGTCGCGTCACGCGTGCAGAATTGCTTAACTCGTTATTAAAACGAACCTCAATATCGCGATACCTGTTCTAAGCCCCTGGCTTTGATCTTCACACTTTGATGTCTTCTGATTGAGACCTACATTCACTTTGAGTCCCCTGAAAAGAGCTTACCAACCCCTAAATTCAGCCACTGAAATTTCAACTAAAAACTCAGACAGTTAAAGTTACTTTTTGATTGTTTCTTGTGCCCTCGGTTTCGCACGTATAAGAAACCATGTTTTTTTCCGTGTATCAACAGATTCCATAATGAGCAGCGGGAGTTACATCGCAGTACAAATGCAAATAAGTATGTTATCATTACAGCTGGTGGGAAGCATGTTTGATGTCGGGGTGACGCAGTCCCGGGGGTAGGCAGATTGGTGGCGTTTGAATGTTAAGTAGTTTTTCTAAGGTGACATGTCTTGTAAAGGGAGATTACTGAAACGTTGTGTTATTGATATCGTTTGTGAAAGTTTTCGTTTTGTAGGTGTAATTGACAACTTGCCAAGTCACGTGTTTTATTGATCTGGGTTATATATACTTATATATTTTATCTCATAAAGTTATAAATTTTTTTTTTTCGGTGGTAAAATCATCTTATGACATCCCCCGCTCTTGGGCGGGGCGGGAGATAGTGTCAGACTTTTATTGACTAAAAACCCACTCCTATTCCTACGTTGCCTTTCGTACCAGGGCCGAGTCTTCCTTTCAGAATCAGACCCATGGCCCCAGTAGGCTTCGATCCTGCTGGGCCCCTACAGTTGCTGACATCTCCTCGAGGCGTGCGTGGAACAGCACGCGCCGTTGACGACTTGGGCTCGGTCCGGACGGTTACCGGACGGCCGGACGGCGAGCCACCCATTGCTCACCGTCCGCAAACCCGCGCCTACGGTGGCCGGAAATCGGGATCGGAATCCCGGCGGCGGTTGGGGCGTGAGGACCGCTGCCTCACGCGATCGGCCGCCTCCTTTGCAAGCATTACTGCTTCGCAGAAGGAGGCGACCGCCTGCCATTCCTCCTCGCTCCGGACCATGGCCTGAAAGTTATAGAGTTGACATATTTACAGAATATATATTTCTATTACCGCTACAACAACAAATAATGAAGTTAAAAATTAGAGAGGGTTCATACAAAAAATCGTTATTTTGTATGAACTCTCTCGTGTTTTTGCTCGATTTTTATACTGCAGTACTAACAGAACACTTCGTGTGTAAGTGAGTCTTGCACTTGGATAGATTTTTATGTTTCGTGTTAGCTTTTTGGTGTTCAGATGTGATGGCACTCATAGACTGGAAGTCGATCTCAACATAATTAAAAAACGCTAAGCTAATGATTGTTTTTTTTTATTATTATTGGTAGGCTCGCATTTGACCACTATCTTACCTGATGATAAGCGATGATGTGGCTGACGATGGAGCACGCTTGACTAGAAGTAATTTATTCACTCTTGATTTAAACACCGCAAGTTATAGCTATCAGGAACACACATCGTGATGGTTTTCAATTTATTAACTGCGCACGAAGTGTTGGGTGAGGGTTATAATTAAATATTTAATGAAACCATTAAAGTAACTTCATCTTCTCTCGCGCCGGACCTTGGTACAGGCCATGGTCGATGAGCGAGGAGGAGTGGCAGGCGGTCGCCTCCTTCTGCGAAGCAATAATGCTAGCAAAGGAGGCGGCCGATCATCACGCCCCAATCGCCGCCGGGATTCCGATCCCGATTTCCGGCCATCGTAGGCGCAGGCTTGCGGACGGCGAGCAATGGGTGGCTCGCCGTCCGACCGTCCGGTAACCGTCCGGACCGAGGCCAAGTCGTCGACGGCGCTGTTCCACGCGCGCTTCAAGGAGATGTCAGCAACTTTGTTGGCTCTGACTCTGAGTAAATATTATATTTACTGTATTATAATCAGAGATCGGAATTAGGTAGAATTATTCATGTACTTATACTGATTTCATACAGCGAAAGAATAGGGTGGATTTGCCTCAAATCCCGAGATTAATTTTAAAGAGCATATTTTTTACGAGAAGGAGGAAGTGCATAAATTTGTTAAGCTCACCTCAGTTGACGTAGAGAGATCTTTTTCAATGAAAAATACTAATAAATATTGTATGTTAATTATATTTCTTTTATCTGTCTCCAAGGTTTTTATTATTATTTATTTGTAATATTGTTGGCCACACGGGATTTTACATTAAAAATCCCGGGAAGACCCATATTAATATCAACATTTCGATGCAAGTACAAAAATAACTCAACCTAATTCCGACCTCTAATCATAAAGCAGAAGAAGACCGCGAAAATAATGCGTATGCGTGTGTATGTAATGTTATCTGCGGGAACTTTTGGAAGTGTGACTTTGGTTCTAGAACGTAAAAGGCAAAAGAAGAACACAGGTGGGTTTTAGTCAGTAAAACACGCCTTTTCATTCCAACCTAGACTGAGAGAAGTCATCGAATAGTTCCTCACCTCGAAAAAGGGAATGTTATCACACTTTTTTACATGCATTTCAGTTGTGATATGTATTGATATGTATTGAATTGTTTCTTTTTTATGTAGGTAAGTGCGTTTCACCATCAACCATTGCATAGGAAAGGATGCGATATGAGCCGTTTTGGCCTCGCATAGTTCTTTTATTTTTACCCGACTGAATCTTTTTATATGGTTGTCTGTTATTTTTTTATTTTAAGTTATAGTATTTATAGATTAAGTAGTTACTTTTTAATTTATTGTTGTTTGTCCTGTGTGAGTCTCAAATAAATGTTTTCTTTCTTCATGCACTAGTATATACCATTTAAAAAAAATCCAATGTTACCAAGATATATTGTTAGTATGTGCAGACTGCCGGCCACATGTCGGTGGCAACGTCCCGACTAGCCCCGAGTTTCCGCGCCTCCTCGCAGTGGCCGCGACAGTAACTTTATCTGTTCTGCGCCCTTCACGGACAAACTATACAGAATGATTTATTTGAACGTGCAAGTTTTGGTCGCAAAAATGTTTTCTCCCGTGATTTGGCACTTAGATAATGAATCAGCACCATGAGGCCTTAACGCGATCCATTTATGACTTAAACTGAACTGCTAAAAGGGATGTAGCTATATAGTGTGTATAATTTTTATTTTTTATTACTCTTTTTCGCTCGCTCGACTGATAATTTAAAACGTAATGGTCAGTCTCCTGATTTGTTGAAGATTAAAGGCGCCTTCAAATTAGCTGCAATGTGCAGCGCGACGGCAGCGTGGCTGCAGTGCTGCTTTGGTATTCCATGTAAATGACAAAGTAGCGTGCAGCGTGACTGCAGCGCGGGTGTAGCGCAGCAGTCGTTTTCTATTTATATGGAACTAGCTTCTGCCAGCGGCTTCGCCCGCGTGAGAGTATATTAACATCAACTACCCCCCGCACCGCGCGAGAGACAACAAGTTATTCCATTAGCTCTCAATATTTAATTTTAAAATCGGTACTAAAAGTTACGTACTAGTGCTAAATTATATACTGTTGTGTAGTCAGTTGCACAAGCTACATAGTGTTAAAACTATTTTCTGAATCCATCAAGAAGTCACGAAGAAAAAAACAAATTGAAAAGAAATCTTTTTCGCGTAATCTAATTTACACCTGTCATCCACATCGGGTCACTCATCAGCGACGTACCGGGTCAACGAACGTCCTTCGGCACACTTCGGATTCCCAAGTACGAAGATCGGACTTGTTCGAGTAACGCACTGTCTCAATTGAAAAGAATACGAAGACGTGCGACGGTACGACACCTGTGCGCGAGCGCAACGGGTGAGTCATATTTGTTTGGAATGACCAACGATCATAAGCAGCGAAAAGTATAAACATACATAAGTACCTATCTACTTGGATTATTTTACAAGCATACTAATAGTGTGACAGTACTAAATTAGGCACCACTATAACAATTAACGACGTTTCAAGTAATATTTTGGTTACCTATTTGAACAATACTTACCTAAAAATGGCCCTAAAACGTACTCCCCCTAAAAATAGTACAAACAGTGAACCTGCCTTACCTTACTCGTCTGAGCCCAACACCAGTAGTGCCTTAGAAATGAGTGGGCAGTCGACAACGACTGCGGGAGTTACGTTTCGCAACAACAAACGCAAGTACGACGCTGAATTCTCCGCCGAACTCAAGTCGTTTAAACAGGAGATTACTTCTATGTTCGCGGAACTTAAGCAGGAGCAAAATGAGAAGTTCCACAAATTGCAAAGTAATTTGGAAGAACTCAAATCTTTTAACACAGAACTACGCGCCGATTTGCAATTCTACAGCGACAAGTACGACGAACTTTTGAAAAAAATTCACTGCATGGAGGTAGAAACACAAAATTCTCGGGAATATGTCAAATCACTCGAAAACAAAGTAGAATACTTGGAAAAGTGCACAAAGTCCGCCAGTATCGAAATTCGGAACCTGCCAAAAAACCAGCGTGAGACTAAGCAAGACCTGGTTAAAATTATTAAAACTATCGGCGACGCTATGTCAACACCAATTGCCATAGCAGACATCAGAGACATCTATCGACTCACAAGCAAGAGACCAGAAAACCGAGGCACTGTTATTGTAGACTTTAACAGTGTTTTAACAAAAGAAAACCTCATGAATAACATAAAAAACTACAATAAAAACAATGCAGGTAACAAACTAAACAGCTCACACATATTTTTGCCAGGAAAGACGCCTATCTACCTCGCCGAATCTCTAACTACTAAAAATAAAAAAGTTTTCCATCAGGCACGCGAATTTGCTAAATTAAATAAGTATGCCTACTGCTGGTCGGCACATGGAAACATTTACATTCGAAGAAAGGAAGGTGAAACTGCTAGCAAAATCGTGGACGAACTTGATCTCGAAAAATTAAAAGTAAAACAAACATTTTGACTAGCGCCTACCGTATTTTATATCGCAATGTGTCCTGTTACTTATTGCTACTTTGTTTTTACCGAATTTTTTTGTTTGCATGATTGTACGTTTTTGTTAAGTGAGTTTAACATCCACAAACTTAAGCAGCCATATAACCCACACCCACACCACCTACTTTACATACGCCATATCTATGAACAAAATCACCAACCACACCTGCTACGAAAAATCACTGCCCTGTTGACTTATGATTTATTCGAAAATATTCCTTTTATGCCAAATGAGATGTACCGGTATTATTTCTCATTTAAAATTCGATAACGTTAATAAGTTTATAAGCCTAGAAGTAGATAACTCAGACCTAGTTGATTGCATCGTACTAAGTGACACAAAATTATGCCCGCAAGTTCTTAAATATAATTATAAAAATCGGAATTCCTTATCAATCTTATCTCTAAACATAAGAAGTATTAATCGTAATATAGACCTATTATTGGCTTTTTTGTCTGCCCTAAAAATGCCAATCGATATTATAGTTTTGACTGAGTGTTGGACAAACGTGGACAATCCTCCTCCCAGCATTTGCAACTATAACGTGTACTGGACGCGTAAGAGTTTAAATCAAAATGACGGGGTTGTAGTGTACGTCCAAAATGACATTAGGGCCTTTTCCAGAGAACCAGAATTTTCGGAAGGTAACTGCCTTATAATCACCATCGATACAGATTACACAATTGTCTGCTCTTATCGCCCTCCTTGCTTTAGGAACAGCTATAAATATATAGCTTCGCTGGAACAAGTCCTCCAAAATATTTCAACACGAAATATAGTCTTCACAGGAGACATAAACATTGATACCCTAGACCTCACAAAGGGCTCTGTTTCAGATTATTTAAACTTGCTCGCTATGTTTGGGCTCAGGCAGGGTATCACCAAACCTACCAGATGTAACGCATGTCTCGACCACTTTATGGTCAAAAGTGTTAGTGAATGGAAGTCAATTGTTTTTGAACAGCAGCTAACCGATCACTCGCCTATTCTGCTTTATATTGGCAGCGCCCAAGTCAAAAATAAAAATAGAAATACACCACACCTAAAAACTATTATCAACCATGAAGTGATCAGGGAGGCACTTAGCAATGAAAAATGGAAGGGTTTATATGAATCTGTATGCCCCAACAATGTTTGTGACAAAGTTGTAACGAAATTTTTGGATATAATAGAGAAAAACACAAAGGTTATAAACTCGTCAAAACGTTACCAACCGCTGAAACCGTGGATTACCTACGGCGTAGTTAAGTGCATACGGAAAAGAGACAAATTACACAAACAAGTTAAAGAGCTGCCAAACGATTCACAACTAAAACAAAAATACATTCGATACAGGAATTCGTGTAACAGCATAATTAGGAAACTTAAATTCAAATACTATCAGGAAAAACTTACTGAGAACAAAGGAAACTTAAAAGAGACATGGAAAATAATAAAAGAAATATGTTATACAAAATCTGATAAAGTTACCGCAAGGGAGCTTTTGGATATCGGTGATTCACCTGTGAACGCTTTAAACAAAGTAAACACCTATTTTACATCAGTAGGAAAGACACTTGCTGATCAAATGCTGAAGCAAATGAATGTAAGCGAAGATGAGCTCATGGCGCAAACAAGGGCATCTAGCCAGCCTTTGAAATCTATGTCACTGGCACCAACAGATCCTGTTGAAGTGAGAAATGTTGTTCTGGGACTCAGGACGCAAAGTGCCCCAGGATGGGACAATATACCAACCAAAATTCTAAAAGAGAACATTATGTATCTGGCAGCTCCTATCGCGCATATGTGTAACCTTAGTCTTGAAACAGGAGTATTTCCAGCAATGCTCAAGAGAGCTGTTATATGCCCAATCCACAAGTCAGGCCCAAAAGAGACTCCGTCCAATTACAGGCCGATATCACTCTTGTCATCTCTCTCAAAGATACTTGAAAAAGTCGTGAATAAGAGATTGATTGGTTACCTGGAGGATAATGGTCTGCTACACAGTAAGCAATACGGTTTCAGGGCGGGTAAGTCAACAGAAGATGCGGTCCTTGCATTCACAACAGCCTTAACATCGTCACTAGATAAAGGTGAAAGATGCATGGGAGTCTTCCTTGATCTCCAGAAGGCATTTGATACAGTGTCAGTGCCTTTGTTGCTTGCCAGGCTTGAAAATGTTGGAATAAGGGGTCTGGTCCTGGAATGGTTCAGAAACTATTTATCAGGCAGGTCTCAGCGAGTGCGGGTTGAAGGGCACTATAGTGACGATGCAGCATGTAGCGTCGGTGTTCCGCAAGGTAGTACACTGGCCCCAACCCTTTTTCTAATCTACGTAAACGAGCTGTGTGGTGCCTTGCCGGGACAAGATATTTTCATGTTTGCAGACGACACAGTCCTATTGTTCCACGGTGAGACATGGGAGCGTGTTTTCCATTTTGCTGAGACAGGGTTAGCCTCAGTAACCAAGTGGCTTGAGAACAGCCTCCTCTCACTTAATTCCAACAAAACAAAATATATCTGTTTCACCAGATCAGCAGCAACCAAACCTGGAGCTGACCTCACGCTGAAGATACACACATACCCATGCAACCGCACCCTGGACCACTCTAATTGTAATTGCCCGCTACTTTCACGTGTTGAGAATATTAAATACTTGGGAGTATTACTGGACGAGAAGCTTGCCTGGAACATTCACATAGCAACTCTGGTTGGGAGGATTAGAAAAATGATATACATTTTCAAAAACCTACGTGCTGTGGCAAATCTTCGACTTCTAATCCAAACATATAGAGCACTGTGTGAATGTTTAATTAGGTACTGCATATGTGCATGGGGTGGTGCTTGTAAAACCCTCCTAATCGCTGCAGAAAGAGCTCAACGGGCGGTACTTAAGGTGCTTATGTACCTACCTCATAGGCATCCTACCACCTCAGTCTATGCTAAAGCCGAGGTGTTGTCAGTAAGGCAAATATTTGTCATGGAAACAGTTAGGAGGTACCACAGGCACACCGTACCAACACTACCACTTGATGAGACCAAAAGAGTGATTACCTGTCCCGTTCCCCGTGTCAGAACTCACTTTGCCCAAAAACACTATTCGGCAATAGCACCGCGTTTATACAACGCATTAAACAAAAAAATAAAAACCAGAAAGTTCAACAACCAACAGCTGAAAAGGGCTCTCCGTGCGTGGTTAAAAGATCTTGACTATGAAGGCACGGAAAACTTGTTGAACATTGCTAGGTAGAACAAAACACACACAATTACACCACACGCACAGATACACTGCAAACATTCAAGAAGCGTTTTATTTTGTTTTAATTAATTTATTTTATTTTACATTGTTTTATCTTTTGATTTTTGCTACCGTTTCTGACGATAATTTGGATTTTAAATTTTATTTTATTTTTGACATTAATTTTATTTTGGGTTTTAATTTTGATTTTATTCTGTGGATTATTTTTTAATTTAGATTTTAGGATACTGATTTTATTTTATTTTGTTTTTAAACTGTGACTTTGATTTTATTTTTGATTTTATTTTGTAGATTATATTTAAATTTAAATTTTTGGACACTGATTTTATTTTTCTTTTAAACATTAACTTTGATTTTATTTTTGATTATAATTTTGATTTTATTTGTGGATTTTAACATTACTTTTTTATATTTTTTATCTATTCTGATTTTAATGAATTATTAATTGTGATATTTGACAGTAGATTTAAGTTATTATGATATGTTTTTTGATCTTAATTTTATTTTGTAATTGTACGAATTTGTTGACAAAACTATAACAGCAATATGGGGAATACACTGGCTCCTGTAATACAGTTCCTAACTAGCTCAGGAGCCAGGGAATTTCATTTATGAGTGTAAAACTTTATGTCAATAAATAATTTATTATTATTATTATTATTATTATTATTATTATTTATCCATACAAACTTTGGACCCCTGTTTCACCCCCTTAAAAATTGAATTTCCAAAAATCCCTTCTTACCTGGCCTACGTCATAAAAGGAAAGAAAAAAAGAAAGAAAAATATTTTATTTGGCACACATGGATTCACACACTGTAAAAACAATGAAACGAAACAATGTGTGTCTCACGGCTGCGCCAAATAGGTCCAGTTCAGCAAAAATGCCAGACAACTATATGGTAGTCAGTGGTAGTTAGTAGCCTGACGCTGGTTTTCAACTGAACCTTATTGAGAGTCAACGGCAGTTATTAAAATAGAAATAAAAGGAAAAAAAGGTGTTTAAAAGGAAGCCTTTTGCAAAATTTCACGTTCCCAGTTCCAGTAGTTTCGGCTGTGCGTTGATATGTCAGTGAGTCAGTTTCTCCTTTTGTATATATAGATAACAAAGTTGCGCGGCAGTTTGCGGCTAATTTAAAGGCGGCCTTAGACCTTGCACGTAAGTACCGATTACATTAAAAATGAAATGTACTACTACTATTAAAAGCCTATGAAAGTATATCCGTTACTTACCCGAAAAATGTATTTTTTTAATTCTTAGTCTGTCTTTTTGTTCCGGTTAACCTCCGCAACGGCTGAGCCGATTATGATGGGACTTTTACTGGTAAAGAAAGTTTAGCTGATGTTGTAAGGAGTGAGGATTTAGCAATATAATTTGCAGAGGCTTACCGATTATATTAAAACTAAATAAAGTCGAAAGGTCTATTTGTAATTTTTTTAAAAATCCGCACTCAGGCAGCGGGGTGGATCTTTGAGAGGAGGCCTGAGTCCCTACAGTGGGAATATTTCAAGGCTGGTTATGCTTATTACGCTAAGAACTGTCAGACTTTTACTGACTAAAACCCCCTCCTATGCTCCTTCTTTGCCTTCGTTCCAGGACCCCGGGGTTCTCTTTCGCACAACCCATGGCCCCAGTAGGCATTGATCTTGCTGGGCCCCTACGGTTATCATATGGCCTGTGGTCCATACTACCACCCTTCATCAGGTGTAGGCAAGCTTGCTTGATCTTCTCCGCATCAAATATGAAGACACACAATGAGAACAGCCTGTACGCAACGCCTGCATATTTAAGGCCACGTAAGGCTTTATAAGCCGTCCCGTAATGAGCTTGTTACCGTGTGCACTTGTTCTACAGGAGTACCCATTTTTAGCGGTAATTGAACAGGCAGACGAGATCAGGTGGGGTTATTGGAAAGGGTTTTTGGCAAAAAAACCAAGGTCAAGTCAAAGAAGTTGAAATTTTGAAGGGCTGAAGTCGGGTATTGTAAAGTAACATGCATTGTAACACGCGAAAGAATTTACTGACAACACGGTCGCAATGTGGCAGACATGTTTTTTTGTTTTTTTTTTCGCTGGGAAAATCATCTTATGATATCCTCCGCTCTGGGCGGAGCAGGAGATAGTGCCAGACTTTTACTGACTACCTTCGTTGCATGACCCTTGGCCCCAGTAGGCTTCGACCCTGATGGGCCCCTACAGTTGCTGACATCTCCTTGAGGCGCGCGTGAAACAGTACGTGCCGTCGACGACTTGGGCTCGGTCCGGACACGGACAGTTACCGGACGGTCGAACAGCGAACTGCCCATTGCTCACCATCCGCAAGTCCACGCTTACGGTTGCCGGAAATCGGGATTAGAATCCCGGCGGCGGTTGGGGCGTGAGGACCGTTGCCTCACGCGATCGGCCGCCTCCTTGCTTCGCAGCCTTCTGCGAAGCAAGGAGGCGGCCGATCTCCCAATTTCTGTTAGTAAATTGTAATTATTGACTTTATTCATTGTGATTGATAAAAAGCTAATTTATAAAATTTTATTGAATTTTAATTTTATGCAATTTATTTTATTTTTTAATGCAATTATTTTAATGTCTGACGTGCTACTATTATATTGTAATTTAATTTAATTTTATATAATGATTTATGATTTTTATTGTCTGTATGTTATTGATTTGTAACTAAAATGAGTCTCTGTAACTTTAAATAAATGAGTAATAATAATAATGTAACTGAATTCAGAGTGAGGACGCCTTGCGCGCGCGAACCGTGCACACTACCACAGTATAAATATGGAACAGTATAGAAACTTAGCATGTATGATAAAATAATTACCTACGCTCCATTGAAGCAATAGGGTCGTCACTTTTATTGTTTTTGATAAAGTTTGTTTTTATAAAAAAAAAATTGAGTTCTGTAGTGATCAATCAATCGAATAGCGTCACAACAATCCGCGATCTTGGTGTCACGTTGGACACCGAGCTGACTTTCAATGACCACATAATCGGTCTGTGTAAGCGAACACACCAATCCCTGGGGTTCGTCTTGAGGCAGTCGGCTCGGTTCACTAGCAAATACGCAATTGTTGCCATATATTTCGCGTTTGTTCGTAGCAAGCTGGAGTTTAATTCGATTGTATGGGATCCACACGAAACAAAGTACATTCTTCTCATAGAACGGGTACAGCGTAAGTTCTGTCGGTACCTTTACATGAAAATGTATGGGTATTATCCCTACTTGTATCCCTCTCTGTTCGTATCAGGAATGGTGGGTATTGATACCCTCGAGCTGAGACGCAAATGTGCGCTCCTTGTGCATTATTTTTTGTTGTTTAATGGTAAAATTGACAACCCTACGACTCTGTCGCGCTGTGGTCTATCCGCGCCGCCTCAATACACGCGACTGCGCTCGCGCCCACTGCTAGCGACTTCAAGGGTTCGGACTCGTACCGCACAGTATGCGGCAACAAATCAGGCGGTGTCTTTGCTCAACACACTGACTGCTCAGCATCCGGATGTGGACTTGTTCCACTCAAGTGTGCGATTGTTTTTGGAGAGGTGCAGAGAATGTTTTGGCGGTTGATTCGATTTTCAGCAGTTGTATATTGCAAATATTATAATGTAAATGTAAATGTAAATGTAAATGATTATGATTATGATTATGATGATGATTTTTATTAATTGTGTTATTTTGTGATTTTTTTTCTCTCTATATATTGTATTGTAATATAATAATGACTCTCTGCACGTGTTGGTTTCGACTGTAAGTGCGTGTACCTGACGTGTACCAGTGCTGAGAGTACCTGAAATAAATAAATAAATAAATAAATAAATAAATAGAAATAACTAGTTTAAGTACAAATAAAATTTAAATAGGTAATCTCACGTCATCGCATCGATTAACCTCTGCAAAAGTCTATAATTTAAAATAGAGGAAACGAAGGGAAGTTTTCCGAAACTCAAAAAAGTAATTAGTTGATGATGTAACTAGAAATTCACGGTTTTCTAACTTTTCCTTTATTTATTTTTTTAATTGTTATAAATTAGTACTTGACTGCGATCCCACCTAATGGTGAATAGTGATGCAATTGTTGATGATGAGGCGCACTAGTTTCTTAAGAGCCTATTCACTCTAGCCTTGAAGACACCTAAATTATAATCGGACGGGAAGACCGTAGCAGGCAAGTTGTTTCAGTCCCTCGATGTTAGTGGTTTTACACAAGCGAACATCGAGGGACTGAAACAACTACAATGACGAGGCGAAACGCTTGGTCCGGACCGTAGAGGTTTCAACAACGTAAGGGTGAATACTCGCCGTTCGTCGGGTTGTCCGATGGTAAAAATGAGATGGTGGAATCAAGTCATGCAATTCCCGCGCACACTCTCCAAAATGTATCCTGTTAAACACCGAATTTGATTGATTTGTAGTATGACAACTTGCTTCTTGTCAAATTTCAGAATTCTAGGTTAACAAGAAAGTACCCCATAGGTTTTGGATTCTGAGCGTCCAAATATGCACCATAAATGAAGCATAAACAACCTTGTCCTTAGATTGCATTGACTTACAAGTTTAATTTTTTCACTACCTACTCCAATAAGCAGAAGATCTGACCATTTATATTAATTTCAGCTCAAGACCTCCATACGTTTCTAAGAAAAAGGGTCTTGACTGACGGACTACGAAGTGATCTTATACGGGTTTCGGACGGGTTTGTGGCCGACTAAGGTACGGAAGCCTAAAAACAAATCGAGCTGTGCGAGGCCAAAAAGGCTATCTCATATATAATATATGTATCCCATAATATCATCTCCATTGCCTTTTCCCAACTAGCTTGGGGTCGTCTTCCAGTCGAATTAGATCCGGCAGAATACCTGTGTTTTATTTTTGGGAAGTCCGTAGCTACTATGTAAGCCGGTGCTGACAAGGAACTGGTCTAACTCCTTGTCATCAGATATTTTGAAAGCGAATAAAAATAAAATAAAATAAAAAATCATTTATTTCAGACAAAACAGCCAATATAAGTTAAGAAATTAACTGAACTTATAACTAATGTTAGTAATATTCCAGTAATTATAAATTTAGAGACACTATCTATCTACCCCTGCACAGTAGGCTCACCGGTCTCGCAACATATTGAGTTCAAATTCAGATTCAGATTAATTTATTACAAGTTCTTATTTATTACATTGAGGGCGCTACGTTTTGCCTCTAGGACGTACAAAGTAATAATACATGCAATATAATTAGACCAAGAAATTAATATAGATTTTTGAATTACAAATAAAGAATTAAAGATCATTTAAATAAAAAAAAAACGAAATAAAATAAACAAGGGAAAAAAAATCCGCAGTTATTATAATGAAATAAAAAAAATTACAGCACTCATTTAAAAAACATAAAAGAATTTGAATGATGTCATAACTAAAAATTGAACGCTAAAATGTAAACTGAAATATCAAAATGTAAAATTATGCGTCATAATATAACTTTTTTTTTTGTGAACCTACTGATAGGAACAGAGTCGGTTCCCTCGCCAATCATCCTCAAGACGCTGTTCGGGCTCCCCCGTAGGTACTCGTCGCACCACCGACGCCACTTTTTTGCGCATAATTGCATAAAAGTCATCCACGTTGGCGTCAGCAAACATGCGATGCACTGCAATATCGAGGGAGCAAGCAATCATTTATTGGTAAAATGTGAACCTGTGTTTTACATGTAGCAACTGCCTATCAGACCTCCGCAACTCAGTTTCTGGGCAACACGGTACACCTTGGATAGACTGGTGGTGAGACTTCCAGTCGCTTGACTACCTGTAACGACTATCAAAGATCTACGAATAACAATCGGAATCAATGGCTTTACGTACTTTCCGAGGCACGAAGTAATGTCAGGAATGTCCTAGACAAACTTAAAAAAGCAACATATGAATTGAACAATTCACATTGGTGCTTGTCCGATTTCAAACCTCATTTATGAGTGCCTTAACCACTGGGCAATCACGACACATATCCCAAAATATGCTGAGATATTTGAAAAACAAAAAACAGCGCTGGTATTCTGATAGGAGCTGATCTGATTAGAGCAGTGGTGGCCAGTGGTAACGGCCCCGACTTACGAGTTGTACATTGTGGGTTCAAACCCAGCCAGGCGCATTACTTTGTGTAATTTATTTCATCGCCACTGCTCTCAAAACGGTGAAAGAAAACATCGTGAGGAAACCGGAATGTCCTAGAACCAAAAATTTGAAG
Source organism: Mythimna pallens (assembly GCA_961205895.1). Taxonomy (NCBI): domain Eukaryota; kingdom Metazoa; phylum Arthropoda; class Insecta; order Lepidoptera; family Noctuidae; genus Mythimna; species Mythimna pallens. The sequence continues at coordinate 22,748,677 of OY540842.1, read as the reverse complement.
ACATGGCCTGTGAACGAGTTCAACGAGTAGTTGTCATAATTTGCATGACAGCTGATACTCCTCATAGCCGTAAGTACCGCTAGCAAGTAAACAGTTCTCACAAATGTAATTCTAAGGTTCGCAAGTAGTGCGAGGAAAGCCAGAGAGCGTGCAGTGTGAACCTAGACATCTAGGATATACCCGGCGTCTGTCTGTCTGTACGCCTTGTGCTTTTATTATATTATTTACTTAGTAGCAATCTGTCGTAATAAAAACCATTTATTGTCTCTTTATTTATTACCTTGCAACCTTTTAGAGATTGATTAACATACGCACTAGTGCTATAATGTAGTGGGAGTACGTAAGTGTACAAACTTTTTGTTCTTAAAAAGAGTTTTAATATGAAAGAAAAAAACACTTATTCGGCTGTTTTCATTTTTTGCAAATTGATTCCCAGTGAATATTATGATATAAAATTTATGTATTTTATTGACTACTTCATCGAAACTAAATCATTTGCGGTCAAATACTGCAAAAACATTAGAATGTGTTACATCCGTTCTAATGTAACTCAAAAGAGATATTATTACCGTTGACGAGGCGGTATGGTTTAAGATCTTAGCCTGCCCAAATGGGGCGAAGAAAAAAACTTAAGATGCGCACGCATAAGAAAATACAGATTTATATTTTTATTGCCATACCTACCTAATTGTCTACCACAAAAAAATATCACAATAACTAGTTTTGCTGTTGAATAAATAAATAAATTAAATTATTTTTCTTCACAATTGCATTTAAAAACTTCGTATGATACACGTGAGTATTGGTGATTATTGTCCTTTATCTTAAGATCCCCACCTTCGGCTCGGATCTAAATACTGCCTCAGCGGTAATCACCAACATTACACACTTGTATCATAATGTACTATTAAGTTATTCGATAGAGATTAGTTAATATTTTATTTTATTCTTGCTTGTCTTGTTGTCATCATCATCATCATCATCATCTTCCTGCCCTTGTCCCGTGTTATTTGGGGTCGGCGCAACATGTTTTATTTGCATTCTGCCCTGTCATTCGTCATGCTATCACTAACTTCCTTTTCTTTCATATCACTCTTCACACAATTCATCCATCTTTTCTTTGGTCTCCCTTTCCCTCTCCACCCATCAGAGACCAAAACTCACACACCACTCACAGAGACTCATAGAGTCTAAAATAAGTTTTTTTCTTTGTTCTCTTTAAATAAGACAGTATATGTAGTACAGTGCTTACTAGGGTTTATCAATCTATATTACCAACTTATCCTTCGTTACTTGCAAACACATCATGTAAGTACTTTGCCGTTTTTCCAGTTACATTCCTACTCACTCGATCCTTTACCTGCGCTCGCAAGCGGAGTCAGTGGGCAGTGTATGTGTGACACTGGAGACGGAATCCGTGGCAGTGCGCCGGAGCGTGTAAGCCTGCGTGTCGGGTGTCGCGCCGGGCAGACGGCGCGGCGGCTTGACCGGTGCTATGTGCACGCAGCTATAGGTAGGAGCTAGGTACTGAGGTACATTATGCAGCTGTTCACAGTTACGAGTAACTTACTACATTTTTCATTCATTTATCTCTGGGACTCATGAGCATTTTTCTGGTGGTCGCCAATATCGATTTTGGCTCTCAGTGTAAATAATCACCTACTTAATCTTTATTTTTTTTTTAATAATTTAATCTTGTGCTTGAATGCGATCCCACCTAATGGTAAGCAGTATACCGGAACTAGTTTATTTTTTTATTTATTCACATCAATCAACATTGGATCATCATCATCATCTTCCTGTCCTTGTCCCGTGTTATTTGGGGTCGGCGCAACATGTTTTTTTCTTCCATTCTGCCCTGTCACTCGATATACTATCACTAACTTCCTTTCAACATTGGATCATACATTAAAATTAAACATTTTTTTTTACTATCACACAACCCCGTCTAGTCCCAAGTTAAGCAGAGCTTGTGTTATGAGTACTAGACAACTGATAAACATACTTATATATTTCTAAATACATATTAAAGATAAATTACACCCAGACACAGAACAGATGATCGTGCTCATCACACAAACTTTTGTCCTAGGTGGGAATCGAACCCACGACCTCCGGCATAGCAGTCAGGGCCACTAACCACTAGACCAACAGGCCAGTCATTGAAATTTAGACGAGGATCGAGTGGGTAGGATGTGACTGGAAAAACTGTAGAGTACTTACATGTTGTTTATTAAGAGCTTATTCATTCTAGCCTTGAAGACTCCTAAATTATAGTCGAACGGGAAGACCGCAGCAGGCAAATTGTTGCAATCCTTCGATGTAAGCGGTATAAACGACGAGCCAAAACTCTTAGTCCGGACCATAGAGGTGTTAAATACTTTTTTCCCAACTAGCTTGGGGTCGGCTTCCAGTCGAACTGGATGCGGCTGAACACCCGTGTTATACATGGAGCGACTGCCTATCAGACCTTCACAATTCAGTTTCTGGGCAACCTGATACTCCTTAGATAGACTGATGGTCAGACTTTCTGGCGTCTGATTACCTGTAACGATTGTCAATAATCTGCGAATGACAACCGGGAACCACGGTTTTACGTGCTTTTCGATGTTCTGTATAAACTTGGAAAAATTCATATGATATATGAATAGAAAAATTGGCCTCTCAGAAACCCGGGGCTCTGGGACGAAGGCAAAGAAGGAACAGGAGTGGGTTTTTAGTCAGTAAAAGTCTGACACTATCTCTCGCTCCTCCTAAGAGCGAGATTTGTCATTATTTTTATTTATTTTTCAGTACACTTACTCGAAAACCCGCTCTTATCCCACCGCTTTTGGGCACGCAATAGACTGCTTTCCGCACTAGTGCAGAAATAGCACGTGCTCTCCCCCACTACAATGTTATTACATTTATCGTATCAGACTGGGCGCGCGTCGCCCCCGCAAGTCGCCGGTCAACCCCCGTTTATTCATTTCTTCGTAAGTGTATTGAAAAAAGTCGTTTGAGACACGTGCAAATTTGTCACTGTAGCCCTCGGCTCCATAACACACTCGCCTACGGCTCGTGTGAATTCCGCCTCGGTCGCAATGACAAAATTTCTGCACTTGTATCAAAATGTACTATATTATATACTTTATTACACATACAAAAGGAAACAAATGAGAATGAAAAAAAAAAGAATGAAATGTTAAAGATAAATTATGTTTATCTTGCAAATAAGTTATAAATACCACTTTTACATGTTTTTTTTTTCGTTAATTTAAACTAGACGAGGCCGGTGTTTCCTAACTGATTACCCTGAGAAAAAACACCGAAACAAACTCCAAGGTCTCTTTTAAAGTCCATACGTATGTAATGGTCCAATCATATGAGAACCACACAGATTTGAGTGGGCCTGTCCAGTGTCCAGGCAGTGCAAGCAATTGTCAGTATTCGTGTAGCTCAACTCAGGACTAGTAAGGAGCTCACGACTTGACGAACAATGATATAAGAATCAGGAATGATTAGGAGATAGATATGCTTCTGTACCTACACCATAAAAATATAATAGCAGCTTAAAAATAATGGAGTGTAATAATGCGTGGCGTTATCGATAAAAGCAATTTTTTTTACATACAATATTTTGTTTGATTTAATGATATGATATGATGATATTTAATGATAATGATGGATGGATGGAGGATTGTGTGAAGAGTGATATGAAAGAAAAGGAAGGTAGTGATAGTATGACGAGTGACAGGGCAGAATGGAAGAAGAAAACGTGTTGCGCCGACCCCAAATAACACGGGACAAGGGCAGGAAAATGATGATTTGGTTTGATTTAAAAAGGAAAGAGAAAATCTAAGCAGGTAGTCTGTGGTGTACTGTATTTACACACATATAATAAATCTGTTATATATTCTTTGTTGTACACCAAAAATACAAATTATATTAATTAATTTATTATTAGGTATATATAAGGACCTAATATGTATATTATTATTACTATCTTCTGCCAGCGGCTTCACCCGCGTGAAAGTAGGGTTCTCAATACAAACTTGAAACTGCCGTTTCATCGAATTAGGGGTTGAATTTTGAAAAATCCTCTATAAGTGTTCACCGACGTCATATGTAAAAGAAAACCTTGTGCAAAATTTCACGCTCCTAGTCCCAGCAGTTTCGGCTTTGCGTTGATATGTCCGTTTCTCCATTTATATATAGACTCCATTTATATATAGACATTGTTTGTATTGTATCTAATTTTTATGTAATGTATTATGAACTAGCTAGCCCAGCGAACTTCGTACCGCCTGTTAGGCGGTAGTAAATTAATGTTGCTTATGTATCTATATGTAATATGTATATCAGTAATATACCTTGCTACACACAATTTTAATTTAAAAAAGTTATCTACATCGATTTCGTACATTTTACGTGATGCGTGCACAAAGTAAAACTTCCTATCTATCTAACATACATACATATTATTAGGTCCTTATACATAAAAATGACGTTTTTCAAATCGGATTACTTTTAACTGTCTTTGGGTTAAATTATATTATAAGTTAAAATAACTTTTATATAAAAGGTTTTTCCTTTTCGAAATTAATAGTTTTAGTTTTTTTTTCTTGTTTTGCTTTTTCTGTAATATCTTAGCATTGTCAATAGAATCACAATGAACAACTAGGTACGAGTACTAAGGCGACACGACGATATTTCATAGTAAACTGATTGAAAGTAATTAGCATGTTTAAGCCAGGTACAAACTGGGGACTCAATACACATGCAATCCCTCTCGAGTTTTAACATCCCATACTACTTATTCTTCTGTGTCCCCATACTTACACTTTTCTATGAGCTCGTCGTGAAGTGCCAATTAACCCCGCAGGTCGGTGTACCCCCGTCCTTAGTTTTAGCATAATGCTTATGCTTACAAAGACCCATCTTATACCCTGCCCTGCCCCAGTCGCCCCGTTTGCCTCAGTTGGCCCGATTGCCCCGGCCGCCCTCAAAAGTCGTGTTTACCGTTAAATATAGATTGATCTTGGGTACTTCTAGAATAAATTATCATGTTTTAGTAGTGTTTAGCTTGTGTTGTGTAAGTTTTGGAAATAAACATTAAGTTTTCTCAGAGACTTGAAGAAAACATTTCAGTCTATTCAATTTATTTAATTCGAAGCGTCAGAATCATAATTGTACTCAGACTGAACGACAGACTAACTTTTAGACGATAATTGACAGATTTCTCGAGAACTCTCAAGTGCTCCAACTTTGACTAAGATTTCATCGTAACTTAGCAAACTGTTCACAATTAACAGCAAATTAAACAACACCTCAGAACACGCAAGTAAGAAGCTATACGTGTGAACATAAAGCGCCATCTTCGCAAGAAGTATCTTCACATATTTCACGAGCACAATACAATCTCGAGAAGCAGCGATATCTCCGTCGCTATAAAACAAAACACTCGCGCAATTATTACAAAGTCATTGCTCAACTGATACAATTAGAAGTTCCATAATATTACCTCTGGGAAGCTCGCCGTGCACGCACGACCGGCGACTCGCAAGCAACTCGCAAATTCACAAAATGGCCGATTTAAATCTGTTTCTGTGGGCACGAGAGGCGAATACCAAAATTTATCTCTTCACTCCACTGGTTTGATTTGAAATTATCGTCGTTAAGGAGTTACGCACTTTCTACGCCAGCGAGTTGCCACTGTGATTTCAGATTTATTTTGCAAACTTTAAAATTGTACCTGCGAAAATTTTCCTTGAGCCTTATTTCTTGGAAAACAAGATTCAATTTCATTTAGTAGATGATCACCTGAGCGGTAAGTGTAAGTTTGTATTCCCCGCCCTTAAGGTAAGGGGTTCCTGAATAGGTGTTTTTTTTCTGTAGCTGGTGGATGTGATTTTCCTTAAGCCTGTCACTGCTGTGCATGTTATGGTACTCGTAAATATTGTGGATTTTCCGCTGGATGCACCGTTTCTTTGTGGAAGCGTTCACGCGTTGCTTTCCGGGAGGAAGACGGAGGTCTGGGGGTATACCGCAACACTACTCCGGATAATAATAGAGGTAGCTAGTAAATATTGGGGGGACGCAGAAATATAGGGGCTTTGTTAAGTTTTTTTCGCTCAGCTCAACGCGACACTAAGGATTTCCTGTAATGTGCCTCACAATTTCAAGATTTTTTATTTGCTTACTCTGTAATGTCCGGATTACATGAAGCGAGTATATGAGAATAAATAGGAAGCAAGCACTAAGTATCCTGGCTTAATATTCTGTCTTTGCGCATTCAAAAATGACAATTCACACACTATTACGTCTCTCGTGAACTATTGTATTAATTGATACTTTTACTGTACCGAATATCTAAACTTCGAAAACTTTTTTTACGTGGGATGTGTAAAGTACTACTTTCTTTAAAAAACCAAATGTACCATATCTCCATCGAAATAAATGATTTTTTTGATCTCTCACCTAACTTTCCTGTCGCAGGTCTGCTGGAAGTTTATTTTTTTTTAAATAAACAGTATCCTTGTGCTATTTGTGTTTGTTTTCTTCATTTTTAAGTGTTTTTATGTAAAAACTATCCTTACGTTACCGGTATATACACGGTGAACGCGTGAAATATCTCAAGGTTAGTTTTCCACGCGCGCCTCAGGGAGATGTCAGCAAATCGTAGAGGCCCAGCAGGGCAGCCTACTGGGGTCATGGGTAGTGTGAAAACGAAACCTTTGCCCTGGGACGAAGGCAACGAAGGAACAGGAGTGGGTTTTTAGTCAGTAAAAGTCTGACACTATCTCCCGCCCCGCCCATGAGCGGGGGATGTCATAAGATGATTTTCCCACCCAAAAAAAAGGTTAGTTTACAAGATCACCTACATACCCACCTTGCTTGCTACATGCCACGGGTAGTGTGAAAGCGAAGCCCGGGGCCTCGGGATGAAGGCAAAGAAGGAACAGGAGTGGGTTTTTAGTCAGTAAAAGTCTGACACTATCTCTCGACCCGCCCAAGAGCGGGATTTGTCATTAGATGATTTTCCCACCTAAATAAAAAAAAAACCCACCTTAATCCTATACTGGATCAGTAGTATTTTATAAATAAACAACTACAGTACTTTAATAATGTCTACTTACCCAATTTCCACACCACTTGGAGTTCTACTCACCCTATAAATTGGAGTCTCGGCGTTAAGTTAGCTCTTTTCCGTTCGCCTCGAGTATTTTTGAAAGATCTTGTCACCCTTGTGCTATAGAAGTTGGCAATGAGGAAATGGCAGCCATATTACGAAAAAAAAGAAAACAAAAACTTTATTAAAGAGTAGAATATCGTGAGGGAAATTAATCAAACCTATTCGAAGATAATATGTGTAAGGGATTTATGTATTTGTACCCTGTGATTACAAAGACCGAAGATAATTATCAGTTGCGCAACAATCGCTCAACTTTTTGTCCAGAATACCCCTGTCTTCTCAAAACGACAAGGGAACACAATATCCTATAGAAAGTCGCGTAGTATCTCGTGACAGAGGGCGAATCGCCAAATTTTCAATTAACCGCCAAATATAAGGTGACGGTTTGTACTCGCCCGTTCAATTAAATTGTGCTAAGAAACGGTATTGAAAGGAAGTACAAGTGACAGTTCCGTTGTTGGAATGGAACGGGAAATAATTACAAATGGATTCTCGTATTTCGATGAATTAGATTGTGTTTAGTTGTAGTATTTTTGGGCAAAAGTAAATTAATATATTGCCATATAACTATGTAATTTTTTTATGTTAATAAAAGTTAAAAATAGGTATAGCAGCTACTGTGAAATCGTCATCATCGTCATCATTTCAGCTGAAAGACGTCCACTACTGGACATAGGCCTCCCCCAAGTGTCGCCATAACGAACGGCTCTGTGCGTCTCTCACCCATCGCATTAACGCGACTCTCAACAGGTCATCGGTCCACATCGGGAGGCTTTCCAACGCTGCGTTTTCCAGTGCACGGCCGCCACTCCAGAACCTTTTGGCTCTGCATCTGTTTTACCAGCAATGTGCCCTGCCCACTGCCACTTAAATTTGGCAATTCTCTGGGCTATGTTGGCGACCTTAGTTCTCCTGCGGATATCTTCATTCCTGATGCGATCACGCAAGAACAAGGAAAAAAGCAGTTAGTACCGTAAAAACAATATTGGAAATATCACGAATTAACATTTGAAGAGTGGGGGAAGAAGATGGGAGACGGGGGGGGGGGGGGGGGGTCCGTACAAACTTACCTATGAAAACAGTTAAATTCCCGAATTGAGTTACAAAGATTTTTCCGAATCGTAAAAAAAAGCTTGTGACGTAACTACAAATGTGCAGTTTTCAGATTTTATCCTATACTTGTGTTATGAGACCTTGTTTCATGAGAAATTTCAGGATTCTAGGTGTCAACGGAAAGTACCCTTGATTCCCTTTAGAGTGTTGAAATACAAATTTTTGGCGACATCCGTATCTTTTTTTTCCGATGTTTGATTTTTTCACAGTTTCAAGAGATCGCAGACTTGAGTATATGGTTTTAATTTCAACTCAATACCACCACGCGTTCTTGAGATAAAGGGTCTTGATAGACAGATAGACAGACAGACAGACAGACGGACGGACGATCAAAAAAGTGATCCTATTAGGTTACCGTTTTTTCCTTGATAAATAAAGAATCATTTTACTAGCGAAGCTCCCATTTAGACCTTGTTAAAGAAGCAGATAATAATCTAAGTCCTCCAATACTCATAATACGGACCTAGAATTACATTTCAAACTCATCAAACTACACTAACACCCAGCGTTGACTCACCTAACACCAGGTATGTAGTTAATCCTAATACTTGTACTACTGAACAAACAGTTAGTGCCAAATTAAGCCGCCAACCCATTGCGCGTATTGACTCTGCGTCTAGCCCGAGTTTAGCCTAAACTCAGCTCATGGATTATGTCTCAAACTGAGCTAAGTTTCTGTCTGTGTTTATACGTGTTAATGGGAGGAATTTGTTACGTTTATGTATTAAGTTAGTGTGACAGTGCTGTGTGTGAGGTGAGGTTTGTGAAATAAACGTTGTTGTTTACAGAGAAAGCTGTGTGCCTAGTAAAATTAACTGCTGAGTCAGTGAATGAAATAATAAACAATCTTTTGTGCTGAATTAGGTATAGTCAGGTCCATTCCCTCTCCTAGAGAGAAGGCCCTAGTCCCAGTAATGGGAACATACATAATCAGCCTTATGTATCCGAAAGAAGATTAGTGGCATAGATTTTAGAAAAAGAAAAGAAATGTTTAAAAGTTGATACAAAGGTGAAAGGTTGCAGAAACGTTTCTGCCATCCCAAGAACCTTTCCATTCTACATTTATGTATCTAAATAATAAAAATATTCTTATTCTTATAATAATAACTAAAAAAAATATTCACAGACCACTTTTTCTTAAAACTATTTTAAAGAGCTGCTGCAAATAGCACTGATTAGGTAGAAAAATGTAGAAGAAAACTTTCTATATTGTAAGTTACACTTTACTTTTTTTCATGCATCAAATATATCATCTCCCACATCCCTTCAAGACATAAAAATAGCCTTACAGTCTCCTCAGCATAATATACCAACTAACACACAAAACCGTCCTTACGATTCAGGTAAGGGACACTTAACCCAGCGTAGCCACGAGCCCCCACCACGCCAGGAGTCGAAGAAAGCTGTAAACCAAAGCTACGGCGATACTAACAAACATTCATATAAAAAGAATAAAAAGGGGACTAGTTTATTCACAAAAGCAAATGACATTTATATGGTAAGAGGCGATCGTAAAAGTTGATATTATACCGTAGGGTTGTGCCTTGCTAGTCGATACAACAATTCCATGGAAAGTGAACGTGTCTTCTTATCGATGTTTTTTTTTTACTATCGGTGTACAAAAAATATTTATAATTATGATTTTTAGGACAATAATGATTATAAACCTACTTCTTTCTAATTTTAACGACACGGTAAGAAAAACAAAACGGAAAGTTGTCACGAAAAAGTATGGTTTTTAACTTTATTACACCATTTTACTTTTTATTAAAACAACAGACGTAAAGTATTTTCTTTTTCTTATTTTATTGATATAAAGCAGTGCTTGACTGCGATCCCACCTGATGGTAAGAAGTGATGCAATTATTGACGGTGAGGCGCACTAGTTTATTAAGAGCCTATACACTCTAGCCAAAATGACATGGTAGCAAAGTAAAATAAACGATACGGTAGCAAAGATATTCGCAACACAGGACCCAAATACGTCACAACAAGTTATTTCATAGCCACAACTTGCTGCTAACAACATGTTACCGCAATGCTGCGCTGAAAGCCATACATTCAGCTTTGATACGTCAGTGACAGCCTAATGGGCAGCGAGAGTGAACTCGTTCAGCCAAGCAGGCCAGTAATGAAGTAATCAGTCACATGCCTCACAAATTTTGAAGCAAAACGCTTTTGGAAATCTGAGTTGGTGCCAAAATGTGGATACATGGACTTGGGTGGATAAAGCCTTCCCGCTTTAAACGTCCACAGCAGACTGTCGATCAGTTCATCAAAAGGTTTTGGCGAATATTGGAAAATGATTTGGTACAAGACAAAGACAACGTTGGCAAAGCTTTCGGAGTGGATTTTCGAGAGGGAATTTTGTCCTCTAGCTTGAACCGAAATAAGGAAAATATGTTGAAAGGAACGAATTTGAAGGTTCATCATAATTATTATATGATTAAACGAACTTCTTAAGTGAAGTTTTTTCTTACCTTAAGTTTCTCATGGTAATCGAATTTAATATTGTTTTTTGCCTTGAAAATTCAATAAAACGTGTATTCTGTTGACAGAACGTAGTGACAGCGCTAAGCACAAAAACACGTAGGTAATGACATATACATACAGTGTTGCTCGACGAGAGAACAGTTTTTTAGCTTCAAAATTGTGATGGCGCTGGTACATTACCGCGCTGCTACCCGTAATCTGCCTCAGAGAGAGCTTTGTATAATTTAAAATTGACACTCACAAATAATCATTTATCGATAATCGTATCATCCCGTCCCTACCACACATATAAGGACACTAAAATTCGTGCACAAAATTCTAGTGGAATAAATAAATAGCACAATAAAGTTGGGCAGGTATTCGCCTAGAGATTATGTTAAAATAGCGATTCCCAGTATATTTAGTTTATGAACTTTTGTTGGGATGCTGCTGAGATGCTAATGAGATGCCAGATCCTTTTTTGTTTTTGTTTTTCTTTTTAAACTGTCCGTTTTATTGTTTTTTTTTTTTTATAGATGGAGACACTGCTGTTGGTAGTATGTTAGGTAATATTTTTCAATTAGTCTTTTTGCAGACTTTATCTCAATGGTCTTTTGTGTGTATATTTAATCTTTAATTATGTTTTTTTCTGCACACATTCATTGCGTCATGATGTTACCGGGTTTAGTAATGGCTTTCAAGCTTTTAACCCGTGTGTAAGTAACATAATGTAACCATTTTTATAGGAGGGTAAGTCAGAGATAACCACATCTAATTTTCGCCGCAATTTATGACATTAAAGGCAAAGTAATCTCACCTTTTAACAAAACATGGAGACACACCTTCGAGCGTGCTCCTATCACTAAATCTCCAACATAATTTGCTGCAAATTTACTGCAAATACGGTTTGCAATCAATCGGATCGCATCGCCATCGCCAAAACAAACAGGCGCCCAACAATATCGTTAGGGGATGAGCGGATGTGACGTCAGAGACAGCCGCCATGCTAATGGCTAATGCGTGTCGCCGGAAGTCCTGGCCCGGAAACGGAGCGGACATCTCGCGAAATTATCATTTAACATTTTATCGGTGGACGCTGCATGCGCCTTAATAGGCTTGTTTTGTTTGTGAGATGTATGTGTAGGTGTGGCTGGAGCTACGTCTGAAATTTGAGCTGGGTTTTTATGGAAAGGGAGTTTTTGAGCCTTGGCAAGACAAAGATCCTCCTCCTTGCGTCATTTATTCTCAATACTGAGGGTCGTGACTTTAACTAATAACTTTTTTGTGGATTGTATTTCGCCATGTTGTCCTATCTTCGGCGATGTAGATAAATAACAATAATATTCCACAACTTTAACACAAAGTCACAAACTAAGCAGAGCTTATATATTTATCTAAATACATACCTACATATTATAGATAAATTACACACAGACACAGAATAAATTATCGTGCTCATCACGCAAACATTTGTATGATGAGTGGAAATCGGACCTACGACCTCAGCACAGCACTCTGGGTCACTGGCCACTAGACCAACAGGCCTGTCAATGAGATGACGTCGCAGAAAGTGGTCCCCAGTGTAGCACAGATTTGGTCTGACCAACGTATCGGAATCCTGCGTCTGGATTTTCACCCATCTACTCTACCTGTCAGCAACCTTGTCGGTAACCTTGGTTCTCCTGCGGATATACTCATGAGTTGTATAAGTAATGTAAATTATTTTCTCTTTTCCATAGCTTTTCAATTTAAAATCGTTAAAAGTTATCTCTCGTATTTGAATATATTTTTAAAATATTTTTCCGTATGCTGACTACATGTCCGTAAAAACGTATTATTCATAATAACTTTAGAGATCCACTCATCCACTGACAGCGAACGGGATTGCCGACACAGATATACTGTATTCGGATATTCACAAAGTGATTTACAACATCACTTATTTGTGTATATACCTACATTTATCAAACAAATCCTCAATTTCAATTCAACGATACTGCTCTCCGGTATTTATTGGGGAAATTTTACACAACAAATAATATAGCAGGGTTGAACTCATTTTGTTAAATGAAATGTTTGCTGAATAAGGAAAAAATATTAAGTAAATTTCTCCAGACTTTGTATTTGTCTTTATTATTTATTTATTAATTCTTTACGCACACAAAAGTACAGAGGCGGACTTAATGCCTTCATTTTAATTTTTTTTTTCTTTTTTTTTCTTAAAGTACCAAATTAAAGTATTTTTCTGTTTTTTTTTTCTCTCTTATTAAACAAGTACTAAACTCACATCAATTTTTTGAATGGAAAATTGTAGCGACAATTTATGATGCTACAAAGGAACTAAAAAACACAAAATCCTGAAACGCATTATAGAACCAGTAGGTAGTGTGAAAGTGAAACCCTGGGCCCTGGGACGAAAGCAAAGAAGGAACAGGAGTGGGTTTTTAGTCAGTAAAAATCTGACACTATTTCCCGCTTCGCCCAAGAGCGGGATTTGTGATTAGATGGTTATCTCACCAAAAAAAAAAACGCACTTTAAAACATATATATACAGCCCCATATCAGCTATCAGGCAGCTGTCCGGATCAAACCCCACATCCGTGTGTTCGGAGGATCCTGCCTTTTCAAAGGAGGTTTGCGGAACTTTACACTCTGTTCCACATACTTATGACTGACCTGTTGGTCTAGTGGTTAGTGGCTCTGACTGCTATACCAGAGGTCGTGGGTTCGATTCCCCGTAAGCGTCTGTAACATTTTCAGTGACTCCGAATATGACATGAAATATTACAAAATGGAAATCAGTTGTGCCAATCTACCAACAACAAAAAAAAAACAAAAATTTGAATTTGGAACCTTATACAAATCATCCAATGCCGATACTTTTCTGACTGAATGTGTGTATGTATTAAGAAATATATAAGTATGTTTATCAGTTGTCTAGTAGGTACTCATAACACAAGCTCTGTTTAGCTTGGGACTAGACGGTGTCGTTGTGCGATAGTTGTGAAATATTATTATTATAATTATTGCTTTAAAAAAATATTCCGCTGGGTGGAGCAAGAGGGTGTGTTGGACTTTTACACGGATGTAAGACAGAACCACACCTGTCTTCCTTCAGTTGCCCTTTGCGTTTCAGGGTCGCAGTAACTCTTTCGAACGATCCCGCAGCTCTAATGTCACTTATATTAAACACAAACCGAAAATATATATTTTTTAAATAATAATCTATATATATATAAAAGGAGAAACTGACTGATTGACATATCAACGCACAGCCGAAACTACTGGGACTAGGATCGTGAAATTTTGCACCAAGTTTCCATTTGTGACGTAGGCAAGCACTAAGAGAGGATTTACCAAAATTCGCTCCCTAAGGGGATGAAGCGGGGGTCTAAAGTTTGCATGGAGAAACCTACGTTTACGCGAGCGAAGCCGCGGGCAGAAGCTAGTTATCCATATTTATATTAAACCTACCTCCCTTTCACATGACCTAGATACTAGGTCTATAAGGTATTTCTGAATTCGAACTGTTTGGCATTTGCTCGTCAAAGTCATCGGCGTTACATACCACCTTAAATAGCAAATATTAAAACAGGGGCGGACTCGTTATAATTTCAATATTGAATGTCGCAGCCGCCCCCCACTGGTCCGCCGCCCGGGCGGTGACACTGTAGACAATTTAATAAGAGGGCGAAGTGTATTGTTACCGAGTTCTGTTCGGTTGATTGTTTTCGATCTTCAGAATTAGGTGGTTCAAGGTCTAAGATTTTTATTATATATCTACTTATAAATTTTTAAACTAATAAATATTATAACTTAAAAGGTAAAAGGAGACAAACTAAAAACAATATTAATTACAAACGGGTACAAAAAGAACTTGTTGGGAATCAAAACATTCATCTACATCGATATTAATGGGAAAAGTGCCCAGAACGCTGGCAGCATTGCCACGCTGGATGGCAATGCTGATTGGTTGACCGAAGAAAATCCCAGCCCTCTGGTCACGCGAAGAATTGACCAGCTGTTTGCTGATATCATGCACAACTCGATGAGCGCTCGGACCCCAATTTAGATTTTTATTTGTATTAATATACCTATTTAAGCACATTTTGCTTGGACTGTTCCGTAAATAGGTACGGATGATTTTTTACATAAATATTGCAAAAAGGATGAAATTGTCGAAAATGTCGTCAGTCTGTCATTTTTTTTTTCGCTTGGAAACTCATCCAATGACGTCTCGTGCTCTAAGTTGGAGCAAGAAGGCGTGTCAATCTTTTGCTGGTTTAAATCACACCTATGTCCTTCAGGTGCTCTTTGTGTTTCAGGACTACGGTATCCCTTCCAGAAATTCTTCGTGACCCTAGTGGGCATCAGTTTAACTGGGCTCCTACGGTTTTACTGACTCTGTCATACTTAGGTTTGTTTTTGTGCAAAAAAACGCGGAAAGATTAAAAAATGTGTGACGGAAACAAAAGTTAAGTGTACCACGTAGACCCACTGCCGGGCTAAGGCGTCCCTATTTTCATTCAACTGTCTTTATCTCTTGATTTCTTTGGCCAATACGACGTTGACGACACTAATTGATCTTAACCAATTCCAAGATGGTGAAGATACCTTATAACTTAAGTAAAAACATTATTACAGATATAAAGGATTTGTAAACAAGAACCTTATGACTATTTTAGTATTATAACTACTTCACAACAAGACTATTTTGAGAGATATATCTCTTAATTGTGCTATGCTCTATCGGAGAATCGCATCTCTCAGCTATGATCTTCAGGATGGAGTCAAAGTTGGCCCACAGACTGCAGATGCTAAACTTCCATTCGTAAAGCCATAGATAAAACAACAAACACATCTTTTAATACCTACGTCTACGCATTATATAACAAAAATAGGTTCATATCAACACATCTCCGTGCTACGCCAACACAGTCTTGGCACTTAAAGATCCAGTATTTTTATTCAAAATAAAGCCAGCAAGGCTAACGTGTTACCAGCCAGGGTCTCGAATAAACCGGGGCTCTGGAGCTGAACACTGCGTTCAAAACCAGCCACAAATCATACGGCGGAATTCCTAACTTACCGTTTCCTGAGATACTCCGTATATGCGAATGTATGACGATGTGTGTGAGGGAGTTTTATAAGGGTGGCGGTGTTTGTTTATGATTTTGGGTTTTGAGTAGATATTTGATTTAATTACTACCTTCTTCTTCTAGCCAGTGACTTTGCCCACGTGAAATTAACAAAATTATATGTTTATTACTCAGTGACAAAGTAGCATTCTATTGGCGAAAGAATTTTCTAAAATAAATCCAGGAGTTTTTGCTTTATTTATTACAAACAAAAATACAAATCTGTCCACTTCATAATTTTGTAAAGATGAGTGTATTTATCAATATATATAAAAACTAGCTTCTGCCCACGGCTTCGCTCGCGTAAATGTAGGTTTCTCCATACAAACTTTGGACCCCCGCTTCATCCCCTTAGGGAGTGAATTTAAAAAAAATCCTTTCTTAGTGCTCGCCTACGTCATAAAAGGAAGCCTTGTGAAAAATTTCACGCTCCTAATCACAGTAGTTTCGGCTGTGCGTTGATATGTCAGTCAGTCACCCAGTCCCCTTTTATATATATAGATGAATCCTTATTTCCCTTGACCACCGTGAAGGGCTGAACCAATTTAGCTATTTTTTTTTTTGTCGTTTCTTATTGTCATGAAAAAGTTCTTATGAAAAGAAAAAGTTCTTATGCCAAGAAAAAATTTAGAGAGTTTAACCTTTGAGCGTTTGACAGTTCTTTGCTAAGACAAGGCAACGTTTGTTTTTTGATATTTATTTATTTTACTATTAGACACGATAATATTTATATTACACAAAATTAAATACAAAAGCAAAAACGTTTGTTGGGTCAACTAGTTATCAATAAAAATCGTCATAATTCAACGTTTCTAAGCGTTTGTTAAGATTATAAATATAAAGAAAACTATAAATTTTGTTACCGAGTTTAAACTATTCCCCTATCTAGCGTTACTTAGTTTAAGTAATTCCTCAATCACAATACAGATCACTTTCTATATTAGCTCTTTGATTCCTACTCCTCCTTTTTTCTATTATTTAAAACGCAAACCCGACCGCTACACATAGTAAGGCAATTTCTCCTCGTTCCTGCGTCGCGTTCGCTGGTAGCGAAGTGGCTTTATGTGGCTCGTCCTAGTGCTTCCTTTTGTGTCTCAGATTTGATTCCCGGCCACTCTACCTGCCCACCCTATCTTTGATATGAACATGTTGAAGTACCTACTTAATGACAACATGCACGGAACACTGAACACTGAGGGATTTTGATCTAATAATACGTTGTTTTGATATTTAAGGTGAGCCTAATATTAGATTTTGCGCTCATAAAGTATGTTATTTTCCAAAGGTTTAAAACTAATATTTGTTCGTAACATGTGTGGACTTTATACCCTTTGTTAGACGAAGTCCCAGACGGTCGGAGTAAGCCTGAATTCACATATTAGAGGCAATGTCACTCCAATGTTGATGAACGTTAATGTTTATATTATAACTAAAATCCGCCAGCGATTTTGCGGCGTGCTAGTAGTTTTATCCATACTGAACTATATTTAATCCCCTAAGAGGTGAATTTTTGAAAATCCTTTATAAAAAAGAAACTATGCAATAAAAGAAACCAATGTGCAAAATCTCAGCGTTATAGGTTTAAAAGTTTAGGCTGCGTGTTGATGAGTTTGTGGGTGAGTGAGGACTCACTCACAAACTCATCAGGCCTTTTATATATATATATAGATGAATATTCAGAGATTTTTTTTTTGGGTGGGAAAATCATGTAATGACAAATCTTGCTCTTGGGCGGAGCGGGATATAGTGTCAGACTTTTACTGACTAAAAACCCACTCCTGTTCCTTTTTTGTCTTCATCCCGGGACCCGGGCTTCGCTTTTACACTACCCGTGGCCCCAGTAGGCTTCGACCCTACTGGACCCCTACGATTTGCTAACGTCTCCCTGAGGCGCGCGTGTAACAATACGCGCCGTCGACGACTTGGGCTCGGTCCGGACGGTTAGCGGACGGTCGGACGGGGAACCACTCATTACTCGCCGTCCGCAAACCCGCGCCTACGGTGGCCGGAAATCGGGATCGGAATCCCGGCGGCGGTTAGGGCGTAAGGTCCGTTGCCTCACGCGATCGGCCGCCTCCTTTGCTAGAATTACTGCTTCGCAGAAGGAGGCGACCGCCTGCCATTCCTCCACACTCCGAACCATGGCCAGTACCAATGCCCGGCGCGAGAGATCAATGCCGCCGATCGCCCCAAAGAGGACACGGTGGTGCTCTGCCCAGGCGGGGCACACCTCTACCGTATGCTCACCGTGTCCTCCGGACGACCCACACAATGGCGGCACCCAGGCGTTTCTTCTGCACGAATTCGAAACAGGAAACTCCCGAATTTACCATGTCCGGTGAGGACCTGCGTCATGCAGTAGGTAAGAACGCCATGTGGTCTTTCTAGCCACTCCTCAAAGAGAGGACTTACCGCCATAATTGTGGCGTGCCCAGCACTGGGTTGCGAAAGTCGCTGTCGCTATTCCACCATGATATCCCGCCGGAGTTCTTCCCGCCATGCCGCGACTTGGCACGGCAGCGATGAATAATCAGAGATAAGAATTAAATTCATCACAATGCTTACAAACACACTCACTCACACTCACTTTCTATAGGTTGTGTTACTTTTTTGGTGTACAATAAAGTTTATTCTATTCTATTCTACAACGTAAGTTACTATGGCTACTAAGACAGGGATGGCTCAGTTAATGATCAGTAGAGAAGTAAGTAGGTATGAAGGTCCAGAAAGTCAAATATTGCACTCAGCCCAAATACATTCTTATACAACAATAACAATACATTCTACCGTAGGGGCCCAGTAGAGCCGATGCCGGCCTACATGGGTAAAGTATGAAAGTATTCCACTAGTGATTCTAGAACATAGGAGTAGTTTTGGTCAGTTATAGTCTGACATACCCTCTCGCTCCATTCTGCGGCGAGAGAGGTCATTAGATGATTTTCCACATTAAAAAAAGCTCAAATACATTCTCAGAAAGATTCACAGGGTCCATCAAGGCTGTTACCTGCCAGGGTTATATACATTGAGTAAAGGATACGATCATATTTTTTTTTTCCACATTAACGCAACTTACTGCAAGCACAGAAAACTACAGCCCATGAGTTACCATAAAATATTAACGAAACAGCGCGGTGATTCCAGTTAACTACACTTTTTTTTTTCTTGGCATTACTCCCTAACATTAGTCCTTTCAGACATTCTTCGCCCGCGCCGTCTCAAACCAGTTCTTGAACAAAATTATTTAGAGAGACATCAAAGACAACATATCACAATAAATCAAACTAAAATCGAAAACCGATAAACACGGATTCGAAGATTCCGACCCTTCCTTACAAAACATTTGAAGGTTTTTAAAGGCGACTCTTAACGCCACGTGATCGGCATGAAGGGTGAACTGTCAGCGTGGTTTGATGTAGGTAAATTGTGTTCGTATCGGAGCCGTATCGGGCGGGACGTGAGACCGAGCTGATACGGCGGCGGCGGTCCGTACACACAAATTATTGAGGGATGAATTTTAGTTTTAGTTTTTATTTTTAGGATAAAGTTGATTTAACTTGCGTTACAAGCGTTGCGTTTTAAGACATGGTAAATAGCCATGTAGCACCACTCCGATCAAGATCGCAGACTTTACACTCAAAGTTATAGACGATTATGTTCACCTGGGACAGACAATCCAATTGAGTAGGTCTAACTTTGAGAAAGAGGTCAATCGTCGAATCAGAGGCTGGGCTGCGTTCGGGAAGCTGCGCGGTATCTTCTCGTCGAACATACCACAGTGTCTCAAGACGAAAGTCTATGACCAGTGCGTGTTGCTAGTGATGACATATGGCACTGAAACTTGGTCGCTTACAATGGGCCTCATCAGAAGGCTTACAGTCACCCAAAGGGCAATGGAAAAGGCTATGCTCGGAGTTTCCTTGCGTGATCGCATAAGGAATGAAGATATCCACAGGAGAACCAATGTCGCCGACATAGCCCGAAAAAAAAAGTGACAGTGGGCAGGGCACATTGCTCGTAGAACGGATGGTCGATGGGGCCGAAAAGTTTTAGAGTGGCGACCGTGCACCGGAAAACGCAGCGTTGGAAGGCCTCCCGCAAGGTGGATCGATGACCTGGTGAGAGTCGCAAGAATGCGGTGGATGCGAGACGCACAGGATCGGTCGTTGTGGAGACGCTTTGGGGAGGCCTATGTCTAACAGTGGACATCTTTTGGCTGAAATGATGATGATGATGATGAACTTGCGTTAGTCTTATGTAAGTTTTATAGAGGTTCCATCCGATCAAGGCCAGGCTTCAATCGACGGCGAGACGTGTTCCACTCGAGGTTCAAAGGTTAGCAAAATTAATGGGGCTTGTAGAGCCGATGCCTGCTAGGGACTGCAAGAATGTTCGAAGAAGTTACTGGAGTCCCGGAACGCAAAGAATAACTGAAAAAACATGGATGGGTTTTACTCAGTAAAGTCTGACACTCCCTCTCGCTCCAACCAGAGTAGGACTTAATTGATCATTTCCCACTCAAAAAGGGTAGTTTAGGCTTTGTTTTGTAGCTGTGAACTAGTTCTTTAACGATGTATTTTATAGATTAAATCAATAAGTCATCTTCGTCACCATTTCGTCATCACTTTAGACAAAACACGTCCACTTCTGGACAAAGGCTTCTTATAAGTTAATAAGTTACATCGAGTTAAATAAATAAACTATTTTCTATGGGTTATATATTTTTTACCGGGACACCATGGTGGCGCGGCCAGTTGTGCCACCATGGTGTCCGTAAGCTACCAAACTAGACACCTTACAGACACCAGAGTCGCTACACCACACTGAGAGAGTCTCAAGCTGGTCGCGCCGCCTTATTGGTTGCGCAACCACACGGACACCAGGTGAGTAACTCTTTTTAGAGCATCGCGCCGCCATGGTGTCCCGGTGAAATATAGCTCTTACAGTATGCAAGTATGACGCTATGCTGTGCTATGTATCAAGCAGTACTGTACTTAAGTAGATGTCGTAGAATAGAATAAACTTTATTGTAGACAAAAAAGTAACACAACTTATACATAAACTATTCACGTTACTATTTTTTTCTTTACTTTTCTATTTATTGTATTGTGCTTCCTAATGAAAAAAGGTTGCACGTAGTAATCTATGTTTTGTCGTAACAGAGATAGTATAATAATATTCTTTACCTAAAATTATACGAAACATTCAATTTCCCAGGCACATTCCATTCATTACCTTCTTCATTTCATAACACTTCTAAAATCCTCAATAATATTTATAACATGCCCCGACAGGTAGCGGAGTATAACCGCGGGGGAGTTCGGGGGAAACCGCTTGTATGTGCCTGTATGTTCCATAATAGTGAGGGTTTGGGAGACTCTGGGGACCGCGCGTGCTTGTCGACTGTGAGACTGGGGTAATAAGGTTAAGGAGTGAGGATTATCACGTCTTTATAGTTGGGTTTTTAGTTTTAGCTATTGAGCTTTCATTTTTGGTTGGAGTGGGAATGAAATAGTGTCACGTATCATCACGTAGGAGATATGGGGGTCAAGGGGGTCAATTTATTTATCTTTATTTATTTATTTATATATTTATCTATATATGTATGTATTTAGAAATATATAAGTATCTTTATCAGTTGTCTAGTACCCATAACACAAGCTCTGCTTAGCTTGGGACTAGACGGCGTTGTGTGATAGTTGTGGAATATTATTATATTATATTAATGGGCGTTGATCAAAATTGTAGACTCATTATTTATTATCTTTGTAGCTTATGTTAGCGATTTCACCTGCACGGAAATTGACGCGATGTTTGACGAAAAGGCAATGTCAAAAAAGAGAGATAACGCCTAAAAACTCTGTTAGTTACAAAACTTGTTCAAGGAAATATGTGTTTTTTTAAAACCTTAAAAGTTATTGAATAAAATTGTCATCATTCCGAATCTTGATAAAATTTGCAAGGCTTATATGTTACTCTTTTTTGACTTTTTTAATTATGGCGTGTCAAAGTTCATGCAAAATAGCAGATTTTCAGAGGTCTTTACTGGATTAGTTTTACACAGATTTATAAATTGATTTCAATAGGAGCCTAGATAATATCCACAAGATACTGTGTTTCCAAAATAATGAAAAAGGTGTAATAACGTCATAATCGCGTAAAAGCGGTTGTATTAAAAACAGTAAGAAATATATGTCGCGTTGCATATCTCACAGTACTCTGTACACTTTTTTTTTCAAAGAACCGCCTAAAACATATTAATGGCTCAATCAAGAGGTCACGGGGTCGCCGGTGACGTCAGCAGTCCGGTAATTACTTGTAATGAGGCTATCCGGTACATTCACCCGGGTAATACGGTGTTCCGGCAAATCACCCGGGTTTATTGGGCATATCCTTGCGAGAGACGGTATGGCTTTAAGACCTTTTTTGTTCTGTGTCGTAGAGTGGTTATTAAGTGAAAATGGCGTTATAGAAATAACTAGAATGACATGGAAATACATATTAGCTTCAGCCTGTGGCTTAATACGCGTCAACGTCGTACCTACTTTTCTTAGAAAAAGATTGTCATTAATATAGTTAGGTGACTAATACATGGACAAAAGAATTTTATTCATACTAATATTATAAATGTGAAAGTGTGTGTGTCTGTTTGTTTGTCTGTCTTTCACGGCAAAACGGAGCGACGAATTGACGTGATTTTTTAAGTGGAGATAGTTGAAGGGATGGAGAGTCACATAGGCTACTTTTTGTTTCTTTCTAACCCCCCACTCCCCTAAAGTGGGGGGTGGAAGTTTGTTTGGAGAAAGCTGCTATAACGCGGGCGAAGCCGCTGGCAGAATCTAGTATATGTATGAACATAAAAAGAAATAACTAAATTTACATGGAAATACATATTAGCTTCAGCCTGTGACTTAACACGTGTTGAAGTCGTACTTTTCTTAGAAAAAGGATCTCATTAATATAGTTAGGTGATAAAAACACGGACAGAAGAATTTTTAAAGATAAAAAGATAAACGTACATAAAAATATAAGAATTTCGTTCTTTCTTTCTAAATGTAAAGAAAATAGATGATCTCTGCTTTATTTTAAATCATTTTTAACCAGTGCAAGTCGTTGAAATTCTTTCAATTCGTAGAGCCAAACAAAAATATGAACATTTTCATCTTGGTAAGAATCGAAAATGGTATTGTCATTTTGTACTCATGAAAGTAATTACTTTAAAGTCGTTATAGTTCATAAATGAATTGAGATCTATCTATCTGTAATCATTTTGATAATCATTGTAATCACACTAATATTATAAAGGCAAAAGTTTGTGTGTGTGTTTGTTAATTCTTCACGCTTGAACTGCGGAATAGATTTCGATGAAACTTGGTATACGGGTAGACCATGACTTAGAATAATAGCGTTTTTATTCCGGGAGTATGTTCCCTGGGGAAAATTTTCTACTATCACGCGGGCGAAGCTGTTATACATACACCATAGGTACACCAAAGATACTTCGTAGCCCTGCTACGCGCCGTAGCAGCTCGTAGCGATCTACGCACGTCGTAGCAGGTAGCCGGACAGATCGTTTAAACGCTACCATTTTGATGATATGTCAATCCTCGTTTGTCCATAATCATTGATGTAGGACTTCGATGATAATAAAAGGTCTTAAAAAAAGTAGGCCAAACGAAGATTGAAATATCATCAAACTTTAACGTTTAAAACGATCTGACCAGTTTTAATTGGCCATATCATGAAGTGATCAATTTCTAAGATCTGGTTACGACATATGCATGACGATTCCTAAAACATAACAAATATTAAAAGTACTTTCAACTACCTACAAAGTTAATTTCTATGACTAGCCTAACCAGAAATTATTATATTTTTATTTTTTATTGTTGATAGGCTCGGAAAAGCGATGATCAGGGAATTCCACTCCTTAGCTATACGTACAATTAATGTTTACCCTTTGTACGTATTTTCATTTAGAGATAGTTTTCCATGGCAATAATATCTTCATTTCTTCAATCAATTATAATTTTATTTAAACACAGAAAGGCAGTCATCCACGACATTGTCTTTTTTTATTGCTTCACATTTACACAAACGTTCACAACAAAACACATGACCATGTTTTCCTTTACAATGAAACAAGAATATGAAATAAACAAAAAATGTTTATTTACGGAATCGATCCTAATATGACATACGCATCCGTCTACGGAAATGTATCTTTTAAACCTCTGTACCAAGTCATACTTACCTTTGAAAAAATGACACTATTGATCGCGGTTCATCCATCACGCGTCGAGTACGTCAGTTTAACAGCGTCGCCAAAAGAAAGACGGCGATGTATGTTAAACAAAGCGATGTCTTTGTAATATTGTGATAAATATTCTACAAATGTACCCACCGTGATTTTTATCACCGAATTTATTTACATGGGTAACTAAATTACCCCTATTGGGGTAAAGAGAGCCGGGAGAATCGGGTTCGTATAATATGCAAGTATGTTTCATAGAAGCCAATATATATTTATTGTATGTCTCTCTGTGCGTTGTGGTGAAGTGAGTTCGTCGTACGTTTTATAGATACGTAAGAAATATAATAGAATGTATGGAAAGGTTAATCAAGACGTGCGTGGTTGCGTTTTCTTTATGAGAAGAGGTAAAATTAACAACGGAGTACGTTGCATGTTTTTATGAAGTTTCGTTATGATATTTGTGCGTTAGTTTTATGACGAGGAAGTTCGATGTTATCTTAGCATTTCGTGGGATTTGCAAAATAAAATAAACGTAGCCATTTTTACTCAAAGTATGCTCTTTTCTTAGGGTTCCGTACCTCAAAAGGAAAAACGGAACCCTTATCACTTTGTTGTCCGTCTGTCTGCCTGTTTGTCTGTCAAGACCCTTTATCTCGAAGACGCGTGTAGATATGGAGTTGAAATTTAAACCATATCCTCAAATCTGCGGTCCCTTAAAGCTGTAAAAAAAATCAAACTTCTGGGTTTACGAACAAAAAAGATACGGCCGTTTATGTCGCAAAAAACGTATATTTCGACACTCTCGAGGGAATTAAATTCATAGGCCTAGAATCTTGAAATTTGGCATGAAGTAAGGTCACATAGCACAAGTATAGTAAAAAATCTGAAAAATGTAAATTTGTTGTACGTCACAAAAATAACTTTTTTTTGGAAAAATCATAAGTTTTCAGACATTAGTTTGTACAGAACCCTCGGTGCGCGAGTTCGACTCACTATTGCCCGTTTTTTTTAAAGATACATGCATGGTTAAACCTTTTCCCAGGAGCACAATAACATAGGTTATAAAAACAATCAACCAAACTAACGTACACTGCCGTGCAAAAAATGTAGTAGATTTAATATGGATCAGGCATCAGTCAGGTTTATGTACCTTTTTTATCTAAGTTGAGAAATCGTGAAATAATATCACATTCATCGTGCATACAGCTAAGGAGTGGAATTCCCTGCCGGAGTTTGTGCTGCCTGACAGCTACGACATGGATATCTTTAAGTCAAGAGTGAATAGGTTACTTCTAGGCAAGCGTGCTCCATCGTCGGCCACATCATCGCTTACCATCAGGTGAGATAGTGGTCAAGCACAAGGCACATATATACGTAATTGATGACTGGGCCTATTGGTCTAGTTGTTAGTGGCCCTAGACTACTAGTTAGGACCGGAGCTCATGGTTTTGATTCCCGCCCAGGACAAATGTTTGTGTGATGAGCACGATCATTTGTTCTTAATTTAAGTTTGCAATTACTTATTTATTCATGAATCATGGTGTGCCAAATAATTATGTTTTATTTCTTTTTTCTTTCTATTAATACTGAGTTCCACGTCTTCAGGGGAAATTTGTGCTATGTTGATATAATTACTGTTCGAAGTAGTATCACAAGTATTGATTTTATTCACATTTAGCTCAGGAAAACCAGGAAGAAAGACACTGGTATATTACAGGCATGTTTATCAGTTGTCTAGTACTCATAACACAAGCTATGCTTAGGGGACTAGACGGCGTTGTGTGATAGATGTAGAAAAAAAAAACTTCGTCACTCTGGGTGGAGCAAGAAGGGAGTGTCTGACTTTTACTGACTAAAACCCATTTATGTTCCTTCAGTTACCCTTTTCGTTCCAGAGTCACATTAACTCTTTCGAACCACCCCATAGCTCTAACAGGCACCAGCCCTCCACACCGACTTATCTAATAAATATATAAAAATCTTGTATTTGTAAATATATAAAATCTTGTGTTTGTTATCGAATTCCTCCAAAACGACTGGACCGATTTTTATGTTTTTTTTTTTGTGTATAATTGGTAGGTCTGTGAATAAATCATAGGCTATTTTATACCCTCCTGCAACCACTCCCTTTTTAAGGTAATTTATATGGCAGAACAGCGTTTATCGAGTCAGTAAATAAATAAGTTTTACACGTCTTAAACATTCACAGACACATAGAAGGTTCTTTTCACTGCAGAAACCGTTATAATGAAACAAAGAGTTAACAGTCATTCAGAAAGGCGTTTGAAAGGGAAGTGGGCGCGAACGAGGAATGTAAAATTATTTCCCCGATACACGAGGTAAACACAAGTTGTTATCGTTCGTTAGTCTTACATTATCGAGACGTGGACTGTAATTGGTGGGCTGAATACACCCCAGCGGTGTTTACAGCGTACGATTACCAGAGGGATGATAGTTTGGATATACGATTTTTGAGCTATGAAGAAATTATGTATATATATAAAAGGAGAAACTGACTGATTGCCATATCAACGCACAGCGAAAACTACTGGGAATAGGATCGTGAAATTTTACGCAAGTTTTCCTTTTATGATATAGGCGAGCACTAAGAGAGGATTTTCCAAAATTCATCCCCTAAGGGAATGAAACAATGCAATGTTGCATCACTGCTTACAATCAGGTGGGATCGCAGTTAAGTGTTGGTTTATATCAATTAAAAAAACGAGGTTCCAAAGTTTGTATGGAACACGCGGGCAAGGCTGCTGGCGGAAGCTAGTTAGGTATAATATTCTTATTCATTATTCAATGTTTGTGCATGAAAGCAAAGTCAATCAAATTATTTCCGAGCGATATAGCAACACATTTTGTTCAAAACGCACGATGTAATCAACCAATCAAAGCATTTATTTCAAGTAAACTATTAACAGGTTTTTTTTTGAATTGTCAAGAAGTAGTCTATCAGAAAAATTATACTAATTGCACATTCCAAACTGTAGATCTCTATGGAGAAGAAAGTCCAAGAAACTCCATGGATACTCTTTTAAATCATGTTTTAGATTTCTGTGAAACTCGTTTATGAGATTCGAGACCGGACATAATAAAATTTTAGATTTACAGAAGGAATCTGTTTCACCTAACAAAACAAAATTGTAAACTAAATAAAAACTCATAAAATCTGTCTTTTGAATTAAAGACTGTTCCTGCCTGTCCTGAAAATGAAATAGAAAATCTTTAATCTGGTAAGTGACAAAAAATCGGATCGCAATCGTGTCGTACCCTCTAAAGCGTCCCTTCCACACGACTCCCTCTTTTACAGGAGCTCGTTAAGACACATTCATGTTTGCCATCGTAACGGATATTTTAGTCATCCACCATCCACCATCCGCCATCCACCGCCGATGGTTGCTCGGCAATCGTTACGTTTATTTATAATAACTTTGTTTGTGTATCACTCGATGTTGAGAATTGCCCGTAATTCTGCCAAATTTATTAGGCTTGTCACTTACGAAGGCACTGATCACCCTAATGACAGCGACTGGTAAATTTCTCTAAGTTAGTTTAATAGATTATTTTGGTGTTACATTACTCTGAATAATACTGAAATAAACTCAGGGATCACATTCCCTTTTTAACAAAGTAACTATATATAATACCATTTATCTATACAACTTAAATACTATAGGTATTATAAACTTTATTTTAATTTTTAGTATTTTTTGTTATATCAGTAACAGAAATACATTAGCTGTGTTAATTTAAATATCACGGTTCATGAGATACAGCCTGGTGACAGACAGACGGACAGTGGAGTTTTACTTATCCCCGAAAGGGACCCCTTTTTTACCCTTTGGATATGGAATCCTAAAAGTGAATCACGAAAATTCTAAAATACAAGCCATTTTTATTGACATTACATGAACAATTAAAATTGTTAAATATATAAGGACACGTTCGGACTATCGGCGACAAAGATTTGTAAATACACTTAGAAATAAGTTTAAATACTTGTGTACTTACTCTTTTGTTGACTGAACATATTTATGTTATGGTGTAAGCGCACTGCGTTTTCCCAGGGGTGTCGTAAGAACTGAATAAGGGTTGATGGTGGTCAGCTAACATTAATAACATCACGTTTCTTTAAAATTCATATACACATACACACACACACAGTAAAATTGTAATGATAAAAAAAACACAGCATTCAATTCTTACATCACACTAATATTATAAATGAGAAAATTTGTAACTATTTGTGTATCTTTGTTACTCCTTCAAGCTCGAACAGCTGAACGAGTTTGGATGTAATTCGGCACATGGATAGACCATGTCCAGGAATAGCACATAGGGTAGGACTTTTTATAGAGTATGTTACCTTAGGACAATTTTCTACTTTCACACAGGCAAAGTCGTAGGCAGCTAGTACAATGATAAATAATAGAAAAAAAATAAACAAACTTATTCCTATAAAATGTGATGTTAAATATTTAATGATACTATTTTTTATAATATTTAATGATATATAAAATATATATATATATATATATTGTGTAGAGTCTGCTAAGTTCCTTGGGAGCCGAAACAGTGTACTGAGAATGATAGGAGACAGGTATGATACTGCACTGCTGGGCAGGTTTACGGACCTGCATGTTATGGGGTCTCTCTGGGCCTACTGAGTTGGACGGTAGCTAAACTTATTTATTCTAAATTTTTTGACATGCATTTAAATTTTAATAATTTTTGATTTTTAATTTATTTATTGTGTTTTTAATTTATGATTTGATTTTATTTATCGTGATTTTAAGTTATGATTTGATTTTATTTCTTGTGATTTTAATTTATGATTTGATTTTATTTATTGTGATTTTAATTTATGATTTGATTTTATTTATTTATTGTGAATCATATCTTGAATTTAATTTCATCCAGTGTTTTTAAATTATGTACTAGCTATGGACTACTGTCTGATAATAAATGATTTTTATTTTATATTATTATTTTTAAAAAAGACAACACTGTGGTAGGTAAAATTGATGCCAGTTTATACTGCCATACTATGACGTACTATAAGTCTTTATTTTTATAGAAATGTTGGTTTATTTCTATAAAAAATAAGGCTTATAGTAATACCTATTAATTAGAAATTATGAATCAGTTAATGAAACATAATATTATTGTAATAAAGATTGAAATTGTATTAAACTAATAATAAGTGATTAATATTTAATATATAATTGTTGGATATGGTAGAATAAAGACTATTTTTATGTAATGTTACTAGCGACTTATTCTCTAAATATTAACACTAAAATAGATATACAGATAATGTCTCAGTGTGCAAAACGCCTTATTATAGTCGTCTTTATAAATTACAAATAATGTTCAGTTCAATGTTATTTCAGTGGCTCCAGTTTTATTGATACCGGGATATATATTTATATTGATGACGTCTAAGGGTAGTTTCTGGTCGGAAAGTGGGGAACTATTGAGAATCGTCGAGGGCATTGGAAGTCGACAGGAGGCGATCGAGGGATGTGAGTGGGATAGGGTTAGTAAGCAAGGGGGGTGTGTATTAAACCGCACGTCATTATAATTTCTTCGATAGTGAAATCAATACAACTGATTACATCATTATTATTATACACCAATATTTTTTAATTAGTACAAATAAATGGGGCTCTATCCCTACCATTAACTGATCATAATTTTGTAGTCAAAAGTAAAAAAAAACTAAATCCCAAAATTGTCAACGAAAGTTGGTCATAATTGATTAAATCATTCATAACAATTCCTACTAGAAAATACAACGCGAACAACTTTGCTGCTTATGAATATTATTTATTGAGACTTTACTTAAATAATAACAAGACCTTTCCTAATAAGTCTTTTAAGTATTTGTACTAATGAAAAGTTAGTGGTGTATATTTTATTGTAAACCTTAAATAAACACAGAACAAACATTTATAAAAACAAGCGTAGAATAGCCAAATTTTTATAAAGGTATTTTCTTATTACTAAAAGAAAAAATAACACGTGAAAGAAAAAAAAAAAAGAACGGACGTTTGTATCGTCAGCTTCTGATAATTTTTTTTTTTCTCCATGTAATTTTTCACCGCTATAATCTCCAAACTTATCAATCGTCATCATCGTCATCATTTTAGCCTAAAGACACTGTTGGACATAGGCCTCCCCCAAGTGCCGTCACAACGAACGGTTCTGTACGTCTCGCATCCATCGGATTCCCGCGACCATCACCTGGTCATCGGTCCAACTTGTGGGAGGCCTTCCAACGCTGCGTCTTCTTAGACGCGGTCACCACTCCAGAACCATTCTGCACCAACGACTTCAGCGAGTAATGTGCCCTGCCCACTGCCACTTAATTTTCGCGATTCTCAACTTTAAAATAACTTTTCAATAACCCAAACAAAATTATTGACGTACCTACTTAAAAAACAATAGCATCACTAATCTAAAGCGACACAGTTTCCGCCCAATTTGAGTGCTTACCCGACACCAACCTGGGTGGGTTCGAAACACATTTCTTAACCACAAACCAAAACTTACTGATCCTTGGAACTAAACCCTTCTTTCTTTAAATTTCCAGACTGGACAGCTTAACTTATACTGGTTCGTTGTATTAGGAAAGCGACTCACGTACGGCATTCCGCTCTGATCTCACGTGCTTTCGAAATTGGCGAGTCGAACGGAAATGTTCGCGTAAGTCTGTCGTATGTACGACGCCTAAAATTTTTATACAAATTCTTTGAGGATTTTTTTTGGTGTTTTGAAAAGGTAAGTAGTTATTATGGTGTTTATTTTTAGGTAATTTGAACGTGTTCAGTATGTACAAGTACATGTAAGACTTGCATGGAATCTGGTGCTATAACAAATTTTTGAGAGCGTGCTGCTCTGATTCTTAGAAAAACTTTTTTGTGAATAACACCCGATTCCCTAGTATATACTGAACGCAAGTCTCATTTCAACCAATCACTACTGCTAGTGCGTGATTGACAATTTGTCACATTCATGTTGCGATAATTTCCTTTCTAGACATCAGTCCTAGGCTAAGTGTTATTTTTACATACCAGTAATCTCAGTCTAAAGAAAGCTGCTACAGGAAACGCCCTGGGCGTCGGGAGTCGCGAGGCGATCCCTAGCAGTAGGTAGCTGGATGTTCGGCCGGTTACCAGAGGGCTGGACTGAACCGAGGACTGAGCTCGAGTCATCGACGGCGCGTAGTGTTCCACGCGTGCCTCAAAGAGATGACAGCCAAACCGTAGGGGCTCAGGGCTGCAGGGCCGATGCCCGCTACAGCCACGGCGAATTTCTGGAAAGGAAACCCTATAGGGTGACTGGTAATTAGTGACCGATACTTAAACACGTGATTGTACTCATGATTACAAACAACTTTCCCAAAGAAACTTTTTTATATACTCACTAGTTTGTAGGTACATTCACTGATTAGGTTCGTAGACCACTATGGGATTAACAGCTGTTTTATTATTGTGATAAAACTAATGAGAATATAAAAAAGTTGTGTGTTAAAAGTTGTTTGTTATCCTGAGTACAATCATGTGTTTAAGTATCGGTCACTAATTACCAGTCACCCTATATAACACATACGGCAACTGAAGGACACAGGTGTACTAGACATTAAAAGTCTGACACACCCTTTACCCTTGAGCGGAAGAAGCCGTTGGATGATTTCCTACATAAAAAAAAAGAAAACTGTTCGAATACAACATAATCTGTGAAAACGAATGCCTCTTTTTTCGCTTTAATTTCAATAAACTGCATGTTTCAGCGGCCGCACGTGAATGCAGTCCGTTTATTTAACAGTACTCCCATTCAGCACAGTCGGGTAAAAAGTAACCCTCTTTTTAAATCACGAGTAAGCCGACCGCTTCACAGCCGCTTTACAGATTTTTCAGCGGCTTAGGGATCGCTGGATGGCACTTTGAATCGCTTTTAAAAACTTTTTATTGAATTAAAATGCAAAGTTGACGGCACTTTTTCATTTTATAAACTTAACAGAAAGGGTCATATTTTATAGTGTTTTTCGGCCATGCAACGATATTTCACTGAAAACCAGTTACGTGAATACCTAACTGCCAAGAATAGTTTTTCATGATCTTCATTTCAGCCGAAAGACGTCCACTGCTTGGACGACGACACTTGTTGGAGGCCTATCCTCCACCAAGTGTCGCCACGACGACAGGTCCTGTGTGTCTCAAATCTAATAGATTCCTGAATCCCTCACCAGGACATCAGTCCACCTTGTGGACCTTGAGGACAAAAATACTTATCTGTACATAAAGGTTCCACCTGCACGTACAGTTAAGAAAAATAAAGTAAGTATTATATTTTATATATCTACACTTCTACACTAATATTATAAAGAGGTAAAGTTTATTTTTTATTATTATTTTGTAGGAGGTAATCTCTGGAAGTACTAGTCCGATTGCGAAAATTTTTTCACCGTTGGAAAGCTGCTTTATTCCCGAGTGACATAGGCTATATTTTATATACGCGGGTGAAGCCACAGACAAAATCTAGTAATAAATAAGGAAAATACTATATTTGCTTTCGGATGTTGGTATCTATAATAAAAACAGTTTTGATTATAAACCAAATATCATTATTATCATGCAGATACGTGCAACGCGGCGTATCTTTTGTTCTCTATTCGCTTTCCTGTTAAGTTACAAAAGCATACAAATTATTTCTCCATTCTCCTGAGCGTAGTATTTTAAATGTATAATTGTTTATTTCCGTACGGAACCCTGAATTGTATTACGGAAGTTACCTACATAAGTAAACTTGTGAAAATGTATTGTGCTCAGAATTATTATGTTAAGTATTATTCCAAGCCAGGAAACATCGAAACGCGACAGAAAAAAGCCAGCGTCAGGCAACTGCTACGTAGTTGTCTGGCATTATGCTGAACTGGACCTATTTGGCGTAGCCATGAGACATATTCCTACTGTTAATTTTTATTTCTTCTTATTTTTTTATGTTTAATTTTAGTTTGTAATCAATTATTTGTTAATTAATGTATCATGGTGTTTTCTTTCTTTTAAAAACTATTTAATGAAACTTTAAAAATATATATTTTTATTCAATTGTTATTTTTGTAGTCTGGTTTTCATAACATGCCATAAAAAGATTTGAAATGTTCCCACTGATGGTGATAATTAATGGCCGATAATCTACCACGCGGGCCCAGTGTGAGGTAATGTATGCCACGTGTCTACGAATTCTTTTGTTCTAGTACATGACTGTTTGCTTACGATAGTCAGCAATGATGAAATAAATTAGACAAAGAACGCGCACTTGTGGTTCTCTCCTATCACCTATATCTCGTAAGCAACGGTCCCGGTACCACTGGGCTATCATCACTGCTCATTATTTGGTTTGGTTTCTATTTACTCTATGACTGGCGATACCAATACCCGAGGTTGGGTCCTGTACTGCCAGTCGTTCTTGACTAATCATATTTTATTAGCTTTTTCCAACAGCTTAACTCTCCTAGCCTATTTAACAAAAACTGTTTATTTTACAGGAATCAAAACTAGCCTATGATATCGCTGGATATTTTTTTAGGTACAGTTAAGGCGTATAGTCCCTTGAACATCTGGCCGGAATTAAATGCACGCATACTCGTACCGACGCCTACACGGCAGTACGAGTATCTGTGCATTTAATTCTGGCCAGCCCCGCTGACTTTTAAATCCATTTTCTTTGCGAAATATTGATTGATTAACATGTGCTATGTACATTCTGAAGAACACTTAACCAGGTATTTTTTTGTATGAACATATTTTTATAGATCAAAGCCGTTTGAAAGGTAGGGAAAACAAGCGAAAATATAACATATTGTAAATTTTTTTTTGGCAATAGTAAACACTATTGCCAAAAAAAAGGTAGCCTTATAAAAAAATCATAAGTTGATAATGTTATACATAAATCTATATTAATCATATTTTTTTTTCAAACCTGTTGACTAGCCGTTAAGTCAATGTTTTATAGCACTGATCGGGAGTTAGGGCCTTAAGCCCACCTTAATTGAGTTCAACGGGTACCGGAGCTAGAGTTCAGTCATTCCTGGATATTGTGTATTTCTTGTGACATTAGTTTAGACTTAACAGGCCTTTGATATTAGGCCTTTTTTATTTGACTGCATGGTTGGCGCAATGTTTGAGCTATAGGTTGCTGCGCTGTATGTCGCGAGTTCAATTTTTGCAAGGAATATATATTTGTATGACCTATAAGTAGCTGTTGCCGGGCCTTTGTGTCCTGTGTTTAAATGAATGGGAACGCACCCACGATAAATAAATTTAGTGAGGGCCAGTTTTTAACACTAATATTATAATGTTAATATAATTTTTTTTTTTGACATAATAAATTTAAACTTTATTTAATTTGACTTTTAATTTATTATAATCATTATGTACCACTTGACTTTTTGTATTCTTATTAATACTTTTGAAAGTTTATTTGGATTGACTTTTATCAATGTATTACTATTATTTCAAAGACATGATCATAATATCATATGATATTTTGTTATACATTTGCATGCGAACATAAGCTGAATATGGTGAAACTGTACCTGTGCAAATATCTTTGTAAACCCATGTTATGCAAATAAAATAATTGATTGATTGATTGAATGGTGAAAGTTTGTACGTTTGTGACTCCTTCACACTCAAACGACTGAACGGATTTCGATGAAACTTACACAGGTAGACCATGTCGTGAAATAGCACATAGGATATTTCTTATCCATAGGAGTATATTCCTTTGTGATATTTTCAGGGTTCGTTTGTCCGTCAAAAAACCGACCCTTTGTCCCGGAAACGCGTGGAGGTATCGAGGTGAAATTAAAACCGTATACTCAAGTCTGCGGTCCCTTGAAGCTGTGAAAAACGAATCAAATTTCTGAGTAAACGAAAAAAAAATACGGTCGCAAAAAAAGTATATTTCGACATAGCACAATTAAGTATAGGAAAAATCTGAAAACTGTTTATTTATAGTTAAGTACTTCACAATAAAAGAAAAACTTTTTTTACGATTCGGATAAATCTTTGTAACTCAAATCGGGAAACAAACTGTTTTTATAGGTAAAATTTTACGGAGTCCTCAGTGCGCGAGTCCGACTCGCACTTGCCCGGTTTTTTTATTATCACGCGGGTGAAGCCACTGGCAGCAGCTAGTCTTCATCATCGTTATCATCATATCAGCCGAAACACGTCCAATGTTGGACATAGGCCTCCACCAAGCGTCACCGCAACGAATAGTCCTGTACGTCTCGCATCCATTGGATGTGAAAATAAAAGTATAGTAAGTCTTTAAATTTTTAACTGCAAGAGCAGCCTGTATTTCTAAACCTAAAATAAACTCCAGATTTATCAGCCCCTCGCACATCTCAATCAACAAACAAGCAAAGCGTTCCCAAAAACCCCTGAAAAATGTTCGAACGCATATTTTTTCTAAAAACTCCCACTAAACTAGACAGAGTGGGTGTACTTTATGAAATATTGCAGTTTTCGGCTTATACAGTCGTTCGATATTTTCAGCGGCTAGTTCGAGCCGGCCGGCTATCTACGGCTATAGATAGGCATTGTTATATCCCCATGAGTTATGATCATCCGGCCAGAGAGATAGTTATAATGAATTTTGCGGGGATATAGCTCAGTGGATTTTTGTTAGAGGTTGATTTAGATCTTAAACAATGGACGAGGATTGAGGGGGATTTATATGGAATGTGGTTAAGCAACAGTTTGTTATGAATGTATACCTATAAGTTTTATGAATATGGCTACTTAGATATTGTAAAGTACAAGAAGAAATCAAATAAGGTGAACGCGTGTAATTTCTTTGACGAATCAAAAAATTTTTTGATTACTTGTTGTTCCATTAACATTATAAAGACGAAAGTTTGTAAGATAATTTTTATTCCGGAAATAGGTTGCCTTGGGATAATTTTCTGTTAGCTAATAGTCTCACCATCAATGATTGCATCACTACTTACCATCAGGTGGGATCGCAGTCAAGCATTGGAATATATCAATAAAAAAAAAATTATAAGACAACAAAAGTTTGTGAGTGTATATGTTTATTACTTCTTCACGTTCGAACGGCTGAACGGATTTGGATGAAATTTTGCACACAGATAGACCATGTGCTGGAACAGCACATAGGATACTTTATGGTATACATAAGATACTTTATAGTATACATTGGATACCTTATAGCATACATAGGATACTTTATAGTATACATTGGATACCTTATAGTATGCATAGGATACTTTATAGTATACATTGGATACCTTATAGTATGCATAGGATACTTTATAGTATACATTGGATACCTTATAGTATGCATCGGATACTTTATAGTATACATAGGATACCTTATAGTATGCATCGGATACTTTATAGTATACATAGGATACCTTATAGTACGCATCGGATTCTTTATAGTATACATAGAGTACATACTCTTGGGCTAAAAAGTATCCTATTGTTTCCCGAGGGAACATTCCCTCCAATATTGTTTTTATTTTTATGGCAGCAGCTAGTAATAGATAAAGGCTACTATTACTTGACAAAATAATCACATTATTGTGAATAAGTTACTGATTTAATTTATAACACAAGAAGTAAAAAGTGTTTAATGAATACAACTGTCATCATTTGTTTACGTATAGAATACCTACAACATTTTAATCAAGTGTATGTTGTTAAATAACATGTACAAAGCTCAAACACAAACAAACAAACATCAAATAAACACCAAGCGACACAATTATAGTACAAAACGAAAATTAATACAAAATCAAAATCAATACGGCTTTTAACTCAAATTAAAACCATATCCACGTTTAATGAATTAATTTGAAAGGCAAGCAGAATAAAAAATCATTTTACACTAGGTATATTATTTCCAATATCTGGTGTACAATCGAACCAATAATTTCACATTGCGACAGAACAAAACGTTGTATTTAACGGCTGCCATTGTGGGGAGGGTTGTTTACTTGTAATTAAATTTGAAAATCATCGGAAACGTATTAATTGTTAAGCTGGGGCCAGGAAACTAGCGGGCATGGGTACGTGACGAGCGTAGGCGATGGTGGCACATAAAATCGATTAAATTTCTAAAGTTTAATAATATTTAAATGCGAATTTACTTTATTGACTCAAAGGTTTCAAATCCAAATTATTATGAACCAAGTGTATTGTTTCCCCAGCCGCCTTGATCCCGATCCCTATTTCCGGCCACCATAGGCGCGGGCTCTCGGACGGTGAGCAATGGGTAGCTCGCCATCCAAACGTCCAGACCGAGCCCAAGTCGTCTTGAGGCGCGCGCCTCATGGAGATGTCAGCAAAACGTGGAACACTATGCGCCGAAACCTACTGGGGCCAAGGGTCTGCTTCTGAAACGAAGACTCGTCAACAAAGGGACAGGAGTGGGTTTTTAGTCAGTGAAAGTCTGACACACCGTCGCGCTCCACCCAAGAGCGGGGGATGTCATTGGATGATTTTCCCACTGAAAAAAAAGTGTAGGGTTTGGAAATGTTACAAATAGATTGGTTTGATGGAAGAAAACTCATTATCGAGTTAAACTCGCCTTTGTACATGCATTATCAAATCACTGTGCACTGTAATGTGTTTTTGTGTACAATAAAGAATTTAATTTGCTTTACGTTTTGATTCTAAGCCAGTCTACGCCATCCTCTCACACTTATTAATATTGTACTATGAAATATTTCAGAATAAACCATTTTTTTTAAAAGAGTATCCCTGTTGGAATCGTACGCTAGGTGTATCTGGCAGATGTAGTTAGCAAAAGTCTAACGTTCTCATTCAAGAATCAATGTGACGGCGTACTTACATAAAAAAAGTCTGTTCTTGTATCGTTATCACCTTGCGCCTGCCTTAAGTAAGTATGTTTATTGATTCTACATTAACGATATATTTTTTTCCACATTCCCATCTGTCTATCTAAATCTTTTAAAAAGATTAAGTAAAAACAAACTTTTGAAAATCTTAGTCATTATATCTTATTATTTCCCGCTGCATTCATGGCCCACAGTCGTCCTGATGCTCTTCATTAAGTCAACGAGCCACTTTGATGTGACAACCTGATAAATTAGCTCTCAGTTCTTTTTCCCTGTATCATGGTCGTGTGGAAATCTAAAGACTAGGAGTGTTTCATTGAGATTTACGCCCAAGGTATAGGATAAAAAAAAACAATTGTAATCTCAAGCATATATTTATAATCGCTAGTATTATAAATATATGTTTGAGATGAATGAGAACAAGAAAAATAAAAACACAACTAATTAAAACTATATTACACTAGAAGCAATAAGTCCTCACTAAAAATAAAAATAGGGCACAAGCGAGTCGGACTCGTGCACTGAGCACAAACTTACCAATGAAAACAGTTCGATTTTCGAATTGAGTTACGAACATTTTTCCGAATTGTAATTTTTTTTTTTGTGACTCAACTACAAATTTACAGTTTTCAGATTTATTCCTTTATCCTCTATGACTTTGCTTTATGCCAAATTTCAGGATTCTGGGTCAACGGAAAGTACCCTATGAATTTTTGATTCCTTTTGTACGTTTTTTGCGACATAAACGGGCGTATCTTTCTTTCCGTTAACTTAGAAGTTTGATTTTTTCTCAGCTTCAAGGGACCACAGACTTGAGTAAGAAAGAAAGAAAGAGTTTATTTACGTCAAATATGGCGAGAGTATTCGGTTTTAATTTCAACTCGATGCCCCCACGCGTTTCTGAGATAAATGGTCTTGACAGACAGACAGACAGACAGACGGACCGACAACAAAGTGATCTTATAAGGGAACCTTAAATTAGCGTTAATTATAAAATAAATAAAATTATAAATAAATAAGTGTTTTAAAACGCCTTTAGACCCCCGCTGGCTCAGTGGCCTGCCGTAGTCCCGATGATACTCATTAAGGCAATGAGTTCAGTCTGATGTGACGCCCAGATAAATTGGTTCTTACTTCACTTTCTACTGTTATGGCTATTAGGGACTTGTGACTATATCACTAATGGTCAAGTTTGTTTGTTATTGGAGAATTTTTTCTCAACCCACAATAATTCTTCGTATTACAATTATTGTTTTTACAGATACTTCTTCTAGACTTTTTTCGAGAATTTTACAAACAAATCAAATTCAATTCTTTCACCTTTTAGATTTATTTTTTTTATAAATATTTTTTCTCTATTTCTTTCTTTGAAATATTAGCTATATAATATAATTTTATATCTATGTATATATAGTCTAATATATATTTTTAAA
Source organism: Mythimna pallens (assembly GCA_961205895.1). Taxonomy (NCBI): domain Eukaryota; kingdom Metazoa; phylum Arthropoda; class Insecta; order Lepidoptera; family Noctuidae; genus Mythimna; species Mythimna pallens. Next base: position 22,709,190 of record OY540842.1, on the reverse strand, counting down.
TTTAATTAAATTTAATTTGCAGTGCACCGCAGTCTACCCCTATTTTCATGTTAAGTTCTTACAGTCCTTCCTGGTAGATATCGCAGTTAGCGATAAGACCGCCATTGTACCCATAGATTAAGTTAGTTTGAAAGTTTTTGTTACTATTTTGGTGTACAATAAGGTTTTTTTTCTATTCTATTCTTAAACACAATTATACATCTACCGTAGGCGTGATGACAAGCAATGGGTAGCTCTTCGTCCGACCGTCTGTTAACCCCAGCCCGAATCGTCGACGGCACGTAGTGTTCCACGAGTGCGTCAAAGACATGTCACCAAACCCGTGGGGTCCTGTAGGACCGAAGCCTACCCCGAAATCCGTAGTTCTGGAATGTAAGGGGCAAAAAAGGAATATAGGTGTGGTTTTAGTCAGTAAAAGTCTGACACAGCCTCTCGCTCTGCTCTCGAGCGCGAGAAGTTAGTATATGTTTTCCGACCTTTAAAAAAAAACCATAATAATACATAACTAGCTGACCCGGCGAACTTCGTACCGCCTAATAGTAAGGATAACGCCGTCCACTGGCATTGCCAGAACAGCATAATTCATTTTAAAATTACATTTTAATTTTAATTTTTTTATTTATCTCATACATTTTTAACAATCGTTTTACATATTTTTAGCTCGCCAAAGTTTATAGTTTGATGGCGAGAAATGCTCGTTTTACAATTATTTCTATGACATCATAAAAAAGTAAAAATAATATGAGAGGCTTTGCTGTCTTGGCTGGATGTGTACAATATACCATATGAACTTAATACTTAATTTATGATTTTTTTATATACATATATTGTTATAAAATATATATAATATGTATTTTTTTTCCTCTTTGAGGAATCTATTTCTCGACAACGGTAGATCCGGTGGGTCATTCTAGTCCGAGGCCCATTCCTTATGTAGTAAGCAATGAGTCTCCAACCAAAACACCCTTTGCAGTGCCGCCGTTCGCGAGCGACAGATTCCTTAGTCTCGACTTAATGACACCTTTACTCAACTTAGGGTTATTTCTTAGAATGTCTATTTTAATAAAAACCCGTGACACTAAATACTTTGAAGTTCTTTTTCCACAGTAGTTTGTTACTTTTGGCTGAACAAGTTTAAAAAAAAAAAAAAAATTAAAGATGGCGTTGTATTTTAATTTTATTTTCCATATTTTCTCGCCGTTTAAACCTTCCCTGGACTATAACGAATCTTTTAAGACTGAAATTAACCAAATCGATCCAGCCGTTCTCGAGTTTTAGCGAGACTAACGAACAGCTATTCATTTTTTTATATATAGATATGCCCGTATTTTGTAAGCTTTAGGCCATAAAAAAAAATCAGTCAGCAGAATATTTTCGGTTTCATTCTGCCCAAACATTATTTTCCTTTTTCCTCGATATCTCCCATACCATCGATATTACAGCCAGGTACAGCCACAGTACAACGTTTCGTCCTTCAAATAATATTTTTGCCCCAGCAACGTAAACCGCTGTGTGTATCGATATCAGACCTCTTCAAAAAAATATTGCGCTGCATCCGAAAATGTTTCAAGTGAAATTACATCACCGGCACTCGGCGACCGAATATTGTTAAAGAACATGTTTGTTTCCAAGTGGCAGAATCATCAAACAGGGTACATTGCTCGCAGAACAGATGGTCGATGGGGACGAAAGGTTCTGGAATGGCGACCACGTACCGGAAAACGCAGCGATGGAAGGCCCCACAAGGTGGACCGATGATCTGCTGAGGGTCGCGGGAATCCGATGAATGCGAGACGCACAGGACCGGTCATTGTGGCGACATTTGGGGGAGGCCTATGTCCAACAGTGGACGTCTTTCGGCTGAAATGATGATGATGTGATGATGTTTGTTTTCAACGCATGCATAGGCAAGAATGGGCACGTCACAATCGCGGTGGGTTTTCTCCTCTTTGAGGAGTGGCTACAGAGGCACCACTTTTCGCCTGACACAGGTCTTCACCGAACATGGCCAGTTCGGTAAGTTCCTGTTTCAGATTCGGGCGGAAAAAACACCCGGGTGTCGATATTGTGCGTATCGCCCGGAGAACATAGTGGAGCATACACACACATGGTGGAAGTCTGCGCAGGTTGAGTGGAGCACCGACGTGTCCTCGTGGTGGCGGTCCGGAACAGTAGGATTGAGAAGCTACTTCAGTCGCCACCAAACGGGCTGCCGCGAGCGCTGGGAGTCGCATTGGGAGCGTTTTTGGGCCACCACAGGAGCAGGCTTACAGATAACGAGTAATGGGTAGCTCTCAAAAGAGAGAATGAGAATAATAACTGGAGAAACACAGGTTTTAGTTAATAGAAAACTGACGATCTCTCACTCGTTTCTGTCCAGTTGTGGGCGCCGTTGGAAGAAATGATTTTGTTGATTTTTACTGTCATGTGTGTTATTGGATGCTAGCTTATGCAATCTATATTTGTGTACAAATTAGTTTCAATAACATTCAACTGCCTCTGTCCATTGTAAGAGCAGTAGTGGCCGAGTGGTAACGGCCTCGACTTACGAGTAGGTTGCGGGTTCAAACCCAGCCAGGCGCATTACTTTGTTCAGATTATTTCATCACAACTGCTCTAAAAACGGTGAAGGAAAACATCGTGAGGAAGCATGTTCTAGAACCAAAAATTCGATGACATGTGACATCTACCAACCCACACTGGGCCCATGTGGTGGATTACGGCCCATTCCTTCTCCTAGAGAGGAGGCCTGAGTCCCAGTAGTGGTAACATTATAAGGCCGATTATGCTATGCTATATGCCTTTGTCCATAAACAGAGGCAGTATGCAGCTAGTAGTGGGGTCCATCACCGGACCCTGCTCACTGATCAAACACCTCCACACAATAGTTAGACCCCATGACATCCCCATGTCCCCTGTGCAGAGCATGATTGAATAAGAAGAAGACAATTGCACATGTGCTTCTTGATTGCACAGATGGCACTGATACACGTTTGTGAACCCTAGGATCCCAGGATTCCCTTACAGACGCCCTGAAGAACTTGGGAGGCCTAATTTGTTTTTGAAGAGAAGGCTGGATGGATTAAGCCTGCCAAATGATGACTGCCATGGCCCACGCACAATGGTCCATTAAAGATTTAGTGCAAAAACTAAACTTTCATACATAGACTGTTATAATTTAGTTCCCAATCTTCCCACAGATCAATACAAACAGTACATTACCGAGTAGGCAGGCACTTTAGCTCTATACCATAGCGTCATTATCAAATAATAGCAATCGGTTCCGCCAGGCATAGTCGTTGATCTACAAAATGATCGCGCGCTGACATTTCAATAGCGCCCATTAAACTGACTCGGGAATCGAATTTGTGACCGAGTGGAGCATTAATACTGTATTAATGATGATGACTGAGGAATTAACTAGCTATATTTAGATACTTCATTATATTTCGATATTCGTAGGTAGGTAAGGAAGTAATTAACTTGTGATTACAGTCCTAATGGTATATCATCACCACACGTCGTGTATTTGATGGGTGATATGCACTAGCTTCTGACGTTTTATAAGTGCCCATGTTGGCCTATGTGAAATAAAAACTTTTGACTTTGACATGAGTTTGACTTGACTTTGACTTTGACTTTGACTTTGACTTTTACTTTTTATTTTGACTTTGATGAATTTTTAAAGTCCTCCCTAAGACCGCCTAACCCTTGATACTACACCAATACAACCGCTCTTACGTGTATAATATGATTACAAATCTTTCTCTAGATATTTTAGATACACAGATATCTTGTAGTTATTATCTTGGTTTCTATAGAAATTAAAACATAAATTTATGTAAAACTACTTTAGTTTAAAATCTTACGTGATTATATTTATTATTATATATTATTATATAAATAAAAAAAACCGGCCAAGTGCGAGTCGGACTCGTGTACGAAGGGTACCGTATCGTTTGTAGTAAAAAATAGGATTTTAATATTTATTTTATTGTTTTTAGCAACATAAATATATCATCTGTGAAAAATTTCAACTGTCTAGCAATTCCGGTTCATAACATACAGCCTGGTTATATACAGACGGATAGCAGAGTGTAAGCAATAGGGTCCGTTTTTGCCTTTTAGGCATGAACCTTAAAAAGTAAAGAAAACATAATTATTTACAAAAATCGAGAACATTTGATCGAGATTATGAACTACGAATTTTTCCCAAAAACTTTTAATAAGGTGTTTAGAAAAACACGTATTTCTTAGTACAAGATTTGTTAAATATTCGAGTGAGTGACGACAGTTATATCTAAGTTTGGATCCAAATGTTAATAGGGCGTCTACGTTGTAAATGTTATGTTTACCCGTGATTAGCATATACTCGTTTTAAAATATTACCTAAGATTTTGTGTGAGTATGTGTACACGACATTAGTTTTAGTATATGCGAAACCCGAAACACGTGTCTAGTATTTTTATGTAAGGAACCTATGTACAAAGTTTCATAACTTTATCATGAAAAATCACAAAGTTATAAGCTTGTTATGTTACCTGGTTGTCCGCATAAATCCGGGTAATCCGGGCGACTGAGGGGTTGTTTTGCTTCCGCACCCAGCTGTGCACTGGCTCCAAATGCCCGCTATGACCTGCCGGGACCTGTGTTGTACTTAGTAATTTGAAGACGGGTTGGTTTTAGAATGCAAAGGGTAACTGAGGGAACATGAGGTGGTTTTAGTCACGAAGTCTTACACTCTTTCTCACTCCACAAAAAGAAATTCAAATTCAAATTCATCACTAAATCTATGAGCCAAACTTCTTACTAAATCAATATGTACTTTCATCAACACACCAACTAAATCACGTGAAGGAACGGACTTCTTCACGCCACAGTCGCCGGGATCCCGACCCTTATTTCCAGTCACCGTAGGCGTATGCTTGCGGACGGCGAGCAATGGGCAGCTGGAACAGCAGCTGATGGCTGGCTGATGGAATGAACATAGGACTGGGTTTTAGTCAGTAACAGTCTAACATCAAAAGTCTCGCTCCACCCTAGAGCGCGAGAAGTCATTGGATGATTTCACATTAAAAAAAAAATACTGGGCTAGTGCGAATCGGACTCGCGCACTGAGGGTTCCGTACAAACTTACCTACATAATATGTGAATAGTTCAATTCCCGAATATTCTCGAAGATATTTAGAATAGCAAATTTTTTTTTGTGACATAACAAATTTTCTGTTTTCAGATTTATTCCTATGTCTATACAAGAACTTGATTTATGCCAAATTTTAGAATTCTGGGTCAACGGGAAATACCCTATGAATTTTTATTCCTTTGGGAGTGTCGAAATGCACGTTTTTTTGCGACATAAACGGCCCTATCTTTTTTTTCGTTAACTTAGAAATTTGATTATTTCACAGCTTTAAGGGACCGCATATCTTAGTGTATGGTTTTAATTTCAACTCGATACCTTAACTCGTTTTCGAGATAAAGGGTCTTGGCAGACAGACAGTGTGACAAAGTGATCATATAAGGGTTCCCTTTTTTCCTTTTGAGGTACGGAACCCTAAAAACACCAACTAAATCAGTTACAGCATTATCATTAACCAAATTAACTATAACGTAAGGCATAGCACACACAGTTAGCCTCACTCGATGGATAAATTGAATTACATCAGACCTGTTTTAACCCGATTAAAATCTGCAAGCGCGGCGCGGATTGGATTGTGAACCTTACGTGTTACCGTCCAACCATTTTTACAACTAACGTAAATTGGTTTGTTGTAATGAATTGTCCGTGTGTACGTGGCTTTATTTGGGGGGGTTTTAGTTTGGATTAACGCGTGTTAGGAAGATTGTTGAGTGGAATTGTTGAGAGTTGGTTTGAGAAAGATTCGGAGAAGTTGTGACTAGAGGATTTGATTGAAAGTCTCAACAGATTTGTCTATTTTGTATGGCACTAGCGAGAGTGTTAGTTGCTAGTTAGTGTAGTACTAGTTAGTGTAGGAACTTAGCAGAGTCAAAGCCTACTGGGGCCATAGGTGATGCGAAAGAGATCCCCGGGGCCCTGGAACAATGGCAAAGAAGGAACAGGAGTGAGTTTTTAGTCAGTAAAAGTCTGACACAACCTCGCGCTCCACCTAAGTGCGGCGGATGTCATTGGATAATAATCTCACCGAAAAAAAAAATCAAAAGTGTATAAAAACTAGCAACTGACTTTATCAGTCAGTCACTAGTTATATTCATCATCATTCATCATCAGCTGAAAGACATACTCTGTTGGATGACCAGTTGTTTGTGTTTGTTGTTTTCAAATAACAGCGATTCACAAAAATGACAATGAATCCAATACGTGTCCGATCTCCGTCGACGGCGAGTACTGTTCATACATGTGATATCAATAAAATTATAGAGGGCCCAGAAGAGCCGATGCCTACTAAGGCCGTGGGAGGACTACTGAAAACTTGTGGTCCTAGAATGCAAAAGGCAACTGAAGGAACAGTGAGAGAAGTCATCAGATGATTTCCCACCTCAAAAAACCTATCCGATCTCAGTCACTTTGCAGCATATTTCAAGACTCTCTTAACAAAATATACTCGTATAACGTGCCCAAATATAATTTGAGTTTCTTCAACGCGGCGCAAGCGTAATGATAATTGGGAGGGTGTGGCCAGGAAAACACAGTTTATGTACAAACATACACACACAGCATACAGAAAGCACAGGGTAGGTAAACACAGAGAACACACAGGTCAATGTACGAGAGATATCGCGGTATCGTCACGCGTGCAATACGAGTATAATATTATAAAGGGTGAAAACAGTACATATAAAAAAATCAAACCTCGTATGATAAGAGAATTATACAGAAACATATAATTTCGTTCAATCTGTATATGCGTGGTGTAAATACTGCTTGATTTATTAGAAAAAAAAAGAGTTATGCAAAAAAAATATAGTTGCAAAGGGAAAATTTTTCGACCAGACCGGTATTTTATATCGTCTGAGCAACTGCCCGTTAATGTGATTTTCGGGCTGTTGTATATGTTTTAATCGCACGAAGAGCTCTAATACTGCGATCAAGGATTTTGATTTTTTAATTCCTGTGTGGTGGCATAGATGTCAGGATATTTGTAAAGGGTTGTTATTAAAAAAAAATCAAAAAAAAAAAAAACGACTTTACACGTATTATCTGACAAAATGAGGGTTTACCTGTAATACATGTTTGCTCATGCCTTAGGGAAAAACACAAGATGATGTGGTGTTGTTAAAAAAAATACAAACGACGCATTAGAACCAAAATGTTGACAGATCTTACATAATAATATGTGTCCTTGACAACGGGGATTTTAGGAAGTCATTTAAATGTGTGGTTACTTTTTTATTGTGTAAAGTGTGGTTACCTTTTCATTTATTTTGTACGGTTTCCTTAAAGAAAATGCTCGTATCTTTATGAAAAGAACTCATTAGATTTAAGGATAAATCCTTAGCAACTGAAATAATATAATGAACTAGCTTCTGCCAGTGGCTTCGCCCGCGTGAAAGTCGGTTTCTCCATACAAACTTTAGACACACGTTTCATCCACTTAGGAGTGAATTTCGAAAAAAAACATTCTTAGAGGATGTCTACACCCTATAAGGAACCTACCTGGCAAATTTTAAGTTTGATTAATCAGCGAGTGATATTTCGCTTTTATATAATTTTATAGATAACAATATAATTGCGAATCTCGACGTCCAACTAGTGTGATTCGTTGAAAAGAAGCAATTTTTTTTTTGTTTCCTGTAAATTAGAGTAACACTTCTATGTTGCTCTAATTTATTATTTATAGGAATTCCACTATAACGTAGTCATATCGATGATTATATTTCTTGTAATAACAATCATTTACTATCAGGCAACTAAGGCCCATAGATAAATTACACAAATAATCGTACAAAATAATAAACTAATACATATTTATAAAAAAAAAAAAACTATAACAATGACTAAACTATAGGTACTTTACTACACTACTCAGTACTATTCAGTAGTATTCGGTACTTATACTTTAATGCTCTGCGTTTGGTATTAAAAATCTATCATGTTATCAAATTACTCTATCATAAACATAAGTAGTTCCTTTTACTATAAAACCATTTTTCATAAAACACAACACCTCTCCCCTCCACCCGAACAGTCAAACTCTCTGTCTCAAAACTACTCTGTATAATATTTCACGCACCAAATAAGACGTAGTGTACAATTATCACTAATTTGGTAATGCGATGTCTGTCAATCTGTGTGTCTGTGTGTCAATGTCTCTATGCTGTGGTTAGGCTGTACGGTTACATGGCTTGGGCGGAGTCAAATCATAATGTTTTCCTCAAAAAATGTTTGAATTGTGTAAGCTAAATTGCTGTTCCGGCAGGTTAATGAGTTGGCTTCGAAGTTAGTTGCTAGGCAGTTCCAACGATTAACTTTATATATAATATTTGGTTAAACTACTATTTACAACGCCATACCGGTGTTTTATGAAATGCATTTCAACTGAGCTCTAATTTCCCTATATTTTGACGGATAACTATGCGAATGCTAAAGTTCCTTAAAACACGGTACTGATGTTCATAATAAAGAACTAGGCAATAGATAGAACATGGTTAAAATATTCTAAGATATATTCTTTGGTTACTGATACTGTTACGGTGACAACTTACTCATTTCGGATTTGTCGTAACTGAAATCATAGAATAGAATATAATAGAATAGATTAAACATACATGACATTTAAAATTTGTATTTATTTTAAAGATAACGTATTCCAGATTGGGTTACATATAAAAGTTCAAAATAGATTTAAATTTATTTTTGAAATGATGCACAATTTAGGAGCGGTTTATTGATATTTGAAAAAAGAAATAGAAATAAATCTTTATAATGTTACCACATGTCATTTAAAATTGATCGTAGAAAACTTTGATAAACAAAAGTTTGAGCATAATGCAGACCTTTGATTTTTATTCTTTCTCTGATTGCTCTAACTCATTATCGTGATTGCGCAGCAAATGAGTTTTGAGGCCAACCAGATAACCTTCAAAGGCAATAAAATTTTATAATTCTTCTAGTCATCTTCCTCGTGACGAGGATTACCTAGATTGACTTTTTCTTTTTACTTTATCGTTACACCTGAAGTTTCCACCTTGGGAATAACCGGATGCAACTGGATAACCGTATTTTACATAGAGCCAATTTGACCTCTAAAACCCAGTAATTGGGTAATACAATACCAAGGGGTATTGTGGTAGAAGCCAGGAAATCTGAACCAGTCTTGACAAGTGAGAAGACTGGTATCAGATTGACTTCTGCCTATCCGTGAAGATTCTTAATGACAGCTGGGACCAACGGCTTTGCGTGGTTTCCAACATCGTCAAGGGTTGCTTTATCTTGGAGAACAAAACGCGTGGCTTTGTTCGTCAGCTGCTATTTACGTTCCAGGGCCATGGCAACTCTTTTGAACCATTTCGTAGCCTCGTGTGACTCGCGGCGCCTCCTGCCATGGTTGGGCCGTATGAATGTCCTCTCTTTCACGCTTTCCGTCACTTCCATAGTAACGGTAGATAGCCAAAAAAGATGACGGCGAGAATTTTTATTTTAGGTGCGAAATTATCCAATGAATTTCCAGAGCGGAGCGAGAGGGCGTATCAATCTTTTACTGATCAAAATCATACCTATGGTCCTTCTTTGCCCGTGCATTCCAGGACCCTAGGTTTCCCTTTCGGAAGTCAATTCATGGCCTCAGTAGGTTTCGGCCCTGCTGGGCCCCTACGGTTTTACTGACATTTCTTTAAGGCGAGCGTGGTATACTAGGGACGCGATCTCAACGACTCGGGCTCCGCTCAGATGGTTAACGGACTGCCGGACGGCGAGCTACGCATTGCTCATCGTTCGCACGTATAGGACGGCTGGCGAGCATTAGTTTTAATTTCACTAAACGCAAATTAACACGAATTCAAACAAGACGTATTTATTTCTAAACAATTTAACTAATCATTATTTAGCAATTTTTTTCAACTTACTTCACAACGTTATAACCAAAAAAACAGCGTTTCGAAAATAAACACATACAAGCCTTTATAATTAAGTAATTCGTATTAAGGTGCTGAAGTATCCGTTCATTAAAAGCGTATTAGTATATATATTTGTCGGTTTTTTGAGAGGCGTAATTAGAGCCTTGTTATGCTACTAGCTCTTGCGTGCGGCTTCGCCCGCGTAAAAGTAGTAAATTGTCTCAAGAGAACAGACTCCCGACTCCTTTCGTTTAACTTTGGATGGACCAAAGTTTGTCTGTAAGAGATTGCCCAGTGCGATAAGACCACCTATTATTATTATAATTGTTTGTCCTGTGTTTTTTTATGAAGTGCACAATAAAAAATAAAATAATAAATGGCTAATAGCCACGAGCCTTGACCAACATCTTAGGAGGATCTCGGTAGGCGATTGGATCAAGGGCTTGGTTCAGAAAATGGTACTCTTGGATAGTATAAGTTAAGAGGTTCCTTTCTCTGGAGTACTGACCGCCAGTAGCTTAGACCCTGTTTCGGATACCGAGTGGGCTACAATTTTTTAAATGTTTTTATATTTCAATATTTAAAAATGTACATCACTTGTAAATAAGTAAAATAAAAGAAATAATAAACAGTAAAGTATCCTATGTCATAATCCAGGACATGGTCTACCCGTATGCCAATAAGTTTCACCTAAATCTATTTAGCTATTTGAGCGTGAAGGAGTAACAAACATACACACATATACACACATACATACAAACTTTCTTCTTTATCATATTAACGTGATGATATATTGTGATTACAAGTTTGCTTGAAGGGAGAAGTCGGGTTATAATTATATAGTAGATCGCGAATGAAATTGGTGGATCGATAGACTTTCAAGTGTATTGAATTTCTGGGACAAAATTAGATTATTTATACACGAGTAAGTAATTGAAATTAAAGATGATGTTGCTGAATTCGCAACACATTTTTATCAGATAGGTCACAATTATTATCATGAATATGCACAAGACTAGGTGATGAGTTAGTGAAAGTCGTAGATAATGGTGGCACGTGTTGTTTTTGGGTATTGGTTGGGTGTGATTTGGGTAGTAAATTACATAGCTACTTTTTTAGATTTTTGCTTCAATCGTTATCGTGGATTATCTCTTTGACTATCTCAAGGTTATTCTATTGTATTTCATAGACAAGACGGCGCTCCTTAACGTAAGTCAATAGGCTGACTTACACAACATCAATAGAGGAATCAGTGGCTCATTTCAACCGGAACGAACAAGGCAACAAATATAAGAGTCGTCTTAAGAATTTGTTAAAGGCCACACATCTTTCTCATTAGCTGTTCTCATTAACCTACACTATCAATATAATGACGGACCGTAAATCACTCGACACCACACTATAGATTGATTTAGTATCCACTGCCGGTCGTCCATCACTCGCTCCCCTAATTATTGAAGGAAACACGCATTGTAGCGAAAATGTGACTAATTGATCGGGATGTGTGAATGAGGATTTGCTTTGTTTTGATTCTTGTTGAAACTTATACGGTCCGGATTAAGCGTTTCGCTTCGTCGTTTATACCGCGTACATTGAAGGACTGGAACGGTCTTCCCGTCCGATTATAATTTAGGTGTCTTCAAGGCTATAGTGAATAGACTCTTAATAAACCAGTGTGCCTCACCATCAACGATTGCATCACCGCTTATAACAATTAAAAAGAAAATTAAGTACCTGAGTGTGTTTAGAAGGATCTTGGATTACTTGTAAAACTGGGTGTGATTGAGTTTCAAATGTTTACAAGAAAACTTGTTATATAGAACGTTAACACCCAAAATATGAAGAGATTTTAAATGTACATAAACACCATGGAGTTTAACTCTCTTAAGTATATATAATATTAGGTTGCTTTAAAGTATTATATCTTTGGATTGACTTGGAATTATAAGTTCAAATAAATTTAATATTATAGGTACGTTATTCTTTTCGAAATTAGAAAAGAAAAGAAAGCAAACATGTTTATTCTGCCCAAATAGACGCACAATAAAATATAGCAATCTGTCGGGCCATGTGCAAACCGGGCATAACTAACTGTGCTGACCCATAGACACTAGACAATAACACAGAGTTGACTGATGTCTACATAGTCTGTGGTTGTGATCTTACAGCTTAGTCTGTGTGTGTAAATTAGGTATTTATTGTTTTTTTTGTGTTTTGTATTTTGTGTAATTTCGGTGTTGATGGTCGAGCGCGCTAGTTTATTAAGAGCCTCACTCTAGCCTTGAAGACATCTAAGTTATAATCGGACGGGAAGACCACTACAGGCAAATGGTTCTAGTCCTGTGTCATCAAACTTAATCTACTGATTTCTGATTGAAGCATTTGAAGTTATTGCATTTTGGAGTATTTCTTAAAAATTAATTTAACCCGGAAACCTCTGGCGTTTTTTGTGGGGTTTGATACGTACTTAACACAAAATACTCAACTCAGTAACCTGCCCAATATTTCTTGAGGATTAGGTTTTTATTTCCCTATATCTATACTGGTATTACCACAGTGTCTCAAGACGAAAGTCATCATACCAGTGCGTGTTGCCAGTGATGACATATGGCTCCGAAGTGGGTCGCTCACAATCAGCCACATCAGAAGTCATCCAAAGGGAAATGGGAAGGGCTATGCTCGGAGTTTCCTTGCGTGGTCGAATCAGGGATAAAGATATCCGCAGTAGAACAAAGGTTGCCGACATAGCACGAAGAATCGCCAAACTTAAGTGGCAATGGGCAGGGCATACTGCTCGCAGAACAGATGGCCGTTCTGGCCGAAAGGTTCTGGAGTGGCGACTACGTACCGGAAGACGCAGTTTTGGAAGGCCCCTCACAAGGTGGACTGATGACCTGGTGAAGGTTGCGGGAATCCGAAGGATGCGAGACGCACAGGACCGTTAATTGTGGCGACATTTGGGGGAGGCCTATGTCCATTAGTGGACGTCTATAGGATGAAATGATTATGATGATGATACTGGTATTATAAAGTTAAAGAGTTTGTTTGTTTTTAGTCACTAATTTCGAAGATTAAGAAGTACTGGTTTGATTTGAAAAAATCTTTTAGTGTTGATCTATTCATATATATACGACTTGACCAATAATATGGGATTTGAAAGTGATTGGTTAAACTTAGGGCATACCAGGGGCAGGGACACATCTGAGTACTCGCTTCAATCGTACCGGTGAGATGTTATGTTATGAAATGATGTTAACAATAAACAGACATTACAATAGCAGCAATCCTGAAAGATTTGCTATCAGTTACTGAATTAAATCATGGTTTATCCTCATAAAGATCGTCACTAAACTTAAATGCTAACATTTCTGGTTAAATACTCTTTCGAACAAAAAAAAAATAAGAAATCGACTCGGTTGACGATTGACAAAAATATCGCTGAAAAAGACACAAAAATAAAAACCATTCAATCATATTGATGCTTCGGGTTCAAACTCATGGCCATTTGCTTGATAGTCCGACGGTTATGGCTTTTTTTTTCGGTGGGGAAATCATCCAGTGACATTCCCGCTATTGAGCGGAGCAGGAGGGTGTGCCAGACTTTTACTGACTAAAAGCCCACTCCCGCTGATTGCCTTTCATACCAGGGCCGAGTCTTCCTTTCAGAAGTGGACCCTTGGCCCCAGTAGGCTTCGGCCCTGCTGGGCCCCTACGGTTTGGTAACATCTACATGAAGCGCGCGTGGAACACTACACGCCGTCGAAGACTTGGGCTCGGTCTGGATAGTTACCGGACGATCGGATCGGATCGCCATCCGCAAAATAGCCATAACCGTGCGTTATGGCTATTTTGCGAAACATATGTGAAAGCGAAACATTTAATTACTTTTTCAATAGATTACTCATCTTCTAAACAATTTTAAAATAAACAAACATCCTCAATTCGTGATCTGCACTTTACAACTTGCTGTTTTGTACTCCAATTTTATTAAGCACTAAAATTACTCAATCGGTTTTAACGATCACCATAGACAAACACTGGCTGTACACACAGAGGCTATAAATTATTTTAGCGACCATAGAGCATAGACATGTAGATTTCCTTAATCGCCGTCATGGCTAGCGGCTATCGGACGCACGTTTAGGAGACGTTGGATTAGGATGGATAAGGCTGATGAAAAATGATGCTGTTTTATTGCAATTACACGTAAAAGTCATTCAGAAATCAGAGACGTCTCAAATAGCCTTTTTACAGGCACATTTGAATTGTCAAAATGTCAGTCTTTCAAAAAAAAAGTGAAGTTAAATTACTCTATGGAGAAGAACGTATAAGAAACTCTAGGACATTCTTTTAAATTAATATACGAATATTGGAGACCAATTGGTCATTGGAGTGTAGGGAGACATAAACTAGTTGGACTTATGTGTGATGACCTGGTCAAAGAACCAGCCAAAGGTTGGATGCGTTGGGCACAGACTCGGGCAATGTGGGATACAATGGAGGAGACCCATACTCAGTACTGTGTGAGTATAGGTTGAAGAAAAGACAGAGATACAGAAGCAAGGGGTTGCGGAAACTTTTGAAACGTAAGTTACCGAGGCCCTGGGACGCAAAAGACAAATGAAGGAATATAGGAGAGTTTTAGTCACTAAAATCTGAAACACTCTCTCGCTCCTCCCCAGAACGAGAGCAATAATTTATTTATTTGTTTATAAATATGTTTACCCTTTTTTGTAGGTGTGAAAATCATCCAGTGACATCCCTCGCTCTTGGGCGGAGCGGGAGATAGTTTCAGACTTTAACCGACTAAAAACCTACTCCTGTTCCTTCGTTGACCTTCGTACCAGGGCGGAGTCTTCCTTTCAGAATCAGACCCTTGGCCCCAACAGGCTTCAACCCTGCTGTTACCTGTTTGCTGACATCTCCCTGAGGTTCGCGTGGAATATGTTTAACCTAGTCCATGCGTCACTGCGGGGTACCAACTGAAAACCAGCAAAGGGTGTCTAACAACCAGCAAATGTTGTGGTGGTCACCCTTCCGATGCGGGCACGCTCGGCGCCCTTTGTACTTTTATTGAAATAGAAATAGAAATCATTTATTTGCCAATAATGTAGGTAACAGATAAGGTATTAATTTATGGAGAGTCCCAATACATTTTGCCTTACGGCATGCAAAATTATTTATTTAATTTAATTTGCCTAAGTTGCTACGTTTTCATTTACTTAAAATTTTTATATAATTGAGACACAAATAATGACATAGTACACCTAAAATTATTACATCTAAAATTTATCAATTAAAGCATAAAATAATCATTATACGGAATTTAAAAAAAATATATATATATATATTAATCAAATTATAAAACAAATAAAAAATAAATTATTATTGAAACTAACAAAATAAAATGCTATCACATACAATTACATATAATTCGGAATTAGGTATTTACCTACTATACAAATGACGCAAAAATTATTATAATATTACATAAGCAGCATCAAATTTTAATTAGCAGAAACTTTTATCATCAAAAAAATCTTTAAGCGAGTAATAACATTTGTCCAATAACAGTCTTGTTAATTGTTTTTTAAATAATGTGATGGGTAATTCTTTTAAATTTATTGGTAATCTATTATATATGAGAGGACCCATGGAAAAAATATTTTTTTTTAGTAAGGACGTTTTGTAACCACCTGTATAAAGTAGGCTTTTATATTGAGACCTCATTGGTCCTTTGCGTATTCTCATATCCGCCATTGATGTAAACAATTGACTGTTCATCTTAACGAATAGGGCAACTTCAAGTATGTACAAGGAAGGTAATGTTAAAATCTTTAATGATTTAAAACTAGGTTTACAGCTTTCTATAGGTTTTAGACCTGTCATTGATCGAAGACAACGTTTTTGGGCCCTAAATATTCGTTCTCTCTCGCTACAGTTTCCCCAAAATATGACACCGAACCTTAGTAATGAAGCAACTAAACCGTGATATGCTGTAACTAACGTATTCATATTTAACTTTTTTGAGAGATTATGGAGAATATATGCGGTTTTACTTAATTTTTGGCACACAATTTCAGCATGGTTTTTCCATGTTAATTTATCATCAATATGTACTCCTAAAAATTTTGTAACAAAATGTGTTTTGTGTTTGTGTTTTTTTTGTGAAGTGGCATCTACTATTTCGTCTTTGTATTTAGTTATAATATTATTTGGCAGTAGCCGTTGGTAGAAATGCATTATTTTAGTTTTTTGAAGATTTAAAACAAGATTATTTTTCTGAAGCTATTATATTCTATTTTACTTTGTGTTTATAACCGTTGTGCTGTGTCTGTCCCGAATAAAATTATTTCTATTCTATTTTACTCTATTCTATTTACCACCTCCAAAAAAAAAACAGATGTAATACACAACAACACACTGCACTAGTTTCGCTAGTAGTAATTTCAATACTGCCCCCTTAGCCAAGTTACAACCGTTTCATTTCGATTTTCTTTTCAACGATCGCCTCAAGTAGGCCACGCCTTCGACTCCTTTATTCTGACGTCATCTCAACGCTCAATCACGTGGTCAGAACAAAGGAATAGGAGGCGTGGCCGACTCGAGGCGATCAACGAAAAGAGAATCGAAACGAAACGGTTGTAACTTGGCTAGGGGGCTGTATGTTTATTTGAGATGTGTCTCATGAATTCATCCAAAGGATCATCATGAAGGCTACTTCCAGAGTACTTTGCCAATACCTATTCTTGAACAAGTTTCATGTTTAAATCAAGATTCAATATGTCGTTAGATTCTGATTCAATATATCTATCTTCTGCATTATGTGAACTTGCTGAAGGTCAACCAATTCCTCACGATTATCAATATTATGTATACGTAGGTCGTGGTGAGATTTATTTAGGCTTAAATATAAGAAAAGTAAATTCTGCTAAAAATAGAGCAGTAATTCCAGTATTTGCCGAGGGCCTTTACCTAATGGGCTTACGGTCCGATTCAGATAAGTTATACAACAACTAGCTTCTACTAGCGACTTCGTCCGTATGAATGTATAAATATAGCCTAAGTTATGAAGTAAAATTCTAGTGGTTTTTTTTTTAATCGGTCGATTCGAACACACTGATGGTTCGCCACTTTGCGTGACTTGAGGGCTAGTTCATTCTTTATCCAAAGATTGCATTGCCATTCAACTGATTGTATTTTGTGTTTGTATATATGTACATAGGTTTGAGTATAAATACTTAGTTAATATTTCAATTTCTATTGTATATACAGGGTCATTTGTAAAACACTAACAACCTTGCAGGATTGTATTACTAACATCATAAACAACAACTTTTTTTCTATAACTTTTTACAAAACATAATACATTTACCAAAAACAAACCTAACACCTTTTAACTCTGTATTTTGCTATACCCACCTACGTCAAAAACAGCACGAAAATCCGAACAGACGCTGTGGCCCCACTTTATTTTATATTATGTAGAAAAAGGGTAAAGATATCAATCAATTACTAATATTTTCCTCCATAGCCACTAAGTGTATTTTTTCCACTCCTACCTTATCAACACGAGGGTAAGAATATCTAAAGTCCTATCCACACTATCCTCAAACGCAACGTGCCGGAGCGTACGCGTGGAGTCTAAAGGCGGTGTATTTGCGCGTCGCACGCAGCGCCCTGAGTCTGTGACCCAATTAACTGACGCGCATCTGTGTGTCGCACTCGCGTACATGTTGTTATGAATACTGTAGAAAGATATACGAACGCTGCGCTTCATACCACTAGTGTGTTTTAGCCTTATAATAGCCGCATATGTCCCACCATAAAACTCCTTGTTCCTACAAGAATTTTAATCGTGTACTTATGCGCAGGTAAGTACCTACTAGTTAGCATGACGACGTCAGCAATTTTTTTTAAATAATATAAACTAGTGATTGACTGCGATCCCACTTGATAGTAAGCAGTGATGCAATCTTTGATGGTGAGGCGCACTGGTTTATTAGGAGCCTATTCACTTTAGCCTTGAAATTATAATCGGACAGGAAGACCGCAGCAGGCAAATTGTTATAGTCCTTCGATGTACGCCGTATAAACGACGAAGCGAAATGCTTAGTTCGGACTGGAGAGGTTTCAACAACGTCACCTTTATGGTAATACTCGCTGTACATCGGATTGTTAGAGATTATTGAGGAAGTTGATGGTGGAATCAAGTTACGCAGTTCCCGTGTACACTCTCCAAAATGTATTCTGTAAAATACCAAAAGGCTGGCTACCCTACGCCTATTCTCGAGGCTTTTTAGATTGAACTTAACCAAATCTGGATCACCAATTAGCTTCTAAAAAGCATGATAAATGAAACAAAAATATTTGTTTAATTTTACTACAGGTGCATCTGTAGTAAAATTTACTTAATGCCCGAGTTTATCTGTTGTTACTTGTACACCGATTTCTTTCCTTTCTTTCTCATCCTTGCGTCATATCCCTCAATGCTGAGGTTCGTGACCTCCTTCATCACTTTTATTTTGATGATGTCCCTTCTTATTTCTTATACACTTGAATAAATCAGAATCACATTATTATTGTGATAAGTTTTTACATTTGATTTTTTCTTTAAACAATATTTCATTAACAAAAATAAAGCACTATGCATACCTCATGAGATGGGTTACTCTAATCTTTACATTCGTGTTAAAAATAGTAGAAAAACCAATAAATAACCCACAATTTAAAAAAAAAAACCACCACAAAAATAATAACACGCACAGAAATTTTAATACTCGCAAATAATCACCGGCATTAACCACAGAATTGAGTTGGCAAGCATTTAAACATAATCTATATCGGTCGATCAGTTCCCGAGGCTGGCTCACACGTACGCACATTTAGATCAGTGGCCAGATATTTGGATGTGCACAGAAAGGAGCAGAAGGTTAGAATATTAACATTTAATTAAAATACAAAGTATTATGAGGAAGAGCATAGCTATAACGCGGTCGATTGATAAGCATGTTATGCGGAAAAATATGAATGATAAATTGTAACTGGAATTGAAATAAAATTTAAATATTTAGTTAAGATTAATTCTACATTTAACCATTTGATCTATTAATTTAACACTATTTATTACTTTCAAATTAATATATATTATATATTAATTTGATTTTAATTTTTAATTTAAATATTTTAGAATAGAATAGAATAAACTTTATTTTACACCAAAATAGTAACAAAGATTTATACTTTTTTGATTTTAATGTTTAATGTACAGTTTTTCCTTTAAAAATGACTTCTTTATATTAGTTATGTATTTTGATTACTGCTACTATGCCCACTATAGGGTCCATAACTATACTTAGCATTAAGCCTATTCATCATCATCATCATTTCAGTCGAAAGACGTTCACTGTTAGACATAAACCTCCCCCAAGTGTCGCCATAACGTATGGTCCTCTGAGCCTATTGTAACATTCACATTTTGTTATGCAAATAAATGAAATAAAATGAAATTTTGGGATTAAAAAGTGCTTAATAAATACATAAAAAAATGCATGACTGAACCTTTTGAGCAGCTTGTTCGTTGTGCCCCAAGCGATTAGCGTTGTGCCCGACCTCGTTAGTTGAAAGAAGCTGTTCATTGGGACACATTCAAATTACGATTTATAGACCACTACCATGTTTACTATGCATGCACTGATTGAGCCCAGATTGTGCTTGCACTGAAGAGGATTATGAAATTACAGTTTTTTTTTTCTGTGTGAAATCACCAATGAATTCTCTCGCTCTAGGGCGGAGCAGTGTCAGATTTTTACTGATTAAAAGCCATTCCTATGTTCCTTCTTTGCCTCGCGTTCTAGGACCCCGGGATACAAATTACAGTAACGCCCCGTTTTGAAGAAAAGTTGAGAAGACTCAAAGGACTTCAACGGTAGTACAGTTCAGTAGTGATTTTGCAGCACGACGTCTAGAGTTCGATTTCTAGGTCGGGCAAGTGTTATTGAGAATCAGGAATTTTCCAGTAACAGTCCGGAGTGTGGTCGCTCACAATGGGCCTCATCAGAAGGCTGAAAGTGAAAAAGAGCTACACTCGGAGTTTCCTTGCGTGATAGAATCAGGAATGAATATGTCTACAGAAGTACCAAAGTTGCTGATATAGCCCGAAGAATTGCCATCAAAAGTTCGAAAGGTTCTGGAGTGCTGTCGCGTGCTGGAACACGCAGCATTGGTGGACCTCTCACAAAGTGGACCGATGAGCTGGTGAGGGTCGCAGGTATCCAATGGATGCGAGCCGTAGAGGATCGTTCCTTGTGGTGACATTCGGGGGAAACCTATGTCTAGAAGTGGACGTCTCTTGGCTGAAATGTTGATGATGATGAGTCCGGAGTTACAATTTGTGCTCTAAAATTGTTGACAATAGGTATAACTGACGATATATGGGAAAAGGTACTGCAGGTACACTTCTGCTTATGCCTTTGGAAAACACAAGCGTGGTGTTATGGTATGTGGCTGTGGAAGTTGTGCATTTTTAGAGATAAAACCCAGTGATATAACAGACAGTGATGGTGTGGTTTTCTACCATTAAAATAATCTTTCCAATCGAATCAGTGATTCCAAAGATTAAATCGTACAAACAAAACCAACAAGTACAATTCGTTATAAGATTTGTTGAAATTCAGATGAATCAATGAGTCTTTACTTTTTAGTGTAGCTATACTGAAATCATCATCTTTGTTCTCTTGTCCCGTGTTATTTGGGGTCGAAACAACACATTTTTATTCTTCAATTCTGTCCTAAATAAACCAGTGATTCGTTACGCTATCAGTCCAGTTTTTTTCATATTACTCCTCACACAATCCATCCATCTATTCTATAAAATAGGTACTTAACTAAAATGCAGGTACGAATTTAAAATATATCAAAATTAAGGTTCAAAGTCCAAGGTCTGATTTGGGAACACTCAATTACAGAAATGCCAACAATTCAACGATATTATGGTAATAGTAATAGCGAGTACTAAACCAAGTTCAAACGTTCCCCAACAGTAATAGCGCGTACAACTGTACAATAGTTACCAGATCGGTTCGTACGAGCCCAATGTTCAGCGGAATAGTTACACAACTTCTGGACTAGTTTCTGTGAACACTGCCGGACGGGGAAACTGTGCAGTAGCCGTTTTTTTTTTCGGGTTCAGTTCGGTGGTTTTTTTTTGTTTTTGTTAAACATGACAGGAGAGTCTATATTCTTGGCTTATTTAGTAGCACCTAAACGGAATTTGCTTCAAGAAGCAGTTAAGTACTGCTAAGTGTGGAGGCCAGGGTCAGCCAAAGTTTGAACCCTCATCGCTAAAACTGGGTAGGTACAGGCGAATGTATTCAGTATACAAAAGTATAGAGTATACATATATATACTGAAGAACCAAGGTTACCGACTTAGCCCGAAGAATTGCCAAACTGAAGTGGCAGTAGGCAGGACACATTACTCAAAAGATAGATGGTTGATCGGGACAAAAGTTTCTGGAGTGTCGATCACGTACCAGAAAACGCAGAGCTGGAAGTCTTCTCGCAATATGGACTGATGGCTTGTTGAGGGTTTATGAGAATCTGATGGGCCCTAAGTCTAGCAGGGGACGACTTTTGGTTGAAATGACGATATACAGGCTTATTACAAGAAAGGAAAATCAAGGAACACAAGAGAGACTTTAAAACGTCCTCGCAAATGACACGCTTGATAGTTTTCAATGCCACACTCAAAACTTTAAACATAAAAACATGACGGTCCCATAAAAGTGGGTCATTTATTTGTCCGCCACAACACAGCGAGTAACATAAGTGGTGACTGCCGGTACAGTGTAGTGCAACTGAGTTCCTTAACTGTTCCCAGTTCGCATGGCTACGGACTTTATTGTGCTAACTCCGGGGATTTCCATGAGATGATTTCTCTTGGGATAGACTTGAGGCCTTTCTAAAGTTTTAGTATTTTAATTGAAGAAAATAAAGTTGGTGAGGATATTATTATAGAAATAAGCATATTCTGTCTTCGTAGCGGAGTTTCTGAGAACTTTGATAAAGTTGAGTGAGGCTATTTTTTTAAGGTAGGAAATAATCCAATGACTTCTTACGCTCTAGGGTGGAGTGAGAGGGAGTGTTAGATATTTGCTGACTAAAACCACACTTATGTACATATACAAACAAATTGGATCGACTTCTCAATACCTGTATTCGTTTTATATTTGGCCTTCATAAAATATGATCACATTTCTTCCTTCCGTTCTCAGCTTAAATGGCTGCCTATCCGTCACAGGAGATCCCTGAGATCCCTCTGCATGCTCTTCATTATAATGAACGACCCTTGTGCTCCTGATTATTTAAAACAATATTTTAAAGAGTTTGGCAGTTTTCATTATCTCAACCTTCATCATCATCATCATCATCTTCCTGCCCTTGTCCCGTGTTATTTGGGGTCGGCGCAACACATTTTTTTCTTCCACTCTGCCCTGTCACTCGTCATACTATCACTAACTTCCTTTTCTTTCATATCACTCTTCACACAATCCATCCATAAAGATGGATTCAACATTATCTAAACCTTCGAGCATCCAAAACATGCTTTTTCACATTCCTTCTCACTACGTGTACTTCGAGACTCAAGGAAATCAAAATTCATAGGGTAGTTCCAGTTGACCCAGAATCCCAAAATTTGGCATAAAGCAAGGTCTCAAAGGACAGATATAGGAATAAATCTGAAAACAGTAAATATGTCGATATGACACAAAAAAAAAAAATACAATTTGAATTGAACTGTTTACATAGGTAGGTTTGTACGGAACCCTTACTGCGCGAGTCGGACTTGCCCAGTTTTTTTTTTTTCATATAATTTTTCACACAATCCATCCATCTTTTTGACAAGGAATCTGTGATCAGACATCAAATATAAAAAATATATGAATCTAAAGTATGTTAATAAGAACTTCACTTACATACCGTATCATGTAAAATGTTATTTATCGTTTTAAATATCGCAGCATATCCTGAGTTAGGCGCCTTTTTGGCCTTGCACAAATATTAATGTTATTTTTTCATACCTATTTTAATTCTATTGTATGTGTGAGGTACGAATAAACGTTTTTTCTTACTTATTTATTTTATAATTTATGTACACAGACATATAGATTGAAAAATATTCAACATTATAAAAATTTGGACAAAGGTACTGCTTATTTCAAAAAGAAATTTCTTCCAGCAGACCTGCGAAAGAAAAGATCAGAAGAAATGTAAGAAGACAATAGCGTGTAGAAATAAGAAGAGTTTGTGAACCCTAAAATTAAATTAAATACAAAAAAAACTTTCTTTCTTAAAATAAGATTGGCGTTCATCCTCATCATCATAATTTTAGCCGAGTAACATGTACAGCTGGACATCCCCTTAAGCGTCTCCACATAGGCCCATAGTCCTCACCAGGTCATCAGCACTCCTAGTGGGAGGTATTGTAACGTTTCGCCTTTCCATACGCGTTTCAGTCCTGTGATGGCAGGGCATCTTGCTAACAGAACAAATGGCAGTTCATTAGTTCTGTTAGCAAGATGTCCTGCCTATTTTTACAAGTATGTAAATTTTCTGAGCTACGGGGTTGGTTTAAAGTGTAAAATATTTGAAAATATGGATTAGTTATTTTAATTAATTATTGAATATATACTTTATTGTACACTATTACACATACAAAAGGAAACTAAAACACATACATACAATGAGTGGCCTTATCGCATTTCGCGATCTCATCCAGGCAACCTGGAATGGACAGCCATTGCCTGGACAAGAAATGGGGCTGTCATTTGTGTGACAAAACCAGTATTAAACATTATAATTGAAAAACAGATATATACATATGCTGTATCATCATCTTCCTGCACTTGTCCCGTGTTATTTGGGGCGGCGCAACACGTTTTTTTCTTCCATTCTGCCCTGTCACTCGTCATGCTATCACTAACTTCCTTTTCTTTCATATCACTCTTCACACCATCCATCCATTTTTTTCTTTGGTCTCCCTCTCCCTCTCCATCCATCCACATGTACATGTGTATAATAGATACATATATACATACATAATTATTGAAAACTTTTGATAGAAATATAAATTGCGACTATCGATATTCACAGCGACAGGTAATGTTCCCAACGAGTCTTTTAAAAACAGGCAACGATTGAGCGCGTTTAATTGTGTCTGGTAATTCATTCAGCAGACGAGCAACCTGGACAGTAAATGATTTATCAGGAACAGTCGTGGTATATTTTAATTTGTAATTTAAGTCGCAAGTTCTCTGATGATCTTAGCAATTTTGTATGTGAGTTGCAGAGAAACTCAAAACGTTTTTTTAAGGTAGAGGCGTGAAGGGGGAAAAGAGGATATTATATAGAAGGGAAAGAATATGAGCATTCCGGCGAAGGAATTTTTCTTCTTTTTCAATTTTTTCGACAAGTTTTAATGCGCGCTGTTCCGAGTTTATCACCCTAAACTCGAGTAAGATACCTAAATAATAAATTTTCAACATCATAGATGGCGTTTCAAGTACCGAATGAAAATTTTGCGTGAAATAAGATTGTGCATTATAAACTTTTCTTTCTAGATATATAATTTAAATTACCCAAAACTTGCATACCTACTCGAGATTTCACTCCAAGCAAACGATATAATTATGTACATTTAAAGATCCAAGTTACAATTGCTTTGATAGACGATACTGACGTAAAATTGGGTCCACAAACAGGCAATTCAATGTCCAAGATCCAATAACTTATATCAGAATACAACAATGAAGTTCTTCCATAAATCGTGCCTTCCATTTGGGCACAATGTCGCAGGTAAATGAGTATTTTCGTCGGCTAGGCTGGGCAAACAATAATGGGCAATTCCGAGTAATGAACGTGGTATGAACGGTACACCCGCTGGTGAATGTGGCAAGACAGTTTATTTCATGAGATTTCACTGTAGAAATCTATATCTGTACTAATATCCATAATATTAATATTATAATATAAGGTTTCAAATTTTATTTGCAATAAATAAACTCAAAAACTACTAGACCTATTTAAAAAAATCTTTTACATATCTTTCTTTCTTTCGGTATGGATGACGCTACCCATTCAATTCATCAGTCACTGAAATAATTTGCTTCTTTGTTATTATAGTGGATCACAGTGTGTTTCTTATAATTTCCACTAGGCATCACTAAAAATCATTGACACCTACATAATATTGTCCAAAAAATCTCACCATAACACTGTCCAAAAAACATTGTCAGAATATTTTTCACTATAAATATCGAATTCGTGATTTATAACTAGCTATTCCTATAATATTACCCGCGTCTGTGGCTCCACTTCTATTGGTCGAAGCGTGATATTATGTAATCTATAGAATTCTTTGATAAATGGGCTATTCAATATTAAAATCATTTTTCAATTCGAACCAATAGTCCCTGAGATTAGCGCGTTCAAAAAAATAAACACCTCAGCTTAACACACCATAGCGCTAATAATAAAAAAAACTTGAGAGGTGTCAAGGGACACCCGGATGGAACGAAGTTCCTTTCGATTAATTAGTGAAGGAATTGTAATATTTTTTTTTTCTAAGTTATAATATTTTTTTTATTATTAACTAATAAAATGTAATAAACTGGAGACATCATGTTCCGGTACATTTTTTTACTACTTAACATATCTCCTTCTTTCCTATATTTATGGCAAAAAGTGTCGTTAGAACTTTTGGTCTTAATTTTTTATTATTAACTAATAAAATGTAATAAACTGGAGACATCAGGTTCCGGTATTTTTTTTACTACTTAACATATCTCCTTCTTTCCTATATCTATGGCAAAAAGTGTCCTTAGAACTTTTGGTCTTAATTTTTTCCGTCTAGCCCCTTATCGCAACGCGCGGTAAGGAACTTCGTTCCAATATAGTTAATTACTTAAAAAATCTACGTCCAATTTACCTTCCACGTGTACACTCCACTAGTAGGTTCCCCTGCCGAGCCCTTTAAATTACATAATCACGGCGTGTCGCAACGGCTCAACGGTTAATAGAGCATGCTGTCCAAAACGAGGTACGTGAGTTCATGAGTCACTGATTAAACTTCAATGTTACGCGTCTGGTCATGGACGACAATGTGGCGTTAACGTTAAGGTAGAAAATAGTCATGATTAATTGGAAGTGGACACTTTTAAGACCTATAGGAACTATCCTGAAGGTCTGAACAGTGTAATCGAGGATTGATAGTCCGGGAAGGGTACTCTATTGTATTCTATTTATTTATATCCCTTCCCGGACTATCAATCGTCAACGTGAGCATGGTTGAAAAGCTTGTTATTTCATTCAACGCAATGTTTGATAAAGAGGCAACGCGAAAACAGAAACAGCGCTTAAACGTTCGGTTGGCTTTCGGTAACTTTCGTTGCTCATTCGGATATTTCACGAAAGTTGTTTCAAGACAGGCGTGTTTTTTTTTTTAAGTTTTCGAAAAAAAATCGGCTTTCAGAATCTGGATTTAATGTGCAAGTTTTCTATAAATATATTTTTTTACTTATTCGTTTCAAAATATCTAGAGAAAGATGTGTAAAATCGTCATAACGACGAAAGAGTATGGGAAGAACCTTTCGATTTTAGCCCATACTTTTATGTAAAAAAAATATTACACAAAAAAACATCAAATACAAACTTAAGCAATATTACTTAAATATTATTTAAGAATGTTTTTTTACTTGTTTGCGGACCATAAGACTAAAAAAAAAAAATTTTATCGACAATAACGTACAAATATAAAAAAACTCATTTTGTATAGTTTTGATGTTGAGATGGATTCATGATAGCACAAGTTTAAACCTTAGTGGTTTTTTAGTTGCTATGTAACTAAGACTATCCTGTATTGTTATGTATTAATAATAAATAAATAAAAAAATAAAATAAAAATGTGCTAGAAATCTGTAACGAAAATCGGTTTACATAACTCAAAAACTGGATAACCCGACCTGTAACGACGGTTAAACAGAATACTTTAACATTAACTTACGTAATTATATATAAATCATTAATTTCCCTTTCGACACTAATTCCAAACGACGTTTGGCGCGGTGGTTGAGCGATTCGCTGCAGCGCTGCGTGTCGCGGGTTTGATTCCCGCACGGAACAAATATTTGTATGGACTACAGATAGGTGTTCTGGGTCTGCTTGTCTTGTGTTTGTGAGTTTACATGCTAGTGGACACTATGATACAGGAGTTATTAATTCCTAGTGTGAGGAAAAGTTTTTTTTTTTAAGGAAAACAGAAAACATAGCCCTGCGATTCTTTTTTCGTCGATCGCCACGCCTCCGATTCCTTTATTCTGACGTCATCTCAACGCTCAGTCACGTGCTCAGAACAAAGGAATAGGAGGCGTGGCCGACTCGATGCGATCAACGAAAAGAGAATCGGAACGAAACGGTTGTAACTTGGCTAGGGGGGTTGAACTTTATCCTCAAAATCATTTAAGACCGTAGAAACTGGGCTGCAAGGCGAATAAAAGTCACAGTGACTTTAGAAAGCCAAAGTCATCTGAAGATACACGAGTGTGTTTGAGTTTAGTTTTTTTAGTAAACTTAAACATACTCGTGTAGTTGTAGCAAAATTCTAACGCGCCCTCTCGCTCTACTCAAAGCGAGAGAAGTGAAAGCTCTTAATGAACTAACCCATCGCACTAACTCAAGTCTAAAACCAAAATTGCCAACCAAACTAGACTCAAAAGGACTTATTGCTATGCTTTATGGCGACATTTTCTTAGCTCTCTACCCACCCCTGTTGACTTATAAAGCAGGCCATAAACTAGTCCATAAGATAATTTAAAACACCCGGGCGGGCGATGCCGCGGGATAAAGCTAGCGACGATATATTACCGCTCGGAACGCCTTTACAATGCACTCAGACGTACGTATAATTTTATATATATCCCCAATGAAAATTCGGATTAATACGGATGAAAACCGGGTGTTTGTTTTAAAACGCAAATGTTTATGGAATTATAGTTAAACTGTAGTAGGAGAATAATAGGAAATCGGCAAGTCCTAAAACCAAAAATTCGAAGACATGTGACATCCGCCAATGGATCCGTGTGGTGGATTACGGCCCACTCCCTCTCTTAGAGAGGAGGCCTGCGTCCCAACAGTGGGAAAATTATAAGGCCGACTATGCTACGAGAAAATATCACGGTATTAGAAACCGGGTCCAAGCTACCGGTTAGGACTCCAAAGTGATCCTCACAATACGAGCCGTGACCAAAAGTATTTATTTTTGAATTAAGCCTGTGATTCAAACCGTCTTACGAAAAGTTTTTGAGGTGTTAGTCGGGTCTCGTTGCTATTAAGCTATTGGCTGATACTGCAGTAATTATTGTTATCAGTTATATTAGCTACTAACTAGCTGTCCCTCGTGGCTTTACCCGCATGCTTCACCGTGTTCTCCGGGCGGTCCGCATGGTGGTGATACTCGGGCGTTTCTTCGGCTGAGTCCGGAATAGGAACGTCAGGATCCTCCCGAACTGGCCATGTCTGGTGAGGACCTGCATAAGGCGGAAAGTGAGGATCATCACGGCGGTGCCGCTCCAGCCACTCCCCAAAGAGAGGAATTACCGCTGCGATGATGGTGAAGCCTAAGCCTGTAATTAGCGCGTTCAAACAAACAAACAAACCCTTCAGCTTTATAATATTAAGCAGGTATAGACATCTCACGGCTTAGCTCCTATGAACTATTCCAAAAAAACTATTCGATTATGATTTATTATAGTCAATCTATAGGTACTTCCACATATTACAAATATGCCTCTATCTAATATTATCAACTTAAGTAGTCACTTAAGTTGAAGGAGGAAAAAAATAGTCGACGGCGGGTTCGGTCCTTATAAGACGATTGGACGGCGAGCTACCCATTGCTCGTCATCATCGTTGTGCAAAAGTATGAAAGGGATACTCGTGGTTCTAGAACGCAACAGGAAACTGATGGAACATAGGTGTGATTTTAGCCAGTAAAAGTCTGCCACACCCTCTCGCCTTATTCATTATCATTCGAGAGAATTCATTATATGATTTCATACCTTAAAAAAAAAGCTTAAAATTTCTTAATAATAATTCCAATAGCAATTTTAAAAATTATTCCTGTATCATTATTAGCGATGTTAATTTACTCCCTGACGTGCTATTACGGCTAATATCGCCGTGAAAAAGCGAACAATTTCCCGAAAGCGACACGTAAAAGTTTCACTCGTATAACTGAGTATGACCTAAATGCTAGTCGACGCACTGGGTGTTTTAAATGCGACGGGCAATGACATACCATCATCATGATAAAATATAATAGAACATTACTTTTTAGTGCACCTAACAAAAGGCTATGTCTTCTTCTGGAAAAAGGTTAACCGCAAGCCAGCGGACGAGGAGCCATGGGTTGCTCGCCATCTGGCCGTCCAGTAAAGGCCAAGCCCGGGTTGATAGTACGAAGTGTTCCACGTGCGTCTAAAAGTGTCATCAAAATTTTGGAGGTCAGTTAGGGTTGACTACTGCCAGGGTTGCGGATTGTTCGAAGGAGTTATCCTAGTTCTCGCAAAAAAGAGGGCAATTGAAGGAAGATTGTGGGCTTTAGTCAATAAAGGTCTAATACTCCCTTCCCCCTCCTAGAGCGGAAAAAGTAATTTGATGATTTCCCGCGTAAAAAAGGCTCACTCCAAGCACTGAATCAGTTGATTCAGTGCTTCCAGTAGTTTATCAGAACTTTTAACTGGACAAAGTCCACACCAAGGGTAATTTATAATGTTCAGGGTTTGCAGTATGCAATTCCCACTCTGCAACCTTTGGGCTCCGTTGGTCCTGCGCCCTTAGCCAAGTTACGACCGTTTTGTTTCGATTCTCTTGTGTCGAACACCTCGAGTAGGCCATGCCTCCGATTCCTTTGTTTAAGCGCAAGAGAATCGAAACGAAACGGTCGTAACTTGGCTAGGGGGCTGGTCATTGATATTCGGTCCTGGTAGTATATTAAAAATCTTTATCATTGATAATGCCTTTAAGAATTTGCGAAATAACAATAATTAACACACCGTTACTATTTTTAGCAGCTTAATTTATGTGTCAGTTCATTTGCGACCATAGAAACTACTTCTTTACTCTGCCTTTTATTTATTTATGTACACACAAACACTTAAAAATTAAAATAACAAAAGGAGACAGAAGAGCACAAAGGTACTGCTTTTCGTATTGTCTGCCACTTCTTCCGTCGCGTTTTCCACAACGAGTGCATGCCACTATCGCGTAGTCTATGATAACCTGTCAGGATCGCATACTTACTCATCAGTCAGCGCTCGCGTGCCGTTAAACGTCAACCATGTTTTGGATTCACAATTTTCACTAATTAAAAATGGTAGTTTTAAAGTTTGCGTGACTAGGCGTATACTTATAGTAGTTTCTATATTATTACGTTAATAGAATGTTTTAGTAGTCATTATGTAGGTGGGAATTACTTTGGGAAACGTTATTTCCTTGCTATTTTTAGGGACTCTTATTTCAATAAAGGCGTTTAGCATACTAGTAATATTATAAATGCAAAAGTTTGTATGTGTGTGTATGTTTGTAACTCCTACACGCCGAAACGCAAGGACGATATTAAATGAAACTAGGATATGCGCCCTTGGGATCATTTTTGATTTTCACGCAAGCAAAGTCACTAGCAGATGCTTTTTTGTATAAATTGTATACGAAGGTCTTCTTTTCCGATTTTAAAGGAAATTAGAATCGTTATTGGCTTTAAAACCCATGATTTGGCTATTAATGAGTTTTATTCAATATTAAAATGTATAATTGACTGAAGTTTGACAACGTATGGCGGCCATATTAGTTGAACCATAGCTGTCAAAGGAATGCTCAGTTTGTTCAATAATTTGACAGAAAATGCAATATCACTTAAACGGTTTGTTTAATTTAATTTCAAAGTGCTAGCGCTCTTAATGAAAACCCAATATTTGGCAAACTTCACCGCTCTGTGATATTGTAGAAGAGAGTCAAAAATTCATTAAAACAAATTTCATCATATGGTAAACCCCTAAATTTTATTTTCCGTTTACAAAATATACTTTGCAACGTAGATCAAAATCAATTTCAATCAGGGGGGTGTCACCGTGTTTGCTAACCCACGCCATTAAAAGTACACAAACTCGTGTATCAGAGTTTGAAATCCAATATCAGATTATATGAACGGTCTGACATGATTCAATTGGGGAATCAGGTCACCGGTGCTCTAGGCAATGGGCCGGCAACCTTACGCTACTTGTGACCAATTACGAGTGATCCAATTTGTTAGTGCGCATATAATTATGTAGGGCCGAATGTTAATCTCGTTTATTCTGTCTATTTATAGAAATACGCCTTATGACCAAGCGTTTACTGATTAAAAGAGGTATGAAAATAATAATTTTTATCTTTCTTATAAAAAGAGAAACTGACTGACTGACATATCAACACACAGCCGAAACTACTGGGACTAGGAACCTGAAATTTTGCACAAGGCTTCCTCTTATGACGTAGGCGAGCACTAAGAAACGGTTTTTTAAATTTCAACCCCTAAAGTGATAAAACGGGGTTCAAAGTTTTTAGGGAGACATCTACTTTAACGCAGGCGATACTGGCGGCAGAAGCTAGGCTATATATAAAAGGAGAAACTGACTGACTGACATATCAATGCACAGCCGAAACTACTGGATTGGACTAGGAGTGAGAAATTTTGCACAAGATGTCCTTTTATGACGAAGGCGAGCACTAAGAGAGGATTTTCCAAAATTCACTCCCAAAGGGGTTGAAACCTACTTTCACGCGGGAAAAGCTGCTGGTAGAAGGTAGCAGTAGGATAAAGAGGAAAAGGGACGCCAGAGAAAAGGTAAATCGATTGTGTAAGGAATTTTGATGATACGCTGACAGTTATAGGACAAAATTGTACAAAAAAAAAAAAAACATATCGGGCCATCTCCAAGTATCATGGACAAAGGGCAGGAAAATGCTAATGTGTTAAACCAAATTTTCCCCGGTAGCGTTAGTCAACAGCTTTACCCACGGTTAAGTCGATTTTCATGGAAACTTGTAACAAATATATACATTCGTCCTAATCCAGGCCATACTTTTATTTATTTATTCTTTATTGTACACGTATAAATTACAAAAATATGTGGATAACAGAGTTCATGTACATAGGCGAGCTTAACTCAAAGTTGAGTTTTCTTTCAGCAAACCATTGAGTGATACTGTATATTCGAATTTTAATTCATATCTTTTCAGCCGTCGAGGCCTGATTGATTAACAAACCAAATATGCAGACTTTTTGACTAGGTACTATTTCACCTGAAACTTGTGATGCTGTGATCACTGGCCTAGAAATAATCTATTCGCTCTCAATTTTCCTATATTCACTCGTTTGACCACTATTTCACCCGATTGTAAGCGATGATGTGGCCGACGATGGAGCAAGCTTGCCTAGAAGTAACCTATTCTCTCTTGACTTAAAGAGGTTGTAGCTATCAGGAAACACAGACTCCGGCAGGGAATTCCACTCCATATATGTACGTAATATAGTTGATATTGTAGGTTTGGTAACAGACAACACAGGTTACAGAATGGAGTTTCATCTCTGTTTTAATCTATTTCGTAAGAATCGCCTATAATATTAATTGAGTTGCACTTTAAATATTCTAATTACTTAAACATAAAAATTAAACCTATAAATATTGTATAGTACTATGTTGTGTCTGGGCCTACAATATGCCCATTGTAGGCAGAACAGATCGTTGATGGGGACGAAAGGTTCTGGTGTGACGACCACGTACCAGAAGACGCAGCGATGGAAAGCCTACCACAAGGTGGACCGATGACCTGGTGAGGGTCGCGGGTATCCGATGGATGCGAGACGCACAGGACCGGTCGTTATAGTGACAGTTGAAGAGGCCTATGTCCAACAGTGGACGTCTTTCGGCCAAAATGAATGAATGAATGAATCATCATTCATCATCATCATTTCAGCCGAAAGACGTCCACTGTTGGACAAAGGCCTCCTCCAAGCGTCGCCACAACGACCGATCCTGTGCTTCTCGCATCCACCGCACTCCCGCGACCCTCACCAGGTCGTCGGTCCACCTTGTGGGAGGCTTTCCAACGCTGCGTCTTCCGGTGCGCGGTCGCCACTCTAGAACCTTTCGGCCCCATCGACCATCCGTTCTACAAGCAATGTGCCCTGCCCACTGCCACTTTAGTTTGGCGATTCTTCGGGCTATGTCGGCGACCTTGGTTCTCCTGCGGATATCTTCATAATCAATGGGCCTTATCAGAAAGCTTACAGTCACCCAAAGGGCAATGGAAAGGGCTATGCTCGGAGTTTCCTTGCGTGATCGCATAATGAATGAATATGTTGTTCCAATTCGATAATTGGTTGTAGTACGAGATCCGGTGGAAGAAATATATTCCTTCATCTGTTATTTGATGATGAATAAGATAATATGATAGATAATGTATTTATTGATTCACTAGCTTTTGCTCGCGGTTTCATCCGCGTACATAAAATAGCCTGTCACTCAGAAATAAAGCGGCTTTCAATTGGTGAAAAAATTTTTGCAATCGGACCAGTACTTTCAGAGATTACCTACAAAAAACTTTACCTCTTTATAATATTAGTGTAGATTACGAATAGGTTGCCTAGCTAAATCAGGTGCGTACGATGTTAAACAATAAAATTTGTAATTACATTTGTTTCATCAACTACTCTGATTTGTTATTTATGAAAGTCGAGCATCAGCTGAAAGAATGTGCCCCAAGGAACTGAAAAAATATTTTCCCAACATAAGCAGTGTTGGGAAAAAAGTTAAAACGGTAATAAAAACGCATGGAGAATTCTAGTCTTAAAAAAATTCGATGCCTAATAAACAATTCTACTTAATCATGATTAACTGAACGATCAAATACTTTTTCTAATCTTTCTGATTCACTCCATAAAACATCCACAGAGAGTATTTCTAAATCGAACGGCTTGAATAACAAATGCCCCAATTTTAATATAACAAATGTACAGAAACATCAACTTTCAATTTCCCCTCCTCCAGTTGCCAAACTTGCGAAATCCTTAAAAAAAATACTCCCGCATTCCTTCCATTACGATTCATTCATTATATAGAGACGTCAATTTCCGGCCGCCATGTTGGATCGGTGCCCGTTCGCAATCTCCAGCGGATATGACGTTTTGATCATTTAAAAACACCCCCAAGTACATGTTACTGCCAAGTTTTGGGAAGCGGCCTATTTAGGTACTTTATTATAGACTTCGTTTTATAGACCTTGAATCTGGACATAAAGTTAAGTGTTACAGTTACTATCTCGGAGTCAACGTCTGTGCTGAATTTATATTTATATACTGTTATGTTTTACTAAAATATTTCTGAGTGTATTGAATGAAGACTGAGGAGTTTCTTTTAGTTATACCTTCTATTGATACCTATAGTTTACTGAGTTTAAGAATTTTCATCATAGCTAAATTATTTAGCCAAAATTCCTAATACAGGATTGATTGAAAGGTGACAAGTGAGATAAAGAAATGAAATGAATTTGTTAAATATTTCTGGAAAAACTATAAAACATTATAAATAACAATAACAATTAATAAACTAGTCCTTCGCTATACAAGTATCTACCGATTTAAAGAAATTATGAGTTTATATGGATTAAACGTGGAATATCTCAGGGCGGAAGGTTGAGTCCGCACCTGATTAGCCCTAAGTCCTTTGAGCACATTGCTGGACGGTTCAGGCCTGAGCTATCAGTGGAGAAGAGGTGTGTACCCTGTTGTGCTAACTATTAATGACCGCAAGAAGGTAAGGGATGAAGCTTCTCGGGTGCTATTTTTGGCCTCTTCATGGGATTGATACAGATTTCTTGGCGTCCGTTTAATGGTTACGTTTCAGAGACCTCTTCGGGAAAATTGGAGGTTTGTCTGTGCGATTATGGACGAATTTACTTTAACTGGAGGAATATTATAAAGGACGGTTGACAGGAGTCGGGCATGCCACCGCCACTATTCAGGTGAGTCTCTCGGACATACTATCTCTGGTTTATTTCATCTGGCCAACGGCGAATAACTGCACAGGAATAACCAAGTAGTTAGGATGAGCCAGTATCTTTGTTTGAAACATAAACTTGAGCATTTTGAGATACCGTATTACTAAAAATATGTATATGCCCGACCTAGTTCTTGAAAATGACGACCATCATCTATTATCAGTGACAGAATTGCTGTCGTCATATAAACCAGATAAAGTAATGATGATTTTTTTTATTTGGTGGGAATCATCCAATAACACCTGCCCTTGGGCGGAGCAGGAGGGCGTGTCAGACTTTGACTGGCTAAAACCCATTTTTCTTCCTTCTTTGCCTTTGGTCCGGGGCTCCAGGTTTCTTTTTCACACAACCCATGGCCCCAGTAGGGTTCGACCCTGCTGGGTACCTATGGTTTTGCTGACATCTCCTTGAGGCGCGTGGGCTACGCGTCGTCGACGACTTGGGAAACTTTTGAAAGTTGAGAAAGAGAAATAAATAAAATATCTCGCCTTAGCACATAAGATCGTCGAAATGTAGAATGTTGAAACTGCTGACTTTGTGTCGATTGTCGTTTCTACTAAGGCTTTTTAACTGATGGCCAAAAGCCTTAACGTCCATCTACCCAAGACGTCGATGGCGGTTGGGTCTATGGCTTGATACAAAAGGTAGTTCTGCTCCCGACACTGGTAGACTACACTACTGAATATTTTATTTTTATTTTTATGGTTCCGTACCTCAAGAGGAAAAACGGATCTCTTATAGGATCTCTTTGTTGTCCGCCCGTCTGTCTGTCTGTCTGCTTATCTGTCAAGACCCTTTATCTCGGGAACGCGTGGAGGTATCGAGTTGAAATTAAAACCATATACTTACTACATATATCTGCGGTTCCTTGAAGCTGTGAAAAAATCAAACTTTTGAGTTAACGAAAAACAAGATACGGCCGTTTATGTCGCAAAAAAGTATATTTCGACACTCTAAAGGGAATCAAAATTCATAGGCTACTTCCCGTTGACCTAGAATCTTGAAATTTGGCATGAAACAATTACATAGCACAAATCTGAAAACTGTAAATTTGTAGTTACAAAAAAACTTATTGTGATTCGGAAAAATCTTCGTAACTCAATTCGGGAATTGACGGAAACAGTTATTTGCCTAAGTAAGTTTATACGGAACCCTCAGTGCGCGAGTATGACTCGCATTTGACCTTTTTTTATCTATTTTATATTTTAAAATGCTTTTTTATTTAAAAAAATGTATTATGAGAAATATCTATTTAAAAATGAAATGTAATATAATTAAGTTAATAAACATTAAGTACTGGTATAGGTTACATATAAACCATTAATTAGACACAACAAAATTTTGCTCTTTCCAGCCGACCCCTAAAAATTGTTTGCTCAAAGTTTAAAATTAAATTTCAACAGAAAGTTGTAAACAAGAAATGAAACAATTGGCCCGTCAAGTCCACGGGCAGCCTGTAGCGGTTGAGCCAGCCATTATAATAATATAAGCCTTAGGCTTCGAAGTGAGCGGAAATGCTGCTAATTAGCGACGAATCGAGGGTGTGCTGGAGACAGGGGTGAGAAGTAAGGGTGGGCACGTCAGGAAATGCGGGAACCGAAGAAGAAGAAAAAAAGTAGAAGCCACAAGAGAAGATAGGTGGTTGTTTCAACGTGGAATTTTAATAAAATAACATAATTTAATAACATAAGTTAAAGTATCTCTGTTTTAGAATACGTTACCAGGCGACAGCGAATTTTTAGCCTTAGAAAGTGTTTAGATGTATGTGTCAATGTATCTTAGAAGATATTTGAAAATGGATGAATGAAATGACCAGGCGAGAGCAGTGTGGAGGAGCTTTTTGACACCAAATCTTAAATTGTGTTTACTTAGTGTGAATTAGTTAGTGCACTAATATATAATTATAGTTTTTTTTTTAAACTTAGTACATAGTAATGACGTCTACTATTATTGTTAAAAATATGACACTCATAAAAAAGGGAATGCGCATATTGAATTTTTGAAAAATGGTATGAGTAGGGATTATTCCATACCAGTTTGACATCTCATTACTCAGACTTTCAATTTAGGTACCTTCATTAGATAATGTAAGCTTTTCTCTTTAATATAATTATGCATGATAAAAAAACACTTAACTAATTAAAACTATATATACACTAAAGACAAAAACTACTAGCTAAAATATGGCGTCATAAAATTCCTTCGCGTGACCCAAGGGCTGGCTTTTACCTCGGTCAGAGATTAAGCATTGCCATACAACGTGGCAATGCCGCCAGCCTTTTGGGCACACTTCCAGTCGACAGCGACGTAGACAATTAAATAAGAGAGACTTTTATTTAGCAGAAAGTCAATATTATCATCATCACTTCAGCCGAAATACGTCCTGGACATAGGCCTCCCCCAAGTGTCGCCATAATGGCTGGTCCTGTGCGTCTCGTATTCGTCGGATTCCCGCGACTTTTAGCAAGTCATTGGTACATGTTGATTTCTGTTATGATCACATAAATAAACTTTGAGCATGGCCCTCTCCATTGGGTGATGGTCTGTTCCTGATGCGAACGACCACGTTTCACTGGCCAAGAGGCAATACGCACTGGTCGTAGACTTTTGTCTTGCGACGCTGCCCGTTTGTAGAATAATATAGAGCAACTAAACAAAAAAATCCCAAAGGCGTGTCCGCTCCTAAAGCTGCCCCGTATGTTTCCCATCGTTGCGGGCCAGTAGCGAGTGTAGTTTTCATAATGGTGGATTGTTTTCGTTCGTATCGAGTCGAGTACACATTTTGTGGCTATTCACTCGGATCACGAAGTTGGCCGAACACTGAACGAACATAGTCCATAGTACAGCTTATTTTGGTGGTTAGGTACTGTATTTTGGTTGAGTTAGCCTGTTGTTCTTGAGTTGAGCTAAAGCTAGCGTGGAGAATGTTGTTTTTAGGTATTAACTGAAAACATTAGCATATTCAGCGTCCTAGACTGGATTTGGTCCGGTGTAATCCGGTTTGACCTTTCGGTTTTAGGCTTGAAAGTTTTCCTGTAAAGGTACGGACAGTTAGCGTATTTGGAGAGGACTATCACTCAGCTCATTATAAATACAGTGCTGTAGTTTAGTCAGACATTCAGAAACAAAATCTTTCTATCTATGTAGTTTTCTCTCTCAGAAATATGTTATTACCTTGAATTTTCATATTTGTGAAGATATTTTCTGTTTTGCCTTGACTTACTTTGACTTAATGTCCCATGTCCCCTAGATGGGGCAGATGTGAGAGCTTCCACAGTAATCCTAAATCGCGAAAGGTTTTGAGCTTCGCGTTTTACCTTGTTCCACATCATTCTGGTGCTCATCGCTCCTGCCAACACGGTGCGACGCCAGGTATGATGGGGACGGCCACGATTTCTTTTCCCTTGAGGATTCCAATCCAATGCTTGCTAGGGTGTATGATAGGAATCCCTTCGAAGCGTGCGGCAAATCCATCTTCGAAGTAATCTATGAATCCGTGGAGTCTACAGTGTTCTCACATTCACATTAAATGAGAGAATATAAAAATAAACTGTGAAAGTGATCAATTAATAGGAACTTTGTTCTTATCAATCCGTACTATACATAATGTTATATATATATATATATATATGAAAGTAACTCTGTATGTCTGTTACGCTTTCACGGTTAAACCACTAAACCGATTTTGATGAAATTTGTTACGGAGGAAACTTGAAGTACAAGGATGGACATAGGCTACATTTCATTCGTCTTAGATTTCATAACCAACATTCACGCGGAAGAAGTCGTTGGAAGAGCCTAGTATATATACACTCTCAATCATTTAAAGTCAGTTTGTTTATAAACAATATTAATCATTTCGCAATTTAACTGATAAACAAATAAAGTTCACGCGTACTTTAGGTTAGGGCGCAGTTCAGTTTTAATTTTGAAGTTTGAACTTAATTAAATTTAATTAATGAAGATGAGAGTTCGAGTGACGATCCTCAGTACAACCTGAATGATATAAAGTCGTAAGCATTGATGCAATCGTTAATTGTGAAGCGCACTAGTTAATCAAGAGCCTTTATTATACACTCTAGCTTTGAAGACACCTAATTTATAAATGGACGGGAAGACCATAGCAGGCAAATTGTTCTAGTCCTTCGATATATATGTATAGATAGCGGCACGAATCTTGAGCGCTCGGCGAAAGAGCGGAGATCGCTTTGTGTATCGAACACATCGGATGGTCAATCACTGTACAAGGATTGCACTCCCCGCCCCCGCATTTTTTTTCATACCACTAAAGAGACCCGATATTTTACTTCTGCGTGCTTCCGCGCAAGTAGAACTGTAGAAGTCAGTGCTCAAGATCCGTGCCGGTATCTCCGGCCGGTACGCGGTATAAACGATAAGGTGGAACACTTAGTCCGGACCATATAGGTATCAACAACGTAAGGGGGGACACTCGCCGTACGTCGGGTTGTCCGATGGAAGAAAGGTGATGGCAGAATAAAGTCATGTAAATCCCGCGCACACTCTCTGAAATGCATCCTGTAAAACCGCCGAAAGACGTCCCCTTCTGAACATAGGCGTCCCCAAGTGTCGTCGTAA
Organism: Mythimna pallens; assembly: GCA_961205895.1. Classification (NCBI taxonomy): domain Eukaryota; kingdom Metazoa; phylum Arthropoda; class Insecta; order Lepidoptera; family Noctuidae; genus Mythimna; species Mythimna pallens. Next base: position 22,669,405 of record OY540842.1, on the reverse strand, counting down.
AAATTCAAAAATTCAAAAATTCAAAATTCATTTATTGGTGTGATTTTTGGTACATTTTACATGAGATCTTAATAATAAATTATTTAGTTCCTCAATAATCTACCTTAAAGGTGTACACTCTTTCTCGTAGTTTATTGTAAATAAGAATTAATTAACACATTGAAATAATTATAACAAAACACAACATAACTCAATGAATAGAAATTAGAATAACAATGCAATGTCAAAAGTAAATAAATATCAATGTCAATTAACTTACCATAATAAAACAATAATACAATGTCAAAATTAAATAAATATCAATGTCAAGTAACTTACTATACTAAAAATAATATTTCCATGTCAAAATTAATTAAAATCAATATTAAATAGCTTACAATTTATCATTAAGGAATTCGTCAATATTATAATAACATTTCTCCAATAATAGATTTCTTAATTTACTCTTAAATTGATTAATATTTAAGTCCTTAATTTCATTTGGTAATTTATTAAATATTTTTGGAGCCATACATAGTACGCTTTTGTGCATCAAGGCGGTCTTTGAAGGTCGAATGCATAGTTCATGTCTATATTCTTGTCTGATTATTTTGTAGCGATGTTCAGATGCTTTTCTAAATAGATGCATGTTCTTTTTAACAAATAAAGCAGTCTCAAATATGTACAAGCAAGGTAAAGTCATAATTTTTAACAATACAAAATAAGGCTTGCAGCTATCAGTTATTTGTATACCGGTAATAGCTCTAATGCATCTTTTTTGCGATTTGAACACCATGTCCTTATTGCAGGAGTTACCCCAAAACATGACTCCGTAGCGTAGTATAGAATCGACATATCCATAGTATGCAGTGACCGCCGCTGCTTGGTTGACTACTTTCTTTAGTTTGTACAAAGCGAAAGCGAACTTACTAATTTTTTTAATTAATATTGAAGTATGTTGTTTCCAATTAAGTTGATTGTCAATTGTTAAGCCTAAAAATTTTGTATTTGCAACTTCTTCAATTTTTTCATTATTAAAGATTACATTTAGTTCCGAATTAACTACTTTTTGCCGAAAGTTCATAATTTTTGTTTTCTTCAAATTTATAATTAAGTTATTATGCTCCAACCAGTCAACTGCTTGTTGTAATGCATTGATTATTTTAGTTTCAAAGTCTTTATTATTTTTGTCAAGTTTAACAATGATAGTACTGTCGTCGGCAAACAATGTCATAGGATAGGGTATATTCTGGGGAAAGTCATTTATATATATGAGAAATAATAAATATATTATACGTATTCTATCCTGTCTGAATATGTATTTTAATAGCTAAAAGCTTCTCAATGTGAAGTATTGGTCAGTCGATATACATACCGGCTTACTGAATATAGGTCTCTAGGCTTTCAGTACCACATTTCTTCTTTTCAATCTTGTTCTAATAACCTTATCAAACTCATAATTTGATTACGTAATATCTTAATACGCATTTAAGAAATCGGCAGTCAATTTGGATTGCTCAAAGCTCCCATTTCGATTAAGATTAAGTACGAACCAATTCAGAGCAAACACGACAACAAATACTAAACCATATTTTATTCACCGACCCAAAATGGACCATCTTAAGTAGCTTAAAGAAGCCCAGCCGTTCCCATCACGGAGGCTGAATGAGGAAATTTGTATAGAAATTATTCATAAAGCGACTTACAGATGGACTTCAAATAATAGATTCCCTTTGGAGTCTACGGTTGGAAGTGACAGCTGATTATATGTAAATTATGCCAATTCGTGCCAATTGGCGTGGCCGGTCGGTGGGGAAAGCGGTAATTTGCTGAAGGCTTCGCCCAACGTCTTCGGATTTTTAATGAGAACCTTCTGTGATTAGTTTTCAGTTAGAATAAAGGGAATTATTGAACAAACCCCTGGTTTGTTTGTTTGTTATGATTTTATGAAATTAGGAAAAAAACTTGACGAAATTTTCTATAAATTAAATACAGCGCTATAATATTATAAAAAAGAAAATGGAAAAGAAAGCCTTTGAGGCTTTTGCCCAGCAGTGAGACAATATGGGCCAGCTATAATAATAATAAATAAATACGGCGCTACTTTTTGCGATCTATGAAGGTAAGTATAAAAACTAATATTGAATGCAAGTACATCTGCAACATGTTACTGGAATAACTAGAGAATTAAGGTTCAATCATAACAAGTATTAAAATTTTGCTAAAGCATTGTACTAAGGCAGAGTTTGAAAAAAAAAGAGATATCTGAAAGCGGGAACCACACGTTGTACGTAGAGTCTCGTCGCGTGATGTCGCATGGCATGGCTCTTATATAGTTCTACAAGTCTACTTGCCATATAAAAAAAGAGATATCTGAAAGCAGGAACCACACGTTGTACGTAGAGTCTCGTCGCGTGATGTCGCATGGCATGGCTCTTATATAGTTCTACAAGTCTACTTGCCATATAAAAAAAGAGATATCTGAAAGCGGGAACCACACGTTGTACGTAGAGTCTAGTCGCGTGATGTCGCGTGGCGTGGGTCTAATGTAGTTCTACAAGTATACTTGCCATAAAAAATGTATGAAGATCGCCGTACGTGCCCCACGTATGCCTAATATTGTTCTGCGTTAATAGTCGGCAATCAACATGGACATCGACGCACATATTGGTAGTGCATCGGTATTGCTATCTTCGCACGCACACACAAACACGCTAGTGACGCAATCAAGACTTATCAAGAACTAGCTTTTGCCATCAGCTTCGAACGCGTGAAAGGAGTTTTCTTCATACAAACTTTGAACCCCCGTTTCATCCCCTTAGAAGGTGAATTTTGGATTATACTCTCTTCTCGCCTACGCCATAAACAAAAACCTTGTGCAAAATTTCACGCTTCTAGTCCCGGTAGTTTCGGCTGTGCGTTGATATGCCAGTCACTCTTTTTAGTACAATATTGACCGGTCTACACTGTCCTTACATAATATATATTTATACTGTAATTTGGGAAATATTGTAAGAACAACAATTTTTTTAAAAGAGTAACCATGGAGTTTCTTGCCGGTTCTTCTCCATAGGAAACGACCAATTTGGAACGGTGCACTAGGTACTAAACTTTTTTTACAGTCAGTTTCTCATTTTATAATTAAAGGCGGATTTATCAAAACCTATTATTTTCCTATTCTAAAATAATTCATGAACATTACCTATTTTAAAAATTGCTGACATCGATTCAGATTAAAGAAAGGTATCATGTAATCGATATTCAATATGAATATCTGGAAGTGGATACTGAACATACTACTTTCAGAATGTACTAATAAACGCACATCCTGAAAGTATTATGTTCAGTAACCACTTCAACGTAAGTGTTACATATTGAATATTGATTAAATGATACCTTTTTGCAACATACAAAGAGTTACATAACTTCATTATATTCAGCATTTATAAATGTGCAGCTTGTCATTTAAAGAGTTAATGGTCTAAAATGTAAAATAATTTCCTGTCCTTTTTAGGGTTTTTGTACCTCAAAAGGAAAAAAACAGAACCCTTATAGGATCACTTTGTTGTCAATCCGTCTGTCTGTCTATCGGTCAAGAACCTATATGTCGGGAACACGTGAAGATATTGAGTTGAATCGTATTTCTAGGTTAACGAAAAAAATAGAAACGGCCGTTTATGTCACAAAAACCATGTATTTCGACACTCTCAAGGGAATCAAAATTCATAGGGTACTTCCAGTTGACCTAGAATCCTGAAATTTGGCATTAAGCAAGTTCTTATAGCACAAGTATAGGAATAAAATTGAAAACTGTAAATTTCTAGTTAAGTCACAAAAAAAGCTTTTTTACCATTCAGAAAAAATTTCGTAACTCAATTTGGGAATTTAATTGTTTTCATAGGTAAGCTTGCACGGAACCCTCAGGGCGCGAGTCCGTGCCCAATTTTTTTTGTACCATCCATTTCATAAAAGTACCGCAGTAATAATCTCCTTGTAATATATGTATTCATGACACACGTCTTCATAAAGCTAAATCGATCACAAAGGAAAAGTAAACGACGTGTATTTCTAAATCCAAGGAGTTCATGACATCACCCAATCTTTCGGGAGCTGAGTAAGGGTTTCTATTTTCTATAGAGTATAGAGGAATGGGGTCATATGAGTCATTTACCTTTACGACTGTGTGGTTCTACACCATTGGGAGCGCTTTATAATGACGCTATGATGAAAGTATGGCATCATGACCTATATGGTGCTGTGAAGAGCTTGCTTGACATCTGATGTTTTTGTTTGGCTTTTAGAATTTATTGGGATTAATCTCTAACAAAATATAGTTGAATCGTTGATTTAAATGACACGGTACGGTACAGTGGTTGAGTGATTGGATGCTACGTTATGTGTCGCGTGTTGGAAACCTACATGGAACAAATATTTGTATTTTTTTTTAAATATGATTACTTCTAGTGTGTCAATAGATGGTAAACAGTGATGCAATATTTAATGGTAAAGCGCACTAGTTTATTAAGAGCCAATTCACTCTAGCCTTGAAGACACCTAAACTATAATCGGACGGGTAGATCGCAGTAGGTAAATTGTTTCAGTTTATTTATTTATTTAGTTAGGTTCACCCACAACACATATATACACACACATAAAAACAAATCATAGGTACAGTTTAACTGGCCTGTTGGTCTAGTGGTTAGTGGCCCTGACTACTATGCCAGAGATCGTGGGTTCGATTCCCACCCAGGACGAATGTTTGTGTGATGAGCACGATCATTTGTTCTGTGTCTGGGTGTAATTTATCTATAATATGTATGTATTTAGATATATATATAAGTATGTTTATCAGTTGTCTAGTACTCATAACACAAGCTTTGCTTAGCTTGGGACTAGACGGCGTTGTGTGATAGTTGTGGAATATTATATTAAAAAAAAAATATATAAGTTCTAATATACATGCCAATCACGGGTAAACACAACATTTACAGTATACATGCCAGTTTACCGCTTAGTTGGTAACTTAAGTTTTTTGTACAATTATGACACAAAATGAAAAACAGAAGACAACAAAGGAAAGAGGTTACGATAAAAAAAAAAAAACAAACAAACAAGACAAAAATTCAGTTCTTCGATGAACGTGGCATAAACGACGAGGCGATGGCCTACAGATAGTTGTTCTGTGTCTGGATATCTTGTGGATGTGAGTTTACATAATTGTGAAGGCACTTACGATACAGATGTTATTCCTAGTGTGGAACAAAGTTTTTTATAAATAAAATAAAATTTGCGTTAGCTCAAAGCAAGAAAATTAGAATTTTGTGGGCTACCTTGGTGCTTAAGGTGTTTTTAATTTTGTTTGTGAAACAGCATTATCACAGAATAATTCCTACTCCTACTGGTTTTCGGATCTACAATGATGAACCAACGCATTAGTTAGTTCATCAGTTTTGGAGCGATAAGTTGCGGGTTCGATTTCCGCACTGAGCAAAGATTTATTCGTTAAGATGAGAGTCTAAATATTTTCACTTCTTCTCGTTCTTCAGATCCAAGCAATGGGAGAAAGCTTTTTGCGCTGGATTAACTTCCAGACACAATAAATCTATATAAATAAAAGCGAAATACCACTCACTGATTAATCATGAAATCTCAGAAACTATAACACCTACAAACTTAAAATTTGGCAGGTAGGTACTTTATAGGGTGTAAACACCCGCTAAGAACGGTTTTTCCGAAATTCACCCCCTAAGGAGATGAAACAGGGGTCGAAAGTTTGTATGGAGAAACCGACTTTCACGCGGGCGAAGCCACTGGCAGAAGCTTGTAAATAAATAGAATTCTTTAAAGGTAAACAGTTAAATTATAAGAAAAAATGCCAAAAATAGTTGTTTTCTCTTTTAATCAAATGATTTGAAAGTTGTTGTAATATTGATGTGAATTTTATAAATAAACTAACTGACTTGGCAAACGTTGTTTGCCATATAATTTCTATCTTTTTATCTAAGAAAAAAATTGGGTGTGTGGGACGGGGGCAAAGGGTAAACAAATTGCCTAAATATTCAAGCCAATTTTAAAGTCAAGCCATTTTGGAACAGATCGATAACAAACACTGAGACACAGAGTGTTTCATATATTAGATAAATAAAAATAGGTATAGAACCACCTCATATAACAAAATACAAAAACGCTAATATTTTACAATTATGTATTTATTGTTCGCACTTTATTTCACCGACTGAACCATTAGTTGGCATATTTCGCTCCCATTTTAATTTTACACCAACCCAGTCTAAAGCCAACCTTAAAGAAAAGAATTATGGTTGAATTTTGATCAGTTTTATCACTAGGACATTTCTTTTGATCAGCCAATAAATTCAGGCGATTTCAGCTCGAAGTTTGCTCGTTAACGATGGGCTTTTGTTAGAATTATTTGTTTAAACAACAATCGAGTGATATGTTTGTATAGAAAGTGTTTGTCAATATGTCACGGCTGAGTTCGGAAGTTTTTGGCGCTTTCAGAGTTGGTGATAGATGTTCTTGTTTTGGTTAAGATATTGTACTTTTTGAACTACAGACGCTAGTGTGCTTTTGTTTTATATTAATTTATTTGGATCACCACTACAACAAACACACAGTTACAGCACAATACAAATAAAAGACAGACAGATAGAAATAGAAAGTTAATTAGTAAGAGATCACAACTACACATGAAGTCCTTAAACGTGTGCTCTTTCAGTTACAAGAGACTTAAGCGTGCTCATAAAGCTGCCCAGCTTTATGAGCATGCTAGAAAAGATAAAAAAAATAAAATGCTCAAAAAATTTCTATTAAAAAACAAAAAAACATTCCTAAAAAAATAATGTCAAATTAAAACTAAAAATTAGGGTCAAAATACTGAGGCTTACTTCCAAAAGGGAAACCTGTGGTTATGGTACACAAAGGGCAAAGAAGGAACCATAGGTTCGGTTGTAGTCAGAAAAAGTCTGACACGCCCTGGCGCTTCGCCCCAAAGCGCGAGAAGTCAATGAATGATTTCCCACCTTAAAAAAGTGGTCAAAATACATATGTAGATATACCTACACTAGCGTCTGCCTATGGCTTCGTCCGCGCGTTAAATTCAGAATTTAATGTTATTATGGATTCGTGCGTAAAGATTCCGCACAATTTTAAAAACACAAACTAGAAAAGTTTTGAAAAAGTATTTGAAACTGTAGGTACCTAATGTGTATTATATCAAACAAAAGGGCTGATTTTAAACACATTTTTTTATTTTTTAATTATTTTAAAATAAAAATCATTTTAGATAATTTATGAAAAATTATCAAATCAAATCATAAAACGTTTATTTCAAATAAACTATTCACAGGTACTTTTGAATGATAAAAATGTCGATCGATCAGTCTAAAAAGTAAAACTAAGTCATTTCCCCCAACCAGTCTCCGAAACTACTGAACCTAAAATTTCGAAAAATATACGAAAGTACGATTATTAGATCAGCTACAGAAAGTCGGAAATAAAAATAAGGTCCAATTTACACACGAATTTAATATAGATTAGCATTTGATTGAAAGTTGCTTATTAAAATGTTTATGGCTCTATTTATTAGTCGTTTTATATTTTTCGGCATCCTTTGTTGTTTGCAGCGCCAGTATGTCGAGACTTTGAAAATAACGCCCATCAACACCTTTTCTCTCTTCAAAGAAACTTGGCAGTTAACATGCTATTCAGAACCAGTAAAACACTGCCAATGATGTGTTAGGTTCCGCACTAATTCCACCTCCTTTAGTTCGTCTATCACCTCGAACTTAATCACTCACAGTTTCTAAACTGCGTAGATATGTACCTATAAATACATTTATTTCCCTACACATGACACAAGACCGTGACTCTAGACAATATGTTACATCACGACGGTTCCTAATTCCTATTTGAAGTGTAACATTTGGGGATCAGAGGACCAACTTTTTGATACACATCTTCCAACCTCTATTTCATACACATAAGGTTGGTTTTTGCGTGTTCCAATGTTGAGAAACTTTGCCGTTTTGATGTATGAGGGTGACAAAGCAACAGTTTTAAGATTTGAGACAAGTATTAAGTGTAGTTGTTACACAGTCATTTATTAATCGTGTGGAATGACATAATGAGGTGTGTTGGATTTTTGTTTTAATTGGACATTGCTAGGAATGATGGACATATTTTGAGCATAACCCATTAGGAGGCGTCAATATCATGTTGCTGTAATCACATTAATATTATAAATGCGAAAGTTTGTATGTGTGTTTGTATGTTTGCCTGTTTGTGTTTGTTACTTCTTCCCTCTCAAATAGCTGAACAAGTTTAGATGAAATTTGGCATATAGGTCGAACATGTGCAGAAATAGCAATAAGGATATTTATTTTTATCTCGGGTATATGTTCCATTGAAGTATATTTAGGGTTCCGTACCTCATAAGAAAAAAACGGAACCCATATAGGGTCTTTGTTGTCTGTCCATATGTCTGTTTGCTGTCAAGACCCTTTATGTCGGAAACGCGTGGAGGTATCGAGTGTGAATTAAAATTTTATGTTCAAGTTTGCAGTCTCTTGAAGCTGTGAAAAAATAAAATTTCTAAAAAACGAAAAAAGAAGATACTGTCGTATATGTCTCAAAAAAAAGTATATTTCGACACTCTTAAGGAAATCAAAATTTATAGGGTACTTTCCGTTGACCCAAAATCCTGATATTTTGCATAAAGCAAGGTCTTATGACACAGGTATAGGAATAAATCTGAAAACTGTAAATTTGTTGTTATATCACAACAACAACAAGAAAAATTTGCGATTCAAAAAATCTTCGAGACTCCATTCGGGAATTGAACTGTTTACATAGGTAAGTTTGTACGGAACCCTCAGGGCGCGAGTCCGACTCGCATTTTCCCAGTTTTTTTACTTTCGAGCAGGCGAATTCGCTGGCAGAAACTAGTGTTACTATACTGGCTTCTGCTAGCGACTTCGCCCGTTTCTTATTGTCAATAGTAAACAAATTGGCACTTGTTTAGAAATATTACTTTGAATTTATTTATGGTCGTAGTAGCGGTGTGCAGATAATAGTACACAAGTAATTCTCGAGCACTTTATATTGTCAATTAGGTATGATAAATATGTGATACTTAAAATATGCAAATAGATAGGTAATTAAATGCAAAACAGTTGAATTTATTTTAAAAACATTAATTTTGACTTGTCCTAACAAAAATACGATCGCCATGTTTCATAATTAACTATAGATATCATGAAAAAACTATATTAATAATAGTAGTTTGTTTGTTAGTGTGACTATCATCTGTCCTTATTAATAAAATCGTACCTTTATTGCATCTGCAACTTTTTACCCAGATTAAGTTAAATATAGCTAGCAATTCGTCTCATCAAGACGAATCTACTGGTTATTAGCTACGAAACTTATTTACAAATTTAGCTTCGGCAAAAAGTAAATAACCTAGAGATTTGATCGAATATAATAAAAATAATAATACAATATAACAATACAAAAATGTTGGTGAATTTAGTTAGTTTTTGCATTAAGAGTACGAAAAAATGTTGTCAAGAAAAATCAAAACATCATAATTTTTACCTAAATAAACTTAAAATTACCAATAAACATATAAATGCAAAAAGTCTTCACAGGCATCAAAAAACCGCATTAATCTTGCACGTGCTGAGATAGACGCATTTTTAGCCACTCACAAATTTTTATTAAATTTTTCGTATTATATTTTTAGTAGAGATGTTACAGAAATTCGATTCCGATTCCGAAACTTCGGACCTTCCAATTGATTTTGCACTTTCGATTTCGGTTCCGATAAATTTTAATCGGAACTTTTATTGGAGGTACAAATAAGTTTATATCTGTCGTGCGAAGAACCTCTCTCTCCCCGTCTTCGCTTTCTGTCGATTACTCTTTTGCTTGTTGTTTTGTTTCGTAATTGGAATGTTATGAATTCGCTCTTCATTTATACTTATCCAAGTTTTTGATTAATTTTAGTGTAATTTGATGATTGTGTCTCCGCCTCCACCTTCATTTTTGGTTTCGATTCCATTAAACCAAATTTAAAAACTCCGGTTTCAAATTCGGTTCAAATCTGTGTTTTTTTTCGGTGGGAAAATCATCTTATGACATCCCATATGAGATAGTGTCAGACTTTTACTGACTAAATCCCACTCCTGTTCCTTCGTTGCCTTTCGTACCAGGGCCGAGTCTTCTTTTCAGAATCAGACTCTTGGCCCCAGTAGGCTTAGACCCTGCTAGGCCCCTATAGTTGCTGACATCTCCTTGAGGCGCGCGTGAAACAGTACGTGTCGTCGACGACTTTGGCTCGGACCGGACGGTTACCGGATGGTCGGACGGCGAGCTACCCATTGCTCGCCGTCCGCAAGCCAATCCGATAAATTCTTAATAAAAAAATTTCTGAGGCAAAAAGAAAAACATCTCAACCAAGTGCATTGTAAACTTATAACTCAATGTTCTGCCGTCCTCTCTTAATAACCGGGTACCTCCTAATTACCGCTCCAACACTACTTGCTCTACATCAATTACGCATCCAATTTTAAGTATTACGTCATTAACACCGTAATGAATGGTGTGCAAACTGTAACCTCTTGTCCGAACTAAACCCTGCTGCACATTAGTTATTATGATTGATAGCGACGTGTAGGGTTGCCGCTAGAGATGAACCGACTAGTCGACAAAACCGACTATCCGGTTACATTTATATTTAGCGACTATAGGCTAAATGCATAACTGATTCCATCGATACGATAAGAAGAAGACTGTTCCTGAGCTAAATAAGAAATTGCCGACTAGTTGTCATTTAATAGTTACGGGAAATGAGAAAATAAGAAAGTCAGTAAGTAAAGAAGTCTTATACAAACTGTGCCTATTATGGTGCCATTCAAATTCTAATTTTGTCAAACTTAGAATTTATAGTACGTACGTTAAATAGAAATGTGAATAGAAATCAATTTTTGATGGATTTTCACGTTATTTAAAAATTCTTTGCAGCATTTTAATTGTTACTCAAATTCATTATTATAATTTTATATTAAAAATATTAAAACTTTATTGAAACCAAAAACATGGTACCAAAATAAAAAAAAACAAAAACAATTTTTTGTTTCTATTCAACTGGTTTGGCTGTAGTTTATATTTTTAGTCGGCAACTAGTCGGCAATTCAGGGCCAACCAGTTGCTGGCGGCCGAGTACATACTCGTAGTGGACCCAGCTCTAAGTGCCACACGATAGCTGTGGACATGAGAGCCCGTAATTAGATATTGACACGCTATTATTTTGAATATTAATGCTACATTTAAATTGGACACTATTTTCTAGGATGAGTTATTGTTTTTATATACGAAAAAGTGAAATTTTGTTGCCGATTAAGAATTTACCAGAAAATCCTTACTAAATGTACTAGCTTCTGCCAGCGGCACACTCACACACACACACAGAATTCTCACATAAAAAAATCGCTCAAAAATCAAATTAATTCTTCTTCAATTTATTTTTTTTGTGAGAATTCTCACATAGAATTCGTACTACTGTCCTTTATAAATAATAGCCTATATACTACTTTAGTGTATAAGCTATATACCTACAAATTTTTCATCCACTCCTTCACGTTCAACCGTTTGAACATGAAGGAATAACAATCACACACATACACTAGCATAGAGATATACAACCTTTCGTCTTTATAATATTGGTGTGATTATAAATGAAAATATGGCTGTGTTTGTATATTAATTTATTACGATGTCACGGCTTGAAGATTTTAAATTAAATTTGGCTCTCTGGTAGACCATGGGAGTATTTTACCTTTAAATCAAAATACACGCGGGCATAGCCGCCGTCCTTCTAGTAAAGAAAAAAATTATAGATACCAATGGATATTATAAAATATCCAGTAGTGAACGTTTTCTGCTGATACTATGACTATAAAAATATTAAAATTAAAAACAAAAAACAAATTCGAAACACAATCTTTTATTTCCCATAGGCCTACATGAACAATGCCACTTATAAAACGTCAAAATCTAGTGCACGGTTCCAATTAATCGTTTTTTTTTTTTTTTGTAGGAGAATTCATAGATTGCATTTTTTTAAACCTTACAACATAAAACCTAAACATCTACGAGCATATCAATACATTTTAAATGATATACATTTAAGTACTTAGATATAAACTACGCCAAAGCACATGGCACCACTACTTGAATTCAACATTTTTATTGCCAATTTCATTGCCCATCAAACTGTTTGCTCTCAGGGTTACCAACTAATACATAACATTTAATAATCTTGTACTTACTATTTGAACTCTTGCGATTTATGGTTCCCTGGTACAGCACCAAGAGACTTGTGGTCTAGTAGGTACTAAGGGAACATAACCATTGTGGAGCAATAGGAGCATAGCCCATACGGAAATAGTAGTGCAACTTGCCATCAAAATTAGTATCTTGTACTTACTATTTGAACTCTTGCGATGTATGGTTCCCTGGTACAACACCAAGGGACTTGTGGTCTAGTAGGTACTAAGGGAACATAACCATTGTGGAACGACCGGAGCAGAGTCTATACGGAAATAGTAGTACAACTTGCAATCAAAATTAGCATCTTGTACTTACTATTTGAACTCTTGCAATGTATGGTGCCCTGGTACAACACCAGGGGACTTCTTACTGAATAAGTTCTATCTCCGAATATGTCTAGTATACAAAGTAATCATTAGTTTTGACACCACTTTCATTGTACAAGGGTCTGAGTCCAAATTATTATTTTAAACTTAGTACGTACAAAACCCTTGTGGTTTTAAAACAAGCCATTCGGATTGCTTTTGGAGTAGCTACGGATTATGTAATTGTATTAATATTATCTCGTTGGATTGTCAAAGTTTGGGCTCTGGGGGGTTAAGTTCAGTTAATACTAGGCCAGACGACGTTACTAGAACCTATCTAGACTGTATAGCAAGGTTAAATAAGTACTCTATCACTGAAAAGGTTTTTAAAAGTTTTATTTTGCCGCGGGCCTAGAACACAAAGGACTAAAAGAACACAGTAAAAGTCTTGGGGACGCCATAATTATGGCGGTAAGGCCCCTCTTTGAGGAGTGTCTGGAAAGACGTCACGGCGTCTTCGCCTTCCGCATGACGCAGGTCCTCACCGGACATGGTAAGTTCGGGAGGTTCCTGCACCGGATTCATGCGGAAGAAACGCCCGGGTGTCACCATTGTGCGGACCGCCCGGAGGACAAGGTGAAAACTACGGTAGAGGTGGTTCACCTTCTGGGCAAAGCACCGCCGTGTCCTCGTAGGGGCGATCGACAGCAACGATCTATTGTGCTGGGCTCTGGTAAAGGCCATGGAGATGTCAGAAAAACTGTAGGGGCCACTGGGGCCATGGGTTCGCTTCTGAAAAGAAAACTCGGCATCCTGGTACGCAAGGTAATTATGGAACATAGGAGTGGATTGTAGTGAATAAAAGTCTGATATCCTCGCGCACCGCCCTAGATCGGGAGAACTCTTTGAATTATTTCCCATCTAAAAAAAATCAGTAATAATCTGACACTCCCTCTCGCTCGACCCAGGGCAGGAGAAGTTATAAGATGATTTCTCACCCTCAGAAAAAAAGACAGTTTTTATTTCGTGGATATTTCCAATCACAAATTGCTATCATCATTTCAGCCGAAGGACGTCCACTGTTGGATATAGGCCTCCCTCAAGTGTCGCCACAACGAACGGTCCTGTGTATCTTGCAAATTGCTATACTATTTTAAATTCCAAAAAATGAGAAGGAAGCAAAATATCTAAACAGCTAAGCTTTTAAATATACACTTGTCTACCGCTTGTAACAACTTATCTTCGACTATTTATATTCATTTTTCAAAATTAACGTTAATAAAATTGCCGTTCTCTGAAACTTCCTTGTCTTCAGCTAGGGCTTATGTTTCCCTAGTAATATAATTATAATAATCACTAAAAAAATGCTTACGAAAGAGACAGCCCTAAAGGCAACCTCTGGTAGTACGTAGCTAGCTATTAAAGTTTTAGTTGAGACACTCGTTGTGTTAAATGTCACGCTTCGTGCCGCGTCGGGGATCGCGCATGCTCTAGAGATGATGATACCACCAGCCCCCCTAGCCAAGTTACGATCGTTTCGTTTCGATTTTCTTGCGTCAAACGCCTCGAGTAGGCCACGCCTCCGATTCCTTTGGTCTGACCACGTTACTGAGCGTTGAGATGACGTCAGAACAAAGAAATCGGAGGCGTAACCTACTCGAGGCGTTCGACGTAAGAGAATCGAAAAGAAATGGTCGTAACTTGGATAGGGGGCAGAGATTAGAGCACATAACCAGCTACGATTACATACAAGTGGATTGTGTACCTTAACAGCTAGGTATACAAATTTTTTGACTGGCCTGTTGGTCTAGTGGTTAGTGGCCCTGACTGCCGGAGTTTGTGGGTTCGATTCCCACCCAAGATAAATGCTTGTGTGATGAGCACGATCAATTTTGTCCTGTGTCTGGGTGTAATTTATCTATAATATGTGTGTTTAAGTATTTTAGTCTGGCTCGAGTGGTAACAGCCCTGACTTACGAGTTGTAGATCGCGGATTCAAACCCAGCCAGGCGCATTACTTTGTGTAATTTATTTCATCCTCACTGCTCTCAAAAAGGTGAAGGAAAACATCGCAAGGAAACCGGCATGTCCTAGAACTAAAAATTCGAAGACATGTGACATCCACCAACCCGCACTGGGCCCGCGTGGTGGATTACGGTCCATTAAGTCTACTATAGAGGAGGCCTGAGTCCCAGCAGTGGGAACATTATAAGGTCGACTACACTATATACTAAGTATTTTTATCAGTTGTCTAGTACTCATAGCACAAGCCATCTAGTTCCAAACTAAGTAGATTGTGGGACTAGATGGCGTTGTGTAACAGTTGTGGAAACGTAGAAAAATAGGTATTGTATCTGATTCTTCATCATTTCAGCCGAAAGACGTCCTTCGACTTAGGCGTCCCCAAGTGTCGCCATAATGACCGGTCTTGTGCGTCTCGCATCCATCAGATTTCCGCGACCCTCACAAGTTCGTCGGTTCACCTTCTTTTTAAAATGGTTTAAACTAGTGCTTGACTGCGACTCTACCTGATCGTTGATGGTGATTGTGAAGGACACTAGTTTACTAAAAGCCTATTCTAGCTTTGCTGAAGCCCACGAACACAGACTTCATCACCACGTGAATGTTGAGGCAATCCAACTGTTAGCCTAGTGCGTAGTCTAAAGAGAACTAAACCCTTTGAGTTAGTGTAGTGTTTAAAGTTAGTGTATAATAGTGATCAATGCTGTGCTATGCATATAACACATGAACAAAGTCTTTTTATCAATATCAGACTCTATGAAAGTGGTATGGACTATTATAAAAGTGCTAAAGGACGCTATTCTTAGTTTTAACAAAACCTATAACGTATAATAATAAGTTGACTTTCGGCCGAATGCTCGATGACGTCACGCGCGTTCGCGTGGCTCTTAATCGAATTACTTATTAGTCTTTTAGGCTAGATTGTAATCAATTAAGATTTTTTTTCTTAATAATAAAGGAAAAAAAAATCTAGCTTTGAAGACACTTAAATTATAGTCGCACGGGAAGACCACAGCAGCCAAATTATTCCAGATTTTCGATATACGCAGTATAAATGACGAGGCGAAATGCTTGGTCTGGCCCGTAGAGGTGTCTGCAATGTAAGTGTGGACACTCGCCGTACGTGCTCTCCCACCTTGTGGGAGGCCTTCCAACGCTGCATCTTCCGGTACGTGGTCGCCACTCCAGAACCATTCAGGCCCATCGACCATCTGTTCTGCGAGAAATGTGCCCTGCCCACTGCCACTTAAGTTTACGATTCTTGTCCATAACCTTGGTTCTCCTGTGGATAACTAATTCCTAATTCCATGCAATGAGCAGGTGCAATTTCGCAGTAGTGAATGCTGTAATGCTATGGTACTAACTCAGGGAAGGAAGTAATTTCCCTGGAAAAGTGGGCCTGTACAACTATTTTCTAACACATGTTATTAAAGCTAGTAAAACTATTTTTCAATTTAAACTAACGAGTCTTTTAATAATTCTAATAAGAGGTTTTACAACTCTATAAAATCTTCTAACAAATTACAGTTGCGCAAACGCAGCTTCAGTGGCACATCGACGCCCGATTAGCCACCATCTGGCGCCGTAATAGATCCTAACCCACCATACCATCACGCTACCATGACCCCTACATAACTATCCATTGCCTGCCTAGAACTACGAGCCATTTACGCAACAACTTCTTAGTGAGTAATGGATATTAAGTTAGGCGGTTTGCTCGTATTATTTTCTGGTTTCAAAGTGGGATGGCCTTCCATTATCCCAATGACACAACATAAAATCATGTTTCCATTTCGTGTAAGTAGTGTATTAGTATCTGAAGTAATTGCTGTTTTGTTTACTATAATTATATCAGTTTAGTATAATTATATAAATTAGCAGAAAAAACAAAACACACACTATCGCATTAGGTTACCCTGTAAAGATAGTTGTAAGTTGGAAAATAAATAAAAAATAAAAATAAATAAATAAATAAAATTAGAGTTTTTGGTGCTGTACTAAGTAGGTTTAGGCTGAGAGGCTCACTTTAGGGCCCAGAGATAAAACAGCGATGCGCCGTCGCATCATAAAAATCTGCGAGATTTTGTCGCACAAAATCGGCGACTTGCGATGCTACGACTCTTACTTGAAATGGTGGCCAAAATTGAGTCTCAAAAGTGTAAACATTACCTTATAATAATAATAATCAATTTATTTCAGGCAACATGTACCCATATCATAAATACCTTATAGACTAACATACAAATTACTTATAATAAATAATTTTGTTAGTAAACATGATTTAAAACTATGTTAGTAACACTTCACTTCGCACTATTCGTCTTGGTGCTGTCCTGTGGTATTTGTCCGTGGAAGCGACGGAACACCACACCCTGTGGCCTTATATCCAGCATAACTGTCACTATCCATAGTTTGGTCAAAAATTTATGAAATACAGTTACAAGTTCCCTTTTAATATAACTCATTGCAATGATTGACTTTCGTTATTCATAATACATTTTGGTTATTATTATTATTTTAAACTTAATCACCTTTCTTGAATCCAGTTAGATTGACGGCTGTAGATTGATTATGAAGGTAGGTATTGAGTATGATGGTGTTTTTTGAATGTATGTGTGTATAAAATTAATGTGGTTGACTGGGTTTAAACCCGCGACTACTCGTAAGTCGGAGCGTTACTACTAGGCTACCACTGCTCTATAATTTGCACTCAAAATGATGAAGGAAAACTGGCATATCCTAGAACCAAACATTAGAAGACATGAGACATCCACCAACCCGAACTGGGCCCGCGTAGTGGATTACGGCCCATTCCTTCTCCTAGAGAAGAGATCTGAGTCTCAGCAATAGGAGTAACATTTTATGGCAGATTATGTATGTATGTACGAGTAATTGTATGCTGTATGGACTTCAAAAGAGACTTTGACCCCTGAGTTTGTTTCTGTGTTTCTTCTCAGGGTAGTCAGCTAGGAAACACAGGCCTCACCTACTTTAAATTGGCGAAAAATTTACATATAGGAAGTGATTTTTACGTGACTGAAATATCATTAATTACCATTCGTATCAACTTCATCATTTCAGCTGATTCGGCCCCAATGGCCATCTGTTCTGCGAGCAATGTGCCCTGCCTATTGCCACTTAAGTTTGGCGATTTTTCGCGCTATGTTCACAACCTTGGTTCTCCTGCGGATATCTTCATTTCTGATTCGATGTATCAACTTACTTCATAATAATAACTTGTAGCGTGGACACGAATAACAAATCAACAAGAAGCATAATGTTAGTGATTACTTGCCACGAGCCTACTGGCATGTCATAAAATAAAACATAACTACGTACAATTTAGATTCCTATTAAGTTTTAAATCATTGTAGTCTGTTATTATAATTTATAATTTCAACATTAATTAAGTCAAGGTGCTTGCCTCGATGTCATTTCAGAAACATGTAGTCTGTCTTAATAAGCAAAGCCGGGCAATTATAACGCACAAATGGGCACAGATCATAGAACTATTGACAGTAAAGCTGGTCTTAAAATAGCTCGCAGCTGATGTGCTCTTACCCTTTATTGTTTTAATTATTCTTAGTCGTTAGATGATGCTTTTAGAAATAGTACTTTTTATGATAAACAAATTGGTTTTACAGGTGTTTTTTTCCACCTGTGAGTTATGTAGGGATTTATCAAGAGTATGCGATTACTTGTCCATCTGTCAAGTGTAGAGATTTACTTATAATTATATTTTTGAAATATGTGTTTTTGTTAAGAAATACTACAATATTTTCGGGACAAATACTGACAGGCCAAATAGCAGAACACGGCATAAAGACAGAATTCGGCTGCCACAAATAAGGCTAAAATTATTCAAGTAAAATGTATATTGCATGTCGATTATTATTTACAATCATTTACCAAATAGTTTACAAGAGTTACCACTGACAATGTTTAAAAAAATACTTTTTAATCTGTTATTGTTTAAAAGATATTATACCGTTAAGGACTATTTAGAAGACAAGTCAATAGAATCTGTAATCGGCGAGATCGAGTAATTGACAACACTGACTGTGAATATATTTGCACGCCACATTATGGCAGGATATGCTGTAACAAATGTACTGTAACACCTTATGTACCATATTCTAGCAAATAAATATTTTGATTGATTGATTTATATACCACAAAACTTAAGAGAGCCCATCCCAACTCGTCTACTGTCAAAGTGAGCATAGTTAAAAAGTTTATTGTTTGATACAACGTAAACCAACGCAATGTTTGATGAAGAGGCAACGCTAAAAAAGAGACTTCTGAAAACTCGGTTGGCAGTCTGTAATTCCGTCAATTACTCGAATATTTCATGAAATTTGTTCCAGGAAATACCTACGTGTTTTACAAAAACTTTATAGGTTTTCGGTAAAACATTTTTGTCACTCAGAATCTCGATTAAATGTGCAAGGTATTAGATATATATTTTTTCTGTATTTTTAATTTATCAATACATTATGAAGGACCAAAGTTCAAGTAAAATAGGAGACTTTCCGAGGACTTTTATTACTGGATTAATTTCTAAAAAAAAATCTGGAGAAAGATGTGTAATAACGTCATAATTACATAAGAGCGGTTGTATAAAAATGTATCTCGGGTTGACCGCTCTTAAGTATGCATAGGCCGTAGCTAGACTGTGACGTTTATTCAAATTAATTTGTTTCGTTACGTGTAAATATAGGTAACCTATACGATGCTCTGTTGCAGACAGCAGAATAATAACTCCAAATTGCAAATTGACCGAAAATACGAATTTGACGGGTTATCCTGGACCTTTTGAAAACCCATGTATTTCAGAACTTACATCATCAAAAGCGGTTGTTTTCTGTAGCCTACGTTTTCGGTCCTAAGCATCGGTACCGTTCACGAAGCACGTGTTCGAGTAGTAAGTCAATCTGTGCTATTATAGTACTGCTGCATAACTGTTCTGTGCTTAGATTGTGGCAATATGATCATAATAAGCTGTTTATACGGCGGTGCCAGATAGCTCAAGTCGTAGTGCGTCGGTAGGTGCTCTGGCTGTAGGCTTTTTGCAGGACATGCGATTGTTGTTTCAACTATCTGAACATCTAAATCTTTACTAATATTATAAAGAGGTAAAGTTTGTTTTTTATCATGTCATAATAGTTTTGCATTGTCATCTGATTTACACATGCATGCAAAATTTCAGCTCAATCGGTAACCGGGAAGTGGATAAAATTTATTTTGCAAGTTTTGATTACAGACATACAAACATCGGGACTGGTGAAACTAAATAAAAGTAATATTTCAGACTTCCATGGAGACAAAATTGCAATCCGACGTTCGCTCACGTCGATATGCACTGGTTTTTTTTAGGTGGGAAAATCATCTAATGACAAATCTCGCTCTTGGGAGGAGCGAGAAATAGTCACAGACTTTTACTGACTAAAAACCCACTCCTGTTCCTACTTTGCCTTTGTCCCAGGGTTTCGCTTTCACACAACCCGTGGCCCCAGTAGGCTTCGAGCCTGTTGGGCCCCTAGAGTTGCTGACATCTCCTTGAAGCGCGTGGAACAGTACGCGCCGTTGACGACTTGGGCTCGATCCGAACGGTTACGCCCGCGCTCACGATATGCACTAGTGCATATTATTTCAGTGAGGTTATAAACAAACTTAACTTTGTAAACAGACTCAAACCTTCAGTTGCATTGTTACAATTGGCATCAAATTAAAGTCGTATCAAATAAATTTAATGAGAGCCGAACACAAGAAAATGAGAATGTAACATATCCAACCTGAGTACATAGGTAAGTAGAAAAGTACACCTACTTAAAACACGAATGTGTGTTTACTGTTAAAATAATTTATCAACACCAAAAACCAATTAACTTCTAAATCTTTCCATCAATTGATCAAAAGATTACCAAGAAATAAATCTTATAAATATTTATAACGATAATTCTTTATGGGATTATCATAAAGAGCTGCACAGATGGCGCCACTGTCGTACGACCTCAGTTGATAATAAATAAATTAATAGAAATCTAAGATTAATGCAGCGAGCTGTCGATTTCTAATATTAATGATGTTATAACATGTATTAGGGCTAACCTTCATGTATGATTTTATGATAACCTTGAAGGTGTGAAAACATTGTAGGTAAGTACTATTAATTAAAAATCTTTAAGCTACTTTAAGGTTTATTACGAACGTCATACGGCTCGTTCTGGATATCAGACTATGTATAAGTTGATTAGCTTATTTCTGTGGCTGGTGCTAAAACAACCGTTTAGTTCGAATAAAAGTAGAATCAACAAACCTCAGCCCTAAGCAGTCAGCGATTATGTACCTACCTTAAAATTACCTAATGATAGATTTTTTGTGATCGTATCATTAGACTACTTCGGTGATTACCTCTACAAGCAGACAAGTTTTGCAAGGTTTTCTGGAAGAAAACTCAACTTTGAGTTAAGTTTGTAATGAACTATGTTATCCACTTATGTATACCTATATAAAAGGAGAAACTGATTGACTGACATATTAACGCACAGCTGAAACTACTGGGACTAGGGACGTGAAATTTTATGAAAGTTTTCTTTTTATAGCGTAGGCGATCACTAAGAAATGATTTTTCTAAATTAAAACTAAGGGGATGAAATGGGGACCAAAGTTTGTATGGAGAAACCGACATTTACGCGGGCGAAACCGCTGGCAGAAGCTAGTAAATAAATACAATTCTAAAAAGGTTGACAGTTACATAATAAGAAAAACAAACATCATGCATACCAGTTTGTTGCTAAACAAAATAATGAAAAAAATTGTTGTTATCTATTTTAATCAAATTATTTGAAAGTTGTTGTAATATTGATGTAAACTGATTTAGCAAATGTTGTTGTATCTACGTTTATGTGGGTGAAGCCGCTGGCAAAAGCTAGTATATTATAAGCTGTTATGGTGTACAATAAAAAATTAAAGTATTAAAGTGTTCCTTCTTTTAAATATTGTCTAGATAGAAAGGTTGGGTTATGTTTTAAGTATTGTACATTCAGTTACCTAAATGTACAGTAAAGGGGTTGACGGTAGCCTATCAACAACCCTAGCTGTCCCTAACATATAGTTACAATATATACGTATATATATAGTGCGGGAAGCCTGTTACCATGAGACCTAAGGCAACAGACGGAAGGTGGGAAGGATGAAGGGTGTATCGGATGGGATATTAAAATTGTTTTAACGAATAATTTACTTTTCTCATTGCAATTTCAGGGAAAACCTGCCAGATG
The DNA here is from genome assembly GCA_961205895.1 of Mythimna pallens. NCBI lineage: Eukaryota > Metazoa > Arthropoda > Insecta > Lepidoptera > Noctuidae > Mythimna > Mythimna pallens. Next base: position 22,647,465 of record OY540842.1, on the reverse strand, counting down.
TGACTTTTTAAGCAATTTTAATTTGCAGTATAAATATCTTCAGGTCATTTTTATTTAAACCACAATTTTCTAAACCATCTTTTTTCTAATCCTCGCCAGCTGGATTACAAACAGTCTTAGTCAATTCATTTTAATGTCTAATACCAACACGTGATATATTTAACGACACTAGTTAGTACAGATCACAGATTACCAGTTTATTATAAAGTTTATTACTGTAATGAATAGTTAGAGTGATTATAGCCATATGTTTTAAACTGCCGGACAGACTAGGCATTGTAGTGAAAAAAATTTGAATGATCGTAAATTATGAGATCCTGTCATATGTTGCTGGTATGAGATGTCAAAGCTGCTATTTCGTATTTAATAATAATAATAATAAATCGTTTATTTGCGTAAATAAGGTACAGAAGGTTGACAACATAAATGAAATAGATCTCTTATTCTGTCTTTAATTTCGGCGTGCAAATATAAAGCATAGCAGTTGAAATTAAATTAATTATTGATTAAAATCATGCACTCGTTATATAGATTTCCGTTCCATTAAAATTGTATTGTTCAATTAAGAAATGTCAATATAAAAACGAAAACTAAGTTATGTAAGTTTGTTTTGTTTGTGATTAGGTGGAAATTATTTGTTTGATGGATATTTTAAAATAAAAACCGGTCAAGTGCGAGTCAGACTCTCGCACTAAGAGTTCCGTACTATTTTTTATACAACTTTTTTATACAATTGATTTTATTCTGTTTTTAGTATTTATAGTATGCGATAGCAGCAACAGAAATACAATCATCTTCTGTGAAAATTTCAACTGTCTAGTTATTACGGTTCATAAGATACAGCTTGGTGACAGACAGACGGACAGAACAATTGTTGATGGTGAAGCGCACTAGTTTATTAGGAACTTACTCACTCTAACCTTGAAGACACCTAAAATAATCGGACAGAATTAGTTTTTCTTTCTTTTGTTAGTGAAATAATATAATTTAACGTAATTGGACCAGTACCGACTTTCAGAGGATTCCTCCTATAAAACATATTAATTTAGATCTACTGGCACGAAGTCATAGAATTCTGATTTAGTTCAAGTTGTGATTTCAAGGAAGTAAAGGGTTTTAGTTACGATTTCAACCACTTCTCAAGAATCATTCAAACTTAGTCCAGAATGTACAGAAACCTTAATAGGTACTGAAGGGCAATTTACTGTTTGACCTATGTTCGTAATAGGTACCTAGTACCTTGTAGGTGGGTACGGCTTCTTTTTTGAGGTTAGAATTTATGCAATAACCTATCTCGCTCTAGGGTAGACCGAGAGGGCTAAAACCTACCTGTGTCGGCGGGGCCGCTGGGGTTTGCGTTCTAGGATCACGGGACCACGGTTTCTTTTTCATAAATTCACACATGATCACACCGTCAACGACTCGAGCGCATTCTTTACCAGACAGCTGGACGGCGAGCCACCCATTGCTCGTCGTCTCGTTGCCCATGCCCGTGACCAAAGCCACAAAATGGTGGATTACATATTTTTCAAAACATCCATCCTCAAATGAAAGCGCTTGACTAGTAAAGAGACTTCGAAACAAACATGCAAATCAAACATGGCCGCCAGCAAAACATTTGACTTTTTTTGTCACAGCCACTAAAATATACTACGAGTACCATTTTATCAAACGAAAGGGCTTGACTAGTAAAACATTTTTTACTATGACAAATATTAATTAATTAAATAAACACTTGAAAATAAAGTAAGTAAAAATAACCTGGGTAAGTGCGAGTCCGACTCGAGCACTGAGGGTTTCGTTTAAACTTAGTTATATAAATAGTTCAATTCCCTTCTCAAATGAAGTCTCGAAGGTTTTTACGAATTACAAAAAAATAATAATTGTGAAGTAACAAGTAATTTACATTTTCTTTAGACTTATTGCTTTAAGACCTTATTTTATGCCAAATTTCAGGATTCTGGGTCACCGGGAAGTACCAATTTATGTTAGTATGAATTTCGGTTCCCTGGCAATGTCGAAATATACGTTTTTTGCGACATAAACGGCTGTATCTTTTTTTTTCGTTAACTTAGAAGTATGATTTTTTCATAGCTTCAAGGGACCACAGATTCGAGTATATACTTTTAATTTCAACTCGATACCTCCAGGTGTTCTCGAGATAAAGGGTCTTGACAGAAAGACAGACAGATAACAAAGTGATCCTATAAGGGTTCCGTTTTTTTTCCTTTTGGAGGTACGAAACCCTAAAAATTAAGTTAAACGGTTTTATATTAAAAATAAAGATAATAATGATATAAATAATGTATTAAACGCTAAAAAATAATTCGGTAGGTCTTAAATATTAGTCATCACACCACTCTCCTTATATTGATAAGTTGGGCATTGATGACCTAATAAAAAAAAATCGTGAGGTTTATCGTAACCTTTGACTGTTGATCATATACTTACCATTTTTTTATCCTTTTTTATTCAAAATGTTGCCCTACACTAGGAGTTCCCTGCCGGAGTCTGTGTTCCCTGATAGCTACAACCTAGGGGTCTTTAAGTCAAGAGTGAATAGGTTACTTCTAGGCAAGCGTGCTCCATCGTCAGCCACATCATCGATTACATCTGGTGAGATAGTGGTCAAACATGAGCCTATCAATGATAAAAAAAAAAAATACTGATGAATTGTGGGTACTCTCACAAACATGTAAACTCACATTTTTATTTCATACAAAAATTTGTGAAGTGCGGGAATCAAACCAACAACACGTAGCGCAGCAGCCAATAGTTCAACCACTGCGCCAACGGTACTCAAATAATTGTGGTTCTTTACCCGACGGCAATAAGGGTTATGTTTTTTTATCATAGATCTGTTTATGGAGACAGAGGCCACGAAAAGTAGATCACAGAAATCTGCCAATAATATTTACGTCGAACTGCCAAGAAATCGCAGCAAGGATTCGGAACAATCAGTCGCACATTACTGCGTGTGTTCATCAAAAGTTCTGCTGCTGACAGACCCCCCCCCCATCCCTTACCCCCGACCAGATAATAGCTTTTCCCTGTAACAGTGGCGTATCAGAAATCTTTATTAGGTAATTATTTCTTGGCCGCCCCCCGCCGCTAACTATGACTAACATATTTGTGTTTTGTTCGCTCAAGTACGGAAGTGCGTGGTAATCATTTAGGCTTGTATTTTTACGAGGTTAGGTTGGTATCCTGTACTTCTAACTTACTATAAGCTGGTTGATTATATCATCTAACCTTGGCCAATATTGGCCAGCTTGTAGGTATCTGCACGCCCAAATTTCCGAGTTGTACGCTGCAGATAGTATGTATCAACAAATGGTTTTTTATGTTATAGATACTTCTCCTCCCCTTTTCTACGGTATTATAATCAACAAAGTATAAGCAACAAATATATGTACCTAGACCTGAAAATAAGAACGGTAAAGCAAGAAATCAGCCAACATAGCCTGAGATATCAGAAAAGACTCGCACGACACACAAATGAGCTGGCACTGGCACTGAGTGGAACAGGAGGACAACAGCACACGAGGTTGAGGAGATGTGACATCCCTAGTCTCAGCGCCAGATTCGCATAGGGAGATGAGAGCTACCCTGAAACCGCTCTCATTTAATACAAATAAACATAAACGGACTAAAGTCGGTCAACCCAGTGGCTTATTGTTCTAGGACAGATTGCCATGGTGCAGAAAAGAACAAAAAAAAATGAATAAAAAAATAATAGATACTTCTCCTCCCCTTTTCTAAGGTATTATAATCAAGAGAGGGGTATCCAATCGATACAGCTGTCTGTACGAAGAATGTGGTCTATCCATGGTTAGTATGTTGGTGATGAAGAAGAAAATTCTTGATAGAAACAAAAATATTTGTATAGTAACTATCACTAAGTGTCTACACACAATAAAAAAAAAACCGGGCAAGTGCGAGTCCGATTCGCGAACTGAGAGTTCCGTACAAACTTATGAACAGAGTTTAATTCCCGAATTGAGTTACGAAGATTTTTCTGAATCGCAAAAAGTTTTTTTTTGTGACGTAACAACAATTACAATTTACAATTTCCAGATTTTTCAGGATTTCAGGATTCTAGGTGAACGGGACGTACCCTATAAATTTTGATTTCGTTGAGAGTGTCAAAATATACGTTTTTTACGACCTAGACGGCCCTATCTTTTTTTTTCGTTAACTCTGAAGTTTGATTTTTTCACAGCTTCAAGGGACCGCAAACCTGAGTATATAGTTTTAATTTCATACCCTACTCGATACCTTCACGCGTTCCCGAGATAAAGTGTCTTGACTGACAGACAGACAGACTGAAAGACGGACGGACAACAAAGTGATCCTATAAGGATTCCGATTTTTCCTATTGAGGTACAGAACCCTAAAAATTAAATAAAAAAAAGTAAAAATCATCAAAACAAAAACAATAACATTGTGTATGCTTCACGGTTGTGTCTATTACTTCTTTTTTATTCTTATTCTTTTTGCACACAAAACATACAGATACAAAAATATAACAATATTTAATGCGCACAGGCGAGCTTAACCCAGAATTTGGGTTCTTCTTGGTTTTATTTGTGAAATTACGTTTGTGATTTCTTCTAAACTGATCAATCCAAAATGTACCCTTTGTTTAAGAGATATTTGTCTCAGCGAATAAATATACTTACGTTTGTAAAGAGTGAAACTAGTTTCAATATTTATCATTGCACTTCTTACCAAAGAATCCACTAGAGCCTTGACCACTCACCTACATGATACCCGTAAGTCCTCAAATCATAACAATCAATAACATACACATAACTGCAGGCATGACAAATGACCGGGGGGTGAAACTATCTCGGGGAGGGGCGAAGAGGGGTGTCGAAGGTAAGACGACGATAACTCAGGCCAACGGCCGAGTTTGCGCGAAAAACAAAGAAAGGTGCCACGATATATTTGTTACTTATACCGTAGGGTGACCGTGGGTTTAATTAAGATTTCGGGACTGTCTTGATTAATTAATTCTTCGATTAATCAGTTTCATATGTTTTGCGTGAAAGCTGCTGGTGTTGTCTTAAGAGATGCCCATTGCTAGACTAGGCCTCATCTTTTTTATATAATTATCTGTGTAGTGTATTTAAAGGCAGAGCTGCTTTGGGCGATAATTCGGAGGAGAGTATTCTATCTTAAGTTCCTACATACCTACTTGTTTCTACACTGTCTTTATCTGTGTCTGCCAAAAATATGTTTTCCTTATTTTATTTCTTTAATTCACCACCATAAAAAGTTAAAATATTTATGTGGATACGATACGAATAAAATAATAAAATTTAAAATAATAATAATACAAAGTCAGATTCAGTTCAATAGTTAATACAATGACCGATTTAGATCAATAAATTATAAAATATCAGATAAAAAAAAAAGGGTCAAAGCCGTTACAAAAATTATGCAAATAATATCAAATTAATCGACACCTTTCCTCTTAAATAATTTAATATGGTGGCCCCACTTATAGACAACTAGATTTTCCTCGAGGATTTTCCCTTTAGGGGTTGTGTTTCTGAAAATATCCCGGTGGGTGCCAACATTGGGGTAGAAACATCCCTTTTATTGAGTTCGCCCCGTTTTTACAACTTTTATTACAATTTTTTATAAAACTTGTTATGACCGCCTTTGTACTAATTTGGGGATGAACAAAAATAAGTTATTTAATCATTTTATTTTAGGCTAGGGACGTTTTCTTTCGGTGAGGGGGCAGGCAGGCTTGTTAAGCAATAGCTTTGTGGGTATTCTTGAGGAAGTTACCGGTCTCCATAAAACCGACTCTATTGTTTTATTTTTGCCTGTTTTAGTTAAATTTTTAATTTATTCGTTGAATTTATGAATGCCATTGTTTATTAAATCTATGAGGTTTATCGCATTTTCAGGATAATTAAACATTACCCTCATTTTAATAACAGTCGAATAAAAGGAAGCAAAAAATAGAACCAACAAATTGGAAGACCCATTTAAATGAAATTTAATAACAATCCATTTGATTTTTATCAAACACGATCGATAGCACTCTAATCTCTCAATCCCCATCAATTTGTCGATCCCTATTCAATAACTCGTAAATAAAATCAACAATATTGGCATAAAAAAATTAACGGCACAGAAACCCGTTTGCCCGCAAAACGGTAACGGTTCTCCGATACAAATCCGACAAATAAAACAATATTTTATCTTAATTACTTCCATCCCAAATGACCATTCAAATACGTGGCACGGGATTCGAACCCATGACCGATCCGTAATTAATTTCGCCGTGAACATTGACAAACGGACCGCTCGGGATAAATCTACTGCGTATATCATTACGTTGGGGTCCTTACCCCTATATACGCGATGGCCGGTGTAGGGGGTGCCTAAATTCGGGAGCTTCGTTGTTTACACTTATTAGCTGTATACGCTTATCGGGTGCGCGCGCTTAATTAAATTTATTTATTGCTTAAGTCGTTTTATAGACTTTTACCTTTTTGCCGTTTTTGATCTTTTGATTTAACTCGCTGTTTAGATTTTTGAATGATTGCAGTGGTCGTATCATCAATAGACCACTTGTGGAACGCTACTTGTGTCTATACTCTCCCGGCTTCATGTCAAGCTTGTCGTGCTGAGCTGGTGCTGCTGCTGAGGCTGCAAAGAACCTCAAGCGGCGGAAAATCTCGAAATCTTATTGGTAGTTATATTTTCGAGCCGTTTGGGGTTGAAACTCTCTGATGGGTTGAAACACTCTGATCGTGTGGTCCGAGTGCCCACAAATTGCTTAAAGACCTTTATAAATGCTTTGTTGACACTTCGCATGTTCCAAGAGCTGGCTTTTACCTTGGGCAGAGATTATTCTCTGCCAACCTTGCCATACAGCCTGGCAATGCCGGCTACCTTTTGGTTATATTACCAGTCGGCAGAGTTGCGGAGGAGTTTTTAGACGCTATACTTTAGATTAGTAAGTTCTTAAGGGTTTTTTTTATTTAGTGTATTTAAATATTTATTATTGATATTCAAGTGCTTTTTTTATTATGTTTATAGGACATTTTTTGTATTATGGATAGGGTCGTGCTTGACCATTCTCTCGCCTAATGGAACATGACGATTATGTAGCGACATTATTTACTTTTTGCCTTTAAATAGACAGAAGGTTTTTTTATTATTATTCCGTTTGTAGTATATGTCGTACGTATGGCGGGTTACATTGTTGACACTTCTACGGTCCGGACTAAGTTGCCTCGTTGACCGTTTTGCCTCGTCGTTTATACCTCGTACATGAAATGATTGGAATACTTTGCTTGCTGCGGTCTTCCCATCCGATTATAATTTAGGGTCTTCAAGGCTAAAGTTAATAGGCTCTTAATAAACTAGTGCGCTTTACCATCAATGTTCTTAAACAAATCTGGATCACCAATAAGACTCTTCGCACGCCTCTCCACTGGGTTCAAAGCTGTTAGATGGCATTTTGCAGCACTAGTCCACATGTGGCTGCAGTACTCCATACACGATCAGACCTGTGCTTTGTTTATTATTTTGCTATATACCTACAAGTATCATCATCATCGTCATCATTTCAGCCGAAAGACGTCCACTGCTGGACATAGGCCTCCCCCAAGTGTCGCCACAATAAACGGCCCTGTGCGTCTCGCATCCATCGGACTCCCGCAACTGTACCAAGTCATCGGTCCACCTTGAAGGAGGCCTTCCAAGCCCGTCTTCCGGTACGTGGTCGCCATTCCAGAACCTTTCAGCCCCAACGGCCATCCGTTCTGCGAACAATGTGCCCTGCCCATTGTCACTTAAGTTTGGTGATTCTTCGTGCTATATCGGTAATCTTGGTTCTCCTGCGGATATCGTCATTCCTGATTCGATCACGCAAGGAAACTCCAAGCATAGCCCTTTCTTTACAAGTATATTCTAACAAATTGTAAGTATCAGTCTTATATTTATTCCTAGAAACTGCATTATCGTTGGAAATCATTATTTTCTCTCACAGATATCTTCTCCCAATATACCTTCCGAAATTATACCATGGATTTTGTCAACGTGTGTCTTAAGGCTACCATTGTGTTCATTTTCCTCAATTATCGTCTATTGTGGGCAAACGCAGTGGAAATGTGCGAAAGATGGGCAACAATGCCTATATCTGAGGATATTACTTGCATATTGATAGCGTTATTATTCCATTGTTGTTATAGATAGATAAGAATATAAGAAGGTGTATTGGTTATGGTCATATGATAAGTGTTTGCTTTGGATTGTTGTTCATTTGTAGATACGAATCCATAATTATGTTAAATAATTATGTGTGTTTATTTTAACTATTCACATCTTTAAGATCCGAAAGAATGTCAAACGCATTATGTCTGCCTTGGTACTTTTATGTTGCATGAAGAATAAATAAATTGAAGTATTTTTGTTGTTAATCAATTTAAGCAGTGGTGGCCGAGTGAGCAGTGGTGACCGAGTGATAACGGCCCCGACTTACGAGTTGTAGGTCGCGGGTTCAATCCCAGCCAGGCGCATAACGTTTTGTAATTTATTTCATTACCACTGCTCTTAAACCGGTGAAGGAAAACATCGTGAGGAAACCGGCATGTCCTAGAACCAAAAAGACATGTGACATTCATCAACCCGCACAGGGCCCGCGTGGTGGATTACGGCCCATGCCCTCTCCTAGAGAGGAGGCCTGAGTCCCAGCAGTGGGAACATTAAAAGGCTGATTATGCTATGATTATGCTAATCAATTTAAAACATTTTCAGTCGTGCAATCATTGCAATTGATAGTCTTCCCATTAGTTTACCTATATATATAAAAGGGGAAACGGACTGACTGACATATCCTTCCAAGAGATGTTTTAATTTTTTTTAAACGTGTCCCACATTTGTAATAACTCTGTATCGTGGGTGCGTTCACAAACACGTAAACTCACATACACAAGACACCCAGATGGGACACCTATTTGTAAGTCATGTACATATTTATTGCTTGCGGAAATCCACAGATATGTCAATGGCGAATCTGTACGGTAATCGAACACGCGACACGCAGCCTAGCAGTCAATCGCTTAACCATACGCCAACCGAGCCGTCAAATATTACTGACTGTGTCAGATTTGACGTAAACTCTGGCTCCGTCAAAGCACCTACTACCCTTTTGTCCGATATAGTACTGGCCAACGTTTACCAATTCGGCGAATGGTATCATCAAACAATAGTCTATTTGAACACATTGATATATTTACATGCTCCATACAAAAGTTTCGAAGACTTGTATGAGGCACTCGAGCACTTTCACTAACGGTAATATTTTTAGTTTTATAATTAAGTTTGTTTTTGTTATAATTTGTTATTAGTATAGCATTTTACTTTAACTCTTTTTGTTTTTGTTTATAGGTATATCTTTTTTTTTATAATGCGATATAACTGTCATGCATGCAGCTTTTATCCTAACCTTTTAAAGTCTATTCTGTAATGGTAATCTGTGAACAGCGCTGTGGGCTACATTATTATTTAAGATAATTAAATTATTAAATGTTATAATGTTTTAAATATCTCTAATAAAAATAAAAATAAATCAGACTCGGGATTCCAGTCGAGAGAAAGAGGAAAGAGAACAACAATGATAGCTGCATAGCTATCAGTGTTTTTCGCTCATCATTCTTTAGCACTACAATTCTGATTACCTTAAAACTTCATAATATGGTACTTTACTGGACCTGTACCATGACGTTTAAAGTAAGATTGTTTCGTTCTTATTTCCAGTGTGGGTAAGAGATGGCGCTAGACAACCTGTATAGCTCTGTCTCTTACCCACACTGAAATAAGAATGAAACAATCTTACTTTGAACGTCATGGTAACCCCACAAGTCGATTTGGCTACAGATCGTAGTCTTGATCCTTCTGACCATCTTACAAATATAACCACATATTTTTTTAAGACCGTGACCTTGGCAATAAATAAGTACAAATGGAGTAATTGATAACATTCCAACAATTGGAACACAACATTACACATGAGTGTTTCGATTACGTAAGCGACGGCATTAATCTATTGATTTGGATGAGTACCTGATAAAGCTACCTTGTTGACACAAGCTTGTTGATAAGTTTTAGTTATAAAATAATTATGAGCCAGTGTTTGGCTGTTTCTACGTGTACGTGTCAATTAGGTACCTACGTGGCTATTGTACATGCAAAATATGAGATTGATAAAAGTAAAATGCAATTTGATTTTTTGAAAATGTTAAAGAAAACACAGAAAGATTTTAGATGTCTTTTTAATAGTTTAAACTAATGTTTGACTGCAATCCCATCTGATGGTAAGCAGTGATGCAATCGAGGCGTACTAGTTTATTAAGAGCCTATTTACTCTAGCCTTGAAGACATCTAAATTATAATCGGGCGGGAAAACAGAAGCACGTAAATTGATCCAGTCCTTCTATGTACTAAACGCGATATAAACGACGAGGTGAAACGCTTAGTCCAAACCGTAGAAATGCTAAAAGGTTGGATAGATACTCGCCATATGTCGGGTTGAATAAAATAAAATATATAAACAACAAAACTATAATAAAAATCTATTTGTTTATTATAAAGTCGTGATGGCGTTTGCTTAATGTATTTTTAAACTATAAACTTAATTCATTTTTGATTTTACAAGACCTTCAAACTGAGCCAGTCCTGCTAGATTTCCTTTTTGGTACCATTCTTCTTCCTGCAGCGAACTCCACCAAGCTTTCAATTTTTCATATTTGTCATCCACTGGCACCAACGAAGCTAAACTAGAGATACTAGCAACACATGACACATCAGCTACTGTCAAATGATCCCCTGCCACGAACTTGGTCTTCTGCAAGTATTTGTCCAAAACTTCATAAGCAGCATTTGCCTCTTCGACTTGTTGAGGAGTAATCTCTTTTGATCCTTGAAGGATTGCTTTCACTATCCCTCTGATATTAGGAAAGAGAATCGAAGTGTCGAAGTACATCCTCGAATCTATAACAGCTCTTACACTCAATTCGTTAGGGTATAAAGTCGCTCGTTTATCAGCACCGTATTTGGAAACCAGGTATGTGATGATTGCGTGGCTGTCAGAGAGCACAAAATCACCATCTTCTAATAGAGGCACGCAGTGTAGAGGGTTTTTTTCCAAGTATTCTGGTGTCTTGTTCTCTCCAGTCAAGATGTTCAGTTCCTGGGGCTCGAATTTCAGCTTGAGGATCTCTGTCGTCATCAAGACGGCCCTGACCGGCGGACTCGCGTCGATTTTATATATTTTCAGCGGCATGTTCACTTCGTCAACGTTTGCACTAAACTAAAGTCTGATGTCACAATAACTGCTTTTATCGGCTTTAGTGATAATTATTGTGCACACGAACCATACGAGGAAAGTGAAGATAATGCTTGTATTCGTGATAAATACTATTGACACGACTACTTATATTTTTTTTTTATCCGATATTTATTATTACAAAGTTCAATAGTATTGTACTTTGAGCAGTAGTGAGCGCGCCATATTTAAAACACATCGTGAATATTTCTCTTAGTTTCACAAGATTTTTATTTGTTATACTCATATCTTTCTCTTAACTTATCTATTCTTCTCCAAAATTTTAAAGTCTAACTCCATCAGTTCTAAATCTTACACTGTATTTGTTTATGCAATGATATGTAAGTTTTAAGACCAAATAAATTAAAGACATATTATAATGTCTTGGCAATCGCACTATTTCTTTTCGGTTTTGAGATGTCAAATGCTTTTAAATTGGTCAAGAGTATATTAGGTGTCAAGACACTTGTTGACTACTGCATTACTCTGTATGGTCTAGCTTTATTCGGAAAACAAGGACTACGTTAAATTCTAAGATAAAAAGAAGCTGACAATGAACTATAGCCATTCAATTAACTGGCTAATCTAACCAGACGGCTGCTAAATAGACTTAGATTCAAAATAAAACAATATAGTTAACATTTCAAAACTTTAATCTAAATAAAATTTATGCGACCTTGAATCACTCCGTATTATAAATGAAAACATAAACAAAATCTATCAATTTCATTTTCTTAATAACAACCACTTCAAATCGTCAATTAAGTCATTAAATTAATTGCAATATACCTTAGATTCTTATTTTATAAACTAAGCACATCCACTATTACTTCAACACTGATTTGATGAACCCTTCGAACTGGGATAGTCCAGGTACATTTGCCTTCTTGTACCAATCTTCTTCCTTTATTAGGTTCCACCATGCATTGACTTTGACGTATTTCTCATCCACTGGGACAATAGCAGCCAAAGTAGAGATACTAGCAACGATTGACACATCAGCTATCGTCAAATTATCGCCAGCTACAAATTTATTCTTTTGCAAGTATTTCTCCAAAATGTCATATCCATCATTCGCATCCTGGATTTGTTGCGGAGTTGGTGATGTTCTCTCTCCACCCGTGATGGTCTTCACAATCCCTCTGATGCAAGGGAATAAGTTCGCAGTATCGAAGAACAGCTTCTGGTCGACGATCGCTCTTGCTTGTAAATCTTCAGGATATAGTTCCGCTTTTTTGTCACCACCGTATTTGGAGACTAGGTACGTGATGATTGCGTGGCTATCAGCGAGGAGGAAGTCATCATCTTCTAGGTAAGGAACGGAGTGTAGAGGGTTCTTTTCTCTGTATTCTGGGGTCAAGTGTTCTCCTCCCAGGAAGTCTACTTCGACAGGTTCGTAGTCAAGTTTGAGGAGTTCTGCCGTCATTAAGACTCCTCGAACAGGTGGACTGCCGTCGATCTTGTGAATTTTTATCGTCATGTTGTCAGTTTCAATGTCAGCTGGATACTAGAGACCGGTAATAACGGTAACAATTTATATTCAGTGGTGTTATAATGATGAGTGCGAGCGAGATAAGAGAACGAGTTTAAGTGATAAAAAATGGCGACATGACTAGACAATTTTATACGCGCGTAATAGTATTTCAAGGTCATGTTTTTTGGACTTTATTAACTATTATCTAATCAAACGAGGTTTGATTCATCCTTGTTTTGTATTTTTAAGGGAATTAGGTTCCGTAGGACTTTTCTGGCTAAATGTGTGCAAAAACTAAGATGATGAAATAATTTGAATATTATATTGTTTTATTTTATTGTTTATTCTAACTTTTCTCTCTTTAAAACCGTGCGTCACCGTGACAGCGTAACTTTCTTATCGGATCAGCGCTTTCGAAGATTCCATTTTGAAAACAATTTTGCCGTTTTAAAATATCAATTCTGATTGATTTTTATAATTTTATTTTAGCATTTGAGATTTATTTTATAGGTTTTTAAAAGTTCTGTTTATAAACGTAGATAGAGAGGGAGAGGGAGGCCAAAGAAAAGATGGATGGATTGTGTGAGGAGTGATATGAAAGAAAAGGGAGTAAGTGATAGTGTGACGGGTGACAGGACAGAATGGAAGCAAAAAAGGTATTGCGCCGAGCTCAAGTAATATGGGATAAGGGCAGGAAAAAGAAGAAGAAGAAGAAAATTTATTTGAATTTTTTAGTTTTTACTAATTGGTAAATGGCTTACAATCTTTTTTTTGAAGCATCTACTGCACTTTACTCATCGCATTGTTGACCAATTGATTAAATAATACTGTGGTATGTGGGAGCAAGTTGGTGCCAAGGTCCTTCATCAATGAAGTGGATTTGGCGTTCAAGTGTAAGGTTGGGTCCACAATCGGAGTGGTTTCGAAGTTCATCTTTGAAAGTCGTTACGGATGGTCAGAACCCAGAAAATCTGACACAAGCCTTGGAAAGGGTTGATGTGTTACTCAGGTACTGGTTTGTAAAGCAGTAGCACCTTGTGAAATCCTGGTATTTAGCTGCATCTGGCAAGACTGAAAGCTGACTCCGAATAGTTGGAAAATAGGCTAGGCAGATTGGTCGACTGTTTCTGTGTATATATATCATGACCAGATCTTAACTTAAGGCGAATAGTCCCTTGAACATCTGGCCGGAAATGTACACATACCTACTCGTTGTGACTGCCTGCGCCTGCATAGAGCCCCGCTAATCTTTAAAACCATTTTCTTTGCGAAATACTGATTGATTTAAATAATATGCTATGTACATTTTGAAGAACACTTACGACTACACTAGCGATTTTCTTTTGTAAACATATTCCTAAAGACAAAGCTGTTTCAAAGGAGTAGAGAAAATTAGGGAAAAAATATCAAGTTGTTAATTTTTTTTTTTTTGGCTAAAGTATTAGTCATACGAAAAAATCATATGTTAATAATGTTGTAAATGAATTCATAACATTTTTTTTTGTGGAGTAGGCTTCGGAAAGTCGCTGTTTTATGGCACTAAATGAGATGGTGAAGGCAAGAGCCTTAACAAAATACTTGGAAAATCTTCTGGGCCTTTAAAGATCACCAAAAAGGAAGTCTTCCGATGACTCTGTAAAGAAAACTCATTGTCATGTGCATCCCACCTGTAGTAGCCTACGAAGTCCTAATCTAAAAAGTTGATGTATTCCATTTTAATATCAACAACTAATACCACTGTTATTTGTTTGGGAACATATTTAAAATTTCGTACCAAATTCAAATTGTAGGTATTCGTTCGGAATGGAAAATAAATATGATTTCAAAAATTTGCCTGCTGAGGTCTACCCGTCCGATTATAATTTGGGTGTCTTCAAGGCTAGAGTAAATAGGCTCATAATAAACTAGTGTGCCTCACCATCATCGATTGCATCACTGCTTACCATCAGGTGGGGTCGCAATCAAGCATTAGTTTATATCGAATTAAAAAAAAAATACTAGTGGTATTAGTTTTTGGTATTAGAACGGAATAAATCAAAAAGTCGGCCACTTACTGCAACAACCAAAGTCTAAACTCAATATTGTCAATTGGCAATGGAGCGCAGCATTAAATTTTTTAAGCGAATAGATCGCGTTAGAAACACCACCCTGCGCACCATAACTCAAGTAGCATATGGCGGGAGAAAAACAGCCAGGCTGAAGCGAGAGTAGGCTGGTCACGTTGCATGAATGTACCCTGAGAGATGGGTGAGGATCGTCACTCATAAGTACTAACATAACATAACACCAACATTGTACAGTTGGTTCATCATCAGCATCATCATTTCAGCCGAAAGACGTCCACTGCTACATATTTACTGTATGGACTTTAAAAGAGACTTTGACCCCTGAGTTTGTTTCGGTGTTTCTTCTCAGGGTAGTCAGCTAGGAAACACCGGCCTCATCTATTTTAAAATGACAAAAAAATGGACGTGTAAAAGAGTTTTATAAACCTATTTGCAGAATAAATATCATTTATCATATATCATTTAATATGCTTCATTAGAGACAGTAAAGGTGAAATAATATGGAGCAATTAATCATCATCATTCATCATTTTCAGCCGATAGACGTCCACTGCTGGACATAGGCCTCCCACAAGTGCCGCCACAATGAACGGGTTTGTGCGTCTCGCATCCATCGGACTCCCGCAACCGTTACCAAGTCATCGGTCCAACTTGTAGGAGGCCTTCCAACGCTACGTCTTCCGGTACGTGGTCGTCATTCCAGAACCTTTCGGCCCCAAGCCATCCATTCTGCGAGCAATGTGCCCTACCCATTGCCACTTAAGTTTGGTAATTCTTCGTGCTATGTCGGTAACCTTGGTTCTCCTGCGGATATCCTCATTCCTGATTCTATCACGCAAGGAAACTCCGAGCATAGCCCTTTCCATTGCCCTTTGGGCGACTTTAAGTTTTCTGATGAGGCCCATTGTAAACGACCACGTTTCAGAGCCATATGTCATCACTGGCAACACGCACTGGTCATTGAGATACTGTGGTATATTGGACGAGAAGACAGTTGGTTCGCAATAAACGTTTTGACATTGACTTTGACATTATCAAGGAATCAACTAGAATTTTTATTTGATTAGTCACCACAAAAGACTGAAATCAAAATATTCTATTTTGGCTAAGGTTGGTTTTATTATGTAATCGTTATCACTCAGACTATGTTAAAATTCTGACCGTGTTTGTTTTGTTTGTCTCAAGGCCAGGCGTATCCGGTGTCTGGCGCGACCTCACTACCTTGAAGTAAGACATTACATAACAGAACTTCACGCTTGTATTCCTTGAAGGGTAATGCAGAGCTTTTCTTACCTATATCAGACTCTCAATTCTCTAATTTTCTGAAAAGGATATCCGTGGTCTTATAACGCAAAGGGAAACTGAAGAACACAGGTGTGCTTTTATTCAGTAAAAGTGTGAATATGCCCTTCCACTCCACCCAGAGTGGGAGAAGTCATTGGATAATTTCCAACCCTAAAAAAACCCTCATTTCTACAGCTCTATGTAATAACATCATCATCACCATCATCATTTCAGCCGAGACCAAGTGTTGCCACAACGACAGGTCCCGTGCGTCTCCAATCCATCAGATTCACCACTCACCAGCTCATCGGTCCACCTAGTGGGAGACCTTTTAACAATGCGTTTTCCGGTATGTGATCGTTACTCCAGAACCTTACAGCCCCATCGATCATTTAATAGAGGCGGAGGCTTTTGCTATCAATTGGGCACAAATTCAGGCTCCATATTTTTTCTAATGTTTAACTTTAATTTGTATATCAATTACTAACTTGTTGATTCATGAATCATGGTGTACCAAATACATTTCAGACTGTTTCTGAAAAATCTTAAGTGGCACCATTCAATAACTAGTCAGATCTGGGAATCGAACCCTCATGATGAAGAGCATGAAAGTCATTACCGTATTTGGAGAATTGGTAGGTCACGATTGCGTGGCTGTCAGCAAACCGATAACATAAACCATAACATAAAACCGAGGGCAACTAAAGGGACACAAGTGTATGTGAGTTAGTAAAAATATGACACTCCCTTTCGCTCCACCCAGAGAGGGTAAAGTTATTTTCCATTTAAAAAAAGGACTTCATGCTCAAATGTAGCGCATGTGAGCAGACTACTGTGATGTTTATGAAGATCCCATCTATGTATCCGACTGAAAGCCTTGTGAATCTATGAGTCTCTGAATCTATGGTCATTAATAAAAAAAAAATTAAAAATAAAACTACTTTTAAGGCATAGCAAGCGCAAATATAGAGTAGTTATAATATCTTATAACCTTTCACTCTGTATCATTTATTCATTTCATCCCTCTCTTAGAGTGAGGAGGCCTGAGTCCCAGCAGTGGGAACATTAAAAGGCTGATTATGCTTATGCTTATGCTTATGCTGTATCATTTAACCTACAGAGTGATTCATGAACCCTAAAACTACTGAACGGATTTTCGAATCCATTTAGTAGGACCTTATTACTAAGATACTATCTGTCTGTCACCAGGCTAAATCTCATAAACTGTGATAGTTAGACAGTTGAAATTTTCACAGATAATGTATCTCTTATGATATGTTGTCGCTATAACAACAATTTATCAAATACTAAAAATTGTAGAGTAAATTTTTTTTTTTTTTTATAGTTAATGTATGTAACCCTTCGTGGGCAAGTCCGACTTGTACTTAGCCGGTATTTTTCTTATTATTTTACCGCTAAAAACAAATAATAATAATAAAAAAATACTTATAGCAAATAAAGAAGACGTATATTTTTTTTTAAATTAAGCACTTTCACTTTTGCTTTTCATCATTGATTTTATCCACACTTCGTACTGAGTCAGTCCAGGTTGATTCATGTTCTTGTACCAATCTTCCTCCTTCAGCAAGTTCCACCATGCGTGTATCTTGACATACTTGGCATCTACAGGCACATACACGTTGGTAGAAGAGACGACCGCTCCTAATGACAGATCAGCTATCGTGAAATGATCGCAAGCCACGAACTTAGTTTTCTCCAAATATTTCTCCAAAATGGAATAACCATCGTTCATATTTTCTATTTGTTTCTCAGTAGGCGCTTCTTTTCCAGACAAGAGGTCGTATACTATCTCCCTGGCTACAGAAATGATGTTGGCGGTCTCAAAGAACATCCTCTGATTGATAGTCGCACGTATTTGCAAGTCACTAGGGTACAATTTCTCTTGTAGTTCAGCGGTACCGTATTTGGAAATTAGGTACGCCATGATGGCATGGCTGTCGGCAAGTACAAAATCACCATCTTCTAAGACTGGAACTGTGTGCATGGGGTTTTTGTCCAAGTATTCTGGTGTCAGATGTTCTCCTGCCATTAGGTTAACATCTTGGGTGGTGTAGTCAAGATTGAGTAGTTCAGCGATGATGACGCAGACTCGCGCCGGTGGGCTGCTATCGATCTTGTATATTTTGATAGGCATGTTGTCCGTATCGATGCTCGTGAGCAACTGGAGTCAAGTGGCCTTCATTGTACTATTTAGTAACGATGATATACATAGATAGACAGATACTGTGCGTTTATAAAACGTTTAAGATAAGTGGTAGTCTTTGCTCGATAGGGGCCTGCCTCACTACATATAAAGTAACCTTCAGATTAGCTACTTGTTTTTTTGTTGTCAATATAGAATTTGTTTTACTACTACTTATAAGATATTTTTGTCTAGTTCTTAATTATAAGTTTATAAGTGTGTATACAATTTAGACTGTAATTTATTAATTTAAAAAAACAGTCTTTATGTCTTTATTTCCGTGGAAGATGGGTAGGCCTTTAGTGTGGGACGCTACCTGTGTCGACACTCTTGCGCCATCCCATGTTCCTAGCTCTTCGTGCTGTGCTGGTGCTGCCGCTGCGACTGCGGAGAACCTCAAGCGGCGGAAATATAACAACCTCGTCGGAAGTTATATTTTTGAGCCGTTTGGGGTTGAAACTCTTGGGTCGTGGGGTTCGAGTGCTCATAAGCTTTTCAAAGAACTATTCAGACGCTTAGTTGACACTTCGCGTGACCCAAGGGCTGGCTTTTACCTCGGTCAGAGATTAAGCATTGCCATACAACGTGGCAATGCCGCCAGCCTTTGGCACACTTCCAGTCGACAGCGATGCGGAGGAATATATGACGCCATATTTTAGCTAGTAGTTTTTGTCTTTAGTGTATATATAGTTTTAATTAGTTAAGTGTTTTTTTATCAATCAATCTTAATCAAATAGAAATTAAAATAAGTGTGTTAGGTATTCATTTGGCTAGAAGATCAGACTATTAATGACTCTAAATGTCAAGTATCGTCACGGTAGATCAAGACTCGGCTTTATGAACTGACTAGCTGCTGCCAGCGGCTTCGCCTGAGTGAAAGTAGAAAATTGTCACTAGAGATCATACTCCCGAGATACATCGTTTCCTATGTGCCCAATTGCCCCTATGCCAAATTTAATCCTTCAACAAAAACTTTCTCTTTATAATATTAGTGTGATTGTATTAATTTCTGGCATACCTTCCTCGCTACTTCTAGTGTTCCTTAAGGAGATAATCGTAGGAGCCCAGAAGGGTCGAAGTCTGCTGAGGCCAAGCTTCTGAAAGGAAAACCCGGGGTCCTAGAATGCAAGTCAAAGAAGGAACATAGGAATAAGCTTTAGTCAGTAAAGGTCTCACAAACTTTCTCGCTCCGCCCTAGAGCGAAAGGAGTAACTGGATTATTTCTCAACTAAAAAAACCTTTCCTTACTACTTTTAATAGAACTCAGTGAACTGCGCATTCATATGACATCCAGAAATGTATTTATTTATTATATTGTGCTCAGCAATAACACTTTATCTTTGAATTTTACAAGACTTTATTGTAAAATTCAAAGATAAAGTTTTCTAGCAGATTTAGACAGAGAAAAGTTCCATCCATCTCAAGTCCTACCTACAATGTTTAACAACCACAGATTTATGAATAATACAGATGGATCGACGACGGATAAAAAATGATAAAAAAAACAACATTACAAAAATTTATACATGCTTATGACGAGGGCTGGTATGACAGAACACCTCAACCTCCAGTTCATGATATTAATGTACAAAAAAAAACGTAAGTACTCGTAGTTACCACTAACAACTATGAATAAATCTTTCATTTACATGGTAACTATAATTACAATAAGATACTTCTTTCCATTAAAAGCATCAAAGGGGCCTCTGCGAGTTGGTTTCGACTCCTCGTACTCCAAAGGTCCAGGACCTCAGGGTTCTGAGATATACCCATATTACAATAAAATAAAAAAATAAAACTCCTACCCTAGGCAATGTTTATCCTCTGTCCCAGGTAAAAGCCAGCCCTTGGGTCATGCGAAATGTCAACTAGACGTTTTGACAGATCTTATACAACTTGTGAGCACTCGTGCCTCACGATCCGAGAGTTTCAACCCCAAAATGTTCGTTTTTTTTTTTAAACTGTCACACTACGCCGTCTAGACCCAAGCTAAGCAGAGCTTGTGTTATGGGTGGTCTGGACAACTGATAAACATACTTATATATTTCTAAATACATACTTGTATAGATAAATTACACCCAGACAACAAATGATCATGCTCATCACACAAACTTTTATCCAGGGTGGGAATCAAACCCACGACCTCCGGCATAGCAGTCAGGGCCACTAATCACTAGATCAACAGGCCAGTCGAAAAATTAACTATGTAAAAATGTATTTTATTTAAATTTAATAGTAAACTCTACAGTTAACTATTAAATATGTCTCTAAGTCATTAATCATGTCAATTAGATATCAGTCTTTATCAGAAAGTGGTAAAATAGACCATGAGTGTGATAGCAATATTTACATATTTAGACAATTATGCTTTTCATGTTTATATTATAACCATATGATAGTTGTGAACCTACTTTACTAAGACTAGCAATCCGCCCCAGCCTCGTACGTGTGTTATAATTTTTGGGAATTCTCGGGTTTTCATCACTCATGTCTATTGTGTATGGAGACGCAATTAACAATTATCAAAATATATAATTTAGTACCTATTTTAAAAAATATCTGATATCGAGTCAGTAGTCAATAGTTCACTTTATTATGTTACAATGAATAATATATGTATGAATATGTGTTTAATACAAAACAAAAAGTTCATAAGTTTGATTTGATATATCATGTGTCACAATATGGTTACTTGTTATGTATTTTAATACATAAGAGTTTGCTTAAAAGCAAAACTCATGTAGAATTCACCAAGATAACAGTAATATAAAAATAAGTTAAATAGTATTTTGTAACTAACGCTACACTATCACAATATTACTTCAACTTCGGTTTCATTAACTCTTCATATTGAGCTAGTCCAGGTAGATTTGCGTTCTTGTACCAATCTTCTTCCTTTATTGAATTCCACCACGCGTGCACTCTCGTGTATTTTGTGTCCACCGGAACCAGCACGTTGATGGAAGAAATACCGGCTACCAGCGACACATCGGCTATCGTCAAGTGGTTAGCTGCAACATACTTTGTCTTCTGCAAGTATTTCTCCAATATTCCATAGGCGTCGTTCAAATTTTCAATTTGATTCGCAGTAGGCGCACTTTGGCCGGTCATGATTCCAAGAACTACCTCCCTTGCTGCACCAGCAACGTTTGAAGTCTCGAAGAACAGTCGTTGATTGATTGTCGCACGTAATTTCAAATCGCTAGGGTACAATTTCGATTGTTGTCCTCCACCGTATTTTGAAACTAAGTAAATGATGATTGCGTGGCTGTCAGCTAGCAAAAAATCCCCATCTTCTAAGACTGGGACGGTATGCATAGGGTTCTTCTCCAGGTAGTCTGATGATTTGTGTTCTCCAGCCATAAGGTCCACGTCTTGGGTTACGTAGTTTAGTTTGAGTAATTCGGCCATCATCAGGACTGCCCGAGATGGCGGACTGAGGTTGATTTTGTATATTTTGAGCGGCATGTTAACTGTTCCAGTGTTAGGACGTAACTGAAGTTTAGTTGTTAGAGCAACAGTATACATTTATTGGCGATAAATTAGATGACTCTGCACTTGATAGTGGTTGAGATAAACGAAGATTATGGCGTCATAATGATTATGGGTTATGGTGTGTAATTCACAACTTTCATAAAGGTTTTAGATATCCTAAGCTTAACCATAGATTATTTGCTTGTAGAGCATTTTTTTCACATCATATTATGATAGATGGAGTATCTCGTAAGGTATATTTTTTTTTTGTTGGATTTAGAAATCATCAAATATCCTCTCCCGCGCTGGATGTAGAATTCCCTGCCGGAATATCTGTTTCCTGATAGCTACAACCTAGCCAAGTTACAACCGTTTCGATTCAATTCTCTTTTCGTTAATTGCCTCGAGTCGGCCACGCCTCCTATTCCTTTGTTCTGACCGAGTGACTGAGTGTTGAGATGACGTCAGAATAAAGGAATCGGAGGCGATCGATGAAAAGAGAATCGAAACGAAACGGTTGTAACTTGGTTAGGGGTGCAGGTCTGATAATAGTCAAACACAACTATAATTTTAAAAAAATGTTGTGGGGGCGAAAGAGATTCAAATTTTTACAGCGCTATACGTTCTCGCATATATCTTGTGGATAAACACCCTAAAAAGAAAGTCATAGAAAATTATTTGAGAGTATATTATATACTCTAACATATGATTTTAAGTATACCTGCAAAAGGAACGCATCAGCTCATACATAACCCCTTCCGATTACATTCAATTATTGAACCAATTAATTTCTTTTCAACGCTGGCGTTTTGACGGCAAAAAAACAAAGCCGAAGGGAGGCAGGCACGTAATCTGAGCATGAAATATAGCAAGATAAAATCACGGGTAGTTATCTGAATAAAGTCGTTCCCATTCAAATGTGCGCTGAAAACTGTGAGAGCCCATTTCGACTGGACCTTTGCTGGGGTGCAAGTGATATGGGGCAGCGGGTTGGAATGTACGGTGGGTGGTATTCGACTTCGTTTGTACTTCAACGGTTTTACGCATTTTAAATTACTCTAATATCTACAGTAATATTATAAAGAGGTAAAGTTTGCTTTTGTTTGTAGGAGATAATCTCTGAAAGTTCTAGTCCAATCAATTGCCAAAATTTTTTCATCGATAGAAAGCTGCTTTATTCTTGAGTGACATAGGTTATATATTATGTACCTACGCGGGTGAAGCCACGATCAAAACCAGTTATACATAAAAAGGTGAGAATTTGTGAGTGATTATGTGTGTTTGTTACGTCACACTCGAACGGTTGAATGGATTTGAATGAATTTTGGCACACTGCTAGACCATAATAATATCCTGGAATAGTATTTAGAACTCTTACTTTTTATCACGGAAATATGTTTACTTGAGACTAGTTTCTACTTTAATGCGAGTGAAGCATCAGTTAGTATTACATAATTATTGTTAACACACGTTTCCCACGGTTTTTCTCGCATACTGGAACTGGAAATTTTATCTAGAGATATGAAAATATTGAATTCAGAAGTACTTTCAAAGGACATCTCTTAAAACTAATTAAAAACGCTGCTTCTTTATAATATGAGTTTAGACAACATTGTTTTATCTCAAATATATTTACATCGAATTACAGTAATAAAAATTAAAGAAATACAATATTTTTAAAGAGGACACTAAAGAACCATTTTTTTATATATTTAGAGCTCAAAATATCCGACTATCTTTACCAAAGAAAAAAAAATGCGCTATCCACATTTCTTACAGAAAATGATCAGACCACTTTGATATCAAATAAATACATAAAGTTCAGCATTACATAATGAATGAGTTTATTTCAATTAAGATAATAAACAAAATTGCCTAGTCATCGTGACCATGTCGCAAACAACATAACACATGTTTGGAGATTTAAACTATAGCCGTACATGGACACTGTTAGGGCTTTTCTTTTTTTTTAAGGATGAAAATCATTCAATGACGTCTCCCACTCTGGGCGGTGCGAGAGGACGTGTCGGGTGTCCTTCAGTTGCCCTTTGCATTCTAGGACTACAGGTTGATACATGTTTGATAATGTTATTAATTAATGGACAGTTTTCAGAAAATCACTGTTTTATGCTACTGCTCAGGAGCTAGTGCTTTTACACACACAATTCGAGGCACTAAGGTGCAACTCGCTTCCACCTTCATTTCACCCCACACCCAGTCACCCGATTACGACCAGGTACACACTCAAAGCTGGATTTCGATATAGCTGTTAAGGCCGTTTACCATGTATCACGCTTTTTAGCTACGGGATAACGGCAGAGACCGAAATAAAAGTGTTTTTGTATGACTATCAAGCGGTGGATTGTTGGCTGTTAAAGTGGATGGCTAGCTTTGGGGGTAGGAGTTCGCTATGTTTGTTTTAGATAAAAGGGTAGATTAAAATTATTGTGTGGTTTTCAGAGTTCTGTTCTTGAAGGGTAACCATCGGTGTTACCATTATTACTAAGTCTGCTGTCTCTGTGTCCATCTGTCTGTCAAAGGCGGTGACTGAACTTAGCGAGGGAAAGTTCAAAACCCATATTAAGCGTGTCCTAACTAAAAAAGCGTGCTACAAGGTTAAAGACTATGTTGAAGACACGCTTGTTTGGCAATGACTGCTTCTGCACATGTGGCCCCCTGGTAACTCATAATGTTGTGTAAATGTATCTATTAACTGCTCCACATTTGTTGTATTTTCTTTGTTTTTCTAACACATTGCTTTTGCAATATTTTTTTATATTATTAGACCACCATAAATTCGTTAGTAATTTATTTTGTAAAAATGAATTGTTTTAATTTTTTTTTGTTTGTTTTGTTTTGTTTTTGTTTGTTGATAATTGTAATTATTTATTTTTCTTGCTTTTTTCATATAGCCTCTTTTTTATAATGTGAATGTGAGAACACTGTAGACTCCGCGAATTCTTAGGTTACTGTCTATTACGACTCACTTTTTATTATGATTATTTTTATTGTACTTTTAAGTACAATATTGACCGGTCCACACTGTTTTTACATAATATGTACTTATACTGTAATATGGAAATATTGTAAGAACATTTTTTTTTTTTTTTAGTAATAATCATGGAGTTTCTTGCCGGTTTTTCTCCATAGGAAACGACCAATTTGGAACCGTGCACTGGCTTCTGACGTTTTATAAGTGCCCATGTAGGCCTATGTGAAATAAAAACTTTTGACTTTGACTTTGTCACCGAGCTGTAATAGGTAGACAGTTGAAATCTTCACAGAGTACGTATATGTATACGTACGTGTAGTATATTTCTGCTGCTGCTATAAAACAAAAAAAAACTGATGAAAACCTTGCTAGCGTAAAATTCGTCATAATTTTTATATTTTAGGCTCTTTTAGTTACAAAGATTTGGTATTCATATCACAGTATTTATTATACTTAATATAATAATATACTTAATATAATATTCCACAACTATCACACAACGCCGTCCAGCCCCAAGCTAAGCAGAGCTTGTGTTATGGGTAGTAGACAACTGATAAACATACATAAATAATTCTAAATACATAAATATATAGATAAATTACACCCAGACACAGAACAAATGAACGTACTCATCACACAAACATTGGTCCTGGGAATCGAACCCACGACCTCCGGCATAGCAGTCAGGGCCACTAACCACTAGACCAACAGGCCAGTCATATATATTAGTTTATAATTTTAGCATATATGAGTATATGTATTTTTTTTATAAGCAACTTAATTTTACGATACTACATTATATTTCATATATCTATATTATTTATTTATTGTGCACAGCTACCACAGTGTTGTCTTTTTTAACCCAAAGGTTGACTGGTGGAGAATGCCTTTTTGCATTTAGTCCGCCTATGTACTAGTACATGAAGTTTAAATAAATAAAATCAAATAATACAAGTTAAATTTAAAAACTAACGTGATATTTTCTTTTTATGATGCAGAACCTTAAGAAAAAAAAACGTAATATCATCAAGTACCTCTCTTTATTTCTGTCGTCATCGTTTCACAACCAAAATACGATAGTAATTGAACAAATAACGATGACCAAAACAAATGTTATCAGTAGACTGGGAGCGGTGAGCAGCTGTTTTATCATTATCAGTGAGATCATTGTAGCGACGATGATGTCACTGTTAGTGTTACCAAAAAATATAAAGTACCTACCTGCGGTTAATCCAACTGTTTGAGGATGAGGTTCTGGAGAAAGTTTATGCTGTTTATCTGCAACCATTAGTTTTAAAGTGGCGCCAGTGATTGAAAAGTAAAAAGGATATCGTTTGTCTTAGAAAGTATTTATTTTATTTTATTTTAATAAGTACAGTGAGAGAATACAGACTAAGACAATCAGCACAATTAAGACAATATTCAGTACATAAATCTGAAGTCTAGTTATTACTCTACACAGTATACAATATTTAATCAGTAATTTTAACTTTAATTGTAATTTTATTTTCTTTTCAGTAATTTTAACGAATGTCTGGCATTTGAGTATTTTCTGCGACCAAATGTCCTTTCTTTGGTATTGTTTGTCAAGTCGCTGAGCTCCTTAGTAGTTCTGAGTTGAGCTTTGCAAATACTGTCAAATGCTTGCATTGACTGGACAGGTCTACTCAAATCTGTATGGTTCTTTCTTCAAAAGACCGTCTCAGATAAATCTGCATGGTTCTCATGTGATTTGACCATTACATATTTACTGTATGGACTTTAAAAGAGACTTTGACCCCTGAGTTTGTTTCGGTGTTTCTTCTCAGGGTAGTCAGCTAGAAAACACCGGCCTCATCTACTTTAAAATGACAAAAAAAAAATGGACGTGTAAAAGTGTTTTATAAACCTATTTGCAGAATAAATATCATTTATCATATATCATTTAATATGCTTCATTAGAGACAGTAAAGGTGAAATAATATGGAGAAATTAATCATCATCATTCATCATTTTCAGCCGATAGACGTCCACTGCTGGACATAGGCCTCCCCCAAATGTCGCAACAACGAACGGTCTTGTGCGTCTCGCATCCATTAGATTCCCGCAACCTTCACCAGGTCATCGGTCCACCTTGTAAGGGGCCTTTCAACATTGCGTCTTCCGGTACGTGGACGCCACTCCAGAACCTTTCGGCCCCGCGGTCATCCGTTCTGCGAGAAATGTGCCCTGCCCATTTTGAGAAATTAATACATCACACTAATGTAATTACAATTTATACAAACAATTTCTAAATTCGTTAAACTGGTCATGTAAAGAGGCGGGATAAAGCGTATGTTTCTAAAAGAATTATGAGTATGCATGTAGATGGACGGAGGAGAGGGAAGCCAAAGAACAGATGTATAGAAAGTATGAAGAGTGATATGAAAGAAAATGAAGCAATAGCGTGACGATTGACAGGACAGAATGACAAAAAAAAAAAATGGTAAAGAAAGTAGCAAAAAAACTAAAAAGGCGGGTTTCTGTCGGCAGTAAAAGAGTTTGGTTTTCGCTTCCTCCGCTTCTGCTCCAGAAACAGTCTCACTGAGACAAGAGCAGCTAAATAAGCTGGTGTGTTTTGTCCCAGATATGATGGCTGACCACTTGGAGGCAAAGATACGCCACGCTGAAATCCTCCGGCCTCCACAAGCAGTGGATAGGTGGAACTCTGAAGGGGCAGGAACCGGGCCTATGCTACATACCAAGAACCCAACAGAGGGGATCAAATAAAAAGCATTTCAAAGCCTTCCGGCACAAGGTCATCACTTGTTATTGAGCTAATCAAGCAGGAGGCTTGCTTGACGGTAGATTGTCATCGTAGCCTTTAATTGTAAAGATAAACAATATTTATTTATTTATTTATTTATTTATTTAATACTCCATGCACAAACGTACAGCGGCGGACTTAATGCCTTAGGCATTTTCTACCAGTCAACCTTAGGGTGATGCAGAGATAAATAGTGGTAGGTGCAATAAAAGAGAGAGAAAAGGCGAAAAGGTACAAGAAAAGATATACTAATAAACCATAAATATTATACAATTATACAATACATATACAAATTAATAAACTATCTACATATATATCTACACTAATAAAGTCAAACAACTTCTTACGAATTAGCTCGCGAACTTTGGTTCTGAATGTTAATCGATTTGTTGCCATCCTAATCTCCCGGGGGAGTGCATTCCACAAAGAAATAGCTTGAACAAAGAAAGAACAATGAAGAAAGTCAGTACGATGAGTGGGACATTGAAGTAGGCGGTTATGAGATGAGCGCAGATTTCTATTGTGGTTGGCGCAAATGTATTGAAAGTGAGGAGCTAAATAACTAGGAGAATTAGGAGAATCAAGAAATGAAAACAAGGTAGTGAGCGCCCTTTGCTCTCTGCGCTGACGTATGGGTAACCACTTTAGAAGCGACCGATGCGCTGAAACATGATCATATTTACGTAGATTGTAAACGAATCGAATGCAGTAATTTAGAAGACGGTCAAGCTTGTTGAGGAGATCCGCATTCAGGTCATAGTAGCACACGTCACCATAATCGATGATAGGAAAAATCAAGGTCTGCACAAGCATTGTCTTCGTACTCGATGGTAGCAGATTTTTCAACCGAAACAGAGCCCGCAACGTTCCCGTAACCTTCTGACTAACACTGGCCACTTGAGCACGCCAGTTCATAGTATTATCGATGCGCAAGCCCAGATTCTTTACATCGGTGCTAAATGGGACGATCGTACCGTCGTAACGAACTGGTGGCAATGTTGCACTATTCACTTTAGCGATACTTCGAGGACTCCCAATGATGATAGCCTGACATTTATTGGGGTTCACTGCAACACCAAATCTATCGGACCAGGCTTTTATGGCTGTTAAGTCCCTATTCAATTGATCGATAACGGTAGATATTTCGTCGACTTTCCCTTGACAGTACAACTGCAAGTCATTTATTTTGCAAGTAAGTTTAAAAAACACTTTTTCACGTCAATTTTTTGATCACTTTAAACAGATAAGGACAGTAGACCCTAAGAAGAAATACCGAAACCGACTCAGAGGTCAAAGTTTCTTTTAAAGTCCCCACAGCAAACATGTAATAGTCAAATTGAGAACCATTGTCTGATATCTGGCTGGCTGACTGGTCTAGTGGTTTGTGACCCTGACTGCTATAGGTCGTGGGTTCGATTCCCACCCAGGACAAATGTTTGTGTGATGAGCACGATCATTTGTTCTGTGTCTGGGTGTAATTTATCTATAATATGTATGTATTTAGAAATATATAAGTATGTTTATCAGTTGTCTAGTACCCATAACATAAGCTCTGCTTAGCTTGGAACTAGACGGCGTTGTGTGATAGTTGTGGAATATTATATTATATATATTATATCGTCTTTTGAGGAAAGAACCACACAGATCTTGCGCTGTCCAATCAGTGCAAGCATTTATCAATATTCATAGAACTTAACACAGGATTACTAAGAAGCTCAACATGCCCAACTACATGAAAGTCTCAGTGTGTTTGTAATTACTCACGCCCTCATTCCTCTGAATTATTTATTGTACACAAACATACCATGATTTAACAATTTGCATTTTTTTTTAAATTGATATAAACCAGTTCTTGACTTCGATCTCATCTGATGGTAAGCAGAGATGCAATTATTGATGGTGAGGCGCACTAGTTTATTAACAGCCTATTCACTCTAGCCTTGAAGACACCTAAATTATAGTTGGACGGGAAAACCGCATGTACGCGGTACAAACGACGAAGCGAAACGCTTAGACCGGACCGTTGAAGTTTCAACAACTTAAGGTTGCATACTCGCCGTACGTCGGGTTGTCCGATGGTAGAAAGGAGATGGCGGAATCGAGTTATGCGTTTCCCGCGCATACTCTCCAAAATGCAACCTGTAAAATACCGATAAGCTGGCTACCCTGCGCCTGTGCTCGAGGCTTTGCAGATTGGACTTAACTAAATCTGGATTCCCAATTAGCCCCTTCGCACGCCTTCGTACTTACTTACATGCAAAAACTAACTTAATTCAACAATGAGTTTTCGCCCAGCTGACCTTTGAGTGACAAAAAGAGATCACATTCAAGGGTAACAGTCACATAAGTGTTTCCTAAAAATGAGTCATAAACAGAAACCAAATTCATAAAAGCACAATCTAAACATTCTTTCCCCGATTAGCGTGTATACAGGCTGTATAATAAAAACGGCGTATATAGGGTGTAACATACTAATAACAGCATAACGACGTATTGTGGAAGTCGATGGAAGTCGCTCGCTATGTCTAATGGATCCCGCTTTGTACACTTTCAACGCGATATCATAAAAATTGTTGGCAAGCGCGAAATGGAAGCCGTTGTGGGAATCCGTGTTATATTTTTAAAGAATAATAGAAATGTGTGAAAACTGTAATTTATAAATCTGTTGACTTAGAATGAGTGAAAGATACCTATTTAATATGATATATTTGATGTTATGATAATACTCGTACATAAGATTTTGTTTTTATTTGTTGAGGTGGATGATTATCTAAATACTTCTCTCGCTCTAGGGTAGAGCGAGAGAGCGTGTCAGACGTTTTAACTCCAGCTCACTTTGTATTCTAGGACCACACTTCCCTTTTAGAAATTCCCCATAGCACTAGTTCGCATCGCCTTTTTGAAGCGCGCATGGAACACTACATGCCGTCGAAGGTCTCGGTCCTTACCGGACGGGCAAACGGAGAGCTGCCCATTACTTGTCGTTGGCATGCCCGCGCGGAGGCCGGAGCATTCCACCCGCAACGTCTTGTTAGAGAAGACTCGAAAAAATTCAATAACATTCAGACTTAAGACTTACTAGTAAGTATAAGTACTATATGTGTTAAATTAACAGAGCACATTCGAAACATTACATTGCAAAACGTAAATCGTTGATGTGGCTCAAAAAGCTGCCCAATTTAAATAAGACTGGGCATGACATGTCTGCCGCATATCTAACGAGCTATGGACCCGTGTAACACAATATTGGTACCCAGACAAAGCGACACGAGGCCGCGAAAGACCACAATGAGCACGGCGGGACGACCTTGATGTCTTCGAAAAAAAAAAAATACACGGTATATTTAATTTTTGAAGTTTTAATTGGACTGATGTTGATGTCATGTTTACTCAAACATCTTTGTAATTAAGCGACAGCCTAGAGTATCAGTTACGTTCAAAAAGTTTTACAGACATGCCTAAATATCTTTTGACAATAAAATAAGTTACTGTTTCTCTCCATATTACTTTAAACGGAACCCTAAAACATACAGGATGTATATTTTATAGCATCCAAACAAAATTATGTTCGCGAGTAAGCCAGCTAAAATCAACTTATTGGTATCTCGCCGAGTTTTGTAAAATACGTGAGATATACGCACACACAAGGCTGCCGTTTTATGAGATAATATAAAGAAATATTTAACGACCCTTGTACCATCAAGCTATGTTTCTAAAAAGGTTTTTATCTCGTTATTTTTATTTTCATGTTTAGATATTTTCGTTTTTTGTCGAATTTCTTACAGGCCGTTTGATTTTCCGGGACAATGAAGTCTTTATAAGTTCGCTAATTAATTTCGGAAAGACTTCTAAATTACATAGTTGATTCTTCTTTTGGAAAAAGTGTTTTAGTTGTTTTTTTATGGCTTTGCGTTAGTAAAATGGGTCAGCTAAATCATTTTGTTATCGTTTTCCGTAAGCTATAAATATTTTTTCACACAAGAAAGCAACTAGCATAATATTATGCGTTTTAACCATATAAATTTATTAAATGACTTCTCTCACTCTAGGGTGGAATGGGAGAGCGTGTCAGACTTTTACTGACTAAAACCACACCTATGTTCCTTCGGTTGCCCTTTGCGTCCTAGAACCACGAGTAACCCTTTCAGAAGTCAACCCATGGCCCCAGTAAACTTCGGCCCTGCTGGGCCCCTATGGTTTTGCGGTATCTTTTTGAGGCGCTCGTGGAACACTACGTGCGATCAACGACTTGGGCTTGGTTTGGACGGTTACTCGACGGCCGGACGGCGAGCTACCCATTGTTCTTCGTCCGCAAGCCCACGCCTACGGTGGCTGTTAGTCGGGGTCAGGGTATCGGTGGCTGGAGTGTGAGGATGTCCATTCCAACACGCGAGCGACCGTCTCCTTCGCAAGTTTTACTGCTCCGCAGAAGGAGGCGACCTGCGGCCATTCCCTTTTTTGATTTTTATATTCTTACAGCATACATACAGCTCCTTAATGCAGACTTGCTAAAAACTCACCTGTGCTGCCTCATTGTATTTCACGAGGGCATTTTTAGAAGTTACTTTTTTAATAGTCCAGCAACCTTGGAAGGTTGACAGTAAGTATTATCTGAGATTGTTTTATTTTTTTTTTCTCATTATATCCCTGGGCATCTCTGCTGGCAAAATTTACCACAGTAAACCTTATTAACAGTTATATCCTTAACGATCATGAAACGAAGTCCCCCACCATGTCTGTCTGTTTGTCTGTTTGAACACAATTAACTCAAAAACTACTGAACGAATTTTCATGCAGTTTCCGCCACTAAACAGAGTGATTCATAAGGAAAGTTTACGTGTATAACAAATGTATATCATAGTAGAAAAAAGCTGAAAATTTCAAACATTTCTAACATCCGTGTGAAGCTGGGGCACGGCGCTATTATTCTCTAAACATACAAACTGCCTTGTAACTCGCAAATACAAACAATTGATTAAGAAATAGCTTCCACTTAACGTCAGATAAAAAACATGAGCCGGTAACGTAAATAATTGTTGATAAAAAGTCAGAGTTGTTTCGTAGAAGGTTGCGAAGGGACCTGAGGCCCTACCACGGTCTCATATCGCGATACATTTGACGAAATTAACTGAACTTTTAAAAGGATGAAGCTATATAGGGTGTATAGTTCTTTCTTACTCGCACGACTTTTTAAGGCGTATATTCCCTTGAACATCTACCCCCCTAGCTAAGTTACAATAGTTTCGTGTCGAATTCGGTTCTCCAATCGGTAACGCCTCGGTGTCAGCAATTGTAGAAAACAATAATTTGGTAGTCATGTAGACGCGCCTAAGTCGGCCGCTCGTTCTACAATGTCATTCTACAATAACAAAGGATGTAGCGTTGTACATTATAGAAACGATAACAATTCATTCTAGCATTTTGAACCATGCGAACTTGGCTACGAATTTTCCATTCGTTTGTTCTGACCACGTGACTTAACGTTGAGATGATGTCATTTCCATACATTTGATTTGTTTTCGACTAGCGTTAACGATTGCAGATTATCAACTTGGCAAGGGGTGCTGGCCGGAATTAAATACATACATCTTCGTTCTGTGGTCTACGGCAGCAGTTCGAGTATCTGTGCATATAAATTCCGGCCAGCTGCGCCCGGGTAGAACCCCGCTAACCTTTAAAGTTTTTTTTTTTGCAAAATATTGATTTATTTACATATGCTATGTATATTCTGAAGGACAATTAACCTGCAATTTTTTTGTATACTCATATTTCTAAAGATCTAAACCGTTTGAAAGAAGTAGGGAAAACAAGCGAAAAAATATCATGTTGTGTTTTTTTTTTTTTGGCAAAAGTATAGTCCTACGAAAACACCATATGTTGATAATGTTGTAAATGAATCTATAATGAACATATTTTTTTTCAAACCTATTGACCATGCCATTACCGAGGAGTGGGCTTCAGAAAGTCACTGTTTTATAGCACCTCTCGGGCCTTAACACGTCATGGTAAGGCTCAACCATAGCTCCATCCTTTTAACGGTTCAGTTTAGGTCGTCAAATGGCTATTCGCGTTAAGAGTTCATGGCTGTTTTTTCGGTGGGAAAATCATCCAATGAAATCCTCAGTACGCGCCGTCGATGAATTAGGCTCGGTCCCGGACGATCGGACGGCAAGCTACCCATTACTTGCCTTCCACAAGCCTGCGCCTACGATGGCCGGAAATCGGGATAGGGATCCCGGCGGGCAGGGCATGAGGGCCGCGCACTTGCGCGTGCACGTTATTCCTCCTCCTTTGCTAACATTACTGCTTCGCAGAAGGAGGTGACCGTCTGCCACTCCTCCTCGCTTCGAAGCCTGGAATGTACCAAGGCCCGGTGCGAGAGATCGTTACCGCTAATCTCCCTCACGAGGACACGGCGGTCCTTTGTCCAAGCGGGGCACAGAAATTCATCCAATGACATCTCTCGCTCTTGGGCGTGTCAGACTTTTACTGACTAAAAACCCACTCAAACCTCCGGGTGGTCCACAATAGTGGCACCCGGGCGTCACTTCCGCACTAATCGGTGCAGGAACTTCCCGAACTTGCCATGTCCGGTGAGGACCTGCGTCATGCGGTAGTTGAGGACGCCGTGAGGTATTTCCAGCCACTCCTCAAAGAGGGGACTTACCGCCGTAATTATGGCGTGCCCAAAGAGCTCGTGGTAGGGTCTCTGTTATACGAAAACAAGGCTCCAGTTAGGACGATACAACCGTTATTAGATTTACATTAAAGGCCCCGCGGCTCGGGACATGGCAAGGCTACGGTGGAAAATTAAATGTGAAAAATGAGATTTAATTTGTATGGTTGATATTAAATAAGTGGGTCAAAATAGGCCAGGCAGGTTGGGTAACATTATAATGTAGTCGTTTGTGGGTGTAGCTGCTTAGGTCTATCGTTTTAATTAGAGTAAATTAATGAAATATTTAGAGGATAAGTCATTAGTAATATTTAAAAAAACCAGCCAAGTGCGAGTTGGACTCGCGTACGAACGTTTATTATATCCTAGATCCTCCTTAAATGTTTCTTATATTCTGTTTTTTAGTATTTGTTGTTATAGTGGCAACAGAAATACATCATATGTAAAAATGACAACTGTCTAACTATCACGTTTCATGAGATATGACCTGGTGACAGACGGATAGACAGACTGACAGACAGCGGAGCCGGTGTCGACTATTCTGCCAGTGTCATGTGGTGACGGCAGCGCCGAGTATTACTAACACTCCGCTGGCTGTCAGTCTGTCCTGTTTTACCCTTAAGGCACGGAACCCTAAAAAGGTTAATCATGAAAAAGACGTTAAGCTTTAACAAAACAAAGCCAAGGTTATTGTTACAAGTAATTCGGAATATCAAAACTTTTTAATTTTCTTAAAAAAAAAACTAGAAAAAATGGTAGCAATTTAAAACGAAAACTTACCTTAACACGTTCCAGAACTTTATTATTAATTCACGTCTTGAACTTTTAAATTAGAAACTGTACACTTTTTCTGCTCTCAATTGTACAGTAAAATGGTATCAAGAGGGCTCGTTAGAGGGGCCATTATATTGTGTCTGCGTCATTACCCAAATTTGGTGAATTTTTCCTTATCAACGGTTATTGTAGCCACGTCTTCTACCCTGAAGTTGCCCTGCGTTACCCGGGCTACAGGGGCCCCGTATGGGAGAGACATGGAGTAGTTAGCACGTGGAGTGATAAGCCAGCAAACGGTGAGTGATGACTGTCTTATTTCACTAGGTCATCATCAGGGTATCACCACATGATAATTAAATTATAAATAATATTATAAAGAGGTAAAGTTTTTTTTTGTTTGTAGGAGGAATTAATCTCTGAAAGTAGTGGTCTAATTGCTAATATTTTTTCACTAATAGAAAGCTGCTTTATTCCTGAGTGATATATTTTATGTAGGTACGTGGGCGAAGCTGCGGGCAAAAGCTAGTTAATTATAAATTCGCAACCGTCAGGTTCAATTCTGATCATCAAATAACAGAAGTTTCACGGTAATACCTAAGTATTTCCTTACTGGCACACTTTGTAGTTTTCAGTACAAGAATTTAATTTGATGGTTTTCTAGGATAACTACAATGTCACTATGAATATATGGGTTTATTGTCTCCAGCATGTCCTTGAACCAAAAATTTGGAGACATTCATTAACTTGCACTGATGGTGGATTACGGCCCATTTTCTCTCATAGAAAGTACTTACTGTGGGAATATTAAGGTTGATTATGTTATGCTGTGTATTGGCATTTGAAATAGTAGTGATTTTTTAACCGTTGTCAGAACAGCTTACTTAGGTACTACGATTATTGATAATTCACTGTAACTATACTTTTGTCATTGTTTACTAGTATCCTTGGAATTACCCGCAAGTTCTTCTCCATAGAGATCTACGCTTTAGAACGTGCAAATAGTTTCATTTATTTTTATGACGGTCTGATCTGGATAATTCAAAAGGAAATAGCTTATTTGCAATAAACGCTTCAAGTTTTTGACATTGTCTGGTATTCCTGGGCAAAATTTGTGATAGACCGGCTGTAAGATGGGCAGTCGCTCGTCGGTTGAAATATTGATACTCAGTTGCATTCTGTTAGAGTAAAAGCCAACTCTAACGTAGTTGGGAATTAGACTAGGTACATTGATTGATATCAATAATTTTATATTCTTCTTGCAATACAAAAGTACAAAAGCAGACTTAATGTCTTAGTAAACAGTGGTGAATTCATTTCTATGAAAGTTAACACTCCATTCCCTGTCTATTCCAAAATAGAAACTCACAAAAATATATACTCGTAATGATAATTTTATTGGTCTCCCCTTTCTTTGAAGTTGACAATTTTTTGCTCGAAGTGATGTCT
Organism: Mythimna pallens; assembly: GCA_961205895.1. Lineage (NCBI taxonomy): Eukaryota > Metazoa > Arthropoda > Insecta > Lepidoptera > Noctuidae > Mythimna > Mythimna pallens. The sequence continues at coordinate 22,610,935 of OY540842.1, read as the reverse complement.
GGACATAAAATACTGCATGTGTTTAATGGTAATGTGGCGTCATAGCCCTTTTTATGGCGTCTTTGATATAGCACATTATTAATGTTTACCATTGACTTGGTTTGTTTATGACGGAAAATGAAAAAAAAAATATTTTATGAACTGTGGGAAAGATCATAGGAATAATTTGATGCATGAGTGCGTGATGTGTTTTTCATAATATTTGTATTTGAATTGAATAGAATAGACTTTATATCATTATTAATTTTCAAGCAAACTATTAAGAGGCACTATAATACGCCCTAATGCATACGATATCAGAAGGGCCGAAAGTCGGGCCCTCCTGATATCGAAAGGGAGCGCATTCCACAGAAGGTTGGATTGTATATAGAAAGAAGAATGAACAAAGTCAGAAGTATGATAGGGACATAGCAGTCGGAGATAGAAGAACGCAGATTCCTTGCGTGTGAAGAACATAAAAATTGAAAATGAGCTATAAGATGGAGGCGTGGGAGATTTGAGCAGAGAATAAAGTGTAGACGCGCTTAACTTCTTCTTCTTCTTTTCGCATAACTGACTCTATTGTATAGATTTGTTATTGTTATATTTTTTAAGTTCCGTGCCATGTTTGTCGTAAATAAACTGTTTTCCTTTCTTTTCTTTTCTTTCTTCTCTGGCGAATAGACAACCATTTGGTGGCGGTTAGCTCTCTAAGCTAACCCTCACGCTACCCATCAGGCGGGAACAAACATATTTCGAATTACCCAATCACTACATTGTTGTACTAGCAAGTTTGAGCGCCAGAGTTCAAAGCCAAACTTGCGATTGTAACAATGATCCCCTCCTTATCACTTGCGTACCTACACAACAACAGCTATGACTCCTGCTGCCCACCTGAAAGGATCCACATCAAGATAATACTCAAATTAGAACAAACCTTTAAGTTGGTCCCAAGTTATAAGTAACATTTAATGTCGCGAACTTGGTAAATTAGTGACATAATATTTTGGCTGGCATTAGGGACACGCCATCAACTTCCCTGATCGCACCTACTGATAATAAAGAAATATCTGTTTTATGTTTATTGACACTACTTTATAACCGACGAGTAAGTAATTTTAAAAAAGGAGGAGGTTCTCAATTTATTGTATTTTATTTTGTGTTTGTGATCTCGGACTTTGTCATTTATGGATCGATTTGGTAAACATTTTTTTATTCGCAGGGGTGTACTATTTGCGGATGACGAGCAATGCTCGCCGTCCGGCCGTCCAATAACCGACGCGTAATGTTTCACGCGCGCCTTAAAGATATTTCGGCAAAACCGATGCCTACTAGGCGCATGGGATGACGTCTGAAAAGTTTACTCGTGGTCCTAGAAAGCAAAGGACATCTGAAGGAACATAGGTGTAGTTTTAGTCAGTAAAAGTCTGGCACGCCCTTCCGCTCCACCCGCCGCAGCGGGAAATTCATTAGATGATTTTCGACCCCAAAAAAAGTCCGCATGACGTAGAAAATGATCTCAAGGAAATATACTTCTGGAATAAATCGTATGCTATGTCCTATTACTGGGTATAATGTACTAGTGTGCCAAATATCGTTCAAACGTTTGATTGTGAACGAGTAACACACACACACAAACATACATACATACAAACCTTTGTTTTTAGGGTTCCGTACCTTAAAAGAAAAAAACGCAACCGTTATAAGATCACTTTGTTGTCCGTCTGTCTGTCTGTCAAGACCCTTTATCACGGGAACGCGTAGAGATATAAAGTTGATATAAAAATCATATACCTACTTAGGTCTGTGGTCCCTTGATACTGTGAAAAAATCATCGATATATATGTACTATAAGTCGATGGATAAAATGTTAATTTAATGAAATGAGAAGCTGGGATATTCGTTCTATTTATACTTCATTCGCATCAAAATCAGACAATTAAACATACCTTTTCTACTATCCGTTCAACCGGTTTTGACTTCAATTCTTAAGGCACAAGGATGGTATTAAAATCAAAGAAGTTGTTACAATACCAACTATTTACTGCAGCCGCCATTTATCATGCCACCAACGCATTAGAACTCAAAATAGGTTAAACGTACAGTAAAAACGGTTTGTTTAAATGCGTAATCATAAAGCGAATGGAGTATACCGTCGGTGTAAAACTTTTTTTTATTCTTGATAAGTTCGCGCTTCACCGCTATCCCACCTGATGGAAAGCGACGATGCGGTCGACGATGGAACGCGCTTTCCTAGAAGAAACCTATTCACTGTTCACTTAAAGATTCCCGGGTTGTAGTTTTTCTTGTGACAACCCTTATGCACCATTTTTCACGTAATATTTATACCCGTTATATCTGAAATGACTCTCACAACATTACCCGTCTCCAATATCCTTTATTACTACCACCATAACCAATTAAACGTCTAATTACAATTTGCTCAGCACAAGCAAATATTCATGGATGTCCATTACGGTACAGCGGGTATTAATTATTAATTAAGCTATTGCTTTACAAGCCTGGAGGCTATGCTAATACATGTGGGCACTTAGTACAGCTTAGTTGTGTTGTGTACATTATGAACTAGTTAGTATTGGTTTTGAATTTACACAAATACGATTCAGTGGTATCATCAAATGAGTCATCATCATCTTCCTGCCCTTGTCCCGTGTTATTTGGGGTCGGCGCAACATGTTTTTTCTTTGTTTTTGCTATCACTAACTTCCTTTTCTTTCATATCACTCTTCACACAATCCATCCATCTTTTCTTTGGTCTCCCTCTCCCTCTCCATCCATCCACATGTAAACTCATAACTCTTTTAGTAACATGCGCTTCATCCTTCCTCTTCACATGACCATATTAAGAGAAATTATTACTCATCATCAAATGAGTAATAATTAATATATAAAGTAAGTAAGATAGTTAGCATAATAAGTATAATCAGCCTTTTAATGTTCCCACTGCTGGGACTCACGCCCTAATTAGCCGTAATCCACCACGCGGGCCCAGTGCGTGTTGGTGAATGTCACATGTCTTCGAATTTTTGGGTTTTAGGACATGCCGGTTTCCTCACGATGTTTTCCTTCACCGTTTTGAGAGCAGTGGTGATGAAATAAATAACACAAAGTAATGCGCCTGGCTGGGTTTGAACCCGCGACCTACAACTCATAAGTCGGGGCCGTTACCACCTGGCCATCGCTGCTCTCTCAGTAATAATTATTATTAATTATTTGTTGTATCTGCATCACCCGAAGGTTGACTGGTAGAAAATGCCTTAAGGCATTAAGTCCGCCTCTGTACTTTTGTGTGCATAAAGAATAAATAAATAAATCAATCTAATGAGGAATAATTATTAATTTTATTAATAAAAATTTTAATTGAAATTATTTCTATTACAATAGATATAAAACTATGATTAGTTCCGCAAATTTCTGAACATTGTCCAAAAAATATACCTGGGCTATTAATAAAAAAATTGGTTTGGTTTAAACGTCCTGGATTGGCGTCTACTTTTACTCCTAATGAAGGAATACGAGGCATGCCTTTTAAGTTTTGTCGTTTGTAGAAAAAAACTGAACTAGAACCATATAGTACTTTTTATTGCTTTTCAAAGTATTCACCACGTAGCTTAATACACTTGTCCATTCCCATAAACCAGTTATTATAACATTTATCCCACTCTAAAGTGGGGGTGTTCAAAATGGCTGACTTGAAAGCGTCGACTGCTTCTTCACCGGACTGGAACCTTTGACCACGAAGACTTTTCTTAATTTTAGGAAAAGTAATAAAATCGTTAGGGCTTAGGTCAGGACTGTATGGAGGATGGCTTCAAATACTCAATCGTTTGAAGAGCGCTGTGTGAACTTGCGTTGTCGTGGTGAAGGATGATGCGTCACTTTGAGTTAGATTTTCGAAGTTCGGCGATGACTTGTGGTAAACAAACTGGTATACCACTCTGCGTTAACCGTTCTACGATCTTCAAGTGCAATAGTCGCAACATGGCCGGTTTTTTCAACGAACATGGCCACCATCTTCTTTGAAGTGCTTCGAGAATGAACAACTTTAGTCGGCTTTGACTCGTCTTGAAAGACCCAGATTGTAGATTGTTGTTTGGAATCAGGATCATAGGCATAGATCCAAGATTCATCATCACTAATGATGTCGTAGACGTGATTTGACTCTCCTTGGTTGAACCTTTGCAGAGTTTTCTTACACCATCTGACGCCTTGTGATCGTCAGAAAGCATATACGATATCCAACGGCAAACTAGCTTTCTTACACCAAGCGCTTCATGCAAGATCTTCTTAATGGTTGTCCCCGAGATGCCTTATAGAGCCTCTATCTCTCGATACATCACATGACGACACTCGAGAATTAGTTGTCTCACAGCAATGATGTTATCTTCAGTGAATGCGGATTTTGGGCGTCCTTCGCGACATTTGTCTCTAACTCTAGTATGTCCACGATGGAATTCTAAATACCAGCGTTCAAAAGTCCGCAGACATAGGGCTTCATCATTGAACACAGATATTAGCTCTTCAAAACACTGAAGCCGTGTCAGGCCTCTTCTAAAGTTGTAGAAAATTATTGCACGAACATTTTCCTTAGAAAGATTCATTTTCGTACGTAACCTGACATATTCCAATCAACGACTGTGACTAAACAATAGCATTAATCCTGATACTTTCAGCTGTTTTGAGATTCAAAATTTAAACACATTCGAATATAGAACAGTTCCAAATTCAAAATTGCCGGGAAATATGGAAACGAAGGCATACCTAGTAGTTCATGAATGATTTTTACATCAATAGCAATAACTAAAATTCGAATTTGATTTTTTTATCATTGTAATATAATCATTTTAGTTAATAGACATCTACTGCTAGATATAGGACTCCCTCAAGTGTCACCATAACGACCGGTTCGCTGCATCACACAAACATCGCATTCCCGCAACCCTCACTAGGCCATCGGTCCACCTTGTGCGAGGCTTTCTGATATATAAATACTTATATCTTTGGATATACTGACGCCAGTCCAGAACCTTTCGACCTCATCGACCATGTAATAAGGGCGTTTGTGGGAGGACTTCCAACGCTGCGTCTTCCGGGACGTGGTCGCCACTGCTTAGCATTTCGGCCTCGTCAACCATCTGTTATGTAAGAAGTTTGCCCAGCCCACTGCCACTTATGTTTGGTGCTTCTTCGGGATATGTCGGTAACCTTGTTCCTCCTTGAATCTTCGTTCTTGGTGCGATCACGCAAGGAAATTCCGATTAAAGTCCTCTTCATCTCCGTTCATGATTGTTGTTATCTTGCCCTTATTTATTTGAGGTCGTTGTAGTCAATACGTACGCCAATAAAAAAATGTTTTTGGTAGTTATAAGTAATAACACTAGTTTTTAAGTTCTGTGTATACTAACCAACTATGGACTTCGTCTGAAATAAAAGATTTTTATTTATTTTATTTATTTAACAGTTCAGTTTATGTCGTCAAATGGACCACATTAAGAGCTCGTAGTAAAGCCTCAGTTTACTCCAAATTCGATAGGTATATCGACCATTCCGATTAAAATTCAAATGGCATAACCCTCATCCCTTAATCACCTCACGGCGCCACCAGCAAAGAAACTCTTTGCTCCAGCCCCTTACTTCAGAACTCACGTAAAACAAATTCTGAACTTCAAATTAAAGCCGTTTACAAACTAAGAATGGTATTAGAAACGCGTCGCTATCTCTGTAAAACATTCGGCATGTCGTTTGTAAGTTTAATTAGGGATCCGTGGGACGGACGAACGGATCCACACGTGAGCGGCCTGTGATATTAGTTCGCCAATTTTCATATTAGCTTAAATAATATGTTAGGTTAATTGATGGTATGAGGGAAGAGAGAAAGCGATCGAGGTAGGCATAGGTATAAGGCGTCATCGTGCACTAGCTTCTGATGTTTTGACGTGAAAAAAAATATTTTGAATTATCAATCCGCCTCAGTTTCGAACGGGTGTTAGTAAATTTTGAAATTCTCTGCTTTTTTCTTTATGTATTATACCTACACATAATCCTTCCTCATAAGTAACTTCCGCGTTCTTCTGCGTTGGAAGGCCTCCCACAAGGTGGACCGACGACCTGGTGAGGGTCACGGGAGTGCGGTGGATGCGAGAAGCACAGGATCGGGGGAGGCCTATGTCCAACAGTGGACGTCTTTCGGCAGAAATGATGAAGTAACTTCCGTCTGCTGATGATGAAACTCAACATTTTGCCATTTGAAAATACGAATAATACAACTTGCATCATGCCGTAATTTATTTTATATTTTATTTATAACCACTTAGTTGTTCTCGACGGCGTCCTTTTAACGCACAGATTTCATTCTCTTCCTTATTCACGCCTGCATTTTCTTGTTCTAGCAAAAAAACGGGCATTAATGCTGCTCTAATACGTTTTTTTTTACTTTCAGAAAGCAATACTACCTGAAAATCGCTCCTAAAGATTGTTGGAGTTGTTTATTTTTTCAGGTACTTATTTATAAGATTTCTGTGACTATGGCGTCTTGAATACACGTCCTTATTTTATAGATTACGTCTCACTGGACTTAGGCAGCAGAAAGAGCATCAGCCTTACAACACTTGCACCATCAAACACCTTGATACCTCCGTACTTACATTGTACTTCTTCGCCCGCTAAGCTCTCCTCGATTGCGGCACCCTAAACCCCTAGCGATCCAAAGTTGTGCGGGAGCAAGTTGGTGGCGCGTGTGCTCTTTAGCGTATGTTGTGATGCCGCTGCCACCTGTATTGTAATTAGTTTAACTAAGCTACGTGTATAACTTACCGCAGTCAATATTGTACGATATAAGTTTGGGGTGGTAGTATTGATAAGTAATCGACGAACCAGCTTTTGTCAGTACTATTGATTGCGTTAACTATGAGAGCTCTATGAAATCTTTAAAATAGATTTCTGCAATTTTATATTAAGTTATTTTTATTGAGGTAGGAAATCATTAGATACTCCTGTACGAGCCCGATTTACCTAATGAATTTTTTAATTTATTATTATTGTATTGTTGATATTATAATTTGACTATCAATCTTTGACATAACTGAATTTTTTATTGTAATTTTTGTAACGTATTTAAATGCATGCCAAAATTGAAAACACCTAGATTTTTTTTTGTGTTTGTGTTCAGCAATAAACTTTGGACTTTGACCCTCTGCTCTGGGTGGAGCGACAGGGATTGTCAAACTTTAACCGACTAAAACCCGCCTGTGTTCCAACAAATATGCGCAATATAACGTGCCATCGACTAAATAAAACTTGATTTCATTTCTAGTTTCTATATACCTCCATAGTATGATCTATGTTTTTTGCTAGATTCTTACTGGAAGGCGCGCGGCGACCTACCCAATGCTCGCCGTCAGTAAGCCCTCGCCTCGGTTACGGGTGACCGGGAATCACACTGCGACTTCAGACACGCGATGCGTCTTGAATGGACTTTTATGTCGACTGTGGTTATATAACCACAACCACGGTCGAAAAAATATTTTTACAGTAGGGGATCCTACTGTAAAAATATTTTTTTTTCTGATGAATTTTGGTTTAGAATGTTGGCTGAGTCTGGCTAATAACAGTTGTGTGGTGTCACAGTTAATTAACAGCATTATACTGATATTATGATGATAATTTTCATCTGTGTATCATTCATCTTTCAATATAACAATATTCTTCTTCTTCTTTTGGTGTCGATGTAATCTAACTAAATTTTATCTGCCCAGTATTTGGCAACCTCTACGGCTCTGTTATTGGCCTCGTATAGATCCTGAAAACTGCAGGTGGTTGTGCAGGATGGACAGCATAGCAAATGACGCATGTCCTGTGCAGCAGCTTCACACTGCACTGTGTTAGAGATGGGTCGAGGAAGCCCCATTTGGCCAGATTGTTTTTACAGCGGCCAACCTGGGTCTGCAGTCGGTTAAGAGATTTTCAGATTGGCTACTGCAATAAAAATATTAAATCACAATAATTTTACTGTGTAAATCTGTGTTTCAAATCATGTTTACAGTAGTGTACTATATGGCTATCGTTCGATTGACATCCAATATGATTTACAAGTATCTATTCATATCTGGCTAACGATGTTCCACGTATTTCCAATTACATCCGACACGCTTGTTTGAGCATACATTCAGTACATAAGGCGCAGTATACACATTAATTCGCCGAATCAGGCTTTGATGTTATATTCCTGTGTCAGATGAATTTCCTAACCCTGTGACGACCATATTGGACTATTGGCTAAAGCTCGGTTTCATAGCAACCCATAGCTAAGCTACGCTTTGTAGAATAGGCGGAATCGTTCGCCGAAATCCACGCCACGCTACGTGATAATAAAAAAAAATTTAAAAATAAAAAATGCAAGTAAATTTTTTTTTACAAGAAACAAATACCGACTTCACTACAAAAAACAAAACACTAAAACGATCAAAATAACTTTAATTTCGTAAGTTGGTGTATCTGGTATTGTTTGCTTGTTATTTAACACCGGCTTCCAAAATTAAGGTTACTTTGATCGTTTTAGTGTTTTTTTAGTGAAGTCGGTTATTTTTTTTTAATAATCTCTTATTAAATGCGAATAAAACTTAACTTGAGGGACATTCGGAAATGAGAACTTTATAAGTTCTCATTGCCAATTAATGTCCCTCAAGTTGGTGTCAATCTAATTCTTGACGGCAAAAAACTTGATGTTATTACGAAAACTGTGTTCTTAGTTATAACTATCGATTCTAAACTGCAATGGGGCGCTCATATCGGCTGAGCTTAATCTACCTGAAAGAGTTCTAATCTTTCAGGCAGATTAAGCTCAGCTGCATATGCAGTAAGAAAAACCGTGTGCGGTTAGGGAACCTGAGGAATGAAGGTCCTCATACACTGTAACGCAAATTTGCGTGATAATTATGTGAGGAATTAGTATACTTATTACACAGTGAGAAAGAGGTAGGCACATGAAAGAGGTTTGGGTTGTTTTTCTCCCTAATCATACCTATCGTAAGCCACGTTAAGCAACTTCGTCGACCTACGAGATTCCAAAGAGTTATCATAGCCCTGGCACGCAAAGGGCAACTGATGGGACTAGGACTTTAGTCAGTAAAACTCTGACATTCCTCGCTCCACCCGGAACGGGGCAGAGCAGGAGAAGTCACTGGATGATTTTCCAACTTTACTTACAACCAACGAAAAAGAAACCACCATCATCATCATCATGTCAGCCGAAAGATGTCCACTGTTGGACATAGACCTCCCCTAAGCGTCTCCACAACGACCGATCCTGTGCGTCTCGCATCCACCGCATTCCCGCGACTCTCACCAGGTCGTCGGTCCACCTTGTGGAAACCCTTCAAACGCTGCGTTTTCCGGTGCGCGGTCGTCACTCTAGAACGTTTCGGCCCCATCGACCATCCGTTCTACAAGCAATGTGCCCTGCCCACTGCTACTTTAGTTTGGCGATTCTTCGGGCTATGTCGGCGATCTTGGTTCTCCTGCGGATATCTTCATTCTTTACTGCTATAACGCAAGGAAACTTCGAGTATAGCCAAATAAACCAGAACGAGAGAAATTATTTTATGATTTCCTGCCTAAAAAAAAATAAATAAAAGGGACCTTGGTCTGTTAAACTGCGAGCTAACATGGCAATCTTCTAGCATAGCCTAAGTAGCAATGGATAGTCGTCTTTACATTAGTCTAGCTATATTGTTAGTGTAGATCAGCCGCTCATATTTGCTCAGTGCATGTTGTCGGACGGGTTTCAAAGACTGAATAAGCTGCGCTAATAAGTGCATCTAGTGAGCGTGGAAACCTTTGAGCCGTATCAGGACAAATAATTTCAGAGGTAAGTTCTTTATTTACTTTAACGAATACCACCACCAAGGGGCGCCGGCTTTTAGAAAACCTCATGGGTGCTCATGCTCATTTGATGATTCGAAAAAGTAGCGAAGTGTGAGAAGAGAAATGCAGTGATCGACCGACAAATAAATAAATGTCCTACTTACATACTGCGGAACAACGAAGGTACAACCAACACCCAGACCCAACACAAATATCTGTTTCATCAACAAACATTTGTGTTAGTGCGGGAATCGAACCCGCGATCCTTGCGTCTCAACCGGCGTATTAACCACTGCGCTAAACGGGTCGCCGGGTAAGGAAAAAACGCCCATCCTTAAAAGGCGATTACTGATCTGTTTCTTGATGCCTACTCTCAGGGGTGCTTGGCACCTACTGTTTATTTCTCATGGCTGCCCGAGCTCCCGAGCACCCATGGAGTTAGCGCCCCTGCCACTACCTCTACGGTCCAGATTAAGCTCTTTTAATAATGTAATATGAAAATATTGCAAACAATCACTTTTGTAAAAGAGTAACCATGGAATTCTTGCCGGTTCTTCTCCATAGGAAACGACCAATTTGGAACCGTGCACTAGCTTCTGACGTTTTGTAAGTGCCCATGTAGGCGTATGTGAAATAAAAAACTTTTGACTTTGACTTTTGACTTTGACTTTGAAGCGTTTTGCGTCGTCGTTTATACCGCGTACATCGAAGGACTGGACTTACCTGCTGCGGTCTTCCTATCTGATTAGAATTTAGGTGTCTTCAAGGGAGTCTTACTAAACTAGTGCGCTTCACTATCAACGATTCCATCACTTTTCACCATCAGGCGGAATCTGAGTCAAGCACTAGTTTATATTAATAAAAAAAATATAGAGAATCTAACACACACACACACGCCCACCACACAGCCACGCACAGGACCGTTCATTGTGGCGACGCTTGGGGGAGGCCTATGTCTAGCAGTGGACGTCTTTCGGATGAAATGATGATGATGATGATGAGAGAATCTGCAAGTTTAATTTTTCAGTTAACTATAAGCAATGTGGTTACACTGAATATGTTGTGATAAATTCATTTTTTCGACTTGCTGTTGCATTACCAACCTATCCCATTCCCGCACTTGCCTGTCACACTTATTTGACCGAGAGGGATTAGACTACCCGCGTAATCGTTTATGGAATGACATTTCTGTGTACCCCCGCAAATTCAATGGTTAGTTTAACTGTTCGTGTTGCGTCCGCAATCAAAATTCAGAAATTGAGTGAAATTTAGTGTTTGTGTCCTAATAATCGTGATATCGTGTGTATACAGCAGTGCCGAAGACTAACCACGTATTGTGCAGACCTTTTTTTCAAAGGCAAAGTCATTTTGACCTATATATTCCTACGCCTCGCCAATCACACCCACTGCACCAGCCGAATTTCAAATAGTTCTTAGTTCTTTCACCAGAACTGCATAAACACAACGTAAATAATTCGTTTAATTTTACCCTTTATCCATGTATGTGTTTATTTTCCTAGTATTAATAAATTATATCCTTAGAAAGAACTTTTGTGGCATCATAAAACCTAAGTAAATTATTATCAGTTAATTATTATCACAATTTGCCTGCTGCAGTCTTCCCGACCATCTATAATTTAGGTGTCTTCAAGGCTAGAGTGAATAGGCTCTTAATAAACTAGTGCGCCTCACCATCAACGATTGCATCACTGCTTACCATCAGGTGGGATCGCAATCAAGCACTGGTTTATATATAAAAAAAAAAATTAAAATGTATCAACAGAATACATAAGGGTTTTGAAAACATGATAACTAAAAGAAGGAACTACTTTTCACCACTGAACAATTATTTTCCAGTAACAATTCTACAATAAATAACCAACATTTTAGAGGAAAAAAATAACACTCTCATATTACAAAAAAATAAAAGAAGCAACAAAACGCCTCGCTGTACGCCACTTGTGCAAAGTTGGATGTAACAAGCGGGGTTGTCTTACCATCGTCAGACATGGCCCCGGGGCGGACACTAACGACTGCACTCCTAGTACTCCGCGCTCCTGGCCCACCTTAATGTGAGCTTGCCCTCGAATTAATTATTTGTGTAGCTTTTTTGAGGATCGTGTATTGTAAATGTTTTGATTTCTTTCTGTGAGCGGAAATGTGGGGTTTCTTATGAAGGGAATGCCCTTAATCGCCATGGATGATCACTGAGTGTTGCTGACTTTATCTGCGATGAATTTATCTGCTTGAATTTCTAAACAAACACCTGATTTTTGAGTTTAATTTGTGAAATTCCAAACATAAAAAGTGGAAACTTAAATATAAATTACACCATCATCATCATTTCAACCGAAAGACGTCCACTGTTAGAAATAGGCCTCCCCTAATTGTCACCACAACAAACGGTCCTGTATCATCAGCATTCCGCGACTCTCACCAAGTTTTCGGTCTATCTTAGACTATTTATATATTAAAAAAAAAAATTGTTTATTGTCACAATCAGCGTATTTTTACAAACTTGTATTTGAAAGCCGCCTTTTAAGCAAATATTACGGTATTTAGGTATTTATTTATAGTAAATTCAATCTAAATAAACCCGGGAACACACATATTTGGAAATTCAAGAAATAAAAAATGTGGCAGCCAATGATTGATTTTTTTAATAAAAAAAAAATATCATAAGACATTTGATGAGCATTCTTATTTTAAATCTAGGTTCTGATATTACACATACCAAAGAACTATTACTTCAAAAGTATTCCCTTAAAAATCACGCATTAATTGGCAGTCAGTTGCGTACCCTGGATTCCTCGAAGATGTCAATCAATGACGTGTTAAATGTCAAGCGTGCAAGCGAGAAAGACACCTTTAACAGTTCAGTTTAGGTCGTCAAATGGATCACGTTATGAGCTCGTGTTAAGGTGCTTTTCCACCAAAGATGTGCTATGCTACGTTGCTATGGATGCGTTTGATATCCACCAATCATATTCATTGGTGCATATAACTTAGCACTGGTGGAAACGGATTTAACTAAGATATGATTTTTATATGCAAGGATGCGTACTATGGATGTGTGCTACAGATGCGTGCTATGAATGCGTGCTATGGATGGTCGCGAGTGGTGTAGCTATGTGCCGCTTCCGTACTATCGATACATTACATAGCTCAAGCTGCGCATCTTCCTCGTGCAACTACTTTGCGGCAGCGCATCTTCATAGCACATCTTACTCGCACCGCCACATAGCTTAGTATCAGTGGAAATGGTCACATAGTTTCACAGCTTAGCTATTACATCCTCGCAGCCGCATAGCACATCTCTGATGGAAAAGCAGCCGTAGCCTCAGATACATCTCGGTCGCAAAACAAATGCTCTTATGTACTCACTTACATATCAACCTATTAGCTTAGTCGATATGTACAAGCAAATATGTCAAGATAACGTTTTACGGCAGTTGGCGCGGTAAGCCGAGAGGCAGCTTTTAAGGAGGCGCCGCGTGGAATAACAATGTTTATCGTACGACATTGGGAATATTTACTGGATGGTTGATATTCTAGTGTTTATACAAGGCATTGATATTTACCAAATGAGACTTATATTTCCAACAGTCTATTCCTACACAACTTTTTACAATTCCTTGTTGTCCAGGGACAGGTGGAGGGAAAGTGGTCACACGGGCGCTCACCTACGCGTTGGACAGACCTCATCAGAGCTGCAATACAAACCTCTATAGTCCAGAGTTCCCGAGACGCCGTAAACCATGACAAGTGGAGACGCATCGCGGGAGCCTCACTCTGTCAAGAGTGAAGGTGACTAAGGAGGAGGAGGATTCCTACATTCTTATAAACTACAGAAAATTATTGACAAACTTGACTAACTATACAAAATATATACCCTAACAAAATATCTTTAATTCATTATAACACATTCAAATATTATATTTCCAGAATCTTATCTGTAGAGCAAGTTCACAGAGTAGTAGATAAGATAAGGAAAACATTAGAGGAGAAACAGTATTGCTCTTCGGCCTTCTTGGACGTGCAACAGGCTTTTGATAGAGTCTGGCACAGGGGCCTGCTTTGCAAAATCAAGAAGAGCTTACCTCATGGCTACTATTTACTATTTGAATCCTACCTCTCTGAAAGAATATTCCAAGTGAAAGAAACTGAGTCCACCTCTAAGTTCTACCAAATACAAGCAGGTGTGCCACAGGGTTCAGTACTCGGACCTGTGCTATATGTAATATATACGTCTGACCTACCAGAGGAGGAGGATGTAACTACCGCGACATTCGCCGATGATACCGCCATCTTAGCTAGCGACAAGGACCCTAAAACAGCAACACAAAAACTACAAAAGAGTCTTGATAACATCACTAAGTGGCTTAAGCAATGGAGAATAAAGGCCAGCGCATCGAAATCTGTACATGTAACCTTCACACTGCGCAAAGGAAATTGTCCTGCTGTACAAATGGATAACTACACGCTTCCTCACCATGACAACATACGTTATCTTGGCCTACACTTAGATCGACGTTTAACATGGAGACACCATATCAAAACCAAGAGGCAAGAACTCAAAATTCGATACAACCAAATGTCATGGCTACTGGGTCGAAACAGTAAGCTATCTGTGGATAACAAATTACTCATATACAAGAGTATACTAAAACCTGTCTGGATGTATGGCTTACAGCTCTGGGGCAGTGCTAGCGACTCCAACATTCTAATAATTCAACGAATGCAGAATATGATCCTTAGAAACCTTTGCAATGTCTCATGGTTCATCACCAATAAGGAAATTCACCAACATCTCAAGATGAGCACTGTGAAAGAAGAAATTCACAGAGCTAAAGAAATATACCTCGGGAGGCTTGAAAGACATCCCAATGCATTAGCTGTAAGGCTGACAACTCGAAGCTACCAAAAAAGGCTAAAGAGGAAAGACATTTTGACCGTATAGATTAATATGGCCCACTGAAGAGGAGATGCCTTTACTGAAAGACACACTCAAAGCGACAACATCTCACAACACATCTGCTTATAGAAACAACTGATTGCAGATAAAAAAAAAAAAAAAAAAAAAAAAAAAGAATCTTATCTAATTTATATCCAATATTAATTTAATTTATATATGTTGCACTAGCTTCTGACGTTTTATAAGCTGTGGACATATTTGCACTGAATTGAATTTCTATAAAATAACCTACCAGTACTATTAATATGTCGTTGGTGTTAAATAAATAAACAAATATGGCGTCTAAAATCTTCTCCGCATTGCTGTCGATTGTAAACGTCTCTAAAACATTAGTGGTATTGTCACGTTATATGATGCCCAATCTTTAGCTGATGTAAGCCCTTAGGATACGCGTACTTCAGTCGCCCTTTACTACCACCACTGGAAAAGCCCGAAGAGTCGCTGGTCTCTCTCATTTATGAAATCTTCGCGTCTCAAGATACATACGAGACGAGTATATCGGAAATTTGCAGCTATCAGAAGGACGTCCTTGACGTGAACAAAGTTAGTGGCATACCGGCAATTGTCCTTAGAACTTATACGCCTGAATTGTCTCCTATTCTATTTCGCTTTCATATGAGACTGTAAAAGTGCCCATTGTGAGAAAGCAAGTTAACGTGCAGTCTGTGCCCAAAAAGGACAGTTGAGCTATCACGGCGAATTAAAGACCTGTCTCATGTAACATGCATCCTAATATTTTGACATACTTGGAAGTTAACGACATCCTGAACGACCGCATTACATCTTCCGTCAAAATCGATTAACTGGAACTATTCTAGCGTATACCATTAACATCTGGAGTGCACTGAGACGCATGGAGAAGCGCTTCATCATCATCATCATTTCAGCCGAAAGAAGTCCACTGTTGGACATAGGCCTCGCTCAAGCGTCACCACAACGACCGATCCTGTGCGTCTCGCATCCACCGCATTCCCGCGACTCTCACCAGGTCGTCGGTCTACCTTGTGGGAGGCTTTCCAATGCTACATTTTCCGGTGCGCGATCGCCACTCTAGAACCTTTCGGCCCCATCGACCATCCGTTCTACGAGCAACGTGCCCTGCCCACTGCCGCTTAAGTTTGGCAATTCTTTGGGCTATGTCAGTGACCTTGGTTCTCCTGCGGATATCTTCATTCCTGATACGATCACGCAAGGAAACTCCAAGCATAGCCCTTTCCATTGCCCTTACCGATTCCTTTTTGATCTCGAAGTAGAAGTGAATCTCCCAACCACTGCACCTACAGTGTCGTCCCAACTTCGAAGTTATCATTCCCTTCCTTATATAGGGCCTTTTATTCAATACCTATAAGAATAAAGTACTGTAGTGTGCACAGATGTTAACTTATTTAAACAAGACCATCATTCCAGCTTCACCCTCACTTAATCCAAAATCGGTCAGCGGGGGGACACTGCACTATACAAATCTAAATAAAAGTGTCCATACAATACATTATTATATCGTGAAGTGCTACCACCACATTTCACACCGCTTTGTAAGGCACCCTAGATCCCTGCTCACCCCATAACAACCGGTTCTGTGTCACGCTTTGAGATCATTTTGCGTCGAGTAGCGTGCCTAATGAGTAGGGCTGTTCAAAGTTCTGGACGCTCTATGACTTGTTTGTTGGCTTTGTATGCGTGTCTGGTTGCAGGACAGTTAAGTTGGAATCTCGGTAAATTTTCTGAAGTGGGAATTTGGAAAATCATCCAAAGACTTCTCCCAGTCTAGGGTGGAGCTAGAGGGAGTGTCAGACTATTACTAACTAAAGTCACACTTGTGTCTTTCAGTTGCTCTTTGCGTTCTGATCAGTCAGGTTTCAGGTTTTTCAGAAAAGGTTTTGCCCGCGATATTCTGATGTTATCTACCCGTACTTTTTACGTGGCAAAACATCAAATAAGAAGTTATTTGTTGTTTTGCCCTCTGGATGGAGCGCGAGGGAGTGTCAGAATTTTACTAACTACCCACAGTGTTCCTTCAGTTGTCCTTTTTTGCAAGGGCTGCGGTACCTCTCTCGAAAAATCTGCGGCCCTGGCAGGCGTCATCAGCCCTAACTGGCCCCGATAATTGCTGACATCTCTTTGAGGCGCGCGTGCAATATAAATAAATCATTTGTTCTAACAAAATAATTTAATATATGTAGTTATGTATAAAGTATTTGTAATATGGGTTCTGTAACCTGAAATAAAATGAATATATATTTATGTATTGTATAATACAACGCGCAGTCGACTCGAGCTTGCCGTTATTAGCCGAAATATTTTTTACCCGAATTTATTCTCATACTCATCCAAGGTTACGAAAACAAAATATCAAATGTTAAAGTTCCCGTGGCAACCCTACTGACAATAAGTGTGTGGCCCCTAAACGTGACAGAATGATAAGCGCGTCGAATGCGCAAGTTGATTGAAACGAAGCCGCTTGTGTGTTTCTATAGCCCGATGTCAATGAATAGGCGAATTATCATAACTTGTACTATGCAGTTTAATAAATAGATTGTTATGAGAGAAATAGACTATGAAGCTGTTCTTTGTAGTCTTGATATGTTGAACCCTTAGTTAAGATTCTGTTTTGAAATTGATTTGCATTTCAAAAAGATCGCAAGAATCTACAGTAGCTGAGAGGTACAGGGTCGGTCGAGGGGATTAGGCTTGGGGGAGGTCTATGACCAGCAGTGGCCGTCTTTAAATTATGATGATGATGACTTCTTAATATGAATTATTTCTCCTAAATAATTTGACTGCCCCATTAGCCTAGTATCTCCAAAAGCTTCAACAGCTAAAAGTGTGGATAGCAATTTCAAGAGTGATATTGGATATTTGTGACATACACTTCTACTTAACTATTTGAAGAATGTAGAATTATGGTAAATAGAGGTCTCTTTATAAATGTCGGCCTTATAATGTTCCCACTGTTGGGACTCAGGCCTCCTCTCTAGTAGATAGAATGGGCCGTAATCCACCACGCGGGCCCAGTGCGTGTTGGTGGATGTCACATGTCTTCGAATTTTTAGTTCTAGGACATGCCGGCTTCCTCACGATGTTTTCCTTCACCGTTTTGAGATCAGTGGTGATGAAGTAAATTACACAAAGTAATGCGCCTGGCTGGGTTTGAACACGCAATCTAAAAACCTTAACCCTTAAACCTTATAAATATAGTAAGAAGTAAGTAGGAGTGGCTGTTCTGTGTCTGAATGTGATGTAAAAAAAAACTGTCTAATAAAAAAAGTAAGAAATCATGTAGGTATATTTTGTACACACAATATGGAAACAAATATGTAGAAACATGAATTTAAAACAATAACATTTTGTGTCTCACGGCTTCAACAATTAAGTTCAGCTCAGCAAAATGCCAGACTACATAGTAGATGACTTATACAGTGGTTTTCCATTGAACTTTAAATTGAGGGTACAGTTCCAAATCCAAGGGTTATTTGTTCTGAGGTAAATAAATATATCCACCTATATTTAAACGTCATCATCATCATCATTTCAGCGGAAAGACTGTGGGACATAGGCCTCCCCCCAACATGTCCACAACGATCGATCCTGTGCGTCTCGCATCCACCGCATTCCCGTGACTCTCACCAGGTCGTCGGGCTATCTTGTGTGAGGCCTTCCAACGCTGCGTTTTCCACTTTAGAACCTTTTGATCCCATCGACCATCCGTTCTACGAGCAATGTACCCTGCCTACTGCCACTTTAATTTGGGCTATGTCAGTGACCTTGATTCTCCTGCGGATATCTTCAATCCTGATACGATCACGCAAGGAAACTCCGACCATAGCATATTTAATACAATAAATAACAAATGTATGTTTTAAGTAATAAATAGATTTGTGAAGGAGTAAGAAAAATATCATTATCAAATTTAAAATCTAAATTAAAATATTAGCAATTTTTTTCTCAATCGAAAAATAAAACCCAGGTACTTTCATTTCCTGATCCAATATGGCAGGCCCATTTAAGTTAACTAAAGGAAATGGATAGATAAAAATGACGCTTGTAAAACCAAGTAATTAGAACCAGAATAAAATATGACTTCCTGCATTAGCAGTGATCGTTATTATTCGCTTTTACTGAAGCCTCTAAATCAAGTTTTGAGATCCTCGGAGATAACTCATAGCAAATTAACCTACCTATATTTTGAGTCTGGACCCGTGAGAAAAGCTGCCATTTATAAAGTACAGCTCATTAACCAAACTTTATAGTACTTTACATGTGTCAAAGTATTTTTGCTAATAATAAATACTCGTCGCCAATGTGGTGTTCACTTAAATCAGTAATTAGGGATTGGGGTTTATAAATTAAACAACCAAATTATCAGTAAGCCTGGACAACCCAAGAATGAATTCTAGTCGTCCTCCGGCAAGGATAAAAACTGTCACTGGCCACCGCCACTACTTACTTGGCTTGCCCTATATTTAATGTGTGTACCACATCTCTACACTCGAGACCACACTCGTGCTACACTGGAGCCCACAGTCTGCGACGCCATTCACATCGCCGAATATAGGACAACATGGCGAAATATAGTCCACAAGAAAGTTATTTGACTGGCCTGTTGGTCTAGTGGTTAGTGGCCCTGACTGCTATGCTGGAGGTCGTGGGTTCGATTCCCACCCAGTACAAATATTTGTGTGATGAGCACAATCATTAAAATTTGTTCTGTGTCTGGGTTTAATTTATCTATAATATGTATGTATTTAGAAATATATAAATATGTTTATCAGTTGTCTAGTACTCATAACACAAGCTCTGCTTAGCTAGACGGCGTTGTGTGATGGTTGTGGAATATTATTATTATTATTATTCTCTTTATTCCTTGTAAACACATATAAATTACATTTTTAAATATTTTTTTTAAACAAAATCATACAAAAAAAAAACTTTATTATTATTATTATTATTCGTCGAGGTTACGACCCTCAGCATTGAGGATAAACGAAGCAAGGAGGAGGAGGACCACATCTCTTCCTTTTTATATTAGATACTAATTATTATTATAATGAAAGTTGAATCCAGGAACGCAAGGCAATGAAGGAATATACATAGGTGTGGTTTTAATCAGTAAAAGTCTGACACACCCTCTCGCTCCACCCAAGGCGAGAGAAGTCATTGAATGATTTCCGACATTAAAAAAAATATCTTCACCCTTGATAGATTTTTTATCGTTTTTTTTATTTAAATGATGATGAAATCTCATCTGATGGTAAGCAGTGATGCAATCGTGGATGGTGCAGCGCACTAATATATTAAGAGCCTATTCACACTAAACTTGAAGACACCTAAATTATAATAGAACGGGATGATCGCTGCAGGTAAATTGTTTCACTCTCTACGTACGCTGTAAATCGACGTGATTTTTATCATTTTTACAATATCAGCGAATAACAACCAAACAATTAGGTAACCATTTTTATACACATTAAAATTTATTAAATTTAAAAAAGATTAACATTAAATTAAATTATTTTCAGTAGTTTATAAATTTAGTTGACCTAATAGTACAACAGATGGCGCTGCTTGTCGATCGATCGTGTCGTGCGTAATGATCGTGAAGCAAGAAAATTAATTTTTCTGTATTAAAATCATACAAAAGTACTTTATTTAATTAAAATAATGCGTAGTTTTCCACTTTCTTATGATTTGGCTATATTTAGCGGTTGAAATTGATAAAATAATCTTTGTGTACATTTTTAGGTCCCGCGGTATGCCACAGATGGCGGTAGTAGTCTTATAAATGTATCACCTAGATACATTCCATAATCGACTGAACAATATTATATAACAAAATAACAACTATACCTATTATAAATCAATCATTTTCAAAAGATATCCTTAATTTTTTTTGTAGTGGGTAAACATTTATTTATTTATTAAAACTTCATGCAACATAAAGGTATAAAGGCGGACTTAATGCCTTAGGCATTCTCTACCAGTCAACCAAGGGTAGTGAAGAGAAAAACATGGCAGGTGCATAAAGAAAAGGAAAGAATAATGAGAAAACAAGGGATCAAATGTATATATACATAAAATAAACATACATACATATTTAATATAATATAAACCTACATATATATAAACATTTATTTGATGTCTCCTTGCGCTCCAGAGTGGGGCGAGAGGGCGTATCAGATATTTATTGACAAAAACTACACCTATGTTTCTGCAGTTGCCTTTGCGTTTTAGGACCGGGTTTCCCTTTCATACGTTTTCCCATGGCCTTAGCAGGCATCGATCCTGCTGGGCCCCTATGGTTTGCTGACATCTCTTTGAGACGCGCGTGGAACACTGCGCGCCATCGACGACTTTGGCTCAGTTTTTATAGAACGAACGTACGGCGAGCCACCCAATACTCGTCGTCTGCAAGTCCGTGCTTACGGTGACCGGAGATCGCTCTGCGATTCCTGACACCTGTGGCGTCTTTTGTCGCGGCAGCTGGAGCATAAGAATGTACGTTCCCCCACTCTTGGGGCCGCCTCCTTCCGTAGCATTACTACTTCGCAGATGATGTAACCACAACCCGTTCCTACTCGCTCCAGTCCATGGCTTAAACCAGGACCTGGCGTGAGAGATGGGAAGTCATTTGAAGACTTCTTGCGCTCTAACGTGGGACGAGAGGGTGAAAGTTTGTGTGTGATTGTGTATGTGCACTTCTTCACGCTTGAACGGATTTCGATGAAACTTGGTACACAGATCGTCAATATCCTGGAATAGCATATAAGATACCTTTCCATCCCCAGAGTATTTTTAGGGTTCCGTAGTCCTCAAAAGGAAAAAACGGTACCCAACTCGATACCTCCACGCGTTTCCGAGTTAAGTGGTCTTGACAGACTGACAGACATGACAACAAAGTGATCCTAAAGGGGTTCCGTAGTCCTCAAAAGGAAAAAACGGAACCCTTATAGGATCACTTTGTGAAATTAAAACCATATACTCAGGTCTGGTATGGTCCCTTGAAGCTGTGAAAAAATCGAACTTCTGAGTTAACGAAAAAAAGATACCATTGGCGTTGCCATTTGCGTTGCAAAAACCTATATTTTGACACATAATTCAATACAATTCTTTATTGCTATATCACATGTGTTACATAAGATCATAAGAATAGTTAAAACAAGTATCAAGGGAATGAAAATTCATAGGGTACTTCCCGTTGACCCAGAATCCTGTAATTTGGCATAAAGCAAGGTCTTATAGCACAGATATAGGAATGAATCTGAAAACAGTAAATTTGTTAATACGGCATAAAAAAAAATTGCGATTCGGAAAAATCTTCGACTATATGTAAATGGTTCGATTCCCGAATGGAGTCTCAGTAAGTTTGTACGGAACCCTCAGTGCGCGAGTCCGACTCGCACTTGTCCAGTTTTTTTTAATGTTGATAGGCTCACGCTTGACCACTATCTCACGAAGAGTGGTCGACGTTAGAGCACGCTAGCTTAAAAGTAACCTATTTAGTTTTGATTTAAAGATAGCCAGGTTGTAGTTATCCGAAAACACAGACTCCGGCAGGCATCTCCACTTTTTAGCGGGAGTAGGTACACTTAAGATAATTTTCTATCTACTATCATGCGGGCAAAATAGCTGGCAGCAACTAGTTGAGAATAAAACAACAATAAATGTTCAGCTTATTATTTTAAGAATAGGCTTTCAACATTCAATATTCGTTTATTTCGAGTGGGAGTAAAAAAACACAACAGAAAACTCTCAGAGAGTGTTTATAAAAAAAAATCTAAGAAATTAATACGCTGAGGAGAAAAATGAAGCAAATAGAATGAGAAAAGCCTTCGATGGTACTTGAGAATAAGTGGTAATCTCGATGAAATAATTTCCGGAAGGAATCTTTGACGTGGCCACGAAAACAGCGAAAGTTACAAAGAAATATATATTTTTTAATATTATTATTGATAGGCTCGCGTTTGACCTCTATCTCAACTGCTGGTAAGCGATGATGTGGCCGACGATGGCAAGCACGCGTGCTTTTCACTCTTGACTTAAACACCCCTAGGTTATAGCTATCAGGAAACACAGACTCCGGCAGGGAATTCCACTCCTTAGCTGTACGCATTATGAATGTGTTCCCAAAACGTTTTGTACCGATGGCGCAACGCGGTACGTCTAGTGGTCCGATGATCAAACGGACTTGGTGGAATTAAATTGTGCGACTCCAACGCACACTCCCTGAAGTGTAATCGATAGAAAACCGACAGGCCAGCAACTCAGCGTCGATGCTCAAGGCTTTGGAGTTTTGATATGATTCGACAAGTGCATCATCACCGATGATCCTCTTGGCTCGCCTCTCATCTCGCATCTCATGTTGTTGTATTCAAACGGCTGTTTAATAAAGAACAGAAGGATTTGATCTCGTTTGTCGTATTATTTATTTCATTATTCACTGGCTAGAAAATTGTCCTGAGGGAACTCACTCTCGAGATAAAAAATATCCTGTGCAAGTTCCGGAATACGATTTACTCCTATGACAAATTTCATCCAATACCGATTAGCTGTTTGAGTATAAGGAAATGATAAACAAACACACACATAAATATATTTGGCGAGCAATGTGCCCTGCGCATAAGTTTGGCGTTTTATACGGCTATGTCCGTAACATTGGTTCTTCTGTGGATATTTTCATTTCTGGCCCATTCCCAAGATATCGAAAGATAGTTTAATAATAATAATATTCCACAACTATCACACATCGCCATCTAGGCCCAAACTAAGCAAAGCTTGTGCACAAGTACTAGACAACAGATAAACATACTTACCTATATATTTCTAATCACATATATTATTATAGATAATTTAACCCCAGACACAGAACAAATGATCGTGCTCCTTACACTAACATTTGTCGTGGATGGGAATTGAATCCGCGACCTCCATAGCAGTCAGGGCCACTAACCACTAGACCAACAGGCCAGTCAGAACTTCTTGAGACTAATTTTGCGTGCTTTATTGTCATTTAGATGACTAATAATAAAAAATATATACGCAGGTTGTTCAAGGTGTGCTATTTACATATTATAGGTAGAATACATAACCTACCTAGTATTTAAACTTTCAATCATTCACAATATTATTATTCAATCTAATTTGTATACCTGTAAGTCTTGCAGGGCCTGGTGACCCGTAACACAGGTATTCTTTATCTATTCTTTAAGTATTTTGGTTTACCATATTGCATTTTTGATGAGAAATAAATTTATATATTATAGCATAGCATAATCAGCCTTATAATATTCCCACGGCTGGGACTCAGGCCTCCTCTCTAAGAGAGGGAATGCGCCGTAATCCACCACGCAGACCTAGTGCGGGTTGGTGGATGTCACATGTCTTTGAATTTTTGGTTCAGTTTCCTCACGATGTTTTTCGTTTTGAGAGCAGTGGTGATGAAAATAAATTACACAAAGTAATGCGCCTGGCTGGGTTTGAACCCGCGACCTACAACTCATAAGTCGGGGCCGTTACCACTGGGCCACCACTACTAAATTTATTTATTTATTATTATTAAGTAATTTAAACACATTTAATCAAGATTCTGAAAAACTAAATTGTCATAAAAAACACTTAACTAATTAAAACTATATATACACCAAAGACAAAAACTACTAGCTAAAATATGGCGTCATAAAATTCCTCCGCATCGCTGTCGACTGGAAGTGTGCCCAAAAGGCTGGCGGCATTGCCACGTTGTATGGCAATGCTTAATCTCTGACCGAGGTAAAAGCCAGCCCTTGGGTCACGCGAAGTGTCAACTAAGCGTCTGGATAGTTCTTTAAAAAGCTTATGAGCACTTGGACCCCACGACCCAAGAGTTTCAACCCCAAACGGCTCAAAGATATAACTTCCGACGAGGTTGTTATATTTCCGCCGCTTGAGGTTCTCCGCAGCCGCAGCGGCAGCACCAGCACAGCACGAAGAGCTAGGAAGATGGGATGGCGCAAGAGTGTCGACACAGGTAGCGTCCCACACTAAAGGCCTACCCATCTTCCACGGAAATAAAGACATTTTCAAAATAAAATAAATTATTATTAAGTTGTATACCAACAGGCTAGTTGTGCTGGCTGTTTAAAACCAAATTCGCTGATTTCATGGCCCTATTGTTTTTTCTCTTTCGGCCTGTTTGCACTAATTGCCTCCAATATTTTGTTTGTATTGATTTCTTTATTAAACTTCAGCTCATAAGTACGTTCTGATTTTTGTTAATACCAATTTAATGATCATATTTTCCTTAAAAAAACCTACATTGTTGTTTTTCGATATAAACACGTTTTTATTTCAATTGTAATGCTTTATAAATGGCAAATGTTAAGTGGGATTTATATATGATAGGTCCATAGTCTATTTTATTTAACTTGTTTTTGTCAGCGGCTTCGTGCGTGAGGACATGGAAACTTATTCCTCCTGACCTGATATTATTACTCCAGAGCTAGAAAGTAGACTATATGCTATTCCAGGATAGGCTACGCGTGTGTCAAGATACATTCATAGTCGTGAGCCGTTTGATCGTGAAGAAGTTTTTTTTTTTAGGTGGGAAAATCATCCAATGACATTTCCCGAAAAACCCTATCCTGTTCCTTTTTCGCCTTTCATACCAGGGTCGGGTTTTCCTTTCAGAAGCGAACTTATGGCCCTAGTAGGCTTCGATCCTGCTGGGCCACTACGGTTTGCTGATATCTCCTTGAGGCGCGCGTGGAACACTACGCGCCGTCGACGATTTGGGCTTGGTCCGGACTGTTACCGTACTGTCGGACGGCGAGCTACCCATTGCGCGCCGTCCGCAAGCCCGCGATCGTTAAGGAGTAACAAACATACATACAAACTTTCATCTTTATAATTGGATGCTGCCAGTGGTTTCACTTGCATTATAGTAGAATATTATACCGAAGGAACATACTCCCAACGGTGAAGGAAAACATCGTGAGGAAACCGGCATGTCCTAGAACCAAAAATTCGAAGACATGGGACATCCACCGATCCGCACTGGACCCGCGAGGTGGATTACGGCGCATTCCTTCTCTTAGAGAGGAGACCTGAGTCCCAGCCGTGGGAACATTATAAGGCTGATTATGCTATGCTATAATATATAAATTTATTTCTCATCAAAAATGCAATACGGTGAACAAAAATACTTAAAGAATAGATAAAGAATACCTGTGTTACGGGTCACCAGGCCCCCCAAGACTTACAGGTATACAAATTAGATTGAATAATAATATTGTGAATGATTGAAAGTTTAAATACTAGGTAGGTTATGTATTGTATATATATGTAAATAGTACACCACGAACTACCTGCGTATCTATTTTTTATTATTAGTCATCTAAATGACAATAAGCACGCAAAATTAGTCTCAAGAAATTCTGACTGGCCTGTTGGTCTAGTGGTTAGTGGCCCTGACTGCTGTGCCGGAGGTCGTGGGTTCGATTCCCACCCAGGACAAATGTTTGTGTGATGAGCACAATCATTTGATCTGTGTCTGGGTGTAATTTATCTTTATTATGTATTTAGAAATATATAAGTATGTTTATCAGTTGTCTAGTACTCATAACACAAGCTCTGCTTAGCTTGGGACTAGACGGTCGGACTGTTGTGTGAATATTATTATTATATTAGTGTAGTTTTAATTAAATATATAATAAATAATAAAAACACACACTTTGTTAAGTATATAGAACATATTTGAATTTTGTAAACAGGCAACGCTAAGGAGCGGAGTCTCCAAGTAGACTCCAATCATAGACTAATCTAAACTACTTGTTATAGAAATAAAACATTTTGTATTTTTGTATCTTTCATTCTCCTTCTCTGTCAAATCCATCCAAAGGTTGTCTGTAAAAAATCGCTTTTAGCGATAAGATCACCCATTGTGACACCCTATTAATTTTAAGTTCCTAATATAATTTTTAATTTTGGTGTACAATAAAGAATATATCTATCTTAAATAATGTTACAGTGATTCACCTATTCATTTTCAAAATTTTTTGCACTTAGCCACACTAAATTGGCAATTCGCATTCAAATTATCCTCATTATTATAAAGCTCTTGACTAACCATCTTCTAAGAATTTTAACTAAAGTAATTAAAGACAAAGATAAAGATCACTGTTAACCCGTGATGCATTACTAATAGCGCTTAACCCTCAAGTTAAATGTGCTAAAGGGTTCAATAGTTCGGGTTGGGATCGAACTTGTAACCTTCCGATCAAGTAAGTTGACTATTTGAACTATCGCAGCTTCGGTAAGGGTCGTTTATCATTTTGACATCGATTTAGGGTTAAAACAAGAGTTTGATTAAATTATAATAAGTTTTACTTAAAGTGCTTCTTATAAGACCAAAATAATAAAGATGTTGAATTATTACTTGTACTGTGTTCAAAATTAAACCTGTTAAAAAAAAAATCTGGGCAAGTGCGAGTCGGACGCGACACTGAGGGTTCCGAACAAACTACAATTCCCGAATGGAGTCTCTAAGATTTTTCCAAATTGCAAAAGTTTTTTTTTTGTGGTGTAGGTAACAACAAATTTACTGTTTTCAGATTTATTCCTATATCTGTGCTATAAGACCTTGCTTTATGCTAAATTTCAGGATTCTGAGTCAACAGGAAATTTGATTCCTTTGAGAGTAGCGAAATATACGTTTTTTTGGGATATAAACGGCTGTATCTTTTTTATACATTAACATAGAAGTTTGATTTCACAGTGACAGGGGACCGCAAATTTGAGTATATGGTTTAAATTTCAACTCGATACCTCTACGCGTTCTCGAGATTTAGGGTCTTGACAGACAGACAGACAGATGGTCAACAAAGTGATTCTATAAGGGTTCCGTTTTTTCCTTTTGAGGTACGGAACCCTAAAAAGATATCTAATAGATAAATTGAGAAAAACTTTTCCATCATGGGTGCGTTCACAAACATATAAACTTACATACAAAAAACACCCAGACCTACAATAATCTGTGGGCCAAACAAAATAATATTTGTACCGTACTGAAATCGAATCCGCGACATGCCACGCAGAAGCCAATCACTCAGCCACTGTACCATTCATGTCGTGAAAACAATTAAGTATCCATATTTCAAGCCATATATAATATTTCGTAAAGCCTCTCAAAGACCGACGTGACCCGATTTTTTTTTTGGTCTACAGACATATTGTATTTCCATCTTTCTACCCCTGTACCATGTACTTGGCGCCGGTGCAACACATTTTTTTTCCATTCTCTTCTGTCAACCATCACGTTACGTACTCCTTTTTCTTTTATATCACTCCTAACACAATCCATCTATTTTTTATTTGGCCTTCTCTTCCTCTCCATCCAGACGGAAAAAAGGACATATTTACGGAGATACTACTCATTAAAAAATGTGTTATAAAAATGGCTATCGTACCTATTTGTTTGAGGTAGCCTGAAAACATAAATCTTGTACAATCGGCAACAAAAGTCATGTTACTTTCGTTATTTTCTTGATAACTTTCATCAATTTACTGATTAAACTAATTAACCTAATCTTATCTTATCTTGATGTGGGGCTGGCCCTAGGCCATAGCACTTCGACCCGCCTGGATTTTTTGTGCTATTTCCCTCCCTTCTACTCAACCCCAGCCCTCCGTGCACCTTCCTCATGAGTCCCAGTATGGCCTTGATGGAGCTGAGCCTGTAGTCCTCTGGTCTTGGAAATGGTTGGCTCAGATACTCTAGTCTTTTGGAGCCTAGTGCTGCACACTCGCACAGCAAGTGTAGCATATTCTTCTCTGCATCTCCACAGATCCTGCAAGTCGGGTCGCTTGCTAGTCCCATGTTGTGGAGCTGTTTGTTGGTGGCATAGTGCCCCGTGAAGACTCCTGTGATAGTTCGGAGCTGTGATCTGCTGTACCTCCATAGTTTTTGGGTCCAGGCCTTATCTATGTCATTGAGAAATAGCATAAGATAAGATAAGAACTAACCTAATTAATCCGTGTCAAAACTTAGCCGTGTTCAACCGTCGGCTTATTGTAACTTATATTATTTCAGCCTATTATTATTTCTAAACTAACTATTTATTATTATATAATTAGATGGCAGCAACACTAACGTTAGCTGCTTCCTCTTCCTGCTGTCCACGTGCTCGCAACTTTTTTTTAAATTATTATTATTGATAGGCTCGCGTTTGACCACTATCTCAACTGATGGTAAGCGATGATGTGGCCGAAGATGGAGCACGCTTGCCTAGAAGTAACCTATTCACTCTTGACTTAAAGACCCCTAGGTTGTAGCTATCAGGGAACACACAACTATACTGTTTTGTACGCTTCGTTTACTGATTTTAATAATAGGTAAACTTATTAATTCAATTCTGCGCGTTTATTATTGCCCAAGACCAGAAGACTGTTCTTTAGGTGGAAAATCATCCAATGACATCTCTCGCTCTTAGGTGAAGCAAGAGGGCGTATCAGATTTTTACTGACTAAAAACCCACTCCAGGATCATGTATTAAGACCTGGTGCGAGAGATCGTGGCCGCCGATCGCCCCAACGAGGACACAGCGGTGCTCTGCCCAAGGGGGGCACACTTCTACCGTATGCTCCACTGTGTCCTCTAGGTGGTCCACACAGCGGTGACACCCGAGCGTTACTTCCGCACGAATCCGGTGCAGGAAGTTTCCGAACTGATAATGCTCGTTGAGAACCTGCGTCATGCGGAAGGACGCCGTGAGGTCTTTCAAGCTACTCCTCAAAGAGGGGACTTACCGCCATAATTATCGCGTGCGTGTATCATTTATTATGTATACACACAAGAGTACAGAGGCGGACTTTATGCCTTAAGGCATTTTGTACCAGTCAACCTTTGGTTGATTCAGAACTCTAAAAGGGAACAAAACATGAGCAAAGAAGAAAATAAAAGATAAAAGTCCCCGCGGTTTTATCTGCGTCTTTAGTTACTGCTTAGTTCCAATTGGACGTAACATAATGTTATATTACTTATATCCTTCCTCGATGTTACATTAAACTTTTTTTTTAGCTAGCAGTTTCTGATATTTGCGCGTTCAACGAAACAAAACAAACCCTTTAGCTTTAT
Organism: Mythimna pallens; assembly: GCA_961205895.1. Classification (NCBI taxonomy): domain Eukaryota; kingdom Metazoa; phylum Arthropoda; class Insecta; order Lepidoptera; family Noctuidae; genus Mythimna; species Mythimna pallens. Next base: position 22,580,996 of record OY540842.1, on the reverse strand, counting down.
ACACATTACTAGCTTCTGCCAGTATTGGTTTCACTCGTATGATAGTAAAAAAATTAGTCACTTAGCGATAAGGCAGCATTCTACTGGTGGCTTTTATTTTTATAATTTATTTATTCATTTATTTAAACTCCATGTACAAGTAGTAAGTGACATAGGCGAACTTAATACAACAAGGCACAAAAAAAAAATACAATTTTTCCTCTGTATAATATTATGTTGATGTATTTTTTAAGTTTAAGTATTTAAGTTTCTATATAATTGTTAGCTCGTTGTGCGTACCTGCGTGCCAAATAAACGTGTTTTCTTTCTTTCTTTCTTACTATAGATAAGCGTATAGACGTATTTGTATCAACTCATTTATAAATTTGAATTTAAAAATATTTATTTCAGACACAATAATGACACAAGTCCATATAACAACACTACGAACATCTTGCTACAAACACTAAAAAATAAAGATCAGAATAAATACTCCAAGTGCCATATAAACACTAACAAAGTTTTAAAACGATTACTTTGACAAGCACACGCGTCTAATAACTAACTAGAAACATGCCATAAAAAATCTAATCTAAAGTAACATATTAAAAGCGACATCTGCTGGTTCTAGGTTCGATTCCCGGCGGCAAATTACATAGGCCTAGCAACTAACCAGCTGCTTCGAAAAGGATAATTGTTTTAATTTATTACAGGCACTTTCTCTGTTTTATAATAATGTAAAAATGTGCAACACAATTTTTCGTTTTAAAAACAGTGTTTTGTTAAGTTAGTATTTGTATTTTAGTTTATAAATAGTAGAGATAAGAGTAACATAGGTATTTAATGAATTTATATTGGAGGTATGTTATTTAATTTGTTACTGCTTGGTCATTTTTATGTTTATGTTTTTTTTTTATTCTACGCCTTAAGCCTTGTGCTATAAATATTACTAGAAAACTGATAAACATATTTATATATTCGTTTTGGGTGGGAATCGAACCCACGACCTACAACAAACCAGTCAGGGCCACTGACCACTAGACAAACCGGCCAGTCTGTATTTAACCAAAATCATCATCATCTTCCTGCCCTTGTCCCGTGTTATTTGGGGTCGGCGCAACATGTTTTTTTCTTCCATTCTGCCCTGTCACTTGTCATGCTATCACTAACTTCCTTTTCTTTCATATCACTCTTCACACAATCCATCCATATTTTCTTTGATCTCCCTCTCCCTCTCCATCCATCCACATGTAAACTCATAACTCTTTTAGTAACATGCGTTTCATCCCTCCTCTTCACATGACCATACCAAGAAAAATGATTCCCTTTCAATTTTTCAGTCACTGGCGCCACTTTCAAACTTCCCCTAATATACTCATTTCTCACTTTATCCATTCTCGTCACACCACACATCCATCTTAACATTCTCATGTCCGCTACGTTCAATCTTTTTTCATCCGTCTTTTTCACAGCCCAACATTCTGATAATTCATTTAACCAAAATATATTTTCTTTTTTTTTGCAATTTTATTGCGTGGCACTAAAAGCTCCATACACAAAAGGCTCCGTAGTAAACAGTATCTAAATGACACGTTAATGGTTGTGAGTGAATGATTGACACGCCGTCGTGTCGCGTGACGGCTGGCAATGATGGCCACTGTGGCAATACTGTCACTACTTCCACGATTACTTAATTGCCATGTACGTGTTAAAGGGATGGTGTGACAAAAATTTATTTTACTTTTAAAGCGTTTTTAATCTTTATGGATTACTTACCTAATTTTACAGGTAATATATTATATAGTGCGTACAATCATTATTTATTTATTTATTTATTAAATATACACACACTATCTTTACAGGCTGAACCTAATACAATAGTGGTTACCAAAAAAAAAAATTATAATAATTGAAAAAGTTATCATCTTACACTAACTCTTAAAAATCTAAAATAATACTAAATTCTATTACAATATATACTACTAATAATATAAATAAAAAAATAAAAAAAATAATTATGTTTGTAAGTTGACAGAAGTGACAATAGAACATAATATTCACATTTATGTCATTGTCAATGTTAATTGACTCGTTTAACTAATTACAAAAGTCTAACGAACTAGCCCAGATATCGAAAACACAGAAATCATCAATATCAATAGTAGCTGAAAGACATTTAACTGCTAAACATAGACCTCCTCCAAGTATCGCCACATAGACTAATCAGAAGATTCCCGCAACCAGTGAACTCCCGCGAGAGACAGCAATGATTCTACACTAGCGGTCCCAACAGACGTTGTCCAGTTCGTATGCAGACTATTCTTTAAAAAAAAAAAAATAGACAATCCAATTGCAGCGCCACATATCGGGTTCAATTGTATTTTCAAACCATCCAAGGGTTCAATTACATTTTTAAACCACCCAAGAATCTTAAATATACTCACAAAATTTCATCCAAATCGGTCAAGCCGTTTAGGAGGAGTTAGGTGACAAACACACATACAAAATAATTATGTATACATATATATAAATATAAACCAAAATCATAAATTCCTTAATCAAGAAGTAGGTCATTTAACCGCCTCGCCTCTCAAATATGCGGTGTAGTAGTTTGGCACAAGCCGGTCTCACAGCTGACATAAGCCCCCACCTGCCCCAGGTGCGCGCGCGTCGATTGACAAGTGCAATTTGTATGTGTGTGAGTAGAAAAGAGGAGACGCGGCGTGGTTGGCAACGGTGGCCATTTCTTTTTATTGTTTATTAGTCTGTTATAAAATTATATTAATGCTCTTTTAGATGCAATTGAGTTTGTTTATTAGAGGTTTTGTATCATTAAATTGTTATATTACTTTGCTTAGTATATACTAGTCGCTGCTAACGGCTTTGCCCGTGTGATTGCTGGAAATTGTCCCAAGGGTATATACTCCCGGGATAAAATGTATTCTCTGTGGTACCATGTCATGGTCACGACATATAAAAGAAAAAGGAGTTAGTGATAGAGTGACGGGTGACATGTCACAATGGATAACAATAAAACAGATCAAGGGCAGGAAGATTCCAGGACATGGTCTATCCGTGCGCCAAATTTCATTCAAATCCCTTCAGTAGTTTCAGCGTGAAAGAGTAACAAGTATACACACACACAAACACAAACTTTCGCCTTTATAATGTTTTGTAATGTTGTTTTATAATATTAGTTGTAAGATGAGATATTCATAAGTAGGTAAGTGTAAATATTTTTATTTTTTCAAATTAAAAATGTTTGTTATGTACTTATGCCTCAAATTATTAGAGTACGTCTCTTTGTAAATTGAGAGTAACTACAAAACTACTACTACTAATTTAAAATACTCTTACTGTGGTTGAATAGGTCCATTCTTTGGATAATAAATATAATGCATTTTCAGTTCTGCAATAAACTAGTAAGAATTATAAATACTGTTCTGTGGTCATTTTTAAATAAGTTTTTACTGCAACCATTTTCTAACAATGAATACCTGAAGTTAATAGTTATGAGCGTCCTGACATAAAAGGCTGATTCACTGTCTTGTTATTTTTACACCCCATGACTAACGTGATTATTTTCTCGTAAATCACTCACACAATACTAAACATAGCTGGACGTAACAAACACATTCATTTGAGGTTAAAGTTCGTTATTAAGCACGTTTCAACATTCTTAGATAGTTACTTTCATAGCACGTTGAACGTGCTATCATATTTTTTTTTAGGTGGGAAAATCATCTAATGAAATACCCCGCTCTTGGGCGGATGTTAGACTTTTACTGACTAAAAACCCACTCCTGTTCCTTCTTTGCTATTTTTCCAGGGCCCCGGGGATCTTTTTCACACCATGGACCCAGTAGCCTTCGACTCTACTGGGTCCCTACGGTTGCTGACATCTCCTTGAGACGCGAGTAGAACATTGCGCGCCGTCGACGGCTTTGGCTCGGTACGGACGATTACCGGACGGTCGGACGGCGAGCTACCCATTGCTTGCCGTCCGCAAGGCCGCCAACGTGCTATCATATGGAGCGCAGTATACTAGGTGTTACAATAACGGATCGTGTTCGAAACGAGCGAGCGAGCGGGACGAAATAGATGTCTTTCTTAGGAATTGGCAAGAAGTGGTTCAAACCCGGGAACAATGGGAGGAATGGAGGGAGGAATTTTTCCAGATTGTACAGGTAGTAAAAAAAAGTTATTTTCAATTGTTGTTTTCACCTTCACAAATAAATAGTATTCGTCAAATCGATAATTACCTACAAGCTACCATGCGTTCTGGTTTCATTAGAAATACGACAGCTTCTGCTAGTGGAAAAGAGAAATTTAAAGACCTGGTTATGGTCTACCCATGTGACAAATTTTATCCAAATTCGTTCAGCCGTTGAAGCGTAAAATTTGAAAATTTGAAGCAAAAGCTTAGCTAGCTTTTAATTTAAAATTAACCCGAGGGAGTATATTCACATTCCCGGAATAAATATTCAGTGTCCTTTTCCAGGTTATGGTCTAACTCTAACTTGGCCATAATTATGCCAAGTTTTATCCGAATTCGTTTAGCAATTTAAGCGTGAAGATGTAATAAAGATACACATACATAAAAACTTTCATCATGTAGTATTAGTGTGATTAAGTCATTTTAACTTATTCCTATCAATAATTCCCAATCCAAAGTGTCCATTTCATCCCACACCACCCTTACCTACGATGCGTAATCGCCTGCACGCAGCCTGCACCAATGGCAGGGCATTCACGAATTTTTAAAATTCGAATTTTCTGAATGAGCAAGATGCTAGCATAGTACTGTAACGGTTCTTGCATCTGGCATCAAACAGCTGATTTTGACGTATGTATGGATGACATTGTCAATTCATAGTTGAATGAACCGTTTTAAAATTATGAATGGGAGTTTGAAATTGTCGAATAGAAAGTAGATAAGGGTTGCGAACTTGCGAATTAATTGTTTAGAATTTAGATAATTATTGTATGGAGTTGTATGAGTGGTAAAAAAAAATATGTTAGTAGTAGCAGTTGTTAGATAGTTTTGACGTTTGTAGTGGTTTGTTGCACACCTTTGACATATGTTCGTCCAATGTTTATTTCCTAGTTATTCAGTGTGTATCAGCTGCTTACTAGATGTAGTTAGTGAGGCTGATTAATAGTCTAAACATAAGATATTATTATGTGTATGTAATATGTATAACATCGAGTGATTGTATTTATTTTTATATATATAATTCTTGCGTTCCTATGTGTGTTTGTCATCGAACTTCTCCTAAGCGGCTGGACAGATTTGAATAAAATTTTGTGTGTTTATTTAAGTAAGTTCCTGGATAATTTGAAAAATGCAATTGAACCCAGTAGGTGGCGCTGCAATAGGGTTCTTAATGTTTTTTCTGACGTAAGTTAGACAGGAAGGAGTTTTTGAAGTTTTAAAGGAGTTCGTTAGCAAACACTGTGACACGAGATTCTTATTATTTATTATATAAATACTCAGTAATAGTTTCATAACGATATTGTGGTGACATCGCTCCTCTGTAAGCTGGAACATGTACACTGAACTTTGTCAGGGCGTTTTTCTAAAAGATCAAAACGTTTTCTGAGTTTTATAACTTAGTTATACGCTCACCTATATTACTGTACGAAACCGCAGGCGATTGCTTGTTTTTTAATTTAATGAAAAGTGGAGAATTAACAATTTTTTAGTTTAGCTTTTAATTGTATACCTTTATGGTATGTTTCGGAGATAACTTTTTACCATTTCATCAACCCAGTTTAGATATATTTTATACAACATTTGTAACAACCTATAAATAATATTCTTTTCAATCATGTTTTTATAGAGCTGAACTGTATTCTCTTGAAGGACTCATTAAACTTTATACTAATAAACGAAAGAATTTGTTTGTTTAGTTGGTTGAATGCAGTAATTTCCTCTCCAATAATAAAATAAATAATAAAAAGTTGTATGGGACAACTAGTAACAAATTGTATAGATCTTTGAAATATTTAAATGTCATAAAAGTGTTCTTTTCGTTCAAGTATTTTCAAATTAAAATATCTGTTTTTGAGGAACCTACCCAGAAATGTTTTGCTAGTAGCCCCCATGATAGAGAATGTTAAATATACTTATGATATATGTATAATTATGTATGATTATCATATAAGAAAATATGATAAAAAGGGCGTATGTAATATGAAACTTTAAAGGCCTAAACTAAATCGACCCGATAGTTATTCTCAAAAGCTAAGCAGCTTACAAAAACCAAAGTTTTTTACGTAAATCTAAAGAGTTTTTTTTTTTACAATAACTTAATGGGTATTATACAAACTGTTTTTTAAATTAAATTGACTAGTAAACCTCTTCTACCATGTGCAACGAACAACAAACGGTCCTGTGCGTCTCGCATTCATGGGATTCCCACACCCCCGCCATGTCATCGGTCCACCTTGTGAAAGGTCTACCAATGCAACGTCTTCCAGTACGCGGTCGCCACTCCAGAACCTTTCGACGCCATCAACCATCGGATTCGCGATTCTTCGGATTATAGGGCAAGAAAACTTTGACTTTTTTACTTTTGGGTGACTTAAGACTTCTGAGGAGGACTTTGTAAGTGATCACATGTCAGAGCCATATGCCATTACTGGTCAAAAGACTGGGAGGATTATTTTTATTAATGGTAGAATATCACTTTGTTGAAAGCCAAGGGCCGTTCCCACCATGAAAGTTAGTGCCTAGAAAACTTGTCAATTAACATTAAATATAGCAAAAACTGTTCGGATATTGACGGTTACATTTAGCACTTTCACCGAAGCAGTTATCTACTCGCATCGAATTGTAATTTCCTTTTAATAAACTTCTAAAGGGCGGCGTCGAATTATGCGGAATGTTACGGACCAAATACCAAATATTTTGAAATACCAAACTGTTAGTGTGATGCTATTTTATAGTGGGTAAGAAGGACAATGGGTGCATTCTTGTACAAGTTATTATCTACTGTTAGTGCAAATATTGTGGGTATATATAGTTTCATTGTTAGTTTTGTATATTTATATATCTCTGGACCCTGGGGTCCTAGCCTTTTGGAAAGCGTACGAGGAGCCGAAGCTAACAAGCAGGGACCTTTAACACTTTTCATACAACATGATGCCAGGTCAAGGTGGACCGATGACCTGGTGAAGGTTGCGGGAACAACAATTATATCTGTACGCACTGTGCACGTGGACCCAAGGACAACCCTTGGTGGGAAATTATTGCAACTTATGGAAAACAAAGATTATTGAGCCATGATTTTGAGATGCTTAAGTGGACTGGTTACTAAGAACTATGTAAAGACCATGACAACTGCCTGAACAATATTATTAGTACACATCGAAAAAAAAAACACATTCATTGTTGCATATTATTTACATTTTTAAATATTACCATATAAAAATATTTAAAGATATGAAAAATTGTAACCCATTGGCATCAGGAACAGGATCCAAGCTACAGTCAGGTCAGTCAGGTCAGGGCGCCTAAGAGAGGAATCTCCTAAGAATAAGCACCATTTCCAGGAGTACCGCTTTCTGGATCAAGCGCTTGATCCAACTGCTCAACAAGAGCCTCCTCGGGTGTTCGTCGATGTTCTCGGCTAATATGATCATTGATCGTCACCACTATCGGCATAATGACAGCTGTGTCTAATTCCCACATGTCGACAACCTAGCAAGCCAAGTCACGATACTTAGTTTGTTTTTCTTTTTCACCTTTCACGGGGTTCTCATCATGAGGGTGCTCACTATTTTTATTATTAGATGCCTAATTGGTATGCTGCATGACACAAACTGAATTAAAGATTTGGAGTTAAAAGATTGTTTAACCCAACTTTGATCACAAAGAGTTCAACCAATACTCAACTTCAAATCTTAGGTAATTTAGAAATTAGCCACTTATCTATTTTTACATATTTATTATTCTTATCTTTATATACTCGTATCTAATTATTCTGGGCGTGTGATTGTTACCTAAGTTCTCTTAAACAGCTGGACCGATTTGAAAGTGATTTGAAAGAGTGGAAATGGTTTGAAAATACAATTGGACCTACCGAAAATACGATTGGCGATTAATACGATTGCAATGAAAAAAAATTGCTGCAATCGATTTCTTAATTATTTTTTCTGTCTAATTGCCAGCTTTCTGGCAGGATAACGCCAGCCGTGACTGCTGGTATATTAAAATAATATTATCTACCATTTCGTGAGTTACCACCAAACTAAACCTCTGAGTATAGAATAATTATACTGAGACATGATTCACAATATAATTTAAAAATAAAGTTTTCTTCTTATGAGGGCGATGAGCTTAGTTCTATTAGAGCATTTGAAGGCAAGACTTTAAAAAAAACGCTTAGATTTTAAACAATATCAATTCAAAAAAAACCGGTTAGAGCGAGTCGCAAAAACTATTCCTGAATCATGTCTCGAAGATTTTTCAGAATCACTAAAAAATAAATTATTTTGTATAAAAATTGTAACTCTTTTCAGATATTTTTTAAAAATTTCAGGATTCGAGGTCAACGGAAAGTACTCTTTAAGTTTTGATTTCTTAGCAAGTGTCAATATATGCGCCTAGACGGAGCATAAACGGCCTTATCTTTAGATTGCGTTGACATAGTTGTTTCATTTTTTCACTCCTCCAAGGAGAAGCAAATTTGAGTCATCATCACCATCATCATCATTTTAGCCGAAAGACATCCACTGCTGGACATAGGCCTCCCCAAAGCGTCCCCACAACTGTTGCCAATTTGAGTATTTGGTATTAATTTCAGCTTAATATTTCCAAGTGTTCCTTAACACATGGCAAAAAAATAATGCTGTATGGTTTCAATTTTTGCAACTGAAGTACGAAAGCACCTCAGTTGTGAGTTGAGGTACTTCCCTGCCCAATAACAGACTAAAAAAACAGTAAAAAAGGTGTAGCTACTATCATAGATGGAACGAAGGTTGAGTTTATATATGAAAAAAAACTGGCCAAGTGCGAGTCGGACTCGCACACTAAAGAGTTCCGTACTACTATATTAAAATCGAGTAAATAATCACTTTTGTTGTATAGGATCCTCACTTCAATATTTATTTTATTCTGATATTAGTATTTCTTGTTATAGCGGCAACAGAAATACATCATCTGTGAAAATTTTAACTGTATTGCTATCACGATTCATGAGATACAGCCTGGGGATAGACAGACGGACAGTTGAATCTTAGTAATAGGGTCCCGTTAAAACCCTTTGAGAACCATAAAAAAAATACAATAGGTCGTACTATAATATTTTTTTCTACTTGACTACATTTTTCAGTCCTTACTTCCCCTTAAATGTAATCCTAGAAATTAATCTGCTAATGTAACCACCCCTCTCTCCCTCCCCCACAATATTTCATGATCAAGATTCCGATCACTGTTCCCTATTATTGCACATCCGATGTTGATGAGCGGTTTCTGATCACGTTTGAAGAACCAATTTCCTTTTTGCTGCATCTGTAGATGTGTCAGAACCCAGAAGACGTTATAATGAAGTTACAGATAAATGAATGGTGATGGATTGTTTGATTCGGCTGAGCATAGGATTTTTCAGGAAACCCAAGTCGCCCAGTGTTTGCAGGTTTTTTTTTTATCTATATCTGTACTAATATTTTAAAGAGGAAATATTCCTATTTTGGAACTTTTCTATTTCATTTTTTAATTCAAAAACTACTGGACTAATTTTACAAATACTGACATTGTAAAAATCTTTGCGACTCGATTCTGAACTATTTTCATAGGTAAGTTTGTACGGAACCCTCAGTGCGCGAGTCCAACTCGCACTTGTCTGGTTTTTTTATAAGGTGGGAATTATAATAATAATAATATAATATAATATAATATTCCACAACTATCACACAACGCCGTCTAGTCTCAAGCTAAGCAGTGCTTGTGTTATGAGTACTAGACAACTGATAAACATACTTATATATTTCTAAATACATACATATTATAAATAAATTACACCCAGGCACAGAACAAATGATCGTGCTCATCACACAAACTAACTAACTAACTTTTCCCGCACTAAGGTAATGAACAGGACATGTCAGACTTTTACTGACTAAAGCCACACCTATTGTCTTTTGCGTCCAGGACCCTCTGGTATTTACATTTCAGTACGACTAGTGACTATAATCGCAGACGGACTAATATCATTTAATTAACAAAACGTTGGAACTTATAGTTCTGTCTGCCTGTATCATCAGTACAGAGTAAATAAGACGCTAAGGTGATGAGAAAAAACCAATTAGTTTAACTGGACTTGATCTACTTTTTCCAGTCTTTTAATGGCTATATTTCTCCAACTCCTATCCTAAAAATAGCTTAACCAATTGACCACAGGGTCAGTTGACAGACAGATGTGTCTTGTTGACCGGACTACAATGATAATAGCTTGCCTCGCACTTAGCCTTACTTGCAGCTAACTTAGCGCTGCTTGTCAACTTAATTATATAATTTTAGGTGAGACATTTCTTATTGGTTTAGGTTTTGTAAGGGACTAGACTAGGTGGAGTACTTTGGTGCTATGTGTTTTTTAACTTAGTGAGTTTTTTAACATATAACTACATATGTAGTAAAATGGAATAATCATACAGTTTTGTGTTTTGCTGTCATTAGTATTATTTATTTAGCTTAGGAATGGAGATATCCGCAGGAGAAACAAGGTTACTGAAATAGTACAAAGAATCGCCAAAGTTAAGTAGCAGTGGGCAGGGCACATTGCTAGGGCTTATCAGAAAAGGTCTTGTTGTTATATAACTAAAGTCGCAGTAAATAATATTCATAAACAGCAAAGTTATTAGCGTTTGTTTATATCCCATAATGTCACTGTGATTATGAATGAATAAACGACGATCAAATTTTAAAAACACTGCGCGTAGTATTTTCTAGTAGCAATTGTTATGAATTATTGATTCTATTATGAATTTACCAATTATGACGAATTTTTGTGGACAATTTTGGGATTTAGTTTTTTTTTACTCTTGACTACAAAAGTATGATCAGTAACGGGTACGGTAAAAAATGGAGTCTATGGCCTATTTTTTTTGTACTAATTAAAATATAGTGTAAACAATTGTTAGTTAACCTAAAGAAATAAATAAATAAACCTAATTACGTATGTACGTATGTATATGTATCTAACATATATTTGTAAAAAATAATACACTAAGGCGTCGAAGTACAGAGTATATACGTCGCTATTATTCCGAAATTATGAAACGTATCCAGAAGACTGGCAGCATTGCCACATTGAATGGCAATGCTAATTCAGAACATAAATTAGTATTCAATCCATTAGCAGAAAATTAGGTAACCATTATGTCCAGCTTACGCTTGAAAAAATTACACGCTGCACTATCTCAAAATGGCCCCTCCAATCAAATTAGTCCACATTATACAATTAAGTCTCCGTCCATAGAAATTAAGTCGGCCACGTGTAGCCAGCCTAACATTCAGCTAATTACCGGCTTTGTTTAACTACATTAATGTTATCACTGGCCGTTGACGACTTTAACAAAGTTATTATAAGTTACAACACAAATTAGTATACGGACGTATTATCGTTGTTATTACGCTTACTTACATTGTTAATTAAGATTTTGAGGTGTATAAGAGATGTTTTATAGGTTGTAGCGCTAATTATGAGATAATTATGAACATAACTTCGCGCTGGAGGTAGCGGGGTGAGCAGAGATAGAAGATAGGAAGAATTTATTGACTCACATCTTTTTTTTAGACAGGTGATTTTTCTTTTAGGTTTTCTTTAGTAAGTATCTTTGTGTCTGAAACGTTTGTTCCGCATATTTTCTTGGTTATTATAGCTATATTTGCCGGTTACTGTTATTTGTAGCGGTTATTGGAAGTCTCATGTTTAACAGTGGAACTATCAATGCTTGTTATTTTTTTATCGTGATAGTTATAGAATCACTGCCTTAATAGTGTTATTTTTATTATTATTGATAAACTTGCGTTTGACTACTATCTCACCTGATGGTAAACAATGATATGGTTGACGATGGAGTACTCTTGCCCAGATTTTTGCCCAACAGTCGGCGTGGTCTCAGTCAGGTCCAATGCTTGCATGATTCACACAGACAAGGGTTGTCTATGTCTTGGTCTGAGATTTACTTGGTAATTGAGCACTCGGAATTACATCCGAATATGCACCCCGTTTAATAATTAACTAGGATGTCTTAAGAGGATAAGCTATTTAATTATAAATACCTACTGGTTATGCTGTTTCTTTTCGTCGTTTATTTCATATTTGTTGCATTCCTATTTTCATCCCTTTCCTGCACATACCTATCGCTTTTGGGAGAGTGAGAGGGACAAAACTATCCTCGTATTCGAATATGAATTGACGTTTCTATGTGTATCCCGCAAATTCAATGACGTCGAATAACTAACGTGGGGCCTTACCTTGAAATGTTAATGTGTCAGGCTTTTTTTTTTTTTTTTTCGGGTGGGGAAATCATCTAATGACAGCCCGCGCTCTTGGGCGGAGCGGGAGATAGTGTCAGACTTTTGCTGACTAAAAACCCACTCCTGTTCCTTCTTTGCCATTTTTATTTTTCCAGGGCCCCGGGGGTCACTTTCGCATCACCCATGGCCCCAGTAGGCTTCGACCCTGTTGGGCTCCTACGGTTGCTGACATCTCCTTGAGGCGCGCGTGGAACACTACGCCGTCGACGACTTGGGCTCGGTCCGGACGGTTACCGGACGATCGGACGGCGAGCCACCCATTGCTCGCCGTCCGCAAGCCCGCGCCTACGGTGGCCGGAGGTGTCAGGCTTGCAAGCGAGAAAAATGGATGACGCTGTACGCCCAACGTAGCTCCATCACTTTAGCAGTTCAGTTTAATTCGACAAATGCGTTAAAAGCTTGTGGTATCTGGTCGTGTCGCGTCCGCTTAAACAAAATCCGAAAATTGTGCCTTGAAAAACTGTGTCGTACCGTGCTGAGTTATTCCGAGGAATGACGAGATATTGTACAAACCTTCTTTTTAATGCACGAGTAATTCTGACCTATCTTTCCCTATGACTAGTCATACTCACACCACGAACCAGTCGAATTTCAAATACATAGTTCGCAATCTTTCGCTTAAATCGCACAAACACCTACTATTTACAGAACATAATTATCTTCATTAATTTCTAAACTAATAAATATTATAACTTAAAAGGTATACATACAAACTAAAAATAATAATATTTACTAACGAATACAAAAAGAACTTATTGGGCATCAAAAACTTCATCCACATCGATGTCAATGGGAACGTTGGATAGCAATACTGATTCGTTGACAGAAGAAAAGCCCAGCCCTTTGGTCACGCGAAGAGTCGACCAGCTGTTTGCTGATATCACGCACAACTCTATGAGCGCTCGGACTTCTTGGCCCTAGTGTTTCAACCCCAAACGGCTGAAACATATAACTTCTGATAAGATTTACGGCTTTTGAGGTTCAGCCCGCTTTACTCAAAAGATGGAATGGCGCAAGGATGTCGCCAACACATGTTGCATCACACGCTAAAGGCTTACCCAATTTCCAGGGCATTATGGTCATCCCGTCTGACTTCTTTTCGTCGTCAACGTTCCAAGCCTTTGGGTTCTAAAACAGCTGGCATCCCAGCGGTGACAAGAGCTTGGCGGATGGTGTCATTAATGCTGGCATGCCGTGCTAACCGACCAGCGCTTCTACTACAGGATAGGCTATATGGTATCCCAGGTGGTTGACTGCTTCACCACATTGACACCGATGTGGAGCTCCACTAAGAGCACCTGGACCGCAGGCTTAGGATTTCTAATTAAATAATAATTATCTTTATACTAATCTATGTTGCGGTTGACATAATTAGTTATACATACTACTACAACTCAAATCTCACATTTGCATAGAATATCTCTCAGTGATAAAAAAAAAACAATTAGCTAGATTGCAATCACTGACGATGTCAAATACAAAACCGATCTTAACTAACAAATTAACATAATTCCGCTATCAAATCATTAAACCATTAACTAATAAATACTTTTACGTTACAATACTGAGGTCATAGATTCGGAGGTCAGTAACCCTGCGCACGCGCTTGTCGACGCGTGTCAAATGATCTACATAAATATAAGAACCAACTTTATTTGCCATCCCTGGAATAATCGACGGAGAAAATTGAACTCTAAGTGAGGGACGCAAGAGTGGGAATCGAGTTTTTTGTCTGTATGAGGTGTAAAATAGGGTTGGCATTTTTTCAAAATGAGATGCCCACATCCGATTGTTTTTATTCAAAATACTGGAAACATTTAATTGTGTATACGTAATGTTAGGAAATAGTTGAAATGCAGATTACACTGTTTTGTCCGTGTATCGTTTGGTTGCTACGCGGTTCGTGGTTCCGTGTCAGCAACCACGTTTTGGTCGATAACGAGATCAGATTTGATGTTAATAATGTTTTTTCGAGCGTTTCATTCGAGTTTTGTTGGTTTTTAAGTGGTTCCTCAACCGTAATGGCCTAAAAGTGATATTAACCGATAATTTGTTCAAACATTATTTTTGTAGGCAAGGTTTGTTTCTGAATAATTTATACACAAGTGTTGATAAGATGTGGCAGCCCTGCTATTAGGGATGGGCTTCAACTCCAATAATTCTAAGTCGAGGTGTGAACGTCCCTGGTACTAAGTTGACTTCAAAGGATAATAATCAATTCACTTTAATATTATTTCGCATTCACTTTATAAAAAGAGCAAAAGATTTTTCAACCTAACAAACTATTATTTTTCAAAGCCCTGTCATTTTCTTAAAGGCTTCAAAGCCATTATCTGCCCTATTAGTGTCAGGTGCATCTAAACTAGACATCTATTTGAAGTAACTAAACCCGCACTTGTTTTAGCCCATTATTTTAATAATATAGCTATAAGAAATTTTATTGAGCGATTTGCTTATCAATTATCTTTTACGTTATATTTTTCTTTCAAGACTTTTTATATCGTTTTATATTAACAAGTAAAAGTCGCTACTGTCTACATAAAAGTCAACATTGCAAAATACGTCTTTACCTCAAAATCCATACAAAAATGTATAGACTTACAATGGAATAAAAGCGTTGCGTCACACTACAATATATCACGTGTAGATTTAAAAAAAGAAATGTATTACTCTTTCAATTTAAAAAGTCCTATTCAAAGCTGACGGCCCAAGATCGATGCATCACTATAAAATATGTGGCCTAATAACTTATGAGTAGCCAACTTTATGTTACTGTCCGTAAAATTCGAAATCTTAATGATTTAAAAGTAAATTTCTTTATGGTAACCGCATTTTAATTTTGTTTTTCGAACGTTATCTTTTGCAAAGATTTTTACAGCAGTTCTGTTGGACTCTATGTCGAAGAGTTTAAGGTGTATTTTCATTGTTTTGGTTAAGGAAGTTTGTCCAAATCTAGAGGTGACGAAGTAGGAAAATATTCGGCTTCAGAACATAGATGTCGAGTGATAGTGCGTGACATATTTCAGGGTTGCCACCCGGAAAAAAATGTTTTTCGTGGTTTTTGCCAACGAGGAACATGACAAGCAGTGAAACTTTGATAAAAGGAATGATTATTAGAAGTTTGTTTTTGTTGACAATTTATCAGGTCAATTTTTTTTTCAAGACTATAATACGTAGAGACGTCCATTTTAAATCTACTGATATCATAAGTATGAAATTCAAGGTATTTGAATGTTTCAATTACACCTCAATGGATTCGGACAAATCTTGGCACAAAGGTATACTATATTCTAGATTATGTCATTTAGTAGGATATGAGTTTTTAGCCTGGTAGTACGTTCCTTTGGGATAATTCCCGACTTTCCCGAAGCCACTGGCTGAAGCTAGTGAATTAAATAATTGACCAGTAACATGCCCTGGTAAGTAGCCGTCAAAGGTAATTAATTACTAGTTACAAATTAGTGTGCTTTCAACCACTGGCCAGGAGTTTAGGCATCTCGGCGGTTCAAGTGTACTCTAGTCAATAAGCCCTATCAACCACGGTGGTTGGTATGTATGATAGTTAATAAAGGAACAAATTAGGTATAAAAATAACACATCACCTTCCTAGCCTTTTACAAACTACCTTAGTGTCGACTTCCAATCTAATTGGATGCGGCTTTATACCGGCGGAATACCCTTTTTTTCCAACTCTTTTGTGTCAGACTTTTACTGACTAAAAACCCACTTCTGCTCCTTCGTTGCCTTCCTTCCAGGGCAAAGTCTTCGTTTCAGAAGCAGACCCTTGGCCCCAGTAGGCTTTAACCCTACCAGGCCCCTATGGTTTGCTGACACATGCACCGACTTGGGCTCGGTCCGGACGGTTATCGGACGGTCAGACGGCGAGCTACCCATTGCTCACCGTCCGCAAGCCGGGGCCTACGTTGGCCGGAAATCGGGATCCCGGCGGCTGGGGCGTGATGGCCGTGCCCTCTCAATTTTATATTTTGGAATTTATTTTAATTTATGAAATTATTCAAATTCTTTAATATTCTATAAATAATTGCTGACAACTTTTCATTTCAATACAATAACAGCGGACATTTTTTATTTCCATTGTTTCATTTTGTCTTACTACACATAATTTATCTAATTATCTAATCGACAATGTTCAGTGTGATTGCAAATTCTTAATTCGTTAAATGATCTAAATTATTTAATTCTATTATTTAATATATATTAATTTCTTGTTTTAATTATATTGCATGTATTACTACTTTGTACGTCCTAGAGGCAAAACATCAATGTAATAAATAAGAACTTATAATGTACCATGTTTTACAATGAATAAATGAATCTTGAATCTTAAAAATACTGGGTAGGCCAATAGAAAATAATATAATAAATGACACTAAAAAAAACCACAATTCTTAACTGCCAACCCTGCATATATATAGATACATGATGTTGATTTCAATGCGCTGACACATCATGGTGAGTCACAGCCATTTTACGTAAATCAAACGTATGCGTACACGCATGTTATACTATACTCTAGTCATCATCATCATCATTATCATTTCAGCCGAAAGACGTCCACTGTTGGACATAGGCCTCCCCCAAGCGTCGCCACAATGACCGATCCTGTGCTTCTCGACCACCTTGTAGGAGGCCTTCCAACGCTGCGTCTTCCGGTGCGCGGACGCCACCCTAGAACCTTTCGGCCCCATCGGCCACTACTTACTATACTCTAGTACGCGGTATAAAAGAAAGATAAGATGTTCAATTGGCACAGAGCGAAAGTGCATATAAATTGCAATTTATTAGCTGTCAATTCTTAATTATAGGTACTATATGTAGAAAATTACTTAATATAAAATACATTAAAGGTGTCCTAGTCGGTCATTCTTCCAAGCAAACGTAGTATGGCGATTAATTTATTGTGTCAAATAATAAATTTCAAAAAAGTGTTAGATATATGAAAATAAAATATGTATTAATTTTGTTTTTTTTTTTTATTATTATCTAGGCCTGTGTAAAAACAAAAGAATAATGGACGTGTAAGCGTCGTAACATCCATAATAAGACACTAATTTACGCATTTTTGGGCGCAGATTAATAACTTATGAAGTATGCAAATGACAAAAAAGTTAAGTGATGGATGAGGTTGCATGCATTTTAACCTCGACCAAAGAGTTCGGGCCGCCGACTAATGCAACCATAAAGGACAAAAAGGCAGAACGTCTGACTCTCTCTGACTCAATTCAATTATTATTTTTTTCACATACTAGATCTACATGGGTACTTATGAAACGTCAGAACCTAATGTACGGTTCCGATTGGTGGTTTCCTATAAAGAAGAACAGGCAAGAAACTTCATGGTTACTCTTACACTATGCAGTATATATTTTTACGTTATGTGCCATATTTGTCATAAATAAACTCTTTTTCTTTCTATTCTTTCTTCCTTTATTTTCTTTCTTTTCTTTCTTTTCTTTCTTCTCTTTCTTTTCTTTCTTTTCTTTCTTTTCTTTTCTTTCTTTTCTTTCTTTTCTTTCTTTTCTTTCTTTCTTTTTTTCTTTTCTTTCTTTTCTTTCTGTTCTTTCTGTTCTTTCTTTTCTTTCTTTTCTTTCTTTTCTTTCTTTTCTTTCTTTTCTTTCTTTTCTTTATTTTCTTTCTTTTCTTTCTTTTCTTTCTTTTCTTTCTTTTCTTTCTTTTCTTTCTTTTCTTTCTTTTCTTTCTTTTCTTTCTTTTCTTTCTTTTCTTACTGTTGATTGCAAAACCAGCAGTCCCTCGTGGCCCACAAGGTACTGCTGATTTTCAACGGTTCCCTCAAATCTTATAAAATGGTGGCCTCGATACACGGCGTATTACTACAACTAATTAGATCGGTGATATATTTGGAAATGTAAGATGGAATGTTTGAATGACTCATACGCTTAAGAATGGGTGTCATCAGATGAGAATGCTCGTATTTATGTAATGTACATATTTTATGTCTGAGCTGTTTTGTAGACTTATTTAAATGAAATGAGGCTATTATTTACAAACAAACTATCTGGTCTACTGTTGTCTAACGTAGTAATTTTTTTAAGTTTTTTTTTTTTATTAATATTGTTATTTTATGTGTCAAATTGTTGTTTACTCAATAAGTTTAGACCGTTTTGAATAAAATCAACGTAACGAGCGTGTCAAGCCAAGTTCGAGTCAAGACAGTAATATGTAATTGGGCAGATTTATCTTAGTCGAGGACAGAAATGTCAAATATTAGAAAAAAATATCGGTCTATCATGACACGCCCCAATTCTTTTTTCAAAACGTGTTTGAAGTCGCCATCGCCAATATAATTTTTATTGTTATTCTTAGAATATTATTTAATAATTTATAATTTGTTATCAATTTACGATTTATGGAGATAGTTATATATAAGTTCTATGGAGATTCGTGGACGTTCTCTTTCATATATAACCACTAATTGCAATTGTTTGTCTATCTGATACATTTTAGAAATGCCCTTAAATAGTATAATTAAAGGAAATAAAAGCTTTGAGTTTAGGTTTGACTAATATCTTGTATTCCTTTACTCGTGTGCCTGGTCACGCCTCGGTCGCAAGCCATCCACGTCGTGCTACGATAGATTTGGTTTTTGACTATACGACTATTACCAAAACGTGGACTTCGTTTCTATGTATACACACTAGTTCGTAAGCATTGTTGCCACATTTTATAATTATAGGTAAGTATGAATAACTGTTTTGATAGTAACGTTTTACAAGTTTTTTTTAGGGTTTCGTACCTCAAAAGGAAAAACGGATCCCTAAAAGGATTATTTTGTTGTCCGTCTATCAAGTGCCTAGTCAAGACTCTTTATCTCGGGAAGGCGAGAAGGTATCGAGGTGAAATTAAAACCATATATAAAAAAACAAACTTTTAAGTAAAAAGAAAACGTATATTTCAACACTCTCAAGGAAATCAAAATTCAAAGGGTACTTACTTCCCGTTGACCCAGTATCCGGAAATTTGGCATAAAGTAAGGTCTTATGGCACAGGTGTAGGAATAAATCTGAAAACAGTAAATTTAGACAAAAAAAAAATACTTTTTTTTGCGATTTGAAATAATCATCGAGACTCCATTCAGGAATTGAACTATTTACATAGGTAAGTTTGTACGGAACCCTCTGACTCGTACTTGGCAAACTTTTGTACTAGCTTCTACCAGTGGTTTCGCCCACGTAAAAGTTGAAAACTATCGTTATATATCTCATAACCACATAGTTATTTAATATTGCTCTTATAGTCTAAGTATTTTAACATATCGACACGAACATGGCACAAAGTCATGTTGAATGGAAAATGAAGACAAGGATCAGATGGCTGGCCCCAAATAAATGGGATAAAGTTTAGCCAGAAGTAGAGAGAGGTGTAGATAAATATTTTAAAATGACCCGTTTTGACTTCAACGCTGTAATAATAAACAGCAAAGCGTATTCAGCCTTATTATTTTCCCACTGCTGGGACTCAGGCCTCCTCTGTAGGAGAGTTGGATGTCGAATGGGCCGTAATCCACCACGTAGGGCCAGTGGGGGTTGGTAGATGTCACGTGTCTCTTCGAATTTTTTGTTCTAGGACATGCCGGTTTCCTCACGATCTTTTCCTTCACCGTTTTGAGAGAAGCGGTGATGAAATAAATTACAAAAAGTAATGCGCCTGGCTGGGTTTGAACCTACGACTTACAACTCGTAAGACGGGGCCGTTGCCACTCGAGCATCACTACTCTTCATCATAAACAAAAAAAAAAAAACTATCAGATATAAAATTTTTAACTATTGCAGCTATCCATTTGGCATAGCTTTTTTATTTTTCCTTTAAGACTAGTTTGACTTGCTATCTACAAAGTCTACAATTTATTTATCTATTTTAACGATGATTGGCTAAACAGATACCCGTAGGTACCTCTGTGTTAGATGTTACTTGATAGTATCACATTTTATGCGGGCCATTAAAATGCTATAAAAACTAGCCAAGTGTAAAATGTACTGAGTTTTTTTCTTAACAGACATGGGCACACACACTTGATAATAAAACCTAGAGTGCTGTTCCTTATTTCCCTATTTCAAGATTATAATCTAACTTAAAAAAAAAAACTACTATGAAAAGTTAGTTAAATATTACACGAATATTATACAGGCGAAAGTTTGCGAGTGTGTATGTTAGAAACATGATCACTTACAATGGGCCTCATTAGAAGGTTAACAGTCACCCAAAGAGCAATGGAAAGTGCTATGCTCGGAGTTTCCTTGCGTGATCGCGTCAAGAATGAAGATATCCGCAGGAGAACCAAGGTCACCGTGGCAACCGCGCACCGGAAAACGCAGCGTTGGAAGTCCTCCCACAAGGTGGACCGATGACCTGGTGAGAGTCGCGGGAACGCGGGATGCGAGACGCACACGACGCTTGGAGGAGGCCTTTATCCAACAGTGGACGTCTTTCGGCTGAAATGATGATGATGATGTGTATGTTTATTTCTTCTTCTCGCTTGAACAGCTGAACGGATTTCGATAAAACTTGGTACACGGGTAGACCATATCCTTGAATAGCACATTATAATACTTTTTATTCTGGAAGTATGTAGCTTTCAATCATTTTGACTTTCACGTGAGTGAAACCACTATATCAGCTAGTATATACCTAGGCGAAAGTTAGTAAGTGTGTATGTTTGTTACTTCTTCACCTGAACGGATTTCGATGAAACTTGGTACCGTTCTACCCGTGTACCCACGCCACACACACACACACACACACACACACACGCACTACACACACACACACACATACACACACACAACACACACACAACACACACACACAATAACACACACATAGAATAATTTTTATACTGGAAGTATATATGTTCCCTTGGGACCATTTTATACTTTTACGTGGGCAAAGCCGCTGGTGGCAGCGAGTTTATAATAAAATTGAATTATGAAAACCGTTTACAAAAATAAGTCAGGTTCTATAAATTAGTTTTCAATGCAAATACGGTTATAAAACTGTTTTGCAGGCTCTCCAATATTTAGTTATTCTGATATTTTACTGTTTTTTTTTTTAAATATTTTATCTTCATCATCATCATCATTTCTGCTGAAAGATGTCCACTGTTGGACATAGGCCTCCCCCAAATGTCGCCACAAGGACCGGTTCTGTGCGTCTCGCATCCATCGGATTCCCGCGACCCACAAGGTGGACCGATGACCTGGTGAATATTTTATACTAAACAACAAATAAAACTAAAATTAAATCTTTTTCTGAAAACAGCATCGAAATAAGTTATAAAATGAAGCAGCAATTAACATTTCAAATATTAGTGTGAGCGATATAGCTCTTTTGTGCACACGTAATCTATATTTTATCCATACGCGTTTAATGCCGGAGTCTGTGTTACCTAATCTACAACCTGGGAATGTTTAAGTCCAGAGTGAATAGTTTATTTCTAGGCAAGCGTGCTCCATCGTCGATATTCCATCTGTACACAAAACATATTGGGAACACATTTATTGTACGTACAGCTGAGGAGTAAAATTCCCTGCCAGAGTCTGTGTTTCTTGATAGCTACAACCAGAAGGTTTTTAAGTCAAGAGTGAATAGGTTACTTCTAGTTAAGGGCCCTGCAGCTCCATCGTCTACTACATCATCGTTTATTATCAAGATTGTGATCAAGCGTGAGCCTATAAATAAAAAAAAAACATCTCATGGGCGGGTCGCTAATTCTTTTAAACAATGTTAAGATGATATAGAAGAAGCGTTGATTAGCATAAAACACAGTTTCAAGATGGACAGGTGGTCAGTATTTCTAGTGCATCAATTTTCCATCTAGACTTCAAACCATCGCTTAATGGTAATAAGCAGGTATTAGATACGGCCCGGTATCGTTAGAGGATCTTTTTAGGACAAAAATGTACTAGAAAAGGCTTGGTGTATATTTACGTTTATGATTTTATCCTTATTTAGTAAGTATTAGTTAGGTAGGCTGCGTATTTTTAGATATTTTTTTAATAAGCTTAGCAAGGTGTGAGGTGACGGGTTCTATCTTTTGCTTGTAATGAAATATGTAATAGATACAAGAGTTTAGTCTAACCATTCTGCACGGTGGGAGCTACAAAAGCTCTCTATTCCTATGTTTACACACAAAAACTTGCAAATACTTATAATACATATTATATTATTATATCTAGAGAGCAGTGGTGGCCGAGTGGTAACAGCCCCGACTTACGGAGTTTGTCGGTTCAAACCCAGCCAGGCGCATTACTTTGTGTAATTTATTTCATCACCACTGCTCTCAAAACGGTGAAAGAAAACATCGTGAGGAAACCGGCATATCCTAGAACTAAAAATTCGAAAATTCGGGCCCGGATTAAGGCCCATTCACTCTTCTAGAAAGAGGAGGCCTGAGACCCAGCAGTGGGAACATTAAAAGGCTGATTATGCTATTATATCTATACCTATACTGTCTCACTGCTGAGCAAAGACCTCCGTTCATTCCTTTCATAGTTCCCGGCTCCGAGCAACTTCATGCCAATTCCTACGGAAGACATCTAAGAAGTCGTCCTGCTATCTCCTTCTTGGTCTGCCACGACCCAAACATGTAATTTCAGGGCATTCACTTTATGTTTTACTGGCCCACCACTCGATCGGCATGCGACAGACATGTCTAACTTGGGTCCCTTTTAACCTGGGCAGCTTTCTGAGCCACGTCAATGATCTGCGTTTTGGAGCGCAGTATAGAGTTTTGAACGCGATCCACTATGCACTATATAGAAACATTAAGAGTTCTAATTCTAATATATACAAACAAATATATTAATAAAAGACTCAATAGGTATATGTCACCGGAAAATTGTAAACGCCGTTAGGTTGCAAAATATCGCGAGAAATTGTCAACGATTCTTTTTGAATAAGACATCGGTATGTTGGAAACTAATGAATTTGGATGTGATTTGTCGTATATAAAACGATTTTTCCATAATATATCGAGAAATTATAATTTTATAAAGATTTATTATTATCACACGGAGCCTGCAATTTTCAGATCACATACACAAACTGAAAATAATAATATGTACAGACGTGTATATGAAGAAACTTTTGGGCATCTTAAAATTCATCCACGTCGCTATCAATGGTATAAAAAAATCTAAGTATATTACACCCTCTTGATCGATGTGCAGTGCGTTAAAAATATTTTTTCCGTATTTTAGTCAAGAGTAAATAGATTATTTCTAGGCAAGCGTGTTCCATCGTCGACCACATCATCGCTTGCACACAGAGTCTTGAGCATCGACGCCGAGCTAGGCTGTCGATTTACTGTCGTTGCACAATTTAATTCCGCCCAACCCCTTCCATCAACGGATCACCAGATGTCCGGCAATGCGCCACCGGTATAAGAAGGACATCCCACCCATACGCACAAAACGTTTTGGGAACACATTCATAGTGCGTACAGCTAAGGAGTAGAATTCCCTGCCGGAGTCTGTGTTTCCTGATAGCTACAACCTAGGGGTCTTAAGTCAAGAGTCAAGAGAGTAATTACAGTATAAAGTAATAATAAAAACCCTAAACTAATTAAAACAAACTATATAAAATATGGCGTCAAAGACTCCTCCACATCACTCATCATCATCATTATCATTTCAACCGAAAGACGTCCACTGTTAGACATAGGCCTCCCCCAAGTGCCGCCGCAATGAACAGTTCTGTGCGTCTTGCATCCAACGGATTCCCGCAAACCCTTACCAGGTCATCGGTCCACCTTGTAGAAGGCCTTCCAACACTGCATCTTCCGGTACGCGGTCCTCCACATCACTGTCGACTGGTAATGTATCCAAAAGATTGGCGGCATTGCCACGCTGTATTGTACTTAGTAGTAGTTTTATTGTAAATTATATGTATATAAAGAAAATAAAATTCCCAATTTATTTCTTACTTAACTTCAACACTAATATACAAACAGATCTTCCATTCAATTCAAGTTTCTCGGTCTACCTGCTTCCATTACAAGTCTCACCTACCTACGTACACGCACAGATAGGCCCGAGTCCTGCTGACCCCAGCTATGCGAGCTCTGGGCGGTCCTGTGAGACGCAAGAGCGATGGACTCATCGATCACAAATTGAAGGGCTCGTGCCTCCGTGCGCTTTCACACTCGGATTTGTAACGTGACTTTAGTTTGACGTGTTCAGATTGTGGGCACTTGGGTGATAGTTTTTTTTTTTTTTAATAGGCCCACAAATGACTTATTTACAAAAGCAATTTCTACAATATTTATGCTTACAGCTATGCACAACATTCACAGTCTAATTAATCTCCCTTTACTGGTATGAAATATCGGAAAAGAATTGCATATCAATAAAGGGAAGGATTTTGTTCTTTTTTTTTCTTTTTTGAATTCCATACTTCAAAAGGAAAAAAATGGAACCCTTATAGGATCACTTTATTGTCCGTCTGTTTGACCCTTTAACAAAATTTATAAGATGCCGTTGACCTAGAATCCTGAAACTTGGCATAAAACAGGGTCTTATAGCACAAGTATAGGAATAAATCAAGAAACAGTAAATTTGTGGTTAGGTACGTCACAAAAAAGAATTTTTTTTTTTTTGGGAATTGAGCTATTTACATAGGTAAGTTTGTACGGAAACCTTAATGCGCGAGCCCGACTTGCACTTGCTCGGTTTTTTTAAAATAATGTATGATGATGATGGGATCGCAGTCAAGCCCTAGTTCTAGACTAGCGCTTGACTGCGATCCTATCTGATGATAAGCAGTATTGCAAACATTGATTTTTTAAAGTTGATCCCTAACGTGTGAAATAAGACATGAATTTTTTTATGAAACTCGCCATTCATACAAACCTTCGGTTACAAGACTTTTATAGTAAGAAAAAATAAAAATTAGAGATTCCTAAAGTATAAAAATTAGGTAGGTAGGTTATTGTGTGTATGTACGCTTCATACTATAATCTCTTATGATTCATCCGCAACATTTTCATGCCACGCTGATTTAATTAAAATAATTAAACGCCAGCACAGCTGCTGATCAGATGGTGTTGAACATGCTTCATTTACTGCAGTATGTTTGTGTAATTGTAATACGAGGATCAAAGAGGGACAGTGGCTCGTTCCCAACATGTGCGGGTTGTTATTGTATAGAAAAATGATAGTACCTATGTGGCTAATACATTATGGCTGAAATAATATAGAACTTATTTGAAGAGTTATCTTTATCGTTAGTTAGTTTACATGTGGATGGATGGAGAAGGAGAGAGACACCAAAGAAAAGATGGATGGATTGTGTGAAGAGTGATATGAAATAGAAGAAGAGTGACAGGGCAGAATGGAAGAAAAAAACTTGTTGCGCCGACCCCAAATAACACGGGACAAGGGCAGGAAGATGATGATTTGAAGAGTTATCTATAAGACTTCCCCACTCTATGTTGGAGCGAGAAGGCGTGGCAAAATTACTAATTAAAGCCACACCTATGTATGTTCCTTCTTTGCCTTCACGTTTCAAGATCCCGGGTAAGTTCATAGGCTTCGGTCCTGCTGGGCCCCTACGCTTTTGTTGACATCATTTATGAGGCGCGCGTGGTACACCATGCACCTTCAACAGCTCGGGCTCGGTCTTGATGGTTATCAGACGGCCACACGGCGAGCTACTCGCTGCTCTTCGGAGTTTTGCCCCGGCGTTGCATCTCCATGCGTAAATCGTGCATGCGTGTAAGGACTGTTACCCCAGATCCTAGGGCAGCAGGCCGGGAAGGACACAATATAAAAGCTCTAACATCGTTGTAATAGCGCAATATCCGATCTTAGAATTGCGTTTTGTTTTTCCGACGATAAACGATGATTTACGAAGCGAGTACTTTTAATAATTGTTCTGTAGACACGGTGTGTATATGTTTGTTACTTCTTCACGCCTGATCGGCTAAACGGATTTCAATGAAACTTGGTACACAGGTAGACCATGTACTGGAATACCGGGAACCACGACCATTTCCTGGTTAAAAAGTACCCTACGTGCACATAGGGTACTTTTTATCTCAGGAGTATGTTCCCTTAGGATTTTTTTTTTTTACTTTCAACCGGACAAAGCCGCTGGCAGCAGATAGTTTGAAATAAATCCAACACCAAAATCCTCTACGGGTGGTGTGAAGGTGAAACCCGGGGCCCTGGGACGAAGGCAAGGAAGGAACAGGAGTGGGTTTTTAGTCAGTAAAAGTCTGACACGCCCTCTCGCTCCACCCAAGAGCGGGGATGTCATTGGATAATTTCCCCACTTAAAAAAAAACACCAAAGTCCTCTAAACATAACCTCCCAATGTGAACATCCAAACCCGATGCCCAGTACACAACCCTCAATAATGATCCCGACATTTCTATTCAGGGGCGATATTAATAAGTTGGTCCTACGTGCCCCGCGCCCCGCACCCCCGGCGTCGCACAATACTTAACATGTAATGCGCCAGCCCTTCGTACGGAGATTAAGGCCTATTTTATTTTAAATCGTTTTTTGAAGAAGGTCTATTACATGCGAAATTGAATGAATATTGATCTTTTCCAAGCTTTTGTGAGTA
The DNA here is from genome assembly GCA_961205895.1 of Mythimna pallens. Lineage (NCBI taxonomy): Eukaryota > Metazoa > Arthropoda > Insecta > Lepidoptera > Noctuidae > Mythimna > Mythimna pallens. The sequence goes on along the minus strand of OY540842.1, from coordinate 22,553,863 downwards.
TTATTTAGTTTTGAATGTGTGGGGGACATTGAGACAAGCTCTTGTGTTTAGTACTAAGAATGATTTGGCTTTTGGCACCCACGTTTATTTGCGGACGATGAGCAATGGGTAGCTCGCCGGCCAGTCGTCTGGAAACCGCCCGGACCGAGCGTAAGTCGTCAACGGGGCGAAGAGTTCCAAGAGCGCCTTAAAGAGATGTCCGCAAAACTGTAGGGGCTCAGCAGGGCCGAAGCCTACTGGGACCCTGGGTTTACTTCCGAAAGGGAAAAAAAGGAGCTTAAGTGTGGTCTGTGTGGTTTCAGTCAGTAAAAGTTTGACACTCTCTCCCGCTCCATCTTAGAGAAGGAGAAGTCATTAAATGATTCCCCAACCTAATAAAAACACTTTTCTGTTGAATTATGAAATGTAAAAAGCAACTGAAGGAAAAAGAGTGAGTTTTAGTCAGTAAGTGTGACACTCACTCTCAATAAAATTTATAGTGGGTGGAATAGTCAAAAGATGTTCAGGTGTTTTTTAGGGTTCGGACGATTATCGGATGGCCGGACGACGACGAGTATATCCGTTACCTCACGCGTGCGGCCGCCTCCTTCGCTAGCATTACTGCTTCGTAGAACGAGGCGACTGTCGCCCATTCCTTCTCGCTCCGGACCATGACGAGAACCAGGGCCCGGCGCGAGAGGTCCATTCCTCATAGGGTTACATTTTTACATAATAATCATCTTCCTAACCTTTTCTGCGGTAGCTTCCACTCTAGCCGGATGCGGCTAAATACTCGTGTTTTACATGGAGCGGCTACTTATCATACCTCCACAATCCAGTTACAGGGCAGCAATACTCCTTGGATTGATGGTCAGACTGTCAAACGTTTGACTACCCACAACAACTATCAAAGATCTACGAATGACAACCGGGACCAACGGCTTTACGTGCTTTCCGAGGCACGGGGTGACAGTAATGTCCTAGATGAATTTATAAAAATAGATGAACTTATAAAAATAGTTGAACTAAAAAAATTCACTGATGGCGAGTGCCATCATGACTTTACATTTTCACATAATAATGTTATAATTAATTTGATTTATTGGTATCTATTGAACAAACATCGAATGATTGGCTGGAGAACAGATACTGTTCTGCTCAGTGCAGGGTTAGATGGTGTGTCTAGTTTCTTCGTGTTACTTTTTATTATAATAATTTAATAAGTCTGTATTGATTTTTATATAGATTTAAATTATATTTTTAAAACTTTCAATAAAAATAATTTAAAAAAAACTATAAAAATATTAAAAACGTAGTATTATTTTAATCATTTATTAAATGTAATGAAAGATTTATGTTAAGTAGGTAGATACTTGCTTTATAAACTTGCACACTATTCTATTCCAATTAAAATAAAATTATGTGAAACAGAACACACAACAAATTAAACAAAATTGAAATTATTAAAATTAAATCAATTAAATTAAAATTTTATTATTTTTATTTTAAATCTGACAAACTTGCCTCACTGGACTTGTGTTTATCTAAAATAAATGATTTTATTATAATATTAGACTTAGAATTTAGGGGCCCTTTTTATATATTTTCTAACTAAGCTAAGCTCATTGCAAACCACATTATTTAATCTATGAGATCTTTATCAATGGACTATGTCTAAAATATAGTTTTAGTTTTAATTTCAAATGCAATTTGCACTTGCTTTTATAGTTATCAGATCAAAATAAAGTTTCCTATACACCTATTATTATTCTAATTTAATTTATGCCTGCGTACTTTTACCGTAGGTGGTAAAATATAGACCTAGGTATAAATTGTACGTTTAAAAGTCTTATCTATAGAAACTAACTATCCGTTACTTTAGTATTTAAAATGCACATATTTTATTCAAATTGAAATGTAAGAGCTATAATGAATACAACGTCACTTGCACTAGTAATTGACGTTGTGTTTACTAGCTTAAAGAGAAATTGTTTAATAACTCACCTGTGTATAAAACTAAACAATCAAGCGAAAATGGAACTTACTGCGTTGGTTTAGAAGTACATTTAGCATTGTGTCCAGTTGTCTTCAAAGATCTAAGGGTTCGTGTATATTAGAATTCAAATTTAGAACATAAAAAATGACAATGATGTCACTGAACACAATCTCAGTGTGATCTGGCCTTGTCTATGGGTGTTCTGTTTCAAATGACATATGGCACAGTATGTCCTTGGTCCATGGAGTTTAAATGAAAACATTGGACGCAATTAATTACTCTGAAAAAGACTTTGATTGATTTAATATTTTTTGCTGCTCATAAAAAAACAGACTGAAAATTTATCAAGCCTTTATAAATTCTAGTTTTGTTAACGATCTACTATACATACTTTTTAATAAAAATAAATCGATAAAAACCCAAGTGCGAAAAAACATAAAGTTGTAAAAAAAAAATAAGTTTTTATTTTTTATAACTTGCAATTCCCCTGAGTTTATTTTGAACATAATGACTACTCGACAGTGAGTGTAATTGCACCTCAACAAGGCGTAACTCCAGCCTAAGGCAGGTGGCGAGTATCTAATAGATCTAGCTCGGTTATAATAAATAACTCAATAGCTACACGTCTGTCTCTACCTCTGTGTTGATAGCGAGAACCTTTTGGTACTATTTATGCTTTAAGGTTGCATGGAGGAACGTGTTAATGGAGTACTCAAGAAAGCTCTTGTATCTACTTTCTCTTGTGTGTGTAAAACTAGTCATTTCTATTAAGCAATTGAAATGACTACTTTTACATCAAAAGAGAGATAATAAGGCGTGTATTGTTTTACTCTGTAATGTGATGTCATTCAATTTCTAATAAAGTTTATTGTCATTATTTCAGCCGAAAGACGTCTATTACTAGACATATTCCTCCTCCAAGTGTTACCATAACGACCGATCCTAAGCGTCTCGCACTCATCAGATTCCCGTGACGGGTAGTCGGTCCATCTTGTGGAAGGACTTCCAACGCTGCATCTTCTAGTACGTGGTAACCATTTCAAAACCTTTCAGCTCCATTGACCACTCTTAAGTGTTAATTCTGTGTGTAAGTTTGCCAATTCGTCAAGTCATATCCGCAACCTTGGTTCTCCTGCGGATATTTTAATTTCTGATCAGATCACGCAAGGAAACCATTGCCATTATCAGTCCTGCCGTATTCCCATGTAAGTAGAATAAATAACCACAACACCCATGTCAGTAGATTTGGCTCCAAAAACTAAAAAAAAATCTTTTTCTTGGTGGGATTTAATTAAATGATTCCTTTTACTCTGGGTGGAGCGAGAGGGAGTGTTAAACTTTTATCAACTAAAACCCACATGTGTTTCTTCACTTATAATTTACGTTCCAGGGCCGCAGTACCTATCACTACTATTAATGTTATAAGATACACTTCAAATTGTTTTAAGAGTCAGTTATAATAGATTTTTAAAACAATGTGACGTGTTGAGGTTGCATCGTCTTATACAGATAGCTAGTCCCCATCTTATCACTCCATTCGCTCTTTACTCTATGTCAGACTGGAAATTTAGAAACGAGTTGGTATCAGCTACTGCAGTTGATCTCTGAACTTAATAACTCAAGTGATAACTGTAGCTTAAGGCCAGTGCGTTATATACATAGGTACTATTGCTTAGATAGCGTTGAATAATAAATAGTAACCAGTTTGACAGTGTGTTAAAATATGGTGATTGGGTACCGCTAGAATTTTGAACCAGACCGAGGTGGGACTGTATTAAAGTCTGTTCATCGTCTGACTAGAAAAGAAATTGCAACTCACATACTTGTATAAAAAAACACAACCAGCAAATCTCCTTTTGAAGTCGATTAAAACTTGGCCTTGAAAGGAAATATAGAGAATTAAAGTACAAACAAATAATTTACTATAGACGTTTGATAAGAGAAACCTGTTTACTCCTTTATGGGAGATTGCGTGTGTGAAGGAGTGCGAGACTTGGCATAGTCAAAGTTCATAGGGAGTAGGAGTACCCACTCCTACTCCCTATGAAGAACGAATTCCTATCCCTCCCCTAGAAAGCTATAATTTTTTTTTTTTATTAATTGCGGTCTTTCAATCATTTTGCGACATCTTCTTTTTCTACATGACGATCGTACATCCAAATCCGATCGGCCATTTCCACAGAGGATTTCGGAGGCAGCGCAAAGATTGATACACATGCATAAATTTGACACCTTTTCCAAATAATTTCTGTACTCCAGAAATTCCAATATCAGTCACACAAAATGAATTGTTATACGATTCAGCAGCTAGCGGCTCTTTATTTTAATATCAGCGCCATTTCAAACATGAGTGCAAATAGAGGCCGCAGCAGAGCTCCATCCTAATTACTGGGCAATATATAAATAAAATAGTAGAGAACACCCAGCAGTAGGCCCAGTGCCTACAGAGGCGCGGTGGATAAAAGCTGTACTAAGCGGATATTGCCACGGGTCGGCAATCACTGATTTCCGCTTTTCGGATCCGCTACCAATAATACCGAGGCATATCGATTTATCCGCCATCCGCGCACTCTGTTTGTTTTGATGTCGAACTATCTATAAAACTGTTTAAACACGTTTAATTAATAATTAATTCTCGTGGCACACCGCAAAATGATCAACTTTAGGAAGATTAGATAATTTCCTGTTGGCTTAATTGATTTTTCGCGTAATTAGGTTATGATTTCAAGGTTTGATGGCAGTTTGTTATTTGCGGTTCCATTAATACTTAAAATAGACTTCATGTTAGGTGTGTTCGATGTTAAAAAAAGATTTTAATAAATTTTCTTGTTAGCTTGTCGATGGCAAAAAATAGTTTTATTAAAGTACCTGCCTGGCCCAAAATATGGCCACGGTAATATCGTTCACTGTCGCAGTCATAAGATCTCTATGTGAACAGGTAATAAGGCACGTAACACAAGATGGAAGGTGGGACATAGTCTGCACAGAGACGTCGCACTAACACTGAAGATCAGAGCAGATAGCAAAGTACGACGGCAAACTTAAACTTTAACATCTACATACAACCTTTTCAATTTGGCTAAAAGAAAACCAATTTAGTCTGTGTTCCTAAAAATATTTATAACATTCAAATCTGCGGGGTTTCAGACGAAACCTAATCGAGAACATGGCTTAGTCCTCTCTGACCTGAGACATAAACATTAGGTTTTTAGGATATATTCTTTTACGTTTTTCTGAACCTAGGTAGAATCGGATCTTACATGAATAAGCACGTTATTTGTAAAGGTCCAAGCTCCCACGGTTCACGCCCATTTGATCGTGATAGATTGCTCCTGATTCCCTTCGACCTTCGATCCTTACATTTTCACACTCGTCTTTCAAGATTTGACCTAAAATATCTTATACAATAATAGAATAGTAAGTCGTTTTAGGTGTGTTGATTTTCTGGTAAAATATCTGAAATGAAGTGGCGTGGGTGTGGTGCTTTCTTTGTGATATTGTAAGCTCTAGAAATTCAGGGAAGATTTCGTGGTGTTACTACCTAAATACATAACATAATCGGCCTTGTAATTTTCCCACAGCTGGGCCTCGAGTTTCCTTTCTATGAGAGAGAATACCACGCGGGCCCAATGCGGATTGGTGGATGTCACATGTCTACGAATTTTTGGTTCTAGGACATGCTGGTTTTCTCACGATGTTTACTTTCACCGTTTTGAGAGCAGTGGTGGTGAAATAAATACCTAAGAAAGGAAAGCACGTGGCTGGGTTTGATCTTGTAAGCTAGGGTAGTTACCACTGCTCTCTGGTGCATGCATAGAAAATGAAATAGCTCAAAAGGCGAAGACTGTAGAGATGATGAACAATGGAGATGTTTGGGAGACGAAAATATGCTGCGTTGACTACGCAGTGGTTGACAGGTTGGTTGTAGCGGGTTCGATTCGTATCAATCAAATACTTGTAAGGTCTATAGATAGTTGCGATTCTGGGTGTCTTGTATTTGTGAGTTTACGTTTTTGTGAACGCAACCAAAAAAACAGAATGTAATCCTTGGTGTGGGTAGCGTTTAATTAAAAAAATGATAAAAATATGGGATAAAGACAGGAACTACAGATGGCAGTAACCGCATTAACGAATTCTGCTCACTGTTCACAAAACACTTTAGTTCAGATTCACCTAAAAAAAAAACATATAAATACCTACCAACGAACCTAAGTTCTAAAACAAAACGCTATCCAATATATTCATAAATTTCGTTGTAAATTCATCTAAATCTTCTAATTGTTTCTGAGACAGTATTGTGTAGGGCTCCGGGCCTCCAGGCCTACAGTCATTTGCCGTCAGCCCCACTATTGTTCTCCATAAAATATGGGGCAATTAAAACCTGAGTTATGATTTAACTACCCCCAAATTTTTAAGATACACCCCGAAAAATTAATCATGCTTAGAATTAGGTTGTTCGCTGTTGTAAAGAGTTGAAATTTGTACGTGTTTTGGAATTTTGTATTTCGAAAGGGTTGGAGAGGGTTTTAAAACACATTACCCTCCTTTGCGTCGCATAGTAGGCTAAAAAATATCTATTTTGAGTAAGTAAAATATGGCGTCAAAAAATTTCTCTGCATCGCTGTCGACTGGAAGTGTGCCCAAAAGACTGGCGGCATTGCCACGTTGTATGGCAATGCTTAATCTCTGACCGAGGTAAAAGCAGCCCTTTGGTCACGCCATGTGTCGACTAGCCGTTTGGATAATTCTTTAAAAAGGGCACGAGCATTCGGACCCCACAGCCCAAGAGTCTCAACCCCAAACGGCTCAAAAATATAACTACCGACGAGATTGTTACATTTCCGCCGCTTCAGGTTCTCCGCAGCCGCAGCGGCAGCACCGGCACAGCGCGACGAGCTAGGAAGTTGGGATGGCGCAAGAGTGTCGACACAGGTAGCGTCCCATAAACGATTATTTAAAATAAATAATCGTTTAACCATTTATTTATTAAGGGGCACTACAGTGTCCTCGCCAAGGTCTGTCTGTTTTAAATAAAAATATTGACTTGGCAATCGGACTAAACAATCTGATTTAATATAATAGGTATTACTTGTGAGATATATTTTGTTTTCATACGATTGTGTGATGTAATATTGATATGGTCACTATAAGATGTTGCAAAAGGTCTCATAAGTAGGAACTGAATAAATTAACCGACTTGGTGTTACATGCATCTCACAACTTTTTACGGTAGAAGAAATGAGTTGCGAGCCTCGGTTTTTTTACAAATTATGTTTTTGATGGTATTTAATCTTCATGCAATACAAAAGCACATAGGCGGACCAGGCCTTGGACAGTCTCTACCAGTAGAGAGACAATATGGCAGGTGTTTAAAAAAAAGAAAATATTTGACATGTTTGTTGATGTGTGTTTTGAAATCGTTGAAATATTATGTGATGTCGTCAGCATGTAGGTTAAATTAATAATAATCTGATAGTTTCCACAGGTAGTCGACCACTTTGAAGGTTCCGGTCTTCAGATTTCTACATTTCTCTGCAAACTATGGCCTACATTCATTTTTCTTCACACGCCCTGTTCTAATATGTTCAAGTGGGGACCTGACAGGGCTGTGGTAGCGTCTGAAGGAATCACTGCGGCCCTGGAACGCAAAAGGCAATTGAAGGACGGGGTTTTAGTCAATAAAGGAACACTCTCGCTCAACCCGAAGCGGGAGAAGTTGTTTGACGATTTTTAGCCCTCATGACTGCGTCAGCGGACGGCATTGTCGTGGCTGAATACTGATGATTTCTCACCCAAAAAAATGTTTAGAAGAGGTTTTAAAAATTATATTTATCTATATTAGAGCACTGTTGACCGAATGTTAACGATCCCGACTTACCAGTTTTAAGTCACGAGTTCAATCCCAGTCACGCATTACTTTGTGTAATTTATTTTATCACCACTGCTCTCAAAACGGTGAAGGAAAACATCGGTAGAAAACTGGCATGTTTTAGAACCAAAAATTTGAAGACATGTGACCAGGGGCGGATCCAGTATTTTTTCTGGAGGGAGGGGGTGCATTACAAGGGGCGGATGGGCAAAAAATCAACAACTTGAAGTATCATACTTCAAGTTTATTTCTACAAGTTTTTATTCATATTTTAACAGCTCTGATTTGTACTGTGATGGAATCCCCACAGTACCTACATAAAAATAGCATCTGAAATCTGCCCTTGCATGTGACATCCACCAATCCGTACTGTGTCCAAGTGGTGGATTACGGCCCGTTCCCTCACCTGGAAAAAAGGCCGGAGTCACAGCAGGTACCTTCTAAGGCAGAATATACTATTATGCTATATCCACATTATCTACGTACATATTTTCAAGACACAACAATCGCCAAATATTGCGTCATTTATACTGATAATGACATTACGTACCCAAAGACCGTTTATAGAGATGGGCTATATCGCCATAACATTGATGTGCACATACAGGGTGTTTACATTACACGAGTGCCGCCATTATCACTGTTTGTAAAGCGTATGTCAGACAATACGATGTTGTTATTAAATAATAATACGGTTACTGTCAACGGACGGAATTGGATTATCTTGTATGGTGCTTTTAGGTGATTTCGTGGTATAAAACAACAATTACAATATTTACAATATTCCACAACTATCACACAACGCCGTCTAGTCCCAAGCTAAGCAGAGCTTGTGTTATGGGTACTAGACAACTGATAAACCTACTTATATATTTCTAAATACATACATATATAGATAAATTACACCCAGACACAGAACAAATGATCGTGCTCATCACACAAACATTTGTCCTGGGTGGGAATCGAAACCACGACCTCCGGCATAGTAGTCAGGGCCACTAACCACTAGACCAACAGGCCAGTCAACAAAACCTACCTATATTATATTGTTTGTATGTTGTACGAATATTTTTCAACTTGATTTCTATAATAAACTTTTTTGATATTGCTCCCTTATCGTGCTCAACAGAAGTGGTTATTTTTTTTAGTATTATTGAATCAGTTTTTTATACATTGACTGTTGATTTCATATGCTGACTTGCATCTTAACATTACGTTATTAAGCAGCAGTTCTATATCTATATCTATATATCATTTTTAGGGTTCCGTACCTTAAAAGGAAAAAAACAGAACTCTTATAGGATCACTTTGTTGTCCGTCTGTCTGTCTGTCTGTCTGTCAAGACCCTTTATCCGGGTCCATGTGGAGGAATCGAGTTTAAATTTAAATTACAAACTCAGGTCTGCGGTCTTTTGAAGCTGTGATAAAAATCAAACTTATAAGTTAACGAAAAGAAAAGTTACGGCCTTTTATATCGCAAAAAATGTATATTTCGACACTCTCAAGGGAATCAAAATTCATAGGGTACTTCCCGTTGACCCAGAATCCTGAAATTTGGCATAAAGCAAGGTCTTGTAGCATAGGTCGTCAAGACACTCAAGGGGTTAATAACTATCATGGCGGATGAATGAAGAAGCTACCCCATTTTTTTATTTCTCAATCAACAAGTTCAAGTAGTTTACTCGAAACTAGTAGGTACCTACCACTTTGCGTTTAGCCATCCATCAGCATTACTGACTTACCGCTTCACACTTCAGCCTCTTACATTGTCCCCGTCAAGGGCCAATGCCCTCATTCCCATACGACATAAGGCTTTGCCTAGGGAACATTTGTGTGCCACTGTAGAGACGTGACCAGCCTATAGCCATGCCAACATGACATGTCTCTTGAAGCCTCCCCTGCCCTTTAAATTATCTAAAATAGATTTTCCTTAAAGGTATCTTATTTGGGAACTCTGGGGTAGAAATGGAAGGGTGTCAAGAGTGTACCGGAGTTAGTACGTTTGTAGGTGTGTTGTGTTCATAGTATTTTTTTATTTCTTTTTTTTATTATGGTCGCGTTTTATTAGGCTCGCGTTTGGCCACTATCTCACCTATTTCAAACTAATATTATAAAGGGTTACCTATCATAAGTTCAAAAAATATTAAACCGAATTTCATTTTATCCCCCCTCTTCTTTCAGTCTCTAGTCATCGACTACACGTAAAAACAAAGAAATTTTACTAGTTACTACAGTTCTGCTGTGATCCTATGAGGAGTTCTGTTCTATATCTTCGAAGTTCATAATCAGATCATAACAATATTCTATGGGACCAACTTGGAAGCATAACCTATCAATAAAAAAAAAAGGTTTAAAAAATCGGTCCACAAAATTGACCGAGAAATCGGTGAACGTACATAAAAAGACTGCATTCAGCCGAACATTCTATGTTCGGCTGAATGTATTCCTCGTCTTTTTTGAAGTTGGTTAAAAATGGGTCACCTATAAGCAAATAATTGAACTATAAAATTATAAATATGACACTATCTGAGCATAAAATATGATGAATTCTGAAATGAACAGTATAATGCAAGAAAACATTTTTTGAGTTGTAACACTATTTGAGTGGAGGTGCATTAAGATAATATATTATGTTGTTTTGAATTATATTACTTAATAATAATAATAATAATAACATTTATTTATTTCTCTTCCACAAAGGTGCCTTACAAACTAACATTACATACGTAGATAACAAGTATTCCTTTGTGGGAGTCTGGCATCTGCACTAGGAAATCCTGTCACACAGATTACCAGGCCCCCCCCACAGACTGTTTTTTTTTTTTATTTTATTTTTTATTATAAGGTCCTTTGGAAAAAAATAAAACTACTAAAATTAAATAAAAAGAGAAACAACAAAAGAAAACGTAGTTGTGTTTATTTGTGATGGTAGATTTGGTGTGGTGTCAAGGGAGTTGTGTTGTGTTGGTAGTTATGGTGTGGTGTGGATGTAGTTGTGTTTGAGGTGGTAGTAATTATGTGGTGTGGAGGTAGTTGTATTTTTGGTGGTAGTTATGGTGTGGTGTGGATGTAGTTGTATTTGTGGTGATAGTTATGCTTTTGTGTGGAGGTAGTTGTGTTTGTGGTGAAAGTTATGGTGTGGTGTGGAAAACGATATAATTGATTCTAAGACTTAGCTAATTACACTCAGCAAATTTTCGGTGCTGTCATAGTTATGCTTTAGTAAATATGTGGTAAGGACTTGCTTGCACTTTGCTTTAGTAAGATGGAGACTTAGAAGTTTATGTACCTCTTATTAAGGCGTTCTTACTTTTTTTATTCAATTAAGTTGGTCATGTATCACTGCTATCTAGTAGTTAGTTTACTTTTAGTCTACTAGTACATATTATTATAGCCAAATTTCAATTTCTGTTAAACACTAATTAAAAATGCAAAACTTTGTATGAATGTGTGGATGTATCTATGTTTGTTATTCCTTCAAGCTCTAACGGCTGAACAGATTTGAATAAAATTTGGTAGAAAGATAGTTTATTTCCTGGATTAACATATAGGTTATCTATATATATAAAAGGATAAACTGACTGACTGACACTTCAAGCGCACAACCAAAGCTACCAAGTCTAAGTTTGTGAAATTTTGCACAAGGTTTACTATATGGCGTAGGCGAGCACTAAGACAAGATTTTCTAAAATTTACCCCCTAAGGGGTTTAATCGGCGGCCTAAAGTTTGTATGAAGAAACCTATCCTCACACGGGCGAAGCCGCTGGCAGAAGCTAGTAATTAATAATAGGAGAAAGTACGCATTTCCTGTGGCCAAAACAGCTGGCAGAAACAAGTAACTTCTACACAATTACAACTAAAACTACAGTCTTAAAACTAAAATATCACTGGCTACCATCAGGTGGGATCGCAGTCAAGCACTGGTTTAAATCAACTAAAAAAAAAGGCATCGAAAAACTCCGCATCACTGTCGACTGGTAACGTGCCCAAATGACCGGCGGCATTGCCACGCAGTAAGGCACTACTCTCGGACCGGATAACCACTTTTATCGATGACATTTAGAAACCCAATTCTACAGACTAGCTCATAACAATAATTAAAATATCGTAAAATTAAATAAGTTCCCTTGATTGACATTCTCAATTAATTTCTAAATTAACGAAGGTTTACCATCGAACATAGTTCAAGCACTAAAGTTAACTGTTTTTTTAGGCGGGAATCAATCAAAATTATCCAATGATTTCTCCTATTCTAGGTGGAGCGAAAAGACGTGTCAGACTTTTATTGACTTCAATCCCACCTACGTCCTTCAACTGCCCTTCCAAAAATTCCCCGTAACATTTAACTTTGGTTGAACTAACTGTCGCGTAACTTGGTTACAGTAAACAGTTAAAAAACATAACCTAATCTGGTTAACTCTGACAAAACAGCTAAGGGCTTTGACCCTAAGCGAAGAGATGTGGGGTACGCGGGACAGTTGTCGGCCGTGATTTGTTTTTAATTAAGTTTCGCTTTGAAGTTAGTTTGGGTTTCATTTGTGATTAAATATGGTGAGTGATTTATGATTGCGTTCACAGATTAGATTTGAGTATGAGTTTGGAGATAGGGTTAGATAATTAAGGGTTATGAGATTTCATATATTTAGTATGTAATTTGTAATAATTTGAAATGAGTTTGCAAGCAATTTCAAGTGATATTAACCCTTTGTATTGCTCATCGAAACAGTAGGTATCATTGTTTGATAGTATCTTTTAAAAGCACACAGTTCATCTTTATTTCTTTAGTAAAATATGAAATAAACGCTACATACTTTCCTCTGTATTTGAATAACAAGCGTACTCATTCTTACACATATCTGAAATTACCATAAAAAACTAGTATCTCACAATAGGTGTCGTCACCCTCGAAACATATTCGACCTATTTTCGGTAAGCCACATGTCTCAGATTACTGTATGAGTAGAAAAAAAAATGAGATTGTTAATAATAGGGACATGTAACTACTACTAACACATTGTTAGTAGTTAATTTGTTTATCTGTACGTAAACAGAGTATCGTGTTTATGGGCAAGGTTCGTGTTAGCGCGAAAGTAAATATGCTAGAGACGATAGTTAGTAGTTTTACCTTGTAAGCTTTTATGTATTTTTACACGAGATTTTCTTCGATATAGTGGTCGTTTTAATTCTTAACTTCTTGAAGTTTTGTTAATGCCGACTCTAAGAACTAGTTTTTGATACGATAGTAATCTTTAAACTTTGTTAAGAATACCTAATTAAGATTTTAGATTCTCTGGCTGACATTTTCTTGGTTAACTTTTTACTGTCATTAACGGCCAAAATTAATAATCGATCTAATCCAAATTTTTTGGATTGAAGATCGAAAATCAAATCCGGATTGGTAATAAAGTGTGCCAAAAAGCTATCCACGGATTGAAATCGCAATCTTAAAAACCAAGCTATCCTTGAGAGGACGGATCACAGATTTTGGATCAACCTCTGTTCGGAAATGACATTTTGAGCGTGTCAATAACCTATCCGTCGAATTTGACAGTTGCTTTGATCGGTGTAAACAATCTCAATCGTAATCTTAGAATTTCGTCGGATTGAAGGTTTGGTTTACGGATTTGATTTGTTAAAAATGTCAGTGTCGATATTTTCCAGTGATAGTGACAGTGATATGGAGGTCCTGGCTGAGTTATCAGATTGGGATAGTACAGATAGTGAAGCGGGTGAAGAGTTACAACGCCGACGCTCTACTTCAAGGAGATTGAAAAGGATAAACTATATGCAGAGTCTGGATGATGCTGACTTCAAATTTAGGTTCAGGTTATCGAAATCTGCAGTAAATTCCCTGTTGACTGAAATTATGCCGGTCGTCCGTGTAACCTCAGCAAGGTGAGCTCAAAAGTTAATGATAAATGTCTGGTAAAAAGTTAAAGGAATTTTGTATTAGGGTATAAAAATGTGTAAAAATGATTGCAGAAACCACGGAGTGCCACCGCTTCATCAACTCTTGATGACATTGAGATTTTATGCATTAGGCACTATGTTGATTTCCGTAGCTGACTTTGTTGGAGTATCAAAATCAACAGCAGGCCGAATAATACGGGATATTTCATCAGCAATCGCCTACTTCTATGATAAATATATTTTTATACATAGTGGGGCTTCAGAAAAATTCTATGAGATGGCTGGATTTCCCCGGGTTCTAGGAGCAATAGATTGCACTCATATTCATATACAATCTCCATGTAAGGAATACAGTTTTAACTTTTAAATAGCTTATAATTTTTTTTGCAAATTACCTAATATAGATACTTATTTAAATGGCACAAAACTTCTTTCAGGTGTAACATTAGGTGAGGAATATAGGAACCGGAAGGGCTACTTTTCTCTCAATGTGCAAGCTGTTTGTGATGCTGATTTGAGGCTCATGAATGTGGTTGCTCGCTGGCCAGGTTCTGCCCATGATGCAACTATTTTCAACAATTCTATTCTCAGAGGTAGCATTTTCACTATATGGTTTATAACTAGTTAGTGAAATATAATATTGAAACATGGTTCTATATTTTTACAGCTCAATGTGATGCAGGACAGATAAACGGCCGCTGGCTACTTGGGGATAGTGCCTATCCAAACAGAAGCTATTTATTAACACCTCTATTAAATCCAAGGAGTGAAGCTGAGCGTAAATACAATGAAGCACACATTCGGACTAGAAATACTATTGAAAGGTAATCCTACTATGATTATAAAAATGAATTTGTGAATGTGTTTGTTCGTTACTCAACCACTGAAAAATGTCTGAAAGATTTCAATGACATTTGGCACACAGACAGACCGATTATCAAGTTCAGTTCCATCAGGTTACACAGTGGTCAAACGCTAGCCTATCATTATAAAAAAAAAAAGTTCCATTTTTTACTGAATACACATTTTGTCCTGGTATTGCATTATTTTATGTACACATTTAATGGTCTTGGTAATTATAAACTAATCAAAGTGTATGTTTGTTTACAGAACATTTGGTGTTTGGAAACGTAGATTCCCAGTTGTGGCACTCACACTGCGTGTTTCATTGCCAGTTGTCCAGGCTATTATTACGGCTACTGCAGTATTACATAATATATGTAGGAATAATAATATTGCAGAAGTTCCTCCTGAGGTTAACTTGGAAATAACAAACACAAGTGATGAAATTAATATTCACAATATGGATGATCAAGATATCCAAACAAGAACAGATCTTATTATCAATTATTTTTCATAAGTAAATAAAAGATTATGTAACAATTTAGTTTTATTTTATTCTTTACAAATCAAATGCATAACAAGATTTCATTTACATGCTACCAAGAAACTTTGTTTAAATGCAAAATAAGTACACAAATAATATTTTTTTTTTACACAACTGTGTTAGTGATAGCATGACGAGTGACAGGGCAGAATGGAAGAAAAAAACGTTGCGCCGACCCCAAATAACACGGGACAAGGGCAGGAAGATGATGATGAAATGGTTTTACATTTGTGTTAAAAAAAAAAAACAACAAAATTACTTGTGTAACTACTCTAATTCTAGCTCTCTATTCAGTTTTATGTTTTCTAATTTTATACGTTCATTAAGTAATTTCAAATTTTCATTTTGCAATAAAATATTTTGAAATTTTGCATCTAAACAAAGTTTCTTCGTTTTGTAATATTCTGCTATTGCAAAATTCCTGGACACCTTGCCATCGTCTACCATTTTAGATTTCTTCTTCCCTGGAAAAGAAATAAGTTTTAAGCTAATTTTCAGAAATATCTCACCACATACCAGTTCACCTGTTAGTTGGTTTTTATAAAAATGTGTCTGAAAAATCAATATTAATAGCTATATTCAATTTAGATTACCATTAACACTAAGAAAAGTATTATGTAAGAAACTTTTTAACATAATTTGTCTACTACATTTGTTCCTGATTGTTTTACTTGAAAGAACAATAGTAGTTACTATTACATGGGAACAACATGTTTTCAGGAATGAGGTATCTAGATCCTAAACTCAGTAAAATCTATTCAGCTACTTAGGAGCTAAGTAACAATAAAAACAAATCCAAAAAATAATTAATATTTTTGAGGCTAAACTGTTGAAATTACCAATATATTCTTGACCGTTTCATAAACTAATTGCCCATAATATAACCATTACCTGTTCTAGGTGTACTTAATGTAAGCCTCTTGGGTGTAGCTAGACTGATAACTGGACCAAGAACTCCCGTCAGTGCACATCCAGGGACTTCATCCAAGTCTAAAGACACTGGGACTGAAGTGCTTGCATCAGTGTCATTAGACACTGGTATTGTAGTACTCATACCTGTGTCTATTGACACTGGTACAGATGTTGAGTTTTCTAACCCTTGTTCATAGGTTATTGGTAAAACCTCTGCTTGTCCCCCAATAAGCCCATCACCACTACCATCACCATCACCACCAAAATAAATATCTGGCTCCTTATCACCACCAAAAGGCACAACAAATCCAGTAGCTGTACTTCCGAGTAAATCTGCTACTCTGTCCAGTACATCATCGGGGGGTATGTATTCTGGTGCACCACCACCAGTCTGTAAAAATGAAAATATTAGTTATGTAAATATCAATCAACTTATTATTGAACTTTGAAAAAAGCAAATAAACTAAGACATACTTTGATCCGGTTCATTCTTATTTTAGTACTACGTTTACGAGCGTTCTTTTTTAAATTCTCCCATTTCAAACGTAACTGCTGTGGTGTCCGGCGATGAACCGTGGCAGTGGCATTAAAGCGATTCGCTAGTCGGAGCCATTCTTCTGTCTTCATCTTGTTGTTGGTGGCGTTGGTAGTTTTTGACAAAATTACTTTGCTGTTTTCTATCAAACTCAGCAAAGATTTCGTCTCCTCTTTCGATAGTGGTTTGCCTCTCACCTACAATAAGGACCCTTCGTTAGTAAAAATGTTTATGATAAATAAACCCGCACAATAACGATTCCAAAGAATGAGTCAATAAACCTCCATAAGACAATAAATTAAAATAAAATCACTTACTATTTCAGAGTCCATAGCTTGAATCGATTAGTCGTATTAGTTAAAATCTAACTTAAAATAGCAGGGAAATAAACAAAGAAACTAAGTTTTGGCGGCAGACACGGCGTTCGGCCTCAAGTCAATATTTCGTAAAAAAAACAAACACCCGCGCGTTAAACTACCACAGATAAAAAAAAACGCGTCCTTTTCAGTCCGTTCGTTCCATTTTAATCAAAATATTTAGATTTTTGTTACCATTGTAAAGGTTCATTTAAACATTCAAGTTTTATTTAAATAGATGTGTTTACAACAAAAAGTTCCTACAATAAATTAGAACCGTTGTTTAAGCATAATTATTATATGTTGTACATAAATCAACGACGATTTTATTCATAGGTTTTGCATAAAACGGAATGTTCAAGAGGGAACGGATTGCCAGATATCTGCGGATTGAGCAACAGATGGATCGCCTTTTTTTGTTATTGGGACTTGGATTGGAGATCGATCCGTAGATCAGTGTATATCTGCGATCGATTTCTATCTTGGATTACAGATTGATTATTAATTTTGGCCGTAAAAGAACTTGCTTCAAAAATGGATTCTAAAGAAGGAAGCTCGTTTCTCGAGAACGTAAAGTTTTATATCGTAATATTTTCTTAGAAATCGACGTTGTATGAAAGTTTCAGAACATAATTTCTTTTAACAACTTGATGACAGGTTTGTTGAGGACATCTTCATAATTAAGTCTGTTGTCCACTGAGAAAAGAAATGAAGCAAAGAAAATGAAGTACCTATAGAACAAGCGGAAGCACGGCTATTATCCATACCTCGTCGGGTTGCCTCGGATATAACTCACTAGAGGTAAGACGAGCGCGAGATCAGCTCACCATAGCCTGCAAGACGCTCCGTGGCACTATTGACGCGCCTGATCTGCTTACTGTGCTAGCGCGTTTCTTTGTCCCGGACAATCACTGTCGCGGCAAAAAGCACAGAATGTTTACTGTGCCTCAATGTCGCACTGTTGCCCGTGCGCAGTCTCCAATACCTCGCACTTTGGCTGCACTAAATAATCTCTTGGATTCTTATCCAACAAACGATCTGTTTGCGGATGAAGGGAAGATGATTTTATTGGTATGTCAGAAGTACTGTGAGAGGAATTGATGAAAGTACATGTCGTTTATAACTTAAAAATTTTTGTTTAGTTACTGTAATTGGTTGTTTAACCGTTGTAATTAATTGATTAAATAAATAGATAAATAAATAGATTATACATATTTTGCCTGAACATTAAACATTGTAGAATAGAAAATACTACAGCCAACTACTGCTACTATAACCGTACACTCTCAATAAGGTTCAGTTGAATACCAACGTCAGGCAACTATTACGTAGTTTACTGGAATTTTTGCTGAAATGGACCTATTTAGCGCAGCTGGGAGACACAAAATGTTAGTTTTCTTTTTTTAAGATTTCGTACCTCAAAAGGAAAAAACGGAACCCTTATAGGATCACTTTTTTGTCCGTCCGTCTGTCTGTCAAGACCCTTTATCTCAATAACCCGTAGAGGTATCGAGTTGAAATCAAAATCATGTACTCAAGTCTGCAGTCTCATAAAGCTGTGAAAAAAAAAAAAACGCCGTTTATGTCGCAAAAAACGCGTATTTCGACACTCTCAAGGGAATCAAAATTCATAGGGTACTTCCCGTTGACCTAGAATCCTGAAGTTTGGCATGAAGCAAGAGTTCAGAGGACAAGTATAGGAAAAAATCCGAAAACTGTAGATTTTTAGTTACGTCACAATTAAAAACTTTTTTTGCGATTCGGAAAAATCTTCGTAACCTAATTCGGGAATTGAACTGTTTTCATAGGTAAGTTTGTACGGAACCCTCAGGGCGCGAGCCCGACTCGCACTTGCCCGGTTCTTGATCTTAAACTTTTACACGTTGTTTCTACACTATGTGTAACAACGGTATGTGCCTAAAAAAATATTTTTCTTTCTGTTTTAACTACACATATTTCTGCCAAACAGAATCTGTTCGAATCCTTCAGACCGATGTGAAGCAATTTTATTTACAGGTATAACTTTTAACCACCCTGGAACGCAAGGGGCAACTGAAGGAACTCGGTGCGTTTTAGTCAGTATAAGTCTAACACTCCCTTTTGCTCCACCCAGAGCGGAAGAAGTCATTTTTGATGGCACGGTTGGCGCAGTGGTTGAGAGATTGGCTGCTGCGCTACGTGTTATGGATTCGATTTTCTCACGGAACAAATATTTATATGGCCTACAGCTATGGCTGTTCCGCGTCTGGGTGTCTTGTGTAAGTGAGTTTACATGCCGTCATCATTTCAGCCGAAAGACATCCACTGTTGGACATAGGCCTCCCCCAAGTGTCGCCACAATGAACGGTCTTGTGCGTCTCGCAACCCTTACCAGGTCTTCGGTTCACCTTGTAGGAGGCCTTCCGGTACGTGGTCGCCATTCCAGAACCTTTCGGCTACAACGGCTAGCCGTACTGCGAGCAATGTGCCCTGCCCACTGCCACTTAAGTTTGGCGATTCTTCGTGCTATGCCTGTAACATTGGTTCTCCTGCGGATATTCTACAAATACAGTAGATATTCCTAATGTGGGGCAATGGCATTCCTAATTAAAAAAAAAAAAACAAAACCCACTATAAAAAAGGTATACTTTCCTGAGTTTAAACTCTATCTCTAAAAGCCAAAAATGCTATGGTAATATCTACCAACTTACTTCGGAGATCTATACATTTATAAAAGGAGAAACTGACTGACATACAAACATGCAGCCGAAAGTACCGGGACTAGGAAACCTTGAAAATTAACTAAGAGAAGATTTTCCAAAATTCACTCCCTAAACGGGGATCCAGAATTTGTATGGAAAAACCTACTTTTACACGGGCGAAGCCGCTGTCAGAAGCTATTACATTTATAAGGCCAAAGATAAAAACTTCTAAGCTTTGTTATACAATAGTGTATATATATATATACAGTAACCGGAACGTTATGGTCGCTCTATCTAAAAAATCTTCTTCCAGCTTACATTAAGACACTGCTTGTACAGTCCCTAATTTTTCCTATTATTGACTATGATGATGTGTGCTACTATGACCTGAATGCAGATCTCCTCAATAAACTTGACCGCCTTCTGAATAACTGCATTCGTTTTGTCTTCAACCTTCGTAAGTATGATCATGTATCTGAGCAACGTTCACTATTAAAATGGTTACCCATCCGACAGCGTAGAGCGCTAAGAGCCTTGACTACCTTGTTTTCTTTTTTGGATAAACCTTATTCTCCTTCTTATTTGACTTCTCAAATCCAATTTCTTTGCTCTGGTCATAATAAAAATCTCCGATCTACCAATAATCGTCGTCTACGATGTCCCACGCACCGCTCTGGGTTTATCCAGTCCTCCTTCTTTGTCCAGGCGATCTCTCTTTGGAATGCGCTCCCGCTTAACATCAGGATGGCGTCCAGTCGGTTCACTTTTAAAGTTAAGGCACGTGAACACATTCGCAGGAAGTTGGTGTAAGCATCACAGCGTTGATTTATTGGATTCGTTTTTCATAATTACATTGTTAATTTGGATTGTTGTATGTATGTATCTAAGTATATATTTATTATTGTATTTATTTTCTATTTCCTTACCATTAAGCTGCACCTACCAAGTTTTATCTCTGCGCCACCCTAAGGTCGACTGGTAGAAAATGCCTAAGACATTAAGTCCGCCTTTGTACAGTGTTTATTACTAGTGCATAAACTTTTAATAAATAAAATAAAAAAATATATGTCGTGGCCAGACCTTAGAAATTGATCACTTCATGATATGGCCAATTAAAAATTTAAAACTGGCCAGATCGTTTTAAACGTTAAAGTTTGATGATATGTCAATCCTCGTTTGGCCTACTTTCTTTAGACCTTTTATTATCATAGAAATCCCACATCAACGATATGGCCAAACGAGGATTGACATATCAACAAATGTTAACGTTTAAACGATCTGGCCAGTTTTAGTTGGCCATATCATGAAGTGATCAGTTCTAAGATCTGGCCACGATATGATACATATATATATAATACACGTATTATAGGCAAGTAATGACTGGCCGTTTAATATATAAAGTAAATGACTCAATATTACGGTAAGTGTTGAGGTGGACGGTCAGCAAAACATATGTGTAGACGTGATTCATATTATGTGTTTTTTTTAGAAAACTAGGATTCCGTAAAGTATCAGAATTCTTTTGAATGGCATTAATATAAACTATTTATTTGTACACATTAGTACTTCTCAGGAGTACCAATACCATTTATAAATGAATAAATAATAACAATCAATGGTTTGCTGGAAGAAAACTCAACTTTGAGTTAAGCTCGCCTATGTACATGAACTCTGTTATCCACATATTTTTGTAACTTATACGTGTACAATAAAAAATAAATAAATAATCACACTAATATAATGAAGGTGAAAGTTTGTGAATGTGTGTGTGAGTATGTTTCTTACTTCTTCATGCTCATACGGCTGAACAGGCTTGGGTAAAATTTAGAGCATGGGTAGGCCATAATATCCTGGATCAGCACATAGGATATGACTTTTATAGGAATAAAAAGTCATATCTCTGGACTCTTGGGACAATTTCCTACTTACACACGGGCGAAGCCACAGGCAACAGCTAGTTATGATGTAATTTTAATATGAAAGGGCTATACAAAAAAATAACAGATACGAACTTCGATACGAATAAATAAATAATATATGGGTACTTACTTTAAATTAAATAATTAAAACGCCTTTTTCTTTTTCTTCCTTTCTCCAACTACTTAAAAATTTACTATTCCTGACAGGATCCATAATTATTGTTTCCATATATATTTACAACCTGTATAATTATGTACTTAAATTACATAGGATAATTGGATTTCAATGAAGATTTGAAATTAGATTTGAAACTTGTTACAAATCGCGACGAAGGTGTTTAAAAATACGACCTGCTTCCATTTTCACCTTTTTATTATTATTGATAGGCTCGCGTTTGACCACTATCTCACCTGATGGTAAGCGATGATGTGGTCGACGATGGAGCACGCTTGCCTAGAAGTAACCTATTCACTCTTGGCTTAAAACTTAAACCCCTAGGTTTACGAGTAGCTATCAGGAAACATAGACTCTAGCAGGAAATTCCACTTCTTAGCTGTACCCATTATGGATGTGTTTCCATTCACCTTGTGTTCAATAGGTATTTTTATTATTCTAAAATAATTTTTGAAAAAAGAAATTAACCTATTTTAAAAACAGCTGATATCGATTCAACTTCTCAACATACTGCACTACGTTCAGGATGTGCGTTTATTATGATGTATATGGTATATTAAGAAACGTATACGTAATAGGTACCTGCTGTTTCTTCCATCGCTCCTAACTTCCTACATACCTAAGTAGGGTCATTAATAAGTTGATAAATGTGGTATAATTCCGCGGGTCTCACTCGTCCCAGTCATCGCGCGCTATCGCTCACCTCATCTTAACTGATTTTTAGCTTTGTCGACTTGAGGCCATAAAATAAGCGATTTTAGAATAAGAGCAGGTATAGAGAAAACTAAGTAGGTAGTAGAAGGTAGGTAGGAATATCTAAAATTCAGTAGGTATAATAATGGCAATATAACGTCTCAACTAAATTTTATTTTTAATTGTAAGGCTCCGAAATGAAAAATGTGGCTTTTGTGTTTTAAAGCTGTTATTATACGATATTATTATATACGATATATTTGGTTTCCTCGTGTTAATTGTAACGCATTATAAAATGAGGACGGCCAAAGAAAAGATGGAAGGATTGTGTGAGGAGTAATAAGAAAAAATTGAGTCAGTGATAATGTAATAGTTGACAGGACACAATAGAAGATAAAAACGTGTTGCGCGAACCCTCAGTAACATGGAATAATGGAAAGATGATCATCATTTGGCTAGTAAGCTTGGGCACAGCTTTATAAATTTCTTATCATAAAGGAAAAGAAGATATAATATTTAAAAAAAGAAAAAAAAAATTCAAAAATATTATTACTGGTACTTAAATGAACAATTAGGATAAAACCAGTTTAGTGTAACTATTAGAGGATTTTTAGCATTGTAAGAAATCAATTAATCGGGAGTATAAATTAGTATAAACTATTATCTTGCTAGATAATCAATAAGCGCCTGTCAAAAAAGGATAGCAACTGACGTCAAAACAGGGAAATATTAAGTTGTTTTATAACTAATGTTCACTGTACACTTTTATCCAAACAATATATTATTATTACATATCAAAGTAATTCTTAATCTGTTGCAAAAAATAAAAATCCCTTGTCAAACCGCTGTCCTCATGGCCCCACCGCTAAAGCCACAGGATTAATGACATCGCCTTCAAGCGTTCATTAATAATTTACGTTTTTATGCACATCGCGTGACGACCGGGACGTTTACCTTACTTTTAATTATACTAGCTGCTGCACGCGGCTTTAGCTGTGTTTTGCTTTAGACTGCCGTTGTATTATGTGCAATACACAGGTATTATACCGGTAATGGGTAGGTATTAGTGTTTAGGCACTCATAGTAATTTTGCTAAGCGTTCTTTGTTCAAATCGTAGCAATATTTGTCAAGTGGTTCCGTTACAATTTTTTTTATGGTAAACGGGTAGTTATAGTGCGGGCGTTTCATACCTAACGTAAGTATGGTCTCGCAATCCAGGTCATGACCCCTAAATTCCACAATGCTGGAGTGCCTGAAGTGCTGATAGATTTTTTTTTTGAGATAGAAAATCATCCGAAGACTGCTCCTGTCCTAGGGTGGAGTGAAAGGGCATGTCCGACTTTTACTGACTAAAACCACACCTGTGTCTTTCAGATGCCCTTTGTTTTCTAGGCCTTGGGTTTCCTTTTCATATACATTTGCAATTTTAAGCGCCTTGGACATGGCCTCCTGATGGAAACTACATACCTATTTAAACAGTTTAATTACCAATTCTAAAAAAAAAAGTTGGCTATCTATTTTGCCAATCAATAACTATGCGAAATAACTAACCATATTAAAAGTATAGTGGAATATTTTAGTAGATGTTAGATTTGATAAGTTTGTATCTTAAATATCTGCAATGTGATGAAGCAATCTGTGGCATTGTTCTGTTTTTGGGAACCTTTTACGTAATCTCTAGAAGAAATACGAAAAAAACTTTTGTGAGTTTGAGTCTGTTTATTTATAGATAGACTGAGAATATGTATTTAATAATAATCAGTCATCATAATCTTATAAACATAAGATTCATGTTTATGTGCCGCAAATTGCGATAATGTTTAAAAGGGTGTGAGCCTGGAGATCTGTCTTACAGGTCTCTAACCTAGTTCAGACTCCAGCTCTCACAAAGGTTTTTTAGACTTCAAGAAAGAATTGTAAAATAAACTTGTTACAATGTACCTTTATGAGAGAAATAAATGATATTTATTATTATTAGTCGTTTTTATTGTGGTTCTACAATTCTCACGTTTTTTCTTAACTTACAAACTAACATAAACTGTAATAACAATCAAGAAAGAATTATTACGTGTGTTGATAAATTCGTATTCAGCTATATTGTCGCTGTAGTGTAAATAGAAATAATAATAAATGTGGAGTGAAACACGCGAAATGAACCTAAATAACATAATCAAAACAGACTTGACAGTTGTAAATAATTATAGTGACATAATTAGGGCACGAATCTTGATGTACCTATTTTGTTTTTATTCATTAGCGGTTTTTGGCTGTTTTCCGTAGTCCATTGTACCTTGGACCTTTAGACTTTTTTTTTTGGTAGTTTTTTTTTAATTTAATGTTTTTTTTTTTTTTTTTTGGCAATTGAGCCGGTTTCGACTATTCTGCCAGTGTCACGTTGGGTTAATTTAATGATACTTAATCATTTATATGCAAACAAATGTCACTGTTACATAAATACTCTGCCTCCTCAAATAGGTAGTGAACTCGTATTTCAGGAGACAGTTTTTTAATATAAGCATAATCAGCTTTTAATGTCTCACCACTGGGAATTAGGCCTCCTCTCTCTAGGAGAGGGAATGGGACGTAATCCACAACGCGGGCTCAGTGCGGGTTGGTGAATGTCACATGTCTTCGAATTTTTGGTTCTAGGACATGCCAGTTTCCTCATGATGTTTTCCTTCACCGTTTTGAGAGCAGTGGTGATGAGAAAAATTATAAAAAGTTTTCGCCTGGCTGGGTTTGAACCCGCGACCTACAACTCGTAAGTTATGGATTACAAAAAAAATATAGAATAAAGGCAACAATAATAATAATAAATTGTCAAATCAAGTATATTGACTTGGCTCGCGAGGTTGTCGACATGTGGGATGTGGACTCTGCGATCATTGTGCCGATAGTCGTGTCGGGCAATGGCTTAATAGCCAAGAGCCTCGACCAACACCTTAGGAGGCTCGCGTTAGGCGGCTGGATCAAGGGCTTGATTCAGAAAGCGGTACTCCTGGACACGGCTCGCATTGTTAGGAGGTTCCTTTCTCTGGAGCCCTGACCGCCGGTAGCTTGGACCCTGTTCCCGATAACGGTGGGATGCTGTTTTTTATATTTTTAAATGTTTTATTTTTTATTTTTGAAATATTTAAAAATGTAAAGAATATGTTTATATGTGAAATAAAGGAAATAAATTGTCAAATAACTTCTTCCACTCTAGGTGGAGCGAAAGGGAGTTTAAGAGTGTCCAAACCGTGATAATTTCCCCGCACTTACGTGATTATGACGCTAATACACATCTTTGTAAACACAGATATCTTTTGGATAATTATCGAAGTTTCTGTTGAAATCAAAACATAAATTTGTGTAAAACTAATCCAGTAAAAGACCTTTGATTTGCTATTTTGCGTGAACATAATGCACCAATGTATTTTTTTTTTTTCAGTATCTTAGTTATCTGGTATTTTATTTATGTCATTCTATATTTTTACACTACTTAAGATGTTGTACACTGATAGTCCTAAATCTAGTTCCTCTTCAGTTCTTCCCAAAGGATGTCAGTAAGAGATTGTCCTGTACGAAAAAAACACTCATTGTTCAATTGCGGACGGCGAGCAATGGGTGGCTCGCGGTCCGACCGTCCGGTAACCGTCCGGACCGAGCCCAAATCGTCGACAGCGCGTAGTGTTCCACGCGGGCCTCAGGGAGATGTCTTTAAATCGTAGCGGCCCAGCAGGTTCGAAGTCTACTGGGGCCACAAGTAGTGTGAAAGCGAAACCCGGGACGAAGGCAAAGAAGGAACAGGAGTGGGTTTTTAGTCAGTAAAAGACTGACACTGTCTCTCGCTCCGCCCAAGAGCGAGATTTGTCATAAGATGATTTTCCCACCTAAAAAAAACCCTATTTTTATTATTGACATGTGAACTTCATACCGCCTAACAGTCAATGAATGTAGTATATCGATACAGTCCACAGATTGCGATGAAACAAAGCCTAAGTAATATATCAAGTTACACAAAATTTTAATTTATACAAGTTGTCTACGTCGATTTCGTACATTTTACATGATGCGTGCACAACTAAAAACTTCTACAGATTTATTATATGTATAGATATTTGTCTTGTGTTAGTATAAGTTGTACAATAAAGTATATAATCATCATCATCATCATCATCATTTCAGCCGATAGACGTCCACTGCTGGACATAGGCCGCCCCCAAATATCGCCACAGCGAACGGTCCTGTGCGTCTCGCATCCATCGGATTCCCGCAACCTTCACAAGGTCATCGGTCCACCTTGTAGGGGGCCTAACACTGCGTTTCCCGGTACGCGGTCGCCACTCCAGAACCTTTCGGCCACAACGGCTATTTGTTCTGCGAGCAATGTGCCCTGCCCATTGCCACTTAAGTTTGGCGGTATATAGGGTGACTGGTAATTAGTGTACGATACTTACACACGTGATTGTGCTCATGATGACCAACAACTTTTACTATGGGAACAAACCTGAAATCGCGAAAAAAAATCAGGTGTTCAGTACATTTATGTTTGCCTAATTTACTGAACAGCTGATATTTTTTCCGCGATTTCGGCTTTGCTCCCATAATAAAAATTGTTTGTTATCATGAGCACAATCACGTGTTTAAGTATCGTACACTAATTACCAGTCACCCTATATAATAATTAATTAAAAACAATATTTGAAAGCGCCGTTACCAAAAGATACAATACTCTTCTACAAATTACTAATTGCGTCTTAAATTAAAAAAAAAAACTTCTAATTAGTCCTGAGACTAAAACTACCAAAAGCCTATTTTCAACTCCCAAGCTACCTTCGCAACACAATACAATACGAAACTACAACAATAACAAGAAGTTTCCACCAAAAAGTACGTCGTAACATAACTTTTTATCACTTGAACATTATAAAGTGTTTGTTGAGCCATTTTGTTAAAAAATGGCCTCATTAAAATAAAATCTAGTAACACGGACATTTAAAACAACGTACCTACTAATAACTGTACCTAATGTATTGTTTATACTAATCATAATTTTTAATTGTTTTAATTTTTCTGAATGGGCTAACCAGGAAGTTGCTACTAGCGGCCTACCATGGCTTTGTGAGCCATATTTATGGAGGCAGATACCATCATAAGGCGTAAAGATGGTGTATTTGTATTAATTATGATGTTCATATTTTTTAATTTATTAAAGGTGAGGTTTGTACATCATGGTGTAGCAAGTTTGTTTGGGAAATTAATAGTCCAACCAAAGCGTGGAAATAAAATAATAAATTATTATGTTAAGATACTAATATTTCATTAACTTTAAAAAGTACACCTTTACCGATCTTTTTCAATCATTTACTTTTATTTCTATCTATGAAATACTAGCTTTTTCTGACGGTGAAAAAATTTTAGCAATCGGACCAGTACTTTCAGAGATTACCTCCTACAAACATAAAAAAAAATCTTTACCTCTTTATAAAATTAGTGTGTAGTAGATTACAGTTAAAAGATTTATGCTATTTAGTTGATAGCTTTAGCTGGGTATTTTTTAATTATTATTATTTTTATTTTGGGGTTGGACATCATTAATTAACTCCTTCAGAGTCAGACTCTTACAGACTAAAACCCGCCTCGTGCAGTAATTTTTTCGAACAACCCAGCAGCCCGTTTTTGATTTACCGAATTTCGCCTAAAGCTGTTTTTTAATTGCAGGGAAGCCTTTCGCAAAATCATGAATCAGGAATGTATAGTTGGGTTATATAATACGTCTTATGTACGTACGTACGTAAGCAGATGACCGCAACTGTGAGAGAACAGACATCCTCACACCCTGGCCACCGCCACAGCAGATGCCACGGACGTCAGGATTCGTAAGGCGATCCCCAGCCACCGCAGGTGTGGACTTGCGGACGACGAGCAAAATGGGTAGCTTGCCATCCAGCCTGTATCTAGTAAAGTCCAAGCCCGAGTCATCGACGGCGCGTAGTGCACCACGCGAGCCTGAAATAGATGTCCGCAAAACCGTAGGAGCCCAGCAAGGCCTGCTAGGGCCACAGAGAATTTCTGCAAGGGATACCGTGGTTCTGGAACGCAAAAAGCAACTGAGGGAAAGAGGTGGATTTTAGACAGTAGAAGTCTAATTCGCTTTCTTGTTTCACCCTAGAGTTGGAGAAGTTATTGGATGACATCCACCCTGAAAAACATAAATAACCTACTAATACAAATTACGACGACAGTAATAAACATCAAGACAGCCAGCTACATTGTAAGTAAACAGTTTAATATGCAAAGCACTAAACTCAAACTTCACATGGATCTACAACAGTTAGAAGTTCGCAACACAAGTGCATAACCGTACAAAATCGATGAGCATACACAATGAGTGTACACTTTTATAGTTAGCAATGATACGATCGCGTGCGGTATGGAAGCATGAAATATGTAAGCTCTAGTGTGTCGTGGGGACGTTGCATGGAGGAAAGGATGAATATAGTAGCTTGTTAAACTATACTAATTTACTGTCAGCAGTAGGTAAGATTTCAACACAAGGATACACTTTGAAATATAAAAGATCCTCATAATTTCAACCTCAGGCACCCCCAAAATTAAATGTCACCGCAACAAATGGTAAATGATCAATGATATTTATTTTGAAATAAGGTTTTTAAAAACAGTTACACATCAGATGTGGCCAGTGTTTCCTAGCTGACAACCCTGAGAAGAAACACCGAAAAAAATGCAGAGGTCAGTCTTTTTTAAAGTCCATGCAGCAAACATGTAATAAATCATATGAGAATCACGCAGATTGGTGTCTGAGATGGTCTTTTGAGGATAGAACCACACAGATTTGAGAGGCGGTACATTCAGGTAGTTCAACTAAGGACCTGAGCGTCTAGCATCCATAAGATTTCATCTGGCTATGCTAGGCATTTCCTTGCCTGATCGAATCAGGAATGAAGGTATCCGCAAAATTTCCGAAAAAACCCGAAGAATCGCCAAACTTTGTCTAGTGATCCGTCGGAGCCGCTGGCGCTGACGCCGGCTCACTTCTTGACGACAACACCGCTTAAATATTTTCCCGCATTAGATGTTGAGAGTGACAAACTGCATATCCAGTCGCAAAAATTCAAATTCAAATTCAAAGCATTTATTTCAAATAAACCATTTACAGGCACTTTTGAAATGTCAAGAAGTCAGTCAGTCAGAAATAATGATTCTAATTGCACATTCCAAAGCGTAGATCTCTATGGAGAAGAATGTGCAAGAAACTCCATGGACACTCTTTTCAATCGTGTTTTGCAATTACAAATATGTCTGTTACATGTTTCTTGTCGCTATCATGTGAGAACAATGTCGCGTCACGCTCTACTGGATGGCTTGGTCCAGTCCTTTTGGAAGCGATGGAGAACAGACTATCTGCATACGCTGCAGTCGCGTTAAAAGTGGAACACTCCTTCAGACCCAGTCACTGTCGGTACTGTGGTGATACTGAAGACTGAGAGTGCGCCTCTTCTACACTGGCCCCTAGGTGTAGTGGAAGAAGTTTTTCCGGGTTCGAACGGAATAACGCGAGTCGTAAGAGTTAGAACCGCAACTGGGTCGTACCTACGTCCGGTTATTCGCCTCTGTCCTCTGCCTAATCAGCAGTGGTAACATAGATTAGTTATGGTTTGTCGATGCCTAGTATCGACGCTATAGTTGATAGTTTAGTTATAGTAATAGAGTTTAGTTTCGCCGTTGTTTTCTCTTTTTCTTTGAAGGTAACCCTTCAAACCCGGGGGGAATGGTTGCGCCTATATCGCTGTAATTGCCGCGTAAAAAATTAGTTACGTAATTAGCCGCATAGAATTAAATACCGCGTTTTTTTTGTGTGACAACTTGCAACACTTTCCATTTTGCATCCTTTTCCTGCACGACCTCGAGAGAAAGAGAACGCATATAGTCTCAGTCGGTGTCGTCCGCAACACTAAGACGGCGTATCGCGCATTTTGCAAGGAAAAAATCGGTTATAGTTGAACTTATCCACTGGAGACACTAAACCCGCTAACGCTTAATGCTTGAGAACTGTGCAGTGTTCAGTGAGTGTTACATTTCATCGCCACTGGAGCCGGAGTCGCGAAATCCAGAGAAAGCCGGCCAAGACACGTGGAGTTCAAAAGGTTAGTGCAGTTCCTTCCCATTTTACGAGCTGTTTCTCTCTGCTTCCTAATCCTACACGGCTCTAATAATATCCATCTGCTGCAAGTTGTCAAGTACACACATGAGAAACACTAATCCGCAAAAATACAGTCCACTTCAAACTTAGTAGTATATGCGCATCCATTTTCTTTGGCCAAACCTGAGTGAACTTAAGTGTGCAGGGCCAATTGCTCGCAGAACAATTGGTCGATGGGGTCGGAAAGTATCAGAGTAGCGACTGCATACTGGATGACATAGCGTTGCTAGGCCTCCCAAAAGGTCAATCGAATGACCTGGGTAGGGTCGCGGAAATTCGATCGAAGATATTCACAAGCTTTACAAAAATCCTTTTTACTTTATTTCAACATTATCATCAACAGTTCGATTAGGATTTTTGCTGGGCATAGGTCTCTCTTTGTTATCCCCATAATCCTGGAAACAATATCGTCTGTCTATTTAGCTACCGGTCAAGCTTTCTAAATTACTTTGATTGACTTAATTGATTGAGAAAAGTTAGCTGTCTGTTTCATGCCAAGGATGCCCAGTATTATATAAAACGACTAGCTTCTGTCAGTAGCTTCGCCCACGCAAAATTAGGTTTCTCCATACAAACTTTGTACCCCCATTTCATTCCCTTAGGGGCTGAATTTTGGAAAATCCTCTCTTAGTGCTCGCTTACGCCATAAAAGGAAACTTGTGCAAAATTTCACGCTCCTAATCCCAGTAGTTTCGGCTGTGCGTTGATATGTCAGTCAGTCAGTCAGTTTCTCCTTTTATAAAGAAACTAGCTTGTGCCAGCGGCATTGCCCGCGTAAAAAAAAAAGTTTTTCTATACAAACTTTGGACCCCCGTTTCATCTCCTTAGGGGCTGAATTTTGGAAAATCCCTTCTTAGTGCTCGCCTACGTTATAAAAGAAAGCCTTGTGCAAAATTTCACGCTCCTAGTCCCAATAGTTTCGGCTGTGCGTTGATATGTCAGTCAGTCAGTTTCTCCTTTTATAATGTATTTTTACTTTATTGGCATTGTTCTCACATGATAGCGTCAAGAAACATGTAACAGAGATATTTGTAATTGCAAAACACGATTGAAAAGAGTGTCCATGGAGTTTCTTGCACATTCTTCTCCATAGAGATCTACGCTTTGGAATGTGCAATTAGCATCATTTTTTCTGACTGACTGACTTCTTGACATTTCAAAAGTGCCTGTAAATGGTTTATTTGAAATAAATGCTTTGAATTTGAATTTGATAAATAAATGACCCTAGTCAATAGTGTGGACTTTCAATTTAAGTTCCGCCTCACATACGTTAGAAAAGAGTAATTGACTAAGTGTCTTAGCATGACGTGTTAAAATATCAGGCATGTGAGCGAGAAAGGGGGATGGAGCTATATACCCTATATAGCACCATCCCTTTAACAGTTCAGTTTCGGTCGTCAATGGATTGCATTAAGAGCTCGTGGTAAGGCCTCAAATGACAGTGTAGCGACATCTATGTAATGCGGGGAGATATAAAATTCAAATTGTAGTATCAGAATTTTCAAACAGTCCGAAATCATCTATTGGGCAGTTGTCTGGATTAGACACAATATTCGTCTGGTCGGAGAATACTCGGTTTAAACGGAGGTTTGTGGGACTTTACACCTTGTCCCACATACCTACCTCTAAAATGCTAACCGTAGATTAGATTTAGTTTCAGAATTTAGGTTCTTTAGTTATCTACAAATAGTAATTTAATACAATCTTTTCGAATCAAAACTCCAAAGCCTTGAGCATCGACGCCGAGTTGCTAGCCTGTTGGTTTTCTATCGATTACACTTCGGGGAGTGTGCGTTGGAATTGCACAATTTAATTCCACCAAGTCCGTTCCATCATCGGACCACTAGACGTACGGCGTTGCGCCATCGGTACATGGTGGACATCCCACCCATACGTACGAAGCATTTTGGGAACACATTCATAATGCGTACAGCTAAGGAGTGGAATTCCCTGCCGGAGTCTGTGTTCCCTGATAGCTACAACCTAGGGGTCTTTAAGTCAAGAGTGAATAGGTTACTTCTAGGCAAGCGTGCTCCATCGTCGGCCACATCATCGCTTACCATCAGGTGAGACAGTGGTCAAACGCGAGCCTATCAATAATAAAAAAAATAAAAATAAAGTATTCATTCAGGTATTGTAGTTGGCTTACCAAACCAACCTAGTGTTCCATCGATTAGATCAATTTCCTAACTATTTCATCGACTTCAAGATTCTAAACACTAATTCCATTGACCGCCGTGGTCTTAAGAACATTGAACTTTACCCCCAACAACACTACATCGTTTTAAACATCAGTCTCCATGGATTAGCCAGGATTAAAATGTCAGCAAGAAGCCATTAATGCCCCATTCACGACCTTATTAAGTAATACGATAACAATTTGCCTCCAACTAGTAATTGGGGCTCTAGTTCAATTTAAACTCGTTTGACATCAGAATGTCTATCGAATTCTCTTGATGTGACACGTAATAGGACTAAATAGAAATGTATGATGCAGACCACAGAACAACCAGACCTGGACTTAGTGTTCTCCGTTTGGATGTGGAGTGAATATGGTCAAACAAATATGACAGAGAAAATGCAATCGTGCTGCTATATTATAATGTCTTTGTTTCAGAATTTTTAATGGTCAACTCATATGTGATCAGTTTTACCTTTGACAATAGTGACAAAATTGGTCTGGCTATAGAATTAGACCAATTTTGTCACGATAATGCACAGTTCAGTTCCATTATGTCTATAGCGTTTACTCATACACATTGACGGCTTCTGATAATTTTGACTGTGATTATGCCACAGTAGCGCAAATATATTAATGATGATATCCTTTACATCTCAATTGAGAATCCGAGATAATTCTCTAAATTCAAATTTCTTAGCAATTAATACATTTATTCCAATTCCGCAATATTCCGCAGCCCTATGCTTTCCAATAGTCCTACTATTTGAAAGCATAGGGCTGCGGAATTGTTTGAAAGAATAGCCATTATCCTGGAACGAAAAGGGTATCTGAAAAAACACTGATGCGTTTTAGTTAGTAAATTCTGACACTTTCTCACCCTTCACCCAGAGCGGGAGTTATTCAGTGATTTATCGGCCTCAAAAAAGGGATATTTATGATATTTTTATATATGTTTTTTTTTTAAGTAGAAAAAGTCATTTAAAAATCAACTTAATTTGGTGATCATTTTATAAATTCATGTGTATTAGACGCAAATGGCAGCGCAGCGATTCCATACTCTGTGGTGGAGATAGTCGGATGATTTGGTAGACGTGGTCATATTAACCGCCGCACTTATAGACGTCGATTAGCTTAATAAATCATAAGCGATGGCTTGAATCGTCAAGCGCAGTTCTACTAGCAGGTGGAGAAAGGTAACTACTATTGAATATTAATAATATGACTAGGTGTTCTTCCCTTTCCCTTGTATTGTGAATGCATGAGCTGCATTTTAATAGTAATAATATTATTAACATTAGCATGTTAGCCAAGCTTTCTGAACTAGGTCTTGTTCCTCGTGGCAATATATGTATTAATAGCTGACCTGGCGAACTTCGTACCGTCTTATAGTAAGGATAACGCCATCTACTGGCAATACCAGAACAGCATAATTCATTTTATAATGGCATTTTAATTAGAGATGGTTAAACCTCAGGTTCATTTAAAAACCAGCGTCAGGCACTAGTTGTCTGGCAATCATGCTGAACTGGACCTATTTTGGCGCAGCCGTGAGGCGCACAATTGCATATCTATATTATTATTATTTATTTATTTTTTATTCTCTTTTGTATGGTTTCGTGTTTACATATATTGTTTGTGTGCCTTGCGTTGCGATAAAATAAATTCATTTTATTTATTTCTTTCAGATGGCTTTGTATTCGGTGTATGTTTTCGTGATTTTTTCCTTTTTTTCTCACCGTTTAAACCTACTACTATCTGGACTATCTGGAATATTTCAAGACCAAAATTAGCCAAATCGGTCCAGACGTTTTTGAGTTTTAGCGAGACTAACGAACAACTATTTATTTTTATATTATGTATTATAATATGTCTCAATGAACCTTTATTAGACCTCTGTAGTCGTAATGAATAAATGGCGAAAGTTTGTTGGTTTCTATTTGTGTATATTTGTTCCTCCTTCACACTTAAACGACTGAACAGAATTTGATGAAATGTGGCATATGGCTAGACCATACCCTAGAAAAGGATCTTCTTCCTGCCCTTATCCCATATTACTTGGGGTCGGCGCAACACGTTTTTTTCTTCCATTCGGTCCTGTCTCCCGTCACACTATCACTAACTCCCATATCTTTCATATCATTCAATATTGATTAATTTTGGAATTAATTTATAACATTTATAAATATAAACCAAAATCTGTATTTTACACCAACCTACCCATAATGAGGAGCAAATTAAACATGTTCTATTACTTAAAATCAATGTGCGTAAAAGACTACAGGGAAGAAATTGATGTAATTTTAGAGCACCCCGATACGGACAAGTTATGTTAGGGTTATTTTTTTTTATAACCCGGACCCCGGTCAAGAAAGATACATAATAAAATTAAAGTGAAATTAAAAATTCTTCTGGCTATATGTAACTTAATGTAATTTGGTTACAAGTAGATTCAGGTCCTATTTCTGTCTGCGGAGTTGAAAGTAAGGCTTCTATTTTAATATATACTATACATTTCATACATTACCTACTCGTTTTAGTTATTCTATACATTGCCTAGGTATTGTATAGAATATCTTATTATACAGATTGTTGGTAACATATATCTATATAATATAAAAGGAGAAACTGACTGACTGACATATCAACTAGGGGACTAATAGTATGAAATTTTGCACAAGGTTTCCTTTTATGATTTTGGCGAGCACTAAGAAAGGGTTTTCCAAAATTCACTTCCTAAGGGGATGAAGCTGGGGTTCAAAGTTTGTATGGAGAAACCTAGATTTACGCGAACGAAGCCGCGAAAGCTAGTATTACATTTAATTCAAAGATAATTTTAATGAATCATAATAAAATACTTCATTAACGAAACTCAGCTTTTCTGAATGCGCATATTAACAAGCAGGCTCAAGAAGACTTACATTAAAATACGCTACTCAGAATTTACGAAACTTTTGAAAGTCAAAATTACATACAAACATAAGTAATAATTGAACGTTAATTTCGGATATTTACTCCAATCATATCAGCCATTGAAATGAAATGAGATTTTAATGTAAGAGGAGACGAATTAAATTATTCGTTGAAATTATTTCAATTTCAATCACATTATTTCATTGCGAAAATAATAATTATATGGCTTCAGTATACTTTATTAAAGGCAATTAACTGAAATTCTGAAGTCTCATTTACTTCTGTGATATTCACGAAATTATTTTCATCTCAAAATGACGTAGTTCATTCTAATTGGCATAACTACCTAACAGTAAATTCTATAGTAGTTCTGTATGTTTTCCATTTCTGAATTTAGATGATACTTGGCACAAGGGTAGACCTGGATTATAACAAAGTTTTTATCCAGGTATTACGATGAAGTAATAATCTATATATATAAAAGGAGGAACTGACTGACTGACATATCAACGCACAGCCGAAATTATTGAAAATAGGAGAAATTTTGCACAAAGCTTCCTTTTATGACGTAGGCGAGCACTAAGAGAGGATTTTCTAAAATTCACTCCCTAAGGGGTTGAAATGGGGGTCCAAAGTTTGAATGGAAAAACCCAATTTCACGCGAGCAAAGCCGCTGGCAGAAGCTAGTATAATATAATATTCCACAACTATCACACAACGCCGTCTAGTCTCAAGCTAAGCAGAGCTTGTGTTATGAGTAATAGATAAATGATAAACATACTTATATATTAATACTACTACTATTATTACTTATATATTACTGATAAACATATGTACATAAGTATTTCTAAAAACATACATTCACATCACCATCAGATGAGATAGTGGTCCAAAGCGAACCAATCCATGATAAAAAAAGAAATTGTAGAATATATAAAATACTATGGGTTTTAGTACTTTTTGACACGTTTCATCATTTCAGCCGAAAGACGTCTACTGTTGGACATAGGCCTCCCCCAAGCGTCGCCACAATGACCGATCCTGTGCCTCTCGCATCCACCGCACTCCCGCGACCCTCACCAGGTCGTCGGTCCACCTTGTGGGAGGCCTTCCAACGCTGCGTCTTCCGGTGCGCGGTCGCCACTCTAGAACCTTTCGGCCCCATCGACCATCCGTTCTACGAGCAATGTGCCCTGCCCACTGCCACTTAAGTTTGGCGATTCTTCGGGCTATGTCGGCGACCTTGGTTCTCCTGCGGATATCTTCATTCTTTATGCGATCACGCAAGGAAACTCCGAGCATAGCCCTTTCCATTGCTCTTTGGGTGACTGTAAGCCTTCTGATGAGGCCCATTGTAAGCATTGTTTGACACGTTTATTTCATTGTTATTCACTCTAGGTATTTTTCGTATAGTTACTGCTGCTGATATGCATTCGCCTTTGAAATGTTCTCAATTTTTCAAATTCTCAATTCACAATTAAGGAATAGGCGACTACTTCAAGGTTAATAAATCGAAGTGGCAACAGTAGAGATAGATTCCCTGTTCAAAGCACTATTTCTTAGCGTAACAGAATATCTTTTCTTAAGAATTTTACGACGTGCCCGAGATAGTAAACAGCTGATTCTTGTCGTTTTTTTTTTCTCATCGCTCCGAGATAGGCTTGGCAGGTAAGATTGTACCACAAGACTTGCTTTAGTATTTTTTGTTATACAGGTAATACACAGTCTAAACTGTTGAAGATAGAAACATGAAAATTGGAATACTCAGTCGTTGTAAGGTTAAAGTAATTTCAAGTCTTGATATTTACGGGGTGTAGAGTGGTGAGTGTTAATTTATTTAAACAGTTGACAATAACAGAGTTGTTATTGTCAACTGTTTAAATAAATTAAAACTATGTTAATTATATATATATAATTAGCTCTCCCACTACTGAGTATAGACCTTCTTTCGATCCTTTGATTCCCTAGTACCTAGGTATGTGCAAGTATTCTATTTTGTGTACAGGTCGAAACTGGTTAGTTTTCAAGTTTCTAGTACTACAAGTATAAATTTATATAGACCTCTTCTCTCAGCTATACGCCATGTATTCCTGGTATGCTCGAGTCTCAACCAAATCAAAAACGTTGTTATTGTTTTTACTTTTATTTTTTAGACGATGTCACTGGCTGGTTTTCAAAAAGTTTTGTTTCTGAATTCGAATTTAAGATTCAAAAATTCAACTTAAAGTACTTACATGGAGCTAAAATCGATATT
This sequence comes from Mythimna pallens, assembly GCA_961205895.1. Taxonomy (NCBI): domain Eukaryota; kingdom Metazoa; phylum Arthropoda; class Insecta; order Lepidoptera; family Noctuidae; genus Mythimna; species Mythimna pallens. Next base: position 22,515,897 of record OY540842.1, on the reverse strand, counting down.
CGAATTGATGACGGTGAATGCAAACTATTTGGAATTATTATATGAAGTACCTATAGGTACCAACCCATGACGAGTAAAGGACTTCCGTATGTGTCATGCACCCCTGGTATGTGTCATGTATTTAGACTCAACCTAGTCAAAAACATGGTATTTTATTGAAAATTCTCATGTCTTCTTTTTTGTGGACTGGCTAGTTTTCAAACATACCACAGTTAGGTCAATTATTTCGCACAGTCGCACTTGGATGAACTTCACGCTTCATCGTTCGGGTGCTGGGCAGGTACCCGAAATCACTATACCTCGGACATACGTTGTAAAACATTCAACAGAGGGCATGAAAACGAAAAAAATGGTTCACTGTCAAAGACTAGGTAAGTGAGTGTTCTGTTACTCTTTTGATAAGGATTTTGTATTTAAAGATCTATACTGCGCATACGTGTGCCACACATGCCGATCTGGGCGCGTCGGCCTCCATACATTTTATATGGAAACTAGACTTGTAGAGCTACACTTGATCCACGCCACGCGACGTCGTTCTACGTACAAATCAGGCGTGTTACACGTGTGTGTCAGTCTAATGTAGCTCCAGCTGATATCAACGTGTGAATACACAATCGTTGCGATTATTTTATTATATACTAGCTGACTGAATAAATGGAGGGTGGGGTTAGGAAGGTAAAAAAAAAAACCTACTTATACTCGGACCTTCCAAATAGACACAAAAAAAAAACATAAAAATCAGTAAAGCCGTTTTGGAGTAGTTACAGTGGAGCGTGTAAAACTAATCAGGTCTTCCAAATTTTCTAAACTCGTCTCGATTAGGTTGATAGATAAACTTTTTGACGAAAAATGGTAGATAGGAAAAAAGACTTACAATAAGTCCCTATCCCATAAAAAACAAAAAAAAAAAAAAAACAAAAAAAAAATTGGGTGTGTAAAATATCTATACATAATTTTGAATAGAATAGAATCATTTATTTCGGAGTATATGGAACATGAAGATCTTAATATTAGACAGCATCATATAAACCTTCACCAATGTAGTAATACTAAGTGAGTAGCTAATTATTATTAATAATTATACTTAGATGAACTAAGTATAATTATGCAAATTCAACATTAATTAAAAAAAGATGCGGTTTTTAAATGAACATGTGTTACTTTATGGACCACGGTATTTTTTATGCTGTAAATTACATAATTAAGAATGAGATGTTTTCAATAATTATTATTTTATGTAATGTCAAAATGCAAATAAATAGAAATTTGACAATATTATAATAATATCAAGAGGTGAAGTTTTTTAGTATTTTCTTGAAAACACGCTGACTCTCGCTCACTATGATTGCAAACTACCAACCCAGATCTAACAATTTTACATAAATGCATCGCCCTATTTAATGTCCCATCTGCACCCTACTCGGTTACTCTATGCCCTCACCAGCGGATGCACAAAAGCGGGCCCGTCAAACTGGTTCCCACTTTTTTTGCCCCTACGGCCTCGGAGCCACGCACACAGACACGTTGTTGTGTGCGTGACACGTACATGTGTGCGTGATCAGCTGACGAACAGCTGTAGTGTGATCAATCGGTTTGGACGTAATGCCGGTATGCGAGGAAATGCTGAGGTATGCCCAAGGGAACGGAAGGATTGATGGAATTTGGGATGTCTAATTGATGTTGTGGTCTTTTTGGTAAGTGGGTGTATGGAATGTTAGGTTTGTCGGGTTTTATGAAGAGAAAAGCAAAAGGTAAAGATACATCTTGTTGTAGATAATTATAACATAAGTATAAGGTAACTTTATGTAGGTCATTTATGTTTCTGAAAAATGTTTTAAGAAAGTGCCAATACAGAGTACCTATGTAGAAATATCTCGTGAAACTTGAGCATTGAACCCTTTTATTTAGTGAATAACTAACTAAATCTAGTTTAAAACTAGTGACAATACAACAAAAGTCATTTTTAATGGTCCCCTAGTTAATTCTCTTGATGCAAGTCCAAATTTTTATTTTCACACCAATATTTTATATTAGGCAGTTAGGCACAATAACTGCCAAGTTATTACCCTTATTATAAAGGCTAACAGAATTGCCACCATCAAGTCGTAATAATTTACAATTTTACGACTAACGAATGAACAGTTTAGGAGTTCGTTCCTGTAACCAGGTATGGGGTACCAGGCATGTATAAATTGCCAGGTGTTTGCTGCATTTGGAACTCAACATGCAGTGGAGGTATGACGTCACAGCTAGAATAATTGAACAATGACACTTTTGGCATAATTCAAGTATACTAAGCGAATTTGTAATCAAATGAAATGAATGATTAAACTGGAAGTATCTTTAAAATATTTAATTCTCTTGTTGATATATTCCATTCTATTCTTAAGTGATATATGTATTATGTCGTGACCACATCGTTTAAACGTTAACATTTGATGATAAAGGTCAATCCTCGTTTGGCCATATCATTGATGTAGGATTTCAATGATAATAAATGGTCTAAAGAAAGTAGGCTAAATGAAGAATAAAATATCATCAAACTTTAACGTTTAAAACGATCTGGCCAGTTTTACTTGGCCATTTCATGAAGTGATAAATTTTTAAGATCTGGCCACAACATATAAAAGCCACAATTATTCCATTAATAATACTGGTAAAGAGTAGGTGCAAATTAGTAGGATTTAGGAGCATTGTTAGGGCTACACATCTAGGCAAGCCTGCTTGAAAATAAAAATTACTGACTGGCTAATATTTTAAGTTTGCTTTTGATATAGTTCGTGCTGGTAACAGAAAATAATAGCTTAACCCTGTATTCTTGGTGATTTTCGTAGCTTGATTCGATCAAATTGACAAATTTACATAGGTTTTTGCATTAATGACTGGTTTTTTCAGTTATCATAGCGAATGAGCCCGCTGTAGTGGAGAAAGTTTTCCAAAGGGACCTAGAATATAAGTGTCTTACTTAGATGTTGAATAATTAATTCACTTACAGAAACTCACTTAAAAAAAAATTAAACAGGTACTCTGTTGAATATATCCCTTTAACAAATAAAACCACTTAAATTCTAAGTTTATTTATTTTCAAACAAAAATACCTTCCTTATCTTTACGATAGATGGCGCTGCTTTACGTACATTTTATTTACGAAAGTTAACTAATTTCACTTTCAAGTTAACAGATTAGTTTAGAGACTAAGTAATAGTTAGTTATTTACTACAGGGTATAAGTTTATTGTTAAAAACGCAAAAGTTATCAATTTAATTGACTTAAACAAGCTGGGTAGCAGGTGATAGTTTCTATAAATGCCTGGACACAGCGAAAGGTGAAAAGAATTCATACTTATAAAATATGGCATGTAACTGAATAGCATGCATTAATACTCGCTTAATTTTATTACTTTGAAAAACAGTGTCGTAAGTTTTATAAAGTAAAAAAAAGATTAAAACTTCAAGGTTTAAAGGGCTAAGTTTTTAGTTTAAGTTATGATTATAAGGGTATTACAAGCATTTACTTGTACTGTATTTACAGATGTTTCTGAGCTTTTAGAGAAGTTTACTTTTGGGTGGTCAGTAATGAATCGGCAATAGGTAAAATGCTAGGAAGATTAGGACTGATATTACCTATATAGTCCTACATGTAATATCTACCTTCGGCTTTTCTTTAACATTTATAATAGGTTACTAACAAAATAGCCGTCTAGATGTTATTTAGGTCGGCAGTTTAGTCAAAAAATTGAGGCTTATATTGTATTTTTTTTAATCTTTTTTTCAGACCCATGTCCAAAGTGATTGAGTGTCGTTTAATATTAAGTTAACCAAAAATTCAGTGTGAAAATGTCGCTACTTTTTTTTCGCACGTTACCAGGTTGACAGCAAAACGAAAAAGAATTCTTAACCAAGGCCCCGAGATTGCCGTTTCTCTCACTAGATGGTGTTGAAATCAACATTTTTTGTTTTTTTTTTTTATTATTCTTTTAGTGTATATGGAGCATTATAAAGTCAAGGAAATGGTATTTGCTAAAGTTAGGCATTCTACTTGTATTTTATTGAACGATAGTTAGAGCCGGATGTTGGTTTAAGAATATTTGGCGAATTAGGTGAATATTGAGTTTAAAATTTGATTAATTTAGTATACTCCTCAATGCTGAGGGTCGTGACATACCCCCTGGTTCATCATTCTTTTCATTCTTTTATTCGAACGATATTCTTCCATCTGTTTCTGTTTCTGGCGGTGTGAAGGGCATTTGTATAGCGAAGAGTGAAGAGCGGTGCGGATTTGGTCGATATGTTAGTCAGACTAACGTATTGGGCTGTGTCCACGAGGCCTTTTCCCATCCACAAAAAATAATTAAATAATGTGTTGTAATCGTTAAATAAATGTCAAAAAAATCAAAACCTAAAAGGAGATAGCTACCAGAAACATCGTCATGTTCTAGTCTCATTTTCAACTAGCTTGGGGTCTACTTTCTGTCTAACCGGATGAATATCCGTGTTTTTCATAGAACGACTAACCATCAGATCTCCACAACCCAAGATATTGGCCAACACGACGCTGTTTGGATAGACCGACGGTCATTCTTTTTGGCTCTGACTACCTGTAACGACTGTCAAAGATCTGCGAATGACAACCGGGACCAAAGCTTCAAAGGAAGTTCAACCTTCACAGTCTTGACCATAGACGCCAAGATGCTTGTCTATCGTTTTTCTACCAGTTACATTTCGGGGAGTGTGCGTCGCCTAATTCCTTCAGGCCCGTTCTATCATCAGACCACTAGGCGTACGGCGATGTGCCACCGGTAAAAGGTGGACATCCCAAAACACATTTATTAAGCGTACAGCTAAAGATTGGAATCCTCTCTTGGAATTCCTTGCCGGAATCTGTGTTTCCTGATAGCTACAACTTGGGGATCTTTAAGTCAAGAGTGAATAAGTTACATCTAGGCTAGTATGACCCATCAGGTGAGATAATGGTCAAGTGCGAGCCTATCAACAATAAAACAAAAGCAACAGATTAGATACCAGGGCTGCAGTAATTAAAAGAGACTATCTAGGAAATTCATCACCAAAGTACATATTTGAGCAAAGTACACGATAAACATCAATTTATCTCAGGGTATGTTTGTTAATATTACAAACATTAATTTATCAAGCTTTTACCACTAGAACCTCGGAGAGCTTTGATAGCGAAAGCTTAGTATTCTGTGGTGGCCAGCCGGTTAAATACACTAAACTATAAGTTAGTTCAACTAACTCCATCTAACTGGAGCGTACCTACGTTTAAATTTAGTAGTTTAGCATTTCAGGTAATGTTACCCAATTATTATTACAAGTTGTTAGTTTTGTTTCATTATAACTTTTGGACCCTTTTATATGACTGTGTTTCGGAAATCATTAAATAACATATCCTGTTCTGGCTTGTTTTTGAGGAGGGAAATCTTCCAATTACAGCTCCCACTCTAGGGTGGAGTGAGAGGGCGTGTCGGACTTTTACTGAATAAAATAATACCGTTTAGCCTTCAGTTGTCCTACACATTCTAGGGCTACAAGTTTATTTTCCAGAAATTCCCCATGGCCCTTGAATGTACCGGCCCTGCGGGGCCCCTACGATTTTACTGACATTTCTTTGAGACGCGCGTCGAACACTATGCGCTGTCTCTGTTGAATTAATCGGGCTCAGTCCTTTGAGTTCTTTTTTTAATTTTTTTTTTTTTTGGACAATGATTGACAGTTAACAGCTGATTGTGTCACTGTTTTATCTACTACGTCCTATAACTAATAGTAGAAGGTGACCCAGAGAAAAGACCACGTAGCTAAAATAATAAGAGCCGCGTAGGTTGACCTTCAAGGTAAAAGCAAAGCTTGTTGAGATCGGTTTGTGAATGGATGATAATCTGAAATTATCCAGATTCTGCCGTGCCTCAAAAAGCATGTTAAGCCGTTCATCTCGCCTGTCATCTATAGATCTTTGACAGCCGTTACGCATTATCAGAAGCCGGTTAAACATAGTAGGAAAAAGTCTAAACTGATGGACTGATGCTAACCCAAAAATCACAATAAAAAGGCCAGGATGATGAAACAAGAAATCTAAGTTTTGTATTTCAAAAATTTTGTTACATTAATAAAACACATGATATTTGAACAATTTACTTTTATCCAATATTTGCCTAGCTACGGGTTTATTAACCAAGTAATCTAGGAATTAAAAGCGTTCATTTTAAGAGCAACCAGGAAATCATATTACATGACCTGTAGATTAACGATAGGTACTTATGAACATAATCGTTCTGCAATATCTTTCATTCATTTCCTCACTAGAAGAAGATACGATTACTGGCAACTGTTGCAAGCTTCTGCATTCCTAGTACTCCTTTTGAACATAGTTCGAAATGACTGAACGTCACACATCACTCAGGTCACAATTTAAAAATCGAATGCATTCGTGCACCTTGCCTCCCGGCGAGTTTTACAAAAAAGGAACGTTTTGACGGCGCACAAATAAAAGTTCTGCATCTCTTTCTGACACATTGCAACTGTCCATATCATATGTTTGGGCGGTCTCTGTCACTCCACCCCATATCTCTTGTACTTTTTTCGAAACCCTCTCATTACTATACGGCTACACACACTACAGGCTGAGTTGAGATGTGTAAACACAGGCTGTTTGTTTATTTGTGTTGTGTTGGTGTGCATGTGTGGGTAGTCAGCTGTGTAAATCCTTGAAGCAACACGTGTCTTACGTGTGTGCGTTTTGTTTAGGTGTCGAAGTGTACAGGATGGAAGATGTAATTTTAGATGATTTTTCATAAGATCTTTGAGCTTTTGAAGTTTGGGAATTTAAAAGCATTTGTTTGCGGTTATCCTAATAATAATCTTGTTGTTCCTTTTACGGAAACTCAGTGTGAGAGATGTACGTAAAATGATCGTAACAAAAACGGTCTTAAATTCAGGGGAACATATACTAATTCAATGGTCAAAATTTCGATGTACTTATACAACTTTATGTTCCACCATTTTGTTTCGAAGTCAATTTTGTACTGTTTTTTTAAGAGAGTTGCAGTTTTTTTTAGATAATTTTAAAGACCATAGTCAATGTACTTATTCATTTCGTGAATTGGAAAACGACAAACTTTTAACCAACATTTTCTTTATGAAGCAATTGTTTCCCAAACTCACGAGAATGGTCGAATCCTGAGTTTTTCTGTGGAGTTACGTAAAGGGACGTGACATGGTCAATCTTCGATATTAAAACCGGAATATTTATCACTTTGATAGAAGAATGAATGTCATGACAAAAGCTAGAGCATTTCATCATCGCCTTGTACCATGTTATTTGAGGTTGGAGTAACATGTTTTTTCTTCCATTTTGCCCTGTCAACCATCACTCTATCATTGACTCTCTTTTCTTTTATATCTCTCCTTGCACAACCCATGTATTTTTCTTTGGTTTCTCTCTCCATCCATATAAAAAAACTAGCGTATTTATAACCAGCATACAAAAGAAGATTTCGTAGAATAATGTTGATAGCCAACCTGATTAATATATCTAAAATCTCTGAATCATATTTACAATTAATTAAAAAGATCTCAATTTTGAATTGTATACCTACATACGATTTAGCCATCCTGAAGATATTTTATCTAAGTAAACACTTTTATGGATTATTACATATTAAAACTGTACTAAAATGAAAGCAATTTTCATCGCTATACCCACTCTTGTACCAGGATAACATAAATTCAATACAACTGTAATTATAATTGGATCCTTTTGATGTCTCACGTAATTGACATTTCATTGACACGTCTTTTTATTAAAACTTCGCGTGACATGATTATTGACTGTACTCATCGAATTATTATTTTCAAAGAAAATAATTGACTGTTCAAATTATTAACTTAACATTTAGATTGTAAGCTTAGTAGTTTTTAGTCGAGAGCCAATTACTCTTTATCAATTATCATAACTAGTGTGTAAACGTTCACTGGTTAACTTGAGCATTGTTATAAATGGTTACTTTAGTATCCGTCCATCATGGTATCATGCTTTCTGTGCTATTTACGATTAAGCATTTATGAAGCTCACCTTGGTTTTGGGAAGGAGTGCATTTTTACCATCTTATCAATCTGGACCTACTAGTATTTGCAATCATTTCGTAAAAATCAAGAATACCTACGTATAATATGTCCAGGGCTGAGGAATTATTAGAATGAGTTTCTGCTGCCCTGGTACGCAAAAGACAATTATTGTAGGTCGGAACACGAAAGGGTAGTCAGTAAAAGTCCTCAAAATCCCCAGCCTAAAACGCAAAACTGTTAATAATTTAGAGCCTAAATAATTTCGTAAAATAGTTATTAATTTAAAGCCTACAAAGTTTCGTAAAATAGCTACAAATTTAAAGCCTGAATAATTTCGGATAAAACTAAAACGACTAGAAGTATGTTTATTAAAATATGTATATATCAAATAAAAACCGTGTTTTATCTATACGTCTGTAATTTCAAGAATTTCGATTAAGATAAGCATTTTATGAATTAAGTAGAAGTAGGTGCAAAACGTTTATTGTCGAGACGTAAAATTCTATAATAATAATAATATAACATATTCCCCAACTATCACACAACGCCGTCTACTAAGCAGAGCTTGTGTTATGAGTACTAGACAACTGATAAACATATTTACATATTTCTAAATACATACATATTATAGATAAATTACAATAATCTATTCTATTATTTTACACTACAATATTTCAACAGAACTTTTATGGAATGCTTTACTACGTCAACATTTTGTCTTCGCTTTACTAATACTGAGCACGTTACGTTAATAATATATCATAATAGCTTTTACAATTTATAAAATATAGAAATCGACTAAAATCAAAACCCAACACAATAAAAATACCACACTCTCCACCATACCTTGTAACAATTACCATCAAATTACTTACTTATCTACATCGGCATATTTCTAGAGAATTCTAAAAAAAAGCTACCACAAGATGTCCTTGAAGTCATATGGGCTGCGCGGGCGCAACAGCTGATGTTACCTGACACTGACGGCACTCACACTGACTCAATCCACCCACACAGTCCTAGGGTAGGAAGGGTATGGTATATGTGTGTGATGTTCTACCAGATAATTTTTGAAGAGTTTAAGTAATACAAGTAGGTAGGCATTGCAGAAGGTTCAGTATCATCTTCTGCTGTAATGAAAGCGAGGTGTACGTGTAGCCATGTCGTGGTGAAAAGGACGTGTAATCAGTCTGCAGTGTGTGTGTGCAGTAAAAATGTCAAGCTTGCGAGCGAAAAAGAGGGCTATACACTCTATATAGCTCCATCCCTTTAACAGTTCAGTTTAGGTAGTCAAATGAATCGCATTAAGAACTCATGGTAGGGCATCTGTATGTACAAAGCACCGTCCTTGTTTTAGGTTAGGGATCAAAGTATGAAATTGCTGTTTTTTAAAACGGGTTGCTTTGAAATTACAGAAAATACAAAACACACAAAGAAACGAATAAATACCTAATTTTGAAAAAGAATAACGTACCTTTAATATAAAGTTTATTTGAACTTATAATTCCAAGGCAATCCAAAGATATAACACTTCAAAGCAACTCGTTTTAAAAAACGGCAATTTCATACTTTAACCCCTAAGTTTCTATTAGTGCCTGTAATTTCGTTAATGGACAGAGATATGATGATGTGTCTGCAAATTATTTTCGAGTATAATGCGATAAAACTATCGCATTATACTCGGAAATATCAAGTTGTAGATTAACCTTAAAATGGTTAGCACGTTGCCTTCATGCTACGGGAACTACACGACGGTAAACGGCACATAGCTAACATTTAGATTACTATTGATTTAATATCAACACTAATAAGAAGACATTTAAAAACGATAACTTAATATCAGCACTAAGAACGAGACCTTTAAATTCGATTTTTCACAATTTGTTTGAAGTGGTATTTCTTTGTTAATAATTTAAGTGTGTAAGGGCCAGATCGCTGCGTGTGTGCGTGAGAAACTTTAACAGATATGTTTGAAGAATAGTTTAATAGTATTCGGATGTGCTCTAGGAGCTTAGTAAAGTCGTATTAGTTTGAGAGACATCAGGGTTGATCATTAGGCCAATATTGCTTGTTGAAGTTCAAAAAAAATTTTAATAGATTAGAAATATAAGACTCAAATTCATTTTTTGGAGAATAATGTTTCATCTTCATCATCATCATCATTTCAGCCGAAAGACGCCCACTGTTGGACATAGGCCTCCCTGAAATGTCGCCATAACGACCGGTTCTTTGCGTCTCGCATGTGAGGGTAACGGTAATCCGATTTATAATGTTTAATTTACACAATTTGATCATGTGATTTAACTCAAAGGGTATCCTTTGAGTTAAATCACATAATAATTATTATTACTTGCATAATATTTATTACTTACTAGTAGATACGGCGAATTTCGTAACGCCTTATAGTTTATGAATGTTGTTGTTGTCTTTTAGCTGAACTGTTAAAAGATAAAGCGGTTTACTGGTTTTTTCTCACTGTTTAACCCTTTCCTGAACTATCACGAATATTTCAAGGCCAAAATTAGCTAAATTGGTCCAGCTGATCTCGAGTTTTAGCGAAATTAATGAACAGCTATTCATTTATATATATAGATTATTATTGGATGTATCTTGATAATATTTTCTTTAGATCTTCCTTAAAAATTTAAATTAAGTTTAACACTCTTTAATTTTCAAAATATGCCAAGTCTTAACGATTTGTGTCCTGTCACAAACAGAACACATTTACACTAACAGTATACAATTGAACATAATTGACACAACATTTTTTCTCATCACAAAAAGTGTCAATACCATAAACTTTCTATTGAAGCCAATAACGAGGATCTACGAAATGATTGCTTCAGATTAATCACCCAATAGGGACCCACGGACTACAAGAAACAGTGATCAGTCAAAATGTTATTACAATAAGCCAACTGCGGAATGACGAGACGTTTTCGTCAGTGAACTTAAATATTTTGTCAAAAATTCTACATTGAAGAATAAAGAAATTTATTTCTACAATTGGTATATATTTATACAAAATATAATGTCAGCTGCTGGTTCATTTGTTAAAGTCAAGTTAGTAAAAGGGTTGAAGTCAACTGTTCCATTTTACACGTCATTTGTTTCTGTTCAAGTGGGGTAGAAATTTAAACGTTCTATAGCAATTAATCTAGCATGGACTACTCTCATAATTCTTCATCATCGAAGCACTTATATATTGACATATTGCTCTTAAGTATCTCTCTTTCCATTTCATTCTCTTTCACACTTAAAGCTTATTCAGCTTTAGCTAGTATAAAGCATAGAGTAATCAGCCTTTTAATGTTCCCACTGCTGGGGGTCATGCCTCCTCTCTAGGAGCGGGAATGGGCCGTAATCTACCACGTGGGCCTAGTGCGGGTTGATGGTTATCACATGTCTTCGAATTTTGGTTCTAGGACATGTTGTTTTCCTTCACCGTTTTGAGAGCAGTGGTGATGAAATTATAATTACACAAAGTAATGCGCCTGGCTGGGTTTGAACCCGTGAACTACAACTCATAAGTAGGGGCTGTTACTACTCGGTCAGCATTGCTCCAGCTTTAGCTAAGTCTTACTAATTTATTTCTATCTTTGCTACATATGCAACATCCATAGATATGTATTATTACTTCTTTGATTAGGTTTACTTTGTCAAACAATATTCAAATATTTTATCTTTATCTAGCACAATATCCCTTTAATCACCCGTTCGCGTCCTATTCGCTAGAGTCGCCTTTTTGCGACTGGGCACTCCATCTCGTGTAGCTCTTCAATCCCCATAGGTGACAAAAGAGCTGCAAAATGGAGTATTTCTTCGTGAATATGCGACCCTGGTGGAATATACGCGAAGGTGTTTGTCGTATATATCCGACGAAGTTAAAGGGATATAGCACCGATATCATTAGATTATGTGTATCATCGTTATCCTATCCCATTCCCAAGAGGATCGGCTTCCAGTTCCAGTATAACCGCATGTGTTTCAAAGCGATCACCATCTGACTTCCGCAACACAACGAGCTATATCGGTATATTGGCAACACTGTAAAAAATGCAGTGAATTTAAAACATTGTGTGTTGCCACGTATGTGACTATGTAGGTTCCTGTTGCGTTGGAGATGCTAACTTTATATTTTTAGACCTATACCGTACTTCGTAATGCTAATTAAGATTCAAACACTGTGACTTATATAGATTTGCATCAGTTACTCTATCAAGTGCCTTCATAATTATAATCTATACTAATATTATAAAACTGAAGAAACGACAAGAAATATGTAACCAAGATTTATGTAACTCATATTATGATTTAAAAGAGTGTCCATGGAGTTTCTTGCACGTTTATCTCCATAGAGATCTACACTTTGGAACGTGCAATTTAGCTTCACTTTTTTTTGACTGACTGACATTTTGACAATTCAAAAGTGCCTGTAATTGGTCTATTTGAAATAAACGTTTCTGATTTCTGAAGATTTAGTTCAAAAGCGTTAATTTAAAAAATCATAGTTTTGGATAGCCCCTTTATCCAGGAAGATTATAGGGCACAAAATAACATCACACTGCGGCCCTCGAGAGTGGAGCAGTAGACCAAAGATGTAGATAAAACCACGAAGGACAGCCAGTATACATAATTATATACCTATAATAGAAAAAATGGTTCCTGCTATAGCCCCAAAAGACGGGTAATCTGATCAGCTGACGGACCTCAATTTCTGAATACAATGTTCGTAGAATCCAGTACATATAATGCACCATGAATAATGCAGCATAACGTGTAAAAGAAACTTTAAGATGTATTGCAAAAAAAGCTCAAGCAGTTTATGAAGAAACTTGCAACATAAATCAGATGAGACAGGTAGTTTTTTTTTCTACGGTAAAACGATTGAAAAACTTTGTAATGCATTGTGGACTTTAAAGTCAGGGAATATGGGCGATTAGTTATGAGTCGATATGGAATTACATTGTCATTATTACAGGATGGACAGAACCCTTTAGAACAGATTTGGAACAGACTATTATTACTAGTTCCACGCGCGCCTCAGGGTGATGTCAGCAAATCGTTGGGGCCCAGCAGGGTCGAAGCCTACTAGGGCCACGGGTAGTGTGAAAGCGAAGCCCGGGGCCCCGGGATGAAGGCAAAGAGGGAACAGGAGTGGGTTTTTAGTCAGTAAAAGTCTGACACTATCTCTCGCTCCACCCAAGAGCGAGATTTGTCATTAGATGATTTTCCCACCTTAAAAAAAAAAAAAAAAAAAAAAAAAAAAAAAAAAAAAAAAAAAAAAAACCTAGTATACTAACATCCGCAAGCGATTTCGCCCATGAAAGTAAAAAATTATCTCTAGGAATATAAATTATCCTATGAACTATTCCAGGATATACATGTATCTAATATTTGCCTGCCCGAGTTCCAAAATTTATCAAAATCCGTTTCTTTGTTTAACGTGAAGAAGTAACAAACATACAAACTTTTGCTTTTATAATATTAGTAATAATATTAGGTTTACATAAACTGTAATAATATTGGATGGCAAAATCTCATTTTACCACTCAAAACTTCCATTAAACTAACTTCAAAACACTATCTAAAATCTAAATCCATCTAGTGAATTTCAAGAGAAATCCTAACATGGACATGGTCATAGTATAGACACGAAAGATAGACATATGTGTGTATACGCAGAAAAGCCGTGAATTTCTTTTTATGAAATAAATATTCGAGAACAGAAACACGACGGCGTGCAGACAATTTGCGATGCTCGATCGACGTACTACAAAACTGCCTCTAACGCTTCTCTCGTAATTACAACAGGGAATACTACTCCCCTTAATGTAAAAACAGTATGAATATAATACAATTTAGCTAAACACATAAGCAGTCTTTCATCGCCCGTTTCCAGCAATATTATCCCCGTAATAGACGTGACAGTTTCCAAATGCGCACACAAATTTATCTGCACCATATTCCCTTTGCAGCTACTCTAAACAGCTGATGTTTAATCATAAACAATATTTACTACCTCACTGAAACTTCAGCTCTATTCATAAAAGTTTAGGGTCGGGATTCTCTTACGCGGTCGCAAACGACCCAGCAACGTTTATTTTTTGCTCTCTCACGTGTGAGTTGTTTGAATGTGTGCGTTCGCCCTTCGCTTTTTTCTATTTTCTGGCCTTACCAGTCCTCTAAGAAAGGGTGGGCATACAAATACTACAACGCATTACTTGCATAAGTTAGATGTATTGTTTTGATTTGTACGTTTTGTACTTTTTTGGACAATCCATCTTGGATTTTATTATGGTTCTATTGTGGGCCTGGTTTTGAGTCTGGTATTGTAATCCCCCGTCTCTTATAATTGACCAGGTATGTGTGTAGGTAGACGATTAGGGTAAATCTGAGGTAGGATTGAAAAATAAAGAAACTGGAACCAGTTTAGATCACTCTCTTGTTACTTTGATTCCGAACATACAAAGATCAGAATTACTCACTGAAATTGTGCAGCAGGTAAGTGTGACGAATACCACATTTGGTGAATTGTACTGCCCAGAATTTTAAAAGACAGTAAGTAGAATAAGCATGCTGTCTATATTTTCTAATACATATATAAAAAAACTCGTGTTATATTGTTTGTTAACCAACTCCTCCGAAACGGCTCAAAAACAAAAAAAAAACAAAAATCGGTCAATTTTTGTTTTTTTTTGTTGCATATTTACTAAGTCTGAGAATAGGTCGTCTTTTTCCCCGGTGATAAAATCATTTTATGACATCCCCCGCTCAACAAAACAAAAAAAAAGAATAATAAAGAAGCAGGAACCAGTTTAGAATAATCTCTTGTCACTTTGACTTCAAACATACTAAGATCAGAATTAGTCACTGAAATTGTGCAGCAGCAGGTAAATGTGACGAATACCACATTTGATGGGTTATACTGCCCAGAATTGTGAATGACAACAAATTGATTAATTGATGGTAGCAGATTATGCATTCTGTCTATATTTTCTAATACATATATAAAAAAATCGTGTTATATTGTTTGTTAACCAACTCCTCCGAAACGGCTTGACCAATTTTAGTTTTTTTTTGTATACCTATTTAGTAAGTCTGAGAATAGGTTGTAAATAATTTTTCACTCCTCCAACCTACCCCCATCCCCCATGTTTTTTGATAATTTACATAAATAGTAAAACAACGTTTGCCGATCAGCTAGTATATACATTATAAACCTATGTAGCTATATCTAGACATAGTGCCTTTAGTAACTGCTTCATAACGCTAGGAATTGTATCATAACTTATTATTATTATAAACATAAGTTCTATTATATTTCATATAGAATCAACAACTATTATTTAAAAAAAAAACTTGTTTGCATTGGGGTTGAAAATTCAAAGCTTTTACTTAGAATACAATAGTAATACCAATCACAGTATCAACACTAAGGGTTCCTCCATCCTAAGGAAATAAAAATTCTAATTTATGTCCAAACTGACCTACTCCACAAGTCCACACCATTAATTCCTTTATAGAACTTGCCATTGTATTTCTCGTATAGGGATTATTATAGTGAACATTATACTATTGTGTTTGACCAAAGAGTATGGATCAGAGAGTGGCCAGTCCATTTGCATAAGTTGGTAACGGGTACAATCGCGGCGTGGTGTACTGGAGACTGTCGTGAATAATGGCGTATAGTGTGAGGCAAGTACTAAAGGGCTATTGTTTAGTTTTGCTCTGTTATTTGGGAGGGAGCAGCGGCCACGTGTTTTGTAAGGACGGTAGTGTTTGCGGCGAATGGACAGGGATTGTTCGTTGAGATACCTGCTCAGGAATAAAGTTTCTGTAAACGCCTATAGTCCTGCAGTCACTTTAACTAAAACAATTTGAGTGAGATGTGTAACACGTTTAACTTTGATTTTAAGTGGTTTGTGTTTATGTATTTGAATTAACTAATTTGTGAATAACTGGTTAGTGAAGAAAAAGTTCTGGACTTTTGCATCAGACATCACACTAATACATATTATAAAAGTGTGCATGCAGCTTAAAACTGAATAACATATTCGCTATAACTTAAATTAGGGGGAATTTCTAATTCCATACAAAGATCGCCGCTGTCAGAAGCTTTCTGATCTGACATCGTGCACTAGCTTCTGACGTTTTATAAGTGCCCATTTAGGCCTATGTGAAATAAAAATTTTTGACTTTGACTTTGACTTGATAGAAATTACGCAAAAAAAGGGCGCTTTGGGGTTTCTTCAAATTTAAAATGTTTTTTAACTTCCACAAAATTAAGCAGATTTCGGTAGCTCCCATTCTCCGACTTGGAGAAATACAATTATATTCTCCACCGCGAACGTTACAAACTGCTCGCGTAAAACATTCAGCCCTTTATACCACGTGCAGCCATCACGTGTTAAATACGAGCCGTGGCCATAAAACAACCGAACTGGTGGGCAAAGTCGGACAAATAACATTACTCCGGTAATACAACACCTACAAACAAATGATTTTGGATTTTGATTATGAAACGCGTTAAGAAGTTTAAATGAAAACCTACAATATGGTTGGTTTCTTTTTGTTACTTTAAAACATGTTAGGTGTTGAAGAATTTGTTGTAACGGGTTCCGTATTTGGCCAATTTTAATAAAATATTTATTTATTTGACTAACATATATCAAGAAAGGCCAATTGGCAAAATCGACAACCCAGGATAGATTGACCTGACGCAAAATTGTGTGGAGATTAGACCCCAGATGTAAGTTGATGAAAAGAGTAACCATATAGTTTCTTGCACATTGTTCTCCATTGAGATCTTCGGTTTGGAATGTGTAATTACCATATTTTTTTTGACTGACGGACTTTTTGACATTTCAAAAAATTCCGTAAATGGTTTATTTGAAATCTTTGAAAATGGGAGCTAGGTCGGACAAAAAAAGACGAAGATACATTTCACTAACATTGCTTATTGCAGTCAACTAGCCAATGCTATATTTTTTATTCGAAAATCATAACTGGAATCTTCGAACAGCATAAATGTCGTGTTAAAAAATCCCTGAAAAAGTCTATTGCGGAAATAATAATTGAAGAAACGATGGTTAGGAAAAGCAAAAGGTTACTTTCTTGAACTACGGAACCTTAAAAAAGGAATTAAGAGTTTCACAACCTAGTTAATTCTTTCGGATGACAGACAAGATTGTTATCAAGTTGACTTGACCACAGTTTTGATGAAGCGAAAGAATATTCTGCGGGTCACGGTCGTAAAAAATTTGGAAATGAGAAAAAAGTTTTTGGTGATTCTAGCGTGTATTTGTTTAACTTATGAAGTTAATACGCAAGGAACTACATGTCCATTTTAAGTACAGGGACCATGAAGTGTTAAAATGTCAAGCATGCGAACGAGAAAGAGTGATAGAGCTCTATATCTAGATATCTTTAGATCCTTGGCTACACACGAACCGAACTCCTGCTTAAATAGCTTTAAGATAAACATAATCTACATATATTCCACGTATACACATCATTCATAAACACTACACTACATACCAACATCTACATTAACATCACACATACATACTTTTTTTCTTTTTCTACTTCATTTTGTATTTTTTTTCTCTTGGATTTTATTTCATAAAACGACGCATGTAATTGGTTGAAGACACTGGCTCCTCACAGGCACTATGCCTAGCGCAGGAGTCAGGGCCTCACTATTTTGTAAAACGTTAATAATTAATAAATTAATCAATTCAAAAAAAAATCAATCAATTAATAAATTCTTTATTAATTGATTGATTGATTTTAACAGTTCAGCTTAGGTCGTCATATAGATAACGTTAAAAGCTTGTGGTAGGGCCTCAGGTCTTAATTTGAGCATTAATTTGAAAGATGAAAGCGAAAGTGATTATGGTTTGTCATAAAATTCAAGTGGGCAATTTATGTCATATTAGGTGCTTGAGTTTCCTTTGATCAATTTTAGATGTTTAGGTACAGTTTTGGTGAAGTAAAGGTGTTGAATTCTGAACACGATAATATTTAAGTGCAAACACTAAATGGGTGGAATGAATGGATTGTTTAATAACAGGAACTATGCTGTATGTAGAAGAACTTCAACTTCTACTCTTCATTAATGGCATTTGTAGAAAAGACACCACAATTTTGCCAATAACACGTGCAAACTGTTAATAGACCGTCAAACGCTGGAGAGTAATTAGCGGGAATTAACAGTAAAATAAATATATCTCTAACCTTAAATTATTTTTGTTATGACTGGCCTGTTGCTTTAGTAGTTAGTGGCCCTGACTGCTATGCCGGAGCTCGTGAGTTCGATTCCCATCCAGGACAAATGTTTATGTGATGAGCACGATCATTTGTTCTGTGTCTGGGTGTAATTTATCTATATATGTATGTATTTAGAAATATATAAGTATGTTTATCAGTTGTCTAGTACCCATAACACAAGCTCTGCTTAGCTTGGGACTAGACGGCGTTGTGTGATAGTTGTGGAATATTATATTATATTATATTAGAGTTCAAAATAAAAGAATTTCTTCGATATGTAGAAGAATTGAACAACTAAATAGTTCATGTCAAGGAAGTTGTTGTCTAACGGGAACATTTTACACTAGTAACATTCAAAAATACCTAACATCAAAAAGACAACCTGCACATAAAACAATATATTACAAAAACCTTTATAAAAACAGGTACAAGGAAATCCTCTCTTAAAAACTTCTAAGAAACGACCGAGAATTTCTTGGAACTACCTGCTAATACTCAAAAGTATTTTTATGTAACTATTTTGCTTATACCAAAATCAATTTGCAACTCTGAAAAAAATTGCTGACTCTTATCTTAAAGTAACAAAGTCGAATTTGAAGTAGATTTAAGTGTAAGGATGGTAAGTGAAATGGGGAAGGATAAAAAAATTAAGGGAAGAAATGAAACAAAAGTAGATATCATTGGGCTTGAGGGCGCCATAAATCAATAAGGAATCGAATAGCTATAGACACTTAAATATCGTTTTTTTGGAAGATGGATGCTCTCTTCTGCTGCAGGCAATTTTTGGTACAAATAATGTTTTTTTTTTCATATTCTAGAGCAGTGGTGGCCGAGTGGTAACTGCCCCGACTTACGAGTTGTAGGTCACGGGTTCAAACTTAGCCAGGCGCATTACTTTTTGTAATTTATTTCATTACCACTGCTCTCAAAACGGTGAAGGAAAACATCGTGAGGAAACCGGCATGTCCTAGAACCAAAAATTCAAAGACATGTGACATTCACCAATGCGCACTGGGCCCGCGTGGTGGATTACGGTCCATTCCCTCTCTTAGAGAGAAAGGAGGCATGAGTCCCTGCAGTGGGAACATTAAAAAGGCTAAATATGCTAAATATATATATTTACTTACTTAAATATCGTTTTGCTGGATGATTGATGGATGCTCTCTTCTGCTGCAAGCAATTTTGGTACAAATAATGTTTTTTTTTTATATTCTAGAGTAGAATGAAAAATGAATGCAATGAACATTAAGATTTGGAAACTTATCTTACATATTTTAAAAACAATATTGGTGAATTTGTTCTTTTTGAATCAATGAAACAGGAAAATGTTACTAAATCTTTAACAGGCTTAAAATATTCCATAGAACGTAGCAGACATTTTGGATTCTCAGAATTTTAAGAATTATCCACGAATTCTATAATAGAATTCTTACGGGAATTATAGCTGTTCTGTTTCTTGTGTAAACAATCTAAAACAAATGTTGGTTAAGTTATTATTTTCTTACTTGTAATATGATAAATGACGTCTATTTTGCTAATAGGTTACAAATAACACTTACAAGTAGTTTTTTTTCGGTAATTTAAATTAGATGAGACCGGTGTTTCCTAGAGTAGTGTTCCAAGAGCAGTGGTGGCCGAGTGGTAACGGCCGCGACTTACGAGCTGTAGGTCGCGGGTTCAAACCCAGCCAGGCGCATTACTTTGTGTAATTTATTTCATCACCACTGCTCTCGAAACGGTGAAGGAAAACATCGTGAGGAAACCGGCATGTCTTAGAACCAAAAATTCGAAGACATGTGACATCCACCAACCCGCACTGGGCCCGCGTGGTGGATTACGGCCCATCCCCTTTCCTAGAGAGGAGGCCTGAGTCCCAACAGTGGGAACATTATAAGGCCGACTATGCTATGCTATGCTATGGTGTTTCCTAACTGATTACTCTGAGAAGGAACGCCGAAGCAAAATCAGAGTTCAAAGTCTCTTTTAAAGTCCACGCAGTAAACATGTAATGGTCAAATCATATAAGATTAGTGTTTAACATAGTCTTTTGAGGATAAAATCACACAGATTTGAGTGAACCTGTCCAGTCAGTGCAAGCATTTGTTAGTATTCGTGGAAGGAGCTCACCAGATAATAAATATTTTGTTTGTAGGTAGCAAACGATGAGTGAATATGAGAATTATTATTAATTGAATATGATAATATTCAATTAATTAATATAATCAGAAGCCAGTAAAGAGGAAAGGAAGGAGCAAGAGGAGAAGCAAAGCTAGGCAAGGAGGAGGAGGTAAGTAACAGGACAGAATGGAAGAAAAAAACGTGGATAAGGGAGCTAGTAAAGCCTAAACCAAAATGAAGATGCAAAAATTTAATGAAGAAGCAAAGCTAGGCAAGGAGGAGGAGGTAAGTAACAGGACAGAATGGAAGAAAAAAACGTGGATAAGGGAGCTAGTAAAGCCTAAACCAAAATGAAGATGCAAAAACTTAATGAAGAATGGGGAAGTAAGAAATACAGGTACAAATTCTGTGAACAGCAGTTCCTTTGAAGTGGTTTGACTTCCGTTGACCATGATGTAGATGTCTGACACATCTGTTTCCACTTCAATGTATTCTTCAGAAAGTGGATGACTAGTTTTTTATTCTTCAAATTGGTGGTTCTTGCGGTTTTATGAGAAACTACTGCCATCTGGGCTGCTTACCTAAATGGTAGTTTATTCTTGATATTTTGGTTATAAAGGGATAAAATAGTTTGTTTATTTGTTGGCAAGCACTTGACCACTATCTCACTTGATGGTAAGCGATAATGTGGTCGACGATGGAGCTCACTTGCCACCACTTTTTTCCTTAAAATAGCTGATCCTCGCGATTTCATCAGTGATTTTGGTTACTACTCCGCTCCCATGAGTCATAACGTGATATTATATAGCCTATAGCCCTTCTCGATAAATAGGTTATCCTATATTAAAGGAATGTTTCAATTCGAACAATCAGTAGTTTCTGGGATTAGAGCGTTCAACAAACAAATAAACTCTGCAGCTTTAGAAATAGTAATAATAATATTACATAACTATCACACAACGCCATCTAGCCCCAAGCTAAGCAGAGCTTGTGTTATGAGTACTAGACAACTGATAAACATACGTATATATTTCTAAATACATACATAAATTATAGATAAATTACACCCAGACACAGGACATATGATCGTGCTCATTACACAAACATTTGTCCTGGGTGGGAATCGAACCCACGACCTCCGGCATACCAGGACCACTAACCACTAGACTAACAGGCCTGTCGAATAGTACCTAGTATAGATATGCTTGGTTTCTGTGGAAGTCAAAATACTCGAAAGGAAAATTTAGAGAAAAAAAAAAGATGATAACTAAACTGATACTGTTTACTGCATCTCAACGAAAAAACAGAGAAAAATCATTCCAAATAAACTTGCATCAGTTGCATCACATCACATAACATCACATCAAACAAAACAGAATTCTATTGAAGCCCGCTGCATTAAACACAACAAGTCAGACAACCAGATCTCGGAAACCAATAAAACTCATTGACTGCCAAAAATTCAGTCGAGTTTCAAACTTGGACCAAATCAGACGCTTCGTAGAGCCACTGAGAGCTCCAAACTTTTACGAATATTCAAAAAAGGTTTGCCAAATAAAATTTCATCTCACGAACTGAGAAAGTTGAGCCAACTTCTTCAACTAGTCTTCTATAAAGTGTTTGTAACATCTGTTGTATGGACAGCCGGACAATCTTACTTCTGCAGTCTCCACTAACTCTATTCCCTACTAATACAGTCGCATTTTCTTTGTTTGCAGAGATTATGATATGGTCCGGCTTGCGTTGGTTTTGTACTTCGGCTAGAAGCTTGTTCATAAAATAAAGGGGTATGTGTCTGAATGGGAATGAATAATTTTGGACGTTTAATCCTTTTATTAAAATGTTGGAATTATTTTAATGATCTGGGAATGAAATGAAACTATATGAGAATGTCAACGACTTTTTGTCACAAGAATAGAACGTCAGTCGAGTGTAAAGACGGTTTTAATGGCTTTGTTACCCGTGAATGTGATCCTTGTATTGAAAGTTAAACAGGAACTACTTATCAAAATAACGTGTACTCAGTGCTGCATTTAATGTAATCAGATGTGTGTAGATGGCGCCACATGTTCGCAACCAGAGCTGACAATATTCGATGATAGTGTTAAGAACTTAAGAGGGCTCTACCCGAGTCGTCTATCATCAACGTGAGCATGATTTAAAAGCTTAATGGTTCAACCAAAGCAATTCAATACAATTTTTGGTAAAGAGATAATGCGAAGGAGGAGAGATAACGCCGGAACGCTCTTTTGTTATTCGGTAATTCCGTCATTCACTCAAATATTACACAAAACTTAATTCAAGAAACACGTGCCTTTTAAAAACCTTAAAAGTTTTTGGTAAAATATTACGTCATTCATAGTCTCGATTAAATGTGCAAGGGCAATTCTATAGTTATATTTTCTTTACTTTTTTAATTTTAATTTATGAGTACATTGTGAAGGGCCAAAGTTCATTAAAATAGCAAAAATTTTCAGATGTCTTTACTCCCCCACCAACTGTGTTCCCACGTTGTCGTCGTGGTGGGGCTTGCGTGTCTCTGTGATCTTGAGGGCTATGCCGGTAGAGCTACTCATGCCGGAAGGCCTCAAGTGAGAGACCAGACCAAGAGGAACACACACAGGCGGAGTCCAGACGGACCGCCACGGAGGGTGCACTGTCCAGAAGCATCGGCACCAACAGCTGTTGGTGTTTTTGGATAGTGGTTTTGGGAGAGTGGGTTCGCCTCAGGTACGCGTCTGCTTATCAGACGTGACCATGATGGCGAACGTGTTATTGGGGACCCCACCCCATTGGAAAAAAAAAAAGGCAAAGCTGAGTTCAGCAACAACCATGAGCGCGGATAGTAAAGAAATGACTACCCCAGGAGGGTACCTGCATGCAGGAGAATCCCTCCTCGAGCAGAGCTCGGGCTGCCCCTCGTATTCTGGGGGGGGCAACTACCGCCTCGGGTCTTCGGATCCTGTACCGTCCTTCGCGGACGCAAAGAGCCAGGGTGGCTCACTCACCGGCAGCGTGGAGTCCCTGGGACCTGTTCCCAGCACATCCGCTGCGCCGGTGGGTCCTGCAGAGGCCGGCAGGAGCTTCGGCCTCAGGGAGGTGAGCGGAGACACGGCGTCGGACTCCGATGCCGCGTCTTCGGAGAGAATGGAGGTGGAAGAGTCCACCTCTAGAAAGACCACTCAGTTCCTCAAACGCCCCATGTTGGGGAATGACCGGAGGATATCTTCCGACGACGAACTGGGAGCATCGGCCCGCAAAATCTCCACCGTTGTGCGGGGTGCAGGCCGGAAGACGGGAAAGAGGAGCTGGCGCACCACCGAGGAAGTGACCCGACGATCCCTCAAAATCGCCAGGGAGGGGCGCCACCCCGGGGCACCCAGCGGTCAGGCCAGCCCTTCGGAGCCGGAGCCTTCTGGCAGTGAGCCAGAAGTCATGGAGGAGGCGCTGACCAAGTTCACGGAGATCGTGGCAGCTGCCATAACAGGCGTGGCCAAGAAGAGGGAGAAGGTCTCCAAGAGGCGATCCATCACCCAGGCCACGACCTCAATAACCGAGGCACTGGGGATCGTCCTGGAGCCGCTCAAAAAATCCCTCAACAAGAGGATTGAGCGACTCGAGGCGGACCTGGCCGGTCTCCGTGATACTGGCCCCCAGGTGGCGCCAAAAGGGGGACGCAGGCAAGGGCAAGGTCAGTCGCAGCCCCTGCCCCAGCCAGAGAACGAGGTGCTGACCCTGCTGCGGCAAGAGCTGGCTACCTTCCTGCAGCAGCAGCAGGAGCAGCAGCAGCAGTTCCAGGAGCGGGTCCAGCGGCAATTCGCTGTCCTGGAGGGCATTGTGTTGCGCCCCCCGCTTGCGGCCTCCGGCCAAAAGAGGGCGGTGACGTACGCCGCCGCCGCTGCGGCCACGGCTGTTGCGCCCAAGGGGGGCCCATCGGGGCAGGTTGGGCGCGGGGCCGTTTTGTCGGAGCTTGCAAGGCCGGCCCCGATAACCAAGCAGTGGCAGCGGCAGGAGAAGACTGCTTCTTCCCCGAAGGGTAGGGCGGCGAATGCTGCTAAACCTGTAGGAGCTCCTGCCGCGGCGGCGACTAGGCCGCACCTGCCTAAAGAATCCTCGGCGGACGCGGAATGGACGGTTGTCGGCGCCAGCAGTAAGGCGGGCAAGGCGGCTAGAGCGGCGAAAAAGCGCGAGCGGCGACAGCAGCGCAAGAAGCGGGCCATGGCAGCCAGACTTCGCGCCCCGAATTCCGCAGCTGTAGTGATTACACTACAGCCAGCTGCGGAAAAAAGGGGCGTGAACTATGACACGGTCATGGCAAAGGCGAAGCAGGCGGTGGTGGAGCACCTCGACAAATTTGGAGCCTCTGAAGGCTTTCGAATGAGGCGCACCGCAACCGGGGCCCGAATATTGGAGGTCCCCGGTGCGGACAGTGGCTCTGCCGCAGACGCCCTTGCCGCAAAGATCAGAGCGTCCCTGGACGTCGAAGAGGTCCGAGTGTCCAGGCCCACAAAGTGCATAGACATGCGCATCATGGGCCTGGACGACTCCGTTAGGGTGGATGAGGTGGTGGCCGCCGTCGCCAAGACGGGAGGGTGCCAAGCCGATCAAGTGCGGGCGGGCACCATTCGTGCTGACAGCACGGGCATGCGAGCCGTCACGGTTAGCTGCCCCGTGTCAGCGGCCAAAGCCATCACGGGCGAAGGCCGAAGGCTCTTGGTGGGCTGGGTCTCTGCGCGGGTAAAACTGCTGGAGCCCAGACCTCTGCGGTGCTACCGTTGCCACGTGGGGCACCACGTGGGGGCCTATTGCGCCGCGGAGGTGGACCGCAGTGACCGCTGCTACCAGTGCGGTCAGGCTGGTCACAAGGCCGTCGAATGCCGCGCAACGCCGCACTGCTACGCATGTGCGGCGGCAGGCAAGCCGGCCGACCACCGGGCTGGGGGCAGGTCCTGCGACCCTCCCGCCAAGACCAAGGGCAAAGTACGAAGGCCCATCCACCCGGACGTACTCACCGCTGCAGCCGCCTCCTTGGCTGCTACCGCTGTCGCCGCCGCACCCGCCGCGGCAGGGCCCTCACGGGGGGCTCGGGAGGAGACTGTAATGGACTGTCAATAACTCCATTACGTCTCCTCCAGGCGAACATCAACCACTGCGCCGCCGCTCAGGATCTGTTGCTCCAGAGCATGGCGCAGTGGTCGATCAATATCGCTGTGGTCTCCGAGCCGTACTATGTCCTGCCCAGGGGAGACTGGGTGCGGGACCTGGACGGCTCGGTGACCCTAATTTCGTCGGCCGCCGCCGGTACCCCGACCCTCGAGGCTGTCACGAGGGGACGGGGTTGCGTGGCAGCACGGTTCGGGGACATTGCGGTGGTGGGCGTCTACCTGTCCCCGAACAGATCTCTCGGCGATCTTCACATCTCCCTAATGGAGCTGAAAGCCGTCGTCGCTGGGTTTGGCTCCCTCCCCGTGGTCGTGTGCGGGGACTTCAATGCCAAGAACTTGGCTTGGGGTTCCCGGTTCACGAACCAACGGGGTCGAATGGTGGAGGACTGGGCTCTGGAAACAGGCCTGGTCGTCCTAAACCGGGGTTCTGTCCCCACGTGTGTGCGGATGCGGGGTGACTCAGTGGTGGACATCTCGTTCGCCAGCCCCGCTCTGTCGCTGCGTGTCGTCGACTGGCGCGTTATGGAGGGGGTGGAGACGTACTCAGACCACCAGTACATCCGGTTTGACGTCTCCGCCCAAACCTCGACCGCGCCGGTCCGACAGAACCCTTGTGGTCCGCGTTGGGCGCTGAGGCAGATGGACCGGGAGCTCCTCCTGGAAGCCGCGACGGTACAGGCCTGGGTGCAAGCACCGGACAGGCCTGTCGACATCGACATCGAGGCAGAGTGGTTCCGGGAGGCCATGTCGCAAATCTGTGACGCAGCAATGCCCCGAGTCCATCCAGGACGTGCTCAGCGCCAGGTACACTGGTGGTCGCCGGAGATTGCGGCACTGCGTAATGCGTGCAATGCCGCGCGACGCCGGTATGCCAGGTACCGCAGGCGCCGCATCCGTCCATCGGATGCGGAGGCCAGAGAGGCGGAGCTGTATGAGGGATACAGAGAGGCAAAGCGCACCCTCCGAACGGAGATAAGGCGGGCCAAACTCGAGGCCCGCAACGTGTGGCTGGGGACTCTGAATGGGGACCCATGGGGACGCCCCTACAAAGTGGTGCGGGACAAAATCCGCCCCTGGGCTCCCCCGCTGACGCAGAGTCTCCGGCCCCAG
The DNA here is from genome assembly GCA_961205895.1 of Mythimna pallens. Lineage (NCBI taxonomy): Eukaryota > Metazoa > Arthropoda > Insecta > Lepidoptera > Noctuidae > Mythimna > Mythimna pallens. The sequence goes on along the minus strand of OY540842.1, from coordinate 22,489,154 downwards.
CTTGTGGAGGGTGTGGTGAGCACTCTGTTCCCCACGCGAGGGGAACACTCTCCCCCGCCCATGGCTCCGCCACCAGCGGTTTCCGACGCGGACCACGATGGCGACGACGACGATAACGCTCCAGAGGTGACCGAGGTAGAGATGAGAGTGGCGGTACGAAGGCTGAGTACCAAAAATACCGCCCCAGGACCCGACGGCTTGCCTGGGAAGGCCTGGGTCCTGGCCATGGAGGCTCTCGGGCCTCGACTAAGAGGGCTCTTCAGCGCATGTATGGAGAGGGGCCAGTTCCCATTTCGCTGGAAGACAGGAAAACTGGTCCTAATCGCGAAGCCGGGGCGCCCTGCGGACTCTCCGTCCGCGTACCGGCCCATTGTGCTGCTCGACGAGGTGGGCAAGCTCTTTGAAAGAGTAATTGCAGACCGCCTCGTCGCGCACCTAACACGGGTGGGGCCGGATCTGGCGGACGGCCAATTCGGATTTCGCAGGAGGCGCTCCACGGTGGACGCCATCATGCGCGTGCGAGCTCTTACGACGGGGGATGCGGTGGCCCAGGGCAGGTGTATCGTGGCGGTGTCTTTGGACATCGCCAACGCCTTCAACTCCCTGCCTTGGAGTAGCATTAGGAGGGCACTCCGGTTTCACCGGACGCCCGACTACCTCTGTCGTGTGGTCGAGGCGTACCTGTCGGACAGGTACATCATCTACCCTGGTCACCAGGGAGAGTGGAAACGTCGAGAGATGTCGTGCGGTGTTCCGCAGGGATCGGTACTAGGGCCGCCCTTGTGGAACATCGGATACGACTACGTGCTGCGCGGCGACCTCCCTGACGGGGTCAGCGTGGTCTGCTACGCAGATGACACGCTGGTCCTAGCTCGGGGAGAGTCGTACCAGGCGGCGGTCGAACTAGCGACACGCGGGGTTGCGACAGTCGTAGGCAGGATCCAGGAGTTGGGACTCGAGGTGGCATTGCACAAGTCCGAGGCCATGTGCTTCCACGGCCCTCGGAACGCGCCACCACCGGGTTCCCAACTAACGGTAGGAGGAGTCCACATCGGCGTCGGGTCGACGATGAAGTACCTGGGACTCGTCCTCGACAGCCGATGGGATTTCGAGGAGCACTTCCGACGTCTGGCTCCCAAACTAAATCGGACTGGGGCTGCCCTCGGGCGGCTCCTGCCCAACCTGGGAGGTCCAGACGCCTCCTGCCGGAGGCTCTACGCGGGAATTATTCGGTCCATGGCCCTTTATGGTGCACCAGTATGGGCGCCAGCGCTGCGGAAGCAGCCGGCGGCCCGGCTGAACGCGTGCCAGAGGGTCATGGCCATACGGATGGTGCGAGGATACCGGACGATTTCCCGCGAAGCGGCGAGCCTCCTTGCTTGCCAGCCACCATGGGATCTGGTGGCAACAGACCTTGCTCACATGCATGATCTGCGCATGGAGATGCAACGCCGGGGCGAAACTCCGTTGCCGCGACAAATCGCAGCATGGCGGACTGAGCTCCGGCGGGTTCTCATGGCTAAATGGCGGCAGCGACTGTCGCGACCCAGTGCTGGGCACGCCACAATTATGGCGGTAAGTCCCCTCTTTGAGGCGTGGTTGGAAAGACCTCACGGCGTCCTCACCTACCGTATGACGCAGGTTCTCACCGAACACGGTAAGTTAGGGAAGTTCCTGCACCGGATTCGTGCGGAAGCGACGCCCGGGTGTCGCCACTGTGTGGACCGCCCGGAGGACACGGTGGAGCATACGGTGGAGGTATGCCCCGCTTGGGCAGAGCAACGCCGTGTCCTCGTGGGGGCGATCGGTGGCGGCGATCTCTCGCGTCGGGCCTTGGTACAGGCCATGGTCCGTAGCGAGGAGGAGTGGCAGGCGGTCGCTTCCTTCTGCGAAGCAGTAATGCTAGCAAAGGAGGCGGCCGATCGCGTGAGGCAACGGTCCTCACGCCCAAATCGCCGCCGGGATTCCGATCCCGATTTCCGGCCACCGTAGGCGCGGGCTTGCGGACGGCGAGCAATGGGTAGCCCGCCGTCCGACCGTCCGGTAACCGTCCGGACCGAGTCCAAGTCGTCGACGGCGCGTATTGTTCCACGCGCGCCTCAGGGAGATGTCAGCAAATCGTAGGGGCCCAGCAGGGTCGAAGCCTACTGGGGCCATGGGTAGTGTGAAAGCGAAACCCGGGGTCCTGGGACGAAGGCAACGAAGGAACAGGAGTGGGTTTTTAGTCAGTAAAAGTCTGACACTATCTCCCGCCCCGCCCAAGGGCGGGGGATGTCATAAGATGATTTTCCCACCGAAAAAAAAAAAAAAAAAAAAAAAAGGTCTTTACTCGATACAGTAGTTTTACACAAATTTATCATTTGATTTCAATATAAACCTAGATAGTGTTCACGAGATAAGTATCTGTGTTCCCAAAATTAAAAAAAAGATATTATGTAATAACATATGTATATTACTAATCACATAAGAGCGGTTGTAATCTGTGAAAATGTATGTTGGGTTGACCGCTCTTAATACTCGCTCGAATTTGGTACGATAGATTTAGTCCGTCCGAACCAAGGTTGAGCGTGACTCAGCGTAATTAACATCAAGCATGCGAAAAGGCTAATTGGTGATCCAGATTTAACACCAATCTATAAAGCCTAGAGCACAGGCGTAGGGTAGCCAGCCGTTCGGTATTTTACAGGATTCGTTTTGGAGAGTGACGCGAGACGCGAGAATAACATGACTTGATTCAGCCATCACCTTACTATCATACCCGAAAACCCAATGGACAGCGAGGGACCACCCTTAAATTGTTAACACCTTTACGGTCCGGACTAAGCGTTTCGCCTTGTCGTTTTTATCGCGTACATCGAAGGATTGGAATATATTTGATTTGATTTGATTTGAAGAGAAAAGTTTTACCGTCCGTAGCAAAAAAACGGCTGTAAAATCACGTTTTTAATGTTTATTTTATTCCGTTTTTTAGTATATTTTATTAGCGGCAACAAAAATACATCATCTGTAAAAATCTCCACTGTATAACTATCACGGTCCAAGATTTATGTCACTCATAATATGATTTAAAAGAGTGTCCATGGAGTTTCTTGCACGTTCTTCTCCATAGAGATCTACGCTTTGGAACGTGCAATTTAGCTTCACTTGTATTTTTTTTTTGACTGACCGACATTCTGACAATTCAAAAGTGCCTGTAATTGGTCTAATTGAAATAAACGTTTCTGATTTCTGATACAGCCTGGTGATAGACGGAGAGACAGATAGACAAACGGACGCCGCGGAGTCTTAGTATTATGGTCCAGTTTTACCCTTTTGGTTCGGAACCCTATAAAACAACCATTTTCTACCAACATAACAGAATAAAGATTTAGCATAATCACAAACACTTTTCCTACCTTCCCACGCACGTAGGGAAATCAGTCGCATTAACAATTAATCTGGCCACCCCCTAATTGGCGCGGAGCTTGCAGAGGCACTATATGCTGTTCTCGTTTACAAGTTAAATCGGGGAAACGGCTCGCCAATTAATTGAAGGGACTTTCCGGGGCTAGCAGTAGTGTCGCGGGACTAGGAGCTGCGACTCGTGAGGAGATGGTTTTGCAGTTTAGATTTTGGAGTATGTTTTTTGAAGGGCATATATGTATTTGCAATATTGTTAAATTATGAGAATTCTGTGTGACATATCGGAAGAGCAGTGGTGGCCGAGTGGTAACGGCCCCGACATACGAGTTGTAGGTCGCGGGTTCAAACCCAGCCAGGCGCATTGCTTTGTGTAATTTATTTCATCACCACTGCTCTCAAAACGGTGAAGGAAAACATCGTGAGTTGGTCGACTGCGCGTACTGTTCCACGCACACCTCAAGGAGATGTCAGCAAACCGTAGGGGTCCAGCCGGATCAAAACCTACTGGGGCCAAGGGTCTGCTTCTGAAAGGACGACTCGGCCCTAGTATGAAAGACAACGAAGGAACAGGAGTGACAGTATCCCAGCTGAGTGCAGCTGTCAAACGTTGAACTACTGTACGAAGCCATCATGTATAAAATTAAAAAATAAAGTAGTTAACTCTATTCCTTTCGTAGCTCCTACAACTGATGTCTAGAGTAAAACTGCCTTACAACTCTGTGTACTTGTAGTCAAGCTCACTTACAAGTACATATCGACTGTAAGAACCAATTTAAATTATTGTCAACTTAACGACGCGTCGCACTGCGCCGCTTGTGCACTCTGGCTTAATTGCGCAATTTGCACAGAACTGTGCATTGTGGCTTATTAATGCATCGAGTTGTCTTTGAATGTTCAAGTGTATTGGTTGTTAATTACCTGTGCGTGTCACACTGTTTTGGAACTGTGTAAATTATTTGGGCAGGTAAATGGAGGGGTTTGTGCAGACAAAGCTGCGCTCGTAAATGATTGTTTCGTACAATGGGTAATGATATCTGCATAATTACTTCATTCTAATCAAATTATTATGCTTCGGCAGCTGAATGCAGATCTTCTTATAAATCAATTCAAATATTCAGCCATGAGACACACCGCACATACATAATTTAAATTAAGCTTTTGGATAGCTTTCAAATAAACCAAGTGATTTGATTATCAAAATCAAAATTATTATGTTATTGCGAAAATTTGTGAGAGTGTATATTTGTGTTTGTGACTCCTTCACGCTCGAATGGCCGAACAGATTTCGGTGAAACTTGGTACATAGGTATACCATGTCCTGTAGCAAATAAAATACTTTTTATCTCGAGAGTATGTCCCCTTGGGAGACTTTTTAATAATCCCACAGGTGAAACCGCTGGCTTCAGCTAGTGTATCATATCTACTGTCTACTGTCCCACGGCTAGGTAAAGGCCTGTCCTCCTTCCTTCTTGTTGTTGTTGTTGTTGTTCTTTCCTTCTTGTTGTCCTTCTTTCTGTTTTTTTTTTCTGTTCTTCCTTTATGCCTGGCTCACCACCACTTCTTACCGATTCCTGAGAAAGACATCTAAATCGCCCCATCACCTTCTGACCTGCCGGAACTCCTCACGATTTCCTTAGCCGTGTCCAATTTAAGCTGTGCAGTCTTCTGAGCCGCCACATCAACAATCTATGTTTTTGACCACAGTATAGAGTTTCAAACACGAGTAAAATTAAAGTACTACAATTAAAAAATCCAGGAAAGCATGAACGAGCTATTTACAACCTCAGCTATCAAAGCGACTAACAGTAACAAACAATCAACTTAAAACTATCCATATTAAAATAAAATTATGCCACAAGTTCCAACAGGAATGGTCCCCAATTGACTCTTACGATAACGCCTAATTTATATCGCAGACAATACGGAACCACATAAAAACAGTACATAAATACGAAAAGCAGTTAAAACTCCACAATTAGATAAGGGGCTACGACAAATAGCTAACGTAGCAACAAATCTAAGCAACAACTTGTAACAAATAGCCGTAATTCAGACTACCACTAATTTACAATTAATGTACGATTTAAGATGCAGTTTAGACCAGTTAAGGAGAACTAAACTAATGGCACACTCGATGCTAAAGTAAAATGGATGAGATGGAACTGTGCAGCGTGGCTCCGATCTCTCATGGAGGGTTACCGACTTCTACGGCTCGGAGGGCGGATTTGGAGGGTTGAATTGTTTTTATGTGTCTGTCTTTCGCTTTTCTTAATGTCAGTAGAATTATCTGTTGTGTATTATATTTTTAAGTGTCTATTAAACCTTCCACGAGGTTCATAATTTTTTTTTAAGTTGCGGCTGTGCTCCGCCCAAGCGGGGTACACCTCCAGCGTAAATGCTCCACAGTGTCCCCACAATAGTGACACAGGGGCATTTCTTCCCCTGTATCCGGTGCAGGAACTACCCCAACTTACCATGTCTGTGAGGACGTGTGTCATGCGAAAGTTGAAGACGCCGTGACGCCGAGACGCCTTTGCAGCCATTCCTCAAAGAGATTATAGTGTGCCCAAAGTAGTATAGATATCATATACATCAATGAGCATTATTATATAGTACCCATTCGCTATGATTGGGTTGACTACAATCCAAAAAGGACCTGTAAATTTTCAGTATTTTCACCTACACAACTGTTCATATTACAAAAATCAATTTAACCATATTTTATAATATGAATGAAGATCAGTAACATTTATTACTGTATTCTGTTTGAACTGCAAGAACGTCAGAAGCTATTAGAATAGCCTGTTCGAGTGCAATTAATTAAATCTTGAATTGGAATAATGTCAATATTATCCTACCTCCAAAGAACTATTGCTTTAAACCTACTACATTAGGGCCACGGAGAATTTCTCTCTGGAACGCAAAAGGCAACTGAGGTGTGGTTTTAGGCAGTGAATGTCGAAAATACAAAGTCTACCATGCCTTCCCGCTTCACCCTAGAACGGCCATTGAGTGATTTTTCCAAATCAAAAACAAAACTGGGCAAGTGCGAGTCGGACTCGCGCACTGACGGTTCCGTACAAACTTACCAATAAAAACAGTTTAATTCCCGAATTGAGTTACGAAGATTCCATCAAAACGCAAAAAATAAAATTGTGACGTAACTACAAATTTACAGTTTTCAGATTTTTCCTACAGTTGTGCTATGAGACCATGCGTCATCATGCCAAGTTTCATGTGACGAAATACACGTTTTTTGCGACATAAACGGCCTTATCTTTTTTTTTTCGTTAAAATTAAAAGTTCGATTTTTTCACAGCTTCAAGGGACCACCGACTTGAGTATGTGGCTTTAATTTCAACTCGATACCTCTAACCGTTCCCGAGATAAAGGGTATTGACAGACGGACGGACAACAAAGTGATCCTATAAGGGTTTCGTTTTTTCCTTTTGAGGTACAGAACCCTAAAACACACACCTACTACAAAAGGCAAATAACACTCCGTAAATTAAAGAAACCTCCATCTGTTTTCCTCACAATATAAAAACATATTGTAGCTAAATGAATTCTGGAGAGGGCAGAGATGCCAAATGTGCGGATAATGATGATGAATTATGATCGGATGGAGGCAAGTCATGGTGAGATTGTTTCCGAGTCCCGTGAAGATGTGCGGGGCGAGGGGGGCGGTTTATGTACTGCTTTTGTGTTTTATGGTGTTCATTGATGGGTTTTGGTGACAAAACGACGGTTTTGTCGTGAAAACGTTTATAAATTTTTATTTTTGACATAACAGATGATCCACAATGTGAATGGCCTGTTGGTCTAGTAGTTAGTGGCCCTGACTGCTATGCCGGAGATCGTGGGTTTGATTCTCACTCAGGACAAATGTTTGTGTGATGAGCAAGATCATTTGGTTGTCTGTCTGGGTGTAATTTATACATGAAGAAGGAACAGAAGTGGGTTTTAGTAAGTAAAAGTCTGACACGCCCTCTCGCCTCGCCCAAGGGCGGAAGATGTCATTAGATGATTTCCCACTTAAAAAAAAATCTATAATATATATTTGTTTAGATTTCTCAATACATACATATATTATACATATAGCACAATTTTTGCTTAGTTTGGGACTATATGGCTTTGTGTGAAAGTTGTGAAATATTATTATTAAATATTATAATGGTAGTAAAATAGACTTAAACTTAGGTTTAAGGTAAAAAACAATAGTGTTAGTCTCTATTTTAAGCATTCGGCACAGAAGATGAGTCAAGTTCCATCTTCCCCACAAAATGCCTAAGAAACGGTAGAAAACACTACGTGAATGCTTATGTTCACGACATTTTATTCTTCTTTAAAAAACTTTACCTCTGATCTCTGGTCCTGCAACTGTTCTCTCTCCGGTCATGTACGATAGCCATCGGACTCTGAGAGTAAAAGAAAAGAGAATGCACTTGTGTTTTCGCACAAACTTGTGTTCTATGATATCTCCTTCGTACTTGATCAATCTCTATTCAGATTGGCCACGGCCACCGTGATTGGAATTCGGTCGGGAGGATTATTGTTACATAAAGTACATATATATTAAATACATAAACGAAACCTTAACCGACTCAAACAAAAATACACTTTTTTTTACATATACTGTTAAAGTTTCAATATTTTGATCTGAAACAAGCAGATGCTTAACTCTATGAGATATTATATGTTTTCTCATCCACTCAGGTTGAAAACATAAAACCTAACGTTGCACATAAAAATATAAGCCACACCTGCTTCCAAAATCAATACACAAATTGAACAAAGAGCACGTGTATAGCTTAATTAGTTCAAAGATTAACGGCACATGTACGCTCCGTATACGCCCAATTTACGCAGCATGTACGCTGTGTGTACGCAGCGTATACGCTCGATGTACGCTCACCTATGACGGCTAATAAACGCTGAGCGTCGTAGCCATGCAAATTAATCACACAGAAATATTCATGCCGACACATGCCATGAAATGATAATGAACCCGTATTGTTATTGGGGACAAGTGAAAGGAGGTAGCGGGTAGGATTTAGCTTAAGCACTGGTTTCTTGTATAATATATGTATATCTTGGACCGATGACCTGGTAAGGTTCGCAAGAATCCGATAGATTCGAGACGTACAGGACCGTTTGTTGTGGCGACACTGGCGGGAGGCCTATGTCCAATAGTGGATTTCTTTCGGCTAAATGATTATCATGATAATCATACATTGGGACTATTTTATCGGCAGTTTTAAAATATGCGGTGTGATTGTAAATAATTATATTGTAGAATGTCGATGAAATTCAAAATAATTATTTATGCAAATTTAAGCAAAAAATGTTTTCCATTTTTTTGCTTTTATTAGTGTTGTTCGACGTGTTATTAGATTTCTATCAGATGCGGCTGGATATCTTTCAATATGCATAAAAGTGATCCCACAAGTTATAATATAATATTTAATTAATATGATGACTTTGGATTACAAAAAATAAAAAGAATCTCTCCCTTATAGGGAAAACTACAACATTATTAATTCATTATTATTTCACTGGCCTGTTGGTGTAGTTGTCAATGGCCCTGACTGCTGGTGGTCGTGGGTTCGATTCCCACCCAGGACAAATGTTTGTGTGATGAGCATGATCATTTTTGTTCTGTGTCTGGGTGTAATTTATCTATAATATGTTTGTATTTAAAAATATATAAGTATGTTTATCAGTTATCTAGTACTTATAGCACAAGTTTTGCTTAGTTTAGGACTAGATGGCGTTGTGTGAAAGTTGTGGAACATTATTATTATTCGTTTATTCATTATAGTAACTTATAAATTATATTTTTAAATATTTCAATAAAAAAAATAAATAAAAAACATTTAAAAATATAAAAAATAGTGTCCCACCGGTACCGGGAACAAGGTCCAAGCTACCGGCGGTCAGGGCTCCAGAAAAAGGAACCATTATTATATTCTTTATTCATTATAAAAACATATAAATTACATTTTTAAATATTTTTTTTTTAATAATAAAAAAAATATTATTATTATTATTTAAATTCGCTATCATCTTGCACCTTACACCGCACCCCCAAACACAGGGTTAGATACCGCTCGTGTAAAACAATACCGTTTACAATAGAACGCCTCTGTCTGCACAATTAGTATAGAGAAATTGCTTTTGACCCAATCCTGTCTAATAAACAAATGCCATATCGGCTTTTGTGCCATTCCGGCTTCGTGCCAAACCGGCTTCTTCTTTGACGGCTTCGGCGAAATATGTGCTTTACAGGTATTCTGCTTTGATATATAGGTAGTTTTGAGAGCGAGATTTTAGCCTTTGATAGTCAGTCTACGTGTGTGAGATTTCATGAATATAGGCTTTTCGATTAGATCTGTTGCTGAATTGATTTTATTGTGGATGCGGAGATAGAGCTAGAACTCTGTTTGTATACGTGTACCTTCAGTTGTTATTAGATAATATCAATTCACGCGAAACGGCTTTGATAGCAGTGGAATTCTCAATTATAGAAATATTACCTTCTGTTAGCCATTTTGTCCGCGTTTATGTAGTAAATTATCCCAAAGAAACATACTGTCGAAATATAAAGAAATTCTATTCTATACATGGCATGGTTTATCCTTGTGCCAAATTTCACACCTTAATTCATTCGTAACAAACATACACGAGTACATAATAACTATAGCCTTTATAAAGTTAATGTGATTTATGTACAGTAGAATACATGGTTGATAGGGCCGAAAGGTTCTAGAACGATGACCGCGCACCGATAGACGCAGCTTTAGAAACCCTCCCACAATGTGGACCGATGACCTGGTGTAATTCGATGGATGTGATATGCAGAGGACCTTTCGTTGTGGCCACACTTGGAAAAGGCCTCTGTCCAACAGTGGACAGGTTTTGGCTGAAATGATAATGATTTATGTAAACTGGCGTCTGTTTACATAAATCAGTATGTCCGATTGTCGATAGTACAAAATCTTACAGAGCACTGTAATTTCCATATAACATTACTTTCACTTTGGGAGAAACACTAAAATAATGGAGATGGGTCACCAAGATTGGTTAAAAAAAAATTATTGCTGTTCTTAGATAAAAATAAAAAATAGTGAGAGGTGTGTTCTGTAAAAGTTCTACGCTGAATTTACGCCCAAACCCTGCGAAATTAGTTTTGTGGTAACTTCCCGAAACAGACCTATTACTTCGTAAGTAATATTGCAAGTAATGGCTCAGCGATCTTTAAGTAGCTACAAGTAATTACAATCAGTCGTGATCTTTCATCTCGGTGCGTTAATCATCCCTCCACAAGAACTAAGGGGTAATGGTTCCAACAATTCTAAGGACCATTAATTTCAATACCATTTAGGGGATAGTGAAGGCTTTTCCACCGTCATCGATCATAGATATTATGGTAAAAACTTTGATAGATTTATTATTCGCTGTATCTGCGTGTTAAAACGATCGCTTAAAGATATCTATGTATGTAGAAACTGCCAAATCCTTCAAAAGAGTCACTGCGGCCCTGAAAATGGCAAGGAACAAGGAATACAGCCAGACGTTAACTGACTAAAATCACACCTATGTTTTTGCAGTTGCCTTTTGCGTTCTAGGACCACGAGTATCCTTTTCATACGTCTTCTCATGATCCTACTCTAACTCGGGGTCGTTTCTTATAAGACGAGCAGGCGGCGAGCTAGGTACCCATTGCTCTTCGTCCGTAAGCCCGCGCCACTGTGGCCGGAGATCGCTCAGCGATTCCTGTCGCGGCAGCATTGGCATGAGGTGAGGATGTAAGTTTTCTCTCTCTTGCTAGCATTACTACTTCGCAGAAAGATGCCTGAACCAGGGCCCGGTGCAAGAAGTTGTCACCGATCGCCTCCTCTACAACACGGCGGTGCTCTACCCAAGTAGACCACACCTCCACCGTATGCACCCAATATGTCTTTCGAAGGAACACGGGTAAGTTTTAGCCAGTAAAACTCTAACTCTCCCAGTCGCTCTACCCTATGTCTGTATATCAATCCATGGCAGTTGATATTCAGGGTTGCCTATAGCTAGAATAATAACAGCTAAACGGTAACTTATAATGTACTATTTAAGTTGTTGTTAAATTGAAAGGGAATCGTTTGTCTTGGTATGGTCATGTGAAGAGGAGGGATGAAGCGCATGTTACTAAAATAGTTATGAGTTTACATGTGGATGGATGGAGAGGGAGAGGGAGACCAAAGAAAAGATGGATATATTGTGTGAAGAGTGATATGAAAGAAAAGGAAGTTAGTGATAGCATGACGAATGACAGGGCAGAATGGAAGAAAAAAACATGTTGCGCCGACCCCAAATAACACGGGACAAGGGCAGAAAGATGATGATGACTATTTAAGTTGTTATGACTATCCCTTTCTTGTTACTGTTTGTTTTTCCATAAATAAATAAAATATGTCTTTCAAATATGCTGACACAAACCAAAATAATCGTCCCTTTTAAAATAAATGGCGCATAACATTATTCTCATCGGATTTTGATTACCATAAAAATATCAAAAACCACGTTTCTGTTTAGAAAACATTAATGCCAACTCTTTAGGAAAAAAAAAACGGTGAACGAAAATGAATACATATTATTTTAGCCGGAAAAACTCACAGTCATCGCTTTTTCATTCCCAAATAAGCTTCATTTACTATTAAAAACATACGCTAATAAATAAAATAAATACGATGTACGTTTGACGATCAAAAGCTATGTATAAATATTATGTTATCTGTTTGTATCTATCTCTTTGATAACTGAGTGTGTGCTGATATCGTTTCCGCAAACTTGCTTCAATGTAGGGTTGTCTCATTAAAATTCGAGATGTTATTTTAGGCTCCAGTCATTCATGGAAACCGTTCGGATCTCTATCATAACAGAATGTAAGTATAGCACAAGAAATATGATCATTTTATGGAATAGGCAAAGTCTATACTGGACTATACTTATTTATATTGCTATGAGTTGAAAACAGTGAATCATTTATATTTTTCCTGACAATAAAATTTTAGTAACAACCTTAGTATTCTACACTGACATAAAGCTATTATGAGATTGAAGGCAAATAAAGTCATCATCATTACTTCAGCTGAAAGACGTCCACTGCTAGACGTAGGAACCCCCAAGTGTCGCCACAATGCCATCGGTCTCACATCCAATTTATGTGAGACGATGAACATAACATCCCAGAACTGCGGCTTACAAAACAGATGGTCGTTGGAGCCGAAGGATTCTGGAGTGGCGACCACATATTGGAAGACGTAGTGTTGGAGGGACTCCCACAAGGTGGACCGATAACTTGGTAAGGGTTGCGGAATTCTGATGGATAAGAGATTGATCGTTGTTGTGATATTTTGGGGAGGCCTAACAGTAGACGTATTTCGGCTAAAATGATGATGAAACTCAAAAGTAACTGGATCGATTAAAAAAATTACATACTATACTACTACCACTATTATCACTGAGTGACATGGGCTATGTCTTTTTCAATACACTTACTCGAAAACTCACTCCTAACCCTACCACTTTTAGGCACGCAATTTACCTACTGTTTTCCGCACCAGTTCGGAAAAGTGCGTGAACTCACCCCCGCCACAATTTATTGTATTGATCGTATCAGGTTGTTCGCCACGCAGCCCCCGTTTATTTATTTGTTCGTAAGTAGACATAATGAAAATAGTCGATTAATACCCGTGAAAATTTGTCACAGCAGCAGTCGGCTTCAGAACACCCTCGCCTATGGCTTGGACGAATTCCACCTCGATCGCAATGACAAACTTTCTCCACTTGTATCAAAATATACTTTCACGCAGGAAAAGCCGCTAGCAGAAACTAGTAGCCAATATCTCCTGAGTGACAGCCCTATCCCCAGCAAATGTTTGCAACATCCAGGTTATGAAGTTTGCGTGCGATCAAAGGGGTGAACGATGCGTCGAAGATTTTGATATGGAGATCGGAGAGGAATTAATATTGGCACGACGGTACCTTTAGGAGGGATGATGACTCAGGTTGTGCTTACAGAAGAGTAATGAGGCTGATAAATTAAAATATAATAATAATAACAATAATTTATTTATTTGCTTGCATTTATTTATTTATAGAAAATGTTATGAAATTGCCCAACTATTAAAAAGTATAAAATAATAATTTACACTTTTTAATAGTTGGGTAATTTATTAAAATTTTTAAACAAACTTATAAAAAATACTATTACGATTACATAAATAACTCAGATTAACTATAAACTATTTCTGAATATAGTTACAATAATATTTATTTATTCTTAAATTAAATAATAATTGATCACTATAGCAAAACTAATTAAAATAAAAAAAAAAAACGAGTGGTTGGTCTATAGGCATAAATCTTATTATGCCAGATCTAGGATCCGGATCTAAAACCCCATGTCTAGCATTTAGCAGTTCCATCACACAAGGAATAATTTCTGTATCTTGGGTGTATCACAAACAGTACACCCCGGAAGAACTATCTGTAGGCCATAAAAGTATGTTATTCCAAGATGGAATTCGCGACACGCAGCGCAGCAGGCAATCGCTGCGCCAACGGTGCCTTCACAACAATATTTTTTTTGTTGGTAAGAAAATCATCCGATGACATCCCCCGCTCTTGGGCGGAGCGTGTCAGGCTTTTAATGAATAAAAACCCACTCTTGTTCCTTCGTTGCCTTTCATACCAAAGCCGAGTTTTCTTTTCATAAGCAAACCCTTGGCCCCAGTAGGCTTCGACCCTGCTGGGCCCCTACGGTTTGCTGACATCTCCTTGAGGCGCGCGTGAAGCAGTACACGCCGTCGACGGCTTGGGCTCGGTCCAGACGGTTACCGGACAGTTGGACGGTGAGCCACCGTCCACAAGCCCGCGCTATCGGGGTCGGGATCCCGGTGGCTGGGACGTGAGACCCATTCCCTCGCACGTGCACGTACGGCCTTTTCCTTGGTAGTTTGTTTGCTACCATTATTGCTTCGCAGAAGGAGGCGACCGCTTGCCACTCCTCCTCGCTTCAGACCATGGCCTGTACCAAGGCCCGGCACGAGTGATCGCTGCCGCTGATCGCTCCACAAGGACACGGTGGTGCACTGCCCAAGCGGGGCACACCTCTACCGTATGTTCCACCGTGTCCTCCGGGCGGTCCACACAGTGGTGACACCTGGGCGTTACTTCCGCACGAATCCGATGCAGGAACTTCCCGAACTGACCATGCTCGGTAAGAAACTGCGTCATGCGGAAGGTAAGGACACCGTGAGGTCTTTCCAGCCACTCCTTGAAGAGGGGACTTAGCCACACCAAAACACAGTGATTTATGAAGGTGTAGGACTATAATAATTCACGCATACACAGGGCATATTACTCGCAGAACTGATGGTCGATGGAGCTGAAAGGATTTGGAGTGATTATCACGAACTAAAACAGGTACTGTTAGCTCCTACAAGGTGGACTAACGACCTGGTGAGGAATGCGTGAACCCGATGGATGCGAGACGCATAAGATGTGACGACTTGGGGACGCCCATGTCCAACAGTCGAGACGTTGTTCGACTGAAGTGACTGATGTCTGATGATGATCATAGTAGAGAATAGCCGATAAATTCAAGCGTTTCTAATACCCGTTCGAAGCTGCTGTGGATTACTAGTTTAATTTAAAATATACATAGTCCGCATTCCCAAACATTTTTTCCTATCCGTCTAGACAGCATAAGTTATGACGTCACATGTTCCCAAGCACACAGAGATGTGAAAGTTGCAGCGAATGCTTCAACCGATACGATCTAATATAATTCCGGAAATTACGACTTCTTATCATGTTTTAAAATACGGTGAAACACGACGTTTGCAGCTATGTAAGTTTCTGACGCAGTCTGAATTTTAATAAACTTGGCATTTTCAACTGAAATCTTTCCGCGGTTGAATGTTATTAAGCGGGATTTAAAAGGGTTTGGTTTTTTTTGTGGTGCTTCGTGTAGAATTGTTTTTTGATCTTTAGGCTTTAAGTTTGGTTATAGGAAACAACAACGAATGAGGTCTCTGTTTGAATTCGTTTTGAAATTAATTAAACTGCTACTGTCTCTTTTAGCGTCTTTTTGAAACTCTTGTATTATTTTTTATTATAATTCAGGTGCCGTCAAGGCTAGAGTGAATAGATTTTTAATAAAATAGTACGATCAACATCGTTGATTGCATCCTTGCTTGCCATCAGGTGGGATCGCAGTCAAGCACTAGTTTATACAACATTGGTTTTAGTATATGCGAAACCCGAAATACGTGTCTAATATTTTTATGTAAGGAATCTGTGTACTAAATTTCATAACTATAGGCTTCGACCCTGCTGGGCCTCTACTAACCTGTCGTGACCTGTGTTGTACTTAGTGTCAGTGGTGTCCAACTTATGAATACTTAGTGTCAGTGATGTTCAACTTGTGACCTTTTTAAATATTTTTTATCACTATTGTCTACACTTCTTCTAATCTCTCCTTTCGCAGGTCTGCTGGAAGAAATTTCTTTTGAAATCGGCGGTACTGCAAATTTTTTAATTCTTCTTCTTAGCGTATAAATAAGAATTCATCATCATCATCATTTCAGCCGAAAGACGTCCACTGCTGGAAATAGGCCTACCCTAAGTGTCGCCACAATGAACGGTCTTGTGCGTCTCGCATTCATCGGACTCCCGCAACCGTTACCAAGTCATAGGTCCACCTTGTAGGAGGCCTTCCAATGCTACGTCTTCCGGTACGTGATCGCCATTCCAGAACGGCCATCCGTTCTGCGAGTAATGTGCCCTGCCCATTGCCACTTAAATTTGGTGATTCTTCGTGCTATGTCGGCAACCTTGGTTCTCCTGCAGATATCCTCATTCCTGATTCTCTGAAACTCCAAGCATAGCCCTTTCCATTGCCCTTTGGTTGACTGTAAGTCTTCTGATGAGGCCCATTGTAAGCGACCACGTTTTGGAGCCATATGGTAACATGGCAACACACACTGACTTTCGTCTTGAGACACTGTGCATGTGTGCCCGATATACCACAGTGTCTCAAATAAGAATTAAAAAATTATTATTATTTGTCTCAAGAGTTATGTCGTAAAGGTACGTAAACACTTAAACGGTCCTTAAGCTCAATTATAACCTAGATGCTAATTTTGAAAAATAATGCAAATTATTTTCCACAAAATAATCCGCAACTCAAACAAAACATTGCAAAACAGACCACATTAAACTCACAATTTTAATTTAATCTCTTCGCAAATTACCTGCGCCTCTGCCTACACCGGAACAATGCAAATTAAACGCACAGACACTAAGTAGCGATCCCGGGTTCGCTCGCTTCCGAGCCCCGAGCCCGACAGGAACGCTACTTGACAGCTATTCGCAATTAACTCGCAATGCGGACTAATTAATGTTAAGTTTTCAATTGTAATATGAGCTGAGTGAACAATAACATCATATTGAAAGAATTAAATGGGTTTTGAAGGTGTGTGCGCTTTTTTTTAGGTGGGAAATCATCCAATGACTTCTCCAGCTCTAGGGCGGAACGGTGTTTTTTTTTTTTTAAGGTGAGAAATCATCCAAATGATTTCTCGCGCTCTGGGTGGAGCGGGAGGGCGTGTCAGACTTTTACTGACTAAAACCACACCTGTATCCTTCAATTACCCTTTGCGTTCTAGGACTACGGGTTTCCCTTTCAGAAATTCTCCGCGGTCCTAGCTAGCGAGCATCGGCCCTGTTGGGCCCCTACGGTTTGCTGACATCACTTTGAGGAGCGCGAGGATCAGTACGCGCTGTCGACGACTGGGCTCGGTCCGGTTAGTTACCGAACAGCCGGACGGCGAGCTACCCAGTGCTCAACGTCCGCAAGCCCGCGTCTACCGTGGCTGGTAGTCGGGGTCGGAATTACGGCGGCTAGGGCGTGAGGACCTTCGTTCCCTCACGCGTGCAGCCTCCTCCTTCGCTAGCATTACTGCTTCGCAGAAGGAGGTAACTGCCTGCCATTCCTCCTCGCTCCGGACCATAGCCTGAACCAGGGCCCGACGCGAAAGCTCGCTGCCACCAATTGCCTCCACGAGTACAAGGCGGTGCTCCGAGGGCGGAACGGTGTGGCTTATCAGACTTTTACTGATTAAAAGCATACTTATTTATTTCATACTTCATGCACATAAAGGTACAGAGGCGGACTTAATACATATGTTCTTTCTTTGCTTAGCATTCCAGGACCCCGGGATTCCATTTTGAAAGTCAACCCAAATAGAAGAGAATAAGAAGTTAATTATTTTTTTAATAGGACTTTAAGAGCTAATCGCAAGTTTTATAATGCACAAAAGTATATTATCCGCTGCAATAAACATAATTTAAAAATATATATGTTATTCTTCAGCATAAGTGCTAGGTTGATAGTGTGTTCAAAACATAATACTACGAATTTAGTAATAATCAGGCTTATAGTATTCCCACTGCTGGGACGCAGGTTTCTTCTCTAGGAGAGGGAATGGGCCGTAATCCACCACGCGGCGCGCGGGCCCAGTGCTAAAAAATTATAAAATTATTTTAATTCAAATTTTAAATTGTATGTTTTGAAAAAAAAAAGTCCTTCCATTAGATTAAGCTATTATTTTAATGATAAAAGGAACTGAAATAAGTGCTAATGATCATTTTATTTACCCATAATTTTTTAATAATTTGACATTGTTTTTATTTTAATTTTCTTAATTAGTAAACAAAATCAATGATTTTTTTTCTATTACTATTTTGTTAAGGATTTTAGGTACTGGTTTGTATTTTTTGTTTATTGATTCTATTAGAACTATAGAAATTGTCAAGCTTCGAAATTAATTCTGAAAGTAAAATAAAAAAAAAAACTCTATTTACATAATTATGTGAATATAGTTCACAAGCGTTTTATTAATTTAAATGAAATCCTGCTTAACTATTTGGACAAGAATATTTCCTAATGTTATTGGTAGATCACATGTTTGTATAATAAATCGTTAACGGATATAATGGGTTTGAGAATCATGGTTTTTGGGCCAAATAGCGCGTTATTTGGAGTGAACACTCTTAATTCGGTTTTTGGCAGGTAAGGCTTAAGATCAACATCACTGTGCAAACAATGAATTGGTGATTTTAAATGGTTCTGAAGAGGCAACCGCGTACTGAAAGACGTAGTGTTGGAAGGCCACACGCAAAGAGATTTTTCTATGATGTTACTTATTGTATTTGTGAAAATTGAGCAGCAAGAAAAATTTAGTTTAGCGCAAAAAATAAGAAGAAATATTTTTTCCGTGCTATAATCTAACCTAAGATACGCAGCGAAGCAGCCAATCGTTCAAATACTGCGCCAACCGTGCCATTAATATGACTAGTTATTGATACATTATTTTATTAATCTTAAATTACGTCTTAATCTATTGCGCAAAACTGGGTTTTTCTTGCAGCTCAATTTTCACAAATCCAATAAGTTACCTCTAAGAAAAATCTTTTTTCCTAGGAACACGTGCCGGCAGTACACGGCTGGATGCTGTGTCCTAGTTCGAACCGTGTAAAGTGTTCAATTTACTGCCCATCGTCTTAACTGGCACACTCAAGCGTTAACCGTTTGTTAATTTGAGAAGTGTTTAATTACAATCTTATTTTAGTGTCAGTACTCTGACATTCTCTGAGGTAAGTGTCGGATATAAATAGAAGCCTCCATATAGGAACAGCTTTTTATTTTTTAACATGGGAAATCTTGCAATGATTTCTCCCGGTCTAGGTTGGAGCGAGAGAGCGTGCCAGACGTTTACTGACTAGTTCTTTCATGCATGCACGATTTGCGCGTGGAGATGCATCGGCGAAACTCCGCTGCCGCGACAAGTCGCGGCATGGTGGACAGAGTTCCGGGGGGATCTCATGGTGAAATGGTGACAGCGACTGTATGAAAGGCAACAAAGGAACAGGAGTGGGTTTTTAGTCAGTAAAAGTCTGACACACCCTCCAACAGCGGGAGATGTCATTCGATGATTTTTCCACCTAAAAAAAGACGTTTATTAACTAAAACCACACCTATGTTCCTTTAGTTGCCTTTTGCGTTTTAGGACCACGAGTATCTCTTTCATACTTTCCCCATCGCCCTAGCAGGCATCGGTCCTGCAGGGCCCCTACAGTTTTGCTGACATATCTTTGAAGCCCGTAGAACACGATGCGCCGTCAATGACTCGAGCTCGATGGTGCCCAAGTGGGGCCCGAATTTTGAGGTTAAGTATTAGGCTAATTGTAGTCAAACTTTTTTGCCCTAGTCTTTAATGCCACCTATTATTGGCAAACTATAACCAAACAGGTAGACCACGTCCTGGTAAAGTGCATAGAATATTTTTATAAATTATTTCATCACGACTACTCTCAAAATGAAAGAAAATATTGTAAGGAAACCAGTATGTCCTAAAACCAAAGAGTCCTAGATACGCGATATCTACCAACCCGCACTGGGGCCGCGTTATAGATTACGGCCCATTCCCTTTCCTAGCGACTAGTCCTGAGTCCCAGCAGTGGGAACATTTTAAGGCTAAATATGCTTATGCTGCACGCTTATCAGCAAACAGTTTGATCTTTTATTTATACCTAACTGTTTAAAGGTATGTGCAAAAGATTTGGAATTTTAGTTCCTATTTGGTCATAGATGTCGCTACAAATATTTAGATCTGTTTTTCGTGTCGATGTACTCTAGCTAATTTTATCTGACCAGTATTTGGCAACCTCTACGGCTCTGTTATTGGCCTCATACAGATCCTGAAAACTGCAGGTGTTTGTGTAGGATAAACAGCATAGCAGCATTTGGGGTGCATGAAAGGAGTCTCCCCGAGCGGCGTTAGAAATATCATACAGCGATTCTAAACGCCCAGCGCACCCTGGACAGCTTTTTTTATTTCGTTGACATTTACTGACTAAAAACCCACTCCTGTTCCTTCGTTGCCTTTCGTACCAGGGCTGTGTCTTCCTTTCAGAATCAGACCCTTGGCCCCAGTAGGCTTCGACCCTGCTGGGCCCCTACGGTTTGCTGACATCTCCTTGAGGCGCGCGTGGAACACTTCGCGCCGTTGACGACTTGGGCTCGGTCCGGACGGTTACCGGACGGTCGGATGGCGAGCCACCCATTGCTCGCCGTCCGCAAGCCCGCGCCTACGGTGGCCTAAATGGGTGGTGGATTAAATCCATATACACTATTGCTATAGGAAGGTCTGGGCGACAGCTGTCGGATTCGTGCAATGTAGCTACCTATCCTTTTCTCTCATCTTAAAGATGCATATTTTTGTCCTGTTGTCATCCTGCTCATGCTGTGTAAAAAAGACCTCAGCATTTAAAATATCACACAAACTTCGAACCACCCAGACAACATTCCTAATTACGTACAAGGCTAGAGAGATAGTCCAACTATATTGAACAAACAAAACTCAACAGCTCGGCATCCAGACTACTCGAAGGAAACAAACATGTCTTCGTTTACGGTAGACAGGGTGGAACAAGACACACGCTCTGCTCCGGACAGGTCAATTTTCAATTAAACCGCCGTTATCGCCGTGTTGATTGCGTTTTATTGTTAAATGCCTGATTTACAGTAGGTAGCTGCGTACAGCGAAATATGCTTTGAAATTTTAAGTTATTGGAAAACCCGCTATTATCCTTAGGCACGCGATTTGCTTTTTTGCACTAGTGCGGAAAAGTGCGCGTGCTCGCTCCCGTCACAATTAATTATATGTATTGTATTAGGCTGGGCACTAAGCGAGTCGCGCGTCAACCCCGATTGTTTATATCTTTATAAGTGTATTAAAAAACGTCATTTGATACACGTGGACAGTCACTCCAGCACTCGGCCCCATAACACCCTCTCCTACGGCTCGTGCGAATTCCGCCTCAGTCACAATAACAAACTTTCTCCACTTGTATCAAAATATACTATTTTTGTCAAAATATAAACCTGAGAATGAATGGTAAATTATCTGCTATTTATCAATAACGCTCTGTCTATCCCTTTTAATGTACCACAGGTGAACATAAGCAAATTAATTCATGTCATAAGTTGGTCCGCTCCGCTACCATTCTAATATCCCAGTGCAAGCTTGTTAACATAAAGCTTTCGCTTATGTCAAATCGTGTACAAAAAAAGTATCTAGGTATCAAAATAAAGAACTGGGTTAGACGATTTCAAAGTATTGCTCACTCATTATTTAAGCCGAAAGACTTCCAGTGTTGGCCTCCCTCATGTGTCACCATAATGACCGGTCCTGTGCGTCTTGCATCCATCGGATTCCCGCGACCCTCACCAGGTCATCGGTCCACCTTGTGGGAGGCCTTCCAATGCTGCTTCTTCCGGTACGCGGTCGACGCAGCGTCATTCTAGAACCTTTCGTCCCCATCGACCATCTGTTCTGCGAGCAATGTGCTCTGCCCACTGCCACTTAAGTTTGGCGGTTCTTTGGGTTATGTCTGCAACCGTGGTTCTCCTGCGGATATCTTCATTTCTGATGTGATCTCGCTCACTAAAATGTGGGAAATCAAAAATTTAATCATAGTTTCAAGAAACCTGATCACAATAAACGAGTTTTTTTAAATAAAGCAGTCTGATGCAATGGGTATAATTTATTTTAGTTCAATCACAGATTTGACAGCATGAACTGCGTCAGAAGACTGCTTGAAGTGACTTGTTTAGAACTTTAAAGTCATGTTTTTACGGTCGGGTTTTTTGACACTGTCTACTTTTTTAATCTCCTATATTTTAGTGAGCAGTACTTTTATCGTCTCTTCTAGTCCTTTATTTTGATACATGACTATGTTACATGCAATTTGTCACCAAAAAGCAACCGTTGTTTTTTTTTTAAATTTTGATATAGGTACCCAGTGTTACTCAAACGACTAAGAGAATCTAAAGACACCTCTCAAACTAAAATGGAAAAAGCCCTTTAGGCTCTAAAGCTTGTCAAAAATATCATCATCGTCATCATCATTTTAGCCAAAACACGTCCACTGTTGGACACAGGCCTCCCCAAGTGTCGCTATAATGAACGGTCCGGTGCGTCTCGCATCCATCGGATTCCTAAAATCCTTACCCGGTCATCGGTCCACCTTGTAGGAGGCCTTCCAACGCTACGTCAAAAATATACATAGAAAATACTGTGGTGTTCATTAGAGTCACTAGTTAGGGATTCGGGTTTATAAATTAAACAACCAAAATTTTCACTAAGCCACCTCAACTCAAGAATGACATCTAGTCGTTCCCTGGGACGGTTTGGAACTCCGAGAGCTCTTGAGTTACTCTACATTTAATGTATACACCACACATTAAGTACACTGTAAAACATTATCCTCCTTCTTCCACCAGACGGCGCTTATACAGCTTTAGTAAAAATTAACGAGTACATTAAAAAGCTCGCACTCAGGCCACTGTAATCCTTTGCCAAGTTACAACATCAATAAAACACGGAACCGGAAACCTGAAATAAAAATGTTCTCAATTAAATTCAAAGTTCGTAGTTTTTCTAAACGTAACCACAGCGTATTGATTTATATCACGTGTAAATTTACTTCAGTCCCATTAAAACTAAATCAAAGTGGGTACTAAATCGTCAAAGTCTGACTTGCATCCAGAATAACTTGGTCCTTTAGTACGAGTGTAAGTTCCCTGGATTTTCGAGCTTTTGCTTGTGTTTTGGGAGGGTAGGAATGCCATGATACACTGGAGGGTAGGCAGTAGTGTAGAACCACAAACCGCGTTTGGGCAGTCAAAATTTGTGCAATGTTAGTGAGATCATAAATTTAGATTTTTTAATTCTATTTGTATTGTGTGCGATTCTTTTGATGTTAATCTTTGTCGGTTTTAATATACTTTTTTCTTTTTATTATTTTTATAGTTTGGGAAGTGAATGTTTTGGATTCGATTAGTTTTAGGGTTTTGGGTTTTGGTAACTCATAATATTGTGTACATCTATCTATTAACTGCTCCACATTTGTTGTAATATATACATTTTCTTTTTTCTTTTCTTCCTACACATTGCTTTTGTAATATTTTTTATATTAGACGCCAACCACCATAAATTCGCTAGTAATTTTCTTTTTGTTGACATGTCATTTATTGATAATTGTAATTACTTATTGTTCTTGTTTTTTTTTTATATAGCTTCTTTTTTTATTTTTTTTTAATGTGAATGTGAGAACACCGTGGACTTCGCGAACTCTTAGGTTACTTCCTATTACGACTCACTTTTTTTTTAAATATGATTATTTTTATTGTGCTTTTGGGTACAATATCGACTGGTCTACACTGTTCTTACATAATGTCTATTAATACTGTAATATGAAAATATTGTAAACAATCATTTTTTTAAAAGAGTAACCATGGAGTTTCTTGCCGGTTCTTCTCCATAGGAAACGACCAATTTGGAACCGTGCACTAGCTTCTGACGTTTTATAAGTGCCCATGTAGGCCTATGTGAAATAAAAACTTTTGACTTTGACTTTGACTTTGAGAGCTTGGGTAAAGAATACAACAAAAGAGCAGTGCCTATGCCAATGTTCAAGTGGCAACGGCCTCGATGTACGAGTCTTACATTACGAGTTCAAACCCAGACTTGTGGGTTTTAATCATCATCAATTTATTAAAGCACAACTGCTCTTAAAACGATGAAGGAAACATCAACCCGTATTGGACCCCAGCATGGTGCATTAAAGCACATTTCGTATAATAGACAGGAGGCTTGAGCCCCAGTGGGGAAAACTAGGGATGCTACGTAGGTTCGATTTCGATTTTGAGACTTCGAACTTTCTATTGATTTTGGAATTTGCACCTTCGATTTCGATAAATTCTAATCGAAAGTTATATCGGAGGTATAGATGCACAGTGACTGCAGCGG
Source organism: Mythimna pallens (assembly GCA_961205895.1). Lineage (NCBI taxonomy): Eukaryota > Metazoa > Arthropoda > Insecta > Lepidoptera > Noctuidae > Mythimna > Mythimna pallens. The sequence continues at coordinate 22,464,825 of OY540842.1, read as the reverse complement.
CCACGATCAGCGCGTACAAAGATGTTTGTTCTTATCACACAAGAAACCTCCCTCCTCCCATGCCTTCTGATAATTACTCTTTCACTAACTGTTTTGTTTCATATTTGAAATTTTGTAATTCACTTGACGCTTCTGCCTCCGCGTCCAAACAATCAATATCTCTAGTGGCTGACGGTTGACGTAGTAGTTAAGCGATCGACTGCTTTACAGCCCCCCTAGCCAAGTTACAACCGTTTCATTTCGATTCTCTTTTCGTTGATCACCTCGAGTCGGCCAGGCCTCCTATTCCTCTGTTCCGACCACGTGACTGAGTGTTGAGATGACGTCAGAATAAAGGAATCGGAGACGTGGCCTACTCGAGGCGATCAACGAAAAGAGAAACGAAACAGTTGTAACTTGGCTAGGGCGGGCTGCGTGTCGCGAGTTCGATTCCCGCACGGGACAAATATTTGTATAGCTTACAGATAAGTGTTCCGGGTCTGAGTGTCTGGTGTATGCGAATTTATATGTTTGTGAACGTACCCATGATACTGGAGTAATTTCTAGTGTGGGAGAACTTTTAAAAACGGTTATAATATGAACTAAAATATCCGCGTAGCATTAGGTATAATTGCTGCAAAAGTTCGTAATAATTGTAAAATTAACCAAGAAGAGATTGAGAGCATAATTATCAAATTCCCTTTTGCTTCAGAGTCATTTATACCTATTAATATCCGGAAGAAAAGAGAGGGAGAGCTGACCGGACCCAGAGGGCTAGGCTTTTCTTCGGCTAGCACATCAGCATTGCTATCCAACGGGGCAATGCTGCCAGCGTCCTGGACACTTTTCCCATTGACATAAAAGTGGATGATTTTGGATATATGATGAGTACTTTTCCTACCCATTTGTACATATTATTATTTTCAGTTTGTATATATACCTATTAAACTATAACCCACTCGAAGTTGTAGACGATTACGTTTACCTCGGACAGACAGTCCAGTTAGGTAGATCTAATTTTAAGAAAGAGGTCGACCGTCGTATCCGACTCGGCTGGGCGGCGTTCGGGAAGCTGCGCGGTATCTTCTCGTCCAACATACCACATTGTCTCTAGACGAAAGTTTATGGCCAGTGCGTGTTGCCAGTGACGACATATGGCTCCGAAACGTAGTCGCTTACAATGGGCCTCATCAGAAGGCTTAAAGTCACTCAAAGGGCAATGGAAAGGGCTATCGAATCAGGAATGAAGATATTCGCAGGAGAACCAAGGTTGCTGATATAGTACGAAGAATCACCAAACTTAAGTGGCAATGGGCAGGGCAAATTGCTCGCAGAACAGATAGCCGTTGGGGTTGAAAGGTTCTGGAGTGTCAACCGCGTACCAGAAGACACAGTGTTGGAAGGCTTCCTACAAGGTGGACCGATGACCTGGTAAGGGTTGCGAGAATCCGATGGAAGCGAGACGCACGAGATCGTTTATTATGGTGACACTTGGGGAGGCCTATGTCCAACAGTGGACGTCTTTCGGCTGATATGATGATGATGATGATGTGATGAAACTATAATATTTATTAGTTTTGAAGTTTATAAGTAATTATATGATATGATTTTATTGATTGATAAATTCATAAGGATACCTAAACCTAACAAATAAATTCAAGAAAACTGATACAAAACTACTGTTTTGTAAACCCGACACCAACCAGCTGTTTAGTTATATAGAAAAAAGATTTGAACATAAATAGCGATGTTTACAGTAACACAATAATATTACGATAGTAACTTGAGTCCGATGGTCAACTGCGCAATAGTGACGATGTTGTGATACTTTCACCCCTTACTATGGGTTCGTGTGATCGAAAGGACCAGTTATTTTAATTTCTTACTTTCAAAAATTAAATTTATTTTGCACTTTTTAATTGTTTTATTTCACATTGAAGTCGATGATATTTAAAAAAAAAGGTTTCATTTTACTCTTTTAGTGTTCCGTACTTCAAAAGGAAAAAAAACGGAACCCTTATCTGTCATTTTGTTGTCCGTCCGTCTGTCTGTCAAGATAGCGCGTGGAGGTATCGAGTTGAAATTAAAACCATATACATACTAAGGTTTGCGGACCCTTGAAGCTGTGAGTTTGATTTTTCAAACTTCTGAGTTAACGAAAAAAAAAGATACGGCTGTTTTTGTCGCAAAAAACGTATATTTCGACACCGTCAAGGGAATCAAAATTATTAGGGTACTTCCCGTTGACCTAGAATCTCATAGCACAAGTATAGGAAAAAATCTGAAAACTGTAAATTTGTAGTTACGTCACAAAAAAAAAATTCTGTTCGGAAAAATCTTCGTAACTCAATTCGGGAATTGAACTGATTTCATAGGTAAGTCTGTACGAAACCCTCAGCGCGCGAGTCCGACTCACACTTGCCCAGTTTTTTTTTTTAATAATTTATAGTGAAAATATCAAAAATGTCGATTACTGCAAGTACAATTAGCAGGGCAGATTTATGCAACGAAGGCTTTCAGGTACACATAAATGTATTACCTCTACCTTTGCCAGGCAGCGCAATCGCCGAAGTGGTTGAGTGGTTCCCTTCTGCAACATGAGTTGATTCCCGCGCCGAACAAATATTGGTCTCTCCTACAGGTAGTTGTTTCAGGTCTGGATATTTATGTGGGCAGTTTTGGGGATAGGATCTACTATACAGGGTGTCTTTGACATCGACGCACAAACGAATACCAGAGATCCAGCCCCCCTAACCAAGTTACAATCGTATCGTTCACGCCAACGCTTCGAGTAGGCCACGCCTCCAATTCCTTTGTTCGGACCACGTGACTGAGCGTTGAGATGACGTCAGAACAAAGGAATCGGAGGCGTGGCCTACTCGAAGCGTTCAGCGCGAACGATACGATTGTAACTTGGCTAGGGGGGCAGTACTTGATTCTGGACCCCCCAGTGGTGGAATTCCTATGTTAAAATAAAATATTCTTTACGTTTTTTTTTAATTTAATTGTGTAAAATCGTTATTTTTACCAACATCGATGGTATTTTTAGTAAAAAGAAGAAAAAAAACATATGAAACAGAATGACATTCTGTTTCAACTTAATGAAAATGTATATAATTGACCTTTAAATTTATTTCAGCCATATTTTGTTACTACTTTTTCTAAAAAGAAAACTTACAAAACGGTGCCTTAAAATGAGCTCTACTTTACAAATTAAACTAATTTAATATTATTTTTCAACAGAGTGATGTTCTTTTGTATTAAGAGCTAAGATAAATTCTGGATTATTTCAGACGTACGTTTAAATTACGTACATAAATAAGTTACTTTGTTTAGCGTACATATAAATATTATTAAAACACTTAACTAACTGTACTACCTAAAAACAACATTTAACATAATAAACGCACAACTAGAAAGTAGTATCTTCAAAATCAGCCACTGAATCGATTTCAGGTTTTTTTAGAAGAGGTATTTTTATTTCTAACGAAATTTCTTTCAGTAAACTTAAATAAATCGCCCCAAAAATGTTCTCCGATCATTCTTATCGACTGGAAGTGAGGCGGCATTGCTACGTTATATGGCAAAACTAAATCTCTGGCTGAAAAGAAAAGCCAGCCCTAAGATTGTCAACTAGATTAATTATTATTAATTTTAATTGATCCTTACTTCTCATAACTTTATCATTCTGCACTATCGACTTCTTCTAGTACTATAAAAGTTTTCTTTCAGCCATTATTGTTGATATCCCATCACATAATAATCCATTGTCTTGACATGCTTAGTTAATCTGTTCCCGTATTACTACTAACAATTATACGCACTTTGATTTGTATTGTTTTACGCTAAACGACTTTTTTTTTCGACGTAATTTATTAAAGTTTGTAAATAACTAGGTATTGTATCAGGATCTCTTTATGATTTTTAAATGGATAGGTGAGGATTGTTTTATTTTGTATATATAAGGTTTTGATACGCCGTTCCAATTGCGCTATAACTACCAAAGTCCTTACATTGAATAATCACATCGCACTCATATTATATAGGCGAAAAAGTGAGTGTGTTTGTGTTTGTTACTTCATCACGCGCGAACGGCTGAACGGATTTCAATGAAACCTAGTATACAGTTCCTAGAGTCATGTCCTGGAATAACACATAGGACAATTTTATTCCTTGGAGTATTTTTCCTTTTGATAATTTACTAATATCACGCTGGTAGCAGTTGCTACCAGCTACCAGTAGTTTATATTTTTAATTGCTGTTGAAGAACACAATGCCTTGACTTGCCATCTACGTTTCACATCTATACATTTCACATCTATAAGTTTCAAATCTATTCGGTTCACATTTATACGTTTCAAATCTATTCGTTTCACATCTATACGTTTCACATTTATACGTTTCACATCTATACGTTTCAAATCTATACGTTTCACATTTATACGTTTAGCCCTGGAACTATAGCCCCCCTAGCCAAGTTACAATCGTATCGTTCACGCCAAACGCTTCTAGTAGTCCACGCCTCCAATTCCTTTGTTCGGACCACGTGACTGAGCGTTGAGATGACGTTAGAACAAAGGAATCGAAGGCGTGGCCTACTCGAAGCGTTCAGCGCGAACGAGACGATTGTAACTTGGCTAGGGGGGCAGGTACCCTTACTAAAAAAATCCAATTTAATGATATTTGGTGGTAAAAAAGTATTGACAGATATTCCTTTTGGCAATTTCAGAAGCCAATAAGTTTGGAATCGCCACCTCGCCTTAACCAATCGTGTTTTTGATTATTAATGCTTTTGAATTCTATGTACGAGAAGAAGCATTTGATATTTTTTTATTTTTGGTGGGATGTCGTCCATTAACATGTCCTCTCTAGGTTGAGCGTCAGGGAGTATCAGAGACTTACTGACTAAAACCCAACTGTTTTACTTTAGTTGCCCTTTGCGTTCGAAGGCCTTGTGTTACCTTTTCAGAAGTCCTCCCATGGCCCTAGCAGGCATCGGCCTTCCTCAACCACTACAGTTTCGCTGATATTTCTTTGAGGCGCTCGTAGCATTAAGCGCCCTCGGTCGACTACACGGACGACTGGACAGCGAGCTACCCATTGCTCGTCATCTGCAAGCCTGTGCCTACGGTGGCTGGTAGGTCGGGGTCTTGATGGCCGTGAACTTAGCAGATCATTTTCCAGCAGAGCATAAAAATATGAGAATTCTACTCGCATGCACCATAGTTCTGGAATTCTTGATACTTTTTAGAAAAAGTTCTTCTTGGCGGCTGAGGCGTGAGCATATCTATTATTTCACGCGTGTGGCCACCTGTGTACTTCAGTTGCCCTTTGCGAAACATGATTGTGAGAACTCTTTCAAGCCATCTCGTAGTCCTGGAAATAATCCTGTTACAGGCTGGTATTACATGCCTCTTTTCAAATACCTCTGTTATAAAACTCAATCCGCAAACAAACCTCTACCACGCCATTAATGCTATAAAAATTAAATGCAATACACACCTGATACCCTTGCTCCTCATCCAACCCCCAATTATTCCGCCCCGTCGTTTACGATCACATCGATGGACGCCTCGTAAAACATTCAGCACTATTACGTGTCGCCCGGCGTCACTTAAATAGGTGTGACTCGTGTCGTTGTAGGGGATTTTAGATTTCTTGGGGTTCCGTGAAAGTTTTTTAATTGGATGGTTACTTACTTAGATTTTGGATCTAAGAGAGTTATCAAGATATACAATAAACGTCCACTGTTGGACATATGGCCCTCCTAAGCGTCGTCACAACAACCATCCCTGTGCGTCTCGCATCCATTGGATTCTCGTGACTCTTAATCAGTCCACGTTGTGGGAGGCCTTCCAACTCTGCGTCTTCTGGTACGCAGTTGTCACTCAATCGGCCATCTGTTCTGCAAGCAACGTGCCCAGCGCAGTGACTTAAAGTCGATTCTTCGGACTATGTCAGTTCTCATCCTCTTCTCTTCTACGTTCCTGATTCGATCACGCAAGTAAACTCCAAGCATAGCCTTTACCCTTTGAGTATTAAGCAGATGATGACGCCCGTTGTGAGCGGTCGCAATGTTATGAACACATCTCATCATATTGTTGATTCGGATCTATAAAGTATAAGTTACTGTTAGTAAGGTCTTGTGTAATTCTAATCCCTTGAAATTACTATAGTAAGACCAGTTTCAAGAATTTTCAACAGCCAATTGCATGGACATACGTTAAATCTGCGACGCATCAATAATGTGTCATCAGAAACATCTGTCAGCATCTAATGTCACATCTCCAGTATGAATACAAAATGCTTAAAACTTTCCCCAGATTTGAAAGATTTGGTTAGATCATCAGTATATCCAATTGGGTTGTGTCTGATAAGTAGTCTCTCCATGTAAAATATAGGTATTCAGCCGCAATTGGTTATTCTGTTGTTTCTAAGCTAGTTGGGGAAAAAGCTAGGTAGATGATGATAATAATAATATTCCACAACTATCACACAACGTCGTCTAGTCCCAAGCTAAGCGGAGCTTGTGATATGAGTACTAGACAACTGATAAACATACATATATAAATTTTTAAACACATACCTATAATACATAGATAAAGTACACCCAGACACAGAACAAAATATGATCGTGCTCATCACACAAACATTTGTCCTGGGTGGGAATCGAACCCACGACCTCCAACATAGCACTTAGGGCCACTAACCACTAGACCAACAGGCCAGTCAAAATCAATCTGGTAGATGATGATCAGTACATAATTATCCTCAGGTTCAATTAAACCAACAGCAGCAGTTGTCTGTAATTCATGCTGAACTGGACCTATTTTGGTTCAGCCGTAAGGCATATAATTGTATTTCTTTTTTTGTTTTTGTTTAGTGTTTACGTAACTATTGTGTGTATACCTTGTATTGTGGCAAATAAATTTTTTTTTTTTCTTTAAATGCTTATGACAGGAACCATGTCAAAATGTAACGCCATTAAGAAAAATATCAACCAAGTCGAACCCTCTTCACACAGCGGTTACAGCTAAAGAGAATATCGCTGTCCTTCCTGATGTCATAATGCCTTTTACGGCATCCATATAAACAGCTGAAATGGCCTGTTCACTGACAACACTTAAGGAATAGATTCCCCATCACAGTAACATGTGAGCTACAAACTTTAGTACTCGTAATGTGTGCTAGTCAGCTGTTAGGAGAAGCTGACACTGCTCAATGTCAATAGAACTTGGAATAGTTACCGTACATTGTTAGTGATAGTTCAGCTGTGCTTACACTTTATAGTTATATGTTATTGGTCTGTTGATGTGATTAGTGTAATTGTGTTCACAAGGTACATAGTTTAGAGTTCAATTTTTGATAATTTGAATATGGAGTTTTTTTTCGGTCGGAAAATCATCTTATGACATCCCTCGCTCTTGGGCGGAGCGAGAGATAGTGTCATACTTTTACTAACTAAAAACTCACTCCTATTTCTTCGTTGCCTTTCGTACCAGGGCCGAGTCTTTCTTTCAGAATCAGACCCTTGGCCCCAGGAGGCTTCGACCCTGCTGGGCCCCTACGGTTTGCTGACATTTCCCTGGGGCGCGCGTGGAACAGTACGCGCCGTCGACGACTTGGGCTTGGTCCAGACGGTTACCGGACGGTCGGACGGCAAGCTGCCCATTGCTCGCCGCCCGCAAGCGGCAAGTTGGTTATTGTCAATAATATCTTCATATGTTGCTAGTTTTTCTGGTAAGGTAATTACTGCTTTGATTTCTTTATACCTACTCGTATGTTTCTTGCTTCTGATGGCGGCATCGCCCGCGTTTCAGTACAAAATTATCACAAAGAAATATATTCCCTGGATAAAAAGTTTAACTCTGAAAATAGCTATCTGTATGAAAATTTCCCTGTACACCTCGATGGGTCATGCTGTTCTAACCTTATCTATAACTATAGTTTCTGCCAGCAGCTTCGCCCCTGTAATAATAGAAAATAATCCCAAAGGAATATATCATAATAACGGGATATTTCAATTCCAGGATATGGTCTTCCCGAGACCCAAATTTAAATCAAATCCGTTTAACCGTGTGAGCGGGAGTAAGTAACAAAAAATCACACACAAATATGAAAACTTTTGCGTTTATAATATTGGTATAAAGTGTTATATCCATGTTTACTTTCTTCTTAACGATATTTAACATAAACTACTCATTTTTTTCTTCAGTCTACCTCATCTCTTGTAGTCGACATCACCCTATGTATCATTTATTTATTTATTTACACACAATTAATATACAAAAGAAGATAGGTATCTTATTATAAAAAATTGTACAAAGGTACTGCTTATTTCAAAAAGAAATTTCTTCCAGCAGACCTGCGAAAGGAGAGATTAGAAGAGATGTAGACTATAGTATTACATCACCTTATTTATTATTTTCCATTGCAGGGCATTTACATGTTGGCGCGCAGATTTTTTCGTTGTACCGATCAGGTCAAAATAACTTTGTTTAAAGCGTACTACCAAGGCTTGTATACGGGAAGTCTGTGGTTTAGCTGTTCACGTGGGACGCTAAGCGCCTTGCGCGTCCAATATAATAATGATTTCAGGATGATGTTGAAACTCCCTCGTTTCTGTAGTGCCTCTAATGTAATTTGTTGTCTGTTATAATTATAATTACTAATCCTAGTGTTTAAGTTTTAGCTTGTAAGTTACTAACAAAAATGGTTCCATTTTTGTCCGAAAATAAACAATTTATTATTATTATAGGGTGTCTCTTTCCTCACAAAACTCCATATTCCATCATCATACGTACTTCATCATCATTATCATTATTTCAGCCGAAAGACGTTCACTGCTGGACATAGGCCTCCCCCAAGCGTCGCCACAATGAACGGTCCTGTGCGTCTGGTATCCATTAGACTCCCGCAACCATTACCAAGTCATCGGTCTACCTTGTATCATACGTTAAGCAACTAAATATTTGCAAAGACAAAAACCATCAGCGTAATATTGTTGCTTTCTACAGAACCCCGGGCCACAGAGGTGCGATACTCGGACCCACATAATGATGTATGGCCACGAGCACGCGGTAAACTTATATGCCCATTATACAATTACCTAACAAGTCCATGGTAAGCCGTCCTGCATAATAATAGGATGGAGGACACGTTCCTAATGTGGGCCAAAATAACCCCTAATATGATTTATTTCGAGTATGGTCTCCGTGTATCCTCATGATAACTTATGCTGCGTAATATATATGGGAAATCAAAAGCCTTGGACTTACTATATTGGAGGAAACTGTGGTTGGAATAAGAGTGGTGTTAATTTTTATTTATTTATTGAAACTAAGTCGGCTTCTGTAAGTTTGTGTAGCACGATGCTACACAAACTTACAGAAGCCTTAACTTAATGTTTTAGTCGATCTATATCAGACAACTAAGGGTTTTTTTTTTTTTTGCGGTGGGAAAATCATCTTATGACATCCCCCGCTCTTGGGTGGGGCGGGAGATAGTGTCTTCGTACCAGGGCCGAGTCTTCCTTTCAGAAAGATAACTAAGGGTGGTGGAGAGACAACATGGCAGGTGCTTAAAAAAGAAAAGCATGGGTACAAAAGCTATGTATAGTTAAAAATATACACACATATCATACGCAGACTGACCTGTTGTTCTCATTTGTTCTGTGTCTGGGTGTAATTTATCTATAATTATGTATGTATTTAGAAATATATAAGTATGTAGTATCAGTTGTCTAGTACTCAAAACACAAGCTCAGCTTAGTTTGGGACTAGATGGCATTGTGTAAAAGTTGTGCAATGTTATTACTATTATATATATTAATATTATAAATACACACATAAATAAATAATTATATATTTATATAAACTACTGGAAAGAGGTTATTGAGACGACTCTTCTAATGGCGTAAATTGTAATCAGTTTTGTTATCCTGTTGGATACTTAGAATTTTTGGACGTACTCATAGAAACATTATACCTACAAATACATAAAATTTAGGGAAACAAGTCAGTTGAACTGTTTTTTCTAGACTTGTGAAGCTACCTCGCCACTTTTAAATTTGATTTACAGAAGTTGCAGTAGTTGGAAACACGAAAGTAGTGTGACGGAAATGACAAAAAAAAACTTTATGCATTTTTTGCGAATCTCAAAATTTCTCAGTTTTAGTTTCATAAGCAGCTACTTAAATGGAATTAATAACAGAATAAGTAATGAGATTATATTATTGTTATTAATTATACGAATCTAAGAGATCTTCTAAGTAATTTGTATATGTAGGACATAGATTGTTTCTCCTTCATGCTCGGATAAATAGATACAGGTAGGCTATGTCCTGGAATAGCACATGGATACTTTATAAGCAGGGAATAATAATACGTTCCTCTGAGATTTTTTTTAGGTGAGAAATCATCCAATAACATAACCCGCCCTTGGACGGTGTGGGAGGGCGTGTCAGACTTTTATTGATTAAAACCCACTCCTATGTTCCTTCGTTACCTTGCATTCTAGGGCCGGGTTTTCCTTCCAAAAGCGAACCCATGGTTTCAGTTGGCTTTGACCCTTCTGGGCCTACGGTTTTGCTGACATCTCCTTGAGGCGCGTGTGGAACACTAACCGCCATTGACGACTTGGGCTCGGTCCGGATGGTTTCCGGACGGTCGGACGGCGCCATTTGACGACCCATTGCTCGCCGCCCGCAAACGCGCGCCTAAGGTGGCTAGAAATCGGGATCGAAATCCCGGCGGCTGGAGCGTGAGGACCGTTCCCTCGCTCGTGCGGCCGCCTCCTTTGCTAGCATTACTGCTTCGTAGAAGAAGGCGACCGCCTGCCACTTTTGCTCGATTCGGACCCTGGCCTGTACCAAGGCCTGGCGCGAGAGTTCGTTGCCGCCGATTGCCTCCACGAGGACACGATGGATCTTTGCTCAACCGGGGCACACCTCTACCGCTGTCCACACAGTGGTGACACCCGGGCGTTTCTTCTGCACGAATCCGATGCAGGAACCTCCCGAACTTACCATGTCCGGCGAGAATCTGCGTCATGTGGAAGGTGAGGACGCATTGTTGTTTTTCAAGTCACTTCTCAAAGCGTGGACCGCCATAATTATGGCATACCCAATGTTTCTTTGAAATAATTTTCTAATTTTACGTAGGCAAAAGCTCTGTCCGAATCTACATATTAATAAATAAGTAATAAACACTTTCAACTTAATAGTTTTCAACATCCAAAATCACGAGGTTCTCTTCAAACATTTTTGAACCGTTCAACTTCGAGCCATTTTCGTAGATGCGTATAATTAGTGTCAAGCGTGGCGTGAAAACTTGTCTGAAATACCACTGGTATACATAATATATGAACTGTGCCACGGGTTGTGTAACAGGGGATCACAGGGGTAGCCGTGGCGATGGGACGGTGGTATTACTTCTAATGCTGTTATTTCCATGTCAGTTTGGTGTTGGACTTTGGAGAAGCGAATGGGATTGGTATAGTGTGTGGTGATGGTGGGAGAAGTGTTAATGAACATTTTAAAACAAACGAAGTATTTTAACACAATTACTCGTAAATAATAAGGAATACTCGCGTATTTTTTATGGGTCTTGATGGGTGCTGATGCGTAAAAGGCCTAACACAAAAAAAAAATGTGGTGGGTGCTGGCTGCCACACTTTTCCGCACTAGTTCGAAAATGGTATACATAATTGTAAACCAACCGTAAAAACAACTAATAAGTCCAGATTTTTGCGCTAATGTGTTGAAAACCAATTTACGACTATTTTTTTTTTCTTTTTAATGATAGGCTCGCGTTTGACCACCATCTCACCCGATGGCAAGCGATGATGTGGTCGACGATGGAGCACTCTTGCCTAGAAGTGGCCTATTCACTCTTGACTTAAAGACTCCTAAGTTGTAGCTAACTGGAAACACAGACTCTGGCAAGGAATTCCACTCCTTGGCTGTACGCATAATAAATGTGTTCTTAAAACGTTTTGTGGGTATGGGTGCGACTATAAAACTTGAACATTATTTTAATTTTTAGTTTAGTAGGTATGTGTGTGTGTGTGATATTGCATCTTAATTTTTACTTTCACCACCGATTGCATATGTGGTTTTCATTTTTGACCTTTGAGAAAATATAAATCGCCAATTTTAACCAAGAACTGGCTTCATTTTACATTCTGGAAATTAAAACATCGTTTTAAGTTTTAAAATCGGTTCCCAAATAAATTGGGATGAGAGCATTAAAATCATTTAGCACGAGGTTTTTGTTTGCACCATTTGCGAACAGAATCTAATATCAATTCCTTCGTTCCAAAGAACCTGTTCCAAAATCTGTTCAAAAAATTTAAACCATGATTTTATGTGTTATATTGGTGGCAGCCCTGTCTACTCCAATAACCCTTTTCTAAATGTTAGACAGTTAATATTTTACCAAGTTGAAAATTGGAATTTCGATGAAGACGCTTCATGGTTATAATGGTTTTAACGTCTCCTGCCAGATCCAGGACTCACCACTTTCGGAAAATTAAGAACTAAATTAGAAATGCAGGTGCCCTATAAATAACATTTGTGAAATAACATATTGGTATATCTCTCTCTCTATCACTCAATGGTTTGCTTGTATAAGTTTGAATAGGCTCTTAATAAACTAGTGCGCTTCACCATCAACGATTGTATCACTGCTTACCATCAGGTGAGATCGCAGTCAAGCACTAGCTTATATCAATTAAAAAAAAATATGTACATGAAAACTGTTATCCGCATAAGTTGTAACTTTTTATGGTGTAATAAAGAATTAGCCATTAAACGTTCGGGTCATGTAAGAACTTAATAACACAGGTAGATTTTTTCGATCCCGATTTTCATACACCTTAGATGCAGGCTTGCGGACGGCGAGCAATGGGTAGCACGCTGTCCGGTTGGCCGACAGGACCGAGCCCAAGTCCCAAGTCGTCGACGGCGCATAGTGTTCCACGCGCGCCTCAAGGAGATGTCAGCAAATCGTAGGGGCCCAGCAGGGTCGAAGCCTATTGGGGCCATGGGTTATGTGAAAATGAACCCCGGGGCCCCGGAACGCAAGGCAAAGATTCCTTCTTTCAAACGAGTTGGTTTTAGTCAATAAAAGACTGACACGGTGGAGTAGGAGACTCCGCCCAAGGGCGGGAGATGTCATTCGATGACCTCGACCTTTTATATAAACGATAAAGCACTTCAAGCCGAGCCAAGTTCCTAACAAATGTTGAGTTACCCATTGCGTTTATTACTGTCTACAACCTCAAAAATTACATAACCAGACAATAATATTGTCACACTTGGGACACAGGTCTCCTCTCCAGTTGAGGGAGAATCATGCTCGAGTAAGTTTCTATTGATATATCATAATAACTAGCTGCTGCCAGCGGCTTCACCCGCGTGATTGTAGAAAATTATGCCTAGGAGACATACTCCCGGAATAAAATGTATTTTATGTGCTATTCTAGGGCATGGTCTACACGTTACCCAAGTTTCATCCAAATCCGTCGAGGTGAGAATCTTGTTCGAGGTTGAAGTAGTTACAAACTAGTGCGATTATTATACTTAATACTTCACAATTTCAAACGTCTACCTCAGCTTAGTCATCATGATCTCATTTATCTCTGCCCCTCCCTTTCTACCAGCACACCTAACGCTTAACACCAGTCAAGCTCCGTGAAAGCCCTAGTCCAGGGAACAGATCTTTGGCCCACATTTGATAAGGTTACTCCGTACGTGCCGATAAGCAAATATGACTAACTCCAGGACCGTTAGCTGGTGGTCTAAGTTTTGGGCTTAAAGATCTAGTTCAATTAAATTTGACAACAGATATTGGGCGGACGGAAATTCTGACCTAGTCTTATATCGTCATGAGTTTACCAATAGTGTCGGCTTTCTATGAGTAGTTTTTTCTGAAATTGGAGCGTACTGGAACCAGACAGTAATATAAATAGTTTATGTTGCTCTGTCTGCCTTTATTTACAATGTGCTTGATGAGGTTAATCTCTGTAATAGAAGAAAGACCAGTTTCTATATTTGTTATCTTCTAGTATACAAAAATGTCGTGTCATAGTGTTTTTATTAAATATCTCCGAAACTAAGTATCTTTTGAATTTTTTTGAGTATATTTGGTAGGTTCGAGAATAGATCATAGGCTATTTTTTACCCTCCTTTACTTACCCTCTATTTTGTCTTTGATAATTTGTACAGACGATTTTTATAGATGGTCGTTTTTGCCGAGAGATTCTGGAGTGGCGACCATATACCGGAAGACACAGCAAGTGAAGGCCTCCCAACAAAACAAAATACATCCACTGTTAGACATAGGTCTCCCCCAAGTGTCGCCATAACGACCGGTCCTGTGCCAGGTCATCGGTCTACCTTGAGGGAAGCCTTCCACCGCTGCGTCCTCCGGTACGTGGTCGCCATTCCAGAACCTTTCGTCCTCATCGACCATCTGTTCTGCGTGCAATGTGCCCTGTCCAAAATACTGAACAAAACAAATTTGTATAACACGCTTGAATCTTGTCAACCAAACCCCACAATCCTGATTAGCGACCCAACAAATTGAAACTTAAAGCTGTTGCAATAAAGGCATTTATGTGATTTCTCGATAGTTCAAGCGGTGAGTCATGTTGATAACAATTACGTTCCTGCTCGTACAGGCCGGTCGCTCGGACAATTTTGTGATCTAATCTGTTCCAGTGGTAAACTTTGCAGGCGAGAATAAAGGGTGGTATCACTGATGAACCTGATTATTTTAATGATAGCATAAACAGCCTTATAATGTTCCCACTGCTGGGACTCAGGCTTCCTCTCTAGGAGAGGGAATTGACCGTAATCCACCACGCGGGCCCAGTGCGGATTGGTGGATGTCACATGTCTTCGAATTTTTGGTTCTAGGATATGAAGGTTTCCTCAAGATGTTTTCCTTCACCGTTTTGAGAGCAGTGGTGATGAAAATAAATAACACAATGTAATGCACTTGGCTGGGTTTGAACCCGCGACCTACAACTCATAAGTCGGGGCCAATTGACCACCACTACTCAATTAAAGGTAAATAAGTCGAAATAAATTAACGTTATAGAAAAACAATTGCTTCACTACCGATAGAACTGCATAAGTGCGCCCTTACTAATGATCATAAGGTTTACTTTGTTTGTTACTTTTTTTATAGCACTGAATCAGAATATAATAATCAAAGGGATAATCTTTTTGGACTATCTGGTAAAAATAATAGAAACCTTACTAAAAAGATTAGCTGCCTAGTAAGTTTTTTTGTGTTTGGTAATAATAAATTCTGTGTGATACATCCTAGACAATTTACCCTTGCGTAATTAGTAAAATTAACAAAAACAGATATTAAACATTGTGATGGCAGAGCATAAAACCTTCTCTTTTATTACTCATTTAGAAAGGCAGAAGCGAGCTCCACTCTAATTTTCTGAAAACACGAGTTATTTCTTTTCCACAATAATGAAGAGTACATTTCATTACTCATTTAATAAAACGGCAAATGAACAAAAAATATCTATGCTTTGACCTCACTCGTGCCATTTATGTTATTAAAAAATAAACATTGCGGTCAAAACTGGTCTAATCCGGCGCGATCCGGTTTTCACACGTCACAAGGGGTGCGTTTCACCAACTTTTTTTTTTGTTTTTAGGGGAAAACACCTTCGGTCGTGTGAAAAAATTATTAGGTAGCCGCTAAATGTAGATTTTCTCGGCTGCGGCAACATGGGGGAAATAAAGATGTAACATGTATGAAAATATTGGGGAAAATGCTTGTTTTCTGGTGGAACACAATTTTTAGCTATGGCAGGAGTTTTGATATTGTTTTGAATGAAATTAACATGAGTTTGTTGCCGTATTAAATGGATTTAGTGACTTTAAACCTATGTAGGCACTTATGCCCGGCTTACGACTGACACTGCGCCAAACTTTATTATTTATTTATTTTATAAAAATAAGGGTTTCCCTTAAGTTTAGATAAAGGCACACAATTAGACCCCTGGGGTCTGTTTCAACGTGCCACAATTTGACAATTGGTCAACGCGTTATAATAATAATAAATTAACTCTTTAAAGTACTCCTTCAACTTACGCTTTATGTTTTTGTTACATCTGATATCTACAGATATCTGGTTTATCAGATTGGGTATTGAATAAGAAGCTGAACGACTGCCATAAAAGTTATTTTTACGTGGCACTTGAAGTAGCTTTGATTTAGCCTGCCGTGTGTTCACGTCATATTTTAATGGTATTAATTTTTTTAAATAATTTGTAGGAGTATTTCAATGATAGCATTCTCTTGTCCATAACATAATTTTATTTGGGATCAGCGCAGAAAGTTTTCATCTTTCTCTCTTAGTCCTTCTTCTTCTTCTCAAAGCGATGGTTCTCTCTTCCCTCAGTTTTTGGGCCCAGTATGTTGCCATGTTTATAGTGGCGTTTTTAGCTCCTCCTCTCTTTGTCCTGATCCTTGTACTTAGTATAGTATCCATCGTTTCAATGGTCTATCAATACTTGTCAATTGGCAATGGAAAGGACTATGCTCGGAGTTTCCTTGCGTGATCAGATCAAGAAGGTACCCGCAGGAGAACCAAGGTTACTGACATAGCCCAAAGAAACGCCAAACTTAAGTGGCAGTAGGCAGGGCACATTGCTCGCAGAACGGATAGTCGATTAGGCCAAAAGGTTCTGGAGTGGCGACCACGTAACGGAAGATGCAGCGTTGGAAGGCCTCCCACAAGGTGGACCGATGTCCTGTGAGGGTCGCAGGAATCCGATGGATGCAAGACGCACAGGACCGTTTGTTGTAGTAACACTTGGGGGAGATCTATGTCCATCAGACTTTCCGTTGAAATGATGATGATGATGACTTGTCGATTACTGTTTAACTGTACCTGATGGATTTTAAATGGCAACAAAAGAGGAGACCTGACTTATCACACACAGCCTTTGCAAAGCCCTGTAATATGTCTCTGATAACAGAAAACCAGACAGTAACAAATTTATCAGTAGCCTTACTAAAACAATTACGAACGCCATAATTCAACAATAACATAATCAGCTGTCTCCGTACTTTGTACGCGGTACAGTCGTTACGCAAGTGCGGCGTGGTTTATCACGGCATGAATCACTTCTGTTGCCGGCTGTCCGCGTCAATGCACTGTTTATTGTAATGGTACTGTCGCTGTGGCGCAGATGGCTGTCGGAGTTGACGCAGGGAATTGACGTGGTGTGGATAGATTACGCATGCCTAAGATAGTGTTACTTGCTTTTGTAAAATCAAATCATCTTATCATATTATCGGTCCTGTACTTTTCGCTTCCACCAGACTCTTGCAACCCTATCCTACGGTCACTGGTTTACCTTATGAAGCCCTTTCTACACAGTGCCGTCAGGATAAACTGGAAAAGATAGCAAAATTTTCAGTCATCTAAGTGCATCTTGGAAGAGATTCGTTACATGTTTATTCTGCTCACATTATGGTGGCTCTTGGTACAATGTTAGTAAAAGTTGGGTTGCCAATGAGCAATTCAGATAAATAGTCGTATATTTTGCGCATATGCTTTACCAATACCTTAGGTCTTAGCCGTCCAAAATCTATTATTTAAGAACTAAGGTGTATTGAAGTTTTTTTTTTATAAAAGCACATTAACTATATAATTCAATAAAAACACTTAGCTATTTAAAACTATATATACTAAAGGCAAAAACTAACTACTACTATAAAAAAAAAAAAAAAAATATGGTGTCATAAAATTCCTCCACATCGCTGTCGATTGGAAGTGTACCCAAAAGGCTGGCGGCATTGCCACGTTGTATGGCAATGCTTAATCTCTGACCGGGGTAAAAGCCAGCCCTTGGGTCACGCGAAGTGTCAACTATGCGTTTGGATAATTTTTTGAAAATCTTATGAGCACTCGAACCCTACGGCCCAAGGGTTCAACCTCAAACGGCCAAAAAATATACTGCCGACAAGGTTGTTATATTTCCGCCGCTAGAGGTTCTCCACAGCCGCAGCGGCATCACCAGCATAGCACGAACAGCTAGGAAGATGGGATGGCGCAAGAGTGTCGACACAGGTAGCGTCCCACACTGAAGGCCTACCCATCTTCCACGGAAATAAAGATATACCGTCCGGTTTCTTACCATCGTCGCGTGCTAGGCCATGAGTATATTCAGCTGAGCAAAGCAAATGTCATCATAATCATAGATGCCCACTGTTAGACACAGACTTCCAGCATCGTCACGTAGATCAGTATACGGTCGTTCAATCGAATATCCGTTAAAAATATAGTAGTCATATAATTTTCCCACTGCTGGGACTCAGGCCTCTTATCTAAGAGACAGAATAGACGCGGTGCCAGTGCGGGTTGGTAGATGTCACATGTCGAAAATTTTTGGTTCTAAAACAGACTGATTTTGTACACAGTTTTGAGAGCAGTGATGATGAAATAAATCATACAAAGTATTGCGCCTGGCTCAGTTTGAACCCATGCAACTCGTAAGTCAAAGCATATAAGATATAGCATAGCATAGTCGGCCTTTTTTTAATGTTCCCACTGTTGGGACTCAGGCCTCCTCTCTAGGAGAGGGAATGGGCCGTAATCCACCACGCGGGCCCAGTGCGGGTTGGTGGATGTCACATGTCTTCGAATTTTTGATTCTAGGACATGCCGGTTTCCTCACGATGGTTTCCTTCACCGTTTTGAGAGCAGTAGTGATGAGATAAATTACACAAAGTAATGCGCCTGGGCTGGGTTTGAACCCGCGACCTACAACTCGTAAGTTGGGGCCGTTACTACTCGGCCACCACTGCTCCCCTATAAGATATGCTGCTTTATATTTAGTCTTAAATTTAAGACTAAGACCAACATAATCAAAAACCATTTCTATTTAAAAGGCGTAACATAGAAATATGTACATACGTAGTATAACGTTGTCGTGTTGAAGACTTACCCAACATTATTGACATAATAAAACAGCTCAGCCTGCGTGGGCCCTGAGCCCTTCAACCGCGAGTTCTCCACGTCAAAGGGCACAACTCTGATGCAATAAAGCAAAATTTTAATATGTAACGTTTAATATTCTCGCAGTTTGACTGTGTTTAATGTTGACTAACATTTAATTTAGTTACAAAGATGAAGCTTTATATTATAAAAAACCCAAGCGAGTGCAAATCGGACTTACGCACTGAGGGTTCCTTATAAACTAACCTACGAAAACAGTTCAATTCCCGAATTGAGTTACGAAGATTTTTCCGAATCGTAAAATAAGTTTTTTTTTTTGTGACGTAACTACAAATTTACAGTTTTCACATTTATTCCTATTCTTGTGTTATGAGACCTTGCTTCATACCAAATTTCGGCATTCTGGGTTTACAAGAACTAACTTATGAATTTTGATTCCCTTGAGAGTGTCGAAATATACGTTTTTTGCGACATAAACGGCAATTCTTTTTTTTCGTTAATTTACAAGTTTTATTTTTTCACAGCGTCAAGGGACCGCAGTCCTGAGTATATGGTTTTAATTTCAACTCGATATCTCCACGCGAAAAAAGAAATGGCAGCAGACCATCAAAACCTCCACGCGTTCCCGAGATAAAGGGTCTTGACGAACAGACAGACAGACGGACAACAAAGTGATTCTATAAGGGTTCCGTTTTTTTCCATTTGAGATACGGAACCCTAAAAAGCGGTTACTTTTGAGCAGAACTTGTTTCGTGTGGATCAAGGGTTTTATGATGAGATCATTTGACTATTTCAATTTAATTCAAATATAATTTATTCTCTCTTCACAAATAAAAATTTATATCGTTTTGTAACTTTTTTTTATTCTGGAAAGGCAGGCGTTTGACCACTAACTCACCTGGTGGTAAGCGAAGATGAGGTCGATAATGGAGTAAGCTTTACCATCATCATCAACATTTCAGCCGAAAGACGTCCACTGTTGGACATAGGCCTCCCCCAAGCGTCGCTACAATGACCGATCCTGTGCCTCTCGCATCCACTGCACTCCCGCGACCCTCACTAGGTCGTCGGTCCACCTAGTCCGGAGTACGATTGCCTAGAAGTAACTTTTTTTACTCTTGACTTACAACCCCTAGGTTATAGCTATCAGGAAATACAGACTCCGGCAGGGAATTCCACCCCTTAGTTGTACACACAATGAATGTGTTCTCAAAACGTTTTGTGCGTACCGGTACATGGTGGGAGATCCACCAGCCGTAGTTTGTTAGTCCGATGATGGAACGGGCTTGGAGGACTTAATTTTTGAAATTCCAAAGCACACTCTCCAAGATGCAAAGAAATATACACTTCTATTTTATAATTAGTACAAAAAAAAATTGGGCTCTATCTGTACCCTTTACTGATCATATTTAAGTAGTCAAAAGTAAAAAACAAAATTTGTCATAATTGGTAGTTTCATAATTGAATCAATTATTTATAACAATTGCTACTAGAAAATACTACGCTGTTTTTTTTCCATTGTTTTTTCATTCATAATCAATAACCTGTACAATATTTCCATAAATTGACTGTCATTTTGGGTTATAAACAAACGCTAATAACTTTGCTGTTTATGAATATTATTTAATGAGACTTTACTTAAATATTAACAAGTCCATATTTGTACTAATTAAAAACTATGGTGTATTGCCATATTCTTCCTACAAAATTGTTCTTTCATGCTCGACTTATTCTATTAAAAGCACTAGATGGTTGCTATGAATAATTAAGTGAGTAATCGAGGGACAGAGGGACAGATGGTAGTTAGCTCATGCTAATTACGGCTGCTATTGTACTTGTATTGCAGTTGCTATATCATCATGACTTTAGTTAGTAACGTCTACTGCTTTACAAGTTTCCTTTGATATATTGAGGATTTTTGTAGGAGTCAGCATTGTTGGCCACAAGATTAGTCGCAGCTGTATAGTTTTTATGCTTAAATGTCTTACCAAGGAGTATTTGTATTACCCAGTCCAGGTTAACATAAATGAGCATGGCAGTTGAGAGTTTATCATGCTCACTCAAATGTCTCACTCATGGCGCGTGTGTCCGATCATTTGGTTCCCTTCAAAATTTGCTCACTGGTCGATTGGCCACTCATTCACTAGGGCGGCTATATATTAACCAGTAACCACAAATTTATCAATTTTATTTACTATATTCAACCACCTGGTTAAAAGTTGCGCTCAAGTACTTGGCAACTTGTCCTTCAGCCGTTTAAGTGGTTACCGACTTGGTACGGGACTGATTAGTTTCTGTAAACTATAACTGTTTGTATGTTTTACGGCGGTAAGTCCCCTCTTTGAGGAGTGGCTGGAAAGACCTCACGGCCGCATGTGCACGCGCGAGGGCACGGCCCTGACGCCCCAGCCACCGGGATCCCGATTCCGATTTCTGGCCACCATAACCACGGGTTTCCGAACAGCAAGTACTGGGTAGCTCGCCGTCCGATCGTCCGGTAACCGTCCGGACCGAGCCCAAGTCGTCGACGGCGCGTAGTGTTCCACGCGCGCTTCAATTATATGTCAGCAAACCGTATGGGCCCAGCAGGGTCTAATCCTACTGGAGCCAAATGTCTGCTTCTAAACGGAAGACTCGGCCCTGGTACGAAAGGCAACGAAGGAACAGAAGACGATTTTTAGTCAGTAAAAGTGTGACACTATCTCCTGCTCCGCCCAAGTGCGGGGGATGTCATTGGATGATTTTCCCACCGAGAAAAAAAACTGTTTGTATGTAATGTAGCGAGTGTAACTAACATGTGCAACACTTCACACAACAAAACAAAAGTTTATTTATAACTAGTGCCGTACACCTTAAAGGTTCTTGATTATATTTGTTAAGATATACACACGGAATGTGTTGTTGTGAAAACCTGAGTTTAAAATAGCAATATTAGTTCTGACAAAGTAACCTTTTGATTCAGTTTGTTAGGCAAAGTAAGGTCAGTGTTCGTAGACTATACACCGGCGTTTAATGAACGGCCTAGGCGTTCAATTAACTAGCTAATTTAATCAGTAGGTTGCGACATATACATTGTAATAAAAAATACTTAGTAATTACTCTTTTCAATTGCTGTGTATGCTGTTTTGACGTGCATAATATTGTGAATGTGACAGCGTATCCATACAATTTCTTCCTTCACCTCACGCTATAATTCAACTACTAAGTATTACTCCTGACTTTCGCGCAAGACTGAAGCGGCTGCATAAATATTTGATCAGGTAATAGGCTGGTAACCAGCAGTTAGTTTGTTAGTAGGTAATTACAGGCGTTTGTCTGAGATTTTTTATTTATATTGCAATGTTCGAACTTCTGGATTATTACTGTGGTGAAATGTAGTTTGTAACTTAAAATGCAAACTATGATTGTACCTTTTTGGATAGATAACATGGTAGACGTTTGTTGAAACTACAGAAGCCCACTCGGGCCACAGGGATTTTTGAAAGAGACTGTGGTTCTGGAACGCAAAGAGTAACTGAAGGACACCGGTGGTTCTATTCAGTGAATGTCTAACACTTCTTGTCGCATCACTTAAGAGCGGGAGAAGTCATTGTATGGGTTCCCACATTAAAAAAAAAAAAACTGCTGTCGTGTAGTTACCGGACTGAATATTTATTTGATATCATAATATCTACTTACAATTTATGAAAGAGATATTTTTTGAGGTGGGAAATCATTCAATGACATCTCTCGCCCTTGGGCGGGGCGAAGGGTGTGTTCATTCCAGTGCCGGGTTTTTCTTTCAGAAGCGAACCCATGGCCCCAGTAGGATTCGACCCAACTGGGTCCCTATGGTTTGCTGTCAGCTCCTTGAGGCGCACGTGGAACACTACGAGCCGTCGATGACTTGGGCTCGGTCCGGACGGTAACCGGACGGTCGGACGGCGAGCTAAGATATCGAGGTCCTGGAACGAAAAAACCAACTAAAAGACACAGGTGGGTTTTAGTCACTGAATGTCAGGCGCTTCCTATCGCTCCACCTCAGAAAAAGAAAATAGCTTTCTGGTAATCCTTATCCTACTGAATTTTTATTTTATTTTTTCATTTCTACACAATCATAGTACACACGGTGACTTTGATAGCGTAGCAGGGCACACTAACATGATAAATGTGTGCGTAAACGCTAGCGCGTAAAACACAACAGGTATTATCGTTGTGTGATACAAAGTAACTCGTTTCTACACTCACACTCTTGAAAAAAAAAATAGTAGCCGTCTAAGTTACACGACTATGAAAATACATCAAAAATTGGCTACTGTTATTAATGGCGCTGTGGCGCAATGCGTATGATACTTAACTGACGAGTAAGAGGTCCCAAGTTCGATTCCAATTATCTGTTATTTTCTTTTTGTTTTACTCATGTTTTTTTTTAATAGTAATGTTATGGTTATTCTCGTAATAATTAAAATATTCGAAATATATTTTTGTAATTTTATACATATAAACTATGTATATTTACGAAATTAATTAACGAAATTTTTGTATATAACTTGTAATATAAATAATTTTATAATATATATATATATCATTTACGTAATATAACAATACGTTATTATTAATAGTTGACAATCCTTTCATTGTCAACTTTTTTTTTTTTATTTTCGCAAACATTCACTTATGAAATTATTATAGTTATTTAAATTAGCATCAAACACTTACACTTAATCTTTGGAAAGTAATTTTGATGATATGGGTAGGTAATCAGCAATAATGTTCACAATAATCAAGTAGCTGTGGGTATCAATACAAACAGAAGTAAAACCGAGTGTGCCATCCCACAATAATTCACCTATTCAAATAATATGTCTCCAGCTCAACTCGCAAACAAAATAAAACTCGTTTACTACTCGATATACACACACACATATTTGTATATGTGTTTGCTACGAATTAGATAAAAAAATTCGCTTCGTTCATTAGATGGAAAATTAGCACTGATTATCAAGTGCTTGCTTGCCGTTAAAGGTGTATCGAGTTCGATCCTAGCCATTGACAAAACATTATTTTCTATTTTATTGTAGTATAATGATAACGAAGTTTATTAAAGCTAAAACTTAGAATATTTGCTTTAAAAACTAAGTGTGTGAATATTATCATCTACCCACTTTATTAGTTATTTACTAAGAAATGAGTCGGATAATAAGTTAACCTGGCATAACGCTTTTGTCTATCACGATCGTGTGTTCTACAACTTACTCCGAGACAAAAAATAATTAATCGTTGTGGAAAGTGATACTTTTTACAAGTAATAATTAACATGTCTCATTTGTCTACACTTTTGAGGGCTGAGATAGTAGTATTATATAAACAAAATGTATCCATAAGTGAAATTTCGAGGAGACTAATGCTACCGGTAAGTAACAAATCCAAACTTAACATAATGCGAAATAATTTAACATTGTTGATATTTGTTAGGTTTTAACGTAATTTTGTGATTGTTTACAGAGGAAAACTGTGCAGTTTTGGGTGCATAGATATACAGCTGAAGGGACAATCGATGCCAAACGTCCGGGTCCAAAAGCAATTGCATATACGGATGCCAACCCACTGCATCGAAATATTGTTGCTACGTATAGCGCTGACGGCTTTGCTACAATAAGAAACACTGCGATTATGCACGACGTGTCTATGACAATTGTTCGACGCCACTTACGAGCAGCAAAAATTAAATGTCGCAAGCCTGCGAAAAAAATTTTACTGACGGCGTTGCATAAGGAAGAAAGGATGCGGTTGGCAAGAAAATTTATAGATTTTGATTGGTGCAATAACATAGTTATATTTAGTGATGAAAAGTGTTTTAAGTCAGATAAGGATGGGCGTAAAATATTATGGAGAAAAGATGGAGAACGTTACCATCAGAAAAATATTCTCCCATGCAGGTCTAGTGGTCGCATTACGTTAGGTTATTGGGGCTGGATGTCATCGATGGGTCCCGGTGAGTTAGTGGAGGTAGGGGGTCGCAATACCAGTCAAGGTTACTTGGACATCTTGCAAAATGTTATGTTGCCTACCGTGCGCGTGGCATACCCGGACGAGCATATTTACTTCGTGCACGATAACTGCTCGGTGCACCGCGCACGAATGGTGCAAGACTGGTTAAGTGTCCAAGAAAACTTGACTGTTATTGAATGGCCCTCTAAAAGTCCCGATTTGAACCCCATAGAAAATCTATGGGGTCACATGGTGCTCAACTGGGATTCATCTGATGTGAGATCTAAACGTAATTTAGATAATTTAGTGTCATCCATGTGGGAATCGTTTCGCGGCACTGACCTGTGTGAAAATTTGGTGGCTAGCATGAGAACGAGGTTACAAGAAGTAATCGACAATGAAGGTGCACCAATTAGATATTAATTTTGATTTAAATTGAATCCAATTATAAATATTTTTAAAAAGCTGTATTACTGTATGCTGTTTTTGTTGTTGTTGTTTTTATCATGTTATTGTTATTGAAATCAAGAGTTACGATACCTATCATAGTTCA
Source organism: Mythimna pallens (assembly GCA_961205895.1). NCBI lineage: Eukaryota > Metazoa > Arthropoda > Insecta > Lepidoptera > Noctuidae > Mythimna > Mythimna pallens. The sequence continues at coordinate 22,439,325 of OY540842.1, read as the reverse complement.
TTTTTTAAAACATGTTGATTGATATGTTATAAGTAAAAAAAAAGACTAAGAAGTAAGCTGTAGGTAATTATACTGTTGTTGTTATTATGTGACATGATGTTATTGTTATTGAGATCAAGAGTTGCGATATCTATCATAATTCATTCTTGATAACATGTTGATTTATGTCACTAATAAAAAACTTAAAAAAGTGACGTCCATCCTTGTCTGACTTAGAATATTTTCACTTTATATATTGTATTAAAGATAATCATGAACAGATTCGTTAATTGTGACCATTCCGTTTAATGTATGTAATTAATAAGTTGTAATAAACATAGTTGGATCGTTATCGCAGTTTTCTTTGTCACAATATTTTCAAAATATTTTAATTATTATGAGAGTAACATTACTATTAAAAAAAAACAGGGATAAATCAAAAAGAAAATAAAAACAAGCAAACTTTTTGTTACATCAGACGATTGGAATCGAACTTGGGACCTCTTACTCGTCAGTTAAGTATCATACGCATTGCGCCACAGCGCCATTAATAACAGTAGCCAATTTTTGCTGTATTTTCATAGTCGTGTAACTTAGACGGCTACTATTTTTTTTTTTCAAGAGTGTGAGTGTAGAAACGAGTTACTTTGTATCACACAACGATAATACCTGTTGTGTTTCACGCGCTAGCGTTTACGCACACATTTATCATGTTAGTGTGCCCTGCTACGCTATCAAAGTCACCGTGTGTACCTACTACAATTATTTTTGTTTAAATATAAGAATTTACTGCCTTATAATTAGGATTTAAAGGCAGATTTTTGGATTTAGTATTTAGAGTTAAGAATGTGTCAAACCCTTCTATAATAGCAAAGTAACAGATTAATTAATTAAACCCCGAGCGAACGCCGGCGTTCGCTCGGTCATTGTCTTACTATTGTGTCTCTAATTACGCTACTCAATAGGTTTGCAAGCACTATTTGAAAAATACCTACAAAAAACAGAAATCGAAGCACAGTCGACACATCAATTCAATGTTATCTAATACTACAAGTTATTACAAAAAAATCTAAGTATAACTTTATCAAGTTTACGACTTCAACAAATTTTGGAGCCAGCTGTTAAAAGCAAGTCATTTGGAAGCAACAATCACGAGTGAATGCATCCACGGTAGCCATTTTTAATTACAAAAGTAAACCAGAACTCCGTTAAATTCTAAGCGGTCAGGTAGATACATCAAATTCTACATGGGGTGATCACTCAGTGGCGAGGAAGTGCGATTTAGAATATTATTGGACTGTCGTAGGTATGATGCATCACAAAATAATTACTTTTAACAAATCGCAAAAATCTCTGAGTCTCGATTCGGAAATCGAACTACTTATATAGGTAAGTTTATACAGCGTCTTTGGTGCATGAATCAGACTCGCACTTGACCGGTTTTTGTTATAATACAATAGTTTTGTCAAGTAGATTTAAGAAGCCTAGCAACAAAACATAGACACTTTTAAACAATAACTAATATATATACCACAAATTTTTAATTAGTACAAATACTTAAAGGGCTTATTATAAAAGGTCTTGTTATTATTCAAGTAAAGTCTCAATAAATAATATTCATAAACAGCAAAGTTTCATTTCATTAGCGTTTGTTTAGATCCCAAAATGTCATTCAATCTATGGAAATATTGTACAGGCTATTGATTATGAATGAATAAATGATCATCATTTATTTATACAAAATGGAAAAACACTGCGCGTAGTATTTTCTAGTAGTAACTGTTATTAATGATTGATTCTATTGTGAATTTACCAAGTATGACAAATTTTCGTAGACAATTTTAGGATTACGGATTTTTTTACTTTTGACTACAAAAATATGATCAGTAAAGGGTACGGTTAGAGCCACATTTTTTTGTACTAATTAAAAAAATGGGGTGTATTTAGAATAGCTGTTGTAATTTCTTCAAACTAGCCTTAGAACTTTTCAAACTTCATACTCGTAGTATCTGATTTCCTGAAAGTTTAGTCAACTGAAAAACATTTTTTTTTATATACAAGCTTGCACTACCTCTTTCTAGCTCAAATGCCTACATGGAGAGTATGTAGGCATTTGAGCTCCTCACTTCTCTATAAAAATATTGACGGCGAAAATCTGCTTTGTGTGATACACCCTTTCATCAGAAAATGAAACAAGCATAAAACCCAAAAAAAATCGCTTACTAGCCAACCGCTGCTCGCTTCGCTCAAGCACTCAAACCACAGTCCTCATAGTGATGAGATAGCACCTGAAGACAGACAGTTTAATCGGACCCTTTACTTAATACAATCTGCGCTCAGATCTAAATTAATGCAAGTATAGTCCGCGGCGCGGTGGGACTTTTTATTGTAGTCTTTTTGGTATAGGCAGACTTAGAGGGTTTAGTAAATTGTATTAGAGTGGTCATAGAAATATATAAGTCGTTGATAAAAATGGGTTTGCTATTCACTGAAAATATTTATTGGAAACAAATTTATTATAAGGTATTCATATACTTACCTGTTATATTCTTGTTTTCTTTGATTAATTAGAAACTCAAACCTAAGTGGCAAAAAGCAGGGTACATTTCTCGTAGAACAGATGCTTGATGCAGCATTGGAAGGCCTCCCACAAGGTGGATATGATTAGAGTTGCGGGAACCCGATGGATTCGTTTCGAGCACAAGACAGGTCATAATGGCGACACTTGGGGGTGGCCTATGTCTAGCAGTGGACGTTTTTTCGGCTGAAGCAATGATAATGATGATAAACTTGAATTAATACCCTGTTCATAAGGTAGATCACAATCTTCTAAACAAATACTGGATGTGCGATTTTTCTACGTAACTGATAATTTTATTACACATCGCTTAACCATTTTAAATTTTAAATTTTCAACTTTTTTTTTGAAGAGAGATGTGGTTCCATGCTATCGAGAACGGACCAGACACAAATCCAGACTCCGATGAATAACCCAATAACACTGTGCACGCCCCAGTAATCTAACCTAAGACTACACAAACAACAAACTAATACAAACATTAAATTAACGACAAAAAAACCTTTTGTATTTACCAATGATAACTAAACCAATAGCTAAAGTAAATAAAAATAAAACTGAAACGTTAAAATATTAAACAACAAACTACCCGTTCGTAACAGATCTAAAAGTGAAGTCCAAATGTTCCGTGAAATCAGTTCCATTGGCGCTGTATCGAATATTTTGTCATTTCATGACAAATGCCTGCTATATTTCAGGCAGGCTATCTTGCGAGTGCCAACAACTGCTGCTATTGGACCTCAGCACTTTATAAGTAGGTAGAATTTTATTTTATCGTATCGATATTGACCCTGACCGGCTCTTGTTTTATTTGTGTTAAAAAGTCGCCTATCGCAGTCCACGGACACAAGCTTCCCTCAAGCTGCTGCTACCTGGTCCTCCGTTTTCTGCTTCCATCTTCGGAAATTTCCTGCTTTCAATCTATCGATTCAGCCCCCCTAGCAAAGTTACGATCGTTTCGTTTGCATCGAACGCCTCGAGTAGGCCACGCCTCCGAGTCCTTTGTTCTGACCACGTGACCGAGCATTGAGATGACGTGAAAACAAAGGAGTCGGAGGTGTGGCCCACTCGAGGCGTTCGACGCAAACGAAACGATCGTAACTTGGCTAGGGGCAGAGCAGAAAACTATGCCATCTCTAAAGGTGTTATCAATTTGAACCGTGCTCTATATTAGTGCATATAATAATAATAATAATATTCCACAACTATCACACAACGTCTATGGCCGCATAATAATATGTAGGACTATAAGATATTAAAATATTTTGAATTGAATTTTGAAATAATTTACCGATGACTTATTCGGCATTTAAATATTATTTTTTATGTGATAAAGATTTACTAGTAAAATTTAAAACATTAAACCGTATCTGTCTTATTTAATAAACACTCTAGTAAATATGGCGTCGAAAAATTCCTTTGCGTTGCTGTCAACTGGTAATGCATCCAAAAGACTGACGGCTTTATTACGTTGTATGTCAACAAATGCTTAAGAAGTAACTTAGCAATAACAAAATTAAGTTATAATGTCTATATTAAATACTAAATACCGTAATAAATAACGATTTTGATGAAGCAGTGAAGCAAAGTCTATTATAATTACTCAAAATTAATGCGAGAACACTACTTGAAATCCCACGAGGCATAAACAAGAAGCCTATATGTTTACAATATATCCTAATATATATCATGCAATTAACCCAACTTTAACCGTTAACCATAAAACGGGTTAAGGGTTAACAAATTAAATTATTCTAGAATTATATGCGTGGTTCGTTTTATTGAGAATGATGTCGGGTTCTGACGGATGTAGTTATGTCACTTTATTATATTGAAATGATAAATATTATTGAATTTAATGGTCTTCATAAAAAATATGTATTAATAATTTTCTTGTAATTTATATTGAAAATGTAATTGATCATTTCGATGTTATATTCAATTCAATGCTATTCTCAATTTAATTTATTTTAATGCAACTTTTTAATTAGTTTTAATTTTATAATTTTTAAGTGGTCACAACTTTTTTATGATGTACTGTACTACTTGTACAAGGGCTAAGCACGCCTGTAGTTGACAACTTCACAACAATTTTTTTTTTCATTTGCTCATTTTTAGGGTTCCGTAGCTCAAAAGGAAAAAACGGAACCCGATCACTTTGTTGTCCGTCTGTCTGTCTGTCAAGACCCTTTATCTCGGGAACACATGGAGGTATCGAGTTGAAATTAAAACCATATACTCAACTCTACGGTCCCTTGTTGTGAAAAATTCAAACTTCTGAGTTAAAGAAAATAAAAGTTACGACCGTTTATGTCACAAAAAACGTGTGTTTCGATACTCTCAAGGGAATCAAAATTCGTAGTGTACTTCCCGTAGACCTAGAATTCTGAAATTGAGTATGAGGCAAGGTCTTGTAGCAAAAATATAGGAAAAAATCTGAAAACTGGAAATATGTCACAAAAAAAAATCTTTTTTGTGATTCGTAAAAATCTTCGTAACTCAATTCGAGAATTGAACTGCTTTCATAGGTAAGTTTGTACGGAATCCTCAGTGCGCGAGTCCGACTCACAACGAGGGTGTTCTAAAATGACGTTGACCAGGTGGCAGCACTGAGGCGTCAGGTCCGGACACCTGTCAAAACGCTTATATAAATGACATTAGTTAAACATCAACGTCAACGTTACGTATACGTTTTGAAAGGAAAAGACCCGACGGCTAAGTGGCGCTAACTGGTGGTGACCATTTTCTTGAAAACCCTCATTGCCTGGTTTTTTTCCTTATAGAACGTTCTAGTGGGACAATTTCCAAGCATCGCTAAGACAAAGTCACATTCAGAAATTATGAAAGTAATAAACGCATATTTCTGGCGCCATCTTTTCTCTCTCTCTCTTTCTTTTACCTTCTAAACAAGCCTTTACGATGACTGTTTCGCAAATTCTCGCAGAGGTTATAAGTTTATTAGATAATAGAGAAAGTTAAGTTTATAGAGACACTCGTAAAATGTACTGAATTAATCTCGGTTTGTACTCGTACAACTAAACTGTTTCAGGTGGGTTTCCGCGGTATTTAATTTGCTATTACAAGATATAAATAAAAGCGTTTGATGTTTGAAGCACTTGTGTTCCTTTAGTTGCTTTTTGCGTTCCAGGGCCAAGGTAACTCTTTCGAACAATGCAAAGTAAATGAAGCCCGCCGTGTCCAGTATAATAACGCATTCAGGGCACTGATGGGGATGCCGCGACACTGTTGTGCCTCGGGCAGCAGCCCCAACAGTGTGCTGATGATGATAGCCGACCGGCTCGACTGTCCTTTTATAAGGCACTGCAGTGACTTGCACGTTACCTGCAGTTATCGATAACTGTGTGTGAAATATGTAAATGTTGTTTGTTTGTTGGTGTTATGTTTTGTGTTATGTTCTGTGTTATGTGTTCTTAGGAGTCCTTAGTTACTTGAATAAATGAAAATATATATATATAATGCCACAGCCCCAGCAGTTTTTGACCCTAGGTTCTCCACCTTGCCGAAACCCCACTTGCAATATTAAAGGTTTTTTTTTTTTTTTTTCGGTGGGAAAATCATCTTATGACATCCCCCGCCCTTGGGCGGGGCGGGAGATAGTGTCAGACTTTTACTGACTAAAAACCCACTCCTGTTCCTTCGTTGCCTTTCGTACCAGGGCCGAGTCTTCCTTTCAGAATCAGACCCTTGGCCCCAGTAGGCTTCGACCCTGCTAGGCCCCTACTGTTGCTGACATCTCCTTGAGGCGCGCGTGGAACAGCACACGCCGTCGACGACTTGGGCTCGGTCTGGACGGTTACCGGACGGTCGGACGGCGAGTCACCCATTGCTCGCCGTCCGCAAGCCTGCGCCTACGATGGCCGGAAATCGGGATCGGAATCCCGGCGGCAATTGGGGCGTGAGGACTGTTGCCTCACGCGATCGGCCGCCTCCTTTGCTAGCATTACTGCTTCGCAGAAGGAGGCGACCGCCTGCCACTCCTCCTCACTCCGGACCATGGCCTGTACCAAGGCCCAGCGCGAGAGATCGCCGCCTCCAATCGCCCCCACGAGGACACGGCGTTGCTCTGCCCAAGCGGGGCACACCTCCACCGTGTCCTCCGGGCGGTCCGCACAATGGTGGCACCCGGGCGTTTCTTCCGCACGAATCCTGTGCAGGAACCTCCCGAACTTACCATGTCCGGTGAGGACCTGCGTCATGCGGAAGGTAAGGACGCCGTGTTGCCTTTCCAGCCACTCCTCAAAGAGTAAAGGTAGCCTGGACTTCGAGGTCACGGGCTCTCAGAGTTCGGACTCTGTCCGCCCACCAAGTGTCTTCAGGATAGACGGTGGCACACGTGCTGCAGTCAGGATGACTTTAGTGAAGTAAGAATCCCACACTCCCTGGTCTTCCCTCCAAAAGTCCAGGCGCCTTTTGAAGGTCTGTGACAGGCCTACCAACGATGCATCATCCAGTATACAGTCGGTACTTCAGAACCTTATCCATAGGCCTTTACAATATAAATACAAAATATAAACAACAACTTGTGTGGAAATAGTAAAGAAAATCCATTTTCACATCAACCCAGTCACGAATGTCGGTGTGGCTCCAAAATTAGCAGTTAAACTTTTTAATGTATCTGCTCGATAGTGCAGCCAGATAGACTAAGGACTTAGGATAGTGCGTGAGGTTACTATTTGAAAGTTCTTTGTAAGAGGAGACTATATTCTAACCTGAGGATAATTATGTACTGATCATCATCTACCAGATTGATTTTGATTGGCCTGTTGGTCTAGTGGTTAGTGGCCCTGACTGCTATGCCGGAGGTCGTGAGTTCGATTCCCACCCAGGACAAATGTTTGTGTGATGAGCATGATCATTTGTTCTGTGTCTGGGTGTAATTTATCTATATATGTACATATTTGGAAATATATAAGTATGTTTATCAGTTATCTAGTACCCATAACACAAGCTCTGCTTAGCTTGGGACTAGACAGCTTTGTGTGTAGTTGTGGAATATTATTATATTATAGTAGATTATATTATAGTAGATTATATTATATTATATTATATTATATTATATTATATTATATTATATTATATTATATTATATTATATTATATTATATTATATTATATTATATTATATTATATTATATTATATTATATTATATTATATTATATTATATTATATTATATTATATTATATTATATTATATTATATTATATTATATTATATTATATTATATTATATTATATTATATTATATTATATTATATTATATTATATTATATTATATTATATTATATTATATTATATTATATTATATTATATTATATTATATTATATTATGGTTTTTGAAGTGTTTTCTACTCGGGTTTTCTCCCGGTGGTTTTTCCTTGCTCCCGCCCTGAGACCCTCAGGGAAAAGGAGGTTCGGATCCCCTGCTAATTAGTTACAAATATTGTGTCCCCCAGTACTTTACTTAAAATATTAACTGTATGGATTGCTGCTTGCTTTTGTATTATGTGAATGTTTATACCTGAATCTAATTTATCACAATATCTATGTATGCTCTTTGCTACTATGCCGGTCGCTCCTATTACTATCGGTATTACTTCTGTAGGTGTGTGCCACAACCGCGTAATTTCAGTTTTAAGCAGATGGTATTTGCTTAATTTTTCAATCTCTTTAGGCCCTATGTTATAATCTGATGGTACTGTTATGTCTATTAAATACGTTTTATTTTCTATTTTATTTACATATATTATATCTGGTCTATTGTGTGTAACTGTGACATCTGTCTGAACTGGGATTTCCCACATTAATTTTGCTGTTTCATTTTCTTTTATTTGTGGTTGTGTTAGGGCTTCCTGCCACCAGAGACTAGCAACTTCAAATTTGTGTTTTTTTGCTAATACCCAGAAAATATACTGTACAATGTTATTGTGGCGTTTGGTGTAGTAAGTGCCAGCAAGTTTCTCACACCCAGAGATAATATGTTGTGTGGTCTCGTCTTTCGACAAACATAGCCGACACTTGCCGTCAATAAGTCTTTTCAAAATATCTCTTTCGAACTGTTTAGTCATAATAGCTTGATCTTGTATTGCAAAAATTGAAGATTCTAATGATGATGAAATGGGTTGTTTTTTTAGCCAATCAAAAGAGTATTTTCTATCTATATTTTCTTTTTCTAATACTGCTTTACAAAACTGCCCATGTAGTGGCTTGGTCCTCCATTCCTCTATTGCTTTTTGTGTAGTTGCCGCTTTTATCTCTTTATCTGTGTATTTATTGCTTTGTGCTAATCCTATTTCTACTGCATTTGTTCTAGATTCTTTATATATTGAGTATTTCTCTTTATCTCTATCATGCCTAACTATAATTTTAACTATGTCATCCTGCTCATTATCTAAGTATTGCTTGTATTTTATTACGATTGATTTGATTGATTGTATTATATTATATTATATTATATTATATTATATTATATTATATTATATTATATTATATTATATTATATTATATTATATTATATTATATTATATTATATTATATTATATTATATTATATTATATTATATTATATTATATTATATTATATTATATTATATTCATCATCATCATCATCATTTCAGCCGAAAGACGTCCACTGTTGAACATAGGCCTCCCCCAAGCGTCGCCACAATGACCGATCCTGTGCTTCTCGCATCCACCGCACTCCCGCGACCCTCACCAGGTCGTCGGTCCACCTTGTGGGAAGCCTTCCAACGCTGCATCTTCCGGTGCGCGGTCGCCACTCTAGAACCTTTCGGCCCCATCGGCCATCCGTTCTACGAGCAATGTGCCCTGACCACTGCCACTTAAGTTTGGCGATTCTTCGGGCTATGTCGGCGACTTTGGTTCTCCTGCGGATATCTTCATTCTTTATGCGACCACGCAAGGAAACTCCGAGCATAGCCCTTTCCATTGCTCTTTGGGTGACTGTAAGCCTTCTGATGAGGCCCATTGTAAGCGACCATGTTTCAGAGCCATATGTCATCACTGGCAACACGCACTGGTCATAGACTTTCGTCTTGAGACACTGTGGTATGTTGGACGAGAAGATACCGCGCAGCTTCCCGAACGCTGCCCAGCCGAGTCGGATTCGACGATTGACCTCTTTCTCAAAGTTAGACCTACCCAACTGGATTGTCTGTCCCAGGTAAACGTAATCGTCTAGAACTTCGAGTGCAGAGTCTCCGATCTTGATCGGAGTGGGTGCTACATGGTTATTTACCATGACTTTGGTTTTATCCATGTTCATTTTAAGACCCACTCTTTTGGAAGCTCTACTAAGGTCATCGAGCATTGTACTGAGCTCCTCCGTAGTTTCAGCCATGACTACTACCGAAGGTGAGTGATGTACTCGCCGTTGACATTAATGCCTAGTCCACTCCAGTCCAGAACCTTGAAGACATCCTCCATTGCAGCCGTGAACAGTTTCGGAGAGATGACATCTCCCTGCCTCACGCCCCGCTGCAGAAGGATAGGTTTCGAGGTCTGGTCCTGAAGTCGGACTGACATTGTGGCGTTTTCGTACAAACACTTTAGCACTTCGATGTACCGATAGTCAATCTGGCACCGTTGGAGAGACTGCAGTACAGCCCAAGTCTCGATCGAATCAAAAGCTTTTTCGTAGTCCACGAACGCTAAGCATAGAGGCAAGTTATACTCCTCTGTCTTCTGTATAACCTGCCGAAGCGTATGTATGTGGTCTACGGTGCTGAAACCTTTTCGGAAACCGGCTTGTTCGGGAGGCTGGAAGTCGTCGAACCTGCGCGCGAGACGATTCGTGATGACTCTGGAAAACAGCTTGTAGACTTGGCTCAGAAGTGAGATGGGCCTGTAATTCTTAAGCAAGGCATTGTCGCCCTTCTTAAAGAAAAGTACCACCACACCTCTGCTCCATGCCTGTGGCGTCTTTCCCTCAAGTATGACGGAATCGAACAACCTCTGAAGGGCCCTTAGGACCGGTTTTCCACCCGCCTTCAGGAGTTCGGCTGTAATTCCGTCGTCACCCGACGCCTTGTTGTTTTTAAGCTGCTTCAGAGCCACCCTAATCTCGTACAGGCTGACGTCCGGGATATCTTCGGTATAGTGCCGGGTTAATCTAGCTCTTGGGTCGTTTGCTAGATTCGTTATGGGTTTTGTGATAGATGTGTACAGCTGTCCATAGAATGCTTCGATCTCTCCCAGAAGCTCCGATTTGGCGGATATGACTCTGCCATCGTCGGTCTTCAGTTTCGTGAGCTGGCTCTGCCCTATAGACAGATCCCTTGCAAAAACCTTGGAGCCCTTATTCCGCTCAATCGCATCCTTAATCCTTTCGGTATTAAAGAGGCGGAGATCGCGTTTTAAGGACTTTGAGATCCGTCTATTGAGCTGCCGGTAGATGCACGCATCGTCTGAAGACTGCAGTATCATCTCACGCCTCTCTTTCATGAGTTCGAGAGTTTGATCAGAGAGCCTTTTCTTCCTTGTACGACGAGTCTTAAAAAACTTAGACCCGACCGTATGGACAGTTTCCACGAACCCATCGTTGTATTCGTCCACAGAGCCACCTAGGCACTCGAAACGATTGTGAAGTTCGAGCTGAAAGCTCTCGGAGTTTTGAATCTGGATCTGTGCTGGACGGAGCGTAGACTTCATCAATCGAGATCTTTCAAGCTTGATATTGATATTCAATGTGCCTCTTACCATGCGGTGATCACTTCCAGTTTTCACCGCTTTGATCACAGAGACATCATTGAATATTTGCTTCTTCGTCGACATGATGAAGTCAATCTCATTTCTAGTCGCACCATCAGGGCTTTGCCAGGTCCACTTCCTACGCTCACGTTTTTTGAAGAAGGAGTTCATCATATAGAGGCCCTCCTTCTCCATAAAACTAGCCAATAGGTGTCCCCGGCGGTTCCGATGTCCAAATCCAAATTGCCCCACTCGCAGCTCATCACCGTCTCGTTTACCCAGTTTCGCGTTAAAGTCCCCCATGACCACCATATTATATTATATTATATTATATTATATTATATTATATTATATTATATTCTTAGATATTTCTCCTACCCACACATTCGATACAAGTGGAAGTGTATAAAAGGCGTCGCGCACGTGGGACGAGTTTCATTCTTTGCTTGGCTTTCGGATGCAACGGACGTTTCGCTGTATCATTTTGTGTCGGTTTATGTACTTTAGCAGTAGTTTAAGAGTAGTTTGTGTAATAGAGTTAAGTGATTGTTGCTTTGTTACTTTCTTTATTAAAATTAAATCGTTTTGTAAGAAATTAAAACTCGTGTTACTAGTTCTCTCTTTTTTTTAAATTAATACCGCCTCTGATCCATAAGATCAGAAGTGGGATTGTCACGCGTTTCCAGCCGTTTTTGCCATCTGATTCGATTAGGTAATTGTGTTAAAAGTGAGTTTTGTGTTGATTAGTGTGTACTGAACTTTGAATCTGTAAGTAAGTTTTTATTTCTTATAAAATGCCTGAACACGGATCCCGATCTAAGGATCGTAGACACTCTCGTGTCTCCCGTCGCGATAGTTCGAGTAACCGTTATACGCCGCCAACTATGCGTCACCGCCGTTCGGTGGATATTAGGGATAGATCACCTAGGCGTCGTAGTGTTTCCCGTGACTCACGCGATAACTCTCGTTCTCGTGGATACCGCGGAGAGTCTCGTGATCGTCGTCACGGTTCACGTAACGCCGCCCTTGATCAAATTCTTACAAGGTTAGAAGTGATCGAACGTAGATTTTCCGTGACTTCTAGTAGCGATAGTCCGTTGCATCCAACTAACGAGGGCCAGTTACTGTCGTCACTCCCGGACGTGTCGACACGTGAGTGTGAGCGAAGTTCTGGTGTGGCCGCGGTTACTAATGAGGCTAGTGTAACGAGTAATTCACACGTTTCAGTTAAGAATACTGAGGAAAAGGATACTGCGAACAGTATTGTTGGAGCTTTGTCCGCTCTTTTGAAAACTAAGTCCCATAACTTTTACATATCACCATTTGACCCGAGCATACATGATTTTGATGTCTGGTGCGATGAGGTTGACCGGGCTCGCGTGATTAATAATTGGGATGATCGCGAATGCCTCGGGCGTATAGGTACTTGTCTACGCGGCGATGCCAAGTCTTGGCTGAATGACTGGGTGACGAATGATAGATCGTGGAGTAACTTTAAGCTAGAGTTCCGATTCTTGTGTCCCCGTAATGTTGATTTTGCGTCCATACTGTTTGATGTAATGAATACTAACTCAAATAAATACTCAACTTATGCTGAATACGCTCGCAAGTCACTATTACGCCTTAACATAGTTAAGGGTTTATCAGACGAGTTAAAATCCGCCATTGTCATCAGAGGCATTAGCGATCCCCAAGTCAAGGCTGCGGCAACTAACGCCAAATTAGCTTCTAGAGATTTAGTTGAGTTCTTGTCAGTATATGTCAAGCCTAAAAGTGATAACAGTGCTGTTCGTGCTCCTTCAAATAACTCCAATCAACGTAAACGAGAGGCACCCAAATCGGACAATAGCAATGCTTTTTGTCACATTTGTGGTAAGAAAGGTCACAAGAAGTGGTCTTGCCCCAAGAAACCTAAAGATTCCACCTCAGCCCAGGATAGCGGTTCCTCCAAATCAGCTCCAACATCAAGCGATAAGGGAGATAAGTCAGTTCTACGTTGTACTTTTTGTAGACGCAATGGGCATTCAGTTGACTCATGTTTTCAAAAGTTGCGCTCTGAGGGTAAGAACAAACAAGCTAATGAAGTAAATTTTTGCTCCGAATCGACCCAAAACGAACAAATGTGATATCAGCAGTTGTACAAAAGGTACCAGTTGATGTCTTAGTCGATAGCGGGTCCGATATTTCTTTAATTTCCGAAAGTGTACTAAAATACTTTAACTTTAACCGTGTACCAACTTATCGCTTGATGCGTGGAATTGGAAGTCAAGAAATTGAGTCCACCTCCATGATTACAACTGTTATTGAATTTCCCGAAGTGTCGCTTGAGGTAGATTTATACGTAGTGTCTGCTGAGTGTATTAGTGCTCCTATTCTGATTGGGACTGACATACTGAACCAAAAAGGGTTGGTGTATGTGCGGAGTGGTGCAGAGCAGCGCCTTATTAGATCTAGTACAGTGTCAACCGTACAACACGTAAGTACTGTGGAAGACTTAAGCATTAAAACTCCTTTAGTTGGTGTCGATAAAGAAAATTTGTTGGCGATCATACGTGAGTTTTCGGACTTATTTATTTCTGGCACTGCAACTTCCACAGTGAATACGGGCAGTATGGAAATCAAACTGACCTCCAATATCCCGGTGAGTCATCGCCCTTATAAACTTTCAGTAGACGAAAAGCATAGGGTACGCGATATTGTTCGAGACCTACTGGACAAGGGGATAATCCGTGAATCAAAATCGGATTACGCAAGTCCTATCATTCTCGTCAAAAAAAAGGATGGGAGTGATAGGATGTGCGTCGATTACAGAGCACTTAACACCATTACAGTCAAAGAGAGATTTCCCCTGCCGTTGATCGACGACCATATTGACAAACTTGGTAGGTTTAAGATCTTTACCAGCCTTGATATGGCCACAGGTTTTCACCAGGTGCCTATGAAGGACGATGACTCCATAAGCAAGACTGCATTCGTGACACCCGAGGGGCATTATGAGTACCTAAAGATGCCCTACGGTCTAGCCAATGCCCCAATTGTATATCAGAGAATTATAACAAAAACTTTAAAGTCTCTGATTGATACTGGTGGAGTCTTAACCTACATAGATGACGTCTTAATCCTGTCTAATTCAGTCGTTGAAGGTCTCAAAACATTGAAAGAAGTTTTAGAAATATTAAAAACTGCCGGGTTTTCAGTAAACTTAAAGAAATGTACCTTTTTGGATACAGAAATTGAGTACCTTGGACGATTGATTGGTCACGGTCAGGTGCGGCCGAGCCCGGGAAAGGTTGAGGCTTTAGTTCATTCACGAAAACCTTCGAACGTTAAGGAAGTTCGTCAGTTTTTGGGCCTTGCAGGCTATTTTCGCCGCTATATCGCTGGCTACGCTTCAATGACAGCGAGTATATCAAGGCTGCTTAGAAGGAATGAACCTTTTGTTTGGGGCGCCGAGCAGGACGCTTCACGCGATTATATAATAAAGTGTCTGACTAACGAACCAGTTTTAGCAATTTTTGACCCACAGTTGCCTACGGAACTTCACACCGACGCCAGTGCTGCGGGCCTTGGTGCCATTCTGATACAGGAACACATCGGTAGGAGAAAAAGGGTTGTTGGTTATTTTAGCAAATCCACTCAAGGGGTGGAATCTAGGTACCACAGCTATGAGCTAGAAACTTTAGCTGTTGTTCGGGCACTGCAGCATTTCCGCCACTATCTTATAGGCATCCACTTTAAGATAGTGACGGATTGCAATTCCTTAAAGCTCACTGAGCGAAAGAAAGATCTATTACCCCGAGTCGCGCGTTGGTGGGTATACATGCAAGATTTTACATTCACGCTAGACTATAGAAAGGGCTCTTTGATGCAACACGCGGATTTCTTAAGTCGTAACCCTCTTCCTCCTACTGGTAATGTTTCACATATTCGAAGTCCAACCAACTGGGCAAAAATTGCTCAAACTGCTGACTCTGAAACTCAAGAGTTGATGTCTAAATTAAGGGAAGGGCAAATAGATCAAACGAGGTACAGTATAAAGAATGATTTATTGTATTACAAATTTACACCGACTGGAGAAGATTCTAGACTCCTCTGCTTTATTCCGAAAGGTCATAGGCTCAGTTTGTTAAAAATTTTTCATGACGATCACGACCATATTGATGTTGGTAAAACAACTGACCTAATCTTACGACATTTTTGGTTTCCTGGCCTACGACAATTCGTGAGGAAGTATATAAGTCATTGCCTTACATGTCTAGCACATAAGTGAGTACCTAGAGCTCCTTCTCAACCTATTCAGTCCTGGGAAAAACCAGACATTCCATTTTCTGTTGTACATATTGATGTTCTTGGTCCACTCCCGGAATCAAACGGGTTTAAGTATGTTCTGATTGTTATAGATGCGTTTTCTAAATACTGTTTGCTTTATTCTTTGTATAGACAAGATTCTAATGAACTTAAACGTGTGTTAACCAATTCAGTTTCTTTATTTGGTACTCCTTCTATGATAATATGTGATCGTGGTAGGATGTTCGACAGTAGTAGCTTCCAAAATTGGATCACTGAGTTAGGGTCCTCGATTCATTATATTACGCCGGGTATGCATCGTGAAAATGGACAAGTGGAAAGATACTGTCGTACCGTTCTCAACATGCTTCGGATCGAGGTCAACAGTAAGGGTTCCGAATGGTCTGACGTGCTTTGGAAAGTACAGTTGACTCTGAACATCAGCAAGCAAGCCACGACGCAGGCGTCTCCCCTTCAGTTACTAGTGGGTATTGAAGCCGCTACCCCGGTAATCAGATCCTTGGTGCGAGATGTTGCACTAGAGAACTCACAACCGAACAGAGATGCGCTGCTATCATTGAGACGACAGCGGGCATCTGAGCTTCTCAAAGCGAACCAGCATCATCAGGATGCCTATGTTAATGAAGATCGCAGACAGCCACGTATTTTCAGTGTTGGCAACTTTGTGTTTGTCAGCAAGATTGGACAAAGTACTGGAAAATTAGATTCTGGCATGCGCGGCCCATACAAGGTTACTCGGGTGCTGCCACACCACCGTTATGAATTGGAACTTTTAGCTGGGTCTTACGGAAAGAAGACTCAAGCTGCCGCCGAACATATGACGTTATGGCGCGGTGAGTGGACGCCAGACGCTTGTTCTGCGTTCTTTGAAACTGGTAAGTTGACTTACCGGTTTGGAGCATGCAAACGTTAGGGCCTCTGCTCTGTTTCACGATCGCGGTCATACGAAGGGACATGCAAACGTTAGGGCCTCTGTCTCATGACGCGAAGCGTGTAATATGTCACAAATTCATAGTACGCAAACGTTAGGGCCTCTTCTATGTATTTGTAAAACGACAAGCAAACGTTAGGGCCTCTGTCGTTGACAATGTATAACGACTGACGGAAGTCCGGAATCTGTCTTTAGTTATGCATTGAATGTTCTCTCAGGTTTTAAGCTGTTTCAACTTTAAGTCATTATTGCTTTTTGGTCTGTGTTACTGGCACTTGAGTGCACGCTTGTGCCTGGGACATTGACCTTTGTTGACCGTAACCTATAAGTTGTTTCATGTTGAATAAGCTTCAAACCGTAGTGGTCACGTCATTTTGTTACTCATGTTTTGTAATGTTTTAGAGACTGCCGACGATCAACATAATGATGACAACCAGGTTGTGAGGGATGTGCAAGGATCTGATGCAAATGGGAGTAATGCGGTCGAGGACGCCACGCAATCAGGAACGGCCGTCTTAGATATTTCTCCTACCCACACATTCGATACAAGTGGAAGTGTATAAAAGGCGTCGCGCACGTGGGACGAGTTTCATTCTTTGCTTGGCTTTCGGATGCAACGGACGTTTCGCTGTATCATTTTGTGTCGGTTTATGTACTTTAGCAGTAGTTTAAGAGTAGTTTGTGTAATAGAGTTAAGTGATTGTTGCTTTGTTACTTTCTTTATTAAAATTAAATCGTTTTGTAAGAAATTAAAACTCGTGTTACTAGTTCTCTCTTTTTTTTAAATTAATACCGCCTCTGATCCATAAGAATATTATATTATATTATATTATATTATATTATATTATATTATATTATATTATATTATATTATATTATATTATATTATATTATATTATATTATATTATATTATATTATATTATATTATATTATATTATATTATATTATATTATATTATATTATATTATATTATATTATATTATAATATATTACTAGCGGTCCCGGCAGACGTTGTTCTGCCCAAAAGCGGGATTTAGTAAAAAAAAAAATTACCCTACTCTACCCTACTCTACCCTACTCTACCCTACTCTACCCTACTCTACCCTAAAAAAAAAAAAAGAAAAAAAAAAAAGTACCCTATGTCCGTCTCCTGGTTCTAAGCTACCTCCCCACCAATTTTCAGCCAAATCGGTTCAGCCGTTCTTGAGTTAAAAACAGTGTAACTAACACGACTTTCTTTTATATATGTATATAGATATTATTATTATTATATTATGCTTACAGACAAAAGAAGGCCAATCCTGAAATGCAATATAAAAAATAAAAAACAAGGCGTTTTTATAAGATTGCAGATTATAATGCAAACTTTCCTTATAAATACGGGAATCGCTTTTCAGGTTATCTATAATCATCATTATTTCAACCAAAAGATGTCCACTGCTGGATACAGTTCTCCTCAAAGTGTCACCTCAATGACCGGTCTCCTGCGTCTTGCAGTCTCGCATCTATTGCATTTCCACGACCCTCACCAGTTCGTCAGTCCATCTTGTCGGAGGCCTTCCAAAGCTGTATCTTCCGGTACGTGATCGCCACTTCAGAACCTTTCGGCCCCATCAACCATCTGTTCTGCGAGCGATGAGCCTGCCCACTGCACGCAAGTTTAGCCATTCTCCGGGCTATGTCCAAGTTAACCTTGTTAGCATTTCTTCAAATATAATAAACAGTTGTTTTGTTTTTAGGGATCCGTATCTCAAAAGTATTAAACAGAACCCTTTTAGTCCGTCTGTCTGTCTGTCTGTTAAATCTGCGGTCCCTTAAAGCTGTGAAAAAAACAAACTTCTAAGTTAACGAATAAAAAAGATACGTCCGTTTATATCCCAAAAACGTACATTTCAACACTCTCAAAGGAATCAAAATTCATAGGATACTTCCCGTTGACCCAGAATCCTGAAATTTTGCATAAAGCAAGTTCTTATAGTATATATATAGGAATAAATCTGAAAACTGTCAACTTGTAGTTACGTCACAAAAAAACTTTTTTTACAATTTGGAAAATTATTCCTAACTCAATTCGGGAATCGAACTCTTTTCATAGGTAAGTTTGTGCGGAACCCTCAGTGCGCGAGTCCGACTCGTACTTGCCCCGTTTTTTTTTACTTTTTTACAAAAATATGATCAGTGACGGGTACGGATAGAGCCCCATTTTATTGTACTAATTAAAAAATAGGGGTGTATACATTAATATATAGATTAATCTTATCGGCATAATATAACTGAAAATGCATTTTCTGTTCGACACGGTAGAGTTTATTTCAAAATAAACAGAAAAACGTGTTGTCATATAAAAAAAGAAATATCGATGTTCGTTTTCACAATAATATAAAAAAACCCTTACGTAACTACAACACAACAGAGAATATTTAACAAAGCCCTGTATTCCACTGAATTTCTAGGTTTTCATGGAGTATCACGTTTCAGGAACACAATCAGAATTTCCAGGAATTTCCTACTCTTTGTTATGTATTTAGCCGTTTATTTTGCGTGTTATCAGACTATCAAGAATTTGATAAGGAGACGTTTCATGTAATGTATATTTTTGGACTGGCTCGGTGATAGACGATTCTGTTTAAATATTATTGTATTGTAATAAAAGTCTCAACTAATATTTCGGAAATTATATGTAGGTATATGTAACACTGGTTCTTGAAATATTTCTAATATAATATTTTAACAAAGACTAAGTTTTTTTTAGGAGAATGTTAGGATTGTAGTGGTTATCATTCTATAGTTTATGCGAAAATGGTGGTAGAAGAACCACCATGGATTTCAATTTTCAATTTTCGGCTCATAAAAGGCTCCACCATGGAATAAAGGCGTAGCATAGTCGGCCTTATAATGTTTTCACTGGCCTCCTCTCTAGACACACTACACGCGGGCCCAGTGTGTGTTGGTGGATGTCACATGTCTTCGAATTTTTGGTTCTAGGACACGCCGGTTTCCTCACGATGTTTTCTTTCACCGTTTTAAGAGCAGTTGTGATGAAATAAATTACACAAAGTAATGCGCCTGGCTGGATTTGAACCCGCGACCTACAACTCGTAAGTCTGTAATATCCTGTGTGCTATTCCAGGACATGCTCTACCTACCACTCAGCCGTTCAATCTTGAAGAAGTAACGGTCCAGACTAATGAACCGGTAGAATGAACTCAATGTTCATGGCACCTAGCGTACCGAATGATATATATAAAATAATAATGTCACTAAAAAATACAAATAGCGTAGGATACGATGGCCTCTCTACACAAATTTTCAAATCTGTAGCTAATGAGATATGTGTTCATTTAAGTTACATACTTAATCTCAGTATAAGTACTGGTATATATCCAGATGCTTTAAAAATATCCATTGTAAAACCAATCTTTAAGAAAGAAAATAGAGAGTTAATGGAAAATTACAGACCAATCTCGCTGATTCCAATTATTTCAAAAATTTTTGAGAAGTTCATCTACAAGGAATTATACAAATACTTAGAAAAAAACAATATTTTGTGTGAACAACAAAAAGGATTTAGACCAAGCAGGACAATAAATATGGCGATTTTTGATTTTGTCCAGAATGTCATTAACAATGTAGATAAGCGTAACCCTGTCTGCGCGATTTTTTGTGACATGACGCAGGCGTTTGATTATGTCCATCATCCTACATTACTAAAGAAACTCGAAGCGTATGGCATAAGGGGTAATGTTCTAGATTTGTTTCAGTCCTATCTACATAATAGACGACAAGTAACTGAAATTAACAGAATTAATTTAGTTAATAAACAAGACGAGACATACAGATCACACGAGCGAATAGTTAGTTACGGGGTACCACAGGGAAGTGTGTTGGGCCCTTTGCTATTTATTTTATATATCAATGACTTACCGGAATACATTGAACAACCATTGACTCTATTTGCAGATGACAGTACTGTGACGATACCTTCGAAAAGCGTAGATACATACGAAAGTGACATAAATATTTCTTTAAAATCTATAATAGACTGGTTAGACGAAAATAACTTAAGAATAAATATAAGTAAAACTAAAGTAATGCATTTTAATCAACGCATGCCAGATAAGAGCAATCTGCATGTGCAATATAATAATGAAAATATTAACGAGGTAGTAAGTACTAAATTTTTAGGGCTAGAAATAGACAAAAAGCTTAGTTGGAAGCAACATATAGAGACGCTCTGCAAAAAACTAAGCACATCTGCTTACGCTTTACATACTTTGTCATCGGTTATAAATCTAAACGCACTTCTGACAGCATACCATGGCTTAGTCGAATGCCACCTAAGATACGGTGTTATCTTTTGGGGCAACTCCACTGAAAGAGAAACGGCATTCAAAGCACAGAAAAGATGCATACGGTCTTTTTTAAAACTGCAAACTACAGATAGCTGCGTGCCACATTTTAAACTGCATAAAATTTTAACTTTACCATGCATATATATTTTAGAAATGGCAGTGTTTGTAAAGTTGAACCCGGATCGTTTTGAGCGCATAGCAGACGCATTTCCACGAAATAGACGTGATAATAGTAGGCTATGTCTCCCTAGTGCGAGAACGACTTTAATGCGCAAGAGTGTCTACTACATGGCGCCAGTCATATATAACAAATTACCGAGGAGTTGGAAAGAACTAAACTTAACTTTATTTAAAAAAAAACTCCGAAACTTTTTAGTAGACAAAGCTTATTATAGTGTGACGGAATTTTTGTTGGAGAAAGGAATTTCTTGATTTAGAAAAAAAAATATAACTGATATTTAATTTCTGTGATTTTGTTTTGTAATTTAATTTAATAATTTAACAATTTTTTGTCTGTTTTTATGTTTGTGACAATTTAAATTTAATTTAATTTGATTTCTATGTAATTTTTTAATTTTTATTTTAATTCCTATGACATTCTTATTTTTTTGTTTTATTTAATTTAATTTTCGTGACATTTAAAATTTTTGTGACATTTTAAATTTTCATTGACATTTTATATTTTAATTTATTTTGAGTTTTTATGACATGTTTTATTTATTAATTTTTTAAAATGTGATTTTTATTCATTTGACATTTTTTGCGTTGTGTATTTTTTATGAAATTTTTAATGTACCTTAGAATGTCCATGTATGTAGTTTGTACTTTTGCATGCCTTCTGGTTAAATATGGCTGATGCTTATTATATTTTTATGTCACCGTTTTTTGTACCCGTATTTGCAAAATAAATTATCTTATCTTATCTTATCTTATCTTATCTTATCTAAGCATTTTGGCTCGTCGTTTACACCGCATACATCGAAGGATTCGAACAATTTGCCTGCTGCGGTCTTCCTACCTGACTATAATTTGGGTGTATTCAAGGCTAGACTGAATAGGCTCTTAATAAATTAGAGTGATTCATCATCAACGATTGCATCACTGCTTACCAACAGGTGGGATTGCAGTCAAGCACTGCCCTTCTAGCCAAGTTACAACCGTTTCGTTTCGATTCTCTTTTCTTCGATCGCTTCTAGTCGGCTACGCTTCCGATCCCTTTGTTCTGACGTCATCTCAACACTTAGTCACGTGGTCAGAACAAATAAGTATATATAATAATAAGAGGCGTGGCCGATCCGAGACGATCAATGAAACGAAACGGTTGTAACTTGGCTAGAAGGGCTGGTGTATATCATTAAAATAAAAAAAGCTAATATAAACACCATCGCAAAATTTTACCTTTATAATATTAGTCTGATTTTTACGTCTCATTCCGTATAAAACCCTAGGTTAGATTAGACTACAAGCCGAACTTAACACAGTTCCAAAACAGCTGGCAAACAAATGAGTTTTCAACTCAAACACAAATATGATTCGCCAAACCAGTTTGGACTGTTCAATTGTTCATCAATCAAAATGTCCGAGCTCCATAGTTTCACCAGTCCCCCTTGGGTGGCGTGATATAATCCCATATCTGTCACAGTGTCCCACTCGCTGACGGCTTACGTTAAATACTGTGCGTTTACTACGCGTTTACGACCATAAAACAATACAATATAAACTTTCCCTACCATTTTCTATTGCTTTTAACTAAATTGATATTTACGAAACAGTGGAGGTTGTGTGGGGCGGTTTAAAGATGGGGTTTAGTGTGAAGGTGAATTTGGAAATGCTTTTTTGTGCTGCTTTCATGTTTCGATAAGATATCGAGATCTTAATATCAAGTTCACTGTCTGTTTTTTGAAGAAATATTAGGAAGTTTTAATTCGCTGGTGGATTTAATTTCACTATTTATTTGTTTAAACTTCATGTACAGTAGTGGTACATAGGCGGACTTAATGCAACAAAGCATTCTCTACCAGTCAACCTTTAGGTTAAAAAAGATTACAGTGTCACGGTAGGTCTGCACAATAAATAAATAATAGATATTTCAAATAGAATGAAGTAACATTAAATTAAGTTGCTTATAATAATAAAACACATATTTATGCTAAAATTATAAACTTATAAATATTATGATAAATATGTAATTAAGAGAACTTAAAATATAACAATTATGACGAAAATCGAACTAAGGTGCCGAATAAGGGGCTGAATTATGTGATAGATATATTATACATATGTATGTAAGTTATTTTATATTGGAAGAATGCACGATTTCCATAGGCTAGGCCACGTCCGAAGATACTCAGAGAAAAGTAAATCTACACTAATATTTTAAAGAGGTGGGAAAATCATCCAATGATATCCCCCGCTCTTGGGCGGAGCGGGAGATAGTGTCAGACTTTTACTGACTATAAACCCACTCCTGTTCCTTCGTTGCCTTTCATACCAGGGCTGAGTCTTCCTTTCAGTATCAAACCCTTGGCCCCAGTAGGCTTGGACCATGCTAGGCTCCTACGGTTGCTGACATCTCCTTGAGGCGCGTGATTTAGACTCGGTCCGTCCGGACCGGACGGTTGAACGGCGAGCTACCGATTGCTCGCTGTCCGCAAGCCAGCGCCTACGGTGGCCGGAAATCGGACTCGCGCGTGCACGTGCGGCCTTCTTCTTCGCTAGCATTACTGCTCCGCAGAAGGAGGCAATCACCTGCCACTCCTCCTCGTTCAGGACCATGGCCTGTACCAAGGCCCGGCGCGAGAGATCGCTGCCGCCGATCGCTCCCATGAGGACCCGGCGGTGCTCTGCCCAGGCGGGCCTCTACCGTATGCTCCACTGTGTCCTCCGGGTGGTCCACACAATAGTGACACCTGGCCGTTGCTTCCGCACGAATTCGGTGCAGGAACCTCCCAAACTTACCATGTCCGGTGAGGACCTGCGTCATCCGGAAGGTAAGGACGCCGTGTTGCCTTTCCAGCCACTCCTCAAGGAGGGGAATTACCGCCATAATTTTGACGTGCCCATAAATAGGTAAAGTTTGTATTTTTGTTTTTATGTTTCTTTTGTTCGAAAAGTTTACGAAAGTGTCCGATTCCTAAACTTTTTCATTGATTGAAAGCTGCTTTATTCCTGAGTGATATAGGCTATATTTTATGTTAGTGAGCGAAGCCGCAGACAAAAGCTAGTTTACAATAAAAAGTGAAGTATTGTCATAGTAACAAGGTAGGTATTAGTCGCCAGTTTATTGACACATCTTAAACACCGCATTAACACCACCTACACAAATTCTCAACGTTACACGTGTAACTACTATAAAATTGAGGACCAATTGACAGACACACGATCATTGGCCGTGATTGGGAATGAATGAGTTTACTCAGGAGTGAAGGACGACACATTGGTAATTGCGCTTCGTTCAGCCTTGCTTGAGAGGACAATCACACCTTATGTAATGGGGTTTAGATTGGACTGCAGTTGCTAATCTAAAGTAGCAGTCATTTTCTCTTTTTTTTTAGGTTTTCGTACCTCAAAAGAAAAGAAATTGAACCTTTCGTCTGTCTGTCTGTTTGTCTGTCAAGACCCTTTATCTCGGGAACGCGTGGAAGTATCCAGTTGAAATTAAAACCATATACTCAGATCTGCGGTCCCTTAAAGTTGTGAAAAAATCGAAATTCTTGGTTAACGAAAAAAAGATACGGCCGTTTAAAACCTGTATTTCGATACTTTCAAGGGGATTCCCTTGAGAGGGTCGAGTGGAAATTCATAGGGTACTTCCCGTTGACCTAGAATCCTGAAATTTGGCATGAAACAAGGTCTCATAGCACAAATAGGTATAGAAAAAAATCTGAAAATGTATTTATTTACTGAATTTGTAGTTAAGTCACAAAAAACTTTTTTGAGATTCAGAAAAATTTTCGTAACTCAATTCGGGAATTGAATTGTTTTCTTAAGTAAGCTTGTACGGAACCCTCAGTGCGCGAGGTCAGAAACTGTTCATGCAATATTTAGGGCCAGTACCCTAAATATTATATTATGAGCAGGTTCTACGTTTTGCTTGTACAAATGTCTAAACTATAGATATTTATATTTTACAATGGTTTTTTTTAGGTGGAAAATTATCGAATAAATTCTCTCGCTCTTAGGTGGAGTGAAAGGGGATGTCAGACTTTTACTGACTAAAACCCGCTCCTGTTCCTTATTTGCCTTCGTTCCAATCGAATTTGTGCAAACTCTTTTACCCTTCTACGAACACTTACCATTTTTTTTTTTATAATTTCTATTGCAGATGAATGTTTGTCTATAAAAGTGTTTATTTATTTATTATTAGGATCGTCAACATTACATGCACTGGGAAATTACATGATCAATTATAAAACTATATTCAAGTGCTGCAACACTTAGAGACAATCACAACATTAACACAAAACATTTGATTTTAAAACATATAATCAACTAAGATTAGCATTGCGATATCAAAAAGAAAAGTAATAATAATTAGAATTAACATTATAGAAATACATGAATTTCTAATTGAATTGAATTAAATTAAAATTAAATTATAAAAAAAAGAATACAATAAAATAAAATAAAAATTAAATTAAATCAAAAGTTAAAAATTAAAAAATATTAAATCAAATGGATTTACATGCTTGGGATTGGTAAGTCAAGATAGATTTTTTGAACTTTTGTTTTTTATCATGCAGAATGTCGATAGAGCAGACTTTAGCAATAACATGTATGCGTATATTAGCATGTATGTGTTGGTAACCGACTGGATAAAGAGTTATAACCTAAGATAAATTTTTCAGTACCTATAATGTCATTTAAAGCACAATAATTATAATTAACTACACATATAAGGATTAAAATAGAAAGAGCTTCTTTGCATAATTGTATGCTAAGTAGTGCAGGTGGAACCTCCAGAACCACTTAAGCTCCAAGCTCTAATCTCACACTAACAACATTATACAAAACAATAATTTTATGTATTGTAGAACTTTTTTCTGACAGAAACACTGTTAGCTGTTGGTTGTCTGAAATAAATGCTTTTTTTATAACTTACTAGCTTTTGCCCGCGTCTTTGTCCACGTATATAAAGCCAGCCTATGTCACTCAGGAATAAAGTAGCTTTCTATCGGTGAAAAAATTTTAGCAATCGGACCAGTACTTCCAGAGATTACCGTCTACAAACAAAAATACAAACTTTACTTCTTTATAATAATTATCAGTGGTGGCCGAGTGGTAACGGCCCCGACTTACGATTTGTTGGTCGTGGTTTCAAACCCAGCCAGGCGCATTACTTTGTGTAATTTATTTCATCAGCACTGCTCTCAAAACGGTGAAGGAAAAAACATTGTGAGGAAACTGGCATGTCCTAGAACCAAAAAATTCGAAGACATGTGACATTCACCAACCTAGAGAGGAGGCGTGAGTCCCAGCAGTGGGAACAGTAAAAGGCTGATTATGCTATGCTATGCTAATATTGGTGTAAAAGTCTAGATTCGCACTATGATAATAATGAACACACCTTTTTTAATGTCGGTTCAAACGATTTTGACTCTTATTGCGTTGGGGGCATGACAAATGGCGGCTGCAGTAAATAATTGGTATTGTTACCACTTTTTTGCTTTTAATGCCTTCCTTATCTCTACGAAATAGAATTCAAAATCAGTTGAACGGACAGTCAAAAAGGTTAGGTGTCTATTCTAATTGCGTATGGAGTATAGGAAATCTTTAGGACAAGAGAGAAATCAAGTTTAAAAATATTTTTTGTTAGTTCAGTTGTTATGTGTTCAGTGTTTTAGTTTAATTGTAGCTTTGTGTAGTGGTTAATTGTATTTTTGTTTTGTTTAGTTTTTGCAGTCCATTCTAAGGTTGTCTGGTAGATATCGCTGCTAGTGATAAGACCGCCATTGTACCCATAGATTTAAGTTAGTTTAAAAGTTTTGATACTTTTTTGGTGTACAATAAAGTTTATTCTATTCTATTTTATGGTGGGAAATGATCAAATAACTGTTCCCTCTTTTTGAGGAGTGAGAGGTAGCGTCAGTCTTTAACTGACTAAAACCTACATATTGTGTTCCTTCAGTTTTCATTTGCGTTCTAGGGCACGGTAACTCTTAAACACTCCCGCAGCCTTTGATGGCATCTGCCGTAGTGGGCACATCGCGTCGTAGACTCAGGCTTGGTCCTTCCCTAGGCCATACAAAGAGTTGCGCATTTGCCACTGTCCATTGTTGCAGGTATAAAGTCTCTAGAGGCAATTCAATTATTGGAGCATCGTAATCACATTGGCTATCCGACGGGTCTATAAACTTTATCTACTAAAAAGAAGCGTTGATATGTTTCGAACTGGACTTTTATCGATTAAATAACTAGTCAATTATTAAAATTAACACTTGCGTGTTCGAGCCGTGTGAAAACCTTGTTATTGCATCTGCAATACCAAGACTTTCCGATACTAAAGACATTTATTTATAAGCAAGCGATAAATGGTTTCCATTCAGCCTTGAAAACTTTTAGCATAAAAATAACGACAATTTTATGTGGTGTGAAGCCACAACCTGCTGCTTCTGTACAATCTGCTGAGTACCAGTGTATTACGTGGAACAGCTGCCTATCTGACCTCCAATAACCAGTAACCAGTAACTGGTAGCCACGATACCCTTTGCCCTTGCATAATCCATAATCTGATATCAATCTTGACTGGTGTCAGATTATGGCTTCTGTATACCGTAACGTCTGTCAAAGATCTACCAATAACAGTCGAGACCAACAGTTTACCATGCTTTCCAAATAATGGAGGAGGAATCTTAGTCGGGCTGACCTCGGCAAGCGTTGCTTAACCTCAAAAATACAGCAGTTTAAAAAAATAAGTTGTAAATATTTATTTTAGACTAAGCACATAGTCATCTTTTCAGCCGAAAGAAGTCCACTATTAGGCATAGGCCTTCCCCAAGTGTCGTTACAACGAACGATACTATGCGTCTCGCATCCATTGGATACCCACGACCGTCAACAGGTTACCAGTCTACCTTGTAGGAGGCCTTACAACACTGCGTCTTTCACACACACACACACAGCAAGGAATACAAGTCCTAATTATGTTAGTAGGTGAATACTACTAAACTATATTAGTAAAATTTAAAAGAATTATTATTTTTGAAATGAATGAGCGACCATTTGCTCAGGATTTCGCTTTCCACTCAGTTCGACACCACGCCCCGAAGCGTGTCGGTACTACCCTTTACGTTTTCACTGAGACAGTTTAACAATTCCTGGTGTATAACCGCAAAATACTTAAATGCGTAGAAAATATTTACCGGAGTCGTTTCAGACATTTCGTGAGGACACCGCTTTCCGGCTACAATAAAAATATGTAAATTGAGCCACCGTCGAGGAAACCATTCCGCTTAATTGCAATCCCACCACCGGCGGTTTATATATTAAAATCACGCGACAACCCTAATGAGTATATCTATACGTATTGTGCTTGTGTTGCGACGGTTTAGGTTAGAATATTTGAATTAGAAGGTAGACACAATAGATTAAATGAGAATAATGTCATGAGGAAAGTTCTACTTATAAAAGTGCCACAAGAAATTTCTGAAAAGGACTTAAGGACTCTACAATCCGAGTAGACAGCAGTTGTAATCCATGACCTTCAACTCCCTTGGTTGGGAGGCGCGTTTTCACAACCACCGAACATGTTGGCGCGTGGTTCACATCCTCCGCAACACAAACCAAACACATAAACCAAGGTAACCTTGGTTGGAACGCTAGTTTGCAACCGTCGGGTCACCCCTTAAAAACCTGTGGGCCTAGAACGCAATGGGTAACTGAAGGACACAGATGCGGTTTTAGTTCCTCGACAAGTCACAGTATGGCGGACAGAGAACCCAGTGCTGACCATTATGCCACGCCATCATAGCGGCAGGTCTTTGAGGAGTGGCTGGAAAGACGTCACGGTGATCTCATAGTCATAGTCATAGTAGTCATAGTAGTTTATTGGTAAGGGATTCTTACAAGTCATTATAGAATGTTACATAAAATAAGTCAACAAATGATGAAGTACATAACAATGTCAAATACCTTCCTTACGTTGCAGGTCATCACCGGATTTGGTAAGTTCGGGAGTTTCACGCGCCTGTTTCGTGCGGCAGAAACGCCCGGGTGTCTCCATTGTATGGATCACCGTTGGAGCTCCCGCTTTGCTCTAGAGTGGGAAAAGTCATTGGATGATTTCCTACCTCAAAAAAGAACCTATAAATGTGGTAAAAGGCTATTGAAATGGACGAAGACAAAAAACACGTAGACCTCATCCGTTTTGTATCATCAGATCAACTCGAGGTCAACAATGGAAAGAACAGGAATTATCGAAAAGAAATTGATGAACTGGATTTTGGATGAAATAATCACACTGATATCATAAAGGCGAAAGTATATGAGTGTGTGTGTTTGTTACTCCTTCACGCTGACACTGCTGGAGGGATTTGAGTGAAACTTACTGCGCACGAGTAGACCATGTCGTTAAATAGCACATACAACGACCTTACAGTTACTGGACGTCTAATAACAGGCGACGCATGTCTGTCAACACATATGATTGTAGATCTGATGTCTCGACAATCAGAACGCAGTACCCCGCTCCCCCGTACCAATCAGAACCAATCAGAACTTAGTACCCCGATCCCCGTACCTCGGCTAGTTGTCAGAATTGTTTTGGTGCGCTAGTTCACTAGTGGCTGTAAGGTCGTTGAGCTCATAGGATACATTTTTTCCCGGGAGTATGTTCCCGTGAGGCAATTTTCTAATTCCACGTGGGCAATGCCACTGGAACCTTTCGGCCTCAATGGCTATCTGTTCTGCGAGCAATGTGCCCTGCCAATTGCCTATTAAGTTTAAGTTTAGGGCGATTCTTTGGCAACCTAAAGACGCAATGTTAGAAGGCCCCATACAAGGTGGACCGATGACCTGGTGAAGGTTGCGGGAATCCGATGGATGCGAGACTCACAGGACCGTTCATTGTGGCGACATTTCCGGGAGCCCTATGTCCAGCAGTGGACATCTAACGGCTGAAATGATATTGATGATGATTAATGCCACTGGCAGCAGCATATGAACATGTTTGAGAAATTCTTAGGAGATTTAAAGAGAAGTATCGAAGAAGTCGATTTGTGCTGAACTTGAATAAAATGCAATAATGACAAAAAATAAAATGCTTATTACATACTCTTTTATTGGTCTGAGATTACATTGAACATTTTTTTTTTTTTTGTGAAAAGATAAAACAGCCTGTGAATTAGTATTGTGATTTCTGGTTGATTTACCTATAATATTGCAAGGATTTTATTTATTGCATTGTTAAGAATTAATACCGTGAACAATGTAAGCGCTGTACGGTATTATAGAAGAATCCAAATAATGTTTGCGATACCGTGGAAATTCAATTTCCAATGATACTGTATTCATGCCATACATGACAGATTTATTATCGACTTTATAAATGAATTCTCGAAATCAATGAAGTACATAATAATATTCCACGTTAAATAAATTTATGCATCGTACTAACAATACGATTTCACTACCGAAATCCATTTATCAATCTCATATCGGTTAAAAAGTTAAAACACAATACAAGTTCAATTTAAATTCAATATTAACTAAAAATGAAAACTGAATACACTCAACAAATTGTTGCCAAATATAGATGTTCTGTACCGTTGACCCATCAAATAAAAAAGTAAACACATATGATTCGCTGAATGGAAATAAAGAATCCATTTACCATGCCTCCTGGCCATGTAAAGGTACCAATCGTCGAAAAACCCGGCTATTCTGACAGCTCTGTACCATTATACCCGGGTCTGGCACAAGAGAAGGGATCCCGGCGGGTCAGTGTAGGCTAGCCGTTTCCAGTAAACATTATGTCCGTACTATGTTTGAACGGTCGCGAGTGCATAACCGGAGGCGATGCAGTCCTGTTGATTTTTATTTTTTATACCCGGGTCCGTTGAGAGCTGGGCGTTAATCAATACTTTGTACATGCAGCACGCAAAACAAAAAAAAACACGTATTGTTTTGTACACGGATAACATTTTTTATCCGGATCTGCGACCGGATATGGGCAAAATGAAAGAGTGTATTAAATCGATCGTGAACAATATTTAATATTCGCTTTGTGTTGGTTTTTGTGAGGGTGAAAATAGAGCATGGCGCTGCATTATTCGCGCGTAAAAGTTGGCTTAGAAAATGGGTTGACGCTGCGCTTTTGCAAAAAACGTGAATGGTGCGGTTTTTTGGTTCACCACGAACCTTATTGCTTTTTATTATTGGGGAATTTTAACGTGATAAAGTATTCAGAATTTGCATTTGATACGGGCTTTCTATACTGGTTATATTTTCATGCTTTAAACATCGAATTAACTAGTAAACTGATTATTATTTTAAGTAAATTTACAAAACATAGATAAGTATAAATAAATTACAAAAAAAAGTAAAAATATTTAAAATATGTTCTATATCAATTAAACAGCAAAAAATAAAATCCACTCCAATTAGCAGCAAGTAAACGCCAGGATCGAATATTAAAATTACAAAATAATTTCCGTTTTATTAACATTCGAAAATTAATCCGTGTTTGCGAAAAATGTTTCGGATTTTTTCCGTAAATTGCATTACGAAACATGTCTACGCATCCCCACACAAAATATTGGGAGCTTTTAAAATTACAGAAAAAATGAGTAGAGAAAAATAAACGAAGAAAAAAATGCTTTTTTCAATGAAATATGCAAATGAGGGGCTTAAACATGTTACATAAAGATAAAAAGATACTGTGAGAGCGCGGATTAATGCGTATGAAAAAAGATTTAAACATTTATGTTACTGTGAAATTTTGCATTTTTGTGGAAAATAGTAAATTGAGTTTTTAAAGGTGTTTATTGAAAGGATTACCATTAAAAGTAATAGCTGTAATTGAAAAATATAAATACAGGTTACTACATAGTCACATTTATGATCTGTGTTGAGGACGACATTCATCAGTCTTCGTTCTTACTTAAGTATTACGAGTATTTCAACATCAAGGATATAACTAAAACTTTGTAACTAAATACTGATTTAAAAAATTGTCCTCAGATTTTCTTGTCTTGCACGTTCCATAGAGATCTATGCTTTGGAACGTGCATGTAGCTTTATCTTCTTCGTGATTCAAAAATTTTTATTTTTTTTTTCCAAAAAATATGTTTTGAATTTTAGTTTATCACCACACTTGGCTTACAGATTGGAGATTTCTCTTTGCTGTAGTACTTATAGAATTCTGAAGATAATGCTTCTTATAGATAATTTTGATAGGTCAAAAACAGTTTTCTGTCTTTGCAGCCCCTTCCAGTATTTTTAAATCTACTTCCTACATCTCGAAAAGCATACAGTACTCTGTCAAGTCTCCTTAACGTTAAGTATTTAAAAATTAAAAACAAAGGGAACTTTTTCCGATGAACAGGCACTTGAGACAAGTTGAGCCTGAACTTGTTGAGCAATGTCGAGTAATGTTGAGTAATGTTGAGTCAAAGCTGAGTGATGTTTATGTTTACCGCAGTCACGAACGAACGCGGATGCTTTTAATTAGGCCACTTTTATTCGTGTCATTTGCGATATTTTTTAAACTAGGCTTCAGTTGGTCTTGATTTATTTTATTGTGATGTAACTTTTGGTTGCCAAAATGAGTTCAATTTACTATTTTTTGTTGTTTTTTTGATCGTCCACGACCTTTAACTGAAACCACTCAACAGTAATATTAATATATCGGTGAAATTAATAGTACAGAAACTAGAAACGATACGAAAAGTGGTGGCCCATCACTTTCAAAGAGTGTGGCATACCGTTCACAGTAATGACAGTAAGCCCGGGAATAAAAGAGGTGATCAAGACCTTGTAGGCCTTTTTTTAGATGGGAAATCATACAATAAATTCTCTCGATCTAGGGCGGACGATAGGGTGTGTAAGAGTTTTATCGACTAAAACTCACTCCTATGTTCCCTGTTTACCTTGCGTTCCAGGACCCCAGGTTTTCCTTTCAGAAGCAAACCCATGGCTCCAGTAAGCTTCAGCCCTGAAGACCAATTTTTTTTTTGTGGGAAAATCGTCCAATGATACCCCCGCTCTTCCTTTCAGAAGCAGACCCCCAAAGGTCTGGTTCTGCCAACCAAGGGCCAACCTAGTGGGCTTCGACCCTTCTGGGCCCCTACGGTTTGCTGACTGACTGATCAGATAGCGAACTACTCATTGCTCGCCGTCCGCAAGCCCACGCCTATGGTGGCCGGAAATCGGGAAAAAACACATGTTTTTTGCGACATAAACGCCCGTATCTTTTTTCCCCCTAAACTCAGATATTTGATTTTTTCACAGCTTCAAGGAACCTCAGACCTGAGTATATGGTTCTAATTTCAACTGCAGTTAGTTCCCGAGATAAAGGGGCTTGACAGACAGACAAACAGACAGACGGACGGACAACAAAGTGATTCTATAAGGGTTCCACTTTTTCATTTTGAGGCACGAAACCCTAAAAATTAGAAACAATTTTTTATCATCCGTCACGGTAGTCAGAACTGATCATTTAACCACTAATATACTCGTACATACCCGAAAAAAAACAACCAAAAAAGGCATTGAGTATTCTACTTTGAATGGCTATTAAAATTAACTATGTATTGTGTGGGCAGAACCACTTCTGACAGCTTATCAATTCAAGGTTCGAGTTATTTGAATATGGCATATATGGACAGACAAACTCCTATTTTAATATGTCCATATCGGTTAAGACAAGTCATAGGAAATATTTTGAAGTAATTAATGAAATGGATTTGAATATTATTGACATTAGTCTGCTCCTAATATGGGAGGTATACCATTTGGTAAGGAAAAAATAGATGCTAATATGGCAATGAAATCGTTTTTATAGGATCTGCAATGACTGGAAACTCAGGCTCCAGGTGTATGCTTCTAGGATCTGGTGTCATCATCATCATATCAGCCGAAAGAGGTCCACTGTTGAACATAGACCTCCCCCAAATGTCGCCATAATGACCGGTCCTGTGCGTCTCGCATCCATCGGATTCCCGCGACCCTCACCAGGTCATCGGAAGTTCCACCTTGTGGGAGGCCTTCCAACGCTGCGTCTTCCGGTACGTGGTAGCCATTCTAGAACCTTTCGTCCCCATTGACGTTCTGCGAGCAATGTGCCACTTAAGTTTGGCGATTCTTCGGGTTATGTCTGTAACCTTGGATATCTTCATTATCTGAATCTGGTGTGTATGAAGAGAAATCAACTTTTGTTACATCTAATTTTACCGTTATGTGCCATTGCTAGGTAAAGGTCTGCGTGTCCATTTTCCACACACATCTGTCTTCTGCCAATGCGAGCCAGTCCTTTCGGTAAGAGTCAAGTTTATCTCTCCACCTTCATCTTAGTCTGCCGTGATGTCACCTTACAATTAATAGGACCCAATAAGTGACTCTTTTAACCCACAGCTCATCTGACATGTGGCAGACGTGTCCTGCATAATCCCGCTTAAGAAAGCAGCTTTTCGGAAAACATTTGTGATCATAATTTTAACACGAAGTATTGTGTTCCTTACACCGTCCGAAATTTAACCCCCAGGATACTGTGCTCCATGGCTCGCTGGTAACCCTCAAGCATTGACCTCTGCTGATATTTTAGACTTAAATAATTCAATTATTTTCCCATAAATTTCAAAACCTATTCTTTTGCACAATCTTTTAAAAATATATTCAATCGACAAGCTTGCATGCTGACAGGGTACATTTTCTCTCTTGTTAGATATGACATGAGCTTTTAAGAATAAAAGTGCAGATGTAGTCGAAGCAATTCTATTCAAAAACGTTTGAAGGGTCAAGCATAACCTACTTTTACCTAATCTGGACATTCTTACTCTCACTTAACCCAGAATGAGAAGGGTTATTCGATTATTTGTCATTAAAAAAAGGATGTAATATTATGTGTGAACTACAGCTTTGCCAACTGTGTAATACGTATAAAGACAACATCACATATCACGCAAGTCTTGGTCACCGCGGTCAAAATGACCCATTCGCACATTACGGTTAGTAATTATAACAAGTTTCTCTCCCGTACCTGTTTGCATAACCGATTGTATGGTAATTACCTTATGTAATGCTAAGCTGGTTGAGAATAAGAAGGTTTCTTTCTAATAGGTAATTGTTATGTATTGGGATATTTTTTCAAAGATGTTGCAATGTCTTGGCTAAGATTTCGTCAAGATATTCCAACACCTTGACTTGTCGTAAAAAGTAGATAATAAAGATTAACTATGAGAAATCATTTGTTGATGAATGTGGATTTTATAATGATTTATAGTAAAATTTGATGACTACTTAATGCTTAGCTAGGTAACATGAGAACCCTCTCTAAAGGACATTGCCTGAAAGAATTTACAATAAAAAAATCAATCAATCTGCATTGCTTTTTTCACGTATGTCACATACCTAGTTTTCATTACAATAAAATTCAGCTAACAACCAGTTTTGTACTTCCACAATCCAGTAACAGTAACACGACACTCATTGGCAAGACTGGTATCACATTTTATGACTGCAAAGTGTATTTACATAATTTTCTCACTGATAAACTTTGTACTTTGTTCTTTTTTTTTTTTTTTACTTTTTGTTTATAACCGTTGTGCTGTGTCTGTCCCGAATAAATGCATTTCTATTCTATTCTTTCTATTCTTATTTTCCGATTTGAAAGTGGCATCCATACCTTTCCTTTGGGCATGCCATAGTTATAGCGGTATGTCCCCTTTTTGAGGAGTGGCTGGAAAGGCAACACGGCATTTTTACCTTCCGCATGACGCACGTGGGTAGCTCGCCGTCCGACCATCCGGTAACCGTCCGGACCGAGCCACGCGCGCCTTATGGAGACGTTAGCAACTGTAGGGGTCCAGCAGGGTCGAAGCCTACTGGGGTCAAGGGTCTGATTCTTAAAGGAAGACTCGGCCCTGGTACGAAAGGCAACGAAGGAACAGGAGTGGGTTTTTAGTCAATAAAAGTCTGATACTATCTCCTGCTCCGCCCAAGAGCGGGGGATGTCATAAGGTGATTTTCCTACCGAAAAAAAAAATCATGCCTTATTTTTCGATAGTGTTCCATGGCTAAGCGAAAACCTATTTTCCTGATTCTCTTTTTCTTGTGCTCTTCAAATCCGTGCTTTCTTGTCAACATTTAATGAGCCGTCCTCGACAACGCATCGTCGTCCATCCCCTGCCACTGCGTGAAGATTTTTGCCACGTCTATAATTCCTGTTTTGTAGTATACTCCCTACTTTGTTACAGAATATTGAGGTCCATTGCTTTTTGATATACTCCAAGGCGTAACACAGCTACTTGGTGAGTTACCAGGTCAGAGCATCTTAGTTAAGGATAAACTATTTTATTATGCTCATAAAACATTTTAGTTTAACCTCTGACTACGCACTTGCATAGCCGTTGGCATTACAGATATTCGTAGACTATCAGTTGATATATCTTCTTGATTACTGCTCAATAACATTTAAAATAAAAAACCTAGTAATCATATTCAGCCTAAGAGTTGGACAGGCTTTAGATAAACGATAGCATCGATTACTAAGATATTGCCATGTTACACCTGTTTTGAAAATACCAAAGAAATTCTAAAACTTTGATACCATATAGGTTAAGAAGGGTTTAGTGTAGGCAAGGGTTTTAGAAATGCTCATTAAAGAGACATCTGTCCGTTTTTATTAATCTTAAACAAACATGTAACTGTTAGACACTTATAATTTTTAGGGTTCCGTACCTCAAAAGGAAAAAACGGAACCCTTATAGGATCACTTTGTTGTTCGTCCGTCTGTCTGTTTGTCTGTCAAGACCCTTTATCTCGAGAATGCGTAGAGGTATCGAGTTGAAATTTAAGCCATGTACTCAAACTTGCAGTCCCTTGAAACTTTGAGCTCTCAAGGGAATCAAAATTCATAGGCTACTTCCCGTTGACCTAGAATCTTGTACGGAATTCAATGCGCGAGTCTAGCTTACACTTGCCCGGTTTTTTTTTACTTAGCGTTGTCCTTTATCTATCTTTTTTCGCATTGCCTCTTTGTTTTGTATGTGCACATCTTCCCAGATCTCTTAATATCTGGTCTTATTCGGCCAACCTATCAGGAGCGTCCAGATCGTCTGGAGGCACCCGGACGATCTGGACGGCTTCGGTGACGACAACAGTGTCTTCAGGTACCCACCTGTGTGACAATCTTTGCCTGTCTATCCTCACGCATCTTGAACGTGTGATCAACCCAAGCATACTTTATTTATTTATTTAATTTTCATTCAACAAAAAGACGAACTGAATGCTTTAGGCATTCTCTACCAGTCAATTAAGGGTGGTGTAGAGACAATATGGCAGGTGGATAAAAAAAAAGAAAACTTAATAGAATAGAATAGAATAGATATTTATTTGCACAGAAAGTAGGTACAGGTTACAGGTCTTTGTCAAGTTTGATGATCCATACTAACTACCTTAACTAAGGCATGCAAAATACTGTTTACATAATCCGTTACCATAATATGCTTAGGACTAAAACACAAACTAAAAACGGACACAGTCAAGTTAATATAATACAGTTATCAAATCAATATAAGTTAATGTCACTTATTATGTATTAAAAAAAAAATAAAGCTTGATCAAATCGCCAACAAAGTTTCGTAAACCACACATTAGTACTAATACATACACAAAAAAAAAATACTACATACGAATAAAGGTTCTGTGAAATTTAAATAGTGCGCTACTGCACTTAGAAATTACTCATCTAAACTAATATTTTAAAGAGGCATTGTTGTTTGTGATATGATTACGATACCTTAATATAATCTATATATATAAAAGGAGAAACTGACTGACTGACATATCAACGCACAGCCGAAACAACTGGAACTAGGAGCGTTAAATTTTGCACAATGTTTCCTTTTATGACGTAGGCGAGCACTAAGAGAGGATTTCCCAAAATTTACACTCTAAAGGAACGAAACGGGGGTTCAAAGTTTGTATGGAGAAACCTACTTTTAAGCGGGCGAAGCCGCTGGCAGAAGCTAGTATTATATATAATATCAGCTCTATCACTAAGTGCTATGGATACTTC
Organism: Mythimna pallens; assembly: GCA_961205895.1. Lineage (NCBI taxonomy): Eukaryota > Metazoa > Arthropoda > Insecta > Lepidoptera > Noctuidae > Mythimna > Mythimna pallens. The sequence continues at coordinate 22,401,219 of OY540842.1, read as the reverse complement.
TACCCCGGAAAAGAACACCGTTCCTGTAAAATGGTATGTATTACTGGAAATAAGAGTTAAGCTATGAGACAAAGTAATTACTGATTAATCGTCTGTTACTTGAAAAATGCCAGAGACAGAAACAGATGGAGGAATATTATTCGAGTGAAAGTGATGAAGCAGGGAGGTCACGACCCTCAGCATTGAGAAATACGTCGCAAGAAGGGAGGGCTTTTTTTTGAAAATCATCTAATGACATACCGCGCTCTTAGGCAGAGCGGGACATAGTGTCAGACGTTTACTGACTAGAAACTTACTCCTGTTCCTTCTTTGTCATTATTCCAGAGCCCCGGGGATCTCTTTCGCATCACCTATGGCCCCATTAGGCTTTGACCCTGCTGGGCCCCTACGGTTGCTGACATCTTGAGGCGCGCGTGGAATACTACGCGCAGTCGACGACTTAGGCTCGGTCCGGACTGTTACCGGACGGTCGAACGGCGGGCTGCCCATTGGTCGCCATCCGCAAGAAAGGAAACTTGAAAAATGACACGGTTGGCGCAGTGGTTAAGCAATTGGCTGCTGTGCTACGTGTGACGGGTTTGACTCCTGCACGAAACAAATATTTGTATGGCCTACAGATAATTGGTTCTAGGTTAGGTGTATGTAAGCTTATATTCCGCAGGAGAACCAAGGTCGCCGACATAGCCCGAAGAATCGCCAAACTTAAGTGGCAGTGGGCAGGGCACATTGCTCCTAGAACGGATGGCCGATGGGGCCGAAAGGTTCTAGAGTGGCGACCGCGCACCGGAAGACGCAGCGTTGGAAGGCCTCCCACAAGGTGGACCGACGACCTGGTGAGGGTCGCGGGCGTGCGGTGGATGCGAGAAGCACAGGATCGGTCATTGTGGCGGCGCTTGGGGGAGGCCTATGTCCAACAGTGGACGTCTTTCGGCTGAAATGATGATGATGATGAAGCTTATATGTTTGTGAACACACCCGCCATACAGGAATAATTTTCAGTGTGAGGCAATGTTTAAAAAAAAGTTAAGTAAACTTCCCATTAACTTAATCACCTTTCAACCGATAAGAAATATAGCTTTCTTTGCAAAAAACTACTAATTAAATAAGTTAACTTTCAATTCATGCCTTGTCCAATAAACTATTGTTTGGTTCGCGAAATATCGCTAGCCCTTAGCCTTCGTATATTCCCGTATATGGTCGGTTAATGAGCCGATTGGTCGTCTATAATTAGTGCGTCTGTCTGTTCGTTTATTACGGATAAAACGTCTTTATATATATGGACTGCTGGCTTTATAATTGATGTTTAATTTTGTTAGGTTTTTTTTTTTATTGTTGATAGACTCACGTTTGACCACTATCTCACGTAATGGAAAGCGACAATGTGTTCGACGATAGAGCGCACTTGCCTAGAAGTAACCTATTCACTCTTGACATAAAGATTCCCGGATTGTAGTTATCAGGAAATACAGACTCTGGCAGGGAATTCCACACCTTTGTTGTTTTTACAGGCTATTAGGCTGCTAAAATATTATAAATACACATAGTGAAAAAAAGAGTAGGTACATATACTTAAAAGTGAAAAAAAATGGGTAAAGCTTTTGATTAGCTGCTTGATAAAATATTAGCACCTTCTACCATAACATAACTTTATTTACGTTTTTTTAATAGCTGTTTGTTTAGCTTTATAGCAAGATTAGCTGGTGCATGCGACTTCGTCCGCATCGGACTCGTAAAACAGCTTAATGCATATTTTGGTCACAATGTCACAACTTTTTTGGGTGGAAACCTGATTATTTTTTAAGATAAAAGTAGCCTTAGTTATTCCTTATAACATCAGCTATCTACAGAAGAAACCTTCGTCGAGATCCATCCAGCCGTTTAGGAAATTTTAGCCGAGAAAAACCAACAAACGCAAAATTGTGATTTTTTTTATAGAGAGGCTTCCACTATCCACTCCACTCCACTCCACTTTAAAGTGGATAGTGGAAGTGTATGCTTTTATAAACATTTAATAAAAAAAATATTTTCATATTACAAACTCTTTAATTTTATTTATATGTATGTATAAATATCATCAGGTTTATGCCTACCTTTAACAGGTTTAACTCCCCAAAAAGAAATCACAATACCAAATATACATCGCAGCTTATCATAACCCCAACATTTGGTCTCCTCCACACTATCTATATGTAAAACAAAACTGGATCACTAACAGAATTTTCTGCCAAAGGAAAATCCCCAAAAAATCGCAATACGGAGACACTCTATGTGTTCCCAGCAAGGGATTTGTTTTCAGCATTGGTACTGGAAAAAAATATTTTTTTCGTCGATGTTACGACGTTTTTTTTTTGTCATTGGTACATAAGGCCTGGAGCTTTGTGAGTTCCGAACTAAGAGCATTAAGGATGGCACGAAAAAAGAGTTTGTTAACACGTTTCTGAGTTACAATTGGCGAAGTTTAAAGAGAATTAGTGAGGACATTAGTGAGAAGTACGTTTTGTTTTGTTTCCGTGAATACACTTAAATGGTAAGGTGTGAACGGTTCACGATTTTCCGTTTTAGGTTGGATATTTATTTTGTACATAGGTCTTGCGGCTGTTAGTGGTTCTTACAATATTGTATTCCTGTACAGCTCAATAAATTGGACTTGAAGAACGTCAAAATATGAGGTGATATTAACATACTGAGCTGATTAAATAGAAATACTTTTAAAGGGTTAAATAAATTTAGAATAGGGTATGAATTGGATACTACAAAAGATTGATGTTTCGTGCCCAATATTTTTCTTTAGTAACACGTCGAGTCTTTGGTCAAATGGGCCCACTAGTAATATTTAATATGTAATGTAATATTCACACAACTATCACACAACGCCGTCTAGTCCCAAGCTAAGCAGAGCTTGTGTTATGAGTACTAGAGACAACTGATGATAAACATACTTAAACATTTCTATATATTATAGATAAATTACACTCAGACACAGAACAAATGATCGTGCTCATCACACAAACATTTGTCCTGGGTGGGAATCGAACCCACGACCTCCTCCGGCATAGCAGTCAAGGCCACTAACCACTAGACCACAGGCCAGTCAATGTTGTGCTGGATCCGTGGTCTGGTCCCATTGTTAAAATTTTTTCAACGATAGAAAGCTGCTTTATTCCTGAGTGAAATAGGCTATATTTTAAATACGCGGGCGAAGCCGCGAGAAAAAGCTAGTCTTCTAATATATTAAAGTGTTTGTTATTGAACTCCTCCGAAATAGCTTGACCCGATTTTTATGAAATTTTCTGTGTTATATTTTCCCTTCATTCAGTCCAGAAATCAGAAACGTTTATTTCAAATAGACCAATTACAGGAACTTTTGAATTTTCAAAATGTCGGTCAGTCAAAAAACAAAAATCAAGTGAAGCTAAACTGCACGTGCCAAAGCGTAGATCTCTATGGAGAACAACGTGCAAGAAACTCATGGACACTCTTTTAAATCATATTATGAGTTACATAAATCTTGTCGCTTCTAATATGTGAGCACAATGTAGATAAGTAATAGTAATTAAAATAAAATGAAAACTAATTAAAAAAAAATAGAAATTGAATTAAGTCACTGGCAGCTAAGAGATGACCAGTCTAAACTGACAGCAAATTCATCACAGCATTGTCACCATACAAAGAGATGTTTCTACTTCAGCCACTAATTAAATAGAATATAATTCATTCGTGGCCGCCGACTTTTTTATTTTATTCCAAATCATCGAACAAAATGAGTGATCTGTGTGACAAAATGAGTGTCCTTTAGAAAGAAAAAATATTTTTTTTTAAGTTAAAGTTTAATAAAATTTATGATCAGGCTAGGTATATACAAAAAGGTATGACGTCCACGGTAGGTTACATAACTATACTAGAAAACATCTGTTCAGTAACAATGAGGTCCAGTTCCAGCAACTGGGATTCGAAGTTTGAAATTAGTACAATCGTGGTTAATTTCAAAAAGCTAACTGAAGTTAACTCCCCATTGCATAAAAAATCACGTCATAACCATTTCGGGGAAACTGTTTCAATTAAAGGCTCACTCGTCAGTTGTTGAAACTGGAATGAATGAGTTCTACTGAAAGTTTTGTTGAGCAGGCAACTGCATAAGTCACGAGTGCGACCAAATGTTGGGGATTAGGATCTATTTAGGGTTCCGTACCCAAAAACGGGACCCTATTGCTAAGTCTGTCCGTCTGTCACCAGGCTGTATCTCACGAACCGTGATAGGTAGACTGTTGTTTTCGCAGATCATATATTTCTCTTGCCGCTATAACAACAAATACCCTAGATACCCAAAACAGAATAAAATAAATAGTGTAAAAAAAAAGTTGTGTAGATAAAAGCACAGAAGCCTTCATGCGCGAGTCCAACTCGCACTTGGCCAGCTTTTTTATGATCTTGTTTTTGGAATATTAGTCAATAGACCCATTTTGTATCCAGAGTAGAAGCGAGTCTTTGTGTAATCTGCTAAAAAACATCGAAATCAACAATTTACAAAAAAAATATAAGCAACTGATTTACAAAATATAAATGATAAAATTAATAATATCTTGATATCAAATCTCAAAAATAATTATTTCAAATAATAACGTAATTTTAAAAGTTTTTATCTTAATTTGTTGCTTCCCCCTTAGAACGAACTGAATATCTCGAGTTAACTTTACTTCAATATACAAATTGCTCAAAAGAATAGCTAATCAGTTTCCATGTAGGTCCCCTCTCCCTTCAAAACCCAAGTTTTGCACTTCCAATTCCGTTTAATCTCTGCTCACCCTTCAAAATCAACTATCACGACTCGCATCGAGCTCGCAACGCGGAACCAAAACCCTGACGTCAACCTCAAAGAAAAAACGAACGCTTAAATACCTCTGGCCGGTTCATATTTGAATAGTTCACCGTTTTGCGGCCCTCGGCGCTTTACTAGAAATATGTATTTTAGCACTAAACTACCCGAACTCAGGTACCGACAGGAATTTCGCCCCGAAACTTACATTGGCCGTAAAATTTAATGAACATTTTTGTTTCGCGTTTTTTCTGCTGAAGTCCCGAAGGTTTTATGTTCACGCGAGTTGTTCAACGTGAACCGGAATAAATCTGTATTGCTCTATTTGGCTTTTTATCCTAGGTCAAGTAGTGAAGTACTTATAAACCGTAACACATTTTGTAAACGTGTACTACTATGGAGAAATTTACTTTATTAAGTTACGATTTGTTTGACTTATACGAGCACGGCAGTTGAGAGGTTGTCATGCTCACTCAAATGTCGCACTGATGATGGCATGATTTGCCGGGTTCATTCAGTTCCCTTTAAAAATGATTGTGCAGAATTGCTGATGCAAGTTCATGCTCGGGAACGGGCGCCGTCATCTCTTAACTGCCAGTAGCTTATTTAAATTTATATTTTTTTTAATTACTTTTTTTTTTTCATTATTTATTTACATTATGCTCTTGGTCTCTAGAGTTTCTGGCACGTTCTTTTCCATAGAGATCTACGCTTTGGAACGTGCAGTTTAGCTTCACCTTTTTTGACTGACTGACATTTTGCCAAATCAAAAAGATTTATATCAAATTAACCATTTTGATATAAATGTTTTTGATTTGATTTGACGCCATCATCCATAAGGTGACTTGTTTGAATATCACGACTGTATCCCTAGGAAGATCGGATTTTGTCATAATTGTACTCCTTGATCCACAGTCACAGTTTTTAAAAAAAAATTTTTATTAATTAAACTTATAAATAATTATTTCAATGTCATTTACCAATCATTTTTATTTACTTTCAGATTTTGCCTTTGTCCACCAGTGGGAAAAAATGCTTAAAAAATCTCAGAGGAAAATATCTATAGTATTTAACGTGACCTTTCATCCAATGACATCTCCCACTCTTGGGAAGAGCGAGAGATAGTGTCAGACTTTTACTGACAAACCCACCCCTGTTCCTTTGTTGCCTTTCGTTCCGGGGCAGAGTCTTCCTTTCAGAATCAGACCCTTGGCCCCAGTAGGCTTCCACCCTGCTGGGCCCCTACGGTTGCTGACATTTCATTGAGGCATGCGTGGAACATTACTCGCCGTCGACGACTTGGGCTCGGTCCAGACGGTTACCGGGCGGTTGAACGGCGTGAACTAGGAATCTTCGGATATTTCGACAAAAGACTATTCATTAAAAATAAATTTGGTAGCAAGGCTGATAGCACAGGTAAATTAGAAGCACAAATAAAAAATAATTAAGGAAAAGAGAAAGAAAGCAACCAAAATAAAAAAAAGGGGATATAATAAGGAGAAAAGAAAGAAAAAATTTAAGAAAAAAGAAAGTAAATGTTTATTTCAAATACAATTATTTAATCACTATCGACAAACACATAAAAGGAAATGTAGATACAAGTCTATAATATTCTTCGTAGCAACACGACCAAAACATTTGAAGGGCAGAGTTCATGACGGTAATTAGGCGTGATACTGGCAGGTGCTAAGTTCCACCCACGATGAATGATAACCAGTTTCCTACCTGCGTGGGGTGATTACGAGCTGTGATCTAAGGTCATAGTTACGAGTATATGCCTGGTAAAGTGGTAGGAGAAGACCGTCTTAATATGTGTTTAAGAGGTTAAACCTTGAGCACAGGAATAGGGTGGCCAGCTGTTCGGTGTTTTACAGGTTGCATTTCGGAGAGCGTGCTCGGGAACTGCATGACTTGATTCCGTGGTCGTCCAAATTTCTACCATTGGACAACTAACTAAGCTTTTCGCCTCGTCGTTTATACCGCGTACATCGAAGGACTGGAACAGTTTGCCTGCTGCGGTCTTCCCATCCGATTATAATTTGGGTGTCTTCAAAGCTAGAGTGAATAGGCTCTTAATAAACTAGTGCGCCTCACCATCAACGATTGCATCACTGCTTACCATCAGATGGGATCGCAGTCAAGCGGTCCTCACTGCTAATCTTCCTAAGACTGAAATATAATAGTATCCTTATAGGAGAAGTAAGTACATCAACCAAAAAAAAAAAATCTTTAATAAGATATATAGTTTTTAGAAGAAAAACCAGTGTATTAGCAAAGAGTTGTGACAGCGATATATAAAAATAAATGTAACTTATAAAATGGCAGTACATTGATTAATATAACTAACAAGGTTTTAACAAACCTTAATCAGAAACTATACTGATAGATAAAAGGCTAAAATGCTGTGATAGTCAACGGATTTGAAAGGCAGTTCCATATATTTGAGAATAGTTACAGATACCGGCACGGATCTTGAGCGCTGACTCCTACAGTTCTATTTACGCAGAAGCACGTAGAAGTGAAATATCGGGTCTCTTTAGTGGTATAAAAAGAAATGCGGGGGCGAGGAGTGCATTCCTTGTACAGTGATTGGTTCGACGATGTTGTACGATGCGCAAAGCGATCCCCGCTCTTTCATCGAGCGCTCAAGATTCGTGCCGCTATCTGCACTTTAAGTATGTATGATGATAAGTTATCTACAGTTTTAACTTAATAACTAGCTAAATAGTCAGGTATAGGATAAAATGCTTGCAATACTCGTGCGAATATCAGAAAAGTGAAATCAATTTAAAAATCACTTGCTGATTGCTACTCCCGCCAACAGTCAAAAACGGTGTGACCGATTTGAATAATTTTATTTTTGTTTATGCTAGTACGATGGTTTAAAAAAAAATTATAAGATCCACAAAAAAACGTTGAAAAAAATTCAAAATTGCTAAAATCGTATTGAGGTATAATCTCTTAATACCTTTAAAAAATCCCATGGTAACCGAGAAAATTAAGAACATATAATCCAGAAGCCTTTTAAAAAGTAACTTTTGTCTTATTGTTCTCAAAAATAATGACCTTTTTTAGGTGGGAACTTTACTCATCCAATGACTTCTCTCGCTCTAAGGCAGAGTGAGAGGGCGTGTCAGACTATTATAGACTAAAACTACACATATGTTTCTTCTTTGCCCTTTCCATTCCAGGACCACGGGTTTTCCTTTCGGAAGTACCCATGGCGCTTCGGTCCTGCTGGGCCCTTACTAATGAAAGTCTCCCTAAGGTGGCTATAAAAATTAGACAAAATTCTTGACAATATTAGAAGGTACTATAAACAAAAAACAATACCTTTAAGGTTAGCAACACGCGACGCAGCTTTGAGTTAGAAAGTTCCAAGTTTACAAGATACGCAAGCTCAGCCGACCTTGGCATCAATTCGTAGCCATAGACTAGGAAATTGTGGATATAGAGTAAAGCTACTGCACTATGTATTGTGTGCCAGTTTATTCATCATCATCATAATTTCGACCGGGTCGCCACAGTCACCGATTCTGTGCGTCTCGCATCCACCGCATTCCCGCGACTCTCACCAGGTCGTCGGTCCACCTTGTGGGAGGACTTCCATCGCTACGTCATTCGATCCAGCCTAATTGCTCAAGAAAAGCCAGAAGCGCCCTGGAGGTACTGACCATCGCGGAGGGTACCTACCTGGATTTTTGAAGTGCTTTACCAGGGTTTTTTTTTACCAATGGGGAGCTTAGAAGCAGATGAACTATTGCCTCGTCCTTTTTCGTGCAGGCTCTATAGAGTGGGCTATCTGTAATAGAAATTAAATGACATTTAGAAAAGCCCAAGCCCCAGCCAAAAATATTTGGGATTGACTATGTTACATATGTATCGGTAGCAAATACTACATATTTTGAACTTTTAAGCCAGTTTTAATCGCCATTTTTATAAGATGTATAAGATCGTCGTTTTTATATACGTAATACTTCAAATTGAGTTGAACAAAGATTTATTTACGGAAGTGAAATAACTGTTAACTCACCAATAATAAAAGCTAAGAATGATGATTATGCCTGATGAGGCATTATGCGAGATGCAAATAACAAAGTGAGATATCATCTCATAAGACACGTAAAAAAGCCTAGAGTCCAAGAACTGACCACCCAGAAACCATATCACAACCATGTTTAATCTTACAACCACGTTCATCAGTCTACTTCAGATTTGGAAATGTTAAACTCACAATGATCTCTATTACCGTCTCAATAAGGTTGCTTATAGGTTGCTATCAGCAACTTCCGCACCTCAAAGCCCCACTTCCGCAAGCTACGTGCAGATCGTTTGGTCAGCAAGACAAACACGTGTATTATCAATACCTACTTCAATATGTCACAATCGGCGCACGCGCACGATATGGTCGCACCTGGCCGGACAATGGTCACGTCTTGATAGTGCATTTATTTCATTGAGACGTATGTTATGATTAAGTATTGTATGAATTGGGTGACACGTTTAATTGGGTTAGCAGATTTTTAGTTACTGTTTCTAAATACATTTTTATTCGCCTTGTAAACGGCCTTTTTAATAGGTACTAAGAGAGACCATCTAAGGAGAATTCTGATATTTTTGCTGAATGGTGCCTTTTTGTCCGTTGAAATAATAAGAAAACTGGTAAAATTTCAATAGTACAAGATAAAATTCGATACCATTACTGACAAATGTTTGCACTGACTGAACAAGTCCACTCGAATCTGTGTGGTTCTTTCCTCAAAAGACCAGCTCAGACCTGCGTGGTACTCCTACAACGTGACCATTACCAGAGGTCGGAATTAGGTAAACATGTACTTACACCGATTTCATACAGCGAAAAAATAAGGTGGATATGCCTTAAATCCCGAGATTAATTTTAAAGAGCAGATTTTTTATGACACTTAGAAATACAGCAGAAAAAATGTCTTCCTGCATTAATGACGAGGAGGCACTCCCTGTGTATAAATTAATTAACCTAGCCTCTGTTGACGTAGAGCTTTGTCAATGAAAAATACTAACTAAAATTGTATGTAAATTATCTTTGTTTTATTTGTCCTATCACTGAGGTTTTTATTATTATTTATTTGTAATATTGTTGGCCACACGGGATTTACCGTTACAAATCTCGGGAAGATCCATATCAACATTTCGATGCAAGTATATGAATAACTATACCTAATTTGTAATTTCGACCTCTGACCATTACATGTTGGCTGGACAGACTGTAAAAGAGACTTTGACCTCTGAGTTTGTTTCGGTGTTTCTTGTTGGTAGTCAGCTAGGAAACACAGGCTTCATTTAAATTGACGTGTAAAAGTGTTTTTAAAACCCATTTGTAAAATTAATATCATTTATCATTAATTTTGTACTCATTGCACTGGCTACCTGAACTTTTCGAGTTTCTAAATAGTAAGGAAATGCGGATTACATGTTTTTTTTTTAAATAAAAAAAATCTTTGAGTAAGAACTCCTGGTATTCTCAGTAGCTTTAAGTTGGTGTTTATACAGCATTTCTGGTAACTTGATGTTTTTCCACCATGATGTGACGTAACACGATTCAAGATTCAAAGATTCAAAGCATTTTATTTCAAATAAACCATTTACAGGCACTTTTGAAATGTCAAAAAGTCAGTCAGAAAAAATGATGCTAATTGCACATTCCAAAGCGTAGATCTCTATGGAGAAGAATGTGCAAGAAATTTCATGGACACTCTTTTTAATCATGTTTTGTAATTATAAATATCTCTGTTACATGTTTGTAATCGTTGAGTTCCCATAAATCCGTAGATTTGTAGGACATACAAATATCCTATCATACTAATATTATAAAGGTGAATACACACATGTACATGAACACAACACACATGTACACACACACAAACACACACACACACACATGTACATAATGGTGTACATGTATTTATTTATGTACGAGCATGCGTATGAGTATAGGTTTATTACTTCTATATGCTCAAACGGTTGAATAGATTTGGATGATATCAACGCATCAAATACACAGGCAGGTCCTGTTCCAGGACATGGGATACTTTTTATTTCAGGTACATTTTCTCTTGAGATAATAATCTACTGGTAAGTGAGTAAAACGACTGACAAAAGCTAGTAATATAATATTTGTAACGTATGTTTCTATATATGTAATATCATCAACAATGTTGCTTCAAAATCCAATAGTTCTGAAAACCCATACAAAAAATTTGAAATTCCATTTCATTTTAAATTCCAAAAAACACACGCATCGCAACAATGTAACCAGAATTCTGAAAATTTTTGTACACAAAACAGTAATTTTAATATTTTCAATATAATAGCTGCCGTACCGAACTGGATTCCTAGAATTATTTTCCAATATTTATTTCAGCAGGTTTTTATTCCGCAGTCCACGATCGTGTTATGCGCTCCTAGTATTTTCCAATTTCATAAAAGCGTTTCCTGTCTGGTTTGCAGTAGCGGGTAGTTTTATTTTTTCAGCATTCGTTGCTATGGTTTCTTCAAGGATTTTATGTTGGTTTTGAATGGACCACTGTAATAGCGGTCGCACTGAATAGGTTACTAGTTATTAAAATAAAATTATATAAAACTGTTTTTTTTTTCTAGGGCGTTGGTGAAAGTGCAAGCTAGCCCACGAAATTCAAGTTGTATGTTGATTAAAATAAAATTGGCGGCCGTAACACATATAAATTTATGGAATCATAATCTTTAAAATCATAAATAAAACCCTCTCAGTTCGTTTGGCGCTATTGAATGGGTTATTATATGAAAAAGTCATTAAAAAGTTAATGCAAAATAGCAGATTTTCAGAGGTATTTACTGGATTAGTTTTACACAAAATTATAAATTGATTTCAATAGAAGCCTAGATAATACCCACAAGATACTGTGTTTCAAAAATATTTTGTGAAACATGTGTAATAACGTCATAAACACGCACGAGCGGTTGTATGAAAAACAGTGAAAATGTAAGTCGAGTTGCATCTCCTTAAGTTTAAATGTTTCTGGTTATATATATGTTATCAAGTGACTGAATCCAAGCTTTTATTTCAAAACTCGACATTTCTAAAATAAATTATGATCGTAAGAACTTTGTAACTTTGCTTATCACGATATCTTGGTCACGATATCAAAAAGCGCAATGTTCTTTTTTTTCAAAATATTCTGTAAAATTCATTTGCCGAATCGCCAAAACTTCAAAGCCTTGAGCATCGACGACGAGTTGCTAGCCTTTCGTAGAGTGTGCGCCAGAATTGCATAACCTAATTCCGCCGTGCCTATTTCATCATCGGACCATCAGACGTACGGCGATGCGCCACCGGTAGACATCCCATCCATACGCATAAAACGTTTGAGGAACACATTCCTTGTGCGTATAGCTAAAGAGTGGAATTCCCTGCCGGAGTCTGAGTTCTATGATAGCTACAACCTGAGGATCTTTAAGTCAAGAGTGAATAGGTTTCTAAGCAAGCGTGCTCCATCGTCGACCACATCGTCGCTTTCCATCAGGCGAGATAGTGATCAAGCGTGAGTCTATCAACAGTAAAAAAAAACAAGTGCGAGTCGGACTTGCGCACTGAGGGTTCCGTACAAACTTATCTATGTAAATAGTTCAATTCTCGAATGGAGTCTCTAAGATTTTTCCGAACGGCAATTTTTTTTTTGGGACTATAAATTTACTGTTTTCAGATTTATTCCTATACCTGTGCTATAAGACCTTGCTTCATGCCAAATTTCAGGATTCTGGGTCAATGGGAAACACCCTATGAATTTTGATTCCCGTATCATACGTATGGCGTACGGCCGTATCTTTTTGTCGTTAACATAGAAATTTGATTTTTTCGCAGCTTCAAAGGACTGCAGACTTGGGTATATGGGTTTAATTTCAACTAGAAAACTCCACGCGTTCCCGAGATTAAGGGTCTTGACAGACAGACAGACAAACAGACGGACAACAAAATGATCTTATAAGGGTTACGTTTTTTCTTTTTGAGGTACGAAATAAAAAAAAAATATATATATAACTATATATTTAAATAAAATCGCAGTGTCCTTTCTACTCCTGAGCACTAAATAATCTTTGCACTGCCAATTGCGAGTCAACATTACAGTTACTGCTAGTATCATTTACATATAACTCGAACTGTAGATTGTTAACTTATTTCTATACAACTTTATTGGGAACAAGTTACCTTTGGATTGGGCGTGCAACCTGTCAGTATGCGTAATTGGATAGCAAAAGGTTACAACTGCAATCATTTATTGGTTACACAAATATATTAGCTGGTAAACTATCTATATATCTCGCTGCAGAGCAAAACCCCTTGTCTTTCATGGACGGGTCGAGTTTTGATCACAACTTTAATTTTTCAATGTTGAGGCAATCCAGCTGTTGGACAAAACGGACCTAGTGCATAGACTCAAGAGTACTAAACCCTTTGAGTTAGTATAGTGTTTAAAGTTAGCGTATAATAGTGATCAATGCGGTGCTATGCATATAACACATGGACAAAGTGTTTTATCAATATCAGACTCTAAGAAAGTTCTTAGTTTTAACAAAACCTAAATTTAGAAGTTAAATTACTAACTACTTACTTAAATTATTAGTCTTTTAGGCTAGATTGTAATCAATTATTAAGTAATTTGTTCTTAAAAATAAAGAAAAAAACTTTGATTTTTGTGTCGATTTTAATTTCACTTAACTAAATCGTAAAATATGACATCACAAAGTTCTTCTGCATCGCTCTCAACTGACAAAGTGCCAAGACTTGCCACGTTGCTTAGTTTCTGGAAGCCAGCCCTTGCTCACGCGAACTGTCAACTCATCATCGTCATTTCAGCTGAAAGACGTCCACTGCTGGACATAGACCTCCTTCAAGTGCTGCCACAACGATCGGTCCGTTGTTGACTTTTTAACGGCAGACACGCTTAAACGTATCTGCCGTTACGAAAGTCAAAAAAAAATCATGGATCGAATAGTGTTGTTAATTATTACTAAATACAATAGTTCGAAACTCAGTTTATATTAATAGTGAGATAATATTAGTAATACCACAAATCATGTCATCAATACATTGACCAAGTTTTTTATAATTCAAAACTTGTAAAACGAAAGGAATGTTTAGAGATCAGCGGGGCTCAAGGGACTAAAACAATTTGACGGCATTGTTTGCGCAATGGTTGAGCGATACGCTGCTGCGTTGCATGTCGCGGATTTCATTCTTGCTCGGAAAAAAAATAAAAATAAAGTTCTCCCTCTTAATTTTCCCACTGCTGCGTAATCCACCACGTGGGCTCAGTGCGGGTTGGTGGATGTCATGTTTTAGAATTTTTAGTTCTTGGATATGTCGATTTCCTCACGATGCTGTCCTTCACCGTTTTGAGAGCAGTGCTGATGAAATAAATTACACAAAGTAATGCGCCTAGCTGGGTTTGAAACCACGACCTACAAATCGTAAGTCCACCACTGCCCTAGTATGGGGCAATGTTTAAGAAAAGAATAGAAAACACTAAAATCCTGTCCACAAGATGAATGAAAAGTCATGTAATCATATTATCTCGTATGTCACAGCTTAGACCACAAAGCTGTTGCTAAACAACATTATAATGCATGTATCATGAATATTAATTAGCACTCGTATTGTTTGGCAGCGTGTTATTATTGAATTAGTCTGAATTTATAATGCTAAGCTTCTAATTGACCTATGACTTAGTAATGCGGTTCCTTGTTATTAGGCTTTAACAAACAACATGCTGAATTCAATTATTTATTTAAACTTCGATGGGCTTTAAAGAGTTTGTGTTTATTGCACAGGTCGATCGATCACGGTAAAGCTATGCTTGTCGAGGCCCTTTGTAGATGGTGATCAGTTGGCGACTGGAACATCGAAGGACGAACGATTTACCTGTTACGGTCTTCCAGTCAGATTATCATTTAGGTGTCTTCAAGAGTAGAGTGAATAGGCTTTTATAAACTAGTGCGCTTTACCATCAACTATTTCATCCTTGCTTACCGTCAGGTGGGATAGCAGTCAAGCATTAGTTTATATTAATTAACATAAAAAAAGCTAAGCCATTGGTTCAGACTATCATTTGTTTGTCATTAGGGGTAAGAAAATCTGATTAACTAGTACTAAACCTTATCAATATGATGTCTTCCTAGGTTGTTTGACGACGAGCAATGGTTAGCTCATAATCCGGCCATCTGGTAACCGTCCGGACCGAGTCCAAGTCCTCGACGGTGTGTAGTGTTCCACGTGCTCCTCAAAACGATGTCAGAAAAACCATTGGGGCATAGCATGGCCTACCCACCCATACCCACGGGAAATTTCTGAGAAGGAAACTCGTGGTCCTAGAACGCAAAGGGCAACTTAAGGACATAGGCCCCGCTTGGCGGAGTTCCGCCGTGTTATCGTGTCATCGTAGGGGCGATCAGCGGCAACGACATCTCGCTCCTGGCCCTGTTGCAGTCCATGGTCTGAAGTGAGGAGGAATGGCAAGCGGTCGCCTTCTTCTGCAGTAATGCTAGCGAAAGAGGCGGCTGCACGCGTGAGGGAACGGTCTTCCTCTCGCCTCAGCCACTGAGATCCCGATCCCGATTTCTCGCCAAAGAAGGCGTGGGCTTGCGGATAGCGAGCAATGGATAGCTCATCATCCAGCCGTCGTAACCGGCGCGTAGTGTTCCACGCGCGCTTCAAAGACATGCCAGCAAAGCCGTAGGGGCCCAGCATTGCTGACATTGTTGATATTATTAGAATTATGATGATATTTATTTCCATTTTAAATTTACTATGATTGTCTAATATTAGAATCATTTTCGCAAAAGTTTATTTTCCAAAAAAACTATATGAATCGTTCACAATCACGAACATGAATTTACTTTACCTGTGTTTATGTATCAAAACAGATTGAACTATCCACGTTTGATTTCATAAATAATATTATGTCTGTATTCACTGAAGTTAAAATAATATTGTAAACAAACATAATATAACGGTTACAAAAATATTTTTTTTCCGTTGACATGTGTCTGTTCAATTTGTTATTACCGCTTTGATTTAAATTGAAGTTTTCAGTGTGCTACGTTTTTGAAACTTCTGTTTATCATTTCGTTATTAAAGTTTTCACTTTAGCAGCCTCAGGAACTTGGTGATATAATAGTCATACAGATTGTGTTGGTTTTATACGAGAATGGCAAATTTTAATACAAAAAACAACGGTCAAGTGCAAGTTGGACTCGCGCACTGGTTCCATACAAACTTATCTATGTAAATAGTTCTACTCCCAAATCGAGTATCGAAGATTATTCCGAATAGCAAAAATGTAATTATTTCGTGATTTAAATATATGTAAATTTACAGTTTTCAGACTTTATGCCTTTCAGGATTCTAGGTTAACGGAAACTACTTCATAGATTTTGATTTTCATGCGAGTGTTAAAATGTGTGCCGAAAAGGAGAACATCTTTTATTTGCGTTGACTCAGAAGTTTGATATTTGCAAAGAATAGCAGCATAAAGCATAATCAGCCTTTTTAATGTTCCCACTGCTGGGACTCTGGCCTTCTCTCTAAGAGAAGGAATGGGCCGTAATCCACCACGCGGGCCCAATGCGAGTTGGTGAATGTCACATAAGAATAGCAGGCTCGATATTAATTTCAAATTAATATATCCACGCGTTCCTGAGAAAGGGTTCTTAACAGACGGACAACAAAATGATTCTATATAGTTTTTAGGGTTCTGTACAAAAGCGGAGCCCCCGCTTTTGTACAGAACCCTAAAAACTACATTCAACACAAGTTTTTTCGGAGAAGCTTTCTATCAATCAAAGATTGTTCTAAATTGGATTATTGGTACAAGAGAAAACCTTTTGCAAATAATGTAAACAAACGTTACCTAATATTTATTTATCCCCAATAGTCCTCTTAACCGAATTTCGATCACGGTGGCCAATCTTAACTGAGATTAGTCAAGTAGGTACGCAGGAGATTTTACAGTGAACAAGTGTGTGCACAAACACAAATGCACTGTCTGTTCATTTACTCTCAACTGTTGATGTGGCAATCCACCACGATCGAAGGAGATCAGGCGAGGATCAACGGCTTTCTGAGGCACGCGGATGCCATCTCATACCACCAACTTTAAAATACTGCTACCTTTGCCTAAACTGTCATATAAAAATCAAGCCCAAGATCCCACAAAAATCATCCAATGACATCCCTCGCTCTTGGGTAGAGCGAGAGAGTGCGTCACACTTTTAGTGACTAAAAACCCACTCCTGTTTCTTCGTAGCCTTTTGTACCAGGGCCGAGTGTTCCTTTCAGAATCAGACCCTTGGCCTCGGTAGGCTTCGACCCTGCTGGGCCCCTATGGGTTAGCAGTCGCACTTGCGAGCACATGCCCGAGTAGACTTAATATGAGTTAGTGCAATAAATATCAGGTACCCTGCAGGGACACCTTGTGGGAAGGCCTCCCTAAAGGTGGACCGATGACCTGGTAAGGGTCGCGGGAATCTCTCGGGAAAATCTGATGGATGCGAGACGTACAGGACTGGTTGTTATTGCGACACTTGGGGGAAGCCAGTGTCCAACAGTGGACGTCTTTTGGCTGCAATGACAATGATGAGTACAAGTACATTTGTCATGCATACTGACAGCTACATACGATCAAGTTTATTAGACGTCGCTTCAAGCGAGCAGAAAACTTGATGGAAAACTTATAATAATAATAAGTTTATTAAAAGAAAGGCATTTATATCTTATCTGCCCTTATCAAAATACAATGTACTAAGAAAATATGTTTCCTTTGAAAACATAGTAAACGACGATGTCTGTGCTATTATTAACTGTGTGACAGACATTGGCGCCTTCCTTCTACAGCTTTCAGTATTATTAGGTACAGTATTAAAAGTAAAAAAAAAAATAATTTTGATACAATTTAATTTTTCTAAATGGTCCGAATATAGAATATGTTTAATAATTATAATAAAAAAAAATGATTGAATTAAATTGATTGTTAATAATATGAATTAAGTACATGGAAAAAAAATTACATAATTGAATGTTTCATCATAATAGAGTTAAGTAAAATAATTTAATTTAATTTAACATAATTTGGACACGAGGTGGACCGACGACCTGGTGAGAGTCGCGGGAGTGCGGTGGATGCGAGACGCACAGGATGGATCGTTGTGGAGACGCTTGCTGAAATAATGATGAACATAATTTGATAATTTCATTGATAATAAAAATTAGAATAAAAAAAAGAAAAAATTGGTTCGTGTGTGGCGTTTATAGTCTGACTAAATGACCTATTTCTTATGCTTATCCTTTCAGCTAGCTATTAGGTCACATTTTAGTCCCATTATCTTCCTAAATACCCAATCAGCATGTAAATGCTTAACAATAAAAGGTAATATAAACCAAATTATGTTTATAACTAGCAATATAGAAGAACCCACAGATTCACAATATGTATATTATAGGTAGTACCAACAATCTAACAATTATTTTGTTATGCCACTATTGCCAATACCAATGCCCTTGCTTGATTTACCAACCTACATGTGCATTTAAGCTCACCCTTATCACAACACGCCAAAGCTCAAAATTCCATAAATTACAGATAAGTGTAAACTTAGCATTCACTTACTTTAGCAAAAATTTGTTGCGGTTGCTCTAACTCTTCAGTAGTTGGAGTAGAGTTGAATTTGTGTAAATTGAGGTATGTGAAAGTTTATTTATATAGTTGGTAACCATGAACCGAAGGGCGAAGAACCATACATTAACATTTAGGGTCTATTATGTTTAATGATGAAATTGAGCGCTTATACAAATAGAGAAACGGATTCTGAAGCCTGAGCTTAGTAGAAACGATTTACTCTTCATTTCCATTTCGGCAAATGCTCGGGAACAATAAAGGATCTTAGACGAAGGAAGGTGGCCAAAGAGGAAACTAGCTCAATAAGTATATATTTATTTTAAAAGAGAAAATAAAATCTCATTATTATTACATTTTTGTGTATGCCTATACTTTTTAAATTTTAATCATCATCATTTCAGCCCAAGACGTCCACTGTTGGACATAGGCCTCCCCCAAGTGACGCCACAATGAATGATCCTGTGCGTTTCGCATTCATCGGATTCCCGCAGCCTTTACCAGGTCATCGGTCCACCTTGTAGGAGACCTTCCAACGCTGCGTCTTCCAGTACGTAGTCGCCACTCCAGAACCTTTCGGCCCCAACGGCCATCTGTCCTGCGAGTTATGTGCCATGCCCAGTGCCCGTTTAAATTTAATGTTTCTGTAATAAATATAAAAAAAAAAAACTAGCTGGTTTTTTTTTTTTTTTTTTTCGTGTGGGGAAATCATCTAATGACAACCCCCGCTCTTGGGCGGAGCGAGAGATAGTGTCAGACTTTTACTGACTAAAAACCCACTCCTGTTCCTTCATTGCCATTTTTTTTTCCCAGGGCCCCGGGGGTCACTTTCGCATCACCCATGGCTCCAGTAGGCTTCGACCCTGGTGGGCCCCTACGGTTGCTGACATCTCCTTGAGGCGCGCGTGGAACACTACGCGCCGTCGACGACTTGGGCTCGGTCCGGACGGTTACCGGACGATCGGACGGCGAGCCACCCATTGCTCGCCGTCCGCAAGCCCGCGCCTACGGTGGCCGGAAATCGGGATCGGAATCCCGGCGGCGGTTAGGGCGTGAGGACCGTTGCCATTGCCTCACGCGATCGGCCGCCCACGACTTCGTCTGCATCAGACTCGTAAAACAGAACAATAATAACATTAAAAGTATCTAAAGGGCCTCTGCGAGTTGTTTCGTCTCCTCGTACGTACGCCTTCCGAAGGTCCAGGACTTCAGGTTTGTGAGATATACTGATACATATAATAATACTCTTTATTTCGAGTAACAATGAGACTCAAACAGTGTTAATAACAATAAACAAAGTTACTACTAATGCCATTTGTTCAAAATTTATTTTTGGCGCTAAACTCTAATAATTTTTCTAAAACAATAAAAGTAGCTAAGTTACTCCTTATAAAATGAAGTAATTACCAGTGAAATATCTGTCAAAAACAAACGAGTCGTTTCGGATCCGGCGTGAAAGCAGAAAATTGTCCCGAGGAAATCTATCCCCGCAATAAAAATTATCCTATATACTGTTCCAAGACATGGTCTACCCGTGTAAAATATTCCATTTAAATCCGTTTAGCCGTTTGAGCGTGAAT
Organism: Mythimna pallens; assembly: GCA_961205895.1. NCBI lineage: Eukaryota > Metazoa > Arthropoda > Insecta > Lepidoptera > Noctuidae > Mythimna > Mythimna pallens. The sequence continues at coordinate 22,381,144 of OY540842.1, read as the reverse complement.
GAGTGAGAAAACCAACAAACTTTCGCATTTAAAATATCAGTGTGATAAGTTTAAATAATCTTAAAAATAATGTTAGACTACTGATATTCCATAGCATTATAAGTCAAAATACTTTTATAACAAATTGTCATACAACCGTCATAATTCTACGCACCTCTGATTCCCACCCATCCCGATCCGAACCTACCCTTAACCTGACAAAGCTTCTAATTTACAACACCCATTGAACTGCCAAAAAAAAACCACAATGATAAGCCGCCATCATAAATTGTACGGCATGTAACAATAAAAATGTAAACATTAAAGATCATACAATTAGATAGTCTCACAATGGATAAGTCGGTTTACGAGCGAGAGGTGATAATGGGGAATGAGAGAAAGTTTATGAGATTCAGCTGTGGATCCGAGGCCCTAACATGAGCTTTTAATGCGATCCATTTGACAACCTATACTGAACTGTTAAAGGAATTAAGCTATAGGTATAGGGTGCTCCATCTCACTTTCTTGCTCGCACGCCTGGCATTTTAACACATCATGTTAAGGCCCCAGACCGCGTAAGGAACACAATAATGCGTGCCAAAACTAAGATAAAAACTGGGCAAGTGCTAGTCGGACTCGCGCACTGAGGGTTCTGTACAAACTTATCTATGAAAACAGTTCAATTCCCGAATTGAGTTACGAAGATTTTTCCGAATCGCAAAAGTAAGTTAAAAAATAATTTTCTGCTGTTACACGGGTAAAACCGTTGCCTGCAGCTAGTGTTGAATATTATACACTATATACCTGCAACAATACTACTATATGTTTACCTGTACCTACAATGTATACCTTACAGACATATAAATACAATAGAAGTAAAGTGAAAACGGTTTTTTTCTAGATGGGAAATGATCTAATTATTTCTCCTGCTCTTGGGCGGAGCGCAAGGGCGTGTCAGACTTTTACTTACCTACCTATTCCTACCTATTCCTACTCCTTTACCTCGGTTTCAAAGTCCCAAGGTACACTTTCGCACAACCCATTAAAAGTAAAAACGGGTAAAAGCTTGGTGGTAGAATAGGCAGGCAGAAATTTCCGGACGTTGTTTATACAATAAACCACATTTTCGGTTTAAATACCAAATTAATGCATTTAAAGACCTTTCACTCGATACGTATGACAGCTGAAACATGTTACACTTCCAGTAAACGTCTTCAACAAAAGGGATTCCTCAGCAACTTGAGTACACTCCTTAACAAAAACTGTTAGGCATAAAAGTCGAATAAATTCAACTTTTTACGAATAAATTCGGCTTTTTTGGAATAAATTTGACTTTTTCCCGAGTCTGGCATGTCGTAAAGTTTCCTCAGGCTACAATGTCGAGGTAACACTGACATGGATTAATCTCATGTTTTGAAAGCTTATGGCATAGAGCGAATAATGTTGGTTTTTGGTAGACGTGTCACGGTTTTATTTACAACTTTTGTTTTTTTTTATATTTTTATTAGCGAGCAAGTATTATTTTTTATTTATGTTTTATTATTAATTCATGTATTTAAGACATAGTCCATAATTACACAAAATTAAAATCTAATCAATCGTAAAACAATAAAACACAAAAAAGGTAAATGTCTAAATAATAAAATATTAAATACTCAGAATTTATTTTAGTTAAATATAGGTAGAATTATATTTTTTTGATTTAACAAGCAATGTTAACATCAATAAATTATTTGTTAATATCAATGTGAAAGGGTGTGATAACTTTTTGATAATTATTTCAAGCTGTATAAATATTTACAGCGACAAAACATGATCTCAATATTATTATTTTATTTATAAATCTAAAATAATGTAATTTTAATGACATCCGTACAGCCTAGTGATAAAAAATCGGGTTATGTATGTATTAATATATTATATTATTCCTTAAAAAAAAGTACCATAATTTTTTTGAAAATATTTTCATATAATATGTATAACTCAGTCGGTTGGAAGTTTTATAAATGAAACGTCGTTTCTATATAAATACTCTGTACCACGCGAATGATTCACTGTTGCGCTTGCACATAAAAACTCATCGACCCAAAGTTGACATAGAACGATAAATGCCAAAAATTATCGTAAATTATCGCGCTAATACCGCCTTATGAGCGACAGGAGAATACGCAGTATAAACTTGTATTATACTTTTGTACTCATAAAAATAATATTTTGAGAATCTTTGTTCTGTACCGTATGTATTTGAAAAGTTCTTTGAAATTCGATTTCAGTTTTATGATGCGTTTAAAATTATTTTTATTGTCCCTGCATGGTGAAGATCTCGAATGATTGAGGCGTCAGAATGCGATGTTTTTACGCGTGTAAATTGTTACTGCTAATTTTAGAAAGAGGTTTGTAACTTTCATTTTCGTGTTTACGATCGATTCTTGAGTTTCCTTGTTGGATGTGTCAACTCTGAATAATAAATTACGCATTACCAAAATTGGGAAAGCATGAGATATTCTGTTACTCATCTTTATTTTGACTTGATTTACTTACCATATCTCGACAGACAAAAAAAAAATTCGATGCAACACAAAAAATGGACAGACAATACACCAAAGCACAATGAAATTACAAAACTGAGTAACTAAACAAAAAAACATATAAACACACAAACATAAATATTACCAGTACAGAATAAAATTACTTAAAAGACAAAGTAAAAACAAGAAAAAAATATCTTTAAAGATATTTTTTTTTTTCATTTATTATTTATTTAAAATAGGTAGTGAGTACAGATCTTTAATAAAGTTAATAGTCGCTATGTTATGCATAGAGGCGTACAAATATGGTTGCATGCATACAGAAAAAATATATTGATCATGTGAGAAGTAAACTCAAATTATTTGCAGGTAAGTATGTCAAAATTAATGTAATGATGATAAAATAATATAATCAAAAAATATAAATGTAACAATATGAAGTAATGTCAATGCGTTAATAAATAATCATATTTTCACAACATTCAGTATAAGAATTAAAAAAAAGAAAAAGTTGTTTCTACAGTCAAATACCTAAATAAATAAAGAAAAAAAATTCTGCAGTCAAATAAATAAATAATTCTACATTAATTCATCATTTAGAAATTCAGAACGTCGTATAATAACATTTTTCAATTGGTAATGCTAGAACTACACTGCGCACACGTGTGATACACACGCCGATTTGGGCGCGTCGGTCTCCATACATTTTATATGAAACTAGACTTGTAGAGCTACACTTGACCCACGCCACGCGACGTCTTTCTACGTATAAATCAAGCGTGATACACGTATGTGTCGGTCTAATATAGATCTAGCGTAACTGTTTCAATTTTCGTTTGAACTGTCAAATATGCAATTTTTTAATGATTACTGGTAATTTATTGTAGATGCGCGGTGCCATGCCTAAAACGCTCTTTCTCACTAAGGCAGTATTACAACGCTGATTGCTTAAAGTGTTTGCGTATTGGCTAAGAATTGCAACATCACGTAACGTTGACACTTTTTCGAATAAACTCATGTTTGTTTTAACACTAAATTAAAAGTAAATTTGGAATAAATAAGAAAGAGCATAGTGCGGTGTGCGCTTCAAAGTTGCACCAAATGGGTGGGCTCCCACTCAGCATGTTTCCGGCAAATGCTGCTGGCTTACAAACGTCGAGCTTAGTTTGCGAAAGAAGTGTTAATAGTTACATAATATACTACTATGTCAAGAAAGTACCGAGGAAAGATCAATAATACACAAAATGTTTGTTATTCATCCAAATTTATTTTATCACCTTTAAAGTATGCTCCTTCAGAAACGATACACTTACGCCAACGAATAATCCAATCATTAAAACATTTTTTTAATCGCTGTTTCCGGAATTGAGTTCAGTTCTCGCCGCGAATTCTCCTTTATGTCTTCTACCGATTGAAAACGGGTGCCACGAAGTGGTAATTTGAGTTTAGGAAAAAGAAAAAAGTCGGCTGGAGCCATATCTGGTGAATATGGTGATTGCTCGATGGTATTTGTTGAGTGTTTGGTCAAAAATTCGTTCACAGTGATAACCTTGTGCGAAGGCGCATTATCGTGGTGCAAAATCCAAGAATTTTCTTTCTACAAATCTGGCCTTTTTCGACGAATTTGCTCTCTTAAATGCCGCATAACGCTCAAATAATATTCTTTATTTACCGTTTGACCTTCCGGCAAGAATTTCCAGTGCACAACACCGCGATACTCAAAGAAAACAGGCCATTGGCGATGCAAAATTTAAGACAAACTCTTTGTTCGATGTTTTTGTCCATTATGAAATTCGCAATATACACTAGATATGATATAACTAAAAACAGTACACTGTATTTAATATAAATAACAGATGCAACTCAAACTCTGCGCCAAAATGGAAAACAGTTGTGCCAATCTAACAACAACAAAAAAAAAAAAAACATTGAATTTGGAACCATAAACAAATCATCCATTTCCGATACTTTTCTGACTGAATGTGTATAAACAACGATTTTCCTTCTCTATTCTTATTTATCAGTCTATGGAACGGTCTATATTTTGCGAACGTTTACTGGCTGTTTATTTTGATGACAAAATAGACAACTTTTCTCAAAACATATACGTCTAAATTTTATTAAATTGCACTGTAATTTGACTTGGTGTTTTAAGTCAAATTATGTTTGTTTTGATTTATTTTAGTACAAAAATGGAAGGTAATCGCATAAACATCTACGCTGCTCTACAAAGTTTAGTTTCGAAAAAACAAAAGGATTTTGTAAAGAACGATTTCCATCCACCTTTGTAACGTACTAAATAAAGCTTCGGTCCGCAGTTTCACCAGCTTGGTATGTTGATAAAATTTATCTCAAGTCCTTTTCCATGCCCTAGACTATGTCCCCAGTTAAATTTCATTAACTTTAGTCTAGCGCTTTAGGCGTGAAGACGTAACCAACAAATGGGATTACTTTCGCGTTTACAATATAACTAAGGACAAACTAGCTGACCCCCCGAACTTCGTACTGCCTAAATATAGTATATCTTTCGTCAATGTCAATGAATGTAGTATATCTTTCGATATAGTCAATCGTTTGCGATGAAATAAAGCCTAAGTAATATTGTATAAAAGTTATCTACATCAATTCCGTGTATTTCACGTGATGCGCGCTTAACTAAAAACTTCTACAGATTTATTATAATAATTATTTATTTATTTCACAAAATGAGGTACAGTCTATTATATATGTATAGAAGATTATTATTATTCTTTTCTTTATTCTTTGTAAACACATATAAATTACATTTTTAAATATTTTTTTAAACAAAATCATACAAAAAAAAACATTTAAAAATATAAAAAATAGTACCCCACCGGTATCGGGAATAGGATCCAAGCTACCGGCGGTCAGGGCTCCAGAGAAAGGAACCTCCTAACAACGCGAGCCGTGTCCAGGAGTACCGCTTTCTGAATCAAGCCCTTGATCCAGCCGCCTAACGCGAGCCTCCTAAGGTGTTGGTCGAGGCTCTTGGCTATTAAGCCATTGCCCGACACGACTATCGGCACAATGATCGCCGAGTCCACATCCCACATGTCGACAACCTCGCGAGCCAAGTCAATCGTTATTATTATTATTTTATTAAGTTTAATTCTATTCTATTATTCATTTTACAATATTCCAATAAAGATACGGATTTTTTGAGTAGCCCGTGTGATGGCAGAGCGTTTAGGCATTACAATGCCAAAAACAAACGATTTTCGAAGAGATACCACTTTTTGCTTTTTGCTACTGTCTTTCTCATACAGAGAAGGATTAAAACAAAAATAACATTGAGAAAATTTAGATGATGTGTGCTCGGTCTATATTGTTGTAGGTTGTAGGCCATTGCAAACACACCTTGGAGAAATGGTGTTTTATAGATTCATTGAATACTCAATGTAAGTACGATTTCCATACATGAACCATACATTTGAGTGTCCTTAGTGCCTGCACGCCTAGACTTTTAACAATTAAAGTTTACTTTAACGAGATCAAGTTAGTTAAAAAACTTGCACTAAGGTCACAGAATATATAAGTATAATCCCCAAGACATTTTCTGTTACGTTCAATTTCTTGTATTCTAGCATCGTGACAATATGGCCGTCCGTAATATGTTCCCACGCAAGTCACTCGATATAAATACATATTGCAGCCAAGTAGAGCGAGAGCGCGCAGCCTGTCATTACCAGAGCCATTGTAATCTTTAATACCTAAGACGTTATATATCTTGTTTATTTTTTTCTATTTCATATTTTACATTTTTTAAAAACTTTTCTTGCTTTTATTGGCTTTTTAATAAATTTTTGGGACCATTAATCATTATCTGCCAAGTGTTTCCATAACGGCCTGTATGTCTCGCATCCATTGGATTCTCGCGACCCTCACCAGGCCATCGGTTCATCTTGTGGGAGGCCTTCCAACGCTGCGTCTTCCGGTACGTGTTCGCATCCCAGAACCTTTGTGTAATTTATTTCATCACCACTACTTTCAAAACGGCAAAAGAATACATCGTGAGGAAACCGGTATGTTATTGAACCAAGAATTCGAAGACATGTGGCATCCACCAACCCGTACTGGGCCAGCGCGGTGGATTACGACCCATTCCCTCTCCCAGAGAGGAGGCCTGAGTTCAAGCCAGTGGGAACATTATAAGGCTGATCATGATGCACATGGTAGTAGATAGTTTGCTAATGCATCACATTCACAGTCCAATATATGAGTCTGACAACTCTAACTTGGAAGAATTAGATTATTTCGTATAATCTGATTCTCGTACATCAATAGCCCACGTAATTGTCTGAGCTACGACACGTGTAGAGTCTCTATTGATGTAAAATTATTTATTCGAGATTGAAGTAGTTGTTATTACGAAATATCTGTAAATAGAAGCTTCAAAATAGCAACTTTTCCTCATTAGATAACCTTTTCTGTCGTAATAAATATTAGCTATCATTGGTACAGTAAAACTAAGCATTTTAATACTGGCTGATTTTAAATTACCATGTTTTTGCAGTGGGCGGGGCACATTGCTCGCAGAATAGATGCTCGATGGGGGGGGATGATGATGACGACGTTTTCTAGGCTATTTTTGTGGTTGAAAGTCTCGAAAATAACTTCTCTCGCTCTGGATGGAGGACAAGGAGTGTAAGATCTTGACTAAATATAACACACCCTAGTTTCTTCAGTTACACTTAGCATTCCAGGGCTGCAGTGACTTTTTCAAACAATTCATACAGCATAAATAATAAAATAAAATTTTTAAACAATTTTATGTAATTTAATTTTTGCATTAATCCTATCTTTGATGGATAAACCTAGTTTTAAAAAAGAATGAAAGACGATAAAAAAAAAAACTGGTTGAAAAGAAACTGGGCGCCGTGTTCATTGCACAATAATCTAATCAATTGCTAGATTTGGACCACATGGAGAATGTTTGTATCTACTGCATTTGACTGCGTGGTTCAATCATCTCCCATGACATCGATGGGAACAAGCATGGTGGTCCATTCAGACGGAAACTGTAGTTTGATTTGTTAAAAATCGTTATATCATGTTTTAATATAATTTCCTCTAGCTCACTGTGTGCCGCAAATTGTAACTTTGAAGGGTACCTACATAAGTCAGTGAGGAAACTACATTGCTGCCATATATCATTATCTAAGTGTGTAAAGAATAGTCTAAATGCCATCAACAGATAAATAAATTCGGAACTGTTTCTACGGGTGCCTTTTGTAGGTATCCCCTCGAAAACAAAAAAAAAAGTATGTCGTCTGCTGTAATTAGCTGGTTAAAATATTGTTGAATTTAGCTATTTGAAAAAAAAATTGCTGATTCAGGCATGATCATGAAGTTCAGTCATCTTTTTTCTATTTTCTATCTATAAGATTTAGAAGGAATAGGTCCAAGATAGAAAAGGTTAAAGAGAAGTCAGCAAAACCGTAGGGGCCCAACAGGGTCGAAGCCTGCTGGGGCCATGGGTTAACTTCTGAAAGAGAAACCAGGGGGCCTGGAACGCAAGGAAAACATGTAATATACGTGAGGTTTTAGTCAGTAAAAGTCTGATACACCCTTTCACTCCATTCTAGTGTGAGAGAAGTAATTAGATGATTTGCCATCTTTAAACCCTTCTCTAATTACAAAAAAGCAAGCAATATTACATATTAGAGAAAGAAAAAAAGAAAGTAAAAGCGTTTATTCGTACCTCACACATACAGTAAAATTAAGTACTTATAAAAAAAAAACTGTATGATCTGTGCAAGGTCAAAAATGCGCCTAACTCAGCATATGCTGCGATATTTAAAACGATAAATAACGCAGCGCTGGTATTCTGTAATGTATGTAAATTAAAAGTTCTAAATAAATATTAGCCACCTAGCCATCTCTATAATAATTTTGTTTAGTTCCAAAGTGTCCCCGCACTCATTAGTCGGCTTAGTACACTCGAACAGTTTGTTAAACCCGTTGTTCGTTTGTGGTTCAGCAGTTAAACCGTTTTGTGGTCGAACTTCGGTATTTATGTAAAATAATAAAGTTGCTACAATAGCTGCTATTTTCGTCCTAATAGGCTTCATGGGGTGTAACGAACATAGACATTTTTAGTCTACACTTTGATAGCGGTACTAATTTTTGTATTATTTCCATTCCTGCGGTACGGGGCGTTTTAGATCTCGTTTGAAAACTATTATTATGACGGTAAAGGGTTTATTAGACCCCGTAATGGTTAAGAAACTACAAGCTTTTTTTGGCTAAGTCCAGTACGAGGTCAAAGTGACCCCGTACTTAAGTACACACACCAATGCATTCTGTTTTGATACCAAACCAAATTGAAATTATGGCCTCCACACAATGGAGAAGACTATGGTTTTCTTAATTGCACTGCAAGGAAGACACGTACAAGGAGTATTAGACTTCAGTCTACAGGGAACAATAACATTTCTCGTCAACATGACACATAAATATGTATATTTTTTATTTATTGTATATATTACATTTATGGGTGCATCTATTTCAGTTTAGTTTATTTTTAGTTTTAAGTTTAATTAATTAGTTGATTTAATTTATTGTGCACTTAAAGATATACTCAAAAGCAAAATTTCTTTCTCATTGTACAGCAAACTGTAAGAAAATCCAGCTGTGGGTTAAGCTCGCCTATGTACATCAACTGTCCTATTTTTGTGTGTTTACAATAAAGAATAAAGAAAGAACAATATTTTGTACGATATTTCAATGTTTGAATAAACGTCTTTTGGCACTAATGAACTATTATTATTTTTTAACGACAAGAAATCTTAAATTCTGATAAGCGAAATTTGGTGTTTTTCTCTATTTTATATATTCAAAATGTCGCCTCATTTAGTTTTTTGTTGTGGACGTCCAGGTTGACTTTTAAATTAATGTCAAAGGAACACGACGTCCCTTACGTCTTTACCGTAATTGAATAAAATACGAGCGAAAACTGAATTCAAAAATTGCCAAAAATGTTGAGTACCGCGCTGGTTTAGCCAAAAAAAATGTGAAGCAAAGAAATTCTTCACACCAAAAAGCCGTGATTGTTAAAATCGTACAACACCCGAATGACAATGAACGCGGAAAAGATATAAATTACGTAATTCATGCAAATTTAACTGTTATTTTTTTTGTCCAGAAAAAATCATCCGAAACACAGTGTACTGGGTTTCGTTTAAAATTCCACAAAAATTGTAACGGTTTATATTTATGAAAGAGAATCTTAAATTGAGGTATTGTGAGTGGAATCCGCACGATTTTCCCGTCCATCATTATGTTTTTTTGTAAGCCTACCTATCCTTTGGCGATGAGTGTTTTGGGCTTTGTGAAATGTCAAAATGCTTTGTGTTTTAATTTATTTAATATGCACAAATGAGAACACCCTTGAGGTGCCGTATTTATGTAAAATCCCAGTGCATAAAGCTCAAGTCCCAAATTACATGAAATAAAATAAATGTTTAAAAGAGTTTCTGTGATCCGAGAACGCAAAGGGCAACTAAAGGAACACGGGTGGATTTTTATCAATAAAAGTCTGACACTCCTCCTCACTTAGAGAGGGATAGGTTATTTGAAGATTTTCCAACTAATCAAAAAATATATTTAAAACTAGCGACTCGCCCCAGCTTCGCACGAGTACAATGCTGATACCGCTGCAACCGCTATGTCTTTGCATTTTAAATCTGTAATATCTTCGAAAATATTCATTTAAATTACATACTGTAAAGGGCTTTATTAATTTATAATAAATGCACAATGTAATTAAGGTACTTAATTGGATAAAGATTAATTCTGTGTTGCTTAAAATTGCTTTGTAAATAAGTCATTATTTCTCGTTAAAAGTAAAGGATAAAATATGGTCATTGTGGGTTATTGCTAAGAGATAGACGTATATTATGTCGGTTTTTTTTGTAGGCTATTGATAATTATATAATTGATAAGATGTCCAATACTGTTATATTATTATTTTGATCTACCTCGTAGGGTTCAGCCAGCGTTTGCAATGTAAGCGCAAAAAATGTGTTTATTTACGACATCACAATCTAAACCTCCTAAATTACCAGTATTTCTCTATTATATTATGCATGAATTATACATATAAACCTTTCTCTTAAATCGCTCTATCTATCAAAAAAACCACATCAAAATCCTTTGTGTAGTTTTAAAGATCTAAGCATACATAGGGACAGACAGACAGCGGGAAGCAACTTTGTTTTATACTATGTAGTAGTGATGAAGACAAACTGACAATATGAAGATTATATTGTCAGTTTCACACGACCCTTCTAGATATACTTTAGGTCTACATTACACAAACTTGTGATATTAGAAACTACTTCTTCTTCTTCTTTTAGTGTCGATGTACTCTAAGTTTTATCTGATCAGTATTTGGCAACCTCTACGGCTCTGTTATTGGCCTCGTATAGATCCTGAAAACTGCAGGTGGTTGCGCAGGATGGACAGCATAGCAAATGACGCATGTCCTGTGCAGCAGCTCCACACTGTCACCGTGTTAGAGATGGGTCGAGGAAGCCCCATTTGACCAAATTGTTTTTATAGCGGCCAACCTGGGTCTGCAGTCAGACCTAAATAATCTAAACTACTGAATTGTTATTGATAAATTGAAAAGAAGTGCTTCCTACAGTAGAGCCTAGAAACAAGAAAAGAGAGAATAGTATACCAGTTTTATTTTCATGTTAAAAATAACATTTACGAAGGCGATACAGCCGCTAAGCATAGTTTATTGTAATGCAAAAGTTATGTCTAGAGCCCATTCAATCGCTAACTAATAAGCATATATTCATTAGTCAATTGACTTTTACTTCTTATATGGAGTAATAGCCTCCCGATAACATCTCTGATTCCATTACGAATAATATAAGGGCATGTAACTTAATACGAATAAAAAATTCAAAGACAGTATTAATTTATTCATAGACAGCTTTATACAAATCCGTCCGTTCGCATTACTTGTAATTGTAATTAATTTCGCAATTAATTTTGATATTCTCTTATTTTAAATTGCAATATATGAGGATTATACGGGCTGTCAGTTTCAACTTGGCTAACTTCATGCATAATTCTGTTGATATCTATATAAACTGCTCTTTTAAAAAACTGGGTAAGTTTGAGTTTGACTTGCGCACTGAGCACTGAGGGTTCCGTACAAGCTTACCTATGAAAACAGTTCAATCCCAGATTTTTTCGAATCGCATAAAAGTTCTTTTTTTGTGACGTCACTACAAATTAACAGTTTTTGTGCTATGAGACCTTGCTTCATGCCAAATTTCAGGGTTCTGGGTCAACGGGACGTACCGTATGAATTTTGATTTACTTGAGAGTGTCGAAAAACAATTTTTTTTTGCGATTTAAACGGCCGTATATTTTTTTTTTCATTAACACAGAAATTTGATTATTTCACAGCTTCAAGGGACCGCAGACATAAGTATATGGTTTTAATTTCAACTCGATACCTCCACGCGTTTCCAAGATCAGACAGACAGACAGACGGACAACAAAGTGAACCTATAAGGGTTCCGTTTTTTCCTTTTGAGGTACGGAACCCTAAAAAAATTGAACTGAAATTATAATTGGAAATTCATAAAATTTATCTCATGATATATACCAAAATGTAATCACATCAATGCATTACACTGGAAGGCCATTAATCGCATTACCAAATTGAATAATCTATTAGGTTCTTAGATGTCTATTAATTAAAAATTTACTATTAGTATACCTACTTAAATCCCTTTCATTAAAAATTTATAGAAACCCTCGAGATTTTTATGAGGCATAAAACTCAAAGGTTCTGATTTAGTCTAAAGATGTTAAAATTTTGATGGACACTTTAGAAAATATTATTTTGCTAATCGATTTAATATTCATCAACATTTTCATCAGTCTGGTAATTAAGGATACTTCTGAACATTACTTTTACAACGCTTTGCTTGTATTTGCTGTGAAGATGATAATATAGCATAGCATTGTTGGCCTTATAGTGTTCCCACTGTTGGGACTCAGGCCTACTCCATAGGAGAAGCAATCTGCTGTAATCCACCACGCGGGCCCAGTGCGGGTTGATGTCACATATCTTCGAATTTTTGGTTCTAGGACATGCCGATTTCCTCACGATGTTTTCCTTCACCGTTTTGAGAGCAGTGGTGCTGAAATAAATTACACAAAGTACGACCTACAACTCATAAGTCGGGGCCATCACCACTCGGCCACCACAAGCACATAGCTGTAACATTTTCAGTGAATCATTTTCAAAAATAGTCAAAGACAACTTGGAATGATTAGGAAAGGATTATGAATATGAACAAAAACTATTCATTAAAAACATAATGCAAAATTGATTTACATAAATATTATAATTATAATACATGAAACAATATCGTACAATTAAATATGTTAAGTCCAAACCAGAAAGACCTTTCACCGTGTAGAATGTCATCATTAAAATATTTTGACAAAGCCACCATTATCTTCACATGACTTATCAATTATGGTACAAATAAATGCGATAGTCACACTAACACAGAAATGTACAGCATAGCGACACACATTACTGAGTACAATGCTTCATTTACGATCCAAGTCTTAGATAATACAAAGTTGTGACCTTTGCGTACTTATAATGACTTAATAATTCTCTAGGCGATGCTATCTCTCTAAATGGATTGTGGACCGGACTCACGAGTTTTTGTTGTAATTTTTGTGTATTTTTTTTTTTGTTGGTGACTGTACTGTGTTTGCAAATTAGGAGGTGAGTGAGTAAGAGGTATGGATTTGGGTTTTGTTTTCTTTTTTATATCAGCTTTTGCTCTCCAAACAGTTGCAATGGAAAATGTTGTTGATCCGGCTCCCACTTTTGCTCTCTCTCTTTCTTTCTCGTATAGTTAATCTTCTTATCATTAACAAGCACCTCTGATTCGTTGTAGTCTTCTACTTTTTTTTCTTTAGTACTGACAATGCTTGTGTATGTCACATGATTAATAACCTTTATCACAATTGTCCTTGTTTTATCGTTTTCTGTACCTATTCTATAAAATGAGATAGTAAAAGTATTTATTGTCACAGTCTGACATGCATACAAATTCTATTTTTTTGTTATTATGATTATTGATAGTAACCTATTCTCTCTTGACTTAAATCCTAACTAATCATCACCATCTAACCATTTTGGCTTGAGCTTTAACAAGACATACATTTCTATATTGATAGTTAAATGTTGGCGCTATTATTATGGCTTTTTTATTTCGAAAGTAGCTCAATTTATTCCATTTTTAAACTCTTAAATAATTTGAGTAATTTTTTCCATCACTTGTTTTTCTTTTTGTATGTTTACAATCCGTACCTGTGAGTTTTGCCGGTCCCGAGGCAGCGTGTCGCGAGTCGTGTCCGTACCCGAACGCGTGTCACGACCAACCATTGTAATGGTCATCTTTGTGCCTCCTTTTTTTAGATAATTACATACGCCCGCTAATTGTACCGTACCGCTCGAAGAGAAACTTTTTTTTTGCTTTTCAACTTTGATTAGTTTAAACGTTTCCTCGTTAGTAATCGTGTTTTGTTGATTGAGGGCTGCAGAAATGTTAGCGTTTCTAGCTTTCTTATAGGTTGAGGATAAGTGTATGCATTGTTCAAATCATAGCTGCGACTGTTGAATATAGTTAGAAGTGACTACAAATGAAATTGTATTTTTCTTCCATGGAAGCACTGGTTCAATTTGAAAATTTAAGTTTGTGTCTTGTTATCTCAGAAATTATCATTTTGTAAGACTGATATGTTTTGGCTTAAAGTAAGACTTTCATTAAATTCTCAAATATTGCATGATACCGCATAGGTTCATACCAGAAAATGCTCGAAATGTCCCAAACATTATGGGTTCAGAAGCAGTTTGTTTTTTTGTTAGGTGTGAAATTCTTCTAAGGACAAATCTCGCTCTTGGGTGGAGCGCGAGATAGTGTCAGACTTTTACTGTAGGTCAAAAATCTTAACTCTTCAAGACATTTTGGGAAAAGGAGTTAGGCGCTCGATTGAGGAAAGGATAAACATGTACTGCATATTATCTGCTTTTAAACATCAACATTTTTACGAAGGTTTTCATAGGCTTCTCAAGCACTAATACCATACTATACTGCTGAAGAGAAATATGCATTCACCATCACGCTGGTCAGATAGATGTAGGAATGTTTAGAAACCTTGGCCTTTAAAATAACCAACGAGATAGTAACACATTGCTGTATGCTGATCATTAGGTAGGCACTGTCCCAGAACCATAATTTAAAACTACAAAAGAATTTTAATGCGCCTAAAAACAGTATTGTTAACCATTAATCTAGAATCGGGATCTTTACGACTCATCAATATCAAGGTCGAACGATTTCGAATCGATTCTTTAAATCGATACGATCTATCGAGATGTATCGCGATTATATCGAGATCACGACTCGACCCGCGGTTCAATAGATTTATCATAATTCTTTCGTAAAGAATGAAGCCTTTTTAATGAAAATTTAGATAGTGTTGTAATCGGTAGGTATGTTCTTAGCATAATGGCTTGAGGTTATGTGTGATTAAGTTTAGGAGATAAACTGTTTTAGTATAACGTTATTTCTTCATTTACAACAGAGTATACAATATACCATAGTTTTATAAATTTATTTTCTTTCTTTCTTCTTTCAGTTTGGAAGTCTATTTACTTGTTTGCGATAAATTCAAAAACTTCTGAAGGGCTCTTCACCTATAGTTAGAGTGATTATAATGAGAAACGTTTATGTATGTATTACAATATATATATTATAGAAAAGAAAAGCATGTAATTTCAAAGATTTCTAACAACCGTGCGAAGCTTGTTTTTTCGGTGTGCAAATCATCCAATGACATCCCCAGCTCTTGGGCGGGGCGCTAGATACTGTCAGACTTTTACTGACTCAAAACCCACTCCTGTTCCTTCGTTGCCTTTCATACCAGGGCAGAGTCTTCTTTTCAGAATCAGACCCTTGGCCTCAGTAGGCTTCTACCCTGCTGGGCCCCTACTGTTGCTGACATCTCCTTGAGGCGCGCGTGGAACAGTACGCGCCGTCGACGACTTGGACTCGGTCCGAACGGTTACCGGACGGTCGGACGGCAAGCTACCCATTGCTCGCCGTCTGTAAGCAAGCCCGCGTCTACGGTGGCTGAAGTCGGGATCGGAATCCCGACGGCTAGGGCGCGGGGGCCAAGCATTGCCACGTTGAATAGCAATACTGATTCGTTAGCCAAGCATTGTCAAGCAAAGAGTTGTCAAGCTATTGGCTAATTTAAAAATATATTGTGGCATCTTTACGGTAATTGTGTGTGCAAATATAGTACATTTTGATACAAATGCAGAAAGTTTGTCATTGCGACCGAGGCGGAATTCACACGAGCCGTAGGCGAATGTGTTATGGAGCCGAGGGTTGCAATAACTAATTTGTACGTGTCTTAAACGACGTTTTTCAATACACTTACGACACATGGGGGTCGACGCGCGCCCATCCTGATACGATACATGTAATAAAATTATGGCGGGGGCGAGCACGCGCACTTTTCTGCACTAGCGCGGAAAATAGTCAATTGCGTGCCTAAAATCGGTGCGATAAGAGCAGGGTTTTCGTGTAAGTATTTTGAAAAATAATTATCTTAATATATTAAGCTGAAATTCGTGGCTTAATGACAACTACGCAAGTAAATTGATATGTCAAACCTATTTTGGTTTTTTATATCATCAAAGATCGTCACTTTGAGAAGTCTACTCTCAAGCGTGCAGAAGGAGCGTGCCAAAGAGAAATTTGAATTTGAATTTCACATCAAATCTTCCATCTTAGAATAATTCATAAATTACTAACTATCAAGTGTTTAATTGTTTTTTTTTTGTAAAACTTATGTGTTGTTTCAAAGCTCATACTTTTCTTTATCGATTTTAAAAAAAAATACTTTATAATACCCACTGTTGGGATTCAGACCTCCTCTCTAGTAGAGGGAATGGGCCGTAATCCACCCCGCGGGCCCAGCGGGTTAGTGGACGTCACATGTCTTCGAATTTTTGTTTCTTGGACATGCCAGTCGGGTCACGATGTTTTCCTTCACCGTTTTGAGAGCACTGGTGATAAAATAAATTACACAAAGTAATGCGCTTGGATGGGTTTGAGCCCGCGACCTATAATTCGTAAATCCCACCACTGCTCTAAAAAAAAATGATAAAAGAATAATAATATATAATAATATTTGGCCTAGCAGTAAGAAAAATGCAAACTAGCATCATTCCTCTCAGTTTTGAAGGTTTCTACTCATATAACAAAATACAAAATCTATACATAGAACAACCACACTTGTATACATACAGCTAAAGGTTGATATTGGTTGTATTTATGCGGTCCGCAGGTCGCTGGTACATATCTTATTTTAGATCGCGCCCTTCGCTTGGTCAGCGGACCTTTGTACTGGGCGCAAAAAAGATTGGTCGTCTGTATTTTTAGAACAAAATAGATGATTGTTTTTGTGGTATCTGTTATTGACGTGACTGTGATGTCTTTAAACTATTTGTGTTAAAAACCACTAATAAGTACAATTTTACAAAGAATATTGTCAAAATAAGTCAAAACAGTTTATCATCATTGTTTCAGCTTAAAGACATCCGGTGTTGGACATAACCGTCCCCTAAGTATCACCACAACGGCAGGTCCTGTGCGTTTTGCATCCATAGGATTTCCGCGACACTCACCAGATCATTGGACCACCTTGTACGAGGTCGACTAACGCTGCATCTTCGTATCCTCCAAAACCTTTCGGCCCTATCGACCATCTGTTTTGCAAGCGATGTGCCCTGCCCACTGCCACTTAAATTTGGCGATTTTTTGGTCTACATCGGTATCCTTGGTTTTCCTGCGGATATCTTCCGAACAATAGCCCTTTCCATTGCCCTTTTTGTGACTTTAAGCCTGTGCACTCTCTACTAATTGAGTGATTTTGGAACCATTTCTTTTATTGGTGATTTGCAGGACAATTTTCAACAAATCCTCTATCACACCCAATACACACACAGAAAATTTTACATCTTAAACCTAATACAGTTTGGTTAGGAATAAAATAACCTCTCATTTGATACATATATTTCGATTGAATAACAGATGAGAGTATATTATGAACATTTACTTACATCTTTAATAACTGGCGACCGCACCGAAGAAAAGTAGGCAACTTATATATTTCCAGTTCTTTGAGGCACATTCTTTTAGATAATAATTATTATTATTTCTTTATTATCAGGCAACTAAGCCCCATAGATAAAATATATTATATTACAATCTTATAAACAATAGTACATTATGATTTAGGTGTGTAATATTAGTTATTACCGTCGAGGCGGAATTTAGACCCGAGCCGTGGCGAGGGTCTTAAGAAAGCCAAGAACGGTAATCATTAATTACTCACGTGTGTCATACGACTTTTACATATATATTATACATAATATCACAAACTATAATTATACTGGAAACGTCGATACACAACACTTTTTTCGCTTTAATGCTCGAATTTCTCAAATGTGGTCCCTCACAAGTGAGGGAAGTTCAGGGATCATCATCATCATTTCAGCCGACAGACGCCCACTGCTGGACATAGGCCTCCCCCAAATGTCACCACAACGAACGATCCTGTGCATCTCGCATCCATCGGATTCCCGCAACCGTCACCAGGTCATCGGTCCACCTTGTAGGGGGCCTTCCAACACTGCGTCTTCCGGTACGCGGTCGCCACTCCAGAACCTTTCTTCCCCAACGGCCATCTGTTCTGCGAGCAATGTGCCTTGCCCATTGCCACTTAAGTTTGGCGATTCTTCGTGCTATGTCGGCAACCTTGGTTCTCCTGCGGATATCTTCATTTATCTGATTCGATCACGCAAGGAAACTCCGAGCATGGTAGTCACCATGGACAAATAACGTATCTCTGATAGTCAAGTCGTTGTTCTGACATAACTCGATAAATCGCTCACCAATCTCATTGCTTACCCCAAGTCCCTGTGCACCCATATCCGACTTATCCGACCGATTAATCCTCCCAACCTTAGCATGTTGATGTTTTGATTCTTTATGACCCCCAATGATGATGTTAGAGGTGTTGTAGAAGTCGTCTTTCATATTTGATGACTGGCCTGTTGCTCTAGTGGTTAGTGGCCCTAACTGCAATGCCGAAGGTCGTGGCTTCGATTCCCACTCAAGACAAATGTTTGTGTGATGAGCACGATCATTAGTTCTGCGTCTGGGTGTAATTTATCTGTAATATTATGTATTTAAAAATATACAAGTATGTTTATCAGTTGTCTAGTACCACCACAAGCTCTGCTTAATTTAGAACTAGATGGCGTGGTGTGAAAATTGTGGTACATTATCATTATTATATT
The DNA here is from genome assembly GCA_961205895.1 of Mythimna pallens. NCBI lineage: Eukaryota > Metazoa > Arthropoda > Insecta > Lepidoptera > Noctuidae > Mythimna > Mythimna pallens. Next base: position 22,362,187 of record OY540842.1, on the reverse strand, counting down.
CTTCGGTGATGCATTGGTTGGAGCGTAGCACTTTAAAATAGAAATCTTTCGAGCTCTTGAGTTGAATGGAGCTTACATAATTTGGTAACAATTGTATGCAACAATTTTGAACATTTTGAATCTGTAACCATCGCCTTTTCTGCTAACGCTACATCTTACATAATGTTGGCCGCACAATTATCTTACCGTGAGGTATGTTCTTATTATGTACGTTTTTTGCCGACGCCCCCCGCATGGCAACATTGACTATTACTCAAATGGGCACCCCCCGTAGACTGCTACCCGTAGCCTCATAGAATCTTCTTGGATACTTTTAAAAAACGAACTTTTGGCATATCCGTAAGGAAATTGAGTTCACTTCCTGTATTTTAAGATTCCCCTCATGTTAGGGTGCTTGAAAGTCCGAGTTCACTTAAAATTTTCATAAGTAAGGTCATTGAAACAGTATTGTAAAATACAATAGACTTCCAAAAAAAAAATATCAAATAATTTTAATTTCTAAAGCCAGTGTCAAAAAACCACAAACAAATGTGTTACGGTTTTTGACACTGACTTTTGTAATTTTTAGTTTTTTTTCTTTTTAGTTGTGATGCCCTCAACTAAAACTGAATATTAAGCCAGTTCTGTAGTAAACACTCTATGGCAATTATAAAATACTCATAATGACTCAATCTACATATTGGTAATTCGACCTACCACGAAGCCATACCTAAAATAAAAATAATTATCAATATCGTCAAAAAGCTATGCTCGAATTCATGACCTTATTAACATAATAATTATGTATTTGAACATAATCGGTGTAATGAGAATTGGCCAGGGTAAAGTTAACACATCACGTTATTTTTTAAGTATTCTTAGAATGTATAGATCCCTATTTTTTAATTGTCCGGTAACCGTCCGGACCGAGCCCAAGTCGTCGACGGCGCGTACTTGTTCCACGCGCGCGTCAGTCAGCAAATCGTAGGGGCCCAGCAGGGTTGAAGCTTACTGGGCCACGGGTAGTGGGAACGTGAAACTCGAGGCCCTGGGACGAAGGGAAAGAAGGAACAGGAGTGGGTTTTTGGTCAGTAAAAGTCTGACACTATCTCCTGCTCCGCCCAAGCACGGGATATGTCATAAGATGATATTCCCACCACAAAAAAAAAGTACAAAAAGATGGGGCTCTATCCGTGCCCGTTACTGATCATATTTTTGTAGTCAAAAGAAACGAAATCCCAAGAAAACAAAATTGTCTACGAAAATTTGTCATAATTGGTAAATTCATAATAGAATCAATCATTCATAATAATTGTTACTAGAAAATACCGCGCAGTGTTTTTCTATTTTGATTATCATTCATTCATTCATAATCAATAGCCTGTACAATATTTCCATAAGTAGAGTGATATAAACACACGCTAATAACGTTGCTGTTTATGAAGCTTGTTTATCGAGACTACTTAAATAATAACAAGACCTTTTCTAATAAGTCCTTTATGTATTTGTACTAATTAAAAAATTGTGGTGTATATTCGGCTTCGCCCGCGTTATAGTAAGAAATATAATATGCTTTTATCACTCAGTGATAAGATGGCTAATGGAAGAAAAATTTTGAAAATTGGTCCAGTAGTACAGTACAAAAATGACTGGTCTACACTGCCTCATATACCTATTAATATTGTTTTATGGGAGTATTGTAAAAACAATCATTTTTTTTTAAAGAGTTACTATTTTGTTTCTTCCCGGTTCTTCTCCATAGTAAACGACCATTTGGAATCGTGCTGCATCTTCTGACGTTTTATAAGTGTCCATGTGTTTTGAATTTTGTTTTTTTTTTTTTATGTAGATTTTGAATTTACATATTTACCAACTGTGGAGTTAAAGATATCCAATTTCTCCAAACTTCATTTCTTAGGCAGACCACCTGCCAAAAGCACATGAACTACAGGGGCCCATCTGTAAATCTCTGAACCGACTGCGGGCTCAAGTTGGCCGCAGCAGAGATAATCAGGCCAAATGGGGTTTCCTTGACCCATTACAATTACAGTGCCATTGCGGAGCCTTATACGAAGTCAACGACAGAGCAGTCCAGGTGGTTAAATATTGGTCGAAAAAGAGTCAGATCGACACGAGAACAAAATTACAAATCTTTTCTCTTTATAATATTAATGTAGATACGAGGGCGGCACTGAAAATTTCGGGAGTCAAGGAAGTGACACAACACTATTTATTGCTTTTCGAAGTATTCTCCGCGAAATTTGACACATTTTTCCATACGATGGAACCAATCATTGAAGCAACCATTCCATTCGGAAGTTGGGGTCTCTAAAATGGCCGTTTTGTAGGCGTCCACGGCTTCTTCAGGTGATGAAAATCTCTGACCACGCAATTTATTCTTTATTTGAGGGAAAGTATAGAAATAATTAGGGCTTAGGTCGGGGCTGTACGGCGGATGGTCTAATAATTCTATGTTTTCTTGCTCTAAAAACTCTTTTGTTCTGTGCACGGTGTGAGAACTCGCATTGTCATGATGGAGGATGATGCGGCGGTTGCAGTTCTCTTTACGGAGTTCAGAAACGACCTGTGGCAAACAAATGCTAGCATACCATTCTGCATTAACCGTTCTTTGTCCCTCAAGAGGAATTGTCGCAACATGGCCGGTTTTGGAGACAAACGTGGCCACCATTTTGTTGCAACACTCCGTGAACGAACAATTTTTGTTGGCTTTAACTCATTTTCGAACACCCAAACTCGTGACTGGTTTTTTGTTTCGGGTTTGTACGCATATATCCAGGATTCGTCACCTGATACGATGTTGTATACAGCATTTGAGGATCCTGCGTGGAATCTTTCGAGAGTTCTGACGCACCAAGTAACGTGAGCCGCTTTCTGCTCTTCACAGAGCGAATGTGGTATCCATCGGGTAAACAACTTTTTTACACCTATTTGTTCATGCAAGATTATTTGTATTTGACTCATGCCAATGTCTAAAGTTGCTTGAATTTCGCGGTATGTTACATGTCGATCTTCCTCAATCAGCTTACACACAGCATCAACGTTTTCTTGGGTGACTGCAGTTTTTGGACGACCTTGACGGAGATCATCACTGAGCGATCAAACCAGCGGTAAATTGTGGTTTTGGATGGGGCTTCATCACCAAATGCAGAAATCATCCGTTCAACACACTGTTTTTGTGTTAAACCACTTCTAAAGTCATAATAAATCATCGCTCTTGAATTTTCTCGAGTCAATTCCATTTTCTCAACGACTAAACAAGTTTGACAAGACCTTGTGACAAGACCGAGAATCTTTTTTTAAATATTTAAATGGTATTCGATTTTTAAAACCAAGGAGTTTTCAATTAAAAAGATTTTAATATGACAGGAACAGTGGAAATATTCCATTCCCGATACTTTTAGTGCAGCCCTGTAGTCAACCGCGCAGCAATTGATTTCAGACTGCTGTCATATTTATTTATTTATTTTAACACATAAAAATGAAAAGAACAAATACAACTCAAAAAAATAAAGAACAAATATAATAGAAGAGAATGAGAGCGTTGCTTATGGTTGCTTATTGCGGTTCTTCTCATCATATCATAGGAAACGACCAATTTGGAACCGTGCACTAGCTTATGAAGTTTTATAAGTGCCCATCCTCCCTAGCCAAGTTACAACCGTTTCGTTTAAAATATTTTTTCGTTGATCGCCTCGAGTCAGCTATGCCTCCTATTCTTTTGTTCTGACCACGTGACTGAGCGTTGAGATGACGTCATAATAAAGGAATCGGAGGCGTGGCCTACTTGAGGCGATTAAAAAAAGGGAATCGAAACGAAACGGTTGTAATTTGGCTAGGGGGGGCATGTAGGCCTATGTGAAATATAAAACTTTTGAATTTAAATTTGAACTTTAAACGAAAATTCATATTATTTATTTATTTATTTATTTATGTACACACAAACATTTAAAATCGAAAAGAACAAATACTGATAAAAGAGTACAAAGATCCTGCTTATTTCTAACAAAATTCATATGTTCTAATGGCAAAGAGAACTTTGGTACCGCGATGTCAAATAGCTCCTATGTAGTGACATAGTCATCGCAACAAAGCAAAAGCTGTAATAATATATAGATAATACATATAAACAATAATATAAAACTATTATCTTAGATCATGCGTTAAAATATCCGACAACTATTCACACACGCGTAGCCTTTCACATTCTACTAAATCTTCGTGTTCCTTACAGGCATCAAAGTCACTGAATGAATCCTTACATTCTTGCAACAGATGTATTGATTGACAATGGAGACTACTAAACGACCCCTTAATAATGCATTTATAGTTCCAAAAAGGACTCTAATGACATAAACTATATGGTTCAAACTCACGTGAGGTTCGAAGCTACTATCTTACGAACTAGACATTCGGCTAGCGGTCATAAAACAGCCTGTTTTCATAAAACTATTTACTACAATGTTACAAAAACTCCTGCAAAATCAATAACCAACTTTATTAGTGAATTTTTACAGTTGAAAATGGCTTAGCAACTCTCGCCAGGGGTTAAAAACATTTACTCCGTACTATTTGAGTCCGTCAAAAAGATTTATATGACAAAATAAGTTTTTTTTTATTGAGCTATTGAGTCGTTTTTTATTGATTTCCAATGTGTGCTGTGTAGTTATTTTTATTTTATTTACGGCCCATTACCTGTGGCGTTGTGTTATTTTTATGTTTATTGTCTAATTTAGTGCGTACCTTGAAATCGTAGAATAACGATGACATGGTTTTTATTATTTCCTTTTTTGTACTTTTTTCTTGTAAACAAATAAGTTTGATAATGATATATAAGATAAAAAATATACTATAGTTCGGTTAGACTTTTTATTGATCAACACAGAAGATAAAGATAGTGTATGAATAGAAGATAATCCTCCTGTTACCATACCGTGGAATATGAAGGAACAACCTTTGATCTTTTTTTCAACAATGCTATAGTAACAATTCATTTGGTATTTCCATAAAAAATCGTCTAAGATCCATCAACAAATTGATTTAAAAAAAAAGAAAACACGAAAAGCGGAACTTCTCATTTCTTCGCAGTCCATAAACATTTTACAAACAACTTTTAATCTTGAAATTATTAAAATCTCAACGCCAATCCTTTTAAGTTTGTAAATCGAAGTACTGTGCAGGCTTCATCTGACTGACGGCTACCAAAACGTCTTGAACCCTGCTTTTCCCAAACTTCACTCCTTAAAACCAGATTTTACTTAGAACAAGAGGGGTAAGGAAGACCAGGTTAGAGGAGCCAAAATGTATGCAAGCGATCCGATGGCTAATATATCCTGAGCTCTCAATGTTGAACCTTTTTCCGTTTCTGGAGAACGGATGCAAAGGATTTGCGGGAGGGGTGGAGGGTACAGTAATTCTGGCTACTACAAGGATCCTTGTACAATGAATTGCATTAAGCGACAGGGCCTCTACGAGCTATGAATGCTCTTAATGTATGGATACGATTTGATCGCTCCGAGCGTTTAGTGCTGTGTGTGGTGATCGAGTTGTCGATAAATCTGTTGTATCTAATTTGCAAGCAAATTCCACAATATATTGAGGGATATCAGCATGAACTAGAATAGAATAAACTTTATTGTACACTAAAAAAGTAATACAACTGAACACAAAACAGAATAGATAGATAGAATTGTCGAAAATAATATGGCGCATTTCTTTTTGTCTATAATAATACGCAAGATTTTTTAACCCAAAACAAGTAGCAAAGTTTACCCGGATTCCACTACATGACATTTGTCATAGATTTGTCGAATTTTTGGGCTATAGATATTTCTAAACTTTAGAGATGCTCTGGGACATTTACAAAGACAAATTTATAAGCTGTATTACTCCATGATTTCAAGGTGTTCTTTTTAAAAAACGTCTGTGTTCTGAGAGACAAAAAACAGTTATTTACACTTTACACAAAGAAAGAAAGAAAAACAGAAATATATTTCATTTGGCACACAAAGGTATTCACACTCTAGAAACACCATTTAAAAACTTAAGATTAAAAATAACTCTGACACAATTTGTACTTTACGGCTGTAACTTCATTTTAGACTGCATCACACTATTACAACCCTAACAGAAAAAATATACTCTTGTTACCATAATGATCGAAACCCCAATTCAAAGTCGATTCTATTCTCACTAATTAAATTCATACCCATCTGTGTGAGCATGCAGTAAATAATTCACTTATCCCGAATAATTCAGGGGCTACTCTAAAAACTCATTACTGTTCAACCAAAGAAACTCGACCCGAAAAACTAGATATTTGGGGTAAGTAGCTAAGCCCGTTTATTCTTTATACACGAATAAATAAGAAAGGATTCAAACAGGCTCCCAAAGATACTATATCACATTGTACCGACCCTTGGTTAACAAAAGAATTCTTGAAACTTATTCTATTAAAGAATTATCTCATCTGGTGGATTTTTTTCTTTTGGGTTATTTGTGTTTCCTATTCAGATTATTTGGAGCAATGATTATTAGAATATTCATATGAGATTGTTAAGTTTGTGTGTTTTGTTAACTGTAATGATAAGAAAGTAATGGTTATTCTCCTTTTCAACTGACGAGCATATTTTATATTACGTTAAATTTTTTATTGTTGTTAAGTCAAAACGTTTATTAAGTTTTAGTTATTAAATACCTAGAATTATTACAAAATATGTTTTTAAAATGGTCAGCAAAAAAAGCTATATAAATAGTACTAATATTCAAGATTTTTGGGTAAATTTTAGTAACCTTAAAATGATTTGAATGGATCAAAAGTACGTCTGATCAATTCTTGCAGTTAAAACTTTGTAGTTTGGATTTTGACATAAACACTTTTTTTTAATAATATAATTGCTAATTAAGTCTCGTCAGCGTAAAAGATGTGCTGTTGTGACTAATTATCAATATAACACTGGTATTATTATTGAGATGAGACTATTTGTCTTGAGCTTTATTATTCTTCTCAGCTAATACAAATCCATAGAAACCTTTCTAAAGAAAATATTATAAAAGTCGCTATAAGCTTTTTTTAGGTGGATAACAATTGATTTTTTCTACCCAACTATATTCCTTAATTTACCTTTAGAGTTCTAGGGCCATGGGAACTACCAGACATTCTCGTAATTGTATCAGGCATCAACTCTACTGATCCTCATCTGAAGCCTTCATCTCACTTAATCATAAAAAAAAATATACTATGTTGAAACCTGATGAATCTAGGCTTATACATGCATGCATGCAAATAACATAAAAAAAAGATACAACTTTTTTTTTCCGGTGGGAAAATCCTCCAATGATATCCCACGCTCTTGGACGGAGCGAGAGACAGTGTCAGACTTTTACTGACTAAAAACCCACTCCTGTTCCTTCATTGCCTTCGTCCCAGGGCCCCGGGTTTCAGTTTTACACTACCCGTGGCTTCGACCCTGCTGGGCCCCTACGGTTTACTGACATCTCCCTGAGGCGCGCGTGGAACAATATGCGCCGTCGACGACTTGGGCTCGGTCCGGACGGACCGTGAGCTACCCATTGCTCGCCGGCCGCAAGCCCGCGCCTACGGTAACAAGATAAAACTATGAATTATTAGTTAACATTTAAATAAGGTGTCAAATAGTTTAACTTAAGTATGAAGTCGAACAATTTAAAATATAATGCCAAAAGATTTATCAAATGACAGAAAATTATTCTAAATTGTATGATAACAATCAGACAACGCCGACTAAGCAGAGCTTGTGTTATGGGTACTAGACAACTGATAAAATTTATATTTTAATTTAATATACTTATAGTGATTGTGCTCATCACACAAACATTTGTCCTAGATGGGAATCGAACCGACGACCTACAGCACAGCAGTCAGAGCCAGTAACCACAAGGGAAATTATATAAAAAAATAAAAGCTAGCAATATAAACAATAATCCAAAACAATTGCTACTACCCACTTTATAAAAAGACCAGCACAATATTCGTGCAGATATCGATTAACATGCACAGCACGTCACTAGCCAGCGAAAGCTCCAAGTCACGATTGGTTAGCTTACACAAGGATATTATTATTTCTTGCCGTTTCGCTCGTACCGGCAACACATTTTTCAATTTTATATTATAACAACCAACAATGTTGATTTTTATGTGCCCGTGTTATAACTTCACTGAGATTATGAAGGCTTAATGCTTGGTATTCTTAAAAGGGAATGGATTAATGATAATGGAATTATGGTTTATGGTACTAAATTTGAGTTCATCATTTTAGTGAATAACGTTAAAACAAATGAACGAAGGTTATGATTTTCTTATCAAGTTACGTATCGTTGTAGTTGATGGTTTTTTTTTTTAAGGTGGGAAAATCATCTAATGACAAATCGCGCTCTTGGGTGGAGCGAGAGATAGTGTCAGACTTTTACTGACTAAAAACCCACTCCTGTTCCCTCTTTGCCTTCATCCCGGGGCCCCGGGCTTCGCTTTCACACTACCCTTGGCCCCAGTAGGCTTCGACCCTGCTGGGCCCCTACGATTTCTTGACATCACCCTGAGGCGCGCGTGGAACAATACGCGCCGTCGACGGCTTGGGCTCGGTCCAGACAGTTACCGGACGATCGGACGGCGAGCCACCCATTGCTCGCCGTCCGCAAGCCTGCGCCTACGGTGGGTTATAGTTGATGGTGAACATGTAATTCTATCCACCCTGTATTATCATGATGACGATATGTAACCGAGATATTTGTAATACATAACATGATTGAAAAGAGTGTCCATGGAGTTTCTTCGCTTGAAATGTGCAATTATCATCATTTTTCTGATTAAATGAATTTTTGACAGTTCAAAGTGCCAGTAAATGGTTTATATGAAATAAATGCTTTGAACCTTGATTCTTGATGATTTAGAAATCTTGGTTGCACCAATAATTTTTTATATTTATCGAGTTGCACTTCCATAATTGACACAGTTTACAGTTTAATTACCATTTCCTCTTCATCATTATATTCTACTATACCTATCAGCTTATCTACTGCTGCTACTGAACTGACTCATAAAAAGCTACTGAACAAACTCGGGCTACTTCAGGGCTCAGGGCAGGGGCCCATTTGATGCCGTAACATGTTGTGCTCAAAGGCCTTTGACATGGAACAGGTTTATAAGATCAACGCCTCCCTGTTCCACACAATAGTACACTGCTCTACCGCTCATATACGCTCGATCAGCTGTTTTAACCTCATTATTAACTGGTTTGTTTTCTTTTTGGTCCTTAGAACCTGTGGTCCTTTCAGTCTGGTTTGTTTGATCGAGCTATGTTGCATCTGTCTCGGAATGATTAGTTTTATATGGAGGTATGGTCGTTTGACAGCTGTCATGTTAAGGAATCTAGATTCTTGCATATTGATATATTGTGATCTGTATTTGTTTTATCTACTTTTTCCGCTCTAGCTCCCGTTGCTTAAACATTTTTTTAAGAATAATCTATAAGCTAAGCATCACTAAAACTAAGAAGCAATAAGTGGAACACATTGCTCGCAGAATAAATGGTTGTTGAGACAAAATATTTTTGAGTGACGACTGCGTACCAGAAGACGCAGTGTTAAAGGCGGAGGCCATTAAACACGGCGCCTTCTGGCACAATGTGGATCGATGACCTGGTGAGATTCGAGAGAATCCAATGGATGCGAGAAGCAGGTACAGTCGTTGAAGGTGCTGAAGTTTGTTGCAAATCTAGAAAGCTGTTATTAGAAATGGTGACCTTTTAGTACCATTTTGTAAAAATAATTACGTTCCATTTTCGAGGTCTCTGATACCATCAAAGAGTTTGTAAGGACAGCTTACGTCATAGACATAACTTCCCTCCGATTAAGTCGAGTAAGCAAAAACAATACGTAACCTTAACATTGCTATTGTTTTAACACAATACAATTGCGTACACGCATATAGGTCGAATAACTTACCTTTACCTTAAAAAAATACTTGTTACTTTGCCAAACTTATATTTTACTGTTTAAAAACTAAGTTTTATTTCTTATTTTGTTGCGATAAAGTTTAATTTTGTTTGATTTTTAGTTTCAGAAGCTTTTGAGAAAACTTTGATTATACAATTTGATTTGCTTTCAATCTTAAGTAAAAATCTAAATAGCGTAATAAATAGGTTTATTGTATGTTTATTGAATATTTGTTATTTTGAGGAGTATGCCCATGATCTATGGGTGACCTTAAGATATCTTCGCGCTCTTTATATGGCTTGGGGTCAACAGAATTATAAATGATATCGCCAAGAACATCAGAATTGTTCGGAGACATTTATCGGATTTATAGGTTACGGGTTGTATAAATAATATTGTAACCCTGTGATTGTCGAAGGGTTAATGGTAGATGAGATTTACAATGGGAGGTTCGCATTTACTTTGTTTGTTATTGGTTTTAAGACGCTATGTGAAAGAAAGTATAATATTACTGTTTATATTTTCCTTAACAAATGACACTTTAAAATTTATAGATTAACTTTGACTTGTCTAAAAATAAGAAATAAGAAAAGTGAGAGCAGTGGTGGCCGAGTGGTAACGGCCCCGACTTACGAGTTGTAGATCGCGGGTTCAAACCCAGTCAGGCGTATTACTTTGTGTAATTTATTTTTCATCACTACTGCTCTCAAAACGGTTAAGGAAAACATCGCGAGGAAACCAGCATGTCCTAGAACCAAAAAATTTAAAGACATGGGACATTCACCAACCCGCACTGGGCCCGCGTGGTGGATTACGGTCCATTCCCTGAGCCCAGACCACCTGACCAGACCTGAGTCCCAGCAGTGGGAACATTATGGCTGATTATGCTTATGCTGTCTAGAAATCAAATATTTTACAATGACTTTTTCTTTTCTGATTTAATGACGATAGTAGTTTATTACTTTGAAAATTCGATCTTCTGAAAAACTAATTTTTAGATGGGACATCATCAAATGACTTCTCCCGCTCTGAGTGGAGTGAGAGGAGTGTCAGATTTTTACTGACTAATCCACCTGAGTTTTTTTAGTTGCCTTTTGCGTTCTAAGGCCATGGTTACTATTTCAATCAATCCTGCAGCCCTGCAGTTCTACTTCTTACAAAATGAAAATTTATAATTATACAAAACAATAGAATTCATCAACATCCTTATTAATTCAGCCGAAAGATGTCCACTGTTGGACACAGGCGACACTTGGGGGAGCCCAAGTGTCGCCACAAAAAATGGTCCTGTGCGTCTCGCATCCATCGGATTAATCTATTAATAGGGATATGTCAACTTTAGTCCCAGAGAGTTACTTCAGGACTGTTGGTCTAGTTGTCAGTGGCCCTGACTGCTATGTGTGAGAAGAGAAGAAATGTTTGTGTGAGAAGCACGATCATTTGTTCTTTGTCTGGGTGTAATTTATCGATAGTATGTATGTATTTAGAAATATATAAGTATGTTTATCAGTTGTCTAATACTCATATCACAAGCATATGCTTAGTTTGAGACTAGATGGCGTTGTGTGAAAGTTGTAGAATATTTATAATATTGTTATTATTATTAGTATATCTATCTAACTTTTAACTCTTTTACTAAAAACAAGATCCGATGCACCACAATTCATTCCCGTCATGTCAAGACCGACATGGCACTAGCGTAAGAAAACACTTCCCATGTTGACCCTTCTAAAGAACCAAATATTTCCTTAATTCCCGAGAAATCGGGGACAGTATAACAAAAAGTTATTCATCATAGTTGGAGAAGTGTTACTAGTTAAGTGCACGGCAAACATGGGGTACAAACAGCCCGCCATGATGAATGGCCCGCGAGATAGATAGGGTTAGGTGAAATACTGGGAGTTTTATCACCACTGGAAGGAGGAACTTTAGGACCAAATTTTGACTGTATTTTGGTACATGAGGCTAAAAAGACCAGCTTTTCATTTGTCTACAGTGATGATGGACCAGCAGTGATGAAGCAGCTAATGCCGTGACACTATTTGAAATATGCGTCAGGCAATTGCTGTATAATTGCCTGGCATTATGCTGAACTGGACCTATTTGGCGCAGCCGTGAGACAAACAAAATTTAAGTTTTTTACGTACGTAAGTACTTTTTTCTTCATTGTATGTGTCTGTGTGCTGTATAAAAATATTTTCTTTCTTTCTTTCTAGAAATTTTTATACCAACAAAACTCTGAATTACTTCTGGTATAATAGTAGTTTTGTGATATTTATGTGAAAGATAGAGCTCATATAATAACAAAACATGTCGGATTGTTTCTTACATTAACTGTTACTGCAAACTGAGTATACCGTAAAATTCCATAAAAAAAAATCTCACTAATCTATCTATTCGCACTAATTTATGCCAAAGGCTTCGAAAGGAACATAACTTTCGCGATAAAAGCGTATCGTTTGTCCTATACCAGGACATGGTCTATCGTGACCCGTGTGTCAAGTTTCATCGAAATCCATTCGAATTTTAAGACGTGAAGAGGAAACCGGCAGACTTAAGAAGTTACTTTCGAAGATGGATGGATGGATGGTAAAACTGGCATTAAAAAATATATACCCAACTCCGCACTTACCGCAGCTTCCTACCAGATAATCTATCACAGAATCTCGCACAATCTGAGTAGATTAAACGCTGGTAACGTATTTATTATGGCTCGCATTCAGTCTAACAATACGGTTCGTTTGTTAGAGCGTAGCTGTTGCAAGAGGTCAAAACGTGTGTTCTGAACCACAAGTCGATCAAACTGCGAGGCTTGGAAATCGGGCTCGGCTGGTGCCATGGAACTGAGGTCGATTGTGTACAGGTAGGTATTCTGTAAACAATCATGTATTGTGTGTACTTGACCAAGTCTGTATTTCCTTGAGCGAGTAAGTCAGTTATAGGTAACTCTGTTTCATTGTCGACTATATCATTGCTTACCATGTGATTACGGTGATGTGGTGGTGATAAGCAAACCTATCTGTATAAAAGATATGTTGGCACGAATATCAGTCTAGTAGGCTCTTAATAAACTAGTGCACCTCATCATTAACATTTGCATCACTGCTTACTATCAGGTGGGATCGCAGTTGAGCACTAGTTTATGTTAATAAAAAAATAGACTAATACTGCAGCATTGAATTAGGTAATTATATAGTTACCTATTATCCAAATGAAAAAAAAAATTGCAGAACTGTAATATTAAAATAAAATTGAATAGGGGTTTGGGAACAAACAAATCCAGTTTTCGAGCTGATATTGAAAATTTGTTATTGAAAATACTATGTTTTGTCCCGCTATTGATTAAACGCTGGTGATTTTTGGAGACAACATACATAATATCAATAGCTGTACTTTATTTTGAAGTGGGAGTGGGCAGTGGCCAGTTTTAAATAATTTAGAACAAAATGCATGTAGAAACCATTTACAATAAACCTAACATGTTCACAGAGTACCGTTTTTTTTTTAGGTGAAAAATCATCCAATGACTTCTCTCGCTCTAAGGAGGAGTGGGAGGATGTGTTAGGATTTTACTGACTAAAATCATACATGTGTCCTTCAGTTGACCTTTGCGTTTTAGGACTACGGGATCTTTTCAGAAATTCCCCGTAAGAAGAAAGAAATTGCCGTGTAAAGATTAAAATTTAAATATATTATAAAAATCATTATCTATATTTATATATATAAATTCACAAAAAAAAAAAACAACATAACAACAAGATACCAGCTACCGCCATGTCCATTTCATTCAATAAATATTTCATTCACCAACTAAGATTCCAAGAAAAATATAGTGTTTAACCATCAAGCCATCCTGTGTGGCGTTCCGCATAGCTTGTCAAAGTATACCGAAGGTAACCTTGATTATAGCACTTGTTATCCATGAGTTGCCGTCCTGTCATTAGCTACTTACTGACTGACATTCATTTGTCATTTATAAACACAGCTTAGAAATAAATGGGCCGACATTTCAAATCTAAAATTGGAAGGGGCTGTTGTGGGGCGCAAGTAGTGACGATACAAATACGTTAGTATAATAATAATTAATAATTCTCCCGCAGCAGTGGTGGCCGAGTGGTAATGGGTCCGACTGAGCAGTGGTGGCCGAGTGGTAATGGCTCCGACTTACGGAGTTGTAGGTCGCGGGTTCAAACCCAGCCAGGCGCATTACTTTGTGTAATTTATTTCATCACCACTGCTCTCAAAACGGTGAAGAAAAACATCGTGAGGAAACCGGCATGTCCTAGAACCAAAAATTCGAAGACATGTGACATCCACCAACCCGCACTGGGCACGCGTGGTGGATTACGGCCCATTCCCTCTCCTAGAGAGGAAGCCTGAGTCCAACAGAGGCCAACCAAGTACGCAGAAGATATAATAGTGCTCAAGTGGGTGCGCAAACATAGATGTCCTTTCTGTTCCTTTACTGTCATAGTCCCATGGGACCGGAATCCAATATGACCGAAGAAAGATCAGGCGCTGGGCCAATGGCTTTACGTGCTCTTCGAGGAACGGGAGTGTCACATCATCAACTTCTAAACTCCAGGCTTTTACAGTGTAATTCCTAATGGAAAAACCCAATAGTACGGCGTGTATCCACCCCTACGTTGTTAAAACTTCACCGGTCTGGACTAAGCGTTTCGTTTCGTCGATTATACCGCGAAGATCGAAGGACTGGAACAATTTGCTTGCTGCGGTCTTCCCATCCAATTATAATTTAGGTGCCTTCAAGGCTAGAGTGAATAGGCTCCTAATAAACTAGTGCGCCTCACCGTCAATGATTGCATCACTGGTTACCATCAGGTGGGATCGCAGTCAAGCACTGGTTTACATCAAATAAAAAAAAATTAGTTGGTACTTTTTGCCTGACCCGGGAATCGAACCCAGGATCTCATGATCAGCAGTCGCGCATGTGATCATGAGACTAACGAGGGAGTTATGGTAGTATAGCGTCAATGGCAGTTATTAAAATGACAACTATTTAGCCTCCTTTCTGTGACAGTTACTACTGTTCACAACCGTTGCAGTTCACTACGAGAGTCTAAGTTCGATTTCCGGAACAGTAAAGTATAATTCAGTTTTTTCACCTGGAATTTCTCTGTATCAAAACGTGTTTAATAGCAATAGCCGATTTTAGTAGTTTTAAGACGTTTCACAGATATTTTGGAATATGGGTAAGCCTTTAGTTTGGGACGCTACTTGTGTCGATACTTTTGTGCCTTCCCATTTTCCGAGCTCATCGTGTTGTGCTGGTGCTGCCGCTGCAGCTGTGGAGGACCTCAAGCGGCGGAAATATAATAACCTTGCTGATAGTTATATTTTCGAGCCGTTTGGGGTTGAAACTCTCGGATCGTGGTGTCCGAGTGCACAATTTTTTTAAAGACATTTCCAAACGCCTTGTTGATGCTTTACGAGACCCAAGGGTTGGCTAAAATCCTTTGATAAAGAACAACAATAATAAAAGACAATTGCCATATAATGCGGCGTGGTAATGCCGCCAGGCTTTTGGTCCATTACCAACACAGCATGCGGAGGAATTTTTCGACGCCATACTTTAGATTGCTTTTAATTAGTTCTTAAGGGTTATTTTTTTAATTTTATTTAGTGATAGTTAAGTGTTTCTCTGTGTAATAAAGTTTTCTAAACATTATTTAAGTTCTGTTTTACTACGTTTTTTGTTAAGATCATTTTTAGGGTTCCGTACCGAAAGGTTATAAACGGGACGGAACCTTATTGCTAAGACTCCACTTTCCATCTGTCTGTCACCATGGCTGTATATATGAACCATGATATCTAGACAGTTAAAATTTTCAAAGATAATATATTTCTGTTGCTGCTATAACAACAAATAAAAACAAATTGTATTGGTAATGGTAAAAACAGAATGAAATATATTGTGTAAAAAAAAATGTATTGATAATGTACGGAAACCTTCGTGCGGAACTCGCACTTGTCCGGTTTTTTTCCGGTTAATTTAAGCTACATACGTTTACGGGTGATTATGCACATATCCATAACCGGATAAAAACGATCCCATAAGTTTCCCAAATTGCTTTATACATGATATTCCATCAATCAACATCGGCCTTCATTCGCTTTGCCATAAAACACATTACCGATTCATTATGACGAGCAAGGAATCGCTTCAAAAAGCCGGTAGCTTATAATCTGCTAAAGAGCTAACATTTTAATGAAAACAGGCACTTTATGAGTCACGACTTTTAGAAGACTTTGATCGACGATTTTAATTTATTGTCATATAGCTAGGTATTCTAACTTTTTCACGCCTCAGCCGCCGAGATCCAGACCACGATTTCCGCAGTAGGCTTCGGCTTTCAGACGACGAGCAATGGGTACCTCGTCGTCAGACCGTCCGGTAACCATCCGGACTGTGCTCGAGTACGCCTACGGTGGCTGGAAATCGGGATGGGGATCTCGATGGCTGGGGTGTAAGGGCCATTCTCTCGCACGTCCGGCAGTCTACTTTGCTAGCATTACTGCTTCGCAGAAGGAGGCGACCGCCTGCCACTCCTCCTTGCTCCAGACCATGGCCTGTACCAAGGCCCGGCGCAAGAGATCGCTGCCTCTCTCCTCGCTCCACCATGTCCTACGGGCGGTCCACACAATGGTGGCACCCGGGCGTTTCTTCCTCACTAACTTATCATATCTGGTGAGGACCTGCGTCATGCGAAAGGTGAGGACGCCGTGTTGTCTTTCCAGCCACTCCTCAAAGGCCCAGTACTGGATTGTGACAGTCGCTGTCGCCATTCCACCATGAGTAATAAACAGAATTTATTTGCGTAAGTACCTAAATCTTTCAACTTTTAGTGACTAAAAGCCCAGCGTGAGTTCGTGTCCCACTTTTAATGACTAAAACCACACTTATGTTCCTTCAGTTGCCTCAACCTCAACAACAAAAGGTACAACAACTCCGGATCGTCCACGTCACGTTGCCTCTAAACCCCTCACTGTATTTTATAGTCATTTTTCTTACTCGACAAGTAATAAATCAAACGTTCGTTACATTACACCGATTGAGTGATTCCATTACAGTTTTTTGCATAACAATTATTATTTTATTGTAGTTACTCGCATCCCTAGCGCTGCTTTTATCGTATAATAAATCAAATATTGATGCAGTATTTATTGGTAACTTCGGATTATATTTGGTGAAATGTAACTTGTCTGGTTTTTTGACTGCGTGTATTGTTATTGAGTTAAATAAAAATACTTGGGTTATGGAATTTTGATGGGTTTTAATTTATTTAGATTTACTTTTAGCGTTTGAAAGTTGTTTATTTAACTGTTTAATTAGATACTGTGACTCTAAAGAAGTCGCATACTGCTATGACTCTTAATATCTTGGAAACCGGCAAGGTAATGATACTTTTCAAGGTTTATGTTTTATTAGAAAAAAGAATTGTCGGTTGTTTTAGTAGTGAAGTGATATTTGATTAAAATGTGATTTTTTTAAAGCTGAAAGAATTAT
Organism: Mythimna pallens; assembly: GCA_961205895.1. NCBI lineage: Eukaryota > Metazoa > Arthropoda > Insecta > Lepidoptera > Noctuidae > Mythimna > Mythimna pallens. The sequence goes on along the minus strand of OY540842.1, from coordinate 22,344,690 downwards.
AATTTACTAGCTTCTACCCGCGGCTTTCTTCATACAAACTTTGGCCACCCGTTTTATCCCCTTAGGTGTTAAATTTTGTAAAATCCTCTCTTAGTGCTCGCTTAGTACATAAAAGAAAGCCTTGTGAAAAATTTGACGCTTCTAGGCCTTATAGTTTCAGCTCTGCGTTGATATGTCAGTCAGTCAGTTTCTTCTTTTATATAATTATATAGATTACTGCGCGCATAGTTTGATTTCTTCAAATACCAGAACCCAAGGCCTACAAAAGCTAGGTCTCAACAATACCTACATTCTATATGCCTACCTACCTACAGTCTATCAATCAGTAGGTAAATCTTACAAAAACAAAATTTATAAAATAAATTATCTAATTACCAACCGTAAAATAATTTATCAACAACTAGATGGAAAAAATGCTAACTATACCGTATTCACTTGGGCTTGAGACAAAATGAAAACAAAGAAAACAATGTAGGAACCTTCGGCCAAGTTTTTCCGACGGGTTTTTTTAAGCATGAAAATCGACAATATAATAAAAACAAAACAATCAACCAGTAACTTTAAACTTAACAAAACAATAAACTTAATGAAAACAATAAAAGTAACAATGAAATAACAAGAATTCAACGAAAATATCTGATAGCGGCACTCTTTTATCTATAGTGAAAAACATGGCGGACTATAACCCGCCCGATTACAAAACGTCACATTTTAATGTAAAATGTTTGCAATATGTGTGGTCTATAATTTAGTAGTATTATATATGGTTTGATTACCTTTTGTCTCACGGCTCCCTGAATAGGGTATAGGTAACCACACGACTCACTCACTCTATAATCACGCTAATATTATGAAAGCGAAAGTTTCTGAATGTGTGTGTATATTTTTTACTTTTTTCGCTTAAATAGCTGAACAGATGTAAATGAAATTTGGTACATGGATAGTCTATGTTCTGGAATGTCACATAGGATACTTCAGACAGCTTCTTTTTTCTCAACACATTGTCCCATACTAGAAATTACTCCTATGATATAAGTACGTTCATAAACATTTAGATTCACATGCTTATGACAACCTTGAGGATCGAACCCGCGACAGCTAGCGCAGCAACCAATTGCTGCTCCTTTGAGCCAACTGTGCCATCAATAATTTTATTATTCATTTTCAACTAATCTTTCCTACAATTGATTTTTTTTTTGGCACAATCGCAAGCCGCCAAATATCAACAACATTTACAAAAAAAAACTCTAATCATTTCCATTTGCACCAGGATCTCATAAGTTCCCCAAACTTCGACTGTTCGAATGTCCCGTGTGAGGGGAGTTGAATCCGCGGCAGTTATGGTAGCAGCCAATCGCTAGTCCACTGCGCTAACTGTACTATCAATAATTATTACACCATACACAACTTTGCTAATTTTTTTTTGGCGCAGTCGCAGGCCGCCAAGTATTAACCTTTTAAAAACCTTCTAACCATTTTCATTCGCACCAGGATCTCATGAAACGTTTCCTAAAGTAATGACGGAGCACGTTTCATGGCTACATAAAAGTCTGATGACAATTTACGTGTCACTCCGCCATGCTCATGCTTTTAGCGTCTTGTAAAAATTTATGTTCTATCGAGTTATGAGGTCGCCAGTATGGACCCTGATTGCTTCCATTTTGTCCCAGGAATTTTTATTATGGATAAGGAGTTGTATTGTCTTGCTATTGAAATCACTTGTCACGTAAAAGGTATTTTTAGAAGTGTTCCAACGGGACCCTATACCTCCGCTGTCTGTCTGTTCGTCCATCCACCTGTCTGTTTATCCGTCTGTCAGCTGGCTGTATCTCATAGACCGTAAGATGCAGAGAGTTGAATTTTTTACAGAATATGTATTTTTATTGCCGCTAGAATAATAAATATTAACAAAAAAGTTAATAATCAAAGGGGAACACCCTTTGATTATTGACAAAATTTCAGCGTTCTAAGTCCAAGAGTTTGGTTGCGTGTTAATGAGTCAGTGAGTAAGTGAGAACTTTTATATATATTTATATATATATTTATATACAGATATCTCAAGTTACTAAATCATTATCATTCAACATGATATACGTTACATTCATTATTATACTTGTTTCAAATAAACAGTAGCCTCAAATTATGATTCGTAACTTCGGGCTCAATTTTTTCTCGCAACAAAATATTTTCGCTTCTTATCCAACCTTTTTTAATCCTTGGACCAATGTATCGACTGTGACTTTAAGAGCGTATATTTAAAATATTTACGAGTTTAGTACATTCTTTAAAGTTTACGCTTGTGCATTTCTAGGTTCAGGACCAGATATGAATATTAATGGGATTAGGGAAATAAGAATATGTGGACTTGTTTCTAGGATATTTACGTTATTTACTGTTATGCGAGTTTTCTTTGTAATAAATGTTTTAAATTACAACGTATGTACGTAGATACTGCGAACGTTCAGCAAACTGGACAAGGCCCGTTAAGGCTGGATTATGGTTTTGTTCAAAAGAATTACCGTGGGTATGAGGAACACGGGTGGCTTTTGGTCAGTAAAATTCTGACACTGCCTTCCAGCTCCAACCAGAGAGGGAGAAGTGATTTGATAATTTGTCATACAAACATCGTTCCGAACTGAAACGACAGTAGAAGGTGCGCAAAAAATTGGGAGTAGTGCTATGGAAAATCGAATTTTATGAAAGAACCATTGCATAAATCTATTACAAATAATTTGTATAGAACTCTTCAATAATTAAGATTTGTCGGTACTGACTTCGTTTTGGAGATTTTATACGAGTTTTGTTTTTTTTTTATACCAAAAGTTGCGTTAAAATCACCAAAAAACAGAAAGTTTGTTAGCTCATAACTTTTAAAAGGCAAGTCGACTAGTGTAACCTTAATGTATTTATTGTGAATATTAGGGATTGAACTCGTCGAAAATACAAATTCGATGAAATCAAATTGCATAATCTATCGCCAGTAAATTCCACCTCAATCTTCATCACATACATGTCGACTAGCTCCCATAAAGGTGTCTATACCCTTTCGTAAGACCGTCATATACGGGAGAATTCCCATAAAGTACACCACACCAAATTACACTGGCGTTCAAAATAACTCAGCAATGATATAGCGCCTTTTAAGGCCGTTGATAGTGTGCTAGTGGCTTGCACTGTAATTCCATGTGAAAGTGGTGTACACTTTAATTTGATCCGCAGTAGATGTGAATTTACTGGGCACGTGTGAAAAATAGAAACTCCACTTAAGTTCAGGAGCATGACTTGTTGTGTGTGAAGTGGTTGTTACGTAAGTGAGCAGGTTGTGGAGGGGTAAGCTGAGGTATATTTTCTGGACTACGGAATTGTTCGAAAGAAAAAAAGGCGGACTAGATGCTAATCTGTGTTATACTCGGTGATCACTGAGGTGATTATTAGTGATGTTTGAAATCTACACTTCTTCGTCTTTCTCCAAAAATCTAGGCACCTTTTAAAGGTTTCTCCACGATGATAAAATATTTTTATATATAGGTAAGTATATATAATTCTAATTTACGTGTTTTGGTCGCCTACCTCCTCTTGCTGCAACAGCTTGACCGATTTGATGAAACTTGGTTCGTATATTTAAGTAGATCCATGGACGGTTTTAAAATATAGTTGGATCCGATAGGTGGCGCTGCAATCAGGTTTTTAATTATGTTTTCGGACTGAACAATATTACTCTGGACCTATTATTATATAAGTATATAATTATGTATGTTTATTTTATATTTAAATATATACACTTGTTTTCTTATTATTTCTTTGTTTTTTTTTTTATGCACCCGCCATGTTTTCTCTTCACTACCCTTGGTTGACAGGTAGAAAATGCCTAAGACATTAAGAGCGTCCTTTTCGAGGTACATTTTCATACAACCGATCTTACGTGATTATGATCTTATTACACATTTTTCTCTAAATATTTTGGATACACAGCTATCTTGTGGATATTGCCTAAGCTTCTGTAGAAATTAAAACATAAATTTGTGTAAAACTAATATAATAAAGACCTCTGAAAATCAAGAGAGAGCAGCGGTGGCCGAGTGGTAACAACCCCGATTTACGAGTTGTAGGTCGCGGATTCAAACCCAGCCAGGCGCATTACTTTGTGTAATTTATTTCATCACCACTGCTCTCAAAACGGTGAAGGAAAACATCGTGAGGAAACCGGCATGTCCTAGAACCAAAAATTCCAAGACATGTGACATCCACCAACCCGCACTGGGCCCGCGTGGTGGATTACGGCCCATTCCCTCTCCCAGAGAGGAGGCCTGAGTCCCAACAGTGGGAACATTATATGGCCGACTATGCTATGCTATGCTATGCTCTGAAAATCTGCTATTTTACGAGAACATCAATATGAGCCCTGAACATTTAATCGAGATTCTGAATGACGACAATTTTACTGAAAATTTATTAAGGGTTTAAAAAAACATGTATTTCCTGGAACGAGTTTTGTGACATATTCGAGTAAATCACGGAATGTCAACAGAGTTTTCAGGCGTTATCTCTTTATTTTTGCATTGCTTCTTCATCAAACAACGCGTTGGATTGCATTAGATGAAGCAACAAGCTTTTAAACCAGGCTCGATGTTGACGATAGGCGAGTGGAGAAGAACCCTCTTAAGTCCACTTTTGCACCTTTGAGCTGCATGAAGTTTTAATAAATAATTAAAAAATTCGAGCACTATGGAGTTACACGTCTGCCAAATTCTGTTTTATTACAATTATGTTATGTTTAGATATATAATGTATGCAGTACTCAAGTAAACCTCAACAGCCCCACCTCCCACCCCCACTCATCTTAATGAGCAGCAGGAGTCAGTGCGATCCTACGACCCTGATAATCGGGACACTATTAGCCTCGCATGAACGAGCCAGGGATAATGCCGTAATGAACCACGCTTCGTAGCCTGATTGATGATCGAGGTTCCATGTTATTAGCATAGGTACTTGGTTATAACATAAACAACATAACAATAATGTTGGAGGAGGATTTTGGGAGGTAAATTGGTTTTTGAGTGCAAAACATGTAACTTTTGGCCCGTTTTGTCATATACCCTATAAAGCCACTTCATAATGAACACGAACTACAAATATTAACTCATCACAGAAGATACAAGAAACGCAAAGAGGAACTTAAGGAGAACTGCCCCCTAGCCAAGTTACAATCTTTTCGTTCGCGCCGAACGCCTCAAGTAGACCACGCCTCCGATTCCTTCGTTTGGACCACGTGACTGAGCGTTGAGATGACGACAGACCAAAGGAATCAGAGGCGTGGCCTAGGTGCTCGAAGCGTTCGGCGTGAACGATACGATTGTAACTTGACTAGGGGGGGCAGGACGCTTTTAGTGAACAAACGTCTGACACGCCCTCCCACACTGCTCTAGAGCGGGAGAAGTCATTAGATGATTTCCTATCTAAAGAAAGTCACGCTATCGCTAAGTTTTAATAGATCAACATTGCTGAAAAACTTGAAGATAACTTTCTAAGAGACAAATATTATAGGGTACAAGACAGGGCCAACAGAACCCTATCAATAAATCTTGTTTGTCCGTCCGTCCGCCTGTCTGTATGTCCATCTGTCAGTGGGCTGTATCTCATAACTCGTATGAGGTACATTGTTAAAAATTTCACATATACAACGTGTTGTTTTTGATACCCCATAACTCAAGGTTTATATTCTATAAGAAAAAATTATACTAAAAGTCCTAATATATGTGGTCCAAAAATGCATGGTTTCGAAGACATCATCATCCTAATTAATTTAAATTAAAAATTGACACCCGTATGACAAATCTTTACTTTTGCGACGTTGCCAAACTTCGCAGTAGTGTTGTAAAGTTATAAAAAAATATGAAGTTATAAATAATGACATTACATGTTACGCTGACATATTTCATTTAAGGGTGTTTTACATTGAAAATCGGTAACTTATCGAATTATTAAGTGTGGAAAATGAAAACAAAATAAAAAACTTGAATAATAATTCATATGCCAATTGATTTTTTAAGACAAGACATATTATTTTGTCGGCATTTTTTTACTCGATTTTAAAATTGTAGTACCGAACCTTTCATGTACGAGCCCGACTCGCACTTGGCCAGTTAGTTTTGCTCTCACATTACTGGCACCACACAGACCGAAACATCAATTAAATCTGATTCCGTCAACATAACAATATACCCGATGACTGCCTACACCAGGCCTCAAAGAGGATTTAGCTTGACGAGCCACCGTCTCAATGCATTGTGCGCAGAGTATCTGATTCATCTGCGATTGTATTTGCATACTGTAGCTAGACATACGTAGGGTGTGTTGTAAGCTTTAGGCTATAACGCATTATGTGTAGATCCGGGTTTGAGAGGTGTCAACTGATTAAATTGTGCTTTTGGAATGGATTAACAGACGGAGACGTAAATGCCTTTAAATCTGGAATCTCTCTAAATCTGGGATCTATTCTAAGGGACGCTGCACGCGAATCACACGCCATAAAAACAATGCCGCAACGAAAAGCTAGAAGCGGCCAAAAAGGAAGCTGAAACGGGCGATAACCACTGTGTGGTCGGTGGCTGCTACTTTTTCTAACCCATACGCGCAGTTTTATAATGGACTCTGACGAAGAAGGTTTATATGCGCGAGTGGCGTGTGACGCCGTTGTGTGTGTGATCAGTGCGGGACAAGAAGCGAGCAGCGGCGATTTGTAGCGTGTGGCGGCCACCGGCGCCAACCGTGTGTGGCGAATCCATATAAAATGTATGAGAACTATAGAAAATATGCTGGTGGCGGCGTTTTTTGGTTGTGGCCGGTGGCCCGTGTGGGGCGACTCTGAATCATTTACTCTTGTAGACTTGATCTAATCCAAAACTCTTACCTTTATAATGCATGTTAGTATGATTTCACACTTTTTTTTTGGTGAGAAATTATGCAAAGACTTCGATCTAGGGTGAAGCGAGAGGGTGTGTCAACTCTTACTGACTAAAACCACACCTAAGTTCCTTCTTTGCCCTTGCGTTTCAAGATCATGGGTTTCCCTTTCGGGATTCAACCCATGACCCGAGGCGCGCGTGGAACACTACGTGATGTTGGTGACTCGGGCTTAATTTGAACGTTTACTGGACGGCCAGATGCCGAGCTACCCATTGCTCGATGTCCGCAAGCGCACGTCTATGATTGCTGGTAGTCGGGATCGGGGTACCGGTGACTAGGGCGTGAGGATGTTCGATCCCTCACGCGTGCGATCGCCTCCTTCGCTAGCAGTACTGCTAAGCAGAAGGAGGCGACGGCTGCCCTCTTCCTCTCGCTTCGAATTATGGCCTGAACCAGGGCCCGGAGTATGATTTGACTAATAGAGAATAGAATGCAAGCGTGCTCCATCGTCGGCCGCATCATCGATAAAAAAAAGACTAGAATAAACTTTATTGTACACCAAAATAGTAACAATTTCACAGAAACTTAATTCTATGGGTATAATGGCGGTCTAATCTCTGACAGCGATATCTACTAGACAACCTTAGCATAGTCCATTCTAAGGTTGTCTGGTAGATATATAGGAACTTAAACTAAAACAGGGGGTAGTCTGCGGTGTACTGCTAGCAAATATAAGTCAAACAAAATAGAGGTTTCTTTTCGTTGTGGACTGCAACGATAAAAGTGATGGCGAATGACTGGATTGAATTTCCTTCAAATAGACGTAGAATGGAACTTCTTTGGTGTCAATTTCCATGTTTTAAGACACTATTTTTCGATTATCTTGCTACACGTCGAGTCAAGTTAAGTATATTTTATGTTATTTTTAACCAACTTCCATAAAAAGGAGGAGGTTATCAATTCAGTTGTATTTTTTTAAATGTTTGTTACTTCAGACCTCCGTCGTTTATGGACTGATTTTGAAGTGATATAGATAGGCACCGGAACTTCGTAATTAATCAATGTATCCTAGCCGTGTCTAGACTTATTAGAATTGTCATGAGATGCACTTTGGCTGTATGGTACTATTGAACTAATCTTATGATGGAGACGGAAGGTAGAAGGTAGACAAAAGAACTTCATAATAAAACAATATAATATAGCAGTGTTTGGGTTAGTTGGAATTGTCATGAGAAATAGGCACTCTGGTTGTATAAAAGTGTATCGCAACTAAAAAGTGTGAAATTAAAAAAAATAACTGACTTTACTAAAAAAAATATGACTTTAATTTCGGAAATCGGTGTTAAATAAGAAACAAACAATACCGTAAAACGGGGTGAATAGTAATTAAACTTTGGCTTGGTTTTTCACTTTGATACCATATTATCGGCTTCTAACAAAACATCAACTTTTTAGAATAACAATTCACTCATAAATTGATATAGTTAAATGCTGCAAGAAATATTCAAATATCGTGAAAATACCCTTTGAAATTTTGCTTCAATTCACCCCAAATCAATAATGTAACTTTATATATACATCTTAACTATTAATCCTAAATATTATAACTTAATAAATATATAAACAAACTGAAAATAATATATGTACAAATAAAACTCATAGGGCATCAAAAAATTCGTCCACATCGATGTCAATGAGAAAAGTGCCCAGAACGCTGGCAGCATTGCCACGCTGGATGGCAATGCTGATACGTTGACCGAAGAAAAGCCCAGCCAAAGTAATTTTGATATTTTTAGTGTATTTTTTTGTGAAGTCGTTTTTTTTTTGTAAATAGTTTTTTATTAGTGAAGTCGGTTTTTTTGTAAAAGTTTTTTTATGTTTAACTACGAAGTAATATTACAGTTTGATTGATAGTCAGCAAGTTTCGATTAAATGAGAGTTTTTTTTATTTCAATAGCATTTATTACTGGCCTGTTGGTCTAGTGGTTAGTGGCCCTGGCTGCTATGCTGGAGGTCGTGGGTTCGATTCCCACCCAGGACAAATGTTTGTGTGATGAGCACGATCATTTGTTCTGTGTCTGGGTGTAATTTATCTATAATATGTATGTATTTAGAAATATTTAAGTGAGTTTATCAGTTGTCTAGTACTCATAACACAAGCTCTGCTTAGCTTGGGACTAGACGGCGCTGTGATAGTTGTGGAATATATATTATTATTTTCAAAAAGTTGGTACTGTGACCACCAAGGCACATGCTCTGTTACCTATGAATATAGACAATACTAAAAGTTTCTTGCTGTTGTAGTAAGTTTGGTAATTCAAGGATTGTGTGAAATAACTAGTTCTTTAGTCTGGGTTGAAACAGATAATTTCTGTTGCTACTACAATGGTCTTGAGTTTCGTTGATACCTGTGTTTCGCTGGTATGAGCTTTCTTATCCGAATGTTATTTTGCTTGTGGAACACTGTGCCTTTCGGGCGAGTGCTTGTGGTAACTTTTGACTATTATTACCGAAGTTGTTTAATACATGACAACATTAGTTAGCACCGTTGCCGCAGAAATTGGAGCTTAGGATTTTAGACTCTGATAGTTTTTTTTTTTTTTTTTTTTTTTTTTTCGGGTGGGAAAATCATCTAATGACAACCCCCGCTGTTGGGCGGAGCGGGAGATAGTGTCAGACTTTTACTGACTAAAAACCCACTCCTGTTCTTTCTTTGCCATTTTTATTTTTCCAGGGCCCCGGGGGTCACTTTCGCATCACCCATGGCCCCAGTAGGCTTCGACCCTGTTGGGCCCCTACGGTTGCTGACATCTCCTTGAGGCGCGCGTGGAACACTACGCGCCGTCGACGACTTGGGCTCGGTCCGGATGGTTACCGGACGATCGGACGGCGAGCCACCCATTGCTCGCCGTCCGCAAGCCCGCGCCTACGGTGGCCGGAAATCGGGATCGGAATCCCGGCGGCGGTTGGGGCGTGAGGACCGTTGCCGTTGCCTCACGCGATCGGCCGCCTCCTTTGCTAGCATTACTGCTTCGCAGAAGGAGGCGACCGCCTGCCACTCCTCCTCGCTCCGGACCATGGCCTGTACCAAGGCCCGGCGCGAGAGATCGCTGCCGCCGATCGCCCTCACGAGGACACGGCGGTGCTCTGCCCAAGCGGGGCACACCTCTACCGTGTGCTCCACCGTGTCCTCCGGGCGGTCCACACAATGGTGGCACCCGGGCGTCTCTTCTGCACGGATCCGGTACAGGAACCTCCCGAACTTACCATGCCCGGTGAGGACCTGCGTCATGCGGTAAGTAAGGACGCCGTGAGGTCTTTCCAGCCACTCCTCAAAGAGGGGACTTATCGCCATAATTAAGGCGTGCCCAGCACTGGGTTGCGACAGTCGCCGTCGCCATTCCACCATGAGATCCCGCCGGAAGTTTTTCCGCCATGCCGCTACTTGGCGCGGCAGCGGAGTTTCGCCCCGGCGTTGCATCTCCATGCGCAGATCATGCATGCGTGCAAGGTCTTTTGCCTGCAATTCCCACGGTGGTTGGCTAGCAAGGAGGCACGCTGCTTCGCGGGAAATCGTGCAGTATCCCCGCACCATCCGGATGGCCATGACCCTCTGGCTTGCGTTCAGCTTGGCCGCCGGTCGCTTTCGAAGTGACGGCGCCCATACCGGCGCCCCATAAAGGGCCATGGACCGAACGATTCCTGCATAGAGCCTCCGGCAGGAGGCGTCTGGACCCCCTAGGTTGGGCAGGAGCCGCTTGAGGGCAGCCCCAGTACGATCCAGTTTGGGAGCCAGACGTCGGAAATGCTCCTCGAAATTCCATCGGCTGTCGAGGACAAGTCCAAGGTACTTCATCGTCGACTCGACGCCGATGTGAACTCCTCCTACCGTTAGTTGGGAACCCGATGGTGGCGCATTCCGAGGGCCGTGGAAGCACATGGCCTCGGACTTGTGCAATGCCACCTCTAGTCCCAACTCTTGAATCCTCTTCACGACTGTCGCAACCCCGCGTGTCACTAGTTCGACCGCCGCCTGGTACGACTCTCCCCTTGCAGGACCAGCGTATCATCTGCGTAGCAGACCACGCTGACCCCGTCAGGGAGATCGCCGCGCAGCACGTAGTCGTACCCGATGTTCCACAAGGGTGGTCCTAGTACCGACCCCTGCGGAACACCGCACGACATCTCTCGCCGTTTCCATTCTCCCAGGTGACCAGGGTAGATAATGTACCTGGCTGATAGGTAGGCCTCGACAATATGACAGAGGTAGTCAGGCACCCGATGATACCGGAGTGCCCTCCTAATGCTACTCCAGGGCAGGGAATTGAACGCGTTGGCGATGTCCAAAGACACCGCCAAGACACACCTGCCCTGGGACACCGCATCCCCCGTCGTGAGGGCTCGCACGCGCATGATGGCGTCCACCGTAGAGCGTGCCCTGCGAAAGCCGAATTGGCCGTCCGAAAGATCCGGCCCCACTCGTGTTAAGTGCGCGACGAGGCGGTCTGCAATAATTCTTTCAAAGAGCTTGCCCACCTCGTCGAGCAGCACGATGGGCCGGTAGGCGGACGGTGAGTCCGCAGGGCGCCCCGGCTTCGCAATGAGGACCAGTTTCCCCGTCTTCCAGTGAAGTGGGAACTGGCCCCTCTCCATACATGCGCTAAAGAGCCCTCTTAGTCGAGGCCCGAGTTCCTCCATGGCCAGAACCCAGGCCTTCCCAGGCAAGCCATCGGGTCCTGGGGCGGCATTCTTGGCACTAAGCCTACGCGTTCTACCTTGGTCACCTCTGGAGCAATGTCGTCGTCACTGTCGTGGTCCACGTCGGACACCGCAACTGGCGGAGCCATAGGCGGGGGAGAGTGTTCCCCTCGCGAGGGGAACAGAGCGCTAACCACACCCTCCACAAGCTGGGGCCGGAGACTCTGCGTCAGTGGGGGAGCCCAGGGGCGAAGCTTTTCTCGCACCACTTTGTAGGGGCGCCCCCACGGGTCTCTGTTCAGTGTCTCCAGCCACACGTTGCGGGCCTCTAACTTGGCCCGCTTTATCTCCGCTCGAAGGGTGCGCTTCGCCACTCTGTATCCCTCGTACAGCTCCGCCTCTCTGGCCTCCGCGTCCGGCGGACGGATGCGGCGCCTGCGGTGCCTGGCGTACTGGCGCCGCGCGGCACTGCACGCGCTACGCAGCGCAGCGATCTCTGGCGACCACCAGTACACCTGGCGCCGGGCACGTCCTGGCTGGACTCGGGGCATTGCCACGTCACAGATTTGCGACATGGCCTCCCGGAACCACTCTGCCTCGACGTCGATGTCGACAGGCCTGTCCAGTGCTTGCACCCAGGCCTGTACCATCGCGGCTTCCAGGAGAAGCTCCCGATCCAGCTGCTTCAGCGCCCAACGCGGACCACACGGGGTCTGTTGGACCGGCGCGGTTGAGGACTGGGTGGAGACGTCAAACCGGATGTACCGATGGTCTGAGTACGTCTCCACCCCCTCCATGACGCGCCAGTCGACAACACGCGGTGACAGAGCAGGGCTGGCGAACGAAATGTCCACCACCGAATCGCCCCGCATCCGCACACATGTGGGGACAGAACCCCGGTTTAGGACGACCAGGCCTGTCTCCAGAGCCCAGTCCTCTACCATCCGACCCCGCTGGTTCGAGTACCGGGAACCCCAAGACAAGTTCTTGGCATTGAAGTCCCCGCAAACGACAACGGGGAGGGAACCAAACCCAGCGACGACGGCATTCAGCTCCATAAGGGAGATGTGAAGATCGGCGAGAGTTTTGTTCGGGGACAGGTAGACGCCTACCACTGCAATGTCCCCGAACCGTGCTGCCACGCAACCGCGTCCCCTCGTGACGGCCTCGAGGGACGGAGTACCGGCGGCGGCCGACGAAATTAGGGTCACCGAGCCGTTCAGGTCCCGCACCCAGTCGGCCCTGGGCTGGACGTAGTACGGCTCGGAGACTACGGCGATGTTTATCGACCACTGCGCCATGCTCTGGAGCAACAGATCCTGAGCGGCGGCGCAGTGGTTGATATTCGCCTGGAGGAGACGTAATGGAGCAATTATTGACAGTCCATTACAGTCTCTTCCCGAGGCCCTCGAGAGGGCCCTGCCGCGGTGGTTGCAGCGGCGGCATCTGTGGAAGCGATGGCGGCGGTGGCCATTTTAGCGGCCGCAGCGGCGAGCACATATGCGGGGATGGGCCTCGGGACCTTGCCCTTGGCCTTGGCGGGGGGATCACAGGACCTGCCCCCAGCCCGATGATCGGCCGGCTTGCCTGCCGCCGCACATGCGTAGCAGTGCGGCGCTGCATTGCAGGACACGGCCTTGTGACCGGGCTGACCACACTGAAAGCAGCGGTCACTGCGATCCACCTCTGCTGAGCAACAGGCCTCCACGTGGTGCCCCACATGGCAGCGATAGCAACGCAGAGGTCTGGGCTCCAGCAGTTTTACCCGCGCGGAGACCCAGCCCACCAGAAGCCGTCGGCCCTCCCCGGTGATGTTCCTGGCCGCTGACACGGGGCAACTCACCGTCACTGCCCCCATGCCCGTGCCGTCAGCACGGATGGCGCCTGCCCGGACCTGGTCAGTAAGGCACCCTCCCGTCCTGACGACGGCGGCCACTACTTCATCCACCGTCACGGACTCGTCCAAGCCCATAATACGCATGTCAATGCACTTGGTGGGCCTGGACACTCGGGCCTCCTCTGCATCCAAGGACGCCCTGATCTTCTCGGCCAGGGCGTCTGCGGTGGGGCCGCTTTTTGCCCCGGGGACCTCCAGCATAAGGGCACCGGTTGCGGTATGCCGCATCCGGAAGCCCCCGGTGACTCCGAGCTCGGTGAGGTTCACCGCCCGCCTCGCCTTCCGGATGACCTCGCCGTAGGTCACGCCCTTTTTCTCCGCAGCTGGCTGCAGTGTAATCACTACAGCCGTAGAATCCGGAGCGCGAAACCTGGCCGCGATGGCCCTCTTCTTCCGCTGCCGCCGCCGCTCGCGTTTCTTTTCGGCTCGAGCCGCCTTACCCGCCTTTTCCTTTGCTCCGGCCACTTGCCATTCGGCTTCCACCGGAGGTTCTGTAGGTGGGAGAGGCGGCATACGCTGCCTGCTTGCCTCCACGGCAGGAGCTCCCACTGCCTTAGTAGCCGGTGCTGTTTTGCCCTTCTTGGGGGCGGCAGCAGCAGAAGCTGGCTTCCCCTGCTGCTGTTTTCTAGCCAAAGAGGCTGACTCCGTGGACTCCAATACCACGGTCCCACGCCTGGCCTGCTCCGAAGGACCCAGCTTGGGCGCAGCAACCGTGGCCGCAGCGGCGGCGGCATACGACGCCGCCTTTCGCTGGCCGGCCGCAAGTGGGGGACGCAGAACAACGCCTTCCAGCACGGAAAGCTGCTGCTGCATCCGCAGCTGGAACTGCTCTTGCTGCTGCTGCTGTTGCTGCCGGAAGGCAGCCAGCTCCTGCTTCACCAGCCTCAGCAGCTGGCTTTCCGGCTCAGGCTGGGGCTGGGGCTGACTTTGCCCCTGCTCTTCTGTGCGCTCCCCTTTCGGCGACTCCTGGCAGCATGCTCTCCGAGGACCCATAAGTTCGGCCCGGAGTTTTGCCGCCCTCTTTTCGAAAGAGACGTCGATAGCCTCCGCGATGGAAATGGCCAGTTCTTGGACAGTCCTCTCTTTAGAGGACTTTTCCCTCTTCCTGCCCATGGTCCTTAGTGCGGAGACTATCAACAGCCCGAGCGACTTGCGCGACTCCTCGGCGGAGTCCTCCCTGGCACTTCGGTCGCTGCCAGACGGCCCCGAAAGGTCCAACTCAGCGTTGGCCGCTTTAGGGTGACGCCCTTCCGCGGCAAGCCTGTCAGCTCGCTGAGCGGATTCTTGGGCGGTGAGGCCCCTCCCACTGCCACGTGCACGACCCGCACCCCGCCCACGTGTGGGGATTTTTGGGGCCGAGCCCTTCTCTGCGTCGGAGGACGATATGTCCCCCGATATGGGGCGCTTCCGGTAGAGACGCAAATTTCTGCCGGAGTCTCCCACAGCCTCCTCTACCTCCGAGCCCTCCAAGCTCCCTCTGGATGCCGCGTCGGACTCCGACCGCGCATCACTCTCCATCGGGTGTCTGAAAAATTTTGATTTAGGTTCCATATTGTTCCCACGAGTATTTTTCATTCTGTACTTGCTCAAAGTCAGTGGTTCGCACTAGAGACTAATTAAGCTACCCATTAGTCAAGCTAACAACCTCCCTCACGGTGCGCCGCCGCTTGGAGGTTTGGGGTAATTTTTTATAGAGGTTGTCTTCCTCGCGGCCCGGGCGGTTAAGCCAGGACCCTCGACCCCCATCAAAAGTCAGAAACATGACCTTGGACAATCTCTGGGGCTACGAGACTAACGGTGGCAGAAGGAGGAGCAAGTCTTCCTCCTGCCTGCCCGGTGGCAGGGTAAGTGCACACCGAGCCCGCTCTTACTTCGCCACTGTGCCCTCTGCTGTAGCAGAGGGACACGCGTTGAAGTGATCCTTCGGACAGAACATTCGCAGGCGGACATCGGGACTCCTTAGGCAGAAGTACCTAAGGGTGGTCGTTGGCCGCCTCCCAGGGTGCACCGTCCCGCAGACTGGCCTTCACTCCGGACGTATCCGCAAGGGAACTACAGCCTGCGGGCACTCGTGGAGGTTTTCTGTCGTAGCACCCCTCTGTCGTAGCACCCCAGACTCTGATAGTGCTATAGTTTTATTTGAAAGGGAAATTGAAAGAACACAGGTTGGTATTAGTCAGTGAAAGTCTGACATTACCCCTCGCTCCATCCAGTTTGAGAGAAATCGTTTGAAAAAAAGTAGGTATTGTTCCTGCAATCACTACCAGACTGCTCATCCTAGAGTAATTATGGAGTCAAGAGTGAATAAATTATTTCTAGTTCAGTGTACTTCATCGTTGACGGCTCAGCGCTTACTAACAGCCCCCCTAGCCAAGTTACAACCTTTTCATTGCGATTCTCTTTTCGTCGATCGCCTCGAGTAGGCCACGCCTCCGATTCCTTTATTCTCACGTTATCTCAACGCTCAGTCACGTGGTCAGAAAAAGAAACAGTAGGCGTGGCCGATTCGAGGCGATCAACGAAAAGAGAATCGAAACGAAACGGTTGTAACTTGGCTAGAGGGGGAGGTGAGATAGTGGTCAAGCCTCTCTTGTGTATTCCTATCATTCTTAGGTAGAAGAAATCTATAAAAACATTGTGTGATTAGAGAAATAGAATTTTATAATGAACTTCTAGTGCTAAAGGTGAAAGTACCCTGGTATTCATTTTCTTAAGTTTTTTTGTATTTAGCAGGTAAGTGTCAAGTTGTGTGTTGATCAACATTTGATTAGTGGCCGTAACACGTATATTTTTTTACGGAATTATCATTATTAAAATCAACAAAACACTGTTCTTGTTCTGTTCTTTTAAGGGATCAGTGTTTGAAAATTTGTTAAACTTTAAAAACCAATTTTAATTGTTTAAGAGGTTACCACTATAAATATCATGTCAGTCAAAACAAAAAACCGGTCAAGTTAAACTCGCGCACTGAGTGTTCCGTACAAACTTACCTATGAAAACAGTTCAACTCCTGAATTAAGTTACGAAGATTTTTCCGAATCGCAAAAAAGTAACGTAGTAGTTTTTTGTGACGTAACAAAAAATTTACAGTTTTCAGATTTTTCCATACTTGTGCTATAAGAATTTGCGTCAACGGAAAGTACCCTATGAATTTTGATTCCCTTGAGAGTGACAAAATATACGTTTTTTGTGACATAAACGGTCGTATCTTTTTTGTTCGTTAATACAGAAGTTAGATTTTTTCACAGCTTCAAGGTACCGCAGACTTCAGTACCTATATGATTTTAATTTCAACTCAATACCTCAACGCGTTCCCGAGATAAAGGGTCTTGACAGACAGACAGACAGACAGACAACAAAGTAATCCTATAAGGGTTCCGTTTATTCCTTTTGAGGTACGGAACCCTAAAAACCACAGTATAAAAGTACCTGTACCATTTTTTGGTGGGTTCTCCTCTTTGGAGGAGATTGAGAGAGTATCAAACTTTTACTGATTAATATAAGGATAGGAGCTCTTTACGTTCCAGGACTACGGTAAAACTTTCGCATAATCCCGCAGCTTTAGCTGGCCTTAGTGAGCCCCATCCGACCTGTACAGTGTATAGATTGATAAAGAGGAGCAATTCGATCTTAAAGTGTACAGTACCCTAAGATCGTATTGCTTCTTTCAATACACCTGCCGAAACGATACATTATCGGACTTATCCTTAATTGTAGCGGTTTCTGGTAAAAGCTCATATTCGTACCTTCGCTTGATAAGCTGTATACATGCACATACATTTACATTTGCTTCGCAACGTTCGCACATTCTCATAAAACACTAACTTATTGGCTAGATAGTGTTATCCCGAATTCAATATTACCATTGTTAATTTGATATTTACTGTACGTTAATTTTACTTGGTAAAAGTATGATTTTATCTTCTTCATTACTATGCAGGCTATGCAAGTTTCATAGCTGTTATGAGCATCCAATTTCTTTGATAAAGATCGTGGGCTCGATTCTTGCGTTCAAATGTAATTGAATAACCAACGGATAAGTTTTCTAGCTGCAAATGATTTGCATTTAACTTTTGCCCAAAACTTAGGGATGATACGTGTCATGTGTTTTGGTCAATGTCATTTGCCATAATGCATTTATTTATTTAATCTTCATGCAACCAAAGGTACAAAAGCGAACTTAATACCTTAGGCATTCTTTACCAGACAACCTAGGGTGCTGGAGAGACAATATGGCAGGTGCACTAAGAAAGAAAATATTATTTAGAAAACAAGGCTAACAAAAGCAGGTATATATAGCTGAAATAAACATACATAAAATAAAAATGAGTTTTGAGACGATTTTGCTTTTAGTGTAGAAAATAATTTCGCACTTTCCGCTTAAATGTATACTAACTCTTGGCCGTCCTGCCCCCCTAGACAAGTTACAACTGTTTCGTTTCGATTCTCTTTTCATTGATCATCTCGAGTCGCCCACGCCTCCTATTCCTTTGTTCTGAGCACGTGACTGAGGGTTAAGGATCGGAGGTGTGGCCTACTCTAGGCGAACGATGAAAAGAGAATCGAAACGAAACGGTTGTAACTTGGCTAGGGGGGCTGATATCGAGAGGTTGCGAATTACATAGAAGAAAGAACTGTAAACAGGGAAGAAAGGGAAGAATGAACAAACTCAAAAGTATGAGAAAGACAAAGCTGTAGGAGTTTTTTAGAAGAACGCAGATTCCTAACGTATGAAGAACAAAGATATTTAAAGTGAGATATAAAATAAGAAGGGTAGAAGAGTTGAGCAGAGAGAAAAATTGTGGTCAAAGCGCACATACTTCTTTCAAATCACATTAAATACCTTAGAAAAGGGGATAACCAGTTAATGACGCTGTCCGTACCTTAGTACCTACCTATATTTTAGTTTGGAGTATACAAATATCGCCAAACTTATGTGGCAATAGGCAGGGCACATTGTTCGTAGGACATGGCCGATGGGGCCGAAAGGTTCAGGAGTGCCGACCGCGTACCGGAAGACGCAAGCGTTGGAAGGCCCCCCACAAGGTGGACTGATGACCTGATGAGAGTCGCGGGAATGCGATGGATGCAAGAAGCTATAGCGGTCTATAGCTTCTTGCATTCGTCGTGGCGACACTTTGAAGAGGCCTATGTCCAACAATGGACGTCTTTCAGCTACTTAAAGCAAAAATAAAACCACACAGAACACAATACTTTTTATCTACTAGAGGGCGCCACTTAAAATTTGAACAATATTTTGGAAATATACAAGAGATGCCCTTCCAAATGATACCAAATATTATATATTTTTTTAATACAATACTTTTTGTCGGCTAGAGGGCGCCATTGAGTTTTGTGACACGTCATGTAGCCTATGTTCAGCAGATAATTAAGACGGTTCTAACGATACCTCATTTGTCGAGTTTTGATAAGTAGTTTAGGCGTTATGAGGGAACAGATACATCTCCTTTGGCTTTGCCGTAGTCGGGTAAAAAAGTAACTTAATTTTAGCCTGTAAAAATCTCCACCGTAGGCGCGGGCTTGCGGGCAGCGAGCTGTCCGACCGTCCGGTAACCATTCGGACCGAGCCCGTCGACGGCGCGTATTGTTCCACGCGCGCCTCAGGGAGATGTCAGCAAATCGTAGGGGTCCAGCAGGGTCAAAGCCTACTGGGGCCACGGGTAGTGTGAAAGCGAAATCCGGGGCCCTAGGACGGAGGCAAGGAAGGAACAGGAGTGGGTTTTTAGTCAGTAAAAGTCTGATACTATCTCCCGTTCCGCCCAAGAGCGAGATTTGTCATTAGATGATTTTTCCCACGTTAAAAAAGCCTCTAAAAATCTGACACTCTTTCTCGCTCCACCTAAAGCAGAAGAACATATTTAATGATTTCCCAACTAAAAATAAAGTTCCTATATTCAAAATATTCGAACACCACAGTACCAACAGTCTATTATATAGCTCTATGATAGGGTGCATTCAAAAAGCCTCGTTGATAAGCTCCATGTTGTGATACTTAAGCACGTCTGGCGTTCTCAAGGCAGTGCGTTCCAATAAGAACGTGGTTTACTGGCTTTTCATCACGAAAAATAAGGCTCTTACAGTCTGTAGCGAAGCGACAATGCGACAACGACATAGGAATTGTTTTATGGAAGAGAGCAAATCAATCGCTAAGTTGCGGGAGTCAATATTATCATATCTATACATCACACTAGATATCACCCCTATTTTTTTTTAACAAAAATCAAATGAGCTCCATCTGTACCCGTTACTGATCATATTTATGTAGTCAAAAGTAAATAAAACGAAATCTCAACATTGTCCATAAAAAAAATGTCATAATTGGTAAATTCATAATTGGATCAATTATTCATAACAATTACTACTAGAAAATACTACACGCAGTGTTTTTCCTTTGTTTTTCATTCGTAATCAATAGCCTGTACAATATTTCCATAAATTGAGTGACGTTTTGGGATATAAACAGCAGCTTTATAAACAAGCACTATAATAACTTTGTTGTTTATAAATATTATTTATTGAGACTTTACTTAAATAATACTAAGACCTTTTCTAATAAGCCTTTTAAGTATTTGTACAAATTAAAAACTAGTGGTGTATAGCACACTAATATATAATAGACGTTTGTGAGTGTGTATGTACTTGTTTGTTACCTCTACGCTCGATCGGGTAAACGGATTTCCATGAATCTTGGTACACAGTTAGATAATGTCCTGGAATAACACCTAAGACTTTTCATCCCAGGAGACATACTCCTGGGATATAATTATCCCAAGGAATTATTTCCTAGCTAGTGATTAGTATAAAGCAAAGTCGCTTTACGCATCTATATCTTTATTCACTGGGCACACCATAATTATGGTGGTAAGTCCCTTCTTTGAGGAGTGGCTGGACAGACCTCATGGCGTCCTCACCTTCCGTATGACGCAGGTTCTCACCGAACGTGGTCAGTTCGGGAAGTTCCTGCACCGGATTCGTGCGGAAGTAACGGCCGGGTGCCACACTTTATGGACTGCCCGGAGGACACGGTGGAGCACACGGTAGAGGTTTGCCCCACCGTGTCCTCGTGGGGGAGATCGGCGGCAACGATGTCTTGCGCCGGGCCTTGGTACAGCCATAGTCCGAAGCGAGGAGGAGTGGTAGGTGGTCGCCTATTCTTCTGCGAATCAGTAATGCTAGCAAAGGAGAAGGCCGCATGCACCCTCACGCACCGGAATCCCGATTCCAGGCCACCGTAGGCGGGGGTTTACGAGTAGCTCGCTGTTCGACCGTCCGGTAACCGTCCGGATTAATCCCAAGTCATTGACGGCGCGCCTCGGCCCTGGTATGAAAGGCAACGAAGGAACAGGAGTGGGTTTTTTGTCAGTAAAAGTCTGACACGCCCTCTCGCCAAGATTGGGAGATGTCATTAGATGATTTTCCCACCTAAAAAAAGATATCTTTATCCGCAAAGTCACCTTAAACAACACAACGGATTCTGATGCGGTTTCCACTAACAGAAAGACCAATAAACGAGGGCGATTAATGTATATAATTTGCATCCATGCAAAACCAGGTCATGTCACTAGCAGCTCATATAAAAATGTCAAAGAAACTGATCACCAGAGCACTCACAGATTTACAACCTTTCACGAATATTAAAAAACCACTCCCCGTTATTCCATGTTTCAATCATCATCAGCTTAGTTGACCAATGCTGGGTAAATCCTGTGTGTGTAACAACAGTACATTTTAATACCAGGTGCGAGCCAGCCCTGGTCGGATTGCCCCGCGGCGTATCGGACGTGCGTGCTCGGTCTGTTGCTCTTTGTGAGCGGTACTGGGCATGAGCGGAAGCGATTTAGTGTAGAATGTTCTGCCCCCCTAGCCAAGTTACAATCGTTTCGTTCGCACCGAACGCCTCGAGTAGGCCACGACTCCTATTTCTTTGTTGTGACCACGTGACTGAGCGTTGAGATGACGTCAGAATAAAGGAATCAGAGGCGTGGCCTACTTGAGGCGATTGATGAAAAGAGAATCGAAACGAAACGGTTGTAACTTGGCTAGGGGGGCTGATGTTGGTCGCGAGAATCTTATAAATGTAAGACGCAAAGGAGCGGTCGTGGTGGTGATACTTGGAGGAGGCTTCAGTGTTTGCTGAAATAATGATGACTTCAACATCTCCACTTTCTCCCACCCTTTAAACCTCCATAGTCTATGCGCTTGCGCCACTTACAAGCTTTAACGGGGTTTAATACTAGTACATACACAAAGTGCTAGAGGTTTATTTCACTAGACGTGGCTCTGCGTCTGGATTGCCGCGGCACACGTCAATTTATGTCAGTAATTGGTGATATGTCTGCGCATAAAGTCGACTCTTGCTCTGAATCAGGGTTTAATTTTGGAGTGAACGGTGATTGGTGATTTGGGTGGTATGCTTTTGTGGATTAGGCTTTGAAGGTATGGTTTCATGTAAGCCTTTGTGGATGCCGGACAAAATTATATATGAATATGGTGTTATGTAAAAGCTGATTTTTCAATAGCTTGATTACTTTTAACTGAAGAATAACTATGGTCGTTTGACGTACTTCCTATAACAAAACTGACTAATTGCCATTTTTATTTCTCATATATGAATTATTTGCCTATTGAAAAGTTGGACCTAAATGATGTGACTAAAAAGAAGATTACACGTAATGGTATCGTGATGTGCCAGTGGTTAAGGCACCCACAACCAACTCACGCATTTAAACCTTCTCGGTCTTCTACAAGTAGCTGTCGTACGCTTCAGCTTCCTTTGTGGCCGCTTCAAGCGTCTCGTGGCGACTTTTATGGTTGTAGCTGGTGGCCCGTGTGCGGCGACACTTACTCCAGTAAAATATAAACCTTCACAAAAATATAAACTCACATGCAAAAGATACAATTTACAATTTCATTTGTATGGCTTGAAATGATTGAAACAAGTTCTTTGATACTTATTAATTTGGTGAATAAAAAAAAATCGACTTCACTAAAAGGATCAAAATAACTTTAATTTCGGAAGTCGGTGTTTCTCAGTATTATTTGTATCTTATTTAATACCGACTTCCGAAATTAAAGTTATTTTGATAAATAAATAAATAAATTTTGATGTTTTTTTTTAGTGAATTCGGCTATTTTTTTTTTATTTTTTTTTTCACGCTTTTTAGTTGCGATACACTTATAAACAGAGTGCTTATTTCTCATTATAATTCCAATTAACCCAAAAACTGCTAGATAACATTGTTTTATTATGAAGTTCCTGTGTCTACCTTCCACCTTCCAGCCCCATTATTAGATCAGTTTGATAGAACCATATAGCCAAAGTGTATCTTACGACAATTCTAATAAGCCCAAACACGGCTAGGATACATTGATTAATTACGGAGTTCCCGTGGCTACCTTCCGGCTCCATCATCAGACTAGTTCAATAGTACCTTATAGCCAAAGTGCATCTTATGACAATTCTAATAAGTCCAAACACGGCTAGGTTACATTTTTTAATTACGGAGTTCCAGTGTCTACCTTCCGGCTCCATCATCATCATCGGATCACTTCGATGATACCATTTATTTAAATTTTCATAGTCGCTTAACTATCTTCATTGTAATATCTAATCGAGTATGAAGTTCCGTTGACCATTTCTGGTCTTCTTCGTCAGTTCCACTTCATCAAATGTTCCTTTTTGACTATAAATATGTACTTAAGTTTTCGATGAAAATACCAAAATCAGTATATAGTTGCCTAAAATATTTGAGGAATTCCCTCGATTTCGCCAAGTTTCTATCATCAGATCCCAACTTGCTGACTATGAGACCATTTGGAACATAAACCATTTCTAAAAAAAAAAAAACTTCAAATCGGTTGGCAAGCGACGAAGTTAGGCGCGAACAAACATAAAAAAACAATACAAACAATTGAGAACCTCCTCCTTTTTTAGAAGTCGGTAATTTTTTTTAAATATATTTTGTACATAAAATGATTTTAGTAGAACAAGAAGATCAAAATAATTAACAAAATGGTTTACTAAATAGATAAGATGTTATTAAAAAAAATTATTATCCTTCCATATTAAACTCCTGTTTCGTGTCGAATGCTGTTGATTGCTTATAAGATAATATAGAATGATGTTTACCATTAACAGCAGCTTGTACTAGTGTTATCGATAATAATAGTGTTAAAATAATAATATTGTGTATACAGCTGCGAACGTGTAATGTCAATCATCATAATTAAACTCTTTGAAGTGTGGACATCCTTTCTGTGACTCCCGATGACTGGGGCGTGTCTTGAAGTGGCGGTTGGCCTTGAGGATCCATCCGTTCCCTCACGGTTGCAGTCCACTGATCGCTTCCACAAGGACACGGCAGCACTCCGCCCAAGCGGGGTGCACCAAGCCCTCCGTGCTCAATCGTGAGCTTCAAATCCCGCAGCCTTGGAACTATGTTTACCTAACGAACCTTCGTAAAATTTGTAACACATTAGCAATCCGCATAGTATTGCATGTGTCCACAACTTTAATGATTTCAAAATCGCATCCGGCCCAGCAGGGCCGAAGCCTATTAGGGCCATGTTTTTTTAGAATTGGAAGGACCTAGGAGTGGGTTTTAGTCAGTAAAATTTTGACATGCCCTCGCGCTCCGCCCAAGGGTGGGAGATGTCATTAGATGATTTTCCCACCTAAAAACCAAAAAACATCGCATCAGGTAGGCCTCCAATGGACATTTTCCACAAAATAATCTTATCTTAATAACACAGCGCATTAAGAATTTCATAAGAACGTATTATTAAGTAAGTGTTAAGAGTAAAGACTACATAATTAAGCCTCTAATCTTAAAATAGCATCTTAATCTCATTCTGAAAAGTTTCGCGATGTAAATTGGAGGCGTGCACTTAAAAACTATATAGTAATGAAGGTATACATAAGGTAGATGACCTATATAGAAATGTAGAACTATTTCTTCGTATGCTTTCTTTTTTGATGTGATAAGCCGCGTAACATCTGCCTGTGTCACGCGAATACTGAATTTATTGGTCACTATGTTTTGCCAACGGTTTTGGTTGGCGTAAAAATAATGTTTTTATTGCAGCTTATATTTTCTAAAAATGTTTTTTTAGAAAATATTAATCTCCGGTTATCACAATATTTTATTCACAATTGTGATTAGGTTTAAAACATAATAAAAAATATAATTTATAGGTATATACAATAAATAAAGGAGATAATAATAATAATAAATCTTTACTTCAGACCAAAATACTTAAATGTTATATTGTTGTTGTTATTGTAGTTGTTGTGTTGTTGTTATTTGTTGTTGTTGTAAATGTTATATAGGCGAAAGTTAGTGA
This sequence comes from Mythimna pallens, assembly GCA_961205895.1. Classification (NCBI taxonomy): domain Eukaryota; kingdom Metazoa; phylum Arthropoda; class Insecta; order Lepidoptera; family Noctuidae; genus Mythimna; species Mythimna pallens. The sequence goes on along the minus strand of OY540842.1, from coordinate 22,319,825 downwards.
GTATGTTTATTAATTCTTCAGCCTCGGCTAAATGAATTTGATGAAATTTGGCACACGACTAGACCGTGTCCACGTGGGCGAAGCCACTGGCAGCAGTTAGTTACTTAAGAAAGAAAGAAAACCTATTTATTAATTTCTAAACACATAATTATTCTTTTTGTTTTTTTTTTTTACTTATTATTTTACTAGTTAGTATCATTTTGCTGCAGTATGTATCATATAAATAAACATTTATTTAAAAATAACAATTATAAATAATAATTCCCAAGTATTTGCTTTTTATTATTTTTGTTTGTTTATACATACAGACAAACACATTCTTTTTATACATTCAATATAGATAGATTGAAAGTGAAATTCTTGAGCGTCCTCTAGCCAATATTACTGCAACAGCTGATGCAACCACGCAGACAATTTAAAACTTTATTGTAAGGCAACAAGATCTTTATTACCTTGAGCAATCTATGTGTAAGGCTATCGATATATTATAGGGTATTTAATTAAAAAAGTACGATCAGAAACATATTATAAGGATCAATGCTTCCAGTTGTGTTTTGTTTTCATTAAAAATATATATAGTGATAAGTTGCCACCCGTAATTTGAACATAAAAAAGGTTTGTATAAAGCAAGTATATTGTAATTTTAATGTTCCGTTTAATTTTAAATGTTAATTGCTTTTATTTCATTCATTAAGGTTTAATTTTAATTTATTTCGAATAGTGTTTTGGTAGTGGTAAATATTTGCAAGTTCATTTTGGTTATGGAAACTTTGCTAGTGAAAAATACGACGGAGTAAAAAGAAAAAGTTATTGCGCAATTTTCAAAATGATGGTTGCAGTGACTTGCCAAAAATATTATCATACGACATGGCAAATTGTTAAAAAAAAAGAAAAATAAATTCAAAAAAAGAAAAACGGCAAATAGTTTCATATCCCTTATAGAACCCTTATAGGATCACTTTGTTATCCGTCTGTCGGTCTGTTTGTATGTCAAGACCCTTTATCTCGGGAACGCGTAGAGGTGTGAAAAAATCAAACTTCAGAGTTAACGAAAAAAACGATGTGGCCGTTTATGTCGCAAAAAACGTGTATTTCCACACTCTCGGTAAGTAGGTAAGTTTGTATGGAACCCTCAGTGCGCAAGCCCAACTCGCACTTGCCCAGTTTTTATATAAATAAATACACAATATTTTACAATATTACGATTACAACTCATAACAAATGTACAGCACAACAACAGACTGTTAATCAGTCACAACCAACTAGTCGTCAAGTTAAACTAAAATTAATCCAAACTCCGATCACTAATGAACGGTGTATGGAATCAATCTAAATAACTGGCGACGAGCCATTATACCATTGTTAATGGTGGCTCGTTTGTATGGGTAATTAATGGTCCTTAAATGGTAACCATCAGTTTTGTTGCGTCTTGTAAACTTGGTACGGTAAAGGAGAGTGCTCATGGGATGACGGAGCAAAGATTTAATAGATGAATGTCAGTTTGATGGCATTCAATAAAAACTAAGGATTTTCTTTTTTTTTGGGATCATTACCTCAAAAAGAAAAAACGGAACCCTTATAGGATCACTTTGTTGTCCGTCCGTCTGTCTGTCTGTCTGTCAAGACCCTTTTGTCTCGGAAACGCATGGAGGTATCGAGTTGAAATTAAAACCATATACTCAGATCTGCGATTCCTTAAAGTTGTGAAAAAATCAAACTTCTACGTTAACGGACACAAAAGTCAAAAAAAAAAAAACATGTATTTCGACACTCTCAAGGAAATCAAAATTCATAGGGTACTTCCCGTTGATTCATAATCCTGAAATTTGGCATAAAGCAATATCTTTTAGCACAGATATAGGAATAATTCTGTAAACAGTAAATTTGTTGTTACCTATGTCACAAAAAAAGAATAACGATTCTAAAAATCTTCGAGAATTTAAATATTTGCATAAATGAGTTTGTACGGAACCCTCAGGGTGCGAGTCTGACTCGCACTTGGCCAGTTTTTTTTACACTATTAGCTAATTATGTAATCCTAGTGTGTTGTGGGTGCGTTCATCATCATCATTTCAGCTGAAAGACGTCCTCTGGTACATAGGCCTCCTCCAAATGTCACTACAATGACCGATTTTGTGCGTCTTGCATCGTCAAATTCTCACGAAGGTCGAACTAATGATTGAGGTGGCCGAAAGGTACTGGAATGGCTACCGCGTATCGAAAGACACAGTGTTGGAAGGCAATGAAAACCAATGATATGGTGAGGGTCATGAGAGACGCACAGGATCAGTCGTTAGAGCGTCATTATAATTTTCAACCGAAAGGAAAGATGTCCACCGTTGGACATAGGCCTTCCCTAGTGTTGCCACAACGACTCGTCCTATGCATCGCATCCATCGGATTCCCGCGGCCCTTTAACAGGTCATCGACTTATCTTATGGGAGATCTTCCAACGCTGCATTACACATGGCATAGCAACTAATTTCTTCTGATTTAATTCTTTATGAAATAAGTCATATCGGTTCATAATAGCTGAATAAACACCGAACTGGTAATAACGGTGATAGGAGCTCGTTTTTTTAATAATTATATTAACAGATTAGTTTTGATCTACAAAGCTTATTTATCTCCTCCAGCTTCGTTGTCCGGTAACCGTCCGGACCGAGCCTTAGTCATCGATGGCCGTTAGTGTTCCATGCGCGCCTCAAAGGGATGTCGGTTGAAGCTTACTGGGCCCATGGGTTAGCTTCATAAAAGGAAAACCCAGACTTCTAGAACACAGGGCAAAGAAGGAAAATAAGAGTGAGTTTTAGTCAGTATAAGTCTGGCACGCCCTTTCAGTTCTTTAGGTGACAGAAATAATTGCATAATTTCACACTTAAAAAAAAAACTATCTCCAGTTGGGTATAACACTTCCATCTTCGAAAGCGAACTTCTAAGAAACTATTGCTATCAAGACGACATTGGTATACTCCTTTTAGTGGAAAATCCTCTTAACTCTTAAGCCAATTAATTTAATTGAGGGTGCTCTTATAATGGTTGCAACATGTATTTTGTACTACAATGGCTGGCTGGACACCTGGACACTTCACTTGACAGCGCTGCAGAGGCTGGAAGATGCTCGCGTCGGACAAGAAGTTAATGTATGGAAGATTAACGCTTTATTGTTTCGAGGTGTATGGTATTCAGGTATCTGTCATGTTTTTATTGAGGTGAGATAGGGAAGGGCAGCTTGAGATCGAATTGATAGGAAACATGGATCATTGTGGAATCATGTGTGTACCTATAAAAAAAAACTTTTTACAAAAAAAGAATACATTGAATTCGGTCTTCAATGTAAAAAAAAACTCGCTGTTGAGTCAAACTTGCGCACCGAGGGTTTTGCACAAACTTACCTATAAAAACAGTTCAATTCCCGAATTGAGTTACGAAGATTTTTCCGAATCGCAAAAAAGATTTATTTTTGTGACGCAACTTCTAACTTACAGTTTCAGAATTTTTCCTGTACTTTTTTTATTTTTTTTATTTGGCTCTTCAACAATGAGTACACTATTAAATATAAAGGAAAACAATTCGAACTTAAGTTTAAGTGCCCCATCACTTAAAGAAGAGCACTACATGCACTATTAAATACGCCTTAACAGCTAATAATAATTAAAACACAGAAAAACAAAAACACAATAAAAAATAAAAATCAAAACAGAACAGAACAGAATGAAAATAACATTAAGTTTAAATTTGGACAAACAGAATTTTAAACGTTAATTGTGTAACATAAGTTTACTTATGCTATGAGACCTTGCGACATGCCAAATTTCAGGATTCTAGGTCAACGGGAAGTACCCTATAAATTTTGATTTCCTTGAGAGTGTCGAAATATACGTTTTTTATTTATTTATGTACACACAAATACTTAAAAATGAAAATAACAAAAGCAGACAGAAACAGCCGTATCTTTTTTTCTCGTTAACTCAGAAGTTTGAGTTTTTCACAGCTTCAAGGGACTGCAGATTTGAGTACATGGTTTTAATTTTAAACGGTACCCCTAAAAACACTAAAAGCTGATTCTCATCGACTTTTTAGTCTTAGTCTGTGTTGGTTTTAATTCGGGACTCATAATCTTTCAATCAAAAAAAAATGTTTTTAATTCGATTCACGCCCGTGAAAGCGAATACACATAAAGCAATGTATTTTTTGGAAAGTTATCAGTGATTTTAATACCAGTTTTACCGTATCAATTTAAAAAGCTTAAACTTGTTTATCATACCAACCCCGTGAGAAATTAGAAACCCTCATCTTGACAAATCAATCTATCACTAATGCTCGCATTATTCAATAATAAATACAATCACATATTTAGAGACACAACAAAATGAAAAACAACCCTAAAATATCCTTGAGTCCCTCACCAATTTAACTTTGCAGTTGGAATATTGAACTTCACAAACATTTTAAAAGGTGACACCGATTTTAGGGCGGTAAAATGGAGTTGGTCTTTTGGGACATGACAGGACCAAACCCGGGCAAAAAACAGAGCTATGTTGACTGCTCATTCCAGTTGAGTAGATTACAAAAAAATACTATCGAGTTTTGACGTGAAACCAGGGCTGGTGAATAAATTAAGTTCTATGTCGTTGTTTTTTCATGATGTAGTTTTGTTTTTTGTTCATTGGCCAATATTTTGTGAATGGAAATATCGTTTGATTTCTTTTATTTAAATTATTCTACATTATGATTTACATTTTTCAATATTGACATATAAAAAAATAAAATAAATTTAAAAATAGTAAAAAAATAGTAGCCCACGATATCGAGAACAGAGTTCAATCTACCGGCGGCAGTGGCGGTCAGGGCTCCAGAGAAAGGAACCTAACTATGCGAGCTATGTCCAAGAGTACCACTTTATGAATCAAGCACTTTATGATCTAGTCGCCTAACGAATAGCCTCCTAAGATATTGGTTGAGACTCCTGGTTATTAAGCCATTGGCTGATACGATTATCGGTACTATGATCGCCGAGTCCACATTCCCCATAGTCGCTATCTTCATTGTGATATCTAAACGAGTATGAAGTTCCGTTGACCATTACTGGTCTTCTTCATCAGTTTCACTTCATCAAATGTTATTTTTTGTCAGTAAATGCTTAAGTTCTCTTTGAAAATACCAAAATCAATATATTTTAGCCTATAATATTTGAAGAGTTCCCTCGATTTCGCCAAGATTTCATCATCAGATCCCGGCTTGGTGACTATGGGACTATTTGGAAAGTATACCGTATCCAACAAACAAAGAATTTTTCAAGTTGGTTGGCAAGCGACGAAATTATGGGTGAACAAACATAAAAAAAATACAAACATCCGAATTGCGAACCTCCTCCGTATTTAGAAGTCGGTTAAAATGAAAAGCATTGAAGGACGCCGTAAGAAGCAAGTCTCAAAAACAAATTAGTTTCATAAATAACAATCAGTAAGTACGTCCTTTTCCTGCCACGTTCCTTGTAGTTTCCTGTAAGGAAAGGTCACCATATTTCAGCAGGAAAAGGCATAACATGTGAATAATTGAGAAGGTGCTAATTTATGCATCAAGCCGTTTTCTTACTCAAATTTTTTTTTACAAGCGTCAGAATTGTACACGTAGACATATAGAACATAATCTCTAAAAGCATAGATACTGCTCCAATTATACAAATTCTTTCACTGATCGAAAGCTAATGAACCGTGGTGCCCCAGTGGTAACGGCCCCAACTTGCGAGTTGTAGGTACGTCGTATTCAAACCCAGGCAGGTACTTTACTTTGTATAATTTATTTCATAACTACTGCTCTTCAATCGATGAAGGAAAACATCGTGAAGATATCGGCATATATTCTCTCTCTTCCATCCCGAATTGGGTCCGCGTGGTCGATTACGGCCCATTACCTTTCCTAGAGAGAAAACCTGAGTCCTAGCATTGGGAATACTTTAAAGCTGTTTATGCTTCTGTATTATATGGAAATTATAGCGCACGTGCTCCTCGAGTACAGCCATCAGTGAAATAAGAAAACGTACTTTGGGACCAGCGTATTCACTCATAGATGCCCAGGGCAAACTGAAAGGACATTATTTGCTTTTGGAGTGAGGTGAGTGTAAGGAAGGCCGCCATGGCCTATGCACAATGGTCCACCAAGGACTAAGTGCGGAAAAAGATAAGATGCTTATGTGTTTATGATAGAAATCTTAGTCATAGATCATAGGATCAGGAGCTGTAGGAAAAATTCCTCCTTGCGTTGTTTATCCTCAATGCTAAGGGTCGTAACCTCGATGAATAACTTTCTTGTGGACCAGAACCTTTCGGCCCCAACGGCCAAGTTCTGCTAGCAATGCGCCCTGCCCATTGCCACTTAAGTTTGGCGATTCTTCGTGCTATGTCGGCAACCTTGGTTCTCCTGTGGATATCTCCAATTTTGAGTCGATCACGCAAGTAAACTCCGAGCAGGGCCCTTTCCATTGACCTTTGGGTGACTAAGCCTTCTGATGAGGCCCATTGTGAGCGACCACGTTTCGGAACTATATCATCACTGACAACATGCACTGGTCATAGACTTTCGTCTTGAGACGACGGTTCTGGAGTGGCGACCGCACCGGAAGACGCAGTGTTAGAAGGCCCCCTACAAGGTGGACCGGTGACCTAGTGAAGGTTGCGGGAATCCGATGGATGCGAGACGCACAGGACCGTTCATTGTGGCGACATTTGGGTAGGTCTATATCCAGCAGTGGACGTCTATCGGCTGAAATGATGATGATGACGATGATGGACTATATTTCAACATGTTGATCTTCGGCGATGTGGATGGCGTCGCAGACTGTGGTCTCCAGTGTCTTCCAGGTTATTACGTCTCTTTCTGGCAAAGTGGCCAAAGAAATCAATGATGGCATATGGTGGTGAATCTCATGGGTGACTTGAGTTCGACTATTATGGAGTCGTTGTTCCGATGCTCTGCCCAGTGGATTCCGAGCATTTCCCTCCAACACCATATCTCAAAAGTGTCAATCCGGCAACGGTCAGCTGTTTTAAGGAGAAATCTAACTACTTGCAAAATAAAATATCCTTCCCACGCAACTACAGCCGCAATCCGCGTTAGTTTCTCGTATATTAAAACAAACATACGCTAGTAAAGGTGTGGCCAGTTAAACTGCGCGACAATTATTCACAAAACGCGTCCGCGGGGTCACGCGCGCGCTGAGCGTGATGCGGGCAAAGTGGGGTAGAAGAGACACTGCTTTGGCAGTCTTTGCCACCCTAAGCTGCCCTTTACCACGCTGACAGTGGCACTAATTCTTGTATGATTTCCATTCCTGCGGTACGGGGCGTTTAAGACCTCGTCTGAAAACTATCATTATAACGATGGGAAGGAGTTTATTAGATCCCGTGAAGTTTAGGAAACTACGAGCTTTTTTGGTTGGTGCGGTACGAGGTCAAAATGACCCCGTATTTAAGTACAAACACCTCTGCAGTCTCTTTTGATAATCTTAGGTATATATTTATCTCTTTTCTAAACTAAACCAAATTGAAGTTATGGCCTCTACATAGCAGTGAAGTCTATGTTTTTCTTATCCGCACTACACACAAGACCCGTACGAGGCTTATTACACCTCGTTTTGCACTGAACGTGTTAATACTTGCTCAGTTCGAGAAGAAGAGACGTTCTTAAAAAAATATATATATATTTTGTCTCCTTTAGCGAAATACAAGAGCAGTAGTAGTAAACATTAGTACTACTTTACTTTCGAGCAGTTAGCGCTCTTTAGCAAAAAGTGGTGACGTCATTCCAAGCGTTATCGCTTCTGACCGTGAATTCAACCACGAACTGAACTACTTATGCCGAGTGCCAAAATGAGGTCATGACGCTGCTGCGCTTGTGCCGAACTCCCTCCAGCGTATGCTGTTCACATCTTCGAAATTTTGGTTCTAAAACGCACCGGTTTCCTCGCGATATTTTCCTTCACCGATCTATGCGACGCAGATAATCTCCGAAACATTCATGTCCTGTTACCACCCGCGTCAGTCGGAAACTAAGGACACTATGCCACCTCTCTAACCACTATGCCAGAAGATGCCTCACCACCACTATTGTGACACCACAATATTAGAGGTTCTCAGGCTTCCTCCATTCGGCCACAAAAGTCTTCGTTCTTCTACAAGCCGTGGCTACTGAAAGCGCATAAGCTTCTTCTTTCACAACCAGTACAGAGACGCAAGAGCCTGCACGTCCAGTGCGTTTATGTGGTCAGTAGCGTTTTTGACCGTAGGAGATAGTGCGATAACCCCTTATTACCCTCACAATAATATAGGTTTCTTCACAAAAACTTTAGACCCACGTTTCACACCCTTCAATTTTTTGAATTTTTAAACGTCCTTTCTTATTCTTTGTACGATTGTGGTTTGAAGCGAGCTGTCAATCTTTAACGTTATATAATTTATTTGTGTGTTGAAATTTTTTCTTTCTACTTTTTTTGATATTTTTTTATGTAATGTCTTATAAATGTATAAAAGCGAAATACCACTCACTGATTAATCCCGGAATCTCAGAAACTGTAACACCTACAAACTTAAAATTTGGCAGGTAGGTTCCTTATAGGGTTTAGACATCCGTTAAGAACGGATTTTACGAAACTATCCCTAGGGGGGTAAAACGGGGGTTGGATGGTTGGTTTGTACGGAGAAACCTATTTTCACGTAGGCGAAGCTGCTGGCAGAAGCTAGAGTCTTATAAAAGGAACCTCAGCGTTCCAGGTCTGCTGATTTCAAGTGGGCGTTGATGAATCAATGACTTTGTCTTAATATAGAGAAGATGCCTAGATAAAAAGTGCACGTTTATTTTCAGTAGTATTGACATAAGAATGAATGGTCTGTTACTATGGACGTGGTATATAAGTGCATGAATTTAGGCTGCGGTTGACGATGATAACTGCTAGTGGTATAAAAGCCAACATGTGTATGTGTTACTCCTTTATACTCTAAGGTTAAATGGGCTTGAATGAAATTTAGCACACGGGTCGATGTCCTAAAATAACACAAAGGATTTTGGGATATTTTTTACTTTACGCAGGAAAAATACGTGTCCATTGAAAAACAGATTATAGACGCAGAGTGAGGATTTTGCCAGTGTCTCTAAAAGTTAATCAAGCTCATTGTCACAAGTTAAACAAACCTTTGCTTTTTACTTCCGACTTTACTGAATAGATTAAACTTAGGATCTTCCTTTAGCCTTGAAACACCAAAAAAAACCCTCAACCAAACGACTGACCCATCTCTAAAGTTTATAAAGTTACTCTGTGCGCAACCCCTTGGCTCGTAAATATCTAAGTGATTTGCATAAGAAACACCACCAGTCACACTCAACGCTGCTGAATAAATTACTTTTCACTGCTTTTTTACTAAGAAACTTTTTTTTTATTATATCAGTCTTTTTATGGCGTGTTAGTTTTTAATTTTTCTATAGCAATTTGGCGGAGAATAAAGGAGAGCCGGGGGAAGGGATGAATTGCTTGGCTTGTATAATTGAGGAAGTTGCGACGACTTTATTTTAGCTCCTTGTATATTTTGTTAATTAGATGGGTACTTATTAGGCTGATAAAACATTGTTAAGTCTTCTAGATTATTTATTTTAATTATTTATTTAACAATTCATGCACACACGTAATATTAAAAGACAAGAATAAGGAAACAGAAAAATAGGTACAAAGCATCACGCTTATTTCTACAGAAATCTCTTCCAGCACACCTGCGAAAGGAGAGTTGGAAAAAAAAATGTAGACATAGTGTGTAGTATGAAAAAAAAATACAAAGAAAACAGTTATCATTGAAATAATATAACATACAATATAAAGATATACTTTCGTAAACAGTAGAATAAATACCACAATAATACCTACAATAAACGTAATAAAATTATCACTCCTTTTTTAAAAATAGCAAAAGTTTGGCAGCCTATAATGGTACTTTGCGGTTTGTGGTAGATCAAAGATATCATCAGCACAGTTACTTTAACTTCTCTCGTTTTCTTTCAGGTCAGAAATCATCCCATGACTTCTCCCGCTATAGGGTTTAACGACAGACCGTGTCAGACTTTTACTGATTAAAACCCACTATTCTATTTAATTTCCTCATTGTCTTCTAGGGCCACACTTAGTCTTTCAAACGTTTTTAAAGTCCTTGCAGGCATCGGTACTATTGGAAACTTGTAGTTAAGCTTACATCTCTTTGAGGCGTCCGAAGAATACTACGCACCGTGTCGATCGTTCCTACTCTTTACCGGATGGACTGACGACGAGCTACCTATTGTTCATCACTCGCAAACCAATGCCTGCGGTGGCTAGAAATTACCTTACTACTCCCGACGTCTGGGGTGTCGTATCCTTAGAGAAGTTACCTAAGCAACTTTTACTAAGATGTAGTTCTAAAGAAAAAATTAACGCTTTTGATTATTCGATTGATTCGTGAATTTTTACGGTTATGCCATGACTTTAAAAAAAAACTCATGACAAGTGAATATCTCAGAAGCATAATAATAGCATAATCAGCCTTTTAATGTTTCCACTGCTGGGACTCGGCCTCCTCTCTCTAGGAGAGGGAATGGGCCGTAATCCACCACGTAGGCCCAGTGCGGATTGGTGAATGTCACATGTCTTCGAATTTTTAGTTCTAGTACATGCCGGTTTCCTAAAGATGTTTTCCTTCACCGTTTTGAGAGCAGTAGTGATGAAATAAATTACACAAAGTAATGCGCCTGGCCGGGTTTGAACCCGCGACCTACAACTCGTAAGTTGGAGCCGTTACCACTCAGCCATCACTGCTCTCACTATCTGAGAAGCTTACAATGAAATATTGTGTTTTAAATATTTTTTAATAAAACTTCATAAATAATGAGCATCACGCACTGCTCATTATTTTTTATCTTAAACAATTCAACGACCACGTCACGGCAACTAGAAAAAAGAATTTAATAGGAACCAGCCCACGCGTTTCCACGACCACGGCATTTTCAATAATACCTCATTCGTCAATCTATCAATCAGTTGTCAATCTAGAAAATTGATACTTAAAGAAAATCGTGAACAAGTAATTAGTTTTTTTTATGGAGTCAAAGTTATTTGCGGAATTCTCGGAAGACAATGAGGGTCAAACCCTCATGGCATATATTCTATTTTATAGGTGGAGAGCGATCCCTCTCCCTCTCCATCTATAGAATATGAATGGATTGTTTAAGCAGTGATATGAAAGAAAAGGGTTTTAGTGACAGCGTCACGCTAAGGGAGTTAGTGCTCCCTTTTGCTTGATGGTGACAGGACTGAATGAAAAAAAAAAAACGTATTGCGCAGACCCACGACAAAAAAACAGGACCAGGGTAGGTAGATGATAAATGATACAAAAACAGATTTTGACCTGTGTTTGGTAAAATGAGAGAATCTGCCGTCTCAATTAATCTGCCTAGCCTGTTCCCAAATTAATAGGGGTCGACTTTCAGTCAAACCAGGTGCCTGAAGATATGTCCTCATCATCATCATCATCATCATTTCAGCCGAAAGACGTCCACTTTGTTGGTTATATGCTTCCTTCAAGTGCCATAACGACCGATCCTGTGCGTCTCGCATCCGGATTTCACTTCCTCACCAGGTCATTGGTCCACCTTGTGGGAGGCCTTCCAACGCTATGTCTGCCGGTACATCGTCGCCACTTCAGAACCTTAAGTGGCACTTTCATAAAATCGCGTAGACTTGATGTGAAAAACCAGCTAGTTATTGGCGCGAATAACAAAAACCCATCAGATTAAAACCCACGAGATTTGTCAGCAGATTGAAACCAGCTTGTCTAGTTTAGTTACTATATATGAGTATTAACTAAAACCCATAATATTGAGTGACTCAATTCTCTGTGTCGCACAAACTAGCTTAATAATCACGTATGCGGACCTCCAATCAGCGATTATTTCATTTTCTGTTTCACGCAGTTTGTTAGGTTTTTTGAAACACTAGTTAATTGTGTATCACTGTGTTTCTAGATTGGGATTTAATTTACAGTTTGTTTTAATTAAGCTTTTATTCTAGGTTAAGTGCTGAAAGAGAATAGGTTTTATTCAACAGAGTTACTGACGCCCTAGAATGCAAAGGGAAAATTGATGGGGCTAGTTAAGGCCAGAGCTGCAGATTGTTCTTAAAAATTAGCACGTCCCCCGAAATAAAGGGCTACTGAAGGAACAAGAAGGGGCCAGAGTAGTGATGGCCGAGTGGTAATGGCTCCAACTTATGAGTTGTAGGTCGCGGGTTCAAACCTAGCCAGGCGCATTACTTTGTGTAATTTATTTCATCACCACTGCTCTCAAAACGGTGAAGGAAAACATCGTGAGGAAACCGGCATGTCCTAGAACCAAAAATTCAAATACATATAACATCTACCAACCCGCACAGGGCCCGCGTGGTGGATTACAGCCCATTCCCTCTACTAGAGACTGCAGACTGCTACTTGGGAACATGCCGCCCGTGTTTATGAGTTGTTAGTTGTTCATGGGCGCCCTCCGTTAAAGTGACATCTGACTGCTAATTTATTAATATCCTGAAAGGCAAGTTTTCTTATTGTTATTCTTATATTCATTATTGTACATTATTTGACAATTAATGAAAAGTTGGACAGCTGATGTACAAAGGCGAGCTTAACCCACAATTGGGTTTTCTTACAGCAAACCTTAATATATTTGTAAGAAATTTTATATAACAGGATAACTCAAACAATAGTTAGTTTTAATTAATGAATTTGCATGTTGACGATTACACAGTTTATGGTGTACTAGCTTCTGCCAGCGGCTTCGCTCGCGTGACATTTGTTTCTCCATACAAACTTTAGACCCCCGTTTCATCCCGTTAGGGGCTGAATTTAAAAAAATGATTTATTAGTGCTCGCCTACCTCATAAAAAGAACCCTTGTGCAAAATTTCAGACTCCTAGTCCCAGTAGTTTTGGCTGTGCGTTGATATGTCAGTCAGTCAGTTTCTCCTTTTATATATATAGATTGATGATAGAATCTTCATTATTGATTCTACATTGAACTGTAACATAATTCTGATACTTACAGATAATGTATTGGGTATGATGATGATAATGATCATGCTACAGCGACTGCATCTCTTGTCCCCTCATAGTGGTTTCGAGTTCAGATTTGTTGTTTATCATGTGACTTGCATATGCAACTTACATAGCTGGTGGTCTAGCTTTAAGGTCGTCGCATTTTTTGTCAAAGTACAACCTCCTTTTATATTCAAAGGCCTTCAAGTATAATGGCGTTCTTGTAAAGCTATAGTGTCTGACTAAAGGTACAAGTTGGTAGCCGACTGCACGCAGCAGCAGCAGACTACATGTCGTCGCTTCATGTCGTCACGACATGTCGTTGCGTCATGTCGCTGCAGTCATGATTTCGAAACGGACTGCAGACGGCAACAGCAGATGGCATCCAGTTGGTTTCGAGTGCTCCGTGAAACAAGATGTCTGACGCGTTCGATCGACGTGTCGTTGCTCCGGCGTCAGCGGCACTACTGATCTGCGGTCGGACGATACTGCCGTCTGCCGCTCATAGGCCTCTCCGAGGGAATTTCATAGAAATACGTAGAAACCAGTAGTGTCGCTGCGACACCTCGTCTGCAGCTGCTGCGTGCAGTCGGCTACCAACTTGTACCTTTATGTATCTCATCACAACACACACACACACACACACACAACAAACACATACACAAACACACACATCACACACTACACACACACACACACTAACACACACTATTATAGTGATGGGATCCTATAGGTATTGCTATATACAAAATTATAGTTACAATCTCAACGAAATTACATTCCTAATACATTACATTAAATATTAAAAAAGTCATCTACTTAATTGACAATGTAAAACACGCAATGTATACTGTCAAATTACGAGTAACTAAAATTAAAGAGATTGCGATCCACTGTCTAAATTTGAGTGTTAATAACCCCGCTGAAATTAATTTCGTATTACAAATTTTAATTGCAGGTACTAAGTACACAACCGTATCACTCCAAAAACTCGCTTCTAATTACAAAAATTTAACCAAAGACACGTCACAACTTTCTAGCACCATAAACAAAGAGACTAATCATAAACAAACAAAAGCTTTCCCCGTGGCATTATACAATTGTCACGATAATGACGTCATACGATGATGGCTCCGTCATTGTTCCCATGGCTCGTAATGGGCCATGTAAACATTCACCCATAATGTTGGCCACGGGGATGTGAAGTATGGAAGAGTACGACAAGGATGCTGTGAGAGATGGATAAGAATGTTTCAATAAAGATAGATTTTTTATCTAGGTTTTTGTAATAATATTAAGTTATTTAACTTATTTTGTAGATGTTTTAGCTCAAAATCATATAAATAATTTAAAATTAATCTTTATCTTTTGTTCTTTGCCATTAGGCATTTTTTTTTAGGTGGGAGTCATCCAATGAATTCTCCCGCTCTGAGAAGTCGTGTCAGAATTTTACTGACTAAAACCCACTATTATGTTCCTTCTTTGCCTAGCTTTCCAGGACCCCAGGTTTTGGCCCTGCTTGGCCCCTATGGTTTTGCTGACAACCTTGAGGCACGCGTGGAACACTACGCGCCTTTAACGACGACGGCTTGGTCTGGATGGTTATCGGACGGCCCTACTGCCTCAACTGTTTTGTTTGTAATCCAAAAAAAAGTTTAATTTTTTGAAAATCCAAATTTATATTAGTGTGCTTATTGATGATACAGTTAAGTAGGTCTTCTAGTTAAGTTATGGTATCTCAAGGTTAAAAACTACCCATTAAGGCATAGGCTATTTCATAATATAAGGATACTAAATCGACATTACATAGGTACAAAACAAAAATGTCTGTGCAAAAGTTAGTTTAATGATGCAATTTTGTCATTATCTTTTCTAATTTGAGGTCAAATCTGGATTTAGGCATATTAGGTATACTTTTATGTTATTGAGAAACTATCTCCTTATATTAATTGCAGTTTACCTACCTACCGATCACAATTTTAATGAATAATATAGAAATAAATCAGCTGGAACGTGGCGTAATTATTTAGTGAAAAACAGCCACTTTTAATCCTAAAACACTCACAAAGAATCATAAACAAAAAGCTAAATACCAAAAAGCATGCCCAACCCAACTAAATAACTTCATATCCTGCGGCCACAATTCTTTGGCTCCAGTCCGCGCCGGGGCACGCATGCTAACTGATGGCATCTACTTTTTTACGTTTTTTTATCTAAATTAAAAATCAGCGCCTTCCCCGCCCCTCCCCCTGTAAGGTCTAAGGTTACGCCATAAACATATACAGCTTTGTTTGGCCTATCACAGGTAAAATGATCGAATGTACGGCTATTATCGTAAATTGAGACGACTAGGTGGTCCGATTTCTGATAGTAGGCTATTATTGGGATATTGCCGTTTCTTTTTGGGGGGCTGTTTTGGTGATAAGTAACTGGAACTGCTTAACAGATTCTTAGGTAGGTAGGAACTGTGAACCCGATTCTTTGATAGTGGATTCAAAACTTGGCAAATGTTGACTTGTCAGTATGATCTTTTTTAAGTGTATTTGTAGATACTTAGACACGTGTCGCCACAACGACCAGTCCTGTTTATCTCGCATCCATCGGATTCCTGTGGCCCTCACCAGCTCATCGGTCCACCTTGTGGAAGGCCTTCCGACGCTGCATCTTCCAGTACGCGATCACCACTTTAGAACCATCAAGAATCTATAAGATTCCCTCGACCCGCAGCAGGTCGTTGGTGTACCACCTACCTTGTGTGAGGCTTTCCGGCGCTTTGCCTTCCGGTACGTGATTGTAACTCCAGAACCTTTCAGCTCCATCGACATGTTTTCTGCAAGTAATATGCCTAGTCGACTGCCACTTAAGATTTTTGATTCTTCAATCCAAAGTCAATAGGATGTATATAATATTAGCTCTGTCCAAGCAAGTAGTCATCGACTAGTCAATCGACACGAAAAGAAGATGGTCAGATGAGTGTATCGTCCAAGCTCTTGTCTGCGTTATTTATTTATTTAAACTTCATGTACAGTAGTGGTATATAGGCGGACTTGATGCAACAAGGTATTCTCTACCAGTCAACCTTTGGGTTCATCGGTTAGGTTGGTTTGGTTTGGGTTTGGATTTGGTTAACGTTCATTAGTTCCTCTAAAAAAAAAATTGTAGATACTGACATTCAATTTAAAAAAAAAAACCTTTACTTTTGAAATGAATAACAGGCAAACATGGTCATGATCTGTATCTGTTCATACTGAGGAATTTCTCATAAAATAATCATCGTCAGAACAGTGGTGGCTGAGTGGTAACGGCCCCGATTAACGAGTTGTAGGTCGCGGGTTCAAACCCAGTCAGACGCATTACTTTGTCTAATTTATTTCATCACCATTGCACTCAAAACGGTGATGAAAAACATCGTGAGGAAACCAGCATGTCTTAGAACCAAAAATTCGAAGACATGTGACATTCATCAATCCGCACTAGGCCCGCGTGGTGGATTACGGCCCATTCCCTCTCCTTGAGAGAGGAGGCCTGAGTCCCAGCAGTGGGAACATTAAAAGGCTGATTATGCTAATGCTATATGCTTAATCATCGTCATCATGTCGACTGGAGTTTCATCACGGTGGCCAGTCTCAATGCATTGTGCACAAACACACAGATGCATTATATTTTCCTTTACTCTAACTCGATAAACGGCAATTCGACATGACCGAAGAGAATAAAAAGGGAAGTTAAACCTGCAACTTCCACATTCCAGGCTGTTACTGAATAATTCATAATGGAAAAATTCAATTGCACTCTTTGCCTGACCCAGGAATCAAATCCAGGACCCCACGCTGCACAGTCACTCTTGTCACCCTGAAGCCAACGAGACAGTTAAAACAAAAGCAGTGAACCATAAACAATAATAAACTTGCAACAAATGTCAACTGATTATTTAAAAATTAACCGTTGTGGTTGACATACGAAAATATCTTTAACAATACTTCAGCTAATAGTTCTAAACTTCATATTACATTACTTAAACCAGCTATAAAGATAACTCCAGTGAACACGATAGTAATAAAAAGCTAACGAAGTGACTCACTGTACGTAACACCTTACGATGCGTATGCGCATGAGACGTGACTCATGCGCAAGCTACAGCGTTATACAGCGGATGATTTACATCGACTGGTTAGTTAGGTTAAGTCGTAACTTGAAAATCAATTTGCCTAGTCTTTAACTAAGATTTTTTTTGAGCTGGGAAATCATCTTATAACTTCTCCCATTCTAGGGTGGAACGAAAGGATGTGTCAGACTTTTACTAACTAAAACCACACCTTTGTTCCTTCAATAGCCCTTCGCGTTCCAGGACTATGAGTTTATCCTCTTCAGAACCAATTCCACGGCCCGGCAGGCATCGACCCTGCTGGGCCCCTACGGTTTGCTGAAGCGCGGAGCACTACGTTTTTTTTTTCAGGTTGGAAAATCATCTAATGACATCCCCCGCACTTGGGCAAAGCGGGAGATAGTATCAGACTTTTACGTTGCAATTTTTCCAGGGCCCCGGGGATCTCTTTTGCATCACCCATGGTCCTAGTAGGTTTCGACCCTGCTGGGCCCTTACGATTGCTGACATCTGCTTGAGGCGCGCGAGGAACACTACGCGCCGTCAACGACTTGGGCTCGGTCCGGACGGTTACCGGACGATCTGACGGCGTGACTCGCGCGACTGTCATTTTTTTTAAGGGCTCCGTACCTAAAAAAAAAGAATGACAGTAAAAATTATGACTCATCCCTGAAACTCGAGCAGCAATGTAAACAAAACACAGAAACCACAACGTTAGCAATAACCAGAGCGCGTTGTATCGACTGTGTACTGGGTGAAAGTCTGAACTACGTCTACTGCTGTGAGTCACCGACCGACATTCGATAATAAATGTGTGATGAACGACCATACTAACCAACAGCCAATGGTAGGACAGGATGATGAAATTACCGATGATAATAATAATAATGTAGCTATAATGTAGCGATAGTCGTGTCGAACAATGGCTTAATAGCCAAGAGCCTCAACCAACACCTTAGGAGGCTCGCGTTAGGCGGCTGGATCAAGGCTTGATTGTTAGGAGGTTCCTTTCTCTGGAGCCCTGACTGCCGGTAGCTTGGACCCTGTTCCCGATACCGCTGGGATTTTTTATATTTTTAAATGTTCTTGTTTTGGTAATTAGGTTTAAAAGTGTTTAAAAATGTAATTTATGTTTATTTACAAATAACAAATAATAAAATTTATTCAAATTATACAGTAATTCAGTGAATATAGTTTTTCTTAAATCTATACAAGTTCTCCACGTGTTCTATGCCTGAACTAGGTCATCCTGTGTTTCAGGCGAGGAAAGGTAAAACATTCTGAATAAATAATCACAGTAATTTATATAACAAAACGGTAAAATAGTCATCTAATAGGTAAGCAAAAAAAGTGTGTACATTATAAAAAAAATCTAACTTGCTAATAAAATCTTACTATACAAACTTAGCTAACTAATCAAAATAAATAGTGCAGGCAATCTTTATTTTAATACAACTAGTAACTTCTCTGTATCTTCATAGGACAATTTTTGTAGAGCTTGACAGTTTTCTTACAATTTACGTAATTTAAGGAATAAATGCTTGCTTTCGCATTCAGTCTATTATAAAGCAGGCAGCGATCCCTCGCGCTGGGCCTTGGTACAGGTCATGGTCCGGAGCGAGGAGGAGTGGCAGGCGGTTGTCTTCTTCTGCAAAGCAGTAATGCTAGCAAAGGAGGCAGCCGCACGCGCGAGAGAATGGCCCTCACGCCCCAGCCGCCGGGATCCCGATCCTGATTTCCAGAACCGTAGGCGCTGGCTTGCGGACGGCGAGCAATGGGTAAGCTCGCCGTCTGACTGTCTGGTAACCGTCCGGACCGAGCCCAAGTTGTCGACGGAGCGCCTCAAGGAGATAAAAGTTTGATACTATCTCTCGCTCCGCCCAAGAGCGAGGGATGTCATTGGATGATTTGCTCACCAAAAAAAAGTCTATTGTAAAGTAGAGGTCCCGGAAAAATATTAAATTTGCCCGTAACAGCATATTTTGTGCACACAATTGTCAATAGGATTATGAGGTGATGGTTTTTTTTTGGGCGTAAAAATCATCTTAAGACTTTTCCTGCTTTAGGATAGAGCAAGAGGGCGTGTTAAACTTCTACTGACTTGTTCCATCAGTTGCCCTTTACGTTCTAGGATCATAGGTTTCCTTTTCAGAAATTCCTCGTAGCTTTGTTGGGCTTTGCCCTGCTAGGCCCCTACAGTTTTGCTGAAAATTCTTTGAGGCCCGCGTAGAACACTACGCGCCGTCAAGTACTGGGGCTTGATCCTTATTGGACGGCCAATTGCGAGCTACCGATTTGCTTCACGTCCGTAAGTTCATGCCTATACAGTGGCCCCAGATAGTTTTACGACTCCGAACACCCGGGGCGTCTCCTGTCGTAGCGGTTGGAGTGTGAGAATGTACATTCCCCCACGTGTGCAGCCATCTTCTTTGCTAGCATTACTGCTTTGCAGAAGAAGGTAACTGCATTCCATTCCTTCTCGCTCCAGACCATGGCTTGGATCAGGAACCGGCGCGAGAGATCACCGCTGCTGATCGCCTCCACGAATGAGGTGATGGTGAGACCTAATGCTACCTTTCTTTTTTTTTGGATAAAACCAGGAGTATAAGAAAAAATACCATTCAAACAGGTTTAAACGTTTGAAAATGTCATAAAAATAAATTGGTTCGAACTTAAAGCATTAATTTCAATTAAACCATTAGTTGTCAAGGACCGTCAGTCACAAAAAAAGATAAAACTAATTTTTACCAAAGCCTAAAAAAATACGTGCAAAAAATTCCAAGGACATACCTACTTTTAAATCAATTAATTATAAAATTATAGTAACATTGTTGATGTTGAAATTGCGCATTATATTGTCAGAACGATGTAGAAATATATGCACGTTTAAAGCTTCTAGAATAATTTTAAAAAAATAAACAAATTTCTGGGTTAGTCTTTTCATCGAGATTTAAACCCTTTAGGACGTATAGGATGTAATCCAGTAATTTTAAAACAGTTTGAGTACTTTTTGCGGCCTGCCCAAATAGCTTTTCTTTGTTTTTGTTCGTCAAGTCTTTGAGCTCCTTAGTACTTCTGAGTTGAGCTACACAAATACTGACAAATGTTTGCACAGACTGGACAAAAACATTCAAATCTATGTGGTTATTTCCTCAAAAGACCATGTCACACACTAATCTGCATTCATATGATTTCACGATTACATGTTTCTTGTATGAACTTTTTAAGACCCTTGAGTTTGTTTCGGCGTTTCTTGTCAGGGTAGTCAGCTAGGAAACACCGGCCTCATGTAGTTTAAATTGACGTGTAACCGTGTTTTTTAAAACATAATTTTCAAAATAAATATCATTTATCATTTAGTGAAGAAAAGTATTTAATAAAAAAACAGAAATAAACTAAAAATTACTAACGCAAAATAGCATTGATCAAAGTTCTTTCCTTAATTCAAGACCCATAAGTTACCGCGGTGTAATTCCTAAATTATGCAAAATAACAGGTACCTAACCCTTTGTAATAACTTCCAAACATATGCGTCGAAAACCATGTAGGCAATTTGCACCCTAACAGTATCGAAGCCAGCATTTTACACCCCGAAAAGCGTGGAGTGATCCCTCATACCTGTGAGCGAAAACTTGTCGGCCTCCAATATGTATTACTGTATGCGAATATTGTTTTAAAAGGAGGGCTGTAATTTATCCCCAAATATACCTATGGAGCCTCTTTACCTCTGGCGTTGTCGTTTAATAAAACGGTTCTCTTTCAACTGGGTTTATTTTGAATTTACTTGGAAATATATATGTTCAATTATACTTTACAATCAAAGCATTTTATTCCTTTTTCAAAATAAGATATCAATTTCTTTCAACGAGTTTTGTTTCTTCTGTAATATAACGTGGCTAACTAGCTTTTGCTCGTGACTTTGTTTACGTGAATGTCGGACGCGAAATCGAAGCCAGATAAAAAGTAGCCTATGTCTTTCCTTGGGGTGAACCCTAAGGAAAGACATAGGTAGCCTATGTTGTAGTGTTTTTAGCTGATATTGTACCAAATTTCATTAAAATTGATTTAGTAGTTTGTTTATAAAAGTGTAACAGACAGAGTTACTTTCACATTTATAATATCATGTGGTCGTTCACAATGGGCTTTATCAGACGTACTGGAAGACGCAGCGTTGGAAGGCCTCCCACAAGGTGGACCGATGACCTGGTGAGGGTACCAGGAATGTGATGAATTCGAGCCGCACAGGATCGTTAATTGGGGCGACATTTGGGGGTGGCCAACAGTGGAGGTCTTTCGGCTGAAATGATGATGATGATCATGAATTTGTTATTTGTTTCTATGAGTTCCTGCAGAACAAATAGGCCGTCGAGGCCAGTCTAGAATAAGTTGGCGAGATGATCTAGACTAGATCTGATCTGGACTGGCTCGACACGGCGCGGTAGAAGAATGTCTGAAAGAATTTGGGGAGCCCTTTGCCCAGCAGTGTGACAGTAACGGCTAGGAAAAAAATATTCTCTTTTTATTTGGGTTTCAACGCAAAGAATTGTGGGTTAAGCTCGCCTATGTAGGTATATCAGATGTCCTATTTTTTATTATTGTAAAGAATATAATAGTAAGAATTCATATCAAAAGGCACGAAACATAATTTTCTAGCACTATTAAATTATTCAATTATAATATCTATATTAATAATTACATTCTTCATGGTTACCAGAGTATTAAATTTATAACCCGTATACAGGTTTCTGATGTCTTTTGCAAGATCATAAAAAAACACCTAATCCGATGCAGGAACCTTCTGAACTTACCATATCCGGTAAGGACATGTGTCATGTGGAAAGTGAGGACGCCGTGACGCCTGTCCAACCACTAACTCCTTACAAACAACAACTTAAAATAAATAAAACTTAATAATTTAAAATGACAATCAAACACCGTTACACCAATATAATTTAAAGAAGGGACTTACCACCGTGATTATGGCGGGCCCAATGATAAGCAATGATGTAATCTATCTTCTCTAGACTTAAATATAGTTGGCTGGCTCTGACAGAGAATCCTACAAAGCTGTTCTTAACTTATTTATGTAAATCAATCAATTTACATTCACCCGACATTAACTTTATCAAGAACCTTTAAAAACCGTATCGTTTTTCCAACTTAAAACAAGAGTATTTCACGCCCTAAACCGCTACATATGAAATAAGTACGTTCTCGTACACACCGGGGGATCTTTATCAACTGCGAAGCGATCTCAATTAGCCTGGAGCGGGAACTTGTCGCTACTAATGCGTCTGTATCTGTTAGGGAGCTTCACGTGAGACGGATAGTCGCTGCGACGGGTAGGGTTTCGATTATAGAGGGTGAAAACTTACTACGTCAATTAAAGCCTAAGATTTGTAAGCGTTATTTTTTTTTTTTTTTTAATCGGTATAAACCAGTGCTTGACTGCGATCCCACCTGATGGTAAGCAGTGATGCAATCATTGATGGTGAGGCGCACTAGCTTATTAAGAGCCTATTCACTCTAGCCTTATTAGCCTTTTCCTCTTTAACCCTATTTAGACTACGCCTATGGGCTTATGAGGCACTATGCCTAGATAGTGCTCGATTCGGAAAAGTCAGAACGAAGCAGATGAATACAATTTATGAGTCTTTTCCCGGTTTTTCTTAATGTTTTAATCGAATTAGTAATAATGCTGTCAGATTTTACGTCTTAATGACTGTCAGTTTTCAACAAATGCTTCTAGAGCATTTTTACAAGCTTTTACTTAATTTGAAATATACTCATATGTATGTAATTATGTTTATTCGGGAGGAACTTTTGAAGCAGTGCTGTCAAATTGTATGTCACGATGACTCTGTTTTAAATAAATGCTTAAAGAGTAGTTCTCCTGACTTTTTTTGAAATTTTATTTGGTTCAAGTTCAGAATCGCTACATTCACAGTGATTGTCTGTAAACCCCATTACTCGTTCGTACGGAGGAGTAATGTGTCGATTTATATGATTTATACCCCCTTCTGTAAACACATATGTTTGATCGTTGCCAGTTGATTAAATTATGCAAAAAACATCGTGTAGCCGACTACTCGTGAACGCGGTTTCTTCAGATGTCTACGTGTGAGTGTCTCTGTACTCAGTTTTGTGTATGTGTGTGTGTCTAGTTGTAGAAATTGACGTAGAAGTGTTTGGAGATGTAAGCGACAGATAAAATATAAGTGCATTGATCAGTCTTTTTTCTAAATAAACAGGGCTAACCACAGTACGGTTCCCTAGTGGATACGCTTGTGTGTTTATAATTTCTAAACTTTAATTTAGACTAATACTTAAAGGCTGATTTCTTGAACATGATAAAATTAATCCACACCAAAGAGAGAGAAGAAAGACACTATTGACCCCAGATTAAAAAAAAAAACTTATCAGTCAAGCAAAATCTAGAGCACAGTGTTACTAATAGACGCGCCTAATGGTAAGTCATCGTAAGACCATTTATCACCCGTCCACAGCTAGGATAAGCATACGCCCCCTCACTCAACTTACAAATTCCCATTCGCTGACTATTCGCACTGTCGACACTATATGCGCTCACTTAATCATAGTTCAGTTGGCAACGCAAAAACAATACAATTGCGTAAATAGGGCACTGCCGAACATAAAAGGTGATCGAATCTAAATGCCCGATGACTCACTAGTGTTGTGACTTTTGATTATTCGACTACTTAGGAATCCGAATAATCGACTACTCGGAAATCGATCAAAATAAAAATAAAAAGTAAAGCTGAGTAAACTGACTCATTTATTCGAAACCAATTATTTTAGAGGGAATAAAAAGATTTAATATAATAAGGTGGCTGACCGCAACTGACTAAGGTTAGTTTCAGTTGCTTTTTTATGCGATAAACGGATGCTTTGAATTTTTAAATAGTGTTTTTTATAGAAGGTGCAACATGTTTACTTTTCTTAAAGAAATAGCTGAGTCTCGTTAGATTGTTAAATTTAAATGGTATTTTTTTTTTTTTTTTTTTTAATTTAATGGTTATTATGCAATAAATTGTACTGAGTTTGAGCCCGTGATACTTTATCTTTGCTTTCCACCCTTGTTCCCATAGATTTAAGTTTATGTAAAAGTTATCTTTTACATAAACTTAAATCTTTGGTGGATAATAAAGTTTATTGTACGTATTCGCGTGACCCAAAGGCTAGCTTTTACCTTGGACAAAGAATAAGCATTTCCATACAACATGGCAACGTCACTAGTCTTTTGGGCACACTACCAGTCGACAGCGATGCGGAGAGTTTTTCGACGCCATACTTTAGAATGATTTTAGTTAGCTCATATGAGTTTTTTTTTTTTTTTTTTGATTTAGTCATGTATAATGATGATGATTCTATCGTTTTATTTGTTGATGTTATTACGTTTGACCGCTATCACACCTGATAGTAAGCGATGATGCCCCATCATCGCTTACTATCAGGTGTGATACCGATGACCGACGTTGGAGCACGCTTGCTTAGATGTAATTTGTTTTACTCTTGACATGGGGGGAGGTTGTAGCTATCAGGAAACACAGACTTCGGTAAAGAATCCCACTCCTTAGCTGAGTACGCACAATGAATGTTGTTCTCAAAACGTTCTGTGGCGTTTAGGTAGGATGTGCATCATGTATCGTATGTTCTATTCTCGGAATTTCAGTTACGCGTCAAAATTATGAAAGGTTTGCAATTCAATCATAATTATTTTTTGCCTCTTGCTCAATTTGCGGTGAATAAAATAACTAGGCAGATAATATTTTAGTCTACTGATAAAATCAAGCAATTGCAGGTAATTGATCGAAATTAATGATTGGTTTATATTTCGCATAAATATCGTAAATTATTTATTAGTATTTATGCACTTCCACTAAGATTATGATATTTTTGATTATATATTAAGAAACATGTTTTGGGTCACTCAAGCAGTATTATAGTCCAACCCCAGTTCTGCAAATTTCTAACTGGTTAAAGCTATTTATAATTAATGATTTATGCCAGTATGGAGACAGACTCTTTCAAAGAAATCGTCCAAGAAAAGAAAAACTAATTTTTTGCATAACACGAGGCACACAAACA
Organism: Mythimna pallens; assembly: GCA_961205895.1. NCBI lineage: Eukaryota > Metazoa > Arthropoda > Insecta > Lepidoptera > Noctuidae > Mythimna > Mythimna pallens. Next base: position 22,294,515 of record OY540842.1, on the reverse strand, counting down.
CAGTTATTTAAAGGTATAAAGAAGCAAGAATAAAAAAGTGTACTTACGTCATAACTGCACTAAAATAGGTCCAGTTAAGTATAAATGCCGGACAAACAGTGCCTGACGCTGGTTGTCAACTAGAACTGTTAATTGTAGTTAGTCAACACGAACATAATTATAAACTTTTTAATTGTATACATTTACATAGGACTATCACACATAGTCAATACAAATTTGAGCCTGACTTCTAAACTAGGAAGATCCTGGACCTGGGGAAGTAGTGTCTTAGTATAAATAGTGCTCAAGCAAATTATGAGCATACAGCGTGATAGACTCGGATAGTCACAGACAAGACGTAGATTAGAAAGATAAGAAATAAATATATGTAATTCTAGATTCAAGATATGTGCTTAGCTTATGCTTAGCTTTCAAAGAAATAGCCAAACTACGTGAAACCCAAGGACTGGTTTTCGTCTCGGTCAGAAATTAAGCCATACAACGTGGTAATGCCGCCAGTATTTTGGGCACACTTCCTGTTGACAGCGAAGTGTAGGATTTTTTTGACGCCATGACAGTGTGAGTTATTGTTTAATTAGTTAAGTATTGAAATTTTTCTTGTTTTAGTATATAATAAAAAAATGTTAGTCAAAACAAATAAAATAGATTGAAAAAAAAAATATTGGACAACACAATTAGAACATCAAATATTCAAAATACCTGTTGCTGTCACAATTGAAAAAAAATACAAAAATATCGATTCTAATCATCGAATAGCAGCACCTCACGCACATCCCTACGCAACACCCAATAATCTCTTGATAACTGTACGTAATTAAGTTATATACAATAAGTTATCTTTGACGGCTAATCAAAGCCTCTTAAGATATGCTATCGTGTGCTCATGAGGTGCTATGTGGCGTTTTCTACTTATCTGCTCCAAGCTGGCTCGAAATTGCCCAGCTTATTGACATAATAAGCTCTGTCTATGGGTTTTGAATTCGCATAAGGGCTCTGGAAACGTTTATGGATTGTATTAAGTGTTCCCTGATACCGTTTTCATGTACAGATAAAAGATCTGCTGTGTGAACACGTGTTTTGGTTGATGTTGAGCTTTTTCCTTGTTTAGTGTGAAATGTTGTATGGTATGTATGGATCAGAATGTTGGGTTGTAAAAAAGATAGATATAAATATTGCATGTAACGGAAATGATAATGTTGAGATGGATGTATGATGAGACGAGAATGGACAAAGTAAGAAATTAGTATATAAGAGGAAGTTTGTAAGTGGCGCCAGTGACTAAAAACTTGAAAGGAAATCGTATGTATTGGTATGGTAATGTAAAGAGGAGAGATGAAACGCGTGTTACTAAAAGAGTTATCGGTATAGATGTGGACTGACGGAGAGGCAGAGAGAGGCCAAGGAAAAAATGGATAGATTAGGTGATATGAAAGCAAAGGGAGTTAGTAATAGCGTGACAGGTAAAAGGACAAAATTAAAGAAAAAAACGTGTTGCGCTGACCCCAAATAACACGGGACAAGGGCAAAAGGATGATGAGTGTAAAATGTTGTTAAATTTGAATAAAGATAGTATGTTTGAATATTCTGATATTACTTGGACAAAGCATATACATGGTTGATCTTCTTGTGGCTAGAAGATTAGTTAGTCTGGATACACGCCGGGTTGACTACACAGGCAAAGCTAGATTATTCAAAGATTATGTAGCGCAAACCTTAAGTCTGTTGTGATATCCTTGATAGACTGATTTTGCATATGAAATCCAAATAAACTGTGTAGAAAAACCTCCTGTACCTGAACGAGAAAGTTTTAATTTTAACTTTAGAGGTTGAATTGACTATGTTAAAGAATACAATAAACTTACAACAGAAAGGTTTGAAATCAACACACTCGTTTCTAATACGGTCACTAAATCAGTATTAAACAAAGTATCAGTAGTAACTATCATTCAAAGCCAAGTGGGACAAGATACAGCTCATCAGTTTTACAAAGAACACACTAAAGTACTCATAATTCTAAGACCCAAATTTCAAGGCGCCATGTCTCGAAATCGTCGAGATTTAATCGTCTAACATATCGAGTGACCAGAAACAAAAAGCAATATACATAAATTATAGTCGGAATCGTATTAGAAACACGTTTTGCGTAGCGCAGTAGTGATCGAGTTGAGGTACATTTAGAGTTGACGATGCGGTGACGAGACGATTCTCTGCTCCAGTCATCCGAATTGCTACAGCGTAAATTTTTTTTTTGTACCAAAATGGTCATTACAGAGACAGATATCCCACTGATATCTTAAGCTCAAGATTACGTGGCATGCGCATCAGCATCATGTTAAATAAATTTTTAAATTATGTTATACGCAACATAAATTAATGTCACGTGATCAGCCTCAAACACTTTAAGTGCTAACCTCTTGAGTCTTAATAGACGATGTACATAATTTATGCACTTTTCATAAATCTATTCAATACTTCCTCATTTTCCCTTGGTTTCCTCATTGACATTTGCCATCAGAGAAAGACAGAAATGGACCTCTAATTACGTACCTACTACTTACTATCTCTTAGAAATTGTACTTCTACTAACTAACACAGTTAATAATAACATTGGATTTCACAAACCAAGTTTTTCACCCAACGTCACGATTTGATCACGAACCAAAATCTGAGCCACATTTTTTTCAACATATCGTGTACTATAAAGAGCTCCAAAACTGGTTTTTATTAGCACACGGCAGTGCCCGAGAGAGCGCGATGGTTTATTGGATAAGCGTCGTGACCAAGGTTTTGGGTTCTATTCCTGGTTTACAAACATTTGTATATACCTGTTTGGTAGGATTTGTGGGCGTTTTCGACATTTTCTTGAGCTCTGACGTAAGATTTCTGGTTTCAAGGTTTGGTAGACAAGATTCAGCACTGCAAGCAATGCATACAAAATTTACTCTAAATATACAATATGATATTTCTTCTACATGTTCTTGGTGTCATTAGCAGAGCCTTCTACAGCATCCATGAACTTCTCTGCTACGATACGTAACTATTGATGCAACTAGCATCTATAATAAATATTAGTAAGTGTGTCAATATGCTCTACGATCGATTAATATTTGTTTACTGTGGAAGAGGTCATGGTCAAAAATGAAACATGAGTCATGAAGGTGATGCTAGTATCTAGAGAAAATATGCGATATTGGCAACTAATACAACCATTTTGTGTAATAAATTTCCTGAATAGACGGACGAGATTCATCTGTGGTTCGAATATCATGTTAAGCCCGTAGTTACTTCAATATCTTTGACAGTCGTTACGGATATTCAGAAGATAGAAAAGAATCTGGCATCAGATTTGCTCATTGAGATCCTATCACTCAGTTACTGGGTTGTAAAGGTCAGATAGTCACTCACTCCATGAATTATAAAAATATTAGTACTCCGCTACATCTAGATTGACTACCAGAATACCTTAATTTATTTGGAAAAAGTGTATAGACAGATTGTTTGAGAGCTGAGCTAGTGTGATTTCAGAGAAAGATGCAAATAAGGAGTTCAAAAATGTTTACTTTGCCAACACTTCTTTATTTAAATTGAAACAATTCGACTCTAAAAAGTGGTGGTATTTCCTCCCCATTTGAACTCTTTTACATGGCCAAATGATTTCCATTTATCAAACTGTTTCAGACGAAGATTATAATATCTACTTATTGAAAAATTTCACAATGAATATCTCTATTTGTATTTATCTTGAGATCGAATCTTTTCAATTAATGATAATAATTACAGCTTGAGAAGGTTCTATCATTATGTGACTATAGAAAACGAGTATTTCTCAAAGGCATCATTTAAATGAAGTTATAAATCTACATAAATATATAGGGCTATTAAATTGTGTTTATGATTTATGCAAAATTTTGCCAGTACCTTGGTTTGTATAGCTGTTTTAATTAATATAAATATTAATAGATAAAATTTACATTAAGCCAGAGAACTGGTATTCTTGCTGTAATATAAAGCAATGTAAATAATATCAGGTTGAGAAGAAACTAATCTAAAATATCAGTATATTTATTGAAAAGTGAAATATTACTACTTTTCCCTGGAGATGGAGCATCATTGAGCCGTAAAAACTAAAGAGAAAGTTTAGGGAAAGCAAAAATTTGTAGATGAGTTCAAAATATAAACCTACCAAGAGCTTAGAAAGTCTCTATAATGACTAATTAATTTTCAAAATGAAGAAATAACAATTGCAATGAAAAAAGGAACCAAGAACAGGCAGCTCATAGATTTATCTCTAATCATAATCATAACATAACGTCACGCAAAATAAACACTTACATTATAATAGTACATACTTACAAGCTCTTAGCTACATATAATTTACATACAAAATGAAACTCAAAAGTAAATAAACCTCAGCATATACAGACATACATATACGCTATTGACTGCGTAGTTCGGTAGTAGGACAACTCTTGTACGACCTGTTACAAGCTTACCTCTACTATTTGCGATCCCTATCAACTCTAGCTTCAGTGAAATAAAGGTGATTTAAGCTCGTATGGGTAGCTTTTAATTTTGCTTTCGTCTCGTCGTCGTAAAGGGCATGAGGACTATGGTAACTGTTCTTCAGACTTATTTAGACGTCGGGTTTTGAAATTGAGTTGAAATTTTTCGACTTTAAAGTGGAGAAAGATTGATGGTTGCAAAGGTTCGGTGATAAATGGATATTCAATTGTGTTTTAATATGTGAAAATGGGTTTTTGTTGGCGAAATATTGGTTGTGCATAAGTTTGTGTGTATTTCCTTATAGGTTCAAAAAGGCTTTACTGATTTTTAATGCCACTGACCTTTCAAAGCCGTTGCTTGTCTGTATTCCGATTTTTGGGTTCGGCATGTCTGTATTAGCCAAAAGCTCGACTAAGTTAACGATTAATTGATTTGTATTAATGGATACACTGAATAAATGATAGTGATTTAAGTCGAGTGTGAATAGGTTACTTTTAGGCAAGCGTGCTTCACCGTCGACCACACCGTCCTTTAACATGTTAGGTAAGATAGTGACCAGACTTGAGCTTTTATCCATAATTAAAAAATATGTATAATATCACCAAACGATGTCTCTGTTATTTTTTTTATTTTTATTCTTACAGAAGCATTTCAACTTGAATTATCATCATCATTATCAGCTCAGCCGAAAGACGTCCTCAGTTGGACAAAGGCCTCCCAATAGTCGCCATAACAAATGGTCTTGTGCATCTTGCACCCATCGGATTACTGCAACCCTCACCAGATCATCTGTTCACCTTGTAAGAGGCCTTCCAACGCTGCGTCTTCAGGTACGTAAAAAAAATCTGTCCAAATATTTTCACTTACAACTTTAGCACTTTTAAAATAGTTTAACAAGTCACCACACACTGGTCGAAGCTCTAAACACAATTCAAACATCCACATCGATTTGTTGTCAAGCTACCAATTTCCTGAGCACATCGACTATGAAAGATTGCTTCCTGTTTCAACACCAAGTCTGCTGCCCCCTCTGCGAACATAGCGCAATATCTCAAGTTACTTGGACAAGCTATGTCTGAAGCAGGAGATGTATAGGGTAATAATGGTAATCGGAAGGATGAGATGTATCAATTAGTAAAATTTAGAATTAAAAGGGAGAAAAAAAAGAAAAACTGACGAAATGAGATACAGTACGTAGTGTAAAACTTCTAATATGTGTAATTAACATTAAGTCACGTATTTGTAGTGTCTTTTTTTAATATATTAACTGGTTCTTGACTGTGGTATAACCTGATAGTAAGCAGTGATGCAATCTTTGATGGTGAAGCGTACTAGTTTGTTAAGACCCTAGCCTTAAATACACCTAAATATTGTTAGGATAATAGGATGAAGTCTAGTAAATATAAAGGATTTGTAAATAAATAAGAGAAAATATGTTACTGTCATAAGTGTTTATACGCAAGTAACTAGGCAATACAAATATTTTAAAATATAGAACATTTTAAAATGACTTACCTAGTAAAATAAAATAAACTAAGAAATAGGTGTGCACAACAGAGATTAGAACTATCTACAATAATTATAATTGGACGGGAAGATTGCAGTAGGTAAATTGTTCCAGTCCTTCGATGAACGCGGTATAAGCGACGAGGCGAAACGCTTAGTCCGAACCGTAGAGGTGTCAACGATGTAAGGCGTAGGCTAGTAGTACTCGCCGTACGTCGGGTTGTCCGATGGTAGAATCAAGTCATGTAATTCCCACGCACACTCTCCAAATGCATCCTATACTATAAAATACCGAAAGGCTGGCTACCCTACGTTTGTGCTCCAGATTTTGTAGATTGGTCATAACCAAATCTAGATCACCAATTAGCCTCTACGCATCTCCTGTCTTTTTAGAAATCAAACGTTTACCCTGAGAACTAGATGTTTTAAACTAAGAGAAGATTTAGTAGTAAATTAAAATTGAATAAAGTAAATGTTGAGTTTAAATCTGCTATAAAATATTCTGAAAAAATATCAAAGAAAGCAATTTAGCTATTTATTTATTTATTTATTGGCACACCAACAGCATTACATACATGATTTTTAGTGAAAAATAATATTAAAACGTATTATCTGGTATGCATGCCCATTATAGGTATGCACAGCTTACACCATTAAATTATTACAACAAAAATTAAACATACTGGAACATATAAATGGAAACAAAACATACAATTATAAAAATAAAATAAAAGTAGAAAGTAGACAAAAAAAAATTGTGGAACTGTGAAAATGTACTTATGTTGATTAAAATGAATCATTACAATAAAAAAAGAAAATAGTGTACATAACATTGAAATTTATGCTTACAATTGGAGATAGCTATTGGAGACACCTGTAATAAACAATACGTGGTAATGATAAATATTTCAAAATTATTCTAAACAAAGCCACTCGATTAATTTACCCAGGACCAAACTTAACAAACCCAGCAGTCGTCACCAACCTTGCATGTAACCAGCATGGTCCCAAACGATTTCAAATTCAGGATACAAAATATCATGCAACAATAGAGATCAATAGCATTTCCAATTATGAATCCGTAACCACAACAGGTAGGGCTGGACCCGAGGCGGCGTGGAAACAAGAGTTAGCAATTATTGTCCGTAGTTTGGACATACGCGCATGGCGTTGCCCCCGGCCGATTCCATTTTACAAATGTGATATATGCCCTTTTGATCTGGGTTCTTTCGTTTGACCTAAAATTGCACTCTTTGTAAAAAGGTTACGTGAACTTTTGAATTGGTTGATATTTTTTAATTTAACGGGTAATATAAATAAGGTTGACTGGTAAAAAATGCCTAAGGCATTAAGTCCGCCTTTGTACAGTGTTTATTACTAGTGCATAAAGTTTTAATAATTATATAAATAAAATAAATCTTTAATTTTATTTTGAGTATTGCCCGTATCAGTATCTTCAGTGGGAATATAGTTTTTTTTTGCCTTAGCATAATCAGCTTTATAATGTTCACGGGCCTATTGCGGGTTGGTGGATGTTTGATTTGAATTTGAATTTCTATGTATTTCATTCTTTCTATTTTTCGATTCCAGGACAAACCGATTTACTCTAGATATTTTCCTTTACCATCTTGAGATCAGTGGTGATGAAATAAATTACACAAAGTATATAATGGCATGGTTTATATGGCCAGCCCAGAAGTATAACCTTGGGTTTTTAGAATAGAATAGAATAGAATAAAACTTTATTGTACACCAAAATAGTAACAAAAAAAAAGGCAAAAAAGGAAAAAAGTTAAGGCATATATTTTTTCTGCGCAAAAATGTATGCCTTAACTTTGCGTAAAAGAAATCTAATGTCAATGAGGTAACTGCTAATGAGACAATTATTAGAGACAGAGTAAAAGAGGTAAAAATATAAGAAGACAAGACTGCAACGTTTTGTACTCAAAAGTAATTGAAATCAAAACGGGATAATTCCTCTCTATTCTTTAAAACTTCTCGGCAATCAGAAAAAAAAACAACACCCAAATCTAATTGACACTAGCGAACAATCCCGAACAACTCCATAAGTGAAGAGATCACAAAAACGAAGAGCCCCAACTCACGGTCCAAGTTGCGAAGTCAAAAGTTTCTACATAGTGAGCGAGCGACTTGTGTAAGTTACTTTGACTTGGATGCGGACGCGTGTAATCGGTTCTATTCACTCATGTGATCGTGGATGTAGGGCTTTGTGGACATGCTTTTGATTTTTTATGAAAACTAGTTTCTTTCAGCGACTTTGTACTCGTCCAAGTCGGATATTATCGCAAAGGAACTTATTCCAGGACATTGTCTGGCGAACCAAATGCGTTTAACCATTGAGACGTGAAAAGGTAACAAACAGGCAGGGTTACTTTCGCATTTGTAAAAGGTGGAATATGGAAGCATACTTCCATCTCCATCCCAAGGGGAACCAATGTAACTGATTTGAGAAAAACTGTCGAGTGTAGGTGATTGAAGGCAGGGCACATTGCTCACAGAGCAGATGGCATTGGGACCAAAACATCTAGGGGTGGCGCCTAAGTACCAGAAGACGCTGCACTGGAAGGCCTTTTACACACACTAATGACCAGGCGAGAGCCTCGAGATGACCGTTTGATTAGGCAGCATTTGAGGAAGTCCTATGTCCCTGTAGTGGATGTGTTTTCACTAAAATGATGACGATAGCATAGCATAATCGGCCTTATAATGTTCCTACTGCTGGGACTCAGGCCTCCTTTCTAGGAGAGGGAATGGGCCGTAATCCACCACGCGGGCCCAGTGCGGGTTAGTGGGTGTCACATGTCTTCGAATTTTTGGTTTTAGGACACGCCGGTTTCCTCACGGAACACGCAAATGATGACGATGATTCACTAAATTGGCTACATTTCATATTATCTGCCTAATTATCTGTTAGGACTTCCATTTTCTATTCCTACTGTCTTGAAATTGGACTTGATATGAGGATCTTTTCGATATATTCTGAACGTTTAGTATACCAAAATTCACTTCCTCATATTCAACCGTAAACCGATAAAAACTAGTTCTAAATCAAACCTATCAGTACCGATGTATCAATACATTGAATACAAGTACCGATCAAGTCAGAATAGATTTTAATAATGTAAAGCAAACAGGACGGCACGCAGCGGGTGGTATTGCGACATTACGCCGATTCTATTCCCAGCTGATGCAGTTGGTCCACAGATAAATTCGATACAAAGTAGTGGTTTGAAATAATGGTTTGGAGATGCGATAAGGGGAAGGAGAGATAGGCTTTGATTCAAGTAAGTTTGAGAGGTGGTAAAGCTTTGTATTTAATTTGTTTGTGACTATAGTTGTGTTTGAATTGAGACGTAATTGTATTGCGAAACTATTTTTGAGAAAATAAACCCTTTGTATAAACAGGCCATAATATATGAACATATCGAACACACATACAGAGATTTCACATTCCTTGTGCGTACAGTTAAGGTATAAAATTCCCTGCCGGAGTCTGTGTTTCCTGATGGCTATGTTAAGATTGAATAAGTTACTTCTAGGCAAGTGTGCTTCATTGTAGACTACATTTTCGCTTACCATCAGGTGACATAGTGGTCAAACGCGAGCCTATCAATAATAACAATAATAAAACTGGGCAAGTGCGAGTCGGAGTCACGCTCTGAAGGTTCTGTACAAACTTAGCCATGTTCAATTCCCGAATGGAGCCTCGAAGATTTTTCCGAATCGCATTTATTTTTTAAACAAATTTATATTTTTCAGATTTATTTCTATACCTGTGCTATAAGTCATTGCTTTATGCAAAATTTCAGGATTCTCGCTCAACGGGAAGTACCCTATGAATTTTGACCAACGCCGTACGCCTATTTCGGAAAAAAAACCTATATTTCGACACTTTTAAGGAAATCAAAATTCATAGGGTACTTCCCATATCCCACCCATACGCACAAAGCGTTTTGAGAACACATTTATTATGCGTACAGCCAAGGAGTGGAATTCCTTGCCGGAGTCTATGTTTCCTGATAGCTACAACTTAGGGGTCTTTAAGTCAAGAGTGAATAGGCTACTTCTAGGCAAGCGTGCTCCATCGTCGACCACATCATCGCTTACCATCAGGTGAGATGGTGGTCAAACGCAAACCTATCATTAATAAAAATAAAATAAAATACGGCCGTAACTTTCGTTTTTCGTTAACTTTTTTGTTTGATTTTTTCACAGCTTCAAGGGACTGCAGATCTAAGTATATGATTTTAATTTCAAATCGATACTTCCACACGTTCTTGAGATAAAGAGTCTTGACATACAGACAGACGGACGGATAACAAAGTGATCCTTTAAGGGTTCCGTTTTTTCGTTTTGAGGTACGTAACCCTAAAAATAACAGAAGCAATACTACTACTGATAGTGATGGTTTGTTTGGTCATAAAATTGACAGCCATGATGTGAAGTCAGAAGAAGCTATGACCGCACGGATGGCCTAGTGGTTTTTTTTGGTGGCCCAGTGGTAATTAACCGGACCGAGCCCAGCCGTCAACAGCGCGTAGTGATCCACGCGCTCCTCAAAGAGATGTCAGCAAACCGTAGGGGCACAACAGGGCTGATGTCTTTCCAGCCACTCCTCAGAGAGGGGTGGAAAGGCATCATGTGTGCCTAGCACTGGGTTACTATAGTCGCTGTCGTCATTCCGCCATGAAATCCCGCTGGAACTCTTTTCGCCAGTTTCGCCCCGGCGTTGCATCTCCACGCGCAGATCGTGCATGCGTGCAAGGCCTGTTGCCTCCAGATCCCATGGTGGCTGGCCAGCAAGGTGCAAGAGGGCCCAAAGGTGCAAGTGCAATCCCCGCACCATCCGTATGGTCATGACCCGTTGAGTCGCTCCATGTAGAATATTGGTAATCTCTGGTTAGACTGAAACCAATATAGATTTTATACTTTTTGCCCCGACGTTTCTCCCAGATGTTCCATAAATATAACCAGTCAAGTGCGAGTCGGACTCGTACAGCGAGGATTCCATAAACCTTACCTATGTAAATAGACACATGAAGAGGTAGAGAATCGCAAAAAAGTAATTATTTTGTGATGTAACTACAATTTAAAAAACCGGCCAAGTGCCAGTAAGACTCGCGCCCGAAGGGTTCTGCACTAACCGTAGCAAAAACAATACGTTTGTTGTATGAGATGCCTCACTTTAATATTTATTTTTGTCTATTTTTAGTATTTGTTATAGCGGCAACAGAAATATCATCATCAGTGAAAATTTCAACTATCTAACTATCACGGTTCATGAGATACAGCCTGGTGACAGACGGATAGACCGACAGACAGACAGACAGACAGACGGACGGATGAACAGCGGAGACGGAGACGGTCTTAATAATAAGGTCCCGTTTTTACCCCTTACGGTACGGAACCCTAAAAATAGTCAAGTAGATACCTAAGCGACTTCTAAATCTACCTTCAGATATAAGCATCGTGATAGGTCAGAGCTGGTCCCCTCGACACCAGCCTTTCGCCAGCGATTGATAATTATGGCGCCCATGATAAAAGATCAGTTTACCGCTAAAAGTCACCGCGAGATTTTAAAACCGGTTTATTTTGATAAATGATTTAATGGCTATTAAATTCTTGGAGCTAGAATAAACGTGGCGAATGGTTTTCAAATTAATTAAAGTTAGAGGTATTGCAAACACTGGTTTCTGCCTGTGGTTTGGCCTGGGTTAATTCATTAAACCCCGAGCGAACGCCGGCGTTCGCTCGGTCATTGTCTTACTATTGTGTCTCTAATTACGCTACTCAATAGGTTAAATTAGAAAACTGTCCCAAGGAAACATATTCCCGGGACAAAAGTACCCTTAGTCCTATTCATTATGGTCAACCGTAAGGCGCACATGGCATGGTCCGGGCAGTGATTTGGCGTTTAGGCCCCTCACCCAAGAAACTTTTTGTAGCGATAGTGTCGCGCGTTAGTCGCATTTTCAAGCGCTATAGAAAAAATGCCAACGCTCTACATAATCGCGACTGTATCGATGCGAACGAGCTCCAGCATTACTACAAAAAGTCGCCGAGGGCGAGGGACCTCAGCTGCTGTGTTGCATGTCGCGGGATTGATTCCCGCAGGGAACTTTCTATGGCCTACAGGTAGTTCCAAGTCTGGGTGTCTTCGGCATGTAAGTTTATATGTTCGTGAACGTACCCTCGACACAAAAGTAATTTATAGTATGAGAAGACGATTTTTTTTTTATATAGTCGTGAAGAGGTACTATACGAAGAGATTATACTCGCGAGATAGAAAGTACTCTATGTACTATTCCAGGACATGGTCTACCTGTATACCAAGTTTCATTGAAATTTGTTCCGCCGTTCGGGCGTGAAGGAGAAACAAACATACACACTCACAAACATTCGCACTTATAATATTCTTATCGTGAATATCGCTTTTCTAATTATTTAATAGGTACTCACACATAACAAGAGATGTTCAATACATTTTAAGGTAAACATAAACAGAGTTTTTTTTTTAACTGACGTTAGAAACTGCCTATAAAAAAATCCAAAGATTAGCCATCAACACTAGATCAAAAATGACCGTATCTGACACCATTTCGCGAATATACCCATACACCAAAAACCATAATTCATTGCCCTATAAAACGCGTTGTAACATGCCTGCCTACCCGCTGACTGGTAAGTCGTAAAGATAAATAATCCTTACGCAATCAGTATCATTAAGAGCCAAATGTAATACGTATGTATCGTAAATCAATTTTAGGGTTCCACAGTGTGTTGTAAAAACTGCAACGAGGTTTTATGACTTTCGTCGCGGTTCTGTATGTTGGTATTTGTAATTGGGCGTTAGATGATACTGATATTGATATAGGGGGTTTTTTATGGAGAACGACTAATAATAGTAGCGATCTAAACGTGAGTTTGTTGTTGAATTTTAAATCTGACCTGGTTTTTAGGGATCCGTAGCTCAAAAGGAAAAAACGGAACTCTCATAGGATTACTTAGTTATCCGTCTGTCTGTCTGTCAAGACCCTTTATTTCAAGAACGCTTAGAGTTATTGTGTTGAATTTAAAACCATATACTCAAGTTTGCGGTCCCTTGAAGTTGTGAAAAAATCAAACTTCTGAGTGAATGAAAAAAAAGATACGGCCGTTTATGTTACAAAAAACGTGTATTTCGACACTCTTTAAGGGGATTAAAATTCATAGGGTAGTTTCCCTTGACCTAGATTCCTGAAATTTGGCATGAAGCAAGGTCTCGTAGCACAAGTATACGAAAAAATCCGAAAACTGTAAATTTATTGTTACGTCAAAAAACTTTTGGAAAAATCTTCGTAACTCAATTCGGGAATTGAACTGTTTTCATAGGTAAGTTTATACGGAACCCTCAGTGCGCGAGTCCGACTCGCACTTGCCCGGTTTTTCTTTAACTTTGCCTCACACTAGGAATTACTCCTGTATCGTGGGTGCGTTCATAAACACGTAAACTCACATACACAGACATCCAGATCCGGAACCATTGTCTGTAGGCCTTACAAATATTTTTTCGTGCGGGAATCGAACCAGCAACACGCAGGGGAGCAACCAATCGTTCAACCACTGCGCCAGCCATGTTGCCATTGTGTGTGCAACTACCACTTAGGTCTTTAAGTCAAGAGTGAACAGGTTACTTCCAAACAAGCGAGCTTCATCGCCGACCACATCATCACTCATCACGCACCAGTCTATAAATAATAAGAAGAAAATGATGTTGTGGTCGTGGAAAAGTTTTTTTCCAAGCAAGAAGATCTCATATAGGTCAAGGCACATTATTACCGAATCAACTGCCGATAGGCCAAATGCATTCATTTTTAGGATTTCGTACCCAAAAGATAAAGAGAAACCCTTCTAAGACTCCTTACTAAGACTCCGCTGTCAGTCCGTCTGTCTATCCGTCTGTCACCAGGCTGTATCTCATGAACCGTGATAGTTAGACAATTAAAATTTTCACAGATGATGTATTTCTGTTGTCGCTTTATCATCAAATATTATTTAAACAGAATAAAATAAATATTTAAAGGGGCTCCCATACAACAAACGTGTTTTTTTTTGTTGTTGTTTTTTTGCTACGGACGGTACAGAACCGTTCGTGCGCGAGTCCGACTCGCACTTGGCCGATTTTTTTTATCTATAAATCTGTGTATTAAGATGAGATAAGGGTCCACATGTTATGTATATTTTTGGACTGTTTCTTCGACTTTTCCAATATAAAAATAACCTAAAAACTATTCCTAAAAATTCACAGATCACCTCGCTTAGAGCAACCCGGATAACATTATTTTATTTGTAATTGTTGGTGCATATATTTGAGCATAACTTGTAGATCCCATGATTTTTAATTAAAATATATATTATAGATAGGATTACTCTTTACACTCACTTCACTCACTTTATACGTTTTTTTTTTTTTTTTTTAAACTTTACTAAACCTTGTGATATTACTTGTTAAGTATTACTTTTTAAGTAATGTCACATCTCCCTACCTCATAATCATCAGTTTTGAAACTTACAACACATTTCCCTCCTTATCACAAAGTGCCCTAAACTCACCTCTTTTAAGTGCTCATCGTTCAGAGTAATAAATCACAATACTGTGACGTCACATGACACAATATCTCCAATTTGTCATCGATATAGTCAAAGAGAAAGCAACTGGCTTCTGTGTAGATAAACGAAAAAGCTGTAATTTGTAGTCACTAAGAGACTCCTTAATTTTTAGGGCATAGATTAAAAAAAAGAGATGTGACAATTTTTGTATATATTTTTTTCACTGGTCGACTTATTTTATTTTTTGGTTCTTTTAGTCACTTTCATCATTCTTGATCAAGAAGAATTTTGTGGTATGGCACATAGTAGTCAGTTTTGTTTAGATTTAATATGCTTCACTGAAAAATATTTAATTTCAAGAAAAAAAAAATGTTTTGAAAATGTATTTTCATGAGTCATCTCATCGAACACAAATATTACTATTATGATCCAGTTTATTCAATTTCTTAACATACCTACATTTTATATTTATAAATATTTCACAGACAAAACAGATTAAAAAAAAATTAAAAAATAAAAAGATTCCCACTGGTATCGAGACCAGGGTCCAAGCTACCGGCGATTAAAGGTCTAGAGAAAGGAACCTTCTAACAATACGAGCCATGTCCAGTAGTACCGCTTCCTGAATCAAGTGTTGGTCGAGGCTCGTGGCTAATAAGCAGACAAAACTATCGACATAATAATTACCAAGTCCACATCCCACATATCGACAACCTCGCGGGGCAAGTCAATATATTTGATTTGTTTACCTTTCTTGGCTCTCTAGAGGTCCCGGTCATGCGGAACGGATATGTCAACAATCACTATACGCCTCTCGTTTCGGTCTACCGACACTATATCAGGCGTATTGGCTACAAATAGTGTTGTCAGTGATGATGGACCGATTCCAGTACAATGTGATATTGCCATTATCAAGCACTGGGTCGCGCACGTAACTGTAGTACGGGACCTCTGATTTCATATTAGTATATTTCAGCAGCAAATAGTTGGTTCTCCTCCAATCAATCAATTCTGGTACAAGACTGACAGATGTCAACCGTGCCGTCCTTCACGATAAATTGCCGGTAGTTCTTTATCATGATAACATCGTCCATAACTGCTCAGTCAAAACCTTCTGCTTCCCCAAAGTGGTTACCGACATACAACCAAGCTATGGATGCCAATTGGTCTACATGGAGTCCATGAAAGACCCGTATAAATCTTCTGTATAGTTCCTTATTCTGCTATACTTTCCTGTGATCGTCAGTGTCAAGCACTATAGGTTTGCGCCAGTTGTCAGCTAGCCAAATAGAGCAGGGTGAGTCCCTTGTCCACCACCAAAATATCGTTACATACCCTCATCGGTGGCTAGGATATATTCCTTGAGGCTGCATACCTCACGATTGTATAGGGTCTTAGCATTTAAAAAGCGAGTTATTATAAATGTTTTTATTAAAAAAATCCACAAGGTTTTCTATCATAATCAATCTAGAAAAAAAAAACTGCACATGACGATTCTGTCAAGCTAGATATGTTTCCTTTATTCTAATGCCTTGGTGGTGCCCAGGTAAGCAGCCCAGGTTATTTGAGAATCTATTCAAATGGCCATGTAAAAATTCTCTAATAACCACAAGCTCTATATATCTGGTTTGTGAAGATGTTACCACAAAACTATGCCAACAGAAAACTAAATTTGGTTAGGGATACAAGGTTATAATTTTTTCAAATAATGTCACAAACATATTTTTTCTTATAAAACATAGTCTATCCAAATAATGTGAAAGAAAGAAAAAAATACAAAATATTTACTTGAGATTAGCACAGAATATCACCATCATCTTCCTGCCCTTGTCCGGTGTTATTTGGGGTCGGCGCAACATGTTTTTTTCTTCCATTCTGCCCTATCATTCGTCATGCTATCACTAACTTCCTTTTCTTTCATATCACTCTTCACACAATCCATCCATATTTTCTTTGGTCTCCCTCTCCCTCTCCATCCATCCACATGTAAACTCATAACTCTTTTAGTAACATGCGTTTTATCCCTCCTCTTCACATGACCATACCAAGACAAACGATTCCCTTTCAATTTTTCAGACAGAATAATCAACAATAAAAAATTTAAAAATGTAAGTACACATGTCATGTACATAAATGTCATGTTCACATAAGCGTTTTTGTTATTAAATTAGCCTATCTATACTTTCCTACTGCTGGGTATAGGCCTCCACCAGCTTCTTCCAGGTATTCTTTTCTCGAGCCGCCTCGTATCAATTCTTGCAGGAGTCAAAGTCATCTCACTACTTCTTTTTGATTAACTTTCAGTTAGATGTTTTTTTTCGGTGGGAAAATCATCCAATGACATCTCTCGCCCTTGGGTGGGGCGAAAGGGCTTGTCAGACTTTTACTAACTAAAACACACTCCTCATTGCCTGTCATTCCCACCTATGGCCTCAGTAGGCTTCGACCCTGCTGGGCTCCTACGGTTTGCTGACATATCCTTGAAGCGCGCGTGGATCACTACGCGCCGTCGACGACTTGGGCTTGGTCCGGACGGTTACCGGACGGTCGGAAAACCCACACCTACGGTGGAGCGTGGCGGTGGAGCTACGGCGGTCCCAGTGACTGGAGCGTGAGGGCCGTAGCTTCGGCTCCCTTCTTTACTAGCATTACTGCTTCGCAGAAGGAGGTGTCCGCCTGCCACTCCTCCTCGCTTCGGACCATGGCCTGTACCAAGGCCCGGCAAAGTGTAAGATACTTGTACTATAAAAAAACGTGTTTGTATAAACATTTTAGAAAGTTTAAAAAAACAGTAAGTTCAAATCAAACTTTACTCTCACAATAGGTATTTAAGCAGCCAATACGATTGTATTTTTTGGTTTCAATATCAATTCTGATCTTTGAACCCAAACATCATTCTGATTGACATTTTGACATAACATGATTTCAACTCAAAATTGCGTTAGTAAAATAGTATTCAGAGGAGTGTCAGATCTTTGTGTTTTTTCAATCATTGACCTAAATGGTTCATGTTTTAAACGAACTGTAAGTTTAGGCGTTAAAACGCCTATTAACCTATTTCATTTGAGAGTTACTTCACTTCTAAAGTACGATTTTGTTCAACGGAATTTCAACTCTACGTTTTGGAAGATAGAGTTTGTATTTTGTTTAGTACGTTTCTTTATAACGGAATACGATAAGTGGATTCTATTGTATGTGTTCTAAGCTACAGAAGCTAATAAGCTATTATGTTGTTGTGTAAGCCATTTATATTGGAATGACCCCGAACTATCGATGACCCTACAAAGCATTGGGATGAGAAATATGAGCTTTTTCGTTTCGTTTTGTTAACATTATTTGTTATTTTCGTAACTGATTGAAAGCTTATAGGTAAGTAAGAAACTACTCATTGATAAGCATGGAGATAACTGATCAGCTTACCTTTGTTCCGTAAATAATAAAATTTAGATTCTTACGTTTTAAATAGTAAATCGTACAATTACTTCTCCCACTCTACGGCGGAGCGAGAAGTCGTGTTAGATTTTTACTGATGAAAACCTACTCCTATGTTTCTTCTTTGCTTTGCATTCCAGGACTGCGGGTTCCCTTTCGGAAGCGAACCCATGGTCTCAGTAGGCTTCGGCCCTACGAACTTACCATGACCGGTGAGGACTTGTGTCATGCGGAAGGTGAGGACGCCGTAACGTCTTTCCAGCTACTCCTCAAAGAGGGGACTTAACACCATATTTATAGCAAGCTCAGCACTGGGTTGCGACAGTCGCTGTCGCTATTTCACCTAGTGATCCACCACAGATTCCTACCCTGAGAGACTTCTATGGGTATTCTATTAATCGGTCGAAGGAGGTAATGAGAGAAAATTAGATGCTTATGGGGGTGGCCTTTGCCCAATAGCGGGCCAATGAAAACGTACCGTGAATAAAACTAATAATATAACTATATCGTACTCAAGCCAAGTATAATGCCGTGTCGTTATCCGAGATAATCACAAAGCGTTATTCAAAATTTACACACAAAACTGCAGCGTTGAATTAGCTACAAATCAACATATAGGGTGACTGGTAATTAGTGTACGATACTTAAACACGTGATTGTGCTCATGATAATCAATAACTTTTACTATGGGAACAAACCTGAAATCGCGAAAAAAAATCAGCTGTTCAGTACTTTTAGGTATGTTTGCCTAATCTATGAACAGCTGATATTTTTTTTCTCGATTTCGGCTTACTCCCATAGTAAAAATTGTTTGTTATCATGAGAACAATCACGTGTTTAAGTATCGTACACTAATTGCCAGTCACCCTATATACAGCCTGGTAACAGAAAGATGGACAGTGGAGTCTTAGGAATAGGATCTCGTTTTTAACCTTTGGCTACGGAACTCTAACAAACGTAAGCTCACCAAAACTGCAGTACTTTAATTTAAGGACGGATCCCGATCCCAATTTCCGGTCACCATAGGCGTGGGCTTGTGGACGGCGAGCAATGGGTAGCTCACCGTTCGATCGTTCGGTAACCGTCCGGACCAAGCCCAAGTCGTCGATGGCGCGTACTGTTCCACGCGCACCTCAAGGAGATGTCAGCAAACCATAGGGGCCCAGCAGGGTCGAAGCCTACTAGGGTCTGCTTCTGAAAGGAAGACTCGGCCCTGGTATGAAAGGCAACGAAGGAACAGGAGTTGATTTTTAGTCAGTAAAAGTCTTACACACCCTTGCGCTTCGCCCAAGAGCGAGGGATGTCATTGGATGATATTCGCACCAAAAAAAAAGGGATTTATGATAGGGCAAAACCAATTATGCAAAAAATTTTGATTACAAAGAAAATTGCCTGTTAACGACGGTAATTAAGATTACAATAAAAATAAAACTCCAAAGTATCCACTATTCATCATACAAAGGCCAAACCCCTTTCATTCATAAACCATGAAAATCACCAATAAATCTTCCCCAAGCGAAATTAAGATATAATTTACGTCTAAATCCGATACTTTGAAAGCGCAGGTGCACCTAATTGAAAATACTAATGTAATTTTTTTGTTACCAGTATAATTAATTTGTATTTTAATGACTTTCTAATGGTTTTTTAGGGTACCGTACGCAAAGGGTTTTTTTATTGTGGGAAATCATCTATTGACATCTCCCGCCCTTAGACGGAGTGAAATCCACTCGTTTGTTCCTTCTTTGCCTTGCGTTCCAGGGCCCCACGGTTCGTTTTCACTTATCCCATGGCCCCAGTAGGCTTCGATCCTGTTAGGCCCCTACGATTTGCTGACATCTCCTTGAGGCGTGCGTGGAATACTACGGGCCGTCGACGACTTGGACTCGGTCCGGACGGTTACCGGATGACCGGACGGCGTGCTACCCTTGTTCACCGTCCGCAAGCCTGCGCCCACAGTGGCTGGAAATCCCGATCGGGATCCTGGCTGCTGGGGCGTGATGGCCGTTCCCTCACACGTGTGGCCGCCTCCTTCGCTAACATTGCTGCTTCGCAGAAGAAGGCAACTGCCTGCCACTCCTCCTTGCTCCGGACCACGGCCTGTACCAAGGCCCGGCGTGAGAGGTCGTTGCCACCGATTGCGCCCACGAGGACACAGCGGTGCTCTGCACAAGCGGGGCATACATACAACGCAATGTGTGTAAGTGTTGATGATTTAGACCTATTCTCCACCAGCGTCACTAAACTTAAGAAAATTATGTGTACTAGATTTTTCGAAAGTAAATAATGTTATATCTATAAACTTGCTCCGAGCGTCTTTACTTCTTTTTTTTCTTATCTGTCTACTGTCTTTTGTTTTGCTCTAATACTGTTTGTGAAAACTTGTAATTGGCCTTCTTTCAATATTTTTTAACTATCTGTATCCTAGCTGTAAGTTTTCCGAAAAAAATAAAATAAAATAAAATAAAAGGGTAAAACAGGACCCTATTACTAAGACTGCTGTCCGTCCATCGTCTTTTGTCTGTCCGCCTGTCACAAGGCTGTATCTCATGAACCGTGATAGCTACCCAGTTGAAATTTTCATAGATGACGTATTTCTGTTGCCACTATAACAACAAAAATAGAATAAAATTAATATTTAAGTGAGGCTACCATACGTACAAACGTGTTTTTTTTTTGCTACGGACGGTACGAAACCCTTCGAGCTCGAGACCGTCTCGCACTTGGCCGATTTTTTTTATTAATTTATTGGGGCGTTATAAATTTTACGTGTTGCGCACACGATTTTGGAGGAAAGGGTTGAGTAATTTCAAACCCAGAGGGGGTGGAATTGGAATTGCGGGGGCTAATTA
This sequence comes from Mythimna pallens, assembly GCA_961205895.1. NCBI lineage: Eukaryota > Metazoa > Arthropoda > Insecta > Lepidoptera > Noctuidae > Mythimna > Mythimna pallens. The sequence goes on along the minus strand of OY540842.1, from coordinate 22,273,612 downwards.
AAGGGGCGAAGCAGACGACTTGAAAATTTAAATTCGTTGACTTCCAGTATTGAGAGAAGTTGTGCTCTTGTCATGTAATCAACACGATAAGATCACAAATTCGTATATGCAATTTGTTTTTTTTTTTAGAAATAGATTCAAATATTTTAAAGTATTTTATTTCAAACTAGCTTCTGCCCGCGGCTTCACTCGCGTGAATTTAGGTTTCTCCATACAAACTTTGGACCCCCGCTTTAACCACTTAGGGAGTGAATTTTGGAAAATCCTTCCTTAGTGCTCGCCTACGACATAAAAGGAAACCTTGTGCAAAATTTCACTCTCCTAATCCCAGTAGTTTTGGCTGTGCGTTGATATGTCAGTCAGTCAGTTTCTCCTTTTATATATATAGATAAACCATTTACAGACACATTTGAAATTTCTAGAAGTCAGTCAGTCAGAAAAATTATCCTAATTGCACATTCCAAAGCGGAGACTCTACGGAGAAGAGTGTAGGTACAAGAAAGTCCATGGACACTCTTTTCAATCATGTTATGTACACGTATTACGTATATTAGTATCACGCATCGGTTTGTCGACAGATCTGATTAAAATTTGATTCCTATGGATTGTTCGAAGGAGATAACGTGGCTCGCGTGAAACGTGAACGAACGTTAGGGTAACTAAAAAAACACTGTGGGTTTCAGTCAGTAACAGTCTGACACTTCCTCCCGCTCCACTTAGAGTGGGAGAAGTTTTTTATAACTTCCCAACCAAAAAATAAATTTACATCAAAGCTAAGGTGTTTATATAGTTTGTTACATTTCTTGGAGAGAGATTAAGTAGACTTGCAACCACGAAATCACGAGCATTTCTTATAGAAATGAATTTATTATTAAACTAGGTTTTGGCCGCATCTTCGCTCGCGTACCTACATAAAATATAGCCTATGTTACTCAGGAATAAAGCAGCTTTCTATTGGCGAAAAATTTTAGAAATTGAAAAAACAAACTTAACCTCTTTATAATATTCACCTATTTAATATTTATCAAACTTTACCTTTAATTTTACATTTACTTTTAATTGTTATCAAACTTTACCTCAAATAAGATGGGATGAGGGAAGGAAGATGATTACCTCTTTATAATATTACATTGTAATAATTTTAATATGGACCTTTGACCGTTATTTGCTTACTTTTTCTTTGATAATTATAATTTCAATAATTAAGGTTTATTCTAAGTCAGAGTAATAATAATATTTCGTTATGTAGAAATCACACGTTACGTAAGGACAACATTTTGAGTGTATACTTGTTACTCATTCACGCTGAAACTGTCGAAGGGATTTGGATGTAATTTGGCATACGGATAGATCATGACTTAGAATAGCACACAGGGTTCTTTTTATCCCGGGAGTATGTTGAGATAATTTTCTATCATCAAAAATCAGAAACGTTTATTTCAAATACACCAATTACAGGCACTTGTGAATTGTCAAAATGTCGGTCAGAAAAAAAAACAAGTCAAGCTAAATTGCACGTTCCAAAGCGTAGATCTCTATGGAGAAGAAGGTGCAAGAAACTCCATGGACACTCTTTTAAATCATATTATGAGTTACATAAATCTTGTTTACATATTTCTTGTCGCTTCTAATATGTGACCACAATGAAGATAAATAATAATAATTACATAAAAAATAAACAAATGAAAAAAGATGACCAGTCTCAACTGACACCCGTTCTCGACCATCACGCGGACGAAGCTTTTTTGTTTTTTGTTAGGACAAGAAATAATTCTAAGCTAGGGATAACGTTGCAAATTTATTCATAGTAATACAACGTAACACAAACTTCACCTAACGCCAGGAAGTAACAGTTACTTACAAAACAATATGGATATTAATTAAAAAGTCAAAATAACACACGTTGCCGACGCGACCTGTTATTAGGGACTTGGTTTGAGGGCCAATTTACATAAATAGTTGAGCTAGTACTTATGTACTCACTGTTTTAATCTTATGCGTATGTATATTTTTCGAACATTTGAAAAGTTTCTGAGTTTCATCTTTTCAAGCTATTTATTTATTTATTTTACATCTAATGTACAGACTTATATAACAAAAAAAAGAGGAAGGAAACAGAAAAATAGGTACATAGGTAATTTTGTTTTTCGGTGGGAATATCATCTTATTTCTACGGAAATCTCTTCCAGCATACCTGCGAAACGAAAATTGGAAAAAAAGAGATGTAGACACCGTGGGTAAAAGTGAAAGGAAAAAAAAAGAAAAGTACAAATAAAACAATTGTCAATAAAATATACAATATAAAAATATACTTTAATAAATGGTATAAGTTGAAAAAAAAAAAATAGAACAAATGTCTTGTAATGTTTTTTTTTCAACTTTACCCCATAATAGGATTCATTCTGTACCTACTAGTAACTGACCCGACGGACCTTCTCCTGTCTTAGCTATGAACTGTGAAACGTGCGAAGATTAAAATAGTTGTTATAATTTTCCAGAATTCTCTAATCTTCAGCGCAACTTTCTTAATTTTTTTCCTTTCATAAGAACCTTTTCCTGGCGATAACAAACACACGAAAAAAATAATTATCGGAATCGGCCTAGCCGTTCACATGCACCAAAGTAAATAGGGATTAATTTTTACAATCATAGATTATGGGGTGCCTTCACAAGAATTTAAACTCGCATACACAAGATACCCAAGCTTGGAACAACAATCTGTAAGCCATACAAATATTTGGACCTGTACCACGACGTTTAAAGTAAGATTGTTTCATTCATATTTTCAGTGTGGGTAAGAGATGGCGCTAGACAACCTGTATAGCTCTGTCTCTTACCCACACTGAAATAAGAATGAAACAATCTTACTTTGAACGTCATGGTAACCCCCTTGATTCGAGCCCGCGACACGCAGCACAGCAGCCGATCACTTAACCACAGCACCAGGCGTGCTATCGAAAATGTCCATAAATATTCAAATCCAATGAAAATTCAAACACCATCATCATCACTATCAGAATTTCCCCACTATAAAATCTTTAACTCCAATACTTTTTCTAATTCCGTGTAATAAATAAAAAAAACAACAATTAATTAAATAATAAGTTGAAATAACACATTAGGTGAGTTCCCCGGCATCGCCTGTGATTAAAGTAACCGTGTGGGGCCGAATTTACATACGCTGTTAAGGCGAATGAGGCAACAGAATAAATAGGAAAAAAGTTAATCAATTTAAGAGATTTAGTCCAAAGTAGAAGCTTTGGGTGGAAGGAATTACTTTGTGGTTTTTTAACATGATGGAAAAGTGTTCGACTACGTTGTTAATGTGTTTTGGGATTTTCTCTTAGTGTTGCTGCACGTGGGCTACATGCCACAACCACAAAACGACGCCACCGGCATATTTCTTATAGCTCTCACATATTTTAAGTGGTTTCGCCGCACAGGGTTGATGCCGGTGGCCGCCACACGCTACAAATCGCCGCTGCTCGCTTCTTGTGGCCCGCACAGGCCACTAAACGCCGTCACATGTCACTCACGCATTTAAACTTTTTTCGTCAGACTCCATTATGATACTGCGCGTATGGGTTAAAAAAAGTAGCAGCCACCGGCCACAAGTGGCTGTCGGGTGCTTCAGCTTCCTTCGTAACGTACGTACGAACGTAGACTTTGATTGAAAATACTGTTTTGGAATTCCGTTATAAAATATGACATTAGGTAAGTCAAAAAAATGGAAAACTGTTCCACTATAAGTTATTTCTAACCGAATCCAAAAAGAAGATGGTTTCATGTTCGGCTGTATGTATTTTTTTTATGTACGGTCACCGATTTTCTCGGCCAATTGTGGACCGATTTTGAAAACATTTTTGTAATTGAAAGGTCTTTTGAGTGGGTCCCATAGAAATACTGTTATGATCCGATGATGAACTTCAAAGATATGGAACGGAACTCCTTTTAGGATCACAACAGAACTGTCGTAACCAGTACAGTTGCTTTGTTTATACGTGTAGTCGCTGACTGACTGAAGGAAGAGGGGGAGGGGATAATATTTATCGAACTAACCTGATGATGAAGCCAGAAGGTGGGCACTGGAACTCTGTAATAAATCAGTGTAACCTAACCGTGTTTAGGATTGTTAGAATTATCATGAGATGCACTCTGGCTATAAGGTACCGTCGAGCTAATCTGATGATGGAAGGTAGGCACGAAACGTGGCTTAGCTTATAGGAATTATCATGCATTGTTTTAATGAGAAAATTTGTTATAATTTAATGAGAGAAATTGACAATTAGTCAAGTGTGCAAGTCCACTATCAATCAAGGTTACTATTGGACTTCCACAGAGTTTGACTGAGGGGTACTTTTTAGTTGTAGTACCGCAATTAAAAAGTGTAAAATAACAAACACTTTACAATTGATTTTAAAACAATTTAAATCACAGTGATCGCTTATCAAATGAATAAACAATAAGCAAAAATTCCCTGAAACAGTTCCATTAGCACTTCGGTGAAAATCAACAAAAATACTCACAGCAAACAAAAAATTATCAACAATCAGCTCGAAAATTTAAATTCCACTAAAACTGTATCAGTAATTTCCGAGAAATGAGCCTTAACATACACACATTGCAAACTATTTAATTATACGCCGACAAAGCGAACACAGAGCATCGATCAACAAACTCGACATTGCTACAACTCTAGTGAAAAAAAAATGAAACGTTGTTAACCCTAATAACATCATGGGTCATTTAAGGTACAATTAAAATACCTTGATAGTCGGCAAGTGGAGTGTTACATGTTAGATTATAAGGTGGAGATCTCCGATAGAGTGCCGGTAATGTTGCTTGAACACATAATAATTTTGAAGTGATGACTCTTAACGGGAAATACAGGGTATCTTTAACTCCTAAACCGTGACTTTCAAACTTTGATCAACGTAAATATAGTCGAGATTTTTTGATATTCTAGTAGATTTTTAAACTTAGCGCAATTATGTGAATATGATCCACAAATGCTAAAAGATTACTCAAATCAAAAATGTACATTTCACAGTATGATATTTCTATAATAATTACTACAGCACATAGCAATGCTTCTGATAACATTCTCTGAGTCACTTGTGATGTCACCCGTGGAAAGTCATGGGGTGTTTTATTTTTAACACCAGAGCGCACCGTGACACAATTTGTCAACAAACAAATTTCAATAACATTCAAAATTTTACACGACGAAAACTCAAGCACAAATAATTTTTCAACACTCCAACCCCACGCTTACGGCGTCCCTTTTATTTATTATAATATAAACAATTAGGCACCTATTTATCACTAACGCACATCGTTCCACGGTGAATACATATTAACACTACAAACGTTGCATTTATAATTATGATAAAACCCACTCAGTCGTTGCCGTACTTTTGAAATTAATTGCCGGGGTCACGCAAAGCCACCGTCGTTTTTTTAGGGTTAAGGTACCTCGATCGATTGACAGTAGGGTTGTGGTTATCACCGTAACCTACTTAGTTTTATTTAATTAGATTTTTACGGTTATATCATTTGTATTGTTTTTTTTTTATTTTTATTGCCTATTGTGTTGCTGTTAATTTCCGTCGTGATTTAAATGGGTGGTTGTTTTAACACCTCTGTAACAATGGAGTGTGGTTTTATGATAGTGTAGGAACTTAATAGTGTGCTTAGAAATTAAAGGGTTAACCTGTTATCTGTCTAATTAACAACCTGCATGTAAGGTGTCTAAATTACTAATATATGTTTATACACAATTTCCGTCAGGATTTCTACAAAGAGTAATTTTTACAATTATTAATCCCGCCAAGCCCGTTTCAACTATAGGCCAAATGTTATATAGTAATGGACCACTGGTATATCCCACTTCAAAATCAAGAATCAAAATATTTATTTCAAATTTATTTCTTTAAGCAGTCAGTCTGAAAAATTATACAAATTGAATATTCCAAAGCGTAGATCTCTATGGAGAAGAATGTGCAAGAAACTCTATGGACACTCTTTTAAACCCTGTCATGTATTACAAATATCTCGGTTGCATATTCTTGTCGCCACTATTATGTGAGTACAATGTAAATAAATTAATGAAACAATTCTAAATATTGAAATTAAAATGAGTAGTGCCCACAAAACGTTTTGGGGAGTCATTCATTGTACGTACAGCTAAGAATGGGAATTCCGCCGGAGTCTGTATTTCTTCATAGCTAAATCCTGGGGGATTTCGATACAGAAGTTCATAGGTTATATTTGGGTAAGTACCCAAATGTAACCTATTAACTTCTGTATCGTGTTCTATCGTCGACCACATAGCTCGCCGTCCGACCGTCCGGTAATCGTCTGGACCCAGCCTAAGCTGTCGACGGCGCGTGGTGTTCCGCGCGCGCCTCAACATGTCAGCAGCAGTAGGGGCTTAGCAGGGTGGAAGCCTACTGGGGCCATGGGTGATACGAAAGAGATCCCCTGGGCCCTGGAACAATGGCAAAGAAGGAACAGGAGTGGGTTTTTAGTCAGTAAAAGTCTGACACGCCCTCTTGCTCCTTCCCAAGAATGGGGAATGTCATTAGATAATTTTCCCACCGATAAAAAGTATGTGCAAAGAAATACAAGATTTCAAAACTAAAAGGAGTCCCAACCTCAGTAACTGAGGGATTTTTTGGAAAACCATCAAACGTCTTCTCCGGCTCTGGCTGGACGAGAGGGAGTGCCAGACTTTTACTTTTACTGACGAAAACCTACTCGGGTTCACTTGCCATTTGCGTTCCAAGGCTACGGTAACTTTTTTAAACAATCCCGTAGCCCTAGAACTGAGTTAAGGCGTTCCTGTATGTATTTTTTTATTTTTTTACTTTTATTTTTAAGGGGGCATTTTTTTGTTTATGGTACGGAACCCTGTGCGAGTCTGACTCGCACTTGGGCTTTTTTTTTCAATTCTGCTATGAAGTGGCAGACTAAGGCGACGGTGGAAAGATGACTTTGACAACTACCGGAGGGACTGGCCCGTAATGGCCGAGGACAGACATGTGTGGAAAAAGAAGAGGGAGGCTTTTTCCCAGCAGTGGGCTAACTACTACTACTAGGTATTGTAAAGTGGTAGGTGTACATTCACGAGCATTAAGATGTCTTAACTTCTGCCATTCAAGAAATATGTGTTCTACAATTGGTTCCAAATATGTATACTACAATTGGTTCCAAATGTTTGTACTACAGTTGGTTCCAAATATACACATATTTGGAACCAACTGTAGTACAAACATTTAACTACAAACTAATTGGTTTCAAATATGTGTACAACAATTGGTTTCAAATATGTGTACAACAATTGGTTTCAAATAATTATGTGTACTACAATTGGTTTCAAATATGTGTACTACAATTGGTTCCAAATCACCTATTTTATAGTTAAGTAATTAACGACTGAACCACCTACGTTGGATAGAACCGACAAACACTCTCGCAGCTATTTCGCCAGGGCTACACAGACCAAATACTATATCTCGTCAGCTCTTCTGTCACCTATGGAGATTGAAGAGATAAACAAAATCGCCAGAGTCGTGTGTCGCAAATACACGACCATAGCGAATAAGACACGAAAACACTTATCGGAGCAATCTAACGCAAGGGCTTAAAGGGTTAAAAACTGTCTGTCATACATTTATTTCTTGAATAAAAAAAATAAGATATATCGAAAATGTGACAATATTATAATATCTTATTGCTCATGACTGTACAATTTTTAAAGTAAAAAACTGAAGAAAAATAAAAAAAAGATATTAAACTTAGGCAGGTACTTGAAAAACTTGTAGTTTACCTTGTACAAATTCGTTTGAGTTTAAAAGCAATTTTTATTCATCCCTTCTTTTTAAAATAAAACAAATCGCTAACAAAACACAACATTGTTAAAAGAAAAATAAATTCAACGCGAATAATAGAAAATCTCGAGAAAATTCAGTATTCCGAAGGGTGATTTCTTAATAATTTACGAGTATTAGCCGTCCCTTCACAAACTCCTTCCGTATTGAGACGGAAACATAAAAGGGTTACTCAGAAAAATCATGTAATTTAATTCAATTGAATTAAAATTAAGCTCGACTGTAATGATTTGAATTTGATAAAAATAGGGAAAAAGGGATTAGGTTACGAAAATAATAGAATCGGAAAGAAAAGATATTAAAAGTATGTTTTTTTGTTTTTCAAACATAAATATCATTTTTTTTTATTATAATAGCCTAGCGCCATTGTCTCACCTGATGGAAAGCGTCGATGTGATCGACGATGAAGCACGCTTGCCTAGAAGCAGCCTATTCACTTTTAACTTAAAGACACCTAGGTTGTAGCTATCAGGAAATACAGATTCCAACAGGGAATTCCACACTTAGCTGTACGCACAATGAATGTGTTCCCAAAACGTTGTGTCATCATCATCATCATTTCAGCCGAAAGACGTCCACTGTTGGACACAGGCGTGCGTCTCGCATCCATCGGATTCCCGCGACCCTGACCAGGTCATCGGTCTTCCGGTACGCGGTCGCCACACCAGAACCTTTCATCCCCATCGACCGTCTGTTCTGCGTGCAATATGTCCTGCCCATTTTCTGCGTATAGGTGGAATGTACACCATGATAGAGTTGAGTAGGTACGATGTTCATAAGCATCTTCATAGCCTTTTTCCAACTAGCTTGGGGTCGGCATCCAGTCTAACTGGATGCGGCTGAATACCTGTGTTTTACAAGGAGTGACTACCCAGACCTCCTCAACCCATAGTTACTGGGCAACACATTACTCCTTGGATAGACTGATGGTCAGACTTTCTAGCGTCTGACTACCTGTAACGACTGTCAAAGATCAACAAATTAATGATAACCGGGATCATCGGATTTTCGTGCTTTCCGAAGCACGGGGTGTTAGCAATATCCTAGATAAAATTATAAAAGTACATTATGAATTGAAATAGTCACATAGGTTTTTTTTCGATTGGAAAATCATCCAATGACATTCGCCGCATTTGGGTGGGGCGAGAGGGTGTGATAGACTTTTACTGACTAAAAACCCACTCCTATTCCTTCGTTGCCTTTCATAGCGAGTTTTCCTTTCAGAAGCAGACCCTTGGCCCCAGTAGGCTTCGACCCTGCTGGGCCCCTACGGTTTGCTGACATTTCCTTAAGGCGCGCGTGGAACAGTACGTGTCGTCGACGACTTGGGCTCGGTCTGGACGGTTACTGGACGATCGGACGGCAAGCTACCCATAGCTTGCCGTCCGCAAACCCGTGTCTACGGTAGTGACATTAGTACTTGCCCGATTTTAAATCCGCAACCTCATGTAAGAGAGGCGGGTGCATTGACCACAGGGCCATAATAACCTGTCTAAATATTATTATTTCGAAATTCATGATTATTTTAATGAAAACAAACAACTTATTTCAAAGACGTGTCAGTGGCAGTCGGACAAACGGAAGCGGAAATGAACACTTCCTCCGCCAAAATTTTTAAAAGGCTTGCTAAGAATGAAATAGGAAATATGACAGGCGCAGTTTTTGGCCCAGGGGCGAATGGGTTATAATTATCTGCTTGACAAAATAGGGGTAGATTGGTGCGAGCTCCAGTATAAATAAACTTTATCTGGTGAAAGAGACTTTGGTAAGGGGATGAAAAGAGCTAAGTCACTGACAACTTGGTGAACAAGATCCTATTAAGTTTTGAAGGGTTTTTGGTAGTTATGTCCGAGGTCAATTATTCATTTAAGTTCAAATACAAGTCTTGCTTACTCGCTTTTCGTTGAGGGTATACTATCATAATTGGGATAGTCACGGTAACCTTCAAATACTCCTACTTTTTTTTAGGGTTCTGTACCTCAAAAGAAAAAAACGGAACCCTTATAGGATCACTTCGTGGTCCGTTTGTCTGTATGTCAAGACCCTTTATTTCGGTAACGCGTGGAGGTATCGAGTTAAAATTAAAACAATATACTTAAGTCTGCGGTCCCTTGAAGCTGTAAAAAAATCAAAGTTCTTAGTTAACGAAAAAAGATACGGCCATTTATGTCGCAAAAAACGTGTATTTCGACACTCTAAAGGGAATCGAAATTCATAGGGTTTTCACTTTCCATTGACCTAGAAGCCTGAAATTCAACATGAAGCAAGGTCTCATAGCACAAGCATAGGAAAAAAAATCTAAAAGCTGAATTTATAGTTACGTCACAATAAAAATGCGAATCCGAAAAATCTTCATAACTCAATTGGGGAATTGAACTGTTTTCATAGGTAAGTTTGTATGGAACCTTTAGTGCGCGAGTCCGACTGGCACTTCACTTGCCCGGTTTTTTCTGTAAAAAATTACTGGAAAGTAATTTACTGTTATAAGTTATAATAATAGATATGGGCGCACTACAGAAATAAAATAAGTAGAAAAGTAAAAAAAAAATTACTAGATTAATTTTGTTTTCCCGATTTCTAATACAAAAAGTTAATACGTTAATAACAAAAATCGCTTAATAGAGCAAATGTGCCCTTTTTTATAGCATTATAGTTTTGTGACAATGAATGGATTTTCATAGTCGATACAATGCTTCCAGACTAATCTCTAATATCTAATTGAGAGCTAATACAAACGTAAAAAAACTATCGATAAATTAATCAAACAATTTAAAAATATGTTTATAATGAGAATCAGGTTTCCGATTGCCGAAAAAAATGCATGACTTTATACTATATAATTTCTCAATGGCCCACCATGCCTGACATTCACCCATGCCTGAGTTTCAATTCGTATATTTCGTTGCTAATTTCAGTGAATATTTTAGAATCTCAATTTGAAAATGGTACCGCCATTTTCGAATTTACAATCCTAGATTTATAATTCGGGAGCGTTCGCTCGGTTGCTCTCGGTAAGGTAACGGTTCGCTAAACCAGCCTTGTTTGGTGTTTAATTTAAAGTACCCTCCAATTGGGCCGAACCCTTTTGTTTACGGATTTTAGATATTTTTTTTTTACTTTTTTCACGATCAAAGGGATAATTGGTGATTATAATCGGGTTTATAACAAATGCGTGCGGTTGTTAAAGCTTTAGATAGATCGGTGAGATTTTTTCTCGGTTTAATTTTGTACTGGTAAATTGTGTTTTATGTTAGGGTTGGTACTCTTGGAAATATCGCCCGGATGTTTGTTTGGTATCTAATTGTTGAAGTTCATAAATCAAGGTGGCAGGTGACACATCGGAAAAAACACGATTTTTAGCTTGGAAGCAGGGAAACTAGGTTGATTGAAAAAAGTATGAATAAGTTTTTTTTTTATTAATTATCGTGGCTTCTTTGTAATAAACCACGGGTTGTGATTTCGACATTATTTCGAAAAACTAAATTGAAATTTGATTATTGAGGATATATATATAATTAATTTCTCGATTGTGTTACTAGTACAAAATAACATAAGTTATATAACACTGAGTCATAGTAATGATTGCAACATAACAAGGGAAATAGATTACTCAAAATAGGCACTACTAAGTTTCGATAAAGAATTAATTAATTTCTATAATTAACAATTCTGATCTTTGAACCCGACTTCAATTGAAACTCTAACCTACCAAGTCATTAAAACAAATGAACGCAAAACCATCGAGGCGCGCGTAATCACGAGTTATATTGTAAGGGTAACAAAACGCGCTTTAGTTAAGTTTCGAGTAACGTCGTAATTAGCGTTCGCTTAGTGACTGAGTATTTTGTATAGGAGTTATTGTTGTATACTTGGTTATTTAACGTAGAAAAGGTTTCTGAAGTTTATTATGTTATTTGACTGTTTTAGGTATTTGAATTTATGCTTTATGGAAAATTCGGAAACATTTTGTTTGAAAGAGAACAACGAGTATTTCCATTTAAGTTCTCACGGATATTTTCGGGTCTACAGATTTCCTGATTCTAATATTCTCTCCCATTCTAAAAACCTTACCTTACTTTAGTGTAATATCTTTTCAATCTTTATTCATTTATTTATTTATTTATTATTAACCTTGTCAAGTAGGTAAGCATAGACTTCTAACCTTACCCTTGTTTTCTTAATAATCTTTTATATTTTTATGCACCTGCCATATTTTTCTCTTCACCGCAGGATTCAGGATGCATTTTGGTGAGTGTGCGCAGGAATTGCATGACTTGATTCCACCATCTCATTTCTACCATAGGACAAGCCAACGAACGGCGAGTATCAACCCTTACGTTGTTAAAACCTCTACGGTCCGGACCAAGCGTTTCGCCTCGTCGTTTATATCGCGGATATCAAGGGACTGGAATAATTTGCCTGCTGCGGTTTTCCCGTCCGATTATAATTTGGGTCTCTTCAAGGCTAGAGTGTATAATAGGCTCTCAATAAACTAGTGCGCCTCACCATCAACGATTGCATTACTACTTACCATCAGGTGGGATCGCAGTCAAGTACTAGTTTAAATCAATTTAAAAAAAAAAACCGGCCTAAGTTGACTGGTAGAGAATGCCTAAGGCATTAAGTCCACCTTTGTACTTTTATGTTGCATGAACTTTTAATAAATAAATAAATAATAAATCTACATCCCCGTTTCCTAATTACGTAGGGACGCATTTTAAGCTATCAAATCAAAAGACATCATTAACGACCTAATTAAAATCAAATCAGCCTAATAAACAGGCCCTTTCATTTCCGAAAATCACAAGCAAAATGCTACCAGCACTCACCCAAAAATTAAATGTTCAACATCATGAAACGTTAAGGGCTAATTTCACCAAACACTCTTAGTTACTAAATGTCTCGTTAAGAAATGCCTTACGATAAAAACAGTCCGCCAAAACGCTTAACCAGAGATTTAAACTGAGCTTGGTGAAATTGGGCCTCAGGCTTCATCAATTAAGAAAGAGTTAATTGTACATCAGAACGAGGATAAGTTATTCATGGTTTTGAAGCGAATGACTTCAGTAGGCCCATTGCACAAAGTGAATACTTAATACACGGAATTATAAACGTTTAAGATGCTTAGCACGGTTATGATTTGAAAAGGGAGTTAAACTAATGTTGTGAAAACGGAAGGGAGATATAAATGCTTTTCAAATGGAGGATTTTATTTTTAAATTTGCTCTTTCGTAATGGGCTTTTTAAAGGTGCTAATTAGCTTGGAAATGTTTTTTGTTGAGTTTCAAAATTTAATGTCATATTCTTTGTAAAACAGATCAGGCCCAGTGTTAACGGCCTCGATTATTAGCAATAATATAAAAATTCTCACAAATATCTATGTGTAAATAAATATCCTTACATAAGTGTAAATAAATTTTCATTATTATTATTATACCCACCACTTTCTTTGAAATGTAGGTCACAGTTCAAACACACAGGTTTACAGGTTTTGACTGTAGATGTAGTCAGTCGGTAGTTTGTCTGTAGGTATCAATCACCTGCAGTTCAAAGAAAGTGCCAGAAATTCAATAAGCGAATTGACATAGTTTTGTAAACAGAAAAAATTGGTCTATAAAACTCTGTTGTCCCCTCCCCCCCTTACCTTTTGTCTTAACACAGTGGTCGGCCTAATTGGAATTTAATAAAACTGGCGTTTACAATTATAAAGTGAAAATGTGTCGATGTAACATTTTAAATGCATTTAAAATTAGTATTAATAATTAAATTCAATATGTGTATGACTTATGAGTGGTACGTCGCATATTCATACCTAAGCAGGTGCTTTAAGTTGTTTAATTTATTTCATCACTACTGCTCTTGAAACGGTGAAGAAAAATGTTGTGAGGAGACATTTCTTTTCTAACATGGATATTTTTGAATTCTTTGGAAAAAGAATTCAAAAATATTCATTAACCCGCACCGGGTTCGCGTACTGTATTACGGCCCATTCTCTCTCTTTTTCTTAAAAAGAAGGCTTGAATCCCAGCTTTGGGAACATTATAAGGTCGATTATGGTACGGTATTCTCTCTAATAATGTCATAAGCTAGTGAACACAAAAGCAATCGATCCATGTAAAATAATGGTATTCAGCAGTAACTGGGTAGACTAGAACTTGAGCCCAATTTCATCATCATCCTTTCAGCCTAGGCCTCCCCCAACTGTCGCTACAATGAACGATCTTGTTCGTTTCGCATCCCCGCAACCCTTACCAGGTCATCGGTACACCTTGTAGGAGGCATTCCAATGCTACGTCTTCCGGTACGTGGTCGCCATCCCAGAACCTTTCGGCCCCAACGGCCGTCGGTTCTGCGAGCAATGTGCCCTGCGCAATATACATTTATTTAATTTAATTTTGTATTTGGAAATCATCCAATGAATTCTCCCGCTCTAGGGTAAAGTGAGTAGGCATATCAGACTGTAACTAACTAAAGTCCACCTTTGACTTTCAGTTACCCTTTGCGTTTCAGGACCATGGTATCCTTTTCAGAAACTCCCCGTGGACCTAGCGGGTATCGGCCCTGCTGGGCCCCTTCGGTTCCGCTGACATCTCTTTAAGGCGTGCGCGACGTTGATGACTCAGGCTTGGTTCTTAATGGACGGCCGGACGACGAGCTACCCGTTGCTCGTCCCTTACTGTGGCTGGGGATTGGCCTGCGACTCCCGACGCCTTAGTCATCACCTGTCGCGAAGGTGGAGGTGTGAGAATGTCTGTACTCTCACGGTTTCGGCAATCCCCTTCTGCTTCTCAGAGCAAAAAAGCCCAATATAGTAAAGAAAATAATTGCCAGATTGCAACCTGATCGTTTGTCAAAAGTGCCGTACTTGTTATTCAAATTGGTAATGGCAGTTTCCTCTATAAAGTGGTGATCTTAATAGGGTTGTCATGAAATACATGACAAAAGGTCAGAGAATCCTGATGGTCAGTCTAACTGCTCAATCATCTAACCGAAGGGGCCGAGCAGGTTCGAAGCCTACTGGAGCCAAGAGTCTGCTTCTGAAAGGAAGACTTGGCCCAGACCTATGAAAAGCAACGAAGGAACAGGAGTGGGTTTTTAGTCAGTAAAAGTCTGACACACGCTTCGCCCAAGACCCGCTCTTGGGCGAAGCGTGTGTCAGACTGATGTCATTGGATGATTTTCCCAGCGAAAACTAAAAACTGCTCAATCATCTAGGCAACCATTATAACATCTTAAATGATAATAATGATATGATCTTTCTTCCCCGCATGATACGAAGATTCGCTTATCTAAAACAATATCCTAGTTTCAGTCCACACAACACAAGTTTGCCCACTTGAAATCTGTCAGTATTCCCCCACCGCGTGTCTCATCAGCAACAGATCCTCACCATCTTATTGCGTCTTCTATTGCTTTACAAATACACATCGACACCTTAGTATTTGGACACATTTCTATGTCGCATCCACTAAGTTTTATGTCAATATTTGGTGTGTTCACCTCATTCCTAGTAGGCCCACACTCTTCACTTACACCTGTATCAAAGAAAATTGAACTTTCGTCTACGGAGATAGAGTTTGCATCATCTGCAAATATAACTTTGCAAGTACATTGTAAAATATACAAGCGTTACGAATAATGTTTACTTTTGCAGCGATTTTCGACTCTGTTGTCATGATTTAAGGGTGATTTCCTCTTGTTTGCCGAGATGATTTTGTTGTTACTCCTCGGAATTTTTCTTGTGAACTACCAGAATTGTTAATCTTATTTAAGCTTCGTAAGCTCGGTATAATCATTTGTTTGTCTGTATGTAATTTTATCGCGGTTTCATGTGAAATATGTCTTTATTAGTCACTTTATCTCTCATAATTCAAGTAATTGGACTATTTCTTTAACAAATAAACCTGTTACGTTACTACTGAGGGCTTTAGATGATTTCAAAGGTAGATTGATAGTTTTAGACTATATAAATTACTCACTTCTGCCTGAATATAAATTATAGCTTACGTGGTATTCGAGGATTAGAGTCACAACATATACATACTAAACTTTCGCCTTTATAATATACTAGCTGCTGCCAGCGGCTTCGTCCACGTAAAAATAGGTTTTTTCATACAAAATTTGCAACCTCCGTTTTACTCCCCTAAGGGTGTAGTTTCGTAAAATCCGTTCTTAGCGGATGTCTACACCCTATAAGGAACCTACCTGCCAAATTTTAAGTTTGTAGACAACTGATAAACATACTTATATATTTCTAAATACATACGAGTAAATATTACAGATAAATTACACCCAGACACAGAACTAATGATCGTGCTCATCACACAAACATTTGTCCTGGGTGGGAATCGAATCCACGACCTTCAGCATAGCAATCAGGGCCACTAACCACCAACAGGCCAGTCAAATCATTCACCATTTCTAAACTACTACTAGTAAGTACTCGTAATAGTTAGCCTGATATGTCCCAATGCTAGGCGAAGGCATCCTTCTCCCTTTTCCACACACGTCTGTCCTCGGCCATTGCAGACCAGTCCCTTCAGTAAGAGTCAAGCTCATCTTTCAACAACTAAAGCAAAAATTGTCCTGAGTTTAGAAGTGGCCGAGTGGTAACGGCCCTGACTTACGAGTTGTAGGTCGCGGGTTCAAACCCAGCAAGGCGGATTACTTTGTGTAATTTATTTCATCACCACTGCTCTCAAAACGTTAAAAGAAAACATCGTGGGAAAACCGGCATGTCCTAGAACCAAAAAATCGGAAACATGTGACATTCACCAACTCGCACTGGGCCCGCGTGGTGGATTACGGCCCATGCCCTCTCATAGAGAGGAGGCATGTGTTTTTTGTATAATATGCACATTTATATCATATTTTAATATTTGCACGCTAACTCATCATAAGTTTCTTTGCGAGATCACATCAGAAATGAAGATATCCGCAAGAGGACCAAGGTCACCGACATAGTTCGAAGAACCGCCAAACTTAAGTGGCAATGGGCAGGGCACATTGCACGCAGAACAGGATGGTCGATGGGGACGCAAGGTTCTGGAGTGGCGACCACGTACCGGAACCTCACCAGGTCATCGGTCCACCATGTGTGAGACCGGTGGACCGATGATCTGGTGAAGGTCGCGGGAATCTGATGGATGCGACGTTTGAGGGAGGCCTATGTCCAACAGTGGACGTCTTTCGGCTGAAGTAATGACGCCAACTCATTGCAAAATATGTCTTTGCACTAAAAAATAATATGTTACCATCATAAATAGCTTTGATTTTTAAAAGAAATCAGTTTTTAACTTGTTTCACGTTTTACTAACTTAGTAATTCTAGAAATTTCTTGAAAAAGCACGATTGAGATATTTCTGAGAAAAAACTATTAAATAAAAATTGAGGCCGCCATCCCTGTCACCCTCCTGAGCCGTCGAGGGATGAGACAGCTCCCAGTCTTCAATCAGGGGTTGATTCCACCCTATCATTATGGGGCGGTATGTTCCCAGTTCGCTTTTCCCTCATTTGTTCTCACTTTGTTCTGTTTAATTGAGACAAGCCTAGTTAAACTTTGTTAGTTTCGGGAGCTTTGTCTTTTGCTTGTCCTTATTTTCAAATGCTTCGAATGAATTATCCTTAAACTTTGATGTAACCTTCAAATTAAGTTTTTGGTTGAAAATGGGGAAAGCTCTTCTCAAGATGGGTGATTTTTTTGAGCTCAGAGATCATTCAATAACTTCTCTTGCTCTAAGGTGGAGAGAGGGCTTTCCAGATTTTTACCGACTTTAACCATATCTGTGTCCTTCAGTTGCTCTTTGTGGACCGCCGGTTCACTTTTCAGAATTTTTTCGACCCTAGTGGAAATCGGCCCTGTGGGGCCCCTACGGTTTTGTTAACAACTAAGGCAAGCGTGGAACACTATGCGCCGTCGACGACTCGAGCTCGATCCAGACGGTTACCAAACGGCCGGACGGCGAGCTACCAATTGCTTGTCGTTGCCGCGTTTACAGTGGCTGGTTTGACTGGAAGCTATAGATAAATGGTAAAAAGTCGATAAAATAAAAAAATAACCCGATTTAGAAAACAGCCTAAAATGCTTCATGAATGTTCACTGATTCGACGTTAGCGCTAGGAGTTCTTTTACTTTCATCACAAACTTACTAACGACTTACTAAATTCATAGACTAGAAAGTCCTAGCTTGTTACCTAAAAATTTTTTTAGCTATAAGATTTATAAAGCGGCAGAAAATGAAGTTGTTGCCAAGTTAGTTAGTCTTTTCCTTGTTAAATCTAAGTAAAACTTAGCTAACGCGCAAGGAAAATATAATTAACGACTTAAATAAAATCTATGATTTACCACAAACTGCGTAGAATCAAGTTCGTCATTCTACAAAATAACAAATTTTAATGATGACTAAACGTACAATGAAAAAAACCTTTGTATTTACGTGTATTTCATTATCATCCTCCAGCCTTGCCAATGTAACTTGGAGTCGGCGCACTGTTTTGCATGGAGGAACTGCCCATCCCTCAACCCGGTTATAAAACACTAGCTTCTGCCCGCGGCTTCCCTCGCGTGAATGTAGGTTTCTCCATACAAACTTTGGACCTTCGCTTCATCCCCGTAGGGACAGAATTTTGGAAAATCCTTTCTTAGTGCTCGCCTACGTCATAAAAGGAAACCTTGTGCAAAATTTCACGCTCCTAGTCCCAGTAGTTTCGGCTGTGCGTTGATATGTCAGTCAGTCAGTTTCCCCTATTATATATAAAGATGATACTTCTTCTGGATAGACTAATGGTACTTACTGACGTCTGACAACTTGCAACGACTCTCAAAGGTCTACGAATAACAACCGTCACCAACGGCTTTACGTACTTTTCGAGGCATTTTTTTTTTTTGTTTTTTTAAGGTGGGAAATCATCCAAATGACTTCTCGCGCTCTGGGTGGAGCGCGAGGGCGGGTCAGACTTTTACTGACTAAAACCACACCTGTATCCTTCAATTACCCTTTGCGTACTAGGACTACGGGTTGCCCTTTCGGAAATTCTCCGCGGTCCTAGCTAGCGGGCATCGGCCCCACTGGGCCCCTACGGTTTGCTGACATCTCTTTGAGGAGCGCGAGGATCACTACGCGCTGTTAACGACTGGGCTCGGTGCGGTTAATTACCGAACAGCCGGACGGCGAGCTTCGAGGCATAGGGTTATAGTTATATCCTAGATAAACTTAGAAAAGCGCATATAAATTGAAAAATCCCCATTAGTACTGGCCCTGTTACGAACAGGATCGGAGGATGCTTTAACCACTGAGGTCATCACAACGCTCTTTTCTTATTTCTTTCTCTTTTAGCATGGCATAATCAACCTTGTAAAGTTCCCGCTGCTGGGACTCAGGCCTCCTTGCTAGGAGAGGGACTGGGCCATAATCCACCACGCGGGCCCAGTGCGGGTTGGTGAATGTCAAATGTCTTCGAATTTTTGGTTCGAGGACGTGCCGATTTCCTCACGATGTTTTCCTTTACCGTCTTGAGAGCAGTGGTGATGAAATAAAATACACAAAGTACTAAAAACTCGTAAGTCGGGGCCGTTACCACTACTCTTGTTAGGCTACCACTGCTCTCTAAATTAATTATTTAATAAACAACTGTAAACATACATACGAATCTCGGATTGCAAATAAAGAATTAAGCATCCAGTTTAAGTTTTTTTCATGAATCCACAAAGTTTCTTTAGCGGTATGCCATGCTCGGGATGAAGCGAGAGGGAGTGTTAGACTTTACTGACTGACCCACCTTTGTTTCTTGATAAGCCCTTTGCGTGCCAAGACCACGGTATTTTTTTTCCAATACTGCAGCAGCAGGCATCGACTCTAGTAGGTATCGTCCAATGTGCTGATATCTCTTCGAGGCGCGTGTGGAACACGACGCTCCGTCGACTCGGGCTTGGTCCTTATCTAATGGCCGAATGGCAAACTTCCCATAGTTCGTCATCGGGGAGAAGGTCCTGAAACATTCATGTCTAGTGAAGACATAATATACTATAATATTCCACAACTATCACACAACGCCGTCTAGTCCCAAGCTAAGCAGAGCTTGTGTTATGGGTACCAGACGACTGATAAACATACTTATATATTTCTAAATACATACATATTATAGATAAATTACACCCAGACACAGAACAAATGATCGTGCTCATCACACAAACATTTGTCCTGGGTGGGAATCGAACCCACAACCTCCAGCATAGCAATCAGGGCCACTGACCACTAGATGAACAGGTCAGTCAATCAAGTCAGAATGATGCTAAATTGACAAACTCACAACATTTACTAATTTTTTTAAGGTGGAAAATCATCCAATGACTTCTCCCGTCCTAAGACGGATTACTGGTTGCACTGACTGCTATGCCGGAGGTCGTCTCCAGCATAGCAGTCAGTGCAACCAACCACTAGACCAACAGGCCAGTCAAACATGCATCATGCATCATATGGAAATTGGTACCATGGCGCCTATGTAGCGACTCTGCTGGAGATTGTTAAGGAGTGCCACAAAACAGTGACTTCCTGAAGCCCAATCCTCGGTAACGACTAGGTTAATAGATTTGGAAAAAGTATGTTTACTTTTTTGTTGTGTTTATTCATATGTAACATTATCAAAGTAATATGATTTTTTCGTATCACAAAAATTTTAACAACATTATATTTTTTCACTTGTTTTCCTTACTCCTTTCATACGACTTTGATTTTTAGAATTATGTATACACAAAAAAAAATTGCCGGTCATATTCATGTTCTTTAAAATGTACACAGCTTATGTAAATCAATCAAAATTTTGCAAAAAGAATGGATTTTAAGGTCAGCGGGGCTCTATGCGGGCGCAGGCAGCAGTACGAGTATGTGTGCATTTAGCACCGCCCAGATTTTCAAGGGACTATACACCTTAACAATTTTTTTTTCGGGTTTTATATAATTTTTCCAAAAACTCACATAAACAATATTTGTAAACTAACAAAAAACCGTACTATAAACATCAAAGTAGCTCAATTTGAAGCTTCCTACGCACTTGCCACTTTCCTAGGACACACTAACAGTACTAATGACTCGTCTATGAAGTTACCAGCGTCAAAATTAGACCTCTTAACTTCGCTAAATACAATTGTAAAGAGCAATAATGGAGTACAAACTCGGGTAGAGATGTGTAGTAACATATTTTTATCGGTTTTAGAAGTATTTTTGAGACATTTTTAAGTAATTATTGAACTTGTTCTAAAAGTATAATCTAAACCCTCTTTCAATTATGATAAGTGAACACTGATTTTTAATTTCGTTTTACTCTTTGTATTTCCGACGCCATGAATATTTCCAGACTAAAAGTAGGCATATATATGTGTAACTTTCTATCATTAAATAAAATTGCCAAGTGCGATTCGGGTTCTCACGTGTAGGGTTCCGTATCGCAAACGGAATAGATCTCATTTTTTGGCATAAGGGTGATTTTAATTTTTAATTTTGTTTATTTTTATTATTTGTTAATTGGGCCCCGTTGATTTGTTAATTGGCAGCAGAAAGGTGGAAGATATTTAAGTTTTGCTGAGGGTAACCACAACTAAAAAGCTTAAAATAAAAGATTTTTTAGATTTTTTAAAGAGCTTAAAATAAAAACACTTAAAAGTATAAATGTGTTAATAACAAATAGACTATTATAAAAACACCGGCTTTCGAAATTAAAGTTGTTTTGCACTTTTTAATTTTTTGCGGTTGTATTTTTTTTTAAACTTTTTATAATTTACGAAGGATCAAACAGCTGTGACGTTTCGTTTTTATTCTGGGGTGTAATGTAAAACGCTTTTATTTTATGACATAAAATTAACAAATGCAAAACTTAAAATATATTCATTCATTAATACTAATGTTACGATAATGTGAGACTTATTCTTATACATGGTGTTTCTAGTTTAGCTATACCAAATTAATATTATAAAGAGGAAAGTTTATTTATATGTGTTTAAATGTGCGTGCATGTTTGTTTTCTTTCACGCTCAAACAGCTAAACGGATTTAGATGAAATTTGGCACACAGGTAGACTGGTAGATCGCATGTTACTTAAAGAGTTATGAGTATACCTACACGTGGATGGATGGAGAGGGAGAAGTAGGCCAAATAAAAACTTGGATGGATTGTGTGATGAGTAATATGAAAAAAAGGGAGTTAGTGATGGCATGGCAAAAAACATGCAGCATTGACCCCAAATAACACGGGACATCGTCTTCTTCCTGAGATGACGATGGTGGACCGTGTTCTGGAATGGGACAAATGAAGTATCCTTCCTTTGTCCCATTTCATGGAATTATTCCAAGGGAACATACTCCCGGGAATAGATATATTATTCCTTTATAATAATTTTCTACTTTTACGCAGGGGAAACCGAAAAAGCTAGTGGATAACCAAATAAAGTACGTTGGTAAAACTGACTGTGGAGAGAATTGATCAGTTTTTGGAATATGCCTTTTACGTCTTGGTAGCGAAAAACAAGATTTTCTGGTTTTGCCTTGAGCATTTTATTGTTACGTATTTTATTCACAACTTAGCCCAAAAATCGCAAAACTGAAGTGCCAGCGGAAGTCATATCATATATCGGAAGACGCAGCGTTGGAAAGCCTCACAAGGTGGACTGATGACCTGGTGAGGGTCGCGGGAACCTGATGGATGCGAGACGCACAGGACCAGTCATTGTGGCGACACCTAGGTGAGGCCTATGTCCAACAGTGGACGTCTGCCGACTGAAATCATGATGATGATGATTTTATCATGCTACAGTATCACCTAGTGCTTTTATTGACACCACGGGGTTCTAAGCAAAGTGACATATCGGCAATAATATAGAAATGCGCAAATGATTGTGACTAACAATATGACATTTCGTTAGCGCAGGAAAGCCCCATACATTTTTGCCTTTCCTATAGTCGTTACAGCAGATTTATTATGACTTTGTCCAAGTGCTATGAACATTTTCATACTTTTCTGCTCATATAAAACCTTAGTAGAGAAACTCTGCTTGGGCATGGTAACCCCTGAAACGCCTAGGGCAACTGAAGAAACACGGGTAGGTTTTAGCCAGTGAAAGTCTGACACTCTCTCTATCCTGAGCTGGAATTTTGATACAAGTGGAGAAAGTTTGTCATTGCTACCGAGGCGAAATTTGCCTGAGCCGCAGGCGAGGGTGTTATGGAACCGAATGCTGCAATGACACCACGTGTATTAAACGACGTTTTTACACTTCTTCATTACATTTACGAAAAAATAAATAAACGGGGCTTGACGCCCGACCTGCCTGATACGATAAATACAATAAATTGTAGTAAGGGCGAGCTCGCGCACTTTTCCGCACTAGTACGGAAAACCGTTAATTGCATACCTAAATGCGGTAGAAGTAATAGTGGATTTTTGTGGTGAGTTTTTGAGAAAATGATATCATGATTTCCACCCCAAAGAATAAAGGAGAGAAACTCTAAGCAACTTACCATTGTACTATTCACAATGCCAAGAGTGCAAAATAACACCCTGTAAACATATAAGGGCTGTATAAAAACTACAGCCTGATGAGACGTATAATAGCCACCGTATCCTATATATGGACATTACGAGGTCCAGAGAACCATAGCGTGGACGTTTTTAATACCTTTTCACACCTTTGTCGAGGGACTAATAAAATTGAAAAAGTTTTATTTCTTAAATGGTTTTTAAAGTATTCTGTATTCACTATAGGATGTGCCGACAAAATCCATAGTTTGTTGAAGACGAGTTGTCTTTAGCGGCCTTATAATGTGCCCACTGTTTTACCTCAAGCCTCCTCTTTCTTTCTCTTTTAGCATAGCATAATAGCATAACATAATCATCCTTGTAAAGTTCCCACTGCTGGGACTCAGGCCTCCTCTCTAGGAGAGGGAGTGGGCCGTAATCCACCGCGCGGGCCCAGTGCGAGTTGGTGGATGTCACATGTCTTCGAATTTTTGGTTCTAGGACATGCCCGTTTCCTCACGACGTTTTCGTTCACCGTTTAGTAAACTTGACGTAACACTAATGCAAGCAAAAGAGGAGGCGATAAGCGTGAGAAAGAGGCAAAAGGTGATGCCATGAGTATCCAGAGTTACAAGGCGATTCCTGGTCATTGCAGGCGCGGGCTTGCAGACGGTGAGTAGTGGGTAGCTCGCAGTCAGATAAGAACCTGGCCCTGATGGACGGTGTGTTACGTTTCACGCGTGCCTTAAAGATCTGTTATCATAGTTGACGAGGCCAGCTAAGGCCAATGATTGATTGATTTATTCAAAGAACAAATTTTAATTGTTCTTTGTCGTATGCGAATATTAAGTACTTAAAAACTAGGAACAAAACAGAAATAACTAATAATTGAGTTGCATTACAATAAAAGAATTAGTAAAAAAATAACAATGATAAAAAGATTTGAGCTGCACCATTAATAAAACCACATAACATAAAAAATAAGAATATAAAAAAGACAAAAATA
The DNA here is from genome assembly GCA_961205895.1 of Mythimna pallens. Taxonomy (NCBI): domain Eukaryota; kingdom Metazoa; phylum Arthropoda; class Insecta; order Lepidoptera; family Noctuidae; genus Mythimna; species Mythimna pallens. The sequence goes on along the minus strand of OY540842.1, from coordinate 22,249,208 downwards.
TTACAATAACCGATTAATAATGTCAATAAATTAGTACCTAACAACATTGTCAAAAAAAAAAATACAATTACTAATGTCAATAAATGATGATGCCTGCTAACTCTGTGGGATTGTCCAAGCCTCTGGAACACAAAAGGAAGGGACACGAATGGGTTTTAATCATTATCGACTGACACTCCCTCTCGCTCCACTACGGCAGAAGTTATTAGATGATTTCCCACACAACAAAAAAAACCGACTAACGTACACTACACCGCTTTCAAAACGGTGAAGTAAAACATCGTGAGGAAACCGGCATGTCCTAGAACCATAAATTCGAAGACATGTGACATCCACCAACCCGCACTGGGCCCGCGTGGTGTATTACGGCCCATTCCTCTCTCTTAGAGAGGATGCCTGAGTCCCAACAGTGAGCATTGTAAGGCCGACTATGCTATGCTAACGTGAAACCGTTCTACTAATGTTACATTAACATGTAACTGTTCTACTAATCTTAAACACATACAGACTGGGGTATAAGTAGGAACCTGCATACTTATTACATGATCAGAACCCCTCGATTGAATATTATTAGAATATGCAGCTGTTAGAAACTCGCTCTGCACCTGGGACACTAAGTTTTTCTATCTCGTAGATAAGCGTCGATTACACATAAAGACCATTAGAGGGGTTTACGTATGGAGTTCTAAAGCAGCCGGGAGCTTTAGCAGAACATGTTTTTAATGTATTTAGGATAAGGTTTTTTCTTGCGATATTATTTTTTCTTTGGTTCCTAGAGGTTGCAAGTACTACTTCTGTGCTTAAGGTCGTTAGTTCGATTCCCGGGTCGTATATAGTGTTATTAGGTTTTTCACAATAAAAAAAAACATTAACGGTCTAAAGGAAGTCCCACCTAGTGGCTTATTGTTCTAGAACAAATTGCCATAGTGCAAAAAAGAAATTTAAATAAATAGTAATTTGACCCTCGTTATATATATTTTAGGTACTGTAATTTAGGTGTCTTCAAAGCTAGAGTGAATAGGCGTGCGCCTCACCATCAATGATTGCATCACTGCTTACCATCAGGTGGGATCGCAGTCAGGCACTAGTTTATGTCAATTAAAAAAAAAAAGTTAATGGGAATAGATTCATCCACTATTACATGGAACTTAAAAAAGAAATTGACGTAGCGTGCATGTGTTATTGATTCACCTCTGCCCAATCCTTCAAGAAATGTAGGCGTGATGTTATATATAAATATTTATAACTCTGTAGAAGAAAAGGTGTGGCACAGAACCAGAGTAACCTGGAACAAAGTAAGAACAAAGTCATACAAATTAATATTTGTATGACTTTTTTCTGACTTTGTTCCATATTCACACGTTTGTCTTGGTATGGTCATGTGAAGAGGAGGGATGAAGCGCATGTTACTAAAAGAGTTATGAGTTTACATGTGGATGGATGGAGAGGGAGAGGGAGACCAAAGAAAAGATTGATGGATTGTGTGAAGAGTGATATGAAAGAAAAGGAAGTTAGTGATAGCATGACGAGTGACAGGGCAGAATGGAAGAAAAAAACATGTTGCGCCGACCCCAAATAACACGGGACAAGGGCAGGAAGATGATGATGTTCCATATTCACACTGAGCTAACACTCCGTGCGGCGAACCTTAAGATGCCCGAACTTCCTCATTGATGCCTTAAAAAACCTGAGAGACCTAATCTGTTTTTAGAGAGATGTAGGCTGGTTGGAATAAGCCCACCGAAGGTTATGGTCATCATGGCCCACGTGCAATGGTCCGCATAGGACTAAGTGCGGAAACTATACTCGGACTTAACATAACATATAGCTCCGTGCGGGAATCGAACCCGTGACACGCAGCGCATCAACCAATCGCTTAACCACTGCGCCAACTGTGCCATTTACTGTATAAAGGTCAAACAAACTTAAATAAGCAAGAAGAAAATAAAAATTATAAGAATTACACGTGTCTTTTCCATTACAATTGAAACGTTATAGAGGAAAATACTGTATAATTGCTAACACGTGTAAGGTATTTTTGGACAAACAGGCACGAGAATCTTTATTACAAAATAAACATCTTCTCCAAACGAAAACCTACATAAAGATGACAAAACATGTCTAAAAATACCAAAAGAAAATCAATTCAAAGGAAAACACTCCTTCTTAATTGTGTCTCAAGTTTCACGTGTATCAGTAATCCGTTTAGCCGCGATTGTTTTTAGCTAACATTTCTCGTATCTTCTTGAAACACGATTCTTTGCAGCGGTATCTCGGCTGCCATGCCGCAATTACACGGTCACAGAGAGGCTGAGGATTTCATTGCCAAATATTTTCCTTTATCCGTTGAGGGACGGGCTAAAAGGTAAGCGGTAGAGTTGATTAGTAAAACAGGGAATCGATAGACGAACGAAAACTGATAGTTTTGCTCGTAGAATGGTCGATGAGGGTGAAAGGTTCTGGAGTGGCGACTATGTACTAGAAGATGCTGCATTGGAAGGCCTCCGATCATTTGGACTGATGACCTAGTGAGGGTCGCGGGTATCTAATGGATACAAGATAGATAAGACTGGGAGAGACTTATGTCCAGCATTGGACGTTTTTCAGCTGATATTAAAATTAAAAGTAAAAAATACACTTTATTTAAAACACACTTTTAATATCTGCGCTAAAAAGAATGAAACATAAAAACACCTTCCAGCTCCATCCTCAGTTCAGCTCCAAGTCAGCACAGTATTGCATTGTCACGCGATTTACGCATGTATACAAAATTTCAGCTCAATCGGTTGAAGATATCTGTTTCAAAATTGAGCTACAAGATTTGAGCCGAACATACATAATAAAAAGCTTGTAAAAATGAAAGATTCCTATGCTTTTATTATATTATATTTACGTATATTGTTTTGGATTTCTAGATGATGTTATGGTTGTAAAAAATGACGTCTGTCAAATCAGATAGTCTTACAATCCTGATCTGAGGCATTTGAATTTTAGAAGGGATGTCAGCATAACTGACGGGATCCGCTAACGAGGTATTGATTGTTTAAAATAGTGAGCGCAGGCCTGGGACCCAAAGGGCAACTGAAATAAAACAGGGTTTAGTTAATAAATGTCTGACACTGACTTCTAGCTCCACACAAGTAGGAAAAAAGATTTAACAATTTCCTACCTCATAAAAATATGGCACCAGAATTTGGAATGGGAAAAAGATCTCATCTTTTGTACAAAAGCAAGATACTATTATTATTACTTACTAACTACAATTAATAAAATATAAATAAAACTATTGCAGACGCAAAACCAGTCTAATTTTATAGCAGTCGCTTACTTAAAGGTCAATTGTATGCTTTGGACCACTCTTGATGAAGAACAAGATGCGAAAGCGAAGTTAGCACTCCTTCCGTACCTCACTGCTATTTCAGGAGCGGACACACATAAGCGATTGCTCTTTAGAAATCGCTCGCGGTCGCTTCAGCCTCCAACTTGGTCCTACCCAATCCTCCCTCTGTGTTCATTATTGAAAGGTCGCAATATAGCCTGCGCCCGCCCATGCCGCGTCCCTTAATTAGGACATCTTCGATATTACGCCCAAAAGGTGTGCGACCAACGACTCGGCGAGATGTGTGACTGGCTACTGTATGGACCATCTTCATTCTGAAATAGGTCCTTTAGTTGGTCTTTTTTTCTTAGAATTGTTCTTTAAATAGCCTATTTTTTGTGATTGACTTTTGGAGAGTCTATTTTTTAGGATTCCATATCTCAGTCGGTAAAAATCAAACTTTTGAGTCAACGCAATCTAAAAGTAAGGCCGTTTATTCTCCGTCTAAGGTACATATTTTGACGCTCGCAAGGGAATTAAAACTTATTGGGAACTTCCCGTTGACCGAGAATAATCGGATTTTTTTCATATCACAAAAGAAATACATTTTTGCAAGTCTATGGTTAAGTTCGTTCAAGGTTTGTGCGAATTCGACTCTCCCTTGATTTGTCTTTTTTCCTGTAGGTAACTAAGACAAACCGATTTTATTAAAATTGCACCTAAGATAGCCCATTTTTTCTTGTTTAAATCACAGTTGTTCATGCATCGTTGATGATTCCAAACTAGAGGTGGTACCTGATTTTTTTTATGCTTAGGGCAACCTTGTATCTAAGTCAGATTGATTGCATATACAATTTACAAGACCTATGTAGGGTAGCTTTTAATAAATTGGCTATCATTTAGGGGGACAAAAGTGATAAATATGAACCACTTTTACTGTAGGATGGACTCTGGATGAAAGAGGGTAAGGTTGGCATAGTGATTGAGCAATCAACTGCTGTGATGCATGTCGCGGGTTCTATTACCGCACGATACAAATATTTGTAAGGGCTACAAATAGTAGTTCCGGGTCTAAGTGTGTTAAATATGCAAGTATATATATTTGTAAACGCATCAACTTTATGAGTAATTTTTTGAGTAGGGCAAGGTTTCACAATTTTTTAAAGAAATTTTAGGGTAGTCCCTGTAGTATAATTAAAAGTTGTTTCATTATGTCTAGTTTGGAATACAAATAATAATAAATAATAATAATAACTTTTTATTGCAATTAATACACACAACATTTATACAGACAGAAAACTATTTTATATATTGTTAATTTTGTTGAAATCTGGTACCTAAATTAAGATTCAACTTGTGTTAAGAGTATCAAGGCCCTCGCTCTTATTGATCTAGTACAAACATATTTGTTTAGCATCTGAGTGGAATAAGTTCACGTGAGTAAAGTTTTAAAAGAGAGAAAAAAAAACTTACATTGTAATTTCACACCACTGAAATTACTTAGATGACATTGAGTTGTACATTTTGTAGGTCTATTGTCCTCAGGATTTACCAGGAAACTAATCGATCAGAGTAGTGGTAGCCGAGTGGTAACGGCCCCGACTTATGAGTTGTAGGTCGCGGGTTCAAACCCAGCCAGGCGCATTACTTTGTGTATCTTATTTTATCACCACTGCTTTAAAGACGATGAAACCGGCATATCCTAGAACCAAAAATTCGAAGACATCTGACATCCACCAACCCGCACTGGGCACTGGTGGATTATGGCCCATTCCCTCTCTTAGAGAGGAGGCCTGAGTCCCAGCAGTGGGAACATTAAAAGGCTGATTATGCTTATGCTTAATCGATCAGTCAACTCATTACGGAGTGGGTAATTCCCGAGCAATTTATTGCCTAATTGTTTTATAAGTTGTCTACTATTTATGACATCATCATTATAATAACGTCATTAAATACGTCCTAATCCGTTAACATACTGTGCAAACCACAAAATACTGTAAACCTATTGATAATCAGGTCCTGTTTTGTTTGTTAAGGAAACCCAAATGGAAAATTACAGCAGGATATAATTGAGTAGCTGTCCCCTGCGGTTTCACCCGTATTTTCGGTTACTGCTCCACTTTCCTGAGTTATAGCGTGATCTTTATAGCCTACACTAATTGTCATAAACTTGGCTGTTCTATAAATAATGTTTATTTTCCAATCGTTTAGTAGTTCCAGAGATTAGCGCATTTTAATAAACAATAAACTCTTCATAATTATCATATCATTTCAGCCGAAAGACGTCCACTGCTGGAAACATGCCTCCGCCAACTGTCGTCACAACTTACGGTCCTAAGCGTCTCTCATCCATTAGATTCTCGCGACCCTCACCAGGTCATCGGTCCACCTTATGGTAGGATTTCCAACGCTGCATCTTCCTGTACGCGGTCGGAACTCCAAAACTTTTCGGCCCCAATGACCACCTGTTCTACGAGCAATGTCTAAACTATTCGGGTTTGTATTATTATATTTATATAGTATCATTATCATTATTTCAACCGAAAGACGTTTACCGTTGGACATAGGCCTTCCGCAAGTGTTGCCACAACGTACCGTCCTGTGCGTCTCGCCTCCATCGTGTTCCCGTGACTCTCACCAGGTCATTGGTCCCCCTTGTGGCAGGCCTTCCAACTCTGCGTCTTCCAGTACGTCTTCTCTTCTGTGACATGTAATAAATTGTGCCTTAAGCTAAAGATTCATTAGTTGACAAAATTTCCCTCGATATATTGCCCAGTAGTTCGCAACTTGTCTCCCGATATTTTGCAAAACATTCACGTATATGTTGAAAAACCTTTGTTACACTAGTACACAGGTCCTGCGTCACGTAAAAGCGTTGCACAGTTTTGGGGGTAAATTGCGGGACACTGACATTTTGTCCTGTAAAGAATATGACGCTCAAACGCAACGTGTCCTCGAAACTTCACTACCAATCAATTCTTGTCCAATATTAAAATCGAAAACCATCAAAGTAAAAACGTCAAAAAAAATGTGTTCTTATTTTCCAAATTTCTTTTCCCTCGTTCCATAATTCATAACATGTCTCTGTAAGTTCTTTCGTTCCTGGAAGAACTTACTGAGACAAATACAGCTGAGCCACTAGAAACTTATTATGAAGGAAAATAAGCCTTTTCCTTAGTCACAGTGGTCGCTTGATCCCAATATTGTATACTGCTAAGCTTCCTAATGAAACATCCGCTCATTTCGTCACGGATTTCCTTATAATTGGGACAATGTCTCGATTTTTATTCTCTCTATGTAACGTGTGAGATTGGCAGCACCAATAAATTATTGTTTATGAGGATTATTAATTACTAAAATAACATTTAACAATTAAACTTTAAGTTCAAAGAATCGGTGGTATACCTGAACCATTGAAAACAACTGATAAACTTTTTAGGGTTCCGTACCTCAAAAAGAACAAACGAAACCCTTAAAGGATCACTTTGTGGTCCGACCGTCTGCCTGTCAGTTTGTCTGTCAAGAGCCTTTATCTTGGGAACGCGTGAAGGTATCGAGTCCAAATTAAAACCATATACTTAAATCTGCGGTCCCTTAAAGCTGTGAAAAAATCAAACTTCTGAGTTAACGAAAAAAAAAGATATTTCGACACTCGAGAAAATCAAAATTCATAGGGTCCTTCCCGTTGACCCAGAATCCTGAAATTTTGAATGAAGCGAGGTCAAGGTGGACCGACGACCTGGTGAGGGTCGCGGGAGTGCGGTGGATGCGAGAAGCACAGGATCGGTCGTTGTGGCGACGCTTGTCGCCTATGTCCAACAGTGGACGTCTTTCGGCTGAAATGATGATGATGATTATGATGATGAGGTCAAGGTAAGATAGTAGTACAATTGAATAAACTAGTTGTGGACTATTGAACTTACAACAAAGAAATACACACTTACACTTAGACACTTTAGCATTGATAGAGTGCAACTGCACTTTTGATCCCTGACTGTACATTATGAATTGCAATAAACATTTGCGATCTTCAAGATTCATCTGCTTTCATACACATAGCCTTCTTCACTAGTTTAATCGCTAAGCGGCTCAATTATTTCAGAATTTACCCGACCTTGTTGTATACCCTTATCATTCAGGGAAGCTCATTAATCTGCAAAGAAAAAAAACTTTGAATAAATAGAATCCGAACAATCTTGTAAGGGTCGGTGGACACTAAGTTAGAAGCGGTTTGTCGCTCGAAAATGCGGGTTAGCGCGATTTGCGCGAGAAGAATTTTTTGTCATTGTAATAAGTTTGCCAATGATTTGAGTCTCTGGATAAACTAACATTCTATCAGCAACAATAACGATTAACGATTGATACTTCTTGAAGCTTTTTATTTTTGGAATTGAACACGCGATAAAAGTCACATAATATAAATGTTGTGTATAATTGTTGTAGTATATATGAATATTGGATCAGTCTGTGGGTGGCGGCTCTGAGTGCGGCTATTTTGCGACTACATTTGTTATCTTGGGTATGCTTGTTAAAACAATTGTATGTGTTATTAAATAATTAAATAAACAAATAAATAAAAAAATAAAGAAAGAAAATAAATAATACGAATTTATTTATTTATCTTATACGTCTTTTCAGCAATAAGTGCACGATTATATATATAGGAAAACCTTTAAACAAACATAAAACTTCACATACACAGCCCAAGTCGTCGACGGCGCGTATTGTTCCACGCGCGCTTCAGGGAGATGTCAGCAATTGTAGGGGCCCAGCAGGGTCGAAGCCTACTGGGGCCATGGGTAGTGTGAAAACGAAACCCGGACCCTGGGACGAAGGCAACGACGGAACAGGAGTGGGTTTTTAGTCAGTAAAAGTCTGACACTATCTCTCGCTCCGCCCAAGAGCGGGATTTGTCATAAGATGATTTTCCCACCTAAAAAAAAGCCAGGCAGTAGCCAGATCAATAGCAATAGTGCTTGAGCAATTTCTGCGCTAACCGTGTTGTAGTTTTCCCATTTCCTTTGTCCCATTACTTTTCTAGAAACTACCCCGCTTGGGCAGAGCACCACCGTGTCCTCGTGGCGGAGATCGGTGACAATGATCTCTCATTGCCACCGATTGCCTTTTGACCATTGGCCTTGGTACAGGCCATGGTCTGAAGCGAGGAGGAGTGGCAAGCGGTCGCCTCCTTCTGCGAAGTAGTAATGCTAGCAAGCAAAGGAAAAGGTCGCACGTGCACGCGCGAGAGAGCGGCCCTCACGCCCCAGCCGCCGGAATCCGGATTCTTAGATCCGGGCTTTTAGTCAGTAAAAGTCTGACACATCCTCACGCTCCGCCCAAGACCGGGGATGTGATTGGATAATTTTCCCACCGAAAAAAAAACCTAGAAACACTAAATCAATATTAGTCGGCACTAATTTTTATTATATGTGTCGTAACTACGTAACAATAAAAAAAATGTGCAACGGCACCTGAACTAGGCCAAGCCTGTATTTCAGGACGCAATTCTCTTCCCAGAAAAACTCATCAATATTACAGTAGTTGGGTGTAATGTATACATAATTATATTACTTAACAATAAAAATATATAGTGTGAGTGTTGTGTGAACATTTTACGTGTGTTTCTTGGATCATTTTATTCAAAGTTTTTAGAAGGTCTTCTGAAGTTTTATAATCACATGTGATTATGAGACCAGTAGTCGTCGAGTGGTAAAGCCCCCACTTACGAGTTGTAGTTCGCGGGTTCAAACCCAGCCAGGAGCATACTTTGTGTAATTTATTTCATCAGCACTGCTCTCAAAAACAAAAAATCGAAAACATATGACATTCACCAACCCGCACTGGGCCCGCGTGGTGGATACCCATTTCCTCTCCTAGAGAAGAGGCCTGAGTCCCAGCAGTGGGAACATTAAAAAGGCTGATTATGCTATGCACACATAAGCATGCTATGCTATGCTTATGTGATTGCAAATTAGAAGGTATATATATATATAAATATCTCTATCTGAATGTAAATATGATACGATAAGATAGGTACTTGTGCATTGATTTATTTGTACTTATTTCGTAAACATTACACTTTTATAAGCTCTATTAAAAATTCGCGGGTGCAACTACTGCAGTGCACGTGGACCTTAATGCTACAAATATAAAGCTATACATTCACGATCCGACATAACAATTATTTTATACAGGAATCGTGTCGCCCTGTAAGGAAACTTTGCACGTAAATAACTTTGAGGAAGCCCTGGGGTCCGCGGCTGTGCTGTTTATGATAATAATTTTACTTTTTGTAAACATTAATGAATGAGAATAAGGCTGGCTGGGAAAGTGAAAAAGTTACAGCAGTGTTTGTTTTCTTTTTACTTTGGGAAAAAAACTTTAACTTGAAAATTAAAAGGTCTATAAAACTATCTTCTTCTTTTGTTAGCCTTCGAACTTACTTTCATCCATAGAATATTTGCTACTGGCGGTTTTACCCACGTATCCTATATTCGCGAGATAAAAGTATCTTACTGGGCCCACGGTTTGCTGATATCTCCCTGAGGCGCGCGTGGAACAGTACGCGCCGTCGACGACTTAGGCTCGGTCCGGACGGTGACTGGACGGCGAGCTACCTATTGTTCGCCGTCCGCAAGCCCGCACCTACGGTGGCTGAAAATCGGGATCGGAATCCCGGCGGCGCTTAGGGCGTGAGGAACATTGCCACACGCGATCGGCCGCCTCCTTTACTAGCATTACTGCTTCGCAGAAGGAGGCGACTGCCTGCCACTCCTCCTCGCTCCGGACCATGGCCTGTACCAAGGCCTGGCGCGAGAGATCGCTGCCGCCGATCGCCCCCACGAGGACACGGTGTTGCTCTGCCCAAGCGGGGTACACCTCCACCGTGTGCTCCACCGTGTTCTCCGGACGGTCCACACAGTGGCGACACCCAGGTGTTTCTTCCGCACGAATCCGGTGTAGGAACCTCCCGAACTTACCATGTCCAAAGAGGGTGTCCGACTATTACTGACTACAACCAACCCGTGTTCGAACACTCCCGCATCTTTTCATTTTGGACCCAAGTTACACTATCAGTCAAGAAAGGTGAGTTAGCAAAACATATTTATTTATATACAGATTATATTTTGCATTACTAAACACGTCTACCGTAAAAACGCTACGTGAAAAATGAACAGTAGTTTTTGCTTACAACCTTTTTTGTGTTATTCACTAACTTCTCTAAGATCTCTAATCTAAGAACCATAAAGGCGATATTACCAGAGCTTTTTATACTTGAATTGTAAGAATATTGTTGTATTTACGCACACGCAAAGCATAAACTTGAACACCCCTTAGGATTTTTGGCGGGCGATCTAATTTCTCGGAAAATGTGCCCCGTGATGTAAGTCGGCAGAATCATAATTTGGATCATTGGGACGTAACGCTTTGCTAAGGACGGCTGGAGACGGCCGACTTGGCACTGCGATTAAACGCAGTCGCAATTTAAAGCCTTTTAAGAAATCCCTGATACATTGTTTCATAATATGTCTGAAAAAAATCATCTGCTTGACATCGTAAATAACGCCATATTTTTTTTTAACATCAGGCATCGACTTATATTCATATATATCGATGACATTAGGTATTATTAACTAGTCATACGCGGGGTATGACTAGCTATTAAATTTCACCTGCGTTTTTGACTGTCGTTTTATACAATATAATAAATTATGTACTTATACCTTATACAATACTTAGACCTGAAAATACAATTTTCATAAAATTTAAAATATAGTATAATATTCCACAACTATCACACAACGCCGTCTAGTCCCAAGCTAAGCAGAGCTTGTGTTATGGGTACTAAATGACTGATAAACATACTTATATATTTCTAAATACATACATATTATAGATTAATTACAACCAAACACAGAAAAAATTATCGTGCTCATCACACAAACATTTGTCCTGGGTGGGAATCGAACCCACGACCTCCGGCATAGCAGTCAGGGCCACTAACCGCTAGACCAACAGGCCAGTCAAGTAAAAAATATTTATTTATGAAACTTAAACATATATAATTTCGCTCTCTCTCTTTCATTGTTGTATCCTGCCTCGATAAATAAGCTATTCAACAATTCAAACCAGTTCCTGAGATTAAAGCGTTCAAAGAACAAACAAACTCTTCAGCTTTTTTATATTATGTACGTATAGATAGGCGATTGCGTTAGTCCACTCACTGGATACTAGTGTGTGATGTTATGCATACAAGTAAAATTCATAAAAATTTACAGACTTTCAACTCGTAAAATATTATTAATTTGAGTCACCTGAAAGCAATGTTAAAATTGCGACTATTTCTTATGAACGATGATCTGGCATACTAGTTACTAATTTAGTAAACTAATAAATTACCGTAATGATAGTGATGTTCCTATCTTCTATTAAAACATACAAGTAATTGAGTCATTTTATTATTTTCGGAGTACTCAGAAAACATCACACCACACCGTATGCCAATCATTCAGCACGGGCCATACTGAGAACGAAGCGAAATAAAGTTTAGCTTTGCTCATGTTGCCAAGCTATGAGAGCTGAGCGAGCTAGACGAAGTGGGCACATCGGAAACTAAGGTCAAATGAACGACGGTCTTTGCTTCATTAGGATAGCTCACAACTTCACATCGCTGGCGTAGCTTAGCTCTATAGTTTACAATGTTAACCGAAACATTTTTTTTTGTGATATAAACTAGTACTTGACAACGATCCCACTTGATGGTAAGCAGTGACGCAATCGTCGATGATGAAACGCACTAGTTTATTAAGAGCCTATTCACTCTAGCCTTGAAGACACCTAAATTATAATAATCAGACGGGAAGACCGCTGCAGGCAAATTGTTCCAATCCTTTGACATACGTGGTATAAACGACGTGTCAAAACGCTTAGTCCGGGCCGAAGAGTTGTTGACAACGTAAGGTTGGATACTCACCGTATTCGGGTTGTCCGATGGTCGAAAGGTGATGGCGGAATCAAGTCATGTAATTCCTGCGCACACTCTTTAAAATACATCCTGTAAAGTAGTGAAATTACGCGGTAGCTACATGAGCCAAGCTAAACGAACTTATCTAGCTTCGCTTCGCCTCGTTTACAGCGTAGCTTACGCTTTATCATCTCCTGTCGTTATCACAATGACATAACCAATATTTACAAATCGTACATTCGCAAGATGCCTTAGATAAAAATTGAGATAATAATATAATATGATCAAGATTGGAATGATTCCCGCCGATGGCATTCCGTGTATGTTTACAAGATAACGTTTACTGGTAAAGCATATCAAAATTATTTGTTACACAAATAATAACGCATGCTGGAGATATGTTTTTTGTGTCGCGGTATGTGACGAAATTAGGCTTTTGGAGAAAAAACTACAATAGTGTATGTAAGAGAAGAAAGACCTACGTACGTATGCATCTAAAACTATACTATATTTTTTATGGTCAATTCTTCTATCCATCTCGACTCCAATAAATCTTTATAATAGCAGTTTTATAGCTTGATATTTATTTTCATTAATCGACGATATTTTTTACTGTCATGGCGATTAAGTTGAATAAAAAAAAATGATTAGCGGATTCGGAATGTTTAATTCGCACCTTTAATCCAATTGTATTGGATTAAAGGTGCGAATTGTATAGATTGACTTTTATTTGCAAAAGTGTGCTTGTAGTGGTATCTACTCGTATATTTTAAAGCTGAAGAGTTTGAACGCTCCAATTAGTTGTTTTTTTTTTTAAATAATTTGAACTAGAGTTTGCCTACGACCACACCTGATGGTAATCAGTGATCCAATCAGAGATGGTGGATTGAATGCAATCAAAAAAAAATATTTTATCGTTGGGTAGCCCTATCTATGACAAAAATGAGCAGAGTTGAAACAGCTACATATTTATAAAAAAATATTACCTACATACTTATAGTCTTTTATTAAGATATGAAAAGAGTATCGTGGTTTTTTAATTTTCGTTGAAACTAATCTGTCTCCATACAACAATAGGCTTGATAATTTTTAATCACTTTTTAAAACCTGCTCAAAATTGCTCAAGGTCAAAGTCCTATCAAATTATTCCAAAGGTCAGACTCACCCAAATCCAAGTCTTAATTAAAATTCTAGATTTTATGTTAATTTGAGACAATTTAGATCGAGCGCTCTCCAGAATTTTAGGCTTTGCAAAAATTTTGCATAACTTTTTGTTTAAGTAGTTAATTAAGTTTTTATCGATAAAATTATGGTTAGGATAAAATTTGGGCTACTTTTATTTACTTTTGCTCTCTCTTTAGGTTGGAATGCTCGTGGCTAAGTACTTAATATTAGAAGATTCCCTAGGTTAAGCAATGTGTACTGAAGGCAGTCTATAGATGGGTGATCATTTTATCAAATCAAGATTCCTCCATGCTTTAGAAAGCACGAGAAACCGTTGGTTCCGGGCATCATTTATGAGTTTGTGACAATCGATACAGATAGTCAGAAGTCAGAACATTTGACATCAATCTTGCCTAGAGGTAATGCCCAGCTTCACAACCCAGTTACTGGGTTGTGAAGGTCAAATAGGCAGTCGATACATGTGAAATATCTAGCTGCATCTCTCCATTGGCTTAGAATAAGCACCTATTTGTTCTTTATTACTAACACAATATGGCAAGTTCCGAATTAAACGTTTTTATTATTATTTATTCCATTTTTAAATTTATGTACATATTGATTACATTTTTAAATATTCCTTAAAAAAATAAAATATAAAAAAAAACATTTAAAAATATAAAAAATAGTATTCCACCGGTATCGGGAACAGGGTCCAAGCTACCGGTGGTCAGGGCTCCTGAGAGAGGAATCTCCTAACGATGCGCGCCGTGTCCAGGAGTACTGCTTTCTGGATCAGGCCCTTGATCCAGCTGCCTAACGAGAGCCTCCTTAGATGTTGTTCGAGGCTCTTGGCTATAAAGCCATTGGCCGTTACGACTATCGGCACAATGATTGCTCTATCCACTTCCCACATGTCGACAACCACGCGAGCTAAGTCAAGATACTTAGTTTGCTTATCTTTCTCAGCTTTCACGAGGTTCTCGTCATGAGGGACCGCTATATCAACAATCATTGTGCGACGCTCTAGTCGATCTATCACCACTATATCAGGTTTATTGGCAAGAATAGTCCTGTCAGTGATGATAGATCGATCCCAATATAATGTGATATTGCCTTTGTCGAGAACTGGGTCGGGCACGTACCTATAATACGGTACTTCTGGTTTCACAAGATTTTATTTAAGAGCAAGTTGCTGGTGGATAATCCTGGCTACGAGGTTGTGTCTATGCAAATAGTCTCCGTTATTATTATTAGGCTTCCTCAACCTATTTACTAGGTAACACGATACTCCTTAGATAGTCTGATGGTCAGGTTTTCTCGCATCTGACCTGTAACGACTGTCAAATATATACGAATGACAACAGCTGGGTCCAATGACATTACGTACTTTCCGAGACATGGTGCCAGGAATATCCTAAATAAACTTGGCAAAACAACTGATTATAAGAAAAATACCAAATAATCCAAATCTGTAGAAACGTTAAAATTGTATGGTCATCTATATATATATGAAAGTAGAAACTGACTGACTGACATATCAACGCACAGCCAAAACTACTGGGACTAAGAGCGTAAAATTTTGCGTAAAGTTTTCTTTAATGACTACGACGATAGACGAGCACTAAGAAAGGATTTTTCGCCCCCTAAAGGGATGAAACGGGAGTCCAAAGTTTGTATGGAGAAAGCTGGTTTCACGCGGGCGAAGCCGTTGGCAGAAGCTAGTCAAGAATAATTTGTTGAAATAAATTAATAAAACATAAGATCTTAATAACTTTAAATCTCTTAATGTTCACGCAGGGATCGTATCATAATCTAATTGGATTATAACTTTGACGATAAATCTCTTAAAACTATCAATAAGTAATTAAGCTTAAATAAAATACTTTACTTTAAATAAGAATTTTTTTATTTAGTATTACTTTGTAAAATTTTAAATTAATTGCTAAAATTGTTAACCTTTTTTTTATATATTAAATGACACTAAATTTTAGAAGTGTCCATTTGCCAGTTCAATTCTCAAGCATTGTGCATATAAAAGCATAATCAGTCTTATAAATGTTCCCACTGCTGGGACTCAAGACTTTTCTCTAGGAGAAGGAATGGGTCGTAATCTTCCACGCAGGCATAGGGTGGATTGGTAGACGTCACATGTCTTTGAATGTTTGGTTCTAGGACATGCCGGTTTCATCACGATGTTTTTTTTTTCACTGTTTTGAGACCTTACACAAAGTAATGCGTCTAGCTGGGTTTGAACCCGCGACCTGAAACTTGTAAGTCGGGGCTGTTTCCACCGGGTCGCCACAAGTAATGTGCAAAAGTTTAAAATATAATTTTTTTTACCTGAAAAAACAGTTGGCTCATTTCCACACATCATCATCATCATCATTTCAGCCGAAAGACGTCC
This sequence comes from Mythimna pallens, assembly GCA_961205895.1. NCBI lineage: Eukaryota > Metazoa > Arthropoda > Insecta > Lepidoptera > Noctuidae > Mythimna > Mythimna pallens. Next base: position 22,233,356 of record OY540842.1, on the reverse strand, counting down.
ACTGCTGGACATAGGCCTCCACCAAGTGTCGCTACAATCAACGGTCCTGTGCGTCTCGCATCCATCGGACTCCCGCAACCGTTACCAAGTCATCGGTCCACCTTGTAGGAGGCCTTCCAACGCTACGTATTCCGATACGTGGTCGCCATTTCAGAACCTTTCGGCCCGAACGGCTATCTGTTCTGCGAGCAATGTGCCCCCAATGTCCACACAATTTAGATACGAGTATTTTAACAAAAACCCTGGAGTATATCCATAAACAAACTTCAGTAAAAAATATATGCAAATTTATGGTTGCGTTCATGACCGTAATGTATCACGGTTCGGCCATATTGTAAAGCCTACAATTTGACAAAGTGCATGCGACGCGGCAGTTATGACATCATTCTGTATAGTTCCATGACCATGCAATGAATACATTTATTTGATCAGATGTTCATATAATCAGTAATTTAATGTTTATTCGCTCATTGTTACGTTTCCATGAAAAAACATAGATAGTGACGAGGGAATTTTAAATTTTACATATCATTTAATTTGTCACTGTTTATGTGTGTGTGATGCGGATAAATAAGAAACTATACAGTCGTGGGAAGTGATAACTGATATTAATTTTGCAAGTAGAGTTTTAAAAACACTTCTGGCCGGTGTTTCCTAGCTCACTACCATGAGAAAAAAAACATGAAAACAAACTCAGAGGTCACTCTTTTAAAGTTCATGCAGCGAAAATGTAATTATCAAATCATATGAGAACCATGCAGATTAGTGTTTAGTATGATTTTTTTAAGAACCACATAGATTTGAGTGGGCCTGACCATTCTGTGCAAGCATTTGTCAGTATTCGTGTAGCTCAGCTCAGGACTAAGGAGATCAACGATAATAATGAAAGCTTTATGAATAACAGTCTCAACTTTTATAAGAGAAAAGGGAGTCCAAAGAATCCAAGAATGGATTTAGTTATGTTCAAACGTAGTTCTACGAATACTGATGTGTTTTTTTTTTTGAGTGTTGTAATCATTAACGTCTTCTCGCATTCTAGGGACAGCGGGAGGGCGTGTCGGACTTTTACTGACTTTTGCGTTCTAGGACTATGGGTTTCCTTTTCAGAAACCCTATCCCAGACCCTACCGGGCATCGTCCCTACGTTTTGCTGACATCTCTTTGAGGACCGCGTGGAAAACAACGCGCTGTCGACGACATCAGCTCGGTACGGACGATAACCAGACAGCCGGACGACTAGCTACCCATTGCTCGTCATCCGTTAGCCCATCTATGATGCTGCATCTACTAATCCAAAACTAGTCCGAACAGTTTGAGACTAGACGTAACTAGTTTGAGACTAGAGGTAACTAGTTTGAAACTAGACGTAACTAGTTACAATTAATATAGTTGTAACTGGTCCAAAACTAGTCGAGATAAGTTCAAAATTAACATTAAAAAGTCAAAGTACCTTTGACATAAACGCTCCAAAACTCCAGTACCAATGACCCACTGACACACATCAATGACTAACTGCTGATCATCACTGATGACTCATTTCTTTCCGGATCACCAATAAACATCACGCTCGTATTACACAAAGGATCAGTTGTAACAAATTGTAACACAGATTATGATGTAGTTAGTAAACTAACGTTTCCGCGACCTCAAATCGTTCGACTCAAGTTACATGTAATGTGAAACTTGGAATTATTGCCTACGTATAAACAAATGGGCGTGATGTTTCGTGCATGTACGAGTATAATGCAGAATTGAATTACCTATTAAAATTTAATGATTGTGAATCAAAACATGGCATGAGTCATGATAGCCTAAAAGTTAAGAGACCAGCTTACCACAATGTGAAAAATGACAGGCGTGTGTACAAGAAAGAAGGATGGAGCTATACACCGTATGTAGCTCTATCCTTTTAAGTCGTTAAATGGATCGCATTAAGGGTAATATGTAATATGAAAATATTGTAAACAATATTTTTTTTAAAAGAGTAACCATGGAGTTTCTTGCCGGTTCTTCTCCATAGGAAACGACCAATTTGGAACCGTGCACTAGCTTCTGACGTTTTATAAGTGCCCATGTAGGCCTATGTGAAATAATTTTTTTTAGACTTTTTGACTTTGACTTTGACTTGGGTTCGAGAATAGAATCGCGGCATGTATTTTATTTTCGAAAATTCATTTTCTTTGCATCGAAATGACAAAAACGCTATATCACAAGGGTTACTCGAAAACACCGTGTCTGTGTGACTTTAGTTGAACTTTATGTTCCTAGGTCGTCGTTATTCTTTCGAATATTATTTTGTATTTTTCACAAAGTGTACTTATAATTCGTTAGCCTTAAATTTGCGCCTTGTTCCGCCAGATAAAATGTTTTTCTTTTCTTTCATTAATCCAGCAGCCCATTCAATTCATATACATATCTTGGACTAGTTTCTGACATGTAGTTCTATACATGCTTAAAAGGGCTGCTAAGTCATAAGCATTAAAATAATTTATGGACGCACAGGACCGTTCGTTAAAGCGACACTTCGGGAAGGCCATGTCTAACGTTTTTAGAAGCATGGAAGGCCTTACTCGTAGATTAATTACAAACATTAATAAACCAAAAAAAAAATTAACAGTTCTAAATTTTGTCCAAACTTAGAATCCATGGTTTTCCAATTATGAAACCGATATTAACTGGACTATAACTGACAAATCAAACACTAAATTCACACGCGTATTAATCCATTTCCAATCTATACTCAAATTTTAAAAATAAACCCTATTTTAACGAGAGTAGAGTTTAATTTCGTTTGGGAGTTGATAGGATGAAGTCTAGTATTTTGGAGTAACAATTATTATTATTAACACTTTACTAAGTAAGTCAGTTGCGTGAATTGATGATAATGTAGCGTGCACTGATCAGTGACACAAAAGAGATAGGTACAGAAGTCAATCTACATACAAAGCGCGCTCGAGCAACGCACACATAGACAACGGTCAACGACCCGATATCTCGGTTCGGTTGGGACCAGTGCGATCGAGAGTGCCATTTACTTGAGATACGCGTCTTTGAACTTTTTTGTACAAAAATGGAACAACAAATAAAAAGTTACTTTAACTGTTCAGTGTACAGTGGTTTATATTCAGCATTAAATGGTGAATTATCGTTTTTTAAGCTACCAGTTGTTTCGCAGAGGTTAGCATGTAGGTTTGCTTGTATTTTGATGGTTCGTTTTAACTTATCACAGAACAGTTAGGTAGATGTACTGTTTTATTTGATTGGTGAGTAGATAGGTAGGTAAGCGCCCCGGCCCATATGACTTTGTGGACATGTAATATTTCTACAATTTATTTTAGTATTTATTGCAGTGTTAAGTTATGTATGTTAGCCCGAAGAATCGCCAAACTTAAGTGGCAGTGGGCAGGGCACATTGCTCGTAGAACGGATAGCCGATGGGGCCGAAAGGTTCAAGAGTGGCGACCGCGCACCGGAAGACGCAGAGTTGGAAGGCCTCCCACAAGGTGGACCGACGAGCTGGTGAGGGTCGCGGGAGTGCGGTGGATGCGAGAAGCACAGGATCGGTCATTGTGGCGAGGCCTATGTCCAACAGTGGACGTCTTTCGGCTGAAATGATGATGATAATGATAAGTTATGTAAGCTTGGATAGGAACAGTTTGGTGAGCTGGCCGCTGCCGCACCCGGGCGCGCGCGGTCTGAGCGCCGACCGGGCGACCCTAGCGTGACTACCAAGTGTGGGTATGAAAAGTGAAGTACATAATTGTGATTGACTTCTGTACCTATCTATGTTGTGTCAGAGTAGGTATGTAGTGTCTAGACTTATAGTATTAGAAGAACTCTTTGCATATATTGGGTTAACTCGAATTGCTTATGGTTGTTTTTAAAAGCTTACTTACAGCTTTATGAGAGTTTTTGAATGACTTTAACAAAAACGCCTTCATTTATCATTGGACAACCCGACGTACGAGCGAGTGTCCCTGTCCACGCTTACACCTCCACGGTCCGGACTAACCCCCAATTTCTAATTTAAGCTTTAGTAATCGAGTATTTCTTATTCTCTTACTAGAGCAGTGGTGACCGAGTGGTAATGGCCCCGACTTATGAGTTGTAGGTCACGAGTTCAAACCCAGCCAGGCGCATTGCTTTAAGTATTTTATTTTATCACCACTGCTTTCAAAACGATGAAACCGGCATATCCTAGAACCAAAAATTCGAAGACATGTGACATCCACCAACCCGCACTGGGCCCGCGTGGTGGATTACGGACCATTCCCTCTCCTAGAGAGGAGGCCTGAGTCCCAACAGTGGGAACATTATAAGGCCGACTATACTATACTATTACTCATTCTACTATAACTTGGAAAATTTAAAAAATTTGGCTTCAAAGTTGGGTTTGTGACGTGCTCTCGAAATACTCAATTCAGAAACCCGTCCTAAGCGTTTCACCTTGTCCTTTTTTAACTTAGTACAACGAAGGACTGGAACGATTTGCCTGCTGCAATTTTCACGCCTGATTATAATTTAGGTATCTTCAAGACTAGCGTGAGTATGCTCTTAATAAACTAGTGCGCTTCACCATCAGCTATTACATTACATCTTACCATCAGGTAGGAGCGATCCGAGCGACATCATCTTCCTGCTCTTGTTGCATATTACTTGAGGTTGACGCAACACGTCTTTTTCTTCCGTTCTATTTTGTAAGCATAACGCTATCATTGATTCCCTTTTCTTCCAAATGACTCCTCACATAATCCATTCACTTTTTCTTTGGCCTTCCTCTCCCTGTTCATCCATCCACACTTATATTCATAACTCTGATCCGAGCGACTAATGCCTGACTGTAAAGTCAAGCACTAGGTTATATCATTTAAAAAACCGGCCAAGTGCCAGTCGGCAAAACATCGCGTTTGTTATATAGGGGGGACTCATTTAAGCATTTATTTTAATCTGTTTTTAGTATTTAAACATCACAAAAATAAACACGCTATCAAGGTTCATGAGCCATGATTCAGACGGACAACGGCGTGATAGCAGTAGGGTCCCGTTTTTACCCTTTGGGTATGTAACCCTAAAAAAGAACTCTTATGAAGGAAACTACGAATTTTAAAGAGAAACCCACATTCCCTTCTCCATTAAATAAAATACAACTAAACATATCTCAATATCCTAAAGAACTTAAATACCAATTAGTCGTTACCGATACCGAAGTTGGAAGTGACCCATGGAACATGGCTAGCTGAGGAGGCTAGTGTCAGAGGTCGGAGGGCAGTAATCTGTCATTCAAGAGCCTCGGAGATCTACTCCTTATGCAATGCTATGATCTCTTGACCTTATGGCGGGGATTTCAATTGACTTTTACTATTAAGTAGCTGGGATTTGAAATGGGGTTTTGATATTGTAATCAGATCTTAATGATGGATAAAAGATAGATCCCTTATAATTTTGAAGGTCTAATAGAACTATTAGTGTGTGTAAAATATTGTGTACTGAGTAAAGTGGGGCTATTTTGGCTTAGGCACAAGCTTATTAACCAATAGAAACACGAGAAACTGTGTTTAAGCTATGTTTCTATTGGGCCCTTGTAAGGGCGATCGGCGGCAACGATCTCTCGCGCCTGGCCTTGGTACAGGCCATGGTCTAAAGCGAGGAGGAGTGGCAGGCGGTCGCCTCCTTCCGCGAAGCAGTAATGAGGAGTGTCCTTTCCTAATTATTATTATTATAGCAAGCCCGTTCTGTCTCACTATTAGGCACAGTCCTCCTTCCATTCCTGCCAACGATCACGATTCCTCGCTTGCTCTTTCCAATTCTTAAAGAAGATTTATCTAGTTTGTCTCACCATCTCTTTTATGGTCTGCTGCGCCCCGGGTCGCTGTGTCTAAGCTTCAATCTGTGTTTTACGGGCCCACAGCTCTTTAGACATACAGCAGACATGTCCTGCCCAGTTCTAGTAAATACTAAAAATATTATAACATTGAGCCACATTTGCCTCTAATAACAACACGCAATATATCCACGTTCCCACATCGAACTTATCAATTAAAAGTATTTGAACACGATACCGAACGGGCTCAGCTAATATGTGACGAAGATAATGTCCGCTACTGATAGCTTACAAAAATAGGACGCCTCATTAGAATAACGGCTTTATTTAACATCGGCAGACAACCTAATGAACTAAATTGATTATTAAAAAATAGGTAAGGAAGATTTTGTTGTGGCCATTCTGTGGCTACATTATCTTGTGAATATTCGTGTCGCGATAAAAACCTCGTATTTGGGTACCTATACGCTATGTTGCTGTCTACATATCAAGGTCAAGGACATTTTTACGTGGCTGTGTAAGTGTCGACCAGCATTCGTGTTCGCCCGAATAATTTGCGATATGGCAAACTATTCAGCCACATTTGTCTTGATAGCGCAAATATTCGTCGAATCCCGATAATATAGCCACAGAATAAGAAAAAACCGATCTATTGGTAACTCGAAGTAGAAAATAGATCAGTTAATCGTTTCATGATAGTTATCTTGTCATATGTCGTGTCATCTCGGCCCAGTGATTAAGGTATCTGCCTCTCATGCACGAGGTTGCTGATTCGAAACCAGGCAATTACCAATGTGAATTATCTTAATTCATATGTACTTTTCTAAGTTTATCTAGGACATTATTGACATCCCGTTTCTCGGAAAGCACGTGAAGCCGTCGGTCCTGGTTGCCATTCGTAGATCTTTGACAGTCGTTACAGGTAGTCAGACGCTAGAAAGTCTGACCATCAGTCTATCCAAGGAGTAATGTGTTGCCTGGCAAACTGGGTTATGGAGGTCTGGTAGGCAGTCGCTCCATTTAAAAAATGGGTATTCAGTCGCATTGAGACCGTGAATCAGTAAGTGAAGCATAGAATGATCCTATCTAAAAAGTCCGACGACCGGATATGATTACCACGGACTCTCTTCAGCAGGTTACTGTCATAAAACGCTTAGATGGTTTGACTTGATTGATATCGTAATAGGTATATCAAATCCAAAAGCGAATATTACTTATTAACCAAAGGTTACCCCAGTTTCTCTCAAAAAAGTTCTGAGAATCAAGTACCAGTCGTAGTTCAGGATCTCTGGCATATCACAGGTGACACTCTGCTCATTCCTTCAAAAAAAGCTACGGATTGCTTTCTATAGGGTAAGTCTTCATTAACTAATAACATGCTGCTAGACCATCATGTTTGTAAAGCCGTTTGAGCTGTCCAGTCGCTGAATGGAGGCCTTTGAACAGAATACGTATTGAGGAACACTTTTAAGGGAGTGTTTCGAATTAAGTATAGCTAGACGGAGTGGAGCGAAGAGGAGCAGTGAAAAATGGCAAGTATTTCCATTGAAGCGGAGCGGGGTGAACTTGCAGTTTATGATTTTTAGGATTCTTATTTTTATTCCTTGATCATTCGAGCAATAAATCAGTCACAGATAAAACTCATAATCTGTCACTGGCTAAGTAACCATTTCCATAATTACGTACATTCGGTTTTAGATATATTATATTTTTGACATAATGAAAACCGTCGATCGAGACTATTGAGCTCACGGGACTGCGATAAACCAAATTGTATTTTTTCTATGATCTTCATTTCAGTGTCCACCAATACGCATTGGGCGGATAATTGAAGGAACATAGGTGGGATTTAAGTCAATAAATGTCTGACAAATTTTCTCGAGAATTTATTTGATGATTGGGAAATACAAAAAATTAGAAATACAAGTCGTATCAATATTTTTAGGTGGGTGGTTATTTCTACAACGGGAAAATCATCACTTACGGTTTCTATCATTACTAGGTATATTACATTACCGAATTCTAAAATAACTGAATTAAGATTATTTGCATTCTATGTGTAAAATTAACAGATCACGTTCGAAAGACTACTCGTACAATGATGATCGTTGATGTCGCTCAAAGAGCTGCTGAAATTAAATGGTACTGGGCAGGACATATCTGCCACATGCCTGACGAGCTGTGGGTCCGTAAAACCCAGGATTGGTGCCCATACACAGCGACACGGGGCCACGGCAGTCCATGAAAAAAGATGGCGGGGCGACCTAGATGTCTTCCTTGGGAATTGCAAAGAAGAAGCAAGGAATTGTGATCATTGGAACGTATGGAAGGTGGCTTTTGCCTAGCATTGGGACAATATAGGTTAGTAATGATAATAATATTGTTTTCACACGGTACATATCCAAATCAGTATTCATGTCACCGTTATTTTGGACGTTCTAAATTCTAGCCTTAAATACACAGGATGTTGCATTGACTAGATATTTACGATTTGTCTAGAGGTCGCCTCAGTTCTTGGCAAATATGTGTTAGTTCATAGGTATTTACAGAGTATTTACAAGTTGTACTAATTATTTGAAGATAATTAGGTGTATAGCAGTGGCTCGATTATATAACTACAAGCTGGAATTAAGATAAGGCAAGAATAATTTGCTGATCATGTGTAAAAGTTAAATTGTACACATAGATTAGTAAGAAACTGTGTTTATTATAATTCTAAAACATACACAGATATATATAAAAATAATGAACACACATTATAATAAACCGTCAAGAAGAAGAAAATAGGCGAATAGGTACAAAGCTAATAGTTATTTCTGAAGACATCTCTTCCAACATACCTGCAAAAGGAGAGGTAGGAAAAAAGGTATTAAACCTGTATTCAAAAGTAGAAAAGAAAAGAAGTACCAAAAAGAAAACAAATCATTTAGCAATAATATAACAAAAAATAATAATTATATCTTTGGAGAAGTTTCTGCTTTCCCTTTGCTCATCATTACTAGCTGTTCTAAAAATCCTTTCACCTCATAAACAGTTAAAAAAATTACTCAAATATATATTATAAGACACAACACATCATAGTCTCACGTAGGAGCTGTAAATGAGAAAACAAAACACTCTAAAGAACAGAAAGAAAAAACAGTAGATAGTCATTAACGCAAGCAATATCATACGATCGGCAAACCACTTACACAACCATAATACTTTACTCCACAAACCAATCGTATTTGTATACGAGGCCTATGCCAATATAGCAATAAAGCCACTAATTGGGCCATTAAACCATAGGCCAACATTAGAACAGTTATTCCGAATGACGGAGATAATACGAGAACAAACAAGTCATGGTTTTATGGGCGTATCTTGCAATGGGCCAAGGTTAGACTCCGGAGTAGCGACCCACGCTGTTAGTACGGAGAGAAGGTAGCCATCTTTGATACTAGGAGCTGTGCTTCAAGGTGCTATTGTTATGTAATTAGAACTATTAACATGGAAGCGATCTATGGTAAAGAGTATCTTGTTAGTCTAGCGATTGTAAGCGCTAGCACTGAGGTGTTATGTTAGACTCCTTAGTCGAAATGCTCCAGGGTAGCCTAATTTAATTCTTGTTTTTTTTTTTGCAGTTTGCAGCTCAGTATCGAATACGACATACGAGAAGTGTTCGTATGTATTTACACAAACACCCTTTAAACCATCACCATAACTCTCTAATTTAAAGACACGGAAAAATGAATTTTTTTTACTAAAATGACACATTTTAGTTCTTATTAGAGAGAACGTCTCATTCATCTGGCCCAGTTTTCGTGCCTATCTATTTTGTGTCTTAAGTCACTGGGCGCAAATGAATGCCTTAGATACATTTAGTTTTTTAATTATTATTGATAGGCTCGCGTTTGACCACCATCTCACCTGATGTTAAGCGATGATGTGGTCGACGATGGAGCACGCTTGCCTAGAAGTAGCCTATTCACTCTTGACTTAAAGACCCCTAAGTTGTAGCTATCAGGAAACAAGACTCCGGCAAGAAATTCCACCCCTTGGCTGTATGCATAATAAATGTGTTCTCAAAACTATCTCTCTCTATATCTATATTTTAATTTATTGATTTTTTTTATTATATTTAATTTATTGTATTTTTTGGAGTGATTATTGTGTGGATGATCTCTTATATGGATTTTTACCTAAAATAAATGAATTTTATTTATTTATTTATTTAAAACGCTATCTGGGTTCCTACCCATGTCCACTTGGGTTGTCTACCATGTACAGGTGGCGCAACGCCGTACGTCTAGTGGTCCGATGATGGACTTGACGGAATTAGATTGTGCAATTCCAGAGCACACTCCCCGAAATGTAAGCGATACAAAACCAACAGGCTAGCAAATCGGCGACGATGCCCAGGGCTTTGGAGCTTCGACTCAACAAGTGCATCATTGCCGATGATTCTCTTGGCTCGCCTCTCAATCGACTCAAGCGCAACAAGCTTAGTGATAGTGGAAAACTAAGCAAATAAAAATATCAAATTGTAAACAAAAAACTAGACCAGATGAATGAGACATGACATGACAGGCATCAAAGAATCACACTTAATTTAGAGAGATATGTTAATGGTTTTAATAAGCATAATAATCAATAACGTGTTTAAAAATTCTTGTCATCACCCGGGGCCCTGGAACGCAAGGCAACGGAACAGGAACATAGGAGTCGGTTTTAGTTGAGCGAATAGTTTTGAGAGTGAGAGCAATGAATTCTCATTGGATGATATCCCACCTAAAAAAAAACATACCTACCTAAACATGTGATTACATACTACGTACTGATAATTTTGGATGATACCCAGAAATGCTATCAGAAATGACGTACACGGCGGGATAGCTACAACGACCAAGATCACCTTGCAGTTGCTGAACACGTTGAAAGAGCGACACAATTTGAAGTCGGAATTACTTACTTAGCTACCTTGGAATTTTCTGATGACAAGGGTTAAAACATTTTACATTGAATTTAGTTTAATTTACTGTAATTATAGTTGGTAATAAATTCAATCTAATTGTAAGTTTAATGTTTGAAGTAAAATATTTCTTTTACTGTAATTAAGTAGCATAGGACAAGCATAGCCTTATTATATTCCTACTAATAGGACTCAGACCTCCTCTCTTGGACCGTAATCCACCACGCGGTCCCAGTTGGGTTGGTAATAATAATAATAATAATAATAACTTTAATTTCACCATAAGCCTCTCATTACAAAATTCATAGACATTCATTATACAAAAGCTTGGTGGATGTTACATGTCTTCAAATTGCTTCTAGGACGTGCCGGTTTTCTCACGATGTTTTCTTTCACCGTTTTGAGAGCAATGGTAATGAAATCATCATCATCATCATCATCATCATTTCAGCCGATAGACGTCCACTGCCGGACATAGGCCTCCCCCAAATGTCGACACAATGAACAGTCCTGTGCGTTTTGCATCCATCGGATTCCCGCAACCTTCACCAGGTTATCGGTCCACCTTGTAGGGGGCCTTCCAACAGTTCGTCTGCCGGTACGTGAATGAAAATGAAATAAATTACACGAAATAATGTGCCTGGCTGGTTTTGAACTCGCGACCTAAAACTCGTAAGTCGGGATTGTTATCACTGGGTTACCAGTGCTCTCGGTACATACCTAGTTAGGTAATGCTTCAAATATTGATAGATTCCATATCTAATAACATCTTTAATTTTAAGTTTTATTAGTGAGTTTTTTTGTATAAAGAGTCCTTTACAATCCCAAATGAATTTAATATAAAACCAAATACATATGAGTTTCTCTTCTATTTACTTTATCCTATAATTACGTGAAGCCTTGAGATTCGTTAAACATTCATTAAAACTGCGAGTAATCGCAAACATTTTTATTTTCAATATTTACTTCGGCATACACGAATTAAAAAATAAACAGACCTAATGGTTTGCAAAATTGAACCTTATGTACATAAGGGTAAGCGTTATGAATTCGTGTTGGTCAAATAAAGGTCGAAACGAAAGCTCTTTTCAGGGTTGAAAGAGGATGTTCGGTCAAGGATAATATGCCCTATATGTTTTGCCTTCATGCTTTTGTAAATTTTATGGGGTAAGTAAAATTCTTGGTAAAATTTATTATATCACTCATTTCTATTTTATAGTGAAGCACAGAAAAAGATCAACTGTCACAAAGTGAACATTAAACTTACTAGAATGGATAAATATGACTGGCCTGTTGGTCTAGTGGTTAGTGGCCCTGACTGCTATGCCAGAGGTCGGGTTCGATTCCCACCCAAGGCAAATGTTTGTGTGTAATTTATCTACAATATGTATGTGTTTAGAAATAAATAAGTATGTTTATCAGTTGTCTTAGTACTCATAACACAAGCTAAGCTTGGAGCTAGACGGCGTTGTCTGATAGTTGTGTTAAAATAAATGTAAATGTATGTAAATGTATATTATAAACACAAAATTCTAAGAATATAGTCTCGGTGTAATAGTCGTGAATACTCGTACATGGACCTAATATATCTCCTTTAGGAATACCTTACAACGCGCTCACACTGATGATTTTAAAAAGAAAGCCTATCATTAAAAAGACCCAGTCTCTTGAAACACATCATCACGTAATAAGTTGACGTATTTTCCACCTTGATAACCGGTACCCCTCAGTTCCTCCTTTCCGTTAGACACAGCTTCCTGTGAACACATCGTTAGAATCTAACGCTACCTCTGGGAAGAAGGTAACTTATTGTTTATCCATAAACATGGATAAACCATATATACGAGTATGTGTTTTATGAGTAAAACTGCATATAGTTGATGAAACTCGAACTAAAGCTGTAGCCACTGCTGGCAGTACAACACTGCTACGCTTTAGGCGACAACTAAGCAAGGAGGAGAGAATAGCGTGGATTGCGAGGTTGATCTTAACTGTTAAGATTTAGGAACTTCGTACACCACTCGTCATCTTAAAGATGTCACTGGCTGTATGGTTTTAATGTACAGTGTATACTTACACAAATATATAATATGTCTATGAATGAATGGTTAAAAATTTTAGAGTTATAATAAATAATAATTTCATAAAATAATTAAATTTAAACATGTCCAACGTTTGTCCTAAGATAATCAATCTCTTTATAAAAAAGTAATATAAAGAACTTGAAAGGCTATTTTATAAGCAGAAAGCAAAAGATAATGAACATATAAATAATATACGTACTACGGCAAAAGGTCCTTGTGCAAAGATAAATTAAATTGCAATTGAATACGAGAACAAATTGTTAATTTATAATGCAATTCCAGATGAGGCTTCATCAACAACTGCAATAATCAAACGAGGGAATAAAAATAGACTAAAATAGAGCACATTCGTGTCCAGTCTCCAACTGTGACTAAATAGGGCAGATAAACTACACAGCGCTTATCAACACAATTCTTTCCAATGTACTGCGAACGTGTCCGAACCGGTTAGTTCGTGTCAGAGCGAGATAGACAAACTTCAAGGAACGAAGGAAAGAGATGCCTAATCGATGCCCGAGTAAGACCACAACACAAACACGAGAAAGATAAACGAATATAGTATAGCTGGTTGCACGTTGCGTTTTCTGCGGAGGTCAGCTGTAATTTAATTTAGACTTTGCAGTTCCAGTTTTAGGGTAGGTTTTTGGTTGTGTTAAGAAAATATATGATCCTCAGCTGGATAAAGTCTCGATTTTAAGGCCGTGCCCTCGAAAACAGCGGAGTTAAGTTCCTTGAAGTTGAGAGTTGCTTGATTTTAATTTTGCTTATTTATACAAGTCTTTTGAAGGCTCCACTTCCTGTCTTAAATGCTGGACTATCGTTACTCCTAAAGGTAACGAAATAAAGTAAATATCGAGTAGAATTATTGGCGTAGGGACAAGGGCTGACTAAAAACTAGAGCAGCAGCATAACGACACTCTCGATTACAATTTCTAGCTTCGAAAATTCTAACCCACGAATTTCATGAGCAACTTAGTATAGGCTTCTAAACAACTTGAACTAGTTCAAGAACATTTTCGCTACAATAATTTTAGGTCTGTATCCTAATTCCTATAATTACAAACCAAGTCCTAATTTCTAAGCTGGAGGCCAATTCTAAGGCCTCGCTTTTCTCGAGGCCACGGCTTGCTAACGTGAAGTGCTCGATTCGATTCTATCAGATGTTCCAACAGCGTTCGCTTGACTGCTAGTACGCCACTTTTTTTGTACGGTGCTTTTTTTTCTGTTTTCAACAATGTAAACAAGCAAGGCTTCCTCGTTAATCTGGGGTGAGAGAGGGTGTTAGACGGTTTAGTGTAGATCAGTTTAGATTACAAGTTGTTACTGGTGACTGTCTGGGTAATTTTGTATGATAGTGCAGTTGCTTTGCGTTTAGTGCGCCATCGATTCTACTTATTATTATTATTCTTATAAGTAATTAATTCTACTATATTTTAATTCTAATGTATTCTACTGTTTTTTTTTTAAATTTTACTGTATGTGTGAGGTACGAATAAACGTTTTTTCTTTCTTTACTTCTTTTTTTAAATTTGTTGTCCGAGTTCTTTTAGATTTCATAGTAGATGCCACGTTAGACTATCTCGTACTTATCTCCTTTCAGTTCATTCAAAGGTTGTCTGATAGATATTACTGTCAGCGACAAGACCACCATTGTATCCATAGATTTAGGAATATATATGAGAGCTATATAATATGTATCTGTTTAGGTGTACAATAAAGTATTATTCTATTCTATGTAATTGTAGATACACACTGTTGCTGTTGAATAGATCACACTAGTAGCTGTTTTATCACTGATCGAGAGTAAACTGAAATATTAATATTTCAGTTTACTTTACGCAAAACTTTTACGTCTTTAATTATGGCCCAGTCACTAGGATCATTTAAAAATCTGGTCAAAAACCATTCATTACCTTTCTCTCTAGCGCTATTCTCATCATCATTTCATTTCAATTGACGTCCACTGCTTGACCTATATCCAGCAGTGGACGTCTAATGACATTGTAGCGACATTAGAGGGAAGCCTATGCTTCCCTCAAATGTCGCTACAGTGAACGGTCCTGTGCGTCTCGCATCCATCGGATTCCCGCAACCGTTACCAAGTCATCGGTCCAACTTGTAGGAGGCCTTCCAACGCTACGTGGTCGCACCAGGTCATCGGTGCATCTGCTGATGCTATTCTGCTTCTACCTATTTTCATTTCTCGCATAGCTAAGCCAACTTTTTTCTTTCGATTCCTTCTATAAAAATTAAATTATACCTCCTACATATCTTTAGTTATGTCTACAAATTGTCTTTTATATAGTTATATTTTTTTCTATGTATTGTATTGTATAATGTTAAATTAAATTTGCTTTATTTGCTAGCTGTACACTACAAAGTACCTCCTTTTTTAGTTTAACTTCTTATAGTCTATCCTAAGGTTGTCTGATAGATATCGTTGTCAGCGTCAATAGGTACTATTGTACCCACAAATTTAGGTTTACTATCTAAAATTATGTAATTAATACTATTAAAATGTATTCTATTATAAATACAGCCAATATCTTTTTAAACACCTACTGCTAGATTTAAAGCGAGGTAAGCTATTAAATCATCACCACACTTCAAGAATCCAACTAGTGTGTACGTTTCTAGGAAAAAAACTATAATAATAAAGCGCCTAGCCGTTTCGTTTCGACCCTTATCAGTTCAACAAGTTGTGCCCATGTCATTAAAGGGATGATCTTAGATGGAACTAATGTGTTCGGAACTCTTTCGGCGACGCCGTTGAATAGTGTCACGTTTCAATGGGCCATGGAACGTAGGTAGCGTGCCCAACATTAACTTTAGTTTAACTTTCGAGATTAAGTTAGAAACGTGGCCAGTTTTTTAATGAGAACATTGTTGATTTTTGAGTTTTAGTATGTCAAAATGCTTTAAGGAAACAATAACAATATACCAAAACTTTCACACAGCACCATCTAGTCCTAAACTAAGCAGAGCCTGTGCTATGAGTACTAGATATCTAATCATCAATATTATCATCTTTTTAGCCGAAAGACGCCCACTGTTGGACATAGGCCTCGCCCAAGTGTCGCTATAATGACCGGTTTTGTGCATTTTGCATCCATCGGATTTCTACGACCCTCACCATGTCATCGGTCCGCATCGTGGTTGTCATCTGATAAACATGGTTATATATTTCTAAATACACGTATGTACCTACATATTATAGAAAAATTACACCCAGACACAGAACAAAAGATCGTGCTTATCACTCAAACATTTGTCATAAGTGGGAACCAAACCCACAATAAAACAATAGCAGTCAGGACCTATAACCACTAGACCAACAGGCCACTGTTTGAAGAATTAGTCGAGCTTAAATAAATATAAACCTGGTGCGTTTTTCCTGTGGTATCGCTCCCGTGGCTTGTCCCACAGCAATCAAGAATTTATCAGAAAAAAAATAGTTTAAGACACTTATTGCTGGTGCAATGTAATAGAAGCGAAATATTTTAGTTTAGAAGGTATTTCACCTCCTTCATTTAAACTTTGCCTCTGTATTATACGAAAACCAGGCAAGTCGAATGCGAGTCGGGTTCCGTATAAAACTTAAAACCCGAATTGAGTTACAAAGATTTTTCCAAATCAAAAAAAGTTTTTTTTTTACGACGTAACAACAAATTTACAGTTTCAGATTTTTTCCTATACTTGTGCTGTGAGACCTTGCTTCATGCCAAATTTCAGGATTTTAGGTCAACGGGAAGTACGCTAGGAATTTTGATTCCCTTGAGAGTGTCGAAATATACGTTTTTTGCGACATAAACAGCCGTATCTTTTTTTTTTCGTTAGTTTGATTTTTTCACAGGGTGTGCAGATTTGAGTATATGTTTATAATTTCAACTCGATAAATCCACGCGTTCTGGAGATAAAGGGTCTTGACAGACAGACAGACGGACAACAAAGTGATCCTATAAGGGTTCCGTTTTTTCGTTTTGAGGTACGGAACCCTTAAAATAGAATCCTTTTATGTATAGGAAGTTTCAAAGAACCACAGATATTCGAGCAAAATTCAATTAAAAAATAAAAATATTACTCACCGCGATATTACAACAATTACAAAAACTGAAACAATTACAACTATTGGAATTTTAAATGTGGGTGACCAGTTCTTAAGCTAGAATTTTGGCCTGTATATCAAATCACCAGGTCTTCCCCTTTTAAATAGATGTGATGGCAACATTATATCTGCATTACTCATTTTTAGGGGATGTTAAGTTTGTGCCTGCGTGTATATGCATAAGACATAAGTATAAGCATAATCACCGTTTGTTCAATCAATGTTCCCACTGCGGGTCTCAGGCCTCCTCTCTAGGATAAGCCGTAATCCACGCGGGCCCAGTGCGAATTGGTAAATGTCACATGTCTTCAAATTTTTGGTTCTAAAACATGCTGGTTTCCTCGCGATGTTTTCTTTCACCATTTTGAGAGCAGTGGTGATGAAATAAATAACACAAAGTAATGCGCCTACAGCGACGTGGACGTCTTTCGGCTGAAATGATGCTGATGATGATGAATGCGCCTACAACTCGTAAGTCGGGGCCTTTACCACTCGGCCATCACTGCTCTCATATGCATATGGTTTTGTTTATAATATGTATATTTATGTGCGAGATATAAAATAGTATTTCTTCTGTCTAGCTACAGTTGAGAGTGAAATATGTCTGTGATAATCACTTTTGTAAAGCATATCAGTAGGCTCTTACGTAAACTATCACCTATTCGTCATCGTTGATCATTTTACTGACAAAGTTCAATCAAAGTGAAACGATAAACAAACTGACTGATTCATAGACTGATTTCGCTGACATAGCAACGTGTCATCAAATCATGCTGCGCCGGCAGTTATTTATGATTTCCGATAGAATGACATTATGTTGTGATAGGTAATAGGTGCTATATTGTATTTCATGTACTATGTCATTTCCTTTCAATAAAATAATGTTGACAATTACCGACATAGTCCGAAGAACCACCAAACTCAAGTGGCAGTGGGCAGAGCACACTCGCAGAACAAGATAGTCGATGAGGCCAAAAGGTTCTATAGTGGCGACCACGTACCAAAAGACGCAGTGTAGGAAAGCCTCCCCAAGGTGGACCGATGACGTGGTGAGGGTCACGGGAAGATGATGAATGCGAGTCACACAGGACCGGTCCTTATGGCGACACTTGAAGTTGGCCTATATCCAACAGTGGACGTCTTTCGGCTGCAAAATGATGATGAAATATTGATTGGATTAGCAAGGGTCAGTTTTGAAGATGAAAATGGGTGATAAAACCGATGAGTATATAATATGTATACTTAGTATTATAATGCTGAAGAGATTGTTTGTTTGAACGCGCCGCTCTGGAAATTCTTTGAATCGCAAAAATTATTTTCGTTGTTGGTAACGAGGTAGGCATATCACAACTCACGGGAGCGGAGTAGTAACTAAAGACGCGGGTACACACGGAGACAGCTAGTAATACATTAATATTTCAAATCATGCAGGCTGTCCCCTTCAAAGCCAATCACATCAGAAACGCAAACACATCAACTTTTAATACCACAAATGACTCAAGCGAGTCCAATCAAATTGTAATAAACAAACAAATTGATTCACAATAATCGCAACTCGATTACTTAGTGCACACGCGAAGCTTTGGACAATGATGGCTGCTGATGACGTCATCGACCTTGACACGCTGACTCAGAGGTTAGGTCATGTATGTGGAGTACGTAGAAAGTGTGGAGATAATGTTATTTTAATTGTTTAATTAGACGAGATTAATGAAAATTAGGATTGATTAGCTTTTTTTTTTGTAGGTGCAAAAAGTACAGTACAGTACGCGCCGTCGACGACTTGGGCTCGGTCCGGACGGCGCGCTACCCGATGCTCACCGTCCACAAGCCCGTGCCTACGGTGGCCGGAAATCGGGATCGGGAGGATTGCTTAGCTGAAGAATAGGATTGAAATGAAACTTGGCACAAGAATATGTGACCTGAGATACTGGCGCGTAGTGTTCTTGCTCTTAGATGTATAGGGAAGTCACTCTCCAATGCGGAATGAGGCCCACGGGTAGCGGGTTAACTCTAGTCCGGGGCGGTGAAGTACCCCCAGGCATAAGTTTGCGAGGTTACATCGAGGTGGTTTTAGTTGGTCAAGGTCTGAGATCCATGAGGATCTCTATCCTGTTGATAAAACTGTTTAAAAAAACGTAGCCCATGTGCTGAAATAGGTTATAGAATACCAGTTCCTGCCAGCGGCTTCATCCTTGCGGCTTATCGGGCCATGCATATAATATGAGGTATGACCAATTTAACCCATCCCTCTTTGCAAACAGAATAGACTACCTAAATAAATAGAGAAAAAGTAGCTCCAGATCTAGGACCTGATGGAATCCTAAATCCAGTACTTCTCACACTTGCTTTATATAAATTTGTGTGAAAAGAATTCGGCAATAGGCTGCAAAAGATCCCTCCCCGGACAAACTGTGCCAAAACATGCCCACCGAATGCACCTGTTAAAATTCTATTTCTAAGTGATAATGTTATATTTATTTAACTAAAGAAATAAACTTACTCGTACATTCTATTCTATTCGTCCGTATGATTGTCGGTTGTTACGGACGTCAAGTCAAAGTTAAAACCAGATAATAAGTAGCCTATATCCTTCATCGGGGTTCAAGCTTAATCCGTATCAAATTCCATCAAAATTGATTCTGCAGTTTATCCGTGAAAGCGTAACAGACAGATAGAGTACTTTCACATTTATAATATTAGTATGAATTTTGATTCCAGGAAAATCTCTTGGGATAATTTTCGACTTTTACGCAGGCAAAGCCACTGGCAGAAGTTAGTAAGGTACAACTTATGTGTCAAAGTCGCAGAAAACTCCTGGATTAGAGGCACATGGAACCGCTAAGTATGGTAGAAGAAAGTGGAGGCGTAGACTCACTGACTCAGTATTGGATGAACGTCATTTCAAATGTATTTATTAGAACAGGGTTACATAATGTTATAGTAAGATTGACGATCTAGATGGAGAGATTGACGTAGTTTTTTACGACTGGCTCTGGGATGGTTAGTTTACGTCATGTGGGCTACCATTAAAATGATGTTACCTACATACTTTAGAACATAGACTAAAGAAGATATGCATGACACGTCATTAGTGCTTTGATAAAGAGTTATATTTATATTAAAGTTGACGTTTTAACAAGAGATTGACGCAATGGGGGTCGTAACTGTTTTGTTCTTGTTCGGTTATGTGTGGCTCGGTCGTAACCTGGAAAACGAACGATAATACAGTAGCAAACGTCATAATTACGATTGCACACAATATGATGACGTTTAGGCCATACACTACTAACCGCATGGTAGATGGGGTAAAAAATGGTCTAAACCTAGAAGTGGTCATAGGAGTAAAGGTAGACCAGAGACCAGATCGACGACCTGGTCAAAGAAGAGGGCAAGGTTTGGAAACGGTAGGCTCTGGGTTCAATGGTTGTTGCAATGGGGGAGACTTACACTCAGCATTAGGTGTTCCTACATGCGTTGAAGAAGACAGAGAAAGGGAAGAATTACCCCTGAGTTTGTTTCGGTGTTTCTTCTCAGGGTAGTCAGCTAAGAAACACCGGCCTCATCTAATTTAAAAATGACGAAAAAAAAATTTACGTGTAAAAGTGTTTTTTTAAACCTATTTACAAAATAAATATCATTTATCATTTATAATCAATATTCAAGATTTTTAAACTATTCCTGAATTATAAGTCGGGGAATACAGAAACCAAAATTTTCGGCAAAAAAAAATCGTACAAAACAACAATTAAGCGTTTTTCGAGGTCATTCAAGTTGCACAGACGTATGTACACTCGGCGCTCGAGGGGCTCTATTGTATCTTTTCTCCTACCAGAAAGACGGCATTTCATCAGAAAAACAAACAGCTTCACCTACCGGATCAATTTTAAACTAAACTATCCAGGGGCTATCAAAATCGGTCAAGCCATTTGAAAAGAATTAGGTTACAAACACACAGCAGAATTATATACGAGTATAATATAGTTTTAATTTTGTTTGATCGAACACAAAGTTACATTCATTTCTCTCAACTTAGGCATAAGCAAATAGGTACAGAGTCAATATTATGATAATAAACTAAAAAGTTTACAAATAAAACTTCTTGTACTATTACTTCACAAGTTAATCTGGACACGGATGGGACAAGAGAATTATAACAGTCATCCAAACTTATACTTGTATCAATCATACGAATGGCTCAGGGTTTGATCGGTGGGGGAACATATGGATTATGGATGTGTCAACTACGTTCTCGGAATCAGTCCTGTTTCAGTTAAAGAAATTTAACACGAAGAGGGCCCTTGCCGACCCGTGTAAAGATACAAGATTCAAAGATTCAAAGCATTTTATTTCGAATAAACCATTTACAGGCACTTTTGAAATGTCCAGAAGTCAGTCAGTCAGAAAAAATGATACTAATTGTACATTTCAAAGCGTAGATCTCTATGGAGAAGAATGTGCAAGAAACTCCATGGACACTCTTTTCAATCATGTTTTGTAATTACAAATATGTCAGTTACATGTTTCTTGTCACTATCTTGTGAGAACAATGTAAATAAAGTAAAAATAAAAACAAAATATGGATATTAAAATAGCAACTGGCAGCTAAGAGATGAATAGTCTATATTGTCTTAGCTTAGCTTAGCTTATTCAGACTTTTTTTTTAATGTCTCCACAGCTTTGAATCAGGTCTCCTCTCTCTAGGAGAGGGAATGGGCAGTAATCCACCACGCGAGCCCAGTGCGGGTTGGTGAATGTCACATGTCTTCGAATTTTTGGTTTTAGGACATGCCGGTTTCCTCACGATGTTTTCCTTCACCGTTTTGAGAGCAGTGGTGATGAAATAAATTACACAAAGTAGGTAATGCACCTGGCTGGGTTTGAACCCGCGACCTACAACTCGTAAGTCGGGGCCGTTACCACTCAGCCACCACTGCTTTAGTGTCTGGGTGTAATTTATTATATAATGTGTATGTATTTAAAAAAATATATAAGTATCTTTATTAGTTATCTAGTACTCATACCACAAAGCTTTATTTAGTTTGAGACTAGATGGCGTTGTGTGAAAGTTGTTGAGTAGAATATTATTTATGTTTGCACTTTCAGGAAGGCCAAGTGCATTTCTTATAAGCTGTTATTTAGTTTCACCTGTCCCGATGTTTGTTTGTCTTTAATCAAATCTAGCTAACTAAATGGCATTGCATAACACCGTCCCCACCTGCCAACAGATTTGAAACAGGTATCATTTGAAGCGTCTCGTTGAATATTTTATTTCATTTGTCGACGTACCTTAAAACTATGGGTATTAGGTTTTATAAAATATTTTTTGGTTAACTCAACCTAACAACCAAGTGTTTTAGACTGTCAAACATTTTTGAATACAGCTCGGCGAGCCTTGTACGATTCTACAAAAATATTTGACAAAGAACATTTTGTAAAACTGCCAAGCGTCTAGTTGAATAGTTTTTTCATTTATTACGGCGACATACCTCAAAGAGCAGCGGTGGTCGAGTGATAACGGCCACGACTTACGAGTTGTAGGTCGCAGGTCCAAACCCAGTCAGGCGCATTACTTTATGTAATTTATTTCATCACCACTGCTCTCAAAACGGTGAAGGAAAACATCGTGAGGAAACCGGCATGTCCTAGAACCAAAAATTCGAAGATTTGTGACATTTATCAACCCGCACTGGGCCCGCGTGGTGGATTATGGCCCATTCCCTCTCCTAGAGTGGAGGCCTGAGTCCCAGCAGTGGGAACATTGAAAAGGCTGATTAGCCTATATTATACTACCTCAAAAGTATGGAGTTTAGGTTTTATTAAATATTTTTGTTTTAACCTAACCTTACCTAAGTTGTGCGCACATATTATCCATTGTTATGGTACGTAACCTTAGTTACGAATACACATTAATTTTAAATACTAGATCATATTGTAATAAATGAATAATAGTATTTACCTAATTGTTCTTGTATGGAAAAATAAACATATTATTTTCTATAAGATTTTTTGCGATTGCAAAAAAAAATTGTAAATCAGAAGATGTGTGAATCAGATGATAATGCAAAATTATTATGACATGGAGCTAATCCGGTGATGGAACCATAGTATGGTCATAGGAACTCAGATAGCACTATCGTTTTTGAGCTTTTTGGAATGGTCGTGATGAGTATTAATTATACAGATTTATACCGCGCTATAAAAGCTTGCTATGAAAAAAATATTTTCATTGAAAACTTGTTTACTGTACAGTCTGTCCGAAAGTCTAACTAAAATAGAATAAACTTTATTAATACACAAAAAAAAGTAACACAACATAAACACAAAATTAAACGTTTGGAAAAATAAACGTTACCCCTCACTAATAAATAATGTAATTATGTATAATCATAATGTTGATTAATAATAGATTAATTTGAACTAACAGAAACAAGGTTTTTCAATGACAGAACTATTATTTACCGATTTTAACACTTATCTTCAAATAAATCATTTCGGACTCGGATTTTCTATTTCCGACAAATTACAATTTTTAAACTAGTTGTTATCATGATTAAATAGAATTTATGCACTTTTAGTTTTTAATATTAAAATTGTACAATACGTTGTCATAGAATTCTATGAAATCTTAGTCTAATATTTTTTTTAATTAAAAATATAATTCTATGGAACAAGACTTGTCACCGTACCCGTCCACAGAGTGACCTCGATTAGCGTTGCTTAACCTTGGAGATAGAACCGTGTGGCTGTTAATATTTTAGCCACGAGTCCCTCTGGAAGCCGACCCCCAACATAGAAAAACGTTAGGCAGGTGTGATTGAATTGAAGCAGTACATGGGTTTTCGCTCCAGGCTGTAATGTGGTTAGCGCTATGGCATAGGGGTGCATCTGTTTAATCACCTTAAGGCTGAACTAATCGCGGGCACTCACTGATGAGTGAGGCCAAAAATTGCGATGTCTCATCTGATATTGTGTCCGTCAGCGATAATATCAAGTATGAGCAGTTAGACGCTAAAATATAATTATGCACATCGTATGGTTCGCATGCACACAAACACCGTTCCGAACTGAAATGAAATAAGACGGTGCGGAAAATCTGAGAATAGTGCTTTGAAAAATCGGGTTCTATGAAAAAACCACTGCATAAATCTAATACAAATAAATTGTATAGAACTGTTCTATAATAAAAGTTTATCGGTACCGACTTATTTTTTGAGATTTTATACGATTTTTGTTACTTTTTTACACTTAAAGTTGCGTCAAAAACAGAAACTTTGTAACGGAAATTATTTTTGTTTTTCTGTTTCCGCACAGACAAAATTAAGTATAAGATAAAACCATATCATGTTTTACTTTGGATGTACAATGTCAAACTGTGGTGTAATACCCACCAAAGTTTGAATGGAAAAAGTGTCGACTAGTGTAACCTTAATACGGAAAACTAGAATACCAAGTGCGATTCCTGTTAAAGAAAAACATTTGAAACGTTTTTTTTTAGGTGTGAAATCATCCAATAAATTCTCTCGCTCTAGGGCAGAGCGCTAAAACCCACTCCTATATTACTTCTCTACCTTCGCTTCGACCCTGCTACTCCAGGCGGTTTTGCTGACATCTCCTAAAAAATATTTGATATTGTGGTGTTAAAAATATTTTCCCTTATAATTAAGTCGTCACAAGAGAAGTTTCAGGCGTTAGTAGTCGGGCTTTTACTGACGCAAATAATAACTGCAGAAACACGGATAAATTTTAGTCAGTTTGCCTTCCCGTCCGATTATACGAGTAATTTAGGTGTCTTCAAGGCTAGAGTGAAATAGACTCTTAATAAACTAGTGCGCCGCACCATCAATGATTGCATCACTGTTTACCATCAGGTGGGATCGCAGTCAAGCACTGGTTTATAACAATACTAGCTTTTGCCAGCGGCGGCTTCGCCCGCGTGGATGTTGGTTACTCCATATATACTTTAGATACCCGTTTTATCCAGTTAGGGGCAGAATTTTGGGAAATCTTTTCTTAGTGCTCGCCTACGTCATAAAAGGCAGATTTGTGCAAAATTTCACGTTGCTAGACCCAGTAGTTTTGGCTGTGCGTTGATATGTCAGTCAGTCAGTTTCTCCTTAATATATATATATTACCCTTTTCCTATTATATATATATATATATATATATATATATATATATATATATATAGATAATATATATATATAATAATATATAATATTCCATAATTATCATACAACACCGTCTAGTCCCAAGCTAAGCAAAGCTTGTATTATGAGTACTAGACAACTGATAAACATACTTATATAGCATAGCATAGTCGGCCTTATAATGTTCCCACTGTTGGGACTCAGGCCTCCTCTCTGGGAGAGGGGATGGGCCGTAATCCACCACGCGGGCCCAGTGCGGGTTGGTGGATGAACATACTTATATATTTCTAAATACATACATATATAGATAAATTACACCCAGACATAGAACAAATGATCGTGCTCATCACAAAAACATTTCTCCTGGGTGGGAATCGAACCCACGACCTCCGGCATAGCAGACAGGGCCACTAACCACTAGACCAATAGGCCAGTCAAATATATTATGCTTCAACGCTTAACAACGAGAATCGGATTCCGTTCTTAAAAATAAAGACCAGAGTTAAGTTCAAAAGGCTTTTCGGGGTATTTGAAAGCCTTGAACAATTTACAAAATGTCCTGTTAAAATATTACAGGAACAAAATTGTATCAAAAGTAAAATAGTCTGTATTGTCAATATTATAAAATGCAATTGTTATAGAAAGTTGAAATAATGTTGTAATTCCTATATAAATTGCATCATCTAACAGCTAACATCATTTCTAAGAACTAAAGTTACCAGTTTCAACTGAACTACGATTGGCCATTGGGAATTTCATAACGAGTGTCAATGTTAATTGGTTTTAATTCGTCAGATATAGGGTTTGTGTGAAACCAGATTTATAGATAGTTTACACTTTAGTAGTAATCACAGAGTGCCTCAAAGAGATGACAGCAAAACTGTAGGGGCCCAGCAGGGCCGAAGCCTTCTGAACCAAGGGTAGTCCGAAAGGGGACTCCAAGGTCCTTGAATGCAAGGCAATGAAGGAACATAGGTGTGGTTTTATTCAGTAAAAGTCTGACACGCCCTCTCGCTCCACCTTAGGACGGGAGAAGCCATTGAATGATTTTGCACCTTAAAAAAATTAATAAATGTTGTGAGTTTGTCAATTTAGCATCATTCTGACTTGATTGAATGACCTGTTCATCTAGTGGTCAGTGGTCCTGATTGCTATGCTGGAGATTGTGGATTCGATTCCCACCCAGGGGGGTGTTTGTGTGATGAGCACGATCACTTGTTCTATGTCTGGGTGTAATTTATCTATAATAATTAATGTATTTAGAAATATATAAGTATGTTTATCAGTTATCTAGTACTCATATTACAAGCTCTGCTTAGTTTGGGACTAGATGGCGTTGTGTGAAAGTTGTGGAATAATATTATTATTATTTATTCACAGTTAAAATAATTCTGATGCTAAGGTTTTTTTTTTGTTGCAAATAAGTATGCTTCTTTGTGATGGCCCTGAGGTTAGGGCTTCTTGTGTATGAAGCTGCCGTTTTGAAACCAGGAAATTACCAATGTGAATCTTTCAATTCATATGTACTTTTCTAAGTTTATTTAGGATATTACTGACACTCAGTGCCTCGGAAAGCACGTACAGCCGTTAAGACCAGTTATCATTCCTAGATCTTTGACAATTGTTACAAATAGTCAGACGCCAGAAAGTCTGACCATCAGTCTATCAAATCTATTGATTATCCCAATTACTGGGTTGTGGAGATCTGTCGAGCTATTCTCTAAGAAAACAGCCTTGAGCGCAGCGCTGGCTGCAGCGACGAAATCCAAATAGGTACATCGGATTAACAATCCAATGTATAGGTCTATTGAATTGTTAATCCAATGTACGTATTTGGATTTCATCGTTGCGGCCAGCGCTGCGCTCAAGGCTGTTTTCTTAGAGAATAGTACTGTTGATAGGCAGTCGCTCCATGTAAAGTACTAGTATTCAGCCCCATCCGGTTACACTACCGATCCCAAGCTAGTTGAAAAAAGACTAGGGAGATGAATAATGTATGCTTCATTAAATTATTTTTAACTATCTTCTGCCAGCGGCTTCGCCCGCGTAAAAGTAGGTTTCTCCATACAAACTTCTAACCCCCGTTTAACCCTCTCATCGGATGTCTACACACTATAAGGAACCTACCTGCCAAATTTTAAGTTTCTAGGTGTTATAGTTTCAGAGATTTCGTGATTAATCAGTGAGTGGTATTCCGCTTTTATTATGTATAATTATAGAAGATTAAAATTTCTTATTACTAAAGTAAACTTAATTTAGTTTTACTGTCTCGCATATTAAACATTAATTGCAACTCGGCCTACAAATTGTTTTTAAACAATCTTAATTCTGAAAAATAAAACTTTACGTGTTTTTTAATGTTTCAAATAATGGTCACCACACCCAGAAGGATGCGGGCAAACTGTAACCACACGGCAGATGGTAGTCGGGATAACGCCAAAAGGACAAGATCAAGGAAACCACAGAAGGATTACTCTGTAAAGACTCCACGGATATAATATTGTTAACATACACGCACTAATTTGGTACGGCGGCTTTGGTCCGTGCGTAATTAGTAGTCCCACGCTCGAACTTGGTTCGCTGTAAAAGTTTACGCTAAGTCACGCTGGACTTTGGTATGGACGGACCAAAGTCGTCGTACCAATTTCGAGCGCGTGCTAACACTATACATATTGACCTAAATAGATCGAGTCATCGTAGTCGTTTCACGTCTGCAGGAGCCTTAATGCTGGATGAAGATGCTCTATTGTTTTTGTAAATTCAAAGGGCTTAAAGTTTCCGCAGACAGTCGCTATGCTACGCGACAATGCGACAAAGAATTTTTATAGAAGTTGTGTTATTTTTAAGCAATGCGTTTTAATAGCAATGTGTAAAACGCTTTGCTACATTGTCATCGCACTATGGCTTATTTTTTTCAGCAGTCAATGGCTGTTTGTTGTTTGAGATGAGCCTTCTGTGTATTTAATATTTTTGTATGCCACATCTTTATTGAGTTCCTTTTGAAGTTTTGACTAAAGGTATGAATGGGCTTAATAATTATAGTGAATCTACCTCGTGGGTAGGTAAAAGGGTTCTGTTAAATTAGGCATAATTCTCGTGCCCAATGTGTTATTTTGGGCAAATTGCTGGGTGTAAAGTTAAAATGGGAAATAAGAAAATTTTTGGCCATATTTGTTTATCTCCGTATTTCATTCGTAATAATCGTTAAAATGTAGTAAGAATTTGAAATTTATCTAACATTGTTTGTTATCTTACACTTCCTGAGTTTTTTTTTTAATGTAATGCAAGGAACAGTTGTATTAATTTGCATCAAGTTAGTTCTGTTTTCTATGAAGGCTTAATAGATTAGCTCAATTATAATAATTAAAGGGTTGTATAACGGAAAAGCCTTAAGCAAAAATGATTTATATGCCCTTAGACTACTTTTTAGAACACCTGTTTGGACTTAGAAGTAATTAGAATTTAATTTTTCTTTATTAATACTAACATAACATAAATTTTTGGACAGATATTTACTAGAAGTACCTACAATTTCGTTATTTTATGTAAGACCTATGGGTTCGAATCAAAAACCATCAACTGAGCACAAATCCTGTCTTCAGGCTGTTACTGAGAAATTTTAGCCGGAAAAACCCAATAACACGCCACTCAGGAATCAAACTCAGGACCTCATGCTAAGTAGTATTTATTATAGGTATGAAAGTAGAATTGACTTGAACAAATATTTGGTGTAGTTTAGGAATTACTGATTCGCGAAATGACTAAATAATCTATATTTGACCGATTCTAAAACTGACAGATTCTATAAATGACCGATTCTCCAATTGACCTATTCTCCAAATGACCGATTTTTTAAATGTATGAACAGTAAATACTTCGATTAGAAATATTGTTAACTAGCTTCTGCCCGTGGCTTTGCCCGCGAGAAAGTAGAAAATATACCTATAGCCTATGTCACTCAGTGATATATTACGACCGATTTTGAAAGTTAGTCGAATAAATTTTAAGTGTATTCGTTACAAATAATATACAAATCTGTCGTCTTTGTAACAATAATTCATTAACATTAATAATATATTAATTATTTATCAGTATTAGTAAAAAAGTATAGACAATGTAAGAAATGGCGAATCACTTATTTCAAACAGCTTTCATTATTGGGTACATTTCACGCAATACCTGAATTTTAAAAATAAACTGGCCGACCACAAATTGATTTTTAAAACTCGGAAAACCGGATATTATTTGCTTTTCCGAGTTTCGCCCGATACTTCCCTTCGATATTGAGGGTCGCACGGCTCGGGTATCAGATTCCATAATAATGTTAATAACACTCCAGTGCCTACCCTTTAACGATAGGTCATATTGCCTCACCAGAATTGTTTGCAATATTGATTTGTTATCGTTTCAAATTAGTCATAAAATATTTTATTAGCTCTCTGTCAACGCCATAGATATAAATCGAAATTAAGTTTGTTAGTAAATCAGTCAACAAAAAATATAGCAAAGACTCTATGATTACAAGTATTCTAAGCTTTATTTGAAATTTCCATATTCATAAAATGTAAACATTGTCCCATTAGTCTCTGTTTGCGTATAAAAGTTTAATAAACATAAACTTTACTGGAAACAGTTGCCAGCAACTTCATACTTACGTAAAACTCCAAAATAAGTGTTCATACATCTAAAATTTGCATTTAAAACGGCCACCGTGGGCTGTGGGTTACGGTTAGCCGGCCACGGCTCGTAACGACGACCGGTC
The DNA here is from genome assembly GCA_961205895.1 of Mythimna pallens. Classification (NCBI taxonomy): domain Eukaryota; kingdom Metazoa; phylum Arthropoda; class Insecta; order Lepidoptera; family Noctuidae; genus Mythimna; species Mythimna pallens. The sequence goes on along the minus strand of OY540842.1, from coordinate 22,203,483 downwards.
GGACCGGTGCGGCGCGAAGGAAGCGTGCGCTTCCGCCGGCCGCTGGCGCGCGAGTGCGACGCGGGGGGAGCGGGGCACTTGCGCGGCGCGGGGCAGGGGCGAACAGCTGAGCGCGCGGGTATATTGACAGCACGTTGCCGTTCAGTCAGTAGGTTCTCTGTGCTCGCGGAGTACGAACGTAGCCGCCTAAGGCCCGCACCACACGTCGCTCCCGATTGATTATGACACGATCGCCCCGCAGTGCTAACTGAACTGCGGTCGGGACACCGCTAAAATTATGACTTTTGGACTGTTCGCCGGCGACGAAGATAGTAGCAGATTACTCGTTCTAGAAGAGAAAGCCTTTAGGATAGTGTCCAGGTACTGGGAGGTCTCAGGAGTTTCGTCCGCCGAGAGGCTGCGGTTCAGGAACAAACAGAGGCTCCTCGTTGCCCCATTTGGACTGTTATAAATATTTTTTTAAGAAACTTATGGATTTTTTTTGGACTCAAACAAATTAGCATTTTAGTGTTTTTAAGTGCAATAGGTGAACTGTGTTTTTTTGTGTTAAGTTTTATTTGGGGTTTATTTTTTTTGGATAAACAAAAATGGTGCCCCAACAAGTGTCGGATGTGAGGTCGCTCTCGCCAACCTCGAGTGGTGGAGTACCCGTGTTCGGGTCCCAGCTCGTCGACAAAAACTCATCAACCCCATACACGGATGCCACACAGGTAAGTCCACTTTTACAACTTTTTTACAAGTGACCAAAGTGAAAATAAAAAGTTTTAAAACTTTAAATAAAATCAAAACCTAAATAATAAATTACACGGTTAGTTAACTATACAAAATTAAAAATAATAAGTAACATTTAAAATAAAAAATAAAAATATAAAGATCTTTAAATTTCAAAAACTCTCAAAATAATAGTCAGTCGAAATAAAAATGATTAGGAGGTATTTGGAAAATAATAAATTTAATCTTCATCGTACAAATAAAACTAAAGTGCGTATTAATAATATGTTGCAAAACAAAATTATAGCAAGTCATAAAAATTCTAAATATTTAAATCTTATCTTAAATTCCATCTATCAATAACAAAAATATTTACGCACGCACTCCTAAAAAAATAAGTGCGAATCAGCGACATACGCAAAAAAATATAACTGAAACGCCATCCACTACAAAAATATACCAAAGTAACGCGCAATATAATTTTATCGCCCAGAAAGTATTCAACACATGGCAAAAGGATATATTTTGTAAACATAATATTGCAGATGACGTGTCTTACACCAATAAAATAATAACGCTAAGGAAAAAATATATTTTAACCGACACGGAAAACGTAATAAGGTCAATAAATTTATAATTGTGGGATCTACCTACATTTTTACCGACTCTCGACTAGTACCGACAGGAAAGAAGAGTTCAAATTATAATAAATCACATTTTACGATTTGAACAACAAAACCGCATACGAGCAGGCATTTGTTAAATTAATTAAATTTCTGCTAGGTTGCTGTGTGAAAATGCTAGTCCTTCAACCAGCCCATTTAACTTAAACAATTTGTAATTTCGGTGTGTTAGTTGAAAAGGGTTATTCCCCCTATTATCTTGGAGATAATCGTAATAAACATTCATTGGCCGACGCAGCCATTACCGAGACACTGAAATTCAATTCGTTCACTAAACTGGTTACTAACGAGGAGTAATGATGCACAAACATGCGATCCAGCAGGCCAGTGTAATAAAAAATCCCACGTGGAGTTAAAACACACTTTGAAATCAGACATTTAAATCGGCGAATAAGATTTGAAACTTGGAAAATTGTATACGCCATTTAGGGTTAGAAATAATCTGAAACATAATATTTTAAATATATGGAGTACTTAATAGAATAATACAAAATTTTTACTAAAGTACAATTACAAAATTTTTCATGCAAAAATACGGAACAATTTTAAACAAATAACAAAATAGGAGAACGAGTTTATCATGGAACTTAATCAAATTCCAATAATATTATGTATGAAAAGTTTGAAAAAAAAACTGCGGTAGGTAATTAGGTACACTATTTTACAAAATAATTTTAGTAAATTTGGAGCTCTAATACCTATTCCAAATAAAATTATAACATCTACGAAATTCTTATATGGGCTATAATGTAAAACCTTGGAATTAAGTGTTGAAATTTTCAACAGCTAAACATTACAAAATCTCACATTTGAATCCATTATAAAAACCTTGGAAAGACAAAATAAAACGTCCATCATACGTGGCTGCAACTGAAATTTAATATTGATTACTGCTATAGGTAATTGAAACGAAAATGAACTTGAAAACGTCTAGGTTGACAACACTCATTAGGCAAGCAATGAATATCCAAAAATTGTTGTGAAATAACGCGTCAAGTCACGTAGAGAGATTTCCACAAAACGAAGATTAACGATAGAAAACGCCGCAATAAATTAAGCGACCGAGAAATAAATGAGATGGACACTTAAAACGCAAACGTTTCATAAAATTTCGGTAGTCGGCAATGAATAAAATAAACTATCGTACGTTGATGACGGTGATAAATCCGCTGCACACACGGGTGACGCGCCCGATACGAAAAACACGGTCGGGAGCAACGACACCGCAACACATATATGAATTTTTCGCATTATCACGTTATAAACACCGGCTCACGCGATATCATATGAAATGAAGCTATAGCAGTCAAAACAATCAATAAAATAAAAAGATATATGATATTAAGGCCATGCTGTATCCATGAAATGCGTCGAGCGGAGAGTGCATTAACATTTCAATGTCAACACGTAACAATGTATTTTTAGTCATCCGCTGGCCGAGCGAGTCTTTCTCGAGACTCGAGAGTTCATACACTCCGAGCCGACACTTAGCTCTCCGGCCATGATAACCTCAGTTTGCGCAGCTCTCCTTACCAATCAGATACAAGGAAATAAAACGCACAAACGTATGTCGTTGGAAATATAAGGAAACGATTAAACAGTATCATTGCAATATTTAATTGTACTGATTGCACGCAATTAGCAGCATTTCTGTCATCACGAGTTATTGAATATTGTAAAAAAAAAATGATTGTTTAGATTCTTTTATTGTAGCTGATATCATATATCTGGTCTTTATATAACTAATTGCTTTAGAAAAAAAAGGGGTAGCCCATGAAAAATTAAGTTGTCTTAAAATCCGCGACTCAATCACTGGTAAAAAAAAACATCTATGTACATTTTTTTGCTAGGCAATAATTATGAAATCGATATGCTTTTATTAGCCAAAAAACTGGACGTTAAAATTTAGCTTTTGGTTGTGTGCAAAAAAAAAATACAAAATTAACTAAGGGCGGAGCTTTGGATCATTATGTAGCAAGCAACCGACCGGACTGGCTGTGTTATTTTTTGTTAACGTTTTTTGTTGGGCGAAGCTAAGAGTACGGCAACAGTTTTGTTCCACAAGGTTATCCATCGTACTTTTATTTAGCCGTTGCTATTCAGCGTTCTCTAGAGTTATTTAGAAAAAATGTTTCACCCGACTTTGGTGTTTGCGGAAAATTTAATTTTCACACTCTAATGTGCCTTTCTAAATCAGTATTTTTTACTACAATAGTTTTTACTAAGAAAAGGTCTGCCTCAACTTTGTGTCATGTTCAAACATTATTACGGCCTTCAATAGCTACATTCCAGAAAATAATTATAAATAAATGTGCCCATATTCTGAACCACGTCTCATGACTATTTTCAATATAATTTCCCAAGTCCGACTGTATCCCATTACCCCTTCATTACTGAAAGCATAAAACTCGCACAACTTTACTCCGCCAAGCACTAAAAAGCGATTAACGTAGTCATTTGCATTAACGCGAAATCTTTGAAACAATTTACATTGAGTTCGTAGAAAAAGTGTCGTACAAGTAGCAGGGCAACTTCGTGTCTGTTCACTATAATGCTGGCCTTACAACAGTGCCTCACGATATGCAGGCATTTCGAGAATTCTCCGTGTTCGGTATTTCAAGTTCTACCCTAGAATAAGGGCTGATAACGTGATTTGTGGGGCCAAGAAATTTTTCAATTGAATTTGTTGTTTTGATTGTTAGGAACTATGTTGAATTATTGAGTTCTTCCTGTATATTGTCTTTTCTTAGTATTTACTGTCACGCTATTCCTCTTAGAGAGCGAGTAAATTTCCTTTCCGGGTGTGTTTAAACTTCAAATAATTTTACATCTCCGCTTACAGCTCATAATTCTATATTGGTTATATCCAACACATTGTTCGATATAAGATTTTCAATGCATAATAAATAATATACTTTCAGTGTTTTACAGTAACAGATTTTTATAATAGGCAGCAAATTGTCAAAGTTGCCACCCAAAATTTTAATTACCATAGTTTACACCGCACACAGAACAGTGTTGGCAGCTGAAGCAAATCAACATTTGATTGTGCTCAAGCCACTTGCAATTTGCAATTCGTGGGTGTTTTTAATACCACCATTATAGTTGAGTGTTGCTTAAGAAAATTCTTCGTCTACCTGCCTTTTTGCAACATTAATTTGTATTTGTATACTTATTTGGTATCGCTTCCTTATAGAGAAGAATTAACGTGGTGTCGTTAGGAGTAATACGGGTGATATTATGGTACTTGATCTACTTTCTGGAAGAGAATAATGGTTTTATTTTTGTCGTTAAATTACGCCTTTGCACTTGATAGGTTCCATGTTTCCTTTCATTTCGAAACTAGTCACTTATTTTACCCAGATTCTTGGTCTGTTTCATAAGGATTCAGTATTCTGAAGGCCGTAATTAATTCTAAAAATCACTTTAATTAAATACAGCAAAAAAGCAAAAATAGGTCGTTACAAATCTTAGCTTACGTGGAAAATAAATTCCTTAATTAACTTTTTTTGCGTCTGGGACTGAATTGAACAAATTTAGAAAATAATTTGTTTCAGACCCTTTATTTTGGTATAGTAATATTAAGGTCCTTTAGATAATTCTTAATGGTTTCCAGTTTCAGTTATATTTTCTTTTCTCTGAACATTTTTAAAGCTTCGTCGGAGTAAGCCGATTGTTCGCTATTAAAATTCTCTTTCTTGCAAAATAATAAATAGTGTTAAGTTTTGAAGGGATGAAGAGAAATTAATTTTCTGCGCGTAACAACGCTTTATTTTGTGATTTATATAAAATGTCAAAACAAGCATTACATTAAACAATGTTTAGGAGAAAATTAATGGTTATTTGAAGCACTTTAGCTGAAACTAATACCTAGCTTCAGTTTTGAAAATGAATAGGTCATTTTCGAAATTTGTATCAACTAAACCTATATACACTTGTTGATATGATTATGATGATGATATACACTTACGTTTATCTGTGAAACTTTACACACATTGTCAGAAATTCACGATGTACATTATAAATTAGAACCTGAAGCCAAAACTAGATTCCTGGCGGAACTCCCACATGAAAACAGAAAGTCTGAGGAGCAAATAGCTATAAATTCGCTTGGGCTCGCGATGACGGCTGAAGTCGGTGCAGAAACAAAACTGCTGCAGATATATCTTTGGTGGGTATTTTCTGCTACTATTGTATGTTTCCTTCCCAGGTTTTTTTGTGATAAGTTGAGAATTTGTATTTTCCATTCCGTATACAGCTTTAGTGGGCAAAGAATAAACCTTTTAAAGATTAATTCTAGTGTTAGGTATCTGGTATTTTAATGCTTTTCGTTAGCAAAGCTGCACAGCTGCTAATTTAAAAAAGATAATAGTTTGTAATTTAGGTAAAGAAGTTGCATACATCATGACTATCTAATCTTATACAATTAATTTGGTCACTGATAATGATACTGAATTATCAGCGTTACAGTAACATTTATTTTGTGCAATTCCGGATATACATTTTGATAATGTGTAGGTATATCTAAAACACGCTTCCAAAATAATTCTCATCATGAATTGTTACCACAAACGACAATTTTGTTCTTTCAACGGCCGAAAATTTCTAATTCTGACACGCCTACTTCGGACCCATAAATTACAACCCAAACATAACTCTAACCGAAATTTCATCACATTTACAACCCTGGTTAATCCGAACCGTTAAACCGAAAACACCGTACCCGGAACTTAAGCCTTAAATATTCACCAGCCTTCAAAACGTTAAAACGGCGTCATTAAGCCGACGGAACTCTAAAAACGATAAACTTTACGAGGAACCAAAGGACGACACTCGATCCCAGACACTTTCGAAAAAAAGAAACTTCTTGTCTGCGAACTTCATTTCCTCTTTATGATGAACATGTGTCTTTTTTTTGTATAAGTTAGTCAAAGGTTATGGATAAGCTGGATTATTTCGTTGGTTTTATAGCGAAGAGGATATATTGCAAATCATATATTATACTAAACACTTCATGTTTGAATCAAATTCACAATTCAAAGTTCTCCACTTTACAACAAAAACCTAATTCAATTACTTTTTCTTGCCAAACCTAATTACATACGATTCGGTAGTCTACTTATCCAATCTGATTTCCTTGATTCCCAAATCATCTTCGAAATTAGTTCTTAATCCTCATATAATCCCGAAAACGCCCCTAATATCACAATACCAGAACTATTGATCCTCACTCGGCTTATAAGCGGTCGTTGGCTCCAAACTTTTTGTCCGTCCTCCTATTCACTAGCTACTTTACTCTACTAACACGTGGACAGCCTCTTTATACAATTAGTTACTTATTGACTTGGAAAAATCCTACCCTCTTTTAATACTGTTTTTTGAAAGTTTGCGACTTTTCCCAGCACGTTGACACTGGGTGCTCTCCGTTTTCCAGAAAGTTAGCATTGACACCGGTTCGGTGTTTTACTTTTAGAAAAGTATCTAACTCAAATTTCCTGTACGTTAAACATTTAAACTACAAGCCTTTGGGTGTTTCCGGAATGAAAATAAAATTAAACTTTTTACAGAGTTACTTTAAAAATATGAATATAAAATGCTTTGCAAAAGGGTTACTATTACTGAGAAACTCTTCTCAGCGTAATTGCAATTCTAAAACGCAGCGTTATTTATATTAAAAGGCTTCCAAGTACAGCTTGAAGCACTCGTGAGCGAGCGAAATGAGCTTAGAGATCCATGCATACATTAAGTTGGATTTAAGTCAAGTCTAAGTGAGGAAGACCTCTGAACTTATAGGTGCGATTGTCCAACCATTGACCCTGAGGCGTCTAGACAGACTTACTGGTCTGGTCGGGTATTACTTACGGTTTCCTGCTACTAGGAAAGGAATGAATATTGGATTGTATCGAATTCAACTCGTACAACGGTTTAGTATCTACGAGTGTGAATTTGTACTGCAGCAATACTCTAAGCTTGTTTTATTACTTATTTGTTGAAACTATAAAATTGTCTATCATTATAACAAATGTACCAATGCTAATGTAAATTTTAAGAACGTCGATGTAAAAAGAAGCTAAAAGGACTGACGTTCAGTTTGTTTGCTTCTCTTTAAAAGCAGTCAATACCACCTTTTTTCGTTTTTTACACGATGTGGGTACAGAATTTAAAACGACACTAGCTGTAAACGTCAGCAATAAAGTCTGCCTTAAGCAATCGAATTTCAGGCCCAAAAGTCAGGCAAAATAGGCAAAAATTTTCGTTCAAACATTTCAACTGCTGTCGTGGAACAAATCGCTCTTTGCAAGCTCAACGTTTGGCTTGAAATTTAAATAGCTTAAAAATAGCTTGAAAAAACAGCATCGGCTGCCGAGGCATTCGCATGATTTATGCTTTCTGTAGCGTGACTATGAGGAACGGCCGGGTAGTTCGGAGAATGCTGGCTAAATTAATCGCTTCGTATTTGGCCGTGTGAATTATCAAAATTCCACTGGGTGTAACTGAAATAACGGGCGACTAGACTTTCATGAACGCCATAATTTATTGGGGGGAAGTGCAAATGTATTTATCCAGCTCGAGACTTTGGAAAAATATGTGTAAGCTTGGTTAGGCTCACTGGATTTATTGCCCTGTCTCCGAACTTGAATGGGTTTTAAATATAAATCCAAGCAGGTTTATGTGCGCAATCTTGTATCTTTGAACCGGCAAATTAATATATCCAATGCCACTGTACGGCTTAGGTGTTAAGTTGCACAGTGCTTCTCGGTTTTCCGCAATACATTTCAATTCTTGACGTCAAGATAGGTCAGAGTTACATCCTACCCGGTCATTCCACATAAAACACTGCGACTTATATTATTACTAGCTGCTACCAGTGGTTTCGCCTGCGTGATACTTGAAATTTACCCCAGGTGAACGTACTTTCAGGATAGAGAGTATTCTATGATTCTATGTGTTATAATTACATTCAAATCCGTCCAATGACAAACATACAAACACACTCACGAACTTTCACCTTTATAATAATCAAGTAAGATATAGTGTGATTAACCAGCCTCAAACGTAAATAATTTAAAACTAAAACACCAGGCATGTTCGTGTTAACTACAACTAATGGTGATTAAATTACTTGTCCTAATTATGTGTTAGCAGATAACAAAAGAGCTGTTGCGTTAATGGTACTGATAATAATGATACTACACAGTTGGGATTACGTTCTAGATTCGTAGGAGCATCTGTTTTCGTCTGGACCTCATTTATAAAAAGAATTTTGTCAAAGATATTATCTTTTATATTTTCATAAACACGTTTTGTAGTATCGAAATTTTTATTTAAGGTAAAATTGAAAATGACAATTTAAAATTGTCTAGTGTACTTTAGATTGAATTTGTGATTGACGTATTATTTAGTATTTATAAGAATTTATGTAGCTGCTAATTTGCAGACCCTAACATTTCGACTCAGCAGAAAAGTGAAGTTAGGAACGCTTGAAGTAACTCATAGTGGTTTGAAAGTTACAAATTGCACCAACTAAGCAAAAGTTAAAGATCGAGTCCTACCTTTCCCTACTGTATAAATAACGCCAAGTTTTCTTATAAAAACGGTACCTAACGATATTTAACATCTTGCACTTTGCCGAACTAATCAGGAAGTAAGAGATATATAATAATATCTTCTTGGAAACTTGGACGGTTCTTAAAAACAAGTTATAACATGATTACTGCTGATCGGCAGTTTTGCGATGTTCCGGAACAATATTATTTGTAGGTTGTTATGGTTCTTGTAATTATTTTGCTGAAGCTGGAGTTAAGAAAGATATTATGGAGGTAGCTAAAAGATAATTGACTTCTAGGAACTTAGTTTGCTTCGTTAGAGCATTTGTGACCTATTTTGATATTATCATAGTCACTTAATAGTGATGGTAGTCCATCAGTCGTTTCATGTAGAATACTGGCTACGTTCAATGCTTCAACTAGTCTCTTAGCAGGCTCATTTGAGGTTGCATCATTCTTATTTTTTGTATCAAAATCTAACATAGCAACATTAACGTTTCTATCAACAACCACATCCAAACTAGTTGTACAATTAACCAGATCCTTATCAGTGGTTACTCAACTTGGCCGTGAACTTTGAACAATTTTTAGCTAAGTATCGATCTAAACGATAAGAAGTGTGCTGTAATGATATTGAATTGGATTTTTAATGCAAAGCGATTCATACATTTGAATATATTAATGGAAGCTGTATATGGCATAGATAAATATCACGGTATTTTTATTTTTGGTTTGGTTCTTTATTTGGTTTGATATTTAGAATTATACAAGGTAATCGATGAAAAAAACATTGATTCAAAAAATAAGTAGTAGACAGATGATTATTTTGTCATACCTACCTACTTACATTCTTATTTTATGGAGCTTATTATTAATACATTTAACATAATAAATCTAGAGCACAATCTTACACAAGATCGTAAACACGTTTTTCTGCTCAAACGGGCCATTATTAAGTAATTACAATTTAAGTATAATTTTCACCTTTAAGTAATCAAGTGACATGATAATAAAATATGATGACATGATTTTCACAAGTTCTTGCTTTAATATTAAGTCGTTAAACTAATAACTAAGATGAACTCATAACTTCAGTTTTTGTGCGCATTTAGTGCACTTTTTGTTTAGGTTTCTATGAATTTATCAGCTGGTATTAAATGAACATTAGGGGTTATACACACGGTTTACGAAACGAGTTGATAATGACATGACACGTAGGTGTTAGATACCGCCTGCTATTGCTATAACTTATAGTCATTTTAATAATAAACTAGCGTTAGTATGTGCTTAATAATTTTATTGTTTTATTGGGTAAAGCAGTTCCTTCTAACATTTTGTTGGAAATAATGCCTTTTAATGGCAAATTATTTTGATTGCTTATCAATATTTTAAATATAAAAAAGTATTTTATCTAATACTCGTTACATTATAGCTGGCTTTAAAATTGAATTCATATGAACACTAGTCAAATTTAAGATAAAAAGTTAAGAAAGTAAAAACAAAAGAAAAGGATTCAAATGCGTTTGATGAACCCAAGATCCATCTAGATAAAGCTGATAATTCTGTCAACCACCTTTCAAGACAGGATTGGCCCATTTCCACCCGGACAACACAAGGTGATGTCATAAAATGCAGATAAGTATGAATCGAATCAGTATCACTAGAAAACATCCGCCGTGACGCGTCCGGAAGACTTATGAGCACACTCGTGTTATCTTAAGTGGTTTGTTTCACTAAATCTTGGGCTAAGCCATGCGGATGCGAGATTTAAGTTGTGTAGTTACATGATTAAGTTAAGTGATAAATATTGTCTCAGAATATGCTTGGGTTAGTTTGAAGCTAGACGAAACGATAGACAAGATAAAACACCACTTTAACATATAGGCCAATTAGCCATGGACACTTTATTAATACAGTTGACGGTTAATATTTCATCGATGAATATACTTAATAGGTTTATGTAAAATGATTAGACCTAACTCAGCTTGACAACATATTATATGAGTAGCTAGACTAGTACTATAAATTCTCACACCAAAGCTACAAAACTGCGTTTTACAAAACTTTTGGAAAGAAAGACCCTTCGAAACTCAAAAGAACTGAACCAAAAGAATTGTAAACTAAGATGTTTATTAGACCCAAAGCTGATCTACCAGTTGTCACCCTACTCCGTTCCACCATCAAAACTACACGATCTACTGAACTAAATCAAGAACAACAAAAAATCTCGCACAAAAAACTGCAATTTAGTCTCAAGGAAAAATCAACCTTAGAGGAGTCTTTACTGAGTTGAATGTACTTAAAGTTGAAAGCCGGCACAAGGAAGCCGAAGCAAAACTTGTATACAATTCTGTGGCCTTGAACTTAAAAATATTCGAGGCGAGCTCAAATGTGACCGGTGTGCCTCGAGGCACTCCCGATATGGCCAGGGTGAGGTTCTCAACGAACAACATAATAATATTCTGACGAGAATTACTGAGGAGTTTTAATTCACTGCGGAAAGTGATTGAGAAGAAGGATAAAATAAAAATGTTAAAGAAGATGAAAAACTAAATGCTGAAAAGAAGAAGGGTAAACTTAAGATATTTGATTTAGTTAATATATTTATAGTTGAAGATAAGATTAGAATGATTAAAAGATAAGAATTAGAAGTCTGATTGGTAAATTACTCTGAAAACGGGTGTTAACTTTATCTTTCATCATCCAAAATAAAATCGATATCTGCAAAATTAAAAAAATTAAACATTTTTAACTGGGCTCCGATAACGATGCCTTGGTACTTAATTACACATTCAAGTGCTAACACTGTTCTCTAATTGATAATATATTTTACGATCTCTGTAACGAGCGGAGCAATTAAATATTTAACGTTAAATCCATTGTTAAAAACATCTAATCCTTGTGAATTAATTGAAATACCTACAGAGAACATTAATGTCAAAGGTTAGGGTTTGATGAAAAATGGGAGAGAAAATGAATACTGATTTGACAGCTGTGTGAAAATTTGCTCAATTTTCAAATCAGTTTGATTGTGAGGAGGTGTAATAGGGTGTATGTCAGGTTCATTAGCTTAGTCCATGTTTAATCTAATAATGATGTATAAGGTCTAGACTCGTTGGAATCTTTTTAGCATTCTCAAAAGAGAAACATTTTATTCACAAAGCAGGTTTCATTTTCCCAACTATATCTAAAAGTGTTTTGAATTAACTCCTACTTCAGATAGATAGATTAGTCGGAAGTCAGACTCACCTTTCATCCTACGGAACCCAAAAGGTCGCGACAAACCGAATCTACATTCAGACAATCTCCGAGATATGTAGATGAGATTCAATGCTGACGATTTATGAAGAAAGCTGAACGAAATATGGCAGCGAGTCGACCGTTTTCATTGAAACTTTTTTACAACCTCCCCTTTAGATGGCAGATAAAATTGCAAATAGACGGACGGAAAAGGGAATTTTATGTGAAGGTGACTTCACGCTTTTTATTTTTTAAGGGGAGTTGGAGCTGTAAAGACGGTTAGTGAAAACAAATTAAGCTTGAACGATCTGATATTGCGACGTGAGGTTTCTTGTTGCGATTGAAAAGGTTTAGCTGACGATAACGCTTCCAGTTTCGTAAACGATACTATTTAACAAATATAGAACAATTTTCATTTAACTTTGTTAGCTCAAGACTGACAAAAATGAGCAGAGCTTTACTATCTCTAAACACGTGTATTGCCCACTTATAATCCTTGATGGTTTAAACAGAAGTCACAATTAGTGCCAAAGCGTTACTTGAATCTACATTAGGCTTAATCGTTTGGCATTCGACCTGCATGGAATTATAAGCAGTAGTTGATATACATAGTTCTATTTTTGAATATATTTCTGTTCTACAAGAGACACTGTCCGTTATAAAAGTGTCGACTACAAACGAAATAGAACTAAAACGGATCCAAACTGTTTTTAACTAGGTAAACACTCTGACTTTTATCCGTCCTCAGAACCCTAAAATAAAAAAAAGCGAATCCTCCTTTAAAAGAAGCCTTTATCTTCAAATCAAGGGTATCACAAACCGGTTTAAAACGAAAAAAGTCAAGCCAAGCTAAGAAGTGACTTGTTACGGCCATGCTCGCTAATACACGACCAATATTTGTTCTGGTGCCAACTCTCCGAGGATTGGACGGGGCTCGGGATGCTCTAGTGAACAAACAATGTTCTTTAGATGCATTCTGTTTCAGCGTTCGACTCGTCTCGAGGGGCAGGCGACTAATAGTGTTAGCTTCTAGTGCGTTTATGGTATATGCAGTTTGTTTGGAGTTTTCTTGGATTTTTGGGCGGAATTCTAATAATTCGATTTGTATTTAACCTGTGTCTGTCTTTTGTTCTACTACAATAATAATCTTTCTTCGAATACAATTTCAACTTCATTGTCAGTAAAAAGTGTACTCACAATCATTCCAGTCCCATCATCAATGATTTTTTTTCTAATAACATACCAACTCACTTACAATTTCTTACCATTCCGACCATGAACGTTACAAATTCCCATAATACTTTAACGGACGTTTACAAAAAGCATAATCTAGTAAAAGTAAGTAATAATATCGCGGAAGCTATAAAAGCACCATTATTAATACGAAACGGACTAAAAACACACGCGGGATTCGGGCACTTGAGAGCACTTGGCAATATAGCTGTTGCTACATAGTTTTTATTAAGCGCATGTGAACAATAAATTCAAACATTTACTTCGGTCGAAAACTTCACTTTGTTTGTTGTAAATAAAAAGTTCCATATTAAACTACAATGTAGTTCAGTTTGGACTTACATCTGCGGTTCAGGGCTGTTTGTTGATTTTCAAGTGTGATTTAAATATGGCTTTGTTATTTTTGAAGTCGATAAGAGTTGCTTCATCAAGTTTGAGTGGCCTTTTGTCTTCCAATAGATTTATTTGTTTGGTACGTTTTAAGTATGTGCTCTTAACTATTAGATTTATATTGCATACACGTGTTTGTTTCTCTCAATGAACTATTATTCTGACTTTAGAAATGTTTTTCTATTTCATCACTTTTAATATTCTGTGACGTTTGTTTGATATGCAATTGAAAACAAACACTTGATAAATGTAAAAAGGGTCAACATTTATAAAATAGTTTTCTTTCACTCCAGTCCCGCTTCCAACCCTAGACTTGATTGGAAGCATCTGGCAATGGTTTTACGACATGCAGCTGATGCATCGGGCCGCGTCAGACCGCCAGAGTTTCCCTGGGACGGCACAACATCGCCTCTCGGGACCTATGCACAACTTTGCCGTAAAGAATTGTGTGATATGAATATGGTATGCGGTGTAGTTTTGTGCAGTTCTTTTATTTGATTTTTCAATACAATGGCTAGAATAGTCACCTGTTAGCGGTTACTTAATGACAATAACAAAGTTAATTAGATCAATTTGCCACGGTTAAATACAAAGACCCAAAAGAAGCAAATAGAGTTCGTGTTCTACTTCGACGGTCGACCTTCAGTCACTAGACTACATCACAACAACTAATTTCATTTAGTCCCAATCTGAACAACTAAACTTAACTTTAATCCCTCACATACTTTTTTCGTTTATTCTTTTTCGGCACCGAACTTGTTTGTTTCCAGCCCTTAAGCCACTTGATTCAACTCAGCTTACAAGTTTTTCATCCGTTTTTTCGTATCCAGGAAATTCCCTTTATTAAAACTCGAAGCTAAGTTAACTGAACATACGAATTAGGGCCGGGGTCAGTGAATTGTGATCCAGCATCCCCGAATGGACCATTACCGCTACTTGCTGTAATTGCTCTGGGAATACCTCGAGATTCGTGTCAGATGTTTAGCGTAACATTTTAGGGACCCTGACCGGACATGTTTAGTGTAACAACGTTTTAGTCACCTGGATCTTAACCTCCGAGATCACATTTTGGTAAATGGCGCCGTCTTATTACTTATTTAGCAGACACAGAACGCCATTTTATTCGGCCCCAACATGCCTCTTGCGTTATTTATTCATTGATACACTCATGTATATTTATTTGTACAAAATTGGAAAGACATTTACTTACTGTATCTACATGTGTCTTATTTATCAGCTCTGGCAATTGACATCGTAATGTAACGCAGTAATATATTCAGAAATATAATTATGATGGAATTTGTTAAATATTAATGCAAACAGATACAAACTGAACTCTTGAGGTTCAGCATGAAAGTTTAAGATTATCAATGTAATGATAACAGTTGATTAAACTGACGCAATCAAGGGAAATAGTTTGCAAATAGTGGTATTAGGATTCCAATCACGTCGTAAGCCAGAAGTTAGCTGAAACGAGATCGGCTCAAAAGCGAAGATCTTATTGACTGTTCGTTTCGTACCGTACCGTATTGACTCTGTAATGTCTCCCATTTCCGAACCAGCTCTCGGAATAAGAAAAGTTGGTACAGGGGAAAAGAAAAGAGGCCTTTTCGGAGCGCACTAAACTTAATAGGTACCTTTGATCTTGCAACCCAAAGTTAGAATTAACTGGAACAAAGACACTGACCATCTGTTTAGGACCCCAAAGAAGCAAGTAACTAATTTCAAGTTTAATGAGAATTTCGGTTGAAAGGAATAATTCAATTTTCTGTATTGTTAATTTGTGTGTTCGCTACAGCCTCCAGTTGGGGATTAACAGGATTCCTGGCGAAGGAGTACTTTATTGAAACGCTTTATACCATTGTTTGAATTGTGCTGATACAATTTTCATGAAAGCATTGAGTATAATGCGGCCTATTTTAGGACAACTTTCTTTAATTAAATCGGTGGTTGCAAATTGGATGAGATTTCTAATACAGCTTTTTGTTTAATTTTGATTGTTAGAACTTTTTAATTCGTGTTTGATTGCTTCCCTATTATTATTGTCAGTGCTTGTGTTCTGCAAATTAAAACAAAACAAATCAATAACCTACAAATACATATTTTAGAGACAATAGTTCAATATTGTATCAGTATCATTTCATTTAGCCCAACCTATCTTCAAAATTTTTACGAGTTTTACCAAACACACACATTCCCCATTACTTCTACCTTTTACATTTCACCCTCGACATGTAAACATTTCCATTGCGAGACATCTCAACATATACACATACGACTATGATTTCTTTATTACGTACCCTTTATCCTTTTGTCCGCCAACGCTCGTTGCCTCTCAAGATATTTCTCTCTCACTGCCTTCTGTATCTTGGAAGATAAGAATGTATTGAATTTTGAAACATAAGGTTCCCCTTTTTATCTCATACCCGAGATTCTTTTATATTTACAGACCAACAAACGTATAGTGATTCGTCTGAGCACTCTATTATATAAATTGATATTTGTTCCTTTCAAAGTTGAGGATATTATTATGTTTAAAAGATTGTTTTGTTACAAAGGTTAATATAATGTTATTGAGTTTGCAACCTTTTGTAGGGAAGGTGGTGCTTTAATATTTAGTTCCTGGTCTATGATTGGGCTCAATATTCCTTTAGAACAAATTCTGTGGACTATCTCAGCGTCAGCGTTTCTGTATCATTAAGCGTCTTCTGAAGGTTTTATAAATTTACAATTACATCTTTAATTTAAGTACCTTCCTACTGATCCATAACATCCGTGACCATGAATTACGTTCTTAATAGTGTATTTCAAGATGTCACTGCCCAGATTTCAAATTGTAATTTTACAGCGTCAGTAATCGATTGGCATTGACGAATTTGTTCATTCTGCACACAGTGCTAGACGTTTTTGTACAAGATCTATGTCATTACGACCACTAGGTTCCTAGTAACGCATGTGTCGATTTTAAGTAATTTTAACGGATCTCCATTAAAATCTAATTTTGTTCTCATCTGTTTGTGATTTACTACTTTTTTGTCGTATTCAGCATTTGTATGTTTGATGTGTTAAGTGTCAAATGTTGCAATTATTCTTATTGCACTATCAATGTAGTTCATATTCTTATAAAGATGATTCGCTTGAGCATTACTTGCGTTCGATATAGCACTTACTATACGTCATTCTTTATATGGCATCTAACGCCCACAGTTTTAATGGACACCAAGTTACCGCTAAGATTGTAATGAGCTCTGCTAATGTCTCACTTAAACGCAACGCCACGCAGTCATCTAACCATGAACTAGAAACGCATCAATGACATAAGATTACAAAAATTACATGTAATTTAATTACGTGTGTTTAACAACCACGTAAGCCATGTTTCCCATGTGTATGGGAGATGGTAGCCCCGTTACTATAGTGTGCTGTAGAATTATGACTACGTGGAAAATTACTGTACAACACAGCCTGGCTTTTTGTTCTCACAATGTTTATGATACGTGCTTTTTACTGTACTGTATCTTTACTTATTATGATTGGTAGTTCTTTTTTCTTATGAGTTGTCGTTTTCTTTGATGAAATTGTCTTGTTCTATAATGGCTACATCGTTATTACCTACTGTGTGTTTTAAATTAAAAAAGTAATTTAACATTGGTGTAGTGGAACAATTTGCCTGCTGCAGTCTTTCCGTCCGATTATAATTTAGGTGTCTTCAAGGCTAGAGTGAATATGCTCTTGATAATCTAGTACGCTTCACCATCAATGATTGCATCACTGTTTACCATCAGGTGGGATTGCAGTGAAGCACTAATTTATATCATTAAAAAAGTACCAGTTATTTAAACAACAAAACTTAAGTTACTTTTGCTAAAGATGAAATGGAGTTTCACTAACCGACTAACCCTATTAAATTTATTCACATTTGGTCAAAACCCCATAACATTTTCACTCTTACACATTTCTCCTTAATCGAAATTAATGATCTCCAATTTCTCCGCCAGATTACTTGAAAACAGCCTACATTCTACTAATCGTTTTAGATAGGCAATTTTATGGCCATTTCTTTAAAAGTTCACGGCAAACCTGCGTTCTGTCCATTGTAATCACTGTGACAGCTTGTCACGAGGCAGCCTACATATATGTAATTATAAACGCATTACTGTGCTTTACTGTTATAGTAAAACATCATGTTATGGTCTAATATCAAGGCGGAAATTTAAGTATTTTTTGTGATTTGAATAGCAGGCTTATTTTCGTGGTCATTATCATTATCATGAAACTGAATCTGCTGGACATAGTTTGATAGACTTGCTTGGATTTATCACCTCCTTGCTTTCTCTAAGATTATTGGATTTATGACGTGCGGGATTATTCGAAAAAGTTATCACGGCCCTGGAATGCAAAAGGTAACTTTTTTTTATTATGGATAAGCTTGCGTTTGACCACTATCTCACCTGATGGTAAGCAATGATGTGGCCGACGATGGACCACGCTTGCCTAGAAGTACCCTATATACTCTTGATTTAAAGACGCCTAGGTTATAGCTATCAGGAAACACTAACTCCGGCGGGGAATTACACTCTTTAGCTGTACCCATAATGAATGTGTTCAATACCTACATATGGGTGGGATATCCACGATGTA
This sequence comes from Mythimna pallens, assembly GCA_961205895.1. Classification (NCBI taxonomy): domain Eukaryota; kingdom Metazoa; phylum Arthropoda; class Insecta; order Lepidoptera; family Noctuidae; genus Mythimna; species Mythimna pallens. The sequence continues at coordinate 22,185,038 of OY540842.1, read as the reverse complement.
CCATCGAATTGTGTCAAGGAACATTGGTGAGGTTTAATGAGTAAAGTCTGACATTATCTCATACTCCATTCAGAGTAGGAGAAAAAAAAATTGGATGATTTTCCACCTTAAAAAGGGGGATAAACAGTATGATTAACAATTGAAGTCTTATTAAAGGATCAGCACGCATAGCAACTTGATATAATGTATGTGTGGGTAGAAATACGTGTAGGTGTTTAACCTCAAATTTTTAAACATGACCTTCATTGGATTTGCTTTAGGTAAACCAATTTTATAGCTGTGTTTACTCGCAAATTTTACTTATGTAGTGACTAATTACGTAACCATCAGCTGATTTTAGAAATTATTGATGTTCTCATGTATATATAAAGTTTTCCTTATAAACTAAGGGATTTAATTATAATTGTTGCAACATTAAATTGAAGAAACAGTTTGTATGTATGAGTATTACTGTGTGTCTCATTTGAGCTGTTGCCGCTCTTCATTTCTGATATGATATTATAACTAAATTTATGGCTAAAGTTATTATGGAGGTTTTACCGTTTATCTTATAAAACAATTTACAAAAGAGAAACAAAAAAAAACGCGCATGAAGGGTTCCTGACCTTATCATTATCTATACAACATTAGACACACTTTATTATAACCTTTATTTTTAGTTTCATCTGTCCCAGTGTTTGTTGGTTGAAAAATCACGTTTATTGTATGGGAGCCCCACCTAAATATTTATTTTATCTGTTTTTAGTATATTTTGTTACAGCGGCAACTGAAATACATTATCTGTGAAAATTTCAATTTTCTAGCTATCACGGTTCATGAGATACAGCCTGGTGACAGACAGACGGACAGCAGAGTCTTATTAGTCCTGTTTTTACGCTTTGGGTATGGAACCCTAAAAATGTATGAAGATGCAATCTGCAATTGTTTTTATAGAAAGTGAGCGGATCGCTACTGCGTCACTTATGAAAATGAGACTGTTATAATCTATATATATAAAAGAAAGTCGTGTTAGTTACACTGTTTATAACTCAAGAACGGCTGAACCGATTTGGCTGAAAATTGGTGGGGTAGCTTAGAACCAGGAGACGGACATAGGGTACTTTTTAACGAGTAGGGTAGAGTAGGGTAGGGTAGGGTAGAGTAGGGTAGAGTAGGGTAGAGTAGGGTAGAGTAGGGTAGAGTAGGGTAATTTTTTATTTTACTAAATCCCGCTTTTGGGCAGAACAACGTCTGCCGGGACCGCTAGTTATCTATAAAATGAAGGTCATACCTATAATACTCGCTCCCTTAAGAGAAAATACTATGATTAACATGAAACGTAGTACCATAACACGTGCGAACAACATCAACACATGCCGCGGTCTATTAGACAAAACGCGAAATTACCGCCATTACCCGCTTTGACCGGTATATTCGCTTTCTAAATGTACACTTTGAGAAAATTACAACGTTTTAGAAGCTGCCTGTTTAGTGATTTTCCATTTTAATGAGTGATATAACATGTGTTTATTATTAGACTTAAAACAATTACAATTTATAAGAATAATAAATAATAAGCAACTTGAAAAATTGCTCTTTTGGTTCCTAAAAAATTGCTCGACTAGGTATTACCATTTTTTTAAATGATATAAACTAGTGCTTGACTACGATCCTACCTGATGGTAAGCAGTGATGCAATTGTTGACGGTGAATCGCATTAGTTTATTTCTTAATATTCACTCTAGCCTTGAAGACCATACCTATACCATACCTTGTGAGCAGTGGTAGCCTAGTGGTAAATACCCCGACTTACAAATTGTAGGTCGCGGGTTCGAACCAGCCAGGCGAATTACTTTGTGTAATTTATTTCATCACAAAACGATCAAGTAAAACATCGTGAGGAAACTGGTATGCCCAGAACTAAAAAATCGAAGACAAGACATGTGACATCCACTATCCGCATTGGGCCCACATGGTAGATTACTGCCCGTTTCCTCTTCTAGAGAGGAAGCCTGAGTCCCAGCAGTGGGAACATTACAAGGTCGATTATTCGGCGCGTACTGTTCTACACGCGCCTCAAGGAGATATCAGCAAACCGTAAGGGCCCAGCAGGGTCGAAACCTACTGGGGCCAAGGGTCTGCTTCTGATAAGAAGATTCGGCTTTGGTATGAAAGGCAACGAAGGAACAGGAGTGGGTTTTTAGTCAGTAAAAGTCTGACACAAAAAGAGCGGAGGATATCATTGGATGATTTTCCCACCAAAAATATACACGCGCTAATTATAACAATTATATGACAATTTTATCTAACGTGCAACTCACTATCACTACATTAGTCATAGTAGATAATGACTTATCGAAATATCCCTGTTTAATAAGCAATTCAATGCAAATTAATTTAATTCGGTACACTAGGTTACTGAGACAGTTGACTAGTATCAACAGTTTAAATATTGAGGGAATAAGACCTGAGGTGACCTAGGTATAATGCCATCAAAGTCAGGGATGGTGAGAGGTCAATCGAAATTGACGTCATGCCTTACTTGTGACGTTTGAACTGTAAATTGGATGTCAAATAGTTTATGCACGTTCGGAAATAATAGCAAGTTGTGTTATTGTTTTATACCTCCGTTCAAGGTTCTGTAAATGTTTTGATTGTAATAGTACTGATGCTTATAGATAATAGAAATCTTATTTGACGTCCGGGTGACTCCTAATACTGACTTATAAATCCAGTACACTGTAATTTGTTACAGTGTTTTGCCTAATAGCGCTCGTTAGAATATTATTTTCAAGGCATAGACATATCCCTATAATTTATATTTTCATTTCATAGTATATGGGACAGTATAGGCTAAATAAAAAAATAAAAAAAAGTATATGAAGGAGATATGAGCACATACAAAACACTAAGTATTAAAAGTTATGTTTGGTTATGGCATAACACTGTGATTGAAGTTACAGTGTTTTAGCTGAATTAGTGTACGTGTGATTAGTAAAACTTCTGAGATACAGTGTTTTGGATGCACATGTTTACTCCCAAATAAGATGTCAAAAGGAGTATTTTACTGTTCTTTATAAAAGTGCATACCAACAATTTAAAGTAGACTTCCATATAAATATCTATAATTGCAATCACAGAAGCAGGCCCGTCTTAATAAATCTTGGCGTTGGCACGAGGCGAACTCTGCGCGGCTCCAGATCACCATTCGGGGCTATTCTTCGCCAAGATAGCAAATTATTGGTTCCTGATAGCATAAGTCAGGTTTATAGGATTTATACTAATGGCGTCTACGTTTAGTTTGTGGTGCGGTCTATGGTGGTTTAATGCTTGAGAGCTACTATCGTACTTAAGTAATGGTTTTATTTATGTATCGCGTTTTTTAAGGTCCCGTACCCAAAGGATTTAACGGGTCCCTGTTACTAAGACTCCGCCATCTGTCTGTCTGTCCGTGTGTCACCAGACTGTTTCTCATGTACCGTGATAGACAGTTGAAATAAAAAAAAAATAGGATGAAATAAATATTTAAGTGGGGGCTTCCATATATCAAACGTGATTTTTTTGCCATTTTTTTGTTACGGACTGTACGGAACTCTCTCTATAATTTCTTTTAAGACACTGTTTATGATTTCAGCATGTTTCTAATCTGTAAATAACTTTATTATCAATTTCAAAATAGTCACTGTTTTGGCACAATTCCTCAATAGAACCCTAGTTGTACAAACACACATTTTGCTCAGAAATAATGAGTAAACTAAAAATAAACTAGATCAGCTGTTCGTCACATGCAACCCGCATGCACCAAGCAACTGAAAGACGTATGTTATCGCGATGTTCTTAAATGATGAGTTGCTTGATATTATGCACATGTGCTGTGCATTCCGTGTGTCTTAGTGTCTGTGTTGTGCGTTTGAGCGGTAAACGAACGCTGGCATAAAATGTTGGTAAGATTAACATTTAAATAGTAAATGTAATAAGTCATTAATCGTGGTTTTGTTGTCAAAATTAACTTTAGATTAACGATGTCATGTTTTTTTTTTAACTGTGGCTATAAATAAAATTAACAACTTCGTTTTCACGTTGTTTTCTTTTAGCCATTGCTTACACATGTTCCAATCATATATGCTGTTGTGAAATTGATTTCTTTTATCAGTTATTTGCGCAGATTTTTAATGAAATCTAATTCATTTATCTTTTATTTTAGTTATTCACGTGTGTTTAATATTTAGTTTAAATAACTTGGGTATGGTTTGATTAAGCGATTATTTTGTAGTTAAGTTTATAGATCTCTAAAATTTGATACCTAGATATTTGTTGATAGTTGAATGTAGCTCTCTCTAAATAAATGATATTATTATTTCGTTTGTTCATAGTATTTACAGGACGGAAGAAATAATAATAATAATAAGTTTTTCTTCACAGTTTTCAGAGCAGTGGTGATGAAATAAATTACACTAAATAATGCGTCTGACTGGAATTGAAACCTCGACCCGTAAGTCGGGCTATTTCGGCTAGTGATGATGATGATAATTTCTTAAATGAGAATTACCCCTGTATCGAAAATTGGCACCGTAGCCGGATCGATACCCGTGTTCGGTATACTAATACAGTAGAAAATCCATAACAAGCGTAGCTGCGCAGTTACATCACAACACGCGCCGCACGCGCCGCTCTTTACACCGAATATTCGTTATCAATCAACTTCCCTAATCGTCAACAATGTTTTACACGAGGTTCATTTAGACCTTGAAGCTACTAAGGGCTTTGTGACCATCACATTAGAACTTTACGATGGAAAACTGACTTCTGCTTCCCACCCTACCAGTATTTTCTGGACAACGAGCAATGGGTAGCTCACCGCTCACTGATAATACTCACTAAAACCCACCTGTGAGCCTTCAGTTGCACTTTCAGTTCCAGGTTTGGCGGCTCATTTGGACAATCCCTGGGGTATTGTTAGCTTGACTTCTGTCAGCTGCTCCTGAAGGGTCAATAGTAGAAGAATTAGCAATCCATTTGCGTAGCCTTTTTCCAACATTATCGGGGTCTATGGAACGACAGCCTCTGATCTTCACAACCCAGTAACTGAGTAACATGCTACCCCATAAACAGGTATTTGCAATATTATTGTTAACATTTGCGGTCACTGACCCTCATCATTAGCTGTTGTTACTTGAGCGTTAGTCATTTGTTTTTTTTTTGTATACAATTTTTAAGATGTCACCAATTTCTTTTTTTTTTCCTGGTTACCGTATTGTTGGGTCATTCCCTTCAAAATGGTTGAGCTGTGTGGGGCTGATACACTCATAATGCTCATGAACGGGCGCCGTCAGTGGAGAGTAGTTATTTCTTAACTGCCAGTGATTTATTTCAATTTATATTTTTAAATTACTCTTTTTTTACGTTGTGCTCACATAATAGAAGCGACAAGAAATATACTATGTAACCAGGATTTTTGTAACTCATAACATGATTTAAAAGAGTGTCCGTGAAGTTTTTTGCTTCTCCATAGAGATCTACGCTTTGGAACGTGCAATTTTGCTATACTTTTTTTGACTGACCGACATTTTGACAATTTAAAAGTTCCTGTAAATGGCTAATTGGAAATAAATGTTTTTGATTTGATTTTGATTCGATTTAGACGGGGTCCAGTCAGTTAATACGGCTCAAAATCCGTAATAAGCGTACCTACGCAGTTACATCATTACACGCGCGGCGCTTGCGCAGGGCTTATTAATAAACAGCCACGTGTATGATATTGTGCGCTGTGCGGTGCAGCAGATGTGGATAACCGTGAGCGGGTAACATAGGGATGGGATTAGGAACTATTCAGGGTCCAATTAGGGGTGCTTCTAGTAATTTAGGGTTCAATTAGGGTTGCTTCTGGTAATTAAGGGTTCAATTAGGGATGCTTCTAGTAATTTTGGGTTCAATTAGGGTTGCTTCTGGTAATTAAGGGTTCAATTAGGGGTGCTTCTAGTAATTTAGGGTTCAATTAGGGTTGCTTCTGGTGACGATTTTCGACTATCATGCGAGCGAATCCGCTGGCAGTAGCTGGTGAGAATATAATTATTATTATTATTTTTAATATTGAAATCAATGGTTAAAAGCACTTAAAGTTCTTTCTTATGGTTACTGCATTTCCATAAAATATAGAAATTATTAAAAAAACATCGAAAACAATAAACGCTATTATCTCTTACTAAGCCTTAATTTAATTTCAAGTATCCCATTAAGATTTTATATATGCATATAAAATAGTTAACTGGCGGTTAGCATTCATCTAACTAAATCTAACGTCATTGCGAAAACTTGCTCTTATAACCAGTTCCATAATTTCAGACTGGTTTCGTAAATGTTGTGATAGGTATGATTTAAGTTATGATTACTGTCAGTATGTCTGTGTGTTCTCTGTCAGTGAGTCATAATACTTAGATTACCAAAGATAAAACAGAGTATATTTGTCGGTTAACTTAAGTTTAGGCATTGGTTAACATTTATAGGGACAGTAACGTTTTTTACCGATTTTAAAAAAGGAAGAGGTTGCAAATGGCTTTTTTATTTTATTTTATACTAGCTTCTAATAATGAAAGTAGAAAATTGTCCCGAAGTGAATACACTCTCGGGATAAAAGTAAACTATGTACTATTCTTGGATATGGTCTACCCTTGTGCCAAATTACATTCAAATCTGTTCAGCAGTTTGAGCGTGAAGAAGTGACAAATATACACACACACATGCACAAACACAAACTTTTGCATTTATAATGTTAGTGTGATAATATTTCAATGATAGCATTTTTTTTAATTTACAATAGATTCAAAAAATAGCAATTATTAATTTACGATAGATTTAAAATTCTTTATTCAAGTTGGGAAATATAAAATAAAATTTATTTTTCTTCAAATTTTTTTTTTTATTTCTCACCGATTTAATCGCTTCCTCCTGTAAACATGGTAGCACCTGAACGATGCACTCGCGGCCATATCTCATCCGTCCACGATAACGCGCTAGACTCGGTAACGTTATATAAAGTAAACATGCTAATATTTCGATTAAATATTATAACATAATATCTCGTTGTAGCAAGCTGGGGAAATTATGGGACTTGCACACAGGCGGATAGATAATAATATGGTCAGGTAAATAAATCGAATTTTGTAAGAATCACTAAATAAACATACTAATATAATATTACAAAGGCGAAACTTTGTGAGTGTGCATGTCTTAACGGATTTCGATGAAATTTTTATCCCAATAATTCTCCACTTTCACACAGGCAAAGCTACTAATAAATATTTTTAGCTAAAGTACAAATCAATAACCAGCAATTATCAGGATATTTTTTACCAGTAAGATACTTATTCCATTTGTCTTTTCGGCGCTACCTAAAAATTTCAGTAACTTGAAAGAACGTGTGTGTAACTATTACTCAATCTTATTAACACTACTTGACCCTGTAATGAACTTTCAAATGATAAACTGACATTGATTGCAAAAATCCAATTCACGAAATCGAATTTGAAACCCGACACTCAGTAATCAGTTTCATCTGTCAATCTGAAATCTATTCATTCAGCGCACTGAAATTACATCACTCCTTTAAAATTCTTGCCAAACAATATTGATTTTAATAAAATAATACTTATTAAAAAGGGTTACCAACATGGAAAATCCATATTGGCCATCACTTTGGCATATAAATAACCTACTTCTACGCGATAAGGCATTGTAAGATATAAATAAACACATACAATATAACCTCTTCGCAGTTAACTCTTTAAACAACCAATTTATATGTGACCTTACGAACGTTGTTGACTAGAAAATAAATTAAATAACATTACTAGTAACAAAGATCGTAAACACTTCGAAATAACGATTCCAGTCTTAGTATAACTATGTGGTGTGCCAAAGTTCTCTGTTAACATATTGCAATCATCGGGTTGTTTCAACGGGTCTTCTTAGATTTAAATTAGTTGGGTAAATAAAGCTGATGACATACCGGGATCCCAGTTTCTCTTAAGTCAGGAATTTAGGGCTGTTCTGTCAACAATTTTGTTCAGAGTACTCGTCCGTCCATGAAAATTTTTGCTGTCATGTTTGACAGGCAGCAATTGTCACCACAAAGTTTTGTGTTTCGTCAGTGTGTACATGTAATCTGTTTTGGTACCAACCTACGAGGTGAAATGAACAGTCTATTTTTATCGGACCTCGATCAATTTCCCGATTGACTGTTTCGATTTTCACGGGATGACGATTGACAGATTGATGCGGCTGAGTTTTGGTGTTGTGCAGCTGAGCGTACGCTGAAGGTACTTTTTGAAATATAATCCTACCTTGTGATGACATCTTTGGAATTTGGTTTGCTTTCTTCGAGTGCTGTTTTGATTAAGCCATATTACGCACGCTCACCTAGAAGTAACCTATTCTTGACTGTTATAGATATCAGGAAACACAGATTCTGGCAGTTGCAGGGTTTCCACTTCCATTGTGTTTACTCTTAAATGTCATGACACAACATAATCAAATCAATAATGTTCCCACCTGTCAGTAGCGTAGAACCTCGTATCACGAGATCGAAAATAAAAATAACAGCCATTTCTTTTTATAGGTAGTACACTTTCGCCATTAACTTCGTATCCGGCACGTTTAAGATCGACGCATTAACGTACTGACGGACGTAAACAATGTTATTATTAGTGATTTGTATCGTTGCACGCGATAACTCCTATGGGAATAGATATAACTGGGCTGGTACTGAACACACAAACACACGTGTTGGAGTTTTTTATCTGTTTACTTATGACCGTACCCACTATTTACGCGTATGGGGAAAAGTATGTGGAATATTTTATAGGGGTGAACGTTGGTATGTTAAAAGCATGTAGACAGCCACAAAAAACTGCGAGGAAAGCTATGGTAGTTTGTTTTTATCCAAGGTAATGTGTTATTGTATACATTTTTGCTCTCAAAACGCTTGTTTTGCCTTTTAATTAATTATGTCTGATTTATTTTCATAGTTCACAGAATATGGTATTTTACTGTGTATGAGAAAAAAATTATAATACAATTGAGTTAGCTTTGGCAATAAGCAGTCGGCAAATGTTCATTTTAGTTCATAAAATAAGGAAATTTATTTAAATATTTTCACTTTTTGAATCTGCTTTTTTGTTTATTTAATTCTTATATTTTTATTTATCTTTGTCTCAGGTAAATAAATTCGTTATTATTCCTTAACATATGTTAGTATAATCGACCATAAAGTTGAAATATAATAATTATAAGTGAAACAGTAGTCCCAGAGTCATGTAAACTAAAAAGTGTCAACTGTCGAACTGTCGTCTTTAAGTTACTTAAATTTTTAATGTCAGTGTATTTGTTTACATGACCAACTGACGTCATTACCACAGAGACATTTATGTCAAATTAGTGCGAAATAATATACAGTATAATATTTTTAACAGTTTATGCGCCCGAATTGAGATACTTTTCAAAAATAGGAATATACCCTATTACGTTTCAATTGATTTAAATTACGACTTTTAATTATGATTACACATAATTTTGCAAGCTTTCATAGCCTTACACACACTATTAAGTTTTTTATAGTAGCTTTCAAATGTAAAAAAAAGTTTCATTTTACCGCATAAAACTGCGACTGGTAGCCGTGTTACCACTTTTTACCGCTTTTTCACCGCGGCCATTATGTCATGTGTCAACTGCACCATCATAAAAGTATTCGTGTTGCCAAGGAATAAATTAAAACTATACACTTACAGCGCATGTATGAGTTGGCGGCCAGGCTTTTGTATCGATTTTTAGTAGAAAAAAAAGAAGAACGTACAAAATAATGACTTAATAAGTATGGAAGGCTGATTAATTCGCGTCGTTGTGGAAAAGGAACAAGAAAAAAGTTTAACAATTTATTCTAAAATAATTAGCGAAATAATAGAGTAAGACAAATTGTCGTGTTAGATTAATTGTAATTACTTCTATCAAATATTAAAATGTCAATGACTATTCCAAACTTTCTTGTAGATATATAATAATGGTGGTGAAATTGACAACAACATTCACAAAAAGAACAATCTATTTGAAACGGTTCCCCACCCCTGAAACATACCATGAAACAAAGTCCCATTATTTTCCCTTCGTCACAAACCATTATAAAAATTAAAAAACGGCAAATTCGCCATTCCCGTCGCTCCTCGTACTGCACCAATATATCGAAATTATTGCTGACATTACACCAACAATATATGCATTCGCGACACGCAGGTAGAAAGTTTGTGAACTTTTATGAATCGTAAATTCATGTTTTAATTGAGTAATAACGCTGTATATTTAGTAAATTCTTACTAAGTATGGTTCGTTACGATAATATACCATGTTTAACTGATTTAGGTGGAGATAAGTGGGTAATTTCGAGTGTAGGTGTGGGCATTTCATTCTTTGACTTGATTGTTCAATGATTTTTATGTTTAGTATCGCCGTAAATTTTATTTGGTGCAACTTTTCATTTGGCTGGCTCGTGTTCATTCCTCAGCATTGTAAGTCGATTTTACAGAGAAAAAGTTTAATGGAGAATAAAAATTAAATGGCCTTAATTTACTTTGTTTTTAAATTACTATGACCAGTGATATATTACTAAAGTACCCTTATTTACAAGCAGTACAGTCCCTAACAAAACAATTTCAATTTATTCCCACGAAATATGGGGACTTTCGAAATTAAGAAACTTAAAAAGTCTTCAGAAAGTTGTTAAATCTCGAGACGTTGGGACAAGGTGCTCCTCCGAAGGTCTCACTTGTAATATCAAGGTGGGCTGAAGATAAAGTTTTGGTTCAGCCAGTATTATAGGATCAGATAGTTAAAATGGCCGGGGTTCGGATCTTTCGAGAATTAGTAATTGAAATTGAAGGAGTTTTCAACTCGAGAGGCTGACAAATGGCCCCATTTTCAACATTGCTATTTTATTTCCTTCTCCTAATAAAGATTTATCTGTGGATTAAGATAGAACATGACTAAGTAACATCAACAAGAAGTACTCTAACTCATACAGACTTATGTCTGTAGCGTGACCCCATAAACCATGCGAACAGATCTTATGTTTACTAGCGATGTTGCAATATACATATTATTATATATACAAGTTCAATTTGCGCATAAACGTAAAATCCTTCACACAAACGATCATAGTAGCAGCGGATACTGGCAAATTACCTACAATGCATCATTTAGAGGTTACAATAATTCGCGCACACACTAAAATTGAGCAGTTTGCTTTCAATCAAAGTCAAATTCGAGCCGAATGCAACATCCTAAATAAATAGGATTATCCTTGAGATATTATTGGCTGTTCCTATCAAGACATTAGCTCTAGTGATTAAATCAAGTGCTTGATACAGATCGACGGGTAACTATGTGATTACTGCAGTGATGTAAAGCATAAACTTCGAGTGACGGCGTGCAATGCAACGTGACCTTTATCACGTGCATCGTTAGTTGAATTTAAAACAAAATGTCTACTTTGTAATGGAAAAGATATATAGAGCGTGTCAGGTTAATACTTTCAAGTAGTGTTACTGAAGGATTAGATTACTCAATTATACCTGTCTATAAAAAAAAAGAAGAGGCAGTCTGATGAACATGCAAAAAAAGCCATGGCTTCGGTCCTCGATAAAGCTCAAATCAGCACTCTTTAAGCCATGGCTCACATGAAATTACAATTCCCAAGCCAAAGAAAGAATCTATGGCCACATATGGTCACCATTATTGCAACATAAATCATGAAGATCTGACAACATTTGGTCATATATTTCCAACAGAATCTCGGTCCGTTTGATCTCACGAATCTACAAAACAGATCTATGCAGCAAAAACTAACTTACATAAGCAAAAATGTTTCATCCAGTTTTTTGGACATCGTACAGTTCTTTAAGAGGTAGCAATTGAGATCTCTCATGAGGATATTTCTTCACAGCATTTCGTATTTGGTCATAAATGTCATCGCTGTTTTTTGATGTAGGTTCTTGTTTTTTGGTATCATAACGGTGCTTTTTCGCTACTAGTCTTTATGTTTTTTTATTTGAGTACTAAGCTAGTTATTACATATCACTTAGACTTTTTTATGACCTGAAATATAAAAATACCAACTAGTTGTAACTAAGGTAAATTTTGTAATGCCAAAAATCTTAAAAAAAATACTAAGAGAAACTTGATTTCTATATAGCCCTAATAGTAAGATAGTCAGGTTTTTAACTGAGTCCTTAAGGGATAAGAGGCATAAGCACACAGCAAGAGTATTTGTTCGTAGATAACTGCAAGGTTGCAAGACCAAAGCAAACGTTTGTTTTAACAATATTTTCTACCCACTTAATGTCGACATCAAAATAAACAAGATACTCTTTTATTGTATTAAGTTTTTATATTGTTTTTCAAGCTTATCGGAGTGTTTGAGAATATACTTACAGATTATTAGGTACTGGTTACTCATCGTGTAACAGTTGTAGATTGCTTTAACTGTGCTAAGAAATACATGGAATCACTTTGACAGTCTTGGTTGTACAGTTTGTGTCATCAAAACCACATTCGGACTTTAGAATATTATTAACAGAAGAAGTACCAACAAGACTTACTCGTATATCAGCTGCCACTTCGTCTGTACCTTCAGGGCAAAATTCTAATTACATCAACAACACCACACACAAGTCCGTCGGATTCGAACTCCCAAGAATTTCCGTTCGCCCAACCACAGAGCCACAGCTTCAAAAACATAAATCCTGATAAAGTTTATGAGACTCATAATAAAGTTAAGTGCTGGTTTTCTTTGATAACGTTAAGTAATAGGATTTCTTTGGGCCTCCCAATTTGTATTAGCTCTGCTTTATCTCAGTCTACATGAGGTTTCATAGTAGGTAATAGGATGGTGTATTTCTTTGCTCTCTCGCTTGAAATGTGGGTCAGATATTTTGCATCCTACGCAAGTTTCTCCACGCGGGCTAGACGTCAAAGGATTACTTTTATCGCTACATTATTTTGATGGACCTCTTGGGATGGATCGATATTATGTTCGGGATGCTTGACCGTATTGCTTGGCCGAATTTTGCAAGAAGCATGTTTGGTCAAAGATTATATAATATTGCTATTTTATTAATCTTTTTTATTAATATTGATAATTAAATGAGAAACTTAAATACAAAATATCCAATAAAATTTATATAAATTCCAGAGCTGTACTTCAATAATTTTTACTATTATAATTTAGTATCTCACTCCTATGCTTAAGCATACCTCAATTAATACTCACGAAAAGAAGCAAATTGTAGGTCGCGATGCCACCTGTCTCCATATTTTTGCAACTGTCTTCGTCCCATCTGTTATACGGAATGAACAGTTGTCAATGCAAAATGTTTTTTGGTTGAACACTTGAGCAAATACTGCCTTAATGAGGACTGAATTTCCGGCATTGTGTTCTGTAGTTATAATGATTTTGAACAAAATTTTCTGCTGTAGGACGTAGATGGTTTTGGCAATTTGAGATCGTTGAACTTAAATGTCTGTTTCAGGTCATAAATAATAGCAGCTAGAATTATTTACATTTATACGCAGATCAATGAAGATACACAGAGATACAGCTAAATGCCAAAATGAAAGCCACCAGACCGTCTGCTTATCCAACAAATCACATAAGGCGTTTTTATTTCTTCCTTACAAGGAATACATAAATACGTAGACAATGATCGCATATAAAACCCTAATTCAACCGAATCCCGACCCACACCATAAAAAGTCCTCAATAAAACCTGAATAACTATTCATTTCGAAATCACTATAAAATGAAAAACAATCAATAGTTTAAAAACAAAAGAATTTGAAAACAAAGCTCCACACAATCTTATTCCGTAGGGAATTGAAAATAAAGATGAATATAGTTTGAACAAACAAGATGTGGGCAAAGCGTAGAGCGGTAGCTTAAAAAATAATCATGAAAGAACTAAAAATGTTTTTAAAACGAAAACATAGTGGAGTAGATAAGAACGCGTTTTATTGTCCCGAAACATGGGGGCGACAAAAAAAACTTACGATACAGGCTGTTTGTGTTCAGAAAAAAGGTTTCATTTGATAATAGCTGTCTACTTTGCGTTAGGTGTAGCTACTCTAATAATATTTTCTTGCTTAACATAATAACTTAACCAAGCATGTCAGTAATCAAGTTATAACTTAGTTAGATCCTTAACTATTCTTTTAAAATGAAGTACTGAACTTTAAAAAAGTTAAATTACACTAGAACTTTGAAAGCCTAGACTGACAATATTTTATGTTAATCTGTCTACAAAAAATAATACCCCAGCCATTATCTTCTACGCAAAGTCTCATGCAAGTCCAAGAAAAAACCGATACATTATACTAAGCTTTCAGATATAAATCAAGATTTGACGGCTCGCAAATTATTTCTCATACTTTTTTTATATAAAATTGAACCCGTGTTTCAATGTAAATCGTATCATAATAAATACACCTCATTACTATTATCTATGTAATACTTAGACATGTAAAACAAGTGATTCCTATCAAATAGAACGATACATCAAAACGTCCTTTGTATCTGATGGGATAGGGCTGCTTCAAATGCGTTTACTTACGTTTGAAGACAAATTTTTGTATATAGATCTGTCCAGATAAGAGTTATGAATAAATGGTGTTTCCTTTCCTGTATTTATTGTATCTTACATGCTTTTTGGATCCACCATTCTATCTGCTGCTTTTACTATCTGGAGAAGCCATGTTTTATTAGTTTATATCTACAAAAAACTCCATATACTTGTATGTTATGATAATCTTTCTCACTTCCGTCTATATGCTTTTGGTTTTCATTTGTTTGGACCTTTATAGCCCTAAAATCAACAGCAACTACATCAATGATTTCTTCAATACCGTTTTTTTCTATATTATTATTATTTTCCTCAATCCCATTTCCTGCGGTCACCCCTACGCAATCCCAGTTTGGTAGCTATCTCGTCCGAACTTCCCTTCAATCAGACAACCCTAAATCCACTACCTGTCCTCATCAATTATATTTTTTTATCGGCTGAGTATCTTCTAACATTGTCTAACATCTGCGTCACGGCGTGATCGATGTGATTTAAATACCATTGGTGTTGTCAGGTAAGGACTGTTGATTAAAGGATTTTTGGGTCTAGAGAACGAAATGATCAGTGATAACATGCCTGAAAAAAAAAACAGATTTTGAAGAATTTTTACACCGATAATACAATAAATTGCAAGCCTTGAAGCTAAACAACCAATATGCTAGAAATATTGGAAACAAATTTGCCTTCATCGTGCTATAGAAACAAACGACTGAATTTTAAATACAATGTGTGGCAATATTGCTCTAAATTTTCCCAAAGTTCCACCCTGATAGACTATCAGTAAAGCTTACCGAGCTTTATTCCGTTGCATTGACTATTATAATCGACTGGGGACGAATTACCCTAACTCCTTCTTTTTTGTTAAAAATGGTCGAGATAAGTAACTTTCCGAAATGTTTAAGAGTTCTGGGTGACATTGCAAAAGAGTTACTGCCCTCGTAAAATTCATAATCGCAGTCTTTTGGCAGGCGATCTTAAGATAACGCATATAATATAAAATAGCTTTATGTGATGAACAATCTGTCATTAAGATTTTAACAATCGACTATTCAAAGATGAAGGTGGACAAGCCAGACATTTTAAAATGACTATAATCTCATTATCGTTATTTCAGCCGCATAACATTCACTGTTGGACATAGGCTTCCCCCAAGTGTCGCAACAATGAACGGTTCATCGCATCAATCGGATTCCCGCATCCCTCACCAGATCCACGGTCCACCTTGTAAGATGCCTTCCAACACTGCGTTTTCTGGTACATAGTGGCCACTCCAGAACCTTTCGCTGACAATGGCCGTCTGTTCTGCGAGCAATGTGCCCTGCCCACCGCCACTTAAATTTGGTGATTCTTCAGGCTATGTTGGTTCTCTTGCGAGTATTTTCTTTTATTATTCGACTATGTCAACCTAATTATAATCCAAAAGAAATGAAACGATTTCACTTAATTAACAACAACAACATACAGCTGACCTTTTCAATAAATCACGAGCTATCAAACCGTAAACAAAACAAAAGTAATGCTATAATTTACGAGGGTATTATTCTCGCCGAAAATCGAAATCCAGCCAGACCACTTCTTAAAAGTGCACATCCACAAATCCTGCAAACAAGCAGAATGCACATTAAAAGCACATTTATCGTCAAAACAAAAACTAAGATCGGAAACATTCGTCCATGAACAAAAAGAAAAAACACCGTTCGGGCAATCTCGATCAAATTGTATAAGAGGATTAAAAGATTTATCGTGCAAGACTGAAGGAAATTTTCGGGGAGGCACTCGCTTTTATATCGTTACATTTCTTCTCGTCTGGTTAGCTGTACGTGCGCTAGCATAACTTAACTGGGTGCTTAAAACATTCGTTTATTTGACATGTTTCATATAAATGTATATTTAGTAATGCGGTTTCGGTCGCTGGGATGTTTCTTTTGTGTTACTGGGGTGAATAAAAATTTAAGTGGTGCGGCTAAAGATATAACCGTTAGGTCTATAATCCCTAAAAAGTTAGTGAGGCAGATTTATCTTTATTCAACCAGAATTCATTGTTGATGATGTTCGTTTGTGTGTGACAAAAGATGAAAAAATAAAAATTGTTGTCCTGGATATTGGAGACTATACAAGGATATGTATTTGCGTGCTATGATAAAAGCAAAATGCTCTAATAATTTCTGACAAAACAGCTGTACACCATGTTTTATGCAAATAAAATTGATTGATTGATTGATTGATACTTTACGTGATTCAATCGTTATTTGAACAAAAAACCACATTGTTCTGAAAGTGGCAGTTTAAAAGCTTTAATTTAATGGAAAGAAAAAGTTTTCTCCGTCATTACCTACAAGTAACATCTTCCACAAGACAATAGGCTGAATGATACTTTACATATTTCTCTCATTTACAATTCAGAATAAAAATATTATTCATCTTTTTTATCGGTTTATCTGTTCTGACAGTTTTAGGTTCTGGTATTTCCGGGTCTTATGAAAAGGTAAATGATTGGGTCTGAGGGTTGACCCCGCTGCGGTTTGGGTCTGAATCACAGGGCAAAAAACTCTGAATCACAAAACCATTTGACATCCTTAACATTTTAATTTTCAATACGCTATTCGATTTTAAAATCAAGTATCCTTGTCTTAACATTCATAAAAGGAATACTTGCCCCAATATTAGTTAGTTAGTTAGTTTCTTTATAGCCAAAGTGTGCGGTATCTAACAATATATTTTCTATTTTCAGGTAAATAGCAACATTGGCGTGAGCATTACGGTAAGACGAGGCAATACATAAGGAGGGTAATGCAGTATTTTATATCGACTCCTTAACGGCCACTCAGCCTTACCTGAAGAAGCTATTGCGTTTCTTAACAAAACTATAACAATAAATTCAGCTAAACTTCGTTCCGGTACAACGTGGAACGTTTAACAGTTTACGTTTACTCTGATATATACTTCATTAGCTTGATTTACTATAACGTTTAGATACGTTTTTAGTTTATAGTGGTTTTTGGCAATTAGCTTTGGGAATGTTAGTTGTGTTAACATGTAAGAAGTTTGCACGTTTCGCGTGAGATTTTAATGAATGGTCTTAGACATGAACGTGTGCTTTATTTTATTTTAGACTAACATTAATATTTTTATGAAACTCATTTTCTCTAATATACGTAAATTATACACGTTATATTTGAACGGTTTTTGCCACGATATTTTGTGTCTGTCTTTTTAAATAATTTCAGACACGTAGCGTTAGCGTGTTCTTTGCTAAAGTTTGGTTCCTACACAAAGTAAATGTGTTTCAGGCCTACACATATATTTATATATTCTGAACCTAGATGTTTGTGGACGTGATTTGTTTGTACAATATCAAGTTTGTGAACATGCTTTGCATATAAACTGACACCAATGATACTGAATAAATCTATATGAGTGAAACATTTATTAGCAATAACTTTTCATTTCTTGAAATGGCAGCTTCTATTTCTCTTCTGTGTCGTAAAAATAAAATTGAACGAACTTTTAAGGAACACTGTCCCAAACCTGCCTCTTCACCGCCTCATTCTTTAAACCCCCTTTTTTCTAGCAGACGTCGGGAACAAAGTAATTAAAAACTTCCCTCCGTAGTTAGAAAGCACTTCAATGCTACCAGATTAATACGAGTATCGCGTGTGCTAGCTGCTTTTATTTCAACTATTTCATATTATTTATGACTCATAGTTGAATTTTGTATCAAAAATGCATGCCCATGTTCTATATATAACCTCGCGTGATATGTTTCTCTGTGTTTATTTTTGTCTATGAAAATCCAAATATGTGTTATTGATTTGATTTTTCGTGGATTTGGTTTTCCTTGTTGGCGGTTTACTTATCCATATTCCAGCATTCGAACGTTTATAAATTCAGTGTTTTGTCTAGAATGATAGTTTCAACAACTTTACGATCAAAAGTAGCTTTACTGAATCATTGTCTAACATCCAATTTCCTTATACAATAATAGTTACTTCGTTCACATCACAAAACCATACCTAGTACAAATTATATTCGCCATCACCACATTTCCCAGTAGTCAATTTAAAGGGCAAGAGTTCACGCTCACCTAACGAGTACTAATCCAGTCTAACATTAAATATTATGGTTTCCTGCTCCTAGCTTTTCAAGTGACATGTTAATTTGTCTGCAAGTAGCCACTTCCTCATTAAACGTTAGTTGTACGTTCGGGTTTAGCTGATCAGCTGTATTAGTCCGTTTGTCTCTATTATATGGTGTGTTTATATATTAGGTATAATAGTATTGTGACCCAGTTTTGTAAGCTTTAGTGTCTGAGTTTACTCTTGTAGGTTGTGGAATTATTTTGGATCAAGAAAATAATTTGAAAAAATATAATAAAAATAAAATTTTAAAAAGAAGTTGGTAAAAATATACAAATTAGTAGTCAGAAACATCAAAAGGCAACACGGAAACAAAGTTATATAAAACCAAAGACTGTGAAAAGCCCTTTGATATCGAATGAATAATTTCAGTACGTATCGCTTACAGAAAACAAAGTTACTTAAACACAAAACCAACCAACAAAATAATGAGCAATCTGACACCAAGCAATCAATACACATCCTCTCCCCAACTTTCCCATTGAAATGAAAACAAACAGAATGAAAATCGCTCCAACAATTTTGCAGATCATATTACTCATACACACAGACTTCCTTTTGTGCTAGATACGTTCTGATGATCCGTATCACCGTTGGCCGTTTGATGTATAAATTGCGATTCTAATTAGTGGACGTAGGCAACTAGAGCTATGGAGTTGATTTAATTTTAGCCGCTTCAATTCCTGTTTGAATCGTGGTCTTTATAAGCTCTGTTTAGCCAGCCAGGATTATGGAGAACTCGTGATAATGACGTTGTTTGGGACAATGCTCCATTTCTATTTCTGAAATTAATTACGCGTTCGGTTACTGGTTGTTTAATCATTTAGGCTGGTAATGAAGCCTACAATTTTGACTAATATACAAGGCTTGCTTTTCCAATACAAATTAATTTAAATTTAAGATCTGATGTTTATATTTGGCTCCAATGAAACCACCATAAATATACCGATTATAACTTGTGCTAGAATTAATAACTCGAAAGAAGACACCAACTTTGTCAAACTAAAACTCGTCAAATGAATTTTGCCATGATAACAAACATTGTCACCAAAGCAATTGAACCAAAAACAACTTCAGAAACTTGCAAAATGAAATAAGACATCTTTTGTTTATTATTATGGAACCCCATTGAATTTCTATCGAGGCTAACAAATTGAAACAAACTGAAAGGTCGACTTTCAAAGTTAGAGACAGACTTCAGATTGGGACAGGATTCATTAATTCAGTGTAAGAAGTTGAATTAAATCATTCCAACCTTTAACTCAACAATTTTTGGACACTACCCTTAAATGAAATTGTTCAGTTATTAATTTGTTACGATTTCAAAACAAAAAGTGGATTTTGTTACTTCAAAGAGTTAGATTGTCTTGTAGAAGTTATAATTTGATGGAATTGAGTGTAACTTGGAGAGTTGTTGTATTGGAGCATCATTGAAATTATTGTAAAAGTTTAGAGTGTTTTGCTTGTGTAGTTTTCTGCTCCTTGAGCCTGCTTTCAAATTTTAAATAGGTTTTTGAATGTTTTTGATCTCAACAACAACTCGGAGCTCTTTGAGATTTGTTACTGCAAAACTTTTAATGCTTGCAAACGTATTTACTTTGCTCACTAAAATCACACAATAAAGATCAAATTGTTGTTTATATACGAATCAAGCGTTGTTCTAGCTAAAATAATGGAAATAACAGAAGTAAACTAGTCTACTTATTCATAATGAATTAATGCAATACTTCAAGTTGGCCTACTTCTGAGCTTGTAATAAAACTACGACTATTACTATAAATAAAACTAAATCGCTTGGCTCTGGTAGATATCTAGATACGCAAATCAATACTTCGATATTCAAAATAACGCGAACAAAAAACATAACCATTCGAACCCTTTAGATCACATTTTTTCCCTCAAAAATTATGAAGTATAATGAACCAGAGGGAAGTAAGTTAGCATTAAGTATTCGCATTTCCATAGCTGTCTCTGTCGTAGCAGTTAAAATTTCACTTGGCTAAGCAAAATTTTCTGTCCGCTGCAAAAATCCTTCCTCTTTTAGGGAGAGGGGAGTGCCGAGCGAATTCTTGCATAAAATTTACATCGAGCGGTCCACACAAATTACCATTTCACTTCTTACTCTGATTAAATGTTGTAGAAAAAATATTGCTCTCTAAATGTAAGGGAACATTCTTGGGTTTTCGACTCATTAAAATTGATGTTTTGTTCTTTTTTTTCGTTTTGGCTCGCTCGGCGCTCGTTCCAGAGTGATTTCCTTCCAGTTTTGCATTTGACTGTGCAGATACGAGTCTTTTTACATAATTCTATTTGTTTTTCTCCAAAAATGATACGAGCTTTTAAATTCGGCTTCCAAGCCGCGTAGTTTCATACGAAAAACAGCTGTAGCCGACCTCAAGGAATCGTCGACGTAATGTCCTACAAAAAATCAGCCAGAACTTGGCAATGGCCGAGCGGGATTCGTCCAAAAAAGGTGTGTGTTACAGCATCTTTCACGCAAAAGGGTGAGAAAACAGCGGAGGCGAAGCAAAGAGATTTGGCAGGCCTTTACAGGCTAATGATCCACTTGATTGCGGTTAAGTGTCGCTATAAAAATGTCTAGATGTTGCCAACTAGGGGAAAAACAGTTGCTTCTCTAAAGTGACTATTTTTCCTGGCAGCCTCTCGATATCATGAGACAATTGTCTTTGCGAACACTTTAAGTGGACGGCAATTGATGTTTTCTCACTTTACTTACACTAACTTAATTTGGTTGTGCTCTGTAAAACTATCTTTATTACACATGAACACTTCTCTTTATATCCTGCGTCAATGTATGTTGAATATGTTAGTTCTAATTCAACTGTACGTTGATAAAACCAATAATAGTTGCATTGAACTTCATCTTGCCTTATAATAAGTAACAGTAGTACAAATTAAAGAAAACAACCATGATATTATTTGGGAATCCATGATTTATATTCATAACAACGTTACACAACCAACTGAAACTATACAATATTTCCTTCCGTAAACCCTAAATTGATTTCAGAAAAAGGCTTCCTAAACAATTCAAGTTGAACCCGTAATACATCAAAGATTGGAAAATAGCTTGTATAAGTGGAAAATTTACTATGAAATCATCATGAAATCGAATGTCTTGATTGAATTATTCTTCCGCAAAGCGTTCCATTTCTCGGAAACTCACCATCAATCATGGATCTGTTGCTATTATATGACAAGCAGTTAGTGTGCCAAGTACGTGATATTTATTTTGATGAAAATCCGACGGCTTGGGGAAAACCAGGTGGATTGGACGAATTTGATGAGTAATTTTCGTTTGAAGACGGATGTAGCTTTCTATGTTAATGTACGAACAATGCAGTTGGTGGTGAAGATACTTTATACAATGCTATCTAGATTTGAACTTGATTGGCTGTTTTTTTTCTATAACATAACTTATAAATATAATAGTCTTCTTCTTCTTCTCAAATCGATAGTTTTCTTTTCTTTCAAAGTTTTTTGGCCCAGTAGGTTGCCACGTTTTTAAAGGCGTTAGTGGCTTTCTTCATGTTCTCCAAATTGCAGTTATAAGGATAATTTGGGCACTCTAATAAGTGGGCCATCGTCTGGCCAAGATCACTGCACTTGCACTTGGTATCGGGGGGGTCGTTGTTCCCCCATTTTCTCAGGTTAAAAAATATAAAATATAATAGTGAATTTTATATAAAGGACGAATTGAGTTTTTATCCTAAGCTAACAGAAAGACTGATCAAATAAATAATGAAAGACAATAATATCCACAGGTGAACCAAGGTTACAGTACCACGAAGAATTGCCAAACTTAACTGGCACTAGGCAGGGCAAATTACTCTTCGAACAGATGGTCGATAGAACTGAAAGGTTCTGGAGTGGCGACCGTATACCAGAAGATGCGGCGTTAGAAGGCCGTCCACAAGGTGCAGTGATAACCTGGTGATTGGAGGCACCATGGATGTAAGGCGCACCAAATCGGTTGCTGTGACGACACTTGAGGGAGGCCTATATCCAGTAGTGGTTGTTTTATGACTGAAATTATGATGATTGTGTACAAACTAGAAAATAGCACAGCTTTTAGATGTTATTTTCTGATAAAAAATCTGAATACACAAGAACCTTCTGCTTCTGTCCCTGCACTTTGCCATAAAACATCCAAATCTTTGGAAATAACACGCAGCGGGTGAGCCAGTGAATCGATTTTGAATTCATAATTTAATCTGTGGCGTTCGCGTAGCTCGGAAATGTTTAATTTGTTCTCTTGATACAAGGGGACATGATGGTATTTCGTTGACATTGTGACCGCCAATATTTTCGCTGTGTTACTATGAAGATTTTAGTTGATTATTTGAATTGGTATTACATCAAGTTCTTTTAGGATTGTGATTAATAATGATACACAAGTACATATTATATGGTTCAGGCATTTTACTCCTTGGTGCAGTTGTGGTTTGTCTTTATTAATTTTTCCCTTTCTAATCAATATCGGCTAGAACTATTTATTTTTACTTCATATAACTGTAAACTCCATTAAAGTTTACAGTATTTTTATTTCATAGAAGGTCAACACTAAAATCTGTAATTCAATAACTGGCCTTTGTTGAAATTAATTTAACACTTTTTGTAAGCCAAGCTCGAGAAAAGATGGAAATATAAAAAAAAATGTTTAATTAATCTAGTATTCGTAACTCAAAAGTGAGTAATTTCTTGAGCGACTTTATTAAAAGTTGATACAGTGTTTCTAAAAGTAATATTATACTTTTGGCGTCGGTCAAATAAACGTTTCAATATTCGAGGGCTTCATTAATCACCGTAATTGACGGCAAGGGGACTCGGACGGCGGACGCCCCTTATCCCCCTTTCTGCTGTGCCTGTTCTTTTGTTTTCTAATAATGCTAAAAAAATTGTTATAATTTTTCGAGGGGCGTCAGTTTCTGTTGTTAACTTTGATTCTGCAAAGGATTATGTAATTTGCGTGCTTAGTGAGTGTTAATTTGAGAGGAATGGTTTCGTAATTGTATTTCAAATTAATTTACTGATTGATGTAACTGAATTGGTGATTTAGGGGACGAAATGAAAAGGTTTTCCAGCACAATAATAGTACTTTATATTTTATCGTTTGAATTCCAAAAGCTCACTTAATACGAAAAAGATAAACACGAAGAAGAAGGTACTAAAACAAAATCACCTTCAGTCTGCAACCCTATCTAGATACTTTACAAAGCCATTACGATGAGCATCCGATTATTAAGACCATTATTATCAAAAGGAGTAGACAACCTAATTCACGGAAATAAAATAGAAACAACGATGGGAACCCTGCTTAATGTTGCTCGACGATAACGATTTGATTGCCCGATTGTTCGAATAACGAATTATCTTGTACAGCCAAATACAAAAAGGAATTAAGGAAACTTTTATGAAGTAGAGGAAATCCTGCTTTATAAATATCTCACTATTTAAAAGGTCGAGTTGATAGAGGCTAGATGTGAACTGATTAGCTAAAATGAAGGAAGTTACTTATGGCCTCTGTTTCTGTTTGCCCTGTCAAGGACGAGTCGTAAAGATATGTGTTTGGTTTGGCAAAGTCAATTTTAGTGTGGCTAGATGAGATCAGATAGTTTATGAAATTGATTTTGAAACGAGATTTTAAACTTGCTTACGGCAAAGAAATTGAAATATTCACAGTAACCGTAAAAGTAAATAAAACCGCGAAATATTTCTTCAACTGAAGTACTCAATAGTCAATTTTCCTAAGCCTTCCCCAGTATTCGGTTGTCACATTTAATTTGGTCGGAATCGCCTATTAATCATTTATGGAGTCATTAATCAGATATCAGCTTGATATCCTTTCTCATTTCTTCGAACGTTGAGGATTTACTTGACAAATTACTTTTTCGCTTTACTTGTTTGGAAAGGGTGAATTCCTTTTAAAGTTTAGAAGGGTATTTTTTTTCTGATAATGCTGTTAAAGTCAGGGTACTTCATTCTGTAAATTATAATGTCATTTTAGAGACAAAGATGTTCTTAAAAAATCTACGTTTCTCATCAAATAAATTTTCGCGAAACCAAAATTTAGGACTACACAATTTTTACTAACGTTAAAGTTTGTACAGCTAAACCAAAAAGTTGTAAACGTTAACAAACCTGACTTAACAGCAGCCAAACCTTAAATCATTGCAGAATTTTGCCATTTCTACCGAATACTGGGTATGTATACGCCAAACTTTAACGTAGTCATTTGGGCACGATTTTTATTAACTCCCGAAGTCTCGATGCCTGTACAAAACTTTTGTTTCGCCTTTTTCTCCTTTTTTACGTTCCAAGCTTTTTATGGTTCTGCAGTTCGGTTTATCGTTTATTAAACTGTGTATAGATTGGATATTAAATAAGGATTTCGTTCTCGTAAAAATTGAGAGATCCTGGGAGATTTTGAGATTCGGTTTTATTCGAGGCTTGAGTCGAAATCAATCGGAAAGTCGATGTGTGATGATATTTAATTTGGAGTTTTAGAGTGGCTGAGTTAGCTCGATGGTTTTATGGGCTTTTATACGTCAAAGAGCGCTCGTGCGCTTTCGTATTTTCCGGCTTTGCACTTTTATGATGATCTAACACAAACTGTTATTACACTGCTTCATGGGGCTGTATAATATTCCTAAGTTTGTACAACACACTGCAGTTTTTCTTTAAACCTACAATTTATTTAAATGCGTGTTCTTTTCTTATGAGTCCTTTTACCTTCGCCAAAGGCAAATGTAATTTTCTAAAAGAACAACTAAGCTTTTGTAAACATAATTCAAATTATGAAGTTACCAGCGATATCTGAATTGTGTAACGTTCATTATTCCACAGATTGCGTATACTATTGCTAAATATGTCACTGTATGAGGCTTTTAAGCACCCACGCGGGCTTGAGAGTATCAAGGAGATATTTCAATTCACAGAATTACAACCTTTATTCGTAAAGCTATAAGATTCTAACTCCTTTGTGAATTCTAAACCAGCTGTCAATAATTTATTACGCTCTTATGAAGGGTAATTTTTATTGCGGCGCCAGTAACATAGTATCTAACTAATTGGAATCTTGTATAATTTTAATTGTATTATAGTTTCAATTAATTTAAATATATTGGCGATTTAAATCTTTAATTGCAGTGATTACGTAATGGGTCTGTGATTTAAGTTTGGAATCATTAGTCTTAGTTAATTTCTTGAGTGTTTGTGCCACTCCTTCTGTAACTGCCTTTGTTATTTCAATTATATTTAGAATACGATTTATTTTAAATTTTATTACACTGGTATTACTATTTCTTTCGTTTTTCTTCTCCAAATTTTCATTAAATTACTGCTCAACAATTATTTTATTAAAATTATTATTTAGTTCATGATTTATGTTATATCTTGCACCATATATACAAGCAAGGTTATTACCAAAATTATAGTGTATTTAAGCGGTTTTGTGGCACAATCCAAGGTGTAATTTATGCACGAATACCTGCAATACTTCTATAATATTTTGTTAATGAATTGACATACAAACACAGTTTTGCGGACGTGACTGTTTGACTGGAGGTATAGATTGGCTATTGCTTTTTTGTTTTCTGTGTTTTTTTTGTGTGTGATTGCACTTTTGTGAAGGTTAGAGATTTTTACTGATTTTAGTGTAAAGCAATAATTTGTTGAAATCAATTATATTATTCTGTTTTACAATGATTACGAGTCTATGGACGACTTTTTGATCTACATCTTCTATTCCATTGTACCCATAGACTTAAGTTTTTGTTTAATTGTTACTATTTTGATATACAATACAGTCTATGAGGATGAAAAGTTCTGGAGTGGTGACCACGTAACGGAAGACGCATTGTTGGAAGGCCTCTCACGAGGTGGACTAATGACCTGGTGAGGGTCGCGGGAATCCGATGGATGCGAGACGCATAGGACCGGTAGTTATGGCGACACTTGAGGAAGCCTATGTCCAACAGTCCACACACAGTAACAGACGTCTTTCGGCTGAAATGATGATGATAATGATGAAAGTCTATTCTATTCTAGCTTCCATGTCATTTTTCGTCGGCATATATAAAGCATATTCTTTCATTCTTCCTTTTCATTCCCTTAGATACAAATGAACAGAACTAACAAACAATTCTAATACAACACACGTTTTTGCTTCAAATTGTTCTCGTTACAATTCCCTTTACTTGCGAGGTGAAGTAAAAAACATCAGAAGGTCAGGTTTATGATCCTACGAGGTAATGACTGTGCACGTCACGCTGGCACGCAAATGTTCTAGTGTATAGTGTATCAGTTTCGTAATAGACGCGAGGTTACTATACG
The DNA here is from genome assembly GCA_961205895.1 of Mythimna pallens. Lineage (NCBI taxonomy): Eukaryota > Metazoa > Arthropoda > Insecta > Lepidoptera > Noctuidae > Mythimna > Mythimna pallens. The sequence continues at coordinate 22,157,911 of OY540842.1, read as the reverse complement.
GAGTGATAACACTACGTTTTTATTCGAATTTATTTTTAATTTGTGTTTTAGCGAAGTTTTGTTTGAACAAGACTTTGGTTTATTAAATAAAACGTAGTTTTTTGCACCCGTATAAAAAAATTGGGTATTCGCACAAAAATACCAATCATGTATTGACTAAGATAAAGTCATTTTTATATTCAAAGAAATTGAATTGGTAAGGTTAGAAATGATTGCCCAGGGCACAGCTGGACCAAGCACATGGGATGATACCCATGTTGGTGATCCACTCAAAGGCTGTCATGAGAGAAAATACTCAAATATAAAAAAACAAATCGTGGCCAAGTGTGAGTCGGTTTCGCACAGGAAGGGTTCCGTACTACATAAATTAAAATCGAGCAAAAAAAAAGCGCCCTTTTAATAATTAATTTTGTTTTGTATATATTGTTATTTATTTCTTGTTATAGATGCAATAGAAGTACACATGAATAATTTAAACACATTCTGTGAAAATTTCAACTGTCTAGCTATTACGGTTCATGATGAGACATGGTGACAAACAGACAGACGGACAGTAAAGTTTTAGTAATAGGGTCCCGTTTTTACTCTTTGGGCACGGAACCTTAAAAACTAAGTAAATCACGATTAATTAACACCATCTAAAATCACATCAATGATGGTAATACATACTCATAAGTAATTAAATTAGATAAACTAATTGGCTCATTAATTATAATAGTGTTAGCTATATTGCATTGTATGTGTTAACTGGACTAAATACATACAAAATAATTAATCAATGTTAATTTCTATGTAAGACGGCTACTAGGCTTAGCCTGATTAAGGAAATGGGACGTTTTAGTAATTTAGTCTTAGATAATGAATTTTATAAAGCTTAAAACTAAGCTTATTGCGAATGAAGCATAGTTAGGGCTTAAAATTCCATTTTAGTTAGATATAACGGTATGTCTGTGACGTTCAATAGTTAGGTATGCTCCATAAAAAGCACGCAATATCTTGAAAGAATTTCGAAGTAATATTTTAGAACGTTTGAATGTTACTCTATCATTTGTTATGTTAATCGTATAAAGTTGTAAAAGTACAGTCATACTCATAAATATGTTGACACAATGTGAATTTCAATTGTGTTCAAATGTAAATATGAGAATTTATACAGATATTATTAATGTTATTCTATCAACATTGGTTAACCCTTCATCTCTCGTGACATTATTTTTATTATGAAAAGAAGAGTCCATAGTGGTACTAAGTTCTTACCATGGCGTGTTAACATGTCAAGTGTGCGAGGGAGAAAAAGGTAGGAGGTAGAGTAACAGGTTTTTTTTTCGGTGGGAAAATCATCTTATGACATACCCCGTTCTTAGGCGGAGCGCGAGATAGTGGTAAACTTTTACTGACTAAAAACCCACTCCTGTTCCTTCGTTGCCTTTCGTACCAGGGCCGAGACCCCTGGCCCCAGTAGACTTCGCTGAGGGGCCCTTACAGTTGCTGACATCTCCTTGAGACGCGCGTGGGACAGTACGCGCCGTCAGCGACTTGGGCTCGATCCGGACGGTTACCGGACGGTCGGACGGCGAGCTACTTATTGCTCGCCGTCCGCAAGCCCGCACCGTCCCTTTAACAGTTCAGTTTAGGTATTTAAAAGGCTCTCTGTTCTTGATACAGAACCTATAAAAGCTGTTTGTTTACTACCGAATCAAATAACAGAGTATGAGAACAAAAAGCAAATGGGTTGGTATCACACTGCTTTATCATTACCATCCATGGAGCTCATAATAGATGGTTACCATGACGACGCGAAACCTCCTCACGGTACCCAATATCAGGGGAATGGCCAATAAAACTCAAGTATATTCGCAACACAAATTGGTAAGTACATGAATAAGTGCTCAAAAATAAATTGGATTTTTTCAAGTAACTGCTTTTATGCGTGATTTTTTAAAGTAACTAGTAATTTAGGAAAACATGGCACTTTCTGTTGCGAAAAATAACAATAAATATCCAGAGTACTGGCTGGCAACATCTTTGATACTAAAATAGAAAGGTTTCTGTAAAAGACAAAACCAAATATAAGCCTTTTTTCTTTGAATATTTTATGTCATAAAAAATTTGCTTTCAGTGCTGTTGAAAATAAAATTGGGAAAAATGTTGGTCAAAGAATAGACGTGAATAGAGAAATTTCTTTGCAGGCTTATTTTTTGGGCTGAATTTACGAACAAAAAGTCTCATCTTTGCACATAGACTGTGAACACTTTTATTAGGCTGACTGGTCTCAAAACTCAGTGGAATATGACAACTTTAGTCAACACAGAAAAACGTGAATAAAATAAAACGTTAGTCATTTCAAAGCACAACAAACATTGTACATCGGAAATTAAAAAAAAAAAACGCCCTATAAATCTAACAACTCGGCTAATTCATACATTTCATCGTGTCATGAGCCCAACAAAATGGGTGTATCATTATAAAATCTAAATGTACCCGTTTCTTCAACACTTAAACCCCTACTGCTTGACAAGTATATACTTGACATTCTAATTACAATTCACGCACCCATTGTTTTATAAAAGTGTAAACCGACTAAACAAAAAATACACTACATTTGCATACGCCTAAGGAGTTCACGTACTTCTTAGTTTAGTAGGGTTTAAATACCAAAATTAGACCATGGCGGTCAGAACACGCGATGTAATTCTATTTGAGATTTTTATCTGTTCAATTGATGGTTATATAGTTACGAAATGAGCTTAAAAAATACGATACCGTGGGGTTAGGTTGTGGACTTAGTAGCATAGCGGAGCGGTGGACGGATGAATAAATAATGTTGTGTGTATTGTTGGATACACAGTTTTCTTCGTTGTGACACTTAAAGATACCACGTAAGTTATTCCATGCTTACCTTGCTTAACTTTGAATTACTGTTAAATTTAAATAAATTAGATATTGTAAATTATTTTATAGGTACATGATAACTAATATTGATTTCAACAAAAAATCGATGTTTGTAGTATGGGACTTTTATTAATTTATATATACATCTTAACTATTAAATATTATAACTTAATAAGTGTATAAACAAACTGAAAATCTATGCTTGTAGTTAATGTTATATATTACTCAAATATTAAGGTACCAGTGTTGTTCTACAACTAAAAAATCGAAGACATGTTTATATCCACCAATCCGTACTGAGCCCGCGTGGTGGATTATTTCCATCCCATTCTCTTTCTTAAAGAGAAGACCTGAGTCCAAGCAGTGGAAACATTATGCAGCCTATTATGCAGTGTTGCAAGCAAAATGTTTTTCCTCAATATTTTTTTTTTATGTATATTGAAACTGTAAAGCCAAAATCGCTTCCTCTCATGACCCCGCTAAGTCTTAACTACCAAAACATCACCCTTGACGTAGTACAGTGCGTGATTTTGTTAATGAAGATCGTTCGAAAAACGTTGTATTTGTTAAAATAACATCTAACGAGTGTGTAAAATCTAATTATTTCTGTTATTATAGCAGGTAGTATGTTATTTGAGAAATCTCAATCCGACAGTGAACGATTAAGGTGTTAGAAATTGTATTGTACGTAATTTTATGTCTTCATTGTTTATTTCTAAGAAGTTGGTAGTTTTTTAGGGATTTTGGGCGCGTTTTTGGTTCTAATTATGTTGAGGAGTAAGTTTTTGTAGTAGTTTTATAGTTTGGCGAACTTAGGGATCATTCTTCTTTTTGTAAAGGGTACTGCCCAGTTTAAGCACTAGCTTCTGACGTTTTATAAGTGCCCATGTAGGCCTATGTGAAATAAAAACTTTTGACTTTGACTTTGACTTAAGTTAGGGGAAGAACACAAGAATATAGGTACTGTAAAGATGGGAGATAATAAAAAGGTTTTTTATGTGTATAAATCTAGGGTTTATACTTATGTATTAGATTATCATAGAAATCATTTTTTTTTATAAAAATCGATTATTCAAAAGTAAAATCAATGTTTATTTTTTTATTATAATGATGATGATGGTTCGAAGGTTTCGAACTAATGGAGTTCGAAACCCATTTAAGAGATATTGATGAAAAAGTCTGCAGTGCCTGAGTACTATTGATATAATTATACGGAAAACCTGTCTATGGTAATTTATAGGCTTTTATTTCTAAGGTCTATCCGTGTAAAATAACTTAAAAATGAATTTAAAAAAAATTAAACTTAGCCCCACACTTACTCCTATAACATGTAAAAAAACAAGTAAACTCACATACATTAGATACTCAGTACTGGAACACATATATAGGCTGTATAAATATTTATTCAGTGCGGGGATCCAATCTGCGACCCGCAGCGCAATCAGCCAATAATATTATAATATTCCACAACTATAACACAGCGCCATCTAGTACTAGAAAGCTGATAGACATACTTATATATTTCTAAATATATACATATTACAGATAAATTACACCCAGACACAGAACAAATGATTGTGCTCATCACACAAACATTTGTTCTGGGTAGGAATCAAACCCACGACCTCCGTCATAGCAGTCAGGGCCACTAACCACTAGACCAATCTTTCAACTACTTCGCCAATTGTGGCTTCGATTAAATCCAACTTGAAAAAATGCTCTGTTTATTCCACATAGAAACAATTAATCTTTTTATTGTTCGTAACATAATCCAAGCAGTGAAACTAACTTCCTTCTTCTAAGTAAAAAAACGTATCAAGGTGATTGGACGAGGAAGCGAACCTGCGATCCGACCTTGTTTCGTGAAAGTATGACCTTTCTGTTATGGTGCCTTTGCGATGGTTATTATATCAGTTCAATGAGGTGCTATATATTTTATTGTTTTTTTAGGGTTCCGTACCCAAAGGGTAAAAATGGGACCTTATTACTAAGACTCCACTTTTCGTCTGTCTCACATCAGGCTGTATCTCATGAACCGTGATAGCTAGACAGTTGAAATTTTCACAGATGATGTATTTTTATTGCCACTATATTAACGCATACTAAAATCAATAAAATAAATTGTGTAAAAATGTTATATTTTTTCATTAGTACAAAAAACAGGGCTCTATCCGTACCCACAAAACGAAATTCCAAAATTGTCCACAAAAATTAGTCTTATTTAGTAAAATTCATAGAATCAATCATTCATAAACATTTCTACTAGAAAATACTACGCGCAGTGTTTTTTTCCTTTTTTATTGTCATTTATTCATTCATAATCAATAGCCCGTACAATATTTCCATGTATTGAGTGACATTTTAGGATATAAACAAACGCTAATAACTTTGTTTTTTATAAATATTTGTTATTGAGACTTCACTTAAATAATAACAAGATCTTTTCTAATATGCCCTTTAAATATTTGTACTAATTAAAAAAATTGTAATAGATACGTACGGAACTTTTCGTGCGCGAATTCGACTCGCCCTTGGCCTGTTTTATAAATTTAAAAGAAACATTGTTTTTTTTTTCTCACTAGCCTCTGCCAGTAACTTTGCCCAAGTGAAAGTAGAAAACATATGCCTATATCACTCAAGTGATATAGTAGCATTCTACTGGTGATAGAACTTTAGAAATCGGTTCTTAGTTTCAGAGATTACCTCCTACATAAAAGAAAATTGACCCTTTTTATTACATTAGTATAGATTTCAAACCTCATTTTCCAGATTTTTACGTACAAAAGTAAAAAAAAACTGAAATATAGTTCATATTGATACAACATTCCAAGTAGCCAACCAAAAATTATCAACTCTAACCAACTCTGTACAAAGTCTATTCCAAGTAGCCATTTCTCACAATACCCAGCCAATAGCTACAATAAATTATAAAACCTACACCGCCCATTGCCAAGCGATACGTAAAACTCGACTCGTTCGGTCGGAATGAACGATTAGTGAACGAACGAGATCATATTACCATTGAATGGGTAGGATCATTCAGAAGATCCACGATGCAACTTAAGTACTATGCACCCTGCCTGGAGTGGGTATTCACCTTTAATTTCCGTCTTACCATTCATTCTTTCTTAGTGTAAGACGTCTTCTGAACTAGAACGCTGAAATTTTGCACAGAAATTCGTTTTATGATGTATTGATGACAAAGAATAAGAAAGGTTTTTCAAAATTCCCCCCTTAAGGGGATGAAACAGGAGTCCAAAATTTGTATGAAGAAACCTATTTTCACGCGGGTGAAGCCAGTAGCAGAAGGTAGTCTAAATAAAAAAAAAGATAAACGACGATATCAGTCTTCGAAATGATGCACTTTTAGTATTATTTTTCCATATGTACCTTGAGTTATGGGATATCAGCAAACCGTAGGGGCCCAGCAGGGCCGAAGCTTACTGGGGCCAAGGATCTGCTTCTGAAAGGAAGACTCGGCCCTGGTAAGAAAGGCAATGAAGGAACAGGAGTGGGTTTTTAGTCACTAAAAGTTCGGCTGTTTCCCACCGAAAAAAAAAACTCATCAGTTGTCTCAACGAAGTGAAACTTTTGTATCCTTTACATTCAGTTCTGTTTCGAAGACCTTGGTCGGAGATCGAGCGGGATAGCCCGATATCTTGGTAATCTTGACTTTCACGCCGGAGATTAATTGTAGTACTTTGTGGTTTTTGAATACGAGCAGACTCGAGCAGCGTGCCTTATTGCGTCGAAAGTGAATCGAGTGATAGTTTTTTTTTTATTTTTAAAACGGCAGTGAAGCCTTCTTTATTGCTTTAAAATTTTACGAAACTGAAAAGACATATTTGGGGTGGGTGATTTTTGAAGAGATATTTTTGGGGCGGGAAGCTGTCAAATGACTTCTTCCGCTCTGGAAAAAGCTAGAGGAAATGTCAGACTTTTACTGACTAAAACGCACCTGTGTTCTTGCAGATATTCTTTGCGTTCCAGAGTTGATGCCTCTTTAGATCAATTCCACAGAATTTGAAAAAAATCAAAAAATAAAAAGTAAAGGGTAAAGGTTTTATGCCAAGGCTGCATTGAAAGGTAGAATAGAATCAGATTTCAACTAACTACTGATAAAGAATTGAAACGTTAACGTGCCTACTGTCTAGTTCTGTATTGTATTGTTGTGTCGTGGGGAACACCCCGGAGCCTCTTTTTAACAACAATTTTAAGAATAGATACCTTATCTCAACCAAAAATGTTACCGATATGAAATTTCGGATCTGAATACGGATCTCAAATTATTTCGGATTATCCGCTAGTTTCGGTTACGGATATTCGAATTTCAAAATTATAAAAGTAAAAAACAAATAGCAAGATTTGAATTTTATTTCTAGTCTAAGTAATCATTTGTTTGGCTGAACAAGACAAACTAAAACCTGTTGTAACCTGTCACACTCCGTTTTTATCCGAAACTTTTATATCGATTTTGGTTATAGTTAAGGATATAATAATAAATATATTAATAGATAAATTTTAAGCGTCACACGCTGGCGAGAAAGAGGAATAATTAGGCGTGGGCGAAGTGGGACCTCGCACAGGCGTTGGCTTTTTAAGAACGAGGATTTTTTAAATATTTGCTAGGCTCGTGTTTGACCACTATTTCACCTGATGGTAAGCCTCGCTGATGTGCCTTTGCCCTCGTCTAAATTAGTCCACGCTACGCATCTGTAGAGCTGTATACCCTATGTAACACCATCCCTTTAACAGTTCAATTTAGGTCGTCAAATGGGTCGCGTTAAGAGGTCGTGGTAGGGCTTCAGATCTAAACAGCTTTCTCATTTTCCCAGTTCCCCAGTTTTCAAGCAAAGTTTTTCCATATTAAAAAATAAATAGCTCTTCTAAATAATTTTCAAAACTCGTTTAACTTCACACAAAATGATTGAAAACATCGCACAAAATGATTTCACATGAAAATTGTGTACCTACGTATTATTATCGGAGTTCAATATCCAAAATACTTTTCCAAAGAGTTCCAAAGGAATAAAAGTTTTCAATTCAACAAAAAAGTTCGTCTTATTGACGTAAATCGACTTTATCATAATAAATTTATTGCCCTCGGCATATTACGGGGTCTTTGTGGGGTAAAAACGCCCGTTGTTGGTCGTGAGATGTTTAGGTATGTGTAAAATATGGAAATTTGGCTTGAGATTCATTTTAGATTGATTTTTGCCCGTATTATGTTATGTGAACATTTTGGAATGGAACGCAAAACGATTTTCGATTGTGTATTTTTATTTTTAGCCAACTGGTTTGAGAACCAGTTTTTTGTTTACATCAGCTTGTTGTATTTAAAACTGAAACGTAGTGAAAAAGTGATTGGGCTCCATATTTGGATTTGTTATTTTTTTGTGATATCGGCAAATAATTAAGTGCAAATCCGGATTTAAAGTCGACGAATATAAACAAAAAAGCGCAACTAACTTTCATTTTAAAAATACAAAAAACTTTAAATTCGGATATCGGTGTTAAATAACAGAGAAAAAAAAACTAAAAGCACGGACATTTTTTTACCATTTTTGGTTGTGATTTCCCAAAGGTATTTCCTAAATAGTATGCAAGTTACTTATTGATGAGTATCGGTGCCTGCGTACCTTTCACCTTCATTATCAAATCTGTTTGATGGTACCATATTCATCAGAATAATTTCATTAGGTTACCTTCATTAGTTCTACTTCATCAAATTATATTTTCTTGTTGCAAATACCAAAATGACTATTTTGGTATTTTCAAATTGTAATGTCTATTATATGTGAGGGGTCCCTCAATTCCTAGTGGATCCTGGAGATATGAAGGAATCAGGACCTGGACGCAGATTCTTAAAAAAAAAATGTATTTTCCAAATCAGTTTAAAAATAAAATTCTGAAGTAACAAACATAAAAAAGTCGTAACGAATTGACCACCTTTTTTGACATCGGTTAAACATGTAATTTTTATAGCAGTTTTAAGTAAAACAATTAAAAATGAATGGTTTTTTAAGCATATAAAAGCTGCCAGTTGCCGTATATAGGTAAACGTGGGTAGGATTAACAAGATCCAATATTTTATTTCGTATCGGTTATATAAAGATATAAGATATAAATGTTAATGGAGGTATTATGCTGGCATTAATAGAAAACTCTTGATTGTGATTTATATACCACTTCAGGTATTAAGGTCATTTTTTGTTGAAAAAAGGCGAGCGTTTTGTTGCACCGTCTATATGATTTTTATGAGAGATAAATCTTTTGTGCACGATGAATGTTTGATTTTTAAGATTAAAAAGATAATAGATTGGTTTAAACAGAAAACTTGTGATTTTTTTTTGTACGGCTCAAATCCTAAAATAGTTTTCATTTAGGTAAATGTAACTGTAAAAATAATTTAAATGTAAATAAGTAGATTCGTAAAGCTGAATTTAATTAACTTTAGAAGAATATTCACATTAGATTTTTTGCTCAAACAACAATGACAAGAGATTACGGAAGAAAACGATCCTATTTTCCACTAATGTAGGGTAAGAGCACATTTTCTCGTCCGTTCGCTTAAAATCTAAATAAAACTCATAATGAAACCAGAAGACTCACTTCGTAAAAATATATTTAAGGCCATATACTTTTATCACGCACCATCTGAAGGTTCTGGCTCTTAAAACTTGCAAATGCTACACCCTTAACGTTTTATGTGTATATTATAAGCGATATTCTCGTAAATTCGATAACTGTTACGTCACATAAATATACCTACTGATTTTGTTACTTTGTGTATTTTTTTTTCAAGTAACATTTACATAATTATCAAGTTGATCTTTATATAAAAAATGAAGGTTTTCTTAAATTATCATTTTGATGTTACAATCTTCATGTGTTATAATAATAAAATTATAAATACATTTTGGTTTTTAAATACATTTTGAGGAGGCCCTAGTAAAATCTGAGCTGTAAAACTTGTTCAGTATGTTTTATGGGAAAAAAATCCCTTAGATTATTATGGCCCGTAAAAGTTACTAAAATAGTTTAAGACAACTTTTTGATGCAATGTCTTAGGTAGTATTTACTACCTTTGCTTTTTAATTTTATGACTCACCATGAGAGTAATCCGTTGTTTAATGTTCCATCTCGAAAACTTTTTGAAGAGTGGTTTAAAAAACAGTATCTTTATAATCTTCTTTATATTTATCTTCAAGTTCATTTAGGGTATTAGTAAAGATATACGTGGTATATTTGTCGTTTTATTTTAGTATCAACTTTGACGTAGTTATCTCGGAAATTGCTAAACCGGTTCAAGTGATTTTTACATAAATGGAAAGCTTATGTCTTCCTGATCAGCATCGAGATAAAATATATAATTATGCTTCATTTATAAAGGTACTTACACGGTACTTTATAACTTTAAACTCGACAGATTATTACCGCACTTATGAACGTAATTATTATTATGCACTTGTGCTGTTTCATAGTATGACATACCAGAATTTAGTGCCATTCAGAATTATGCATTTCTCATAATTGAAGAAATAGTTGAATAATTTACCGCTGAGGCAGTTTATGGCATAACTGGAAAGTCATTCACCTAGTATTGATAAGATTTTGTCTACATAGTTCTTACAATATCTTTCGCCTGAATTCTAAATTTAAACATTAAGACTTTCAACGATATTTTTGGATATAAAAAACTTTTCCACAATTTGCACACCAACCAAAGAAACATAATAAATCTACCTATATCATTCTGAACAATAATCCTTATAATCTGAACTTCTTTACAAGTTAGGGGACATTCAATATAGGGACTGAAGGTGGGCTCAGCGAAGCGCCATTTTATAATAACGCTTATACACATTGGGATATTACTGTAATTTGGGGGAACACGCCTGGAAGACGGTACTGGGGTGCCCTCTTGAAACAAAAACTTCAAATTATGGAACGAATATCTAAGGGACGGTATTATTAAATGTATTGTTGATGTGCACTCAGAAATTGGATTAAATTACCGTGTTCACGATAGCCGTGAAAGAGGAAATAACATCACACTAAAATAATAAATATTTATTGCTTATAATTCTAGCATTTTCAACTTAAGTGATAAATCGACGTAAATAATAACGGATACGAATGCTATTTGTAGTATTATGGTAACCACACATATTAAATTTAATTTTAATGTAGAGAATTAAAATATTTTAAACTAAAAGCTCGCTTAAAATAGCAAAATGAAATTAATTATTTTAAGTGCCATATTAAACAGAATACATTACTTGAATAAGTTATGTTACAAATTATATCAAATAACGGTTCAACTTCGGGCTTGATTCACCCATATCAATCATGATTTGAAATTTCTGACACTACTTCCATCACTGTATATTTGTTTATTACTCTAGCTGTAATATTTTAGACATTTATTGTTTATCCAATAGGTTGAATTCTAAATTGGACTAAATTTACCAATCAGACTGTCAGTCATATAACTTTTATAACTATTACTACAACAAAAAATACAACAAAGACAAACACAACAACAAAGAGAACACACAAAACAAACACAAAAAGACACAACAAAGCCAAATAAATACAAACACAACAACAAAGACATACAAAATCAACACAAAAATGACACGACGACAACAAAAAAAACACAACAAATTTGGAGGTTGGTTGGTTGAAGGTTGGTTGGTTGGTTACAACAAAGAGTATATCTATCTATCTATCTCCGTCCGACTGTTCGGTAACTAACCGGACCGAGCCCAGTCGTCGAAAGCGCGTAGTGATCCTCGCGCTCCTCAAAGAGATGTCAGCAAACCGTAAGGTCCCAGCAGTGCCGATGCCCGCTAGCTAGGACCACGGAGAATTTCTGAAAGGGAAACCCGTAGTCCTAGGCAAAGGGTATTTGAAGGATACAGGTGTGGTTTTAGTCAGTAAAAGTCTGACACGCCCTCTCGCTCCACCCAGAACGCGAGAAGTCGTTTTGATGATTTACCACCTTAAAAAAATTACTTATACCACAACCTCTGTTCACCTCGAAAAACAAGCAAGCATGAACATAATCAATTCTTTTCCTGGTCCACAATGCATGATAAATCGTACACGTGACAGCCGTAATGAAAACAGAGCAACAGACATAAGGGCGTGAAACCATGCATGCGACATAGGAAACGTATATTTTTGCATAGCTTTAATAAACATTGGCGATTATACAACACTCCGACATTATGGATATATGAGATTGTAAATAGATCGAAAATATTCAGTGGGTTGGTCACTTGGGCTTTGTCGCAGGTTTTCATAATATATTTAAAAAAAAACGGAACGGGTTAACATAAACCGAAAAGTTTATTTACACTATTCGAGAAAGAAAAACGAATTCACAAATAATATTCACGTCAAAAACCGACATACTCATTCCGTAAATATATTATTATTCAAATAAGACAAAATGTTTGTTTAATAAACAGGAATACCCCAGAAAAATCGGATGCGTAAATATAAAAGTATATAGTTGAAATTTACAAGTATTGTACCATAATAAAATATTTATTTTGATGTGAGAGGACCCCTTAGGGTTCTCAAAGATAAAGGGGATGTAGCCGAACCGATCTCAAACGAACTGGATTGCCAAAAATTTCTTTGAGAAGAAAAATATTCGTGTGGACATAGGACTGTTATGTCAGAAAAGATTCAATTATTTTAAGCAAACAAACAAAAAACGTGACTCTTATAGGTATCAATTATGAATTTCAAAAACCGACATACTCATTCCGTAAATATATTATTATTCAAATAAGACAAAATGTTTGTTTAATAAACAGGAATACCCCAGAAAAATCGGATGCGTAAATATAAAAGTATATAGTTGAAATTTACAAGTATTGTACCATAATAAAATATTTATTTTGATGTGAGAGGACCCCTTAGGGTTCTCAAAGATAAAGGGGATGTAGCCGAACCGATCTCAAACGAACTGGATTGCCAAAAATTTCTTTGAGAAGAAAAATATTCGTGTGGACATAGGACTGTTATGTCAGAAAAGATTCAATTATTTTAAGCAAACAAACAAAAAACGTGACTCTTATAGGTATCAATTATGAATTTCATAAATACACACGCACGGCAAGCCATGTTTTATTCAAACTTTAAAATCGTATTATAATTTTTTTTCACAAAATCTAGGTTGTATTTTAAAAATTTGGCCGGTCGTTCAACTGTTCTGTGGGAGAATTCTCATGAACAATGGATCGTTTTCAAAAATTCGGAATTTTTCGGTAAAAAATGAACCGTTAATGATGATTTTAATGGTGTTTTTATTCTTGTTTTCAGGTAAGGAGATTTCTTTGACGTCCGTAAGTGAATAAGTGAATATTGCTGTTATAAAAATGTTGGTAAGTGTGAGGCGGTGCTCAACTCAGTGAAGTACGGTATCATTTTTTTTACAATACTCGTACAAAAATCATAACCTTAGAAAAGTATATAGCTGGTTTAATTAGATTTTAATTAGGTAACCTACCTATTTCGCCAATTATAAAAGTAATAGGTACCATTTATTATGTTATCCCTCTCACTTGACTTTTGACATTAAATCTAAAGAAAAAAAAACCTAAACATCGACAATCAGTCTCGTTGAATTGTGTCTAACGCTGTGGGGTAAATGACCTCATTATCGGCCTCTAGTGAATAATATATGGGACGAATTTCGCGATTCTACCGATGAATGCCGTCAGCGTTGCGTCATTGTCACTCTCATTACAAAACATAGGTATTGAATTATTATACTAAATATACAAGTCATATTTCCTTGCCTACGTAAAAAAAAAATAGTTTCTGCCGGATAAAGTGACAGTATTATAATCATAATTTCAAACAAGTACCGACTTGTTTCGATGACAGCCAACCGTTGGATATTGACTATCACAACTCGTAAGGAATATCAATCAGTCAACACTTTTCCATTGCCTGTTTTATTCAGAATTTTTCGGAGCTTTGCCCAATAAAAGGAGTAATGGATCGTGAATTGCCGAGCAATATGTAGGGGCAATGTAATACGTTTTCTATTACCCGATCGGTTTAGAAATTCAAAGTTTATCAACCTAAACGAAACCACGTATTGAATATAAAGAAATAATAATGTAACATTTGAATGCAACCATCGTATGTTTTGCAAAAGTTATTTTTAACACGAACCTTTTTAAAATGAATATTCCATGCATATGTTTTATGTGTGTGTTGACACGGTTTTTATTTGGTGGGGTCAAGAAAACAATTATCTATAGTACTACTTCTTCATTACTTTTTTAACTCATAATTATGTTTGCAAATGGCTGATATGATGGCCTCGCTGTAATGATTTATAATCTTTTAGTATAAAAATAAATATCTTTGGATATTATTTGTTGTAAACTATTATATTTTTTCGTCCTTAGAAATTATTTAGGGACACATTACACAGACATTATTAAATCACAAAATGACTCTAAACATAAGATTAATATTGAGAATAAATATTTATATAACTTACAGATTCTGAGTATTATAATGTGTATATGTGAGTTCGCATATTTGTAAGCACACTTACGATACAGGAGTTCCTAATGAGGAGATTCATTTTCAGATTCATCCATTAATGTGGGCCAAAGTTTATCATAAAAATATTGTACCCAATATTTTTTTTAATTCGTTTTATTGACAAATCCACGATCTAAATCAGTGTAAAATTTCAGTATAGTCACAGAATAAGCCGTATAGTCAAGCGTTCTTGTCATCTCGGGGTCAGAGGCTAACAACCTGGGATCGGTTCAATGCCTTCGCTTTTTTTATTTACGGCTTAAATTTTAGTCTTTATTTAAAAAGTTAATCACGAGTTTTTATTGCAAATTTAACTATGGATTAATTTTAACTTGTATTGTTTTTCTTTGAATTATAATATAATAGTTATTATTAAGAATTGGAGTTTGTTTTAACGTAAACAAGTGTATGACAGAAATGACATAGCATGTTTAATAGTTTTATTAAACTTGAGACGAATATACTAATAAATCGTCGTAATATTATTGTCGTCTGAGCAATATCACAGATTTGATTCACACTCAACTAGCTTTTACCAGCAGCTTCGCCCGAGTTAAACTTGGATTCTCTTTACAAACTTTGGTCCCCTATTCCATTCCCTGAGGGGGTGAATTTTGGAAAATCCTCTCTTAGTGCTCGCCTACGTCATAAAAGGAAGACTTGTGTAAAATTTCAGACTCCTCCTTCCAGTATTTTCAAATATGTATTGATATGCTAGTTAGTTTGTTTCTCCTTTTGCATATATGTATAGATATCAAAGCTACAAAAGCAAGATATGATTAATTAATTTAGGTTTTAAATTTTTCAATAATCCTAATCATTTCCTTAATACATTATTATCAATAGGGTTACGTAACCAAGTAATCAACATCACTATTAACATTGTTAGTCCTATCCCAAGGTATTTTACCATGCGTATGATGTTTGTTTAATAATTACGAGTACTTTATTGTATCAGTATCTAATCTTGCTGAGTTCAGTAACCACAGCAAACTGTGTGTAAAGTACTTAAGTAATTAAGATAACGGCATTATCATTTGTCAAAAAAAATGTAGGTATGTTTTTAGTGTGATCAAATAAATTGTTTACACACTATATATTTTTCTATTACTTAAGTGGTTCTTACTCAACGGTTTTAGAACGCTATATTTACATGCTAATACTAAGCGAAACATGTTTGTTCCTATATTTTGTTCCCTTTTACCATCTTATAAACCGTGCTTTTAACATTTAAATATATTAATATTATCCTTTATTTATTTTCTATACTTACATATTTTATACATTTTTAAATATTTCTTAAAGGACATATAGAAAAACTATCAAAAAAATATAAAAATATTAGTCCGCCGGGGTCAGGAGCAGAGTCCAAGCTACCGGTGGTTAGGGCTCCAGAGACAGGAACCTCCTCAAAATGCGAGCCATATCAAGGAGTACTGCCTTCTGTATCAGGCTCTTTATCCAGGCGCGCAACGACAGCTTCGATGTCGTCGAGGCTTTTGGCTATAAGGCCATTGCCGGTAACTTTTAAGCGCAATGATGTGAACATCGTCTATAACCGCTTCAATTTTGACTTGAACAAATTTATTGAATTTACATCTTCGTAAAAATATAATCTAATTAGTCCTTTATGGCCCACCGCTGGGTGGAGGCCTCCGTCTCCCTTTCTCACACAAGTCTATCTTCTGCCATTCTAAAAAATAACATAAATATATATATAAGTAGTGTACACACATTGCTAAAATTAATAAAAAATTAAAATAAAAAATACGCCCTTCTTCAGACAGAGTATCTATTGCCTAGAATTGAACTTTGATTCTTCAATTGTTTATTATCAAAACAACTAATGAGGTCGTTAACCTTATTTTGTTTTTATCAAGATTTAGAAATAGATAATGATTCTGTTCGATAAAAAAATCTTTAGTTATAAAGTCATGCAACAAAAAATTGTAAGTGAAGAATTCTTTAGCATCTGAATTCGAAATTAAATTATAATATTCGCAGAAAATTTAGAAAAAAATAGTAATAAGTAAGGCACATATATTCAACGAAACAATTTATTAGTCACTACAAGGAATCAGTAGGTGTACGCATAAACACTAGAATCAAGTTCATTGACCTCATTATCTTTGTAAATGTATCGCCGCTAACATTTTGCAGCTGTTAGTCACTCAATAGATTTTTATACAACAAATGTTAATAAAAATATTGCAAATATTATCAATTCGTAATTACTATTCTAGGTAAAACATAGTCTAATTAGTATTGTATTCTCGTTGTACACTGAATTATGTCATACTAATTTATCTGATAATGACCAAATGACCTTAGTTCCTGAAACCCCATTCTGTTCTATTAACTCTAATCTGATTGACTTTTGTTATTTCCGGTAGCCACCAGAACACAGAAAAGATTTACAAATAAAAATTCTAACTACATAATATGTAAGAAGTATTTTGCGGATGGTGAGCAATGGGTAGCTCGCCGTTCGGCCTCCTGGTAACCATCTTGACCAAGAGTAAGTCGTTGACGGCGCGAAG
The DNA here is from genome assembly GCA_961205895.1 of Mythimna pallens. NCBI lineage: Eukaryota > Metazoa > Arthropoda > Insecta > Lepidoptera > Noctuidae > Mythimna > Mythimna pallens. The sequence continues at coordinate 22,140,896 of OY540842.1, read as the reverse complement.
TGTTCCACGCGCGCTCATAGAGATGTCAGCAAAACCGTAGGGTCGAAACCTACTGAGGCCATGTGTTGTGTGAAAGAGAACCCTGAGGCCCCGGGACGAAGGCAAAAAAGGAACATAGAATTGGGTTTTAGTTAGTAAAAGTTTGACACGCCCTCTTGCACCTCCCAGGAGTGGGAGAAGTCATTGGATTTCCCACCTAAAAAAAATATGTAGTAAGAATTTGCTTCTGTTTTCAGTCAAGTAAATCTTTTATATAATCTATTTATCTATTATAAAGTCTGAAACCATTTAAATTTATATTTATATCTTAAACGAACCATCCAATGTTGAGATGAAAACTTGGCACTATTCGCTTCGTGTTTCGAAGATACGAAACAATGTTTTTGTGAGTTAAAGTTTGTTTATCTGCACGATAGATGGCGCCACGTGTAGCGTAGTCCTATAAGACGTGTGGATGAGTTTTATGCTAAGTATGTATTAGATGTCTATCGTTATAATAATTTATTGTGTAAATTATATTAACAAGCTGTGGAGTATTATTATGTAGTGTAGATAATATTGTAATGTGGTGGAGATAGAACAATGTAAGCCTGTTTGGGGTAGAGAATTAATATAATAATATAATTGGACATCTTTTGTAATTAGGCTGAATCTTTCGAACAGTAAAGGCTGGCAAAATGCTGGCCCTGTTACTGAGGGCCCATGCCCTCAGTAACAGGGCCCAGAACCCACCCTATTTTTAAATTTATTTGAATTCTCTGGCGCCCCGTTCAATGAATTTAAAACGTCAGACGACACGTCAACCAGAATTGCTAGATACTTTCAATATGCTAGAATAAAAACAATAAATAATAAATCACACTAATATTATAAAGACGAAAGTAGTGTGTGTATCTTTATTACATCTTCATGCTCGACGACTGAACGGACTTGAACGAAATTTGGCTCACGGCTAGACCATATCCTGGAAAAGTACAAAATATACTTTCTATCCCGGGAGTATGTTCCGTTGGGATATTTTTTTACATTCACGTATGAATACAAATAAATAATAATATAATATAATATTCCACAACTATCACACAACGCCGTCTAGTCCCAAGCTAGTTAGACCAACAGGCCAGTCAAATAAAAAATAAATAAACTTAAATTGATATGCAGTACAATTAAATCAATTTAAATTATAAGTATTCAAGCAAACACTTCCAAAACGTAGGTAAATAAAACGAATTTGGCCTTAAATAAGAGTTGATAAACAAAAACAATGCTTCCAAATGAGAAATCTATTTATTTATTAATTAATAGTTTGTCCACTTAAGAGCTATTAGCTCTAAAATTAAATAGACCAAGTCGTTTGTGAGCTGTCTTTTCGTAATGACTGTACCATTAATAGTTCATCATTTATGACATAGAGTTTCGTATATTAATTAATATATATTCTATTTCTTACTGTATATTTTTTTTTCTTTTTAATATCAAAATTATTATTCTGTGTCAAATATCTTTTACATTTCTATATCAAATTCTTTTCTGGCTAGACTTTATTAAAAATCTTATTCCCTTTTATGTGCCATTTTGTTTATTTATGTTCTTTAATAAAACGAAATGTTTGCAAGTATGTTGTGTTGCAAATGTGTTTCTTATCTCGGGGTTAATATTTTTAAGTGCGTATAAAAAGCTGTTGCAGTTTTTTATGAGCGTTGCAAGTGGATTCGTATGTTGGTAATGTATCAACTTGATGCTTTCTAAAAAGCTTGCAGGTAATGTCAAAGAGGGTCTTAATTTTATTGAGCTAAGAATATTCTTTGTAGTTAATACGTTTATACTATTTCTGTTTTTAATATTTTATGTTTAAACTACTTTCTGAAAACGGTTTCGACTGCGTTAGAACGCCTTAAAGTTATCCCGAAAAGCATACTCCCAGAATAACAGTGTGTAAATTTATACGGATTATAAAGATTTCAGAAGAATTTATAAAAAAAAAAACGACGTAAAATAATTGACCCAGTTATTATTGTAACAGTATTTTGTCATTAAATCGATAAAAAAGCACTTATTACTTTTATAGTCGCTAACATTATACAAACTTAATCTAATCAACAAAAGCCGAATTCTAATTTCCCGTTGCTAAGACGAAAGCAAGCCGAACAGTGGCTATATATAGTTTATTTCGAAGTGACCCACTTGGGCAGTTTGTAGATAACCTAACATGGTCCCAGACTTTATCTTGATAGGACATGTCTATCACTTTCCTGGGTACTGCTTTCAATATGTAAAGATATAATTAATTGCGAATAATTTGTTGTAATTTTACTTTCCTTACAGTAAAAAGCATAAAAACTTACATACATTTTCAATAACGTTGCCCCACACTAATAATACTCTTGTGTCCTGGGTGTGTTCTTAAACATTAAAACTAAAATAGTTTATCACTATACATTAATTAGTTGATTATATCATCACTTACCTGCAGGTAGGATAGATAGTAATAGATGATGATAGATAGTGATGGTAATGGTGATAGATAGTAAATGGTGATAGTAGATAGTGGTCAAACGCGAGCCTATCTACACTAATATTATAAAGAAAAAAGATTCGTAGTTTTTGTTTGTAATGAATAAACTCAAAAAAACTGGACTGATTTAAAAAAAAAATTCACGCTTGGAATGCTACTTTATCACTGAGTGACATGAGCTACATATTTTCTACTGTCGCGCGGACAAAGCCTTAAGCAATAGCTAGTAAATAATAATAATAATAACAAAAAACCCTCACCTGCAGCTCATAAATTTTTTTTCAACCATTTAATGCACGTTTTGGGGCTAAAAATGAAAAATCTCGCAAACGCAAAAATCGGCGCGAGATTATTCAAAATCAGAATGCCATATTAAAAACATGGATGGACTTTACCGGATTAAGGGTGATGTACACCCAGGTTTAATCTACGTTTATCGGCGACGGGCAGGCGGGCACAGTCAATACCGATCGACGTTTTAATCCTTCCGTCCTGCCTGTTATATTGTTTTAATAACTTGTGAATTAATGCCTTTCGAACATTTTTTCGAGGAATCGGAGTGAAAAATGTTTTCGAGGTTTCCTGCGGTGCTATTGTTTCAAAATAGAACTTTTTTTTTTTATAAATTCCGATTTTGTGCAAAACTTTTTCAGTATTCTCCTGGTACTAGATTTTCTATGTTATATTTTTTATTTTTATTTTAGAACTGATTCACATACAATACACTGCTGGACAAAGATCTCTTTTAAAGTAAATGCTCCAGGGTAGCCCGCGAAATTCTAGTTATATATAGTAGTAATCTAGTAGTATAGGTATTTTGTTCTATTTCAGGATATAATCTACGAAATCCCGCGAAATTCTAGTTTGCAAAAGAAACTTAACGTTTGAAATTAACTAGTCGTCTTTAAGTTAGACAGTTATGATGACGGTTTTGATGAGTATAGTTGAGTAAATATATACATGCTGTTATTGTAAATATAATTTTTGCTGCCATTCTATCCGATATTGAGCTGAAAGAAAAAAAAAAGAAAATTTGAATTTGCCACTTTGGCATTTTCTTTAACTCTAAGGGCTATATTTCACCGGGACACCATGGCGGCGCGACCGAGTTGCGCCGCCATGGTGTTCTAGTGAAATATAGCCCTTTCATAGGGTAGATTTTCATCTTATATACTCTTTGGTGGGGGCAAATTGGTTGCGCAACCAAACGAACACTCTATAGAGTTTTATACATTTTGTTGGTAGTGGCGACTGATCGCGCCGCCATGGTGTCCCGGTGGTATATAGCCCTAAAAGTCAAAATAACATTCGTATCACTGTCATGTCAACTGGTCTTCCACTTCTAAATCTGTCAAAACATTTCAATACGTCAACTAAGAAATATTAACTCCAACAATGAAACAAAAATAAAGTTGATTCAAGGTATTATTTCACTTTAGCAAAGAAATATAAGTGTAAATTATTTGAGTACACATTTCGCCTATAGATCCGCGAGTGTTTTGGCAAACACTCTTAAAGCTTGGACAAAGTCGGCGAAAACTTGTGAATTTAACAACTTTTCTTCTTTGCTAAATGTCTTGTGTTTTATTTAGGGAAGGTACTGTGGGGTGGAATGGGGTTATGATTGGAAGACAAAAGTGAAATATGAGAATTCTCTTGATTAATTAATATCCTAAATGGGTTTTTTTCCAGGCAAGCGTTCTTGACCGAAAGACTCATAGACTCCCATCATCATTAATTCAGCCAAAAGATATCCACCACTGGACATAGGCTTCTCTCAAGTATCGCCAGAACGGCCGGTCCTATGCGTTTCGCATCCATCGGCTAACTCCTCAGCATCAGTTCACCTTGTGGGAGGCTTTTTCTTCCGGTACGCGGTCGCCACTGCAGAAACCCCGTCGAACATAAACCTGGATTGTAACCCTTAGAAAATACAGACTCCAGCTGGGAATTCTTCTTCTTACACAATAAAATTTAAATACCTCTCGCTCTACCCTAGACCGGGAAAAGTCATTGGATTATTTCCTACCTCAAAAAGAAAACCTGTACGCAAAATGATAAATGAATGTGTTGGCACAACTTATCTTAATTTAGAAAGCAGATTTTCCTTTTTTTCTTTATAAAACCGATTATCAATAGTCCCTTTCTAATCTAAAATAATGAAAAGCTGAATCGTCACGAAATTAACATGAAAAATTGAATCCAATAAATACCCTACACCCTTTCCCGCCATGCCAATTAGGTTAGCAAATAATTTCCAAATCCGAAATCTATTTTCGACTGCGAGCGCTGTATACCAAAAAAATGTTAATCCCCCACTCGCAAACGCAACGCACAGTAATCTACTGCGGTGTTGTAGAGGTTAATGACCGTCGTTACATCGGCTATGGGGGGTTGAATCTGAGCACCGATGGGTTTTCCTCCTCTACGTATTATTATTTATCTTTCTAACTGTTAGGTAAGTACGTTGGGTGTAATGGGTTTAGTAAATGTACCGGAGATGATAGGGTGAAGATTTTTTTCGGGGCGAAAGTGTTGGGAGAATATTGTGGCATTGTTTATTTTTTATTTTTGTAGGTTTTTCTTTTGGAAGCTCATTTATTATAGTAAGCCAGAAAGTCTGATTATCAGTCAATCTAAAAAGTATCGTGTTGTCCAGTAAGTTGAGTTATGGAGGTCTGATAGGCAGGCTGGACTGGAAGCCGAGCTAGTTGGGAAATAGACTAGGGAAATAATTTTTTGAAGAGAAATTTTAGTAATTCAATCAATTTAATAATCAAGATTGATACTTTATTTTTATTGTAATATTGGTCCACTCTACGAATTACTCTTTTATAGCGAATGCAACACATCTAAACTCACATACACAAGACTCCCAAACCATGATATAGAGCGAAGCAGTCTATAGCTTAACCACTGCACCACTGGTGCCATCTTTGTACTAATTTTATAAATTATATTATCATCGTCATTTTAACCGTAAGATGTGAACTGTTGTACAAGGATCTAGCATCCATCTTATTCCCACGACCTTCACCAGGTCATGGGTCCACCTTAATAAACAATCAACGCATCGAAATATCCGCGCAAAAACACATATCCTCCAATTTCTGATATTGCACACATTCCTTCAACCTTTACAGCCCATACTAAAGTAAGCTTTTAATAAAACAATTAGTTACACAGATAACCAACCACAATCTACCCTAAACATTACCCTACCCACCATAGTTCACCATGAAAATAATCCAAAACAAAATACCAAAACAGTGGTAGATCCTAACCCAAACTATTAATACTGCTGACCCTAAATTTCGCTGATAACATACAAGCTGCTTAATCCCATGTTATCATTAGACACACTCACTATTCGATAATGTCCTAATGCTAAGATAAACTGCCACATACACAACCTCTGAGGCGTTAGCTATAGAGTTGAAAGTCACATTTTGGTGTGCATTTGTAAGTTGGTATGCTGGTATTGGGGACACAATAGATTGACGGCTTGATCCTCTTGTGTGATAAATATCTATTGTTTTGGTGTCTTTTCTTTGTAGGCTTATTCGTATTGAATCTTGATGAAAGTGTGTCATTAACTTTAGTAATTAGAGGGTAAAGGGCAGACATCAGATATAGTCATTCAGTTCAATGGAGTCTTTAGAGTACCTGGTTGAAAGTATAATCATATTTGTAACGATTTTTGTCTTTATAAAATTATTTATTTTAGTTTTTTTTATCTTAAATTTTGTAACTCGTGACTATATATATGATTTACTTACTTAACGCAAATTTCAAAATTGTTGCCTATCTGTCTGTTTGTTCCAGCTTATCACAGAAACAGCTGCACAGACAAGACTTTCACTGACAGATAGCTGATGTTACTTTGGTTACTTTTATCATCTTTCGGGAACGGGACTTAATTCCCGAGGGGGAGAGAGGGATATGTCCTAAAAAAAGGAAAATTTTCTTAAACTCCACGCAAACGAATACGCGGACAACAGTTAGCCTAAAATAAGATTAGAAACTAACTTTGAATGCTCTAAACAACATCAATCATAAATATAAATAATCTAACATTAATTATTCATAAATACATACAAAAGTAATCTTTAACACGCTTTTATCTCTGAAAGATAAGAAATAAAAGCGTATTTTTAAAAGCTTTTAAATATTGATACGGCCATTCGGACTGCTTCGGATATTGTCGCCTAAGATCGTGACTGGACAAGCACGAAGCGAATATTTATAATGACAGACCACGAAATGTGACCGAATGCATTTTATGTCATTAACTTTTAACAAGAATTTACGATTGGAAAGGAAGTATTTAAGATATTTTCGACACTTCATCACGTATTTAGGTCTTTAAAGTTCAAACCTGTTGGATTAACTTGATGAAGAAATATATCCTTCTTCCTTATTCTTACACCCTTCGTAGCATACAAGACAAAGTCCCTCTCTCCCCCACGCATCCATCTGTTTTTTCGCGATCAATTCAAAAAACTACTGAACAATTTTTAATTCGGTTTTTACCAATAGACGGAGTAATTCAAGAGAAGATTTTAAATGCATAAAATAGAAAAAAAAAAAACCGAGAATTGAAATCAATGCTGGGCCAAGTCGCTAGTTAGTAGCACTTCCTTAAATGGCTGTCATTTAGAAATCCCTTTTTAATAATCCAGATCTTGTCAATTTTCATCCACAAACCTCAGTAAAAGTCTGTCACGCCCCTCCGCTCCACCAGCAGGAGAAACAATTGAAAAAATATAAAACCATTACCAACAATTCTTGCCCGATTCAAAATAAAAATAACAAAATACAGTCCACCACTCAGCTTTCTACAATATTCATTATAAATAACAGTAGAACAGTGATCAATCTTGCCCCGAACGCCCTGCTAAATTGTCTTAACACGGACGATCCATTTGTAAGGATTTTGTTAAAAAAATGTTATTACTAATGACATGGAAGTAACAGGAAAAGTGCTCGAACTAGACAGATTGAATATTGTTGAAGGAGAAATAAAATTACCGTTTGGTTTATTTTGAGGAGTGCTTATTATTGTGATTACATTGAAATTTTCAGGTTATCCAATATGTACTTACTTAAAAAAACTCTTAACAATCATACACACTTAATAAAAAAATAAAATAAAGGCCCTTAAGAACTAAATATAAGCAAACTAAAGTATGGCGTCGAAAAACTCCTCCGCGTTGCTGCCGACTGGTACTAAAGAGACTGGCGGCATTGCCGCGCTGTATGGCAATGCTTATCCTCTGTTCAAGGTAAAAACCAGCCCTTGGGTCACGCGAAGTATCAACGGAATGTCATGATTAGTTAGGAAACCTATACTTATACAGTTTCTATGTTTTAGGCAGCCTTATCCTATTCTTTCTACTAGTAAATCAAGTCAAATATTGAAGGAGAATATAGTGCAATATCGTACCTATCTTAATATACTTCTTGAACATTTCCACGCCTCCTTGAAAATGAAGCCGCTCGTTCTACTGGCCAACACAACATAAATCTGGCCTCTGGTATCGATCTTTAATGCCACTTGGACTCCTGCCCATCCCATAAAATCACCCTTTTACCATAAAACAGAAACCCATTAACGAACCCATCAATATTCACTTATAAACTTTCATATAATTCAAAATACTTATTCGAAAATGTACTATTATATCGTTCTAGAATGCTCGTCATCTCTTTTCATTCTCTGTATGTCAATAATATTAAGCGTCGTCTTGAAGTATTGCCAGACGTATATAATTTTAGTTTTAGATGTCTAGACTAAAATTAAGTGTCGGTTATAGAAAACATTTTAGTAAACACGCCTGGGCAGGGTTTCGAAACATCGATAAATAGTTGGTGTAAAATTATCGATGTTTTCGATAACTTAATGTTATAACGATATTTTTACACCACTGTAATCTTTATAAGAGAGCTTTCTGCTAATCGTATGCTCTGTTTCTTGATCGTGTTTCTTAATGCCTATTATTTTTTATGTAAAGGCAGCGAAACACAAGTACAAAAACATACAAATATGAGATAGACACAATAAATAAAACTCATAGAAAAACTTTTTAAAAACAGCAGTAGCTTGTACACTATCATAACTTTAGTTTATCATACCGAAAGAAATCCACGAGAAATTGCAGCCCGCTACGAAGTGGGGTTGAAAACATTTTGCTCCGATATATCGAAACGGTAGCAAAAATTGGCACGGAATATATCGTAGTGCATATCTCGATCTCCAAAACCCGTATTTACGTTCGCAGGTAACAGAGGAAAGTTTTAGGGTTCCTTACGAAATTGGAAAAGGACATTTTCGTTTTTGCTTACTGTTTGGCTCATAAATGAAGATGGGATTTGGTATCTTTGCAATACGTACGTTCCTTTCTGACTACTCAGCATTTTGCATCTCTGTGCTTACACTGAAGTGAATCAATAGAACAGTAGCTATCGATACTATTTCTTCTTTTGTTTCTCAACATTAACGTTAAGAAGTAATTTAGGCACATATTAAGTTACTTAATTTATATGATTAGAATTTGATTGATGGTTTAATTTGACAGAATGTCAAAATATAATTAGCATTTTGAACTCAGTATCAAAGTATAATTTGAATTAAAACATTTTATTATTTATCACATACATACATATTATGTATTATATATTATTATTTTAATCTCTAGACTGTCTGAGAGCAAGACATCCACTCAACCAAAGTCACGAGGTTCACTTCATCGTAAAACGTAACTATTTAGAAAACTTATTTATAACATGAATTTGAAAAAAAAAAAAAATAACACCTTTTTGTGAATCAAAGAATTTATTCTCGACCAAATCATTATCATCATCATCACGTCTACAGCAGGCCTCCTTCAAGTGTTCTATATGCCTTGCCGCTACCCTCACCAGATCATCGGTCAGTCCGAGTATAGCCATTTCTATCATCGTCTCGACCAAATGACGTCCTTTAATTGATGTAAATAAGAAAATGGCCGACGGAACCACAGACTCAGTTTATATTATTTGTTGAATCGAACGCTGCACATCTGTTGGAAGTGTTGGTTTTTTATTAGGCTGTTATTTCTGCAATCGGAGCCGGTGCCCGCCCCGCTTTACATGTTTACACACTGCGGGGAATTAAAATTTTGTTGATGCTTTCAATTTGAGTTTTGCTTTTCGGAAAATAATGTTAATTGATTCCGTAGTTCGGTGGTTTATGTTGGCGTTTAGTTAAAACTGTAGAAGTATATAAAATGTTTGTAGCTTTATTGTGTAATGTCTATGTCTGAATATGGTTTCTGCAGTTAGTCCTATTCGGACCATTGTGCGTGGACCATGGTGGCCATAACCTGAGGTGGGCTTATTCCAACCAGCTCACCTATCTCCAAAATGCATTTTTTTTCTTTATGTTAATTGTTGTAACTGTAGAAGTTTCAATGGAAAGAGCTGCAACTTTCTATTTTTTTTTTTACAAGTTTTTCAGTCTCTTAAACCATGCAACAGATTTTGATGCAGTTTTCACTAATAGAAAGAACAATAAGCATGTGTTTTATATAATGTACAATTCGCACTTGTGCAAATTCGGGGTATCACTAGTACAAATTATAATGTCTTTAGCAATATTTTTAGTAAAAGGTTTAGTAAGAAAAAAATAGTGAAATTAAAAATAGAACACCAAATAAAAGTTCAAAGTTTCTAACTTAGACACCGCTTCTGCTTTTCCACCTCTTAAAACATCCACCATTTTACTTCAAAAGTCACCCAACAATTACTCCAATACATTTCTCATAATATCACCTCGCTATCGTTCAAAGGAGCAATACAAAAGCATTGTTAAGCCACACATAGCCTTTTCGACGTGGCCTTTTGGCCGATTTCATTTTACAAAGTAACTTTAAAAGGGCGGCTAGACAGCTGTCGTATTCCGTAATATTCCAGGGACTAGACTAGACATGGGGCCAATACCTCCAATGTTGGCAAAAGTTATGTTGGTATTGGTGAAGAATCGTTCGCCCAATTTCTACCAGTAATAAAAAAAAACAATTTTTTATCAATGTTCTCGAAGTCGAATTTATATAATAAATTACAGCATATTTTTCATCTTATCGGCACAAAGGGAAGGTTTCTCCCCCTAATTCTCTACCTCTTACAAACCGTTTATACCTACGAAGTTAAATTGGGAGTCTTTAAACGGCAAGTTAATTGAAATTCCAAGAAGATGAAACACGAGTTATTTTGCGAATTAAATTATATTCAGTATATTTAATAAGTAATATGAGTTTCATACTTTATTACACAGTAACTAGCTGTATTTTATAAAAAGTGACAGGCATTAAAACTAGTTGAAACTATTTGCCAAACATTTGCTCCAACCACGTTGGCGGCCAACCCGTCGCAGACACTGCACTGCTCTTTATTAAATTCTGGGGAGATTGTTTTTCTGACTGGCGTCCTCAAGTTTCAAGAGGGTTGAACTTCGTAACTTCATAGTTAACTTGTTATGATTAATGCTAACTAACTATGAATAGATTAGTTTGCGAAACGTTTGAGAATCGCCCCTTTTAGCGTGAGTTTGTGATTAAAGTTTGGCGTCGAAAAATATAAGTTTTTGAGCTGAATTAAGATGTTTTACGGTTGAAAACATTAAGGAAACTGATGATGTAGGCAGCTGGCTGTTATTTGTAGTTTGAAAATATGACTTTAAGTTTTTGAGAACGTTATCCTTGTCTTCATTTTACGGTTTCATTCATCTTCCAAACTTACTTTGTATCACATCTGGATGTGATGTGTGAGTCTTGGACAGGATTTCTATGTCGTTGGTCCATAACCTCTCCAATCCAACATTTGGTTAGAGGACGGCCCCCATATATTCTCGCTTCTATCATCTCTAAGAGCAAATCATGACGAACATCAATAAATCCAATTATAACTTCAAAACTCCATTCGACCGTCAATCGATCGACCGTTGACACAACAAACTTTATTGTTTGTTTATTTTTTTCATCAATACTAAAATAAAATGTCGTAAAATTTTTACGATTAACGTTGAAGTGATATCGCAAGGTTGGTTGAACGAACTGTTTTAGTAGGTACATAACTGATGACATACACACACATGTAAGCACCTGTATATAAATTTACAACTTGTAGACCATATTGGAAATTAATAAGTAAACGCACACATTCAAATTATTGATAATATGACAATGTATGTATTTTTTCACTTATATTCGTTCTGTGCATCGTTTTTTTATCACGAAATTGACACAGTTTATAAATAACAATGTTTTAATTAAAATTCGGGGTTATACTATGTGACTTGCCACTGATAATACTTGAATACAAACTTGTACTAATTAATGCCAATCACGTAACGGTAAAAACAGTTGTTACTTTACAAAAGCTACGTCATGATGTTATCCGAGTTATTCGTCAATAGCTTCCACAGTCGCAGGAAAAATACAATTTGCGATTAAAATATTCGTAGCTGATAAAATATTTTAAAGTATTTCCTTTCGCATGTTTTCCTTAGACTGCCTATCGGTCACGATAACCAGTATCTAATCACGCCACCTTTCACCTCCAAGTCCAAAGCCAAGAGTGGATTTCAAAGTCTTCTGACTTACCCTAATGACTGCCGTTTCCTTTAATTAAAATTGATTGCTCACCATTCTGTCTAAAACGTTACGGTTTTTCTTCTAAATTGGCCATCATAATACTGAAAACGGCTACATCTAGACTAACATTACCAACGTAAATAGACCAAACAATATTGTTAGGAGATTATATGATAACATTCTCAGGTAAAAAAAGTTCTATAAAAACAATCGAATCAGAATAAACAAAGACCTCAGTTTCAATAACGTTAGTGCCGTTTGAGATGATCATCTCAAAAAAATACATTACGTTTTACCAGAGAATGCCAAGCTAACCACAAGACAATTGAGTTACGCATATTACGTCAAAACAGCGTTGGTAACGAAACACCGGCTGGGTAATTGGCTGAAGTATAGCATTCAATCTTGGAGATACCACAAGAATAATAGGCTCGTGTTACTGGCTCGATATCTTATAGTAACAGCCTATTAGAGATCTTGTTCCTGCAGCAGATACAGAGAGTTTAACATTTGTAGGATTTGTTTGAGATAAGATTGATTTTGGATAGCTTGTGGTTTTATGAATTTTTGATTTGGACTTAAGCTTTTAGGAAATTTCTAATTAATTTGATTTGATCGACGTCATAATTTCATTCTGATTGCAAGCTGATCAGATAGCTTAAAATATTTCAGAAGTAGACTGTTAAGTATAATTTATGAACTTATTAAGCATCTCATATTGGACGAAATTTAACTAAAAACCTTTAAGAAAATTTACGCAACAATTTCGAGAATTGACTCCAAAAATCAATCAGCTTCACCCTAACGCCACCTACCACTACCGAAGAACAGTAAACATCCGAATTAAATTCCAGCCATACATCATTCGCCCCAATTCGTTAGTTGCGAATAAATTGCAGTCGAGGCGTCCGCGGTAGCAAGCCCTCCATAGTCAAATTATTCACTCTCGCAATCCTACTAAAGCCAGCAGTCTCCGCCCAGAGCGGGCTGTTCGTGTAATATTAAATTATAGTGGGCCAAGTAAGACATTTCGAAATAGAAAATTGTTTCCATTCGTTGTTTGTGGACTGTGCTCTTAATTCAGATAAATGTGTTTATGTTGCTGCTGATTTTGGTTTTTTTGTTAGGGCACGAGAAGTATCGTATCGACTATATTATTTTGGGGCTTAAAGGTCAAGCCTTTCTAGTGGATTGGTTACTTTTCTTGTTTCTTCGAATCTCGACGTCTTGACTTATCTTAATTCATCCACTACTTACTTTAGACCTTCTTAGAGTGTTTTTTTATTTATTTATTTAACAATTACTAAACAGAGAAGAATAAAGTTTATCATTAAATAAATATATTACATCAATCTCATTTTCTACTTTCTTCTGACCTTTACTTCTATATTAGTGCACGCCTCTGTAAATACAAAGGTCTGCCTTCTCAGGGTTATTTATTGTCCTTTAATTCGCAAAGCTAATAACATTAATTTCTCTAAGCTTTTATAAAAGCGTAGCAGCTTTTTCAACACAAAATACAATTATACCTGTAAAAAGAGAATTATCAAAGCCATTCCTAGAAAATCTAGCAGCTAATAAGCTTTCAGAGTAAAACAAAAGAGAAAAGTCTACTACTTTGTACACTCCGTTTTTAATTCCTGTTATAAAATTCTGTTTGCTCTCGGCTACTTTAATGGCAGGGACACATAGACAGACTGCTTCAGCATTATGCATGTCTGGAGTTGTTATTTTGTATTTATGGTATTAGATATCGCCATCTTGGAAAAGGTTTGCCTTTATATCGTCAATTTAGTGGCTTTTAGTTACAAGTACTTTGTCTAATAGATTGAGTTGTGCAATAAATTTAAGGCAAAATGCTTTTTACTGTCAATTGTTGTTATTATTGGTCTTATAAATGGTTTAGTTTTTAGTTAAGAATAGGATTTTAAATATCACAGTAGTTTTTTGACAAAAACGCCTCTTATAAACAAGCATTTCAACATTTAAAAGCGGTACTTTTTGAAACACAATCATTCTTTGCAGTCGTACAAGCAAGTACAAGTTGACAGCAAACTGTTGCCTGCCTTTTATTTTACTATAGGCGCTCCTTGCCAAGTGTTCCAAGTTGTGGCTGTTTCGCGGCCCGGCAACTCAGCCGTATCGGCGGGACTTTTAAAACTCAACTCTGATACGTTTAATATAGTGTCTAGAGCAGGCAAAACTTAAATAATGCCGATAGAAAACTTGTTTCGTGCAAGTTGCGGGTACGCCGCTCCCGACTTACTTTCCTGTTTACTTTCAACCGTACGTATTTTATTCTTTCCTCTTTTAAATGCGATGCTTTGCATGTCGGTTACCATCGTAGACGGACCGTGTTTTAAGAGCAAACCTTTTGGGACGTCTTCAAATAGAGGCGTATTGCCTCCGAACGTCGGATTGTTCTTTTAACGTGCGGCCCGCGGGGAATCCTTGCCTGTCCATTGTTTACTTGTGAATATTGTAATGCTCGTAAACTCACACGAAAAATAGCGTCCCTAAAAGGCAATGAGCATAAACACAACTCTGGAAAGTTGGTTTGAAAAGAGCTTCGCGATATTCAAAACAGGACGAGGGGGCTTAATGTTATTCATGAATGTTCAAGCGTCGCGTTGTTCCCAAACATCGTTTATATTTGTAAGTTACGAAACAATGACACTAACTTAAACTCTGGATGTAAAGACGGGTGTTATCTTGGTTTGATGGCTCACATAAACAACAGATACGGTTTATTGCTTTGCCGCAATTTCGTATTAAATTTCAAAGTTTTGAAGTCTCTGCCTTAATTAAAAGTGACGGTGTATTATGACGATATATATCACCTCGGTCAAGATACAATCTCAACTAGTCCAGATTCACTTAAATTCGATGCTAACGAGATATTTCAGTAGTCTCTTAGTAGTATCTTATCTTGGAATCCGAAACTTTGCAAGTTTAGGCTAACAAGTATCTGTATAAGAACGCCAAACAAATTTACGTCTTGGGAGAGAATGGTGAACAAATGGCTTCAAGCTGAAACACCGACGGGGAAATAAAAGCTTAAGCGTGTTTGTTGCTTTAACGCAAAATTAAATGATGTCCAGTGAAGAAACAAACGGAAAGAGAATAAATTAAAAGTAAGGACTCAACCCAACCATTGTTTTTTTGTACACTTCATACGTTTTTGTACGAAAATGTAAGCCGCGTTTACGTTTAAAAATGGATATTTAGTGGTTTTTATTTTAACCTATCACGTATGACAGCTCAGATGAAATATGAAAACTCGGACCCCGAAAACTGTTTTTCTCTTGCCCAAAATTTGACCGTTGGCGATTTCATTTTCAGAATGGTTGCAGACTCGAAAATCAGTATGATTTATACGGAAGTAGAAGTATTACATTCATTATTTTCGAATAAACGTTTTCCAAGCCAATAGTTTTGAAGCTTCATATGAATTGAAAGAACCACTCCATCATTTCCAATAACCGTACGGAAGTGATGCCAAAAATTCTCGGCGAAAAAACTCGCAACACCGTCAGAAAACATAACAAATATTTTAGGATCATCCAATTCGTTTCGTGAAACGTTCAATATCTGGAGCACCATACGTACGGACGGACAGGAACGTGATAAATTCGTTGAGCAGGCGAGGGAATGACACAGTGATCCCCGCTCATATTTCACAATATCCAAGCGACGCTGGCGTTGTTTTAACACGGATAACTTTGTGTACATCCAACATGTTTTATCTTGGCTCTTTGATTTTGTTGAGGTTGACGACCTTTAGTTTTAGTTTCAAAACCACACCAAATACAACTTTTCTTGAAGATCTTACAAGACTTATCTTTCCAATGTAGGAAACTATGTCGTGATCATTAAGTATTTGTTCTAGAATTTCTCCTAAAAGAATTCCTACATGTATGCTTTAATTTTGATAGGATACACCTCTTCCAATTTAAGCAAATAACCCTGGTATTAAAATTCAACACCACTACGAGAACTTATGTATAATATTAGGTTAGTAATAACATACATGACTTCCGGCTAATATAATGCGAAGGTCATTTCCTATACTCCTTGAAAATGAATTACAATTCAAAACTTATACTAATCTAAAATCCTCACATATTTCAATGGGACACAGTCCTAAGGTCCTTTAAACAAATTGGCTATTCAACTTGATATTTGCCAGAATTCCAACGGACCCTGGGACCCTTTGGGGACAATTTTGACAAATAGTTGGACTAATAAATTTTCATTGAAACCCCCGATAACTTTTGCGTCAGCCGTTGAAATTGGGACATTTCACTGAGTTACACTTAACTTAATTAAGAGTTCAATTAGTCTTGACTTAAGTATGATTATAACTTCAAAGATGTTGTGAGTTCTCTTTGACTATATCTTTATATATATCAAAAGTCCCGCTAAATTTTGAATGTTTTAATGAAACTCCAAATCCTTTTTGTACACGCGGAGGCTGTGGGAAGTCAAATTTGAAATGATTGCTCCAGTTTCATTAAGTTACACGACATTTTGGAACTTTCAATAGGTAGGCAAAGGAAATTGACGATAACAAATATAGCATATTAGTATCGATACGCGCGTTTATTTTTGGCTCAAATAATTAAAATCTTTAACACGTAATCTTCAATTGTAATTATCAATTAATCAAATATGTTTCATGCCCTCAATGCGTGCAACATGTCTGAATAAGTTCAAGGTACAATTATAAATGTTTTGCATAATTAAAACTGTTTACCGGCTAATATATTCTTTCGCATGTTCGCGATCATATCATGCTGTGGTGTTATTTTTTCTTGGCAACATTACTCGCCCATTATTAGGAGATTGAATCTCGTAGCGTGCACATGAAGCATTTTTTAGTTCACCTCATTTATACGTTACCTTGACGCAGTAATTAACGCAGTGAATTTCGAATGCAGTTTTAGTATTAAAATTTATTTTGTTCGCTGCAAAAAAAAATCTGATGTTTTATTTCAACAATTCTTTTGATTTAAATTCTTGTTTAATTTAGCGAAGGTTTTTGACCTGCAAGCATTCGTTCATCATTGAAGCTGCGAATAGAGAATTAAGTCAGTATTTCAAGATAGGAATCTTCTAAATGTTGTGAAACTTCACCGTGTCATTTAATTAGTTTGATATATTGTGTTCCATCGCAACGTTAATATAATCTGAATGCGCTGTGGAAATTGCAGGCTGCATAATATTATCTGAAATTCAAATCAGATTTTAATTAACAAAATCTGAATGCGCCCGTTGAAACACACATCTTACCTGAATAAGACTGTTACCTGTTTATTCAGATGGTAGACTGAAACGCAGACATTCGAAATCTAGCATATTTGCGAAGCTAGCGTTTTTGAATAGAACCGATCCCACTAAGTGTGTTCTATTTAGTATTTGTCGGTTGAAAATGTAATTTCATTTTGCTTACCGTATATTTTGGAGACCGTATTTATGAGAACATTCAGGTTGTGGTGCACCTGCTGGATATCTTGGACGATAAAAAATAAAAGGTACCTGTATTTCGAACAGTTTTCGATCACACTCAGAAATGCCAACGGCTATCGTTTGTTCACGCCCCTCGCTACCTCTACTCACAAACCTTTTTTTACAACCATAGTTATTACAAAACCTTTATAGTTTTTTCCTAAGTTGATGGATCTAGCCAACAGCATTGAGATTTTAAAGCCTACTGCTAAAAACTTGCTTGAAAACTTTCATGGTTCAAAAATTAACTACAGCAACAAACTCAATTAAAACATCAATTGGAAGTCAAAGTATTTGCTTAAACTTTAATCCCTGATCATAAAGTATGCAATTCGTGAGCAAGTAACTTTATTAAAGTTCCATATTAAGAGGTGCAGCGGTTTCGTTGGAACTTCCAAGTTTTTACTTCGGCAACTTGAAACATTGACAGGGTGGATTTACGAGAGTTGCCGCTTTTCAACGATAACCAAGATGAGCTGTGGAATTCCTTGTAAATATTTTGTTGCTTCTTGTTTTTATGGAGCAATGTTAGAGGGCTCTTGTAATGGAATATTCGAGAAAGTTGAGATAGCATGGATGGTGGACGGTAGAACTTGTGTTGTTAGTTAGTTGTGCGCAGATGACAAACAAAAATGTTTATTAAGAAAAAATAACTTCCACAAAATCTTTACAAGCACATCAGTTGTCAATTACATTAGATGGTTCAATATCATAATTTGTTAATACATATAGCAACAAAACTGTAGGGGACCTTGATAAAAATTAATAATTAATTCATTCGCTTAACACCGCATATATAAATAGCCTAAATGCTTTTTATAGACATCTACCTAAACATAGTCGATGTATAATTAGTTGCTCAGACCTAGCATTAAGCTATGTTACTGCAATTAATTTAAAATATTTCTGGTGATTTGAGAATTTCGCTTCGTTCTAAGGAATTTCGAATACTTAAAAAAGCAGTACTTACCATTTTATGAATAAGAAATAATAAAGAATTTGTAGTATCTTAATATTGAAATCTTATTTCATTACAGCTTTTGTTAAGAGATAAAACGCTCTAGATACAAGATTCACTATTACGAAATTTCAATAAAATTATGATCACAGATTAAGCTTTGCTTTTATGATACTCAATTAGCCCTTTAACATCAATTCCTAAATATATAATATTTAACTAAATAGACTTTATAATCAAGTCACATCACGTTTCTCGAATTTGTTTCTCTTCTACTATAATAACCTCTCACTCATCTTCACGATACATGCTTTCTTCAAACGCTCACGAAAAACCTATTCCATCTTACTCTGGTCGAATTTATCTCCTTTTATTGGCTACCATTGTGGTTTAATGGTCTCCGTGACATTTCACATCATCGTCATTTGTCACGTTTATCTCAATCTTATCGGGTTGCGTTTTAAAAGCGTGAAGTCTGTGCGTAGCCTTAGCCGTGCGTGAAAACCGTGTCAGAGTTTTATAGGGATTTTAAGAGTATAAGTTATTGTGTTCGTCAGTAACTTGGTTTGAATTGATACAGTTACGTTGTGCAATAAGTTTATCTTTATTTCTGTTTATAATTGCTTCAAATAACTTTAATTCCTTCTGTGAAAAGCACAAAAACTAATTTTATCTCTATTTACGACATTGTATATTTTACGTAATATCTTTCAAATTTAATATCACATTCCGTCAATTTTGAGTCAACCGCTTCAACAACATTGGACCCTTTATCAAAGTGCTTAATTGCTGCTTTGCTTGTAATTATATAAGTTGACGTGTATCTAACTCCAAACCAAATTCAGTTTCATTTATAACATTTTCTGAACAAAAATCTGTAATTACATCAGTATGTCAAAAGTTAAGCAACGTTTGTCGCAAGAAACTTTAATTTGATTGTAATTAACAAAGTTCGCTCATACGACTCGCGTTTGTTGTTAAGTTTCTGGATTTATTGTCTAATGTCACCTTAGTTGTTTTAATATAAGATTTTTGATTTAAAAGTTTCAGTTTATACATGTTTTCGAAAAGGTCATGTTTTGATTGCAGTTAATAGGTACAGTACATCCAATTCAAGTGACACTGGAATAATCTGACCACCGGGCACCGGCAATGAATCATTTAGTGACTAAATATTATTTGTTACTTCTATAAAATAAATTGTGGTGACTTTATCATCCTGTGCTTGGTTAAATTAAAGGAAAATAATATTTTAAGAGAATTTTCCTCAAGTTTTATTATGAGCAACTTAAAGTAATAAACAGTTTACTAAATATTATCTTCTCTTCTGCTTGCCTGCATTTCGAAGTTGAGAATCAGCCTACGTAAAAAAAGTCTAGCCCTGTGCAAAATCCTTCCACATTCGTTTAGCTGTGGAGAGCTGAACAGGTTACAAACAGAAAGACTTTCACATTTATAATATTAGTAGATACTAGTTTGGATATGATAATAAAAGTCGTAGACTCGTCATTTGCTACTTATAACTTTGCCAAAGAATAAGTATTTACAAAGAGCGTAGATGTTACAAAGTCGCAGCTTTATGAGGTAGACAATTTTAACTCCTTGTTCTATACTTGGTATGGTAATAACTGCATATATTACGCATGCAGTCACTGAAAGTGCTGTACAGGTACGAGAAGGAGTTTTATTGTATGACATTAAGCCTTTAATGTTTTTTTGTAGAGAATAGGTATGAAATAGGACTATTGGTTGTTTTGCTAAAGAAAGTTTTTATAGTGTGATTTGGATTATTAAAGGTCTATTAAGGGGTAACAGCTATTTTATTGTCTTTATTGTTAAAAAAAATAAGGTGAATCAACTATGCACATGTCTTGCAATTTTCTTTTTGAGAATCGACACGTAGATTGACTTACTGATATCTTCTTTACTTTCAAATTTTATAAGCATACATGTCAAAACTCTCTTTGGTACAATTCACACTAGAACAACCACATTTGCCTATAAAAATACACTCCATATCATGCTTCCCAAACCTCATTCTGAAGGTCATTGCCCTGTCTCCATTTTCAACGTAGCCCCCTCTATAAGTTAAAGCCTAAAGTGCATGAAAGTTGGTAAGCGCCGAGGTGTTATTCCACAGAAGATGCTCGCATACGTTAAAGCAAACAGCAAGTTTGAATGCACTTCACTCTGTGTTGTTTTTAGCGACCACGAATTTTCCTCATCTTTGTAAAACTGAACTGTGAAATACTGAGATATGAGTGATGTTTTCTTTTGTTGTGATTCTTACGTTTCTTCCATTCTCAATTGGTTTACCAAAACTTTTAGAGGAAGAAATAGACGAAGAATAATAATAAATTCTCACAGCCTGAAATATATAATTATCTAACATAAACCTTATTATCTCAACCGAAAATTTTTAACTCAACCGCGTTCAAAATAACACAAAGGTATTTCCAAACATTCCTAAATTTTGAAAACAAGTCCAACCCCTGTTTAGTCTCTTTAAAATCCAATCACATTCCTCTAAACTCAGACCCCCTTCCATCATAACTCCTGAGCAGAAAACAGGCGACATTAGTTCAGAACCGCATCCAGTTGTAAATGATATCGCAAATTGCATTAACACAGTTTACTTTGCATTCATATCGCGAGCAGATTTAAATTTCACAGCTGTTCTTGTCTTATAAGTCTTGTTGTTTTATAACTTCGCATTTCCTCTGAGAAGGTGACACAGAAGTTTAAATGTTTCTTTTTCTTGCGTTTGTTTATAATTTGAATACCTTAGATAGGTATTTGTATGAGTTAGCTCGACTTTTGCTTCGTTCATTATTGTGAGTGAAATTATTGTGTTTTAATTATTAGATTCATCAATAGTTTAATTCTTATCAGTGGATTGGTTACCAAAATAAAAAATAAATCCTACTGGTTTGAAATCAAAATCCTTCGTATCATATACAACTTACTGCTGGTCCACCAACTATGTCAGTCTTAGAGTCTACAGTCATAACCATTATTCATAGTTTTCCAACTTCTCCTCTTCTATCATTATCACCCAATTGTCTTCAAGTTTCAGGACTAAAACTAACTGATACATTCCCTTTCATTTCCATAGTCTAGACCAGAGGAAATTGCATTACAACTGTTTTATTTTACATTCATTTCATTCACGGAGTCCGGATGATTTAAGTTTTACTTGTTCAAGTCTGGTCTCGTTTGTTGAGGTCGGTGTTTGTTGGATGACACCTGTATAAATTCTACCGGTGTTTTGTTGTAGTTGAGAAGATTTCTGTCGTATCTTATTTAGAGAAAGCTGCTTTTACATTGAAACTCTGAAGATTTTACAAGCTGAACTGTATAATTATGTATAAAATTTTACAACTATGTATAAATTAAAAACTGGGATCGTTAACAGAATATAAGACTATAACTTCACCAAACACTATGCATGAAAGTATATCCCTAAATAGAATCAAACTTTTGTGACCCTCTAACGTGTAGGAAAATAACCTTTACTCACAATCTACAGAAGATTTTCCTCTCCATCTAAGCTGTAAAATAAATCAGCTGATAGTACTACCCTCATAGTCTCGTATTAACGACTGTCCTAACCTACATTTGTGTGAATATTACTCCTACCTATATCAAACAAAAATGGTTATTAAAGTGATAACTTACGGGAGGGAAGAGGCTTATATCTCTGATAGAGAATATGAGAGGTCCTATATTTTTATGAGCGTTTTTAATGAGGATGTAGTCTGTCGTTTACTTATATTGTCTTCTGTGGTATAGAGAGTCGTCATTCTCCTTACTTGGATCTTGTAAAACAAATGACGGAAAATTGTGTTCACCTAACTACTTTGTGGTGATTTTAGCTTCTCTTTGATCTTTAACCATGAAAATTATTTAAAGTACAGCAGTGAACGTATCTTTTATAGTATTTCTTCCCTGTTTTAATTTCATATCGGCCTTTTTTCGTCTTCCCTGTTCCTATTTCCTTGTACCTATTGTTGCTACTTAGCTGTATCTTGTTAGTCAGCATTGCCTTACTAAGTAGGGTGTTTATCTTATGGAGATTATTTATTTGTATCCACAAATAATTCCATGCCCGTATATCGGTACTTTAAGGTCACCTTGGATTGTCGAACTCGACAAAACTTGATAATGATTTATATGACGGAAGATTCCAGTTTATTATGCATATGCATTGTTCTGTAACTGTCAGTCAGTCGTGTATTGGTTTTTAAAATATTATTTTATCCTTAGACTGGTCCTACTGCTGCACAGCTGAATATTGAAATAAAAAAAAAAATCTTATTTAATGTATTGGCAACATGCATCCAATATTTTAAACTATACTAGACAAAATTAAAAGCTACCAATTCCACAATGATACTATTCAACAGCTGTCCTATTCTTTTGAGCTAACTCGGCCTTAAATTTACGACACGTAATTTAAATCACATAAACATAACGACTGCCTGTTTCTAACTAGCCTATTTGGCCGTAAGGTCATCCATAGCCACAGTTTTGATCTACGCAAGTCAATGCAAGATTCAATAAACATTACGTGGTTGAGCATAAAAAGCGTTCCATTGACATTCGGTGAACGTTGCCGAGTAAAACGTGACGCGAGCGCTAATGACATACAGATGACAAACAGATGCTCGTAATTACGCATGTATTATGCCTATGTGCTCTGAAGCGCTTGGAGTAACGTGAGCAGCGTTAAATGTATCCTTTTTTGTAACCTGATTGCAGAGACTCATTATTTTTACTCACCAAATAATACCATTGACAGCATTACGCTGTTTTTCTAGAAAAAGTTTCACAGCACAGTAAATTGTGGTTATTGATAATGTGGTAATAAAGCGCATTAACAAGCCAGTCGCGAATGAATGTATTAAATAAACATTTTATTATTACTATGCAGTAATTTCTATGGCAATAAAATAATTATTCAATTGCAATCCTAGGTTGTTAATGTGGGACATAAGTCCATATAATCTGCGATTATGTAAAACAATTCGATTGAACGCGCACAAATGTTATTACAGAACTAATATCTGTTTGCCATTTGCCCCAAAGGATTGTGATCTGATACCTAATACAGATGCAAACAGTAACAGTACTTGACAGGCCAATCTGGAATCGCGAAACGTCTTGAACCTATTCCAAAACTTAGGTAAATACAATATCGACTAAGTATAATCGAACTGTCGTATCTACGTAAACTTAATAGTCTGTGGCAGCCTTTAAAGCCAACAAGCAGTCGTTCGCTCTACAGAATACATTATACTCAGGAAATCACGACCCATACTAGGATCCAATTTATCTTCCAAAATCATAAATTTTGCATGTAATGATATTTCGCATCCGCCATTTTGGTGTTTAAATAATATTTGTAACTTGAGGGGTGACCTGAATTCGCAGCCGAAGTTTCGATATGTGATTTTTTTTATGGGAGATTTCGAACTATTTTTTTGTATCGTATAGGAAGTAATTATCATTAATCTATCGCAATGCTATACTTACTGGCACTGTACACTAAATAATAGCTCCGATATTTAAACTAGAATACTTTATCAGCGTCGCAGCGGAAAGCATGACCGTGTGAAAGCTTTGATTTGTTTTATCGGAACGATGATATCAATTATCAGAGAAATTAAAACAATTTCAAATTTTATGACAGTTTCGAAACCTATTTCTCTTTTTAGTATACTTTCACATTACAAAAGTAATAACAATATTTTTTTACTATCCTACAGAAACATACCCAATAAACCGAAAGCTTTTAAAATTATCTTTATTTTCTGACCATTAAACTATAAACTTAGAATTGTTCCAGTTAATACTAGGTCAAATTAGAAACGGGCTTCAAACAGGAATCGCACCCGAACATGACAATTATCGATTATTAACCACTTAGCCGTTGTGAAACTTTATCATAAATAAACTGGTTCTTAAGAGGCTTTCATGTACGAGGTTCAATTGGAGGGCTTATTAATTTAACGTTTAAAATGTAACTACTATTACCTTCGTTTCAAGTAAACTGCTTTATTTTTTTGCTATGATATCAGCTTGCCATAATTGTCCCTCTGTAAAGCTGCCGATCATGTTGACTGCAATTCCAAATTCAAGACACGTTTCTTCAAGACATTTATACTAGAGATCTCAGCAGACGTTGTCTTGCCAGAAAGCTGGCAGGTTGTCAAAAAAAAAATTAAGAACCCGATTACAGCGCCACCTACCGGGTTCAGTTGTATTTTCAAACCATTCAGAGCCCCACTCAAATGTATTCAACAAATTAAATCCAAAGCGGTCAAGCCGTATAGGAGGAGTTAGGTGATAAACACGTACAGAAGAATTATATTATATAAAAAAAAAGATAAGAAAAGAAAATAATAACCAAGATCCTGATTCAACTTGTTCTGGAAAAACCGAAAATAAATCTCAATCATAAAAATAAAACAAAATACACACACTAATAAATAAGAACCATAACATGTAGTATACAGCCCGAAGCGTTTGTGAGACATTAATAATATATTATATTACTATTTTTTCTAGTCTACATAGAGCCCCAGGCCCCACACTACCTGTAATAAAGCTGTCGGGCCATTAAAACAGCGATATCAAAGGGCTCCATCGAAAAAATCATTTAACACAAAATTATGCTGTCCTTCCGTATTTAATTTGGTATAAAATATAAGCGGTAGCGAAATTAGTGACACACATTCTCGAATTTGTGTCTGTTTTTAGGATTCCGTACCGAACCCATAAACGGGAAGCTATCGCTAAGACTCCGCTGACACCAAGCGGTGCTCATGAACCGTGATAACTAAACATTTGAAAGTTTTCACAGATAATGCCGCTATAACAACAAATACTAAAAACAGAATAAAATAAATATTCAAGTGGAGCTCGCGTACAACAAACGTAATTGTTGCCGCTTTTTTGCTACGGATGGTACAGAACCTTTCGCGCTCGAGTCCGACTCGCACTTGGCTGGTGTTTTTTATTTGATAATAGATGTGGGTCAATTTCTGACAAGTCAATGTTACTGACATTTTCCAATTAACATCATCGAACTTTGTCTACGAACGAAATAGAATGGAACGACATAAATATCTAATAACTTTAAGAACTTAGTCGTCTAAAAAACGTGTTTTTAATAGTCTAGTTTAGTTTTCAAACAGTAGCTCGCTTATTATTTACACCAAAAATAATAATAGCCATTATTAAACAAGTAGAAGACATATAAATTACATTTGTGCCTGTGGGCGAGTTTCTTAGTTCAATCGTTACACATAAACCGACAAGGTCGAGCACCTTGTTTTATAGTATAAAATTTATAACTATCATAGTTATAGTCATTTAAACCGGTCCCATTATACCGAAGAGATATGTTTGTATCGTCAGCAAAAATAGTATTTCGCATAATTATTCGAAAACAAAAATTATTAAATTAATAATATGTGAGCAGGAAAACAGATAATCATAAAAGAGTGAATTTATTCATCTAACTACTTTTCGCATAATTCGAATAATCTCGCATAAACCGCTGGTTTCTGTAGCTGTACTAAGTCTAATCACGTCCACAGATAATAATCACTCAGATTATGTTTTTTTACAAGCAAAACAAATACTTATTTACAGTAACATAAAGATCGTGGAAGCGAATGTCTTGTTATATTGAGTTCGTGGTAACTGACAGACAAAAATGTATGAATCATTATGATTTTGAGTGAGTTAAAATATCGTCCTTTCATAATCTAATCTTTGAGACAGCAAGATCTATCGATAAATACATTGGCTATATTAATAATACAAAAAATAACATTACAAGTCTATTCTGTAGAATTCTAAAGAACCATCCCTAGTCATCACAGTGGACAAGCATCACAGTCTTCAATAAATGATAAATGATATTGCAAATAGGTTTTCAAAAACACTTTTACACTTTAAATTTACCGTCAGTTTAAAATAGATGAGGCCGGTGTTTCCAAGCTGACTACCTTGAGAAGAAACGCAGAAACAAATTCAAGGGTCAAAGTTTCTTTTAAAGTTAGCAATGATCAAATAATAAAAATGAGGACCATGCAGATTAGTGTCTAAGATGGTCTTTTGAGGAAAGAACCACATGCAAGCATTAGTCAGTATTCGTATAGCTCAACTCAGGACTACTAAAGAAGTCAACCAATCTCAAAATTATCTCATCATCATCATCATCATTTCAGCCGATAGACGTCCACTGCCCCTAAATGTCCCGCATCCATCGGATTCCCGCAACCTTTACCAGGTCATCGGTCCACCTTGTAGGGAGCCTCCCAACTCTGCATCTTCCGGTACGTGGTCGCTACTCCTGAACTTTTCAGCCCCAACAAAATGAAAAAAGAAAACAAAACAAAATTATCTGCTAAAATTATCTGTTAAAATATATTTGATTTAAATTGACATTTCCTCCACTGTGCAGTTACTAAGCATGACATATTAGTATTGCAATACAAAATGCGCCGTGTTATTGTAACGACAGCTACAATTTGTTCTTTTGACCTGTTTGACGTGCCTCTAAGTCATTCTGTCGTTATTCAACTTTTTGCTGCGTTTTTTTTTTGTTTCCAAAATATATTTTTAGCTCGCGTATTAAAACTAGGCATTGTCTAGTTTCAAGGTGATCTTAGATTATAATAAATAACAGCTGCTTGATTTTATGAGTCAGCTGGTGTGGACGGGTTTATGCTGCATAATCATCGGCTAGGGCTTGAACTGACGATCGAATTGGTAGTTAATCCTGCAATTGTCATGCGATGGCGAGAAGGCTTATGGCTAGAAGTTAGCTAAGCCTATTTTGAACGTGACTGTAGAGATGAGTTATACAATGAACTAGAGATTAAGGTAACGTTAGTATGTATATCCCATTCGCTGTTACAATGCTATTATTTTAAACTCTACGTTTAAAGTTTCTGCTAGCGGCTTCGTCTGTGTGAAAATAGATTTCTTCATATAAACTTTGGAACCTCACTTCGTCCGCATAGGGGGTGAATTTTGAAAAATCCTCGCCTACTTCATAAGGAAACCTTGAGCAAAATTTTACGCTCATAATCTCAGTAGTTTCGGCTGTGCGTTGATATGTCAGTCAGTCAGTTTCTTCTTTAATATACATAGATTACGTTGCTTAGAATAAAAATATTTAACAGACACAATTTAAAGGCTCATATCATTTCAAGTGGTCTCATAACCAAAGGTACTTAAGTGTAATCAAGCAGCTTCAATTGAAGGTCTAAATTTACCAAATCAAATCTGTCTTGCGCAATAGTAGCAAAGAATAATGATACGAATAACGCTCCCAAAACATTTTGCCGTACCACCTATCCATCAAGTTTCGTAACAAATCTATTATATTACAGCTTTGTGTTAGATCAATCTGTGTTCTGCATTGTTCGCTTAACGCTTGACTTTTACTCAAGGTTAACCAAAGGTTAACATTATAAAATGCCACGGCATCGGTCTATGACATTTTAAAATGTAAGAAATGATATCAAGGATACCCAAAACATAGTTTTTTTATTTGAAACTATTGCTTCTAACTTGTTTTGTACATAGTACTTACTTTTTTCTGCTAAATTATAATAAGCAAATATTCCGTTATTATTCTCAAAATAGAATTAATCTTCAAAAAGATAAGTAGGTATGATAAATTTGCTTCGCTTGTTATTTCCCCTACATTAGACAATTGTTTTAAAGCTAAAAGTATAATTATTTTACTTATAGCATCTAAAAATAACCCGAAACATTTGCATATAAATTGACGTGAAATTTCAATCCGTGTACAAAATTTGAGCTTTAGAATCAGCGATTTGTAAAGACTCGCTGATCTTTGACTGACCATTCTAAAAACCCTAATGGTGCTAAAACCAGAGATAATTTATTAGGCTGAAATCATAATTGTTAAATATGATGTTATATAGAGTAAATACGCTCTTATAAACTAGTGCGCTTCACCATCAACGATTGTATCACTGCTTGTCATCAGGTGGAATCGCAGTCAAGTATTAGTTTATATCATTACAAAGTGATTATAATGGTGTTTATTTATTATGCCTAAATACTGGTGATCAAGTAGGATCTCAAAACGGTGAAGTGAAACATCGTGAGGAAACCGGCATGTCCTGGAATCAAAATTCGAAGATATGTGACATTCACCATCCCGTCGGCCTGCGTGGTGCTTTACGGCCCATTTCCTCTCCTAGAAAGGTCTGAGACCCAGCAGTGCACATTTAGGTTGATTAAGCTACATAATTTGATCTAGAAACTCTACTTTACCTTCTGCACCCGGAAGGCAAAGATTTACGGCAATCACGCCACGAACATACATGCATCATCTCCTGACATATCGCGTGTTTCGTCGCCCCACTTAATAAACCGTGAATTTATTGTTAAAATAAAAAAAAAACCCTACGTGATGTACGGATCAACCTTGGCCCACAAATGTTAGCTTCAACATGCATACCGAGAACAAAGTAAAAAATGGTGCTGGTTCGTGCTGGGTCCTATGGGTTCTGCACAATAAATAAGCTTACTTTAAAACTTTGATGGAATTATACAGTGAAAAAATAGACACACAGTACTAAATATAATTGAAAACCAAAAACATTATGCAGCCTCACACTACCACTTATTATTATCTCCACATTTTAATTTGAATCAAAAAATAATTTCAATTGAAAAAATCACCTCAATACAATTATCTTTAAGTGCATTGCAAAGTTAACAAGACAAGCAACGTTGAACATTTGTTTAGCTAGTGCATTAGTTTAAAATTATCAAGTAAAAAATGGCCTCAAAACAAATGACAAACAGGACAGTCATTTCTCACTTACTTAGCTACAGAACGCTAAAAAGAACATTTATTGTTGTTGAAAAAAGTCTCGATTAAATCACGTAACCTACGAATTTGTCACTTTTAAGCCTCCACTCATTAGGGGACAAATTGTCCCCAACATGACGCAATGCACGATCTACGCGACGCTGCAACGTTGCCCAGCATCCCGCAACTTGCCACCCAACATTCTACAATGCATTCACATGACACGTTACTGGACAATTTGACAGTCCAGCGCGTCATGTTGAGGGACGTTTTGTTCCCTAGTGTTTCTGAAGCTTTATGATTTTACTCCCTTTTTTAAGGACACTTTCTATCTTTGCTAAATGTATCGTTATTTTAGCCTTTTTGAAGTTACATGAAGTGTGAGGGCAGATTTGGAGGGTATTTTTGTTTCTATTGTACTGACAAAAATGTGATTTGTCCTGGCTGTCAGCCTGACTCTGATTGTGTAGCAATTCAATGTTGTCTGGCTTCATGACATTGTCTGGTCAGATCTTAGGTTGAATCTATCAGATTTATTTGTATTATAGTTCGGTACAGTAATAAAGACATAGTCAGATCAATCATAAGATGAATACTTGTAGTGTTTAGTGAAAACTGGTCTGATGTTGATATTGTCTAAGAAACATGAGGTGAATGTCACACTGAAATTTTTATGTCTTCGACTTAATCCGAAGATATCAAAATATTTACAATATGATTCATCTATACTTGTAGTAGTAAATCTTTTTTTATGTTTATTCAAATGATCTTACCATTTAAGCATTTGTGTAAAAGCTTGACTTTATGCACATTTACTTTATTTATGACTTGAATTTTAACATCATGATATCTTTCTTACAGTCGCTTTCTCAGCTTTTCTAGTCAATTATTTTACTTTGTGCGGTGTAACTCTAGAATGTTATTTATTTATCTAGTGTCCTACTGCAATCTTACGATTCAATGCCAGTTTTACGACGTGAATATTTTGCCAAAGAATTTCACTTCACAAATTCTCAAAATCGCACAGTGTTACCAACCGAAGTAGGCTGCCAGACAAAAATTGTTAATATATAATTTATTGATCATTCATCAAGTCACTAAGCATTGTAGAACAAGACAATAATAATGGCCTGTATTTGGTCATGCCAAATTAGTAGACAAACATATATGGTCGCCTGCCTATTTGTATAGTGTTTGTGTACGTTAGGGCCAAAGAGTAGGTCACAGATACGTCAGTGTTTTGTTTAAACTGAATAGTATTAAGCAGTGCAATCGAATTACTTTTAGTAGACAAAAAAAGAGCATAACAAGTAATTTATTTAATGGTGACTCTGTTTTCAGACATTTATTTCAAGACAAGTATTTTCATTATCGAAAATCGTAATGTCGAACCAAAACTAACTGAGTAAACATTTATATACTTACATGAATGTAATTCTTTACATGCCAGCTCTAAAGCATAAGCACATTATAAAATAGATATAATATAAAAGTCTAATAATATTCATTATTCAAAATAGGTACAAAATAAAACTATGTCACATCTACTATTCACACACATGCACCAAAGGTCCACTTACATTTGAGACATTTTAGCACCGTAACGACTAAAGTTTATTAAAATTCATGGTGTGAAAATCACCTATGAATAGTCGAATATAGCGAAAAGAGAGTAAAAAAAATATTATAAGGTCAATCTTGGCCGGTCTTTGGCCTAAGCAGTTTCTAAAATCCATCTATGTTCCTACAGTTGGACTTTGAGTTCCAGAGCCACGGTAATTCGGTCAAATAAAAAGTCCTGGTAGGCAATTTCTCAGAATCCTTGTTTGCAATAACTACCCTCAAATGATTAATTTCAAGGCTCACAATATCTCATGTAGCTTTGAACAAGCTCTAATTCCATATAGCGAACATAACAGAATCCTTATAGCAAATGATTTCCTGATTGCAAACTTAGTAAATTGATACAGTGTAGCAAATCAATTTTACTTATGAGTATCGAACGCGGAACCAGTGCGTGTCTGGTTAATAATTATTCTGTGGCTGCATACCATTTTGATAGTCAATACTTCTTTGTACCCTTGTATCTTTAATAACTTAGCAGAGGTTAGGAATAGCAGGATAACTTTGAAGGTATTTTTTTTTTGAGGAAGCATACTGTGATATTTCCAAAATTTATACTAATATTATAAAACTCAAGAACTACTGATTCGAATTGAAAAAATCCTTAAGTATTGGATAGCTCATTTATTGAGAAAGTCCTACTGGCTCTACTGGCTATATAATTATCTTAATAAACTAGTGCGCCTCACCATCAACGATTGCATCACTATCAGGTGGGATTGCAGTCAAGCACTAGTGTATTACAATTAAAAAAAACACGCTACGACTCACAGCAGCGCCAACGGAGCAGTAATCAAAAACGCGGGTAATACCGCGAGGGACAGCTAATGTCATCATAAGATTTTGCATACTGCAAAGCCAATGACAATATTATTAACATAATCACCACATTTAGCAAACGGATTGGATTTTAATTAGAGATACGAAGATACTTACGATGTCAAAATGTTATTTTGTTTTAAATATATCTTATTTCTATTCAGACTGACAAAGTGTCCCTCAGGGTTGTTGTTCGCAAAAGAAACAAAATAATGAACAAGCACAAAGGGATGTTTTGATTTAGGCAAATCTTTCTAGATTTTGAATAGTGCTTCAAATATCTTTGAGCAGAGACACTTGAAATTTTAGAATTGTGTGTCCCCAGTGGGATAAAAGCATTAGGTTCTAGAAAGAAATATTTTATTTAAATAATAATCACGGTCATGCTATGCTGAAAAAATCGTTGAAATACTCTTTACAGCTTTGATTTTCGTTTCAGAATTGTTGATATTAAAGTAGACTAACATCTAGCACTTAGATTTTTTGCGACTATAACTGAATATTAACAACAAAAAAAAAAACGAATTTACGATCATCACTGAGCATAAACATAATATAAAAATAAAGCCGAAAATTCTTTCATGCGTCCCCAAATCTGACGCTATAAAATAGTGGCGGTAATACAGTAAATAAAATGCATCCCTGTTGCGTTGGGCGACAATTCTTCACTTATACGCAATTTATATTCGCTTCCTAGAGCCGGCATAATCCCGCCTTTTCTCTGCTTCCTGATTTACATATATCGAGTCAACGCTGCCACTCTACGGGTACATTTAAATCTAAAATCTATATTCTGATACATTTTTTGCTAGATTTTATAGCTTAAAATATGATTTTATATTGTTCTACTTTTAAGTTAACTTTTACAGACAGAATTTAAATTTTTGACCACCAATTGAAAAACGCAAATGCTTTCTTTCGGCGATTTCGTCCTTTAACAACAGAAATAAGTAAAGCAATACTTTTTTATACTACTTATTAGTATTTAAGCCTGACACGTAGTCGTGACCATGGCGTACAGGGCACATTTTCCTTTGTCATGTATACATGACGATAAAAAGGTTAACAATATTAAGTTTAAATACCAAACCAATATTTCCTTCTGTTTCAGCAAAAATAATAACATTCTTTGAGATAACAAAAACCAAATTACAATGTTAAATTCCATTATTAATCAAGCCTTCCCTTTTATTCCAAGAATGATTTATTTTGAGCAACCTCACTTTTTCAGAATAATTTGAATTGCTAATGTATATAATCTTAATATTTTAATCAACAATGTGCACTTCCTAATCGTAATTTAAACCAACAGTGCTTACTGCGGCACGAAAAGAGTTATCTTCGAAAAGGAAATGTCTATTTAAGTATCACTATTTAATCTTTCTCTGTTTCTGTCAAATAATAATAATAATATTTTTTTATATTTTTAAATGTTTTTTTTTTTATATGTGTTTTAAGAAATATTAAAAATGTACAAAACATAAATAAAGAAAATAATAATAAACATTTATTTCGGACGAGGTCCATATTTTGTTAGTGTCCATATTGCTTCGAACAAAAAATCTAGACACTTTCTTATCTTGAGCCTCAGCTTCTACTTAACTCTGTTATAATATGTATGTACATAGTATTGAAAAAAATAAATCAATTCAAATAACCTCGAAAGCTTCGAAATACACTAAGAAATACCAAACGCGTTTTCAATTACCAAATAAAAAATAAATCAAGAATTATTATGAACAGAAATTCCTCGCGAAATAAAATCAAACTTAATAACTTTCAATATGGCGCCAAATTCCAATCTGTATTCCTTGAACCAGTCAAATTGCTTCAGTAATAAGGGTCCGATTTTAATAAAAAAGGAACTTTCATTTTGACTATTATCCACAAACAAAGTGCGGACATCATCTGGGCCCCTCTCGACAATGGGGGCCCATAATGGGGCCCTCTTTGTTCCGTGTTAAAAGCCCCAAAAGTGTCGAACATCTTCTTCATTAATATTTCCCGGGAGTTCGGCTTTGTGCTCAGTGACGTCATCAATGTAATCTCTTTATACGAGAGTATCTAATTAATTGTTATAATTAAGTGCATTTCCTGATCATTAAATGAATCACTATTATGCATTCTGTATAATAATAACATATAAAACAAATTATAATACTAGAAATACAATATTAAACACATTAATTATCACTGACACCGAGTTAATCTCCGCAAACTAATTTTGATGTATTAAATTAGCGTTGAAACTAATTAAGGAAGACTCGTACATTACGTGAAATGAATTAACCAAATTATATTATTAATAGGCAGCTAATCTCTTTTATTCGAATTAATTTTCATATTTCTCTATTACCTACAATTTGCCCCAAATAATGTACCTATATGTAAATACATAAATGAGGAGCTCGTTAAAACAAATATGTCAATAAAACTGCGTATTATACTGAAAACAAACTTTGTATGGTATAAACAGCTTACGTACGAGGATCGGACATTAATTTTGGCATTTCAAAAGCCATTTAACTGGAGAAAATGCCAATACGGCTTTTAAGCTTAACAAATGCCAATTTTCACCTAAAATAGATAAGACTACGTATATAGAAGTATGTATTTAAATAATGTAAGCGTTATATAGGTATCTTAAGTAGCTTTTATCTGATTGGCCATTAATTCCATTTAAGCTCACTCTTGATGGTAGAAAGACGATCGAGAATGGTAGTTTTAGTGATAGTGTAAGTGGTAGTTTTTGCATAATAGACTTCAAACTAAAGAAGGTAGTTTGGACTAAATAGAATTGACAATACGAGTATTTACGTTATTCTAGTAGATATCAATTATGATTAAATTTAAATTAAGTCCATTAAGTTTTCTACACGTTTATGTATCATTTGACTCAAGCTGGGATTTTACTACTTCGAAATATGAGCTATTTATAAGCCACATTAATTTAATCTGATGACTATTTATTTTTATAAATCAAACAATTTAACCTAGTTTTCCCACACTCAAAATTCAACCTTACCCTAACAAACATAAGTTTCAAATCAATTAAACACACACCACAGTGTTACACTATCAAAAAGTCGTAGAAAAAACCGGTCGTATTTAAATAAATTCGTTTCCTCAAAGGAAGTCATTATTAATCATCTTCAATACTTTATCCAAGTCGGCCTTGTGAGTCGAAGGCTCGCAAAAATCCCGGAATTGTTTAAAGTGACTAGGAAGTGAGCTAACCTTGGTGATACGCCTATACAGTGTGTAACATTAGTAGATTCAACTAGTGTAGTGCTGCAAAGATTTTCGATCACCACTTTTCACCCTAAAGCAGTGGTGGCTCGTACGTTTTGGTTTTAAACCTAGAATGGTGCTTTATTTTGTATTTTTTTTTCGTGAAATTAAAACGTAACGAAACCGGAATGTCCTTGAACCAAAAATTCGAAGACCTGCACTGTATCTACATGCTGGAATACGGTACATTTCCTCTTAAAGAAATGTGACTTGAGTCCCAGCAGTGGAAACATTATGAGGCTGATTGTGCTTATACTTTTTATGCTTATGCTTTTTAGTATTAAGTCTCAAAATCACCGTCCACTACTTTAATCTGTGGACGTACGTATGTTCATTATTGAGTGTACATAGTCAAGCTTAATCTTTCGTCGAGCTCGTCTTATTAATTATTGGATTATAATGTACGAGTATTTAATAACAATTATTACTATGTAGTCTTTATTAGTCCGTATTAGGAGGAAAAAATTAACTAGTGATTAATCAGATTTGCCTTGCTTTTGACAAACTAAGAGTCAATACTCCATGGTAGCAAACCAAAGCTAGGTTTTTTTATTGATATAAACTAGTGCTTGACTGCAATCCCACCTGATGGTAACCAGTAATGCAATTGTTAATGGTGAGGCGCATTAGTTTATTATGTACTAGCTAAAAGATATTTTGTTAGTAAAAACATGAGTATACAGTAGGTACAGAATCATTTGTCAAATTAAAAAAAAACTCACAAAAAGGTAGCTGCATAAAAATAACAGTTACTTTACAAAAGACAACAGTTACTTTATGTCTAAAAATAAAAAATAAAACAGAATGTCTCTCGATCTAAGGTCACCTAAACTCTTAATTCTTAATTCTTTATTGTACACAAAAACAAAACATAATAAATTGACATACAGACAGTTCATGTACAAAGGCGAGCTTAACTCAGCAATGAGTTTTCTCCCAGCAAACCTTTGAAATATAAAGAGAGAACATATTCAAGGGCAGGATCCAGTGCACAATATAAACCTACATACTAAGTCTAAAATATAATTAAACTCTCTAATACTAAGTCATTGATTATATAGAGCCGTAGTAGAGCAATCTCTAGCTATCCAGGAAACTAACCGGCTGCCCTTGTAGAGTCGGCTGTATGAGTGCACGCGCTTACAATAATAAGCGGCTCATAAACATATGGTGTTGCCAGCTGATACAGGATGTTCCGTGTAGCAATGTGGTATAGATTTTATGAGTATATTGTATAAACGTTGTCTCAAATATATGTTTTACTTTATTGTGCACTAAAGATGCGATTTACCATCAACAATTGTATCACTGCTTACCATCAGGTGGGTTCGCAGTCGAGCACTGGTTTATATCATTAAAAAAATGGGTAGGTAGATGAAATAGCAATTAATTTGACACTTGAATAGTAATGTAACCTAACTATTAAAGTTCATGCAAGAACACACATTTATATAATCATCAAAAGCTTTCAAACACAAACTAAAAATTATTTATTTCACATAGGCCTATATGGGCACTTATAAAACGTCAGAAACTAGCGCAAGTATACATCTTACTGCTAAGAGTGAATGATTTTCATGTATGAAATCAATATATTGGATCACTGTCTAATTTTGCAAATGAAAAATCACAAAATAAGTCGTTTTTGCGTTGTCTATTCGGAAAAAATCTTTACTTAGTGCAAATAGTGTCTTCAACTGATTACCTTTTCTAAGGTATTTACTTCTAAAAGAGGTACCCAAATGATGCAGCTATCTATCAAATTACATTATATACTTTATAAAGTATATATTAGTTTAGTTATTATAAAAGATATAGCAACACCGATGCCATAAAAAGTAGCCTAGAAAAACACTATAATTTTGCAATTTCCACGTGCGAGGCACGTGTAGTTTAGAGCCTAGATCGTGCAAACACTGATAAAATACAAAAAGGGAATGACACAAGGACTGAACACACCTTTTCCGGGCAAGCTACAGTAAATAATAAGCCAGGAAGTTTAGTATTTGTATGTAAGGTAATATGAAACTAATCACATACGATTTATTATGTTTATTATAAGTAAATATGGTAATGATATTTTTTGCTTACCGATTTCCATAAAACGAATCGTTTATTTTTCAAAGGTTGATTTAATGACAGTTTTGCTAGAATCAATAAAAAATATGATTCTGAATTAATGATTATTTTCCTCTGAAATGAATTAAAAGCTTGTTTGGACAACAAAGAAACAGATAAATATTAATTTCTTTGAAAAACCATTTATTGCGCATGACATTGTTTGCAATCAAACAAACTTTGTTTAAATGCTCACAACCTTTTACTTATAAATCGAGTTTCCATTAATCAGGAATTATAGACTAACTTGCGAGTAAACCTATTAATTTACTCAATTACCTTCACAGTGCAGCTATTAAATGGTTCTTTTTGAAGTAACATCGAAGAAACTTACTATTTGCTGCAGTGAAGAAAAGACAGCTGAACGTAATCGTTCAGCTGTCCTTTCTCGACCGACATTATTATAGGCTTTCGTTTGTTTGCTGAAAACTGTTTGAATAGCAAATATAATAATAGTTTAGTTGAGTATTGGGAAATTATGTGTAAGCAAAGCAAACAATAACAAGAATGGAATAATACTGCAATGGTTTTTTTTTTTCTAATGAAAAATTTAATCGCAATATTTTCTTTGAAAATATATTCTATTGGTAACAATGACTTCAATACTGGGTATAAATAACTCAAACTAACGAATAGGCATCGAAACCGCTACATGTTATAAATACAAAAACACATGCGACATATTTTATTGTATTTTAAACAAATACCAAACTATAAAAAGTGGGTACGGTCCCTGTCATTACATATCTTACCGAGACAGACATGATTCATCAACGTCATGGAATGATTGGCTCAACTATATTTAACTCTGAAGTTGAACTATCGTGCATCCGTTCATATTGCCTAGGATTTTACAATACCTAAATTAAATAATACTGCAGAAAAAATGGGATATCTTTAGCTAATTCAGCGTATCCGTGACCGAAAACCACTTGTAAAAAGTTCCTAAATCCGAAAATGGCCGCTAAAAAGAAGTTTCATTTTAAACAACAAAGTATTCTTAAACCAACACTAGCTAGCTGAACTTAAACCGTACGGAAACGACGAAAAAAGCAGCCTAGCAACAGACTAGTCACGAACACCAAACACGTGATTAATCCCGTCACAGCTGTTGCAATTTTGGCCCAAACCAAATCGTAGGAGACCATAAAACTCGTCTCAATAATAACTGCGTTTTCAACCTGGATTGCGGACCGCAAAAACTGCCTCCTCGGTTCACCTTGAAACTGTGTGGGTGTTCTGAACTTGATTTAGTTGCTATCGTACAAACCCTTTTTTTGTCTTGAATATAAATAAGTTCGGAAAAAAAAATTGTTGAGTCGCGCTCAACGAAAGTCGTTTGGTTTAGGGATCCGAGGTCGAATGATGGCGTGATTTAGCAAAGATCTGATTATGAGTAAGAGTTCTTTCCATTTGAATTGTTAATTTGTTGATATCTGGTGGTTAGCCTTGACGGAGCAGCTTTCTTGAGATACCCTTCACACAATGTTTGACTCATTCCGTGTGGTCACTCTTCTATTTGAAGAGACGGCTTCATTTCCTGTGTGTATCATGCTTGTTTGTTTGACAGGACTTGTGACGTTCTTTTAATTAATTTGTGATATTTGTTTTAAAATAGTAGTGGGCCCTTTAGTCAACCGACCTCGGCATCTAATCCGGTCTCGGACACTTTCTCTGAACTCGGACGCTTATCACCAAGGAGACGTTGTCGGCTTCTGTCCTCAGATCACTTCCTACATGATTTGATAATAACTTCCTGCGTCCTTATACATCCTCATTAGTCAATGTTTTGTATAAATAAATTACGGAAATGTTTATTGCACTTGAACGTTTTATAGCTCCAGTTGGAGCTATCGTTTCAAATAGAATTTTAAATAGGGTCACTAGTGGCAGACGTTATCGCGAACTGTTTTTGGTCTAATTGCGCTGAATTCTGTTCGTATTTCGTGTAGGTTTGTCAGTTGCTTTATCAAAAGATGTATAGTCGCGTGAATATAAACATACACCGAATTTGTGCCAATCTAGTTCTACAACATTATATAAAGTTACTAAACTAATCTTGATCAGGGTAAACTCTGGATAACTCAATATGTTCACTAACTTGAACAAAACATACACAAACCGGCATAACAACGCAATAACTGTGTACACTATTAGAGATTTCGACTTGTTTGTAATAATAATAATTCCTGTGATAACAATATCATTAATAGTAAGGACACTGAGTTAATGTTGCACCACCTTGCATACTAATTGGACGTGGCCCGACTCCGCGAATCGGACATGCCTGAAATAATAATAGTGCTCCCACAATTAAACAGATAACGTTCATTTTCCACCTCGAACGCGAATTTACATTATAGTTGGGCACAAATTGCCTGTAAAATTTGAAAACGTGATCTCGACTAACAGGAATTTTCTCTCTTGTTCACAGACAAAGAAGAACAACCCGAACCACATAAAAAGGCCGATGAACGCGTTCATGGTCTGGTCGCAGATAGAGCGCAGGAAAATATGCGAGCAGACGCCAGACATGCACAACGCGGAAATCTCCAAGAACCTCGGCCGCGTGTGGAAGACGCTCAACGACGAGGAGCGCCAGCCCTTCATCGATGAGGCGGAGCGGCTGCGGCAGCTGCACATGAGGGAGTACCCCGACTACAAGTACAGGCCTCGCAAGAAGACCGCCAAGTCAGACAGGTCTGGGCCTAAAACCGGCGGCGTGACGAAGCCAAAGCGCAAACAACGCGCTGATTCTAACAACAACAGGGGCGTCGCCAGGCGGAGGAGACCTGTCCCATCGGTGCCGAGTGTACCCATGGAGACACCTGCACCTCCACCATTACCCGCGAGTCCGGCGGGTTCCCCCGACTCGCCTGAATCAGCCTGCTTCTACGAAGACCACAATCGTCGCGAGCAGGCAGACCTAACAGATCTCTATTCTATTACGGACCTGCTGCCGCTCCCTGCGGACTGCGAGGTAGACCTGGAGGCCCTCACGACGGACATCGATTCGTTTGAGACCGCGTCATCGTCGTCGGGGTCACACTTCGAGTTCTCGTGTACGCCCGACGTGTCGGACATGTTGAGCGAGATCGGCGTGGCGGGCGACTGGGTCGACCACACGTTCTCGTCGTATCTGACGTCGTCTTAGAGCGGTGCTCGGGTCGCCACGGCCGCTGCGGCCGGTTCCACTGATCTCATGCGGTCGGCCACTGGGCCACCACACGGAGGCCGACGACGCGGCGACCGCTCGCCGCTCCGCCTAGAGAGTGCCTATCCAAAATGACGTGTCGACATTTGGATTTAATGTACAAAGTTATTTAATAAGGATCGAGGGTGAAAATTGTTTTGACAACCGACCTCACGGTCGCGTTCCTCTTCGGTTCGTACGGTTACTTTAATCGTTTAGTTTTAAAGTTTCATTTTCGATAACGGCGACGCTTCGTCTAGGAAGCGGCTTCGGGTTTTATAAACGTAGGCTGTGAGTTGGTTCTTGTTTTGTCGTTTTGCTTTCGTTATTAAATTTTATGGTTCGACACATAATGGAGGTAATTTCCAAACGACACGTCTCAGACGCATCTCAGTAATTAAATCCGTCTGCTCTCCGTCGCCTGGTTAGTTAGCCACGGGCCAGTCAGGGCGCCCGCCCCACGCTCGCATCGCGTTGTCGCGCCGTATTCTGTTCGTGTACATTACGCGACTTGGCTTCTAGTGCTTTCTAAAATCGTGAGTTTGCATTCTACGTCACACCTTCTTTTTATTTTATTAACATTTGTACTTTTAAGGGTCGTCTTTTATTTTTGAAATGTCTTAGATCGAAATATGTATCATTCTTCTTGTAATAGAAAAATAAGACTAGTTATAGTCGTTTGTCTTGCGTTCGTATATACTGTACGTAAGTTCACCTTATACTTTGATGCACACGTAGAGATAGTTAAACATTATTATTTTACTATTGGAAGCTGATCGGTATGTCATTGGAAGAATTTCGGTGTGCGGGAGAAAGAGTTTGTCTCGGTTGGATGCGGTGGGCCTCTACCAAGTTAGTTGTCACCGGAGCGGGTCGCGCGTACTCGTTCACTTCTGTCGCTGCTGTCTGTATATTGTATACCGTCTCTTCCGCTACGCGAGTCTCGCTCCCTCCCAGTAGGAGTGCAGTGGTGGGGGTCCACTGTTTGATTTATATTAAATGTTTCGAGTCGGTCTTGTAAGTTAGGATTCGTAAAGTAAGGTAATATTCGTTCAATGGTAAGGTATGAAATTATATTGTAAAGCATGATGGCACCTATGGATCGATGTGAAGGGACACTTTCAATTCTCGTTTCGTTACTCTTCTCGCTACATTGACAACACAATAACGTCTATAGAAGATACATATCAATAATTGGAATGCGTTGTACTGCGGGCCGGTGGGTTTAAAAGAAAAATTATATTGGGTGGGTCAAAAAGTCGTTAGTTTCCAACACAAAATGTTTTGCTAATTCAAACTCTGTGATTTACTTTATGGATTTTCTAAATTATAAGGTTCTAGTGGAGACTGATATCGCATAGATTAGTTTTAGCAGCGCTAGCTTCTCTTACTCTTTAAATTTTTTCGTTAATTTTTAATACTGGGCATAACATTTTATATTGTGGAAAAATATTTTTGATATTTGCATTGCTGTGGAATACGGACTTTGGACGTTTTACAAAATTTGCCAACATTATAATAGATAGTCAGAATATTTCAGGAATAGATAGCAAAAAACAAATAATCAAATTATAATATTTTAGGTAAATGAAATCGAAATCCATTTTAATTCTGATATCCACA
The DNA here is from genome assembly GCA_961205895.1 of Mythimna pallens. NCBI lineage: Eukaryota > Metazoa > Arthropoda > Insecta > Lepidoptera > Noctuidae > Mythimna > Mythimna pallens. The sequence continues at coordinate 22,098,746 of OY540842.1, read as the reverse complement.
GCAGAGCATAAGCTAAACAAATTGTATTTAAACAAAAAAAAAGAAAAATTTTTGCTAAAAAATCTGTCAATTCATTGAAAATCGTGTCAGTTAAGGGGTAATATTTAAAGGAATGTTACCTCATTCATTATTAAGATAAATACCCTTCTACATAATATACCTGTTTTCAAATTGTAACAATATTTGTAGATACTTCTGTGTCCCAAAAATATAAGGGATCCGTTGTGCTGTAATAGGTAAGAAAGAAATGCTTTACCTATATTATATTCTTTATATAATATATTATATATGTAAAAAAGTTCATGTATTAATTAGTAAGTGTCTATGAAAACCCATTTAAATAAGAAAAAATGCATAAAGAGCATTATCTATATCTGTCTTGTGTGTTGTAGGGCGATTATATAAGAAAGGACGAAAAATAAATTTGTGCCTAATGAAAAAAAAAAAACTTGAAAGTTCTTGTAATACTTACTTTAGTGATGCTCAAACAAGTATTTTAAGCGCGTAGTGTGTAGACGCTATTAATTGACAAAACTCGTATAAAAGATATGGTAAGATTATTATTCGATGCCAGATTTGCATTTCGTTTCATCATTTTGCTTCATTCTTTAAGATATAAATTGGAATTCCTTATTTTTTTCTGCAATTGGCCGGCAAAGATTCTTCATTTAGCTTTTCTAAATTTTGTTCCCATCATTCCCTTTTCCAGAAGATTTGAATTTTGTCTAAATTCATTTTTTTTCTGGAGCATTTTCGTTGAGTATGTGATCAGTCTTTGCACTTTTGTTGTTTTCTGTACCACGTTGCAAGCCCACAATAATTTTATCGTAACTATTTAATTGCTGATTGTTTAGAATTTCGAACTTGATTTCGTTTGATGATTGTCCTAGGTCGTTAAATAAATACATACGGCTAATAAAATAGTTACGTGATAAAATTTTAAATTCATATGTGGTTTGAATGTTATTTGTTAGTATAAAAAATACTCTTGAATGCTTACAGTGCCGGTTCCAGTAAAGTTTTTGTCAATATGTCTTTCGAATTTGTTTTTCAATGGATTGATGTCAAAGAAGTCTTCAGTTATATCTAAATATTGTGTTTGAATGAGGAATTTCATTAGGTTTATATTTTGACTGTTACCCAGTCCCTCCGTATATTCAACTTTGACAATAAAGTGTCATTTTATTCTGATTTTTCTTTTATAAGTTTTCTGCGGACTTTCTTATAACATTTGTTTCCAAAGTCGCTATATTTTTCCTTCATTTGTGCAACTTTTCATGTATATAATGGGGTTCATAACCAATAATCAACGATTGAAAGCAATATAACATGTCTACGTATTAGTGACATTACGCTCAAATTAGAATAATTCTCTTCTACTAATAAAAATTGTAAGTCAATCTGTCGTTTTCAAACAATAGGCATAGAATAAGAAATTCAAATACGGTTTTAAATTGTAATATTCAATATAATATTGAAAAATTTTCGAAACAAAACTGTGTGCTTCGAATGTAAATTAATTTTCGCATTTTATATTTGTGTAATCAATGTAAAGCAATTTTTAATTTTGATTCGAATCGAGGCGTTTTATCATAGAATTTGTTTGCAAAGCCGCTGTACAAATCCTGTAAATATGATTTTTATTAGTGGGGGAGTTGTCAAAACCCCAAGAGTATTTTATAACAACATCGAATTTAAAATGTTGTAAATTAGCGCTTCTCTTTCAATAATTATTGGAATTATCAGGGTTTAATAGTTTTCATTTATGTATTTTAGATGTATAAATGTCCCTAAGATTATCATTGCCTTCCTTGGACAATGTTCTTCAAAATTCTTTGCTTAAGGCTTCCACTCTTCTTAGCCTTAAAATTCTTTTAATGAATACCATGGAAGTATATTTTAATCTCAGGTATGTAAGTAAGTATTGAAAAAAAAAATGTTTATAATAATGAAGTCAAAATAAAGCGACACTGTGACAAAAAATTAGAGGATATATATATATAAAACGTCTTAAGTAAAAATATCATAAAGGACGTAGTTGTTGTAGGTTATATATGTAATTATGATATACTTATATATTAAGTACGTATAACACGGTCAAATACTGTGGTTTACGAAGGCACTGGGTATTGTGCCGAAATGAACAGTATATTTCGCGTAGGTACTGTGTTAGTTGTAGATACAGAGTAGTTTGACCGTGATATAAGTAAGGACATTGTTGTATATCAATTTATCGAGATCGCATGAAATTAAGCTTACAATCTCGCTTCGAACCGATTAGATGTATATTATAACCTGGCAGGCAGAAATATTGCGAAGAAGTACTTGTATCATAAGAATTGATTATAACTATAAATGCGATTTAAATGTTAGTGAAATCATTCACAGAACTGAAAAGTTGATATTCTCGTTACGTTGTTTAAAAAAATAATTGATCGTAATTATATCTCTGTATCATATGTATCTACGCTATTGTTGATTTATTATAAGCATATTCTATCTTAGTAGCTCTCCTTCGGTTTCGAAACAAATGGGAAAGTTTCAAGTTTAAAATTAGGACTTTCTCTAGACCATAACCAGGCCTTTGTAAATATTATCTTGTACATTGTGACGAATTTGGTAAGACAAAGTAATATGGTTGATCCTCTTCAATATTGCGTCCACATTTGAATCTATAGAAAGTGATCAATTCTACAACGATGTTGTTTATTTGATCGCAGTAGAAGCTACAACAAATGGTCGCGATCTAGAGATCTATGTATGTCCCTAAACCTATTTGCTTCGAAATGTTTCAAGACACAACGAATCTTCTGTTCTCTTCTCATACCCTCACGCACTTCATTAATATAACTAAATAGAAAATAATTGGTGTCTGTAACTCAATATAAACGATAATGTATTATCACCAGACAGTAGTACGCATGTATTCGTTGTTATAGTAGAGTGTGTCATAATTATTGGTATCTATAATAACTATTGATAATTAAACAAGAATAATAAAAAATAACGAAAATTTTCGCACAACATGATTCAAGGAACTAACATAAGAATAAAGTTGATAGTTATAAAACGTAATGATTAAGAAGTTACTGTAAGATGCGATTTTTTGTGTTAACGAATTCTGTATCCAGGGGGATACGCCTGCTATATATTTTTATGTATGTATTGTCCAACAATCGCAACGAAAGCTGCTCGTGCGATTGACTCTGTCCTTAATTGTTGTATTGAAAGTTTCAAGTTGATTTACTGTATATAATTCTTTGAACAAATTAGGAACAAAAAATGGTCCATTAAATTTTAACAAATAATATTAAGGTAGATGCATGTATACATTTGGAATATATGCTTTGGTGTACAATGCCAAACTTAATACGATGCTAGAAAGCATGGCTTTAACAGATATCGCTAAGGATTGGACTGATGTTTTCATTTTCCAGCTTTTACCATTGGACTTGTAAATATAATTTTGGCCACATCGGAAGCTGCATCATTTTTCCGAGACATTCTAGTCTGATAAGACGAACCTTCATCATCAATGGCCTCTGAGACCTGATTATTAGTTTGTGTTATTCAATTTATACCAAAAAAATACGAAGCTCTTTCAACACTGTTACCGATGGATCTCTTTGTAAGTAGCGATAAAAACATTCGGCTTACCAAAAATTGGAAACTGTTGTTTTCAACTTTTTTTTGTAACATTGGTTTTAAAGATTGTACATATTAGATCAGTTTGGTTTATGTTTAAGTAATTAACCCTAAACGGGTACCATTTATTCATCTTTGTCCAATAATTTAGGAGTTCTATTATGTTTAAGTTTTCATACAAGACATATTTTTAACATCGTTTTCCCCTCGTCCGTTGTATAAATTATTGTCACTGTATCTTTAGGTATATACATAAAATGTATGAGTAGTCTTTTAAATGATAGGTACGATTAAATGTAATGTAGTTATTGATTAATCTTAAGACAAACTGTGTAAATTTTGTATTTGTAATTTGTTTCAATGAACATATAATTATTATATATCGTAAAGTAAAACATCCAGTTTTTAAAAAATAACCAGAATTTTATTGAAAACTCCCCGCTTTTACCTTTAAACATAGTATTGATTATATATAATTAAGACAAAAACACAATTGACAAATTGCCACAATTTCCATAAACACACAACACTCATACACTTATTAAAGCAAAATGGTGAACCTAGAATTGAGTTTTTACAAAACAAGCAAGAAGTGAAAAGAAAAAAAAAATACTTAAAAAAATCTTGATGGTGAAAACTGGAGAAAGCTGAATGCAGAAGGCTGGAAACCGGTCCTGGTACATCTTCAAGAGACCTAAATGGTGCCTTGATGGATTGTGATGAGCTGACCTTCCTGAAACATAAGTATATTTTAATTTTAAGAAAGTAAGTATTAGCAAAAATCATAATTATGACGAGCAAAAAACCAAAGGCATAACTAATATCTAACAATAAATTAAGGAGCTCATAAAAGAAAAAATAGCATAGTAAGACAAGAATATAATATGAACATAGTGATCCTGCTGACGCCGGTATAAATAAAACAGATCAAAATACCAAGTCCTATTTCAGTAATAGCATAAATTAATAATTTAGATCCATATATAAGAGAGAGTTAGTATTTTAGTTCGATGTTATCAATAAACAGGGCTTAGGCAATATCTTCACTGAGGGACAGTGAACGACGATAGGCCGAGCTAAATTTATACCTAATTCTAGAACTTAAGAGCCCAATGTAATCCCTCGGGTCACCTCTCCCGTCACTAGCTAAGATAGTACGACCTACTCTCAGGTCCACTTAGCTAAATGATATTGGTAAGGGATTATCAATACTGTAGCATATTAAATTCTACCTTATGCAATTTCATTAAAGAGACCTCACAAATAAGGTCTCGGACGAGGGCCCTATCATCAAGTTATTCAAATTTATTGCTTTAATTTCGTATGCCACAGCGCATTAGACGGATCATTACTCATTTTTGATGACGTCATCATATTTGGAGCAATTTTGCAATGCCCTCAAAATTATAATGTTGAAATGTACGCAGATGGATTTAATTTTGACTTAATGGTTTCACGTAATGGGTATGGGAATGACCTGAGATGTGTCCGTATACGGAATGGGCGGTAAACAAATGTGGGTCTGATGGTATACTGTAAATTTAATAGGAAACGACGGTATTACGTGTTAGTCTACAGATGAAACATGAGCCTTTCTTGCTAATATGTTACATGTTAGACGACCTTGAAAAGGTGTTGGTTGTTACTGTCGTGATTAATGATCGGAATGGCCATCCATACAAATTTGTTATTCGGAGATTGCTACTTATTGCCTTGATTTATTCTTATGGACCTTATCACTATGGGTACTATGACTCTGTTTATTGTATGATATATTGCACAGTATAAAATCAGCAGTAATAATTTTAATTAGCATCTGTAATGTATGGAAGTTACTTCGAAATGCAAAGAGTTTACGCAATTTAAAATTATATACAGGAAAACGAAACACAGTAGCATTATTTATTGTTTACAATGAAGCTGCTATCCTATACAAAGAATATTGTTATCTTTAAAATAAGGTAAACGTTAAGTTTACATGTTTACGAAGGTACAATTTATTCAGGAAGAAAATAATTTATTTGAATGAGGATAAGGCAATTATTGTTGGCTCCAATGAGGTTTATCGTCACGAAAAGGAATAAAATGATATCAGAAGTAATGAAATAACAGTCGGTCTCAATTTATATTCTTTGTCAAAAATAAAGGTTATTTTTATTCGAATGAAAGGTTTAATACTTTTTATGTGTATAATAAACAACTTCTAACCAAAGCATGACACATATTCCTATATACCTGCTATTGAAATTACTTTTTTATATTTCTCCCGAAACAATCCCAAATCCAGAAAGCAATAAGAATCAAATCCATAACAAAAAAACCCAAATATCCAACCAACACATCGAAATCAAATCAATCAATCAACTGAACCCACGAGATCCAATGCTACCCGAAGCCCGCCACAATACATCAAAGGCATCCCTAGAATCAGAAATCACAATCCAACTACCCGTAAATGCGGCAAACAAAAAGTCGTGGTCGGGAGCATTAAAGCCACTAAAACAACGAGAAACGATTGTCTGGTAAATACAAATTGAAATCGGCTCAGGCACCACCGCAGCGTATTTTTTCATCACGTTCGATATCTAGGAACGTTTGCTGTGAATGCTAAACACTGTTTGTTATTCAGAAGCCAGCGCAAGCTTCTTATCTGTTACATTACAGAGCTAAATATTTTCCTCCTACCTACATATTAATTAACTTGATTGATGAAGCCCTGTTTTACGATACGATGTACTTTTCGACTCTAAAGTTGGAAGAAAAGTGGGGTGTTGATCTTAAGCTTTCTGAAGGTGGGAATTCATTTGAATAAATTAGAGTGCTGGAGTTGAAAGTTCGTATCTCAAGGTACAGACAAAATTAACAAAGAATTGAAGTTTTAGTATCAATGATTGGGTATAAAGTCCCTACTAGCTTTTTGTTACCAGTTTAAAATAAATACGGTTTGAGTCTAGACTATTTTATTTCTAGTTAAGATGTAGTTATAGCAGATTATTACACGAATACTCCAGAAGGAGGGTGATGTTTTTTTGGTACCTAAGTACGGAGATTCAATATGGACAGAAGTAAACAAATATCTCCAGCATCTAAAACAACCTATTCCATCAAACCAACTACAGCAATTTTATCCACCATCCAATCAGTATGTAAAGCAGCTTCTAATAAACATCCTCTAAGAAATCGAGCGCCAAACTAAATTTTCTCAGCTCTTAATCAACTGGAAGACTTTATCAACAACAGTAAATTAATTCAGTTGTATTAATACAACATGGGGATCGGTTTGTATGGAATGAATGCTAAGTAGGTGGGTCCAAATTAATTTCGTATGTTCTTGTAGAGGGCGGTGTTCAAGCGCTTGGTCCTCATGAATAAACATAAACAAATTGAACATTCGATTTCCCATATTTAGTGGATGGACTTGGATTTGGGATTCATTGTGGCGTTGAAAACCTGGTGGTAGAAAGAAGAATGAATGAAAGGGTACAGCCCTCTCTTCACACATTTGCATCCAGTGCTGGTTGATAGGTGTCACATGTCTACGACTTTTTAGTAAGTATGATTACCATATTTCTTAAAATTCAATTTATACAGGTTGAAACTATTCATAAAAAGATCTAAATACTTTGAATGAGAAACCAATTGACTGGCCTGTTGGTCTAGTGGTTAGTGGCCCTGACTGCTATGCCGGAGGTCGTGGGTTCGATTCCCACCCAGGACAAATGCTTGTGTGATGAGCACGATCATTTGTTCTGTGTCTGGGTGTAATTTATCTATTTATGTATGTATTTAGAAATATATAAGTATGTTTATCAGTTGTCTAGTACCCATAACACAAGCTCTGCTTAGCTTGGGACTAGACGGCGTTGTGTGATAGTTGTGAAATATTATAAAAAAAAAAAAAAAAAATAGATTTACTTATCAAACATTCAATGCTACAGTGTAGATTTGAAACTTCTAATACCATTTACGCAGCCATGTACGAGTCCATAACATTCTCATATCAATTTTATCGCTTGCCCAACAAGCCAGTGCTTCATTCGCCAATCCGGACGGCAGACAATCTGTCGCTATGATAAGACAGTGCTGCTTATCTGAGCTATTTTTAGTGTCACATACTCGACTTTTCCTTGACGGGGTGAGCAGATAAAGAATGACCTTTTGAGGAGACGAAGGTATGTGACATGCAGTCCTTTTAGGTCATTGAAATGGATAGGTAGGTTTAAGTTAGGATTGGTGACTAATCGATGGTCTGTAAAATAATTTAGATTAGTGAGTATACTAGTTTAAGGAATTTATGTTCTTGCAAATATTTTTATTTTTTTTTGCCTTATTGATCTAATGGTCCTGGTACTGGTAAACATGAGGTACTGAGTTCGTTTTCTGGTTTAAGTTGGTAAATATTTCCTTTTGAAATTTCTCAGTAGCAGCCCGGAATTTGGATTAGTGCTTAATTAATGACAATGGCCTTACCCCTGAACCATTGTCTCCTTTTGCGAAGCAGTAATACTAGTGAAAGAGGAGCCCGCACGCATGAAGCAACGAACATCCTCACGTCCCAGCCACCGAGATTCCGACTACCAGTCATGGTAGACGCGAGCTTGCAGACGTCGAGCAATGTGCAGCTCGCCATCTGGCCGTCCCGTAATCGACCGGACCGAGCCACAGTCGTCGATAGCGCGCAGTGTTCCACGCTTTCCTCAAAGAGAGGTCAGCAAACCGTAGGAGCCGTGGGGATTTTCTGAAAAGGAAATCGTTGCCTTAGAACGCAAAGGGCAACTGAAGGACACAGTCGTGGTTTTAGTCATCAAAAGTCTGACACGACCTCTCGCTGTACCCAGAGTGGGAGAAGTCACTGAATGATTTCCCACCTTAAAAAAAAAAACCCTGTAGCATGGGATTAAAATAATCTTAACTGGCTAAATATACTGTGTAGGTGCAATACAGCTGTATGTCATATAAATATGGGACACTGACGGAAAATGTTGACTTTTTTTGAGTTGGGAAATCACCAAATAACTTCTGCTCTAGGTGGAGCGAGATGAAGTGCCGGCGACTTTTTCTGATTGAAACCCTTAACCCCGAAAACATCTGTGTTACTTCACTTTGCTTTCCAGGGCTACGGTAACAGTTTAGGCTGTTACTGGACACACTTCTAGAATTGTAGTATTATGCTGTTTTTTATGACATATGTATATACGTAGTTAGGTTGCAAATACTCATAGACAGTTAATATTTATATACATGTAGAGTTAAGTTATTATTACCTATATTGTTTAAAAGTATTTTGTAGTAAAATTAGTAAGTTTATTTCAAAACAATTCTTATCAATTCCAACCAATTATATTACTAAAGGCAATACAACTATTATCTAACAGGATGTGTATATGTCTAATCAGGGGCGCCAGCTTTTAAAAAACCTCATGGGTGCTCATGCTCATTCGACGGACTCAAAAAAGTGGCGAACTGTGAGATTAGAAACGCACACTGGTCAACCGACAAATAAATAAATGTCCTACTTACATACTGCGTACTTAATTACTAATTATGTTTGATAAAAATATAAATGAGACCATTATATAAAAATGAAACTAGTTTTTATTATCAAGAAATATTATAATTTATACGTAACTTATAAGGCGATTACTGATCTGTTTCTTGATGTCTATTCTCAGGGGTGCAGGTTCGGCACCCACTTTTCATTTCTCATGGGTGCTCGAGCCCCCGAGCACCCACGGAGTCGGCGCCCCCGTGTATAATAAACAAGTCTTAGAAAACTGGTAAGGTTTGTACTCATCATGCTTCCTGTTTTTACAAGTATGAATGTATACTTGATCAATCAAATAATTCATGGTAATTTGAATTCATCGTGATAAATTCAAGTATCAATTTTAGCATCGTGTATTTTAATTAAACATCTAAAAAAAATTGCAAAGGAATTTGAAAACTTGTTTTCTATGACAGCTTGTTGCTTTAAAATTTTCCAAATATTTAAATTCAAATGCGCATCATAAAATGTGTCATCACCATCATCAGTTCAGTCGAAAGACGTCCACTGCTGGACATAGGCCTCCCCCAAGTGTTGGCATAACGACCGGTCTTGTGCGTCTTGCACCATTGGACTCCCCGCGAGCTTCCGGACAGCGTGCAATGCTCGCCGTCTCGCTCGCCGTCCGTCCGGTAGCTGTCCGGACCGAGCCGAAGTCAAGTCAAGGTTGTCTGTAACAGACCACCCATTATGACACCCTATTAATTTTAAGTTCCTAATATAATTTTTATTTTTGGTGTACAATAAAGAATATATCTATCATCAAGTCGTCGACGGCGTGTACTGTTCCACGCGCGCCTCAAGGAGATGTCAGCAACTGTAGGGGCCCAGCAGGGTCGAAGCCTACTAGGGCCATGGGTGATGTGAAAGAGATCCCCGGGGTGCTGGAACAATGGGAAAGAAAGAACAGAAGTGGATTTTTAATCAGTAAAAGTCTGACACTATCGTCCGCTCCGCCCAAGAGCTGGGGATATCATTACATGATTTTCCCACTCGAAAAAAAACCCATTTGACTCCCGCGACCCAGTTTCATCGACGACAACGAAACGAAACGATGTGTAGGTATTCTTTACCTGATAGCGTTATAATATGAAAAGGATTATGTCCTTGTTTCAATAATTATCTCATCAATTTACACAGCAATTTAGTACTACAGCAACGTGTTAAAGTATTTTAATATTTATTTTGCAATTTTATTGCACGATCAAGTAGATTTAAGTGATTAAGCCGTATGACCTTAGCTTAAGACTGACTATAAAGAGCTAATATTTTGCTAAAATGGTATTTTATTTTTATTTTAGTATTCAAGTAAATATCATAAATTACAATATTAAGATTAACGAGAAGAATAATATTGCCACGCCTGTTAAACTTTAAATGTGAAGTAGAGAAGAAGATATTATATTCAATTCAAAATATTAGCTACCGTAGACTTGTGGACGACGAGCAACGGGTAGCTTGCTGTTCGGCCGTTCGGTAACCATCCAGACCGACTCCAAGTCGTCAACGTGTAGTTTTCTACGAGCGACCCAAAAAAATGTCAGCAAATCCTTAGGAACCAAGCAGGGCCGAAGCCTATAAAGGCCATGGGTTCACTTCCGAAAGGGAAACCCCTGGGACCAAAGGCAAACATGGACCATAGGCGTGGTTTTAGTCAGTATAAGTCTAACCCCCCCCCCTTTCGCTCCGCCCTAGAGCGAGAGAAGTCATTGGATGATTTCCCACCTTAAGAAAGAACACTTTTAATAGGGCATATATGTGAGAAAATGAGAAATTATAATATAGATGGACCTTGGTAAAAGTCCTAACTAATACGAGGGAATAAGACCATCAATCAAGAAACACAGATTATCAGATGTACATGGAAATAACTGTAATCATTTAAATTAGCATGTTTATTGTTTTATATACCAAACAGCATACTCATACTGCATTAAAATCAATGCATTTTCCAATCACGAATTCTCTATCACTTTTCCAAATATTTACTTTTAATTCAAGATTCTACTGACAATTTGACGTCATCCTAGACGTCAATTTATTGTCATTGCCGTAAGCCTTGCCAGTTGGTGTCAATACACAATGTGACCTTAGGATATCAGAGTCATTTTGCGTCAGGACTTGACCGATTGTGGACTAATTCCGTGTTGATCCATGATCAACTGCTTGATTAAATGACTACAGCGCAAATTGAACTATACATGGTGTAGATATGGTTGTATGTTCAATGGATAATTCTTGTTCAGTTTTTAATGCTGTATTCGATAAATTACATTTATACTTCAAGCAATTGTATCTGGATTTGAATTTGTACTTTGATATTTATGGTGAATTAAGCAAACAATTTAAGCAACAAGAAACTGAGAAATTTTGGACTCTAGCTAGACTCATATTTAAAAAAAATGCTGTAACCAGTTTAAGTAACTATAACCAGTTATTTATTTATAGTATTCAAGGCTAGAGTAAATATGGCTCCTAATAAACTAGTGCGACTCACCATCAACGATTGCATCACTGCATACCATCAAGTGGGATAGCAGTCAAGCACTAGTTTTTATTATAAAAAAAAACCGAATCCCTGTAGATTATGGCTTACTTTTCTTGCGCAAATCACCACATTCCTGTAAATATGGGGATTAGCGAAAAATGATTTTTTTGTGACGTAACAAAGAGTTTATAATTTCAACAATAATTATTACATACAATAATTATTTCAACAATAACAATAAGAGATTATAATTTCAACTCGATACCTCCACGCATTCCCGAGATAAAGGGTCTTGACAGACAGACGGACGGACAACAAATTGATCCAATAAGGGTTCTGTTTTTTCCTTTTGAGGTACGGAACCCTAAAAAGTGGGGCTACACTTAACAATGAATGAACTCAGGCCGTAGATGATAATGACGATGAATTAGAATCACCTACCGGACCCTCACCCTATCTGCTCATTGCAAACAACCTGATAAAAGCCTACTTATCAACAATTACTGATTGCGAAAATGAGTCTAAAACGTATATTTTGCGCAAAACAAAACAACTTTCTCTAAACTCAGACACTAGTGACGAAACTGATAACAGTAAAGACACACAAACAACATGCTATCAATTATCACCATCTGACCTTGGTTAAAGAAACATGGCGATGAACTCCTGCGGACATGATCTTGGCATGATGCAAGGCAAAACGATGATTGATGATCAGATTATTAACAATATTAATTTAGATTGTCAACTTGTTGATAAGAAGTTCTCAGTAGGAGGTTCTTCAGAATTTGAAGGGTACGCGATGGAAAACAATACCCATTTTTCATAATCTTGGTAGATTATGTCTTACTAAGTGGCCAGTGGTAACTGATCCAACTTACAAGTTGTAGGTCGTGAGGTTAAACCGAGCCAGGCGCTTTATTTTGTGTAATTTGTTTCATCACCACTGCTCTTAAAACGGTGAAGAAAAACATCTTGAAGAATCCAGCGTGTCCTACAAGATATGATACATCCACTAATGCGCACTGGGTCCACGTGGTGGATTACGGGCCATTCCTTCTCCTAGATAGGAGCCCTGAGATCAGCAGTAAAAACATTTCAAGGCCGATGTCTGTCATGCCTGTGGAATAATTGCAAATATCTTTAGGAGATGGTGACCACTTAACAGTAGGAGAACCTCGTGCTTGTTAATCGAGTACTTTTAAGGAACATCTCTGATTGAAACTGTATCACATCATAGTAGCGGGAACGGAAATGTAGCAGTCATCAATTGAGTTGATCATCGTTTATTTTATCTAACTAATGAGTAGATCAAGCATGGTAGACGGCTATGGATGGAACTTTTTTTGTGAGGTGTCAAATCATCAAATAATTCTTCCCATTCTAGGTGGAGTGAGAACCAGTGTCAGACTTTTAGTGACTGAAAGCCACCTGTGCTGTTCGAAAGAACAATCCCGTAAATAGATGAGGCCTACGGTGTGACGAGCATATCTAAAAGAAAGGTGTTCCAAAATTTGACATTGATATTAGGTACTACGCCCACAAGAGATTTAGTGCCCTATATCACCACGAATGATGAAAAAAATCAGTTATGCCATTGTTGATTTCTCCATATATATATCATATCCCGTGCGGAATAATTATGATTCATTGAATCCAGATACCTACGTGACTATAGACTTGTAGTCATATCTAATAATGCGGGTGTTACGTGTTATAATTTGTATAAAATATTTCGTCACCCTCTAACTGTTGTGGATTATGAACACCTGTAGTTTCCAATGCACTTGATTTAACTATATTATCTGTTTCATTCTTTGTGTTTATTTCTTTGTATATAGCATTTTGTAGAGTTGGGATTATGTGATAAATTTTATTATCTCTTGCTTGTTATTTGGGGAATCATAGATCTGGCGAATAGGTGAATGGAGCATTGAGTTTGGGTTGAAGATCAATCTAGCTACTCGTAAGACGCAAGTGTTTTCTGTTGGCAGTTCCCAAACTGTCTCTAAAATCAGTTAGTCGATATTTCCCCAGGTTTTTGCTAGTAATACTATCATTCCTTTAAATGGCGCTGTAAAAGACTTAAGGATTTATATCGATATCATTATTTACTGGTCCAAATAACTGCAGAAAGTCAGTTATAAGCTGTTTGTTTCAGCGAGTTTCTTGAGATGCCTCTGTAATTGTCTTTCCATCACTTCTAAAATCGCGATAGCACAATCTCTTTTTCTTGCAATCCTGAACTATGCTGCTGCTAGCAATCTTGATCTCACCCAAGACCAATCGAATAAGCATGAGCAACTTCAAAAATTCTGTATCAGATTGGTATTTTGCTTGCGCAAGTATAACTATGATTCTGATGTCATAAGATGATTTGCCCACCGACAAAAAAAAACATGTTTCTGAATTTCGAACTAAGTTCAAATGGCTTCCTATTCACCTCCGCCAGAATGCCCTTCTTTGCTTTATAATGTGCTCTTTTATCCTTGTACTCATTTTTATCTTAAGGAATGCTTTCAGGTTCTCCGTGACACACATTTTAGGTCCTGGAGAACATTAGAAAACCTGAAATTAAACATTTGCATGCATTTCACTTCCATTTTTGACAAATCTTTCAGAATTCAAGCTGTTCAAATTTGTGGAATGCATTAAATAAAATGCTACCAACATTTAAAAGAATGGTGAAGAAGCATTACTTTTTAGTCAAATTTTTCTTCTCCTTTCTCAATTATATAATTATATTTGATATTTATTAATACATTATTTGGTACTGTATGCATGTATTTTGTATTATTATGTCCTGTTAGTATTGCTTCTGATGTTTTTACACTGTCAGCCCTAAATCTATTTATCTTCTTTCGTTCAATTCATCCAAAGGTTGTCTGTAAGAGATTGCCCTGTGCGATAAGACCGCCTATGGTACATTTGTTTTTATAAATGTTTGTCCTGTGTGTTTTTATGTGTTGTACAATAAAGAGTATATATGTAATATAATAAATAAATAAGCTAATCCATAATTCTGATCATTTTCAAAGATTTTTAATTTATTATTCGGTGATAAATCTTAATTTTTCTTGGTATCAGTGTTAGATCTTGAGTTACACCAAGTAAATTACATTCGTATCCTGTTTGTTATCATCAAGTAAAATCTCCTTAAAAAATGCGTTTAATGTGGAGAAATGAGTAAAATTTCATGAAATAAGTTTTTTGTTAAGAGGGAAGAATGGTCTTCCCTCTATTCCATCCATCAGTCAGTTTTGCATCTAAATTGATATGTTTATAATAGAAGTGATACGAGATGATGACTAATAAAGAAGATCACGTTTTGAATCAATCCTAAACAAATTAAAACAGAGACCAAATAACAACGATAAATCCACAATTAAAAAGATGAGGCATCAAATAAATGTTGATACACATAAATCTAATGACACACATTAGCTTCCACAACAAGTACTCATGATAGACCAAAGCAATTATTCTAACACAAATTAGTTTTAAAAAATCATGCAAGGCAAACAAACGGACAACACTGACCTAGTGTATAGTTATTAAGTATTTAAGTAACATTGAAACGCACGATGGATGAAGGGCGAGTAACCAGAAAACAGCTGCAGTACAGTTTATGTATGTATTGACTCACTTTTAGATAAGGTACAAGGTTGTATGCCACTGCTTAGCGTGTGGACTTGGGTGAATATTGTTCTGTATTCATTTTAAGGTTATATTTTTTTGTAGTGCGGTTTAGTGTGGATATTTTTGTTACTGTCTTCATCAGTGATATTTTGGCAAAATTGATACTGCTTACTGTCTTGCTCAAAATTAAATGTGATTTTTACTAACTTTGATTAAAACCTCGGATTCATTAGAAGACAAAATGACCCCCAACATGATGTGCTAAGCTGACAATTTTTCAATCACACGTCTCACGTCAGATGAATGCGCTGCAAAATTTTGGGAGACACTGGGCAACGTTGTAGCATTCTGAGAATAAGTGTTGTCCATCATGTTGCGGGTCATTTTGTCCCTTAATTTACCTATCTGAGGCTTAAATCATACTAAAACAGTTGTATATAAGAAACTGTATTATTTTTAAATTATTGTTCATACAGTACTGAAGGTGTCTATTGTTCTACAGTTCACAAAAGTTGAAGGACTCAAATATACTGATGAGGAGTTTGAAAAAATAAAACAATGTTTTTATTTTTTCATTTCATTTTTTTTCATTTACAAAAAAAAAAATATTAATAAGAATATGATTAAAAATGACTTAAATATTTCTAATAAAAACAAAAACAAACATTAGAGTAATCAATTAAATTACACAACTATATCGACACAAAAATAAATAATAACATCACAACTTTATTACGTGAACCACTTGTCACTTAAAAAATACTAACAAATGTAAATAATAATTATTAAAAAATAATAATAGATAGTAAAATTTAAAATTCATCGGTTGTCAAAAATCATTCAAGTATATAAAATTCATTAAAATTGTTAGAAGAAAACCTATTTTACAAAATTGAAAATCATATTTCTTATTCCATTAAAAATATGTAAAAAAAAAAATGTTGAAACGAATGTTCTTAATTTAAATAAAGAGTTTAAGATTGTTTTAATATTTCATGTAATACGAAGAAAGGTAAAATCATTTGCCCCAATTACGTACCTATAGACCAGAGTGCCTATTGCGAGTTTGTTTTACTTTGACACCATCGACACGTTTATAACGATCGGCGCTCCGATTGGCCCGCTCCAAGCTCTTAACCAATCAGAAAGCCAGGTGCGGTAAGCGTTTCGATCATGTTAATGTAAAAACGATTATCCAAAATCGTACAAGTCATGTATCTTACTTGGCACTTGTTTAATGTAGATCAGCGCTATTCCGTTGCCTTGCACGAATTATATTGTAAAGCGGCAGTACACAATTAGCATTAATGCATGGATGCATTTCAGACAGTTGAAAAAGAATTAGTTAGTAGTTAAATATACTCAGTAAATCAGATCTTCTTTGGATCGGTGACTATCATTTGAAGCTAACTTCTAAGATGTCCATTCATATCCAATCTACAAAACCTGGAGCACAGGCATAGGGGCCAACCTTTCGGTATTTTACAGGATGCATTTGGGAGGGTGTGCGCAGTAATTACATGACTTGATTTCGTCATTACCTTTTTACCATCAGACAGAATGACGTACCTACGGCGAGTGTTCACCCTTACATTGTTAACAACTCTATGGTCCGGACAAAGCGTTTCACCAGGTTGCCTATACCGCGAAAATCGAAGGACTGGCACAATTTGCTAATTTGATTATAATTTAGATGTCTTCAAGGATAGAGTGAATAGTGCGCGGTGTAGTACACTAATTACATTATCAATAATTGCATCACTGCTTACCATCAGGTAGGATCGCAGTCAGCACTAGTTTATATCATTTAAAAAAATGAGCAGCGCAATCAGCAATATTTCAATATGTCAATACAACAATATCTTTATATAATTGTGTGTTATCATGATATATAAATTGTTAAAGTACTGATCAATTTGACCCAGCTCCTAACTTTCCTGGGTTTTACCTACGGCACATGCAACCAGTTGATTCACCAGCGTTACTTCCTACATAATTTATAATTTCATGGAGCTTATGCCTCGATCGCAATATCTGGGTTAATTGTTTCGTACAATGATTCATGGATGTCCGCCATATTGGATTTTTAATCGTGTATTTGTTTATCTTTAGTTTTTAGTTCTATTGCGTGGGGTAGATTTGGAATATGTTTTTTTTTTTTATGGAAACGTAATTTAACGAAGACCCTTCAAGAGGAAGAGAGAACCTTAAGAAATCACTGCTGTCCGGAATCCCCAAACTCGAGAGGGTATAAATACAAACAATTGATAAGGTTTCTTGAAGTGCCTGCAGTAAAAAACTTGACACAAATAGAAACTGAACCAGTAGGTGATATGCATGTGAAAAAGTGCGGCCAGCATTAATTTTGTAATTTATAAATATATAAGATATTTTTCCATAAAACTGAACAAAAAAAAAGAAATGCTGAATGATATTTAAAGATTCTACAGATGCGTACATAAACTCATGTCATTCCTCTGTGGAAAGCAGAAGTTGCAGAATGCCACTTACTACAGCTTTACATACTCATTCAAAGAAGCTGCCAAGCATTTTTCCGACTACCTTATGTAAGGGTCGGCTTCTAAGCTAACCTTTCGCAGCTGAGTACCATTATTTAAAAAGAAGTAGCTTTTTTACGTGGAAAATCGTCAAATGACATCTTCCGCTCTGAGTGGAGCGGGATAGATTGTCAGACTTTTACTGACTAAAGGACTAGGTACGTAGAAGTCCTTCGAACAACCCACAGCCCCAGCAGACATTGGCCCTAACTAGTAACTCCGCCGACCCGGGCCTTGTCTTTACGACCGAACGGCGAGCTACCCATTGCTCGCTATTCACAAGCCCAAATAAGGAACTGCTGTCTACCTCACCTACACGACCTAGAAATTGGGAATCACGATTATATATATATCTTGGGCAAAATGACAGCCGGGACCAACAGGTTCATGTGCTTTCTAAAGCCCGAAAGACTCTCCATTTGTGATCTGATTTAACTGAATTTTGTAGGCAAGTGATTGATTGTAGGTTCGGCTGGTGTTTTTTAATTAAAGATTTTATTGATTGTGATAATAAAAACAACAAATTTTAAAGCAAAATCATAAACACATTTTTGAAAAAAATTATATTGTGTTTCCTAAATAATAAGTTGAACGAATATTACTAGTACTTTTTTAGTTCACCCTTTTCTGTATTCTATTCTTAGTGGCATGGTTCTGGCATTTTGTTGCATGTTTCTGTTATGATGCCACTCTTTGATGAGAGCTGTAATCAGCTGGTGGTTTTGATGGGTGAGCTCCTATTTGTTCTCAATAAGGTTTATGTCTGGTGAATTTCCTGGCTAGGGTAAAACATTAATATTTTTAAAGCCAGTTACACTTCTGGCTTTGTGGCACAGTGCAGATTCGTGCATAAATTCGTGAGAAGATGGATAAAAAATAAGTAAACATTGTTTCATTTGTTTTGTGGGATATATTATTTTAGTGGTTATGTATACGTATTTTCTTTTTTTTATTTCTAAATTATATGTTAGTTTTTTTTTCTTCAATGTGTATGGATTTGTTATTAGGTTATTATTGTTTTTATTAAATGTATTTTTTTAGTTTGTAAGTTTCTACTTTACAACGCCTTGGACATCCTCCGTAACGTTGTACAAGTGCTTGTAAATAAATAAGTAACAATTAGTTCAGTTTCTAGTAGTCGCTTATACTAGTCTTGCCTCATGGTCCCTTTACAATATGGAAGCGCCTCACTTGGCTGAGGTCATAGACTACACCATAATACTAAATGGGTATTTAACCCTCTCCAAAAAGTCTGCATGGAACTATTACCCAGGGCTTCGTCGTACAACCTGAAACGTCGATTCATCGGAGAAGAATATTTGAAAAATTATATTACATAATCACAGTAAGTTAGTGCTATTAACAATGTCCTACACTACTTAATGTAATATTTTTTGTGTGTACTGGAGTCAGGTACTCCAGTCTGCAACAGTCATATTAACATGTTGTCTGACCAGTATCTATTAATACTGTAATGTGAAAATATTGTAAACAACCACTTTTTTTAAAAGAGTAACCATGGAGTTTCTTGCCGGTTCTTCTCCATAGGAAACGACCAATTTGAAACCGTGCACTAGCTCCTGACGTTTTATAAGTGCTCATACAGGCCTATGTGAAATAAAAACTTTTGACTTTGACTCCAGTGAAGTCTCTCTTCTTCATGGCCTCGGTGAGGCATGGTTTTTTGGTAGGCCGAAGACCTAATAACTTCTCTTTGGCCAACCGTCGATGAATTGTCATCGTAGTAAGATAGGCTGCGACAGCCTTTTTATCAGATATCCCTGATTTTATGATCTGTACGAAGAGTGGTGCTCCTTTCCTGCCACATTTTTTCACTCGCTCTGTTTCTTAAGGTAATAATAAAATAATATTCACACAACTATCATTCAACGCCATCTAAATCACACAGTCCCAAGCTAAGCAAAGCTTGTGTTATGAATACTAGACGACTGATAAACATACTTATATATTTCTAAATACATATTATAGATAAATTACAACCAGACACAGAACAAATGATTGTGCCCATCACACAGACATTTGTCCTGGGTGGGAATCGAACCCACGACCTTCGGCATAGCAGTCAGAGCTACTAACCACTAGACCAACAGGCCAGTCAAGTTAGTAGTTATATTCTGATCAGAATTTCTTTTAATTCTGTAACAACAGACTTTGAAACATACGTAATAGCTGCTGTATTTCTAAAAACAGAAAACTCTACTCTCTCTCTCTCTACTCTCTTTACTCTAAATATAGAGTGCAAGAATAGTATGAGTATTTGTGTAACTACATATCTTGGAGACGTGTCTGAAGCCTTGCTCATACTAAAAAGATGCAATTTTGAGAATGCCACATGTTGTTACCGCAATTAAAACTTACGTATGAAACTTACAAAAACGACACAATAAGAAACATTACTTACGTTTAGACAATTTTGTTCAAGAAAACTTTCCACCAACAAAACTAACGCTAACCAAAGTCAACCAAATTATAAGTAATGCAACTTAAAAAAATCTGAACTCACAGTGTTGCCACATATCAGAAACAATAATAATAATATTACCAACTAAAAAAACCTTATATAAAACTAATTTTTTTTATTGAAAAGTGTGTTTCAATCAGAAATTACATATCTATGAGTAGTATACTCTGTCACTAATATTTGGTCACCGATGGTATATAAAAAATAAAACCCACAGTGTTCCTTCAGTTGCCCTTTTTGGTTATAGTAACTCCTTTGAACAATCCAGGGTAGTAAGTTATCTAGGCTTCTAATAGTTCCTTTTTTTAAGCAGATATGTGTTTTCACATATAAAACGAGCTCACGCCTAAATAATCTAAAACATGCTAGCAAGTCGCATGTAACGCATCGTGATAATATGCTATCGGTGATTCTGAGGTCGCACTGATAACGCGGTCGTTGAACCCCCGATTATTTTTATCATAGTGTCACCTTGCTATGTTTATTATCTAATATTTTGATCGTAGTGCTGACGTCACGATCATATGATTGCTGAACAATTTTTAATTCACTTTTCACAATGACGCGAAAGCAGACTATTTAAAATATTAGAAGCGACTATTTTTAGTAAGTAGCTGTCTTCAGTGAGCCAAGGTCAAAGGACCAATGGGTGCCATGTTACCAAGTATTTTACATACTGGCTAATCCTTGTTGTGCAGACCTATTTCTAAGTTTATTTTCTTTTACTAGGTTATTATACATTGTAAATGTTCTATATTTTAAAATATTTGTATTATCTAGTTACTTGTTTACAAACACTCATGACAGGAACATATTTTCTGTTATTTATTTACAAATTTTGCCTTTGTCCTTGCTTTATCCTTGCCTTTATCCTGTTATTTTCACACCCATCTAATGAGTACTGGTGTTCAAAGGGAGCTGAGTATAGAAAATTAGTCTGCTGCGTCGTGAATTGTAACGTAGTTGACAAAACCGCGGCGATCTCAGGCGCCGGACCCTGGTTCAAGCCGTGGTCCGGAGCGAGGGGAATGGCAGGCCGTGGACTCTTTCTGCGAAACTATAATGCTAGCGAACGGACAACCTTACGCCCCAGCCGCCGCGACCATGTCCCCGACTACCAGCCATGATAGGCGCGGGCTTGCTGACGACGAGCAATGGGTAACTCGCCGTCCGGCTGTCCTGTAATTCTAATTCTAGTCTCTCTAACCGAGCCCAAGTCATTGACAGCTCGTAGTGTACCACCATTTTGGGTAGCGTGGGGCGAAATGCAGTGTCAGACTTTTACAGACTAAAACCCACACCCACCTTTGGGCACGCCACAATTATGGCGGTAAGTCCCCTCTTTGAGGAATGGCTGGAGAGACCACATGGCGTCTTTACCTACCGCATGACGCAGATCCTCACCGGACATGGTAAGTTCGGGAGGTTCCTGCACCGAATTCGTGCGGAAGACACGCCCGGGTGTCGCCACTGTGTGGAACGCCCGGAGGACACGGTGGAGCATACGGTGGAGGCGTGCCCCGCTTGGGCAGAGCAACGCCGTGTCCTCGTGGGGGCGATCGGCGGCAGTGATCTCTCGCGCCGGGCATTGGTACAGGCCATGGTCCGGAGTGAGGAGGAGTGGCAGGCGGTCGCTTCCTTCTGCGAAGCAGTAATGCTAGCAAAGGAGGCGGCCGATCGCGTGAGGCAACAGCAACGGTCCTCACGCCCCAACCGCCGCCGGGATTCCGATCCCGATTTCCGGTCACCGTAGGCGCAGGCTTGCGGACGGAGAGCAATGGGTGGCTCGCCGTCCGACCGTCCGGTAACTGTCTGGATCGAGCCCAAGCCGTCGACGGCGCGTATTGCTCCACGCGCGCCTCAGGGTGATGTCAGCAAATCGTTGGGGCCCGGCAGGGTCGAAGCCTACTGGGGCCACGGGTAGTGTGAAAGCGAAGCCCGGGGCCTCGGGATGAAGGCAAAGAGGGAACAGGAGTGGGTTTTTAGTCAGTAAAAGTCTGACACTATCTCTCGCTCCACCCAAGAGCGAAAAAAAAAACACCCACCTTTGTCACTTCAGTTACCCTTTACGTTCTATACTTCGAAGGAGTTACCGTGCGTACCGTACTTAATGAATACCTACTTCTGAACCAACAGAAGTAGGAAAGGAGGCTAGAAGAAGAATGCATATTTTGAGACAAGCTTAGAGCTCAATTTATGCAGAGTCCTCACAAATGGTGTAAAAAACTAAGTGCGTTTTCATTCGGAGTATTGTTTTACCATCTTATAATGACTTCTCCCGCTCTAGGACGGAAATCGTGTCAGACGTTCACTGACTAAAACTACACCTACGTTCTTTTAGTTACTCTTGCATTCCAGAAGTTGAGCCATGGCCCCAGTAGGCTTCGGCCCTGCTGGGTCCCTACGGTTTAACTGGCATCTCAATAAGACGCGCGTGGATCACTACGCGCCATCGACCACTCGGGCTGTGTCCGGACAGTTACCAGATGGTTACATTCTGACTTGGTCTTCAATTTACAAAGCCGCAGCATATTTTGGTATAGGTACCATAACTAAGACAGCAAAGTTCCAATCATATTATATCTAAAACATGTGGGTTTTTTTTTATTAAATCTTCATGCAACATAAAGTACAAAGGCGGACTTAATGCCTTAGGCATTCTCTACCAGTCAACCTAGGGTGGTGAAGAGACAATAATGGTAGGTGCATAAAAATAAAATTTTATACAAAAAAACAAGAGTACAAAAAGTATAAAGATAATTTCCTATTTACGAAAACCCTGAATGAAAATTATATCCGCACCGAAAATGGATGTCCGAAAATACAGCTCAACTCCATTCCTATGTTTGTAAATAAGTGTTAATAAATAAAAAACACACACATACACTTACGAAAAGGTAGCCTTTTGTTTTTGTAAAAGTTATAAAAGTGAAAATTGCCGTCATGTTAATGTGATGTGGGTATATGCCACTCATTTTGGGAGACGGTCCAACATTCACAAATGTAGGTATTATGTAAAAATAGCTACAAAATGTGTGTGAATTTACATTTTTGTTTCTATGCTGAAAGCGTATGCAAAAGGGAATAAACAAAGCCAGTAAATGGTAGGTAATTAAGTATTGTTTGCTTAAATAAAGTCTATCATACTTAAGGGTTTTTTTTAAGGCTAGAATTCATCTCTTTCTTGGAGTCACAATCGCTGTTGACGTCTGGGTCTCGGTCGGATTGATTACTGGACTATCGGACAGCGAGCTACTCATTGCTCGTCGTCCACGAGCCCGCCATACTTGAGAGTTAAATTGGTAATAAATTAAATTAATCTAAATTGTATACTTGTAAGCAAGTAAAGCCGTTGGTCCCGGCTGTAATTCATAGAATGGTTGACATTCGTTGCAGGTCGCCTGAAAGTGTGCCCAGTAACTGGGTTGTGGAGGTCTAAAAGGCAGTCGCTTCATGTAAATACAGGGATCTGATTAGGCTGGAAGCCGATCCCAATTTTGTTGCGAAAAGGGTAAGGAGGTGATGTATACTTGAGGGTTTTTGGAAGCGTGGTGATCATATCGTAAGTCAAAATTCTTTGCCAGTTCCGAAAAAGACAAAGAATTTTGACTTATGTTACCCTGTTAGACTAGTACCCGAGTCTCTCACATATTAGAATTTTGACTTATGTACCCTGTTAGACTAGTACCCGAGTCTCTCACATATTAGAATTTTGACTTATGTTACCCTGTTAGACTATTAGACTAGTACCCGAGTCTCTCACATATTAGAATTTTGACTTATATTACCCTGTTAGACTGGTACCCGAGTCTCTCTCATATTAGAATTTTGACTTATGTTACCCTGTTAGACTGGTACCCGAGTCTCTCACATATTAGAATTTTGACTTATGTTACCCTGTTAGACTAGTACCCGAGTCTCTCTCATATTAGAATTTTGACTTATGTTACCCTGTTAGACTGGTACCCGAGTCTCTCACATATTAGAATTTTGACTTATGTTACCCGGTTAGACTGGTACCCCAGTCTCTCACATATTAGAATTTTGACTTATGTTACCCTGTTAGACTGGTACCCCAGTCTCTCTCATATTAGAATTTTGACTTATGTTACCCTGTTAGACTGGTACCCCAGTCTCTCACGTATTAGAATTTTGACTTATGTTACCCTGTTAGACTGGTACCCCAGTCTCTCACATATTAGAATTTTGACTTATGTTACCCTGTTAGACTGGTACCCCAGTCTCTCACATATTAGAATTTTGACTTATGTTAGACTAGTACCCCAGTCTCTCTCATATTAGAATTTTGACTTATGTTACCCTGTTAGACTGGTACCCCAGTCTCTCACATATTAGAATTTTGACTTATGTTACCCTGTTAGACTAGTACCCCAGTCTCTCACATATTAGAATTTTGACTTATGTTACCCTGTTAGACTAGTACCCCAGTCTCTCTCATATTAGAATTTTGACTTATGTTACCCTGTTAGACTGGTACCCCAGTCTCTCACATATTAGAATTTTGACTTATGTTACCCTGTTAGACTGGTACCCCAGTCTCTCACATATTAGAATTTTGACTTATGTTACCCTGTTAGACTAGTACCCCAGTCTCTCACATATAAGAATTTTGACTTATGTTACCCTGTTAGACTGGTACCCCAGTCTCTCACATATTAGAATTTTGACTTATGTTACCCTGTTAGACTGGTACCCGAGTCTCTCACATATTAGAATTTTGACTTATGTTACCCTGTTAGACTGGTACCCCAGTCTCTCACATATTAGAATTTTGACTTATGTTACCCTGTTAGACTAGTACCCCAGTCTCTCACATATTAGAATTTTGACTTATGTTACCCTGTTAGACTGGTACCCGAGTCTCTCACATATTAGAATTAGTACTTTTACTCTCCTATCAGAGTGCTTGCTTAGTTAAGTACTTTTAGACTATTCCAATGGGACAGTAATCCGACACAATCGGGATGAAATCAGGCGTAGTACAAATGGCTTGATGTACGTTCTGAGGTGGTGTCACACCGCAAGAACTAAACTCCGGGTTCCTATAGGGTAATTCTTAATAGAAAAACCTAATAGCAATTTTTACCCGACCCGAGAATCGAACCACAACACAAAGTATGCAGTGTTTCTTCCAAACTTCTCAGTTAATCTCATATTACAAAGCACCCTAAATTATTGGTATCCTAAATATTTTAGAATAATTATTTGTTATTTGCATTTGGATAGATAATTAGAGTAGGTATACTGACGTAAGGGGAACAGTGTCATTACATGATTAATCTGGACAAGTTTTGACATGAAGAATAAATGCGTCCATAATACAGTTAGGTATTGATAAAAATGTTGCAATATTGTGTAACTTGTGGTTGAAAGTTAATGCGTATTAATTTAAATTAATTGATCAACAAGAACAGGAAAATTCCTGTTAATCAAAAAAGTATGATAACTATGTACTTGAGACGTACGGAATGAACTGCGCGTTTAGACATCGGTTTTGAACAGTTGATGACCTTAGGAAAAATGATATCGTCAATGTCTGATACTCTCTCGCTTCACTCAGAGCGGAAAAAGATATTTGATGATTTCCTATCCAAACAAAAAGGACGTCACGTCTATTGGAGAGTGGGGACCGCGAATTGGTAATCGAAAGGTGGAACACTTCCAGGTTAAGTGGAATGACGATGTTTGCTGGAAACAGCTTGATGAGGGTTGCCGAGACTCGAGAATAATGTGAATGGCGAACGATTGGTGAGGCATAAATACCTAATGATAAACCCCATGCTGATTTTATCATCATCATCATAATTTCAACCGAGCTAAGTGTCGCCACAACGAAAGGTCCTGTGAGTCTCTCATACATCGGGTTCCCGCAACCCACACTAGATCATTGATCCACCTTGTGAGATGCCTTCCAACGCTGCATCTTCAAGTTAACCTTTCGGCCCCAACGACAATCTGTTCTACGAGCAATGTGGCCTGCCCACTGCTACTTAAGTTTGTCGATTCGTCGGGCAATGTTGGTAATCTTGGTTCTCTTGCGGATATCTTAATTTCTGATACAAGTTATTAATGCTCGCTGGCTCTTGCTTTAATTGCACGTTTTCATTTCTTATAAGTTATAATTATTAGTCGAGGTTTTGTGTCTCAAATGATACTTAGACTTAGGATGGATTACTGAATTGAAGTCGTCTGTCATTTTTGCTGAACTGAACCTATTTGATGCAGGCGCGAGACACGCAGTGTTAGTTATTTTATTTTATCTTTATCTTTTAGTTGACACTTCGCGTGACCCAAGGGCTGGCTTTTACCTCGGTCAGAGATTAAGCATTGCCATACAACGTGGCAATGCCGCCAGCCTTTTGGGCACACTTCCAGTCGACAGCGATGCGGAGGAATTTTATGATGCCATATTTTAGCTAGTAGTTTTTGTCTTTAGTGTATATATAGTTTTAATTAGTTAAGTGCTTTTTATCAATTAATTGTAGATGTAGATTCATGTCATAATTTTTATTTTATTTTAAGTGTTTACATGTTGTTTCTACATTGTGTGTACGTGTGTCAAGTGCCTTTCTTCTTAAATTGAGTAAAATTTTTGACAGGTATTCAGGCTAAAGTTTCTGAAATACTTACTTCAAATGCTTCAGTCAGAAATTGAGGTTAAGGTAATGGCTTTCGCCCTCTTTACGACTACGTATTTAGTATATTTTCGCAATTTGTAATGATTAGACAAATAAACATCTATGTTATTCAACCATGCCGTATTTTTTCAATTCATGCAAAAATATCGGAATAAAAAAGTATCGGACGCGGGGAAGGTCATTGATAAGAGGTCGTTGACCACGTCTAGGCAGTTATCAATATTATCAGCATTTAAATAAATTTAGATGGCAACTTAGTTCGTCTGTGACAGGAGAGGTCAACGACTTGCCTAAGGAATATTGTCGATGGATAATGTAGAAATATTTTTTTAGCGTATTATTGTACGATGATTTGTATAAATGTGGTAACATCGTTGTAGTAGGTACCATGTTAGGTGTATGTAATTAATACTTATATATATATAGGTATTTAATCACAAAATATTGTATAAGTATTATGGCGTGATGGTCCAGTGGTTAAGGCACCCGCTTCTCATGCCTGAGGTTGCGGGTTCGAAACTAGACAAGTACCAATGCAATTTTTTAAAAGTAAAATTAAATATGTCAAAAAAATCTGAGCAAGTACGATTCAGACTCGCGCACTGAGGGTTCCGTACAAACTTCCTATGAAAACAGTTCAATTCCCGAATTGAGTTATGAAGATTTTTCCGAATAGCAAAAAATTTTTTTTTTTATGACGTATCTACAAATTTAAAGTTTTCAGATTTTCTGCTATACTGTACTATGAGATCTTGCTTCATGCTAAATTTCAGGATTCTAGGTCAACGGGAATTTAAGTACCCTATTAAGTTTGATTCCTTGAGAGTGTCGAAATATACGTTTTTGCGCCATAAACGGCCGTACCTTTTTTTTCTTAACTTAGAAGTTTGAATTTTTTTACAGCATCAAGGGACCGCCAATTTGAGTATTTGATTTTAATTTCAACTCGATATCTCCATGTGTTCCCGAGATAAAGGGTCTTAACAAACTGACAAACAGTCACACAGACGGACAGACGGCCAACAAAGTGATCCTATAAGGTTTCCATTTTTTCCGATTCAGGTACGTAACCATAAAAAAATGCCTTTAAAAAACAACACGAAACATCTCATAATACAAGTATCAACCATTAAAACTTCAATCACACACACACCATAACATTCACACACAAAAAAAAAACACACCAAGTCAAATATCTTTCACAAAACGAAACAAGTTAATGATCTGGCAAATAAGAAACGCGTCCCAAGGTATACTTTACACTACTTATGTCAAACATCCTGTCTTACCCTCCCTCCCTCCCTGTGACCTCCGTTCAATGAAAAGCTCATAAACATTGTTCCCTGAAGGTAACGTTATTTGTATTTAAAGGGTCCAGGCGGTACCGCAAACAAAAATGACCCTTACCGTCGGATGTCGAAAAGATGGAAGATTAATGTATGGTAGGAAATGGCTTAGGTAAAGTAATTATGTGGAGTACTAAATAATAGATACTTATATTGTTACGTGTGTTTATTTCGAAAGGGTAAGCTGTAATGTAGGTGAGAACTGAGATGCAATTCCTGTGTTTTTCAAGGGTATTCATTATCTTGTCTCTTAATGCGTAATCGTCATACAACTTGATTCCGTCATCATTTTTCTATCATCCGACAACCCAATGTGTGGTTTTTATAAATTAAATTAAATTAAATTAGATTAAACTAAATTAAATTAAATTAAACTAAATTAAATATGATATTTGTGTGTAATGACAATGTTTGCAATATAAATAATTTAATAATACCGGAGCTACGTCTGCCAACAAACTGCTATGCAGTTTGGCAGAAGTATTATGAATTGTAAAATTGTCTAAAATACAAATAAATATTATTATTTATTTTTAGGATTCCGTACCTCAAAAGGAAAAAACGGAACCCTTATAAGATCAATTTGCTGTCCGTCCGTCTGTCTGTCAAGA
Source organism: Mythimna pallens (assembly GCA_961205895.1). Taxonomy (NCBI): domain Eukaryota; kingdom Metazoa; phylum Arthropoda; class Insecta; order Lepidoptera; family Noctuidae; genus Mythimna; species Mythimna pallens. The sequence goes on along the minus strand of OY540842.1, from coordinate 22,069,773 downwards.
CCCATTATCTCGGAAACGCGTTGAGGTATCGAGTTGAAATTAAAATCATATACTCAAGTTTGCAGTTCCTTAAAACTGTGAAAAAATCAAATATCTGAGTTGACGGAAAAAACGATACGGCCTACGGCGGCAAAAAACGTGTATTTTGACACTCTCAAGGGAATTAAAATTCATAGGGTTACCTACCGTTGACCTAGAATCCTAAAATTTTGCATGAAAAAAGGTCTCTCACACACACAAGTATAGGAAATCTGAAAACTGTAAATTTGTAGTTATGTCACAAAGAAAAACCTTTTTTGCGATTTGGAATAATCTTCGTAACTCAATTCGGGAATTAAAGTTTTTTCATAGGTAGGTAAGTTTGTACGGAACGCTCAGTGCGCGAGTCCGACTCGCACTTTCCCAGTTTTTTAGGTATGAAATCATCCAATGACTTCTCGCGCACTAGGGTGGACCGTGAGGGCATGGCAGTCTTTTACTGACTAAAACCCACTCCCATGTTCCTTCTTTGCCTTGCGTTCTAGGACCAAGGCTTTCCCATTCGGAAGTCAACCCATAGCCTCAGTAGGCTTCGGTCCTGCTGGGCCCCTACCAGGCCCTATGACCTGTACCAGGGCCCGTCGCGAGAGGTTGCTGCCCCCGATCGCCCCCACAGGGACACGGTATTGCTCCTCCGCCCAAGCGTACACATGTCGAAAGAGTAAACTGTGATGCGATTCCCTTTTTATAAGGAAATTCGTGGGTTCGTATACCAGTATCGTGGTAGTAGCAATATGTCAAAAAGTTCCTTTTAATAGTTATAATACGTTGCGCTATGCGGTATACTTTTTGCAGTTAATAAAGACGAGATACTCGTGCAAGTCTGAAGAAAATTTTGCCAAACTACCATATTTATTTTACAGATAACAACCCGACGTACGGCGAGTAACCACTCTTGCGTTGATGAAACCTCTACGGTCCGGACTAAGCATTTCACTTCGTCGTTCATACCGCGTACATCGAAGAACTGAAACAATTTGCCTGCTGCGGTCTTCCCATCTGATTATAATTTGGGTGTCTTCAAGGTTAGAGTGAATAGGCTCACCATCATCGATTGCATCACTGCTTACCATCAGGTAGAATCGCAGTAAAATTTAAAAAAAAAAAAATTAAATCTTCGACTATTGAAAAATTTAGCTTTTAGATAGAAATCAATAACTGACTCTAGTTAAGCATCCCTTGTTTTTAAATGGCTCAAAAACTCATACTTTTTAATTGATATTGTTAAAGGATTTCCAACATGGCGACTGACTTGGGATGCTTAAAAGAGTTACTATGGCCCAAGAACGTAAAGGGGTAACTAAAAGACAGAGGTGGGTTTTAGTCAATAAACATCTGACACGCCCTCATATTTTACTTTCATAATTACAGCCAAAATCCGTCCAGTGCTGGCCGTTGACCTCCCCCAAGTGTCTTCATAATTACCGTTCTTATGCGTCTCGCATCACATTGGATTACCGTGACCCTCAACAGGTCGTTGGTCTACCTTGTAGGTGGCCTTTCAACGCTGGATCGGCAAATTCTTCCAGGTGTAGGATAAATCGATTGACGATTTCACATCTCCAAAAAAACATGACGTATGACTCGATTGAAGTGGAAGATCTTTTCTTCATAAGGACTTAAAATGTAGGTATTCTATGACTTAGCCAAATACATCTTCGAGTACACCTAGTAAGAGACAGAACTGACCCAAGCCTTCCAAAGGACATCGGAATGAATAAGTAAGTAATGTCAATCAAGCCTCGATGTCCCTTCGACCGCCTTCCGTGTTGGGAGGCAATAACGGCGGGCTGGTGTCGCAAGCGTGTCACGTTCGGCCCACCAATGACATTTGATAAGGAAAAGATAAAACTTCAGTGAGTTTAGACCACCTGCGGGTGAGATTGTGACGATGGGAGGTATTGAGGCGATTTAACAGGTTGTCGCGTCAGTATTCTGAAAGAATATGTAGAAGCGTGCAGTTGTGCTTTTTTTAAGATATAAAATAGGTAGTGCTTGACTGCGGTACCACCTAATGGTAAGAAGTGATGCAATCGTTGATGGTGAAGCGCACTAATTTATTAAGAGCCTATTCACTCTAGCCTTGAAGACACTCAAATTATAGTTGGACAGGAAGACTTGTTGCAGTCCTTCAATGTACGCGGCGTAAACAGCGAGGCGAAGCGCTTAGTCTGGACTGTAAAAGTGAAAGAAAAAGTTGTGCACAAATGCATCAAATTGCTGCCTTTTTGCCAGTAACTCTTAAATGTGATAAACATAATGGTATATCTCAATGATACCTGTACCTATTGTGCGCAAAAACAGCAAAATATAAAATTTCATACGGAGTCTGTATAGTCTTTAAGTCAGAAGTAAATGAGGGTTACTTCTAGGCAAGCGTGCTCCAATTCCGATCACATAATTGTTTACTATCAGGTGAGATTATTGTCAAACGCAAACTTATCAATAAAAAAATCGGACTAAATCTGTCTGAACTGTTACTGAGAAGTTGTCAATGAATAAACCCAAGACCAGGGAATTAAGTCTAAGTAACACTTTGGCAGGTTTTTTTTTTAAGATGGTTTAGCGAGAGAGTCCGACTTTTATTGAATGAATAACCCCACAGCCTACATTTGCCGACGAAAGTCTTCGCGTGAATACATTTTAGTTTAGATAAATAAATAACCTACCTATAAAAAAAATTAAAGCTGTTTGCTTACTTATCGTTTAGTTTAACTGCTTCCTTTGTAGTTTCAGACTTGACCAAGTACTCATCAGATCAACTAGTGACCTTCAAAAGACGCAAAAAAATCAAGGGATGTGTCCATTGATAATAAAATTGTAAACATCGTTATTTTGTAATAAATCGCCAAAAACTGTATACTATTTATTTTCTTGTTCTTGGATATATTCATCATTCATCATCATTTCAGCCGAAAGACGTCACTGTTGGACATAAGCCTCCTCCAATGTCGCCACAAAGAACGGTCCTGTGCCTCTCGCATCCATCGGATTCCCGCAACCTTTACCAGGTCATCGGTCCACCTTGTAGGAGGCCTTCCAACGTTGCGTCTTCCGGAACGCGGTCGCTAGTCCAGAACCTTACGGCCCTAACGGCTCATCCGTTTTGTGAGCAATGTGCCCTGGCCATTGCCACTCAAGTTTGGCGATTCTTCGTGCTATGTCGGTAACCTTCGTTCTCCATAACCATCACGACACTATATTTTTTATCTATTATGATTGCTAGACAGAGACTAGAGAGACCTGTCTTGCCAAGAGGTATCGTGTTCCCCAGCAAATGGTTTCTGAAGGCCATATAGACAGCCACTCCAATCATAATACTGAATTCAGTCTACCCTATATCAGTCATTATTTCATTCTATTAGAAGCCGATATCCAGTAGTATACGATTACCGGTTATTATGAAATTAATTCACAATTTCGACCGGATAATAAAGCGATTGCTTGCACGCATACCATTAAACTAAATTAAAATTGACTCACTTATGAAGATAACTTTCCATCCATTGAAGTGTTTAGTAGATATGAATGTCGTAAAAGTTTTGTTGTGATCTCATTGTTTAAGTTTTAAAGTTGTTTTGATGGCTACTTTAGCCAAGTACAAAACCCCAGTAATTTAGTTATTTTGATGTTTTTTTGGGGAATCCTGAATTTTTTCTTTTTTTTTTTTTGAAGTGGAATATTTATCAACAAATATCTTCTCCAGTTCTGGGTTGAGCAAAAAGAATATTTTTTATTTTTAATATCAGGGTTTACCTTTGTTTTCTTTTATTTTGATGATAAAAATTATTTTGGTTCTATTATTTTATTTCTTCGTAAGTGTATTGAAAACCGTTGGTTGCTGCTGCACTCGACTCCATAACACCCTCGCCTGCGGCTCGAGCGAATTCCGCCTCAGTCGCAAAACTAGATTTTATCCACTATACACTATTATATATACTATTATTTTGCACACATACCACAACGTTACTTTTCCTTACCCAAAAGTAGAGAATGTCTTTTTTTATAGATGAACACTTGCCTAGAAATAACCTATTCACGCCTGACTTTAAAATCCCAGGTTGTAGTTATAAAATACAGACTCCGACAAAAAATTCCACTCCTTAACTGCATGCACACTGAATGTGTTCCCGAAACGATTTGTCTGTATTTTGTGTTGTGTTTTTAGCTTTTTCGTGTGTTGTCTTATTCCTTTAAGAGAAAAAAGACAGTTTTCAAAATTTCTAAAAAACACAGCGCACTGAATTAATAATAATAATAATATAATGAAATAATAATATTCCACAACTATCACACAACGCCGTCTAGTCCCAAGCTAAGCAGAGCTTGTGTTATGGGTACTAGACAACTGATAAACATACTTATATATTTCTAAATACATACATATTATAGATAAATTACACCCAGACACAGAACAAATGATCGTGCTCATCACACAAACATTTGTCCTGGATGGGAATCGAACCCACGACCTCCGGCATAGCAGTCAGGGCCACTAACCACTAGACCAACAGGCCAGTCAAATTACACAAACTGTAAGAGGAGTTTTTTATGAACTCTCCTCTTAAATCCATCTATTTAGGTACATGTGTCACTGCTGTAGTTACATACATGTTTAATAAATAAATAAATCGGCAACTCTATGTTAATTTCGATCACGCCTCACAGAATCACCTCATTTATAAAAAATGCAATTTAAAACAAACTTAAGCTATGCTATACGTAGTATAACTTAAAATCAGCAAAACTTGCACACATGTTATGCCATTGATAAAATTCAAGCCAACAATCACTTAGACCGGTTTCCGACGGAATATTTAGAACAATGCCTGGCCTATGGTGTTTGATGACGCGTTACGTGATCTCCCTCGCGGTGTGACGCCCGCCTTATTTTTTACACAGGCTGTTGTTTATTTCTTACTTATATTATTTGTGAAGAATGGTGAGGATGTAGGTACGACGAAACCGCGGCCTACCACAAAAGTTAGTACGAGGTAGTACAAGTTTTTTTTTTATGACCCTCTTGTGTCCCATTTTTGCATTGCAAAAGCCTCCCATTCCTCTCTGTCTTGAGCTACTTCTGGCCAATATTTTAGGTAAGGGTCCAACTCGTGACACTATCTCCTTCTGGGTCCAACGCGTCGCCGCCGCCAAAAAATTAAAGAAATTATTACCTGGAAAATTTTAGGTCGAGGCCTTTTCCCAGCAGTGAGACAGGGTAGGGCAGTCATACAAAAAAAAAACAATTATTTTTTTAAGCAAGCCGAGATGTTTGAGTTGGTTCCTTTGAAGAACTCATTAATCAATTCTGTTTTACTCTATAGACCTACTGAAGCTCTCAGTATTTATTTTAGATAACTAGTAAGACTATTCTCGTATTCACTTTGTATTTAATTCTCAAGAGAATGATAAAGGAAAAATTCCAGCAACATCTGTGTATGTTAGTTATTTTAGTAAAAAAATAAAAAAAATATCTAAATCATCGAACACGCCTTAAAACCGTGGCTTTTTAGTCAAGTAAGGAAACTAATAAAATTCAATGCACGTTGCACGAGCGTTCTATGATACATATTATAAAGTTTTTGCCATTTTTATATACTAATGGAGATGTTTACCATATTTTTAAATATTAATATATAAGGAAGCTGTGCGTGTTATTTTAATAGCATAATTTGCATAGAATTAAGGCTCATTTGCACGCTAGTTTGTACTTATAAGTTAGAGCTTAGACTTATTGAGTTTTTTTTTTTAAATAGCTATTACTACTTTGTAGTAATTAAGTTTATGACTTGACATTGATTGGTGTTTTACACGTTGTTTGTGTTTGAATTTAAGTTTAAGTAGACAGCTGTAAACTAATTGCCATAGGAAACATTATAATGAATTATATACATTCGCCTCCTTTGTAGAATGTGGTAGTACAATTAAACAAAAATCATGACAGTTATTTGCGAAACTGTTTTTTTTTTAATTCTAATGCATACTATAAACAGGAAATATTTGTATTTTTGTTTGTAATGAATGAACTCAAAAACTACTAGACCGATTTTAAACATTCTTACACCTATAAACCTAAACTATAATATATATTTTCTACGCTCATGTAGGCGAAGCCACAGGCAGTAGCTAGTTTCAAATAAAATTAAAAACTGCATGACAGCATTTGGCTCGCAAGTAAAAATAATTCCAACAACTAAGTTCACAAAAAGAGCCCCCTGTACAATCGTCATATTTCTAAGTAATTTTCTTGAAAGGGAAGCGGTGCTTATTTTGTTTATTCATTTGTAAAATAGATTTTCGGTTGGTGGGCTCTCACGTTCACTGATTCTGTTCCTACCAGCACTTTGGGACAATTGCTTTTCAATTTACGTGTTTCGTGTGTATGTTTTTTTTTTCGACTTTAACAATTATATTATATTCTTTTTTTTCTATTTTTTACTTTCAAGTTCTTACAGTCCGTGATAAAACCTTTAACACTATATGGATCAGAATGTTGGGCTGTAAAAAAGATTACATGTAACGGATATGAGAATGTTAAGATGTGTGGTGTGACAAAAATGGATAAAGTGAAAAATTTATATGTTAGAGAAAGTGTGAAAGTAGCGCCACTGACTGAAAAGTAGAAGAGCAACTCTGAAAAAATGTTATTAAAAGAATCTTTATGAGTATGAGTATACATGTGGATGGATGGAGAGGGAGAGACTAAAGAAAAGATGGATTGTGTGAGTAGAGTAGGAGTATGAAAGAAAAAGGAGTTAGCGATAGCATGACGGGTGATAGGACAGAATGAATAAATGATATTTAAAATTTATCATTTAAAGGCACATGTTGCGCCGACCCTAAATAACACGGAAGAAGAGAAGATATCGCTTTTAGCGATAAGACCATCATCGTACTCATCTCCTGTCGTCTGTATAAAAGTTATGTCACTATAGGTAGTGGCGTATTCAATCAACTTAGCTATCTTGTACACCAAAATTGTAACCCTTTCACTGTATTCGTTTTTTTTAGGTAGGAAATCATCCAATGACTTTTCTCGCTCTAGGAGGGCGTGCCAGACTCTTACTGCCTAAAACTCACTCCTATGTTTTTTTTTTACCTTGCGTTCCAGGACCCCGGATTTTCCTTTCAGAAGTGAACCCAAGGCCCCAGTAGGCTACGGCCCTGCTGGACCCCTAAGGTTTTGGTGACATCTGTTTGAGGTGCGCGTGGAACACTACGCAACGTCGACGACTTGAGCTCGGTCCGGACGGTTACCGGACTCACTGTATTGGGTAAATGTAATGTATACTTGTCTTAGCGAAACCTCCTTCTCCAGAACCTGGCTCAAGCGGTGCGCTATAAAAGACGGCGCGCGCTTCGCAACACTCTCTCTCGATTATCGGTCGGCAACGGTTGAACATCGCTACCCTCGTTTGTACTTTTACATTTAGTCGGTATATTGTTATTTTGATAATTAATTTATATCATTTGCAGTAATTAGAGTTCGGATATCTTAATTTTTAATGATCATTGTTGTGTTTTCTGTAATTAAACTTTGATTGTTTATTAAATAATTTAGGAAGTAATTGTGCGTTATTTTTTTTAAAAACTGTCCTCAGTTCTGGTTTCTAAGACTTGTATATCTACAATAAATGGGTACAATATTATGGTGTAAAATTCTATCGCACTTATTTGCTATGTCATTAGATGCTAATGGCTAAGTTATTACAAACTTTAAGATTAAGCAACACTGGTCAAGGTCGGTCCTTACATGAGTGAACATGAATTACATATTGAAACTCTTTGGTGCCTCGGAAAGCACGTTGTTACTTATGGCAGAAAGGTCATGGGACCGTCATCATCATCATCATCATCATGTCAGCCAAAACACTCCCACTTTTGGATTTAGGCCTCCCCCAAGTGTCGCCATAACGACCGGTCCTGTGCGTTTCACTTCCATCGGATCCCCGCGACTCTCACTTAATCATTGGTCTACCTTGTGAGAGGCCTTCCAACAGTGCGTCTTCCGGTACGTGGTCGCTACTCCAGAACTTTGTCCCCATCGACCATCTGTTCTGCTAGCAGTGAGCCCTGCCCACTGCCACTTAAGTTTTGCAATTCTTCGGGTAATGTTCAATCATGCTTCTTCTTCATTTCTGATGTGATCACGCAAGGAAACTCCGAGCATTGCCCTTTCCATTACCCTTAGGGTGACTTTAAGCCTTCTGATGGGGCCTATCATATCCCATCATATTTCCTCTGAAATATGGTCGCTTATGATGGCCTTCGCCATATGGTTATATGTTTTGAGACACTGCGGTATGTTGGACCAGAAGATACCGCGCAGCTTTCCGAACGTTGTCCAGCCGAGTTGGATGGCAAAATATTAAATTATCGATAACGTCGCGTTGAAATAATCGATGTTATTGATTCATTGAATTTTTTAAGCTTTCGATACAAATATATATTCTTCTACATACAACCCCAATCACAGAACTGTAGCCTCGGGATAAAGCTAGTATATAAAATAGGAAACCTAGATCGAGTGATGACTTTACGAATCTACGTCACCCACAATTTAATCAAAAATTTAACATCTCAACAAAACGCTGGCACTTAAACCGTATATTATATGTTAATAAAACTCTTAACAGACGAAAGAATTACGCAATTTAGTTTAATTAAAATCGTTTTCCTCCATGTTAGGGTACTACTTGATTAACTTGACGTTTTGGCGACGATCGTAAAAAACTCGGCGGAAATGACGAACGCATCGGGGCTTAGGGGGTGGATAGACTAGAAAACTGACAGGGAATAAAAGAGAAGGATGAAATTTTTATATTATTTTTTTATTTTAATAATAAACATTTTGTTGAGCATTACGTATAAAAAAACATTAGATTGTCACATGAAAGCAGAAACAAATTATAGAATTGAAATAAAAATAAAAACCATTACTTATGTCCAAAAGTTAATACAGTTAAAAGTGTGTCAATGAAAACTGTTATTGTATTTATTTTATATCATTTGAAATAAAATCTGATACTGAGTACCTACATAAAATATAAAATTAAAAATTAAAAAGAATGCTTTTTTGAAGAGTTTTGACTGTGAAAAGACCTGAGCAATCGCACTATGGAACAAAATATGATTTGAAGGAAAAACTTAAACCAAATCAAGAACATTTTTACGTGAGAAATCATCTAATCACTTTTCTCGCACTAGATTGGAACGAGAGGGCGTATTAGATTTTTTAAGAACCATTGCCGTCATTTTGTTTTTCATTTCAGTTTCCATTAACAATTTCAAAAAAATGTTTTTGCGCCCCTCTGACGGTATCATTCAAACGCCTAAATATCTATGATGGCCCAATCCTGAAAAAATAAATAGATAATAAGGATTTGTTTTTATTTTAACCAAATACTTGTAGGAATGCTTAAATATTTTTTTTTGGAAATTTAGCTTGACGAAACTTGTTCATTTCGATGGGCAAAAAGAGTTTTTAAAATATGACCACACCTTTTCATTCTAACACTCCGTGTATTTACTTACAGACAAAAAGAAATCATACGGAATAACGTAATGCGAAATATATTTTATCCCCAAAACACATATTAAAATTAACTTATTTAAAAAACGTCCAAACTTTACTTAATATAAAACCTAAAATTATTCACAAGACACCAACTCCACCAACTTCCTTTTCCCAAATCATCTCAAAAATTAAAAAAAAAACTTCCAAAAATCCTGAAAGAAACCATCCATCATTACCTCAAAAATAACCAGAAGAGAAATAAGGTTCCTTTAGACGCGGATAAAACCCGCAACGTTATCGCGTCGCCTTGATTCGCTGGCTTTTACGAGCGAACTTACCTTATCAAGTGTGTACACTCCCTAAATTTATATTAGGAACACTGTCAAAACATTTTCTTGACGTTTTACGAGGTTTTTAAATGAGAAACGGGGTTCCACTAGAGGTCGTCATCTTATTTTTTACAGTTGAGTTCCTGGTGCATAGAACCCTTGCTTACTTTCAGGATGACCGGTTTTATAGTGACACTAAAGTCGGTAAAGAATGGAATATCATGATACTCCACGGTTGGTCATGGTTATTGACAATAATCTACAAAATTATAAAAATGAATAGCTCTTCGTTAGTCTCGCTAAAACTCGAGAACGGCTGGACCAATTTGGATAATTTTGGTCTTGAAATATTCGAGATAGTCCAGCAAAGATTTAAACGGTGAGAAATAATGGAAAAAAATCACGAAAAAAAAACCGAATACAATGCCATCTCTAATTAAATGTCATTAATATGAATTATGCTGTTCTGGTAATGACAGTAGATGGCGTTATCCTAAATATTAGGCGGTACGAAGTTCACCAGGTCAGGTAGTTTTCAATAAAAAGTAAAGTTCAAGTAAGAAGGTGTAACTCCAACGTTGTAAAGGCTACCGTGATAGAACGGCGGCAGTGTGGTGGAACTGAATTGCAAACTATGCTCTTAATCTGCCTTCTGTTTTCCAACTTTTGCAGCCATGTGACCTCTTCGCTGCCACCGACGATGCTGTGACATTGGTAAGGTTTTGTACCATCACACTAATATTAAAAAGGCAAAAGTTATTGAGTGTTCGTATGTTTGTTACTTCTTCATTCTCACACACGGATAGACCATGTCCTGGAATAACATACAACTATGACTATGTATTATCCCGGTAAAAGTTTCCCTTAGTCTAATTTTTAACATTCACACTGGTAAAACCGCTAATAGATTGAAGCTAGTGAAATACAAATCAATATCATCAAGAAATCAGAACTCAGAGACTTTATTTCAAATAGACTAATAAAAAACAGGCACTTTTGAATTGTCAAAATGTCGATCAGTCAAAAAAGTGAAGCTAAGTAAACGTTCCAAAGCGTAGATCTCTATGGAGAAGAAAGTGCAAGAAACTCCATGGCCACTCTTTTAAATCATTTTATGAGTTACAAACATCTTGGTTACATATTTTTTGTCGCTTTTAATATGTGAGCACAATAAATAAAGAAAACAACAGTATTTAAAAAAATTAAATTTGAAATAAGCCACTGGCAGTTAAGACATGACCAGTCTCAACTGACGGCGCCGATTCACGAGCATGACACCTGCATCAGCCCCACTCAGCTCGACACTTATACCCCATGGATATCAACATTTTATATGAAGCGACAGCCTATTTGACCTCCAGAACGTAATAGTCGACCAACAACAGGACAACTCTTGGCTAGACTAATGTAGCGTATTAACGACTATCAAAAATCTAGGAATTACAGCCGGGAAAAATGGTGTAATGTGCCTTTCGAGACATGAGAGAACCTTGATATGCTAAGATCACAGTCACCGATCGACTGAATGACCTTTTTATACGTTGTTTAACTGGAATAGAACCTATGCGGCTGTTATTACTTAGCAACCACAAGCTCCATAAGCGACATAGAAGCCACATAAGCCATCCACGTTTTGTATCAGTCACTGATTTAAAGCTAAGCAGTAGACTAACAAGAATAATGGAAAGGAATATGTATCAAAATATTGGGCTGTGGAATCGTTTGGAAGTGTTACTGTGGACTTGAAACATAAAGAACATCTGAAGGAACACAGGTTCAAGGAGATGTCAGCAAACCGTAGGGGCCCAGCAGGGTCGAAGCCTACTGGGGCCAAGTGTCTGCTTCTGAAAGGAAGACTCGGCCCTGGTTTGAAAGACAACGAAGGAATAGGAGTGAGTTTTTAGTCAGTAAAAGTCTGACACACCCTTTCGCTCCACCCAAGAGCAAGGGAAGCCATTGGATGATTTTCCCATTGAAAAAAAAAAACGAAAAGAAAGGAACACAGGTGAGTTTTAGTCAGTATAAGTCTTTAACACATTAACAAATCTGTTTGTGTGTTTGAAGAGTAGAAGTCATTTGATGATTACGCACTTAAAAAAAAACAGCAAAAGGTTTATCATCATCATCATCATTTCAGCCGATAGACGTCCACTGCTGGATATAGGCCTCCTCCAAATGTCGCCACAATGAACGGTCCTGTGCATCTCGAATCCATCGGATTACCTTCACCAGGTCCTCGGTCCACCTTGTAGGGGGCCTTCCAACACTGCGTCCTCCAGTACGCGCTCGCCTTGGTTCTCCTGCGGATATCTTCATTTCTGATCCCTTTTCATTGCCCTTTGAGTGACTTTGAGCTTTTTGATGAGGCCCATTGTGAGCGACCACGTTTCGGAACCATATGTTATCACTGCAGTGTTAGTATTAAAAAAAAATATTTTTTTTACTTTTAATTCACGCTAAATACTCTCCAGCGTTTGATGGTCTATTAACAGTTAGCACGTGTTATTGGCAAAATTAAGGTGTCTTTTCCACAAATGCCATTAATAAAGAGTTGAAGTTGTGGTTGAAAAAAATAAAGACCTATACAGAACCTTCAACAAATTCACAGCTCAAAGCCCCGACGATTTTTAAACAAACACCTATTCTAGAGACCTGAACTTTGAGTAGCCAAATTAAGTTGCAACCTAGTTACATCTTTATTAGCGGGTTTATACACCTCATAGGGATTGACAAAGTTTTCTTGAAACACAGAACCATAAGATGAGATTGCTCATCACTATTTTGCTGTAGCAACAATTTTTGGAGCTATGACAATAAGGTTGATTCTTGCGTGTTTTAAGTGTAAAATTATTTTGTAAACTCTTGAAGTAATAAGCTTAATACTTGGTCTAAATAATGATAAAATGTTTTGTGCGTTGATTTCGTTATGGTGCACAGCATTCTCATTACTTTTTACATATTTCACGACGGGTAGGGCTTAGCAAAATTCGTGCTTGTAATGGAACTACCTTGTACTGGTTTTGGGGGAGGTCTTCAACGGAATTGAAGTGAGTTTCCTTGTAGCTCGGTTTTCAGTTTAATAATAATATTTGTAGCGGTATTCTGGAAGGAATTTCCACGTATTTTGGGAAACAGCATTGGTGTGTTGAAGGTTTTTGCTGCTTTAGCATTTACCTTTTTAAAAAACCTTCAGTTCGATAACAAAAAACTACATGGATGTAAAATGTGAACTGAAGAGAAAGCAGTGCCTTAAAGTAAACGTCAATTTACTCAAGTAGCACTTTAAATATAAAAAAAAACACTTAGTTATCATTATATACACAAAAAAAAACTAAAAGTAATCTAAAGTATGGCGTTGAATAACTCCTCCATATCGCTGTCGATTGGTAATATACCCAAAAGACTGCTGGTATTGCCACGCTGTATGGCAATACTTATCCTTTGTCCAAGGTAAAAGCCAGAACTTGGGTCACGCGAAGTGTCCACAAGGCGTTTCGAAAGTTCTTTAAACAATTTGTGAACACTCGGACTCAACGGCCTAGTTAATTTTATGTATCTAATTTCTGCGTAAAAACTCTATAGATACAACCTCCATTATGATAGTGTTCTTATTAAAATAGCCCGTCAAATAAAAAGTTCTTAACTGTGTTAAAATGCTGGCCACTAATAATCTGGCTTATTCTAGAACATAATAGAATTATTCTATTTTCAAATTTGCTATCAATGGTGACGCATTTGGTAAGACTACGGCGAATTAATTGAAAAAAATTTAAGAAATCGTAGTTATATAACGTTTATTTACTAAGTGAGATTAGATTCACTAGTTATAATTTATGATTTACGGGTAAGTTATTTAGAAGTACCAGTATTGTTTATAACAATTTATGGTTAAAACTTTTGGGTCATCAGGCTTCCATCACACAGTTGTATATAGGACCTGAGGGCTTTGAGCGCGTCTGTGGTAGAGGAATCTCTAAACGGTTGGTTGACACTTCCCATGACTCAAGCTAGCTATCGTGGCATGGCCTGGCTTATTCCTTAGCCAAAGTTCTGTCTTTAAATTGTCAGATTGCCAGAAATACGGAGGAATATTTCGATGCCATTTTTGGTTTTCGTTCGTCTAATGATTTTATAAATAAGCATTACTTAATATAAATAATTCTCTTTGAGTCGGCAGCGATGCGAAGGAGTATTTCGATGCCATCTTTGGGTTTTTTTTCTTGTGATGATGTTGTAAATAGGGATTATTTATTTATTATGGCAGAAAATATACATATTTTCGGTCAACCACAATTATTCTTGCTTCTAATACAGATACTTTTACACAATATTTTGAACACATATTAAAACTTTATGCACTTTACACACATAGTTTTGTGATATGCCTTAGGCATTTTCTACTAAGACTAATAGAAAATGCCTAAGGCATATCATATGGCATAAGGCATATTTATTAACATAACTTATTTATATTTATTTATTATTTAATTAATAATATTAATATAAATAATTGTCAGAGTCTAAAATGATGGCGTAGGAATATTTTGACGTGATCTGTGATTGTTGTTCATAAATATAATAATGTTGTAAACAGACATTATTTATTTATCATAAATAATAAAAAGGCTTCATTTCATTAGTCTTGTTTCCAATAAAATGGTTACGGTAGACACTACACCAAATATCACAGACTTAAATATCAGCAGTAAAATCTCACATGGCGCCATTAAAAGAGTCTTCACACCTAAAATCAATACTTATACAAATAAGAGTAGTCCAGGACATTCACGAGTCGGCAAGAGAAGCTGGTTAGAAATAAATTGCTGAAGCCGAAATCTATTATTATGTTAAAGAGGTAGCCAGAACGCTGCACTTTTTGCGCGCCTCCCTCGGATATAAACATGCCGTGTCGCTTTTGCGTTGTCCTTTGTGAATGACACAGTGTAGGAATTTGTAAAAAATATTGCAGTTGGTCGAAAAAAATATTGGTAATTATTGGTCTTGTATCGAAAAATATGGCAAAGTTTTGATCTTGCTTATTTATACAAATATGGCAAAGTTTTAGTCTTGCATATAAATAGATTGATGATTACTTATGAGTTTATCTTGTCCTGTTTGTTTGATATTGTTGTAGATATTGATTTTTATTATGAAGTCTAGTTGCTCCTAAGTCAATATTGAATGAATTAAAATGAATAATATTTTTTTTTGGGTATTTGTGTTGTAATAAAAATAAAGAAATATATAGACAGACAGATATAAATAGTTTTGTGATATGAATATTTGTAATATTGGTCATGTTAAATAATAGTGTGCCTTACCATCAACGATTGCATCACTGCTTACCATCAGGTGGGATCGCAGTCAAGCACTAGTTTATATCAAATTAAAAAAAAACATGTTTGTATAGGTTGGTTTCGTTCTTTTTCATTTTTATTACAACACATATACATGTGTTGTAATAAAAATAAAGAAAGATATAGACAGACAGATACATATATTCTTCATGGTCATAGTGTAGGTTGGTTTCGTTATTTTATCATTCGTTAATTTGAAATATTGTCTTTTAGGGCTGATTTCTGTATAGAGTATTTGAAATTAAAAACTTGTCAAACCTTACTTTAAAGCCAATTAAAATTCACAGGATTTTTAAAGTAGACTGACTAACATTTAAATTCTTAATTCCAAAACCTGGGGTAAAAATATATATTGTCGTACTGTGTTCCATCACAATTGTGTACTCTGTAACAACAGAAGAATTCTCGTTACAGCATTCGAGATAAAGTTAAAATATTATCGTACGGTATCGAAGCGGGTTGCATCCAGCGCGAATAAATGTACTAATACATTTTGAGAACAACAGTTCAATTTCCTAGCTGTAGATTTGGACGTATCGTCTCAGGGATGCGGGGAAATGCAACGAATTGTTTCTTTGATTTATCTGTTTGGAGAATTGAATAGTCGAAATTATTTGGTCGAACGTGGGAATTGTGAGAAAAATTGTTTGGTGTTTTTTTAAGGTGAAATCTCATCCAATGACTTCTCCCGCCCAGCAGAGGACGTCTCAGACTTTTACTGACTAAATCCATACCTATTCTTCAACTTTGCCTGGCGTTCCAAGATCCTGGGTTTCCCTTTAGGAAGTCAACCCATGGCTTTGGCCCTGCTGGGCCCCTATGGTTTTGCTGACATCTCTTTGAGGCGCGCGTGGAACACTACGCAACATCGACAACTTGGGCTTGGTCTGGGAGGTTAACGGGCGGCCGGACGCCGAGCTATCCATTGTTTGTCGTCCGCAAACCCACACCAATGGTGGCTGGAAATCGGGGACACTTTTTCTTTCTAATTATAAGTATTGTTAAGTCTTTATTTTTGAGGTTGTAAATTACCCAATTAATTCTCACCAATGGTAGAGCAACCCAGGGTAGAGCGAGAGGGCGTGTCACAAGTTTATTAAAACCTATATCCTTCAGTTGCCTTTTGCAATCTATAACTACGGTATACCTTATATCGAACCATAAGAGATAGATCTTCCTGAGTTTCTAAAATACGAGTATCATGTGTACGTCATAATCACACATATTATGAGCAGTTGTTTGAAAATGTATCTCTGTTTGGACGCTCATCAGTCTGATGAAGTTTGTGGAATTTTAGTTCATAGATTTGATACCATGAACTGCATTGACTGCTTAAAGTGACTGTTTCAAACTTTTTGATCGTTTTTTTACACACTGTCAACTTTTTTATTTCCTACATTTTTTTGAGAAAAACTTTGGAAATCGTCGCTTCGAGCCCTTTATTTTGATAATTGAAATTTTTATTCGAAACAGCTATGTAAGGTCATAGCTGTTTCGAATAAAAATTTAAAACATATAATTTGACGCCTAAAATCTATTTTATTGTCATTCTCATAATAAAGACAAATCTAACGATAACAAGTCATTTAAGCTCAGAAATGGTATGGAATGTTAAAAGCTTTTCCTTCGATCGTTACATTCATTGAAGGAGCCTAGGGAAAAACATTGGCATACTTACGTACATACACTCGAAAAAAATAAAATTTCTTCTGGCGCAGTCTGTTAAAGCTACTTTTGAGGTATTTCAAATTAAGCACTTACATACGAAAACACATTCCACGGTAATTTCAATTGATATGAATTTATTTCAACTACGACGAACCGTTTCATTGAAATGTAATGTATTCATTCCGTTCATAATACCTACTTTAATAGCAGTATTCAGTGAATTCACAGAATATGTTCTTGAAAGCGAACCATGCCGTCAATAATTTGCTAGAATTGACAAGTACGTACCTCTTCATATCAAGCCATAATTGCCACATATGAATACTTGATGTAGTGTTCCAATAATACAACTAATATTTATCGAATAAATCCTTCGAAATAGGTGCGCTAAGTTAGGGTAGGCTGGAGTGTAACTCACTGTCCGATAAAAATCCTTCTGTCCATTTTCTTCAGTGCTTGTATATTACTTTTTGAATAATTCTATTTGGACTATCCATTCAAGAGATATCATGAATAAAAAAAATGTGTTAGAAAATAAATAAAATCGGTGAATGATGTTTATCCGGCCATATTATCAACAATTTATTAACCCCTCAGGCGTCCCGGGGGTATTATTATTACGTCATTGCGCGTTTTTACGTAAATCACCAAAATAATAATAATAATAAAAAACTATTTCTGGATATTTCTGGGAAAAAGAAAAATATAGAAACAAAAATTTTCGCCAAAAAAAAATCGTACAAACGTGTGTACAAAACGACAATTAAGAGTTTTTCAAGGTCATTCAATTTGTACAGACGTATGTACAATCGGCGTTCGAGGGGTCCTTATAAAAATAAGCAGATTTGTCGCTAAAATTACTAAATACATGTGTTTTTTGCTTTTTACTGCATATTAATTGGACCAACGGTTATATAGATAATATGAGATTTTACGCCGGACGCTTCGTCTAGCACTCTAGCCGAATTAAATACGCGATTGTCGCAGCTGTACGAACAGCAGTCGAGCCATTTCATTAAATAAATTGTCGTCAATCTGAACTAATTTTACTAAAGAACTAATCCCTTAAAGGGTTAAGGTGTACAACTTTAATACTCTATAATAATGAATTTTGTTTTCTCTATTTGTCATGATTCCACTATTGATTACGAAAAGTAACGTTTCCTCTTCATCACTAAAGTAAAATGCTTTTCACTGGTTATAACCAGTTACAGTGACCGACACGTGGGAGTTCATTGAAGACAGTACTTATTAATATTATAAAGCTCAAGAGTTTGATGTTTAAGCGTGCTAATGTCAGGAAATACTGGTTTGAAATGAAAAAAGCGTGCTCCATCGTCGACCACATCATTGCTTAACATCAGGTGAGGTAGAGGTCAAACGCGAGCCTGTCAATAATAATAATAAAATAAAACATTGATTATTGAATACTGAGTAGCTAATTTATTGAGAAAGGCTAACTGCTACATAACATTATACAACAACCCACGGGAGCGGAGCAGTAACTAAACCGCGGGGGACAGCTAGTAAAATATAAAACAATAATTAAAATTTCAATTTAAGTTTGACAGGCCTGTTGGTCTAGTGGTCAGTGGCCCTGACTGCTATGCCGGAGATTCGATTCTCACCCAGGACAAATGTTTGTGTGACGAGCACGATCATTTGTTCAGTGTTTGGGTGTAATTTATCTATATATGTATGTATTTCGAAATATATAAGTATGTATATCAGTTGTCTAGTACCCATAATACAAGCTCTGCTTAGCTTGGGACTAGACGGCGTTGTGTGATAGTTGTGGAATATTATTTTCTTTATTTCATTTAAATAAACATATTTTTGAAATATTTAAAAATGTTACATTTTTAAATATTTCAAAAATGTGTTTATTTTATTTCAAAAATATTTTATTTTCATTTAAATAAACATATTTTTGAAATATTTTATTGTTGTTTATATTGTTATTACATTTATTTATATTTTAATAAATATTTTAATATTCTTAAATACTTCCTTAAAAAACATATTAAAAAAATAGTAGCCCACCGGCATCGGGAACAGGGTCCTAGATACTGGTGGTCAGGGCTCCTGAGAGAGGAACCTCCGGACAATACGCGCTATGTCTAAGAGTACTGCTTTCTGGATCAAGCCCTTGATCTAACTGCCCAACGAGAGCCTCATCAGATGTTGGTCGAGGCTCTTTGATATTAATCCATTATTATTATTATTAATTTTAAACAGACGTCGGTATTTCACGCAGAACTTATTCATGGTAAGGCGAAATTTCATACATCCTGTTCGTATCTTCGATTCTTCTGCAAACATATCAAAATTTGTGTTCTTGTCTAGAAAACCATTAAACGCAAAGATTGTAGCTCTATAACCGTAGGTACTGCCAGGAGCTGGTGTTTCCTGCCACGACTGTAGTTGTTTGGTATATAGAAGTAAATTAGAGGCTTCTATAAGTTCCCCTAAATATTTTGAATGCCACAATCATCTGATTGAGTGGCCGTCAAACTTCAAAGGAATTAAAACTTAGGTGCCTCGCTTGGGCGGAGCACGCCTCGAAAGAGATGTCAACAAATCGTAGAGGCCCAGCAGCACCGAAACCTACTGAGACCATGGGTTGGCTTCCGAAAGAAAAACCCAGGGTCCTAAAACGCAAGGCAAAGAGGGAACATAGTGTGGTTTTAGTCAGTAAAAGTCTGACACTGCTCAACCCAATAGCGGGAGAAGTCATTGAATGATTTCACACCTTAAAGAAAACAACTATGTCGAATAAATATTTTCTATTCTATTCCATTCTAATCTGTCTAATACACACGACAAGAATTCTAGCCATTCCAAAACTAAAACAACACCCATACACCTAAATTCAAACTGTAAAATTCAAATTCTTGAAACAATAGAATTCCTTTTATCCCCGAAGAAACCCGAGCACCCCTATTCGGTATTTAAACGGATATATCCTGCGAATGTTACGTCTTGTGGCCGATATTAGAATGTCCGGGCCGGTTTTAAAGATCAGTCTTCGAGGGTGGAGGATTTTCTTTAGTTGGTTGCGTTACACGCTGGCTTTGTGCAGGTTCCTTTATTTATTTCTCTTCTGCTGTTTCAAGATACATATTGAAGGAAATCGAGTACTCAAGGATAACTTAGTTTTACAAAAGTACTGTTGGTATTATTTATTTATTTGTAGTTTGTATCTCTGGCTTCTTTTTATTCATTTATTATCTTGCAAATAGGTCGAGGTTTATTTACATTGTTTTCTGTTAGATTTCAATCAAAATAATCTTTATACACTTTGAGTAAGTCTTTACAAGTTGACGAATTGGCTTTTTGTCACTTGGGTATTTTAATGAAATACTAGAATATTTTAAAAAAATACTAGAATATTTTAAAATTTTATGTTAGTCTGAAATGTTTTATAAAAAAAATATTTAGTTATGCTTTTGTTACACCAAGCACCAAGCCTGGGAGTTGTTTTTTTTATTATCAGGCTCGCGCTTGTCCACTATTTCGCATAATAATATTGACGATAGAAAATGTTTTGCTTAAAGCAATTTAAAGCCCAAGTTGTAGCTATCAGGTTCACAAATTTCAAAACAATTTTTCTTACAATTACAGTTCGCACGAGTGCAGGTTGACATGTTATTCCATATTAGCGTCCAACTATGCACTTTACTGGGCATAGGCCTCATCTATATCGTTGCAGTATCGCTTGCCTCTCAAACCGTAATGACTTTGAAATGTATACTGTTGGAGTAACCTCAGTGTCACTGCATGTCTCCCGCCGCTACGGTGGAAAGCCTAAACAGTATCCATTTCACAATCAACATACTCTTATGTTCGTTGAAGACTCATTATTTGCAGATTAATTGGGATTGTAATTATCAGGAGAGTAATATTGTTTATTGCGTCGTGTGTTGAATACCAAATCATTAGTGAAAATAGGTTTTGTAGTTTTTTTTTTTTTTTGGTGGGAAAATCATCTTATGACATCCCCCGCCCTTGGGTGGGGCGGGAGATAGTGTCAGACTTTTACTAACTAAAAACCCACTCCTGTTCCTTAGTTGCCTTCGTCCCAGGACCCCGGGTTCGTTTTCACACTACCCATGGCCCCAGTAGGCTTCGACCCTGCTGGGCCCCTACGATTTGCTGACATCTCCCTGAGGCGCGCGTGGAACAATACGCGCCGTCGACGACTTCGACTCGGTCCGGACGGTTACCGGACGGTCGGACGGCGGGCTACCCATTGCTCGCCGTCCGCAGGCCCGCGCCTACGGTGGCCGGAAATCGGGATCGGAATCCCGGCGGCGATTTGGGCGTGAGGACCGTTGCCTCACGCGATCGGCCGCCTCCTTTGCTAGCATTACTGCTTCGCAGAAGGAAGCGACCGCCTGCCACTCCTCCTCGCTACAGACCATGGCCTGTACCAAGGCCCGACGCGAGAGAGGTATAAGTCACTACAAAGTGACTTATTCCTTTTTATTATGCTTTTTTTAGTCATTCTTAATTGTCAAATCGTCAACAATTAAGAATTCATTATTGTTCGTAAAAATGAAAACGTTTTATGTGAGATAATTCGCTAAAATCTCTTATAATTCTATGTTCTTACTGTGTGTCTTCTTATTTCTACTGCTCTTTTCACTCTAGTGGAACTGTTGTGTGCTGTGACTCTGTGCAATATAATGCAAACCAAATCTTGAGTAATTTGGTAAAATTAAATTAATGTGTTGCTCTGTGAACAAAGATTTTTATTGTTAAAACTCTACAGGAGTAATTTTATCGGAAATAAATTGCTATAACACAACATGTGAACAAAGAAACGACATTCAAAGTTTATAATTACAATCCCACATTTATATTTATTAATACTCATTTTGTATCCATCAAAAATTTACCATAAAAATGGCATAGACAACCAACTATACCAATGGACCTTCCTACATAATTCTTTACATACATTATTTCTTCTTCTTGTGCACTCCTCAATTCCTACTGTTCCGTTAAGTAAATAAGCATCTATTATTTCAAACAAATATTTGTATGGACTAGATGTTCCGGGTTTGAGTGTCTTATGTATGTAAGTTTAAATGTTTATGAGCGTACCCACGATACAGGATTAATTCCTGCCCACCTAGCCAAGTTACAATCGTTTCGTTTCTCTTTTCGTTGATAGCCACGAGTTGGCAACGCCTCCTATTCTTTTGTTCTGACCACGTAGCTGAGCGTTGAGATGATGTCAGAATAAAGATATCGGAAGTATGGCCTACTCGAGGCGATCAATAAAAGAAGAATCGAAACGAAAAGGTTGTATCTTGGCAAGGGGGGGGGGCTGCGGAAAGGCAACGATTTAATTGAAAAAAAAAATGTGTTTTGAAATAGGTACCTACTGTATCCTCTTGCTTTAATTAAAAATAACTAATGAGGATCAATACACTGTCCTTGCTAAAATAACTTTTAACCAAGAAATTTTAACATCATACTCGCATTTCAAAATAAAACTGTCTCCCGCGGTTTCACCCACGTCTTTGGTTACTGTCACAACGTGATGGTCTTCCTCTATAAATGGGCTATCCAAAAGTAAAATATTTTTTCAATTTGAAGCAGTTATTTCCTGATGATAGCGCGTTTGAACAAACTCTTCGGTTCTATAGTATTTATTTTATTACTTCGACACAACGAACTTTGTACAACCACAGTCAAATGTATTGGTAAGGAAGGGTAGCATGATTGAGACTAATGCATTTTAGGTTGAATTTGGATATTTTGTCTTTTCGATACCTATTTTAATAGTTATTTTGCTATTCTGGGCCGGAGACAAATCCATCAAAGCCAAGATCATTAAATTCAGTCCAGCCGTTTTCAGTTGTAAATGGTGTAACAAACTAAGGCTTTGTTAGATTTTTTATAAGTGATTGATTTGTTTTTTTCTGTTTCTTATTCGTTACGTAGGTAGATATAAAAACCTAGACAGATAATACGAATGAACAAAAATTCTACTTTATCCGAAACCAAGCTGCATTCATGCCTTTAATAAAAATTTAATACATCAAACACCAGACGCCATTTCCCACCGGTCCTACAAATTAAATCTAATCAAAAAACATCCATCTCCTTTTATGACTGTAGTAAACTTTCAAATCCGAGCCATTGGAACTAAAAAGACGTAAAACGGCGTCCGGATTCGCTGATACCGGATTAGGGCGCCATGTTGCTGGAATCAGGTGGAGTGGACTCGTTGTGGGGTCAGCAAAGATCTTGCTAAAAGGAATAAATATGGTTCTTTTTTTTTCAACGTTGCCCTGCACTAGGAATAATTCCAGTATCGTGGGGCGTGTACTCACATACACAAGACACCTGGCACACTTGTCATTATATAAACAAAAACTCTTCAGCTTTATAATATTATAATTAGCATAGGCAGATTAGCTTCTGCCAGCGGCAACGCCCGCGTAAAAGTAGGTTTTTCCATACAAACTTAGGACCCACGTTTTATCCCCTTAAGGGGTTAATTTTGTACAATCCTCCCTTAGTGCTCACTTATAGCATGAAGGGAAACCTTGTGCCTTGTTCGCTGTCCGCAAGCCCGCGCCTGTGGTGGCTGGAAATCGGGATCATGCGAGGGCCATTGCCTCGCGCGTGCACGTGCTGCTTCCTCCTTTGCTAGCATTACTACTTCGCAGAAGGAGGCGACCGACTGCCACTCCTCCTCGCTCCGGATCATGGCCTGTACCAAGGCCTGGCGCGAGAGATCGCTGCCGCCGATCGTCCCCACGAGGACACGGCCCAGGCGGGGCACAACTCTACCGTTTGCTCCACAACTCTACCGTTTGCTCCGCAACTCTACCGTTTGCTCCACAATGATGGCAACCGGGCGTTTCTTCCGCACGAATCCATTGCAGGACCTCCGGAACTTACCATGTCCGGTAAGGACCTGCGTCATGCGGAAGGTAAGGACGCCGTGTTGTTTTTCCCGCCACTTCTCAAAGAGGGGACTTACCCGCCATAATTTTGGCGTCCCCAAAGCTAGTATATCTAAAAAATATCTTTTTTTACGTGTCTTCCCTAACTTTCTACCAACTGTCTAAAAATTTAACTTCCTTCAGTTATTCACTAAGCATTATCGAAAACAAAGGTTATAAACCGTCCCGCCGCCTCCCTAGATGATACGGGCTTAAATCGATGCCTTGCTGCAGCAGACTTGAGCCGATTCCCCTGGCTGCGGTGGGTTACAATCCTACAAGTTACCTTTTAGACTTTTAGTTAAAAATATCTTGAACATTCTACTTTAGACAATTTTTTGACTGAAAAGATTGAATTCTTAGGTTGAGTAATAGGGAATTTTTATGCATTTTTTTTTTGTCTCCTGGTGCTCTTCGTATACAATATTACTCGTAGACGCAGCGGCTTCGCCCGCGTGAAAGTGGTTTCTCCATACAATCTTTCGAACCCCGTTTCATCCCTTGGGGGGGCGAATTTTAAAAATTCTCTTTTAGTGCTTGTCACAAAAGGATCAGATTCAGGTGAAAGAAACGCCCGGGTGTCACCATTGTGTGGACCGCCCGGTGTGCCCCGAATGGGCGGAACATCGTCATGTCCTTGTGGAGGCAATCGGCGGCAGCGACCTTTTGCGCCCTGGTTTCGGGCTATGGTCCGGAGCGAGGAGAAATGGCAGGCGTTGGCCTCCTTCTGCGAAGCAATAACGCTGGCGAAGAAGAAGGCGCGTGAAGAAACGAAGGTCTTTACGCCCCAGCCGCTGAGATTCCGACCCTGATTACCAGCCACGGTAGACGTGGGCTTGCTGCGGACGTCGAGCAATGGGTAACCGGACCGAGCCCAGTCGTCAACAGCGCGTAGTGATCCACGCGCTCCTCAAAGAAATGTTAGCAAACCGTAGGGGCCTAGCAGAGCCGGTGCCCGCTAGCTAGGACCGCGGGGAATTTCTGTGTAAATAGCACATATTCTAGGAATTAAAATAAATTTCACCAGACTCGCTTAATCCAACTCGACATCGACATACATTTTCAATGTTTTTCTTATGTTATTACTTTATTACACTTTTGAAAATTTATTCAAGATTCTGAATGACGTTATTTTTTTTCAAAAACTTAAGGTTTAAAAAAACACGGTATTTTCTAAAAACAAGTTTTGTAAAAGATTCGAATAAATCACGGAATTACCGAATGCTAACAGTTTTCAGGCGGTATCTTTCTTTTTTCGCGTTGCTTTTTCGTCAAACATCGCGTTAGTTTGCGTTAGATAAACTAGCTTTTAAACCATGCTCGATGCTGACGATAGGCGAGTGAAAAAAAAGGACCCTCTTAAAGAGTTTGTTTCGAGGTTTTAAGTCGTTACTACGGTCGGGTTTTTGACATACTCCATTTTTTTTTTAGTTGTAGTGAGAATAGGGTACAATGTACATGTTGGCAACAAGGTAAGACTAATAATATACATGAAAAAAATATTTGTTATCTAACCATTATAATAACAGCAGAATCCTTTTTTTACTGTTCATTTATTTTTATTTAGATTGAATTGTTTTACAATTTCATGCATAACTGAAGATCTATATGGTTTTCTAACTACGAATCTATTTGGAGAAGGTTAATGTTGAATTCTAATTTAAAGCGTTGTAAGATGAATCTCTAGTTTTATGATGTATCGTGGTGTCCCGTTTCATTGTTGGTCCAACCTTTTTGATGTTTATGAGTGACAAATAAATATTGTAAGTTTTTATATTTAGCTGTTGATTTAGTTCTAGTTATTTTTAGAAAAGTTGAGTTTGTAAAGTGCTAGTATTATACTTGTTTTACAAGTAAGATTAGAATTAGTATTCTACTCGTAGCGTCTGTAAGCTATTTCGCTCGTGTGTAAGTCAAAAATTATCCCAAGTATTTCTACGTAAATTCATCAAAAATGCAAGTATGAAAAATAACAAACAAACGGACAGACGAGAGTTGCTTTCACATTTATTTACTAGCTGCTTCGTCCGCATGAATGTCGGAAATCATCCTTATCATTTTAACTGATAGATATTCACTGTTGGACATAGGCCTCCCTCAAGTACTAAAACGACCGGCCCTATGCGTCTCGCATTCATTGAATCCTGCAACTCTCACCAGGTCATACGTCCACCTTGTAGAAAGCCTAATACCACTGCGTCTTTCAGTACATGATCACTACTTCAGAATCTTCGGCTCCGTCGAGCATTTGTTCTGCGAGCAATATGCCCATTGCCACTTAAGTTTGACGATTCTTCGAGAAATGATGGTATTCTCCTGCAGATATCTTCATTCCTAAATCGATCACGCCAGGAAACTCCCCGCATAGCCCTTTTAATTGGCCTTTGGATAACTTTAAGCTTTCAAATGAGGCCTTTAGTTATGTGATTGGTGTGCGGTATAAATGAACAAACAAACTCACGTTTGAAGGTCCGCAAGTCCTTACATAAATAGAAGAAGAAGGCACAATAGGGGAGCGTAGTAGTACAAGCACAAACACGAGAATATGAAAGTGGAAGATCTGAAGAACTGATTGAGGCAACAAGCGTGTGCTCCGCGTCGAGTTATGATCCTGACTTGACATTTATAATTTTTTCTCGGACAGCTGATGAGCTGAATTGTTTTTGGTAAGTGTCTTTGTAGAAAACTGCAAAGAGTATCTATGTTTGTGTAAATTAATTGTAAGGTTGACTACAGGCCCATTATGAGGGACCACGTTTCAGAGCCATATGTCATCACTGGCAACACACATTGATCATAGACTTTCGAAATGATCCCGTCATGTCTAGCCGTGTACCAAGTTCCGTCTAAATCCGTTCAACTTAAAATATAGCATAATCAGCTTTATAATGTTCCCACTGCTGGGACTCAAGCTTCCTCTCTAGGAGAGGGAATGGGCCGTAATCCACCACGCGAGCCCAGTGCGCGTTGGTGAATGTCACATGTCTTCGAATTTTTGGGTCTGAGACATGCCGGTTTCCTCACGATGTTTTCCTTCACCGTTTTGAGAGCAGTGGTGATGAAATAAATTTCACAAAGTAATGTGCCTGGCTGGGTATAAACCCGTGACCTACAACTCCCACCACTGCACCGCTCAGCTTAAAATGTAACAAGAATTATTATCGCATTTATTCGTTTACTAAAAATGGTCTTGTTTTGGTTTGTAGGATATAGGATATAAATAAAAATAGCAGGTCTTTGAACTTTGTTAGTGGGTGCTGGATAGATGCAAGGGCACAATTACTACGCATATCCTTGCTACGTGACAAATGAGATGTTTGCATTCGAAATTCCAGAATGGTTACGTGGCAGAAAAAATAATACCACCTATCAGATGTTCCGATTTTTGCATTAGGGATTTCCCACTAATATCTCTGTTAGCATAGAAAATGGGATTGACCCGAGTGTTGCTGTATTTTAGTACACTAGCAAAAAATAATGTTGCGCAGTTTTTCTAATTGTTGAGCAACAGTGTGAGTCAAGTATGCAAATTCTGGTCGTATCATTGATTGATATTTGTGTTTACTTATTTGATATGATATGATTATCTAGGATGACGTGAGAATTTATAAACTAACGCACAAAAATATCCTTTTATTACGCAGTTTTGTTTGTTGAAACATACTCCCGGGATAATAACCCTTCTTGCAGTTTAGGTAAAAAGTATCTTATATAATAGGATACTCTTAACATGATCTACCCGAGTCCCAAGTTTCGTTGAAATCCGTTCAGCTGTTCGAAAGTAAAGAAGTAACAAACATATACAACACACTCACGCCTCAAGGAGATGTCAGCGAAACCGTAGGGGCCCAGCAGGGTCGAAGCCTACTGGGGCCACGGGTAGTGTGAAAGCGAAGCCCGGGGCCCCGGGATGAAGGCAAAGTAGGAACAAGAGTGGGTTTTTAGTCAGTAAAAGTCTGGCACTATCTCTCGTTCCGCCCAAAAGCGGAATTTATCAGTAGATGATTTTCCCACCTAAAAAAAAACGCACACACAAACTTTCGCTTTTATAATATTAGTGTGATTTTTTATGTAGATATTTTTAATAACTTACTAGCTGTTCCGGCGAACTTGTACCGCCTAATAGTCAATGAATGTTGTGATAAATTTTAGTTTAAAATGTCAAAAGATAACGCCATCTACTAGCATTACCAGAATCGGCATAATTCAGTTCAAAATGACATTTTAATTCGAGATGGCGTTATATTCGTATTTTAGTACTTTTTTTTTTTAGAGAATTTTTCCATATTTTCTCACCATTTAAACCTTCCCCATATTTCAAGACCAAAATTAGTCAAATCGGTCCAGCCGTTCTCGAGTTTTTGCAAGACTAACGAACAGCTATATTTATATATATAGACTAGCATTTGCCCGCGACTTCGTCCGCGTATTCGAAAAATTTAAATAATTGTTTTTTTTTTAAGTTGTTAATTTTGTAAACTTCTTATTTATTTATTTATTTTATCATTTATGTACACACGTTATATTGGAAGAAGATACAGTAATAAAAACAAAATGTACTTCTTCTTATTCTTCTTCTTTCTTCTATCTATTATGAAATCGAAATAATATTTATACCTACTGCATTTAATTGTAAACAATATTTTTTGTTCTTCCTTCGGGTGCTAGAATCACCAGGCTACTCTGTGCGCTTACTCTGGAGCATGCCGCTTACAACTGGCCGTGGGAGAAGCTGCTTTCTCCTTAAGTCTACTCCCGCTACCTTGCGAAGCAGACCTTGGTGGGAAACTGCGCACATCAAAGTGATCATTAGAAAGATCTTGAGAAAAACGTAACCATTTGATAGGTTTTTTTTAGGTGGGAAAATCATCTAATGACAAATCTCGGTCTTGGGCGGAGCGAGAGATAGTGTCAGACTTTTACTGACTAAAAACTCACTCCTGTTCCTTCTTTGC
This sequence comes from Mythimna pallens, assembly GCA_961205895.1. NCBI lineage: Eukaryota > Metazoa > Arthropoda > Insecta > Lepidoptera > Noctuidae > Mythimna > Mythimna pallens. The sequence continues at coordinate 22,040,943 of OY540842.1, read as the reverse complement.
TTTCGTCCCAGGGCCCCGGGTTTCACTTTCACACTACCCGTGGCCCCAGTAGGCTTCGACCCTGCAGGGCCCCTACGATTTGCTGACATCTCCCTGAGGCGCGCGTGGAACAATACGCACCGTCGACGACTTTCGCTCGGTCCGGACGGTTACCGAATGGTCGGTAATCGGGATCGGAATCCCGACGGTTGGGGCGAGAAGACCGTTGCCTCGCGCGGTCGGCCTCCTTCTTTGCTAGCATTACTGCTTCGCAGAAGGAGGCGACCACCTGCTACTTCTCCTCGCTCCGGACCGTGGCCTGGACCAAGGCCCGGCGCGAGAGATCGCCGCCGCCGATCGCCCCCACGAGGACACGGCGGTGCTTTGCCCAAGCGGGGCTCACCTCTACCGTATGCTCCACCGTGTCCTCCGGGCGGTCCACACAGTGGCGAAACCCGGGCGTCGCTTCCGCACAAATCCGGTGCAGGAACTTCCCGAACTTACCGTGTTCGGTGAGAGCCTGCGTCATGCGGAAGGTGAGGACGCCGTGAGGTCTTTCCAACCAGGTCTCAAAGAGGGGACTTACCGACCTTTTGATAGGTTGGTCTTCTGCACCTGACATACAGGTTGCCATTTCGATACACTTCAAATGCAAATGGGTATATTTGACCGGCTGCAGTTAACTCGCATGTTGAATGCTGTAACATAATTATCTAATATATACTCTTCTTTTGTCTCATGATTGTTGCCATGACGGTCATGAGACATAATAGCAAATTCATCCCAATTATGCGTCACATGCCACACAATTTCTTTACGAATATCCATTGAGCATTCTTGTGTGCCGTACAACAAATAAGAAAGCGTACGGAAAAGGCATGCGCCATCCGCCACTATTGATACAATAGTAAGGTTTATCAATTTCCCATTGATATTAACCAACTCTGCTCCCATTTAAAAAATAGACAAAGTTATGTCTATTATTTTGCCGTTCAAAATATGAAAGCAATTCCACTTAGAGAAGGGTTTTAGCAAAATAATCTGTTTGAAATTTGAGTTTTCAAACATGTGTCAAAATAAAATTTAATTTGAATCAAAAGCACTAAAAAGTATTGATATCAATTTCGAAGCAAATTAACCCGTAAAATAACTTTCTACCCCTTTTTAACCTCGTCAGAGGATGAATTTCAATAAAATACGTAACTCATCTTTCATTAATTCTGTTAAAGCATGTTCATGCAAAATTTGAAGTAGATTGAACCAAGGAATCACGTTGTCCGTTGCAGCAGCTGTTACAAAAATGGGGGTACCCCAAGGTTCAATTTTAGGTCCTTTTTTATTTTTAGTTTATATTAATGATTTACCCTATTTGTTGGAAAATAAACTTAATATGGTGTTGTTTGCTGACGACACTTCTTTGATTTTTAAGATAAATAGAAGGACTAATAATCTTGACGACGAAAATTACGCCCTACTGCAGGTTCAAAACTGGTTCACTGCTAATAATCTAGTTTTAAACGGGAAAAAAACTAAATGCATAAGATTTTCCTTACCTAATGTCAAAAGTAGTGATTGTGACGTAGTATTAAACGATGAGAAGCTAGAATTTGTCGATAAAACAGTTTTCCTGGGGATTACGCTTGACTCAAGGCTACAATGGGGTCCTCATTTAACATCTCTTGCAGGACGGCTTAGCTGCATATGCTGTTAGAAAAATCCGCCAATTTACGGATGTTGATACCGCTAGACTAGTCTATTTTAGTTATTTTCATAGTATCATGTCATACGGTATCTTACTATGGGGACGGGCTGCAGACATTGACTCAATTTTTATTCTACAGAAAAGAGCTATCAGAGCTATTTACAATCTTCGCCGGTGCGATTCTCTAAGGGAACTGTTTAAGGATATTAACATCATGACGGTGCCTTGTCAATATATTTATGAAAACATCATGTACGTTAGAAAAAATCTTCATCTTTTTAGCAAAAGAGGCGATAGACATAATTATGTTACAAGAAATAGGGACCAATTATTTCAACCAGGTTTTAGACTGGCTAAAGTGGCCTCTTCTCTTCTTTCATGGGGTACTGTTTGAAATGTTATAATAAAATACCTCCACAAATATTAGAACTCAATGAAACGAAATTTAAATCTTGTATTAAACGCACACTATGCAGGCAAGCTATTATAAGTTGGAGGATTATATTCAAGATAAAAATGCTTGGCTCAATGCTGGTCCAGCTCCTCTACCACCGAGGTATACAAATTGATTAGTTTGGAAATTATTATTATTATTTTTTAATGCTCTTTTTTTGGGAATTGTAAAATATTATAAGTATTGTATAATGTAGACGCATTTATTTTCAAAGTTTGTAAATGTGAGTACCATGGAGCTATTTTATGGTTTTTTATGTTACTATTGGACTTGTTTGACATAAATGAGCACGGCAGTTGAGAGTTTGTCATGCTCACTTAAATGTCTCACTGATGGTGGCGCATGTATTGGATCATTCGGTTCCCTTCAAAATGGTTGAGCTGAATGGTGCTAATATTAGCGTCATGTTCGTGAACGGGCGCTGTCAGTTGAGACTGGTCATCTCTTAGCTGCCAGTTGCTATTTTAATATCTATATTTAGTTTTTAATTTTTACTGTATTTACATTGTTCTCACATGATAACGACAAGAAACATGTAACAGTGATATTTGTAATTACAAAACATGATTGAAGAGTGTCCATGGAGTTTCTTGCACATTCTTCTCCATAGAGATCTACGCTTTGGAATGTGCAATTAGAATTAGCCTCATTTTTTTTTTCTGACTAACTGACTTCTTGACATTTCAAAAGTGCCTGTAAATGGTTTATTTGAAATAAATGCTTTTGAATCTTTGAATCTTTGAAAACTTTGCCCCCCTTTTTCACCCCCTTAGGGGTAAAATTTCGAAAAATTCCTTCTTCTCGGATGCCTCCGTTATACAAAGAATATACCCTCCAAGTTTCAGGTCTTTACAATCAGCGGTTTAGGCTGTGCGTTGATCCGTCAGTCATTCAGAACAAAGCATTTTATATATATAGATGATACAGGTAACGTACTAAAGGAATACTGACACAACCGTTAATAATACTTTTTAAGGACCATATTACTAAGACTTCACTGTCTGTCTGTCTGTCTGTCACCAGGCTGTATCTCATGAACCGTGATACCTAGCTAGACAGTTAAAATTTTCACAAATGATGTATTTCTGTTGCTGCTATAACAACAAATACTAAAAATGTAAAAAAAAGGTTATAATATAATGTCTAATGTTGTATCCGCGAGTCCGATTCGCACTTGGCCGATTTTTTAATGTTTTTATCCAACGTTCTGAATAGTTTAAATTTAACCTCCGTATCATAGATGAAGTAACTGGCACGTTTGCTAATTAGTGCTTTTGAACGTAAGTGGACTAAATTCGTGCTCCGACTTTATTCATATGTGGGCCAGTTAAATAAAGTTTTTCATGAAACACCTTTTTTTTCTGGTTCTTATTGAATCATGGCTAGTAGCAATTATGATTTTTGAAATGTTTTGTTTGTTTATCTTTTTGTTGAAATTCAAACCTTCAACATATGCGATATACTAGCTTCTAACAGCAGCTTAGTCCGGGTGAATGTTGATTATTGCGGGCGCGAGACGCCCTTCCTTGGAGTTCAAGCTTCCTTCGTACCAAATTTCATCAAAATTGGTTCAGTAGTTTAACCGTCAAAGCGTTAGCATACTCACATACATACATACTGTCGCCTTTATTGTATTAATGTGAATAATGGTAGGTACTAATACCTACCTAGATTCTAAAATCTGACTAATTTGGTCGTATCTTATCTCCGTATCGTATCTTAGATTTGATTATGTTGTTATTTTATGTTATTAATTAATTATTGTATTTCTGCATTTCATTAATAAAAAGACAGATGGCCGTTGGGGCTGAAAGGTTCTGGAGTGGGCGACCGCGTACCGGAAGACGCAGTTGTTGGAAGGAGGCCCCCTACAAGGTGGACCGACGACCTGGTGAAGGTTGCGGGCGTCCGATGTATGCGAGTCCGTTCATTGTAGCGACAGTTGGGGGAGGCCTATGCCCAGCAGTCGACGTATATCGGCTGAAATGATAATGATGATGATTAATGAAAAGATATTGTGATTTGTATATGTAATTATTACCAATTAATATGTTTATCTGTTTACCTGCTAGTATGACACTTTTTTAGGGTTCCGTACCTCAAAAGGAAATATCGGAACCCTTCTAAGATCACTTTTGTCCATCTGTCTGTCTGTCAGACCCTTATCTCAGGAACGTGTGGAGGTATCGAGTTAAAATTAAAACCATATAGGTACTCACGTCTGCGGTCCTTTAAAGCTGTAAAAAAACAAACTTTGGAGGTTGCAAAAAACGTATATTTCGACACTCTCAAGGGAATCAAAATTCATAGGGCCCTTCGCGTAAAGGAGAAGGCCGCACGTGCATGCGCGAGGAAGCGACCCTCACGCCCTTAGCCGCTGGGATCCCGATCCCAATTTCCAGCCACTGTAGGCGCGGGCATGCGGATGGCGAGCAATGGGTAGCTCGCCGTCCAATCGTCCGTAAACCGTCCAGACCGAGCCCAAGTCGTCGACGGCGCGTACTGTTCCACGCGCGCCTTAACCTAATATGCCAATAGCGTCTATTCTAAATAAATCAGTACATTAATGAATAAGGGTGCCTTCAAATTAGCCGCAAAGTGCCGAACGGTGGCAGCGCGGCTGCAGCACTGCCGCCGCGCTGCAACCCCTAGGTTCGAGCATTATAATGTTGTTGAACTGATGCGCGGGTCCCTATATTGATGCGGGTATCTATAATCATAACACAAGCTCTGCTTAGCTTGGGACTAGACGGCGTTGTGTGATAGTTGTGGAATGGTTCTACTTCGGATGTCTTCATTTCTTTAGTTGTGCAAAACTAACTATTTATAATAGTTTTCAATCAATCAATCAATCAAAATATTTATTTGCTAGAATATGGTACATAAGGTGTTACAGTATATTTGTTTCAGCATATCCTGCCATAACATGGCGTGCAAATATATTCACAGTCAGTGTTGTCAGTTACCCGATCTTGTCGATTACAGATTCTATTGACTTGTCTTCTAAATAGTCCTTAACGGTTTTGTCAGCAAGGCGACGAGCCGCACCACCATAAGCATCCTAGTGAGATGTTATAGGCGTCATAGAGCTCAAAGAAAGTAACTGAATAGATATACTTTCTAATCATGATATTGTCTATACGAAAGAAGATTAAAGATTACAAACCTTTTTTGTTGTCTGTTTAACCAATTTTGACTCTTATTGCGTTGGTGGCATGATAAATAACGGCTGCAGTAAATAGTTGGTATTCTAACCACTTTTTGCTTTTAATATCATCCATATGCCCACGGAATAGATGTCAAAATCGGTTGATTGGACAGTAAATAAAGGTTTGTTTAAATGTATGGAGTATAAGCACAGACTGTGCAAATAAAAAAAAACAAATGTAACAGGTGATAAGTGTACAATATGTATAAATATATAAAACTTCCAATACATTACGCATTCTGAATGTATTACAAAAACTTGTGTGGGTTTTCCCATCACGTTTTCCTCAAGTTTTACCTAACTGACAAAAACTGTTACATATTTAATAATATACTAACAACGTAACACATATTTGTAGACGTATATATTTTAAGTTTTTGCTTGTTCTCCCCTTGTGCAAGACGTCTATCATCTCAATTTATTTCTTATAATATTTTTTAATAGGTTCCTAACATGATTTTGTTTTAGATGTGGGAAGTTATTGACTTCTCCAGTTCTAAGGTGGAGCGAAAAGGCGAGTCAGGGTCGTACAGATGTTTTCTTAATTTGTCCTTTGCGTTCTAGGGCCACGTTAATTCTTTCAAACGTTTCCACAGAAGTGTGGCAACACTACAACACTACACGACGTTGACTTGCGCTTAGTTCTTTTTACGGCGCAGGTGGAGGACGAGCGATCCGTTGCTCGTCGTTTGCAAGCTCACACCGCTGACTAGAAATCGCCCTCGGACTCTCAATGCCCAGGATGTCTCTCCTGTGCCCATGGCTGGAACGCATGGATGTTCTTTCACGGTTAACCTTAGCTCGTATTATTGCTTCGCAGAAGCAGGTGACCGCTTCCCATTCCCTTTCATTCAGGTGCATGGACTGAACCGAGGCCGGATGCGAGAGGTCACCGCCATCAATCGCCTCCACGAAGAATACCTAGCTAGATTACATGATTATTTTCTGTTCAGTTCGCGCTCGTAATGTATCTTCACGTGCTTCTTGTGGATTGACTTGTTGCTGGACGTCTGGCCACAGATTTTGCAGGCCAAAAGCTGCACACCGCTGGGCCTTAGACGAGCTCATGGATGAATGATAGCCGCATGGGTTGAACTTTGATCTTTATAGATTGTATACAAAGGGGCTTGGAAAGTAGTTTAAGCCGTTGGTTCCAGTTTGTATTTGTCTTTGGACAGTCGTTACGGATAGACAGAGCCAAACGATCTGACACCAGTTTTGCTAAGTCTTGGGTTATGGAGGTCAGATAAAGAAAGAAAGAAAACACGTTTATTTGGCACACAGGTACACACAATGAGATAACAATTATAATATAGAAACTACTAAAATTTAAAAAATTCATCAACATTGTGTGTCTCACGGCTGCGCCAAATAGGTCCAGTTCAGCATAATGCCAGGCTACTATGTAGCAGTTGCCTGACGCTGGTTTTCAACTGAACCTTGCTATGAGTCTACGGATGCTAATCAGTTTGTTTGATAGTCACTCGATCCATAAAAAACACTGGTATTCTTAGCTGCATCTTTTTAGACTGGAAAATTGATAGGAGAAATGGTATAGCTGATTAGTTGTCCGATACTTGCCTAAATAGTGATGATATGATCAACCACTAAAATTGGCTTGCAATGAGGATAAAATAAGTTATTGTACTTTTTTCAAACACATTATTTTTCCAATGTAAAAGAATAGTCTGAAAGCATTGTGAGCAGTCAGAAGCTGCAAGAAAAAAATCACGTCTCCAGTAAAAGTATATAAAGTATAGTCATAGAAGCTTTGCGAAATAATTTATTCAATCTATAACTTCCATATCGAAGCCCAAAGCGCCAAATTATAAATTCCTCACAACGGCTGCCACAAACAGGATCAAACCCTATTCTATTGAATTGGAAAGCTGTCATTTCCGACGCGGACTGAAACACTCCAGTCCAATTGTTCCACGGTTTTTCACGATGCCGATGTTAGCTTCTTGAAGGCGTATTTCTCCATTTTCGCATGTAAAACAAAAATTTCCCGCATTTTCGTTTGGGTTCGCACCGAGTTGCTGGCGGTGACGGGATTTCGGTAGGGTAGCTATGGTGCTAGGATTTGTGAGATACAAAAGATTAATTTGGTGAAAACTTAAAAAAAAATAAGTAAAAATTACATTCTAATTTTTACAGTGTTGATGGCAAAACATTTTTCTTTTCTTTCAAATTAAGTTTCATATCTGGCCCCAGTATACGGCCACGGCGATGTCACCAGATCCGATATGTGAACAGGTAACTGAGCATGTGACGCAAGATGGAAGGTGGACTTGGTCTGCGGAGTGACACCCGCGCCGCAGTCCATGTCTATTAAAAAGAACATTAATCGACACCCGCATCGAACAAGGCAGTATCTCGGATTACAGTCCAAACAAGATTCAAACATCACCTATCACTTTTAGGTCATTTTGAAAAATTAATGAATTAATGTTACGACCTTGTTCGTTGCGGGTGTCGATTTATACTAGACCAAAATATGCCGGAAGGAAAGAGGAAGGATGTAAGGGGAGGCTATTCTGGCAGTGGAACAGGCTTATAGTAAAAAAAAAAATACTAGTGACCCGCCCTGACTTTGCACGTGTGTAAATCATTCGATATATAACCCTAAACACTTCAATTAAACAATTAAGTTTAATCATGAAATTAAAAGTACTGATGACATTGACGCCATTACATTGGTAGCGCATCGGTATTAGTATTTACGTAAACACACAACCCTACACTCAGATGCAAAAAAGAATTATCTCACAATTTTTTGTCCTAAAATAATTCTTGATTGTTTAGGGTAAAAATAGCATATTTTAAAAATAGCTGAAGTTGTTTCAGTAGCCGATTTGTTGAATAGTGTGTGCGTTTATTATACACGAACAACACAATTGACACAAACCGTGTTTACAACATGTTCTTTGGTTATTTATTGCATCAATTTTGATGCAATAAATAACCAAAGAACTCGTACCGTACCGTATCGTGTTTTATAAGAAGTTAGCAGACATATAGACATACGCGGAGAGCTACTTTGTTTTAAATACTAGGTTTATACGAGATTTTAACAGTTCCGTTTTAAGGATTTTTATTTATACTTGAGTGACACACTTGTATTTATTAGCTTTGGTATTCAAAGAATTTAAAACGCTCAAATTAGTTAGAATTACGGCCACATAATTTAAAACTTTATAGCCTTAGCCAATCAAGCACAAAATTAACTTTTTCGCAATTAAATCACAGATAAACAAAACTAAAAAGTTAAAAACGACAACAATTTAACTATGTCATCCATTACGCACGCGATTAGAGGAAAACATAATTGTTAAAATGTTTTACAAGAAACAAAACAAACTGATTCCAAATGCCACTATTAGGCTCAAAGCCAAGAATTTTCACTAGAGGCAGTCGGAACAATTTATTTTCTTCTCGTATTGTTTTATGAGTTATTAATAATGGTGAAACGACTCTATAATTATGGGTCGTTTCGTTAAAAGCTTAATGAATTTGCGAGATTTCTGTTTTTATTGCTCAAATTAAGTGTTATCCCACTTCCTTGGGAATAAAAGGAAACGTTGCGTGCCTGAGATGTTGTTTTTTTCGAGCTTTCAGAGGCAAATTTTAATAACATAATAGCATAAATTTTGTGGGTGATAGCTTGAAAATTGGGTTCTATTTTTACTGTATTCTAGTGGTGAATCGCTACTGCTTTTAGTGTTATGCTTATAGTTTGTGATTATAATTTGTAGAACGTGAATAAATTAGTTGAAATATTTCTAGATGGCTTGATGTCGTAGTTTAGTAGGTATTTACTATCGGGATCCGATGACAAGTGTTGGTGTTGTCATGTTGTCAAACGAGTGTTAGATTAAATGATAAAGATCTTCATGTGGCCGGTCTGGTAAGGACCGAGTGCCTCAAAAAGATGTCGCCGAAACCGTAGGGCCCAGTAGGGCCGATGCCCGCAAGGGGTACGGGAATGGCCCTGGAAAGCAAAATGGCATCCGAGGGACACTGGTGGTTTTCCAGTAAAAGTCTGACATATTCGCTCCACTCTAAAGTAGAACAAAACAATTGATGACTTAAAAAAAAAATGTTGAATGAATTGTAATCAACAACAATCGTATCAATCTAGTTGCTCGTCCTAATTGTGAAGTCGATAATGCTTTTCGGAAACCGGGTTTCACTCTCTATCAGACGTGTATTAAAAAAAGTGATATAAGTGAAATGACCGCTAGCCAATTTTTTTTGTGTTTGAATATTATAGAACGTATGCCAACTTTTTAACACGTTTAATGAAGAACGAGGTCTTATACGCCCCGTACGTGTTTTCCTTGTGGTGCAGCTAACAAAAGAAAGTCTAAAAAAGATGAATATATACCTAAGAGGACCGATTAAAATAAAATGCAATGGTGTATCTAATTTAATACGGGGTCATTTTGCCCTCGTACGGCACTTACGCAAAAATACTTGTAGTTTCTCAAACGTTCCGGTTTTTAATAAATCCCTTACCGGCAAAATGATAGTTTTCAAATGATGCCTTAAACGCCCCGTACCGCAGGAACGGAAATAATACAAAAATAGTGCCGCTGTTAGCGTGCAAGTCTTCACGTGGGACTTTATCCCGAACAATGCCAATCTCATGACCTCCCTAGAATCGCCAGCGAATAGTTTCGCGTCTGTCAGCCACGTTTGAAGGGGATTTATTATTTTTATTATTGTTTCGCACAAGGACTGAGGCTGCCTTATTTCTCTCCTTAAGTTATGACCGGCAAAAATAGAGGGAATTACGACGGTGTTATTAAACCTTTTTGCTTCATCCTTGGCGTTTGTTGTTCCTGCACTAGTGGTATTTGTAAAATGTTATAAGCCTCTGGATTTGACGACGCTATCGTGTTTGTTTATTTGGATGACGATTGGCAGTTTGGACGTCAATTCTGGGAATATCAGGTTCTGTGAAGTTATTTGGTGCTTTATGCGTAGTATAACAACAACAACACAACCATTATAACAACACCAATAAAAAAAAAAACAATTCTTAAAAAAAAAACAATACAACAATCAATTCCAATTGTTATATTCTATAACATAACAATATAATATATAATTAGCATTTGGCAATTAAGAGCGTCCTTTTCGAGGTACATTTTCATACAACCGTTCTTACGTGATTATGATGTTATTACACATCTTTCTCCAGATATTTTGGATACACAGCTATCTAGTGGATATTATCTATTCAAAACATAAATTTGTGTAAAACTAATCTAGTAAAGACCTCTGAAAATCTGTTATTTTACGTGAACTTTGGCCCTCCGTAATGTCATTAAAAAAAAACGTATTTCCTGGAACAAGTTTTATGAAATATTCGAGTAAATCATGGAATTACCGAATGTCAACAAAGTTTTCAGGCGTTCTCTTTTTTTTTTGCAATTGCCACTTCATCAAACATCGCGTTGGATTGCGGTATATGAAGCAACAAGCTTTTAAATCATGCTTGATGTTGACGATAGGCGAGTGGAAAAGGATCCTCTTAAACTGCCTGTGGAAAAGATAATAAATGTATATTTGCATATTTGTTTCTCCTTAACACTGAATCAGCTGTATGGGTTTGTGTGAAATTTAACACACGGGTAAAATTTTCTACTTTCACACGGGCTAATGAAATAATGTCTGTTTTTTTTTTGGTAAGTATAGGAATTGGTTGAAATTTTTTTATTTGCTGAATTTTTTTTTTAGTTTTGGTAAATATATATTAAAAAATATATATCTTAGAAAAGAGAATTCTGACATGGTCTTAGACGTCAAAGGCCATGACATCCGTATAGAAAATGCCGCCGCAGAAAATGGCGTCTTGGCGAGAGAGAGATATATTTGGTTAAAATGGTTATATCTCGTTTGTTTTCATACCAATTTTGACAGAATTACTTTTCTATTTTATTTAATGGTATAATTGTGTATTTATTTACTTGCTAAAACCACACCTATGTCCTTCAGTTGCCATTTGAATTTTAGGACTACAGGTTTCGTTTTCGGAGATACCCAATTTCCTGTGGCCCTAGCGAATAATATCAAAATTCGCTTCTGCTGAAGTCCATCGTCAGTGCCAATTTAGCGTGACTTAATACTTGAACGTCTTAACCCTCCCGAACAAGTTGCCGGCCGAACTCGAAGCGACTGTATTAAAATTCAAACTAACTGAAAGTTATTATTAGCCTTTGTAATTTTAAAGTCTTTTCGGACCGTTTTTGCAAAATTGTAATGTTAAAGTTGGTTCGTGTTCGGTTTTAAAAGTTGGCGTACTATGTTTTTGTAAAATGGAATGCTTGATAGCTTTGAATAGGAGGTCACTGGCTGATAGTATTAGTGTTCAAATAAATATAAAGTCATAAACCATCACCATCATCATCGTTTCAGCTGAAAAACGTCCACTATCGGACTTAGGCATCCGCGTATCACCACAATAAACCGTCCTGTATGTCTCACGTTCACGGGATTCCTGCAACCCTCATCAGATCATCGGTCTGCCTTGTGTGTAAGGTTCCTATGACTTTTCAAATATACAGGGCGTTTGGTGCATCGTGTGCCAAATTGAAATGGTCGACGGGACCCCGTCATCAGCAATCCTTTCAGACCCCTAAAAACTTCTCATGCCCTGTGGATTTTTTTTCATCAACTTTCTATTGTTTTATGAAAATAAGACCCAAATTTTTCATTCAAATCATTTTAAAAAAATATGTAAGGCGTAGATTCTGGACTTAAATTTTATTTAGATGTGTATTGTATTAGAGTACTTTTAAATATTAAATTAGTGACATTAGCTATCTAGTATTTTTTTTAACTTACTTGCTATTTTGGACTTAAGTTAAGCCTTTCCACGTTACAGCTACTTACATGACTATAGAAAAAAAAACAAAAGCGACCGAAATCTTCCAACTTCCTCAAAAATTCTCTAGTTTATCCTCTTGCTACTGATATACCACATGACATAAAAAAAATTTTATAACTTTGTGAATTCGCTAGAATTGAACATAAAACTAATATTAAAAATTATGATTTAAAAAAATATTTTAGCTTAAATGATACCTGAGAAATCTATTAAAAATTCGTCGACCATTTCAATTTGGCACACGATGCACCAAACACCCTGTATATATCCAAATTGGACCATAAATAACACTAGTTCTGTGATAAGAAATAATAAGACCGAATTGAGTTAAATAAATAGGTTCTAATCGGTAAAACCCTCGAGCCATTGAGTTCCCAGACGGTAAAGGTATTTCGCTTTGGTCTTCCATTCTTTCATTTTTCTCAAATACTTGACACTTTTATAGCTACGAGTAGATACAAGTAGTGGGTAAGCAAGCTCGGCGCAGTGTAGGATCGCATAGTTGTACCTGTCGCAGCAGAGGGAAAAATGAAAAAAATAGCTGCGTTTAGAAGTAGCTTTCCGAGTAGCGGGTTCCGTATTTAAAGGCGGGCATTGTATTGAGTATTTTGAGTAAAAAATGAATCAAAGCCTACGTAAATGTCGAACTTTGACAGGTTTTTATAATAGTTAATTAAATCAAAAATCGGGGGGTTAGTCCATTGTTGTTGGTTGGTTGGTTAAATTTCTTTTTTAAATATATTTTAACGTAAATTGTTTTATGTGGCAGAGGGTTCTCGCAAGAAAATCCTAAAATCTTAGAAAAATGTTACAAAACCTTTTAAGAGACAGCCCAAGTCTTATGGATGTCGATTTTGCAGTTTTTCTAGCTTTGTCTGCTGAACAGTAGACGAACCAAAAATATTCTTTAATTTTGTTTTAAATCTGTCAACCCAAAAATTATAAATCCGCAAAAAATCAAAATTGAATCCAGCGCAACGGACCCCTAAAAAATATCTGTAACATAATTGAAAATGCCTAAAATAACCGGCGTGCGCCGAGATACCTCAGCGATAACTTGATGCGAACAATTTAGATAATTTTCTTTTAACAAAAATGTTCGTTGTCACAAAGGTTTTGATATTAGATTCTTTCTGAGAAACTCTCCGAGGTTGTAGCAGTCTGATTTCTATTGATTTTAGCGAAGGTTGAAAAATGAGTTGCATGCAATTAGACCGTATTGCATTTTTTTTAGGTTGGAAAATCATCCAATGACATCCCCTCTGCCTCTTGATCCTCTGGCTCTTGGGCAGTGCGCGAGGGTATGTCAGTTTTACTGACTAAAAACCCACTCTTTTTCCTTCGTTGCCTTTCGTACCAGGGCCGAGTCTTCCTTTCAGGAGCAGAGTCTTCCTTTCAGGAGCAGAGTCTTCCTTTCAGGATCCGAGTCTTCCTTTCAGGATCCGAGTCTTTCTTTCAGGAGCAGAGTCTTCCTTTCAGGAGCAGAGTCTTCCTTTCAGGATCCGAGTCTTCCTTTCAGGAGCAGAGTCTTCCTTTCAGGATCCGAGTCTTTCTTTCAGGAGCAGAGTCTTCCTTTCAGGAGCCGAGTCTTCCTTTCAGGAGCAGAGTCTTCCTTTCAGGAGCAGAGTCTTTCTTTCAGGAGCAGAGTCTTTCTTTCAGGAGCAGAGTCTTTCTTTCAGGAGCAGAACCTTGGCCCCAGTAAGCTTCGGCCCTGCTGGGCCCCTACGGTTTGCTGACATCTCCTTAAGGCGCGCGTGGAACAGTACGCACCGTCGACGACTTGGGCTCGGTCCGGACGGTTACTGGACGGTCGGACGGCGAGCTACCCAATGCTCGCCGTCTGCAAGCCCCGCCTCGGTAGCCGAAAATCGGTATCAGGATACTGGCGGCTGGGGCGTGAGGGTCGCGAACTCACGCGTGCACGTGCGTCCGCCTCCTTTGCTAGCATTACTGTTTCGCAGAAGGAGGCGATCTCATGCCGATCTCGCTTCGGACCATGGCCTGTACCAAGGCCCGTTGCGAGAGATCGTTGCCACTGATCTCCGATCGTGGGGGACTACGAGGACACGGCGATGCTCTGCCCAAGCGGGGCACACCTCTACCGTATGCTCCACCGTGTCCTCCGGGCGGTCCACACAGTGGTGGCACCCGGGCGTCACTTCCGCACGAATCCGGTGTAGGAACCTCCCGAACTGACTATGACCGATGAGGACCTGCGTCATGCGGAAGGTGAGGATGCCGTGAGGTCTTTCCAGCCACGCCTTAAAGAGGGGACTTACCGCCATAATTATGGCGTGCCCAAGACCGTATTGCATGGCGTGAGCTTGCGTTGAAATTATAGAGGTAACGTGAAATCGATTGAATTTGAAGGTGGACTGGACAGCATGAAATTATTTGTCTTCGTTTGTATGAATACATAATGCATTGTATGATTAGTAGTTAGTCCCTATTGCTTTATGGTGTTTAGCTGCTATATTGTGACCTATTTGTATTAAGTAAATGTTTAGTTGTCATAATATTCACGTTCACTACATAATTATGCCTGTTTCCATTGAAACTGTTGCCACATGTCCAATCTGCTGCTTTGCAGGGCCAGGTCCCATTTTAGTATATCACAACTGGATCCTGTCGTAAAATTAGCATTTCATGCAAGTGCCTAAAAATAGCATGTTATCCCATTTTTGCGATAGGATGCTGTTTTTGAAAGATTTTTTTTTATTATTTTTATTATTATCGATAGACTCTTGCTTGACTACTATCACTATCTCACTTGATAATAAGCGATTAAGTAGTAGATGATGATGTTGAAAAATGTATGAGATGGAAAGTAGAAACGTTTATTTCAAATTATTAACATATGTGTGTTTCCTAATAGCTGCAACCTAGGGGTCTTTTTCAGAGAATTCGAGTTCTCCATAAAAATTTAGCTTCACTTTTTTGACTGACCGACATTTTGACAATTCTTGACAGGCACTTTTGGCCTAGGCTGCAGCTATCAGGAAATACAGCTATAAATAAATACAATTTTCAGGCGTTTGTCCCTTTCTTTATTCAATAGGGTCCTGATCAACACTACAAAAAGCTCAGCTTGGGTATCATTCACTTAGTAAGCTAAACAGCTCCGCTCCGAATCAAATAGCTCAAAGACACTCGAATAGAAAAGCATTGCAAATATATTCGGGCCACGAAACAAGCGATCGTTCAAGGGACCGTTCGTCGCGTAATTTTGCTTTATGACGTCATTTCGTGTAATCCCGCTGCGAATTTTACGCGTCGTTTGCGCGAATCAGTCTCGAGTTTGCGTAATGTACGTAATGTTACGTGGGATTAATAATTTTCTAGTTTTATGTGGTGGTAACAGGTAATTGGTTTTGACGTCTGTTTATTTGTTTGTGTTTTGCTTGATGATTCTTACTAGACTTTTACACGACTGTTTTTCGAATTGTTTTGTTTTCTGCATTCTTGTATAGAACTAGCTCAGCCAGTGCCTTTGCCAGTTTGAAAGTAGGCTTCTCCATACAAATGACCCTCGTTGCATCCCTTTAGCAGATAAAAGAAAGAAAATTTTGCAAAATCTAAGTAAATTAATTAAAGTTAATTAATGATACTACATTCTATTTAAAATATCTATTATTTATTTATTGTGCTCACTTACTACGGTGTTATCTTTTTTAAACCAAAGGTTGACTGGTAGAAAATGCCTTGTTGCACTAAGTCCACTTATGTACCATTACAGTACATGAAGTTTAAATAAATTTATAAAATATTCTCTAAGTGCTATCCTACATCATAAAAAAAAACCTTGGCAGAATTTGACGCTCCTATTCTCAGTATTTTCAGCTGTGCGTTAATATGTCAGTCAGTTTAGCCTTTTATCTATATATATAAAAGGAGAAACTGACTGACTGACATATCAACGTACAGCCGAAACTACTAGGAGTAGGAACGTGAAATTTTGCACAAGGCTTCCTTTTATGACGTAGGCGAGCACTAAGAAGGGATTTTAGGAAATTCAATTTTTAAGGGAGTGAAACAGGCGACTAAAGTTTGTATGGAGAAACCTACTTTCACGCGAGCGAAGCTGCGGGCAAAAGCTAGTGTATACATATCGGTAATAGTCTCAAGCTAAGCAGAGCTTGTGTTATGAGTACTAGACAACTGATAAACATACTTTATCATAGATAAATTATACCCAGACACAGAACAAATGATCGTGCTGATCACACAAACATTCGTCCTGGGTGGGAATCGAAACCCACGACCTCCGGCATAGCAGCCACTAACCGCTAGACCGACAGGCCACCAGTCAAAAAATAGGTACATCAGTATAACTTTTTATAAAATTAGTTAAGTATAAATTTCAAACTCCGTTCGATATTAAATGTTATCACCTTACACTAACTAATATTGTAAAGGCGAAACTTTGCTGTACATAGGTGTGGTCTGTATATGTTTGTTACACCTTTATGCTCAACAGGCTGAACGAATTTAGATGAATTTTGGTACAGAGATAGACCGTTTCCTGGAATAGCATATTATAGGATACTAAAGTCTCAGAGATACATTAGGGGACAACACGACATGCAATGCTGTCAAATGTGAGATAATGGGCAATGTTACAGCGTCACGTAGATTGAGCATTGCGTGTCGTGTTTGGGGACATTTGGTCCTCTAATTCCTTCAGATGATAATCTTCTACTTTAATGCATAGCTGCTGAGTAAAGCTAGTGTTATATATTGTAAAGAAAATGATGATTATACTGTAGCAAATTTTTCTAATGTCACTTATATTTCTTTGCCAACTTTTTATGCCATCATAGTCAACAGCGTCACTGTCATTCTCATGTCACAAGATTTAAATAAGAGGAGACTTAAACAGTATGACAGCACAATAAACTTGCAATGTAAACAGATTACAATAGTGGTATACATACAGACATACTTTCTCGCTGTCCTTCGTACTGGTTCAATGTCCGATACTGGCTGGCTACCGCGAGGCATAAGGTATACGATGAAGCGAGTAGGTTTATACAAAAAAAAAATATAGTGTTTAGTTTTACTTACATTATTATATTAAAACTAGCTGACTTGGTAAATGTTTTCCTGCCATATAAATTATTAAAGAAAATTATGGAGAACACGAGGGTAAAAATTGCCTACGACCATCTATTCTCAGACCTACCAAATGATATAAAATATATACAAAAAAAAAAACATAAAATCGGTCATGCCGTTTTTCGAATGCGTTCAGGAACAAACTCTCGTGTAATAGTATCAGATTTTTATATACAGATTAGATAATTATGGTAAACAAAAGTAGTATAATTTTCTTCATATAAAAAAATAATAACTTATTCGTGGTGACATTATACATTTACTTAGTGACATTGTTTGGAATGTGCCCAAGTGAACATAAATAACAACGTCCGGGTCCTTCTTTAGCATCTCTTGATATCTCAATACGGGTTACCTCGTCAGTTCCCATGTTTTCATTTCAGAATATCATGTATGCATAAGACCCTGTAAGATATACCAAAAAACAAACAAACAAACAAAAAACAAAACTGTGCCAACACGGTAGTACGGTGTGCCAAATAAACATATTTTCTTTCTTTCTTTCTTTCTATATAGTCTGCTTGATTACCGCTGCTCCCGTTCCCATAGTTCCCGTCTACTCTTATGCAGCTGCGTTTTATATAAAGAGACTACCTGCCAGGCCTCCATATCCCAGTCAATGATCTACACGATACTCTTTGTATAGACTGATGGTCAGACTCTGGCGTTTGACTACCTATAACGACTGTGTTAACCACGTTCCACCCTAACGATACTTACAATCCATCCAATCCATCCTAAGGTTGTCTGGTAGGTCATCTAAAAGATTTATGTATAAGTTGTCACTTTTTTGATATAGGTACAATAAAGTATTCTATTCAATTCTAATGACAATCAGGACTAACGGCTTCACTTGCTTTCCGACGGTGCGTCAGTAATGTCCTAAAAAGTATATATGAATTGAAAAACCTCATACTTGCGAGGCATTATTAACCACAGGCTGGGCTTAACCACAGCATAGATACTACAAACGTAAGCATTGACGAGACTCCTAAGCGGCATTCGCTACTGACAGGACCGCGAGAAACTCGTCTCGTCGATGCGTACGTTTGTGTGAGTGTGCCGTTTCGAATAATTGTAGGTAGTTTCCGTACTATTCCATATCTTATCTATATTGTGGCTTAACACCACTGGGTCAAGGCTTTACCGCTGCTATTCTACCAATATTGTAGGCCGAATGATAAATCATTACCCGCCATTTGTTTTCGTTCTTTGCTTCCAGCTTCAGCTCCTGCCTTGCCCCAAGCCCCTTCAGATAGCTACAGAGATAGCGAGTTATCTGGATCGGCTGCCAAGGTACGCACTACTAGACTAGTCGACGACGCACGATAACACTGTTTTTATTTCGGGAACTAAACATTGACACGGGATTCCCGCGTGTTGTGCGTGTTTGATCAGTTGTACGGAGTGTGATAGCTAAAATAGACGACGCTTTCGTGTCATATCCGTATTAAGATCTGAGAGATGAATCCCCTGACATTGGAATGAGGGCTAGATCATGTCATGTCTTTCTACGATCGGACAACCCGACGTACGGCGAGTATCCACCCTTACGTTGTTGAAACATCAACGGTCCGTTTCGCTTAGTCGTTTATACCGCGTACATCGAAGGACTGGAACAATTTGCCTGCTGCGATCTTCCCGTCCAACTATAATTTAGGCGCCTTCAAGGCTAGAGTGAATAGGCTCTTAATAAACTAGTGCGCCTTACCATCAGGTGGGTACGTATTAATATAGCTGCCCGTCTCGGCTTCACCCGGGTGCAATATTTTTTTCGGTTTTTTACAGTTTTCTTTCCAACAAACTCTGTCATGACAATTACGAACACAACAAAAAAATAGCCAAATAGATGTAGCCACTCTGTGATCAGTGATGCGCTTACATATACATACACTTTGCAATAAATTTTTATTTACTTTTACCTAACCGGATCTCTACCGTTATAATAGGTAGCAAAATTTACTTTCCCACTTTTTTTTTGTTTTTGCTTGTAACATAGTTTTGAGAGTATCAAAGATGATCTTTCATCATATCTATATATATAAAAGAAAGTCGTGTTAGTTACACCACTTATAACTCAAGAACGGCTGAACCGATTTGGCTGAAAATTGGTGGGGAGGTAGCTTAGAACCAGGAGACGGACATAGGGTACTTTTTTTTTTTACTTTTTTTTTTTTTTAGGGTAGGTTAGGGTAGAGTAGGGTAGAGTAGGGTAGAGTAGGGTAGAGTAGGGTAGAGTAGGGTAGAGTAGGGTAATTTTTTTTTTTTTACTAAATCCCGCTTTTGGGCAGAACAACGTCTGCCGGGACCGCTAGTTTTATATGAAAGCAATTAAGTCGTAAGAATATTATGTGCCAGAGCTCTAAATAGAAAAACGTCTTTGCAAATGTTCGGACGTTAGGATAATTATATATTTCTGACGAAGACGGCCCTTCCCCACTTGTCTATCGTCAACGTGAGCATGGTTTACAAGCTTGGTTGTTTCATCCAGCGCAATCCTACACAATTTTTTCTAAAGAGGCAACGCGGAAAAAGAGAACGTCTGACAACTCTGTTGGCATTCGGTAGTTCCACCATTTACTCGAATATTTCACAAAACTGTTCCATACGTGTTTTTAAAAACCTGGGAAAAAATGTCGTCATTCAAAATATCAACTAAATGTGCTAAGTTTTTAATTTATGAGTACATAAATAATTATGAAGGGCCTCGCAAAATAGCATATTTTCAGAGGTATTTACTGGATTAGTTTTACACACATTTATATTTTGATTTCAATAGATGTCTAGATAATATCTACAAGATAGCAACAATATAAATCAAGATATCGGTTGGTTGTATGAAATGTATCTCGGGATGGCCGCTCTTAAGCCTGGGTAATGCGATACAAGTATGTAATGTGCATCTACAGTCATTATTATTATGAACCTAATGAATATAAATGAGTGAGTCTGAGTCACACTGTGCTATAATAATATAGTTTTCAACATATTGACAGAGATGGAACGGAAATGGTTGCCAACAGTAAAATAAATCGAAATAAAATGGCCGACGCGTCTCGTTTCTTAAATGGGATTTAGCAAAGAATTTGGTATTATTATGATAATGTTAGTCAGTCACTTAGTCCTTGCAGCATATTTGTTTCATGAGTCATGTCTTGATAGATAGAAGTCATTGTCAGATATCATTGATAATATCTACGATTTTGAACGCTTTGGAGTAAATTTATAAAAAAAATAAAATAATGAAAATGAGTTTGTTTATATAACATATATCCAACTAGTTTCCCTATTTTTTCTTCTTTAAAATCACTCCTAATATAGGAGTGGTTTAAAAGCGAACAAAAAAATATATATATTAAAATCGGTAAGGGTCAAGTCGTTTTTGAGTTTTAGCGAAACTTAACACATAGAAACTGATTATTACATATAAGAGAAAATATTCAACTGATTTATTAATACACAATTAAAATAAGACTTGCAAATCAGTCCCTACTAATTAATAGCGTTGAAATTTTTACATATAATTAACTAGCAGTCCCGACAGACGTTGTCCTGTCTGTTAGTTAGCTTTAGCTAGCTCGTCAGAATAAAAAATTAACCCAGTTGCAGTGCCAACTACCGGATTCAATAATGTTTTAAAACTATCCAGAGACATCACAAAATTCCATCCAAGTCAGTTAAGCCCCTTAGAAGAAATTAGGTGACAAACACAGTACAGAGGAACTATATATATAAAAATAAAAGTGGCTGTTATTCGTCTTTAGCTATAGCTTGAAATAAGATTAGTCGATATATATACCAATTTTTTTTTACTGATATATTTTTTGTTTTACTGATATATAAAAAATATATCAGTAAAACAAAAAATTGTTTTACTGATATATTTTTTTATTGATAGATAAGCTCGCATTTAACCACTATCTCACCTGATGGTAAGCGATGATGTGGCCGACGATGGAGCACGCTTGCCTAGAAGTAACCTATTCACTCTTGATTTAGAAACCCCTAGGTTGTAGCTAAATTCCTTATCATCAAAAACAAACAATCCTTTCATGAGAATATAACATTTTTGTTATTTATAACCATTTTTCTCTTTGTAATCTTAAAGATATCTATTTCCATCTCTCGTCCAATCTCCGTTTCTACAATCATAATTTATTCTTTCTCTGAAAGAATATTTCTAGTTGAGTATTAACCGATCAGAAGATAATCTTACCTATATAAAATTCTGTTCTAGTCCTTTGGTGTCAGACAATAATTACCTCTAAGCTGGTTCTTTGAAATGAGAAAATTGAATATGAGATATTCTTTTGAAATTTACTCTTTGTTGAAAATGATTCAGTGTTAGACTACCTTATGATCTTATGTTTATAGAAGACTAACTCAAAAGTTAGCTTGTAGATTTGTAATTGACTTTTTAGGATTCCATACCCAAAGGGTAAAAATGACACATCGTTAGCCAGCCCTGCTCTGTCTCCACGCGTCGTCGAAAGAACCCGTGTTTTCCGCGGTGGGCACGGAAGCAGCGGACCAGGAGCTCCTCCTGGAAGCCGCGATCATACAGGCCTGGGTACCAGCATCGGACAGGCCTGTCGACATCGATGTCAATGCGGATTGGCTCCGGAAGGCTATGTCAGAAACCTGCGACGACACAATGCCCTAATTCCGGCCAAGACGTGCCCAGCGTCAGGTGTACTGGTGGTCGCCGGAGATTGCGGAACTTCACAAGGCAAACGTTGCCACACGACGCCGGTACACCAGACACCGTAGCCGCCTCATCCGCCCGTCGGATGCGGAGGCCATAGAGGCGGAGAAATACAAGTCCTATCCCTCAGGCGGCGAAGCGCACCCTCCCAGTGGAGATACGACGGGCAAAGTTTCAGGCCCGCGACGTGTGCCTAACCTATGGGGACGTCCCTACAAAATGGTGCGGGACAAGTTCCGCGCTTGGGCTACCCCGCTTGGGCTACCCCGCTTGGGCTACCCCGCTGACACAGAGTCTCCGGCCCCAGATTGTGAAGGATGTGGTGAACGCTCTGTTCCCTTCGAGAGGGGAATATTCTCCCCCACTCATGGTTCCGTCACTTGCAGTGTCCGACGCGGACCACGACGGCGACGACGATGATAATCCGGAGGTGACTGAGGTAGAGATGAGTGGCAAATATACCGTATATTTGCCACTCATCTTATAATATAAACCCATTTTATAGATCACTACGAAACAAATGGAACAAATTCTCCTATCAAACTGGTTCAGGCCGGCCTATATCTATCACAAACCGGTTGTGTTTACACAAATGTAAATGCGAAAAATTTTATGGTAATGAATAACAATTTGTAATTAGTATATACACAGGTGTTAGTGCAGTCAGTTTAATGCTTGAATTAAATAGTTCCTTAATCCTATTGCTATTGTTTGTTGTTTTTCAGACCTGGTGTTATTCTCGTTTCGCTTTAATGAACTCATTCCGCTTATTTGCAAAATTGATTGTATTCCTGTTATTAAGCCTCCTTTCACTATGGTGTTATTAATATAAAGCAAGGTATTTTAGCATAGGAATAAATCTGAAAACGGTAAAATTATTTTTACGTCACAAAAAAAATCGATTCGGAAAAATCTTCGAGATTCCATTCGGAAATTACTTACATAATTAAGTTTGTATGGAACCACTTACATAGTTAAGTTTGTATGGAACCACTTACATAGTTAAGTTTGTATGGAACCCTCAGTGCGCGAGTCCGACTCGCACTTGCCCAATTTTTTAGTAACCTCTGCCAAAAATATGATCAGTCTATGTATCATTATTATCATCATCATCATCATCACTTGTTTTTTTTCTTTAATTCTGTTCTGTTACCCATCACGCTATCACTGACTCCCTTTTTTTTCATCATTCCTCACACAATCAAATTTTTTTAATATGTATATTTGTGCTAATAATGGATATTGTATACTTAACATTTTATTACACTTATCTTGTGTCAAAGTGATTAGGTATTATGGAACCTTTGTTTTTACTAAGGTAATCATAAATTAATTTTTCCGCTCGACCCGTGTTCTTCTTTTAGTTGCCCTCTGAGTTGAAATCCCTTATAATAATCCTGCAGCAGGTATTATGGAACCTTCCATTACACACATTCTTAAGTTATTTATTGTTTATTTGTTTCTAAACTAATCCAAATATCCCAACTATTGTCTCTTTTCATTCAGTTACATATAGTTCTCCTCGACTTCCCATACATTTGTACCGGCGTACATTTGTGCCGGTTTCCCCTAAGTCCCAATTTCAGACTCATCTGTGCAAATGAAATAATTCAATGGTGTTTTGGATTCCGGGTTAGTTAATTGACAAAGTGACCACGTCCAGGGCCTGAAGGGTCGTACCCTTAAATTACTGGACAATAGATTTTGGGATGGAACACCTGGCTCAATAAATAAATTGAATACCGTATCTGAAGTAAGTGGCGAAGGAGGACTGGCGTGGGATATAGTGATTAGGATCCAATATATACATATATTTTTAGGTATAAATCTTTAATGAATTTGATCAGTAGAGTAGAGTAAAAACAGTTGGTCAAATCATGTGAAAAGCGGGGAAAATGGGTGAAGATAATAAAAACCTTACTACAAAATAATATGCTCTGAAAAGTATGTAATAAGCATACAAGCAACGCTATCCTTGAATCAGCGCTGTCTAAAAATATTTCCTTGTCATATACTTGTTGGTGTAAGTTTTTTTTTAATGTGCCCTTTTACATAATTAGGCCCTATTATTAACAAGCTGACCCGGAGAACTTTGTACCGTCTAACAGTCAATAAACGTATTGAGCGAAGAATAATGGAATGATTGAGACAAATTTATTTGACAGTTGCTGTCATTTTTCGATGAATTTGGATAGTTTGCATTTTTTTATGTGAATATTTCCGATATTTTAGTAGTTATCATATTCGGGGCGGCGGGAACGAATCCAACAAAGCAAAGATCACCAAAATCAGTCCAGTCGTTCTCCGAGTCTTAAAAGTGTAACTAACACGACTTTGTTTTATTTATATGGAGTTTATTCATGATTGTATGTCCTAGAGGATACCATTTTGAATCTAGTTTGACATCGCTCAATATAGTACCCTCTACAAAGCCTATAACTAGCGGACAATCACGAAATTTTTTTTGTAAGCAATTAAGAAGACATGAGGAAAAAAAAATGAACGTACGCACTTTATTTATTTATTGCCAACTTACACTAACGAATAACACCACACCATGCTGATCAAAATCGTAACCCAGATTTTGCTTTCGCCATTTTCGTCGAGTAAAAAATTGAACGAGTTAGATTTTCAAAATGGTCCGAGTTAGATTTTCAAAATGGTCCGAGTTGGATTTTCAAAATGGTCTTTCATGAAATGACTAAATAAGCTGAAAATTTTTCTTCGCGGTTTATTCTGACGAAATTTCGATTTTTTTTTCGATCGTTCTTGGTGCATTGATTGCACATTTCATTTTCGTATAACTTCTAATTTGTATTTACTGAGTTATAGCATTTCATGCTCAAAAATATTGCCTGTTTTGTTCAAAAATATTGCCTGTTTTGTACAAAAATATTGCCTGTTTTGTACAAAAATATTGCCTGTTTTGTTCAAAAATATAAATTACGTATTTTCATTTGAAACGATTACAGACTATCATGATGACGTTCAGTTTTTTCCCTTCGTTGAATCGCAAAAATATACCTATTAATATCTAATTGCAAAGTCATGTTTGATACGGGAAAAAAACTACAATTCAGGAAAATAATCCCCGGGAGTGGTATTAATAACAATGTAAATGCCTTTTGTTTTATTGTTGTTTTTCATTTAATTACGAAGTTGGATTCATCATCATCATTTCAGCCGAAAGACGTCCACTGCTGGACATAGGCCTCCCCCAAGTGTCGCCACAATGAACGGTCCTGTGCGTCTCGCATCCATCGGACTCGCGCAACCGTTACCAAGTCATCGGTCCACCTTGTAGGAGGCCTTCCAACGTTACGTCTTCCGGTACGTGGCCGTCATTCCAGAACCTTTCGGCCCCAACGGCCATCTGTTCTGCGAGCAATGTGCCCTGCCCATTGCCACTTTAGTTTGGCGATTCTTCGTGCTATGTCGGTAACCTTGGATCTCTTGTGGATATCCTCATTCCTGATTCGATCACGCAAGGAAACTCCGAGCATAGCCCTTTCCATTGCCCTTTGGGTGACTTTAAGTCTTCTGATGAGGCCCACGAAGTTGTATTAATCTTCTAAAATATAAAGTATTTGTTATCGAACTCCTCAGCAGAAACGGCCGATTTTATTTGGTAGGTCTGAGAAATAGGTCGTCGGCTATTTTTTATCATCCTACCCCCCACCCCATTATTCTTTAATAATTTATATGACAACGTTTGCCGGATCAGCTAGGTCTTTTTTATAAACAAACAAAAAAAAACGTATTATTGAAATTACTTTGACTATCTCTACCTGCAGTCTTGAAGAGAAAAACATTATTAAACATTTTAAAATAGGTTTCGATCGCTTCTTTTCGTATAAAACTCTAAAAACCACGGTCTACACCATCAAACGAATTTTACAGCTCATTAAATAAAACATTGCACAAGGAAAGAAAACAGGAACCACTTCTGCAACTCATAAATAACTGGCCTAAAACAATCCACTACAAAGTGACCACGGACTGGAGTGTATCGGCACAATATTTGTGTAGTATCGTCTAAATCCCAGGGTCTGACGCTAGCGATAAATATTTATTGCCACTAAACGTGAAAAGGTGGAAAGTATAAGCAGTAGCGATAAGCAGGCTTTAAGGAAGGGTCTACTGGGGCCATAGGTTCGCTTCTGAAAGGAAAACCCAGCCCTGGTATGAAAGGCAAAGAAGGAACATTAGTAGGTTTTTAGTCAGTAAAAGTCTGAGACACCCTTTCGCTCCACCCGAGAGTAAGAGATGTCACTGGATTATTTTACCACCTAAAAAAAAGTGAGTAACAGTGGCCCTGGAACACAATGAGAAACTTAGTCAGTAAAAATATAGACATACCCTCTCTCTCTACCCTAGAATGCATGCGAGAAGTCAATTGATGATTTCCTACCTCAAAAAAGTGTATATTTGGGAAACTAATGAGAATTAATGCCGTCCGCAAGTATCATGAATACATAATATGGTAGGCAGGGACAGACGTCAATCAGGATTTATACATAAAAACGAATAGAGTCAACGAAATAACTGTAACAGCGTTAAATATTAGCATAAAAAAATACTATCATGACTCTCATGATATTTATTTATTGGCCTATCTACAAATTTTACACTTCACATTCAAAATATACGTGCTTTTATATAATCCGAATGTACAATATCATGCATACATTCTTGAATCAATGCTGATAAATGCTGAATAAATTCTAAATAAAAGCTGAATGCTTAATAAATGCTGAATAAATGATGAATAAATCCTAAATAAAAGCTGAATAAATGCTGAATAAATGCTGAATAAATGCTGAATAATTGCTGAATAAATGTTAAATAATTGCTGAATGAATGCTAAATAATAGCTGAATAAATGCTAAATAATTGCTGAATAAATGCTGAATAAATGCTGAATAAATGCTGAATAATTGCTGAATAAATGTTAAATAATTGCTGAATGAATGCTAAATAATAGCTGAATAAATGCTAAATAATTGCTGAATAATTGCTGAATAAATGCTGAATAAATGCTGAAAAATGCTGAATAGTATTTCTGGTTAATTTATTAATCCAATAGTTTCT
Organism: Mythimna pallens; assembly: GCA_961205895.1. Taxonomy (NCBI): domain Eukaryota; kingdom Metazoa; phylum Arthropoda; class Insecta; order Lepidoptera; family Noctuidae; genus Mythimna; species Mythimna pallens. The sequence goes on along the minus strand of OY540842.1, from coordinate 22,013,794 downwards.
AACAAACTTCAAAGCTTCCAACTTGCACCAAACGTGAAGATATAAAATCTATTTGTGCGGTACCCGTTGATTTGTCTGTAGATTGTACAGTAATTGTTAGACCCCTTCTACCGATGTTATCAGCATAATGGAGAACATTTGTTGAGCTTTGCAAGATGCCTGATTGACTAAGTTCTATTAATTGTGCTCCGGAATGGAACCACAATTGTTAGAACCGCAACGTTTCTTGATAATTGAATGTTTAATTTTAAATGGTGATGGTTTGGAGGCGATTTCGTCTTTATCTTCCGTAAGCCTTCAGTGGAAATTGATTATATTTTGCATCAAAAATAAAGAAGCTTTAGTAGTTTATTGTTAATATCATCATTGTCATCGTCTATTAATAGACTCAGTATTTCCATTTCTACTTCAAAAAGTAGTCCTAATTTATTCAAGGTGAAACTATTAGTTTCATTTTCATGTTAATATGCCATTAATTGGCAGCTATCTCCACGTTAATACTTCTCACTAAACTAAATATGACTGTACAAGGAGTGGGTCCACCCTAATAGTTCAATAGTTCAATGCGATTGAATTGAACTCACGACCTTTGACAGTTAATGCCTTAGCCGCTGGGTTATTGTCACTTAAAATTATTAATAACCCATTAGCAGAAATGATTGCTGTAATTTAGACATTTATGTCCAGTTTTGTTATAACTTTTATTGTAATGCAAGCGTCTGATACAATCTTTTATTTGGTGCGTGAAAAGAGAAAATTAGTTCAAACAATTGAACTAATTTTCTGAAAAAAATCAACACTAATATTTCTACTACAAAGTAGAAATATTAGTGTTTAATTTTTTTTTTCTTATTTTACTGTTTCTATGTATTTGGTTTCAGCGGTTCTCGTCAAATTTACGTGTTATTTTTACAAAATTAACAATTGCTTCTAAGATCTACCCGCAAAATTCTCGTTGTCTTGCTAGCCACCTAGTATCAGTAGATTAAAACACTGTGACAAAAATTGCTACGCCATGGCGGTTAAAATTTACCAACGAACTACCCGAAACAATGAGAAAACTCAGTGACTTAGAATTTAACAGAACATTTTATAATTGGCTATGTGACAGATGTTTTTATTCAATTGAGGACTTTTTGAATTACAAACATGTATGACATTAGATTTTATTTTATTTTATTTGATATCCAACTATTAGTATTAATATTTTGACATCTTATTTTGACATTTTAATCTTGCAATAAATATTGACATTATCTTGATGCTAAACTGTACCGACCATGCATGTACCTAACATAAATATTTGCACGACTTAAAAGTCGAATGCAGTGAAACCATTTGAAATTGTTACCACCAAAATGTACCTGTATTCTAGCAAATAAATCGTTCATTCATTCATCATTTAAGTATATTTAATAAGTACCTTTTACCATAATAAATATAATTATGATAACTATAATTTGCTTCAACCGTTGATTCTAGCTTTCAAGAGTAGAGTAATTGTAATGAATGGCTAATAGTCCAATTCAAACAATAAGTAGATGAGTAATATTTTTTCCTCTCACTGCACTTCTCTAGCTTCTGATATAATATCACCACAAATTTTTAATTAGTACAAATACTTATAGGGCTTATTAAAAAAGGTCTTGTTATTATTTAAGTAAAGTCTCAATAAATAATATTCATAAACAGCGATAGTTATTAGCGTTTTTTTATATCCCAAAATATCACTCAATTTATGGAAATATTTATAAAATATATATAAATAGATTAAGAATGAATAAATGACTATCAAAATGAAACAACCCTGCGTGTAGTCTTTTCATATGATCAACCAGGGTCCGCACAGGGCTTCGGATGGAACCTCCCTGGTTCCCGTGCCCGACAGGAAATAAAAGATTGCTACTCTGTTCAACTGTATATTTTCGCAGAAAGAGGTTTTTCACAAGTAAATAGGGGTAAGGCTAGGTCATAGTGTCGCCGAAAAATCTTAATAGCGCGATGTTTTCCGGCGGGTTCTCATGGAAAAATGGCGACAGCGACTGTCGCGACCCACAATTATGGCGGTAAGTCCCCTTTTTGAGGCGTGGTTGGAAAGACCTCACGGCGTCCTCACCTTCCGCATGACGCAGATTCTCACCGAACACGGGAAGTTCGGGAAGTTCCTGCACCGGATTCGCACGACGCCCGGGTGTCGCCACTGTGTAGACCACCCGGAGGACACCGTGGAGCACACGGTGGAGGTGTGCCCCGCTTGGGCAGGGCAACGCCGTGTCCTCATGGGGGCGATCGGCGGCGGTGATCTCTCGCGCCGGCGATCTCTCGCGCCGGCGATCTCTCGCGCCGGCGATCTCTCGCGCCGGCGACCTCTCGCGCCGGCGACCTCTCGCGCCGGCGATCTCTCGCGCCAGCTATCTCTCGCGCTGGGCCTTGGTACAGGCCATCGGCATGCCACGCTGAATGGCAATGCTTATCCTTTGTCTGAAGTAAAAGCCAGCCCTTGGGTCACGCGAAGTGTCAACAAGGCGTTTTGAAAGTTCTTTAAATAATTTGTGAGCACTCGGACCCCACGATCCGAGAGTTCGGACCCCACGATCCGAGAGTTTCAACCCCAAACGGCTCAAAAATATAACTACCAACAAGGTTATTATATTTCCGCCGTTTGAGGTTCTCTGCAGCCGCTGCGGCAGCACAGGCACAGCACGACGAGCTAGGAAGATGAGATGGCGCAAGAGTATCGACACAAGTAGCGTCCCATACTAAAGGCCTACCCATCTTCCATGGAAAGGTCTTTTGGCATCGTCGCGTACCAGGCCATGAGGTTCCAATACGACCGGAACGCCAACGGTGACAAGAGCACGTCTGATGATGTCGTTGATATTCGCGTGTCGCGCTATGCGACCCGCACTTCGCCTGCATGACAGACCGTGGTGTCCGAGGCTGGAGGCTGTTGACAGCTTCGCCACAGTGGCAGCGATAAGGAGAGCAACAAGGAGCGCCAAGACGAAGGGAAGCAGCGAGGCGGAAGGTAGTATCGTCGAACAAGGTGCCTATGATCGACGACGGTAATGCATGAAGCCAGAGACCCGACTCCCACTCCCTCACAGCTAGCAGGCGCGCACGCTCTGCAGGAGTCACAGATGTTGCCAACAGATTCTCTTGAACTACTTTGCATAGCGGCTCATCTCACCGTCTTTGGGAAGAAAGGTTGTCGGGCTGTTTGGAATTCGGGCAAGCGAGTCTCCAAGCGTCTATAGCCTCGGTAAAGCACGGCACATCAAAATCAATCAGTGAGGAAGATAGGATATTCCTGATTAATTTCTCAGTGCCGTGAACCGAGGATATAAAGGCTGGTAAACTAATACTAGTAATTTTGCGGACGCCGAGGCCACCCATACGGATAGGAAGGGTAGCTTGAGCCAAAGCTCGATTGTCCATGGCCACATTTAAAATTGATGAAAGAGTATGTCGGATAATTTGGTCCATTTTTTCCAAAAGATGAGTATGTTTCCACAAATAAGAAGCACGGAGGAAATATGTTAATTTAGGGCCGAAACAGCAAAAACGAATTAAGGTGTGATTCTAGTTTTGTTTCTTCGTTATTTAACACCAACCTTTTTAGTGCCGTATTCCTTCAGGTGAACCTCGTGATAAAAGTCTGATTGTAAATGCTTGAGTTATCGATGAGAATATTATACACATTTTATAAATAGCATAATTATATTATATATGCCTAAATATTTCAGTAGTCCTCTAATTCTTTAATATTCATATCATCAGAGATAGATTTTCATAAAAACAAAATTGTATTAAGAATCTCCATCACTTTTTTTGAGATCGGTTAAAAATAAACTGAAGAACAACCAAGCAAGGAAATAATGACAACAGAGAGTATCCTAATAGGATTCGATAAAATAATTTCCTATCTCATTTCGGGATTGCGCCTTTCAGAAACATCAAAACATGCCACCTGTCAAAATAAAGAGTAAAACACAGTAAAGCCATATCAAGATTTTCCGAATGTTTTCTCAGAATAAATAAAGAAATCTTCAAATCACAGTTTCATAGAACAACTGAAAGCGGATAATCGTTGCGACATATTGCTTCCTTCATCTACTGTATTCAATTCTAAACTTTATCTTTGAGTTTTTAACGTTGATATTTGAACAACCAAACTTGAAACAGAATAAAAAAAAATAACGCTTTCTAAGAAAGATGTGCTACACTTCGTTGATGTTTTAATGATATCATAAGATTATGGTTTCTCGTTAAATCTATTATAGTTTTATGTTTCAGTTATTGAATGAAATTTTAGGAGGACCGTAGTTTATTTAAGAATCAATTTTTCTTCGTATATCGTAGTAACTATAATATGTTTTATAATTTATGTAGTGAATGCTGCATTTGGTTCATATTTTTCTGTTGCTGATGCTCCGGCAAGACCAATATTTTTGAAGAAATTGTTCTACGGATATTTTATGCGCAGAATATCTATGAAATATGGTGGTTGCATCATCACATTGCATCCTTTTCTCGCAACCTTCTTTTCATGCTCCTCTGGTACCGACAAGAAGTGAGAAGTGATTAGTCTCCATTTATGAAAAGCTTGGTAATTGCGACGGCATTATTTGCATCCCATTTTATAATCTATATACTTTAAACTTGAACATATAAGTATTAATATATGTTCAAGTTTTTATCATGCTACTCCACCTAAGCTGAAAAGCATCACAAACTCTTCACGGTATCCTTAATCGAGATACTTAGCAGTGTAAACACCTACCGGCTATATAACTTCGTGGCCCTGACTATATCAATAGCCCGTCTATAAGAGCTACCTCTGTGACCCATAGCCTTCTCTCACCGCTGACTTTCGTTTGTTTTTCTTCGTTCCCCGAGTCCATTGTCGCAGGTGGCGCTGCTAGTGTACAGGATGAAGGAAGATGGTTAATTATTTAAATATTTTATTTCTCGTTAGACATTAGATTTAGTTGAAGAGTTCGTGGCTAAGTAGCAACAGCCATACGGTTCGATATTTGAACCGCTAGACGTACGGGTCGATCTTTTCGGACCAGTCATGCCAAAGAGAATTGTGTTTCCCATTAACTGGGTTATGGCGGTCTGATAAGCAGTGCGATGATCACTTTCATTGATTTTTATGAGTATAAGAACAGTTTAATTTATGTTCCTACTGCAAAGCGAAACAGCTACATATTACATAGTATTTGCATTATAGCATGTATTGCCTGCATCAGCACCACTACGCTAATCTGAAAAAACGCCATATCAAAATTATAAAAACTCTGACAATACATAATGTTGTAAAAATATTGTTTTCATACACATTATTTTCAATTAAATGGAATATTTCTAGTTTAATCCCAAAGCAACAAAATATAGCTGTAATAAAAATAAACTGGTTAGGATAAACGTTGTTTGTTGTAAAACCTGAACTTAAACACAACACATATAGCTGAAATGAGATAAACCCAATAATTCAACTCTAAATTGGATTAAACGGACAGCATCACACCCTGTATACAAACATTACTTACTAGAGCGGGCACCAAACCAACGCTGGACGCAATTAGCAGGTACATTGAAATCGCATTATTGGACGTCGGCGTCGGGCGAAAAGGATCAGCCTGTAGGTGTTTTTTTGCACAGAAAAGAACTAAGTACAGGGTTTAGTAGGGAAAACTTTGCAGTCAGAACACCTGACGGCTCATCATCTTCAGGGTTTAAGGGGCCAATTACACAGCACGGTTTTCTAGTAAAAAATATATATCTTTTTTTTCAGTCCCTCTGTTCATAAATGTTTGTTTTTCGTTTATTCATCTAAATACACCAAGAAACTAATTTTAATTAATTATTTAAAAAAAATATCCCCTGGGGAACAAGGTTTAATTTGTGCGGTCAGAGCTCTAGAAAAGGTATCTCATAACAATATAAGCCACGTCCAGAAGTAAGAACCAAGGTGCCGTGTACCTACCCTTATCCACGTCGGTTCATAAACTGATAAATTGCCCTCGTCATCTTCGATCTCTTCCACATACTGAGCTAACTCACGGCGCTCTTCGAGCGGGGGCAACCTGCCCCCGCCTTACTCATCCATCCCAGTAGCTCCCGCATCTCCCTACGTCTATTGTTTCTTCCCTCCACTCCCATAGCCTTTAGCCATCCCGACAATAAGGTTCATCAGACCCTGGCACTAGAGGTTGAGGGTGTGCGAGCTCGTCCAGTACCACATAACTCAGTTTCCACTGTCCCCCCAACTGGCCTACATATCTCTGAGGGTGTAAGCGATAGTGCTGCCGGTGAGGATGCTGACTCAACCCTGCCTCCGCTCGGACGACACCTGTCTCGTCGATCTCATAAGTCACCATCGGAATTTCTTCTTGAATGCTATGTATCCTGGAGTTTTCAGGTTGTTCGATAACATGACGGTGCTTGATAGGTACATCTGACCGTGTTATGCAACTTGCTACTACGTCGCATCGCGGTATCTCGGCATTAGTTATGAAATGGATATTCCCGTTGGCTGCATGCATTTCCTTGTTGTGGCTCCGGGCCATCGCTTCCATAGCCCCGCGTGATCTAGCCCCTACTAGACTTGCCAACTCATTGCCTGTTGCATACCCCTTCCTCGTTCCTTTCGCAGGAATCACTATCTCGCCAACCTCCTCGCCCACGGATTGCGGACGGCGAGCAATGGGTGGCTCGCCGTCCGATCGTCCGGTGACCGTCCGGAGCGACTCCAAGTCGTCGACGGCGCGTATTGTTCCATGCGCACCTCAGGAAGATGTCAAGAAATCGTAAGGGGCAGGAACAGGGTCGAAGCCTACTGGGGCCACGGCTAGTGTGAAAATGAAACCCGGGGCCCTGGGACGAAGGCAAAGAAGGAACAGGAGTGGGTTTTTAGGCAGTAAAAGTCTGACACTATTTCGCGCTCCGCCCAAGAGCGAGATTTATCATAAGATGATTTTCCCACCTAAAAAAAAAACGTCCAGAAGTACCGCTTTCTGAATTTCAACCTAAAAAATTGGTCGAGACTCGTGTTTCTTTCTCATCATCATCATTCATCAGCATCATCATCATTTCAGGTCCACTATTGGCATCTCCAAAGTGTCACTGCAATGAACAGCTCTATGCGTTTTGTTTGCATCTATCGGATTCCCGCGACCCTCACCAGGTCATCGGTCCACCTTGGGGGAGGCCTTCCAACGCTGCGTCATCCGGTACACGTTCGCTACTCTAGAAACTTTCAACCACCTTTCAACCACAACGGCTATCTGTTCTGCTAGATGTGCCTTCCCCACTGCACGTCACGTAACCTTGGTTCCTACGGAAAACTTCACTTCCTGATGCGATCACGCATGGAAAATTCGAGCATAGATAGCCCTTTCCATTGTCCTATGGATCTCTTCTTAAGAGACCCATTTTAAGCGTTTTAATGAGGCCCATTTTAAGCGTTTTAATGAGGCCCATTTTAAGCGACCACGTTCTGGTCATAGACTCGCACTGGTCATAGACTCGCACTGGTCATAGACTCGCACTGGTCATAGACTCGCACTGGTCATAGACTCGCACTGGTCATAGACTCGCACTGGTCATAGACTCGCACTGGTCATAGACTCGCACTGGTCATAGACTCGCACTGGTCATAGACTCGCACTGGTCATAGACTCGCACTGGTCATAGACTCGCACTGGTCATAGACTCGCACTGGTCACAGACTCGCACTGGTCATAGACTCGCACTGGTCACAGACTCGCACTGGTCATAGACTCGCACTGGTCATAGACTCGCACTGGTCGTAGACTCGCACTGGTCGTAGACTCGCACTGGTCGTAGACTCGCACTGGTCGTAGACTCGCACTGGTCGTAGACTCGCACTGGTCGTAGACTCGCACTGGTCGTAGACTCGCACTGGTCATAGACTCGCACTGGTCATAGACTCGCACTGGTCATAGACTCGCACTGGTCATAGACTCGCACTGGTCATAGACTCGCACTGGTCATAGACTCGCACTGGTCATAGACTCGCACTGGTCATAGACTCGCACTGGTCACAGACTCGCACTGGTCACAGACTCGCACTGGTCACAGACTCGCACTGGTCATAGACTCGCACTGGTCATAGACTCGCACTGGTCATAGACTCGCACTGGTCATAGACTCGCACTGGTCATAGACTCGCACTGGTCATAGACTCGCACTGGTCATAGACTCGCACTGGTCATAGACTCGCACTGGTCATAGACTCGCACTGGTCATAGACTCGCACTGGTCATAGACTCGCACTGGTCATAGACTCGCACTGGTCATAGACTCGCACTGGTCATAGACTCGCACTGGTCATAGACTCGCACTGGTCATAGACTCGCACTGGTCATAGACTCGCACTGGTCATAGACTCGCACTGGTCATAGACTCGCACTGGTCATAGACTCGCACTGGTCATAGACTCGCACTGGTCATAGACTCGCACTGGTCATAGACTCGCACTGGTCATAGACTCGCACTGGTCATAGACTCGCACTGGTCATAGACTCGCACTGGTCATAGACTCGCACTGGTCACAGACTCGCACTGGTCATAGACTCGCACTGGTCACAGACTCGCACTGGTCATAGACTCGCACTGGTCACAGACTCGCACTGGTCATAGACTCGCACTGGTCATAGACTCGCACTGGTCATAGACTCGCACTGGTCATAGACTCGCACTGGTCATAGACTCGCACTGGTCATAGACTCGCACTGGTCATAGACTCGCACTGGTCATAGACTCGCACTGGTCATAGACTCGCACTGGTCATAGACTCGCACTGGTCATAGACTCGCACTGGTCATAGACTCGCACTGGTCATAGACTCGCACTGGTCATAGACTCGCACTGGTCATAGACTCGCACTGGTCATAGACTCGCACTGGTCATAGACTCGCACTGGTCATAGACTCGCACTGGTCATAGACTCGCACTGGTCATAGACTCGCACTGGTCATAGACTCGCACTGGTCATAGACTCGCACTGGTCATAGACTCGCACTGGTCATAGACTCGCACTGGTCATAGACTCGCACTGGTCATAGACTCGCACTGGTCATAGACTCGCACTGGTCATAGACTCGCACTGGTCACAGACTCGCACTGGTCACAGACTCGCACTGGTCATAGACTCGCACTGGTCATAGACTCGCACTGGTCATAGACTCGCACTGGTCATAGACTCGCACTGGTCATAGACTCGCACTGGTCATAGACTCGCACTGGTCATAGACTCGCACTGGTCATAGACTCGCACTGGTCATAGACTCGCACTGGTCATAGACTCGCACTGGTCATAGACTCGCACTGGTCATAGACTCGCACTGGTCATAGACTCGCACTGGTCATAGACTCGCACTGGTCATAGACTCGCACTGGTCATAGACTCGCACTGGTCATAGACTCGCACTGGTCATAGACTCGCACTGGTCATAGACTCGCACTGGTCATAGACTCGCACTGGTCATAGACTCGCACTGGTCATAGACTCGCACTGGTCATAGACTCGCACTGGTCATAGACTCGCACTGGTCATAGACTCGCACTGGTCATAGACTCGCACTGGTCACAGACTCGCACTGGTCATAGACTCGCACTGGTCACAGACTCGCACTGGTCATAGACTCGCACTGGTCACAGACTCGCACTGGTCATAGACTCGCACTGGTCATAGACTCGCACTGGTCATAGACTCGCACTGGTCATAGACTCGCACTGGTCATAGACTCGCACTGGTCATAGACTCGCACTGGTCATAGACTCGCACTGGTCATAGACTCGCACTGGTCATAGACTCGCACTGGTCATAGACTCGCACTGGTCATAGACTCGCACTGGTCATAGACTCGCACTGGTCATAGACTCGCACTGGTCATAGACTCGCACTGGTCATAGACTCGCACTGGTCATAGACTCGCACTGGTCATAGACTCGCACTGGTCATAGACTCGCACTGGTCATAGACTCGCACTGGTCATAGACTCGCACTGGTCATAGACTCGCACTGGTCATAGACTCGCACTGGTCATAGACTCGCACTGGTCATAGACTCGCACTGGTCATAGACTCGCACTGGTCATAGACTCGCACTGGTCATAGACTCGCACTGGTCATAGACTCGCACTGGTCATAGACTCGCACTGGTCATAGACTCGCACTGGTCATAGACTCGCACTGGTCATAGACTCGCACTAGTCATAGACTCGCACTAGTCATAGACTCGCACTGGTCATAGACTCGCACTGGTCATAGACTCGCACTGGTCACAGACTCGCACTGGTCATAGACTCGCACTGGTCATAGACTCGCACTGGTCATAGACTCGCACTGGTCATAGACTCGCACTGGTCATAGACTCGCACTGGTCATAGACTCGCTCTGGTCATAGACTCGCACTGGTCATAGACTCGCACTGGTCATAGACTCGCACTGGTCATAGACTCGCACTGGTCATAGACTCGCACTGGTCATAGACTCGCACTGGTCATAGACTCGCACTGGTCATAGACTCGCACTGGTCATAGACTCGCACTGGTCATAGACTCGCACTGGTCATAGACTCGCACTGGTCATAGACTCGCACTGGTCATAGACTCGCACTGGTCATAGACTCGCACTGGTCATAGACTCGCACTGGTCATAGACTCGCACTGGTCATAGACTCGCACTGGTCATAGACTCGCACTGGTCATAGACTCGCACTGGTCATAGACTCGCACTGGTCATAGACTCGCACTGGTCATAGACTCGCACTGGTCATAGACTCGCACTGGTCATAGACTCGCACTGGTCATAGACTCGCACTGGTCATAGACTCGCACTGGTCATAGACTCGCACTGGTCATAGACTCGCACTGGTCATAGACTCGCACTGGTCATAGACTCGCACTGGTCATAGACTCGCACTGGTCATAGACTCGCACTGGTCATAGACTCGCACTGGTCATAGACTCGCACTGGTCATAGACTCGCACTGGTCATAGACTCGCACTGGTCATAGACTCGCACTGGTCATAGACTCGCACTGGTCATAGACTCGCACTGGTCATAGACTCGCACTGGTCATAGACTCGCACTGGTCATAGACTCGCACTGGTCATAGACTCGCACTGGTCATAGACTCGCACTGGTCATAGACTCGCACTGGTCATAGACTCGCACTGGTCATAGACTCGCACTGGTCATAGACTCGCACTGGTCATAGACTCGCACTGGTCATAGACTCGCACTGGTCATAGACTCGCACTGGTCATAGACTCGCACTGGTCATAGACTCGCACTGGTCATAGACTCGCACTGGTCATAGACTCGCACTGGTCATAGACTCGCACTGGTCATAGACTCGCACTGGTCATAGACTCGCACTGGTCATAGACTCGCACTGGTCATAGACTCGCACTGGTCATAGACTCGCACTGGTCATAGACTCGATTTCTTCCTACTTATGATTTATTTTCTGAAAATAATCCGTGAGATTCCCACTAATAATAATGACCTTGAATAATCACTATCAAAACTGGCCATTATAAAAATTATTAACTAGTATTAAAACTTTTTAGTCCAAAGTTCAATTAGCTTTCAGAAATTTGATTGCAAAGTTTCATCACGACGAAGTTGTGAGGGGCTTAGCAGAAAGTTCTTGAGTAAACTCTTTTAGTATCGATTCAGGTAGCTGTGCCTAGACTCATTGATTTTAGTGGGTAATAGATTTTTATGGGTTCTTTTATGTCAATGTTGGAAGTAGTAAATGGTTTGTCGTTTCGACTGGTTAGTAGGAGGATTGTGAGTTTGATCTCTATGGGACTCCACTGCAATTATCGATTTGATATTGAGCTTAAGGTGATAAAAAATTTATACAATGGGGTGACTATTATACTCCTACAAAATACCGATAGCATCTAAACAAACACAGATTAAAAAAAAAAAAACATTTACAGGCTCTTTTAAATTGTAAGGAAGTCAGTCTGAAAAATCATGACATTTCAAAGTGCAGATAAGTAGAATGTGAAAGAAACTCTTTGGATAGGTACTCATAAATGTTATAATTATTTCCTTTATTTATTGATATACATGTAAATTAAATTTTAAAATATTTTTTAAACAAAACACATAAAAAAAGCTAGCCCGTATTGTCTCACAGTTGGGCAAAGGCCTCAATCCATTCTTTCCAGTGATCACGATTCCTCGCTTTCTCGCTTCAATACTCAATCTCATTCGTGGTCTGCCACGGCCCCGTATCGCTGTGTCTCGACACCAATCGTATGTTTAATATGTTTTTGTAGTACCAATAGCCAAAATCCTATGCTATAATTACAAATAATATTTCAATTACATATTACTTGCTGCTTGCTTTTATTATGTGAGAACAATGCAAATAAATGGTAAACATACAGACAGTCTGGGTTTTGATTTAAAAATATCTACGGAATACTTTATCTTGAATCATTTACAGAAGGTAATAAAAATTGTGTGCTCACATGTTCGTACGTTACAAAGTTACGATGTAGAAATGCTATCGGCAAAGACATCAAACGTACCTCTCTAAATCAATTGAAAACACAAGCTGTCAATTCAGTTGCCTTACAATAAAGACTTAACTTCTTCCTGACACGCTTAATATTCCACTTATACCTTAAATTGTCTCGTTTTCAAGATATATCTGTTGCAGACCTACCTATTGTACCTTGAGGCCATACAACCGACCGTGCACATAGGCTATTATTTAGAAATGTACACGCAATTGATTTACAACCTTATTTTCCAGCAAATACAACACAAAATTGAGTTTGGGAAAAAATCTTTCGGAAGCTTCTCAGTCTGCGTTTAAAATCAAATTCTGTTATAATTGTGGTAGGGTTCAGATTTGTTGTTTCGAAGGGCGGGTTGCACCGTTTCATTTTACCACGGTTATCGACATTGGATAAAGGGCTGGCCATTAATCGTACTAAGATAATATCAGCACAGTAATCGCAGATTGCTAAACGCTCTGTTAGTATGCCCGTTCGGTGTCGATGGACCTTACTATAAGATGATACATTTCAACTTACCGGATTTTGGGTTGGCAAAAAATCGTTTTTTGTGTTTACCTTTTAGTGTGTTATTTATAGATTTGCAAATTAAGGAAAATGTTTTGCAATTAAGTAAGTTATATGTTATTGTTCATTCTCGTGCTATTTCTTTTGAGAAGAATATTTACTTCTGTACGTTCAAACGGCTGAACGAATGTGTATGATGACCGTGGCACATGGGTACACCCTGTCCTGGGAAAGAACGCGGGAATTTTAATTTTATACTCTTAGCTGGCAAAGTCACTGACTACGCTAGTATTGTGTGATTGATGACAAGTACAGCCAAGCTCCTAAGTTAATCGTGATTTTAGACATATATAGCTACCCACTATATTTAACTACCACCGAACAATTTCTCATCCTCTCCGGTTTCATCTGTCATTTTTTCCGTAGAACAATTAAGCGCAGTATTTAGACATATTTTAATACACAAGTAGATCATAATCTTGAAATATCACAGGTGGTTCTGAACACTTGGTCATAAGAAGATTTCTGCAAAAATAGTGATAAGGGTACATTGTTGAATCGATCATTATGAAGATCACTGCAAATCAAATCGTTTTTTTTTTATAAGAATATAGTATAGCGACATCTATGACGCCACAAAAGAACTAATATACAAAATTCTTTACATCGCAGTATTAGTTATTTACACGTTTAAAACATAATACAATAGCCCCAAACCAACCATCGGTCAGTTGTATTTTTATTCGGAGAATCTTCCACGCGCAGGGCCGTGGAGATTTCTGAAAAGGAAACTTGTGGTCCTAGAAAGTAAAGGGCAACTTAAGGACACAGTTGTGGTTTTAGTCAGTGAAAGTCTGACACGTTCTTATGCTCCACCCTAGAGTGAGAAAAGTCATTGGTTGATTCCCATCAATCTTTAACAACAAGATGACTAAGTAATAGATTAAGCGAGATTTTTTCCAGCCCGTCTCATTTTATTGCCCTATATGGCAAAACGACATCATCCAATTAACTATAAATATATACTCATATACAAATTAGCATATAACCTTATTTATAACACGTTTATCGACAAGTGGAAACGGTTCAACATCTCAAACAGGTCGTGACTTGCTCTGGACATGCTCCTGCCCGTCTATCTGTTTGTCCCGCCCAATCTCGGTAACCTTGAATTGTGGAGAACGTTCGTATAATGTAACTAGCTTGAAGCGTGAGTTTTGTGTAGGAGTTAGTTGTGTTTTGAAATGTTTTTTTTTTTTTACTGTTATCTTGACGGTAATGGCTACTACCTGAGGCTGATGGAGCTTGTCCAGAAGTAACCTATTCTCTATTTGTAGATATAAAGAAATAGACTCTGGCAGGGAATTCCACCTTCTTTCTTCACTCCTCGCCTGATGGAAAAAATATGCATCGAATGTCCCTTTTTTATGTGGTTAAAGTCATGTGGGTCAAATTTTTATAAGATTGTAATTCCAATGGTGTCCGCCGGTCGTAGCATTTAAGTCTCTTTGGAAATTCAAGAGTGCTACTGGAGTAAAATAATTCTGTTATTTTTTTGTGTTTTTCTTTTTGACTATGCAGTTCTAATTTCTATAAGCGATAATGATTGTAGCGACATCTATGGCGTCACATAAGAACTAATCCTGCATCGCGAAATCAAAGTTCTCCGCGCGTTTAGAACATATAGAACAGCCCGAAATCATCTATCGGGCAGTAGTAGCCCACCAGACATAACACCCGTCTGGTCGGAGGATCCTCCCTTTTCAACGGAGGTTTGCGGGACTTTACTCTCTGATCTGTTGTGTTCTTGTTTGTTTGTTTGTTTGTTTGTGTTGTGTGATTGTCAAAATACATATACATATGTACAATTTGGTAGTTTTTCATTTTTTTAAACATATTCATGTACATACAGGATGAATTTGCTGTTCCATTTAAAACTCTTTCCTTCATTGGAATCTTTGTTTTTATTATTAGTGGGTCACTAGTTCCACTCCAGCTTTATTCGGGTGTTTTAAAATTCTCGGCTTTTTTCTACTATATTAAGCATATATATTATTAGTGCATGTTCCTTCCTCATGAATCACTGTGTCCATTGGTGAAAACTGCATGAAAATTAATTCAATAATTTGTTTTATTATGTTTATACAGACAAACATTTTGTTGTATAAGTTTGTAAAGACGTTACAGCCTAACTTTGCTCATAAGCTGAGCCTAGTTTATCCTAGCCTCTTTTTTTGGTCATGCCCCACGTTCCTGATTCCGCATTTAGGTGCCACAATAGCAACTGAAACCAATGCTAATTATGAACTCGGCAAGCAGAGGTGGTGGTAAGTAGTGGTGGCCCAGTGTTAACTGGTCCAACTTACGAGTTGGTGTAGGTCGCGAGTTCAAACTCACAAACTCAGTCTGGCGCATAGCTTTGTGTAATTTATTTCACCTTGCTGTTAAAACGGTGAAAGAAAACTGAGGACACTGGCATGTCCTAGAACCACATGTGACATCCACCAATCACAGATTACAGCACATTCCTTTCCCTGGAGAGGAGGCTTGAGTTTAAGTCCCAGTCCCAGTTGTGGGAACTACTACTTCGAAACAAAACTCTCCCACGTTTTTGTTCCATAACTTTTAGTATATTAAATATCACGCCTTCAACATTATAATTATCCCTACATCAATGCATTAGCACAAAAATCCTTGGACTAAAATATTTAACGAAGGCCTTATTGTGCATCCACCTAGGTATCCTGCAGGTACCAACACAATACAAGCACTAGATGTGGCACCAATTACCAATATGTATTACTGACAGACGGAAAAAACATTGAGTGACTTTGTAAAGAACTGGAAGTACCACGCAAGATTTAAAATATTTTTTCATTGATAGCATTAAAATTAAATAAACCTTATAGTAATCAATTTTTTGTTCTATGCTAAATTTCCACAGCAGCAGCATGTGCTACCAAATTTGTGGAAAAGATTTTATAATTCCTTGTGTAAGAAACTTCCAGACTCCTAGTTTGTCTAATACTGAGATTTCAAACGAGTGTGCGACCTTTCTAACCATTTAATGGATTGCAGGAAATTACTATCTTACAAAATACAAATACAAATACAAAATTGTTTATTTCAGAAACCAAAATATTTGTAACAATAGATTGTGATTGGAGCCTCCTTTTAGGTAAATAATACCTGTATTAGGAGACTCCGCTCTTCCATAACTTAGCAATATTACAATAGTTTTTGGTTATTACTATTTACAGTTATCTATATTAATATTATAATAATCTATTTGTATATGTGTGTGTGGTGCGCGTGTTTGTGTTTGGTGTGCGCGTGTTTGTGTTTGGTGTGCGCGTGTGTGTATGTGTGGTTACGGGAGTGTGTAAGGGATGGTTTATTTTACGTATTGCAGCAGTGCTTCCGTACTTTCATATGTTAAGGTTTTTAACCATTCTATTAGCTTTTTCTTACATTCACGTAGTTGTTTAGTGTATATATATATATTTCTTTGTTTACCTTATTATATATTTGTGCAGGGGTATCTTAGTAGGGGCTGATCGAAATTATCCCCATTATTAATTTGTTAAAAGGGTTATGTACTGTTTTTATTCTTTTTCTCTCTTTTAGTTGAAAATTATAAAAATATAATGTATAAAAATTTTCCATCTATATGACCAACTTACACAATTAATATTTTCACCACACAATCCATAGAATAATGTTGAAGATGACAAGGGAGGTTTCACTTCCAAATCTTTTTTACAATTTAGTATTTCAAATTTTATAAATGAAAAAAAAAATTAAACACTTAAGCTATAACACTAAATACAATAATGCCTAGCTAAAATATTTCGTCAAAAACAGTCAAAATCAGTCAAAATTTTTTTTTTCACAACTACTAAACTATACCCACGATCAATGAAGCCACATCTAGCACGTTAAAATCCGCGCGACTCTCGACCACGTAGGCTCGCGCGGCAAAGACCTGAGGCCAAGGACACGGGTTCGATGCTCGGTGAATAACATCATGTTCACTGCACCCAGCCAACGGTGATGCATTGAAAAATCACTCGGATTGTTTACAGCGCTGAAATGAGGTTTTATTTCGATATTCTTACTTTTTTTAGAAACCTGTTTGGTGGGTAATAAATGTTTTTTTTTTCTGGGAATGTTAGTTCATTTTTTTTAATTTTCTTTTCTTTCTTTATTTTATAGACTATATATTTGCTGGGTAATCTAGGTATGGATTTTCCATTTCACTCGTATTTTCATACAGTAATGGTAGAGATTCGAACTCGCAACGAAACGTTTGACGTTTAACTTACGTACTATAAGCTGACATCCAATGTTGTTGTAAGAGATTTTTAGAAATTTTATTTTCTTTTATTTTGATATGAAGAAGAAGAAAAGATCGTATAGAGCTCTTTTTGTCCATGTAAAAAAAAAAACTGGTATGGTGCTAAATATATTTGCTTTAACTCCCTGCAAGTAAAATCGTTTATAATGACTTATAGATTCCAAGATTCCAAAGGATCGGATTTTGACCTTTCGATCGGTCAAAGGCAGGCATTACGCAAATCAATGCCCCTTGCAAAGTTAGTGTATCTATATTAATGAGTTTTATAGTTATTCAACGATGCCCATACTCGCTGATTCTCAGTATTCTGTCTTATAAAGATGTTTTAGTTGCTTTTGAGTGCGGTTACTGTTTGGGGTCATAGGTTCGATGCCCATGTCGGCTTGTCGGGTACTGTTGCTGCTTTTTTTAAACAATCAGGATTTAGTACTGTTGTTTTCGTCTTTTTCATCATTTAGGTTTCGTGATGGCTCAATGGGTTCAGAACTGGGCAAGTACTAATGTGAATTCTTCATACATATGTTTAAGTACTTTTCTAAGTTTATCCAGGACATTACTGACAGCCAGTATGGAAAGCTCGTAGTGCCGTTGGTTCCGGTTGTCATTCGTAAATCTTTGACAGTTGTTACAGGTAGTCAGGTGCCAGAAAGTTTGACCATCAGTCTATCTAAGGAGTATCATGTTGCCTAGTAACTGGGTGGAGGTCTGATGATGCCTGGTTGAATCGAAGTTCCTTTTTAGGAACACGAGCCAAATTAACAAACTACGAATGGGAATCAATAAAAAAAATAATTTAATGGAAATAGATTTTGAAAAGATAGTATTACATAAATTAAATCACTGGTGGAAGTAAAAAACCAGACAGAATATAGGTAGATTCAAGGCAATGTGAATATATATGTAATAAGGAATTAATTCCAAAAACACCTAAAAAATAAGTGGAACGTTTTTTTTTTCTATTGGCAGTCAATCAATCAATAAGTGCAATAAAGTGGTGATGAAGGCGTAGTGTCTACTCTGTCACGCAAATCATATAAAAAAGTATAATATTATCCAATTTAAAATCCGTGACCGTATGTTTTACCCTATTAATTTTATTATTATTTTGACCGACAAACTTAAAAATTCCAGAAAAGTATGTCGGTAAAAAAAGAATGTCCTCGGTAGGATAGGAGTTTTTGTTATGGGGTTCCTAATTGTCTTGTCCAAACCTAATTTTAGTCAATTTCTAAAATGGTATGGTACTTTCTAAGGTGGTCTCTCCCTCCCCTCCCCCCATACTCCAGTAAGCTTGTGCACTAATTTACGGGCACACCGGGTCGTCGCTCCGCCTACAGAGGGCCATCCCACGCTATGTCTGGGATGCACGTCTGCTAAAGGACCGAAATCGAGCGCCCGCTGCAACGTCGGGTAAGTTCGGCTCCCGATCGAACTTCGTGTCATATTCGTAAAGGCTTTTAATGGGCGATGTTGAACTGTGTTGTCTTGGAAACACTTAATGTGTCTGTTCAGTTAGTTGGAGACCGGTGTAGCAGCTTAGTCTGAATTTCTATACGGTTGATGATGATACACATATTATAATACTAGGAATTGTAATTGATTGTATGTAGATATATCTCTGCCAACCCTTTGAAAAATAGAGGTGTAAAGTAAGAAAACACGGTCAAATGCAAATCACTCGCGCATGAAGGGTTGCGTACCATTATGCCATTGACTGGCCGGTTGGTCTAATGGTTAGTGGCCCTGACTGCTATGCCGGAGGTCCGTTGGTTTGATTCCCACCCAGGAAAAATGTTTATGTGATGAGCACGATTATTTGTTCTATGTCTGGGTGTAATTTATCTATGGTATGTGTATTTAGAAATATATAAATATGTTTATCAGTTGTCTAGTACTCATAACACAAGCTCAGCTTAGTTTGGGACTAGATGGCGTTGTGTGATAGTGACGTGATATTATAATTCCGTTTATTCATTAACATTACACATAAATTATTTTTTTAAATATTTCAATATAAAATAAAACATTAAAAAATAGTATCCCGCCGGTATCGGGAACAGGGTCTAAGTGGGCTCCAGAGAAAGGAACCTCCTAACCATAAGAGCCGTATCCAAAAATACTGTTTTCTGAATCAAGCCCTCGATACTCCCGAATGGCACATTGTAAAGCACTCCTCAATTCGTTGTTACACTGGGTACTTACATGTGTAATCATGTCAGTGCTCTCCTCGTCAGCGTGGTTGGAAAGATGGTTGGACGGTGATACCAGTGAAGGTACCACCATCTGCGACGAAGAGGCAATGGCATGGCTACCCATCTCCGTTCAGAGACAATCAAGTACAGTATCGTACGCTGAATGACCCGCACCTGATTCGACAATCGTTGGGCCGAAACGTTGACGGCTGGCTCAAGCACCTGAAACAAAGAGAGCATTCGAACACGGTACGAGGTCAGGTGGTTTTCTGCCTCTGTAGCCCCATAGTATGCGCGCATGACGTTTTCGTTAATTGATTGCGTCCATCGCATGCGCGACAGCAGCCTCTGATAGGGACCCTATCAGAGGCCGGTGGGCCTCGAGATCCTAATCATGCCGGCGGCCGGTGTCCTCCCTGACAACGCGTAGGTGGTGGTGTCGTCGGTGGCGAGCAGTACTCGTCGCTCGAGCTCGATGCAGCTGCCACGGCCGGTGTCAAAGCACGCACTCAGTGGGGCTGGGTTCCGGCGGAGGCGAGGTGGATCTGAGCGATGAGGCCGGAGGTGGTGGTCGTGCTACAGCTCTTGTCAACATACTTTAATAAGCATCATTGTCGTATTTATTTCATGTGTATTAGAAATATAGATGTCACATGAAATGTCATCTGTCTGTCGGCTTTTTTTTTTTTGTTAAGTATAATCTTTTAGTATTTATATGTTTTGAGAAGTTTAGATTTTTATGTTTATTGCTTATTTTTGGGCTTCTGCTGAAAATTTAGTGTATTTTTGGTACCGAAAACTATAAACTATTAATTTAGAATTTAAAATTTGTTTGAACGACAAAAGAAATACTTTTGACATTGACAGTTGCCAGTTTATCCATTAAAGGAGAAGCATGCCCATGAGTTTATCGGGCCGTCCTCGTCTTCGATCTCTCCTCGCAAGGTCCTGTAACACATGACCTTGGCAGCGATGGCCGCTCTGAGGGGCAGGACGGTGCGTGATATGGCCGTTCCAATAGTGGTTATCGCCTGCTGATGTCGAGACGTCGTTGGCTCCGTCGGTCTCCAAATAATTTGCTGGAGCATAGATCCACTAGTAGTTTTCGGAATGATTGAGATCTTGTATCGCTTACATTCGCGAAGCTTTCATTGTACGAGTTCGAAAAGCTCACATCGCAAGGAGTATCTCTGATTGACTAATCCCTCCCTTGGTTTGTTAAAATCTATAAACGTTGGACAATTCGCTTAGCTAATTAGCGTTTAAGGGAGTTGATCTCCTCCATTGTAGAAGATTAACTGTTGGAAGGATGATGTCGTCAGCCTGGTCCTCCGATTTCTCGGCTTCGTTGCCGCCTACGTCCTGTTCTCCTTCTAATAAGCGTGCTCCTTCGCGCTGCTGGACGATGACTGCTCTTGCTGCAGCAACTCCGGGGTTGGGACGTTGCTCTGATGCCCTTGGTACTTGGGTCCCAAATCCTGGTGCCCTTGGTACTTGGGTCCCAAATCCTGGTGCCCTTGGTACTTGGGTCCCAAATCCTGGTGCCCTTGGTACTTGGGTCCCAAATCCTGGTGCCCTTGGTACTTGGGTCCCAAATCCTGGTGCCCTTGGTACTTGGGTCCCAAATCCTGGTGCCCTTGGTACTTGGGTCCCAAATCCTGGTGCCCTTGGTACTTGGGTCCCAAATCCTGGTGGCACCCACACATCTGATCCGGCCGCTCCACGTTGGGATGCGGCAATGTCCTCTGTCACGTGCGGGGAGAGTCTCATGCGAGACCGTGAGTTTGAGCTGTCGCTCTTTCAAAGCGTCCTTTCAGACCTGGTTTGGTCGCGTGTAGCTTATGCTTTACGCCGGTGGCATTAGACCGTTCAGATATTCCCCTGCTCCTAAGGCGATTTTTGCCGTGGCCCGGCACGAATTGTACCAGTTTATTATTATTATTTTGTTTATTCATTATTGTAACGTATATAATAACGCCTTTAGAGCTATGCTTAAGCTGCCCTGGCGGTGTAGTGCGACTGGCATGTTCGTTGAGAACAGAGTTACTGATTTTCACGGGCTCTTGAGAAGACTCAAGGCATCTTTCCTGACTCGACTGACCCGGTGTAAGAATGGGATAGTATCTGAAGTGTTTCATAGTGTGTACCTGCTTAAGCGTTGTTAATATTGTTGATTTATTGATGCTAGTTATGGTAATGGTAATGATAATGATAATAATTTACAATAATATTATTAACTTATTTATTTAATGTAATTCAATAATTTATCAATAATTTTAGCAATATTTCAATAATTTATTTAATCTATTTTAATTTAATTAATTCGTTATGTTATGACAATTTTAATTTTAATTTTATTTAAGTCTATATTGCTATGGGTTAATATGCCTGGAATAAACGATAAATAATAAATAATAATAATAATAATAATAATCTGTGGCCCGGCTGTCAACCAAGTGACAGGAAAAAATTTTTTCTCTTCACATTTTTCAATTAATAATTAAATAAATCCCAAAAGATCTGAAATAATGAAAATAAAACGGAAGAAATAACAATTACATCATATACATCTATACATAATGCAACCATACTGAAAAAATAACGATGGAAAATATGGAAAATTGAAGACGAAAGGAATAATGTTGACAAGAGCCGCAGCTCGCCGTGCACGCCTACCACCTCCGGCCTCGTCGCCCAGCTCCGCCTCGCCACCGCCGGAATCCAGCCCCACCGTGAGTGCTGTGACACCGGCCGTGGCAGTTGCGTCGAGCTCCAGCGACGAGTACTTTTCTCCACCCACGTCACCACCACCTGCGCGTCGACGGAGAGGACGCCGGCCGCCGAGTGGCTTAGGACCTCGAGGCCCACCGGTCTCTGATAGGGTCCCAGCTCCCGGCGGAAGTGTGCAGCGCATGCGATGGACGCAATCCATCAATAGGAACGTCATGCGCGCATACTATGGGGCTACAGAGGGAGGAAACAACCTGACCGCGTACCGTGTTCGGATGCTCTCTTTGTTTCAGGTGCTTGAGCCAGCCGTCAACGTTTCGGCCCAACGACTGTCGGATCAGGTGCGGGTTATCCAGCGTAATCATATGTTGGACGATACCGTACTTGATCGCCTCCGAACAGAAATGAGTAACCATGCCATTGCTCCTTCGTCGCAGTCTGTGGTACCAGAAATTGTACCACCAACCTACCATCTTTCCGACCATGCTGACGAAGAGATTTCTGACATGGTTACACATGTAAGTACCCAGTGCAACAATAATTTGAGGAGTGCTTTGGAGTGTGCAATTCGGGAGTTTCGTAACATGCCGCTTGAACTTAGGCCGCGCTTACCCCGTTTGCCCATGCATAATAAGAATAAGGCGCTGGTGGCTGCTCTGGATTTGCAGTTGTCAAACTATTTTGACGACTGCAAAGATCTCACTGATACACACTCGATAATGTACTGCGCAGCTGTTGCGGCATGTCGTGTAGCTCACGTCAAGTTTCCAAACTGTGACGTAGCTACACGACCGAAACCAGTCGTGCCGGCCTGGCAGTGCAGGATCGAGCGTCGTATTGGTGGGGCCAGAGCACTCATCGGCAAACTAATCTGCTTCGGGGAGGGCAACACTCGCCCAAGAGTGATGCGCTTTGTGAGGCGGGCGTTCTCGGGGACTGACATCAGCCCCCGAGACTATATGTCCCGTGTCACAGAGCGCATCGACTTCCTGAAGCAGAAGGTATATGCATGGGCAAACCGTATCCGCAGGTATAAGCGGCGGGTGGAGCGATACACCCAGAATCGCACATTCCGGAGTAATGAAAGGTGGGTTTATAGGGCTTGGGAGAGACCGGACCAAGGTGTGACTGATGCGTGCCTCCCGGATGATGACGCCATGAGTTCATTCTGGCGCAGCATCTGGTCGGTGCCTGTCAGTCACACCGAGGGTGACTGGACTCGAGAGGTCGAGCGTGCGTGCGATCCAATACCACAAATGGGGGCAATCGACATCAGCCCCCAAGATGTAGCTCGTGCAGTCCGTCCGTTGCCAAACTGGAAATCTCCAGGGCCGGATGGGCTGCACAATTTCTGGATTAAGTGGTTTACAAGATCGCACGCTCGCTTGGCTTATCAGTTCCAGTCTGCCTTAGAGTCAGGGTCGCTACCCCAGTTCCTAACAACAGGAATAACCCACCTGCTCCATAAGTCAGGTAGTACTGCGGAGCCTAAAAATTATAGACCGATCACGTGTTTGCCGACGGTCTATAAAGTTCTTACATCCATACTGAGAAGCAAAATTAATAGTCATATTGACAAAAATTTCATCATGTCACCTTCTCAGAATGGATGTAGGAACGGGTCCCGCGGTACTAAGGAGCTGCTCCTCATTGATATGACCATTAGCCAACAGGTTCGACGTTCCCGAAAGGATCTGTCGACATGTTGGATAGATTATAAGAAGGCCTATGACTCTGTTCCTCATACATGGCTCATGAGGGTGCTGGAATTGTATAAAATTGATACAACACTACGCACCTTCCTGATGTCGTGTATGAGGCAATGGAGTACAGTCCTCCGCTATCCAAGATGTCGACATACCCATAGGAATAGCGAACCTGTAAGGATCGAGCGAGGTATATTCCAGGGAGATAGTTTGAGTCCACTTTGGTTTTGCCTAGCCTTGAATCCTCTAAGCACACTGCTGGAGAATTCAGGTCTAGGCTATCGGTTGAAGAGAGGTGGTCAGGTAATATCTCACCTACTTTACATGGATGACCTGAAACTTTTTGCCCCCAACAGTCTGCAACTGATGGAGCTACTGAAGGTAACTGAAACCTTCAGTAGTGCCATCAGGATGGAGTTTGGTGTGGACAAATGTGCGGTCATGCATGTAAAGCGAGGGGAGGTTGTGGAATCCGTGGGCACTCAACTCACGGATTCCATAAACCTGAGATCCCTCTCTCCAACCGAAACCTATAAGTATTTGGGTATGTCAGAAGCTCTAGGCATCAATATCACTGACATGAAGCAATCGTTGAAGGAGCGTTTCTTTGGACGCCTGAAGAAGGTATTCAATAGCCTTCTTTCAGGCGGAAACAAGGTGCACGCCTTCAACGGTTGGGTCATGCCGGTATTGATGTACTCTTTCGGCGTACTCAAATGGACTCAAACGGAACTTGACGCCCTGGATAGGAGAGTCCGCATACTGCTGACTGCATACCGAATGCATCACCCACGATCGTCGGTGATGAGATTGTATATCCCGCGGAAGTGCGGGGGTCGAGGTTTTTTAAATGCTAAGACCCTACACAACCGCGAGGTATGCAGTCTCAGGGAATATTTCCTAGCTGCCGACGTGGGCATGCATCGAGATGTAGTGGCAGTGGACAAAGGACTCACTCCGCTCGCCCTGGCTAATGAGAACTGGCGCAAACCGGTAGTGCTTGACACTAACGATCGCAGGGAAGTATGGCAGAGCAAGGAACTTCACGGACGCTTTTTCCGGGCCCTTCACAGGCCCGATGTAGACCAATTGGCGTCCGTAGCCTGGCTGCGTTCCGGTGACCTCTTTGGGGAAACCGAAGGTTTTGTCTGTGCAATTATGGACGAAGTTATCATGACGAATAACTACCGGAGATTTATTGTGAAGGACGGCACGGTTGACATCTGTCGGGCATGCCACCGTCCGGGAGAATCAATTCGTCACATTATCTCTGGTTGTTCTCGTCTAGCTAACGGAGAGTACTTGCATAGACACAACCTTGTAGCCAGGATTATCCATCAGCAACTTGCTTTGAAATACTCTCTTGTGGAATCGGAAGTGCCGTACTACAGGTATGAGCCCGACCCAGTTCTTGATAATGGTCATATCAGTTTGTACTGGGATCGGTCCATCATCACTGACAGGACTATTGTAGCCAATAAGCCTGACATAGTGGTGGTGGACCGAAGCGAGAGGCGTGCAATGATTGTTGACATATCCGTCCCGCATGACGAGAACCTCGTGAAAGCCGAGAAAGATAAACAAATCAAGTATATTGACTTGGCTCGCGAGGTTGTCGACATGTGGGATGTGGACTCTGCGATCATTGTGCCGATAGTCGTGTCGGGCAATGGCTTAATAGCCAAGAGCCTCGACCAACACCTTAGGAGGCTCGCGTTAGGCGGCTGGATCAAGGGCTTGATTCAGAAAGCGGTACTCCTGGACACGGCTCGCATTGTTAGGAGGTTCCTTTCTCTGGAGCCCTGACCGCCGGTAGCTTGGACCCTGTTCCCGATACCGGTGGGATGCTGTTTTTTATATTTTTAAATGTTTTATTTTTTATTTTTGAAATATTTAAAAATGTAACGAATATGTTTATATGTGAAATAAAGAGATAATAATAATAAATTATATTTTTAAATATTTGAATAAAAAATAAATAAAAAAACAATTAAAAATATAAAAAATAGTGTCCCATCAGTATCGGGAACAGGGTCCAAGCTACCGGCGGTCAGGGCTCCAGAGAAAGAAACCTCCTAACAATACGAGCCGTTTCCAGGAGAACCGCTTTCTGAATCAAGCCCTTGATCTAGCCGCCTAACGCGAGCCTCCTTATTATTATTATCTTTATAGCTTCTTTTTTCATCAGTGAAAATTTCAACTATCTAGCTATTACGGTTCATGAGATACAGCCTGGTGACAGAATCAGACGGACAGGGGAGTCTTAGAAATAAGATCCCGTTTTTACCCTTTAGGTACGGAACCCTATAAATGTTTGTCATCTTCATTGGCGCTGTGAGGAAGATCTTTGCTTCGGGACTATGTATTCGAATCATTTTCATTTTTATGCTCAATAGATTTTTTATTGCGCAGTTGCGGACTTTTAAATGGCCGCTCTTACCCAATCTGCCATTATTAGTTCAGACAGAGTTCAGAGATAAAATTAATTTCCAGGAATTGAACCTTTCATTACCGTCCCTAATCAAACTTGTACCACCATAATTTTATAATAAACGCAAACCCGTTAATTTGCAAATTACGGCAAAGCGCCACTTTGAATTTAAACGCTTCCTTATAGTTAAGAGGAATCGCACTAGTGATATAAAATTGCCTCAGGATGTTGGCCTAGCGGTGATTACGTCGTAGGTAATATTAATTTGTGTGTGCTGTTAATAGAGATGCTGTCAAGAGTGACGCATTAGGCCTGATGCGTAAGATAATAACAATAGTAATTTGTTTCAGATTTCTTCATAAGTATGTTCGTAAACGAAACAAACAAAACAAATGATACAAAATATAATAAAACACAGATTTTTGGACAATCAAACACCAGAACACATGTATCCACCCATGTATCCACCCTTATGTTGAAACCTCTACGATGTTTCAAAGGACTGGAACAATTTGCCTGCTACGATCTTCCCGTCCAATTATAATTGTTATCTTCAAGGCGAGTGAGAATAGGTTCTAATAAACTAGTGCGTTGCATTGCTTACCTCAGGTGGGATTGCAGTCAACCACTAGTATATATTTAATTTCTTTTTAAAATTTTTGTTTACTGCATACAGTCGTATCCAGCGCTCAAGCAATGGATAATCCCACTGGTCCGTCAATCGCTCAAGATAAATAAGAGTAATTCCGTTAGCATTTCTATCATGTTTTCAGCTGGAAGTTATAATTTTTTTGAATAGGAATTTAGATATCCACCTTTAAAGCTAGTTAGTGCATGAAGTGTAAGGCCGCCTTGTATAGCAGCTTGAGGAGCATCCGAAGCCATAATTATGCTTATAAAAGGCATCAATAGAATTTACTGTTCTCTTTCCTGCAAATACTTGTTTACATTTTATTTGGAATGCTGATTCCGTAAGTATTCCTGATCGCAGTCAAGCACTAGTCTGTTGCAGTTTTCCCATAATTTTCTTGCTTATTTCTTCGTCAGTCTACAGTTTCATGATTTGGATGTTCCTCTTGCTAGTCATAATAAGTTCCCCTTTTAAACTTCGGTTAGAGGCAGCTAGAGCATGAAGTGTTAATCCTCCTTGTATAGCTTGAGGAGCATCTGATGTCATGTGCTTGTAAAAGGCATCTATATAATTTACTGTTATCTTTCCTACGAATACTTGCTTGCATCTAATTTGGAAAGCTAATTCCGTAAGCATTTCTATCATGTTTTCAGCTGGAAGTTATAGTTTCTGAATAGGAATTTAGATGCTTCTTAAGTCTTACCGCTGTTTCTGTTTCTAATCAGCTAATTCTGACCTCAACTTCAGAGGTGAATCCATATTAGTGATAAATTGTATCACCTCGTAAATCTTCGTTCTGTGTTCCAAATATCGCATGGTAGTAGACTATGTGGTTAACCCGCAGAAATATTTTCCATGACAGTCTCAAATGTCCGTTTGCGAATTCTTTTTTCAGAGAATTCTGCCGAATTATATGAAGGTGGATCATCATAGTTGAAAGAAAGCTCTCTGCGCATTCTTCGGCCCTGCAATTAATACAACATCAGCGAATGCACTAAGCATAGGAGCTACAATCCTCTGTTTTTCTACCATATATTACCGTACTTTGCATAGATTCAATGCTTTGGGAATGTGAACAAGGTCTCTCTTGACTGCTTCTACCCGTTTGTGTTATACGGTGTATAATTTACGTTAAGCAAGCATAAGCAATTATCAAATAAATCCTTCCTCTCTTGATGTAGCTAGACCCAGTCTCAGACTTGCTGATTAAAATTCACCCGTATATTTTTTTATTGTTATCTTGCGCTTGACACTTTCACCTGATGGAAAACGACGATATGGTCGACGATGGAGCGCGTTTGAGATTACTAGGTTGTAGAGGAAACCCTGACAGGGAATTCTATTCCTTAGCTATACGTATAATGAATGTGTGTTCCTTCAGTTGCATTCCAGATCCACGTACAATCTTGCAACTCTGTCTGGATACTGTGCTTGCCTAGTAGTTTTGTTACCCCAGAGTTGTATACAAGTCCTTAAGTTGTATAATCAATTAGTTATGCGGATTTAATGATTATTGTGATCAAGCTGATTTATTACGGGAGGTTGATTTCATCGAATGATTTAATACCTGCGTCAGTATATAGTTTAATCACGAATAAATTAAATTATGGACGGTAGTAAAAAAGATTCGAGTCATTGTATGTTGCAAAGCTATGAATGTAGTGGTAATTAATAATAATTGTGCCTTTTGTATGTATCATTATAAAACATTATTCTTATATTGTAAAATAAGAGGTAGTTGAACATTTTAAGGGAAAAGGGTAAGGGAAGAGAAGGATAGATAGTGTTTAAAAATCAGTAATATGATACACAGCGAGGCCTTGCTAGCAGCCGCCAGGACTGAGAACTCGAAAAAGCCCTTCAAGCAGCTGTTCAGTAGTCGGGGAGGTTATCAGCAAGACCCACCAAGCGGCCTTCAAAAGCCGGGAGGGGGTGATTCGCAAAGTCTTCCAAATTACTAATGGTAATGTTTATAAAATGATATGAAATGAAGTCAAGTGATTGTAAGTAGGAGGTATAATACTACACTATCTTAACTGAGATTTAAAGCGTTCATTTCAAATAAATCATTTGCAGGCACCTTTAGAATTATTTTCTAGGCCGGTCAGTCAGAATGATGAAACTCCAAGAACACTCTTTTCCATGGTTTAGGTATGTATGTATTATTGCTGTGGATCCTTTGTTGGTTGCCAAATGGTAACGCAATGAAAAAGAACTAAAACAAAATCGATTATAAGAAAACTCCGAAATAATACTAGTGTCTAATATTTAAACACATAAAAACATAGACAGCACGGTTGGTGCAGTGGTTAAGCGAGCCAGTGTTGGGCAGCATTAAAAAAAGACAAAATACAAAACAACATTAAATTTCTGAAAAAAATACATTGCAAAAATAAACCAAATAAAACTGGAGACAGACCAAAACCTTATCACTTTTAAAAAGAAACATCCTTGACGCCACTCTCAAGGTCATCTCAACCCTGGCCATCATTGAACTTTTAAACTCTACCTCTTTAAGCCAAGATTTTCTCCAATATTTTCTATAAAAGGATTGTTTGATTAATATGCACGTTTGTGATAACACCCACACCAAAGAGGAGTTCAATAAGTCACCAATAACTCACTTTCAACAATTCTTAAAATATCTTTATATTGTACACCCACACTTAGTTTGGAACGTTGTGGTAGGATACTTTAATAACCATATAGATTTTGATATTTATTATATTCATAAACGTATTAAAGCTAACGGGAGGTAATGATGACTTGGTTCACTTGGAGTTAGGCTCGCAATGAATCGGTGTGTAACAAAATAAATTGGTAAATCTTGGTGAACATTTTACCGCTATTTTAATGATACCGTGTACCTAGTATTTTCCTTATGAAAACTATTACTTTATTCTGCAATTATGTGACAATTTAAAAATACTTCCAATATACCTAATACTTAAGTATTTTTCTTGAAGAAATCTTTTTTCACACCTTTCTATCCAGATGACGCCACAGAAGATTGTTGCGTTTTTTAATTACTCTTTCTGTTGCAAGGTTAGAGGCAGAGTTTCAGATCATCCACATGGACAGTCCACACAATAACACAACAGCTGCGTATTAAGAGGATTTACGACTTAGCAGTCGCATCGTCCCTTTCCATCAGGTGAGATAGCAGTCAAGCGCGAACCTGTCAAGAATAAAAAAGTGGACTCAAACTATCACCCTGATATATAACCTGGCTCAATGCTTACCGGTTTGCTATTTCTCTGGATATGTCGACATTCTGGATAGCGAGTAATCGTACTCCATTGCCTCAAACACCTCATCATAAGTGTGTAATATTGCAATTCTTGTATCCTCAAATACACATATGAGGTACTACCATGTCAAATGCTTTCTTGTAGTCTATCCAACATGTATAGAGACATCCCATCAGGGATGATGAACCAGTTCTCTAATGACCATATTCCTTAGTACCTTCCCGTTTCTACATCCATTCTGAAAATGTATTGTTTAATTTTAGCTCTCCAAATAGATGTATGATCGAGTTGCTACCTACCATGATGATTGTTTTCATTAAGATATGATCGAGTTGCTACCTACCATGATGGTTTAATTAACGATTGTCGGTAGACTAGAGATCGGTCTTTTTTTAGTTGTTAAGAGGCCTAAGCTCATGTAGGTCCGCCAGTTCGCCTGTTTAATCAAGCGCATCTGTCAATAAAACACGATCGCGAGAGCTTACGCACTAGTGAATCAGTGGCTTTAGCTTCGACCTACGCTCTTATTATAAATTATTAAAGGTCTACCACTCTGAGGCGGTATTAGGCTGATCGTTACCTTTGCTGATTGCATAAGTATCTCGGATTATTATAACTTGCATAATATTGTCTCTTCGTAGCGTATCGTATAATATAAATTACGGTATACTTTGAAGTATATTTTTTATCGAGTAAAAATAATCGCGTTCTTACTCGGTATACCAATCTCGATATAATAGAATGGACTTTGTTTTATTGGATCTAACAGGTTTGTTCTAAAATATTGTGATAGCTTTTTTTAGTTTTTTTTTGTCCCGTTTAGTACAGCAATCTGTCATGGATATTTAGTTGCTTCTTTGTCAGAATTATGTAGTTTTAATGAGATTTAACTGTTGGCTATCATCACCATTTCAGCCGAAAGACGTCCAGTGTTGGACATAGGCCTCCCCCAAACGTCGCCATTATGACCGGTCCTGTGATTGTTGTACTGTTGGCTATGTGATTCATAAATAGTGGGCTAATTAATACATGTGGCTCAGTCATTTGACCGGATTAAAAGAAAAATGTCGTATGGTGGATACTTACAATAATTTTTTTATTGATATTGATGCATGCTCGAAGTTAAAATTTAAATGTTATGTAATGAAAGTTTTATTTTATGATAATGTATAATTTGGTATCAAACATTGTGTTACATTTGTTTTGATTATTTTAATATTTTTTATTTTATTATTTTATATATCACCTGTTAATTTTAATCTGTTAGTTTTGATTATAGTTTTTGTCTTGTGATTTCTAATGAAATACTTATTCTTGTATTTTCAATTTTTCGATTTTTGTTTTAATGTAATTAATAGAAAATATTTAAATAATAATGCTCATTTAGTGGCACTGTTTATTATATATTTTTGATAATTTGCGGATGATGCAGTGGACTGCGATATCGTTACCACTCAAATGATTGATATTTGTACATATTATATATTGTGGCTGTTAATTGTCACTAAATAAAAAAAATAAAAAAGGGCTGAATTATTTCATACAGTTGATGGTTACTTTGCATCATTGTAATAATATATTTTACTAAGGTAATGGTGCCACTATCCATAAAAAATGCTAGATATTCGTATATAGGATACTATCTTTTGCCCGCGGCTTCGCCCGCATACATTAAATATAGCCTATGTCACTCAAGAATAAAGCAGCTGTCTATCGGCAAAAAAAAATTAGCAATCGGACCAGTAAATCGGACCAGTACTTTCAGAGATTACCTCCTACAAACAAAAAAAAAACAAACTTTACCTCTTTATAATGTTAGTGTTGATGATAAACAAATGTAAAACCAGCAATTCCTGCAAGCAACCACGAAGTTTAGCACCGTTTTTACACAAGAATTCAAACCCAAAAACCATTTTAGAACAAATACAACAAAAACTATCCTTATTTTGAATACTAATTTGCAAAGTTTGCCGACAAACGATACCAGTAGGTATGTGAAATAAAAAACACCGCATTGGGGAGATTTATGCGACCAATATTCCGGAGGGATGCAACCCGGGGTGGTTAAAAATGTATTAGAAAACTTGTATGATTTATTGTTATTGTATTAGGTATGTTTTTGAGTTTGTCTGTATCGTTTTAGGGTTGAAACGTGAGAACGTTTCAAGGATGAGTATCTAAAGTGAAATTGTAAGATTTTTTTACTTTTTCTAAACTATACTCTCGTATATTAGAGTTTCTTTTTAATGTTTCTGTGTCCCTAAAATCACGGTTACAGTTTTAACAGTAGGTGCCACAGAATGTACATTTAAAAACAACAATTAATAATCGCCTGTTTCATATTATTACGATAGGTTTAAATACAATTTAAAATGCAATGATTTAAATAAAAAATCGTTCTGCAAGTGGCATCGCCCGCCCATATTAAATTACGAAATTATTTTAAAAGACACAACCTTCGTCTTTATCATGTTAGTGATAAGTAGTAAACTAGAAGGAATGTTCTGAACTTTTTGACATTCTGTCTTAAGAAATACACATTCTTCGGTCATAGTAGTACATATATTGGTAAGGGATTCTGACAACTCATAAACAGAATATTACGATATAGTCAATAGTCAACAAATTATAAATTTTTTTCGTTACCTTTTTACAAAAGACCAGTCACCCCACAATCAAGAACTTCCTTATCCATCATCTGTTGAGTACAATAATAACATGAAATATTAACATAGCCGTAACCACATAATATTAAAGCGCATATTATTATAATCAAATAGAAAACAATAGACATGTTACGAGGTTTTTTATTGCGGGTCATTAACCCTAGGTCGTCTGACAGTAACCTCTGTGACGTTAGCCATTCTGTATACGATTGTCGCTTTTAAGTGTTTTATGAAGATGTATTTTTGTTGGGCTGTCAATTGAATTCTTTATCCAGATTACAGTAGAGACACTATCTCTAGGTGAAGATGTGCACTCAAATATATTTTTGTATTTTTAAACAATTGCTGAGATAGGAGCATTTTAGGCATAACACTGGTTTTTTTTTCTGTCTTTAATGTTACTTTTGTTGTAACTGTACTTTTAAGTCATTCAATAGAGATTAGTTAACTGTTTCTTTTTCATTGTTGTTAGTCCTGTTCTAGTTTAAAAAAAAAGTTTTTTTTTTCTTTCGTAGCCGAAGTGGTTAATATTGTAGACGCCTTTTGGGTATCGGTACAATGCTTTAAGATAAATGCAATTAATGTTTGTTTTCGAGAGTCCTGAGATAGGAGATAATGAACTTTGTGATGGCGGGACCTTAGTTGACTGCTGCTGAAAATACACACTAGAAATATCAATACAATATAGAATGTGAATTCAAAACAATATATATGTCTTATTTTTCTTGTCAAGAATACTTTTGTTGCCTTCGAGATGTACGTTTTGGGGGATGTGTTCATCTTACAGACTGACTTCTCCTGTAAATGATTCGATTGCTGATTCACATTATATCTTTATTTTACATAATACTTTTTCAGTCTTTTCACATGTAGTTTACAGATCTGGCCTAACATTAGAATTGGGTGTGTGTGGGATTGGGTGTGTTGGGTATGGAAGTAATCATAATTATATCATGACAACTAGTAATTGCGAAGGAATATATCGAGATACCAAGGTTTTTTTTTTTTTAGGTCGTAAAATCATCTTATGACAAATCCCGCTCTTGGGCGGAATTTGTCATAAGAGTGTCAGACTTTTACTGACTAAAAACCCACTCCTGTTCCTTCGTTGCCTTTCGTACCAGGGCCGAGTCTTCCTTTCAGAATCAGACCCTTGGCCCCAGTAGGCTTCGACCCTGCTGGGCCCCTACAGTTGTTGACATCTCCTTGAGGCGCGCGTGAAACATAAGATGACTCGTATAATTTATATTGTGCAGGTTTTAAAACTGTTTTAATGATTGTTCTTGTAAGTTATTTAATGGCAGCAATTATTAGATCATTAAATTGTTATTTATTAGATCGTTTTGTTATAATGGTATTGCTCTCGAGGACTGTATGAATTGTTTGTCAAAGTTTACGAAAAAACACTACAAACAATAATTTAATTCAAAAAACGACAACAATGATTTTATTATGTTCTTTTTCGTCTTTTAACGAGCTGTTACAATTTATAAACGTTCAAAACAACCGAGTTCCTACCCAGAAAAAAGTAAAAAAATCAACGTCAATTATAACAAGAATTAGTGATGACACACACTTCAATAAATTAACGTTATCGATACTCCGCACGCTCGGGGACAACGTATCGACAGCCGACAGCAACACGAATACAATTTGTAAGATAAAATAATGTTTTGGGTTGCGAAACGTTGCATCACGAACCGACCGAGAAGCATGATTAAACTTGCAAAAGCAAAATACAGCCGAGTAAAGGTTAGTCGGCGGTTAGAGGTGGAATACGGAATCGATGAAATTAATGTTGAATTGGAATATGAGTCCACAAAGTCATGTTTATTTTTCCCGGAGTTAGCTTTGAAGTTTCAATTAGTGTTGTAGTTAGAATCCCAGGTATTTTAATTAAAATTTAAAAGCTTGTCTCGTATTATTAACTCATGTCAAAGTTTTTGTAATATGCTTCGATTATTTACTGTAAACATGGAACATGCGTTATTTCATAACCGTTCATAAAATGAAGCTCTTCAGATAAATAGATAAATAACGGCAAAACTTATTTTAAATGACAATTCAATCATTTTAACGAAATTTGTACTTACTCAAGGTACTGTAATTATATTCTCTCTGTAGAAATTACCGAGACTGCCACAACTTAAGTGTATTTTATAACTTACCGGGGTTACTTCTATCGCAGTTTACCACTATGTATGAAAAACATCGTCGACCGACTCAGAAATCAGTTACGTTTATTTCAAATAGACTATTTACTGGCACTATTGAATAGTCAAAATCTCGGTCATTCAAAAAAAAAAGTGAAGCTAAATTGCACGTTCCAAAGTGTAAGATCTCTATGGAGAAGAACGTGCAAGAAACTCCTTAGACACTCTTTTAAATCATGTTAGTTACATTAATCTAATTCCTCATAATTTGTATTTTAATATTTTTGTTACAAATATTCCATCGATAGTTTATCGATCCTTTCGCTTCACTAAAATGGCACGGTACCGATCATTGTCAATGGGTTCGTGATCAAAATATACGTATCCGCTTATTATCTTAATAATTTTGTATACAATCTCGAACGACTGACTCATTTTTGAGCAAGCCAAGGTTTTATGCCAAACGATCTGTTTTTAACTAGCCAATGGTTGTTTTACGGTGTGATTTTTTATGGTGAGTCGTAAAATTTAGTATTGATGGTTATGATGGCATGTTTCGTAAAGAGTGCTTTTTAATGTGTGGTCGATTCGTTGTACAGTAAAAGGTACTTAACCTAGCTTCGTTGAACGAGTCATGTGTGGTTCAGTCTGATGAATTCTTTATGTTGTTTTGTTGTTTCCTCAGTTGTTACATGTTCTACTGTTCAGAATTCTTAACTTTTCCATCTTCATTAATCAATTTATAAGTACTTACAAAGCTTGAAAGCAGTGGTAACTGCCGCAACTTACAAGTCGCGAGTTCAAACCCAGCCAGGCGCATTACTTTGTGTAATTTATTTCATCACCATTGCTCTCAAAACGGAG
This sequence comes from Mythimna pallens, assembly GCA_961205895.1. Lineage (NCBI taxonomy): Eukaryota > Metazoa > Arthropoda > Insecta > Lepidoptera > Noctuidae > Mythimna > Mythimna pallens. Next base: position 21,977,728 of record OY540842.1, on the reverse strand, counting down.
AAGGAAAACATCGTGAGGAAACCGGCATGTCCTAGAACCAAAAATTCGTAGACATGTGACATCCACCAACCCGCACTGGGCCCGCGTGGTGGATTACGGCCAATTCCCTCTCCTAGAGAGGAGGCCTGAGTCCCAGCAGTGGGAAAATTATAAGGCTGATTTTACTATGGCTTGGTCAGATAGAGAACAGGCGTAACGAAATAGGATTAGGTACGCTGTATTTCATTTTCAGTAATTTATTTTTCTATTATAGTTTTTATCGACTTTAATTACGCTTTAGGTTTTTGCACATTTCCTTGCAGTGGCTAAGTCGGTGTGGTCGAATTATTTCCCCAAAGTGATTTTCCAAACTGTTCGTGAGTAATGTTCCTTTCTTTCTTTATAAATATATAATAACTAGCTTCTGCCAGCGGCTTCGCTCGCGTGAGAGTAGGTTTCTCCATACAAAATTTGGACCCCTATTTCATACTCTTAGAGGGTGAATTTTGGAAAATCCTCTCTTAGTGCTCGCCTACGTCATAAAAGGAAACCTTGTACAAAATTTCACACTCCTAGTCCCGGTAGTTTTGGCTGTGCGTTGATATGTCAGTCAGTTAGTTTCTCCTTTTATATATATAGATAAAAGCTCCTTATTTTCTTGTAAAGCAAAAAAAAAAAATACCGAGTGATTATAACTTAACTTAATCTTGTTTCAGTACTAGTAGTAAGTAAATAGTAATCTTGATTCTATCTAATACAGTATAAATTGGTCAATTTGCAAGAACCCTTCCCCAGGTGAAGGTTCTCTTCCAATGAACCCCAGCTTTCTCTATCTTGGGTGGTTAACTTCTAGTATCCTCTGCCTCGACACAGGTAGCGCCCCACACTAAAGGCCTACCCATCTTCCATGGAAATAAAGATATACCGTCCGGTCTCTTACCATCGTCGCGTGCCAGGCCATGAGAACTCGTCTAATTAATAACAGTTTACTTTTATTAATTAGACGGTTACCTGATTTGATAGGAGTATAGCTTGCACTTAAGTACCTAAACATAATACGCGTTCAAATAATTCCCCTCTCTGTTTCCTCCCAGTATGCGGTCAGATAATAATTGCCCTCTATAATTTGTTTCCTCATCGTATGTGATCGTATAGTGCCCACGAAATGTGTGCTGAATGCCAGTTTAGGTTGTCATACTCAGAATTCAACGATTGTTAATAGCTGAATAAAAATAGTATAGACACCGTTTGTATGGAAGTTTTGAAAACACAGTCTCTAGCTAATAATATGGCACAGTTGGCCCAGTGGTCGAGCGATCGGCTGCTGCGCTGCCTGTTGCGGGTTCGATTCCCGCACGTAAGAAATATTTTTATGGCCTATTTTTTGTTCCGGGTCTGAGTGTCTTGCGTATGTGAGTTTATATGTTTTTGAATGCACCCATGATAAAGATTATTCCTAGTGTGGAGCAACGTTTTTTATACCCATTGGGGCATCTCCGGCGCTTGGTGGCCTCGAGAGGTTTTAATCAGTAGGATAGACATTTAGGATAGACACCTTCCAATAGACACTTCCACACCTTATTTTTCTCCCTTTTTACCCTTCGTGAGGAAGGGTAAAAAGGGAGAAAAATATGTAAGTATGTATTTCTTTTATTTCAGTGTCGATTGTCAAGCTATAGGCTTAAGAGGGTCCTTTTTCACTCGCCTATGGTTAACATCGAGCATAGTTTAAAAGCTTGTTACTTCATCTAACGCAATCCAACACGATGTTTGACGAAAATGCAACGCGAAAAAAACGCCTGGGACTCTGTTTGCATTCGGTAATTCCGTGATTTATTCGAATATTTTACGGAAATACCGAGTTTTTTTAATCCTTAAAAGTTATTGAAAAGAATTTTCGTCATTCTGAATCTTGATCAAAATTTAAAAAACTTAGACTTAATTAGTGTTTAAGTTCATGCCAAGTAGCAAATTTTCAGAGGTCTTTATTGGATTAGTTTTACACAAATTAATAAATTGATTTCAATAGAAGCCTAGATAATATCCACAAGATACTGTATTTCAAAATATCTAATGAAAAATGTATAATAACATTATGATCGCGTAAGAGCGGTTGTATAAAAAACCGTGAAAATGTATGTCGAGTTGCATCCCCTTAAGACTTTAACAGTAATCACAGAAATCTTTTCATAATGCGAGCCATATCGAGGATCTGCCTTCTGTATAAGGCCCTTGATTGACCCAATCATGCAACGATAGTTTCAGCAGTCGCTCGTCGAGGTTTTTGGCTATTAAGAAGTTGTTCTATGGGTTAACTGTTCGCCTTTAGCGGGATTGGAATAGATTTCATTGAGGTGTGATTTCTGTAAATTTTTCTCATTAATTTTTTACAATGTCACCATTCATGCAACGACAGTTTTAGCAGTCTCTCGTCGAGGTTTTTGGCTATTAAGAAGTTGTCCTATGGGTTAACTGTTCGCCTTTAGAAGGATTGGAATAGATTCTGTACATTTTTAAATTTTTCAATTTTTTTTTTTTACAATGTCACAATTATGCAACGATAGTTTTAGCAGTCGATCGTTAAAGCTTTTGGCCACCAAAAAGTTGTGTTTATTATAATAAACACAATTTTAACAATAATTATTGTAGGTATGTAACTGTTTGCGTTTAGCAGGATTATAGATTAGACTTCAGGTTTGTGAAATAATTTCTAATAATTGTGCAATAGTTTGTTTGCACAAATACGTGATAACGGAAATATTTTAGTATCAGCAAGGATCATAATCCTTTTCCTATCTAAAGTCACACCTTTGAATAAACAATATTTGAAATAGTGTCGATGATGAAATAGAATACTCGCACAGTCGTACAGGACCGGTCGTTGTGGTGACACTTGGGGGAGGCCTATGTCCTCCAGGCAACAGTGGAAGTTTTTGGCTGAAATGTCAGCTTAGACGATAATTCTAAATGTTCTGTACATTTCCTCGTTGAATTCTTATAACTCGCAATATACAGAACTATCAATACCTACTTGCCTTTAAATAATGATGAAATAAGACGCAAAATGACTTTTTTTTGAATTGATATAACCAGTGCTTGACTGCGATCCCACCTGATGGTAAGCAGTGATGCAATAGTTGATGGTGAGGCGCACTAGTTTATTAAGAGCCTATTCACTCTTGCCTTGAAGACACCTAAATTATAACGGACGAGAAGACAGCAGGAAAATTGTTCCAGAATGTCGGCTTTCATCAATCCATTGCTTTTTCAACTCTCGTGATTTTGTATACAGAAGTATAAAACTGTACTTTTTGGGAGATGGGAAATCATTTAATGACTTATTGCTCTAGAGTGGAGTGAGAAAAGTAATTATCGCCGCGAGAGGTCGCCGCCACCGGTCGCCTCTACGATTACATGGCGGACGGGGCACATCCACCGTGTCCTCCGGGCGTTTTAATGACACAATGATAATTAGGGTGACAACTGGGTGTTTCTTTCACCTGAGTCTAAAACAGGTATCTCCCGAACTTGCCCTGCGTCATGTAGAAGGTGAGGATGCCGTGTCGTCTCCTAAAGCGATTGTGGCATTTGTGCATGCCAAAATCGCTAGTTTGTATCGATATTGAAATGTAACATATTAAGATTCAAAATATAGCTTCGACGCTAATCCATTGCTCGTCCAACTCTTCCAGCTTTCAAACGATTTTAAACAAAATGCGCAATATACACGGAATACTATGAATACTCGCTTTCAAATAAACTATTTGCGACGATGATGAAATAAGACGCAAAATGTCAGCTCCAGTTTCTACTGTCAATCCAATGCTTGTCCAACTCCTTCATCTTTTAGGCAATGTTGATCAAAATGCGCAGTGTATACGGAGCTATGGAGACTTGTTGCATTATTGGTGCGTAATGTATCTATACCTGTCCCGACTTGTCGGGCCTGGACGACTCACGCATATCCAATGACCTCGGTTACTAAGAGGTGTGTCCACGTTTTATATTTTATAAGACGTTAAGTGTGAATCATTGTTATGCTAATTTTATTTCCACATTAATTTACGATTTGCCCGCAAAATATAATGCTTTAAAGTACTACAGAGCGTAATTAAATATAAGTTATATTGCGGATGAAAAGTCTGTCCAGGTTTTTTTTTAAACTGGGAAATAAACTAACGACCCCTCCCGTTTGGAAGCGGCGTGTCAGACTTTTACTGATTAAAATCAGAACTATGTTCCTTCTTTTCCTTGCGTTCCAGGACCCTGGGTTTCCCTTTTGGAAGTAGACCCTTGGCCCCGGTAGGCTTTAGTCTTGCTGCGCCCCCACAGTTTTTGCTGCCATCTATTTTGGCGCGCGTAGAACACTACGCGCCGTTGACCTCTCGGGCTCGGTCCAGATGGGTTCCCGATGACCAGACGGCGAGCTACCTACTCCTCGTCGTCCGCAAATTATCTGTCCAGGTTGCTATTAATTTCTGTGACTAAGAATTTTTTGATGAAAAATGTCAGTTTATATTTTTTTTTATCTTCTCTAAAAGCAACAATGTTTTTTATTTTTAATTGGCACCATTTTATATGCGTATTTCATTGTTTATGATGTTTGTCTGGATTTGGTTAAATATTTGCTGTCAATATTATATAAATGTTTTATCCATAGATTACCTACAAGATTTTTTCAATACAAACAAACGGATGCAGTATTATATTAATTTAAATGGCGAGTAAATCACGGACCAAGCACCTCATTACGAGTGTCCAAGTAATTATACCTACAAGTTGTACTCATAATTCAACTACCATTATTGCGGAAATGACACCTAATGATACATACACAAGTAATAAATTGACCTTTCGTCTGTACATTAAGCCTTCCAACATCATTCGTACTGAGTCACCGATGACCGTTACCAATGACTAAGAATTAATTAAATCCGAAGGAACCGATAATGCAATACACAACGAAGAAAATTCAACCGTAAAAATAAAGTTTAAAGATTCAAAATTGATTGATTAAGAAATACCGTTAACATTTCGCGAGGGATCGGAGAAAATCGCGCCAATTTAGGATTTTGTTTTAGTTGTAACTGTGATTTTAAATTATTTTGATGAGGTAGGGTTCGATAGCCGGGCCTAAAAACAGTGTTTATGTAAAGGATATTAATTTTAAAAGGCTTTTTGTCATACATCGTGCTCCATCTTCGGCCACATCATCGCTTACCATCAGGTGAGATAGTGGTCAAACGCGAGCCTATCAATAATAATAAAATAAAAAAAAACATCATTTCTTTAGTCTTTATCTTCGTTATTTTCAGACAATATAAAAAAAGAAAGTCGCTGTCCGTATCTTGTACGTTGATTTATTTATTTATTGATTAGGGTCACCAACATTACCTACAATGTAATTTTCTTCGAATATATTTGTACATGTGACAGAGAAACTAAAAAAAAAAATTAAAACTTAGTTCTTTGTATCTTTGGAATGACTTGGAATTATAAGTTCAAATAAACTTTATATTAAAGGTACGTTATTTTTTTTTTCGATATTGGGTATTTATTGGTTTCTTTGTGTTTTGTATTTTCTGTAATATCCCTGTTTTTATGACCATTTTTATATGAAATCTAAGAAAACTCGCAATATTTTGTAATATGAGTTCTACCGTGGAACCAATGTGTCTCAAGCGGTATGCAATATCGATGATGTATACGGACTTGAAGGTCGTTGGTCCGACCAGATCCGCACCGCTCTTCGACTTCACGGTGTACAAGGCCCTTCACACCGCCAGAGACAGGAATAGATGGAGGAACATCATAAAAATGAAAGTGATGAAGCAGGGGAGGTCACGACCCTGAAAATTGAGGAATACGAAACAAGGTGGACCTGAAACTTGGTGCTTGCCCCCATATTACTGGTAAGCACCAAGTTTCAGGTCTTCTTAGATAGATATGAGACCGTTCTAGCGTGTGTTTTCATTTTACGGTAAAAGATTTTTTAGTTTCCTCAAAGGATTTTGACGAATTCTGGCCCGGATAGCATTCATTTCAGCCTGTTGAGTCTTCCTGCCTGATATTTTATGATCTTTAGCAGACGAGGTGTTGGATTTATAGTACGATAGACAAAAACATACGACGAAAAGCTGCTGAAGCTTGGTATCAAGCGTCAACAGCGTTTTAAAAATTGTTGCAGGTTTCACTCCTACTTAAGTAATCTCAGCAAGTCTGTTTCCATTATAATTTATTAGAAATAATGCAAAGAAGCTACACAGAAAAAATATCAAAACAATTCAGTACCTATTTGAAGGAAGAATTTTTTTTTGTAAAATTTAAGTTAGGATAAAATAAGTATCATTATTTTTTCCTAATTTATTTCCCATTAAATTTAACAAAAAAAATTTAAAGAGCAACAAAATTTACAGCCAGACTAGGTTAATGGTATAAATAGATTAACTGCATTTTTGTCTCAATCAATCAAATGTATCGCGGTCCTCGTTTTGTTTACCCCTGATCAGAAAAAACGAGACTTAGGTATCAATGTTACCTAAATAACTCATATAAATAGGTACATATGACGTAGTAACGTTTACGTATTGCGCCAAATAACACGGGACAAGGGCAGGAAGATGATGATGATGATGATGACGTAACGTTTAATGATACCTAAATTCGCTTTGTTTTTGTTGTTTCGGTGCTGATCCTAAAAAATTATATTACATATGAGAATCTAACTATTTAAGAACCCCCTTAGGGGGTGCATTTTAGAAAAATCCTCTCTTACGTGCTCGCCTACGTCATGAAAGGAAGCTTGTGCAGAATTTCATGTTCCTAGTCCCAGTAGTTTCGACTGTGCGTTGATATGTCAGTCGTCAGTTTCTCCTTTTACATATATAGATTAAATCACATTAAAACAATATCGAGGTCATTATTGCAACGGATTACTACATTATTTCCTCAAGGAGACATTCCAATTCCAACGGACTAATTATTTATCAGACAATGTGGACGATAAGATAGTAGAAACATTTCCGATCGACACAAGTAATGATGCAGAAGTGGATGCAATGACGTCATTCGATATTTTATCTAATCTCAAAGCAATTGTAAGTAGGATCGGTAGACATTATGGCGATGGTTTAATCAGTAGGTATCTTAAAGCGTAGTTCATAGCGCGTAGCTAAATAATAACAGCTACATAAAAGGCATAATATCCTAAAAGTTGGCATATCCCCAAAATTAAGCTACGCTTGTTGAGGTTGCTGGGTAGGTTGGGTGACCATCTTAACATACCGAGGTTCCTCCGTGACTTAAAAAGTAAGTTTAACTGTTAATCCTGTCATTTTTAGATCTTCTTTGAAAGTCGTTATGGATAGCCAGAAAATCTGCTACCAGTCAGGAGGGTCACACGTATCGAGCTCGATTTGTCGACCAATCGACGTCCACAATCCTAAATAACAATCGACGATTGTGGACGTCTACTATTACCTGCCTACAACATTGCTGCCTACAACATTGTTGCCTACAACATTGTTTCCTACAACATTGTTGCCTACAACATTGTTGCCTACAACATTGTTGCCTACAACATTGTTGCCTACAACAAAAAGTGATGTTATTACCAAAGGTTTAAACCTTAAAGGATACATTCACACATCATGAAGGATTTCATCCTCCTCCTTTCTCCTTCTCCTTCTTCTTTTTCCTACATGATGCGTGAATGTATGCTTTATTTATTTATTATTTATTTTATCATTTTTGTACACACATTATAATGGAAAAAAATATAGTAATAAAAACAAAATGTAGAAACGTACTGCATCTGCATATTTCTAAAAGAAATTTCCTCCAGCAGACCTGCGAAAGGAGAGATATAAAGAAATGTAGACAATAGTGTGTAGAATTCAGAAAAGAAGAGTTTGTGAAATCTTAAACTTAAAAATAATTATATAATTATTATATTATACACCTTATACTATATATAAACAAATAATATATACATATATAATTATCACACTAGAGAGGAAAGATAGTGCTCTTTTACTTTAGCTTTGAATAGCGAAATAGTTTTCAAATCACAAATGCTAGGCGGAAGAGAATTCCACAACCTTACTGCTTGGACAGAGAAAGAGTAGGAGTAGTAGCTGGATTTATGGGGAGGGGAGTTGAGAAGGGATCGTAGGTAGGTGTGATCTGCAGGGTCGTCGCGGGGGCGAGCGTAAGAAAATCGGTCGCGCAGGTAGGAGGGATAACATGGGTTTTGTAGGATATTGAAAAAAAGACATAAAATCCGAGTCCTTTGCAGTGTGAAAACGAAACCCGGGGCCCTGGGACGAAGGCAACGAAGGAACAGGAGTGGGTTTTTAGTCAGTAAAAGTCTGACACTATCTCCCGCTACGCCCAAGAGCGAGATTTGTCATTCGATGATTTTCCCACCTTAAAAAAAAAATAGGTTTTAGTGTGATTTTTTCGGAACAAATTACCCATTATAGATAATTCTTTTTCGCTTAAAAACTGACTAGGAAAACACCAATACTTATCTCATTTGCATAAAGTATATTCCTAAAAAAAAATAAGTTATCTTATTACAAGAAGAAGCAGTCAATCAACAAAATATCAATATTTATCTATATTATGGTTTAATGTTAAATTGCTATAAACTTAGATAAGCAAGTAAAAAGTCTACGTGATGAAACAGGCATTGCACGTCTTGGTTTTAATTGATCTTTTGACCCTAATTTATCGCTAATTGTGAGTAACTTTAACAGTCACCATTTTCCTACTATTATCATGCTCTTTGACTAGATGACCTAGCTTAAAATCAAATAGCTTTCCATTTGTTTTCTCAATAAGTATTTAGGTAAATAGTATCCTTCATTGCAATTCTTTTCAGTGATAAATTTTTAGTCTTGAAGAATAATGATGGTGAACAAAACACTTCTTCAACAATATAATACGCATTAAAAATTGATAGTTTGTAATTTATAACTCAGAGCCCCAGCCTAGAGAGATATTTTTGAACGTCTTTTTTTTATACATCTGTTAGAAAATGCCTAAGGCATTAAGTCCGGCTTTGTACTTTTGTTTTCGTTTAAATTGATGGTGATAGTGAATGAATAAGTGTTTAACTTTTTCACAATTTATTCCTGTTTTCAATAAAAAAAATATCCTTTTTTTTCACCAAAAATACTAATTATGCTCTAAAATTAAGCTGCTTTAAAAATTCTTAAAAAAATCGAATCAAGGCCTCAAGTCCCTTAATAATTGTAAAAAGTCCTTTAATATTTTGTGCAAAATTAGTATTTTTAGTGAAAGGTAAGATTTTTAACGCACATTTAAAAATATACTTTTACTGCCATATGTAGCCATCAAATTATAATTCGTCTCTTTAGAGCCTGCACTTAAATATTTTATCGTGGTACAGACAATCGGATCTGACATAATATCTACTTTTACATGTGTTCGTTTTTTAATAAAGATAAATAGTAAATGCCTACGTGACGCTACCGGCATTGCACTATGTTTTTTGTTGTTCTGTATTTTTTTTTTGTTCATACATTTTAATGGACTTTTGACACTTATCTTTTTGCGATGTTACTGAGAAGCAAATAAATTATTAGGTAACGCATTAGTTTGGAAATTTTTGAGGCACCTTTGTAATCGGATGAATGAATTTTTTTCATGTTGTTATTTTGATTGGTATCTTTGATCATTTTTTATGAAAGATTAGACATATATTTGAGGATACGGTATCGGTACAAGATCTGGGTACAAAATATCATAATCAGTAGTATAATTTAGATTTTTACCTGTCTCTGCTTATAGTTTAACCGATACTCGATTTGTTTATCGCTAGAATTTTATAAGAAATCCATGCGAAAATAGTATAAATAAAAAAAGGACTTAATCATCTAATTTTAACTATTATTAGTTTTTAGTCTTTTTTAGCCTAAAACTTGATTGGTAGAGAATACCTTGTTTCTTCTACAAGTTTCGTCATCTCTCTTCATTCTAATTTATTTATTGGTACACAAGTATTTACGTAACCACATGACATTCATAAATAAGCATGACAGTTGAGAGTTTGTCATGCTCACTCAAATTTCTTGATGGTGTATTGGATCATTCGTTTCCCGGTTGAGCTGAGTGGTGCTGATGTACGCGTTATGCCTGTGAACGAGCGCTGTCAGTTGAGACTGGTCATCTCTTAGCTGCCAGTGGCTTATTTAAATTTCTATATTTCGAATTTGTTTTTTTTTCTTTATTTACATTGTACTCATATAATAGAGTAGCGACGAGAAACATGTCACCGAGATATTTGTAGTACATAATATGATTGAAAAGAGTGTTCATAGTTTCTTGCACATTCTTCTCCATAGAGATCTACGCTTTCGAATGTCCAATAAGCATGTTTTTTTCTGACTGACTGACTTAAAAATTTCACAAGTACCTGTAAATGGTTTATCTATATAGTCTGACTGACATACTACGCACAGCCAAAATTGCTCTGGCACTAGGAGCGTGAAATTTTCCACATGGTTTTTTTATGATGTAGGCGAGCACTAAGGGTGTGAATTTTGGAAAATCCTCTCTAAGGGGGAGTAAACGGGGATTCAAATTTTATATGGAGAAACCTACGTTCACGCAGGCGAAGCGACTGGCAAAATCTAGTATTAAATAAAATGCTTTGAATCTATTGTACATAGTTTACAACTTTTACTAACAATGAACTGGAAGCCGATCGCAAATTGACTTCTTTAATACAACCGAATGCTGATCTGACTTGACTACCTTTCATAGCGTAGTAACTATAATATAGTATTCAAAATCGCTTGGCAAGAAATGATGTTCGATGTTCAGGTTTTTAACTACCCCGTAAATACCGTTAAAGATCTAAAAATTATAATCGTCACGTATTTTACCTTCAGGGGGGAGACTCGTGGTATGTAAATAGGGGGGGGGGGGGGTGACAAACCAATATTTTTGCATTCATTTCTCTTTAGTTCCAAACTTGAGAAACTTAGCTTGAGACTGGACGGCGTTGTGTGATAGTTGTGAAAAATATAAATATAAATATATATAAACTAAGCAGAGCTTATGTTATGAATGCTAGACAACTGATAAACATACTTATATATTTCTAAATACATACATATCATAGATAAATTACACCCAGACAGAATAAATGATCGTGCTCATCACACAAACATTTGTCCTTTGTCCTGAGTGGGAATTGAACCCACGACTCCCGTAGCAGTCAGGGCAGACAAAATATGGATTGAATATCAGTATTTTACATGGAAGTACTACTTATCTGACTGATTTTAATAATCCAGTAACCAGATGATCATACTCAAAACCCCTCGGCAAGAATGATGTTACATTTTCTGGCTTTTGACTACCCTGTAACTCATATAGTTAGTCGAGGTAGTTAAAACCCAGAAAATCTTGATCAGATTGATTTTGATTGGCTTTGACATTTCGAAGATCTGAGCTAAGACGTATTTTCGGATCACGGAGGAGATATTTTGGGGTATGTAAAGTGGGGGAGGGGTGCCTATCAATTACTTAACAACACCCAAGGACCCGGCCGCTGATATTAGCCATGGACATATACGATAATCATGATGGTTTTAATTATTTTATTTTTTAATACTACTTGTACATAAAAATTTCCACCTGAACGCTGTTCGAACTAGAGAAGTTATTTTTGTGATTCATATTAGTAGACTAATTTTTGTTTTTGTTATTATCTCATAATAATGCTATGAGACAATAATAATAATAATTTGACTTCAAAATAATATACATATTACATAATGTATTTTTTTTAGTTCTCTCCCTCTAAGGTGGAGCGAGAGAGCATGTCAGACTTTTAGTGGCTAAAGCCACACTTGTCTTTCAGCTGCGTTCTAAAACAACGAGTTTCCTTTTCAGAAATTCCCCAAATGTTTGTATGTTTTATCGTAACCAAATTATCTTTTTGTGACCTACTTTATCAGTTCATTACAGTCACAGGGTAGACGTAACAATTCGACGTCAGTGAACGACGCATTTAACTGACGACGACAACTGGTACTCTCACCCCATTTAGATAAATACCCACGTGGGGTCAAATCACCAATTATGCGTCATTCGATTCGCGATACCTACGTGACTTAAATCTTGTAGTCATAGTACAAATCTGCGGTTATGTATAATAAGAAGCTGGTCTTAATATTATTTATATATTGCACCTGTTTGCAAGGACCTAGTAAATAATAACATTATCTGTACTTAGAATTGATAATGTTGTTCAAAATGATTCATTTTTGAAACTTATCTCAACCACTATGCCCTGACTTTAATATTGATTGTTATTATGGGATCCTAAGTTCCTTATAATTATGCGGTAAGCTACACGATAACTGGAGAATGCTCTTTGGACTGGTTCACCCAAATCTGATTGCTGCTTTATCCAAAAGACCACCCCAGATGTTAACCTAGAGTCGTCGACGGTGCGTAGTATTTCACACGCTCCTCAAAGAGATGTCAGCAAAACCGTTGGGGCCCAGCAGGGCCGAAGCCCATGGGGTTACTTCCGAAAGGGAAACCAGGAGTCCTGGAACGCAATACAAAGGTGTGATATAGGTGCGGGTTTTAGTCAATAAAAGTCTGACACAGCCTCTCGCTCCGCTCTAGAGCGTGAAAAGACATTGGATGAAATACCACCTACAGAAAAAAGACGCTTAATGGTTTTCATGGTCAGACCATACATTGTCTGGCCAGACAAAGAAAAATAAGAATTCAGATATAAATAACGGGCTCATTTAGTATATATCTATAAAAAGAAAGACGTATAAAACTGTGATTTTTAACTTGTCCCCTAGATGAGGCAGAGTGCGTCTACAGTGCGCCGGCGCCGCCATCCCGTTCGATCTTGAGCTTCGCGCTTCATTTCACTTCAGATCTTCCTTATATCCTTCGCCTCTGCGATGATCGTTCATCGCCAGCTCTGCCGCTGCTGTTATTTTTAATCTACTTACAAAATACATGTCATTTAATTTTATCATTACAGCAAAAAGCATCATATTCAATCACTTTAGGTTAAAGAGCGTGTAGCTCAACAAAATATGATTTCGCACACATAAAAACCTTTTGACAATAGTCCTTTATCCATCCAACCATTGTATTTGCAATAACTTGATTGATACTCACCGATAGTCTTCACTGCTTCACCGAACCTAACCTATAAAACTAAAAGACGTGAAGATGCGCCAACTGGGATCACTTGCAATAACGATGTAACTCATAACACAATACATGGGTTGGTTAGGCCACAGGAATATCAGATCTCTATTGAAATTAGTGATATCTTAGGATCTGTTGAGCTCAAATCATTGAACCTAGGAAAGTGGGACGTGATACAAGAACTTTGCTACTAGTCTATAGGTAACATAATAATATACTTCGTTGTCCACCAAATGTCTTTAGTATAAAATTATGATGATAATAGTCAAGTTATGTTGTGGAAAGATGTTAATTTATTGCTGTAAATCAGGTGAGGTAGTGGTCAAACGCGAGCCTATCAATAATACAAAAAAATAAATAAAAAAATTGCTTATTTGCAGTGACGATTTATTCCATTTTAATACCAACAACTAATACCACTGATATTTGTTTGGACTCATATTTAAAAATCACGTCTAATGGTAAAGGTTATACAGTCGATAAAAATAAGCAAATTTTACTGAAAGAAAAATTTATGTAAAAATATAAGAAAAAGAATTTATTTTCGTTAGATTTGTCTGAGCTGACTGTACCAAATTCAAGTTATTGGTATTTGTTTGGAATGGAAAATAAATATACTTTAAAAAAATACAAGTGGTATTAGTTTTTGTTATTAGAACGGAACAAATAGTAGTGACACAGAAGACCAGTGCACCCTTAAAAACGCATCCCCATACTCTTCTCGACCTCAAATCGCCCGTAAATTATTTTTCCTTTCATTTTAGTTCTCTCCTTTTCTACTATTATTATTTTTTTGGTTTCAAAAATAATCGACCCTGGTCTGTAGCCGCCACAAAGGAACTAAAGATTTGAAATCCTGTATCAGAGTTCTCCACACGATTTAGATCAAAATCCAACCGTAGTAGCCGGACCAGACACAACCGTCCGATCGGAGGATCCTTCCTTTTCAACGGAGATTTGTGGTACTTTACACTGTCATTCCTGTAAAAAACAATAGAAAAGGTGTTCTATAATTGCAAATGTAAGATATAGTGTGTGATACATGTCCAGCAACATACGTATATGTTGCAAAAACTATTGCTCTACTTTTATCCCCAGGAATACGCTTTTTCGCAAATAGGCTACAGGTTTATTGATGACAACAATATCGAGTACATAATATTATATTCAGCCTTATAGTATTCCCATTGTTGGGACTCAACCCCTCTATAAGAGAGGGAATGGGCCATAATATATACCACGCGGGCCCAGTCCAGGATGATTATGAAATGAATACGAATATTATGTAATAGTATTAAACAAAACACGTTGGTACGTAAGTATATTTAAATATGACTAAACCTAGATAGGTCATGGACGTTCAAAGGAAAACCTCTTCAAATATGAAAATATATACATAAATCCTCAAAAAAAAATCAATAGCTACGGTGCGTACTTTTTCGTAGAAGCTACGTGAAGTCATTGTGAATTTAAATATTTACATTATGTGTATTTACAATTTCAATGTTTCCAGGAACTATGTGACAAACCTCACGTATGTAATGAGTAGTTTGTATTTGGGGTTTTTACCCCTTTCCTCCAACCACATTGAGTTCACGGTATTGTTTTATCCTTGTTTTATTGTTAATTTTGGAATGCAAAACCGCGTTTAAATTAATCACTACCCTTAGTTGGTTGTGACGTTTTTTTTATCAACAATCATTTGGTACAAAAAAGTGCGATGGAGGCGTACTTCATCCACTCTCTCAAGCAAATAAAATAAATAAATAAATAAAAAAACCCTTACCTTTAAAAATTCCCATTCACTATTATTATAAAGGTAAAATTTTGTGAGTGTTGTTACTTCTTTACGGCTGAGCGGCTTTCTATGAAACTTGATACCGAGGCAGACCACGTACCTGAATAGCACATACTGAACAGTGCATAGAATACCTTTTATCCCGAGCAATTTGTACTTTCACAGTGACAAAACACTAGCAGCAGCTAATTACTAACGAACTTAAAATAAAATTGAGGTATTAGATTCGTTTATTTACAGATTTATTCCATATGGAAATCGAACCCGCAACACGCACCTCAGTAACCAATTGCTTAAACACTGCGCCAAACGTGATCTTTGAAACTAGCTCAGTCTAATCTTTTCACATAATAGATGAGTAAAGTGCTGACGTGATGACACTCGACTTGCTTTTTTACCCGACTACGGGAAAGCCAAAGGAGGGTTATGATTTTGACAGGCTATGTATGTGTGACTATGATCATCTGTTCCCTTATAGCTCCTAATCTACTTATCGGAATTCAACATAAAATATGAGATATCGTAAGAATCGTCTTAATTGTCCGCTGAACAATAGGCTACGTGACTTGTCACAAAACTCGATATGGCGTCTTCTAGCGGACAAAAAGTAATGTGTTAAAAAATAAAAATGGAGATACACCGCGTTTGGTATTATCATTTGAAAGGGCTGCACTTGTACATACCAAAAATATCACCAATATTCAACTCTCTCAATCCAACTCTCTCTCTAATCTCAAAGCTTTTATTACATTCTGACAAGCTTGGTTTACATGAAAATATTTGTTATTAAAAAAGCTTGATCTTATAAAAAAAAAATAACGAAAATATCGGTGCTCTTAAAGGTCTAGAATTATATGATTTCAAGCAATGTCTACCTTCTCCCAAACATAGTGTAACACAAAACAAGCTTGTAATAAAAACAATTGAAATTAAGGTAAAACCAAATTTATTAATAAAATGAATACCTAATTCAGGATTCGAACGTTGCGCGGATATGGAGAGCTTAGAAGACTGAAGACGCAGCGCAAGCTTAAGGGAGCGGCGTAGGAACTCTGCGAGATGGGAGAAGACCAGTAACAGTACAAGTACGATACCCTTTCACAAGATTGGTGTCAGATTTTCAAGCTTCTAACTACCCGTAACGACTGTCAAATATCTACAAACGACAGCCAATAGCTAAACATTTTTTCAAAGCAGTTGTCTTGATATATAATGGACTGTCACCCATGTATGGACCGATCTCTCGAAATTGCTACTTTTTTATTTTTTTATTGATACAAACTAGTGCTTGACTGCAATCCCACCTGATGGTAAGCAATGATGTTCTCGTTAATGGTGAGGCGAACTAATTTATTAAGAGCCTATGCGCTAACCTGGAAGACACCTAAATTATAATCGGATGAGGAGACCGCAGCAGGCAAATAACTATAAGAATGCCAACTGAATGAATGTTCAAATGAATGAATGTTCAAATGAATGAATGTTCAAATGAATGAATGTTCAAATGAATGAATGTTCAAATGAATGAATGTTCAAATGAATGAATGTTCAAATGAATAAATGTTCAAATGAATAAATGTTCAAATGAATGAATGTACAAATGAATGAATGTACAAATGAATGAATGTTTGTGGCTGCTGCGCTGCGTGTCGTGGGTTAGATTCACGCATGGAACAAATATTTGTAGGTATGAACTACAGATTGTTGTTCCGGGCATGGGTGTCTTGTATAATATATGTGAGATTACGTAATTATTTATGAATGCTCCTACGATACAGGGTAATTCCTAGTATGGGGCAAACTTCTTTTAAAAAAAAAAAGAACCCAAAGCTGTATTTGAATGAACCGTGAGCTTCCTCAGCTCTAGAACAATAATGCTACGTTTATATCATCAGTTTTTCTATGTACCGATACAATAAAACACTATGCAATTACCGTACAACAACATCAATTATAGCACCGCAAATATTAACGTCAATCCGTTTATGTGTCAAGGGTAGATGGAATCGGAGGTAAACAATAAGGCTGTGCCATTAGGACTAGACACGCCTCCTTTATGTAGTCTATGTATTGTCGGCTAATGATTTGCATTATCTGTGGCAACGGGTTACTAACTAGTTATCTAGTGCATTCGTTGTTAACTGCTATTTAGATTGGTGCTTTAGTGTTTGGTATCACTCTTAACTAAGCAAAATGCTGTATCTGATCAAAAAGCAAGTGTGCGTTAGGATTGCTCTGCCAACTCATTTAAAATTTTTTTTTGTCAATTATAACTGGTGTTTGTTTGCGATCCAACCTTATCCAAGCCCTGACACCTGGCACCTGGCAAGGAGTGATGCAATCGTTGATGTGAAACACACTAGTTTGTTAGGAATTGAAAACAAACTTCAAAAGCTATTCAAAACAGATTAAAAAATATTATAAAAATATGATTGGTTGTACATTTGTGCTCGGTGAAACTAAAATCAGCAAGGGACGGGCTGGATCAAAGATTTTATTATTATTATCGGGGAATTTTAAAACTACGGCTCAGCGAAGCGGGCTGGCTCGAGCAAGGGACGGGGAGGACGTTGACGGGATTGTCGCGGCGGGCCTCGGCGGCGAGGACGGAAGGACGGCGGTCTGTATAGTTTGCGAACTGTACTGGTTTCCTTACGGCTCTCTTGGAGCAGGGTAGTGGGGTCATCGGGGGTGACGAGAGTATGCCTAGGACGGCGAATCTTGGAGATGCGGGAGGGTTCGTATCGGGCTGCCGATACTATAAGGGGGTTGCGGTGTTTCACAGCAGTATCGAAGAAAGGCTTGCAAAGGCGTTTCATGAACTACTGGATGGTGGGGATTTTGAGATCTAAATGTAGATTCCCATTTAGGACGTAATATGGAGCACCGAGAATTTTTCAGAGGGTCTTATTTTGGAGGGTCTGCATCCTATGGAGGAAGCGGGGCTTGGCGTGCGCGAAGATGGCACAGGCATACGTCATGATCGGGAAAATTACTGCAGTATAGAGGCGCAGCTTGCACTTAAGTGACAGTTTGCTGCGGGCAGTCATGAGATAATGGAGCCTACCTTGAGCGAAAGCGGCTCGCGAGCGAGCCTGCTTTATGTGCTCAGCGAAGGACAAGTGCTGATCGAGGATCACTCCGAGGTACTTGGCTTGCTTCTCCCAGGGGATCGGCTTGCCGTGCATGGTGATCGGAGGGGGAGGGGGGACGGACTTCCGCTGTCTCGAGTAGAGAACAGCTTGACTCTTATCACGGTTAACCTCGATCCTCCATTTCCGGAACCATTTGCCCAAAATGTTTGCGGAGGTTTGGAGATTGCGAGTTTTTTTTGTTTGTAGGTAGTAATCTATAGAAGTAGGTACTGGTCCATCTGCAAAATATTTTTTTTGCTAGATGCATCTAGTTTTCCTCCATTACATCTACACTAATATTATAAAAAGGTATGATTGCTTTTTTTGTTTTTTTTTTTGTTTGTAGGTAGTAATCTCTAGAAGTAGGCACTGGTACGATTGCTAAAATTTTTCACACTGCTTTATTCCTGAGTGACATGGCTATCGTATTTTATGTACGCGAGTGAAGCCGCGGGCAAATGCTAGTCATTGATGTAAATACATAACTAAAATGTTTTCGCAAGGGCACCTTTAGATGACATAAATGATTTGATTGCACTCTTATCTTTATGAGAAAAAGCTACAAATGGAACGACAACTTTGTTTATCTTCTCTCGATTTCTCTGTAGTCAAAATTAATTAGTGTAGGAAAAAAATAGTACTAAGTACTTAACTGACTCAACGTTATCTTGTTCAAAACCAAGGATCGCATGAAAATCTTCATAGAAAAACCCACGTCACGGAAACAGTTCACCCGGTCAGATCGCTTGCCAATAAAAAATGATGCGAGCTCAGGTTGGCCGCTGCAGAGATAATTTGGCCAAATGGAGTATGCTTTGATCTAATGCAAATACAGTGCTAGTGTGGAGTCCCTTCACAGGATAAGCGTCACCTCCTTTCCTGCCCAGTATGCACAACCACCTGCTTCTTCCACGACTTATATGAGGCCCACCGTTAGACCTATCCAGATGGCTAAATATTATTCGGACAAGATTTGAGTCAGATCGATACGAAAGAAGACAAATAAAAGAAATAAATATTTTGGTCTCAAACAAGATAGCATAATCAGCCTTTTAATTTTCCCTCTGCTGGAACTCAGGCCTCCTCTAGGAGAAGGAATGGGCCATAATTCACCATGCGGGCCCAGTGCGAGTTGGTGAATGTCACATGTCTTCGAATTTTTGGTTCCAGGACATGCCGATTTCCTCACGATGTTTTCCTTCACCGTTTTAAGAGCAGTGATGATAAAACAAATTAATGCGCCTGGCTGGGTTTGAACCCGCGACCCGCGACACGTAGGTCGGGGCCGTTACCACTCGGCCACCACTGCTCTTAAACAGGATAAACAACAAAATTAAAAATATTAAAACTAACGAAAATAAAATGACAAATTTTAAAAAAGACCTGTATGAGGCTCTTGTTTCAGCATATCCTGGCATATTCCTGGCATATTTAAAAAAAAAACGCAGCACGGGTAGATAGAGATCAAGTGCTGCGTTTTTTTTTAACTGTTGAGTGTTTCAGACACAATAGTCTGAAACAATCAACAGTTATCATGAAATGACAGCATGTCAAAAACTTGATCAGACGATCAGAAGCTGGGGTCACTCTTGCTTTTGTTTTGACAGTTTAACAGAATCATGAAATTGAAACGGGGCAAAGTAATTTTTAATAATAAATATATCTTTAAACTATCAGAGGCAAGTGACTAGATCCGGTTTTGTTGTGTTTAACTTGATGTTGACTTGTTTCGTATTTGCCTCAAGTTTTCGTGAAATTATCGCAAAAAAATAACTACGTATTTCGCTTTGTTTGCAGGGGTTAAAAACGGTACCTACACAAAATATGTGACAAAAATAAACTTTTTTTTTTCTACTTCTCATCTTAATTCTTTGAAAAAGACAGGCGTCCAACATTCGCCCTGCGATGACAGCCCAGCATCTGCGCATTTTCTTGCATCTTCTCTCTTGTCATCAGCACCCTAACCCTCTCAATTCTGCATCAACAAACTACGTCTTTGCTCCATTTAGACTCGAGCAGTGCAATTATCTGCCGCTCTAACTGAACTACGTACTAGGGTTGTGACGGATCTCTGTCTTCGTAAGAACTCGGACTTCCACAAAAATCTGATCTGCAAGAAATTTGATATCTGCAAGAAAGTTGACATCTGCAAAGAATCGTGTGAAAAAGTGAAATATGACAGATGATATGATATATATTATTAGAGGAAGTTTGAAACTGGCGCACGTGATTGAAAAGTGAAAGGGAATCGTTTGTCCTGGTATGGGCATGTAAAGGGGAGGGATGAAACGCATGTTACTAAGAGTTTTGAGTATACATGCTGATGGATGGAGGGGGAGAGGGAGGCTAAAGAAAAGATGGATAGATTGTGTGAGAAGTGATATGAAAGAAAAGAGAGTTAGTGATAGTTTGTCGTATAACAAGACAGAGTCAAAGAAAAAAAACGTGTTGCGTCGACTTCAAATAAAACGAGACTAGGGTAGGAAGATGACGAAGAACGGTCATTTGGACCTCGAATTATATATATTCTCGTATAATCTTATTTTCTTGTGTTTAATGCTTCGTAAGATTTCTCAGCTCTGCTGAAAGTGGCGTTCGTTACATCCCTACTTCAAACACACATTAAAGTTTAACGGCATGTCTCATAAACTGCTTTAGCAGAACTCGAGATACGATTGTTTAACTAATTACTTAACTATAGGTTTATCAATGCTTTTCGAGCCATTGTTTTGGATTAACTGGGTTTCGTGGTTTGCGGAAGATTAACATTTGTGAGTACTGGATGATTTTATTATTATTTAATACAAGCTAACTCGACAGACGTTGTCTTAGCTATGAACGATCAAACACACGAAGATTACAATGATATTAGTCGTAGTTTTCTGAAATCTAAATTTTCAGCGCAACTTTCTAATGAGTGTGAACTTACATACTTACATGTTTGTTAACTTACATGTTTGTTAACTTACATGTTTGTTAACTTACATGTTTGTGAACTTACATGTTTGTGAACGCACTCACGATACAGGAGAATATACTAAATTTTTCTGCAACTTTGTCTGTCTGAATATCGGTCATTACGGATGCGAAGTCAGATAAAACGTAACCTATGTCCTTCCATGGAATTCAAGCTAACTAAATACTATCAAAATTGGTTTAGTGGTTTAACCGCGATAGCTTAACAGACCACATCTATAAATAATACTATCAGTCCCAGCAGACGATGTCCTATCAGAAAGCTGACTGTTCGTCAGAAAAAAACTAAGAACTCGATTACAGCGCCACCTGCTTGGTTTAATTGTATTATATAAACCATCCAGAGATCAACTCAAATATACCCAACAAAGACTTATCTAAATCAATCAAATCGTTTAGGAGGAGTTTTAGGAGGAGTTAAGATGAGTTAGGTACCAAACGTGTATGCGTACAGAAGAATTAAGATGAGTTAGGTACCAAACGTATCCGCGTACAGAAGAATTAAGATGAGTTAGGTACCAAACGTATACGCGTACAGAAGAATTAAGATAGGACTACATTAGACTGACGCACACGTGGACCACACCTGATTTGTACGTAGAACAACGTCGCGTTGCGTGTATCTAGCGTAGCTTTACAAGTCTAGTGTCCATATAAAATGTATGGATACCGACGCACCTGGATCGGCATACGTGGCACACGTGGCACACGTGTGCGCAGTGTAGTTCTACCTTTATATTCGTATATATAAAGATAAGTGTGGATTAGTATGGATTAGCACCGATCAGACACGTGTACTCATAACACGTTAGCTAAAAGGGCCTAATTATGATAATGCTATTAATGAGAACTTAATTCATACTGCGCGCATAAAACAAGGGGTATTTATGTTTGGAACCAGGTACTTATCTTGTAATAAGTCTTAAAACATTTTTAATTTATTCGATGTTAGATAAGATTGTTAATTGTACCGTTTTTCTGGATAGTTTAAGCTAATGTTAAATTTTAGAGGTTTTAGCTTTTAGCAACAGATTTGAGTTAAAGTAGCCACTGATTGGAGATTGGACTACTTGGAAGGTGTGAGGACTTACCTTAGAGATCGTCCCAGATGCAGCGTAAGATAAGAAAATGAAAGAATACTTTCAAAATGGAAGAGGGAAGCCTTGGTCCTGCTGTGGGGGGCACACCAGGTATTCAATAACTTATCATTGTGTATGGGCCAGACGCACGCCCAGCTGACCAGCGCTGTTGAGAACCACGGCGAGTAATAAATATCTGACCATCTGACCATCCCCGAGTCGTCGACGGCGCATAGTGTACCGCGCGCGCCTCTAAGAGATGTCGGGAAAACTCGGGATCTAACAGGGCTGATGCTAACCTTGGGTAATTTATGAATGGGAAACGGTGGTCCGTGGAATTCTAGTTTTTGTATTTGGCTGACTGGCCTGTTAGTCTAGTGGTTAGTGACCCTGACTGCTATGCCGGAAGTCGTGGGTTCAATTCTCACCCAAGACAAAATTGTTTGTGTGATGAGCACGATCATTTGTTTTGTCTGGGTGTAATTTATCTATAATATGTATGTATTTAGAAATATATAATTATGTTTATCAGTGGTCTAGTACTCATAACACAAGCTCTGCCCCCCTAGTCAAGTTACTACCGTTTCGCTTCGATTCTTTTTTCATTGATCGCCTCGAGTTGGCCACGCCTCCTATTCCTTTGTTCTGACCTCGTGACTGAGCGTTGAGATGACGTTAGAACAAAGGAATCGGAGGCGTGGCCGACTCGAGGCGATCAACGAAAATAGAATCGAAACGAAACGGTAGTTACTTGACTAGGGGGGGCTGGCTTAGCTTGGAACTTAGACGGCGTTGTGTGATACTAATTATCACACAACGCCGTGAAGTTAAGCAAGCAATAATTTTTTTTTTCTGTTCCCTCTTTATGTAAACTTACATACATAGGACACCTAGACCCAAAATAATTATTTGTAGGCCATTCAAATATTTGTTTTGTGCGAGAATAAACCCATGATATGCTGCAATGCAGCCTATTTTTTCTTATTCTTATTCTTATTAGGTATATATATGTAGCATAAATAAATTAGTTTCTCTTTTCTTAGTTACCACTTGCTTACTTTTTTGATTGTCCTCTTTTAAATATAGTTATGGCTTTGTTTGTTACGGAGAATCACTGACTCCTAAGTTACAGGCCCAAACCTAGTTTAGGAGTCAGAGTACCTACCTACATAATTGTGACTGTGTAATAAGCCTATATGTTCATAGTTTTATGATGTAAATGCTGTTTTTTGTGTGAAATAAATTTATTTATTTATTTATTTATTTATTTATTGCTCAACGGCTGCGCCTACCGAGTCATCAAGTTCATTCATCAAGTGATGGAACGGAAGGTCCTCACACCCTAGCCGCCGTAATTCCGACCCCGACTACCAGCCAGGTAGACGCGGGCTTGCGGTCGTCAAGCACTGGATAGCTCGCCGTCCGGCTGTTCGGTAATTTAACCGGACCGAGCCCAGTCGTCAACAGCGCGTAGTGATCCTCGCGCTCCTCAAAGAGATTTCAGCAAACCGTAGGGTCCAGCTAGGCCGATGCCCGCTAGCTAGGACTGCGGAGATTTTTTGAAAGGGAAACCCGTAGTCCTAGAACGCAAAGGGTAATTGAAGGATACAGGTGTGGTTTTAGTCAGTAAAGTCTGACACGCCCTCACGCCCCACCCAGAGTGCGAGAAGTCATTTTGATTATTTCTCACCTTAAGAAAAAACCGAGTCATCAAGTTTTTCTGAAAAGGATTTTATCCTGAAAATAAGTTTTCATGGGATAGTTTTACCGGCAGAAGCTATAGTAATTTATTTAGGCCAATTTAACAAAACAAAAATATTAGTTCTGTACAAAAACATGAGAGAAAATAGCTGTGGAAATATATTTATGGACAGAATTTAGTTGAACCACAGAGCATTACTCAGTAATAAAATGCAACCATGTTCGTAATGTATGTATGCTGCGGCTACGTTTACATTGGAAGCCATTTTTAACATCCCAATTTAGATTTGTTTCTTTTATACTGTTGCTAAAAGCTGTTAAATAGAGCATTAGGTTATGAATTAGATTTAAAACGATTTTTTTTATTTCTAAAGCCAATTGAATTTGGTTTCGGATCGCAAGCCTCTTTGCTAACCACCAGGACTACTTACTGGATCTATTTATCTATTGGGGTTTTGTTTCCTACTCAGTCTATGATGGAGCATTTAGCCTGAGGCCTTACGGATGACGAGTAATAGGAAGCTCGCCATCCAGCCGTCCAGCCGTCCAGAAACCGTCCGGACTGAGTATGAGCCGTCGACGTCGCATAGTGTTACATAAGTGTAAATTTTATAGATTCCCCATCTTAAAAAAATCATCCTGGACAATTTTTAACATTGTTGTAGTCCTGAAATAAAAAAAAAATAGCTGTGTGTAAACATAGGTAAATGTATCGAGAAGTGATTATTTTCGTTTTACTATACCTACATAGCAATAGTATATTAAAACTAAACCAATACATTACTAAAACATAAACAAGTACGCACTAAAGTGCAACTGCGCTCGCGCCGCTTCCAGCGCGATCTCTCCCGCCATTTTCAGCCGCCATATTAGCTCGGCGGCGGTTCGTCGCCCGGCCGACGCACCAATGGCCTTCACCTCGGCTCCAAGGTCCCTTCCCGGAACACTCTGATGATTAATCATCGTCACGATCTGCATTCGGACGGTTCTGTAATGTTTCAGGTTTTCCGAATTTCTGTTTCGTACCTAGAACCCTCTTGTGGCGTGAGCAACTGTTTTTAGATTGAAGAGGAAAATATTTATTTTATAATATTATTTTGTGGTTCTATGTGGTCTCGGTTCTCGTATTATATTCTACTAACTTTTGCCCGTGACTTATGCGAAGTCGAAGCCAGATAAAAGTACTCGTAGCTATAATTATGTCTTTCCTTGGAGTTCGAATTTATGTCGTACCAAAGTTTCATCAAAACCTGTTTAGTAAGAAAGAGTAACAGACTGACAGAGTTGCTTTCACATTTATAATATTATTAGCTGACTCGGCAAACGTTGATCTACCATTTAAATTATCAAAGACAAAAAATGAGAGGTCGGAGTAGCAGCAAATACTCAAAAAAAAAAAAACATAAAAAATCTTAAAAATCGGTCAAGCGAAACGATATCTTTTAAAATTTTGATTTATATAAATAAACTAGTGCAATCGCAGTCTGATGGTAAGCAGTGATTAATAAAGAACACAATTATTTACTGTATAATATGCACAAAATATGATATTTCAGAATACCAATTCAGGCCACCAATAAATTTAAATAGTAAAAAAAAAAATTTTACTTGACATAAAATTTCTTGTTTGTCACCGATCTGTCTCGTAGGTCATGAGGGTTTAAATCGAGTTGGACATAACCACAAAGTTTTCCCACCAAAGGATCTCAAAGTCAGCATCTGTTCCGCAAGCTCGGGAAGTCTCGATTCTAAAACATTGACACGTCCCTCCAAAACCAACACAAACTTTGTCGACCGACGTGACCAAACATATTTGATTTCAATCTCAAATACGAGTAACAAACTGCCCCTTTGCTCTAACTTTACATTAATACTTAGAGGAAAGTACAATATTCTAACTTAATCTAAAAGTCAGTTTTATTTAAGACTAAAAGCAATTTTGAAGCATTAAATAAAACTAACCTTGTAACTGTAACTGCAAATAAATAATTTATTTATATTTTAAATATAAAACTATTTTATACCTAAACGGTCCCATTTATTACCAAACAATTTACTTGTCATCTACTTTTAAAAAGAGCTTTTGTCATAATGTATTATTATCTCTTGTCATATTCACACATCATTTACATTCTAAAATATTAAAAAAAAAAACTAACTTTTAAAAATATAAAAAATAGTAGTCCACCGGTGTCGGGAACTGGGTCCAAGCTACCGGTAGTTAGGGCTCCAGAGACAGGAATCTCCTCACAATACGAACGGCTCGCATTCGCATCGAGGAGCATCGCCTTCTGTATCAAGTCGTTGATCCAGCCGTACTGCCTTCTGTATCAGGCCCTTGATCCAGCCGTATTATTATTATTCTATATTCATTTTTATATATTTCAATAAAAAAATAATAATGTCATTATTAATTATGAGCCCGTGGTGTCCCACTGCAGGCCAAAAGCCTTCCTTCCTTTTTCTACTCTTCTATGTCCTTAGCTACTTCTTCATAATGTAAAACTGCTTAATTCAATTTATAACAATCGTTTTGGAAAAATAAAAATACTACTACTCAACATAATCACCATGAAGTCTAATTTGATTCGATAGGGACCTCCTTTTAAATTGGACACTAGCTCGCTGCATTGAATTTTAAATATAATAAGCAATTTAATTTTCTAGCGTCACAGTTCAACTTAGCGTAAAACCACGATCAATCGGTCACTTCTCCATAGTTTTTACGCATCATTATTCCATGATTGGCAACAGTTGGCACAGCCAGCGACCTTGGCAGGTCCCTATAAAGCACTTGCCTTGACCTGGCCGGTGATCGCAAGGTCATTGTCACTTGGCAACCGATGAAGGTATGGTCAGGAAGCTTCGCTTGAAAATACTCTTAGAACCTAATGTTGGGGCCACACCCGCGTTTTTTTGGTTATGAAGTAGTATTGTGTTTTTCTTGCTAAAATTAGTTATATTGCAAATAAAAACAAAAGTTTAAGAAAGAATCAAAATTGTCTGTGGCGGCCTTAATAAATTAAAACATGCAGAAGGGCTGCGGACCTCTATTTTGGGCGTTGCTTGAGGAGGACAGCCAGGGGCAAACTGGATCGAAAAATACGAGTATAAGCTATAGTACTGGCTTTTAGCGACAGCTGATGTAACAAGTTAATGACTTTGACGTCTAGTCGTGATGCATCGAGCATGAAAAAAATTCTGGACAGCAAGCTACCCATTGCTTGTTGTCCGCGTGCCCAGTAGCGGCTGGGGCGTGAGGATGTCCTTTCCCTCACGCGTGCGGTCGCCTCTTTCCCTAGCATTACTGTTTCGCAGAAAGAGACGACTGTGGTCCACTAGCCCCTCGCTCCGGACCTTAGCCTGAACAAGGTCCCGGTGCGAGAGGTCGCCGCCATACCTGTAGTGGGTGACATGTAATGGTCCCGTATTGAAGCACGAAACTGCTAGACGATGAACGCTGGTGTGGCTCTAGCATACGCCACTCGACATAATTTAACTTCAGCTTGAATATCGTGCCTGGCTCATGTCGTTAAAGCTATGCTAATCCCAACGTAACTTAAAGTTCATGTTAATGGGTTAGATTCTGTGGAAAATTGTAAAAAGAAGTTTCGAAGTCGGGCTAGTTTATTATAGGAATATTTAAAAGGATTTTCTGGGAAATTACTGTTTAAAAGTGCTTTAAGAAGGACCACACTATCTTTTGAACCGGTGAAGTAATGTCTTCTTAAAGTACCATAATATTCTTTTGTGCGAAAATACGAAATCTTTATTTTTTTGAATGTCTGATCGATGCTTTGTGCACATTTGCAGTGGCAAAGATATGGTTTGAAAAAGTGGAGGGGCCAACCAAAAGTTGGCAGTAGATTAAATAAAAGATACGTTTTTTCATTTCGGAGAATGTGCGCGAAAAAACTTTTTAAATAAAGATTTTAAAAAACTGCGTTGGGTTTTAGTTGGCAGTAGATTAAATAGAGAACTTAAATGTTCTCTGCATTTCGGGGAGTGTGTATTGGAATTTAATTCCGCCAAGTTCGTTCCATCATGGGACCACTAGACGTACGGCGTTACGCCATCGGTACATGGTGAACATCCCACCCATACGTACAAAGCGTTTTGGGAACATATTATTTATTATGCATAAAACGGAGGAGTGGAATTCCCTGCCAGTCTGTTCCCTGATAGCTACAACCAAGGGTTCTTTAAGTCCAGAGTGAATGGGTTACTTCTAGGCACGCATGCTCTATCTTCGTCCACATCATTGCTTACCATCAGGAGAGTTAGTGGTCAAAAGGGAGTCGTCTACCGTATACCTACATATAATAAATCTGTAGAAGTTTTTAGTTGTGCGCGCATCACGTAAAAAGTACGAAATCGATCTAGATAACTTTTATACATTAAAATTGTGTGTAACTTGATATATTACTTAGGCTTTGTTTCATCGCAATCGGTTGACTATATCGAAAGATATTTGCCAGGTCATCTAGTGCATAATAAAAAAAAAAACATATTTCGGTCGATAAACTTAACTCAGTTTTTTTAAGGAAAAATACTAGAATTAGTCTCCAAAGCATTTTAAAAATCCTATTCGCGTCTAATTAGCTGTAATTTATTCAAACAATCAGCGGATCTATCTTTGACTGATAAGCTTCTCAAGAACGCTGTAATCCACGAATAGAGGAGGTCAATGATCCTGTGTACTGAATTGTTTTTATTAGTTATGTACTTAGTGCTGGGTAATTTTTGCTGAATGTTTTGTACTGATTTTGAGATTTATGCCTAATAGATTCCTGGAGTTAATAACACATTTATATTTCTTGATAACGATACGTAAGTGTGCAGATTTTAAGCTTTTATAATATGTTATATGTGTTATAATGGTGAGTCTTTAATCGGGCACAAACCCAAATGACTGGAGGTCATTTTCTGTCTTAGAGATAAAACCGAAGATTCCAAGAATAAATTGTAGGTACCGTCGATTACTACATATGTTACCAGCGGGTTCGCCTGCAAGAAATTGGGTTTTTCCATACAAACTTTGAACCCCCGTTTTATCCCCTTAGGAAGTGAATTTTGAATAATCTACTCTTAGTGCTCACCTACGTCGTAACCTTGTGGATTTTTTTTTGACACGCCTGTTAGTCTAGTTGTCTAGGCTCTGACTGCTAAGCTAGAGGTCGTGGGTTCGATTCTCACCCAGGACAAATGTTTGTGTGATGAGCATGATCATTTGTTCTATGTCTGGGTGTAATTTGTGTATAATATGTATGTACTTAGAAATGTATGTTTATCAGTTGTCTAGTACTCATAGCACAAGCTCTGCTTAGTATGAGACTAGATGGCGTTGTGTGATAGTTGTGGAATTTTGTGGAATATAATTTCACGCTCCTAGTCCCAGTAGTTTCGGCTGTGCGTTGATATGTCAGTCAGTCAGTTTCTCCTTTTATATTTATAGATTTAAATGCAACCTTTACGAGAATATACTCTTTAGGTATTGCGTAATGCTCTCAAATGATAATTTAAATGAAAGAAGTCCCTAATTTTTGATACAGTACAAGTTTTCCCTTAGAACGCAAATGGCAACTGAAGGTACACGAGTGGTTTTTGATTCACGAGTTTCTGAAGCTCGCATCTTGCTCCAACCAGGGTGATGGAAGTCATTTGATAATGTTGCACCGCAAAAAAAAAGTTTTCTCTTTGTAAGCGGCCAGTTTAAAGGTATTGAAATAATAATGGTGAACACACGAAGGTTCAAAAAATAATGATGATTTTAATGACCTGCACAGTTCTGTGCACTTCAAAAGAAATTACCTTGAAGGACGAATAATTGTCATTCCATACGTTCTTTCTAAATAAAAACCCACACACTGTTTTCTCGGAAGAATTATCAACGATCCACTTTTATGTGGACGGTACTCGTTGACAAATCACTTTGACAATTCCCTCTGAAGATCCCTTTGATGTAACATTTGTTCTTAAAATCAATTATCGAAGCACATCATAATAATAATCTTTTGTTTGAGCACCTGTGAAATATTTTAAAAGTTTATTTTAAGCCAAATCTGTAGTAATTTTGCAAAGCTGATTTATGATATGATGTTTTTTGTCTTACAACTTCTTGTAATGAATGAGTTAATCAATATTAAGGTGAGAAAATAAAGGAATAGGTGTTAAAATAATAATAATTGTTGTGAGGTTCTCGATAGTGGTCATATTAATAGCCACTAACCTCGACCGACTCAGGAGGCTCTCGTTAGGCGGCTGGATCAAGAGCTTGATTCAGAAAGCTGTACTTTTGTACACTCGCATTATTAGGAGCCTAACCACCGGGATACCAGCTTCATGCGCTAGAGTCGATTGAGAGGCGAGCCAAGAGGATCATCGGCAATAATACACTTGTTGAGTCGAAGCTCCAAAGCCATGGGACTCTGTTCCCGATGCCGGTGGGCTATTCTTTTAATTTCTTTTAATGTTTTTTTTTTAATAACCATTAGTTTTTAAGCCTCAAAGCTGACAAACTAATTGCTTATAAAACATTAATAAATAACTATATTGCTTATGAAGGGATTCCTATCCGTAATAACAACTAGATTTAATTAAGAAAAACGTAAGTAATTTAAAAAATAAAATAAAAAAACGTTTAAAATGTAAATATATTTTATAGTTAGCAAGGATAACAAACAAAAGCCTTGATTATTATTATTATATTGTTAATTATAAACTATTGTGATACGACGAGATACCGGGAGAGAGACGATGGGAGACGCAAATGAAAGGCTTTTTTGTTGAATTATACTAGTACTCTTTTGTATTAAGCACTTTCTAATACATTTTGCATAAAAATTACGTCTCGACTTTTATATGACGTCTCCCTATCTATCGTTTGAACATCTATCCAGCCTAAACTTTTTAAAACATAAACCTTAAAAGTATATCTTGCTAGTTTGCAATTTAGTAATAATAGTGTGACCTTGAAGGTCGCTACACTATCGCAGATAATAGCCAAATGATTACTACTAGTATAATTTCTTTTCTCACACAGACACAATGACACAGTGTTAGTTATTTTTTTTATCTTAAGTGTTTACATGTTGTTTCTACATTGTGTGTATCTGTGTACGTATGTCAAATAATACTTTCTTTATTTTCTTCTTTCTTTCTCAAAATTAGTACAATTCCTTTTATTGTTATAAACTATCTTGGACAGTATTATGGTTCAAGTGCAGGTGCCCCTTGTACAAAAAATTACTTAGCTCTTAGCTTCCTAACTGTGCTTGCATTGGTGCAAAAAAAACGGTCAATGCCGCTTTACGTTGTACAATACACGATTTTGGATTTTTATATACTATGACAGTCTTGATAAGCAACTCAAATGAAACTAGTCATCATTAAAAATGAAGTTGCTAAGATTATTATATTATCAATTATCTGTTTAACAGATATTGCGGTCCAAATGTTGTCTTATTAATAAACTATTATTATTATTCCATTGATTTATATTTAAATACATATTTTATACAGTTTCAAATATTTCCTTAAAAAAAAAAACATTGAAAAATATAAAAAATAGTACCTAACCGGCATCGGGAACAGGGTCCAAGCTACCGGTGGTCAGGGCTCCTGAAAGAGGAATCTAGAGGAACAATGCGCACCGTGTCCAAGAGTACTGCTTTCTGGATCAAGCCCTTAATCCAACTGCCTTACGAGAGATTACTATTATTATTCCGTTTATTCATTAGTATATACATAAAAATTATATTTTTAAAAATTTCAATAAAAAATAAAATAAAATATTATTATTATTACTGTCTCACGGCTGGATTAAGGCCTCCCTCCACTCCTTCCATTGTTCTTGTCTCTGAGCCACTTCATGCCATATTCTAAGGAAGACATATAAATCGTCCCCCTAAGTCATCTTACCATCTCCTTCTTGGACTGCCGCGACCCCGTCGTGCAATTTCAGGATACCAACTTTGTGTTTAACCGGCCCACAGTTCGATCGGCATGTGGCAGACATGTCCAGTCTTCTGAGCCACATCAATGATCTGCGTTTTGGACCGCAGTATAGTGTTTCTAACGCGATCCGATATTTTAACGCTTAGGATACTGTAGTAAATTATTAAGTTGTCTTTAACTAGCTGGATATCAGCCTCTTCACCGTCGACTCGCAGGAGGTGGAAAAACGAGCTTGATGCAAATACAGCGACTGGAATTATTAAAGGTTTCAAACTCTCAAGGACCGTAGCCAGCAGGTCTCGGTGGCTGCGAGGCAATAGTATGATTTGTGGGCATGTGATTTTTACAATCCATGTGGTCTGTTCAAAGGAAGCATTGCTGATTTGTGTTACATTCCTTTAATTTTTTTTTGAATTTGGAAGTGGCACGAAGTACCACTTTCGAGATTTATAGGTAGTCTGGTCTCCCAATTTTAATTTACTTTTTTTTCCGGTGGGAAAATCATCCAATGACATCATTGGATGATGCTCTTGGGTGGAGCGTGAGATAGTGTCAGGCTTTTATTGACTAAAAACCCACTCCTGTTCCTTCTTTGCCTTCGTTCCAGGGTCCCGTGGTATTCATATATTATCCTTTTTTTTGAATCCTCTATATCGGCTTAATGCCCCTGCTTTTCTGAGTCTTAGAAAATATCAAAATAGTTTGTCCCCTATGCCTTTAAATAACACTGACCGCGCCATGTTAGCCAATTGCAGACCAGTAGTGCTGCGGCCGCAAGTCGATGTGCACGTAGAGTTACGTCACTCCAACCTGTTTAGACAAGTCCGAAATAATAGCGCTAATATTGGATTGAATCGTAGATTTGCGACTGGCAGCACGTGCAGCCAGCCTTGGAGTCACTCCCGGCTGCGGATGCAGGCAACATGACGGCTGCGTGCCATGCGTGTGCTACCTGCATTTGCAGCCTGCAGCCGAGGTTCGAATGGCACCTTTATACTTCGTGAAAATAAACTCATTATCTTTCTTTCGTTAGATCATCTTTGATTAACGCGATTTCCTAAAAAAATGCGTTTTTTAG
Source organism: Mythimna pallens (assembly GCA_961205895.1). Lineage (NCBI taxonomy): Eukaryota > Metazoa > Arthropoda > Insecta > Lepidoptera > Noctuidae > Mythimna > Mythimna pallens. Next base: position 21,944,806 of record OY540842.1, on the reverse strand, counting down.
GAAATCGCGTTTCTCTTAGTTGAATAAAATTTCTTTTGCATTAATAGTATGCGTTATACTTCGCGAAAATAAACTTATTTTCTTTCTTGAGGTCATCTTTGATTAACGCGATATCCAACAAAATCGTAGAATGTAGTCAATATTTAGTAGAAATTGTTGAAAAATTATAAAACCAGTTCAATAGTTTGTAAAAATTGCATTGTTGGGGTGAGTCAGGTGCATTGAAAAGGCTTCTTTTATGAGGTAAAAGTCTTTTATTTTTTCTTTCTCGACGTCAGAAGTAAAATATGTGCCAAAGAGATTAAAAATGTCTATGCTACACGATAAAAGTTTCTACTTTATTTTAAATAACGACTTTTCATAGCACTTTTCTAAGTTCCTACTTTTGTTTATTTTTTAATTGTCCCGTTTATGAATTGTTTGTACTGGGGCAGACGCAAATAAAAGGCTCCTAGTTCAATTCACTATGATTATATTGTTAGAAGCACTCAAAAAAACTTATTAGGCAATCTCCAATCAATTTATGTTTCGATCATCTATAACTATGCTTTTCTAAACATAAATCTTAAAAGTATAGGTAACTTGCCAGTTTGCAAGTTAGTAGTATTGGCATGGCCTCCATGGTCGCCACATGAGCAACGCCCCTATGAATAGAAATGCTGAGGGTTGCAAACAACTTCAATAAAATAAAATAAAAATTTTTATTCTTGATAAGTTCGCGCTTGACCGCTATCTCACCTGATGGACCAAGGAAAGTGACGATGCGGTCGACGATGGAGCGCACTTACCTAGAAGTAACCTATTCACTCTTGACTTAAAGATTAAAGTTTTCAGGTTTAAGTATAACCTGCCTATACCTAACCAAGATGTCCCTACCTATAATGAGAATATATTTACATTTCAGCGCCTGTCTCTGGAGAGCGGGCTTAACTCATGATCAACGATAAACTACTTTCATATCATTTCTATACAATCGCGCGCGCGTCAATATTCGCTCATTAACTAACGCTGTCATTTTTAAACCCCACTGTAGCAAAACCTATTTAAAAGCCACAGCATAGCGCCCTTGTCATAATTGACATCATTGACATCTACCCAGAAGGGGTCTAACGCTATCTCCTTCGTAATTAGCCGCGCCTCCGTGTCGCTGTGTCCAGACTAGTCCTGTATTTCACGAGCCTTCAGCTCCTCAGACATGCGGTACTCATGTCTTGCACAATCTCATTATTTCATTTATTTTTCTAAATATAGTACATTTGTATTACATTTTCAAACATTTCGATAATCACCTATACACTCTTGACTTAAAAACCCCTAAGTTATAGCTATCACGAAGCACAGACTCTGGATTTTTAACGCTAAGCGTTTATCTACAATAGTCTCCTAATAATCCTGGTATTCTCGCAAATCAGTCCATTCGAAAAAGCAATTTAAAACAACTGTTACACATTGAGAGTCTGAAATTGATCCGTTATCTAATTGCGCTGCAGATTTGGCGTAAAATCGAGATATCTGCAAACATTTACAATTAAACAAAATGCCATTATTATTTTTTTCTTTCATTTCAAATCTAGTTAAAGCATATTTAAAATTTAGCGATAGCACTAAATTGCATTCGAAATGCAAGCAATTGTTAAGAGTTTACCGTAAAATAAAGAAAATTTAGCATGTGGGGCGTGAATCTGACCCAGACAATCTGAAATAGATTTTTTGCACATAATATTATTATAGCTTATGATTATTCGGTGTGCTGCCTTGAATATCTAAAGCGAATAAATAAAGATTGACGGACTGATATTATGTAGGACTGTTTAGGAAATCAGCACTAAAGGTTATTGAACTGATATCTTTTTAGAATTGTCTCTAGATAGCTAGTAACCTGCCCCAGCTTCGCACGGGTGTGTAATCTTTAAATTTTCGGCTTTCCTCTGCTATAACATGTATATATTTATATATTTAAACCCTCCTCATGAATTGCTCTGTCTATTAATGAAAACTGCATAGAAATCCGTTTAATAGTTTTGAGTTTATTGCTTAGACTTGGTAGGAGATATTGTTTTATTGTAATGATATGTTTATCTTCATCATGGTTTATTTCGAGCTAAAACCGACTTTACTTTCTTGTCGAGTCTAAAAATAACTCTCGACTGGGAATAATCAACCGTATTTTTAGATTCAATCGTAGTAAACAAAAGAATAGAAAAATATACAAGTTTGACGTGTGTATTTTGCAACACATTGGATGGAACATCTGTTGTCGAAATGTCTATCAGACATTGTACGCTCTATTTTTCTTTAGTAGATAAACATTTTTTGTTTCTTCGTTACAAGTTTGAGGTAGTAGTATTCTACTTATCTCTTGTGATTGCAGTTGCTTCTAAATGTTGGTTTGTGACAACTTCATTTTTTCAATGAATGCAATTCACTATTTCTTCTTCATATGTAGTTTTATCTAAATTGATTTTTACATCGTTTACGATTTCAAGACTCGAATATGGAATTTATTCAATTACTCCTATTGTATTTTGAAATTTTTAAATTTTTGTCTAGGTGGGTTCTATACTATCCTCTTGTTGATCAATAACCCTATCAAATTTAATGGCATCATAATCTTTTATATCAATCTCTATATGTACAGGAATCGGTTACGCCCGAAAAACAAATGTTACGATATTCGTTCCGAGTTTTTTAGGAACTGACTTTTATTGGCTCCAATTATTTTTAGCTAATTGTGGGGCTGGGTCGAAAAGATTATGGCATAATAGTTGGGTGGCGCATAAAAAAGGCATGACTGAAGCTAAATTTTAAATCTTTGGGCACGGTTCAGTTCACTTAATTTAAAGGATTTGTACCTAATACTCTGATAGGTATATAGATATTTTTTGTTTGTCCTGATTTCTGCTGGGATCAACCTTTTTCTTGTACTACTGATGATTCATAATAAATTATGATACGTGACCAACTTTTTTTTTAACAAATCTGGCACAAATTGGATTGTCCTTATTGTCCTTTACCGTTTTTATTATGATTCATTTGTGATTAAAGTTTTTGCCAATAGTTATTTTTTTTAGTAACTATGTTTTGTTATATATTTTTGAAACTAGTGCTAGTGATTGCGATCCCAACTGACCTTAAGCAGTAATGCGATTGTTAATGGTGAAGTGCACTAGTTTGTTATCAGAAATCAGGAACGTTTATTTCAAATATGCCAATTACAGGCACTTTTGAAATGTCAAAATGTCAGTCAGTTAAAAAAACTGGGCAAGTGCGAGTCAGACTCACGCCCTGAGTGTTCCGTACAAACTTACCTATGTAAACAGTTCAATTCCCGAATGTTTTTTTCTGTTGTGGCAACAAATTTACAGTTTTCAGATTTATTTCTATACCTTTGCTTTATGCAATTTTCAGGAATCTGGGTCAACGGGAAGTACCCTATGAATTTTGATTTCCTCGAGTGTGTCGAAATATACGTTTTTGTGACATATACGGTCTGCACCTTTTTTTTCATTAACGCTGAAGTTTGATTTTTTACAGCTTCAAGGGACAGACAAGACAGACGGACAACAAAGCGATCCTATAAGGATTCAGTTGTTTCCTTTTGAGGTACGGAACCCTAAAAGTGAAGCTAAATTGCACGTTCCAAAGTTCCATCTCTATGGATAAGAAAGTGCAAGAAACTCCAGTTTTAAATGATATTATGAGTTACATAAATCTTGATTACATATTTCTTGTTGCTTCTATTATGTGAGTACAATGTAGATAAATAATAAAAAAAACACGCATTAAAAATAGAAATTGAATTAAGCCACTGGCAGCTAAGAGATGACCAGTCTCAACTGACGGTGCCCGTTCACGAGCATAACGCGTGGGTCAGCCCCACTCTGCTCAACCATTTTGAAGGGAACTGAATGACCCAATAACACGTGCCACCATCAGCGAGACATTTGAGTGAGCATGACAAATCTCAACTGCCATGCTCGTAATGTCAAAGAATTTGTAACCTACTAAAAATGCTCCATGGTATTTTTTATTCAACAATTTAAAAAAGTGCTTCTACTAAGTTAAAGACACCAATCTTTGTATCTGATACAAACCTTCTGTACTTACTTATTTCGATAATAATTTTTACATTAGATTTAGAGAAGCTTCCTGATCTCATCATTACCAAAAAAGCGTGCAATGTTAAAAATGCACGAGTTGCTCCAATTTTTTCAATTTTTTGACACTCAGAAGCTCAATATTATCCATGAAGCACGAATATTTCCAATATTTTTCTCCATTGCATCGAATGTTTACTTAGTACCTCGAGGCAGTTGGTTGAAGGTCAAAGTTCGACGCTCGTGGTCAATGATACTCAGTGGGCGAGACGTCTACAACGCTTACCTTAATGGAATTAGCAGTGTGTGTACCGATTGGAAATGTTTTAATACTTGTGCTGTATGTTATGACTTTATGAAAGGCAAAAGGGTGTAGGATCATTTTTGTATGTTTGGCTTCTTTCATGGTTTGTTTGTTTTTTTTTTAAATTTTGCATTATTAAGTCATATTAGATTTTCTTGGGTTATGGCCGTGGAGTTGATTCCGTCTAGGAATTCGAGAATACCAGATTTTTTTAAAGATTTAATTTGATTGGATTGATGTCAATATTGATTGTCATAGCACGAAGAATCGCCAAAGTGGCAATGGGCAGGGCACATTGCTCGCAGGACGGATGGCCGTTGGGGCCGAAAGGTTCTGGAGTGGCGACCGCGTACCGGAAGACGCAGTGTTGGAAGGCCCCCTACAAGGTGGACCGATGACCTGGTGAAGGTTGCGGGAATCCGATGGATGCGAGACGCACAGGTTCGTTCGATGTGGCGACATTTGGGGGAGGTCTATGTCCAGCAGTGGACGTCTATCGACTGAAATGATGATGATGATGATGATGAATATTGATTGTAGTGGCAAAAATCACCTTACCTTACCAAATATGGGATTATGAATTTAAATTATATGTACAGTAAAAATTGTCCCATTGAATAATTTTATTTGTTCAAATTAATCATGGTGTTGGAACACATTCTATTTAAACGGATCCAGGTTGGTATTTTTTTATTGTTTTAAATTAGTTCTTGACTACGATACCACCTGATGGTAAGTAGTGATGCAATCGTTGATGGTACGGTGCACTAGCTATTCACTATAGCCATGAAGACATCCAAATTTTAATAAGACGTGAAGAACGTGGCAGGCAAGTTGTTCCTGTCCCTTGATGTTCGCGGTAAACAACGAGGCGAAACGCTTGGTCAGGACCGTAGAGGTTTCAACAAGGTTTCGCCGTTCGTTGTCTGATGGTAGAAATGCGATGGTAGAATCTAGTGGTGTTATAATTTTTCTATCTTTTGCTATCGAAGATGTTTCCTTATTCTTTATTTTTGCCATTGCTAGCTCCTTCTTTGATCAATGGTTACAAATTATCGCTATACCTGTATTAGTCTCACTTTGTATGTTTGTTTACAGTAAACTCGGCCATTGGTATTCAACTTTCGCTTCTTTCGACAAAGCTGAACCGTTCACAACAGCTCAGAAGTTTATACTATTTATATGATCATTGTAAAATAGAATTTAAAATTATGATAAATAAGATTAAAGCAATACATATGATTTAATTTGAGCAAATGAGTGACATTGTCTTTCTTGTTAATTTCTCTTCACAATTAGTTTCTAACTTACGGTTCATATTTCCCAAAACCTGTTTTTTATTGTAAAAGAAGAAAGTGGACCTGCGGTGTTTTGAACTGTCTCTAGTTTGTTCTTTCTCGCTCGTTAACCTGACATTTTATTAAGTCACGGTAAGGGCCCAGCTCTTATCTTTCGGACGAAGTGTTAGTTAATCGATAGTCCTATGTTTATCATTGACATATGCCAAGTTACCAAAGCATATCTATCAAAGTAATAAACATTTCTCGGAGACAGTTTTAACGACTACTCCAATGATAAGCAGTTGATACTCTCGGTTTTTACTTCACATGTCAACGTTTAACACTTTACGACTTTTTTATCGCCAAATTAGTTTTTACTAATGATTACTAATCATTATTATAAGAACATTACGTTTTATTGCCAAGTCCAGTAATTTGAAGCTAATTTTATTTTATTTCATAGGGACAACAAACAACAGTATACAATACAATAATAATAATAGTTGTAACAAATGCTCTGAATGAACAGTCCAAAGGGGCATAATGCTTTGAATTGCTGAATCCTGATTTAAACCCTGAAAATTGTTACATCGATTCAAGCACACGCTACAATAGAACAATAAATATATTTTAGAAACAATGGAAAATGTAGAAATTAATACCACGAGATAGGAAAAATTTACAGCGTTTTTATTGTACGATAAAGTATTGCAATGACAGCATCATAGTCTAAAGATACACAAGCACCATAAAGAACTTCACTAAAAAGTATTTGTTTATTATTTCAACATCCTCCCTTAAACAGAAATCAAACCCATCTTCGAAGCACAATAAGCCAGTTTTGGGTATGGTGTTGCTTTGGTAAGGGCGTCAGCTACCATCACATCCGTCTGTATATACTGAACATCTATGGTTCTCTAAACAATTTTATCACGTACAAAATGGCGCCTCACATCTATATGCTTAGTCCTAGAATTACACTCATTGGAACCTGAAAGTTGAATAGGACTTTGTTTTGTAAATAATCATTGCCTCATTCTTCAGTAGAGGCCAAAATGCTTCTAGAAGTTGCTTTAACCGCATAGCCTCTTATACACAAGATGACAAAGACATATACTCTGCTTCAGCTGTCAATAGAGCAATGGTATGCTGGCGTAGAGTTCCAGCTGATTGCTCCTCCCTTTCAAGTAACGCACGTCTCTTTTTAATGCTGTCCAATGTGACATTGGACAGCATTAAAAAGAGATTATTATTGTATTTACTCAGCATGTTTATTACAAAACTCAGATATAAGTTTTGTAATTTGTGAAATATACAATAAACTTCCAATTATCTCTTGATAAGGGATTCTATTCAATGTGCATGATCCTTCAGAAATGTCTTTGAACTTTGTATTGAGATCTATTGAAATCTTAACACTTTGCAATCAGACATGCCATGTTTTTCTAATACTTCGTATATATATTTTTCTGATCTAAATATATCACTTCTTTCTTCCTGTCTCTTTCCAGGTGTATACCAATACAATATTTTACATCGCCGAGATCGAGATTGTAAATTGGTTTTTAAGCTCATCATTAATAACGGAAATGGTGAATTATACATATACTAATGACTTAAAAGAGCTGTTCTTGTACATTATTTACTGCATAACTTCAGAACGGCTTGTTTTTGTTAGAGTTTGTATTAAAGAAAATCTGCAAAAAAGAAACGACTGCTTTTATTATTTACAAAAACATTATAAAAAAAATACGGATGAAAAAATACAGGATATGTTTGCAATGTATTTACGTGACATCTCTCAAAACTTCCGCACGGAAAGCAAGCACTCAACATTTTCCTTCACTCCAAAATATATGTGTTTTTCCGTGTACATAAAAAAGTCGCTCAATTAACCTGTCGATGGTAACATGGCAAGAGTCCTGAAAACGACACGGTACACTAAAAACGTGATGTTTACGACGCATCTACGCAACCGTCATTTTTGAACCCCAGTGTACTATATCGAGCAATTTATTTCCCACGAAAAACGGGAAATTGAGATTTTTATGTGAAGATATTTATAAAAAAACTGTGTATTCGTTTGACGAACGCTTTCGCCTTTTGCGTTTGAGTTTGGGGTGAAATCTTAATTTGAATTCACTAATAATTTTTAGGAATGAAGAAGGAAAGAAGGCCATCCATTTCTTCCTTCTTCATTCCCGATTGCAAAACTGATACATTTATTGGTGTTCATATTTCATGAGTTCGAGAACAGGTTTTGTGTTTACCACTAGTTTTTACCTGCAGCTTCGCCCACGTACATAAAATATAGCCTATGTCACTCAGGAATAAAGTTGCTTTCTATCAGTAAAAAAAATTAGCAATCGGACCAGTATTTCCAGAGATTAACCTCCTACAAACAAAAAAACAAACTAAACCTCTTTATAATATTATTATAGGTAATAAGTATAGATGGACTTTGCTAATGTTGTTACCTAGTTGTACTCCAGTCTAGATTGTTCGTTAATTAGGCTATAAACAACTTTAGTGTTAAACAGCTTTCACACCTCATAAGCCTGAAACCGATTTTAGATTTAGACATTTTCATAGTTTACGACAAAAGACCTACTTAAAACAGATGATAATATTCAAAACAAAATGTAATGTAGTGTAATTCACATAGGCCTTCATGGGCAATTATAAACCGTCAGAAGCTAGTGCACGATTCCTATTGGTTGTTTTTCTATAAAAAAGAACCGGCAAAAACTCAATAGCCACTCTTCAATTTTTGTTTTTAAATATTTTCATATCACAATATTAACAAAGTATGAGAGAACAGTGCCATTCAACATATGTAGTACCAAAAAGTACAAAAAATAGAAAGTGGAACGAAATAATAGCTTGACTGTGGAATCTTGTCCTCACATTTACATTATAAAACAGAGACTATTTAAACATTATTAAAATTTTAAATATAATCGTATATTATGGTGTATCCTTATTAAAAAAGATTAGATTAATAATTTAGTGTTAGATTAAATAGGATATTAAATTTTAGATTTGGTTAAGTCCAATCTACAAAGCCCGCAAGTTAGCCTGCCTATCGGTATTTTTCATTTTAGAGAGTGTGCCTGTCTTTCTACCATTGGACAACCCAACGTACGGCGAGTAACCACCATTACGTTATTGAAACTTTAACTGTCCGGACTAAGCGTTTCGCTTCGTCGTTTATAGCGCGTACATCGAAAGGGCTGCAACAATTTGCCTGCTGCGGTCTTCCCGTCCAACTATAATTTAGGTGGCTTCAAGGCTAGAGTGAATAGCTCACCGTCAATGATTGCATCACCGCTTACCATCAGGTGGGATCTCAGTCAAGCACTGGTTTATATCAATTAAAAAAAAACAAATACTGTTTGAAATAATCGCAAAAGGATGCAACTGACGAAATCTAGTCTCAGCGTATACATTAATCTTATTCATACTAAAACCCTTTGGTTGTTTCCACAAATAGCCTCAGTTATTGCAAGCTGGTAAGTCTCTCCTAACTTTAGACTTATCCAAATTACAAACGTTTAAAATTCAGGAGTTTTGCTCACTAATCTCTTACTAGTTCGCACCAACCGCGTCCGATGTACAAATATTTACAGGGACGACCCAGCTGAGGTCAATTTTCCTACTACCCGCTACTGAAACATCATAAAAATTACCACATTGGTATACCTATATCAACTTTATCATTCCAACAATAGAGTTGATTTTAGAGTGTTCGAGCAACAGTCGTAAAATTGAAGATGGGTGCAATATAATCTACGAAATCGAATTTTAAATTTAGATTGCTAAAGTTCATTTTGGGTTGGTACGGTCGTAAAAATCTTTGCTAATCCAAAATGATGTAGGAGATATAAACTTGCTAAGTGATTTTGCACTGTTTGCTGTTAGCTCAAGGTATGTTTTTCAGTATTTTCATGAGATACAAGTGCAGTGCACTTTGCCTGCGGTTCAGTGATGCACCTCAGAGCACGAGACTGATTTATGGTTATAATAAATATATGGGTGTTTAATGTTCAAGATTATCTATAGTGAGTAATAAAAGACGGTGTTTGTGTGTAAAATCTGTATGTTAATGTGAATTTTATGTCTAAGACTATTTTGCTCGGAAGTTAGAAAAAATGTGACATTGTCTTGAATTTGACTTTAAAATTCTCAAGGCCAGTTGATTTGTGATACAGGGTCGTCAGCTATATTTAATATCAGTGATTAGGTCAATGAACTGCCGTTTAGTTCTCACGAGCGGTTTAGACTTGCTAAGTATCTATTTTTGTAACATTAGTCACAAATCTTCTGTTTTTTTTTAATTGCGAAGACTCGTAATTGCTTTTCCCAGTCTGGGTGGAGCGAGAGGGCATGTCAGACTTTTACTGACTAAAACCACACGCCTACGCGCTTTAACTTCAGTCTTAAAATCGAGAGTGAACACTAAATAAGGGTTAATTCCTAAGCAAGCGTCTTCCACCATTGATCACACCATTGCTTCCAATCAATTGTGAAAGTAGTTCACTCAAGATACTATGTATTGTTCACCATAAAGCCTCAGATACTTTATATTATTAAGGTTTTAAAAACCTATTTAGGTTAGGGGAAAGAACGTCCCCCAACATGACCCGCAACGCTGTCAAATTGTCCAACAACATGCCCCGCGACACGTCACGTGAATGCGTTGTAAGATGTTGGGGGGCTAGTTCCAGGACACAAGACAACGTTGCAGAGTCATGTAGATTGAGCGTTGCGCATCATATTGGAGGGACATTTGTCCGCTAATGTATTCGAGGCTTTAAAAACCTAGTAAGCCGCCTATCAGTAATATAATCAATTCTACACTTTGTCTTGTACATTTTATTTTCCGAAACTGACGATATTTCCAAACCAAAATCTATATGAACTCTCATATACTCGTAATACACACGATCGCACTCGTAATTTATATTGGCCGATGTACGTAAACAGAGTATGTTTGTTTTATTTAGCAATGGTTTACATTAGCTGTGCATGTGATTTCAAAATCACCTTGGATGCAACGAGATGTGAGCTGCTTCGTTCAAAATTTTGTTTGGTTTTGAACAGATATTTTGTTGCTGTAGTAAAAAGGCTGGTAGATTTTGATAAGGCAGAGAGAGAGGGGGGGTTGATGTTCAGATTGAATATATTGTTCAATAGTACTCTGCCTTGACTGAGCACGGTGGTTATACCCAAAGGTAGTAAGAGACAGAATTTTTGAATATATTTGAAGAAGGCGACTGTTTTTACGCAATTTTTATGTCCTGTTTCTGTCATCCAGATTTAGATTTTTAGTAAATAACATAAGTAAAGTAAACTTAAGTCTATAGTTTTGTTAGTATTGGTGTGTTAGTAACAATAGTGCTTAAATAATTAGGTTAGTATTTATTGTTAGTGACTGACGACTACCTAAATAAAAGCATTTCGCTATTTTCTTAAATGACGACTACCTAAGTAAAAGTATTTCGCTTTCAGATCGTATTTTCATTTCTTAGTCTATTGCAGTCTATTGACCTTAGGTTTTGTAAATATTGATAATTGGGCTTATTTTAAAAAAAAGTTCGTCAACACTAGACCGCAAAGTATGGCTTTGCGGAACCCAATAAAATGCTTTCTGCTTCTAAGTTGACATGTGTTCAGAGAGAGTATCGTTTGATTTGCACATGGCTGGAATAATACCAGATTGCTGGCATCCAACCTTCCTCCCAAGGACCAAGTCATGGAAATACCCCAGAAATCAACCCGTATCGGCAGAGATAGCTATAAAAGTTATTTTCGCCACACAATTTGTGCGAAAATGTGTTGTTTATACGTAAGGACGTTCGGGTCAAAAGCCGAACTGTTTCACTCGAGCTGTTATTATTGAAATATACCCAAATTTACGAACGGGAAATATTTATACTTTTATAGGCACTTGTAAAATGCAGAGAGGAATGCACTGGGAAGTTTGCATAAATCAGGATCATGTGTGATGGCCAAAGCGTCGATTTCAGCTTGTGTAGTGTACTTTTGACTCGAAGATAAGTCTGTGTCATTCTGATGGCTGTAACCAAGTGATAAGTGTGTCTTTTCGTCTTTGTGAGGCTTACTAATAACAATGGATAGGAAAGTCTACAAGAAATTGCAAAAAAAAAACAAAACGTATTAAAAAAGTCAGCAGTAGGATGTAGAAAACCCGGAAAGGCTCCCCTGCTGCCCACCAAATGACAAAAAGGTTAATAGCCAGCTTAGAGTAATTGGAATAGACCAGTATATGGTGCCTTCACAGCAAGGCCCTCACAGTGGAGAGCTTGGAGAAATAGTAGGCCAAGATTAGGTCCTGTGTAGCCTTCTTACTTAAAAAGGAGCTTAAAACAGGCCCGGGGAGCTTGAAACAGGCCCGGGGAGCTTGAAACAGGCCCGGGGAGCTTGAAACAGGCCCGGGAAGCTTGAAACAGGACCAGGTCTGACTGATGATAAAAACATTTTCGACTAGACTACCAAACCTACTTCAGGTTATTTATTTGAAATTTCTAATGTGAAGCCAGACATTGCCAGAAATTACTATTAGGAAATAAAAAACTTAGACATGATTTTTGATGAAACCAAATCTTATGTATTGCTTTATTATTATTCATCATCCATAAATAAATCTATTTCTTACCATACTCCATTCACGATAGATAGCATTAGACAAAAGAGGTTCATACAAAAAAGCAGGTGTGCACAACATTTATTTTTCTAGAGAAAATCAAACAATTTTAATAAATAATGGTTTCAATATAAAATTTTAACATTACCTACTTAGATAAATTTGATTATTGTAAGGTAAGTACTACATACTGTTTAAAAGGAGTTTCCTTCTTACAATACATATGAATTGTACACAATACGAGGCAACAAGATTATTATTTAATATTCATACAAATAGAAATAACTAATATTAAACATTATAATGAAAAACGTTTCAGGTATTGACAACCCCTGCTTCTTTTAAGATTTTAAACATGGACACTACTAGCATTATTAAGAACTAAATAATTTATTTAATTAAAAGCCTCATAAATTCAAAAGACGGATAGTTCAAATGAATTCATTTAAGTCTAACGGTATATAAAGCACAATACACATATATTGTACTTTTATTACAAAGTGTACCCTAGATTAACCTTTGTTAAAATTCTGTCTAATGCTATCGCGAATAGAGTATGATAAGAAATAGAATTTATTTATGGATGAATAATAATTAAGCAATACATATGATTTGGTTTCATCAAAAATCATTGGCTTACATAAAACTAGAATAAATCAAAGTCAGTCAATTTTTTTTTATTTCTAGGTCTAAATGGGCACTTGTAAAACGTCAGAAGCTAATGCGCAGTTCCAAATTGGTAGTTTCCTATGAAGAAGAACCGGCAAGAAACTCAATGGTTACACTTTTAAAAAAATGGTTGTTCTTACAATATTTCCATATTACAGATAATTATTATGTAAGGACAGTGTAGACCGGTCAATATTGTACTAAAAAGTACAATAAAAAAATATTCATAATAAAAAGTGAGTCGTAATAGGAAGTAACCTAAGAATTCGCGGAGTCTACGGTGTTCTCACATTCACATTATAAAAAAAGAGGCTATATAAAAAAAGCAAGAACAATAAATATTTTATCAATAAATGACATGTTAACAAAATAAATTACTACTGACGAATTTATGGTCGATGGATTTTAATCACATAAAAATATTGCAAAAGCAATGTATCAGAAGAAAAAAAAAAGTATATATTACAACAATATCCTCTGTCTCTGGAGTGTATGTTCCCTGATAGCTACAACCTAGGGGTCTTTAAGTCAAGAGTGAATAGGTTACTTCTAGGCAAGCGTGCTCCATCTTCGGCCACATCATCGCTTACCATCAGGTGAGATAGTGGTCAAACGCGAGCCTATCAATAATAAAATAAAAAAAAAACCTTCAGTATCAGCCAACAAACACACGTCCAGAGGAAAAGAAACCAATAGGTAATGTCAACGTTATATCAAATGAAGCAAACAACGCATAGTGTAATTAAAAAAAAAAAACTACGTTAACAGACTTGGGACAACGTTTATGAAATGAAATGAAGTTGATAAGTCTCGTTTCTTAAAAATAAACAGTAACAATGGAATCACTTCAAGCGTGCAAACGAGAAAGAAGGAAGGAGCTAGCTATACACCCTATATAGTTCTAACCCTTTAACAGTTGCCTGGCCTGTTGGTCTAGTGGTTAGTAGCCCTGACTGCTATGCCTGAGGTCGTGGGTTCGATTCCCACCCAGGACAAGTGTTTGTGTGATGAGCACAATCATTTGTTCTGTGTCTGGGTGTAATTTATCTATAATATGTATGTATTTAGATATATAAGTATGTTTATCAGTTGTCTAGTACTCATAACACAAGCTCTGCTTAGCTAGACGGCGTTGTGTGATGGTTGTGGAATATTATTATTATTATTATATTATAAGAACAGTGAGTATAGATATTTCAATATCCATACTCACTATAAAGTTAGCTAAATAATATAACATTACTTATCAAATGGAAACGATAAACAAAAAATGCCATCAAGATTTCTAAAAGTTTAATCATTCCTAAATTGTAATATCAATTTTAAAAGTTTTATTATTCCAAGATGTTCTTAACCTACAAAAATAGCAAAAAAAAACCTTTTCCACGTATGTCATATTCCAGTACTTCCCAGAATTGTATCCAAATTAGCGACACTATCGGATTATGTAAAAGTACAGTGTTTTTCTTTTTATAAATATGATGCAGTGAGAGACAGAACAAAGACTCATTTTTCTCTATCCGAAACTAGGAAGTTTCGGATTTGACTATTCACACCTTGAAAAAAATCTTCCTTTATATAATGTATTGTCGATGTCAGTGGATCAGATGCATAGAAAAAGCTCACAGTGGGGTAAAACTTTTATAATTACTTTTCATTAGCTATCAGAAACAAACAACAAAAGTCAAGTTAGTGAGAAAGTCCGGAGTTGTTAAAATAATGAGAGTGACCAAAAGTTTGACCCTTTTCTTCACTGCCTCTTATTCCAATCAGAAGAGTTGATGATTTGATGATCCTCAAAAAAAAAGGTTCATAACTGACGGAGATGTTTCAAATGTTAGGTCGGAGAGCGGAGGTTTAGTAGAGTCCCGTTGGCAACCTATGGAAATGTAGTTTTGTTTATAAAAATCATTTCACCAGTCACCAGGTTAGTTCCTTGAACAATAAATCTGAAACATTCACACAATTTTCAATAGAATATAATGAAACGACTCGCAACAATCCACAGACGTGATACACTGTTTTCCTCGTAATCTTCAATCTAAACTCGCGAGAATTAATATTACTAAACATACATAAAAAATGGCCATGTATTTATCATTTCCAGCCAGCCGAAATCTGTGCGTCCGTCTGACCGGAAGATCGTCATTATCGGACGGATTCTTGCTCTCTGGTACGGAGCCAAGTTCACGGCGATCCTCGCAATTCTTAAAAAAAGCACTTGTATTTTTTGTGGCAGTTTCTAGGAAAATTGTCTAGCGTTTGTTTTGATATTTGTCTCATTTACGAATATGCAGAGGTTAATTACTTGTTGAGTAATAGATGTTCCTATTTTTATTTCATTTTATTGAGTGAGTGTTGACAAATTATAATCTTATCACCAGCATTTACCTACAAGGTTATGTCGCAAGGTTATGTGTTAAATGCAGGATGGATGAAATGGCGACAGGTTACGGGAACAACTTGTGAACCATGGATGCCCCTCAAGTTGATGGGTAAAATCTACAAGTCCGTGATAAGGTCTGTCATACTGTATGGATCAGAATGTTGGGCTGTGAAAAAGACGGATGAAAAAAGATTGCACGTAGCGGAGATAAGAATGTTAAGATGGATGTGTGGTGTGACGAGAATGAATAAAGTGAGAAAGGAACATATTGGGTAAGTTTGAAAGTGGCGCCAGTAACTGAAAAGTTGAAAGGGAATCGGTTGTCTTGGTATGTTCATGTGAAGAGGAGGGATGAAACGTATGTTAAGAAGAAATCGAACACTGCTCACAGCAGATTATCCAAATAATGTCAAGGAACCAAACTGCCAAGAGAAGAAGAAGCCAAACTGTAGTATGATTAAGCTCATAATGTTCCCACTGTTGGGCCTCCTTTCTAGGAGAGGGATTGGGCTGTAGAGGTGTAATCCACCACACAGGCCCAGTGCGGATTGGCGGATGTCACATGTCTTCGAACTTCTGTTTCTAGGACGTGCCGGTTTCCTCACGATGTTTTCAGAGCAGTGATGATGAAATAAATTACACAAAGTAATCCACCTGGCCAGGTTCGAACTCGTAAATCGGGGCGGGGGTTTACAATGTTAAAATTTGTATCTACAATGATCCACTGTGTATATGACCAATAGCCAAACTAGTGCAACAACAGACTTCCTTATTACAATTGATACTAGTACTGTAACATAATAATATTAACTACTTTATGGTCTAATGATTAATACCTATTAGGTAGCAGTAACTCATTCCATCTGCATACCTAAATACTTGCCAGCGACAGTTGGACGGCTGCCCGATTATAAATGAAGAAAATACCTGAGCGGAATATGTACTTACGATGTTAATACTAGTAGATATTGTGAAATTGTGGAGAGTCATAATTACGTAGTACGTAATTAGGGTAGTGCCAGCGGTGCTCAGGCACAGGGCGCAGGCCATGGAGGGGCGTAGTAATTACCAAACTAGGGTCCAGTCTTGGGTCATGTTTAGTAGTTAGTCGCTTACATACAATACCTATTATTAATCGTGTAGGTACAGTCAGGGATCAAAAGTGCAGTTGCACTCTACCAATGCTAAAGTGTCTAAAAGTTATGTTGTAAAAGTTCAATACTTTAGATTCTATGCTACCAATTAAATCAGTCATGAACCATTGACCCTCTTCTAAAAAGAAACTTTAGACATTTTAGCATTGGTAACATTTTTTTCCTTTTCGGTAATTACGTATGTCTGGCAATTTGAGTATTTTCTGCAGCCTACCCAAATGTCCTTTCCTTGGTATTGTTCGTCAAGTCGTTGAGCTCCTTAGTAGTCCTGACTAAAAACCCACTCCTGTTCCCACTTTGCCTTCATCCCGGGGCCCTAAGCTTTACGAATACTGACAAATGCTTGCACTGACTGGACAGGTCCACTCAAATCTGTATGGTTCTTTCTTCAAAAGACCATTTCAGACAAATCTGCACGGTTCTCATGTGATTTGACCATTACATATTTACTGTATGGACTTTAAAGGAGACTTTGACCATTGAGTTTGTTTCGGTGTTTCTTCTCAGGGTAGTCAGCTAGGAAACACCGGCCTCATCTAGTTTAAAAATGGCGAAAAAAAAATTGACGTGTTTTTTTAAACCTATTTACAAAATAAATATCATTTATCATTTGGTAGGGTGGAACTGCACTTTTGACCCCTGACTGTACATAATACGGTCGTAAACGCACCCCAGGATTGCCGATTCTGTAGATGCTCAGAGCACCAGCACCCATAAGAGGTAAATAGTGGGTGGTGGTGGTAGGTGTGTTTGAAGCATCACGTCACGCGTATTTTTTTTATATGTAGTCATTTTACTTTTTTTGTGCGATCCGGGTAAGATTAAAACTTTTATTAAGGGGTATCGGGCGTTCAAAAGGCTAGTTACGGCTCTGAGTGGTATCGTACGAAGCCAGTAAGAAATGTATGTGAAATTGTCTGATCATTATAATTGTCATTTCAGTCAAAAGATAAGAGGGCCCTTCCCAACCCTTTCTATCATCAATGTGAGCATGGGTTTAATAGCTTGTTGTTGCATCCAACGCATGATAAAGAGGCAACGCGAAAAAAGAGAGATAGCGCCTGTAGGCCTCTGTTGGTATTCGGTAATTCCGTCACTTATTCGAATATTTCATAAACCTTGTTCCAGGAAAACAATTCGTCTCTTTTAATATTTTAAATAAATTGGCAAGAGTGTATACTATGTAAAGATTTTCTTTACATTTGTAATTAATGAAGAGCCAAAATTCACGCAAAGTAGCAGGTTTTCAGTGGTCTACTGAATATGATTTAATATCAATAGAAACCTAATAATCCGGCTGTTGACAAAAAAAATTGACGTGAAAAAGTTTTTAAAAAAAAACTATTTGCAAAATAAATATCATTTATCATTTAAACTCTAACCTAGAGAAAGATGTGTAATAAAGTTATAATCACGAAACAACGTTTGTATGGAAACATGTCTTGGGTTGGGCGCTCTTAAACGTCGCCATATCATCGACTGATCCTATGCTTCTCGTATCCAGCGGGATGCTGCAGCCCTCACCTGGTGATCGGTCCACCTAAATATATCCAGGCCTAACAAGACAGCATATTCTTTTTAGAACTTTTTGGACGTGTTTTATTGTATTTTACTAGAAACTAAAGTAAAATCTTAGTTGTGATAATTTCAATAGGTACTTCTTTTTTGTTCAAGAACAGTGATGGAACTTCGTGCACCAAAACTGCGAAGATGTGTGACATTGGGCATGTCCCGCATTGGGCCCACGTCGTGGATTACTGCCAATTCCCTCACTTAAAGAGGAGACCTGAGCCCCAGCAATGGGAACATTGTAAGGCTGATTATGTTTATACACATACATAGAAAAAGATACAATATTATAAAAATTTGTACAAAGGTTTTCATTTAAAAAAAAAATTTCTTCCAGCAGACCTGTGAAAGAAGAGATCAAGAGAAATGTAGACAATAACGTGTAGAAGTAAGAGTTTATGAAATCTTAAATTAAAGTAAAAACATAAAAAAACATTTATAATTATCACGCTATAATCTTTTTGCTATTTAGTCATCTGTCTGTTTGTCAAATCTTAGTCTTTCTTACACCGTAACATATTGTGATGCGACAAATACTATGAAGGTTATGACAATAATCCTCCTCGATGACAAAAATCCCTAGTCCATTTCGTCCAAGCTTGATATATCTACTTTCTCAGTCGTAAAATAAATCATATTACAAAACAGGACACCGGAATTGAATGTCATAAAGTTTATATGTATCCCTTTGTGAGTTGAGTGTTGACTAATCTGTCTGTCAGTCTGTTATGGCAGGAGGAGGGAGGGAGTGTGGAGATTTACGCACAATATATCTACACACTTCGGAACTTCTACAAGTCAAATCATAGAATTAATAAATCAAATTTGAACAAGAATTAACTACCAACTGGCCCCGGCTTTGTTTCGGTGCAAAGTTTTTAATAACCGGTAGATTTTTCAACAATTTCGTTTTGCCCAGACTATTACGGACAAAACGGAAAGAAAAACAGATAAATCGTTCTCAAGTGATCCTCCATCGTGTTTGTTGCAATTAATAGATTCTTATTTAACACCTAATCGTAAGCTATGACGCCTTACACACTTTAGGTACACATTGCAGTTAGGAATATTCATTGTGACGATAAATAACATATTTTTGTTTTTTTACTAATCACTGACTATGACTACCGTATGAATATAGGTATAAATAACATAATTTTCCTCTACGTACAAGATTATCGAAACATTTAGTAAGAATTGATAACAGCGCCATCTATCGATTTCACCCGATACTAGAACGAACCTTGACCGAGTAGTGGGGTCGTTAACCTATGACGCATGACGCAATAACCTGAAAAGTGCGCAGGAGTTTACTATTGAATGTTTTGGTTATAAAAATAATGGGTTGTGGTCACTTGCTAATGACAGATTTGTCATATTTATTTTGTTGTCAATTTGTAATGAGGTTACTTATGTTATTATCGATATAAATCGTTGTTGTTAGACAACTATTTGAATTATTATTGTGGTGGGTTGTTGTGTGAATTTACTGTCAAGCAGACACTAAATCACTATTCTCTCTTTATTTGCTCAGGTTAAAACCCAATTCAATTCTCAACATACGGTATTTTTACTTTTAGATTTTCAATGTTTCAGAAAAATATCGAACTTAATTTTATGAACAAAGCTAAAATGATCGTCATTGACAGTTAGGTGCGTTTCACTGTTTTAAATTAATTTAGTACGGTTAGCAACGGCAAAAAACTAAATAGCCGGTACGGTTGGCTCAGCGGGTGACTGATTGGCTGCTGAAATGCGTGTCGCGAGTTAGATTCTCGCATGAACGAAATGAAAAAAACGTTTTTCGGCCTAATAGGTAATTGTTCCAGGTCTAGATGTCTTGTGTAATCAGTCAGAAAATAAAATAAAATATGACATGCCTATTATTTTAAACATCGGGTTTCTTTGATTATGTTTTAGTTGCATTTTTAGTATGAGTTAACCGACTTTCTGTGTTAACTGTGCTACTACATAATATAATTATAGGTCCTTAAGAGGGCCCTCCGCAAACCGCCTATCGTCAATTAAAGCGTGGTTTAAAAGCTTGCTTGTTCAATCCAACTTTATGTTTGATAAAAAGTCAACGCGAAAAATGAGAGAACACTTAAACACTCTCTTGGAATTAAGTAATTCCATCACTCATTCGAATATTGCACAAAATTTGTTCCAGGAAATACTAAATTCCAGGATTTAAAAAAAAAAAATCATTCGCAATCTGTGTAAGATTTCTATTATATATTTATAGTCATATTTTCTTTACTTTTTGATTTTATGAGTTCATTATGAAGGCCCAAATTTTACGCAAAATAGTAGATTTTCAGAGCTATTTCCTGGATTAGTTTTACACAAATCAACGCACAGCCGAAACTACTGGGACTAGGAGCGTAAAAATTTGCGTAAGGTTTCCTTTTATTACGTAGGCGAGCACTAAGAGAAGATTTTCAAAAATTCATCCCCTAAGGGGATGAAACGGGGGTCCAAAGTTTGTATGGAGAAACCTACTTTAATGCGGGCGAAGCCGCTGGTAGAAGCTAGTAACGTCATAATTACGTAAAAGCATTTGTATGGAAATGTATCTCTGGTTGGGCGCTCTTAACTCCAGTTGTTGTTCGTGATCTAAGTAGAGATTAGTATTAACTGTTATTGATACCCATGTTTTGAATATAAATTCATTAGTTGTTTACAATATTTATTATGTTGTTGGCATTGGTTGTTGATGTGTTTATTTAGTATGTACGTATTAATGTAACACGTCTTCCTAAGTCGTATTCATTGATAATATACTTTCAATGAACTTAAATGACTAAAATCCGCTTTTATGCCGCCTAACGCTTTTAGGTGTGCAATTTTATTGTTTTCCGCACTAGTGTGGAAAAGTACACGAGCTCGTCTCGACCATAATTTATTGAATTTATTTGGGCAAAGAACGAGCTAGCTCTCTGGTCACGTAAATTGCCGATCTGACATATGATGTAGTATCACTTGAGAACGGCTCATCGGCTCAATCAGTTAAGCAGATTTTTTTTGTTTATTGTCAAAACAAGATAATCCACTCCAGACGAAGGCGTACGGGAGATACTGGGAATCTATCCGGCACTTCTCGGCGAGCTACTCATTGCTCGCCGACCGCAAGCAAGCCCACGGGTGCAATAGCAGCATACGACCTCTTTCTGTGACATCTCCCAATACAATGAGCCAGTCCTTTCATTTTCCCCATTAAAAGACCTTATATCTCTTGCACAATGCTAAGAAGACAGCTTGATATCAGTAATAGGTCTTTAAAATGAGACGAAATTAATGAAATCGTTCATTCAGCGTAATGAGTTGATTTATTTCATTTGTATCAATTTATATTGAGTCTAAGTATACGCAGTCGGATAGGCCTATCGCAATTACCGTGAAAATTATTCTTAGGCAACTATTGTACAGTTGTAGACAAAAGTTTTATAAGAATTTTTTGGCCGGATTTTTTACTTGTTGTCTACTGCTACATAGCCTTTTCCCAACCACGTTTGTTTTTAGGTGGGTAATCCAATGACTTATCTTAAGTCAGAGCAAGAGGGCGTGTCAGACTTTTACTGATTAAAACCACACCCATGTTTCTTCATTGCCTTTCATTCCAGGACTCCGTATTTCCCTTTCGGAAGTCTACTCATGGCTCCAGTAGCCCTGCCAGGCCCCTACGGTTTTGTTGATAACTCTTCTCTTTGAGGCACACGTGGAACACTACGCGCCGTTGACGAATCTGGCTTAGTTCGGATGGTTACTAGACGGCCAGACCATTGCTCGTCGCCCACAAGCCTACGTTGGATTTCCCAACCAAGTTGGGGTCTGTTCCGTCCGTTTTTACATCATATTTGTCGGGCTGGTAGGTTCATTTATCTGAAAATGTCGAGTTGTCATTAACTAACAGCTTGTATGCGTTATGCCACCGAGTAGCCTCGAGTATCTAGCCGCACCGGCAGCTTACATCTTTCGTTAGAAAACGACAACTACCAGTCCACCGATATCGTGTTGTTATCGTTGTTGGAACGGTCGTCCTCACGTCTAAGCCGCCGAGAACCCGACCCAGGATACCAGCCACCATAGAGTTAGGCTTGCAGACGATGATCAATGGGCAGCTCACCGTCCGGCTGACCGGTAACCATCCGGATCAAGCCCGAGTCGTCGATGGCGTGCAGTATGCACACGCGCCTCAGAGATGTCAGCAAAGTCGTATTGGCACAACAGTTGGTACGCCATAATTATGGTAGCAAGTCCCCTCTTTGAGGCTTTGCTGGAAAACAAACTCCTACTTTTTTTTGAAGTCGGTGAAAAATAGGGCTAAACCGTTCACACGTGATAACTTGAGCAAGAAAAATAAGAATTCATTTTTATATTAGATTTATTTGGTGCTGAAAAATCTATAATTACTTTGTCGTCTCATTGTGAAACGTAAAATGGCCTTATTTTGTCGACAACCGGATACAAATGCGGAATTATCATGTGCGCGTATTTTGTTAGATATCCAAGTGCGTTCTTCCGTGCGGAAGCAGGACTTTAATTAGTTTCAAGGAAGAACGTTGTTCAAGTTCACAGTCATCCAACATGCAGATATGCGGAAGGATTCCGTATGATGGCACTACTTGGTTTGTTGACTTAAATTTATTACTAACTGTCCCCCGTGATTTCATCCACGTTTTTGGGTTACTGTTTCGCTCTTATTAATCGTAGCGTGGAGAGTTTATATTCACTAATAACCGGTCATCAATTAATGGGTTATCCAACACTATTTTTTTTTCTATTCGAATCTGTAACTTTTGAGCTAATTTATGTGGAAGACTTTTTTTATTTGATTGATATATCAATCAAATAAAAAAAGTCTTCCACATAAACCATAACCAGTGCTTGACTGCGATCCCACCTGATGGTAAGCAGTGATGCAACCATTGATGGTTTTTTTTTCATTTTATTTTTTCGGTGGGAAAATCATCTTATGACATCCCCCGCTCTGGGCGGAGTGGGAGATAGTGTCAGACATTTACTGACTAAAAACCCACTCCTGTTCCTTCGTTGCCTTTCGTACCAGGGCCGAGTCTTCCTTTCAGAATCAGACCCTTGACCCCAGTAGGCTTGACCCTGATGGGCCCCTACAGTTGCTGACATCTCCTTGAGGTGCGCGTGAAACAGTACGCGCCGTCGACGACTTAGGCTTGGTCCGGACGGTCGGACGGTTACCGGACGGTCGGACGCTTACCGGACGGTCGGATGCAACCATTGATGGTGAGGCATACTAGTTTATTAAGAGCCTATTCGCTCTAGCCTTGAAGACACCCAAATTATAGTTGGACGGGCAGACCGCAACAGGCAAATTTCAAGACCAAAATTAGCCAAATCGGTCCAGCCGTTTTTGAGTTTTAGCGAGACTAACGAACAGCTATTCATTTTAATATAGTTTTTTTTTGTTAGTAACACTTTTCTACGCACCTCTCCCACGAATCGTCCGTTCCTCTGACAGAATATATAAATTAGGCTTAATGACAGTCATCAGCCTCCTCGTTCCTCGTTTACATCATTCCACAATCACATTACATACAATTTGTATGAAACCACTTTGGATAGTTAAATGATGAAATAAATTGTTCCCGTATTATATTGAAAGAGTTGCGTATCTGAGATTGTTTTAAGTGGAATAGGAAGGCTTTGGTTGTAATGTACAGTCAATTTTGCTCAAGTATACGTGGTTATTTTGGTGCTGAAATCATAAGAGCGAAATCTGTAGTGATTGTTTTGTTTATGTTGGTAAAATTAGCTAATTCTGCTCTCAAATAGCCAATTTTATTTCAAGGCAGAAACAAGAGCTTTTTTTTATTATTGATAGGCTCGCGTTTGACCACTATCTGACGTGATGGTAAGCGATGATGTAGTCGACGACGGAGCGCTCTTGTCTAGAAGTAATATTTAGTCTTGACTTAAAGATCCCCAGGTTGTAGCTATCAGGAAACTCGGGCTTTGGCAGGGAATTCCACTCCTTGCCTGTACGTACAATAATTGAGTTTTCTAAACACTTTTTACGTATGGGTGGGATGTCTACCATGTACTGGTGGCACATCTTCATACGTCTAGTGGTTCTATGATGGAACGGGCTTGGTGGAATTAGATTGTGCAATTCCAATGCACACTTCCCGAAATGTAAACGATAGAAAACAGACTGAAAGCCTAGCAACTTGGTGTCGATGCTCAAGACTATGAAACCACCATTGCCGATGATCTTCTTGGCCCGCTTCTCAATCAACTCTAGTGGATCAAGCTGGTATTTGGCCGATCCATCCTAAAGATGAGAGGTACTCCATACACGATCGAACTTGTGCCTACATGTAGGTAATGATGTTTTCATGAATCTGTGTTTCCTAGAAATAAAGATTCTTGTTATTATTTTTCCGTTTAACAATTAATATTTACATGCAAAATATATTTTTAAATACCTATTTCATTATAAAAAAAACATGCTACCGGCGGTCAGGGCTCCAGAGAAAAGAACCTCTTAACATTAGGAGTATCCAGGAGTACAGCTTTCTGAATCAAGCCCTTGATCCAGTCGCCTAACGCGAGCCTCTTAAGGTGTAAGTCGAGGCCCCTGGCTATTAGGCCATTGCTTGATATGACTATCGGTACAATGATCGCCGAGTCCACATCCCATATGTCGATAACCTCGCGAGCCAAGTCAATATACTTAACTTGTTTACCTTTCTCAGTTTTCACGAGGTTCTCGTCATGTGGAACGGAAATGTCAACAATCATTGCACGCCTCTTGCTTCGGTTCACCACCACCTTTCATCAGTCTTTAGTTCTGTCAGTGTTGAACGGCCAATCCCACTACAAAGAGATATGACATTTTTAATTATTATTTTTATTATGTATTAGTTACAACCTAGAGGTCTTTAAGTCAAGAGTAAATAGATTACTTCTAGGCAATGAGCTCCAATGGCGATCACATCATCGGTTACTATCTCATGAGATAGTGGTCAAGGGTGAGCCTATTAACATAATAAAAAATAAAAAAACTGTAGTATCAATCATTGGTGTTTAGGTTGTGTTATGGTATACGTAAATAGTAGATTCCATACAACATCGTCCTTCAAGTGATATATTTTTACTATTTTTAACAAGTGGCAAAAAGACGGGGCTACATTATAAAAGGGTGGTGATCGATCTGTGGTCCATTCATCAACTTCAACTAAGCTATTTTTTTTTAAATACTTGTCTTCTTCCTGCCCTTGTCCCGTGTTATTTGGGGTCGGCGCAACATGTTTTTTTCTTCCATTCTGCCCTGTCATTCGTCATGCTATCACTAACTTCCTTTTCTTTCATATCACTCTTCACACAATCCATCCATCTTTTCTTTGGTCTCCCTCTCCCTCTCCATCCATCCACATGTAAACTCATAACTCTTTTAGTAACATGCGTTTCATCCCTCCTCTTCACATGACCATACCAAGACAAACGATTCCCTTTCAATTTTTCAGTCACTGGTGCCACTTTCAAACTTCCCCTAATATACTCATTTCTAAAATAAATATTTTTAGGGTTCGGTACCTAAATCGGCAAAAATGGAGTTCTTAAAGGGTCACTTTGTTTGTCTGTCCGTCTGCCAAGACCCTTCTTCTCAAGAACGCGTAGAGGTACGGAGCTAAAATCAATTACTCAAGTGTGCTACCCTTTGAAGCAGTAAAAAAATTCAGCGTCTAAGTCTAAAGATAGGAAATCAAAACGCGTTGACTTTCTGAACTTTCTTTTTGTAGTACTTTCCGTTGACTTTCTGAAAACTGTAAACTTGTAGTGACGTCACAAAAAAAATATATAGGTAAGTTTGCGCGGAACCTCTGTATGCGAATCCGACTCGTTGCAATTAAATAATCATTCATGCCCTTTTCTGTCGACTACCTAGACCTTCATAATTGTCTGTCTGGTGGCTCCAGTCAAACACCTTCTTCAGCAACCATATACACTGCTTACCCCTTCCACAATCCAATAAACGATTCAGCGTAAGCATTAAAAGCAAACTATCAGCTAATTGTTCACGATCAATATTCGGCCATCGTCTATCGTTTGCTGTAAAGACACGCGGAATAAGGGAATGGTAAATATTAGCTAAGAAACAATATTATTTTCTTTCGCTACTACGGCTTGGAGTTCTCCCAATTTGTAGTCGATATGGGTTCGAAGGGGCATAGATTAATAATCATAATTTGAACAGAAGTGACAGCGGTTTATTTTAGTCACTGTACAGTATTACCTACACTGTATATTTATGCAGTTTCAATAATTGATATTAGTTTAAATAATGCAATTAAAAGTAAATATTCATTGTTATAAATAATAATGATAATAAATTTATTGATAAATTATTTAGAACTAGCTTAGGTACATTCTTGGGTGGTTATTGTAATAATTATAATCTGTAATATTGAACAAGGAAAACAAATAAATTGAAAATGTAAATATGTAAATTGAATATAAAAAAATTGTTTAATTATGACTGTTATTTAATGTATAAGTGTAAATGAAAAAATAATTATTTCATAATAATAATACAATAGAACCTAAGATATTTGCACGCCAAGAGAAATAGCAGACATTTTGTAAGCCACTTTTTAAGATCTTGCACGCATGTATTATTTTAATTTTGTATGCATACACACGTTTGAGCAAATAAAATTTCTTTAACAAGTTTCTATTTATTTTTACAGAGAAATGTACACATTATTAATATACCAATAGATACTTATACTGATATCTATGGCGCCACATAGGAACTTAAGAACTTAATTACCAAATCCGACAGCACGGTATATGCAATTAGAACAAATCAACAGCCTGAAATCAACACTCGGGCCGTTGCTCGGATCAGTTACAACATCTGTCTGATCGGAAGATTCTCCCTTTTCAATGGAGGTTTGTAGAATTTTGTTCCGCGTATCTTTAAACACTTTTAACAATATTCAAATATGGCGTTAAAAAATTCCTCCACAGCGCTTTCGACTAGAAGTAGACCTAAGGCTCAGGAGTTTCAACCACAAACGGCTTAAAAATGTTGTTAATTTTTTGCCGATTGAGGTCCTCCGCGGCTATGGCAGCAGGGCCAGAACAGCATGACGAATTAAGAAGTCGGCGTGCTGTGCCCAAAGACGGGATAGCGCAATAGTATCAACACAAGTAGCGTCCCACACTAGAGCCATATTCATATTCCACAAAAATAAAGACATGCCGTCCAGCCTTTTACCATTGTTGCATGTCAGGCCCATTGCCATAGAATTGTAAAATAGCCGAAACAACAACGGTGACAAGAGCTCGCCGGATGACATCATTAATATCCGCGTACCGCGTTGTATTACCCGCGCTTTGGCTGACCCGTACTTTGGCTGACCCGCGCTTTGGCTGCATGACAGGCTATGGTGACCAAGGCTGTTGATGCTAATGATGACAACAAGAGTAGCGCGTACTAAGCATTCCCTATTGCTTTCGTTGTCGCAGCCTAGCAGCAAATTAGTTAAATTAATTACATAGGAAACTTATACATGTTTAGTAATTGATTTATTAATGTATTTACTTCCTTGTATTTTTTTTTCAATTTACTTTAGTTATATTCCAGGTAACTGGAGTATTATTCTATATATTATTCAATGATCTAGTGAGAATCCGATGAATGTGAATGCGATGCTGATAAAACAGATCTAGAGTAATGGGAATCCCTTTGATGCGAGACCCACAGAACTAGTCGTTGTGTTGACACTTGAGGGGGAAGCCTAGGTCCAGCCGTGGACGTGGAAATGATGATGAATAAATATTTTATTCATGTATTTTCAGATGAAGAACTGAAGAATTAGAATTTTTCTTCCATGGTCAAAAGTAGGCATAAACACCCGCAGCCAGCCAAAACTTTGCTTCTGTCGCCGTCATATAGTCTTTGGCAATTTGTCAACAAGTCCGATCACGTAGCCCGCCGACCGACCACCGTAAGCTCAGTTAGAGCGGTGCATAAAAACTAAGCTTTGCTTTGAACTTTGAAATTCAAATGTATATCGATACGCCAATATGTCTGCCTGCTATATTTTGATGGTGCTTTTTACGACAACATATATATTATATGGGGGTACCACTCTGCACTGTATAATATGGGTTTGCTTAGAAAATAGTGATGTATAGTTACCTCAAGAACGTAGATACTTTTGGACTTAGCCATATTAAACTCGGTCATTGACTCGTCGCTTTTTTTAATAAATATGATAAGGTTCTAATTGTGGTTGGGTTTTTGTAAATCGATGGTTTCTTTGACCAAGTTTCATGGGATGGGTGTCTCGATGTTGTAACTCGACTAAGTCTAAAACTAACGAATATACTTTTATCTGGTATTCCTTGTATTTTTTTAGGGTTTCTTATCTGAAGAGTGGCAACGGGACCCTGTCACTAAGCTTCCGCTGTCATCAAGCCTCCGCTGTCATCTGTACCTTTCTAATTGTTTCACAGTCCTCAAACGGCATGAACAACTAACAACAGCAGCTTTCATTATGAGCTAAACGATTCCCACCTTGATTTAACCGAGAATCGTGCGGAGAAAATTTCTGCATTGCCAAAAACCTTTGCTAAAGCACATCAGCATTTATTTTCACAATTCCTAGGTCTTCTTTTTATGACAGCTATATTCTGGCACGAAGAAGAATTTACGTCGAGGTCGTAAAAAGGCATGAAATGAGTGGATTTTGCACGTACTTTGCCTCGCTCGTGAAACGCCCGGCGATTATTCTGATCACGCTCCGAATATGGGATAGTTTGCCGTGACATTGACTGCGCCAAATGCGAGATTTGAATCAATCTTGATTTTGAGATTTATGTAAGTGTAATGTTGAAGCTTTTATAGTGGAGTGGTGGATAAAGTGGACACAAATAAATTTATCACATGTTCATTAAATTGTTGGCAACGGTGAAAACTTCTAAATTTCCGATTGGCGCAGTGGTTGAATAAGTGACTGCTGGTCTACGTGTTTGCAGGTTCGATTCCCACATGGAATAAATATTTGTATGGCCTATAGATAATATTAATGTTTGTGAATGCACTCTTTGATACAGGAGCGGTTCGTATCGTGGGGCAAAGTTTTTGAAAAAGGAAAAAAATATATTGCAAGTCCCTGTTATTTAGTAGGGCCGATTTTAGCTTGCACAAATACAATTTGCAAAACTGCAAAATGCACAGATCCAACAAACTACAGAATGCAACACAGCAAAATAAACGAAAAATATGCAAATAATTATAACAACAAAATAATAAGCAAGTCATAACTAACGACGATTTTGTTTTAATTTTGCGAATGACAAATATTTTGTCATCACCGCATCAAAAATGTATCAATAAAAACAAAAAATTATCCTCTCAAACATAAAAGTCGAAATTTGCTCTCATACAAATCTCTTGAGTAAACGTCTTTGGCAGCACTTGGTTCATCAGATAAGTACGTATGTTTCAACAGAAATGGCAGAATTCCCAAGTTTTTCTTGGCGGCCTCGTAAATTTTCATTACTTTACTAAAATGAGAGAAAAAAGCATTTTTGGAGCGCACTGCGGCCTGTAAATGTATCATTGTAATGCATAATTGAGATTAAAAATTTCTTAATGGATGTAAGGCTTTGCTGTGATGCCATTTTTGTTTTTGCGTTTTCGTAACAGTGTTTCAATTTACCCTAATCATAGACAGCATTTATAGGTTACCTATATTTTTTTGTTTTTAGTGTTTTCCATTAACATGGTCAGAGACCTGTTATTATGACATTTGAATTGAATGACTTTTGAAATTTTTATTTATATAGTATTATATTTACAATGCCCTTCCTAGAGAGGAGGCCCGAGTCCCAACAGTGGGAACCGACTATGCTATGCTATGCTATATTTACAGTGTGAGAGAGCAGTGGCGGCCAAGTGGTAACGGCCCTGACGAGTTGTAGATCGCGGGTTCAAACCCAGCCAGGCGCATTAATTTGTGTAATTTATTTCATCACTAAATCAAAACGGTGAAGGAAAACATTGTGAGGAAACCGGCATGTCCTAGAACCAAAAATTCGAAGACATGTGACATTCACCAACCGGCACTGGGCCCGCGTGGTGGATTACGGCCCGCTCCCTCTAGAGAAGAGACCTGTGTCCCAGCTGTGGGAACATTAAAAGGCTGATTATGCTATTATGCTATATTTACAATAGTCGAAATCGTTTTTAATGGACTGACTCCATACATTATTATTGTATTGATTTTAAAAGAGAGTTTTAGCTCTGAATTTGTACCAGTGTTCGCACGTCAGAGTAATAAGCCAGGTAAATCTCTAATCAAATCAAATAATTTTATTTCACATATGGCCTACATGGTACATACAAAAAAAACTGAATTGAAATAGAAAATAATCTATACGTCCGCGTAGCCTACAGTATTTTCACATTTAAATTATAAAAAAGCTATATAAAAATAAGGCCTAGTTTTCTTAACCAAGTTACAAAATAATTTATATCCACCAGAAATAACGCGTGCTATTTTTATTTTCAGAATTCAAAAGCCAGCCATTAAAGCATTTTAAATTAATATAACCGTCTTTCGTCTGATACACAATCTGACCTGATTTACATAAACGAATTATGTGCTATAAACAGCGATAAAAGAAAAAAAGTATTTCGCTTATTTTGCACTTATATTAAAATCTTTTAAAGGGAATTATGTTTTAGTATTGCCATAATCATCCATCTACTTGAGGAAAGTTAGGTAATCGAGGATTGTAATGCCAAATTAGATTTTTTAAGGTACTCGACGAAGCCTGAAAAGGGCTGAAAAGGAAACATGTCACAAGGTTTGTGACGTCAGATGTCAAAATCTACACCACACTAATATTATAAAGATGGAAGTTTATTAGTGTATTCATTGGTTAAGTGTATTTAAACATTTTTTATTAATGGTTTGAATATGGTGGCAACCTCGAAAGGCTCATCGCGATCGGCAAAGTGGATAGGAAAAAGCTTCGTGGACGCAGCCCAATACGTTGGTCTGACCAGATCCGCACCGCTCTTGTGACTCTACGCTATACAATGCCCTTCACACCGCCAGACACAGAAACGGAGGAATATCGTTCGAATTAAAGTGATGTAGCATGGAGGTCACGACCCCCAGCATTGAGGAGTACGACGCAAGGAGGAGGGAAGCGATGATGTGGTTAACGATGGAGCACGCTTGCCTAGAAGAAACCTATTCGCTCTTGGCTTAAAGACCCTTAGGTTATAGCTATCAGGAAACAGATTCCGGCAGGAAATTCCACATCTTTGTTGTTCACAAGTGACGTTTAAAGGTTAAGCAATGGTTGCCGGGGTCGGTCGGTCAGTAGATTAGTAACCGTCTTAACATACCTAGATTCCTCTGCGCTACACATTTTTTCTAGCTTTCTTTTGCAGACCTTTGACAGTCATTACGGAAAGAGCCATACAATTTGACACCAGCCTTACCAATCCTTGCAAGGGTGGTTAAAGCAGTGGTGGCCGAGTGATAACGGCCCCGACTTAAGAGTTGTTGGTTGGTCGCGGGTTCAAACCGAGTCAGGCGCATTACTTTGTGTATTTTATTTCATCACCGCTGCTCTCTATACGGTGAAGGAAAATATCGTGAGGAAACCGGCATGTCCTAGAACCAAAAATTCGAAGACATGTGACGCTGCTCACAGAACAGATGTCGTTGGAGCCGAAAGGTTTTGGAGTAGTAACCGCCACGTACCGGAAGACGCATCGTTGGGGAGGCCTCTCACAAGGTCTGGTAAGTGTCAGGAAATCCGATAGTGGCGACACTTGGGGTGAGGTCTATGTCCAACAGTGGCCGTATTTTGCTGAAATGATGATGATGATAAAATATGCCCATGTTTGACAGCCATATTAAGACATTGAAAAACCCATGCGTTAAAGAGTTTTCTTTTAGAAGATACAGTGTATTAAGCATATTTTACTGCTTAATATTAGAACCCAAATGGAAAAATTCAATTTAGTTGGAATGTGTTTGTTTTCCTAGTTCCCGTAACAATTAATATGAATTTCTCGGAACGCATCAACAAATGTACCATTGAAACAATTTTGGTGACCCAGTTGAAATTGGCATTGACACAGTGGTCCGAATCTGGCACTCTTTGGCACTCCAAGTGCGTAAAACATTTACGGTACATAACCTATATTTGGCTTTTTGCTATAAAAAGATTACAGACCGTCTCAAAGAAAGATCAATTGATGACAATGTCGGTTATTGCGATCGCGAAGTTGATGTCAAATCCAGGTAAAAAGCAGGCCACATATCCTTCCTTGGGCTCCAACTGCAAGCTTATTTTATTCCGATGGGCCCAGCTGTACTTCCATAACGAAACTGCCCCCGATGAGAACCTATATCGTAACCTATGTTATATTTTAGAGGGTAGATATTAATAGTAGTTAATCGAGTAGTATCAACTCTATATCTTAGTTAATTGAGGAGCTATTTGAAAAAGTTTCAATCTACCCTCTACAATAAATAACATAGGTTACGATATAGGTTCCCGTCGGCGGCAGTTTTGCTATAGAAGTACGGCTAGACCCTTTCATCAAAACAGATTCAATTGTTAGCATAGCATAGCATAGTCGTGTTATAATGTTCCCACTGTTGGGACTCAGGCCTCCTCTCTAGGAGAGGGAATGGGTCGTAATCCACCAGGCGGACCCAGTGCGGGTTGGTGGATGTTACATGTCTTCGAATTTTTGGTTCTAGGACATGCCGGCTTCCTCACGATGTTTTCCTTCACCGTTTTGAGAGCAGTAGTGATGAAATTAATTACACAAAGTAATGCGCCTGGCTGGGTCTGAACCCGGAACCTACAACTCGTAAGTCGAGGCTGTTACCACTCGGCCACCACTGCTCCCATTCAATTGTTAAACTGTGAAAATGTAACTGACAGTTACTTTCACATTTATAATATTAGTATGGAAGTATGGATGAACAGAGGCTGTGTACCACGAGATGTTAACGCAATCCAATTGACAACCTAAACTGAACTGTTAAAGGGATGGAGTTATTTAGGCTGTCTTTACACCCTATACAGGGTGTCTTTGACTTCGACGCACAAACGAATACCATGGATTCAGTACATGATTCTCGACAGACTTTTACTGACTAAAAACCCACTCCTGTTCCTTCTTTGCCTTCGTCCCAGGGCCCCGGGTTTCGCTTTCACACTACCCATGGCCCCAGTAGGCTTCGACCCTGCTGGGCCCCTACGATTTGCTGACATCTCCTTGAGGCGCGCGTGGAACAATACGCGCCGGGCCCCCCCCCCCCCAGTGGTGGAATTTTTCGTCGACTTTTTCCTAACTTAACCAATTCCGGTGACATTTTTAGTAAAGATTATTTTTTAATTAAAAATTAATTAATTAAAAAATCATCGGGGCTGATAAAATCGTTATTTTTAATCAACCACGATTACATTTTTAATTTTAAAAGTAATTCATTCTTTCTTTTCTCTAAAGATGTGTGAATAACGATTATAATATAATCGTTATTCAGTTATGTCTACAGAAAATAAAAAAACGTTAATATTTAAAAAAAGTAATTGGAAAAAACCGACGAAAAATTCCACCACTGGGGGGTAATCATGTACTGGATCCATGGTATTCGTTTGTGCGTCGATGTCAGAGACACCCTGTATAGCTCCATCCATCCCTTTACATCCTCTCTCCACCACTCTTTCTCGCTCGCACGCTTGACATTTGAACATGAAATGGTAAGGCCCCTGATAAAATGGCGCATTAGAACTGTCACGAAAGTTGGCTAGTAATTTACTCTGTATAATTATCTTCATATGAGTATCGTCATAGTAAGCGTTTGAGTAACGTCATAGTGTAACAGACATGACAGTTTAAAAATTAGAATACTATAACGTCTGCTACGAAAATACGATTCACTTTGCTTGCCAAGATTGCCGTCATTTACTAAAAAGCATTTTACTAATCGAAGAAGAAGATAGTCAAGGTTTCAAGGCTAGAGTGAATAGGTTCTTAATAAATTAGTGCGTCTCACCATCTACGATTACAAATCACTGCTTACCATGGTGGTAAGAAAGGTGGGATCGCAGTCAAGCACAAGTTTTTATCGTTAAAAAAAGCGGTATCTTAGTAAAAACTACGAATAAAAACTGTTATTTCTGGGATTTGAACTGGTAATGACATAGAGGACCCTCATGAATCCCTGGGTAATGAATTATTTAAAAGATGTACCTACTGTGGCCTTAGCAAAGGGCAACTGAAGGAACACTGGGTCAGTAAAAGTCTAAGGCTGAGGCTACACTAGACCGCGATGCGACCAGCGATACATGAGCTATTAAAACAAATAATTGATATTATAATTGATATTCACGTTTATGGCTACACTGTACGCCAGATATTACTAGCGAAATTTATTTTTGTATGCGATTGGAACAACTATACTGTAATCATAGTATCGGCTACATCAAATTATCAGCGAAAGCGAAACTTAAGCGAATTTATTAGATTTCTCACTTACGCGACAAGTTCAACAGTGCTACTTATATGTCTGTGGCTACATTACGCGTATTGTCAACGTCCATAGAAATTGATCGCTGATGGATACGCTCGTAAGTAATATTATGTGGCTAAATTACTTGAGCGAATTTAAATCAAGAGCAATTTTTTTGCGTAAAGTTCAAAATAACAATTTTAGAGGGTTCACTGTCTAGTGGCTACATTATCGCGCTAAAAAAATCACGTCGCGGCGACGCCATCAAAAAAGTTTGTTATTATTTTGTATATACATTATTTTGAAATAATGACGAATTTCTTTTGAACAAAATAAATTGTGTTGTAAAAATTTCTACTGTCTAGCTGTCAAGACTCATGAGATACAGCGTGGTAACAGACACACGGACAGTGGAGTCTTAGTAAGGTCACGTTTTTACCCTTTGGGATATATAATGGATCCCTAAAAATACCTTCATGTTTCTCTTGAGCACTTGGTATTCGACCATAAGACCAACGTTACAGTTTATCTTGACACAGTAACATTGAAAAGCTAAAAAAACTTGTGTAAACCCCGCCACCCACGAATTTATCGCAACTGTCGCCATCCAAGGCCACTACCTAATTTACCAAGTTTATTTTGAATACAAATTTAGTCGTGCGCTAGTATTTGTGACCTTGAGCGTAGAATAACGTATGTAGTAGGTACATAAGAGATTAAACTGTCTCAGTATATCGCGGCTGGCCATAGCGGGCGCGTGATATGAATTCTAAATGTTTCTGCTGGGGTCAATGCTGCACGATTGGTTCTCCTTTAAGAATGCTTGCAATGAGTTGGAAAATGCGAATGGTTTTGTCGTGTGTTCCTTTAATCGATGCTTTTTGTGACCGTACTATAATTTTGGTGGGATCATGATTAGATGAAGGGCTGGGAGTAAGTAGAGAGCAACTGAGAACACGGTGGGGTTTAAGTCAGATTCATGAGATCAGATTGAAACCTTTAACGGTTTTTTTTCGATGTAATTGTTATTTTTGAACTTTTTCTTGGAATTGTTTACATAAACATCAGATAGGTATCCGCTTTGTATAGGAGAGTGGTGGTGGCCTAGTGGAAAACCGTCCTGATTTACGAGTTGGAAATCTTCAAACCCAGAAGGTCATTACCACTGCTCTCAAAACGGTGAAGGAAAATATCGTGAGGAGAAATAGGTATGTCTAGAAACAATCAAAAACATGTGACATCCAATAAATCCGCACTGGACTAGCGTGGTGGATTACGGCCCACCCTCCTCCTAGAAAGAAGGCCAGAGTCCTGGAAGTGGAAACATTATAAGACTGATTGTTATATATCCTTTCATGTACTTCATGAAGATTGACACGCAATACGTAATTGTGAAAAACATGTTTTTTTTTAACACACATGGTTTATGTTTTGTTTTTGTATTGTATCTACGTATTTTGTGTTGTTTTAATAAGAAGACTGGAAATTACTGGGAATTTCTACACAGTAGCGCTCATAATTTTATATTCTAATCATGCTGCTTTTATAAGTTTATTTTTGAAATGTTTACTGTCGTTCTTTAAAACATATGCAGTTATACTTCCTAAATTAATTTATAAACAGTTTTATCGCAAGTTAAGTTTTATTAATATAAAATCTTTTTTTTTTCTGTCACTGCTTTTTTAATGAGAAGTGATATTTCTGCCCTTGTCCAATGTTACTCGGAGTCAGCGCAACACGTTTTATTCCTTACATTCTGTCCTTATCACCCATCACGCTATCACTAACTCGATTTTCTTTCATATCACTCCTCGCATAATCGATCTTTTTTTGGGCTCTTTCGACCTTTCCATCCATCCACATGTATATTTATAACACTTTTAGTAACATGCGTTTCATCACTTCTCATCACATGGCCATACCAAGACAAACGATTCTCTTTCAACTTTTCAGACACTGGCACCACTTTTAAACTTCCTCTGATGTACTAATCTATATAATACTAGCGCGGGCAGAACTGCGGCTTCACTCGCGTGAATATTTATATATTGTATGGGAACCTATGTTTCCATACAAACTTTGGACCCAGGCTTCATCCTTTTAGGGAGTGAATTTTGGAAAATCCTTTCTCAGTTCTCACCTATGTCATAAAAGGTAACCTTGTGCAAAATTTCATGCTCCTAATCCCAGTAGTTTCGGCTGTGCGTTAATAAGTCAGTTAGTCACTTTCACCTTTTATCTATATAATATTAGAGAAGAAACTTACATATCAACGCACGACCAAAACTATTAGAACTAGGAGCGTGAAATTTTGCATAAGATTTCTATTTATGACGTAGGCGAGCACTAAAAAAGGACTCTTCAACATTCAAGCCCCTTAGAGATTGAATCGGCGTTTTGAACTAGCTTATTATGCCGCATGTCAGACGAGCTATCGGCTAAAAGAGCTACATATTAGCTCTTATTAAACGCAAGACGACATCGCCGCAAACCAAGGCAAAGCTGAAGAGATGAGCTTGACAACTACCGGAAGGACTGGCCCACAATGGCTGAGGACAGACGTGTGTGGAAAAGGGAGAGGAAGGCCTTCGCCCAGCAGAGAGACATAATAGGCTAACTAATTAACTAGCTTATTATTATCAGCACCCCTTTAATTTATTACTTAAAATGGCCTCACAAAACCACATTGTATTATAAAACAGCTAACTATACCACAATAACAGTGTTATTCAATCCATTGCGCCACATAGGTAAGTTATTCATTGTCATTTCGCATGGCAACGGACACGAAACCTTTGCTGTATGCTTTATTTACCCCTTCGCTATACCATTTTACCCCATCATGTTTAATAGCGTTTATGTCCACGGAACAAGGTTCAATTTGAAATTTATCATCGATGAGTTTCTAATAACCGTCTATTTCCGCCGATAATTGCGAAGGAGGCACATCAAGTGTGCGATTTCCCTCGCTTTGGTGCGCCAAGACATGTATTTATGGAGTCCTTTGTAATGGACAGAATTTTCGCTCTAGCATATTTTATTAGTGTCTTGAATTTAGTTTTGTTAAGTTTTGGGTTGTGTTTTCCAGTTTGATGTTTAGGGAACGGTTCCATATCTTGACGTTTCGGGAGTTCGACGTTTCGGGTGTTTAACATTTCGGGAGTTTGAAATTACCTACTTGAATGATTGCTTGTAAAGTGTTTCTTGGTATTCATTACTAGCTTCTGCCAGCTGCTTTGCTCGCGTGAAAGTAGGTTTCTTCATACAAACTTTGGACCCCTGTTTCACTCCCTTAAAAGTTGAATTTCCAAAAATCCCTTCATAGTGCTCGCCTACGTCATAAAAGGAAGCCTTGTGCAAAATTTCACGTTCCTAGTCCCAGTAGTTTCGGCTGTACGTTGATATGTCAGTCAGTCAGTTTCTCCTTTTATATATAAAGAAGATATATCAACACCTTTTTTTTAATTTGGATACTATAACGTCCACAACAAAAATATTATTTAGCCTGGTGAGATTGCTGTTACTAAAAAGCGTTTTAGATATTTAAACAAAAATTTTTTTACTGTCCATTCAATCAATTTTGAGTTTTATTGCTTTGGCAAGATAAATGCGGACTGCAGTAAATAGTTGGTATTGTAACCAATTTTTTGCTTTTAATACCAACCATATGCGTACGGAATTAGTAGTCAAAATCAGTTGAACGGATAGTAAAACAAGGTTTGTTTAAATGTCTAATCTTAGCGCGAGCATATACAGGTATAAATTATAATCAAGTTCATATGTCGTACGTCTTTTTTTTTAAATTCAATTACCATATTTATACAGGGTTATTTGTAAAACACTAACAACTTTGCAGGACTGTAATACTAACATCATAAACAACAACTTTTGTTTTATGACTTTTTACAAAACAGGTCCGAAAATAAACTAAGATTTCGTACCAATCAAGATTTCGTTGTTCTATCTAACACATTTCAACTCTGTATTTTGCTGTACCCACCTACGCCTCCTGCTCACGAACCCCGCTCCCCTCCGCTATTGTACTATCGCTTGTTTCGCATAGACTTCGTAACATTTAGAACGTTCAATTTATATATTTTTATATTTGTATGAAAACCTGATGAACCAATGAATGATAAATTTTTAAAAATCATAGAACAAAAGTTGTTGTGTATGATGTTTTTAAGATAGTCCTGAGAGGTTGCCAGTGTTTTACAAATAACCCTGCATATAAAAGCAAAGAAGGTCTACACATAAAGTGGGGTTGCTGACACATTCGTAACTTTCGTAGACAACTAGGATCAAAGAGGAAGATAGTCAAAAGCCCACGTACGATTAGTCTCAATAGAAGCTGCGACTAAAATATCAAATTATGTTTGGTACTTATCATTGTATAATAATGACTTGACGGAAGTATTTCATAAATAATTTTTCCCACAAGGTGGACCGATGACCTGGTGATGGTCGCGGAAATCCGATGGATGCGAGATGCATAGGACTGGTCGTTGTGGCAAAGCTTAGGGGAAGCCAATGTTCAACAGTGGACGTCTTCCGGCAGAAATAATGATGAAGAAATATTATTTACATCATTTTGAAATCAACGCAAAACAAAGATTTTATAAGGATTATAATATTATACAATTGAAATTTAAGAGTATTATATTATAATTAATCAACAAAAATTTTACAGTAAACAAAATGCTTTCAAATCAAAATATTTTGCCATTTCCCTTTTATATGGTGAATATAATCCAACTAGCTAATATAAATCAAATATTAAAATTCCACCATTTAAAATTCCATTTTTTTTTTGTTTCCAAGGGCCACCAACCAATACGTACCTATAAGTATTTTGCTCACCAAAATTAGAAACTTAGTCGTTAGTAACCATTGTTGTAGACTGGTATGTTGGCTTAGTGGTAGTGGCCAACTGCTAGGCCGAAGCTCGTGGGTTCAATTCCCACCCAAAACAAATGTTTGTGTGATGAGCACGATCATTTATTCTGTGTCCGGGTGTAATTTATCGATAACGTGACGATATGTATTTAGAAATATATAAGTATATTTATCAGTTGTCTAGTACTCATAGCACAAGCTCTGCTTAGTTTGAGACCAAATGGCGTTGTATGAAAGTTGTGGAATATTATGTTTTACAAAAAAAGAGATTAAAAAAGAGACGTCCCCATTTCTAAATAACTAATCCATGTATTCTCATTTATCAACCCCAGTTTAGTTTATAATTTAAATTTAATTAATTTCATAGTTTCCTTTTTGTTTAAAGTTTCTACCTCAAACTGAAGCTCACCACAACATTCAATAATTACTAAAACAATTTAATTGGTGGAAGGGTTTTGCATTTCTTTTATTTCCAGCTACTGAAAATAAAATCGGGGACATTAAGTGAATATTTAATAGTACCGACTGACCGTCTTTATTAGAGGCGAGCGTTTTCGATGAGCCTAACAACTTAATTGTGATCTAAGGCTGACGTAAAAGTCATAAACTTTAGGCGATGAGATGTAAAGTGATGACTGAGACTACGAAAACAACTCTAAGCATTTATTTGAAAAAAAAAAACTGATTTTTGATTACTCTAGCGAGTCGTTCAAACATAACTTGTTAGAGCTGCCCCCGATTCCTGTTCTGACGTTATCTCATTAGAGTATGGTATTTAAGTTAAGGGTTAATAGGTTACTTTTTCGACTATATCATCGCTTTTTATTAGGTGAGAACGTGATCAAGCGGCGAGCCTATCAACAAAAGAAAAAAAATAATTAAGCCTCTTTGACTTACACCACAACAAGACGCAGCGATTAATGATAAGTAATTTCCAGAGCTGGCACTGCAGTTTCGAACTTATTTATTGATAGGGGCCTCTGATTGGCCTATTAAATTGATTATTATGTTTTATACATTAGATAAATAATACATTTTATTGTAGCACGTGGAGAATTGAGGTTTGAAATATGTGATTGTTGACCTAAGGTTGGAATCAACGGCCAATTAATTAAAATGAGAGGCAATTATGATTTGCCCTACTAACGACATGGATGGGTAAAATTGGACGACTGCTAGTGGAAGATTACGCGGTAGTCTGATTGAAAATTTTCTTTACTTGTCAAATAAGTTTTTGTATTTTATTGTGTTGTAATAATAAATTTCTACTTTACCGGTTGTCTATAATATTTAGTGACAACACTAACTTATAAGTACTTCACTAGTAATAACTTAGTTTTGTACTCTGTGGAATCTCTTAAATAAAAACTACGCTGAGTTAAATTTACTTTTGCTGTTTTTAATTAATCTCAACAGGTTATGGGCCCAGGCCACCTGATTTCGGTTTAAATACAACGAAAATATAAGTAATAATTAAAATACAAAGTAAATTCAGTGACAAACAGTAGTTCCGTATAAACATAA
Organism: Mythimna pallens; assembly: GCA_961205895.1. Taxonomy (NCBI): domain Eukaryota; kingdom Metazoa; phylum Arthropoda; class Insecta; order Lepidoptera; family Noctuidae; genus Mythimna; species Mythimna pallens. The sequence goes on along the minus strand of OY540842.1, from coordinate 21,903,713 downwards.
CCTAAGTCAACACGAGGTGCTTCGAGACGTGACAGAATCTTCTTCATCAGCAAAATGTCTTCTACAAATAATATGGCACTGATTGAAAAGCTGACCGGAAGGGAAATCTATCCAACGTGGAGATTTGCTGTCCAAACATATCTTGAACACGAGGACTTATGGCATTGTGTCACAGAAAAAGGCGTCGATGTCAAACAAGATTTGAAAGCTAAGTCCAAAATTGTTTTATTGGTACATCCCATCAACTATGTACACATCCAAGAGGCCAAAACTGCCAAAGAAGTGTGGAATAACCTATCTAAAGCTTTCGATGACAAAGGGCTGACACGTAGAGTTGGCTTATTAAGAGATCTGATTACCACAACGCTAGAAACATGTCAAGGCATCGAAGACTATGTTAGCAAAATAATGTCCACCGCACACAAACTACGAAACATTGGGTTTAATGTGAATGATGAATGGTTGGGAACCTTGCTACTGGCTGGCTTACCCGAGTTCTATCAGCCGATGATTATGGCACTTGAAAGCTCCGGTGTGGCAATAACAGCGGATTCTGTAAAAACTAAACTGCTTCAAGATGTGAGAAGCACTGAAACAAATGCTTTATATGTTAATAAAAACAAGGGAAATCGGACGCAGTCTGCCAAACAAGCTTCAGAGAAACCCAGTACCAGCAAAGGTCCTAGATGTTTCGTGTGCAATAAATATGGGCACATAAGTAAAAATTGTCGAAATAAGAAGTCGAAGGAAAAGTCAGAACAAAGTACCAACTATGTTGCTGTATTTTCTGCAAGTACATGCAATGAGAAAGGTTGGTACATAGACTCTGGAGCGTCAATGCATATGACCATGCACAGTGACTGGCTATATGATAAAATCCCACCTCCGATTAGTACTATAAAGGTGGCGAATGATGAGAAACTTTTGGTAGAAGCCTGCGGAAAGATAAATTTAAATGTTGCTGATTGCAATGGGAAGATAAATACAATCCAAGTGCAGAATGTTCTTTATGTTCCTGGTATGGCCACTAATCTTCTCTCGGTTACTCAGATGATTAAAAATGGATGTCATATACAGTTTAATGAGAAAGGTTGCAAGATATTAAACAGAAATAAAGAACAAGTGGCTACTGCAAAGATGATGAATAATATGTACCGGCTTAATACTCACAGTACTCCAGCATACATATCTGCATCGAAAGACAACGACAGTTATCTGTGGCATCAAAGAATGGCTCATTTAAATTTTGAAGATTTGAGTAAACTAACAGAATCTGCAGGAATTAAATTAGAAAATAAAGAAAAGGTCTTATGTATTTCATGTCAAGAAGGGAAACAATCAAGAAAACCTTTTCCCTCTCAAGGATCTCGAGCACAAGCAAAGCTAGAGGTCATTCACTCTGATGTTTGTGGGCCTATGGAGGTACCATCGCTTGGAGGAGCTCGCTACTATGTTACCTTCATTGATGACTTTACCAGGAAGGTATTTATATACATATTAAATAAGAAATCTGATGTGTTTGAAAAATTTAAAGAATTCAAAGCATTGGTGGAGAACCAACTGGATTTAAAAATAAAGACTCTCCGTACAGATAATGGCAATGAATACTTGAGCAATGAATTTCGCAATTTTCTCAAAAGGTCTGGAATTTCACACCAAACTACTACTCCCTACACTCCACAACAAAACGGTCTCGCGGAGCGTATGAATAGAACCCTTCTAGAACGAGCAAGATGCATGCTACTGAATGCTCAGTTACAAAAACAGTATTGGGCAGAAGCAATTTCAACTGCTGCCTATGTCACAAATAGATGTCCAACACGAGTGATAGAATTTGCAACACCTGAAGAGAAGTGGAGTGGTAGAAGGCCGGACATCACTAATTTGAAAGTCTTTGGTTGTGAAGCCATGGTGCATGTGCCAAAAGAAAAATCGAAAAAATGGGACTCAAAGGCAAACAAGATGATTTTTATTGGCTATAATGAACAGACAAAGGGATATAGGCTTTTAGATCCAAAGACAAAGAAAGTGTTAATTAGCAGAGATGTCATATTCATTGAAAGTTCAGTTAAAAGGAATTATGCATTACTGCCATTATCAGAGTCGGTCTCAAAACCCAAGACCAATGATGATAGTTCTACCAATAATGAGACTAAATTAGAAAATACATCTGAAGATAGTGAATTGCAATCTGAAACCAGTGATGAATCTTTTAAGTCAGATGAAGGATCAATTTATGAACCAGACCAAACAATTGATCCAACAGAACTTACACGAAATGTAACAACAAGATCTAAACAAAGAACATGTAAAATGGATGCTAAAACATATTCATGTGTTAATGAAGTTTCAGAACAGTATGATGTTCCAGAAAGTTACACAGCAGCAATATCCTCACACAATGTGAATGCTAAACATTGGAAACAGTCAATTCAAGATGAGTTAAAAGCACATGAAGAAAATAAAACTTGGAACCTCATTGAAAAACCGGAAGGAGTGCGAGTGATTGATTGTAAATGGGTATTCAGAATAAAAGACAATCCATCTGGTCCAATCTTTAAATCAAGACTGTGTGCTAAAGGATGTGGACAAAAACAAGGCATTGATTACACTGAAGTTTACTCTCCTACGGTGAGATATGATTCAATCAGAGTTGTACTGTCAAACGCTGTCCAAAATGAGTTAAAAATTATCCAATTTGATGTAAAGACTGCATTTTTATATGGAGATGTAAAGGAAGTTATTTACATGAAGCCACCAGAAGGTTTGGAGGTCCAATCAAATTTGGTATGTAAACTTAATCGTTCACTCTATGGTTTAAAGCAAGCACCAAGGTGCTGGAATCAGAAATTTGATAATTTACTAAAGAAATTTGGGTTTACTAATAGTCATAGCGACAAGTGTGTCTATATTGGAAATGTAAACAAAAATAAAATTTACTTGTTGTTGTATGTTGACGATGGGCTTCTAATATCTAATTCAGAAGACTCACTAAACAAAGTGATGAGTGATTTAAAAGATAATTTTGAAATTAAACAGTGTGATCCAAAGAACTTTGTAGGATTACAAATAGAAAGATTTGAAAAGTGTATTTTCATACACCAATCAAAATATATTGAACAGTTATTATATAAATTTAATATGCAAAATGCAAACTTTAACAGTGTTCCAGTTGATCCTCACACTACTTTAGAGAAAGCAACTGAAGCCCCAGACAAAACTATTCCCTACAGAGAGGCTGTGGGCTCACTCATGCACCTGGCTGTGGTAAGCCGTCCAGATATCATGTTTGGAGTCAGTCTGGTGAGTAGATATTTGAACTGTTATGATCAGACCCATTGGAATGTTGTCAAAAAAATATTAAGATATCTGAAAGGAACAATGGACTATGGTTTATGTTATACACCTTCAAAGTCTAACCTAGAGGGTTATAGTGATGCAGACTATGCCAAAGACACAAGCACACGCAGGTCTTTAACTGGCTATGTATTTATGAAAAATGGAGCTGCAGTAACATGGGCAACACAACGCCAACAAAGTGTAGCCTTGTCTACAACGGAAGCAGAGTTCATGGCTGCTTGTTCTGCAACTAAAGAAGCTATATGGTTAAAGGGACTGTTAACGGACATAAACGAATTTAATCAGAACTCTATCTGTCTAAATATTGATAATCAAAGTGCAATTTGTTTAATTAAGAATGTAGATTATCACAAGCGATGTAAGCATATAGATATAAGGTATAATTTTATCAAAGAAAAGTATTCAGAGAAACAAATAGATCTCAAATATATGAATACCAAAGAGCAATATGCAGACATATTTACTAAAGCTTTACCTAAAGAACAATTTCAATATCTTAGAAATAAAATTGGTGTTAAGCAAGTATCTCTCAAGTAATTCTTTTGTTATTAATTTCTATTTTTAGCTAAAAAAAAGTTGTCTGTTAGTCTCTATATTTTTTTTAAGATGTAAGTAAAGTTAAAATTTGGCGAGAGTGTTGTAATAATAAATTTCTACTTTACCGGTTGTCTATAATATTTAGTGACAACACTAACTTATAAGTACTTCACTAGTAATAACTTAGTTTTGTACTCTGTGGAATCTCTTAAATAAAAACTACGCTGAGTTAAATTTACTTTTGCTGTTTTTAATTAATCTCAACATATTGTTGCTATTTCAAAGAATTTTTATTTTGTTGTAGTTATAAAGATTCCATGAGAAATAAAATAATAAGTCTTGAATGAGAATGTTAATAGTGTTGTTATTTATTAATTAAACTTGAACTGGCCTGTTGGTCTAGTGGTTAGTGGCCCTGACTGCTATGCCGGAGGTCGTGGGTTCGATTTCCACCCAAGACAAATATTTGTGGGATGAGCACGATCATTTGTTCTGTGTGGGTGTAATTTATCTATATTTAGAAATATTAAGTATGTTTATCAGTTGCCTAGTACTCATAACACAAGCTCTGCTTAGCTTGCGACTAGACGGCGTTGTGTGATAGTTGTGGAATATTATTATTAAAAAAAATATATATATTTAGAGTACCTAGTACAATGCGTAACTCGTACATGGTCCGAGCGTATTCTTTATAAAGCGTTCTTATCTCCATTTATCACAAAAACCAATAATTGTTGCTTCTTTAAACTACTTCTTCAGACCCACTGGCCGTGTCACCTTAATATCAATTAACTTTCTATCAGTGTTCTTGCCTGCATGAAAGTAGAAAGAAAATTATTACAAGAAATCAATTTTCAGATAGGTACCATCTACCCATCTATGTACCCGTGTACCAAATTTCATCGCCAATCGTTCAACCGTTTCGAACGAGAAGAAGTAACAAATATAATCACATAAAATTAGGCTTTTATAATATTAGTAAAAATGATGTTATTTTTATTTTAAACTGTTCCTCAAACTGTACTCATTTGAGTGGTGACGCAGTTTCTCAGTTCGTCGTTTAGTCCTTCCTCACTTCGTGAATGTACAATGTCATAATATATCTTCATTCTAGTGTATTCTTGGCCCTTTGCCACCGTCGGTTATACTGAACATTGGGGAAGTCATATTTTTGGAGCATGTTACCACCACTGTTTTAGGTAAATGCTATCAATAATTTCTTGGTTCCGAGTATTATTAACACTTATTGTGTATGGTGGTAGCGATTGCTTTATCGTATGACTACCTTCTGCCAGCAGCTTTGCCCGCGTGAGTTTCATCTTTTTATAAGATGAATTTTGGAAAATCCTCTTTAGTGCTCGCTTAAGATATTAACGCCTGGTCCCAGTAGTTTCAGCTAGGAGTTGATATGTCAGTCAGTTTCTCCTGATTTAGATAATAGACTTCACAAGTGGAAGTTTTCTTTCATCTATTTTCTATTGTTTTGGCTCGAATTTACAATAAAAAAAATTACTGGCATTAATGATTTTTAGGGAGTTATTCAGGTGGTTACATGAAAATTTTTAGCCATTTCAAAGCGCTCATCGTCTATTTGGAAAAAAACAGCAAACTTTGTAGACCTCATTTAAAAGAAATATACAAACAAAGTGTAAGTATACAAAGTGAGAACAATGTCACAATACGTGCACGTTAAGTCAATAGTGAGAAGGGTATAGGCGGAAGTAATATGTCCAACTAATGTCGATGAGTAAAGTCTTACTCATCGACGTCAGTTGGACATATTACTTCGGCTATCATATATATCATATAATTTCGGCGTCTACTCAGTCGAGTAGATGCCGAAATTGTGACCGGTCTACTCTGCCCCACTGGTGGGGTAAAATGGTGAGGCGAAATGATGCGAGCAAAATGGTGAGGCAAAATGGTAGGGCAAAATGGTAAGGCAAAAAGGTGGGATAAAATTGTGAAGTAAAATGGTTGAACAATTTGGTGGGGATATATAGTGGGGCAATATGGTAGGGCAATATGGGGGGGCAATATGGTGGGGCAAAATAATGAGGCTAAATGATGGGGCTCACTAGTGGGACGGACTGGTGAGGTGGGTTGGTGAGACAAGACAATACAAATAATTATACGCCATGGCAGCAGCTAGTAGACGTTGCAACTATCGACTGCGCTAGTTAATCATTAGTTCCATTTGCCAATTCTTGAGTAGATACTTTGAGCCATAAACGTCGTGCTATCAGAATCATTCCTTAAATGATTTCAGGTCAGGAGTTCAATGCACAGGCGATAATTTATTTGCCACTAAAACAGAGAATCCTTTTGAAGAACAATAGCCCAATAAAATGGTGTTATCGCGGTATCGGTCAGCAGCAGGTTTATGGTAGCAATTGATAGTATTATCTGCTTCATTCTAATTTGCTTTCCTTTTAATGTTTATTTGTTTGCTTGTCGTTCATTGTAGGCCTTTTATGGAAGTGCCTTTAATGGAGCTGGAAAAAGTATTTTATTGATTGCAATTGAATTAAAGGAGAAATTATTGGTATTGTAAGTGAAATTTTAATTGCAACAAGGAATATGCTTTGAAGATTTTAAATTGTGTACAGTATTATACTCAACACTGTAATGTACAGTCTGGGGTCGAAAGTGCAGTTCTATAAAATGTCTAAAATTTCTTTGTAGATTAGGGATTGACCCTCTTCTACAAAGAATTGGTTCATGACTGATTTAATTGGTAGCACAGAATTTAAAGTATTGAATAAAATTGTGTTGGTAGAATGCAACTGCACTTTTGATCCCTGGCTGTACATTATCACGATCCAACTTTTAGATACCTACCTAAACGTTGTTCTACCATAATTATATAAATTATTAAAGATAGAAATGGGGAGGGATATTTTTTTTTTACGTGGGGAATCGTCCAAATGACTTCTATCGCTCTGGGTGGAGCGCGAGGGCGTGTCAGACTTTTACTGACTAAAACCACACCTGTATCCTTCAATTACCCTTTGCGTCCTTCGTCGACGGCGCGTATTGTTCCACGCGCGTCTCAAGGAGATGTCAGCAAATCGTAGGGGCCCAACAGGGTCGAAGCCTACTGGGGCCACGGGTGTTTAAGTGAAACCCGGGGCCCTGGGACGAAGGCAAAGAAGGAACGGGAGTGGATTTTTAGTCAGTAAAAGTCTGACACTATTTCTTGCTGCGCCCAAGGCGGGATTTGTGATAAGTAGATTTTACCACCTAAAAAAAAAGGACTACGGGTTTCCCTTTCAGAAGGGGAGCTGTAGGAGGATAAAATAATAACCTAGGAACTATTCTTAGACCTACCCTAAATACACAAAAAAACATAAAAATCAATGGAGCTATTTCGGAGTAGTTGGATAAAAAACACTGTGACAAGATTTTTATATATTAGACATAATGAGAGCCATGCAGAAAACATTATTGCGTGTAAGTGCCGTCCTACTCCTCCAACGTGACTTTGATCTCGCCGATTTCTAGGAAATTTATCTACCAAGCGTGAAATTATGTTGTTATTATTTATAATAAACATTACTATTTCCAAAATGTTAGGCAAAGTCAGTGTCAATATTTTAAAGCGTAAGAAATAGGGCTTAAAACTGTCGGTGATTTTTAATTAAAACATGGCTCTGAGATCTCTTTTCAGCTAGTGAGTGATACATAGATTATCTCGTACTTTTCCATACCTTCGCTGTCTGTATGTCAAATTGTTATTATATACAATAGCTTAGAACTAAGTAGGTTCCTAGATTGATCTTCACACAGAAAAATAATATATTTGCTTGAGTAAAAATAGTGATACCGCTTAGTGATTTAAAACAATATATCTGCCAATATGTTATGAAAGTTTATACTCCCTTTCTCCTCCAAGATCATCAAGCCACCTGACGAGCAGAACAGGTGCCATGTCTCTCAAGTACATACCCTCACTGGGACTTAATTATGCACATACTAAGTCCATGGCGTGACAAATAGGTACATTGTTCGTTGTTTTCTGTACTAGTGCGTACGGTGGGTTTGCTTGAGCTTTTGTTTCTGTTGGTGGACTATTATTGTGATTAGGTAGGTTTTCAAGTCTTCGTTTTTATATGTTCTGTGTGGTGATGTCTTTCACCTTTGAAATTGAAGCTACTCCATTTAAACAAAGTATTTTTCGGACAATATTTTCAACACTTTTCTTTAATAAAACTGTTGTGTTATGAATTCATCGCTTTATTTTCCAGTTTTTTTCCAGTTTTTTTTTAATAGCCCGTACTGTCCCACTGCTGGGCAAAGGCCTCTCCCAACTTCTTCCAGGTATTCTTTTCTTGAGCCACCTCGAACCAGTCTTTGCGGTAGGCATCTAGGTCGTCTCGCCACCTCTTCCCAGGTCGACCTCGGCGGCTTCGAAGATTACAGAAGATAATAAGTGAAAATATTTAACAAGACTTTTGGAAGTTCTAACTAAAATCGAGTTAGTTTAGGCTTTATTTTTATACTAGCTTTTTCCAGCAGTTTCACCTGCGTTAAAGTAGTAGGCTTCTTCATATAAAACTTTGGAGCCCCTCTTTCATCCCTTTAGCCTTACCTTAGCTGTGAATTTTGGAAAATCCTCTGTTGGTGCTCGCCTACGTTATAAAAGAAAGCCTTTTGCAAAATTTCACGCTCCTAGTCCCAGTAGTTTCGGCTGCGCGTTGATATGTCCGTCAGTCAGTTTCTCCTTTTATATATAAAGAAGATATAACAACACCTTTTTTTAATTTGGATACTATAACGTCCACAACAAAAATATTATTTAGTCTGGTGAGATTGCTATTACTAAAAAGCGTTTTAGATATTGAAACAAAAATTTTTTTACTGTCCATTCAATCAATTTTGAGTTGTATTGCTTTGGCAATATAAATGCCGACTGCAGTAAATAGTTGGTATTGTAACCAATTTTTTGCTTTTAATACCAACCATATGCTTACGGAATTAGAAGTCAAAATCAGTTGAACGGACAGTAAAACAAGGTTTGTTTAAATGTCTAATCTTAGCGCGAGTATATACAGGTATAAATTATAATCAAGTTCATATGTCGTACTGCTGAATCCCACTACTTCATTTTCAAGATTTCTTCCACAAATGATATTATTTCTCACACACACACATTTTTATTACTAGATGCAAAACATTGGCAATGAACATTCAATGTCATGCGGGCTGGAATTCCGTTCGTGGTGTAACGTTGAAAAAATCCGGAAGAGCGCGACGCCATTGCGCAGGAGCTTGTTTTATGCTAATCAACACATAACCATGACAGAAAGCATTTCTATGTTACATCCTTGTGACGTTGGCAGGTTGCCGCGTTCCGGGTTTGTTTAAAAAGATTAAATGATTATATTGTTGTTGTAGAAAATAATAATAAAACGGCGAAGTAGGAAGCGTCAACATAATATAATAAATGAAAGCGGGTTTTGCAGACCCCTTGAGAAGAGACAAGGTTTTATTTCCTGAAAAATCACTGCAAAGTAGCCTTACAAATAATTTTTTTTTCAGCCGAAAGATGTTCAGTGTTTAGACATCAAATTCCAGACGACCCTTACCAGGTCATATTAGTCCACCATGTGGGACGCATCCCAACGCTGCGTCTTCCAGTACGTGGTCCTCACCCTAAAACCTTTTGGCCCAATTGACTATCTGTTCTACGAGTAATGCGCCCTGTCCACTGTCACTTAAATTTGGCAATTCTGATGATATTTTGGGTGGAAAATAAAGTAATAAACGATTGAACTAGAAAAATAGCGTGTATTGTTTTACAATAAAAAGAGGTTACAAGCTTTCTCGACAACATAGTGTTGCCAACTTAGTATTAAGATGTGGTTGCGTTCTTACTTGCTAACACTCCCCACAGAACGCAAACCCATTTTACTTATACAGAACAAATGTTTTTCAAGTGTTGTACCCTTAGTCAAATTATCAGCTACCATGTTGGAACCATTAACAAATATAAATTTAACTTTAGATTTAGCAATGTTTTCTCGAAGAAAATGTAGGCGAATATCTATATGTTTAGTTTTTGGTTTATAACAGTCTGTTGATGCCAATCTTATTGCACTTTGATTGTCACAATGGATGAGTGTCGCGCTGTCTGCGCCCTGACCGAGCTCGTCCTGGAGTTGCCGTAGCCACAGAGCCTCCTGAGTTGCCGCCGCCATCGCCATGTATTCGGCCTCCGCCGTAGAGAGTGCCACGGTTTGCTGCTTACATGAATTCCAAGATAAACAAGCATTCTCAGAATCCTTTTCACTCCAAGCCAGTGTTGATTTCCTGGATTATTACAGTACTGACTCAACTTGTTGACTGCATAGGTAATATCAGGTCTCGTGACATGTGCCAGATATATTAGACATCCCACCGCTTCCCTGTATGGGATATTATTGTTTGCATCTTCAGGATTTTTATCGAATTTCGCATTCACCTCTATCGGAGTACTAACTGGTTTGCATTGAGACATATTGAAACGGTCCAACACTAGGTTAATATATTTTTCTTGATCTATCATAATTACACCTGTCTCTCGGTTCCTATTTATATTTATGCCGATGCACTGCTTCATTTCTCCTAGGTCTTTCATACTGCATTCTCCTTTTAATTTTTCCTTAATCTCTGTTGTTTTCTCCTTATTGTTTGTAAATATCAAAAGATCATCTACCCACACTGCAATAAATATTATTGTTGCCTCATCTATTAAATGATAGATGCAAGGATCCATTTGTGATCTTTGTAAGCCAATTTTTAATAAAATACTGTTCAATTTAAGATTCCATTGCCGGCTAGCTTGCTTGAGCCCATAAATTGATTTATGCAAAATACATACTTGGTCATTCTCTTTGAAGTATTCTGGTTGCGACATGTATATCTCAGTGTCTATGTCACCCTGACTCTAAGCCCCCACCCAAATGGGGCAGCCTGGTTTGCCACGTTGTGCATGGCGCGAAAGGAGCCAGCCCACCCCATTGCGATACCCAACAACGTGGTTATCGCCGAGTCCACCCTATAAGCTAGTGAGGTCACCTCAACATTGTGCGGCCTAGTACACATTACTATGTCATCCGGTTGTACATTAAGCAAGTTTATCCGATTTAATAGCCGGTCCAATGTCAGCATGTCATCAGGCTCTGATCCCTTTGCCCCCACCCTGCCGCTCAACCAGTGATCGCCCACCAAGGTTATGAGGCCGAAGGATTCGTTCTTGTCGAGTTCAACCTTACCCCGTTCCAGCTCATGACAGAGGTGCATCGATAAAGGTGTGCGCACCCCTGACATCGTGCCTTGACACGCTGGGCCTGCCTCGTTGGCACTCCAACTAAATGCCTGCGTTTGGTGCACCGCCATGGTATACGATGCAATGGCCGCTGCAGAATCTGCCCCATCCCCCGACCCGTAGACTAGGTTAGCCCAAAAGCCCCCTAGTTCACCCATTGTTTCCGGGGCAGCGATCTGGTCTGCCAACCCCGTCCCCCTCTTCCACTCCTCGAACGCCCTTCTTTTAAGAAGGGCCCTCTCCAGGTCGTCTAGTCCCAACCCCGTGCCTGCTTCCCCGTCTGTGTGCCCAACGTGCTATCAGTCAGTGCTATGGTAAAAAGTGGCTGTAATGTGAATTTCAGAGATAAAGGCTGTGACATTTATGATAAAAATGGGAGGCTACTATGTTCAGCCACATTAGTAAATAATTTGTATTTATTAAATACCCACAGAGAAGTATTTTCTAACCTGTCATGTTCAGATAACCTAAATGATGTTGTCCTGTGGCATAGGCGCATGGGACACCTGAATTTTACAGATGTTAACAAGCTACCGGAGTGTGCTGAAGGAGTCCGTCCATTTACTGAATATAGGAAAGGTCCTATTACTTGTGTTTACTATGCAATTAACCACGCTCTGCTACCATGATGATATTTTGGGTGGAAAATAAAGTAATAAACGATTGAACTAGAAAAATAGCGTGTATTGTTTTACAATAAAAAGAGGTTACAAGCTTTCTCGACAACATAGTGTTGCCAACTTAGTATTAAGATGTGGTTGCGTTCTTACTTGCTAACACTCCCCACAGAACGCAAACCCATTTTACTTATACAGAACAAATGTTTTTCAAGTGTTGTACCCTTAGTCAAATTATCAGCTACCATGTTGGAACCATTAACAAATATAAATTTAACTTTAGATTTAGCAATGTTTTCTCGAAGAAAATGTAGGCGAATATCTATATGTTTAGTTTTTGGTTTATAACAGTCTGTTGATGCCAATCTTATTGCACTTTGATTGTCACAATGGATGAGTGTCGCGCTGTCTGCGCCCTGACCGAGCTCGTCCTGGAGTTGCCGTAGCCACAGAGCCTCCTGAGTTGCCGCCGCCATCGCCATGTATTCGGCCTCCGCCGTAGAGAGTGCCACGGTTTGCTGCTTACATGAATTCCAAGATAAACAAGCATTCTCAGAATCCTTTTCACTCCAAGCCAGTGTTGATTTCCTGGATTATTACAGTACTGACTCAACTTGTTGACTGCATAGGTAATATCAGGTCTCGTGACATGTGCCAGATATATTAGACATCCCACCGCTTCCCTGTATGGGATATTATTGTTTGCATCTTCAGGATTTTTATCGAATTTCGCATTCACCTCTATCGGAGTACTAACTGGTTTGCATTGAGACATATTGAAACGGTCCAACACTAGGTTAATATATTTTTCTTGATCTATCATAATTACACCTGTCTCTCGGTTCCTATTTATATTTATGCCGATGCACTGCTTCATTTCTCCTAGGTCTTTCATACTGCATTCTCCTTTTAATTTTTCCTTAATCTCTGTTGTTTTCTCCTTATTGTTTGTAAATATCAAAAGATCATCTACCCACACTGCAATAAATATTATTGTTGCCTCATCTATTAAATGATAGATGCAAGGATCCATTTGTGATCTTTGTAAGCCAATTTTTAATAAAATACTGTTCAATTTAAGATTCCATTGCCGGCTAGCTTGCTTGAGCCCATAAATTGGTTTATGCAAAATACATACTTGGTCATTCTCTTTGAAGTATTCTGGTTGCGACATGTATATCTCAGTGTCTATGTCACCCTGACTCTAAGCCCCCACCCAAATGGGGCAGCCTGGTTTGCCACGTTGTGCATGGCGCGAAAGGAGCCAGCCCACCCCATTGCGATACCCAACAACGTGGTTATCGCCGAGTCCACCCTATAAGCTAGTGAGGTCACCTCAACATTGTGCGGCCTAGTACACATTACTATGTCATCCGGTTGTACATTAAGCAAGTTTATCCGATTTAATAGCCGGTCCAATGTCAGCATGTCATCAGGCTCTGATCCCTTTGCCCCCACCCTGCCGCTCAACCAGTGATCGCCCACCAAGGTTATGAGGCCGAAGGATTCGTTCTTGTCGAGTTCAACCTTACCCCGTTCCAGCTCATGACAGAGGTGCATCGATAAAGGTGTGCGCACCCCTGACATCGTGCCTTGACACGCTGGGCCTGCCTCGTTGGCACTCCAACTAAATGCCTGCGTTTGGTGCACCGCCATGGTATACGATGCAATGGCCGCTGCAGAATCTGCCCCATCCCCCGACCCGTAGACTAGGTTAGCCCAAAAGCCCCCTAGTTCACCCATTGTTTCCGGGGCAGCGATCTGGTCTGCCAACCCCGTCCCCCTCTTCCACTCCTCGAACGCCCTTCTTTTAAGAAGGGCCCTCTCCAGGTCGTCTAGTCCCAACCCCGTGCCTGCTTCCCCGTCTGTGTGCCCAACGTGCTATCAGTCAGTGCTATGGTAAAAAGTGGCTGTAATGTGAATTTCAGAGATAAAGGCTGTGACATTTATGATAAAAATGGGAGGCTACTATGTTCAGCCACATTAGTAAATAATTTGTATTTATTAAATACCCACAGAGAAGTATTTTCTAACCTGTCATGTTCAGATAACCTAAATGATGTTGTCCTGTGGCATAGGCGCATGGGACACCTGAATTTTACAGATGTTAACAAGCTACCGGAGTGTGCTGAAGGAGTCCGTCCATTTACTGAATATAGGAAAGGTCCTATTACTTGTGTTTACTATGCAATTAACCACGCTCTGCTACCATGATGATATTTTGGGTGGAAAATAAAGTAATAAACGATTGAACTAGAAAAATAGCGTGTATTGTTTTACAATAAAAAGAGGTTACAAGCTTTCTCGACAACATAGTGTTGCCAACTTAGTATTAAGATGTGGTTGCGTTCTTACTTGCTAACAAATTCAATTTGGCAATTCTTCGGGCTATGTCGATCGATAACCGATCGATAATGCTTGGTTCTCCTGTGAATATATATATTATTATTATTCCGAGAGTGCCACGGTTTGCTGCTTACATGAATTCCAAGATAAACAAGCATTCTCAGAATCCTTTTCACTCCAAGCCAGTGTTGATTTCCTGGATTATTACAGTACTGACTCAACTTGTTGACTGCATAGGTAATATCAGGTCTCGTGACATGTGCCAGATATATTAGACATCCCACCGCTTCCCTGTATGGGATATTATTGTTTGCATCTTCAGGATTTTTATCGAATTTCGCATTCACCTCTATCGGAGTACTAACTGGTTTGCATTGAGACATATTGAAACGGTCCAACACTAGGTTAATATATTTTTCTTGATCTATCATAATTACACCTGTCTCTCGGTTCCTATTTATATTTATGCCGATGCACTGCTTCATTTCTCCTAGGTCTTTCATACTGCATTCTCCTTTTAATTTTTCCTTAATCTCTGTTGTTTTCTCCTTATTGTTTGTAAATATCAAAAGATCATCTACCCACACTGCAATAAATATTATTGTTGCCTCATCTATTAAATGATAGATGCAAGGATCCATTTGTGATCTTTGTAAGCCAATTTTTAATAAAATACTGTTCAATTTAAGATTCCATTGCCGGCTAGCTTGCTTGAGCCCATAAATTGATTTATGCAAAATACATACTTGGTCATTCTCTTTGAAGTATTCTGGTTGCGACATGTATATCTCAGTGTCTATGTCACCCTGACTCTAAGCCCCCACCCAAATGGGGCAGCCTGGTTTGCCACGTTGTGCATGGCGCGAAAGGAGCCAGCCCACCCCATTGCGATACCCAACAACGTGGTTATCGCCGAGTCCACCCTATAAGCTAGTGAGGTCACCTCAACATTGTGCGGCCTAGTACACATTACTATGTCATCCGGTTGTACATTAAGCAAGTTTATCCGATTTAATAGCCGGTCCAATGTCAGCATGTCATCAGGCTCTGATCCCTTTGCCCCCACCCTGCCGCTCAACCAGTGATCGCCCACCAAGGTTATGAGGCCGAAGGATTCGTTCTTGTCGAGTTCAACCTTACCCCGTTCCAGCTCATGACAGAGGTGCATCGATAAAGGTGTGCGCACCCCTGACATCGTGCCTTGACACGCTGGGCCTGCCTCGTTGGCACTCCAACTAAATGCCTGCGTTTGGTGCACCGCCATGGTATACGATGCAATGGCCGCTGCAGAATCTGCCCCATCCCCCGACCCGTAGACTAGGTTAGCCCAAAAGCCCCCTAGTTCACCCATTGTTTCCGGGGCAGCGATCTGGTCTGCCAACCCCGTCCCCCTCTTCCACTCCTCGAACGCCCTTCTTTTAAGAAGGGCCCTCTCCAGGTCGTCTAGTCCCAACCCCGTGCCTGCTTCCCCGTCTGTGTGCCCAACGTGCTATCAGTCAGTGCTATGGTAAAAAGTGGCTGTAATGTGAATTTCAGAGATAAAGGCTGTGACATTTATGATAAAAATGGGAGGCTACTATGTTCAGCCACATTAGTAAATAATTTGTATTTATTAAATACCCACAGAGAAGTATTTTCTAACCTGTCATGTTCAGATAACCTAAATGATGTTGTCCTGTGGCATAGGCGCATGGGACACCTGAATTTTACAGATGTTAACAAGCTACCGGAGTGTGCTGAAGGAGTCCGTCCATTTACTGAATATAGGAAAGGTCCTATTACTTGTGTTTACTATGCAATTAACCACGCTCTGCTACCATGATGATATTTTGGGTGGAAAATAAAGTAATAAACGATTGAACTAGAAAAATAGCGTGTATTGTTTTACAATAAAAAGAGGTTACAAGCTTTCTCGACAACATAGTGTTGCCAACTTAGTATTAAGATGTGGTTGCGTTCTTACTTGCTAACAAATTCAATTTGGCAATTCTTCGGGCTATGTCGATCGATAACCGATCGATAATGCTTGGTTCTCCTGTGAATATATATATTATTATTATTCCGAGAGTGCCACGGTTTGCTGCTTACATGAATTCCAAGATAAACAAGCATTCTCAGAATCCTTTTCACTCCAAGCCAGTGTTGATTTCCTGGATTATTACAGTACTGACTCAACTTGTTGACTGCATAGGTAATATCAGGTCTCGTGACATGTGCCAGATATATTAGACATCCCACCGCTTCCCTGTATGGGATATTATTGTTTGCATCTTCAGGATTTTTATCGAATTTCGCATTCACCTCTATCGGAGTACTAACTGGTTTGCATTGAGACATATTGAAACGGTCCAACACTAGGTTAATATATTTTTCTTGATCTATCATAATTACACCTGTCTCTCGGTTCCTATTTATATTTATGCCGATGCACTGCTTCATTTCTCCTAGGTCTTTCATACTGCATTCTCCTTTTAATTTTTCCTTAATCTCTGTTGTTTTCTCCTTATTGTTTGTAAATATCAAAAGATCATCTACCCACACTGCAATAAATATTATTGTTGCCTCATCTATTAAATGATAGATGCAAGGATCCATTTGTGATCTTTGTAAGCCAATTTTTAATAAAATACTGTTCAATTTAAGATTCCATTGCCGGCTAGCTTGCTTGAGCCCATAAATTGGTTTATGCAAAATACATACTTGGTCATTCTCTTTGAAGTATTCTGGTTGCGACATGTATATCTCAGTGTCTATGTCACCCTGACTCTAAGCCCCCACCCAAATGGGGCAGCCTGGTTTGCCACGTTGTGCATGGCGCGAAAGGAGCCAGCCCACCCCATTGCGATACCCAACAACGTGGTTATCGCCGAGTCCACCCTATAAGCTAGTGAGGTCACCTCAACATTGTGCGGCCTAGTACACATTACTATGTCATCCGGTTGTACATTAAGCAAGTTTATCCGATTTAATAGCCGGTCCAATGTCAGCATGTCATCAGGCTCTGATCCCTTTGCCCCCACCCTGCCGCTCAACCAGTGATCGCCCACCAAGGTTATGAGGCCGAAGGATTCGTTCTTGTCGAGTTCAACCTTACCCCGTTCCAGCTCATGACAGAGGTGCATCGATAAAGGTGTGCGCACCCCTGACATCGTGCCTTGACACGCTGGGCCTGCCTCGTTGGCACTCCAACTAAATGCCTGCGTTTGGTGCACCGCCATGGTATACGATGCAATGGCCGCTGCAGAATCTGCCCCATCCCCCGACCCGTAGACTAGGTTAGCCCAAAAGCCCCCTAGTTCACCCATTGTTTCCGGGGCAGCGATCTGGTCTGCCAACCCCGTCCCCCTCTTCCACTCCTCGAACGCCCTTCTTTTAAGAAGGGCCCTCTCCAGGTCGTCTAGTCCCAACCCCGTGCCTGCTTCCCCGTCTGTGTGCCCAACGTGCTATCAGTCAGTGCTATGGTAAAAAGTGGCTGTAATGTGAATTTCAGAGATAAAGGCTGTGACATTTATGATAAAAATGGGAGGCTACTATGTTCAGCCACATTAGTAAATAATTTGTATTTATTAAATACCCACAGAGAAGTATTTTCTAACCTGTCATGTTCAGATAACCTAAATGATGTTGTCCTGTGGCATAGGCGCATGGGACACCTGAATTTTACAGATGTTAACAAGCTACCGGAGTGTGCTGAAGGAGTCCGTCCATTTACTGAATATAGGAAAGGTCCTATTACTTGTGTTTACTATGCAATTAACCACGCTCTGCTACCATGATGATATTTTGGGTGGAAAATAAAGTAATAAACGATTGAACTAGAAAAATAGCGTGTATTGTTTTACAATAAAAAGAGGTTACAAGCTTTCTCGACAACATAGTGTTGCCAACTTAGTATTAAGATGTGGTTGCGTTCTTACTTGCTAACAAATTCAATTTGGCAATTCTTCGGGCTATGTCGATCGATAACCGATCGATAATGCTTGGTTCTCCTGTGAATATATATATTATTATTATTCCGAGAGTGCCACGGTTTGCTGCTTACATGAATTCCAAGATAAACAAGCATTCTCAGAATCCTTTTCACTCCAAGCCAGTGTTGATTTCCTGGATTATTACAGTACTGACTCAACTTGTTGACTGCATAGGTAATATCAGGTCTCGTGACATGTGCCAGATATATTAGACATCCCACCGCTTCCCTGTATGGGATATTATTGTTTGCATCTTCAGGATTTTTATCGAATTTCGCATTCACCTCTATCGGAGTACTAACTGGTTTGCATTGAGACATATTGAAACGGTCCAACACTAGGTTAATATATTTTTCTTGATCTATCATAATTACACCTGTCTCTCGGTTCCTATTTATATTTATGCCGATGCACTGCTTCATTTCTCCTAGGTCTTTCATACTGCATTCTCCTTTTAATTTTTCCTTAATCTCTGTTGTTTTCTCCTTATTGTTTGTAAATATCAAAAGATCATCTACCCACACTGCAATAAATATTATTGTTGCCTCATCTATTAAATGATAGATGCAAGGATCCATTTGTGATCTTTGTAAGCCAATTTTTAATAAAATACTGTTCAATTTAAGATTCCATTGCCGGCTAGCTTGCTTGAGCCCATAAATTGATTTATGCAAAATACATACTTGGTCATTCTCTTTGAAGTATTCTGGTTGCGACATGTATATCTCAGTGTCTATGTCACCCTGACTCTAAGCCCCCACCCAAATGGGGCAGCCTGGTTTGCCACGTTGTGCATGGCGCGAAAGGAGCCAGCCCACCCCATTGCGATACCCAACAACGTGGTTATCGCCGAGTCCACCCTATAAGCTAGTGAGGTCACCTCAACATTGTGCGGCCTAGTACACATTACTATGTCATCCGGTTGTACATTAAGCAAGTTTATCCGATTTAATAGCCGGTCCAATGTCAGCATGTCATCAGGCTCTGATCCCTTTGCCCCCACCCTGCCGCTCAACCAGTGATCGCCCACCAAGGTTATGAGGCCGAAGGATTCGTTCTTGTCGAGTTCAACCTTACCCCGTTCCAGCTCATGACAGAGGTGCATCGATAAAGGTGTGCGCACCCCTGACATCGTGCCTTGACACGCTGGGCCTGCCTCGTTGGCACTCCAACTAAATGCCTGCGTTTGGTGCACCGCCATGGTATACGATGCAATGGCCGCTGCAGAATCTGCCCCATCCCCCGACCCGTAGACTAGGTTAGCCCAAAAGCCCCCTAGTTCACCCATTGTTTCCGGGGCAGCGATCTGGTCTGCCAACCCCGTCCCCCTCTTCCACTCCTCGAACGCCCTTCTTTTAAGAAGGGCCCTCTCCAGGTCGTCTAGTCCCAACCCCGTGCCTGCTTCCCCGTCTGTGTGCCCAACGTGCTATCAGTCAGTGCTATGGTAAAAAGTGGCTGTAATGTGAATTTCAGAGATAAAGGCTGTGACATTTATGATAAAAATGGGAGGCTACTATGTTCAGCCACATTAGTAAATAATTTGTATTTATTAAATACCCACAGAGAAGTATTTTCTAACCTGTCATGTTCAGATAACCTAAATGATGTTGTCCTGTGGCATAGGCGCATGGGACACCTGAATTTTACAGATGTTAACAAGCTACCGGAGTGTGCTGAAGGAGTCCGTCCATTTACTGAATATAGGAAAGGTCCTATTACTTGTGTTTACTATGCAATTAACCACGCTCTGCTACCATGATGATATTTTGGGTGGAAAATAAAGTAATAAACGATTGAACTAGAAAAATAGCGTGTATTGTTTTACAATAAAAAGAGGTTACAAGCTTTCTCGACAACATAGTGTTGCCAACTTAGTATTAAGATGTGGTTGCGTTCTTACTTGCTAACAAATTCAATTTGGCAATTCTTCGGGCTATGTCGATCGATAACCGATCGATAATGCTTGGTTCTCCTGTGAATATATATATTATTATTATTCCGAGAGTGCCACGGTTTGCTGCTTACATGAATTCCAAGATAAACAAGCATTCTCAGAATCCTTTTCACTCCAAGCCAGTGTTGATTTCCTGGATTATTACAGTACTGACTCAACTTGTTGACTGCATAGGTAATATCAGGTCTCGTGACATGTGCCAGATATATTAGACATCCCACCGCTTCCCTGTATGGGATATTATTGTTTGCATCTTCAGGATTTTTATCGAATTTCGCATTCACCTCTATCGGAGTACTAACTGGTTTGCATTGAGACATATTGAAACGGTCCAACACTAGGTTAATATATTTTTCTTGATCTATCATAATTACACCTGTCTCTCGGTTCCTATTTATATTTATGCCGATGCACTGCTTCATTTCTCCTAGGTCTTTCATACTGCATTCTCCTTTTAATTTTTCCTTAATCTCTGTTGTTTTCTCCTTATTGTTTGTAAATATCAAAAGATCATCTACCCACACTGCAATAAATATTATTGTTGCCTCATCTATTAAATGATAGATGCAAGGATCCATTTGTGATCTTTGTAAGCCAATTTTTAATAAAATACTGTTCAATTTAAGATTCCATTGCCGGCTAGCTTGCTTGAGCCCATAAATTGATTTATGCAAAATACATACTTGGTCATTCTCTTTGAAGTATTCTGGTTGCGACATGTATATCTCAGTGTCTATGTCACCCTGACTCTAAGCCCCCACCCAAATGGGGCAGCCTGGTTTGCCACGTTGTGCATGGCGCGAAAGGAGCCAGCCCACCCCATTGCGATGGGTGTACTATGCCAAATCGAATACCAAATAATCGAATATCAATTGATCGACCACTATATGTCGAACATCTAAATACTCGAACGTTCTTAATATCGAATGGTTAATAAATCGAACATTTAAAATATCGTACACTCAATACATCGAGTGTTCAAAATATCGAATGATTGTTTGATCGAGCGTTCAAGGCATCGCATATTCATTCTATCGAAATATCAATACACTGAATACTTTTTATATAGAATACAAGAAAAACACAAAATTTACTAATAAATCACATTTTAATCTTTAATTATTATCTTTTACAGGTACATTTTAATATTTTGTGTGAATTGCGATTGCACGGAGGAACTCTAATAAATCCATGTTGTTTTTACTGTTTAATATTTTTTCAATCGCATTGTCATCTCTTTTGCCTCTTTTTTGTGGAGTAGGTCTTTCCAATCCCGCGTTTGCCTTTTCAATTGTCCTATTTGTTATAGCTTGCTCCTTAACTAAAAATTCTATGGTAGCATAAAGACCCCTTTTGTGCTTATCAAGCAACGTGTTCCATCTTCTGTGCCATCCTTCAATGTTATTTTGAGTCCTAAGCAAACCCAGTGTATTATTTTGAAACACAGACCACAGTGAAGGTGGAAACAACGGTGCTGAGCGTGCTATAAGTAATTTATTATTTCCCGTCTCACGAGAATTAATATTTCCCCAAACATAATATTTTCCAAACCAGTTGGTGATATCACTTGCCTCGTCGGGTAACACTTCTTCTCTCAATTTATCGAAAGCATCTGGTATCTCATCTTGGTGTAAATAAGCAAGTGCGATAATGTGTCTTAACTTGACAGCAAACTCAGCATCTTGGCCATATTTACTTTGCAAACCATTTTGTTGAATTTGACGCCATACATTTTGACCTAAGTGGAATAGACAGCATTTGTGTTGCGCATCAGGAAATTCTTCTTTTACACTATTAATGACCGCCATCTCGAAATCCGTCATTATTACTCGTGGGTTCAATTGGATATCATATTCTAGAGCATATGCCTTTAGTGCTTGAAAAAAATACAAGTAACAATTTAGCGTCTTATTTGTTAGAAACGCATATACTAAAGGTACGTAATAACGATCTGTACCCGTGTCCACCAAACCATGTATACTATATATTTGTTTGAAAAGTATAGGACATGTTGCGAAGGTACCATCCATCACCCAAAGTTGTGATTTATTTAATAGTATTAAATTCGATTTCGTTGCAAATAACATAACACAGTTTTCTTCAAACTTAACCTGACGCCCTAAAAATCTTTCACCATCAACTTTCTGCAATCTATCGGGGATGTTTATATCATCCAAAGTAATCGGTTCCTTTGGCATTTCTTTTCTTCTTGCTCGACGTATAATTTGCGATGCTGCTTTTTTGTTTGGCAGAGCACACGAACTTGATTTTGAAATGTTGGCCTCATTTCGCTGAATAATTTGACTCGGTCTATCAAGCGAGCTGGTAGCATCACTTTTTAGGGAATTCCTAAAACGTAGTTCATCTACCTTACCAGGATCTGGTGCGTGATTATGCTGCGTTGTATAGCTTTCCAACAAATGCTCCTCACTGCCGTGCAATTTTGTTGTTGCAGTACTATTACAATGGTATTTATATTTGTAGGAACAATGCCAGTAGAACTTGTTATTAATATTTTTGTTTATTGCCATTACATAGCCATCCAAAACTAAGACCGACTTGCGTTTTTGGGACAATTCTGGCTTATAATAAGACCCTACAGACATTTTTCACAAAATTCACTTGTAATGCACTACTTAGTCACAATGCTTTCTGCAGATGAACATAGTTTTATTTATGAGGTGAAAACAATATTACAATGTATGAGGGTAGCCTGAAATAAATATGACTTACTTAGTTGTTCGTTCAGAAATATACTTGTTTTTAACGAAAGTTTATGTATTGTAATAAAATTATACATTTAATTTATCTATGATTAATTTTCAATATAATCATAATACTCTTCAAAAAAAAAAGGTAATCATTTTATAAAGGTGTTTAAAATCGAATAAAAACAACATCTCCGTGCAATTGCAATTCACACAAAATATTAAAATGTACCTGTAAAAGATAATAATTAAAGATTAAAATGTGATTTATTAGTAAATTTTGTGTTTTTCTTGTATTCTATATAAAAAGTATTCAGTGTATTGATATTTCGATAGAATGAATATGCGATGCCTTGAACGCTCGATCAAACAATCATTCGATATTTTGAACACTCGATGTATTGAGTGTACGATATTTTGAATGTTCGATTTATTAACCATTCGATATTAAGAACGTTCGAGTATTTAGATGTTCGACTTATAGTGGTCGATCAATTGATATTCGATTATTTGGTATTCGATTTGGCATAGTACACCCCATTGCGATACCCAACAACGTGGTTATCGCCGAGTCCACCCTATAAGCTAGTGAGGTCACCTCAACATTGTGCGGCCTAGTACACATTACTATGTCATCCGGTTGTACATTAAGCAAGTTTATCCGATTTAATAGCCGGTCCAATGTCAGCATGTCATCAGGCTCTGATCCCTTTGCCCCCACCCTGCCGCTCAACCAGTGATCGCCCACCAAGGTTATGAGGCCGAAGGATTCGTTCTTGTCGAGTTCAACCTTACCCCGTTCCAGCTCATGACAGAGGTGCATCGATAAAGGTGTGCGCACCCCTGACATCGTGCCTTGACACGCTGGGCCTGCCTCGTTGGCACTCCAACTAAATGCCTGCGTTTGGTGCACCGCCATGGTATACGATGCAATGGCCGCTGCAGAATCTGCCCCATCCCCCGACCCGTAGACTAGGTTAGCCCAAAAGCCCCCTAGTTCACCCATTGTTTCCGGGGCAGCGATCTGGTCTGCCAACCCCGTCCCCCTCTTCCACTCCTCGAACGCCCTTCTTTTAAGAAGGGCCCTCTCCAGGTCGTCTAGTCCCAACCCCGTGCCTGCTTCCCCGTCTGTGTGCCCAACGTGCTATCAGTCAGTGCTATGGTAAAAAGTGGCTGTAATGTGAATTTCAGAGATAAAGGCTGTGACATTTATGATAAAAATGGGAGGCTACTATGTTCAGCCACATTAGTAAATAATTTGTATTTATTAAATACCCACAGAGAAGTATTTTCTAACCTGTCATGTTCAGATAACCTAAATGATGTTGTCCTGTGGCATAGGCGCATGGGACACCTGAATTTTACAGATGTTAACAAGCTACCGGAGTGTGCTGAAGGAGTCCGTCCATTTACTGAATATAGGAAAGGTCCTATTACTTGTGTTTACTATGCAATTAACCACGCTCTGCTACCATGATGATATTTTGGGTGGAAAATAAAGTAATAAACGATTGAACTAGAAAAATAGCGTGTATTGTTTTACAATAAAAAGAGGTTACAAGCTTTCTCGACAACATAGTGTTGCCAACTTAGTATTAAGATGTGGTTGCGTTCTTACTTGCTAACAAATTCAATTTGGCAATTCTTCGGGCTATGTCGATCGATAACCGATCGATAATGCTTGGTTCTCCTGTGAATATATATATTATTATTATTCCGAGAGTGCCACGGTTTGCTGCTTACATGAATTCCAAGATAAACAAGCATTCTCAGAATCCTTTTCACTCCAAGCCAGTGTTGATTTCCTGGATTATTACAGTACTGACTCAACTTGTTGACTGCATAGGTAAT
Source organism: Mythimna pallens (assembly GCA_961205895.1). Lineage (NCBI taxonomy): Eukaryota > Metazoa > Arthropoda > Insecta > Lepidoptera > Noctuidae > Mythimna > Mythimna pallens. The sequence goes on along the minus strand of OY540842.1, from coordinate 21,879,060 downwards.
ATCAGGTCTCGTGACATGTGCCAGATATATTAGACATCCCACCGCTTCCCTGTATGGGATATTATTGTTTGCATCTTCAGGATTTTTATCGAATTTCGCATTCACCTCTATCGGAGTACTAACTGGTTTGCATTGAGACATATTGAAACGGTCCAACACTAGGTTAATATATTTTTCTTGATCTATCATAATTACACCTGTCTCTCGGTTCCTATTTATATTTATGCCGATGCACTGCTTCATTTCTCCTAGGTCTTTCATACTGCATTCTCCTTTTAATTTTTCCTTAATCTCTGTTGTTTTCTCCTTATTGTTTGTAAATATCAAAAGATCATCTACCCACACTGCAATAAATATTATTGTTGCCTCATCTATTAAATGATAGATGCAAGGATCCATTTGTGATCTTTGTAAGCCAATTTTTAATAAAATACTGTTCAATTTAAGATTCCATTGCCGGCTAGCTTGCTTGAGCCCATAAATTGGTTTATGCAAAATACATACTTGGTCATTCTCTTTGAAGTATTCTGGTTGCGACATGTATATCTCAGTGTCTATGTCACCCTGACTCTAAGCCCCCACCCAAATGGGGCAGCCTGGTTTGCCACGTTGTGCATGGCGCGAAAGGAGCCAGCCCACCCCATTGCGATACCCAACAACGTGGTTATCGCCGAGTCCACCCTATAAGCTAGTGAGGTCACCTCAACATTGTGCGGCCTAGTACACATTACTATGTCATCCGGTTGTACATTAAGCAAGTTTATCCGATTTAATAGCCGGTCCAATGTCAGCATGTCATCAGGCTCTGATCCCTTTGCCCCCACCCTGCCGCTCAACCAGTGATCGCCCACCAAGGTTATGAGGCCGAAGGATTCGTTCTTGTCGAGTTCAACCTTACCCCGTTCCAGCTCATGACAGAGGTGCATCGATAAAGGTGTGCGCACCCCTGACATCGTGCCTTGACACGCTGGGCCTGCCTCGTTGGCACTCCAACTAAATGCCTGCGTTTGGTGCACCGCCATGGTATACGATGCAATGGCCGCTGCAGAATCTGCCCCATCCCCCGACCCGTAGACTAGGTTAGCCCAAAAGCCCCCTAGTTCACCCATTGTTTCCGGGGCAGCGATCTGGTCTGCCAACCCCGTCCCCCTCTTCCACTCCTCGAACGCCCTTCTTTTAAGAAGGGCCCTCTCCAGGTCGTCTAGTCCCAACCCCGTGCCTGCTTCCCCGTCTGTGTGCCCAACGTGCTATCAGTCAGTGCTATGGTAAAAAGTGGCTGTAATGTGAATTTCAGAGATAAAGGCTGTGACATTTATGATAAAAATGGGAGGCTACTATGTTCAGCCACATTAGTAAATAATTTGTATTTATTAAATACCCACAGAGAAGTATTTTCTAACCTGTCATGTTCAGATAACCTAAATGATGTTGTCCTGTGGCATAGGCGCATGGGACACCTGAATTTTACAGATGTTAACAAGCTACCGGAGTGTGCTGAAGGAGTCCGTCCATTTACTGAATATAGGAAAGGTCCTATTACTTGTGTTTACTATGCAATTAACCACGCTCTGCTACCATGATGATATTTTGGGTGGAAAATAAAGTAATAAACGATTGAACTAGAAAAATAGCGTGTATTGTTTTACAATAAAAAGAGGTTACAAGCTTTCTCGACAACATAGTGTTGCCAACTTAGTATTAAGATGTGGTTGCGTTCTTACTTGCTAACAAATTCAATTTGGCAATTCTTCGGGCTATGTCGATCGATAACCGATCGATAATGCTTGGTTCTCCTGTGAATATATATATTATTATTATTCCGAGAGTGCCACGGTTTGCTGCTTACATGAATTCCAAGATAAACAAGCATTCTCAGAATCCTTTTCACTCCAAGCCAGTGTTGATTTCCTGGATTATTACAGTACTGACTCAACTTGTTGACTGCATAGGTAATATCAGGTCTCGTGACATGTGCCAGATATATTAGACATCCCACCGCTTCCCTGTATGGGATATTATTGTTTGCATCTTCAGGATTTTTATCGAATTTCGCATTCACCTCTATCGGAGTACTAACTGGTTTGCATTGAGACATATTGAAACGGTCCAACACTAGGTTAATATATTTTTCTTGATCTATCATAATTACACCTGTCTCTCGGTTCCTATTTATATTTATGCCGATGCACTGCTTCATTTCTCCTAGGTCTTTCATACTGCATTCTCCTTTTAATTTTTCCTTAATCTCTGTTGTTTTCTCCTTATTGTTTGTAAATATCAAAAGATCATCTACCCACACTGCAATAAATATTATTGTTGCCTCATCTATTAAATGATAGATGCAAGGATCCATTTGTGATCTTTGTAAGCCAATTTTTAATAAAATACTGTTCAATTTAAGATTCCATTGCCGGCTAGCTTGCTTGAGCCCATAAATTGATTTATGCAAAATACATACTTGGTCATTCTCTTTGAAGTATTCTGGTTGCGACATGTATATCTCAGTGTCTATGTCACCCTGACTCTAAGCCCCCACCCAAATGGGGCAGCCTGGTTTGCCACGTTGTGCATGGCGCGAAAGGAGCCAGCCCACCCCATTGCGATACCCAACAACGTGGTTATCGCCGAGTCCACCCTATAAGCTAGTGAGGTCACCTCAACATTGTGCGGCCTAGTACACATTACTATGTCATCCGGTTGTACATTAAGCAAGTTTATCCGATTTAATAGCCGGTCCAATGTCAGCATGTCATCAGGCTCTGATCCCTTTGCCCCCACCCTGCCGCTCAACCAGTGATCGCCCACCAAGGTTATGAGGCCGAAGGATTCGTTCTTGTCGAGTTCAACCTTACCCCGTTCCAGCTCATGACAGAGGTGCATCGATAAAGGTGTGCGCACCCCTGACATCGTGCCTTGACACGCTGGGCCTGCCTCGTTGGCACTCCAACTAAATGCCTGCGTTTGGTGCACCGCCATGGTATACGATGCAATGGCCGCTGCAGAATCTGCCCCATCCCCCGACCCGTAGACTAGGTTAGCCCAAAAGCCCCCTAGTTCACCCATTGTTTCCGGGGCAGCGATCTGGTCTGCCAACCCCGTCCCCCTCTTCCACTCCTCGAACGCCCTTCTTTTAAGAAGGGCCCTCTCCAGGTCGTCTAGTCCCAACCCCGTGCCTGCTTCCCCGTCTGTGTGCCCAACGTGCTATCAGTCAGTGCTATGGTAAAAAGTGGCTGTAATGTGAATTTCAGAGATAAAGGCTGTGACATTTATGATAAAAATGGGAGGCTACTATGTTCAGCCACATTAGTAAATAATTTGTATTTATTAAATACCCACAGAGAAGTATTTTCTAACCTGTCATGTTCAGATAACCTAAATGATGTTGTCCTGTGGCATAGGCGCATGGGACACCTGAATTTTACAGATGTTAACAAGCTACCGGAGTGTGCTGAAGGAGTCCGTCCATTTACTGAATATAGGAAAGGTCCTATTACTTGTGTTTACTATGCAATTAACCACGCTCTGCTACCATGATGATATTTTGGGTGGAAAATAAAGTAATAAACGATTGAACTAGAAAAATAGCGTGTATTGTTTTACAATAAAAAGAGGTTACAAGCTTTCTCGACAACATAGTGTTGCCAACTTAGTATTAAGATGTGGTTGCGTTCTTACTTGCTAACAAATTCAATTTGGCAATTCTTCGGGCTATGTCGATCGATAACCGATCGATAATGCTTGGTTCTCCTGTGAATATATATATTATTATTATTCCGAGAGTGCCACGGTTTGCTGCTTACATGAATTCCAAGATAAACAAGCATTCTCAGAATCCTTTTCACTCCAAGCCAGTGTTGATTTCCTGGATTATTACAGTACTGACTCAACTTGTTGACTGCATAGGTAATATCAGGTCTCGTGACATGTGCCAGATATATTAGACATCCCACCGCTTCCCTGTATGGGATATTATTGTTTGCATCTTCAGGATTTTTATCGAATTTCGCATTCACCTCTATCGGAGTACTAACTGGTTTGCATTGAGACATATTGAAACGGTCCAACACTAGGTTAATATATTTTTCTTGATCTATCATAATTACACCTGTCTCTCGGTTCCTATTTATATTTATGCCGATGCACTGCTTCATTTCTCCTAGGTCTTTCATACTGCATTCTCCTTTTAATTTTTCCTTAATCTCTGTTGTTTTCTCCTTATTGTTTGTAAATATCAAAAGATCATCTACCCACACTGCAATAAATATTATTGTTGCCTCATCTATTAAATGATAGATGCAAGGATCCATTTGTGATCTTTGTAAGCCAATTTTTAATAAAATACTGTTCAATTTAAGATTCCATTGCCGGCTAGCTTGCTTGAGCCCATAAATTGATTTATGCAAAATACATACTTGGTCATTCTCTTTGAAGTATTCTGGTTGCGACATGTATATCTCAGTGTCTATGTCACCCTGACTCTAAGCCCCCACCCAAATGGGGCAGCCTGGTTTGCCACGTTGTGCATGGCGCGAAAGGAGCCAGCCCACCCCATTGCGATACCCAACAACGTGGTTATCGCCGAGTCCACCCTATAAGCTAGTGAGGTCACCTCAACATTGTGCGGCCTAGTACACATTACTATGTCATCCGGTTGTACATTAAGCAAGTTTATCCGATTTAATAGCCGGTCCAATGTCAGCATGTCATCAGGCTCTGATCCCTTTGCCCCCACCCTGCCGCTCAACCAGTGATCGTCCACCAAGGTTATGAGGCCGAAGGATTCGTTCTTGTCGAGTTCAACCTTACCCCGTTCCAGCTCATGACAGAGGTGCATCGATAAAGGTGTGCGCACCCCTGACATCGTGCCTTGACACGCTGGGCCTGCCTCGTTGGCACTCCAACTAAATGCCTGCGTTTGGTGCACCGCCATGGTATACGATGCAATGGCCGCTGCAGAATCTGCCCCATCCCCCGACCCGTAGACTAGGTTAGCCCAAAAGCCCCCTAGTTCACCCATTGTTTCCGGGGCAGCGATCTGGTCTGCCAACCCCGTCCCCCTCTTCCACTCCTCGAACGCCCTTCTTTTAAGAAGGGCCCTCTCCAGGTCGTCTAGTCCCAACCCCGTGCCTGCTTCCCCGTCTGTGTGCCCAACGTGCTATCAGTCAGTGCTATGGTAAAAAGTGGCTGTAATGTGAATTTCAGAGATAAAGGCTGTGACATTTATGATAAAAATGGGAGGCTACTATGTTCAGCCACATTAGTAAATAATTTGTATTTATTAAATACCCACAGAGAAGTATTTTCTAACCTGTCATGTTCAGATAACCTAAATGATGTTGTCCTGTGGCATAGGCGCATGGGACACCTGAATTTTACAGATGTTAACAAGCTACCGGAGTGTGCTGAAGGAGTCCGTCCATTTACTGAATATAGGAAAGGTCCTATTACTTGTGTTTACTATGCAATTAACCACGCTCTGCTACCATGATGATATTTTGGGTGGAAAATAAAGTAATAAACGATTGAACTAGAAAAATAGCGTGTATTGTTTTACAATAAAAAGAGGTTACAAGCTTTCTCGACAACATAGTGTTGCCAACTTAGTATTAAGATGTGGTTGCGTTCTTACTTGCTAACAAATTCAATTTGGCAATTCTTCGGGCTATGTCGATCGATAACCGATCGATAATGCTTGGTTCTCCTGTGAATATATATATTATTATTATTCCGAGAGTGCCACGGTTTGCTGCTTACATGAATTCCAAGATAAACAAGCATTCTCAGAATCCTTTTCACTCCAAGCCAGTGTTGATTTCCTGGATTATTACAGTACTGACTCAACTTGTTGACTGCATAGGTAATATCAGGTCTCGTGACATGTGCCAGATATATTAGACATCCCACCGCTTCCCTGTATGGGATATTATTGTTTGCATCTTCAGGATTTTTATCGAATTTCGCATTCACCTCTATCGGAGTACTAACTGGTTTGCATTGAGACATATTGAAACGGTCCAACACTAGGTTAATATATTTTTCTTGATCTATCATAATTACACCTGTCTCTCGGTTCCTATTTATATTTATGCCGATGCACTGCTTCATTTCTCCTAGGTCTTTCATACTGCATTCTCCTTTTAATTTTTCCTTAATCTCTGTTGTTTTCTCCTTATTGTTTGTAAATATCAAAAGATCATCTACCCACACTGCAATAAATATTATTGTTGCCTCATCTATTAAATGATAGATGCAAGGATCCATTTGTGATCTTTGTAAGCCAATTTTTAATAAAATACTGTTCAATTTAAGATTCCATTGCCGGCTAGCTTGCTTGAGCCCATAAATTGATTTATGCAAAATACATACTTGGTCATTCTCTTTGAAGTATTCTGGTTGCGACATGTATATCTCAGTGTCTATGTCACCCTGACTCTAAGCCCCCACCCAAATGGGGCAGCCTGGTTTGCCACGTTGTGCATGGCGCGAAAGGAGCCAGCCCACCCCATTGCGATACCCAACAACGTGGTTATCGCCGAGTCCACCCTATAAGCTAGTGAGGTCACCTCAACATTGTGCGGCCTAGTACACATTACTATGTCATCCGGTTGTACATTAAGCAAGTTTATCCGATTTAATAGCCGGTCCAATGTCAGCATGTCATCAGGCTCTGATCCCTTTGCCCCCACCCTGCCGCTCAACCAGTGATCGCCCACCAAGGTTATGAGGCCGAAGGATTCGTTCTTGTCGAGTTCAACCTTACCCCGTTCCAGCTCATGACAGAGGTGCATCGATAAAGGTGTGCGCACCCCTGACATCGTGCCTTGACACGCTGGGCCTGCCTCGTTGGCACTCCAACTAAATGCCTGCGTTTGGTGCACCGCCATGGTATACGATGCAATGGCCGCTGCAGAATCTGCCCCATCCCCCGACCCGTAGACTAGGTTAGCCCAAAAGCCCCCTAGTTCACCCATTGTTTCCGGGGCAGCGATCTGGTCTGCCAACCCCGTCCCCCTCTTCCACTCCTCGAACGCCCTTCTTTTAAGAAGGGCCCTCTCCAGGTCGTCTAGTCCCAACCCCGTGCCTGCTTCCCCGTCTGTGTGCCCAACGTGCTATCAGTCAGTGCTATGGTAAAAAGTGGCTGTAATGTGAATTTCAGAGATAAAGGCTGTGACATTTATGATAAAAATGGGAGGCTACTATGTTCAGCCACATTAGTAAATAATTTGTATTTATTAAATACCCACAGAGAAGTATTTTCTAACCTGTCATGTTCAGATAACCTAAATGATGTTGTCCTGTGGCATAGGCGCATGGGACACCTGAATTTTACAGATGTTAACAAGCTACCGGAGTGTGCTGAAGGAGTCCGTCCATTTACTGAATATAGGAAAGGTCCTATTACTTGTGTTTACTATGCAATTAACCACGCTCTGCTACCATGATGATATTTTGGGTGGAAAATAAAGTAATAAACGATTGAACTAGAAAAATAGCGTGTATTGTTTTACAATAAAAAGAGGTTACAAGCTTTCTCGACAACATAGTGTTGCCAACTTAGTATTAAGATGTGGTTGCGTTCTTACTTGCTAACACTCCCCACAGAACGCAAACCCATTTTACTTATACAGAACAAATGTTTTTCAAGTGTTGTACCCTTAGTCAAATTATCAGCTACCATGTTGGAACCATTAACAAATATAAATTTAACTTTAGATTTAGCAATGTTTTCTCGAAGAAAATGTAGGCGAATATCTATATGTTTAGTTTTTGGTTTATAACAGTCTGTTGATGCCAATCTTATTGCACTTTGATTGTCACAATGGATGAGTGTCGCGCTGTCTGCGCCCTGACCGAGCTCGTCCTGGAGTTGCCGTAGCCACAGAGCCTCCTGAGTTGCCGCCGCCATCGCCATGTATTCGGCCTCCGCCGTAGAGAGTGCCACGGTTTGCTGCTTACATGAATTCCAAGATAAACAAGCATTCTCAGAATCCTTTTCACTCCAAGCCAGTGTTGATTTCCTGGATTATTACAGTACTGACTCAACTTGTTGACTGCATAGGTAATATCAGGTCTCGTGACATGTGCCAGATATATTAGACATCCCACCGCTTCCCTGTATGGGATATTATTGTTTGCATCTTCAGGATTTTTATCGAATTTCGCATTCACCTCTATCGGAGTACTAACTGGTTTGCATTGAGACATATTGAAACGGTCCAACACTAGGTTAATATATTTTTCTTGATCTATCATAATTACACCTGTCTCTCGGTTCCTATTTATATTTATGCCGATGCACTGCTTCATTTCTCCTAGGTCTTTCATACTGCATTCTCCTTTTAATTTTTCCTTAATCTCTGTTGTTTTCTCCTTATTGTTTGTAAATATCAAAAGATCATCTACCCACACTGCAATAAATATTATTGTTGCCTCATCTATTAAATGATAGATGCAAGGATCCATTTGTGATCTTTGTAAGCCAATTTTTAATAAAATACTGTTCAATTTAAGATTCCATTGCCGGCTAGCTTGCTTGAGCCCATAAATTGATTTATGCAAAATACATACTTGGTCATTCTCTTTGAAGTATTCTGGTTGCGACATGTATATCTCAGTGTCTATGTCACCCTGACTCTAAGCCCCCACCCAAATGGGGCAGCCTGGTTTGCCACGTTGTGCATGGCGCGAAAGGAGCCAGCCCACCCCATTGCGATACCCAACAACGTGGTTATCGCCGAGTCCACCCTATAAGCTAGTGAGGTCACCTCAACATTGTGCGGCCTAGTACACATTACTATGTCATCCGGTTGTACATTAAGCAAGTTTATCCGATTTAATAGCCGGTCCAATGTCAGCATGTCATCAGGCTCTGATCCCTTTGCCCCCACCCTGCCGCTCAACCAGTGATCGCCCACCAAGGTTATGAGGCCGAAGGATTCGTTCTTGTAGAGTTCAACCTTACCCCGTTCCAGCTCATGACAGAGGTGCATCGATAAAGGTGTGCGCACCCCTGACATCGTGCCTTGACACGCTGGGCCTGCCTCGTTGGCACTCCAACTAAATGCCTGCGTTTGGTGCACCGCCATGGTATACGATGCAATGGCCGCTGCAGAATCTGCCCCATCCCCCGACCCGTAGACTAGGTTAGCCCAAAAGCCCCCTAGTTCACCCATTGTTTCCGGGGCAGCGATCTGGTCTGCCAACCCCGTCCCCCTCTTCCACTCCTCGAACGCCCTTCTTTTAAGAAGGGCCCTCTCCAGGTCGTCTAGTCCCAACCCCGTGCCTGCTTCCCCGTCTGTGTGCCCAACGTGCTATCAGTCAGTGCTATGGTAAAAAGTGGCTGTAATGTGAATTTCAGAGATAAAGGCTGTGACATTTATGATAAAAATGGGAGGCTACTATGTTCAGCCACATTAGTAAATAATTTGTATTTATTAAATACCCACAGAGAAGTATTTTCTAACCTGTCATGTTCAGATAACCTAAATGATGTTGTCCTGTGGCATAGGCGCATGGGACACCTGAATTTTACAGATGTTAACAAGCTACCGGAGTGTGCTGAAGGAGTCCGTCCATTTACTGAATATAGGAAAGGTCCTATTACTTGTGTTTACTATGCAATTAACCACGCTCTGCTACCATGATGATATTTTGGGTGGAAAATAAAGTAATAAACGATTGAACTAGAAAAATAGCGTGTATTGTTTTACAATAAAAAGAGGTTACAAGCTTTCTCGACAACATAGTGTTGCCAACTTAGTATTAAGATGTGGTTGCGTTCTTACTTGCTAACAAATTCAATTTGGCAATTCTTCGGGCTATGTCGATCGATAACCGATCGATAATGCTTGGTTCTCCTGTGAATATATATATTATTATTATTCCGAGAGTGCCACGGTTTGCTGCTTACATGAATTCCAAGATAAACAAGCATTCTCAGAATCCTTTTCACTCCAAGCCAGTGTTGATTTCCTGGATTATTACAGTACTGACTCAACTTGTTGACTGCATAGGTAATATCAGGTCTCGTGACATGTGCCAGATATATTAGACATCCCACCGCTTCCCTGTATGGGATATTATTGTTTGCATCTTCAGGATTTTTATCGAATTTCGCATTCACCTCTATCGGAGTACTAACTGGTTTGCATTGAGACATATTGAAACGGTCCAACACTAGGTTAATATATTTTTCTTGATCTATCATAATTACACCTGTCTCTCGGTTCCTATTTATATTTATGCCGATGCACTGCTTCATTTCTCCTAGGTCTTTCATACTGCATTCTCCTTTTAATTTTTCCTTAATCTCTGTTGTTTTCTCCTTATTGTTTGTAAATATCAAAAGATCATCTACCCACACTGCAATAAATATTATTGTTGCCTCATCTATTAAATGATAGATGCAAGGATCCATTTGTGATCTTTGTAAGCCAATTTTTAATAAAATACTGTTCAATTTAAGATTCCATTGCCGGCTAGCTTGCTTGAGCCCATAAATTGATTTATGCAAAATACATACTTGGTCATTCTCTTTGAAGTATTCTGGTTGCGACATGTATATCTCAGTGTCTATGTCACCCTGACTCTAAGCCCCCACCCAAATGGGGCAGCCTGGTTTGCCACGTTGTGCATGGCGCGAAAGGAGCCAGCCCACCCCATTGCGATACCCAACAACGTGGTTATCGCCGAGTCCACCCTATAAGCTAGTGAGGTCACCTCAACATTGTGCGGCCTAGTACACATTACTATGTCATCCGGTTGTACATTAAGCAAGTTTATCCGATTTAATAGCCGGTCCAATGTCAGCATGTCATCAGGCTCTGATCCCTTTGCCCCCACCCTGCCGCTCAACCAGTGATCGCCCACCAAGGTTATGAGGCCGAAGGATTCGTTCTTGTCGAGTTCAACCTTACCCCGTTCCAGCTCATGACAGAGGTGCATCGATAAAGGTGTGCGCACCCCTGACATCGTGCCTTGACACGCTGGGCCTGCCTCGTTGGCACTCCAACTAAATGCCTGCGTTTGGTGCACCGCCATGGTATACGATGCAATGGCCGCTGCAGAATCTGCCCCATCCCCCGACCCGTAGACTAGGTTAGCCCAAAAGCCCCCTAGTTCACCCATTGTTTCCGGGGCAGCGATCTGGTCTGCCAACCCCGTCCCCCTCTTCCACTCCTCGAACGCCCTTCTTTTAAGAAGGGCCCTCTCCAGGTCGTCTAGTCCCAACCCCGTGCCTGCTTCCCCGTCTGTGTGCCCAACGTGCTATCAGTCAGTGCTATGGTAAAAAGTGGCTGTAATGTGAATTTCAGAGATAAAGGCTGTGACATTTATGATAAAAATGGGAGGCTACTATGTTCAGCCACATTAGTAAATAATTTGTATTTATTAAATACCCACAGAGAAGTATTTTCTAACCTGTCATGTTCAGATAACCTAAATGATGTTGTCCTGTGGCATAGGCGCATGGGACACCTGAATTTTACAGATGTTAACAAGCTACCGGAGTGTGCTGAAGGAGTCCGTCCATTTACTGAATATAGGAAAGGTCCTATTACTTGTGTTTACTATGCAATTAACCACGCTCTGCTACCATGATGATATTTTGGGTGGAAAATAAAGTAATAAACGATTGAACTAGAAAAATAGCGTGTATTGTTTTACAATAAAAAGAGGTTACAAGCTTTCTCGACAACATAGTGTTGCCAACTTAGTATTAAGATGTGGTTGCGTTCTTACTTGCTAACAAATTCAATTTGGCAATTCTTCGGGCTATGTCGATCGATAACCGATCGATAATGCTTGGTTCTCCTGTGAATATATATATTATTATTATTCCGAGAGTGCCACGGTTTGCTGCTTACATGAATTCCAAGATAAACAAGCATTCTCAGAATCCTTTTCACTCCAAGCCAGTGTTGATTTCCTGGATTATTACAGTACTGACTCAACTTGTTGACTGCATAGGTAATATCAGGTCTCGTGACATGTGCCAGATATATTAGACATCCCACCGCTTCCCTGTATGGGATATTATTGTTTGCATCTTCAGGATTTTTATCGAATTTCGCATTCACCTCTATCGGAGTACTAACTGGTTTGCATTGAGACATATTGAAACGGTCCAACACTAGGTTAATATATTTTTCTTGATCTATCATAATTACACCTGTCTCTCGGTTCCTATTTATATTTATGCCGATGCACTGCTTCATTTCTCCTAGGTCTTTCATACTGCATTCTCCTTTTAATTTTTCCTTAATCTCTGTTGTTTTCTCCTTATTGTTTGTAAATATCAAAAGATCATCTACCCACACTGCAATAAATATTATTGTTGCCTCATCTATTAAATGATAGATGCAAGGATCCATTTGTGATCTTTGTAAGCCAATTTTTAATAAAATACTGTTCAATTTAAGATTCCATTGCCGGCTAGCTTGCTTGAGCCCATAAATTGATTTATGCAAAATACATACTTGGTCATTCTCTTTGAAGTATTCTGGTTGCGACATGTATATCTCAGTGTCTATGTCACCCTGACTCTAAGCCCCCACCCAAATGGGGCAGCCTGGTTTGCCACGTTGTGCATGGCGCGAAAGGAGCCAGCCCACCCCATTGCGATACCCAACAACGTGGTTATCGCCGAGTCCACCCTATAAGCTAGTGAGGTCACCTCTACATTGTGCGGCCTAGTACACATTACTATGTCATCCGGTTGTACATTAAGCAAGTTTATCCGATTTAATAGCCGGTCCAATGTCAGCATGTCATCAGGCTCTGATCCCTTTGCCCCCACCCTGCCGCTCAACCAGTGATCGCCCACCAAGGTTATGAGGCCGAAGGATTCGTTCTTGTCGAGTTCAACCTTACCCCGTTCCAGCTCATGACAGAGGTGCATCGATAAAGGTGTGCGCACCCCTGACATCGTGCCTTGACACGCTGGGCCTGCCTCGTTGGCACTCCAACTAAATGCCTGCGTTTGGTGCACCGCCATGGTATACGATGCAATGGCCGCTGCAGAATCTGCCCCATCCCCCGACCCGTAGACTAGGTTAGCCCAAAAGCCCCCTAGTTCACCCATTGTTTCCGGGGCAGCGATCTGGTCTGCCAACCCCGTCCCCCTCTTCCACTCCTCGAACGCCCTTCTTTTAAGAAGGGCCCTCTCCAGGTCGTCTAGTCCCAACCCCGTGCCTGCTTCCCCGTCTGTGTGCCCAACGTGCTATCAGTCAGTGCTATGGTAAAAAGTGGCTGTAATGTGAATTTCAGAGATAAAGGCTGTGACATTTATGATAAAAATGGGAGGCTACTATGTTCAGCCACATTAGTAAATAATTTGTATTTATTAAATACCCACAGAGAAGTATTTTCTAACCTGTCATGTTCAGATAACCTAAATGATGTTGTCCTGTGGCATAGGCGCATGGGACACCTGAATTTTACAGATGTTAACAAGCTACCGGAGTGTGCTGAAGGAGTCCGTCCATTTACTGAATATAGGAAAGGTCCTATTACTTGTGTTTACTATGCAATTAACCACGCTCTGCTACCATGATGATATTTTGGGTGGAAAATAAAGTAATAAACGATTGAACTAGAAAAATAGCGTGTATTGTTTTACAATAAAAAGAGGTTACAAGCTTTCTCGACAACATAGTGTTGCCAACTTAGTATTAAGATGTGGTTGCGTTCTTACTTGCTAACAAATTCAATTTGGCAATTCTTCGGGCTATGTCGATCGATAACCGATCGATAATGCTTGGTTCTCCTGTGAATATATATATTATTATTATTCCGAGAGTGCCACGGTTTGCTGCTTACATGAATTCCAAGATAAACAAGCATTCTCAGAATCCTTTTCACTCCAAGCCAGTGTTGATTTCCTGGATTATTACAGTACTGACTCAACTTGTTGACTGCATAGGTAATATCAGGTCTCGTGACATGTGCCAGATATATTAGACATCCCACCGCTTCCCTGTATGGGATATTATTGTTTGCATCTTCAGGATTTTTATCGAATTTCGCATTCACCTCTATCGGAGTACTAACTGGTTTGCATTGAGACATATTGAAACGGTCCAACACTAGGTTAATATATTTTTCTTGATCTATCATAATTACACCTGTCTCTCGGTTCCTATTTATATTTATGCCGATGCACTGCTTCATTTCTCCTAGGTCTTTCATACTGCATTCTCCTTTTAATTTTTCCTTAATCTCTGTTGTTTTCTCCTTATTGTTTGTAAATATCAAAAGATCATCTACCCACACTGCAATAAATATTATTGTTGCCTCATCTATTAAATGATAGATGCAAGGATCCATTTGTGATCTTTGTAAGCCAATTTTTAATAAAATACTGTTCAATTTAAGATTCCATTGCCGGCTAGCTTGCTTGAGCCCATAAATTGGTTTATGCAAAATACATACTTGGTCATTCTCTTTGAAGTATTCTGGTTGCGACATGTATATCTCAGTGTCTATGTCACCCTGACTCTAAGCCCCCACCCAAATGGGGCAGCCTGGTTTGCCACGTTGTGCATGGCGCGAAAGGAGCCAGCCCACCCCATTGCGATACCCAACAACGTGGTTATCGCCGAGTCCACCCTATAAGCTAGTGAGGTCACCTCAACATTGTGCGGCCTAGTACACATTACTATGTCATCCGGTTGTACATTAAGCAAGTTTATCCGATTTAATAGCCGGTCCAATGTCAGCATGTCATCAGGCTCTGATCCCTTTGCCCCCACCCTGCCGCTCAACCAGTGATCGCCCACCAAGGTTATGAGGCCGAAGGATTCGTTCTTGTCGAGTTCAACCTTACCCCGTTCCAGCTCATGACAGAGGTGCATCGATAAAGGTGTGCGCACCCCTGACATCGTGCCTTGACACGCTGGGCCTGCCTCGTTGGCACTCCAACTAAATGCCTGCGTTTGGTGCACCGCCATGGTATACGATGCAATGGCCGCTGCAGAATCTGCCCCATCCCCCGACCCGTAGACTAGGTTAGCCCAAAAGCCCCCTAGTTCACCCATTGTTTCCGGGGCAGCGATCTGGTCTGCCAACCCCGTCCCCCTCTTCCACTCCTCGAACGCCCTTCTTTTAAGAAGGGCCCTCTCCAGGTCGTCTAGTCCCAACCCCGTGCCTGCTTCCCCGTCTGTGTGCCCAACGTGCTATCAGTCAGTGCTATGGTAAAAAGTGGCTGTAATGTGAATTTCAGAGATAAAGGCTGTGACATTTATGATAAAAATGGGAGGCTACTATGTTCAGCCACATTAGTAAATAATTTGTATTTATTAAATACCCACAGAGAAGTATTTTCTAACCTGTCATGTTCAGATAACCTAAATGATGTTGTCCTGTGGCATAGGCGCATGGGACACCTGAATTTTACAGATGTTAACAAGCTACCGGAGTGTGCTGAAGGAGTCCGTCCATTTACTGAATATAGGAAAGGTCCTATTACTTGTGTTTACTATGCAATTAACCACGCTCTGCTACCATGATGATATTTTGGGTGGAAAATAAAGTAATAAACGATTGAACTAGAAAAATAGCGTGTATTGTTTTACAATAAAAAGAGGTTACAAGCTTTCTCGACAACATAGTGTTGCCAACTTAGTATTAAGATGTGGTTGCGTTCTTACTTGCTAACAAATTCAATTTGGCAATTCTTCGGGCTATGTCGATCGATAACCGATCGATAATGCTTGGTTCTCCTGTGAATATATATATTATTATTATTCCGAGAGTGCCACGGTTTGCTGCTTACATGAATTCCAAGATAAACAAGCATTCTCAGAATCCTTTTCACTCCAAGCCAGTGTTGATTTCCTGGATTATTACAGTACTGACTCAACTTGTTGACTGCATAGGTAATATCAGGTCTCGTGACATGTGCCAGATATATTAGACATCCCACCGCTTCCCTGTATGGGATATTATTGTTTGCATCTTCAGGATTTTTATCGAATTTCGCATTCACCTCTATCGGAGTACTAACTGGTTTGCATTGAGACATATTGAAACGGTCCAACACTAGGTTAATATATTTTTCTTGATCTATCATAATTACACCTGTCTCTCGGTTCCTATTTATATTTATGCCGATGCACTGCTTCATTTCTCCTAGGTCTTTCATACTGCATTCTCCTTTTAATTTTTCCTTAATCTCTGTTGTTTTCTCCTTATTGTTTGTAAATATCAAAAGATCATCTACCCACACTGCAATAAATATTATTGTTGCCTCATCTATTAAATGATAGATGCAAGGATCCATTTGTGATCTTTGTAAGCCAATTTTTAATAAAATACTGTTCAATTTAAGATTCCATTGCCGGCTAGCTTGCTTGAGCCCATAAATTGATTTATGCAAAATACATACTTGGTCATTCTCTTTGAAGTATTCTGGTTGCGACATGTATATCTCAGTGTCTATGTCACCCTGACTCTAAGCCCCCACCCAAATGGGGCAGCCTGGTTTGCCACGTTGTGCATGGCGCGAAAGGAGCCAGCCCACCCCATTGCGATACCCAACAACGTGGTTATCGCCGAGTCCACCCTATAAGCTAGTGAGGTCACCTCAACATTGTGCGGCCTAGTACACATTACTATGTCATCCGGTTGTACATTAAGCAAGTTTATCCGATTTAATAGCCGGTCCAATGTCAGCATGTCATCAGGCTCTGATCCCTTTGCCCCCACCCTGCCGCTCAACCAGTGATCGCCCACCAAGGTTATGAGGCCGAAGGATTCGTTCTTGTCGAGTTCAACCTTACCCCGTTCCAGCTCATGACAGAGGTGCATCGATAAAGGTGTGCGCACCCCTGACATCGTGCCTTGACACGCTGGGCCTGCCTCGTTGGCACTCCAACTAAATGCCTGCGTTTGGTGCACCGCCATGGTATACGATGCAATGGCCGCTGCAGAATCTGCCCCATCCCCCGACCCGTAGACTAGGTTAGCCCAAAAGCCCCCTAGTTCACCCATTGTTTCCGGGGCAGCGATCTGGTCTGCCAACCCCGTCCCCCTCTTCCACTCCTCGAACGCCCTTCTTTTAAGAAGGGCCCTCTCCAGGTCGTCTAGTCCCAACCCCGTGCCTGCTTCCCCGTCTGTGTGCCCAACGTGCTATCAGTCAGTGCTATGGTAAAAAGTGGCTGTAATGTGAATTTCAGAGATAAAGGCTGTGACATTTATGATAAAAATGGGAGGCTACTATGTTCAGCCACATTAGTAAATAATTTGTATTTATTAAATACCCACAGAGAAGTATTTTCTAACCTGTCATGTTCAGATAACCTAAATGATGTTGTCCTGTGGCATAGGCGCATGGGACACCTGAATTTTACAGATGTTAACAAGCTACCGGAGTGTGCTGAAGGAGTCCGTCCATTTACTGAATATAGGAAAGGTCCTATTACTTGTGTTTACTATGCAATTAACCACGCTCTGCTACCATGATGATATTTTGGGTGGAAAATAAAGTAATAAACGATTGAACTAGAAAAATAGCGTGTATTGTTTTACAATAAAAAGAGGTTACAAGCTTTCTCGACAACATAGTGTTGCCAACTTAGTATTAAGATGTGGTTGCGTTCTTACTTGCTAACAAATTCAATTTGGCAATTCTTCGGGCTATGTCGATCGATAACCGATCGATAATGCTTGGTTCTCCTGTGAATATATATATTATTATTATTCCGAGAGTGCCACGGTTTGCTGCTTACATGAATTCCAAGATAAACAAGCATTCTCAGAATCCTTTTCACTCCAAGCCAGTGTTGATTTCCTGGATTATTACAGTACTGACTCAACTTGTTGACTGCATAGGTAATATCAGGTCTCGTGACATGTGCCAGATATATTAGACATCCCACCGCTTCCCTGTATGGGATATTATTGTTTGCATCTTCAGGATTTTTATCGAATTTCGCATTCACCTCTATCGGAGTACTAACTGGTTTGCATTGAGACATATTGAAACGGTCCAACACTAGGTTAATATATTTTTCTTGATCTATCATAATTACACCTGTCTCTCGGTTCCTATTTATATTTATGCCGATGCACTGCTTCATTTCTCCTAGGTCTTTCATACTGCATTCTCCTTTTAATTTTTCCTTAATCTCTGTTGTTTTCTCCTTATTGTTTGTAAATATCAAAAGATCATCTACCCACACTGCAATAAATATTATTGTTGCCTCATCTATTAAATGATAGATGCAAGGATCCATTTGTGATCTTTGTAAGCCAATTTTTAATAAAATACTGTTCAATTTAAGATTCCATTGCCGGCTAGCTTGCTTGAGCCCATAAATTGATTTATGCAAAATACATACTTGGTCATTCTCTTTGAAGTATTCTGGTTGCGACATGTATATCTCAGTGTCTATGTCACCCTGACTCTAAGCCCCCACCCAAATGGGGCAGCCTGGTTTGCCACGTTGTGCATGGCGCGAAAGGAGCCAGCCCACCCCATTGCGATACCCAACAACGTGGTTATCGCCGAGTCCACCCTATAAGCTAGTGAGGTCACCTCTACATTATGCGGCCTAGTACACATTACTATGTCATCCGGTTGTACATTAAGCAAGTTTATCCGATTTAATAGCCGGTCCAATGTCAGCATGTCATCAGGCTCTGATCCCTTTGCCCCCACCCTGCCGCTCAACCAGTGATCGCCCACCAAGGTTATGAGGCCGAAGGATTCGTTCTTGTCGAGTTCAACCTTACCCCGTTCCAGCTCATGACAGAGGTGCATCGATAAAGGTGTGCGCACCCCTGACATCGTGCCTTGACACGCTGGGCCTGCTTCGTTGGCACTCCAACTAAATGCCTGCGTTTGGTGCACCGCCATGGTATACGATGCAATGGCCGCTGCAGAATCTGCCCCATCCCCCGACCCGTAGACTAGGTTAGCCCAAAAGCCCCCTAGTTCACCCATTGTTTCCGGGGCAGCGATCTGGTCTGCCAACCCCGTCCCCCTCTTCCACTCCTCGAACGCCCTTCTTTTAAGAAGGGCCCTCTCCAGGTCGTCTAGTCCCAACCCCGTGCCTGCTTCCCCGTCTGTGTGCCCAACGTGCTATCAGTCAGTGCTATGGTAAAAAGTGGCTGTAATGTGAATTTCAGAGATAAAGGCTGTGACATTTATGATAAAAATGGGAGGCTACTATGTTCAGCCACATTAGTAAATAATTTGTATTTATTAAATACCCACAGAGAAGTATTTTCTAACCTGTCATGTTCAGATAACCTAAATGATGTTGTCCTGTGGCATAGGCGCATGGGACACCTGAATTTTACAGATGTTAACAAGCTACCGGAGTGTGCTGAAGGAGTCCGTCCATTTACTGAATATAGGAAAGGTCCTATTACTTGTGTTTACTATGCAATTAACCACGCTCTGCTACCATGATGATATTTTGGGTGGAAAATAAAGTAATAAACGATTGAACTAGAAAAATAGCGTGTATTGTTTTACAATAAAAAGAGGTTACAAGCTTTCTCGACAACATAGTGTTGCCAACTTAGTATTAAGATGTGGTTGCGTTCTTACTTGCTAACACTCCCCACAGAACGCAAACCCATTTTACTTATACAGAACAAATGTTTTTCAAGTGTTGTACCCTTAGTCAAATTATCAGCTACCATGTTGGAACCATTAACAAATATAAATTTAACTTTAGATTTAGCAATGTTTTCTCGAAGAAAATGTAGGCGAATATCTATATGTTTAGTTTTTGGTTTATAACAGTCTGTTGATGCCAATCTTATTGCACTTTGATTGTCACAATGGATGAGTGTCGCGCTGTCTGCGCCCTGACCGAGCTCGTCCTGGAGTTGCCGTAGCCACAGAGCCTCCTGAGTTGCCGCCGCCATCGCCATGTATTCGGCCTCCGCCGTAGAGAGTGCCACGGTTTGCTGCTTACATGAATTCCAAGATAAACAAGCATTCTCAGAATCCTTTTCACTCCAAGCCAGTGTTGATTTCCTGGATTATTACAGTACTGACTCAACTTGTTGACTGCATAGGTAATATCAGGTCTCGTGACATGTGCCAGATATATTAGACATCCCACCGCTTCCCTGTATGGGATATTATTGTTTGCATCTTCAGGATTTTTATCGAATTTCGCATTCACCTCTATCGGAGTACTAACTGGTTTGCATTGAGACATATTGAAACGGTCCAACACTAGGTTAATATATTTTTCTTGATCTATCATAATTACACCTGTCTCTCGGTTCCTATTTATATTTATGCCGATGCACTGCTTCATTTCTCCTAGGTCTTTCATACTGCATTCTCCTTTTAATTTTTCCTTAATCTCTGTTGTTTTCTCCTTATTGTTTGTAAATATCAAAAGATCATCTACCCACACTGCAATAAATATTATTGTTGCCTCATCTATTAAATGATAGATGCAAGGATCCATTTGTGATCTTTGTAAGCCAATTTTTAATAAAATACTGTTCAATTTAAGATTCCATTGCCGGCTAGCTTGCTTGAGCCCATAAATTGATTTATGCAAAATACATACTTGGTCATTCTCTTTGAAGTATTCTGGTTGCGACATGTATATCTCAGTGTCTATGTCACCCTGACTCTAAGCCCCCACCCAAATGGGGCAGCCTGGTTTGCCACGTTGTGCATGGCGCGAAAGGAGCCAGCCCACCCCATTGCGATACCCAACAACGTGGTTATCGCCGAGTCCACCCTATAAGCTAGTGAGGTCACCTCTACATTGTGCGGCCTAGTACACATTACTATGTCATCCGGTTGTACATTAAGCAAGTTTATCCGATTTAATAGCCGGTCCAATGTCAGCATGTCATCAGGCTCTGATCCCTTTGCCCCCACCCTGCCGCTCAACCAGTGATCGCCCACCAAGGTTATGAGGCCGAAGGATTCGTTCTTGTCGAGTTCAACCTTACCCCGTTCCAGCTCATGACAGAGGTGCATCGATAAAGGTGTGCGCACCCCTGACATCGTGCCTTGACACGCTGGGCCTGCCTCGTTGGCACTCCAACTAAATGCCTGCGTTTGGTGCACCGCCATGGTATACGATGCAATGGCCGCTGCAGAATCTGCCCCATCCCCCGACCCGTAGACTAGGTTAGCCCAAAAGCCCCCTAGTTCACCCATTGTTTCCGGGGCAGCGATCTGGTCTGCCAACCCCGTCCCCCTCTTCCACTCCTCGAACGCCCTTCTTTTAAGAAGGGCCCTCTCCAGGTCGTCTAGTCCCAACCCCGTGCCTGCTTCCCCGTCTGTGTGCCCAACGTGCTATCAGTCAGTGCTATGGTAAAAAGTGGCTGTAATGTGAATTTCAGAGATAAAGGCTGTGACATTTATGATAAAAATGGGAGGCTACTATGTTCAGCCACATTAGTAAATAATTTGTATTTATTAAATACCCACAGAGAAGTATTTTCTAACCTGTCATGTTCAGATAACCTAAATGATGTTGTCCTGTGGCATAGGCGCATGGGACACCTGAATTTTACAGATGTTAACAAGCTACCGGAGTGTGCTGAAGGAGTCCGTCCATTTACTGAATATAGGAAAGGTCCTATTACTTGTGTTTACTATGCAATTAACCACGCTCTGCTACCATGATGATATTTTGGGTGGAAAATAAAGTAATAAACGATTGAACTAGAAAAATAGCGTGTATTGTTTTACAATAAAAAGAGGTTACAAGCTTTCTCGACAACATAGTGTTGCCAACTTAGTATTAAGATGTGGTTGCGTTCTTACTTGCTAACAAATTCAATTTGGCAATTCTTCGGGCTATGTCGATCGATAACCGATCGATAATGCTTGGTTCTCCTGTGAATATATATATTATTATTATTCCGAGAGTGCCACGGTTTGCTGCTTACATGAATTCCAAGATAAACAAGCATTCTCAGAATCCTTTTCACTCCAAGCCAGTGTTGATTTCCTGGATTATTACAGTACTGACTCAACTTGTTGACTGCATAGGTAATATCAGGTCTCGTGACATGTGCCAGATATATTAGACATCCCACCGCTTCCCTGTATGGGATATTATTGTTTGCATCTTCAGGATTTTTATCGAATTTCGCATTCACCTCTATCGGAGTACTAACTGGTTTGCATTGAGACATATTGAAACGGTCCAACACTAGGTTAATATATTTTTCTTGATCTATCATAATTACACCTGTCTCTCGGTTCCTATTTATATTTATGCCGATGCACTGCTTCATTTCTCCTAGGTCTTTCATACTGCATTCTCCTTTTAATTTTTCCTTAATCTCTGTTGTTTTCTCCTTATTGTTTGTAAATATCAAAAGATCATCTACCCACACTGCAATAAATATTATTGTTGCCTCATCTATTAAATGATAGATGCAAGGATCCATTTGTGATCTTTGTAAGCCAATTTTTAATAAAATACTGTTCAATTTAAGATTCCATTGCCGGCTAGCTTGCTTGAGCCCATAAATTGATTTATGCAAAATACATACTTGGTCATTCTCTTTGAAGTATTCTGGTTGCGACATGTATATCTCAGTGTCTATGTCACCCTGACTCTAAGCCCCCACCCAAATGGGGCAGCCTGGTTTGCCACGTTGTGCATGGCGCGAAAGGAGCCAGCCCACCCCATTGCGATACCCAACAACGTGGTTATCGCCGAGTCCACCCTATAAGCTAGTGAGGTCACCTCAACATTGTGCGGCCTAGTACACATTACTATGTCATCCGGTTGTACATTAAGCAAGTTTATCCGATTTAATAGCCGGTCCAATGTCAGCATGTCATCAGGCTCTGATCCCTTTGCCCCCACCCTGCCGCTCAACCAGTGATCGCCCACCAAGGTTATGAGGCCGAAGGATTCGTTCTTGTCGAGTTCAACCTTACCCCGTTCCAGCTCATGACAGAGGTGCATCGATAAAGGTGTGCGCACCCCTGACATCGTGCCTTGACACGCTGGGCCTGCCTCGTTGGCACTCCAACTAAATGCCTGCGTTTGGTGCACCGCCATGGTATACGATGCAATGGCCGCTGCAGAATCTGCCCCATCCCCCGACCCGTAGACTAGGTTAGCCCAAAAGCCCCCTAGTTCACCCATTGTTTCCGGGGCAGCGATCTGGTCTGCCAACCCCGTCCCCCTCTTCCACTCCTCGAACGCCCTTCTTTTAAGAAGGGCCCTCTCCAGGTCGTCTAGTCCCAACCCCGTGCCTGCTTCCCCGTCTGTGTGCCCAACGTGCTATCAGTCAGTGCTATGGTAAAAAGTGGCTGTAATGTGAATTTCAGAGATAAAGGCTGTGACATTTATGATAAAAATGGGAGGCTACTATGTTCAGCCACATTAGTAAATAATTTGTATTTATTAAATACCCACAGAGAAGTATTTTCTAACCTGTCATGTTCAGATAACCTAAATGATGTTGTCCTGTGGCATAGGCGCATGGGACACCTGAATTTTACAGATGTTAACAAGCTACCGGAGTGTGCTGAAGGAGTCCGTCCATTTACTGAATATAGGAAAGGTCCTATTACTTGTGTTTACTATGCAATTAACCACGCTCTGCTACCATGATGATATTTTGGGTGGAAAATAAAGTAATAAACGATTGAACTAGAAAAATAGCGTGTATTGTTTTACAATAAAAAGAGGTTACAAGCTTTCTCGACAACATAGTGTTGCCAACTTAGTATTAAGATGTGGTTGCGTTCTTACTTGCTAACAAATTCAATTTGGCAATTCTTCGGGCTATGTCGATCGATAACCGATCGATAATGCTTGGTTCTCCTGTGAATATATATATTATTATTATTCCGAGAGTGCCACGGTTTGCTGCTTACATGAATTCCAAGATAAACAAGCATTCTCAGAATCCTTTTCACTCCAAGCCAGTGTTGATTTCCTGGATTATTACAGTACTGACTCAACTTGTTGACTGCATAGGTAATATCAGGTCTCGTGACATGTGCCAGATATATTAGACATCCCACCGCTTCCCTGTATGGGATATTATTGTTTGCATCTTCAGGATTTTTATCGAATTTCGCATTCACCTCTATCGGAGTACTAACTGGTTTGCATTGAGACATATTGAAACGGTCCAACACTAGGTTAATATATTTTTCTTGATCTATCATAATTACACCTGTCTCTCGGTTCCTATTTATATTTATGCCGATGCACTGCTTCATTTCTCCTAGGTCTTTCATACTGCATTCTCCTTTTAATTTTTCCTTAATCTCTGTTGTTTTCTCCTTATTGTTTGTAAATATCAAAAGATCATCTACCCACACTGCAATAAATATTATTGTTGCCTCATCTATTAAATGATAGATGCAAGGATCCATTTGTGATCTTTGTAAGCCAATTTTTAATAAAATACTGTTCAATTTAAGATTCCATTGCCGGCTAGCTTGCTTGAGCCCATAAATTGGTTTATGCAAAATACATACTTGGTCATTCTCTTTGAAGTATTCTGGTTGCGACATGTATATCTCAGTGTCTATGTCACCCTGACTCTAAGCCCCCACCCAAATGGGGCAGCCTGGTTTGCCACGTTGTGCATGGCGCGAAAGGAGCCAGCCCACCCCATTGCGATACCCAACAACGTGGTTATCGCCGAGTCCACCCTATAAGCTAGTGAGGTCACCTCAACATTGTGCGGCCTAGTACACATTACTATGTCATCCGGTTGTACATTAAGCAAGTTTATCCGATTTAATAGCCGGTCCAATGTCAGCATGTCATCAGGCTCTGATCCCTTTGCCCCCACCCTGCCGCTCAACCAGTGATCGCCCACCAAGGTTATGAGGCCGAAGGATTCGTTCTTGTCGAGTTCAACCTTACCCCGTTCCAGCTCATGACAGAGGTGCATCGATAAAGGTGTGCGCACCCCTGACATCGTGCCTTGACACGCTGGGCCTGCCTCGTTGGCACTCCAACTAAATGCCTGCGTTTGGTGCACCGCCATGGTATACGATGCAATGGCCGCTGCAGAATCTGCCCCATCCCCCGACCCGTAGACTAGGTTAGCCCAAAAGCCCCCTAGTTCACCCATTGTTTCCGGGGCAGCGATCTGGTCTGCCAACCCCGTCCCCCTCTTCCACTCCTCGAACGCCCTTCTTTTAAGAAGGGCCCTCTCCAGGTCGTCTAGTCCCAACCCCGTGCCTGCTTCCCCGTCTGTGTGCCCAACGTGCTATCAGTCAGTGCTATGGTAAAAAGTGGCTGTAATGTGAATTTCAGAGATAAAGGCTGTGACATTTATGATAAAAATGGGAGGCTACTATGTTCAGCCACATTAGTAAATAATTTGTATTTATTAAATACCCACAGAGAAGTATTTTCTAACCTGTCATGTTCAGATAACCTAAATGATGTTGTCCTGTGGCATAGGCGCATGGGACACCTGAATTTTACAGATGTTAACAAGCTACCGGAGTGTGCTGAAGGAGTCCGTCCATTTACTGAATATAGGAAAGGTCCTATTACTTGTGTTTACTATGCAATTAACCACGCTCTGCTACCATGATGATATTTTGGGTGGAAAATAAAGTAATAAACGATTGAACTAGAAAAATAGCGTGTATTGTTTTACAATAAAAAGAGGTTACAAGCTTTCTCGACAACATAGTGTTGCCAACTTAGTATTAAGATGTGGTTGCGTTCTTACTTGCTAACAAATTCAATTTGGCAATTCTTCGGGCTATGTCGATCGATAACCGATCGATAATGCTTGGTTCTCCTGTGAATATATATATTATTATTATTCCGAGAGTGCCACGGTTTGCTGCTTACATGAATTCCAAGATAAACAAGCATTCTCAGAATCCTTTTCACTCCAAGCCAGTGTTGATTTCCTGGATTATTACAGTACTGACTCAACTTGTTGACTGCATAGGTAATATCAGGTCTCGTGACATGTGCCAGATATATTAGACATCCCACCGCTTCCCTGTATGGGATATTATTGTTTGCATCTTCAGGATTTTTATCGAATTTCGCATTCACCTCTATCGGAGTACTAACTGGTTTGCATTGAGACATATTGAAACGGTCCAACACTAGGTTAATATATTTTTCTTGATCTATCATAATTACACCTGTCTCTCGGTTCCTATTTATATTTATGCCGATGCACTGCTTCATTTCTCCTAGGTCTTTCATACTGCATTCTCCTTTTAATTTTTCCTTAATCTCTGTTGTTTTCTCCTTATTGTTTGTAAATATCAAAAGATCATCTACCCACACTGCAATAAATATTATTGTTGCCTCATCTATTAAATGATAGATGCAAGGATCCATTTGTGATCTTTGTAAGCCAATTTTTAATAAAATACTGTTCAATTTAAGATTCCATTGCCGGCTAGCTTGCTTGAGCCCATAAATTGATTTATGCAAAATACATACTTGGTCATTCTCTTTGAAGTATTCTGGTTGCGACATGTATATCTCAGTGTCTATGTCACCCTGACTCTAAGCCCCCACCCAAATGGGGCAGCCTGGTTTGCCACGTTGTGCATGGCGCGAAAGGAGCCAGCCCACCCCATTGCGATACCCAACAACGTGGTTATCGCCGAGTCCACCCTATAAGCTAGTGAGGTCACCTCTACATTGTGCGGCCTAGTACACATTACTATGTCATCCGGTTGTACATTAAGCAAGTTTATCCGATTTAATAGCCGGTCCAATGTCAGCATGTCATCAGGCTCTGATCCCTTTGCCCCCACCCTGCCGCTCAACCAGTGATCGCCCACCAAGGTTATGAGGCCGAAGGATTCGTTCTTGTCGAGTTCAACCTTACCCCGTTCCAGCTCATGACAGAGGTGCATCGATAAAGGTGTGCGCACCCCTGACATCGTGCCTTGACACGCTGGGCCTGCCTCGTTGGCACTCCAACTAAATGCCTGCGTTTGGTGCACCGCCATGGTATACGATGCAATGGCCGCTGCAGAATCTGCCCCATCCCCCGACCCGTAGACTAGGTTAGCCCAAAAGCCCCCTAGTTCACCCATTGTTTCCGGGGCAGCGATCTGGTCTGCCAACCCCGTCCCCCTCTTCCACTCCTCGAACGCCCTTCTTTTAAGAAGGGCCCTCTCCAGGTCGTCTAGTCCCAACCCCGTGCCTGCTTCCCCGTCTGTGTGCCCAACGTGCTATCAGTCAGTGCTATGGTAAAAAGTGGCTGTAATGTGAATTTCAGAGATAAAGGCTGTGACATTTATGATAAAAATGGGAGGCTACTATGTTCAGCCACATTAGTAAATAATTTGTATTTATTAAATACCCACAGAGAAGTATTTTCTAACCTGTCATGTTCAGATAACCTAAATGATGTTGTCCTGTGGCATAGGCGCATGGGACACCTGAATTTTACAGATGTTAACAAGCTACCGGAGTGTGCTGAAGGAGTCCGTCCATTTACTGAATATAGGAAAGGTCCTATTACTTGTGTTTACTATGCAATTAACCACGCTCTGCTACCATGATGATATTTTGGGTGGAAAATAAAGTAATAAACGATTGAACTAGAAAAATAGCGTGTATTGTTTTACAATAAAAAGAGGTTACAAGCTTTCTCGACAACATAGTGTTGCCAACTTAGTATTAAGATGTGGTTGCGTTCTTACTTGCTAACAAATTCAATTTGGCAATTCTTCGGGCTATGTCGATCGATAACCGATCGATAATGCTTGGTTCTCCTGTGAATATATATATTATTATTATTCCGAGAGTGCCACGGTTTGCTGCTTACATGAATTCCAAGATAAACAAGCATTCTCAGAATCCTTTTCACTCCAAGCCAGTGTTGATTTCCTGGATTATTACAGTACTGACTCAACTTGTTGACTGCATAGGTAATATCAGGTCTCGTGACATGTGCCAGATATATTAGACATCCCACCGCTTCCCTGTATGGGATATTATTGTTTGCATCTTCAGGATTTTTATCGAATTTCGCATTCACCTCTATCGGAGTACTAACTGGTTTGCATTGAGACATATTGAAACGGTCCAACACTAGGTTAATATATTTTTCTTGATCTATCATAATTACACCTGTCTCTCGGTTCCTATTTATATTTATGCCGATGCACTGCTTCATTTCTCCTAGGTCTTTCATACTGCATTCTCCTTTTAATTTTTCCTTAATCTCTGTTGTTTTCTCCTTATTGTTTGTAAATATCAAAAGATCATCTACCCACACTGCAATAAATATTATTGTTGCCTCATCTATTAAATGATAGATGCAAGGATCCATTTGTGATCTTTGTAAGCCAATTTTTAATAAAATACTGTTCAATTTAAGATTCCATTGCCGGCTAGCTTGCTTGAGCCCATAAATTGATTTATGCAAAATACATACTTGGTCATTCTCTTTGAAGTATTCTGGTTGCGACATGTATATCTCAGTGTCTATGTCACCCTGACTCTAAGCCCCCACCCAAATGGGGCAGCCTGGTTTGCCACGTTGTGCATGGCGCGAAAGGAGCCAGCCCACCCCATTGCGATACCCAACAACGTGGTTATCGCCGAGTCCACCCTATAAGCTAGTGAGGTCACCTCTACATTATGCGGCCTAGTACACATTACTATGTCATCCGGTTGTACATTAAGCAAGTTTATCCGATTTAATAGCCGGTCCAATGTCAGCATGTCATCAGGCTCTGATCCCTTTGCCCCCACCCTGCCGCTCAACCAGTGATCGCCCACCAAGGTTATGAGGCCGAAGGATTCGTTCTTGTCGAGTTCAACCTTACCCCGTTCCAGCTCATGACAGAGGTGCATCGATAAAGGTGTGCGCACCCCTGACATCGTGCCTTGACACGCTGGGCCTGCCTCGTTGGCACTCCAACTAAATGCCTGCGTTTGGTGCACCGCCATGGTATACGATGCAATGGCCGCTGCAGAATCTGCCCCATCCCCCGACCCGTAGACTAGGTTAGCCCAAAAGCCCCCTAGTTCACCCATTGTTTCCGGGGCAGCGATCTGGTCTGCCAACCCCGTCCCCCTCTTCCACTCCTCGAACGCCCTTCTTTTAAGAAGGGCCCTCTCCAGGTCGTCTAGTCCCAACCCCGTGCCTGCTTCCCCGTCTGTGTGCCCAACGTGCTATCAGTCAGTGCTATGGTAAAAAGTGGCTGTAATGTGAATTTCAGAGATAAAGGCTGTGACATTTATGATAAAAATGGGAGGCTACTATGTTCAGCCACATTAGTAAATAATTTGTATTTATTAAATACCCACAGAGAAGTATTTTCTAACCTGTCATGTTCAGATAACCTAAATGATGTTGTCCTGTGGCATAGGCGCATGGGACACCTGAATTTTACAGATGTTAACAAGCTACCGGAGTGTGCTGAAGGAGTCCGTCCATTTACTGAATATAGGAAAGGTCCTATTACTTGTGTTTACTATGCAATTAACCACGCTCTGCTACCATGATGATATTTTGGGTGGAAAATAAAGTAATAAACGATTGAACTAGAAAAATAGCGTGTATTGTTTTACAATAAAAAGAGGTTACAAGCTTTCTCGACAACATAGTGTTGCCAACTTAGTATTAAGATGTGGTTGCGTTCTTACTTGCTAACAAATTCAATTTGGCAATTCTTCGGGCTATGTCGATCGATAACCGATCGATAATGCTTGGTTCTCCTGTGAATATATATATTATTATTATTCCGAGAGTGCCACGGTTTGCTGCTTACATGAATTCCAAGATAAACAAGCATTTTCAGAATCCTTTTCACTCCAAGCCAGTGTTGATTTCCTGGATTATTACAGTACTGACTCAACTTGTTGACTGCATAGGTAATATCAGGTCTCGTGACATGTGCCAGATATATTAGACATCCCACCGCTTCCCTGTATGGGATATTATTGTTTGCATCTTCAGGATTTTTATCGAATTTCGCATTCACCTCTATCGGAGTACTAACTGGTTTGCATTGAGACATATTGAAACGGTCCAACACTAGGTTAATATATTTTTCTTGATCTATCATAATTACACCTGTCTCTCGGTTCCTATTTATATTTATGCCGATGCACTGCTTCATTTCTCCTAGGTCTTTCATACTGCATTCTCCTTTTAATTTTTCCTTAATCTCTGTTGTTTTCTCCTTATTGTTTGTAAATATCAAAAGATCATCTACCCACACTGCAATAAATATTATTGTTGCCTCATCTATTAAATGATAGATGCAAGGATCCATTTGTGATCTTTGTAAGCCAATTTTTAATAAAATACTGTTCAATTTAAGATTCCATTGCCGGCTAGCTTGCTTGAGCCCATAAATTGGTTTATGCAAAATACATACTTGGTCATTCTCTTTGAAGTATTCTGGTTGCGACATGTATATCTCAGTGTCTATGTCACCCTGACTCTAAGCCCCCACCCAAATGGGGCAGCCTGGTTTGCCACGTTGTGCATGGCGCGAAAGGAGCCAGCCCACCCCATTGCGATACCCAACAACGTGGTTATCGCCGAGTCCACCCTATAAGCTAGTGAGGTCACCTCAACATTGTGCGGCCTAGTACACATTACTATGTCATCCGGTTGTACATTAAGCAAGTTTATCCGATTTAATAGCCGGTCCAATGTCAGCATGTCATCAGGCTCTGGTCCCTTTGCCCCCACCCTGCCGCTCAACCAGTGATCGCCCACCAAGGTTATGAGGCCGAAGGATTCGTTCTTGTCGAGTTCAACCTTACCCCGTTCCAGCTCATAACAGAGGTGCATCGATAAAGGTGTGCGCACCCCTGACATCGTGCCTTGACACGCTGGGCCTGCCTCGTTGGCACTCCAACTAAATGCCTGCGTTTGGTGCACCGCCATGGTATACGATGCAATGGCCGCTGCAGAATCTGCCCCATCCCCCGACCCGTAGACTAGGTTAGCCCAAAAGCCCCCTAGTTCACCCATTGTTTCCGGGGCAGCGATCTGGTCTGCCAACCCCGTCCCCCTCTTCCACTCCTCGAACGCCCTTCTTTTAAGAAGGGCCCTCTCCAGGTCGTCTAGTCCCAACCCCGTGCCTGCTTCCCCGTCTGTGTGCCCAACGTGCTATCAGTCAGTGCTATGGTAAAAAGTGGCTGTAATGTGAATTTCAGAGATAAAGGCTGTGACATTTATGATAAAAATGGGAGGCTACTATGTTCAGCCACATTAGTAAATAATTTGTATTTATTAAATACCCACAGAGAAGTATTTTCTAACCTGTCATGTTCAGATAACCTAAATGATGTTGTCCTGTGGCATAGGCGCATGGGACACCTGAATTTTACAGATGTTAACAAGCTACCGGAGTGTGCTGAAGGAGTCCGTCCATTTACTGAATATAGGAAAGGTCCTATTACTTGTGTTTACTATGCAATTAACCACGCTCTGCTACCATGATGATATTTTGGGTGGAAAATAAAGTAATAAACGATTGAACTAGAAAAATAGCGTGTATTGTTTTACAATAAAAAGAGGTTACAAGCTTTCTCGACAACATAGTGTTGCCAACTTAGTATTAAGATGTGGTTGCGTTCTTACTTGCTAACAAATTCAATTTGGCAATTCTTCGGGCTATGTCGATCGATAACCGATCGATAATGCTTGGTTCTCCTGTGAATATATATATTATTATTATTCCGAGAGTGCCACGGTTTGCTGCTTACATGAATTCCAAGATAAACAAGCATTCTCAGAATCCTTTTCACTCCAAGCCAGTGTTGATTTCCTGGATTATTACAGTACTGACTCAACTTGTTGACTGCATAGGTAATATCAGGTCTCGTGACATGTGCCAGATATATTAGACATCCCACCGCTTCCCTGTATGGGATATTATTGTTTGCATCTTCAGGATTTTTATCGAATTTCGCATTCACCTCTATCGGAGTACTAACTGGTTTGCATTGAGACATATTGAAACGGTCCAACACTAGGTTAATATATTTTTCTTGATCTATCATAATTACACCTGTCTCTCGGTTCCTATTTATATTTATGCCGATGCACTGCTTCATTTCTCCTAGGTCTTTCATACTGCATTCTCCTTTTAATTTTTCCTTAATCTCTGTTGTTTTCTCCTTATTGTTTGTAAATATCAAAAGATCATCTACCCACACTGCAATAAATATTATTGTTGCCTCATCTATTAAATGATAGATGCAAGGATCCATTTGTGATCTTTGTAAGCCAATTTTTAATAAAATACTGTTCAATTTAAGATTCCATTGCCGGCTAGCTTGCTTGAGCCCATAAATTGGTTTATGCAAAATACATACTTGGTCATTCTCTTTGAAGTATTCTGGTTGCGACATGTATATCTCAGTGTCTATGTCACCCTGACTCTAAGCCCCCACCCAAATGGGGCAGCCTGGTTTGCCACGTTGTGCATGGCGCGAAAGGAGCCAGCCCACCCCATTGCGATACCCAACAACGTGGTTATCGCCGAGTCCACCCTATAAGCTAGTGAGGTCACCTCTACATTGTGCGGCCTAGTACACATTACTATGTCATCCGGTTGTACATTAAGCAAGTTTATCCGATTTAATAGCCGGTCCAATGTCAGCATGTCATCAGGCTCTGATCCCTTTGCCCCCACCCTGCCGCTCAACCAGTGATCGCCCACCAAGGTTATGAGGCCGAAGGATTCGTTCTTGTCGAGTTCAACCTTACCCCGTTCCAGCTCATGACAGAGGTGCATCGATAAAGGTGTGCGCACCCCTGACATCGTGCCTTGACACGCTGGGCCTGCCTCGTTGGCACTCCAACTAAATGCCTGCGTTTGGTGCACCGCCATGGTATACGATGCAATGGCCGCTGCAGAATCTGCCCCATCCCCCGACCCGTAGACTAGGTTAGCCCAAAAGCCCCCTAGTTCACCCATTGTTTCCGGGGCAGCGATCTGGTCTGCCAACCCCGTCCCCCTCTTCCACTCCTCGAACGCCCTTCTTTTAAGAAGGGCCCTCTCCAGGTCGTCTAGTCCCAACCCCGTGCCTGCTTCCCCGTCTGTGTGCCCAACGTGCTATCAGTCAGTGCTATGGTAAAAAGTGGCTGTAATGTGAATTTCAGAGATAAAGGCTGTGACATTTATGATAAAAATGGGAGGCTACTATGTTCAGCCACATTAGTAAATAATTTGTATTTATTAAATACCCACAGAGAAGTATTTTCTAACCTGTCATGTTCAGATAACCTAAATGATGTTGTCCTGTGGCATAGGCGCATGGGACACCTGAATTTTACAGATGTTAACAAGCTACCGGAGTGTGCTGAAGGAGTCCGTCCATTTACTGAATATAGGAAAGGTCCTATTACTTGTGTTTACTATGCAATTAACCACGCTCTGCTACCATGATGATATTTTGGGTGGAAAATAAAGTAATAAACGATTGAACTAGAAAAATAGCGTGTATTGTTTTACAATAAAAAGAGGTTACAAGCTTTCTCGACAACATAGTGTTGCCAACTTAGTATTAAGATGTGGTTGCGTTCTTACTTGCTAACAAATTCAATTTGGCAATTCTTCGGGCTATGTCGATCGATAACCGATCGATAATGCTTGGTTCTCCTGTGAATATATATATTATTATTATTCCGAGAGTGCCACGGTTTGCTGCTTACATGAATTCCAAGATAAACAAGCATTCTCAGAATCCTTTTCACTCCAAGCCAGTGTTGATTTCCTGGATTATTACAGTACTGACTCAACTTGTTGACTGCATAGGTAATATCAGGTCTCGTGACATGTGCCAGATATATTAGACATCCCACCGCTTCCCTGTATGGGATATTATTGTTTGCATCTTCAGGATTTTTATCGAATTTCGCATTCACCTCTATCGGAGTACTAACTGGTTTGCATTGAGACATATTGAAACGGTCCAACACTAGGTTAATATATTTTTCTTGATCTATCATAATTACACCTGTCTCTCGGTTCCTATTTATATTTATGCCGATGCACTGCTTCATTTCTCCTAGGTCTTTCATACTGCATTCTCCTTTTAATTTTTCCTTAATCTCTGTTGTTTTCTCCTTATTGTTTGTAAATATCAAAAGATCATCTACCCACACTGCAATAAATATTATTGTTGCCTCATCTATTAAATGATAGATGCAAGGATCCATTTGTGATCTTTGTAAGCCAATTTTTAATAAAATACTGTTCAATTTAAGATTCCATTGCCGGCTAGCTTGCTTGAGCCCATAAATTGGTTTATGCAAAATACATACTTGGTCATTCTCTTTGAAGTATTCTGGTTGCGACATGTATATCTCAGTGTCTATGTCACCCTGACTCTAAGCCCCCACCCAAATGGGGCAGCCTGGTTTGCCACGTTGTGCATGGCGCGAAAGGAGCCAGCCCACCCCATTGCGATACCCAACAACGTGGTTATCGCCGAGTCCACCCTATAAGCTAGTGAGGTCACCTCAACATTGTGCGGCCTAGTACACATTACTATGTCATCCGGTTGTACATTAAGCAAGTTTATCCGATTTAATAGCCGGTCCAATGTCAGCATGTCATCAGGCTCTGGTCCCTTTGCCCCCACCCTGCCGCTCAACCAGTGATCGCCCACCAAGGTTATGAGGCCGAAGGATTCGTTCTTGTCGAGTTCAACCTTACCCCGTTCCAGCTCATAACAGAGGTGCATCGATAAAGGTGTGCGCACCCCTGACATCGTGCCTTGACACGCTGGGCCTGCCTCGTTGGCACTCCAACTAAATGCCTGCGTTTGGTGCACCGCCATGGTATACGATGCAATGGCCGCTGCAGAATCTGCCCCATCCCCCGACCCGTAGACTAGGTTAGCCCAAAAGCCCCCTAGTTCACCCATTGTTTCCGGGGCAGCGATCTGGTCTGCCAACCCCGTCCCCCTCTTCCACTCCTCGAACGCCCTTCTTTTAAGAAGGGCCCTCTCCAGGTCGTCTAGTCCCAACCCCGTGCCTGCTTCCCCGTCTGTGTGCCCAACGTGCTATCAGTCAGTGCTATGGTAAAAAGTGGCTGTAATGTGAATTTCAGAGATAAAGGCTGTGACATTTATGATAAAAATGGGAGGCTACTATGTTCAGCCACATTAGTAAATAATTTGTATTTATTAAATACCCACAGAGAAGTATTTTCTAACCTGTCATGTTCAGATAACCTAAATGATGTTGTCCTGTGGCATAGGCGCATGGGACACCTGAATTTTACAGATGTTAACAAGCTACCGGAGTGTGCTGAAGGAGTCCGTCCATTTACTGAATATAGGAAAGGTCCTATTACTTGTGTTTACTATGCAATTAACCACGCTCTGCTACCATGATGATATTTTGGGTGGAAAATAAAGTAATAAACGATTGAACTAGAAAAATAGCGTGTATTGTTTTACAATAAAAAGAGGTTACAAGCTTTCTCGACAACATAGTGTTGCCAACTTAGTATTAAGATGTGGTTGCGTTCTTACTTGCTAACAAATTCAATTTGGCAATTCTTCGGGCTATGTCGATCGATAACCGATCGATAATGCTTGGTTCTCCTGTGAATATATATATTATTATTATTCCGAGAGTGCCACGGTTTGCTGCTTACATGAATTCCAAGATAAACAAGCATTCTCAGAATCCTTTTCACTCCAAGCCAGTGTTGATTTCCTGGATTATTACAGTACTGACTCAACTTGTTGACTGCATAGGTAATATCAGGTCTCGTGACATGTGCCAGATATATTAGACATCCCACCGCTTCCCTGTATGGGATATTATTGTTTGCATCTTCAGGATTTTTATCGAATTTCGCATTCACCTCTATCGGAGTACTAACTGGTTTGCATTGAGACATATTGAAACGGTCCAACACTAGGTTAATATATTTTTCTTGATCTATCATAATTACACCTGTCTCTCGGTTCCTATTTATATTTATGCCGATGCACTGCTTCATTTCTCCTAGGTCTTTCATACTGCATTCTCCTTTTAATTTTTCCTTAATCTCTGTTGTTTTCTCCTTATTGTTTGTAAATATCAAAAGATCATCTACCCACACTGCAATAAATATTATTGTTGCCTCATCTATTAAATGATAGATGCAAGGATCCATTTGTGATCTTTGTAAGCCAATTTTTAATAAAATACTGTTCAATTTAAGATTCCATTGCCGGCTAGCTTGCTTGAGCCCATAAATTGATTTATGCAAAATACATACTTGGTCATTCTCTTTGAAGTATTCTGGTTGCGACATGTATATCTCAGTGTCTATGTCACCCTGACTCTAAGCCCCCACCCAAATGGGGCAGCCTGGTTTGCCACGTTGTGCATGGCGCGAAAGGAGCCAGCCCACCCCATTGCGATACCCAACAACGTGGTTATCGCCGAGTCCACCCTATAAGCTAGTGAGGTCACCTCAACATTGTGCGGCCTAGTACACATTACTATGTCATCCGGTTGTACATTAAGCAAGTTTATCCGATTTAATAGCCGGTCCAATGTCAGCATGTCATCAGGCTCTGATCCCTTTGCCCCCACCCTGCCGCTCAACCAGTGATCGCCCACCAAGGTTATGAGGCCGAAGGATTCGTTCTTGTCGAGTTCAACCTTACCCCGTTCCAGCTCATGACAGAGGTGCATCGATAAAGGTGTGCGCACCCCTGACATCGTGCCTTGACACGCTGGGCCTGCCTCGTTGGCACTCCAACTAAATGCCTGCGTTTGGTGCACCGCCATGGTATACGATGCAATGGCCGCTGCAGAATCTGCCCCATCCCCCGACCCGTAGACTAGGTTAGCCCAAAAGCCCCCTAGTTCACCCATTGTTTCCGGGGCAGCGATCTGGTCTGCCAACCCCGTCCCCCTCTTCCACTCCTCGAACGCCCTTCTTTTAAGAAGGGCCCTCTCCAGGTCGTCTAGTCCCAACCCCGTGCCTGCTTCCCCGTCTGTGTGCCCAACGTGCTATCAGTCAGTGCTATGGTAAAAAGTGGCTGTAATGTGAATTTCAGAGATAAAGGCTGTGACATTTATGATAAAAATGGGAGGCTACTATGTTCAGCCACATTAGTA
The DNA here is from genome assembly GCA_961205895.1 of Mythimna pallens. Lineage (NCBI taxonomy): Eukaryota > Metazoa > Arthropoda > Insecta > Lepidoptera > Noctuidae > Mythimna > Mythimna pallens. The sequence goes on along the minus strand of OY540842.1, from coordinate 21,842,037 downwards.
AATAATTTGTATTTATTAAATACCCACAGAGAAGTATTTTCTAACCTGTCATGTTCAGATAACCTAAATGATGTTGTCCTGTGGCATAGGCGCATGGGACACCTGAATTTTACAGATGTTAACAAGCTACCGGAGTGTGCTGAAGGAGTCCGTCCATTTACTGAATATAGGAAAGGTCCTATTACTTGTGTTTACTATGCAATTAACCACGCTCTGCTACCATGATGATATTTTGGGTGGAAAATAAAGTAATAAACGATTGAACTAGAAAAATAGCGTGTATTGTTTTACAATAAAAAGAGGTTACAAGCTTTCTCGACAACATAGTGTTGCCAACTTAGTATTAAGATGTGGTTGCGTTCTTACTTGCTAACACTCCCCACAGAACGCAAACCCATTTTACTTATACAGAACAAATGTTTTTCAAGTGTTGTACCCTTAGTCAAATTATCAGCTACCATGTTGGAACCATTAACAAATATAAATTTAACTTTAGATTTAGCAATGTTTTCTCGAAGAAAATGTAGGCGAATATCTATATGTTTAGTTTTTGGTTTATAACAGTCTGTTGATGCCAATCTTATTGCACTTTGATTGTCACAATGGATGAGTGTCGCGCTGTCTGCGCCCTGACCGAGCTCGTCCTGGAGTTGCCGTAGCCACAGAGCCTCCTGAGTTGCCGCCGCCATCGCCATGTATTCGGCCTCCGCCGTAGAGAGTGCCACGGTTTGCTGCTTACATGAATTCCAAGATAAACAAGCATTCTCAGAATCCTTTTCACTCCAAGCCAGTGTTGATTTCCTGGATTATTACAGTACTGACTCAACTTGTTGACTGCATAGGTAATATCAGGTCTCGTGACATGTGCCAGATATATTAGACATCCCACCGCTTCCCTGTATGGGATATTATTGTTTGCATCTTCAGGATTTTTATCGAATTTCGCATTCACCTCTATCGGAGTACTAACTGGTTTGCATTGAGACATATTGAAACGGTCCAACACTAGGTTAATATATTTTTCTTGATCTATCATAATTACACCTGTCTCTCGGTTCCTATTTATATTTATGCCGATGCACTGCTTCATTTCTCCTAGGTCTTTCATACTGCATTCTCCTTTTAATTTTTCCTTAATCTCTGTTGTTTTCTCCTTATTGTTTGTAAATATCAAAAGATCATCTACCCACACTGCAATAAATATTATTGTTGCCTCATCTATTAAATGATAGATGCAAGGATCCATTTGTGATCTTTGTAAGCCAATTTTTAATAAAATACTGTTCAATTTAAGATTCCATTGCCGGCTAGCTTGCTTGAGCCCATAAATTGATTTATGCAAAATACATACTTGGTCATTCTCTTTGAAGTATTCTGGTTGCGACATGTATATCTCAGTGTCTATGTCACCCTGACTCTAAGCCCCCACCCAAATGGGGCAGCCTGGTTTGCCACGTTGTGCATGGCGCGAAAGGAGCCAGCCCACCCCATTGCGATACCCAACAACGTGGTTATCGCCGAGTCCACCCTATAAGCTAGTGAGGTCACCTCTACATTGTGCGGCCTAGTACACATTACTATGTCATCCGGTTGTACATTAAGCAAGTTTATCCGATTTAATAGCCGGTCCAATGTCAGCATGTCATCAGGCTCTGATCCCTTTGCCCCCACCCTGCCGCTCAACCAGTGATCGCCCACCAAGGTTATGAGGCCGAAGGATTCGTTCTTGTCGAGTTCAACCTTACCCCGTTCCAGCTCATGACAGAGGTGCATCGATAAAGGTGTGCGCACCCCTGACATCGTGCCTTGACACGCTGGGCCTGCCTCGTTGGCACTCCAACTAAATGCCTGCGTTTGGTGCACCGCCATGGTATACGATGCAATGGCCGCTGCAGAATCTGCCCCATCCCCCGACCCGTAGACTAGGTTAGCCCAAAAGCCCCCTAGTTCACCCATTGTTTCCGGGGCAGCGATCTGGTCTGCCAACCCCGTCCCCCTCTTCCACTCCTCGAACGCCCTTCTTTTAAGAAGGGCCCTCTCCAGGTCGTCTAGTCCCAACCCCGTGCCTGCTTCCCCGTCTGTGTGCCCAACGTGCTATCAGTCAGTGCTATGGTAAAAAGTGGCTGTAATGTGAATTTCAGAGATAAAGGCTGTGACATTTATGATAAAAATGGGAGGCTACTATGTTCAGCCACATTAGTAAATAATTTGTATTTATTAAATACCCACAGAGAAGTATTTTCTAACCTGTCATGTTCAGATAACCTAAATGATGTTGTCCTGTGGCATAGGCGCATGGGACACCTGAATTTTACAGATGTTAACAAGCTACCGGAGTGTGCTGAAGGAGTCCGTCCATTTACTGAATATAGGAAAGGTCCTATTACTTGTGTTTACTATGCAATTAACCACGCTCTGCTACCATGATGATATTTTGGGTGGAAAATAAAGTAATAAACGATTGAACTAGAAAAATAGCGTGTATTGTTTTACAATAAAAAGAGGTTACAAGCTTTCTCGACAACATAGTGTTGCCAACTTAGTATTAAGATGTGGTTGCGTTCTTACTTGCTAACAAATTCAATTTGGCAATTCTTCGGGCTATGTCGATCGATAACCGATCGATAATGCTTGGTTCTCCTGTGAATATATATATTATTATTATTCCGAGAGTGCCACGGTTTGCTGCTTACATGAATTCCAAGATAAACAAGCATTCTCAGAATCCTTTTCACTCCAAGCCAGTGTTGATTTCCTGGATTATTACAGTACTGACTCAACTTGTTGACTGCATAGGTAATATCAGGTCTCGTGACATGTGCCAGATATATTAGACATCCCACCGCTTCCCTGTATGGGATATTATTGTTTGCATCTTCAGGATTTTTATCGAATTTCGCATTCACCTCTATCGGAGTACTAACTGGTTTGCATTGAGACATATTGAAACGGTCCAACACTAGGTTAATATATTTTTCTTGATCTATCATAATTACACCTGTCTCTCGGTTCCTATTTATATTTATGCCGATGCACTGCTTCATTTCTCCTAGGTCTTTCATACTGCATTCTCCTTTTAATTTTTCCTTAATCTCTGTTGTTTTCTCCTTATTGTTTGTAAATATCAAAAGATCATCTACCCACACTGCAATAAATATTATTGTTGCCTCATCTATTAAATGATAGATGCAAGGATCCATTTGTGATCTTTGTAAGCCAATTTTTAATAAAATACTGTTCAATTTAAGATTCCATTGCCGGCTAGCTTGCTTGAGCCCATAAATTGATTTATGCAAAATACATACTTGGTCATTCTCTTTGAAGTATTCTGGTTGCGACATGTATATCTCAGTGTCTATGTCACCCTGACTCTAAGCCCCCACCCAAATGGGGCAGCCTGGTTTGCCACGTTGTGCATGGCGCGAAAGGAGCCAGCCCACCCCATTGCGATACCCAACAACGTGGTTATCGCCGAGTCCACCCTATAAGCTAGTGAGGTCACCTCTACATTATGCGGCCTAGTACACATTACTATGTCATCCGGTTGTACATTAAGCAAGTTTATCCGATTTAATAGCCGGTCCAATGTCAGCATGTCATCAGGCTCTGATCCCTTTGCCCCCACCCTGCCGCTCAACCAGTGATCGCCCACCAAGGTTATGAGGCCGAAGGATTCGTTCTTGTCGAGTTCAACCTTACCCCGTTCCAGCTCATGACAGAGGTGCATCGATAAAGGTGTGCGCACCCCTGACATCGTGCCTTGACACGCTGGGCCTGCCTCGTTGGCACTCCAACTAAATGCCTGCGTTTGGTGCACCGCCATGGTATACGATGCAATGGCCGCTGCAGAATCTGCCCCATCCCCCGACCCGTAGACTAGGTTAGCCCAAAAGCCCCCTAGTTCACCCATTGTTTCCGGGGCAGCGATCTGGTCTGCCAACCCCGTCCCCCTCTTCCACTCCTCGAACGCCCTTCTTTTAAGAAGGGCCCTCTCCAGGTCGTCTAGTCCCAACCCCGTGCCTGCTTCCCCGTCTGTGTGCCCAACGTGCTATCAGTCAGTGCTATGGTAAAAAGTGGCTGTAATGTGAATTTCAGAGATAAAGGCTGTGACATTTATGATAAAAATGGGAGGCTACTATGTTCAGCCACATTAGTAAATAATTTGTATTTATTAAATACCCACAGAGAAGTATTTTCTAACCTGTCATGTTCAGATAACCTAAATGATGTTGTCCTGTGGCATAGGCGCATGGGACACCTGAATTTTACAGATGTTAACAAGCTACCGGAGTGTGCTGAAGGAGTCCGTCCATTTACTGAATATAGGAAAGGTCCTATTACTTGTGTTTACTATGCAATTAACCACGCTCTGCTACCATGATGATATTTTGGGTGGAAAATAAAGTAATAAACGATTGAACTAGAAAAATAGCGTGTATTGTTTTACAATAAAAAGAGGTTACAAGCTTTCTCGACAACATAGTGTTGCCAACTTAGTATTAAGATGTGGTTGCGTTCTTACTTGCTAACAAATTCAATTTGGCAATTCTTCGGGCTATGTCGATCGATAACCGATCGATAATGCTTGGTTCTCCTGTGAATATATATATTATTATTATTCCGAGAGTGCCACGGTTTGCTGCTTACATGAATTCCAAGATAAACAAGCATTTTCAGAATCCTTTTCACTCCAAGCCAGTGTTGATTTCCTGGATTATTACAGTACTGACTCAACTTGTTGACTGCATAGGTAATATCAGGTCTCGTGACATGTGCCAGATATATTAGACATCCCACCGCTTCCCTGTATGGGATATTATTGTTTGCATCTTCAGGATTTTTATCGAATTTCGCATTCACCTCTATCGGAGTACTAACTGGTTTGCATTGAGACATATTGAAACGGTCCAACACTAGGTTAATATATTTTTCTTGATCTATCATAATTACACCTGTCTCTCGGTTCCTATTTATATTTATGCCGATGCACTGCTTCATTTCTCCTAGGTCTTTCATACTGCATTCTCCTTTTAATTTTTCCTTAATCTCTGTTGTTTTCTCCTTATTGTTTGTAAATATCAAAAGATCATCTACCCACACTGCAATAAATATTATTGTTGCCTCATCTATTAAATGATAGATGCAAGGATCCATTTGTGATCTTTGTAAGCCAATTTTTAATAAAATACTGTTCAATTTAAGATTCCATTGCCGGCTAGCTTGCTTGAGCCCATAAATTGGTTTATGCAAAATACATACTTGGTCATTCTCTTTGAAGTATTCTGGTTGCGACATGTATATCTCAGTGTCTATGTCACCCTGACTCTAAGCCCCCACCCAAATGGGGCAGCCTGGTTTGCCACGTTGTGCATGGCGCGAAAGGAGCCAGCCCACCCCATTGCGATACCCAACAACGTGGTTATCGCCGAGTCCACCCTATAAGCTAGTGAGGTCACCTCAACATTGTGCGGCCTAGTACACATTACTATGTCATCCGGTTGTACATTAAGCAAGTTTATCCGATTTAATAGCCGGTCCAATGTCAGCATGTCATCAGGCTCTGGTCCCTTTGCCCCCACCCTGCCGCTCAACCAGTGATCGCCCACCAAGGTTATGAGGCCGAAGGATTCGTTCTTGTCGAGTTCAACCTTACCCCGTTCCAGCTCATAACAGAGGTGCATCGATAAAGGTGTGCGCACCCCTGACATCGTGCCTTGACACGCTGGGCCTGCCTCGTTGGCACTCCAACTAAATGCCTGCGTTTGGTGCACCGCCATGGTATACGATGCAATGGCCGCTGCAGAATCTGCCCCATCCCCCGACCCGTAGACTAGGTTAGCCCAAAAGCCCCCTAGTTCACCCATTGTTTCCGGGGCAGCGATCTGGTCTGCCAACCCCGTCCCCCTCTTCCACTCCTCGAACGCCCTTCTTTTAAGAAGGGCCCTCTCCAGGTCGTCTAGTCCCAACCCCGTGCCTGCTTCCCCGTCTGTGTGCCCAACGTGCTATCAGTCAGTGCTATGGTAAAAAGTGGCTGTAATGTGAATTTCAGAGATAAAGGCTGTGACATTTATGATAAAAATGGGAGGCTACTATGTTCAGCCACATTAGTAAATAATTTGTATTTATTAAATACCCACAGAGAAGTATTTTCTAACCTGTCATGTTCAGATAACCTAAATGATGTTGTCCTGTGGCATAGGCGCATGGGACACCTGAATTTTACAGATGTTAACAAGCTACCGGAGTGTGCTGAAGGAGTCCGTCCATTTACTGAATATAGGAAAGGTCCTATTACTTGTGTTTACTATGCAATTAACCACGCTCTGCTACCATGATGATATTTTGGGTGGAAAATAAAGTAATAAACGATTGAACTAGAAAAATAGCGTGTATTGTTTTACAATAAAAAGAGGTTACAAGCTTTCTCGACAACATAGTGTTGCCAACTTAGTATTAAGATGTGGTTGCGTTCTTACTTGCTAACAAATTCAATTTGGCAATTCTTCGGGCTATGTCGATCGATAACCGATCGATAATGCTTGGTTCTCCTGTGAATATATATATTATTATTATTCCGAGAGTGCCACGGTTTGCTGCTTACATGAATTCCAAGATAAACAAGCATTCTCAGAATCCTTTTCACTCCAAGCCAGTGTTGATTTCCTGGATTATTACAGTACTGACTCAACTTGTTGACTGCATAGGTAATATCAGGTCTCGTGACATGTGCCAGATATATTAGACATCCCACCGCTTCCCTGTATGGGATATTATTGTTTGCATCTTCAGGATTTTTATCGAATTTCGCATTCACCTCTATCGGAGTACTAACTGGTTTGCATTGAGACATATTGAAACGGTCCAACACTAGGTTAATATATTTTTCTTGATCTATCATAATTACACCTGTCTCTCGGTTCCTATTTATATTTATGCCGATGCACTGCTTCATTTCTCCTAGGTCTTTCATACTGCATTCTCCTTTTAATTTTTCCTTAATCTCTGTTGTTTTCTCCTTATTGTTTGTAAATATCAAAAGATCATCTACCCACACTGCAATAAATATTATTGTTGCCTCATCTATTAAATGATAGATGCAAGGATCCATTTGTGATCTTTGTAAGCCAATTTTTAATAAAATACTGTTCAATTTAAGATTCCATTGCCGGCTAGCTTGCTTGAGCCCATAAATTGGTTTATGCAAAATACATACTTGGTCATTCTCTTTGAAGTATTCTGGTTGCGACATGTATATCTCAGTGTCTATGTCACCCTGACTCTAAGCCCCCACCCAAATGGGGCAGCCTGGTTTGCCACGTTGTGCATGGCGCGAAAGGAGCCAGCCCACCCCATTGCGATACCCAACAACGTGGTTATCGCCGAGTCCACCCTATAAGCTAGTGAGGTCACCTCAACATTGTGCGGCCTAGTACACATTACTATGTCATCCGGTTGTACATTAAGCAAGTTTATCCGATTTAATAGCCGGTCCAATGTCAGCATGTCATCAGGCTCTGGTCCCTTTGCCCCCACCCTGCCGCTCAACCAGTGATCGCCCACCAAGGTTATGAGGCCGAAGGATTCGTTCTTGTCGAGTTCAACCTTACCCCGTTCCAGCTCATAACAGAGGTGCATCGATAAAGGTGTGCGCACCCCTGACATCGTGCCTTGACACGCTGGGCCTGCCTCGTTGGCACTCCAACTAAATGCCTGCGTTTGGTGCACCGCCATGGTATACGATGCAATGGCCGCTGCAGAATCTGCCCCATCCCCCGACCCGTAGACTAGGTTAGCCCAAAAGCCCCCTAGTTCACCCATTGTTTCCGGGGCAGCGATCTGGTCTGCCAACCCCGTCCCCCTCTTCCACTCCTCGAACGCCCTTCTTTTAAGAAGGGCCCTCTCCAGGTCGTCTAGTCCCAACCCCGTGCCTGCTTCCCCGTCTGTGTGCCCAACGTGCTATCAGTCAGTGCTATGGTAAAAAGTGGCTGTAATGTGAATTTCAGAGATAAAGGCTGTGACATTTATGATAAAAATGGGAGGCTACTATGTTCAGCCACATTAGTAAATAATTTGTATTTATTAAATACCCACAGAGAAGTATTTTCTAACCTGTCATGTTCAGATAACCTAAATGATGTTGTCCTGTGGCATAGGCGCATGGGACACCTGAATTTTACAGATGTTAACAAGCTACCGGAGTGTGCTGAAGGAGTCCGTCCATTTACTGAATATAGGAAAGGTCCTATTACTTGTGTTTACTATGCAATTAACCACGCTCTGCTACCATGATGATATTTTGGGTGGAAAATAAAGTAATAAACGATTGAACTAGAAAAATAGCGTGTATTGTTTTACAATAAAAAGAGGTTACAAGCTTTCTCGACAACATAGTGTTGCCAACTTAGTATTAAGATGTGGTTGCGTTCTTACTTGCTAACAAATTCAATTTGGCAATTCTTCGGGCTATGTCGATCGATAACCGATCGATAATGCTTGGTTCTCCTGTGAATATATATATTATTATTATTCCGAGAGTGCCACGGTTTGCTGCTTACATGAATTCCAAGATAAACAAGCATTCTCAGAATCCTTTTCACTCCAAGCCAGTGTTGATTTCCTGGATTATTACAGTACTGACTCAACTTGTTGACTGCATAGGTAATATCAGGTCTCGTGACATGTGCCAGATATATTAGACATCCCACCGCTTCCCTGTATGGGATATTATTGTTTGCATCTTCAGGATTTTTATCGAATTTCGCATTCACCTCTATCGGAGTACTAACTGGTTTGCATTGAGACATATTGAAACGGTCCAACACTAGGTTAATATATTTTTCTTGATCTATCATAATTACACCTGTCTCTCGGTTCCTATTTATATTTATGCCGATGCACTGCTTCATTTCTCCTAGGTCTTTCATACTGCATTCTCCTTTTAATTTTTCCTTAATCTCTGTTGTTTTCTCCTTATTGTTTGTAAATATCAAAAGATCATCTACCCACACTGCAATAAATATTATTGTTGCCTCATCTATTAAATGATAGATGCAAGGATCCATTTGTGATCTTTGTAAGCCAATTTTTAATAAAATACTGTTCAATTTAAGATTCCATTGCCGGCTAGCTTGCTTGAGCCCATAAATTGATTTATGCAAAATACATACTTGGTCATTCTCTTTGAAGTATTCTGGTTGCGACATGTATATCTCAGTGTCTATGTCACCCTGACTCTAAGCCCCCACCCAAATGGGGCAGCCTGGTTTGCCACGTTGTGCATGGCGCGAAAGGAGCCAGCCCACCCCATTGCGATACCCAACAACGTGGTTATCGCCGAGTCCACCCTATAAGCTAGTGAGGTCACCTCAACATTGTGCGGCCTAGTACACATTACTATGTCATCCGGTTGTACATTAAGCAAGTTTATCCGATTTAATAGCCGGTCCAATGTCAGCATGTCATCAGGCTCTGATCCCTTTGCCCCCACCCTGCCGCTCAACCAGTGATCGCCCACCAAGGTTATGAGGCCGAAGGATTCGTTCTTGTCGAGTTCAACCTTACCCCGTTCCAGCTCATGACAGAGGTGCATCGATAAAGGTGTGCGCACCCCTGACATCGTGCCTTGACACGCTGGGCCTGCCTCGTTGGCACTCCAACTAAATGCCTGCGTTTGGTGCACCGCCATGGTATACGATGCAATGGCCGCTGCAGAATCTGCCCCATCCCCCGACCCGTAGACTAGGTTAGCCCAAAAGCCCCCTAGTTCACCCATTGTTTCCGGGGCAGCGATCTGGTCTGCCAACCCCGTCCCCCTCTTCCACTCCTCGAACGCCCTTCTTTTAAGAAGGGCCCTCTCCAGGTCGTCTAGTCCCAACCCCGTGCCTGCTTCCCCGTCTGTGTGCCCAACGTGCTATCAGTCAGTGCTATGGTAAAAAGTGGCTGTAATGTGAATTTCAGAGATAAAGGCTGTGACATTTATGATAAAAATGGGAGGCTACTATGTTCAGCCACATTAGTAAATAATTTGTATTTATTAAATACCCACAGAGAAGTATTTTCTAACCTGTCATGTTCAGATAACCTAAATGATGTTGTCCTGTGGCATAGGCGCATGGGACACCTGAATTTTACAGATGTTAACAAGCTACCGGAGTGTGCTGAAGGAGTCCGTCCATTTACTGAATATAGGAAAGGTCCTATTACTTGTGTTTACTATGCAATTAACCACGCTCTGCTACCATGATGATATTTTGGGTGGAAAATAAAGTAATAAACGATTGAACTAGAAAAATAGCGTGTATTGTTTTACAATAAAAAGAGGTTACAAGCTTTCTCGACAACATAGTGTTGCCAACTTAGTATTAAGATGTGGTTGCGTTCTTACTTGCTAACACTCCCCACAGAACGCAAACCCATTTTACTTATACAGAACAAATGTTTTTCAAGTGTTGTACCCTTAGTCAAATTATCAGCTACCATGTTGGAACCATTAACAAATATAAATTTAACTTTAGATTTAGCAATGTTTTCTCGAAGAAAATGTAGGCGAATATCTATATGTTTAGTTTTTGGTTTATAACAGTCTGTTGATGCCAATCTTATTGCACTTTGATTGTCACAATGGATGAGTGTCGCGCTGTCTGCGCCCTGACCGAGCTCGTCCTGGAGTTGCCGTAGCCACAGAGCCTCCTGAGTTGCCGCCGCCATCGCCATGTATTCGGCCTCCGCCGTAGAGAGTGCCACGGTTTGCTGCTTACATGAATTCCAAGATAAACAAGCATTCTCAGAATCCTTTTCACTCCAAGCCAGTGTTGATTTCCTGGATTATTACAGTACTGACTCAACTTGTTGACTGCATAGGTAATATCAGGTCTCGTGACATGTGCCAGATATATTAGACATCCCACCGCTTCCCTGTATGGGATATTATTGTTTGCATCTTCAGGATTTTTATCGAATTTCGCATTCACCTCTATCGGAGTACTAACTGGTTTGCATTGAGACATATTGAAACGGTCCAACACTAGGTTAATATATTTTTCTTGATCTATCATAATTACACCTGTCTCTCGGTTCCTATTTATATTTATGCCGATGCACTGCTTCATTTCTCCTAGGTCTTTCATACTGCATTCTCCTTTTAATTTTTCCTTAATCTCTGTTGTTTTCTCCTTATTGTTTGTAAATATCAAAAGATCATCTACCCACACTGCAATAAATATTATTGTTGCCTCATCTATTAAATGATAGATGCAAGGATCCATTTGTGATCTTTGTAAGCCAATTTTTAATAAAATACTGTTCAATTTAAGATTCCATTGCCGGCTAGCTTGCTTGAGCCCATAAATTGATTTATGCAAAATACATACTTGGTCATTCTCTTTGAAGTATTCTGGTTGCGACATGTATATCTCAGTGTCTATGTCACCCTGACTCTAAGCCCCCACCCAAATGGGGCAGCCTGGTTTGCCACGTTGTGCATGGCGCGAAAGGAGCCAGCCCACCCCATTGCGATACCCAACAACGTGGTTATCGCCGAGTCCACCCTATAAGCTAGTGAGGTCACCTCTACATTGTGCGGCCTAGTACACATTACTATGTCATCCGGTTGTACATTAAGCAAGTTTATCCGATTTAATAGCCGGTCCAATGTCAGCATGTCATCAGGCTCTGATCCCTTTGCCCCCACCCTGCCGCTCAACCAGTGATCGCCCACCAAGGTTATGAGGCCGAAGGATTCGTTCTTGTCGAGTTCAACCTTACCCCGTTCCAGCTCATGACAGAGGTGCATCGATAAAGGTGTGCGCACCCCTGACATCGTGCCTTGACACGCTGGGCCTGCCTCGTTGGCACTCCAACTAAATGCCTGCGTTTGGTGCACCGCCATGGTATACGATGCAATGGCCGCTGCAGAATCTGCCCCATCCCCCGACCCGTAGACTAGGTTAGCCCAAAAGCCCCCTAGTTCACCCATTGTTTCCGGGGCAGCGATCTGGTCTGCCAACCCCGTCCCCCTCTTCCACTCCTCGAACGCCCTTCTTTTAAGAAGGGCCCTCTCCAGGTCGTCTAGTCCCAACCCCGTGCCTGCTTCCCCGTCTGTGTGCCCAACGTGCTATCAGTCAGTGCTATGGTAAAAAGTGGCTGTAATGTGAATTTCAGAGATAAAGGCTGTGACATTTATGATAAAAATGGGAGGCTACTATGTTCAGCCACATTAGTAAATAATTTGTATTTATTAAATACCCACAGAGAAGTATTTTCTAACCTGTCATGTTCAGATAACCTAAATGATGTTGTCCTGTGGCATAGGCGCATGGGACACCTGAATTTTACAGATGTTAACAAGCTACCGGAGTGTGCTGAAGGAGTCCGTCCATTTACTGAATATAGGAAAGGTCCTATTACTTGTGTTTACTATGCAATTAACCACGCTCTGCTACCATGATGATATTTTGGGTGGAAAATAAAGTAATAAACGATTGAACTAGAAAAATAGCGTGTATTGTTTTACAATAAAAAGAGGTTACAAGCTTTCTCGACAACATAGTGTTGCCAACTTAGTATTAAGATGTGGTTGCGTTCTTACTTGCTAACAAATTCAATTTGGCAATTCTTCGGGCTATGTCGATCGATAACCGATCGATAATGCTTGGTTCTCCTGTGAATATATATATTATTATTATTCCGAGAGTGCCACGGTTTGCTGCTTACATGAATTCCAAGATAAACAAGCATTCTCAGAATCCTTTTCACTCCAAGCCAGTGTTGATTTCCTGGATTATTACAGTACTGACTCAACTTGTTGACTGCATAGGTAATATCAGGTCTCGTGACATGTGCCAGATATATTAGACATCCCACCGCTTCCCTGTATGGGATATTATTGTTTGCATCTTCAGGATTTTTATCGAATTTCGCATTCACCTCTATCGGAGTACTAACTGGTTTGCATTGAGACATATTGAAACGGTCCAACACTAGGTTAATATATTTTTCTTGATCTATCATAATTACACCTGTCTCTCGGTTCCTATTTATATTTATGCCGATGCACTGCTTCATTTCTCCTAGGTCTTTCATACTGCATTCTCCTTTTAATTTTTCCTTAATCTCTGTTGTTTTCTCCTTATTGTTTGTAAATATCAAAAGATCATCTACCCACACTGCAATAAATATTATTGTTGCCTCATCTATTAAATGATAGATGCAAGGATCCATTTGTGATCTTTGTAAGCCAATTTTTAATAAAATACTGTTCAATTTAAGATTCCATTGCCGGCTAGCTTGCTTGAGCCCATAAATTGATTTATGCAAAATACATACTTGGTCATTCTCTTTGAAGTATTCTGGTTGCGACATGTATATCTCAGTGTCTATGTCACCCTGACTCTAAGCCCCCACCCAAATGGGGCAGCCTGGTTTGCCACGTTGTGCATGGCGCGAAAGGAGCCAGCCCACCCCATTGCGATACCCAACAACGTGGTTATCGCCGAGTCCACCCTATAAGCTAGTGAGGTCACCTCTACATTATGCGGCCTAGTACACATTACTATGTCATCCGGTTGTACATTAAGCAAGTTTATCCGATTTAATAGCCGGTCCAATGTCAGCATGTCATCAGGCTCTGATCCCTTTGCCCCCACCCTGCCGCTCAACCAGTGATCGCCCACCAAGGTTATGAGGCCGAAGGATTCGTTCTTGTCGAGTTCAACCTTACCCCGTTCCAGCTCATGACAGAGGTGCATCGATAAAGGTGTGCGCACCCCTGACATCGTGCCTTGACACGCTGGGCCTGCCTCGTTGGCACTCCAACTAAATGCCTGCGTTTGGTGCACCGCCATGGTATACGATGCAATGGCCGCTGCAGAATCTGCCCCATCCCCCGACCCGTAGACTAGGTTAGCCCAAAAGCCCCCTAGTTCACCCATTGTTTCCGGGGCAGCGATCTGGTCTGCCAACCCCGTCCCCCTCTTCCACTCCTCGAACGCCCTTCTTTTAAGAAGGGCCCTCTCCAGGTCGTCTAGTCCCAACCCCGTGCCTGCTTCCCCGTCTGTGTGCCCAACGTGCTATCAGTCAGTGCTATGGTAAAAAGTGGCTGTAATGTGAATTTCAGAGATAAAGGCTGTGACATTTATGATAAAAATGGGAGGCTACTATGTTCAGCCACATTAGTAAATAATTTGTATTTATTAAATACCCACAGAGAAGTATTTTCTAACCTGTCATGTTCAGATAACCTAAATGATGTTGTCCTGTGGCATAGGCGCATGGGACACCTGAATTTTACAGATGTTAACAAGCTACCGGAGTGTGCTGAAGGAGTCCGTCCATTTACTGAATATAGGAAAGGTCCTATTACTTGTGTTTACTATGCAATTAACCACGCTCTGCTACCATGATGATATTTTGGGTGGAAAATAAAGTAATAAACGATTGAACTAGAAAAATAGCGTGTATTGTTTTACAATAAAAAGAGGTTACAAGCTTTCTCGACAACATAGTGTTGCCAACTTAGTATTAAGATGTGGTTGCGTTCTTCATCATTTCAGCCGAAAGACGTCCACTGTTGGACATAGGCCTCCCCCAAGCGTCGCCACAATGACCGATCCTGTGCTTCTCGCATCCACCGCACTCCCGCGACCCTCACCAGGTCGTCGGTCCACCTTGTGGGAGGCCTTCCAACGCTGCGTCTTCCGGTGCGCGGTCGCCACTCTAGAACCTTTCGGCCCCATCGGCCATCTGTTCTACGAGCAATGTGCCCTGCCCACTGCCACTTAAGTTTGGCGATTCTTCGGGCTATGTCGGCGACCTTGGTTCTCCTGCGGATATCTTCATTCTTTATGCGATCACGCAAGGAAAATCCGAGCATAGCCCTTTCCATTGCTCTTTGGGTGACTGTAAGCCTTCTGATAAGGCCCATTGTAAGCGACCATGTTTCAGAGCCATATGTCATCACTGGCAACACGCACTGGTCATAGACTTTCGTCTTGAGACACTGTGGTATGTTGGACGAGAAGATACCGCGCAGCTTCCCGAACGCTGCCCTGCGCTGGTTGCGTTCTTACTTGCTAACAAATTCAATTTGGCAATTCTTCGGGCTATGTCGATCGATAACCGATCGATAATGCTTGGTTCTCCTGTGAATATATATATTATTATTATTCCGAGAGTGCCACGGTTTGCTGCTTACATGAATTCCAAGATAAACAAGCATTTTCAGAATCCTTTTCACTCCAAGCCAGTGTTGATTTCCTGGATTATTACAGTACTGACTCAACTTGTTGACTGCATAGGTAATATCAGGTCTCGTGACATGTGCCAGATATATTAGACATCCCACCGCTTCCCTGTATGGGATATTATTGTTTGCATCTTCAGGATTTTTATCGAATTTCGCATTCACCTCTATCGGAGTACTAACTGGTTTGCATTGAGACATATTGAAACGGTCCAACACTAGGTTAATATATTTTTCTTGATCTATCATAATTACACCTGTCTCTCGGTTCCTATTTATATTTATGCCGATGCACTGCTTCATTTCTCCTAGGTCTTTCATACTGCATTCTCCTTTTAATTTTTCCTTAATCTCTGTTGTTTTCTCCTTATTGTTTGTAAATATCAAAAGATCATCTACCCACACTGCAATAAATATTATTGTTGCCTCATCTATTAAATGATAGATGCAAGGATCCATTTGTGATCTTTGTAAGCCAATTTTTAATAAAATACTGTTCAATTTAAGATTCCATTGCCGGCTAGCTTGCTTGAGCCCATAAATTGGTTTATGCAAAATACATACTTGGTCATTCTCTTTGAAGTATTCTGGTTGCGACATGTATATCTCAGTGTCTATGTCACCCTGACTCTAAGCCCCCACCCAAATGGGGCAGCCTGGTTTGCCACGTTGTGCATGGCGCGAAAGGAGCCAGCCCACCCCATTGCGATACCCAACAACGTGGTTATCGCCGAGTCCACCCTATAAGCTAGTGAGGTCACCTCAACATTGTGCGGCCTAGTACACATTACTATGTCATCCGGTTGTACATTAAGCAAGTTTATCCGATTTAATAGCCGGTCCAATGTCAGCATGTCATCAGGCTCTGGTCCCTTTGCCCCCACCCTGCCGCTCAACCAGTGATCGCCCACCAAGGTTATGAGGCCGAAGGATTCGTTCTTGTCGAGTTCAACCTTACCCCGTTCCAGCTCATAACAGAGGTGCATCGATAAAGGTGTGCGCACCCCTGACATCGTGCCTTGACACGCTGGGCCTGCCTCGTTGGCACTCCAACTAAATGCCTGCGTTTGGTGCACCGCCATGGTATACGATGCAATGGCCGCTGCAGAATCTGCCCCATCCCCCGACCCGTAGACTAGGTTAGCCCAAAAGCCCCCTAGTTCACCCATTGTTTCCGGGGCAGCGATCTGGTCTGCCAACCCCGTCCCCCTCTTCCACTCCTCGAACGCCCTTCTTTTAAGAAGGGCCCTCTCCAGGTCGTCTAGTCCCAACCCCGTGCCTGCTTCCCCGTCTGTGTGCCCAACGTGCTATCAGTCAGTGCTATGGTAAAAAGTGGCTGTAATGTGAATTTCAGAGATAAAGGCTGTGACATTTATGATAAAAATGGGAGGCTACTATGTTCAGCCACATTAGTAAATAATTTGTATTTATTAAATACCCACAGAGAAGTATTTTCTAACCTGTCATGTTCAGATAACCTAAATGATGTTGTCCTGTGGCATAGGCGCATGGGACACCTGAATTTTACAGATGTTAACAAGCTACCGGAGTGTGCTGAAGGAGTCCGTCCATTTACTGAATATAGGAAAGGTCCTATTACTTGTGTTTACTATGCAATTAACCACGCTCTGCTACCATGATGATATTTTGGGTGGAAAATAAAGTAATAAACGATTGAACTAGAAAAATAGCGTGTATTGTTTTACAATAAAAAGAGGTTACAAGCTTTCTCGACAACATAGTGTTGCCAACTTAGTATTAAGATGTGGTTGCGTTCTTACTTGCTAACAAATTCAATTTGGCAATTCTTCGGGCTATGTCGATCGATAACCGATCGATAATGCTTGGTTCTCCTGTGAATATATATATTATTATTATTCCGAGAGTGCCACGGTTTGCTGCTTACATGAATTCCAAGATAAACAAGCATTCTCAGAATCCTTTTCACTCCAAGCCAGTGTTGATTTCCTGGATTATTACAGTACTGACTCAACTTGTTGACTGCATAGGTAATATCAGGTCTCGTGACATGTGCCAGATATATTAGACATCCCACCGCTTCCCTGTATGGGATATTATTGTTTGCATCTTCAGGATTTTTATCGAATTTCGCATTCACCTCTATCGGAGTACTAACTGGTTTGCATTGAGACATATTGAAACGGTCCAACACTAGGTTAATATATTTTTCTTGATCTATCATAATTACACCTGTCTCTCGGTTCCTATTTATATTTATGCCGATGCACTGCTTCATTTCTCCTAGGTCTTTCATACTGCATTCTCCTTTTAATTTTTCCTTAATCTCTGTTGTTTTCTCCTTATTGTTTGTAAATATCAAAAGATCATCTACCCACACTGCAATAAATATTATTGTTGCCTCATCTATTAAATGATAGATGCAAGGATCCATTTGTGATCTTTGTAAGCCAATTTTTAATAAAATACTGTTCAATTTAAGATTCCATTGCCGGCTAGCTTGCTTGAGCCCATAAATTGATTTATGCAAAATACATACTTGGTCATTCTCTTTGAAGTATTCTGGTTGCGACATGTATATCTCAGTGTCTATGTCACCCTGACTCTAAGCCCCCACCCAAATGGGGCAGCCTGGTTTGCCACGTTGTGCATGGCGCGAAAGGAGCCAGCCCACCCCATTGCGATACCCAACAACGTGGTTATCGCCGAGTCCACCCTATAAGCTAGTGAGGTCACCTCAACATTGTGCGGCCTAGTACACATTACTATGTCATCCGGTTGTACATTAAGCAAGTTTATCCGATTTAATAGCCGGTCCAATGTCAGCATGTCATCAGGCTCTGATCCCTTTGCCCCCACCCTGCCGCTCAACCAGTGATCGCCCACCAAGGTTATGAGGCCGAAGGATTCGTTCTTGTCGAGTTCAACCTTACCCCGTTCCAGCTCATGACAGAGGTGCATCGATAAAGGTGTGCGCACCCCTGACATCGTGCCTTGACACGCTGGGCCTGCCTCGTTGGCACTCCAACTAAATGCCTGCGTTTGGTGCACCGCCATGGTATACGATGCAATGGCCGCTGCAGAATCTGCCCCATCCCCCGACCCGTAGACTAGGTTAGCCCAAAAGCCCCCTAGTTCACCCATTGTTTCCGGGGCAGCGATCTGGTCTGCCAACCCCGTCCCCCTCTTCCACTCCTCGAACGCCCTTCTTTTAAGAAGGGCCCTCTCCAGGTCGTCTAGTCCCAACCCCGTGCCTGCTTCCCCGTCTGTGTGCCCAACGTGCTATCAGTCAGTGCTATGGTAAAAAGTGGCTGTAATGTGAATTTCAGAGATAAAGGCTGTGACATTTATGATAAAAATGGGAGGCTACTATGTTCAGCCACATTAGTAAATAATTTGTATTTATTAAATACCCACAGAGAAGTATTTTCTAACCTGTCATGTTCAGATAACCTAAATGATGTTGTCCTGTGGCATAGGCGCATGGGACACCTGAATTTTACAGATGTTAACAAGCTACCGGAGTGTGCTGAAGGAGTCCGTCCATTTACTGAATATAGGAAAGGTCCTATTACTTGTGTTTACTATGCAATTAACCACGCTCTGCTACCATGATGATATTTTGGGTGGAAAATAAAGTAATAAACGATTGAACTAGAAAAATAGCGTGTATTGTTTTACAATAAAAAGAGGTTACAAGCTTTCTCGACAACATAGTGTTGCCAACTTAGTATTAAGATGTGGTTGCGTTCTTACTTGCTAACACTCCCCACAGAACGCAAACCCATTTTACTTATACAGAACAAATGTTTTTCAAGTGTTGTACCCTTAGTCAAATTATCAGCTACCATGTTGGAACCATTAACAAATATAAATTTAACTTTAGATTTAGCAATGTTTTCTCGAAGAAAATGTAGGCGAATATCTATATGTTTAGTTTTTGGTTTATAACAGTCTGTTGATGCCAATCTTATTGCACTTTGATTGTCACAATGGATGAGTGTCGCGCTGTCTGCGCCCTGACCGAGCTCGTCCTGGAGTTGCCGTAGCCACAGAGCCTCCTGAGTTGCCGCCGCCATCGCCATGTATTCGGCCTCCGCCGTAGAGAGTGCCACGGTTTGCTGCTTACATGAATTCCAAGATAAACAAGCATTCTCAGAATCCTTTTCACTCCAAGCCAGTGTTGATTTCCTGGATTATTACAGTACTGACTCAACTTGTTGACTGCATAGGTAATATCAGGTCTCGTGACATGTGCCAGATATATTAGACATCCCACCGCTTCCCTGTATGGGATATTATTGTTTGCATCTTCAGGATTTTTATCGAATTTCGCATTCACCTCTATCGGAGTACTAACTGGTTTGCATTGAGACATATTGAAACGGTCCAACACTAGGTTAATATATTTTTCTTGATCTATCATAATTACACCTGTCTCTCGGTTCCTATTTATATTTATGCCGATGCACTGCTTCATTTCTCCTAGGTCTTTCATACTGCATTCTCCTTTTAATTTTTCCTTAATCTCTGTTGTTTTCTCCTTATTGTTTGTAAATATCAAAAGATCATCTACCCACACTGCAATAAATATTATTGTTGCCTCATCTATTAAATGATAGATGCAAGGATCCATTTGTGATCTTTGTAAGCCAATTTTTAATAAAATACTGTTCAATTTAAGATTCCATTGCCGGCTAGCTTGCTTGAGCCCATAAATTGATTTATGCAAAATACATACTTGGTCATTCTCTTTGAAGTATTCTGGTTGCGACATGTATATCTCAGTGTCTATGTCACCCTGACTCTAAGCCCCCACCCAAATGGGGCAGCCTGGTTTGCCACGTTGTGCATGGCGCGAAAGGAGCCAGCCCACCCCATTGCGATACCCAACAACGTGGTTATCGCCGAGTCCACCCTATAAGCTAGTGAGGTCACCTCAACATTGTGCGGCCTAGTACACATTACTATGTCATCCGGTTGTACATTAAGCAAGTTTATCCGATTTAATAGCCGGTCCAATGTCAGCATGTCATCAGGCTCTGATCCCTTTGCCCCCACCCTGCCGCTCAACCAGTGATCGCCCACCAAGGTTATGAGGCCGAAGGATTCGTTCTTGTCGAGTTCAACCTTACCCCGTTCCAGCTCATGACAGAGGTGCATCGATAAAGGTGTGCGCACCCCTGACATCGTGCCTTGACACGCTGGGCCTGCCTCGTTGGCACTCCAACTAAATGCCTGCGTTTGGTGCACCGCCATGGTATACGATGCAATGGCCGCTGCAGAATCTGCCCCATCCCCCGACCCGTAGACTAGGTTAGCCCAAAAGCCCCCTAGTTCACCCATTGTTTCCGGGGCAGCGATCTGGTCTGCCAACCCCGTCCCCCTCTTCCACTCCTCGAACGCCCTTCTTTTAAGAAGGGCCCTCTCCAGGTCGTCTAGTCCCAACCCCGTGCCTGCTTCCCCGTCTGTGTGCCCAACGTGCTATCAGTCAGTGCTATGGTAAAAAGTGGCTGTAATGTGAATTTCAGAGATAAAGGCTGTGACATTTATGATAAAAATGGGAGGCTACTATGTTCAGCCACATTAGTAAATAATTTGTATTTATTAAATACCCACAGAGAAGTATTTTCTAACCTGTCATGTTCAGATAACCTAAATGATGTTGTCCTGTGGCATAGGCGCATGGGACACCTGAATTTTACAGATGTTAACAAGCTACCGGAGTGTGCTGAAGGAGTCCGTCCATTTACTGAATATAGGAAAGGTCCTATTACTTGTGTTTACTATGCAATTAACCACGCTCTGCTACCATGATGATATTTTGGGTGGAAAATAAAGTAATAAACGATTGAACTAGAAAAATAGCGTGTATTGTTTTACAATAAAAAGAGGTTACAAGCTTTCTCGACAACATAGTGTTGCCAACTTAGTATTAAGATGTGGTTGCGTTCTTACTTGCTAACAAATTCAATTTGGCAATTCTTCGGGCTATGTCGATCGATAACCGATCGATAATGCTTGGTTCTCCTGTGAATATATATATTATTATTATTCCGAGAGTGCCACGGTTTGCTGCTTACATGAATTCCAAGATAAACAAGCATTCTCAGAATCCTTTTCACTCCAAGCCAGTGTTGATTTCCTGGATTATTACAGTACTGACTCAACTTGTTGACTGCATAGGTAATATCAGGTCTCGTGACATGTGCCAGATATATTAGACATCCCACCGCTTCCCTGTATGGGATATTATTGTTTGCATCTTCAGGATTTTTATCGAATTTCGCATTCACCTCTATCGGAGTACTAACTGGTTTGCATTGAGACATATTGAAACGGTCCAACACTAGGTTAATATATTTTTCTTGATCTATCATAATTACACCTGTCTCTCGGTTCCTATTTATATTTATGCCGATGCACTGCTTCATTTCTCCTAGGTCTTTCATACTGCATTCTCCTTTTAATTTTTCCTTAATCTCTGTTGTTTTCTCCTTATTGTTTGTAAATATCAAAAGATCATCTACCCACACTGCAATAAATATTATTGTTGCCTCATCTATTAAATGATAGATGCAAGGATCCATTTGTGATCTTTGTAAGCCAATTTTTAATAAAATACTGTTCAATTTAAGATTCCATTGCCGGCTAGCTTGCTTGAGCCCATAAATTGATTTATGCAAAATACATACTTGGTCATTCTCTTTGAAGTATTCTGGTTGCGACATGTATATCTCAGTGTCTATGTCACCCTGACTCTAAGCCCCCACCCAAATGGGGCAGCCTGGTTTGCCACGTTGTGCATGGCGCGAAAGGAGCCAGCCCACCCCATTGCGATACCCAACAACGTGGTTATCGCCGAGTCCACCCTATAAGCTAGTGAGGTCACCTCTACATTATGCGGCCTAGTACACATTACTATGTCATCCGGTTGTACATTAAGCAAGTTTATCCGATTTAATAGCCGGTCCAATGTCAGCATGTCATCAGGCTCTGATCCCTTTGCCCCCACCCTGCCGCTCAACCAGTGATCGCCCACCAAGGTTATGAGGCCGAAGGATTCGTTCTTGTCGAGTTCAACCTTACCCCGTTCCAGCTCATGACAGAGGTGCATCGATAAAGGTGTGCGCACCCCTGACATCGTGCCTTGACACGCTGGGCCTGCCTCGTTGGCACTCCAACTAAATGCCTGCGTTTGGTGCACCGCCATGGTATACGATGCAATGGCCGCTGCAGAATCTGCCCCATCCCCCGACCCGTAGACTAGGTTAGCCCAAAAGCCCCCTAGTTCACCCATTGTTTCCGGGGCAGCGATCTGGTCTGCCAACCCCGTCCCCCTCTTCCACTCCTCGAACGCCCTTCTTTTAAGAAGGGCCCTCTCCAGGTCGTCTAGTCCCAACCCCGTGCCTGCTTCCCCGTCTGTGTGCCCAACGTGCTATCAGTCAGTGCTATGGTAAAAAGTGGCTGTAATGTGAATTTCAGAGATAAAGGCTGTGACATTTATGATAAAAATGGGAGGCTACTATGTTCAGCCACATTAGTAAATAATTTGTATTTATTAAATACCCACAGAGAAGTATTTTCTAACCTGTCATGTTCAGATAACCTAAATGATGTTGTCCTGTGGCATAGGCGCATGGGACACCTGAATTTTACAGATGTTAACAAGCTACCGGAGTGTGCTGAAGGAGTCCGTCCATTTACTGAATATAGGAAAGGTCCTATTACTTGTGTTTACTATGCAATTAACCACGCTCTGCTACCATGATGATATTTTGGGTGGAAAATAAAGTAATAAACGATTGAACTAGAAAAATAGCGTGTATTGTTTTACAATAAAAAGAGGTTACAAGCTTTCTCGACAACATAGTGTTGCCAACTTAGTATTAAGATGTGGTTGCGTTCTTACTTGCTAACACTCCCCACAGAACGCAAACCCATTTTACTTATACAGAACAAATGTTTTTCAAGTGTTGTACCCTTAGTCAAATTATCAGCTACCATGTTGGAACCATTAACAAATATAAATTTAACTTTAGATTTAGCAATGTTTTCTCGAAGAAAATGTAGGCGAATATCTATATGTTTAGTTTTTGGTTTATAACAGTCTGTTGATGCCAATCTTATTGCACTTTGATTGTCACAATGGATGAGTGTCGCGCTGTCTGCGCCCTGACCGAGCTCGTCCTGGAGTTGCCGTAGCCACAGAGCCTCCTGAGTTGCCGCCGCCATCGCCATGTATTCGGCCTCCGCCGTAGAGAGTGCCACGGTTTGCTGCTTACATGAATTCCAAGATAAACAAGCATTCTCAGAATCCTTTTCACTCCAAGCCAGTGTTGATTTCCTGGATTATTACAGTACTGACTCAACTTGTTGACTGCATAGGTAATATCAGGTCTCGTGACATGTGCCAGATATATTAGACATCCCACCGCTTCCCTGTATGGGATATTATTGTTTGCATCTTCAGGATTTTTATCGAATTTCGCATTCACCTCTATCGGAGTACTAACTGGTTTGCATTGAGACATATTGAAACGGTCCAACACTAGGTTAATATATTTTTCTTGATCTATCATAATTACACCTGTCTCTCGGTTCCTATTTATATTTATGCCGATGCACTGCTTCATTTCTCCTAGGTCTTTCATACTGCATTCTCCTTTTAATTTTTCCTTAATCTCTGTTGTTTTCTCCTTATTGTTTGTAAATATCAAAAGATCATCTACCCACACTGCAATAAATATTATTGTTGCCTCATCTATTAAATGATAGATGCAAGGATCCATTTGTGATCTTTGTAAGCCAATTTTTAATAAAATACTGTTCAATTTAAGATTCCATTGCCGGCTAGCTTGCTTGAGCCCATAAATTGATTTATGCAAAATACATACTTGGTCATTCTCTTTGAAGTATTCTGGTTGCGACATGTATATCTCAGTGTCTATGTCACCCTGACTCTAAGCCCCCACCCAAATGGGGCAGCCTGGTTTGCCACGTTGTGCATGGCGCGAAAGGAGCCAGCCCACCCCATTGCGATACCCAACAACGTGGTTATCGCCGAGTCCACCCTATAAGCTAGTGAGGTCACCTCAACATTGTGCGGCCTAGTACACATTACTATGTCATCCGGTTGTACATTAAGCAAGTTTATCCGATTTAATAGCCGGTCCAATGTCAGCATGTCATCAGGCTCTGATCCCTTTGCCCCCACCCTGCCGCTCAACCAGTGATCGCCCACCAAGGTTATGAGGCCGAAGGATTCGTTCTTGTCGAGTTCAACCTTACCCCGTTCCAGCTCATGACAGAGGTGCATCGATAAAGGTGTGCGCACCCCTGACATCGTGCCTTGACACGCTGGGCCTGCCTCGTTGGCACTCCAACTAAATGCCTGCGTTTGGTGCACCGCCATGGTATACGATGCAATGGCCGCTGCAGAATCTGCCCCATCCCCCGACCCGTAGACTAGGTTAGCCCAAAAGCCCCCTAGTTCACCCATTGTTTCCGGGGCAGCGATCTGGTCTGCCAACCCCGTCCCCCTCTTCCACTCCTCGAACGCCCTTCTTTTAAGAAGGGCCCTCTCCAGGTCGTCTAGTCCCAACCCCGTGCCTGCTTCCCCGTCTGTGTGCCCAACGTGCTATCAGTCAGTGCTATGGTAAAAAGTGGCTGTAATGTGAATTTCAGAGATAAAGGCTGTGACATTTATGATAAAAATGGGAGGCTACTATGTTCAGCCACATTAGTAAATAATTTGTATTTATTAAATACCCACAGAGAAGTATTTTCTAACCTGTCATGTTCAGATAACCTAAATGATGTTGTCCTGTGGCATAGGCGCATGGGACACCTGAATTTTACAGATGTTAACAAGCTACCGGAGTGTGCTGAAGGAGTCCGTCCATTTACTGAATATAGGAAAGGTCCTATTACTTGTGTTTACTATGCAATTAACCACGCTCTGCTACCATGATGATATTTTGGGTGGAAAATAAAGTAATAAACGATTGAACTAGAAAAATAGCGTGTATTGTTTTACAATAAAAAGAGGTTACAAGCTTTCTCGACAACATAGTGTTGCCAACTTAGTATTAAGATGTGGTTGCGTTCTTACTTGCTAACAAATTCAATTTGGCAATTCTTCGGGCTATGTCGATCGATAACCGATCGATAATGCTTGGTTCTCCTGTGAATATATATATTATTATTATTCCGTTTACTTATTTAAATACATATAAATTATATTTTAAAATATTTCAACAAAAATAAAACAAAACATTTAAAAATATAATAGTAGCCCACCGGTATCGAGAACATGATCCAAGCTACCGGTGGTCAGGGCTCCAGAGAGAGGAACCTCCTAACTATACGAGCCGTATCCTGAAGTACAGCTTTCTGAATCAAGCCCTTGATCCAGTCGCCTAACGAGAGCCCCCTAGACAGATGTCAACCATGCCGTCCTTCACAATAAATCTCCGGTAGTTCGTCATCATGACGCGGTTGTGTAGGGTCTTAGCATTTAAAAAACTTCGACCCCTACACTTCCGCGGGATATACCGTCTCATCACCGACGATCGTGAGTGATGCATTTGGTATGCAGTAAGCAGTGTACGGACCCGCCTATCCAGGGCGTCAAGTTCCGTTTAAGTCCATTTGAGTACGCCGAAAGAGTACATCAATACCATAATACAACAATCGTTGCCGAACCGGAGCTGAGCGGTGAGCCAGGGGGTGGATGGCATGTGCGTCGGGCTGCCAGGCTGCTCTCGTCAACATATTAATGTATTTTCATTCGTAATTTTTATTTAATTGTATTCATTTTGATGACATATGTCATCGGTCTGGTAAGCATTTTTTTTCTGTTCTTATTGGTTTTGGTAAGTATTTATTGTATATATCTTTCTTGCTAAACTATTGTTGTAAAATTTGGATAAAAATGAGCCCAGAAATTAATATTTCAAGATTTAAAACACCATGAATGAAAAACACAACTTTCGTTGACATCGGGTCTTGCAAGTTATTTATTATTATATGGGTTATTATATCTCAGAACCTGGGGGACTTTTGGAAGGCGTACGAGGAGGCGAATCCAACTCGAAGAGGCCCCTTTGACGCTTTGAATAGAACGTGGTATCAACCGGTGATTATCACTGTATGTGCTGTGGACAACCCCTGGTTGGTGGGAAACTATTGCAGCATATAGAAAACAAAAACAATAGGGCTATGGTTTTAGGATTGCTCTTGCAAATCTCCACTCAAGCTAGCTAATAGAGGCAAGAGAGAAGTGGGAGCTCTGTTCGTCGTCAGTGTTCACTACGGCTGGTCAATAAAGGCAAGCTCGGAGATGAAGAATTAAAAGTATTCTCCCGATATATCGGAAGAATATTTATATTTATTATTCTTTATTTATTTTTATACATTACATATAAAGAAAAAATATATCAAAAATAGTAGTCCACCGGTGTCGGGAGCAGGGCCCAAGTTACCGGTGGTTAGGGCTCCAGAAACAGAACCTCCTCACAATCCAAGCCGTATCAAGGAGTATTGCCTTCTGTATCAGGCCCTTGATCCAACCGCGCAACGACAACTTAAACAACGAATAGGGTAATGAATACAGCGAAGAGGCAGCATTACTATGAAAGATCTCGGCATCATCATCATTGGCTATATGCCTGTTTCCGGGTTTTAGTATTACTGTTTGTTTCACGGAAATTACACATAGACATACAGTTATGAATAGGTTTTAGTTATTAAAACTCTGACACGACTAGTCTCAAAAAACAGGAGTAGGTAAGACATCCCAGCATATATATTTTGGGAATAGATTGATTGTGCGTTCAGCTAAGGAGTGAGATTTCCTGCCGGAGTATGTGTTTATTGATAGCTTCAACCTACGGGTCTGTAAGTCAGGAGCTAGAATAGCTAGGCAAGTGTGCACCGTATTACATCATAGCTTTCCATCCGGTGGATAGTGGTCAAACGCGAACCTATCAAAAAAAAAAAGACATCCTACAATGTGTTAAGGTGTCCCATAATATATCATATTTTGTTTACCTGCCGTTTTCCCGAATTTATGTGGGAGGATCCCAAATGGCTTGGGATAAGGGCCATAATAAATTGTTTGTGGAAATTCCATACACTTTTCGGGTGCTGGATATTTTTCAATGATGACCACATTTTGAATGATAAATTATATTAGATTTGCAAATCTGTTATAAGAAACACTTTTACCTCGTCAATTTTTTTTAGATACCTGCTACCTTGCGAAGAAACATTGAAATAAAGTCAGGGGTCAGTCTTTTCTAAAGTACGTACAGCAAACATGTAATGGTTAAATCATATGCGAACCATGCAGCTTAGTGTCTGAAATGGTCTTTTGAGGAAAGACCACACAGATTTGAGTGAAGTTGTGCAGTCAGTGCAAACATTTGTCTGTATTCGTGTAACGAGAACCATGCAGTTTAGTTTCTGTAGGAAAGAACCACACAGATTTGAGTGGACTTTTCCAGTCAGTGCAAGCATTTGTCTGTATTCGTGTAACGAGAACCATGCAGTTAAGTGTCTGAGATGGTCTTAGGGAAAAAACCATAGACCAGAACAGATTTGAGTAGACTTGTTTAGTCATTAATTAGTCGGTGCAATTATTTGTCAGTATTAGTGTAGTTCAACTCAGGACTACTAAGGAGTTTGAGTTGTGAGTTTTTGTTGATCCCATGATCTATTTAAATTTCGTTAAATAATAACAGTCATACGAGTTGATCCCCCGGGGTCCTAGGACGTTAGGCAAAGAAGGAACTTAGAAGAAGGTTTTAGTCAGTAAAAGTCTTACATGCCCTCGTGCTCCACTCTAAGAGCGCCCTCCCAGCTCCTCGCGGAAGAAGCCGTTGGATGATTTCCAATTGATCCCTAAGGTTAAGCAACGTTTTGCGACATCAGCCTGTGGACGGGTGATCATTTTATCATACCGAGACACATTACACGCTTCCGAGAGCATGATAAAACCATTCTTTTTTTTGACGGCTCTAGTGTTAGTCTACTGGTCAGTGGCCCTGCTATGCCCCCGGGTCGTGGGTTCGATTCCCACCCAGGACAAATGTTTTTCCTATGAGCACGATCATTTTTTCTGTGTCTGGGTGAAATTTATCTAAAATATTTCTAAATATTAAAGTATGTTTATCAGTTGTCTGGTACTCAAATCACAAGCTCTGCTTAGTTTGGGACTAGATGGCGTTGTGTGAAAGTTTTGGAATAATAATAATTATCTAAATACATAAAGGAATCGAAATGACTTCCAACTTTTAAAAGGCTATTAAAACACTAGATGTTTAAAGTTACTTAATTTTAATTTCACATTTAGGGCCTACGCACACTTGAGACAAGACTGTCTTAGACAGAATTGTCTACGACGACGTCGCAGACTTGTCAAAAAGGTTTTTGAAAAAAATTGTCGTTATTCAGAATATTGATTAAATTTGCAAGGCTTCTATTGTCATACTTTTTATTATGAAGTGTCAAAGTTCATGCGAAATACCAGATTTTTGGAGGTCTTTACTGTATTAGTTTTACACAAATTTATAAATTGATTTCAATAGAAGCCTAGATATCCACAATATACTGTTTTTTCTAAAATATCTAATGAAAAATTTGTAATAACGTCATAATCGCATAAGAGATTTTGTATGAAAAACAGTGAAAATGTATGTCGAGTTGTATCCCCTTAACCTATAATTTATTTTTGTTTTTCCTCATATAATACCTATATTATTCTTTTTGAGTGAATAAAGTTTCTTTAACCGGACCGTTCACTGTGGCGACAAATGGAGTAGGTAAGCCTATGTCCAACAGTGGACGTCTTTCGGCTGAAATGATGATGATGATGAACCATGTATGGTAGGAATAGAAGCGGACTCCAACATAGTTAGGAAAACACTTGGCAGAGATCTTTTAGGTATACATTTTTAGGGTTCCGTACCTAAAAAGGAAAAAAACGGAACTCTTATAGGATCAATTTGTTGTTCGTCTGTCTGTCTGTCTGTCAAGACCTTTTATCTTGGGAACACGTGGAGGTAATAAGGGTCAATGTCACAAAAAACGTATATTTCGACACTCTCAAAGGAATCAAATTCATACGGCATATCCCGTTTGGTAACTTCGCAATTTGGCATAAAACAAGGTCAAGTCCGACTCGCACTTGCCCGGTTTTTCAATGATTAGAACCCTTGAATGGTAATTTTAATAGAGTAGCAATCACTTGGCCGCTATCCCACTGGCGTTTTACAAGCGTTGGCGCTTCTCCAACGTCTACGCGACGCTAACGTTGGGAGTTTCTAATGGTAAAGCGCCAACGTTGCGCAAACGCGACGTTAATGTCGTAATTTTCTTGTGTACGCCTCAAATTGCAGCACGCGTGCGACGTCAATGTTGCTTCAGTGGATGTAACGCTTGCTACTAGAAACTCGACGTTAACGTCGCGTCTGCGCAATGTTGGCGCTGCACAGACGTTGGAGAAGCGGCGCCAACGTTCGTAAAACGCCAGTGGGATAGCGGCCTTAAAAGAACTCATATAAAATATCTCTTCAGTTATTATCGACTGGAAGTTGCAGCATCTGCGGCTAACGGTACCGTCCAAAAATACATATTTATAAAAATAATAATCACCACGATACCGCAGAGCACTGTAATAATATTCGTCATTCGGTCAATCACTCTCGAGAAAATATCCAAGTCAAACATATAAATAACATGAATTCATCTCCGACCGCATCGCCAGCAAAATAACGATCGCTAATTTGACAAATGTCAAAAAGGAGGACTGCACACAACCTTGGTGAGCGCAGTTTACATTATGGTCCAGAAATAAACGTGCTCACTTCCTTTTGATCTCGGTGAGACATTCAGCCCTGGATATATGTGTCCGTGGCTTTACACCGACGTTTAAGTGCAAGTGCTCTCGTGTGCATTTCGAAATATGGCCGATATTGCACCCGATATACATCGCCTAGTTCCTGGCAATGAGAGGAGTGCCGATTTACGCTATCAAAACAGCGATGGTGGATCGATGAAATAAACTGTCTTTCCTTATTTTACCTGGCAACATTTAAATTAAAAGGTCATCAATGAAACAGAATACCATATAGTATGCTCGATCACCTATAGGTAGATACTCTATTCTCAATATGATTAGATATTTAAACAAGCCGTTTTTACTGTCCATTCAATCGATTTTGACTTTTATTGCGTTGGCATGACAAATGGCAACTGTAGTAAATAGTTGGTATTGTAAATTGTAACACTTTTTTGCTTTTAAAGCCATCCTTATGTCTACGGAATAGAAATCAAAATCAGTTGAATGGACATTATAAAAGGTTTGTTAAATTGTCTTTTATTTCGAATGAAGTATAATACATATGGGTGTTTTTAATATCGTGCGGATTTCATCATGCATGCGGAACTGCTCCGCGTGCGGGGCTGCTGCTCGATATCACGCCCCGCATCCCGCGTGCGTATTCCACACATTACAAATTAATACTTGTATGAAAAGGACATTTGTGGGGGCTACGCGTGCGGAAAAATCCCGCATGCGTGATGTAATCCGCACGATATTAGAAACACCCTTAATCATCTGGCGAAAAGTCTCGAAAGAATTTAATCATCTAATTTCCTGATATTGTCTCTTCATTATAATCTGAAAATGTCATAGTCATCATGAGTGTACAAAACGATCGTGTCAATGACATTACCAAATAGTTTAGTGGAGTCAATTGTGTGTGCACTATTATTGTACAGCGGTTAAGTGCGGTACATTCCAACCGCATTAATATTTTGGCTTTGGTTATAACTTACGGCCTAAGATGGAGGAGAGATAAATAATGAGAGGTTTGAAGTTTAGACTATTATTAATTGTTTGGGATAACACAATATTAAAATATAAGCAACAAAAAACTTTATACAAAAAACAAAATCAACAGAAAAAACTGGCCAAGTGCGAGTTAGACTTGCGCGCTGTTTCCGGACGAAGTTTACGGACAACAAAGTGATCCTATAGGGGTTCCGTTTTTAGGGTTCCTCAAAAGGAAAAAACGGAACCCTTATAGTATCACTTTGTTGTCTGTCTTTCTGTCTATCAAGACCCTTTAAAGACCTCGGTGACGCGTGGAGGTATTGAGTTGAAATTAAGACCATAATATATAATTATTTAGGTTTACGGTCCCTTGAAGCTGTGAAAAATCGAACATCTGAGTTAACAAAAAAAAAGATATGGCCGCTTATGTAACTGTCGCAGAAAACGTGTATTTCGAAACTCTCAATGGAATCAAAATTCATAGTACTTAAGCCAAGAGTGAATAGGTTACTTCTAGGGAAGCGTGCTCTTCTTGTTTCTGAAGGATTGGCCATAGATAACAAACTCAAGTCTTTTGCCCAGCAGTGGAAAAAATTAAGTTTATCAAAATATAAAATTTTGCAGCGTAGAGGTAAATTTAGTGTAGGTAAAGAGTACGTGTCATCTTTTGTACAGCTTCTAAAAATTCTATGACTTTTTTTGTCTGCGATCCTACCTGGTGGTAAGCAGTCTATCAATGATGATTAAGCGCATTAATTTATTATGGGACTATTAACTTGTAGCCTTGAAGTCACCTAAATTATAATCGGACTGGAAGACCGCTGCAGGCAAATTGTTCCGGTTCTTCGATTATTTTTGGAACTTTCCAGATCTTTGGTTAATCCTCCATTGTCAGTTCTAAACCCTGAGGGGTCACCCACCCTTATCCAGTAATAATTCCAGCGAGGTCGTTTCACTTGCGATCATTTACGTTGTAAACGTTAATCAGCTAAAGTTTTTTTGTTTCGTCTGTCGTGTATCCTGTGCGAGCTATCTGTCAACTTTGTCTGTTTGTCTGTCTCCTCGTTTAGGTGATTATTATGGGTGCTAAGAGACGGGTGGTTCACTTGGTTCTATAGTGAATGTACTGTGTGATGAATTGAGTGTTGTCATGGAATTTATTGTTTTTTATTGACTTTTAGCCACAACTTCGTTCACATGTATGTCAGTTATAGTGGACGCAACAGCAAAGTCAAAGCTAGGTAAAAAGTAGTATGTCATTCATTGAGGCTCAAGCTTATGCCTCAGCAAATTACATCAAAATCGGTTCAGTATATTAACCGTGAAAGCGTAACAGACACGAGTTAAGTCTACTGTACAAAGACACGTAGCTTCATAAACGTGCATTGGTCATCATACTTGATGTACGTCTGTGACAATGAAACTGTGTCGACGAAGCGGCAGCGTCGTGCCATCATACCGCGTCATCGATATGCAGCTACGCGTCCGTGGACATTAGGGCATAGTTTTGTATGTAAACTACACGCAGGCGTACACCATACGTTTAATGTTGAATACGCATCTATGTAGCTACGCTTCCGTGGACAGAAAGCCTTACTTTCACATTTACATTAATATTAGTATGGTCTCTAGTCGAATAAAAAACAAGTATCATTTTTTTGATATTCCCCTTGAAACTGAACTACTTCTCGATTTTGTTTTTTCGAAGATACTCGAAGATACGAATTATTAGACTCTGCAAAATGTCACCTGGGAATTCACCCAGTATTTATCGAGGAGAGTTCTTCACGATACCTACCTACAAAAAAACTTAAGGAAAACATTCAGGAAACTCGTCTAACAAGAAATGGGCGTGAGAGTGTCTCAGAAATACAACAACATACATTCGGCAGATATGTTTAGAAGGTGAGAGGCTTCTTTATTCTACATGTCGGTAAAGTCAATAGTACGGTAGTAACAGACGTGGTCCCCTTTTCTTTGTCACCCACCGAACAGACGTGGTCCCCTTATCTTTGTCACCCACTGAACAGACGTGGTCCCCTTATCTTTGTCACCCACCGAACAGACGTGGTCCCCTTATCTTTGTCATCCACCGAACAGACGTGGTCCCCTTTTCTTTGTCACCCACCGAACAGACGTGGTCCCCTTATCTTTGTCACCCACCGAACAGACGTGGTCCTCTTTTGTTTGTCAGTTATCACACTAAAACTACTCGATCGATTTTGAAAATATTTTCAATAGAAGAATGCTACTTTATGGCTGAGTGACATAGGTAGATATATTTTTTGCTATTCCACGCGGGCGAAACCGCTGGCAGAAGCTAGTTATACAGTAAAATTGCCTACTTTTTTGAAGACTTACAAAACATCACTTTCTGTATTTTTTAGGTGGGAAATCATCCAGTGACTTCTCCCGTTCTAGGTCGGAGTGGGCGGGCGTGTCAGACTTTTACTGACTAAACCCACTCCTATGTTCCTTCTTTATCTTGCATTCCAGGACTCCGGCGTTTCCTTTTGGACAATCCATGAACTTTTTTCTTAAGTTGAACTTCTGTATATCCTTATTAGCAGTCTGTTGACAGATAAATGTCATCTATCACATTGGTCATGAACTCGCATCAAGAGCCAAGTTCTGTAACAGACGATTTAGTAATTCTGCTTACTGTACAGGGAAAATGTTATTGTGTTAATTTTAACTTTTCGCAATGTTTACTTGCTGATTGCACTTTCGATTAAAATTCTGTTGAAAGAGTTTTCATCGTTTTTAGGGTACCGTACCTCAAAAGGAAAAAAACGGAACCCTTATAGGTTGTCCGTCCGTCCGTCCGTCTGTCTGTCTGTCAAGACCCTTTATCTCGGGAACGAGGTATCGAAATGAAATTAAAACCATATAGTCAAGTCTCCGCAGACTTGACTATATGGTTTTATAAGAGACCGCTCTCTTGAAGCTACAGCTTCAAAAAATTAATTTCTAAGTTGAATGAAAAAAAAGATACGGCCGTTTATGGCGCAAAAAACTTATATTTCGACACTCTCGAGGAAATCAAAATCCGTAGGCCCCGTTGACCCAAAATCCTGATATTTGGCATAAAGCAAAATCTTATAGCACAGATATGGAAATAAATCTGAAAACTGTAATTTGTCGTTACGTCGCAACAATCTTTTTTTTTGCAATTCTGAAAAATCTTCAATACTGCTTCAGGAATTACGGAACGGAACCCTCAGCGCGCGATTCCGACTCGCACTTGCCCAATTTTCAGGAAAGAAAATAACAAAAAAAAACAGTGTTTTTTGTACAGTAGTAACTAGTACATACTTACACTGTGTTACTAAAGAAATAGAAAGAATACGAAAAAAATTTTCAAAATTCACCTCCTAAGGGGAAAAGTAGACAGTTACTTTTACTCGGGTGAAGCCTCTATTAGAAGCTAGTTCTTCAATACTTCTAAAAATGTTTATCTGATAATTATGTAGAAATTTTTTGCTAGACTTCCATAACAAAAGGGAAAAGCATGCCTGCATTTAAAAAAAAAAAAAAAACAGCCACTATTAACCCTAAGGATATTTAACCCTAAGGAGGATTTAAGCGAGGATAGGTCAGAAGCTATTACAAATATCCCAGAAAGAAAATATCTCTGTGTCCGGAGCCCAGAAAGTTCACATGCAACAATTTTACTATTTAGCAAGAACTATTTATTTTGAGGTGATTATGGCTAATAGCTATTAGGTCAATTAAGATAAAATTAATATTGTTACGCCGTGAAACTTGAACACGCCATATCTTCGATGAAATCAAGAGTAGCATCAAATATTTAAAACGCATTACTGTACGAAACATCTAGAAATGTCCAGATCAGCAACTAAAAGTTTCATCTGCTCCTCAGAGATGGAGAAGGCAGCAGCTGCTTTATGAGCCATTATGTCAGTGGTTAAAAAAATCCTTCTATCAGATCGATTGTAGTTAATCTAATTATTATTACCTCGTCTGTGTGTGATTGTCGCTGGAGCTTTGCACAACCCGAAAGGCATGACGTTAAATTGCCACAGGCTGTTACCAATGCCCATAATGAACGCTGTCTTTCCTTTATCTTTCTTACTGATTTCCACTTGCCAGTAGCCGCTTTTCAAGTCCATGGTTGAAAACCACTTCATACCACTGAGCATATCCAACGTATCGTCTATCCTCGGTAAGGCATAACTGTCCTTCTACGTCACATTATTCAGCATTCTGTAGTCTACACAGAAGTTTGTACTGCCATCCTTCTTCTTCACCGGAACGACTGGAGAAGACTCAATTATTCCGCTATCAGCCATATCCTTCACCATTTCTGCTACCTCTACAGTCTCTGTTTAATTGGTCTAGCATCACTTGTATGTATCTCGTGCTTGACGAGACCTGTTCTTCCGCAGTCTTTTCCCGTTGCAATGATATCCCGAAACCATAGCAGAAATTCTCTAGCTTGCTGTAGTTCCGGAGTCGATAAATTACTCTTAGAATTTTCCAAAAATTGCTGGATGTGATCAGATTCAACTTCTTTTATAGGTTTTTGTTTCACTGAAGATGTGTTGATTTGACGGAGATTGATTGACACTTCTTCACATTTCCTAACAACACTTTTTCTTGAAATGAACCTCTTTTTTCCCAACATTTACTATTCTCACTAAATTTCCCTCTCGTCATAACTAATATCCTCACGGTGATGAGCTCCGAGTGCCAGCCAATCCTCAACCATTACACATCTTCGTTGCCTGATTTTCGTGGGGAATTTTACTTCACTAAAGTTTCTGTTCTCGGATCCAATGTAGTAGTATTCTTTAAGCAACAGAGGTTGCATGAGTCAATTCCTCGCTGGAGGACTTCTTGATCTAGGAATTTCAATACTTCTCTATCAATATCTAAAATCCATCGGCTTAAATGACTTAGTATGCAAACGTCGGTAATATTCGCAATTAACACAGAATGATCACTGATTATAACTCGATTTCTGTATCACCGAGGACGGAAACTGGCTGGCCGGTTGCTGTCTGAATACGGCAGGAGTTTCAAGGCCATTTCAGAACATTGTCGTCGAATCGCGGGGAATAAATTATTTTTATTACAAACATGTACCTCCTCCTTTCACGCGAATTTTGACTCTATTGTTAATTACGGAAGGTACGAATTCCCTTATCTACTTACTAAACCTTTCTTAATAATAATAGTGGTAGGTACTTTATGTCGGACTTTTCTAGAACTTGCCAGGCCTGGATTTGTACTTCTTTTCTAGAAGTTTCGTACAGCAATGCGTTTTAATTATTTTATGCTACTCTTGATTTTATCGAAGATATGGCGTATTTAAGTTTCACGGCGTAACAATATCAAATACTTAAGCGTACTACAGGTCGGGCTTGTGGGTGGCGAGCAGTTGGTAGCTCGCCGTCCGACCGTCCAGTAACCATCCGGACTGAGCCCAAGTCGTCGACGGCGCGTAAACTACGCGCACCTCAAGGAAATGTCGGGGCCCAGCAGGGTCGAAGTCTACTGGGGCCATAGGTTGTGCGAAAGAGAACGTCGGGGCCATGTAACGAAGGCAAACAAGGAACAGGAGTGGGTTCAAATAAAAGTCTGACACGTCCTCCCGCCCAAGAGCGAGAGATGATTTCCCACCTAAAAAAGGCGTACTACGTAGGTCTTGGAGTTATGAAAAAAATCGAACTTAAGTCAACGCAATCTAAAGATATGGCAGTTTATGCTACGTCTAGCCGTAATATTTTGACACTCACAAGGAAATGAAAACTGGTGCTTATTGGGAGTTTCTGGTGACCTACAATCTTAAAATTGTCAAGAAACAAGTAACCTGTATCTGAACACTAGGGTAAATTTGTAGTTACATCACAAAATAATTACCATTTTGCCATTGGGAAAAATCTTCGAGACTAGCTTCGAGAATCGGGCTATTTACATAACCGATTTTTTTCTATAGTGTGTAAACTAGAAGCGTTCGGTGTCAAATAAAATGGTTATGCATACAAGAGGCAAAATTAGAGGTGAAATTTATGTAAGTCCAACTCGCCGCTGTCGGGAGCTAGAGCAACTATCCTCGTGTAAATACGCAAACTGAATCCGGTTTAAAAGTAAAGGGGTCCAGGCCGGTCCGGCGTGGCGGATAATGCTATGGCAAGTTGTTCACGCGACGATTTTGGCAGACTCTCAACTGTCACACGCAACGTACATGACTCGGGTTAAAGCTGTGGAGTAGCGCAAGATGCGAGATATACAAAAAATATTAAATCTATTTCTCGATAAAATCTTATCTAAGTCGCAGTTTGAGGCGGTGTGGTAGAAGAATGTCTGGAAAAACTTGGAGGAGGCCTTGCCCAGCAGTAGAACAGTAAGAGCTAGGAAAAGAAACGGGTTGCTGATTGGATCAAAAGGATCGCGTTCAAAACACTATGCTGCGCTCCAAAACACACGTCGTTGATGTTGATCAAAAGGCTGCCCAGCTTAAGTGGAACTGGGCTATATATGCTTTGCGCATACTTATCGAGATAAAATTGATTCCCTGAAATCCCACTACGGGGTTGAGTCAGACCACGAAGGAGATGGTGGGATGACTCAGTGTTGTCTTCTTTAGGAATTGGGAAGAAGTGGCTCAGAGCTGGGAACAGTAGGGGGAATGGGAAGGAGGCCCTTTACCCAGCTGTCATGAGGGACAGTATAAGCTAGATTTAGTGAATAAAAATCGATTGACGCATTTACGAAATATTAATTTTCTGATCGCGGATTTACCACGTTTAATAATAGTACTTTGCCCCATCATAAATTATAGCTTAGGATATAATATGTAATAAGCTATTCTGGTACGTAAATTTCATTCAAATCCGTGACTGACGGGCTAGCCCCCGTCCTGGAATAGCATTTATGGTACTCTTTATTCCAGGAGTATTTTTTTTTAAGATAATATTCTAGAAGCTAGTTTTTAATTAATATAATATTCTAGAAGCTAGTTTTTAATTAATATATAATGGTAACTGTTTTCACTGCGTGGCTACTGTTAAATGGCTGCATAACTATTCTTGGCTATCGTTTCGTAGCTAGTACAGTCGCACCCTAAGACGCGTTGCAAAGGAATTCCTATTCAGCCCGGGTCATATTAATCTCTTTCACATTTCCGCGCTAGACTCCGGGATATTGCCAAACGTAGCAGCTAATAGTCGAGATTGTTCTGTTTTAATTAATATCTTATGCGCCCAGATTTTGGTTTACTGCAATTGTTTTAAGTGTCTTCGTTTATGAATAATTATGTTTATAGATATTTTTATCCGCATAATAGTAGAAAATGATCCCAAGGGAACATATTCTTGGGAGAAAAAGTATCCTATCGAAATCCATTGTACGGTACAACCACGTTTTTAGCGTTTTATCTGCTCTCGAAACAGTAAAAGAATACATCGCAAAGAAATGTTGTAAAACCGACAATTTGAAAAAATGTGACATCCTCTAACCCGCACTGGGCCTGCGTGGTTGGTGGATTGCGGTCCACAGAAACGAGAACTGAGTCCCAGCATTTAGGAACGTTTTAAGGCTGATTAATGATTATGCTTGTACTTCTTTAGTTTCCATTTTTT
The DNA here is from genome assembly GCA_961205895.1 of Mythimna pallens. Taxonomy (NCBI): domain Eukaryota; kingdom Metazoa; phylum Arthropoda; class Insecta; order Lepidoptera; family Noctuidae; genus Mythimna; species Mythimna pallens. Next base: position 21,803,372 of record OY540842.1, on the reverse strand, counting down.
TTTAATAGTACAAATACTTAAAGGGCTTATCAGAAACGGTATTCTTATTTAGTTAAGTCTCAATAAATAATACTAATAAACAACAAAATTATTAGCGTTTGTCCCAAAATGTCACACAAATGAATGAATGACGATCAAAATGAAAAAAAAAAAACACTGCGCGTAATATCTTCTAGTAGCAATTGTTATGAATGATTGATCCAATTATGAATTTACCAATTATGACAAATTTTCGTGGACAATTCTGGGATTTCGTTTTTTTTTTACTTTTAATTACACAATTTGATCAGTAACGGTAATATTTGTACTAATTAAAAAATAGTGGTGTATAATGTGTAATTACTGTCCGAGTTGTCTGTGTGACATTGTTAATAGTAATTACCATTTGTTTCGACTTAGATGCGGCACGACAATGTGACATCATGTGTTCATAAGAATTGTTCTAAAATTGCTCTACAATTTCTATTTGTTTGGAAATACATTGACGCACTAGTGCCGCGAACTTGCAACGTACCTGTCAGTGGGCACCTTAACTTATTTTTTTCTGTTATGCTGTAGCTACGCTATTAAGATTCGGAGACGCGTTATCGTGACAAATGTGGTCGAGTAGTTCGTAGACTCGCGAAGTGTTCAAGCGAAATTTGTTTTATTATTGTGAATATGGGGACTTAGTGGATTACTTTTCCTTTTCTGTAATTTTAACATAGTCTGGAAGTTTTTGTTCGTCAAGTCGTTGAGCTCCTTAGTGATCCCGAATTGAGCTGCACGAATAGTGACATTTGTCACTATTCGTGTAGCTCAATTCAGGATTGCACTGACTGGACAGGTCCACTTAAATCTGTGTGGTTATTTTATTTCAAATACCATCTGAGACACTAATCTACATCTATCTTACATAATTTGACCATTATGTACTGTACTGTATGGACTTACAGACTTTGACCGCTGAGCTTGCTTCGGTGTATCTTCTCAGGGTAGTCAGTTAGAAAATACCAGTCTGACCTAGTTTAAATAGTCGAAAAAATTCGACGTGTAAAAGTTTTTAAAAACCTAATTGCGAAGAAAAAATGGACACGAAAGCTGGTCGACACTTAAACAGTCGCTTAAAATGCGATTAATCAGTAATTTAAACATCGCGTATAACCGAATACGATGTGTTTATCGCGACAACGCAATACAAATATTCACGCGATAATATAGCCACAGCATTACAGTAGACACAAAGAACAGGTTACAACGTCGTAGATAATAAAAAACTACGCACCAAATAACAGCTCACTGAATGAGTTAAATTGAGATATAAACCAGGAAAATTAGTGATATGGCTTTTTAACAGCTAACTAAGCAATTATATCCAATAGAGTGGTACTGAGGGAGAATGCGTAGTAGGAATATGATACTAGACTAATTTGTTATTTCAGTCTAGATAGAACTAAAGGTAAAACGTCGTAGGGGCCCCACAGGGTCGAAGCCGCGTTCGTTTCTAAAAGGAACACAAGTCAAAGAAGGAAGAGGTTTGTTTGGGTTTTTTGTCAATAAAAATCTAACACTTCCCACTCCGCTCTAGAGCGGAAGAAGTCATTGGAAGATTTCCCACCTGGTGGCCCAGTGGTAAAAGCCACCACTTACAAGTCGTGCAGGTTATGGTTTTAAATCCAAATTAGGCGGCTTGCAATGTGTAATATATTTTATCTCAATGAGGAAATTGGGCATGTACTTGAACGAAAACTGCAAACACATGAATCCACCAACCCGCACTGGGCCCTCTCATAGACAGGACTCCAGTCAATCCCAGCTATATTATAGCTGCCAACATAGTAAAGCTTGTTTCATTTTTTTATGTATCTTAATATAAATGTGCCACTTTTATTAAATAAACGATATTCTATTCTACTCTATTCTATTCTATTCTATTCTATTCTATTCTATTCTATTCTATTCTATTCTATTCTATTCTATTCTATTCTATTCTATTCTATTCTATTCTATTCTATTCTATATATATATATATAGACAACGGATAAACATACTTAAATAATTCTAAATACATACATATTATAGATGCATTACACCCAGACACAGTACAAATGATTGTGCTCATCCCACAAACATTTGTCCTGGTTGGGAATTGAACCCACGACGACTTCCGGTATAGCAGTCAGGACCACTAACCACTAGACCAGCAGGCCAGTCGCGAGACAATAAAAATAGCTAACAATTTTTCAAAACTTATTCGAGTCATGTTGTAAGTTATTAACTATCTATAGACAATACAAATATTTGTTTCATGCGAGAATCGAACCTGTGACACGCAGCGCAGCAGCCTATTGCTCAATCACTGAGCCAATGTGCTGATAGAAGTAAATATGAGACAAAGCCTACATTTGTATAACTATGTATAAATCCATCCATAGTTAAGTTAGCGGCGAGACAGAGCATGTCTGAGCATGTATAGAAGATAATACCATACTGCGGCGTTGCTTGTCAAATTATCCTCGACGTCGACTCGCCGAAGCGGACGTTTTACTCGGCAGAATAGACAATATTCTCGTAGATTTTATATGCATGGCTATTCTGAAAACTGTTATAATGTCTAGATTGTTTTTTTTTTGTTAACCGTGTGAATATTTTGAGAACGTCCTTATTTTGCAGTATTGAGGAACATTCGTCACGGATATCTTTTCTAAAAATGCTATTGTATTTTATGTTTGCATAATTTTGAACAGAATTTTCTAGTGATAATATTTGTTACTGATTCGGTGGCTTAAACCCTCAAACTTTAAAATATAAGCTGCTGATTCAACTCGGTTTGGGTTTCAATGCGATTACACTGGACGGCATCAAATTAAGAATAAAGGAATGATAAGTGGACTTAATATATTTGAACATGGTGATAATTTCTTTAGCACGTCAAATTTCGATGCCATTTCTTCATAAAGAAAGGCCTTACTATTTGTCAAATGAAAAAGAGTTTTAACATCACGACAATGCAGAAGATCCAGTTTAAGATGTCGGGACGAGCTTCGAGCATACAGGCAAGACAAGTCCACAGAAAAGATGTTTGGGTGGAAAAAAACCTTTTTTTGCAATGGCACAAATGGGGCAGACAGACTGAAAACAAAGAATACCTGTGTACTTTTTTTTTCTAATAGAAACTTCATGAATTAAAAATGTCAATACCGGTTATTTAAATGACAACATTCCAAAAACGGCACGTGCCAGATTTAATCTGTGAACAAATTTGGATTTAGCAAATCAAAGCCTATGAGATACACATGAAAATCTAGTTTTTATATTGTCAACCAGTGTAATCCAGCTTACGCGACTAAACAAGTCACTGTGCTGATCGTCAATTGAGTCAGTTTAAAATTATTTTTTAACCTATTCTTTTTTTTGTGGTGGGGGAAATCATGCAACGATTTCTCCCGGTCTAGAGAGGAGCGTGAGGGTATGATTAAAACCACACCGGTGTCCTTCAATTGTCCTTTGCATTCTACGACCACGGGTTTCCATTTTAGAAATTCTAAGCGGCCCTAGTGGACATCGGCCCTGCTGGGGCCCTTTCGGTTTTACTGACATCTCTTTGAGGCACGCGTAGAGCACTACGCGCCGTCAACAACTCTGTCTCGGTCCGGATGGTTACCGGACTGTCGTACGGCGAGCTACACATTGCTCATCGTCCACAATTCCGAGGCCAATACACTACTAAGGATATATTTGCACAAACCACAACACCAATATCAATCATACGAGACCTCTACGTATCTTAAATTCTTAACCCACATTTCAATTTTTACAACAAAAAAAAGACAGAATTTTTCCACAGCTTAACAATCACAGTGCAACGCTCTTCGAAACAGCAGTAACTGTGCCATTTTCAATACAGTACCGTACATTTGAGTATGAATGTATAATTATTTAGCATCCTGCATTATAACGGGTAACTGTGGACCCATTGTATCTGATGGACAAATTATTGCGAATTTTTTTCTTCTCTTTCGCACTGGTTTTTTTTGTCCACACAAAAGCGTTGGCGCAACGTTTACGTGCGTACGATAAATGTTTCCGAGAATTAGGATGCGATACGCTGGTTATGGATTTGTGTTGTTGACCAGTGACCTTTGCTTCTTAGGCGCTGTGTTGGCTAAAACGTAAACAGGCATTTTAAATTTTAATCAAAGATCTTGGGCTACATTAAATCATCATTGTGTTACATTTATACCAGCCATTTTCGTTTTCTTTCGACGATCTCTATCAGGCATTTTCGCTCTCTCGTTGATCTCTTGGAATCTTCGGTCTATCGGCGATCTCTATACGATCTCTTTTAGCCGTTTCGTTTTCTTGGTAATTTTTTTTAGCTGGTTTTGCTTTCTTGGCGTTCTCTGTCAACCGTTTCTGTCATTCGCTTCTTCGGTAATCTTTATCAGTTATTTTCACTCTCTTGGTGATCTCTTTCATCCGTTTTTGCACTGTAGGTAATCTCTGTTCGCCGTTTTCGTTTCTTCGGCCATCTTTATCAGCCGTTTTTGTTTTTTCGCCATATTTATCAGCCGTTTTCACATTCTTGCCTATCTCTTTAACTCTTTTTGCTATGGATGCCTCCATAGCAAAAAGAGTTTTATTTCCATCAATATTTTCTTTTGCGCCACTTACAATCACACGCCCACTGAAGTCATTGCTTGTACTTCCTTTAGCAAAACATTATTATTATACGAGAACAATTTATCCCCACAATTTAAATTGTATACTTATCTAGTGATGTGTAATCTCACATAATCTTCAGTCTAAGTAAATCCGCGTCGCCGAAAGCCGAGAATTAATTCCCGCTGTGCAAACAGCGAACTATGCTGAAGCAAATACTATTAGTAATTTAGTCAGTAATTGTCTGCCGTACGATAATGTAAACAAGGAGTTCCTTGGTAAATATTAGACAACACAATGCCAGTGTTGTCGAGTTCTTTGCTTACAATTTTGTTGTGAAAACTTGAATTATAATATGATGTCACACACAATTCGTAGACTGGCATAGCTGGGAAAGAAGGTCAGATTTGTTTTCTGAGAAACCTTCAATGTTAATTGAGGTAACAGTGAGTGCGGGGTTGGAAAGCAGGTGATGATTCCCCTCAGAGGTGGTAAGATGGTGTATGATGAAAAAGATACAGTATTATGTTTTTTATTTTATTTATACACTAGGTGATGGTTAGTTTTTAATAACATCGAAATGTCTTTTCTTACCCAATACTAGGAATTACTCCTATTCATGAACATGTAAACTCAACCAGACCCGGAACGTCAGTGAAAAAATGTTTCGATTCGGCCACTGTCCGAATGTACGCCATTAATTTTTAATTAGTACAAATCTAATAACTTTGCTGTTTATATTTCTAAGTCTCAAGAAATATAAACAGCAATGTTATTAGCGTGTTTATATCCCAAAATGTCACTAAATTTATGGAAATTATTGTACAGGCTATTGATTTATAAATGAATGAATGGCGATCAAAATGGAAAAAAACACTGCGCGTAGTATTTTCTAGTAGCAATTATTGTTTTTCGTAGACAATTTTGGAATTTCGTTTTGTTTACTTTTGATTACATTATTATGATCAGTAACCGGGTACGGATAGAGTCACACTTTTTTGGTCCTAATTTAAAAAATAGTGGTGTATTGTATCCGAATCGTCAGTAACTAAAACGCAGAAATTAAATTTACAAAATCGTCTCATGACCTCAGTTCCAAGCTATCGCTATGATTCACTTTACAATGAATTCCGCTTATCATCGCAATGTTTTATTATTTCGGAGAATCGCCATCGAGGTAATATGATAATTTAGTAGTAAATAATGTTTGTGGCTTTTCTAATAAGCATTGTTTTATGGCATATTATTGTGAGTTGATTGTGTGGTGACCTGCCTTAATGTGGCACGAATATTTGTTTACTAACAAAATAGATATTGTTGTTACGCTTTGTTTAAAAGCGATATCCTTCTTACTCCCCTTCTCCCATTTTTTTCTGATGGTGAATAATCATCTAATAACTTCTCCTGCTCTGAGTAGAGAGAGAGGGACTCTTAGAGAGGGAGCTTTTTACTGGCTAAAACCCAGCCACCTGTATTTCTTTAGTTATTTTTTGCGTACCAAGGCTGCGATGACTCTATTCCTATATTTTCTTCAGCAATACTATTGAAATCCCTTTATTTCGATACTCTACTAATATAATGTGGTCTTTTTGATTTTTTCGTGACTGACTAGGTATGCCACGAAAAAACATTTCGTGGCATACCGAGTCAGTCACGAATAAACATATAATTTGGTACTAAATATTCGTCCTTTTAATTTTTATGTAGAATAGAGTGACACTCACAACTACTCTCACACCTAAGACGAATTTAACGACTTATACGGTTCTAGGGTGGGCCAAAGAAATATAAATACGTTACATTGGCAAAAGGTTGACATTACATTGGCAAAAGGTTGACATTACATTGGCAAAAGGTTGACATTACATTGGCAAAATGTTGAAATAACATTGGAAAAAGGTTGACATTACATTGGAAAAAGGTTGACATTACATTGGCAAAAGGTTGACATTACATTGGCAAAAGGTTGACATTACATTGGCAAAAGGTTGACATTACATTGGCAAAAGATTGTGAGAGTGTTTGTACCTTTTTACTTCACGCTGAAACGGATGGACGGATTATTTTTTTCGTTGGGTAAGTCATCCAATGATATCCCCTGCTTCGCTCCGCGACTTTTACTGACTACAAACCCAAGCCCTTGGCCCCAGTAGGCTTCGACCCTGCTGGGCCCCTACTGTTTAATGACATCTACATGAGACGCGCGTGGAACATACGCTTCGCTCAACGATTTGGGTTTGGTCCGGACGTCTACCAGACGGTAGGACGGCGAGCTACGCATTGCTCGCCGTCCGCAAGCCCGCACCTACGGTGGCCGTAAATCGGGATCGGGATCCCGGTGGCTGAGGCGTGAGAGTCGCTCCCTCGCTCTTGCACGTGCGGCCATCGGTATCGAGTAACACGCACACGACAGTCAAGACTCTAGAGAAACTAACCTCATTACAATTCGAACCATGCCCAGATTAAAAAGCGGGCAAGTGCGAGTCGGAGTCGCGCACTGAGGGTTCCATATAAACTTACCTATGAAAACAGTTCAATTCTCGAATTGGGTTACGATTATTCCGTGACGTAACTACAAATTTACAGTTTCCAGATTTTTTCCTATACTTGTGCTATGAGACCTTACTTCATGCCAAATTTCAGGATTCTAGGTCAACTGGGAGTACCCTGTGAATTTTGATTCACTTGACAGTGTCGAAATACATGTTTTTAACGACATAAATGGCAGTATCTTTTTCTTTCGTTAACTCAGAAGTTTGATTTTTTCAAACCTTCAAGGGACCGCAGACCTGAGTAATTTACTTTCAATTCGATACCTCTACGCGTTTCCGAGATAAAGGTTCTTAGGGTCTTGACGGACAGACAGACGGACAACAAAGTGACCCTATAAGGGTCTCGATTTTCCTTTTGAGGTACGGATCCCTAAAAAAAGAAAAATGTTTTGTTTTTAAATCCAGAAAAATCATACACAATATTATAATTCCAAGAAAATAGGCACAGTAATCTTAGAAGTTGCTGATACTGGTTCCTAAACTAAGCTATCGCTTGCTTGTTTGTTCATAGATGTAGTTACAATTTGGAAACAGAAAGTTAGGTACAGCATTTCAGCCTAAAGGCGTCCACTGTTTGACATAGGCCTCCTCCAAGTGTCACCACAATAAACCCTCCTGTGCGTCTCGCATTCATCGGCTTCCCGCAACCCTTACCAGGTCCACCTTGTGGGGGAGTCCTTCCAACGCAGCATCTTCCAGTACGCGGTCGCCACTCCAGAACCTTTCGGCCCCAAAGGCCATCTGTTGAAGTTAGGTACTATAGTTATTAATAATTGTTGAATGGCTGCTTTCTGAATCCAGCCCTTCGTTTATTATTTAAATAAATGATTTCAGCTACAAAATGCAGTTGATCGCATGTTACAAAGATTAAAAAACAAAATGGGTCCCCACCAGGAAACAGATTGGAAACGAGCCGTGCGTGTGTAATAGAAAACTATTGCGCACGCTAGCCCGCCAGGTTGTCACTCAAGCCATGGTACGACCTATGCTCTGTGGTTACCTTCCTCGAAGGTTCAGGTGAGGGTAGCAGAAATCGGAATTGGATATGAAAGGTCGGAGGAATTGTGGTTACAGAAAAATTGGATCTAATTTCGGAATTGGAAAATAAGTGTGGCAAATTTCTTTATGGTAATTTAGCTAAAGTTTGATTTAGGAGTCAGGTGTTTATATTTATAAAAGGTGAAACTGACTGACTGACATATCAACGCACAGTTGGAACTACTGGGAGCGTGAAATTTTGCGCAAGGTTTCCTTTTATGATGTAAGCGAGTACTTAAGGGGATTTTCCAGAATTCACCCCCTAAGGGGATTAAACTGGGTACCAAAGTTTGTGTGGAAAATCTGCTATCACGAGGACGAAGACGCTGGTAGCGAGTTATTAGATAAAAAGAGAAACTGACTGACTGACATATCACAGTCAAAACTACTGGGATCAGAAACGTAGGAACATGATGTAGACGAACACTAAGGGAAATTTGTTTGTATAATTTTTTCTGGTATATTTGAAAGTTAAGACAAATAGAAACTAACGTAAAAAAAAACCTCTAAACCATCTTGGTTTAGAGGTTTTTTTTTTAAGTTGTAAACCAGTGCCTGACTGACTGCGTTCCCACCTGATAGTAAGCAGTGATGCAATAGTTGATCCTTTATTATACTAGTTTATTAAGAGTCTATTCACTAGGACATACAGGTGGACTGGTTGTCAAAGTTTCTATGAAAAGATTCTTGCGAACGAAGTCACAGGAAAAGTACTGGTTATATAATAAATATATTTATATTATATAAAAATGAATACGTGTTCGTTAGTCTCACTAAAATTCGATAACGGCTGGACCGATTTGGCTAATTTTAGTCTTGAAATATTCGTGATAGTCCAGGGAAGGTTTAAACGGTGAGAAAATATGGAAAAATTAACACAAAAACAAATACAGCGCCCTCTTACTAAAATGTCATTTTAAAATATAGGTTCTGGTAATGCAAGTAGATGGCGTTATCCTTTGACAGTTAAGCTAAAAGGTCAACAATCTGTGACTATTAGGCGGTAAGAAGTTCGTCGGGTCTTCTAGTACTATAAAAAATCTTTATGAATATTTCATGAAACCTACTATACAATAATGCTTTCCTTTCTTTGAGTGGCATTTTCAAAGCCTGTAAATAAAATTAACTGCAAAACAGCAATTAAGAAAGTCTACACAGTATTCCAGACAATGCAAGTCATTGTTGCTTCAATTCTTTAATACGTTACACGCAAGAAACTTGCATAGTACAAAAGGAGGCATTAAGATTTTATTATCAATTAGCTTTTGCCCGTGACTTCGCCCGTGTCAGTTACTGTGGACGTGAAGTGGAAGAAGTAGCCTATGTCCATCCTTGGGGTTCCAGCTTGTTATGGTATTACGAACTGCGTGAGCAGTATCATCTTTATGAGTGCATTTTTAGTCTGTGATTCGATCAATCAGATCACCCCGGTAACATATAATATGGTTGTTGTCTCATTATTAAAAGTGTTATATTGTTAAATAGTTCGTATGGTTACCACATACCCCATCACAGCTTACTCCGTACCAGATTTTATTAAAATAAGTAGTTTAAACTTAAACGAGTAAAAAAAAACCGACAGACTCTTTAAACTTAAACGAGTAAAAAAAAACCGACAGACTCTTCAACATTTATAATATAGCATAAATAGCATAATCAACCTTATAATGTTCCCACTGCTGGGACTCAGGGCTCCCCTCTAGGAGAAGGAATGGACTGTAATCCAGCACGCGGGCCCAGTGCGGATTAGTACATGTTCTAGAACCACACACAGTTTACCACAGATAGTTTTTTCATATTTATAACAGGTATGAATTTACGACTAATTTAATGAACTGATGAAACCGAAAAATGCCGTAAAATTTTCAAAATAAATACATGAAGAGAACCGTCAATATTGAACGAATAGAAGTTTCAAAAGCTTGCTTTTTTTTTAATGAGAAATCATAAATTATTTCTCCAGCTTTATAAATGAAACGAAAAGGAGTGTCAGCATCACCGACCTGTGTTCCTTCAATTGCCCTTAGCGTTCCAGGTTGTGGCAACTATTTTGAACAATCCTGCAACTATCTAAAAGCTCATGTAAATCTATAACAATGGAACACGAGCTCGATGAAACCCAACCTACACCAATTAATTGTCAAAGCGGACAAAAGCAATAGCATGTACCTACGAACCATATTATTGTAATAAGTCACTCAACCATTTTTACTGACCCTTAGAACCATACTTCATGTTTCGACCGCAAGTTCAGATTATACTGGCCGTATGTTACTACGCAGTAGTATGGCTTTATTGAACCCTTGTGGTCTTATTAAATGTTCGGTGGGAGGGCTCAAGTTGTAGTTGGTAAGTCATCCACTACGCAATATCGTCACCCATGTTAGTTTCTGCGCAATGTTTGCATGTTGCAGAGATTGCAGTAAAACAATAGATTTATTTTTGCCTTCTAGGAAGGTCCAACCGTGAAGATTTTTATAAATTTTTACTTACCCTATGTCACAATTTGGTAGACAATGCAACAGACCTTACAAGTCAGAATTTGTTTTTTCTAATCAAAATACAACGAAACTGCTCGATTTTCATATGCCTACTAACTGTGGCAGCTGAGAAATAACCATTCCCAAGTGACGGCGCCCGTTCACGAACATGATTCTGGCATTTATTCTATCACTCGTATCTCTTCAGCTTTTCTGTCACCTATGGGGAGTTACGATCGTGCTCATCACACAAACGATAAAAGCGAACCCAATCACCCAGCGCATACGCCACCATCAGCACATACGCCACCATCATCAGCACAAACGCCACCATCAGCGCATACGCCACCATCAGCACATACGCCACCATCAGCACATACGCCACCATCAGCACATACTTCACCATCAGCACATACTTCACCACCAGCACATACTTCACCATCAGCACATACTTCACCATCAGCACATACTTCACCATCAGCACATACTTCACCATCAGCACATACTTCACCATCAACACATACTTCACCATCAGCACATACTTCACTATCAGCACATACTTCACCATCAGCACATACTTCACCATCAGCACATACTTCACCATCAGCACATACTTCACCATCAGCACATACTTCACCATCAGCACATACTTCACCATCAGCACATACTTCACCATCAGCGCATACTTCACCATCAGCACATACTTCACTATCAGCACATACTTCACTATCAACACATACTTCACTATCAACACATACTTCACTATCAACACATACTTCACCATCAGCACATACTTCACCATCAGCACATACTTCACCATCAGCACATACTTCACCATCAGCACATTCTTCACCATCAGCACATACTTCACCATCAACACATACTTCACCATCAGCGCATACTTCACCATCAGCATATACTTCACCATCAGCATATACTTCACCATCAGCACATACTTCACCATCAGCACATACTTCACCATCAGCACATACTTCACCATCAGCACATACTTCACCATCAGCACAGATGGACAGATGGACGAACAGCAGGTGTTAGGGTCCCGTTGGCACTCTTCAGGTACAAAAACCTAAAAAGGCTTGGCCACAAGCTACAAAGAAGTTACAAAAGTCTTTTTTGTCAATAAAATCAATGGGTTTGATAACTAGGCTGGTCCTTCTGCCTCCCCCAGCGCGTGGTCACCGTGCAGTGCGCGGGCGTTCCCTCGTTGCACTCATTATTAGATAATTCGAGTTAATCTGCGTGTGCGCACCAATAGGTGTGGGGTTCGCTGAACTGCTAATAAATTGGACAAGTTGTTCGTTTAATGGCTTCATGTTAGTAGCCAGTTAGTGTTGGTTAATCTTGTTTGTTTGTTACAACGTTAAACTTGGCGATTTTTAGAAAACTGACGTAGTATTGCTAGTTTTGACTCAGGATTTCTGTTTATTTTAAAATCTGTACCGGTTGATACAGATTAGTTCTTCGTAATTTTGGGGAAAATTTGAATTTAATCTGTACGGTTTTTTTTCGACTTGAAACTACAATATAAGCAGTAGGTTTTCAAGTATAATTTACATTTTAATAACTATAATTACATTAAAATCAATAAATATAAACCCTTAACTAATTAAAACCTAAAAACAATTAGAAAATTAAAACTGTAATTTTGTACATGTGTGTTTTATTCGTGTCTCAAAAATATTATTATTAATAAAATGTATAGATACTTTCAGTTCGGTCCTAAACCAGTTCTAATAAAAACCATGAGGAATTGAGGGAACTCCTAAAATACGAACGCATACATAAACGTACTTAGCGATTTTGTTGTTTATTTTCATCCAGAAATGTTTTTTATTTATTAGTATAAAAAGGTTGCACATTTTTTTGTAAAAAGTTTTCATCATAATATCTCATACCCACAATATCTGAAATATGAACTGTAAAGTATCAATAAACCAAAAAAATAAATATTGAACGTTCTTCAGAATTCCAAAAACGTAACACTTACCATAAAATGCGCACCACTTACTCACAAACTGCAATTTTGCGCTCAAGTTTACGTTTGCGTTTGACGGCCGTACAAATCCGCTTACATTTCACGTGTTTACGTTACTGGTTACGCGCCGTTTGTTCTGGCCATTTGCGATTATTTATTGTGGATTTAAATGAGTATTCTCTTAAATTTGTACGTCTGTGTGTTTGGGGTCAAATGGCAATTGTTTTATGCATATTTGAGTTATTCATTCGGTAAAGCGACTATTGATTTTGAGGAATAAGTAGAAAGTATTTTGAGGTCTATGTATAATATATAATGCTTATTTTATCTATTATGTATGGTATTTAGGACTAAAGATGCTATTATGACTGGCCTGTTGATCTAGTGGTTAGTGGCCCTGACTGCTATGCTGGAGGTCGTAGGTTCAATTCCCACCCAGGACAAATGTTTGTGTGATGAGGACGATCATTCGTTCTGTGTCAGGGTGTAATTTATCTATATATGTATGTATTTAGTAATTTAAAACTATATTTATCAGCTGTCTAGTACCATAACACAAGCTCTGCTTAGCTTGGGACTAGACGGCGTTGTGTGATAGTCGTGGAAAAAAAAGGTATTTAATATCCATCACGTAAAAAAGAAATAAATTAACTAAAATATTTAAAAAAAAACTACCAGGCAGATTAGTCATGTATTGCCTCTCATGCTCAAAACTCAAATATTTACTTTATTTAAGGCAAGCAGAGTCTGCCATTTATTATACTCATGTCTTCTTCAAGGATAATTTGAGATCTTTAAAATATCTTACTTTTTGTTCCAACGTTTGCCACGAAGTTTTATATGAAAAACAATTGTTTTTGTAAAACTTCGTTAAAAACGTGCAAAAAAAACTTCACAAATTATAAAAACTAGTAGTGAAAATAATAGCAATATTAAATATTTTGTTAGGTTATGCACCTTCCCAAAAGTGAAAATTCATTCATATAGTCTCATCTCACCGGGTTTCAACGGCAAAGATTCAAGATTCAAAATTCAAGAAACTCCATGGACACTCTTTTCTATCATGTTATGTATTACAAATATCACTGTTACATGGTTCTTGTCGCTACTATCATGTGAGAACAATGTAAATAAAGTAAAAATAAAAACTAAGTATAGATATTAAAATAGCCACTGGAAGCTAAGAGATGACCAGTCTTAACTGACAGCACCCGTTCACGGACATGACGTAAATATATAGCAAACTCTAGAACGTACATCTGTGTCATCATTCTTTGTTTCGACGATAGCCACGTAAAATGAGGCAGCTCAAAACCAATATACAATTCGATGACGGGTGAAAAAGTTATTCGACTTTTTCAAACTACTCATGCAGTCTCTCAGACATATATGTTACTACTAGTAGATTAAAAATTAATACACATGCTTACAAAAAAAAAAAACAGACCTAAACTAGTACTTGACTGCGATTCCACCTGATAGTAAACGGTGATGCCGTCGTTAATAGTGAAGCGCACTAGTTTATTAAGAGCCTATTCCTTGAGCCTTGAAGACATCTAAATTATAATCGGACGGGAAGCTAGTTATAGACCAGTGTCGAGGGAATTAAAAGTAGCACAAACTTAGGTTCGAAGGGGATGACGGGAATAGAGCAACCAAGCAAAGCGAGCCGAACGATGCTAAGGCCAATAAGCGTATCATTGAAATAAACAACAATACCACTAAAATTCCAACTTTTTTTGCAAACATTTCAACTCAATACTCCCATACATACCTACATACATGCGCAAAAACGCACATGCCACAGTTTGGAGATGGACGCAAATAAACGGACGCATACAATTTACGACTGCGCTCAGCACACGTGGCGTTTACTGAGTTTTTTTATTGGCGCAATAAGTGATGGTATTGTTTCGTTTTTATGCAATTAAGTGTATTTATGTTTGTGCGATTTGTTTAAACTTTGAATGAACTCTTCTTTCTAGTTTAATATTTAAATTTTTTTCGAAATTTAACAACACACAAGATATAACCTAAACCATTTAAATTCTAAAAATGATACTTGATATAAACTAGTGCTTGTCTGCGATCCCACTTGATGGTAAGCAGTGATGCAGTCGTTGACGGTGAAGCGCACTAGTTCATGAAGAGCCGATTCACTCTAGCATTGAAGACGCATAAATTATACTTCTTATTCGAGATGTTACTAATCAGTTGGCTCAACCAAGTCATTGTTTTCCAGTTTTCTGGCAAAGTTTACAGGAGCAGAGATTTCATCCAGAAGCTCTATTATAATAATATATTATTGTATTAATAATATATTATTGCATAATATACCTATTTGTTGTTCCTAATAAATAAAATAAAATAAAAAATAATATTCCACAACCTTCACACAACGCCATCTAGTCCAAAACTAAGCAGAGCTTGTGATATCAGTACTAGATAACTAATCATACTTATAATATTACTAAATGCATATTGTACATATTATAGATAAGTTACACCCGGACACAGAACGAATGATCGTGCTCATCACACAAACATTTGTCCTGACGCCCTGAACTAACGCTCTGTTATCTTTCGAGTGAAATAATAAACTTTAAATGGCGGAAAACTAAATTTGTGACTTCCAATAAAAAAATAAACACGCTGAAATGGCATCAACGTAAATCTAATCAGTCATTTGCACCTAAAAGATCGTAAAATGAAATCATTGCGACACATAAAAAGCTAACGCGACGTGCGACAGTCAACATAAATAAAAAAAAACTGCCAAAAAATACTACATTTAATAAAGCTTCTGACTATGTCAGATGTAAACTCAACCCGTACATAATAATAAGTGTCTGTCTGTCAGTCAGTCATCAAACGATTTCTTGGAAACGTAACTCGACAAAGGGATTGTCACTTTGTGCCGAATTTGGTTTTATGGACGATAAATTATATGAGAGCCAAAATTGCGAAGTCGCGAAGGAATTAAAAATAATTGTGGGGCTTTAGTTATTGTGTAGCTTAAAACAGAATGAGCTAACTGTACTTTTACGTCACGAAAATGATGCAATAAAAAGATATTAGGTTTTTTATTACCTTTTTTAAGGTGTGGTTTTTGAAGAAAATATCGTAGTCCTCTTTTTTGTGGCTGTTTACTGAATAATTCAGTAATGATTATACCTAAGCAGTACCTATCAATAGAACTACAAAGAACCTATTCCAATTTTTCCACCTATTATTCAATTCAAGCAACAATAATTTAGGTTGGCTCTTAATAAACTAGTGCGCTTCACCAATAACGATTGTATCACTGCTAACCATCAGGTGGGATCGCAGTCAAGTATATTAGTTCATACCAGTTCAATTTCAGCGTCCACAGCCCGCTGTTGGACAGCGGCCGCATTTAAAAGAATCTTAGCAATTTTATTTCAAAAAAACCTGTTACTGGCACTTTTGAATTGTCAAGATAATAATAATAATAATATTCCACAATTTTCTCACAACGCCGTCTAGTCCCAAGCTAAGCAGAGCTTGTGTTATGGGTACTAGACAACTGAAAAACATACTTAAATATTTCTAAATACATACATATTATTATAGATAAATACAGAATATATATATTATAGAGAATACAGTCAGCCAGAAAAGTGATACTAATTTCACATACCAAATTATAGATCTCTAGAGAAGAATGTGTAAGAAACTCCATAACTTCTATTATCATCATCATCTTCCTGCCCTTGTCCCGTGTTATTTGGGGTCGGCGCAACATGTTTTTTTCTTCCATTCTGCCCTGTCACTCGTCATGCTATCATTAACTTCCTTTTCTTTCATATCACTCTTCACACAATCCATCCATCTTTTCTTTGGTCTCCCTCTCCCTCTCCATCCATCCACATGTAAACTCATAACTCTTTTAGTAACATGCGCTTCATCCCTCCTCTTCACATGACCATACCAAGACAAACGATTCCCTTTCAATTTTTCAGTCACTGGCGCCACTTTCAAACTTCCCCTAATATACTCATTTCTCACTTTATCCATTCTCGTCACACCACACGTCAACTTAACATTCTCATCTCCGCTACGTGCAATCTTTTTTCATCCGTCTTTTTCACAGCCCAACATTCTGATCCATACAGTATGACAGGTCTTATCACGGACTTGTAGATTTTACCCTTCAACTTGAGGGGCATCCGTGGGTCACAAGTTGTTCCCGTGACCTGTCGCCATTTCATCCATCCTGCGTTGATCCGATGTGTTACGTCCCATAACTTCTATTATACGAAAACAATTTTGATAAATTGATTAATAAAAAAATCTGAAAATAGAAATTAGAACAAAATAAACCACCGGCAGTTAAGACATGACCAGTCTCAACTGACAGCTTCGTTTACAGATGTGACGCGTATATCATTACTCAACTCGATCATTTTGAAGGGAGCCGATTGATCTAAAACACGTTTCGACCCTGCACCCTTTTCGCAATACAAAAATTGATCCCTTTAATATTTTGAAAAAGTATTCATACTTCAATAAAGTCACGGTCCTGGCAACAAAGAAGGATTATTGGTATGGTTGTAGTCAGTAAAAGTCTAACACGCCCTCTCACTCCGCTCTAGAGCGCGAGAAAAGTCATTGGAAAATTTCCCACAATTCCCACCTTGAAAAAAACCTCGGTACATATTTAAAATAAATTTAAAATACACCTGGAAATATTTTGGCAGTCGACATAAGTTAGATGTGACTGTCCGTCACGCTTCTCAAACGTAACCTAACGTATCGAATCGAGTTTCTAGGAAGCAAAAATATATTTTTATATCATAACAAAGTTAAATATTTCGACGGCTAAAGTTTTTTGTATAGAAAAATGTTGATTTTACAGCTTCACCAAAGGGTTCCGTATGTGTGAATGTAATGATTTCAATCTAAGTAAATAAAAATCGGACCGTTTCAATTTAAGACAAGAGAGATTTAAGATGAGATAATAATACGAGTATCTTTCAATCATCAAACCTATTTGGTTGACTTTGGCATTCCCCCTCTTTTGGTTGACTTCTTGACAGGCTGGCATAAGGTTCACATTGGCTGGCAAGGCTGCAGGTACGTATCATTGGTGGGCATGGCTATAGGCAAGTGTTGCAGGAACAGTATTGGTGGCTGCAATTTTTTTTACTTTCCTACCGCACTATAATAGATTACTTTGTTACTTGAAAGATTAAGCAATATCATTTCTGATTTCGCTTTAAATAGGTTCTACAAGTACCGACAATGTACAAAATAATACATTTTGTAGTTAAACTTCAGAGGCCGCAGTACTGTTATCCAATTCTACTCCATAAAAGACCCCACGGCCAAAGAAAACACGGCTTTCCATTCAAATTTCACACTTAACAAAATGCAAATGATGAAGAAACATAAAATTTGTATTGCAAACAACGATATTGTATGCTGTTCTTTGGAATAGGCTCAAATTTTAAGGTAAGTAGTAAGTTGTTAAAAGACCCGTTTGCTTTTGAAACGTCATTAGCTGATCGTAAACTTTAGTATTGCTGTATACGAGTCTTTGACTAACTGCCAATGAACTTGGCATATTTCTACTAAGTACCTTATCTTGGAGATGATATTTACTGCAATGATAATATATTAAGCCATCTAGTCCTAAACTAAGCAGAGCTTGTACTATGAGTACTAGAAAACTGATAAATATACTTATATATTTCTAAATACATACATATTATAGATAAATTTACAGCAGTAAGGGCCACTAACCACTAGCCCAACAGGTCCGTCAATGGTGGTCAATTGCTCTTTTATTAGTTTAAGAATCGCCATCGAATGGTACATGAAGACATGAAAACTTTAAAGTAGAATTCTCACGAGCAACTTAGTTGCCCAGCAACTTGTTTTAGTCTCTGTCACACTTTCATACAAACCCGTAACTTGATGTGAGGTACAAATTAGTTGGGGACAAGAGTTGCTCGTGTGCGCTATGGGTTACCGCAAGTAAAAAACACCCTCAATTATATGTAACTACAGCTAATGGAGTCAAGTCTGGCGATCGAAATCAAATGATGTTTTATTTAAATTGTTATTAATATGGCAATGTTTATCCGCAATATTTAAGTTGGCTGCAATGCAAAGAATGAATATGTTATCCAAATGTTGGTATAAATTTTTTTTTCTCACTTCCGTTTTACTCTTCAAAGTGTAACTATTCACATTGTATTAATTAGAAATAAAAACTAACGTGTTTATCACAAAAGTGCTGGTTTCTAATTTTTAAAACATCAGGTTATGGGCCCAGACACATATAACAGCTTGATGTAAAGTGACGCTAGTTACGGCGGCAATAAAATCGGCGAGAAGGAAAGATTGAGGTTAGCTCATTACAGTTTGCGGCGTGTTGCTCAGGCTCGGGCACCGTAAAACATCGTCGGGAAGTACTTGTTCTTAGTTGGGAAAGGACAAGGTCAGAATGGAGGGAAATAACAACAACGTCAATGTGATCAAGTTAGAAGGGGCCAGAAATTGGAATATCTGGAAATTCCAAACAAAAGTACAGCTGAGGGGCCTTGGGTGGTTAAACATTGTGGAGGGAAGGCAGGTGAAGCCCGAAGTGGCCAGTGAGATACCTGCATGGGAATCTAAAGATGCCAAAGCGCAAACGTTACTGGTAACACGAATGTCGGAAGAGGCAATGCTACATATTATTACATGTACGAGTTCTGCCGAGATGTGGCGAAAACTCCACAGCGTATATGAACAGAAAACTGAGACTAGTGTGCACATCATACAGCAGAGATTTTTTCAATATAAGTTCGAAAGAGGTATCGACATGTCCATTTTTTTATCTAAGATACAAGAACTACAAAACCAATTGAAACAGATGGGGGAAGAAATTTCAGACAAATTTGTAATCACGAAAGTATTAATGTCGTTACCAGATGAATATAAACACTTCGTTTCGGCTTGGGAATCGGCGCCTGACGACAAACAAACATTTGATAATCTAGTGGCCAGACTACTGATTGAAGAAGAGAGAGTTAAAGAAAAAAACGAAGGAGCACAGCAAGCAACACCTTCTGCATTCGTTGTGAAAAATAAAGGACCAACAAAAGGTTTCAAATCTGGTAAAAGTGGACATTATCAAACCGAGAGTAAAAGTAACAATAAAACTAAGAGTGAAGGGAACGTGAGCAATAATAATAACTGTTTCTTCTGTGGAAAGTTTGGACATTTCAAAGCCCAGTGCCGTTTTCGAAAACAAAGAATGTCAAGAAGTGAAAACAAAACGAATAATAACGCGTTTGTGGTGTCTAACCGGTCGCATCAACTGCAAAAATCCAAGTGGCTAGTGGACTCTGGCGCTAGTGATCACATGTGCCAGGACCGTGCACTGTTTACATCGTTCTCAAATACTTCGCCAAAGCCTGTAATCATCGGTAATGGAGCAGTGATAAATGCACTTGGGCACGGACAGATGGCAGTTCAAGTATCGAACGGAAACGAATGGATTGACACAGTCATAGAAAACGTGTTGTATGTCCCTGAACTAAAAACAAACTTGTTTTCGGTAAATCGCGCCACAGACAAAGGTTATGTCATGGTGACAGATGACAGCTCATGCAAATTTTTCAAGTCAAACAAAATTTGTGCGGTTGCGAAAAGAATTGGAAACTCATTTTACTTGGACTTACGCTATAACAATGACAATTGTAAAATTGCGAGTACTGCAAAATTAGCGTCAAACGACCTAAACGAGTGGCACAAAAGATTGGCGCATCAAAACTTCTCCTACGTAAAAGATATCTTGCGAAAAAACAACATTGAGGTTAAACAAACATCCAACCCAGTGTGTGAAAGTTGCTTGGTTGGGAAAATACACAGATTGCCATTTAATAGAAGCGAACACAAGAGTACCAGGACATGTGAATTAATTCATGTTGATACCTGCGGTCCAATGGAGGAACCGTCAGTTGGTGGGTCAAGGTACTTCGTTGTGCTGAAAGATGACTATTCAAATTTCAGAAGTGTGTACTTTGTAAAAACAAAAGATAAGATCAAGTATATAATTGAGGACTTTATAAATAAGGCTGAGAATAATACTGGAAACAAGGTGAAGACATTCAGAAGTGATAACGGCCTGGAGTTTGTGAACAGGTACGTAAAGGAAGTGTTTACAAGTCGTGGAATAACACACCAAACCACAGTACCATACACCCCAGAACAGAATGGAAAGGCTGAGAGGGATAATAGAACATTGGTGGAAGCGGCGAGGACAATGATACATGAGAGAAATTTACCAAAGAAGTTATGGGCCGAAGCCATAAATACAGCAGTGTTCGTGTTGAACAGGACTGGGAAGAGCCGTGAGGATGGGCGATCTCCATTTGAAGTATGGACTGGGAAAACTTACAATATCCATGAGTTAAAAGCCTTTGGTACAGAAGTATATGTACACATTCCAAAGGAAAAGAGACTGAAGTGGGATCCGAAAGGAGAGAAGGGATTGATGGTCGGATACGAGGAGGATGTGAAAGGGTATCGTATTTACTATCCCGAGAAGAATAAGGTGGAAACAAAAAGGGACATTGTATTCTTAAAGCAAAAAGAGAAGGAAAAACATCAAGTGAAGGAAGGTGAAGGGCAAAATGTAGTGTCCCTAAACCTTGAAGAAGAGACAGAGCAAGAAAATAGTCCCGATACAGATATTGATGAGATAACAACTTTCGACCACGAGGAGATAGAGGCAACCCAAATGAGTAGCATACTAGAAGATAACTTGGAAGATGACAGTGACTACTTGCCATGCAGTGAAGAAGAACATCTACTAGAAGAAATTGGCTCACCCATAGAAAGGGAAAGGTGTCAGCGTGAGCGTAAACAAACAGAGTTCTACAAGTGTAATAGGGTGCAGCTGGACCAAAGTGAATGTGATCCTACCACATATGGTGAGGCCATGAGCCGGAGCGATGCCAGTAAGTGGAGAGCAGCTATCGCTAAGGAACTTAAGACTCTGAGTGACAATAATACATGGGAAGTTTGTGAATTACCTGTAAGTTCAAAGCCTATAAGTAGCAAATGGGTCTTTAGGAAAAAAAATGTAAATAATGTCAAAGAGTATAAGGCTAGGCTTGTAGCTAGGGGGTTCGAACAACAAGATATAATCAACTTAAATGACATTTATGCCCCAGTTGCTAAACTAGCAACGTTTAGGTTATTTGTAGTAATTGCAACGAAACATAACTTACCTATATACCAAATGGATGTCACAGGGGCTTTTCTATATGGTGAGATTAAAGAAAATGTATATGTAAGTTTACCAGAAGGGGCCTACTCAGGAGACAATAATATTGTTAAATTAAATAAGTCATTGTACGGGTTGAAAAGTTCGCCTAAATCCTGGAATATTAAAATTAATTCACTACTAACTCTAGAAGGTTTTATAAGGTCTAAAGGTGATCCATGCTTATATAAAAAGTATAGTGGTAAAGATAAAATATTTGTATTAATATATGTAGATGACTTGCTAATTTCTGGAACTAATGAAAATGAGGTCACTAACCTAAAAACAACGTTAAACAAAGAATTTAAAATGAAAGATTTAGGGTTAATTTCAGAATTTTTAGGAATAAATGTAAAACAAAACTTAGAAAATGGGGTAACTACGTTATCACAAAGAAATTACCTAGAAAATGTATTAAAAAGATTTAACATGGAAAATTGTAAACCCATGTTGACGCCCTTGGATATAAATTTTAATACTAAAATATTTGATATAAATATTAAGTGTGATAAAGACATGGAAGGAATCTGTAGGCAAATAATTGGCTGTCTTATGTATGCTGTCTCAGGTACTAGACCTGACCTGTGCTTTGCAGTTTCTTTACTAAGTAGATATCAGAAATGTGCCAATAGTGCATTACTTAGTGCACTTAAGAGAGTATTGCGCTATGTAAAGCATACCTTAGATTATAAAATAGTGTATAAGTGTAATGATAGTGCATTGCAAGGCTACTGTGATGCCGATTGGGGAGGTGATCAGAGGGACAGAAAGTCCACATCTGGCTATTTGTTTACTTTCGCAAACTGTTTGATTATGTGGCGTTCAAAGAAGCAATCTTCTGTAAGCTTGTCGTCTACTGAAGCCGAATATGTTTCTATGAGTATGGCAGCAAGTGAAGCGTGCTGGCTTGTTAATTTGCTGCATGATTTGGACGTTCAGAGTGATAACCCAGTTAAGTTGTATTGTGACAATCAGTCAGCTATCTTGAACGCAAGCACAGACTCAGTCAAACGTCTTAAACATGTTGATATTAGATATCACTTCATTAAAGATTTAATAAAAAATAATAAAATTGATATTCAGTACATAAGTACTTGTGAACAAGTGGCAGACATGCTAACAAAGTCATTAAGTAAGGAATTATTAATTAAGTTCTTAACACAATGTAATGTCAAAGTGTAAGCTAAGAGGTAGAGATGTTCAACCGCTAATGTTTTCAGTCAGATGTTATAATTTAGGGTAATTTGTTTAAAAATGCATAAACATTGAGAAGGGGTGTTATTAATATGGCAATGTTTATCCGCAATATTTAAGTTGGCTGCAATGCAAAGAATGAATATGTTATCCAAATGTTGGTATAAATTTTTTTTTCTCACTTCCGTTTTACTCTTCAAAGTGTAACTATTCACATTGTATTAATTAGAAATAAAAACTAACGTGTTTATCACAAAAGTGCTGGTTTCTAATTTTTAAAACATCATAAATAGTGAAAATAGGTCGAAAAAACTCACTGCGCATTATCAATCTCCTATTTGCACACAAGTCCATCCTTTGCCAATGAAAGGCAGTCTAATAACATACATTTTATTTATTTTATAAATAAAATACAAAAAAATACAACTGAAGTCAGCTGAATGAAAATCAAATAAACTAAAACGACTTAAAATATTAAATCCTAATAATTATGAGAACAATTACAACCATCAACTCCTTCTGGGCCTTTTTTTCGTCGCAAATAAACTCTACAACTCTTTCTTGCAAACTCTTTCATTCTTTCTTTTCAAACTCTTTCATTCTTTCTTTTCAAACTCTTTCATTCTTTCTTTTCAAACTCTTTCATTCTTTCTTTTCAAACTCTTTCATTCTTTCTTTTCAAACTCTTTCATTCTTTCTTTTCAAACTCTTTCATTCTTTCTTTTAAACTTTTTCATTCTTCCTTTTAAACTCTTTCATTCTTTCTTTTAAACTCTTTTATTCTTTCTTTTAAACTCTTTCATTCTTTTTCATTCTTTCTTTCAATTAAACATTTACTCAAAGTCTGCACAGGAGACCATTAGTAGAATCACTTTCTAAAGGAGTATATTCTTGTTGGGATAAAATTTCGATTGCCTTGGTTTCCAGGTTGCCGGGTGGGATTGATTTACTTTGAGCTGATCCGACAAACAGTGTCCTGTCAAAATCGATTGTTCGAATCTAGTTATGGTTATATAAAAATTTCATTAAAAAAAAACTATTCTACAGAATTTCCTGATTATCCGGGTGCATTTTCCAATTTTGTTAATTTTATTAACCATTTTCTTCTTCTTTTCGTGTCGATGGACTCCCATTATTATTTTTTCTCACCGCTATTTGGAAACCTGTATAGTTCTATCATTAATCTCGTATAAATCCTGAAATGTGCAGGTGGTTGTGCAGGACGGGCAGCATAGCAGGTGGCGTATGTCCTATGAAGCGGCTCCACACTGTATTTGAAATTGTCCAAAGCTCAAATTTTGGTATCCGGATACTTAGACGGAGACATTTAATAAGGAATTGTTTGAGATCCTATATTATGCTCGGTCGGGAAACTATAGCACAACCCCAATTAGTTAGTACTACTCATTATGACTAATAAATACAAGATTATACCTGCATAGGACGTTTGTGCAGCGGCCAACCTGGGTCCACAGTCGGTCAAGAGATTTCCAGATTAACCACTGTTGTTCGCTTCCAGGGATGGTGTTCTGATGGCGTGATGAAGTGTGAAGGAGTTGGGTGTTTCTGCTTCCTCTGAAGAAAAAAATTAGACTCAAGACTATTACGATGATTCTATAAAATATGTGGAACCCAAAAACAACCGGTGCAATGTAAACTTTACATCGTGGCGAATCGCAAAACGTTCAAAAATATTACTAAACGCGGCTCTTTTGATATTTTAATTATTATTTTGGTTTATTACCCGTAAACGGTTATTACTTGTTGGTTATCACAACCTTCCTGTTTTTATTAGTTGGTGTCGGTAATTTGAGTAACTGTTTTGACTCCTGCAGAAGTCGGTAATAAAACCTGCGTTTTTGAGGTTCGAGATAAGGAAATGGTGATGCTTTACAGTTAAGAGTATTTTAACAGTAATTACGAAGGTAATATACATAACAAGATAATATACACGTCTTCGGCTTTACTTTTTACCATTATTTAGAATTATGTCCATAACGACGTCAAAATTCACTACGGAGTTTGTCCATCTCGCCATGTTGGCGGAATATCAATACTCCTCCTCAGCGTGGACAGGATCCTAGAGTCAGTTGACCTGCCCTGAGCCCCATCAGCTCTCTCAATTTAGAAAGGCGTGGCCTAGGTATTCCCTTCGTTGATGACAAGTTTATAATTGTGTCACGACATGATTTTCCAATCAAACTTACCGACTAGGTATTCAAATTATTATGAGTAAGTATTGTGACATATTGTCGATCGTTTTAAGGTGATTAATAATTACAAGACAACAACAAGTAACAAGTAATTTACAACAAGTAATTTACAAGTAATTTTTAACTTAATAGTAACCTGTTGTGTCCGGCATTTCTTTCTGCACTTTTTTTCTGATAACTTTATCACAAAAAAATGTTTATCAGTTGTCTAGTACCCATAACACAAGCTCTGCTTAGCTTGGTACTAGACGGCGTTGTGTGATAGTTGTGGTATATTATTATTATTATTATTCCATTTATTAAATTTATGTACATATTGATTGCATTTTTAAATATTTCTTAAAAAAAAAAACATTAAAAATATAAAAAATAGTAGCCCATCGGCATCGGGAACAGGGTCCAAGCTATTATTATTATTATATGGGCTGGTGCTGCAAAATGCCATCTGGCAGCTTTGGACTCAGTGGAAAGGCGTGCGAAGAGGCTAATTGGGGATCCAGATTTGGTTAAGCCCAATCTACAAAGCCTCGAGCACAGGCGCAGGGTAGCCTATCGGTATTTTACAGGTTGAATTTTGGAGAGTGTGTGCGGAAATTGCATGACTTGATTCCGCCATCTCCTTTCTATCATCGGACAACCTCACGTACGGCGAGTAATCCACCCTTACGTTGTTGAAACGACGAGGCAAGATGCTTAGTCCGGACCGTAGAGTCCGGACTAAGCGTCATGCCTCGTCGTTTATACCGCGTATATCGAAGGACTGGAGAAATTTGCCTTCTGCGGTCTTCCCATCCGATTATAATTTAGGTGTCTTCAAAACTAGAGTGAATAGGCTCTTAATAAACTAGTGCACCTCACCGTCAAAGATTGCAGCACTGCTTCTATCAGGTGGGATCGCAGTCAAGCACTAGTTTATATCAATTAAAAAAAAAAGGTCGTCAAATGGATCGCGTAACGAGCTTGTGGTAGGGCCTCTGATTTATAAACGCTCTCATCATCATCCTACGTGCACCAATTCATCTTCAATTGACGCGTTCAACTTGCACGCGACATTCACAATTTTACGCGCTATCTGGCCCACATCAGCAGGGAAATTTCCTTTTGACTCATGTATTTCATCTGAATCATGTGTTTCTCTTTTAACCTGTCTTAGAAATTCAAGCGGAACTAAGGATGTGGTGTTTGTAATTTTATCGATTAAATACATTTTTCTATCGGAAACCATGACTGCTCTACTAAGGATGAGGAATCACACTAATATTAAAAAGGTGAAAGCTTGTGAGTGTGTGAGTATGTTTGTTACATAATAACGCTAGAACGGCTAATTGGATTTCGATGAAACTAAGGTACACGAGTTAACCATGTTCTGAAATAGCACATGTATAATATCCTTTTTATCCTGGGAATATATTCCCTTGGGATAATTGTCTACTTTGACGCGGGTGAAGTCGCCAGCAGATGCTAGTTTTATAATAATTGTATGATTTCTACTGTAGAAACCATATTTTTATATATTTTTTTTACTTTTAGTATATTCAAAATCTGAATATAGTTTGTTCAGAATCAATAACTGAATCTATTCCAATATTTTTTTACAACATGTTATATTTTTTCCCAAAATATTTAAGAAACGTCACAAGTTGGACATCACCGACACTAAGTACAACACAGGTCATGGCAGGTCATAGTGAGCATTAGGTGCCAGCGCGTAGTTGGGTGCGGAAGCAAAACAACCCCTCACGGTCACCAGGGTGGCCCGGTGACCGTGTATTTGTGAGGACAACCAGGTAACAAACAAGCTTATAACTCTGTAATTTTTAATGGTACAGTTATGAAATTTTGTACATAGATTCTTTACATAAAAATACTAGACACGTGCTTCAGGTTTTGCTTACTAAAACTAATGTTTTATACAACAGTGCGAAATCAACAATGGGGCAGATGTCCGAACCAGACACAACACCTGTCTGATCTAACAATCCGATCTTTTCAACGGAGGTTTTCGGGACTTTACACTCAGTTCCAAGCACCTCTAAACATGAAATAACTACCAACAAGAAAGGGGCAGAAACCTTCACCTTCATTCCCTCAAACATGCTGCAGGCAAAGTGCAGCCGTAGCCAAGTTACAACCGTTCCGTTTAGATTCTCTTCTCTTTTCGTTGATCACCTCGAGTTGGCCACGCCGCCTATTCCTTTGTTCTGACCACGTGACTGAGCGTTGAGATGACGTCAGAACAAAGGAATCGGAGGCGTGGCCAATTCGAGGCTGTTGACGAAAAGAGAATAGGAACGAAACAGTTGTAACTTGGCTAGGGGGACTGATATTATATGATATCATAACGATTACAAGAATACCATCTGCCTCATGTCACTTCCATCGACATTCGAGGAAGAAGTCTTTACAGTCTACTCGTAATTATAATTACTGAAACGAGTATGATCTGTTTCGTGTTATCACTTGTTTGATACTGTTCACGCGATTTTTTTCCACGAAGTTCAGTTTTTTCCTTATTCTGAAAAACTGTGGGGGATTCCGATGACGAGGCTAATCACATATGATATGACTAAACGGAGGCAGCGTTGCGTGTAATTGCTTAGTAATGAGAGATTGAACTTTTTCCTTTTGTAAAATGATAATCGAGATTACGCTGCATTTTTTTGTAAAGTCGGTTATAGATTGTTTTTTGTTTGTTATTCAATTTTGTCACATATTCAGTCTTAACATAACATCTGCCAAATTGCATAGCAGTTTGCCGGCAAAACATTCTCGTAAATGCTCGCATAGATACAAAACAAAAAAAATGCATTACAATACAATAATGTCACACGCATTCTATTTTAACTTTTCTAACTTATTTATACATATTGTTTATATCTCTCATCCAACTCTCCTGTCGCAGATCTGCTGGAAGAAATTTCTTTTGAAATAAGCAGTACCTTTGTGCTCTTTTATCTGTATTTGTTCTTTTCGCTTTTAAGTGTTTGTGTGTACATAAATAAATAAATACTGTTGTGTGTGTTTGCCCCGACTTACGAGTTACAACTCGTAAGTCGCGGGTTCAAACCCAGCCAGGCGCATTACTTTGTGTAATTTATTTCGTCACCACTGCTCTCAAAACGGTGAAGGAAAACATCGTGAGGAAACCGGCATGTCCTAGAACCAAAAATACGAAGACATGTGACATCCACCAACCCGCACTGGGCCCGCGTGGTGGATTACGGCCCATTCCCTCTCCCAGAGAGGAGGCCTGAGTCCCAACAGTGGGAACATTATAAGGCCGACTATGCTATGCTATGACTATGTTGTGTGTTTAATATACATGTGTTGCCATATGTACCGGCGGATAACTATTTTCAAGGAGGTGTATCTTCACTACCCCGTCTTAAATAGGACCGGCTTTCTAGATTTAACACTAACATTGCAGAGTTATGTAGAAAAGCTTGAGAACTGGAAAAATTATGCAAGAGCAACCGAATCTCATTGAATATGTTATGGTGCGCCCTAATCATTGCGATAAGTCCCCTTATTGACTGTGTGTGTTGTTACCGGAGTGGCTTTTTTTTTTTTAAGGTGGGAAATCATCCAAATGACTTCTCGCGCTCTGGGTGGTGCGCGAGGGCGTGTCAGACTTTTACTGACTAAAACCACACCTGTATCCTTCTATTACCCTTTGCGTACTAGGACTACGGGTTGCCCTTTCAGAAATTCTCCGCGGTCCTAGCTAGCGGGCATCGGGCCCCTACGGTTTGCTGACATCTCTTTGAGGAGCGCGAGGATCACTACGCGCTGTTAACGACTGGGCTCGGTGCGGTTAATTACCGAACAGCCGGACGGCGAGCTACCCAGTGCTCGACGTCCGCAAGCCCGCGTCTACCGTGGCTGGTAGTCGGGGTCGGAATTTCGTCGGCTAGGGCGTGAGGACCTTCGTTCCCTCACGCGTGCAGCCTCCTCCTTCGCTAACATTACTGCTTCGTAGAAGGAGGCGACCGCCTGCCATTCCTCCTCGCTCCGGACCATAGCCTGAACCAAGGCCCCACGTGAAAGGTCGCTGCCGCCAATTGCCTCCACGAGGACACGGCGGTGCTCCGCCCAAGCGGGGCACACCTCCACCGTATGCTCCACCGTGTCCTCTGGGTGGTCCACACAATGATGACACCCGGGCGTTGCTTCCGCCTGAATGCGATGCAGGAACCTCCCGAACTTGCCATGTCCGGTGAGGACCTGCGTCAAGCGGTAGGTGAGGATGCCGTGTTGCCGCTCCAGCCACTCCTCAAAGAGGTGACTAACCGCCATTATTGTAGCGTGCCCAGCACTGGGTTGCGACAGTCGCCGTCGCCATTCCACCATTAGATCCCGCCGGAACTCTGTCCGCCATGCCGCGACTTGGCGCGGCAGCGGAGTTTCGCCCCGGCGTTGCATCTCCACGCGCAAATCGTGCATGCGTGCAAGGACTGTTGCCTCCAAATCCAATGGTGCCTGGCCAGCAAGAAGGCTCGCCGCCTCGCGGGTTACCGGAGTGGCTGGAGAGGCGTCACGTCTTTCTGCATGACGCAAGTGCTCCCCGGTCATGGTCGGCCTCTTTCTGCGAAACAGTAAGGACACACCCTCTTGCTCCATCCTAGAACTTGAGAAGTCATTGGATGATTAAACAACTCGAAACAAAAAGTATGTGTAAACCTAAGCCTCCTGAAATTTTGACAAAACTATAATAGTATCAAGTTTGGTCTAAAGCTAAATACTGTGGCCATTACAGTTTTTATTTAATTACTTAACTCTGTAATTAGACAAGGGATTGTTTGCAAGCCGGTTATTAATTCTACAGTTTAATTATTAACAATTACACCCAAGTAGGTTTTTTTTTTTTTTTTTTTTTTTTTTTTTTTTTCGGTTGGAAAATCATCTTATGACATCCCCCGCCCTTGGGCGGGGCGGGAGATAGTGTCAGACTTTTACTGACTAAAAACCCACTCCTGTTCCTTCGTTGCCTTTCGTACCAGGGCCGAGTCTTCCTTTCAGAATCAGACCCTTGGCCCCAGTAGGCTTCGACCCTGCTCGGCCCCTACAGTTGCTGACATCTCCTTGAGGCACGCGTGGAACAGCACGCGCCGTCGACGACTTGGGCTCGGTCCGGACGGTCACCGGACGGTCGGACGGCGAGCCACCCATTGCTCGCCGTCCGCAAGCCTGCGCCTACGATGGCCGGAAATCGGGATCGGAATCCCGGCGGCGATTGGGGCGTGAGGACCGTTGCCTCACGCGATCGGCCGCCTCCTTTGCTAGCATTACTGCTTCGCAGAAGGAGGCGACCGCCTGCCACTCCTCCTCACTCCGGACCATGGCCTGTACCAAGGCCCGGCGCGAGAGATCGCCGCCGCCAATCGCCCCCACGAGGACACGGCGTTGCTCTGCCCAAGCGGGGCACACCTCTACCGTGTGCTCCACCGTGTCCTCCGGGCGGTCCGCACAATGGTGGCATCCGGGCGTTTCTTCCGCACGAATCCGGTGCAGGAACCTCCCGAACTTACCATGTCCGGTGAGGACCTGCGTCATGCGGAAGGTAAGGACGCCGTGTTGCCTTTCCAGCCACTCCTCAAAGAGGGGACTTATCGCCATAATTATGGCGTGCCCAGCACTGGGTTGCGATAGTCGCTGTCGCCATTCCGCCATGAGACCCCGCCGGAGCTCTGCCCGCCATGCCGCGACTTGTCGCGGCAGCGGAGTTTCACCCCGGCGTTGCATCTCCACGCGCAGATCGTGCATGCGTGCAAGGCCTGCTGCCACCAGGTCCCATGGTTGCTGGCCAGCAAGGAGGCTCGCCGCTTCGCGGGATACCGTGCGGTATCCCCTCACCA
Organism: Mythimna pallens; assembly: GCA_961205895.1. Taxonomy (NCBI): domain Eukaryota; kingdom Metazoa; phylum Arthropoda; class Insecta; order Lepidoptera; family Noctuidae; genus Mythimna; species Mythimna pallens. The sequence goes on along the minus strand of OY540842.1, from coordinate 21,772,120 downwards.
TCCGTATGGCCATGACCCTCTGGCACGCGTTCAGCTGGGCCGCCGGTCGCTTTCGCAGTGACGGCGCCCACACCGGCGCCCCATAAAGAGCCATGGACCGGACGATGCCTGCGTAGAGCCTCCGGCAGGAGGCGTCTGGACCCCCGAGGTTGGGCAGGAGCCGCTTGAGGGCAGCCCCAGTCCGATTCAGTTTGGGAGCCAAACGTCGGAAGTGCTCCTCGAAATTCCACCGGCTGTCGAGGACGAGTCCCAGGTACTTCATCGTCGACCCGACGCCGATGTGAACTCCTCCTACCGTTAATTGGGAATTCCGAGGTGGCGCGCTCCGAGGGCCGTGAAAACACATGGCCTCGGACTTGTGTAGCGCCACCTCGAGTCCCAACTGCTGGATCCTATCAACGACTATCGCAACCCCGCGTGTCGCTAATTCGACCGCCGCCTGGTATGACTCTCCCTGAGCCAGGACCAGCGTGTCGTCTGCGTAGCAGACCACGCTGACCCCGTCAGGGAGGTCGCCGCGCAGCACGTAGTCGTAGCCGATGTTCCACAAGGGCGGTCCTAGTACCGATCCCTGCGGAACACCGCACGACATCTCTCGCCGTTTCCACTCACCCTGGTGACCAGGGTAGATGATGTACCTGTCCGACAGGTAGGCCTCGATCACACGACAGAGGTAGTCGGGCACCTGGTGATACCGGAGTGCCCTCCTAATGCTACTCCAGGGCAGGGAGTTAAAGGCGTTAGCGATGTCCAAAGACACCGCCACGACACACCTGCCCTGGGACACCGCATCCCCCGTCGTGAGAGCTCGTACGCGCATGATGGCGTCCACCGTGGAGCGCCTCCTGCGAAAGCCGAACTGGCCGTCCGCCAGATCCGGCCCCACTCGTGTTAGGTGCGCGACGAGGCGGTCTGCAATTACTCTTTCAAAGAGCTTGCCCACCTCGTCGAGCAGCACAATGGGCCGGTACGCGGACGGAGAGTCCGCAGGGCGCCCCGGCTTGGCGATAAGGACCAGTTTCCCCGTCTTCCAGAGAAGTGGGAATTGGCCCCTCTCCATGCATGCGCTAAAGAGCCCTTTTAATCGAGACCCGAGAGCCTCCATGGCCAGGACCCAGGCTTTACCAGGCAAGCCGTCGGGTCCTGGGGCGGTATTCTTGGCACTTAGCCTTCGTACCGCCACACTCATCTCTACCTCGGTCACCTCTGGAGCATTGTCGTCGTCGTCGCCATCGTGATCCACGTTAGACACTGCTGGTGGCGGAGCCATGAGCGGGGGAGAGTGTTCCCCTCGCGCAGGGAACAGATTGCTCACCACACCCTCCACAATCTGGGGCCGGAGACTCTGTGTGAGTGGGGGAGCCCAGGGGCGGAGTTTTTCCCGCACCACCTTGTAAGGGCGTCCCCACGGGTCTCCGTTCAGAGTCCCCAGCCACACGTTGCGGGCCTCCAACTTGGCCCGCTTTATTTCCGCTCGGAGGGTGCGCTTCGCCACTCTGTATCCCTCATACAGCTCCGCCTCTCTGACCTCCGCATCCGGCGGGCGGATGCGGCGACTGCAGTGTCTGGCGTACCGGCGCCGCGCGGCATTGCATGCATTCCGCAGTGCCGCAATCTCCGGCGACCACCAGTACACCTGGCGCCGGGCACGTCCTGGCCGGACTCGGGGCATTGCCACGTCGCAGATTTGCGACATGGCCTCCCGGAACCACTCTGCCTCGACGTCGATGTCGACAGGCCTGTCCGGTGCTTGCACCCAGGCCTGTACCATCGCGGCTTCCAGGAGGAGCTCCCGGTCCAGCTGCTTCAGCGCCCAACGCGGACCACACGGGGTCCGTGGGACCGGCGCGATTGAGGTCTGGGCGGAGACGTCAAACCGAATGTACTGGTGGTCCGAGTACGTCTCCACCCCCTCCATGACGCGCCAGTCGACGACACGCGGTGACAGAGCAGGGCTGGCGAACGATATGTCCACCACTGACTCGCCCTGCATCCGCACACACGTGGGGACGGAACCCCGGTTTAGGACGACCAGGCCTGTCTCCAGAGCCCAGTCCTCCACCATCCGACCCCGCTGATTCGTGAACCGGGAACCCCAAGCCAAGTTCTTGGCATTGAAGTCCCCGCAAACGACCACGGGGAGGGAACCAAACCCAGCGACGACGGCATTCAGCTCCATAAGGGAGATGTGGAGATCGGCGAGAGTTCTGTTCGGGGACAGGTAAACGCCCACCACTGCAATGTCCCCGAACCGTGCTGCCACGCAACCCCGTCCCCTCGTGACAGCCTCGAGGGTCGGGGTACCGGCGGCGGCCGACGAAATTAGGGTCACCGAGCCGTTCAGGTCCTGCACCCAGTCTCCCCTGGGCAGGACATAGTACGGCTCGGAGACCACGGCGATGTTGATCGACCACTGCGCCATGCTCTGGAGCAACAGATCCTGAGCGGGGGCGCAGTGGTTGATGTTCGCCTGGAGGAGACGTAATGGAGCCGTTATTGGCATTCCATCACAATCTCCTCCCGAGCCCCACGTGAGGGCCCTGCCGCGGTGGTTGCGGCGGCGACAGCAGCAGCAGCCAAAGAGGAGGCTGCGGTGGTGAGGACATCGGCGGGGATGGGCCTCCCGACCTTTCTCTTGGCCTTGGCGGGGGGGTCGCAGGATCTGCTCCCAGCCCGGTGGTCGGCTGGCTTGCCTGCCGCCGCACATGCGTAACAGTGCGGCGTAGCACGGCATTCAACTGCCCTGTGACCGGGCTTACCGCACTGGAAGCAGCGGTCACTGCGGTCCACCTCCGCGGAACAACTGGCCCCCACGTGGTGCCCCACGTGGCAGCGATAGCACCGCAGAGGTCTGGGCTCCAGCAGTTTCACCTGCGCGGAGACCCAGCCCACCAAAAGCCGTCGGCCCTCCCCGGTGATAGTCTTGGCCGCCAACACGGGGCAGCTAACCGTCATGGCTCGCATGCCCGTGCTGTCAGCGCGGATGGTGCCCGTCCGAACTTGCTCGGCAGTGCATCCTCCCGCCCTGACGATGGCGGCCACCACCTCGTCCACCTTGACGGAGTCGTCCAAGCCCATGATGCGCATATCAATGCACTTGGTGGGCCTGGACACTCGGGCTTCTTCCGCATCCAGGGATGCCCTGATTTTTGCGGCCAGGGCATCCGCGGCGGGGCCACTGGCCGCACCGGGGACCTCCAGTATTCGGGCCCCGGTTACAGTACGCCTCATACGGAAGCCCCCAGAAGCTCCGAGCTCCTCAAGGTGGGGCAACACCGCCTGCTTCGCTTTCGCCATGACGGCATCATATGTCACGCCCCTTTTTACCGCATCTGGCTGTAGTGTTATAACTACAGCCTCGGAGTTCGGGGCGCGAAGTCTGGCCGCCATGGCCCGCTTTTTGCGCTGCTGTCGCCTCACGCGCTTTTTTGCCGCCCTAGCTGCCTTGCCCGCCTTACTTTTGGCGCCGACAACCGTCCATTCGGCGCCAGCCGAGGGTTTTTCAGGCAGGGAAGGCCTGGTCACCGCTGCGGCAGGAGGTCCCGCCGATTTAGCGGCAGGCGCCGCCCTGCCCTTCCGCTGCTGCTGCTGCTTGGCCGGCGGGGCCGGCCTCGCAGGCTCCGACGCCACGGCCTCGCGGCTGGTTAGACCCGACGGGCCCGCCGTGGCCGCGGCGGCAGCATAAGACGCTGCTTTTTTATGGCCAGAGGCCGCCAGCGGAGGACGCAGCACGATGCCCTCTAGCACGGAAAGCTGCTGCTGCATCCTTTGCTGGAACTGCTCCTGTTGTTGCTGCTGCTGCTGCCGGAAGGCAGCCAGCTCTTGCCGCACCAGCACCAGCAGCTGATTCTCCGGCTCGGGCTGAGGCTTGGGCTGACTCGGCCCTTGCCCCTGCTCGCGTCCCCCTGCCTGTCCATAAGAGTCGCCCTTTGGCAACTCTTGCTGGACCGAGACCTTTCGGAGCCGAGCATTGTCGGCCCGAAGTTTGGTGAGCCCCCTGCGGATTGGGTCCACCACCTCCTGGAGAGAGGTCCTGGCCTGGGAGATAGCGCTCCTCTTGGAGGACCTCTCCCTTTTTTTGGCCACGCCATTCAGAGCGGATGCCAGGACCGACTCAAGCCTATCGAGTGCCTCGTCGATGGCGGTGTCTGGCTCACTGCCGGATGGCCCCGAGAGGTCCATCCCAGCACTGGCCGCTCCAGGGTGACGCCCCTCCGCGGCGAGCCTATCAGCTCGCTGAGCGGACTCTTGAGCGGTGAGCCCTCTCCCCTTGCCTCGCGCCCGACCCGCACCCCGCCCATTGGTGGGGATTTTTCGAGCCGAGCCCATCTCTGCATCGGAGGACGATGCGTCCCCCGATTTGGAGCGCTTCAAAAAGGGGCGCAAGTCCCCACCAGAGTCGCCTACCACCTCCTCTACCTCCGAGCCCTCCGAGCTCCTTCCGGATGCCGCGTCGGACTCCGACCGCGCATCACTCTCAATTGGGTTTTTAAAGAATTTTGAGTTCATTATTGTTCCCACGAGTATTTTTCATGTTTTACTGGCTCAAGTACTATGGTTCGCACTAGAGACTAATTAAGCTACCCATTAGTCAAGCTAACAACCTCCCTCACGGTGCGCCGCCGCTTGGAGGTTTGGGGTGATTTTTTATAGAGGTTGTCTTCCTCGCGGCCCGGGCGGTTAAGCCAAGACCCTCGACCCCCATCAAAAGTCAGAAACATGACCTTGGACAATCTCTGGGGCTACGAGTCTAACGGTGGCAGAAGGAGAAGCAAGTCTTCCTCCTGCCTGCCCAGTGGCAGGGTAAGTGCACACCGAGCCCGCTCTTACTTCGCCACTGTGCCTTCTGCTATAGCAGAGGGACACGCGTTGAAGCGATCCTTCGGACAGAATATTCGCAGGCGGACATCGAGACCCCTTAGGCAGAAGTACCCAAGGGGAGTCGTTAGCCGCCTCCCAGGGTGCACCGTCCCGCAGACTGGCCTTCACCTCGGACGTATCCGCAAGGGAACTACAGCCCGCGGGCACTCGTGGAGGTTTTCTGTCGTAGCACCCCACACCCAAGTAGGTTGGTAACGGCTTTTGTTTTGCATAAATAAACGATTATAAGTATTAGTTTAAAGTTATAAGTCTATTGATGTGCGCATTACTAGGTAAATGTAATTAGTCATTTATGTATTTAAATTGGTGTAATATAATATTTAATAGAGTAATAAAATGGATTGAAACGTTTGATTGGTAAGTAAATAGAAATAATAACGAATAGTTAGTTATAAAATAAATTGAAACTTTGAATGTAGAATATTGTATAAAGAACAAAACACAGCTCGCAAAACAGATTGTCGATGGGGCTGAAGGTACTGGAGTGGCGACCACATACCGGAAGATGCAGCGTTGGAAGGCCAAACAAGGTGGACCGATGATCTGGTGAGTCCAGTGGTCGTGTGAATTCGATGGATGCGAGACGAACAGGACCGTTCGTTGTGGCGAAAGAGGTATTGATTAATAAACAGTTCCAATTTTGAATCAAAACAACGTATACTATTTTTTGTGTTGAGTCTCTAAAGCGTTGAAAAGAATTATCCTCGCAATCTTTAAACAATGCAATCGTCCATTACTATTTAAATGGACGATTGCATTGTTGATTGTTATTGTTGCATTCATGATTATTTTAAATTTATAATTAACACTAGACTACTTAACGACAAATAAATAAATTAAAGTCAAATAAAGAAATGACCAGTTTTATGCACATAATTGCGATTTAAACACAATATCGTGTGCGGAAAGTAAACACTGGTCGACCTCGGGTTATCGAACCCATAGTACTACGGACACCTACTGTGCTTATATACCTACACATATAATATTATAAATATTACGAGTATTACTACGCTTTGGTACTGCGTTGTTCTCACTAATTATTTTTTCTATTTAAACCAATTTGCGTAAGTTACTTGCTTATTAGCTCTTTTAGCAATCGAAATCCACAAGAGGACTAAAGTTACAGACATAGCCCGAAGAATCGCCAAACATAAGTAGCAGTAGGCAGGAGTACATTGGTCGCAGAACAGACGTTGATGGGTCTGAAACGTTCTAGAGTGCCGATGGTGTATTGGAAGACGCAACGTTGAAAGGTCTCCCACAAGATGGAATGATGACCTGGGTCTATTACAATAGTGTCAGAATGGTCTATCATTGATTTCATAATTGTTGATTTTGACAAGTTTGGTAATCTACTGATATAATGGCATCAATATAACTTTCCAATGATCAATCACTGGCACTCCATTGAAAGAAATGGCATAGAATGGTAATCTCGTGCATATTAACAAATAAATATCTGACGTATGCGGTAATCTGCTACAATTTTGACAGTTCAGTTCCTTTGATCAGTGATCTACCATTAGAACGGCATTGCTTTGAATAAGCTCGAAATTGTCATTTTAACACAACTCTAGTACGAGACCATTGACCGATCAATGATCGATCATTATAAATTAGCAGATTACGAACTTTTAGCAAAATGACAATGGGATCGTGATGAAATGACAAATTTATAAAAATAGCAGATTTGGGTCCCTGGTGGTGGTCGCGGGAATTCAATGGATGCAAGACATACAGAACCGGTCGTCATCGAGATGAGGCTTTTAGCTGAAATGGTGATGACCAAGGTGCTTGTCCTTTAAGGACATTTACGGAAGCCTTTAAATATTTTCATGAAGTACCAGAAGTTTCAACTAAATACCAAACAGATAAGTTAGTGTCGAGTAAACCAATTCTGTAATCAAACTGTCTAAAATGTGTGGCCCATGTGACATTTCGATATTGTATGTCCAGCAGGCGTAAATAAATCTAATAATAAGCATGGTGCAAAGGCAGACTTCATGCTTTAGGCATTTTCTAACAGTCGATTTTAAGTTAGTGCAGAAACATAACATGGTAGGTGCAACTTATTGTACACAAATAGTTAAAGACAAAACAATAATAAATACGTATAAATTAAACAATGTTATTATAAAACAGACAGACGGACAAAAAAGTGATCCTATAAGGGTTCCCTTTTTGCCCTTTGAGGTACAAAAAACGAGCTCTTAACGCGATTCATTTGACGACCTAAACTGAACTGTTAAATACGAGTAGATGGAGTTATATAGATTGTATCGTTCCATCTCCTTTCTTGCTCGCACGCTTTACATTTGAACACGCCACAGTAAGACCTCAGGTATAGCCCTGTACCATGACATTTAAAGTAAGATTGTTTCATTCTAATTTCCAGTGTTGGTAAGAGATGGCGCTAGACAACCTGTATAGCTCTGTCTCTTACCCACACTGAAAAAAGTATGAAACAATCTTACTTTGAACGTCATGGTAACCCCGCTGGTCTGCAACTGTATAAGGTAGTGAACTAAATAAAGTAGATATACATTATTTGCTCTCAACAAAATAAAGGTAGAACTACACTGCGCACAGTTTGCCACACATGCCGATCTGGGCGCATCGGTCTCCATACATTTTATATGGAAACTAGACTTGTAGAGCTACACTTGATCCACGCCACGCAACGCCACGCGACGTTGTTCTACGTACAAATCAGCCCCCTTAGCCAAGTTCCAACCGTTTCGTTTAGTTTCTCTTTTTGTCAATCGCCTCGAATCGGCCACGCTTCCGATTAAAGGAATCGGCGTCATCTCAACACTCAGTCACGTGGTCAGAACAAAGGACTAGGAGGCGTGGTCGACTCGAGGTGATCAACGAAAAGGGAGTCAAACGAAATAGTTGTAACTTGGCTAGGGGGGGGGGGGGGGGGCAGGCATGTAGTTCTAGCTTAGGGAATACGTGTGTATAACTACATTTTACGAGCAGTACCACGTAAGGTTATATACCTATTGTATATAGCGCAGGGATGCGTCATCGGCTGGTGCGAAAAATTGAGATTTGCACGCAATTTTATTACTCTGTTGTGATGTTTGATTAGGTTCAAGGATTTCTGTAAACATGTTTGCTGATTACGGTTTATGTGTTACTAATTTAGTGCCAAAACTAATAAACAGGTTTGGAGAAGCCTTCTTTGCTTCAGAAATGTTTGGCTTAATTTTTTTTCATGACATTTTATTTAACGCGAGGTTAAAGTACGTTTTATTTTTTAATTCTGTCCACTTCCAGATTCTCCGGTGTGGCAAGTGGACAAAATCTTAATTAATCGCATCCTAATCCTGATTACTTAATTAATAGCTCTTCATCATGTTTTTGATAATTTGCTGATGATGCAGTGGGCTGCAATATTTCTACCACTCAAAATTATTGATATTTGTATATATTATATATTGTGGTTGTTAATTGTCCCTAAATAACTTAATAAAATAAAAATTCTCGATTATTTTATTCAGCATTCTAATAACTCCCAGATAATAACAACCGCGCTACACATTGCCTGCAGAACTGATGGCCATTGGGGCCGAAAGGTTCTGGTGTGGCGACCGCGTACCAGAAGACGCAGCGTTGGAAAGCCTCCCAAAATGTGGACCGATGACCTGGTAAAAGTCGCGGGAATCCGATGGATGCGAGACGCACAGGACCGTTCGTTGAGGCGAAACTTGGAGGAGGCCCATATCCAACACTAGATGTTTTTATGCTGAAATGATGATGATGACAAAATAAAAAATAGAAGAAAAAATAGAATAAGAAGATAAATAGGTAATAAAACTTGATATTGGTGCGTAGAATCATGACTAAGCCCCGGTAGGTACGAAACTCTTGCGCAGTTAGTAAATCGGTAATGCAGGTCGGCAATGACCGGCACCTCTCGTGTTTTTTCGGTAAATATCGAGTGATATTTAGAGTACACTTGCCCTTATTTTTTCTCGTGTAAGTATCTTTAGTAAAACAAACCTTATTTAAAAATAAAAACTGGGCAAGTGTGAGTCGGACTCGCGCTCTGAGGGTTCCGTACAAACATTCTCGAATTGAGTTCCGAAGATTTTACTTTGTTTTTTTTTTTACGAAATAAATTTACAGTTTTCAGATTTTTTTTAACTTGTGCTTGTGTAACGTTGCTATACATGTCAATTTTACGGCAAGTACCCTATGAATTTTGATTCCCTTGAGAGTGTCGAAATACAAGTCTTTTGCGACATAAACGGCCGTATCTATTTTTTCCGTTAACTTAGAAGTTTGTTTCTTTCACAGCTTCAAGGAACTGCAGACCTAAATATATGGTTTTAATTTCAACTTGATACCTCCACGCGTTTCCGAGATAAAGTGTTTTGACAGACAGACAGACGGACAACAAAGTGATCGGGATACGGTTTTTCCTTCTGAGCTACGGAACCCTAAAAACACTGTATATTATTATATCGTTTTGACAGCAAATGTTTTTCATATGACATTTGTCATTTGAAAAACATTTGCTTTTAAATTGTACTAGGTTCTGCCAATGGCTTTGCCCACGTGAAGATAGGTTTCTCCATACAAACTTTGAACCCCCATTTCATCCTCTTGAGAAGTTGAATTTTGGAAAATCCTCTCTTAGTTCTCACCTACGTCATAAAAGAAAATCTTGTGCAAAACACGCTCCTAATACCAGTAGTTTCGGCTGTGCATTGTTTTGTCCGTTTCTCCTTTTATATATGACGTGGCCAGATCTTAGAATTGATTACTTCACGATCTGGCCAGATCGTTTAAACGTTAACAGTTGATGATATGTCAATCCTCGTTTAACCGTATCATTGATGTAGGATTTCAATGAAAATAAAAGGTCTAAAGAAAGTAGGCCAAACAAAGATTGAAATATCATCAAACTTTAACGTTTAAAACGATCTGGCCAGTTTAACTTGGCCATATCATGAAGTGATCAATTCTAAGATCTGACCACGGTTTTATATAAATATAGATTACAACTGTAGATCGCTTATAAGTAAACCGTAGGAGGTATGTTCATATCGACAACAACATGTTTTCAAAGTAAAAAAATAAACATTATCTAAACATAGTTTTGTTGTGGCTTTGTACAATGAATAACATTTGTATACCTACTCTTTGATGTAAACACTGTAAACTGAACTTATTGAATTGTTATTTACGAAAACGAGTATTAGCTACCTATTAGTAATGTTTTGATCTGAGTTTCAGTAGGAAGAAGTAGATGTATTATTTGAGGATTTTTTACACGACATAATCATTTTCACATTTTATAATATCAGTACCTATGGATGGCACAGGGAAAGCATACCATCGTCAAATTATCACAAACACACAACTCTAACGAGAGCTTCCAGTGTCAAACTCTCAAAGTGTAGACACTGCCTACTCCAACATATCGTCGACTGTACCGTGTGTAATAATACTTGCAATTAGAGCAAATAACAGTTGCAAGTGTCATCGCGCCTGCAGACGCTCTACACGTAACGTGACACTTGGCGTGTCGGGAGCTTGCACGCTGGGTGAAATTTACGCCATGAGGATAAAAAATGAAAGAAAGTTTTGGGTTTGTTTTTTGGCTTTCTGATGAAGTCGATGCAGTGTAGATAAACAAATATAAAGGTAGTTACTGAACTAGGTAGCACTGGCCTGGGGCATTAAAATCGTAAAAATCTCTGATCAGTTACTGTGGATAAAATTTAAAAAGAAATACCTGTAATACGTTTGGATAATATTATGTATTGTATTTATATAATTTTGAAAAAAAATAATAATTTCAATAGTTCAACTAGTATCTCAGGAAGAACTGGTTCGAATTAAAAAAATATTTTAGTGTTAGATAGCACATCTATTAGAAAGTTTAAGCTTATAACAACACGTTGCAAATAAAACGACTGAAGTAGTAAGCAAAGACGCTGTTGAAACGGCGGAGGACAGCAAGTAATACATATTAAGTTGTAGTATGTTTTTATGTATCAAAATTAACTAAAAACAACATTGAACACTTTACACTTTTGTCTGCGTTAAATATTTTTTTCAACTTAAGTTACCTGAACACCACCGATATAGAAGGACAACGAAGAGGCAGACGGACAACAAAGTGATCCTAAAGGGTTCCGTTTTATCCTTTTGAGGTACAGAACCCAAAAACGCGTTAAGTACAATACCTCAAAGGTGGCGTGAAAACGGGTGCATTATTATGATGATGACCTCTTTCAACTTTTTAAATCATTCTAATCTAAAAAAACGGTGGCTCTTAGGAAAAAAGTATTGAGACATTTTTGTAGATAATTATTTGATCTACGATTTTTGTCTGAGCTAATTTTATGATAATTGCTGAAAATCAATTCGTTTTTTGTGACCGTTTGACCCCGAGTATTTTTTTGCATGTGTCGGATCGATGAGGACTTTGATTTAAATTATGATGGGCTTTTGAACAATGCTACCAATTTTCAGCTGGGTGCGACTTATTGTAACAATGCTACCAATTTTCAGCTGGGTGCGACTAATGTAACCTTACCCCTATTTTTTTTATCTAATTTGACTGGACTACATAACACAGTTACAAAAACAAAATTTTCAATTTGCAAACAGAAGAAAAACCTTCACGAAAAATAAATACAATTCTTCTTTTTCCAAACACATGCAGTGTGGTCCACAGTGCGCTCGGTCTCTAGCGACGACTTACGCCATAATCTGTCTTACTATTCAGCGCAAAGCTCTGGCGTGTTCAGGTAGATTCTTGAAATTCAGCCGCTGAAAGTAGAATTTCAGAGGACATTTCAGTACAGGTTTTGCACGATTTTTTTTGTTTCTTGAGTTTTTTTTAGTTTCAAGGACTTGAGTCTTCAAGCGCAGTTTGTAAGGGTAAGGAGGTAAAAGGATATACATAAATTCGTAGCTGTGTTTTGGGTCGTAAACCTTGCTGTCTAGGTACCCCATGTTTTTACGTGGGAGGATTTTTATAATATACTGTAAGTAGGTATAACTGAATCAATTTGTGGTTTTATTAGCGATGTTTTTAATAGTGCATTGGAAAAAGAAAGTATGTATAATACCTTATTGTACACCTCATGGCAAGGTTCAAGGTTACCGACATAGTGCGAAGAGTCACCAAACTTAAGTGGCAATGGGCAAGGCACATTGCTCTCAGAACGGAGGGCCGTTAAGGCCGAAAGGTTCTGGAATGGCGACCATGTACCGGAAGACGTTGCGTTGGAAGGCCTCCTAGAAGGTGGTCCAATGACTTGGTAACGGTTGCGGGAGTCCGATGGAGAGCGAGAGGCACAGGACCGTTCATTGTGGCGACGCTTGGGGGAGGCCTAAGTCCAGCAGTGGACGTCTTCCGGCTGTAATGATGATGATGATGGCACCTCATGATGTGGAAAGGATAAATATTTGCAAAAACTAAGTGTACAATAGGCGGTCTTATCGTACAGGGCAATCTCTTACATGCAAGCAACCTTAGAATGGACTGAACGAAAGGAAATAGATTTGGGGCAGTCAGTGTACGAAAATCATAAGTAATTTTAATTATACAATAATAATAAAAATCTTTTTTTTTGTCTTTCGAGCGTGCCGTTATTCCATTTTGGAGATTATTTATTCATTTTGATTAAGATTAATTGATAAAAAAAGCACTTAACTAATTAAAACTATATATACACTAAAGACAAAAACTTCTAGCTAAAATATGGCGTCATAAAATTCCTCCGCATCGCTGTCGACTGGAAGTGTGCCCAAAAGGCTGGCGGCATTGCCACGTTGTATGGCAATGCTTAATCTCTGACCGAGGTAAAAGCCAGCCCTTGGGTTACGCGAAGTGTCAACTAAGCGTCTGGATAGTTCTTTGAAAAGCTTATGAGCACTCGAACCCCACGGCCCAAGAGTTTCAACCCCAAACGGCTCAAAAATATAACTTCCGACGAGGTTGTTATATTTCCGCCGCTTGAGGTTAATAAAAATACATGTAATTTTTTCTTGAAAACCCTGCATCACCTCGTCGGGGTTGCATTTAATGGTTTCTGTTTAAGTTATAATTCAAGTGCCATCTTGAGATTTATATATTTAAAAATTAATAGAATATTTTTCATAATTATACGTACCAGAATAATGTGTTAGTCACCAGTGGCTTCGTCAACGTGAAAGTAGGAAAGTAGTCATAAGGGAAGATACTCCCGGAATAAAAAAGTGTTGATATTGATCCCTATTTGAATCAAAACTTACGCCCCCTATTTCTGTATTAATTATTTTTTAAGTCGAGTATTTTTAGGGTTCCGTATCTCAAAAGGAAAAATACGGAACCCTTATTGGATCACTTTGTTGTTCGTCCGTCTGTCTGTTTGTCTATCAAGTTCCTTATCTTAAAACGCGTACAGGTATAGAGTTGAAATTAAAACTTTATACTCAAATCTGTGGTCCCTTGAAGCTGTGAAAAAATCTAAGTTTGTAAGTTAACGGAAAGAAAAGATACAACCGTTTATGTCGCAAAAACTTACATTTCAACACTCTAAAAGGAATCAAAATTCATGTGGTACTTCCCGTTGACCCAGAATCCTGAAATTTGGTATAAAGCAAGGTCTTAAAACTGTAAATTTGTAGTTACGTCACAAAAAAAAGCATTTTTTGCGTTTCGGAAATATCTTCTTAACTCAATTCGAAATGAACTGTTTTCATAGGTGTGTTTGTGTGGTACCCCTCAGTGCGCGAGTCCAACTTGTACTTGCCCTGTTTTTTTTTTAACTTTAGTAAAGTAGTCTGACACTTAATACTTTTTTATTTACATGGGCCTACATGAGCACTTATAAAACATTAAAACAACATTACAGTGCACTATAGACACTGTTCCAATTGATCGTTTCCGTTGGAGAAAAAGTGGCAAGAAACTTTATACCTAATCTTTTAAAAAGATGAAGAGATTTTGTAATAGTTTCATATAACAACATTGATATGTTATAAATCAGTCCACATAGTACCAAATTCAGAAACCGGTTAATTTTTATAAGCCCCCTAGAGTTAGCGAAAATACCCTCTTGACCTTTGATTACACATTTAAAGTAAAGGCACAAAACAAATAATAGTATTATGTGGTTTATGGCCCTTAGTTTTATGGTCAATTAAGAATATTATTCTCAAAAATGAACTCCGATCAACAATTATATCCACCATTAGTGACTAAAGTGACCATTGGCCTTAGTAAGATTACAGTGCAAAAGAATAGTGAACTTTGACCACTAAGGGCTTGCGAACACTTGAGACAAGATTTTATTAGACAGAATTGTCTACGACGTCGCAGACTTGTCTACGACACCGCATTTGTCTGTGACAAGACTGTTTTGAGACGTGCAGTGATGCAAACAGTTACATTAACTTACCACTAGAGTCAACTTTTGAAACTGCCAGAAAGCCACTAACAAAAAATTATCCCACACACAAAATCACAAAATTTTCCACTAAAAAAATGTGTGTTGTACGAAATAAAATAAATAGGAATATAGGTTATTAGTTTCCTTTAATAATAACTGATAAAAATTAACAATTAGTTGATCAAAATACCATTTGTGAGTAAATTAACATTAGTAGGTAATTCAACATACAAATTATTATATATATATTTATTATATAACAGCTATGTATTAATTCGTCTCCAAACGAATAATAATAATATTCCACAACCACACACACACACACAGCGCCGTCTAGTCCCAAGCTAAGCAGAGCTTGTGTTATGAGTACTAGACAACTGATAAACATACTTATATATTTCTAAATACATATTATAGATAAATTACACCCAAACACAGAACAAATGATCGTGCTCATCACACAAACATTTATCCTGGGTGGGAATCGAACCCACGACCTTCGGTATAGCAGTCATCAGACTAGTAACCACTAGACCAACAGGCCATTCAAAATCATTTTTGTTTGCACCTTCATCGTCGGTACCAGATTGATAATTATGGATTCTATGGTTCAATTTCTTACCAAAAATGCGATTATTCATTTTTAGTAAGAAATTGAATTTTACTAAAGCACTAGAAAAATCTAGCTACTAAAACCAATATTTTACAATTAAATGGGGGGATTAAACCACCAGTTTTAGTGGAAAAGTTACCACTAAGTTGGCAACACTAGCCGTACGCCTAGACTGTTTTGTCTTGATAGTGTGCGCCGTGACGTAGACAAAACAGTATTGTCGCAGACAAGTCTGTCTAAAAGGTCTTGTCTCAAATGTGCGCAGGCCCTAACCAAAGTATCTACACTGATGCAACTATACAATTTGTTTGGTAATAAAAATAAACAATATTATTCTATCTTCGATTCTATACCTACAATTACAATAGTAGGTATGGTATGACTTTAATTAATAAATGGAACATATTTTGTTTCTATAACTATCAATAAATTACCATTGCGGTTACCAACATTCTTACTGGATAGGTATTATATGGGCTACCGGTATGATCAAAGGCTAAGAGACCGACAAAGAACGCGTAATTAAATAGATTTGTTCATATATTTCTGGAATGTTCTGGACATTTGCATTTGAAAGTTTATATTTAAATTTTTAAGAAAAGTTAATTTTAAAATGACCATAAATTATTCCTTTACGAAACTGCGACGGGATCTTTTAAAGTTGTTTTTTTTTTGTGTTCTAGGTATTGAAGTTGACATTGAACTTATAACTTCACAGAAATAATTGATCCCACTTAAGACTGTTTTCTAAGATTTTTTGTAGATTAATTTCTGGTGTACGTATTATGATCAATAAAAATACACATAATAATATATTCATAGAATTATATCTGATTCTAGAACATTGTCCCATTCTCAGAACAAATGATGATGAAAAAAAAAATCACAAAGTTAATTAGGCAGCTGCCTGGATTCAAATCTCACTACTGCTCTCTCAGAAAAGTCTAGGAAGTAGGTCAAGTAGGAAAACCAAAAGGTTTTCTCTATTATATTTCTGATCAAATATTTTTCTACCTAACTAGGTAGGCAATAAACCCATATATCATCATTCAGTCCTATCTACATTACATTCTTGGTCAGCAACTCGACAACTGAGTCACCAACACAGCTGCGCTCGCGCCACTTGAACAGATAGTCATTTTAATTTAAATCTCCACACGCGTTTGTTGGAAAACTGCGGTGTCTGTAATTGTTTATGTTACTTCGTTACTGACTTATCTCTGTGACCTCATTATCTCCTGGTACTATTTATTGCTAACTAGCGTCTACCAGCGGCTTCGACCGCACATATTAAAGTAGAAAATTATCCCAAGGGAAACATACTCTCGAAATAAAATCTGTACGATGTGTCCCATGATCTATTCCAGGATAATAATGGTCTACTGATCTACTCGTTTCACTAAATTCGTTTAGCTAACATAACAAACAGACAGACGGGCAGATAGAGTTACTTTCGCATTTATTAGTATACTAGCGACCCGCCCCGGCTTCGCACGAGTGCATTTTAAATCTGTAACATCGTCAAAAATATATATTTAAATTACATGCTGTAAAGGTCATTTTGATCTATTTTATATGCACAATGTATTTAAGGTAGATAATTGGATAAGGAATAATAATATAATAATAATAATTTATTTCAGAATTACTTCCATCTATTGTTGCTATATTGCTTAAAATTGCTTCGTAAATAAGTGATTATTTCTCGTAAAAAGTAAAGAATAAAAAATAGTTATTGTGATATCCCTAAGAGATAGACATATACTATTGCGGACTTTTTTGTAGACCTTTTTAAGGTGTACATTACTGTATCTCGTAGCGTTCAGCTAGCGTTTGCAATGTAAGCGCAAAAAATGTGTTTATTTACGACATCACATTAGAAACCTCTAAAATTATCAGTGTTTCTCAGCTATATTATGCATGTGTTAAACATACAAACCTTTCTCTTGAATCACTCTATCTATTAAAAACCATCAAAATCCGTCGCGTAGTTTTAAAGATCTAAGCATTCATAGGGACAGACAGCGAGAAGCGACTTTGTTTTTTACTACTATGTAGTGATAATAGTAGTAGAGCCTACCGGGCGATCCCGAATGAAGTGGTAAGGCAAGGAAGACGAAGAAGAAGAATGGATGCAGGGTGTTTTCCGGTCTCCATAAGTGTGGGCTCGCAGACGGTGAGCACTGGTTAGCTCGCCATCATGTAAGGACCAAGCCTGGATCGACAGCGCGTTGTCTTCTACGTCTGCCTCAAGGAGATGTCAGCAAGATCGACGAGGCTGGTTATAAGGCCGATGCCAGTCAGGGCTGCTGATTGTTCAAAAGAGTTACCGTGACCCTAGCAAATGGCAACTGAAGGAACACTATTTTAGGCAGTACAAGTCTGACACTCACTCTCGTTCCATCTAGAGCGAGAAAAGTCCTATGTCAAATATTGTGTTCAAAATAGGTACTGTCATGTTCTACAAACTTCTGCTATTCAAGAATCGGTCCTATGATCAATAAATTTTGAGAATTAGCAATACTCATGTCACGCAACCTGTCTACCAATCTGTCTACCACTCTGTCTACCACTCTGTCTACCAATCTGTCTACCAATTGTCTACCAATCTGTCTACTAATCTGTCTACCAGTCTGTCTACCAATCTGTCTACCAATCTGTCTACCAATCTGTGTCTACCAATCTGTGTCTACCAATCTGTGTCTACCAATCTGTGTCTACCAATCTGTGTCTACCAATCTGTGTCTACCAATCTGTGTCTACCAATCTGTGTCTACCAATCTGTGTCTACCAATCTGTGTCTACCAATCTGTGTCTACCAATCTGTGTCTACCAATCTGTGTCTACCAATCTGTGTCTACCAATCTGTGTCTACCAATCTGTGTCTACCAATCTGTGTCTACCAATCTGTGTCTACCAATCTGTGTCTACCAATCTGTGTCTACCAATCTGTCTACCAACTTGTCTACCAACTTGTCTACCAACTTGTCTACCAACATGTCTACCAACATGTCTACCAACTTGTCTACCAACTTGTCTACCAACTTGTCTACCAACTTGTCTCAAACTGTCTACCAATCACTCTACCAACCTGTCTACCAATCTGTCAGTCAACGCAAATGGCGTATTGGTTGGTAAAGCCATTTGTTGTTCATTGACACAGACACAAACTCAACTATAATATTGCAGCATTTGAGCGTAAACACGACAAATATAATTAGCTATAAATCTTGCAAACTATAAGACGCCTTATTGGACTGCCTGCTTACCTAAAATTGTATAACCACGTACCCAAGCGCGGTGCTGATTTAGCAAATGAAATCTAAACTCGGTCAGTTCGTAGCTGCGTGGATTACTCATGAGCATTACGTTCTTGTTGTTCCAAAAGGACCAAACGGGAACCTAAGACCAAAAGACCGTTTCGGTATTAATGGCTCGCCCCGATGTGGGTACAGTTCGAGGATTTTAATGATCGTGAGTTAGGCCGGTGTGGCATTGAAGATGTGTTTAAGGAGCAATTAATTTGCAAGGTTTTTTAACTTGAACTGGTTGGGTTAATATTTGCTGTTGTAGGAAGGTTCTTTAGACATACTCAATCGTTTTTTTACGTTGGGAAGTTGGGTAGTATGTTTCATAAATTTTTTCAAAGTTTGTAAATGTGAGTACCATGGAGCTATTTATGGTTTTTAGGTTACCCACTATTGGACTTCTTTGACATGGCAATAATTGAGAGTTTGTCATGCTCAAATGTCTCATTGATGGTGGCGCGTGTGTTAGATCATTCGGTTACCTTCAAAATGTTTGAGAGGAGTGGTGTTAATATTCACGTCATCTCTTAGCTGCCAGTGGCTATTTTAATATCTATATTTAGTTTTTATGTTTACTTTATTCACATTGTTCTCACATAATTGTAGCGACGAAAAACATGTTGTGTAACATATTTTTAATTCATAACATAATTGTAAAGAGTGTCCATGGAGTTTCTTGCATATTCTTCTTCACAGAGATTACGCTTTGGAATGTGCAATTAGCATAATTTTTCTGACTGACTGACTTCTTGACACTTCAAAAGTCTCCGTAAATGGTTTAATTGAAATAAAATGCTTTGAATCTTGAATTTATGTAATTTATACGCATTATGATATAAAAGTCTCACACAATTTATTTATTATTTATAAAATCTACATGCAATACAAAGGTAGAAAGGCGGACTTAATGCCTTAGACATTCTACCAGTCAACCTAGGGTGTTTTATATATAATAAAGCAGGTCCATAAAAAAGAAAATATCATTTAGAATACAAGGTTCATAAAAGTAAATATTCAGCCATTGCTCCGATACCGGCATCACCACAAATGTGACCCCACCTTTTGAGAGTGGCTACCTGCTGTGACGTGATGGGGTGCTCCCACATCCTCGTGTTCATTGCAGGACAGAAAATTAGCAGTTTTGCAATGTCCCAAGCTCTGGTTGTGCAGGTTAGCAGGTTGTCACATAGACCCTGTGACATTTTCGTCAACGTGTTGGCGTCCAAAGGAGCTATCACCATGATGTTAGCCATCTTTCCGAGCTCTATGTGCAGCACAGGATCCCCCCTTTGCTTCCAGGATTACCACTCCAAGCTATCGTCATAAACATTCTCATCTGCCGGCAATTCCGACAGTTTGAAGAAATGCTTCGCATGCTCCGTGACTATTATAAGGTACACCTCGAAAACATAAGTAAATTCATCCTCGGGTATTTCTAATAGAGATTTATTAGATTCAGTATTTTTAAGGCAGCTACGCTACCTGTCGCTGCAATCAACTCTTTGCAAGAGCTCTATCCATTTTAACAATTATTTTATAAAATTTAACTAAATTGTAAAAAATCTAAATATTTACAGTACAAAAGTGACATTAGATGACATGACATTTTTTTTTATACTAAACTTAATCTTAGGAAAATTATCAAATCTTATTAGGATAACGAATGTCAATCACTCTCTTCCCTAACATCCATTGGGTCATCATCCTCATCCGACATTATCCCATTCTCCCATTCTCCCATGTTTAATTATCTTTATTACCTTTTCAACCTTACCCACGTCTTTTCATTTGACCATGTGCTTTTGCGTTTCGAGTAACGATATAAGATAGTTTTGTATTGTTACTGATGACTTTGGGAACTTAAATATGCTCGTTTGTATCACTCTGGATAAAATGTGAGCTGCTTCTGCATTTGCTTTTTCTTTCAGGGCTTGTTCCGACTTTTCTCTGTCCTTCAACGTCTTGTTGGTCCTCTTGACGTAATGGAAGATGGTCTGGGGAGTATATACCTTATCTATGAGCAAACACTCGTGCTCTTTGGAGTAAGTGACATCCTCCTCCACATGTTCTGAAAAAAGGATTTTCTGGATTTAGGGTCCTCTTGAGGTAATCCTTCTTCGTTTCGGTTTCAGCAAAGAGCTCCTTCAAGGCATGCTGATTCAAGTGACAACAAGCAACATTCCACAGATTCTCATCGCCGTCTTCTATAAGTTATCTATGCGTATCGTAGACGAGTGAATCAACGGCTTGCTAGTAACGCACTGACTTTTATTTGAACCTTACTTAAAGGTGCGTAGGCATACAGACATACTTAACAATTATGTAGTTAAAATAAACATATACACTCGCCGTTTATACTGCGTTGCCACCGATCTTCCCCACGAGGACACGGTGGTGCTCTGGCCAAGCAGGGCACACCTCTACAGTGTGCTCTACCGTGTCCTCCGGGCGGTCCACACAGTAGTGACCCCGCATGGATCCGGTGCAGAAACTTCCCGAACTGACCATGTTCGGTGAGAACCTGCGTCATGCAGAAGGTATGGACGCCGTGAGGTCTTTCCAGCCACTCCTCAAAGAATCCCCTCTTTGAGGATTGGCTTACCGCCATAATTATACCATCAGGTGGGATCGCAGTCAAGCGCTAGTTTATATCTATGAACAAAAACTCGTGTCACAGTCGAGTGTTATCGAAATCCACAGAAACGGCTTGACCGATTTTTATGAAATTTATTGTGTATATTTAATAGGTCTGAGAATAGGTTGTAGGCTATTTTTTACCCTCCTACCCCCCTATAAGTATAATAATAAAAAATCTCCCATATTAGTAGAAGAACAACATTTTTCAAGTTAGCTAGTATTTATCTATAGGAAAGGTAACAAACAATTAAAACCATAAGCTAATTCACCATATTGTTTTAAATTAACAAGAGTTAAACATGTTATACATGGAAGTTCCCCATTCAATTATTATTATGGTGCCCTAGTTTCAAGTCTCAAAGGACGAAAGGGATGATTTATTTTTAGCAAAGGACTATCTAATACATTTGCGACGATGTACAAGTGCTGATGTGTGTCTAATTCCTGGATTTAGCTGTTTGTGTGTCTAATTCCTGGATTATGCTGTTTGTGTGTCAGGAAAGGAAGATAGGAGAGTAAAATAATTAGTAGCAGGTGTTGAGTTTTCTAGGAAACAAGCGTGGATCCGCCGCTATGGGCACGATGGGCATGTCCACAACTGTCATAATAATAATAATAGTTTATTTGTAATTAAAATAAAATACACAGGATTTAGAATAGTTATTCCAGACTAACAATTCATCTTCATCATCATTTCAGCCGAAAGATGACGAACATTATTGGACATGGCCTCCCCCAAGTGTCTCCATAAAGACGGGAACTGTGCATCTCGCATCCTTCGGAATACCACGACTAACATTTTCATAATGGAGAATATTATAAGTTACTAATAATAACCATGTGCAAATAGGCTTGTGACGTTATATGAATTTTCACGGTCATGCTGATTAGGCTACTTTTGTAATTTTTACTAATGTTCGCTAAATGGCTTTGCCCCCGTAGAACTATACACCACTGCACAACATCTTGAGACAATACTGTCCACTCTCTAGAATGTGGGCTGCATACAATGAGCTAGATGTGGACATTGACATTGACCTCTTTACTTCATCGGTTCCAGCTCTAAAAAAAGTCGTACTTGCTACTAATAATTAAGTCCTAGTCAAACTTATTGTGATCAAATTTAATTTAAATCATTTTAATTTAATTAACTGTCTTTTATGTCATTTTAACTTTCTTTTTATGTCATTTTAATTAGGAAGGTTATTAACTGCGTACAATGTAGTGCATGCTGTGCTTTTCTGTAAGTGATGAGGCGCTTAGACGTAATGTGCGAATAAACTTGGTATTGTGCGAATTGTGATGTATTAGCGTGCTTATTGTTGAAAAGCCTAATAATAATAAATAATTAAATAAATAAAAATCTTCGTCAGGGCGTAATAGGTACATTTAAAAAATATCGCCTTTGTAGGAATGCACTATATCGATGATATGCGACTTTATACTACGACTCGCACTTGACCGATTTTCCGGTGGCTGTCAACTGGTGACCATAACATTTTTTGAGGGTTTTTTTTTTAAGATCATCCAATGACTTTTCCCGCTCTAGGGCGGTGCACGAGGGCGTGTCAGACTTTTACTGACTTATAGCCACACCTATGTTCCTTCTTTGTTCTTTGGTTACGAGGACCCAGGGTTTCCCTTTCAGAAGACAACCCATGGCCCAGTAGGCGTCGGCCATGCTGGGCCCCTACGGTTTTGCTGACATCTATTTGAGGCGCGCGTGGAACACTACACGTCGTCGACGTCTCGGGCTTGATCCGGACGGTTACCGGCTAGCTAGTTGTCCGTAAGCCCACGCCTACGGTGGCTAGAAGTCGGATCCGTCCTTGCTAAGAATCTATGATTTTATTTAGTTACTGTTACAACATTACTTGTTGTGATTTTCCACGCTAACAAAGACAGAAATAAATATTTATGATGATCGTATTGCCTGATTGTGATCGAGTGTGATGTTTATCGGATATAGTTGAGTAATATTAATTAGTGCAGGTGCATTTTGACAAAATACCTACCAAGACCTACAGTCATACTGATTTAATTCTAATGCTTCTTCATAAATGTCTAGATGTGTCGAGCGAGAGAGAGTGTCGGATTTTACTGACTAAAAGGCACATGTGTTCTTTCAATTGCCCGCATTTCAGAGCCACGGTAACTCCTTCAATCAATCCTGACACCCAGATTTGGACCTTAGATTTTGTTTCAGTGTATTATCTCCAGAGTAGGGCCCCTCATGTTGTAAAAATGTACGAAATATATTGACTTGTATAAATTTTTAAATTTAATTAAATAATTTACACAATAATTTGCTATTTATTTCTATTAATTAATTCTGATTTAGTTGTTTTTTTTTTAATATTGTCTTCACGTGTTAAAGTAGTTCTTATTTATTTTCATTGTAAATAGAAATTATTTTATTTTAAATGACTTTACTAAAATTGATTTCATTATTTTTATGTATTTTTTATTTTTATTTATATTTTTTATAAGCTGTGTTCTTCTTTAAGGGAAAAATTCATCATCTGTTATTATGATGAATTTTTCCCTTAAAGAAGTTAGTTACTAAGTTATTTTATGTAACATTTTATTATTAAATAATTCGTTGGAGTACTTTATATGTTAATAAACTAACTTTTCTACCAGCAGTTTTCCTTGCGTGAAAAGAGAAAAGAATATACATCTATAGCTTATATCATTCGATGATAAGTAATCATTCTACTGATGAAAGAATTTTTAAAATTAGTATTGTAGTTTTTGAGTTTTATGCATTAGTAACAAAAGTATATAAAAAAAAAAAAAAAATTGCTGCAACCTTTGTGCCTTTTCTTGCTGACCGTATGTAAACTGCGCAGTTCAGTTTGATAATCAGGCAGCTGACAAGATCTGTTTTTCGTCACCGGGATGATCATCAAAACAATCGTGGATTCAACCGACGTGTTAATGTCATAAAGAAGGATTTAATCCATAAATAAGTTGGCAACATTTTAAAGGATTACTCATACAAACGCAGCTTGCTGTTGTGTGCAAAAGAGAAAGTTATGCTTTATTTGGTGCAAAGGAAGATTTTATTTGTATGTCGTTTTAGTAATTATCCATTTGCAATTTAGTGTTGTAACTATAGTTGAATATGACGGAGTATTTTTTTATAGAGTCATAATGTTCTTGATTAGTGTGTAAAAGTTATATAACTATATTTTAGCATGTCAAAGAGTCAGGCTTGCGGATGGCGAGCAATAGGTAGCACGCCATTCGGTCGTCCGGTAACCGCCCAGACTGAGCCCAAGTCATCGACGGTGCGTAGTATTCCACGCGTGCCTCAAAGAGATGTCGGCAACCATAGGGGCCCAACAGGGTTGAAGCCTACTGGGGCTAAGGGTCTGATTCTGAAAGAACGACTCGGCCCTGGTATGAAAGGTAATGAAGGAACAGGTCTGGGTTTTTAGTCTGACAGTATCCCCTGCTCCGCCCAAGAGCGGGGGATAGGGTCATTGGATGATTTTCCCAGCGAAAAACCAAGGTGCCCAGCAGGGTTGAAGCCTACTGGGGCCATTGGTTAAGTGAAAATGAACCCCCGGGGCCTTGGGTTAAGTGAAAATGAACCCCCGGGGCCTTGGGTTAAGTGAAAATGGACCCCCGGGGCCTTGGGTTAGGTGAAAATGGACCCCCGTGCCTTGTAACGCAAAGCAAAGAAGGTACAAACGAGTGGTTTTTGGTCAAAAGTCTGACTCGCCCTCCCGATCTGTCCAAGGGCGAGAAATGTCATATTATGATTTCCCACCTAAAAAAAGCACGTCAAGGAATCTTTTAGTTTCTTAAAGTAAGCAACTATTTTATTTACTTTACTTTGACTTCTTTTTCACTACAATTAAGCTGTGACTGTTTATGAATAAAACTACTCGTAGTTAGAAACTAACTTAAACTGAGACATAACTTAGGCTAAAATTGCCTGAATTATTAGAACAATATTTTGATTTATTATTTAGGCAATTGTAGTTCAGTAGTTATTAGGTTCCACATTCTATGTATTAAAGAAAAAATAATCGAAGTATTTTTAAGAGGGACCATTCATAACGTGTCTTCAGTATTTAGTCTTTCGTGTTTATATTTTAATTTTTTCGTTAAAACCGTTTCTCTTAATGGGAAATATAATTTACTTGTTTACGCAAAACAATCGTTTTTTTCCGAAAACATTTATAATTTTAACGTAACACGAACAACATTACGAAATACCTGCTTTCGAGGAATTTCACAGATTTTTAAACTAAAGGAGCCAGTGATATAAACTTGTTAAATGACCAAAAGATTTTTTTTACAAATTTCATAAATCTGAAAAAGTATTAAATCATCATTTCAGCCGAAAGGCGTCCACTGTTCAACATATGCCTCACCCAGGTGTTGCTATAACGACCGGTCTTATGCGTCTCGCATCCTTCTCATTACCGCGACCCTCACCAGCTCATCAGTCTACCTTATGGGAGGCCTTCCAACGCTGCGTCTTCCGGTACATGGTGCCTCTCCAGAATCTTTCGGCCCCGTCGAACATCTGTTCTGCGAGCAATGAGCGAGCCGGGCTACCCCTACCACTTAAGTTTGGCTATTCTTCGGGCTGCGGCAAAGGACTGGGTATACTAAACATATTTAAAGTCCATTCTAAATAGGTAATGTGTAGTTTTATATTCAGAATGTTCTCTACCTACCTCAAGTCGTTTTACATAAAATTGTACGTATTAAATAACATTCTGCCACATTCATTTGCCTTTCTGATGAGCATCAGATCGATCGCTAATCCATATTCATACCAGGAAATATCATAACGCAAGGAAGGTCTTAATGACGCATCGGGACCTATATTACGATAATTAAATCGGAACACGACCCTAAGCGGTCCTAAATGCAAGGGAGCAGGGCAAAGACTCTACCAAACAAATATAGTGCGCACGAGTTGAATACTCGAGAATATTTTATTATCTGTAAACATTCACACACACGCGCGTATGGCAGGACTGAGTAGTCTTGATCGGTTGTTGCGGAATGACCAAGCTATGTGCAGTTTATTCAAGGTTACCAGAGCGCTTAGTGCGAATTTGTTATAAGGGCATGCAACTCGACATACATTTTAACTGTTTTTCATACAACCACTTTTACGCGATTTTGACTTTATTACACACTTTTCATTAGATATTTTTGAAACACAGTATCTTGTGGATATTATCTAGGCTTCTATTGAAATCAATTTATAAATTTGTGTAAAACTAATCCAGTAAAGACCTCAATAAATTTGCTATTTTGCATGAACTTTGACAAAAAAGTATAACAATAGATAGAAGCCTTGCAAATTTAATCAAGATTCTTAATGACGACAATTTTTATCAAAACACTTTTAAGGGTTTAAAAAAAAACACCAATTTTCTGGAACAAGTTTTGTAAGATATTCGAGTAAATCACGGAATTACCGAATGCTAACAGAGTTTTCTGGCGTTCTCTTTTTTTTTCGCGTTGTCTTTTAGTCAAACATTGCGTTGGATTGCATCAGATGAAGAAAAAGCTTTTAAACTATGCTCGATGTTGACAATAGGCGAGTGTAAAGGAGCCTCTTAAATTAACGCGATTGACACGTTTATGATGTTCGCTCCAATTGGCCCCCTCTAAATTTTTAACCAATCAGAGAGCCAAACGCGGTAAAAGTTTTGATCGTGTTAACGTAAAAGCAACTCTCACTAAGCGCACGGGACTGTATCACAATAAATATGTAGCAGGGTGTTGTCAAGCTGACATTTTTCTAGTGTGGGTCGATAATCGTCGTACTTTAAAAAAAACTGTCTTCAGCCTGAAAAAATATCTCAAGGAAACATACTCTCGGGATTACAATTGAAATGTGGTATTCCAGGATATTATAGGTATATTCTGTGTACTTTTATTCCAGGAAATGGTTTACCTGTGTGCCGAATTTCATCCGAGTGTGAAAAAATAACAGACATTGTTAGACACACAATTCATTCAAACTTATGCCTCACCAACTCTTTCTGCGGAAACATTGGAAAGTTAGACGTGTGGTCCCAAAAAGAAACAGAAAAACAGGTGAATAAGTCAGCCATCTCATTTCACCCTAGAGCGAGGGAAGTCATTTGATAATTTTTCACCTCACAAAAAAGGTAACCAGTAACATTAACAGTTATTCAGCTGGTAAAGCAAAAAATATAATAAATAAAAAACATTGTTCTAATTACAGTTTTAAAGTGGTTTTCTTCACTACCAATTAAAAACAATAAATCAACTCATCCCTTCATATTTTAATAAACTACTGTTTTAGTAAAGTAACTAAAAGTTATCTAGTAATATTTAACCTAAATTGAAGTAAAACATTGGAAATTGAAAAAGTTTTGTAATGAAAATAGTAATTTCAGTTTGGAGAAACTGTTCTCCCTCTAAAAATATTTAGGTTGCCAAGATAATGTTTTGTTTAACTTTGATTAATGATAACGTCAATATTATTAAGAAAATAGCAGATGTTTTATTACAGACGATCAATATTGTTGTGAGAATTAGGTAACACTTGAATTTGCCTAGCTGGCTTCGTCATCATAATCAGTCATATTCATCACCATTTCAACCGAAAGACATTCACTAAGGCCTCCTTCAAGTACGATGATCGATCTTATGCATCTCGCATCTATCAAATTCACGCGATCCTCACCAGGTTATCAGTCCACCTTGGTTCAGTAATCGAAATCAACCTGCCTAGCTATATGGGATATAACTAGTTTGAAATTGGCTTACAGTCTCACCGGATGCGGCTGAATAACCGTATTTTACATGGAGTTATGGAGCTACTACCATCAGAGTTCCACAACCCAGTTACTGGGCAACATGATACTCCTTGAATAGACTAATGGTCAGACTTTCTGGCGTCTAAATACCTGTAACGACTACCAAAGATCTACGAATAACAAACGGGATCAACGGCTTTACGTGCTTTTTCGTGCCCCATACCTCAGAAACTGTTGGACTAATCAGATTACTAGCACCGCGTGGTGTTAGCAATATTCTAGATAAACTAAGAAAAGTACATGAATTGAAAAAAAAAATTGGGACTTGCTCGGTTTCAAACCCCTCAATAGCACCAGTCTTAAACACTGAGCCATCATGACTAGCCGCTTTAAAATTTATATAATTTACTGGTTAATTTTTCTTATCAAGCTAGACTAAAAAAAAAAAATATAAGTGCTGCAAATCGATCAAAACTAGTCATCGCGCTACACTAGCTACATTTGTGTTGATGTAAACAAGCCGTCGACACGCGCTGACGCACACATGCGAATGTGCATATGTGCGTCGCATGTACGCTCGTAGCATTGAGCCAGGTCGTGGCTCCCGCGCGTGCGCTGGGTTTATTTGTACGTTTATGCGCGAGTATCTACGTTAGGCCTGGCATACACTGCAGCTATGGACTGCAATGTGCACAGTATAGAGCAATGTACAAAAAGTATTTGCTACAGCCAAGGATGTACATTTTGACATGTCTACAATAGGCCTGTCATACACTGCAGCTATGTAGAGAATATTACATTCAGTAACGTATATTTTTAGAATACAACCCAGAATGTTTTTAGTATTCTGTACCCAAACGGTAAAGACGGGACTTTACGGGACCCTGTTGCTATCACTCCGCTGTCCATCTGTCACCAGGCTGTATCTCATGAACCATGATAATATAATATAATATAATAATATTCCACAAGTATCACACAACGCCGTCTAGTCCCAGCTAAGCAGAGCTTGTGTTATGAGTACTAGACAACTGTTAAACATACTTATATGTATATTTCTAAATACATACATACTATCGATAAATTAGACCCAGACACAGATCATTGTGCTCATCACACAAACATTTATCCTGGGTGGGAATCAAACCCACGACCTCCAGCATAGCAGTCAGGGCCACTAACTACTAGACCAACAGGCCAGTCATTATAGCTATTTATATAGATAGTTAAAATTTCAGAGATAGCTAGATAGTTAATACTTTCACAGATAATGTATTTCTGTTGCTGCTATAACAATAAATACTAAAAACAGAATAAAATAAATATTTAAAGGGCTCCCATTACATAAACGTGATTTTTTGCCGTCTTTTGCTACGGACGGCACGGAACCCTTGGTACGCGAGTTCGACTCGCATTTGGCCGGTTTTACATTATCAGCACTTGTGCGAGCTATTCTTAATGTATATATTCTTTATTTATCTGTAACAATAATTGTAGATATGATGGTAAGTATAAAATGTTTATGCTATTTATAGCATTACCAGATTTTTAATGTTTTCACTGCTGGGATTCAGGCCTCAGGAAAGAGAATGCTGTAATCCACCATGCGGACCCAATGCGTGTTAGTGAATGTCACATGTATTCATTTTTTTTTAGTTTTAGGTCATAAGTTTACTCAAGATATTTTTCTTCACCACTTTGAAGGGAGACAGGACAGAATGAAAGAAAAAATGTATTGCACCGACCCCTAATAACTATGGACAAGTACAGGAAGACGATGATCTATATATGTCGTGGCCAGATCTTAGAACTGATCACTTCATGATGCAGTCAAGTAAAACTGGCCAGATCGTTTAAACGTTTATCGTTAATCATTGATGTAGGATTTCTATGATAATAAAAAATCTAAAGAAAGTAGGCCAAACAAGGAATGAAATATCATTTAACTTTAACGTTTAAAATGATCTGCTCCCCTAGCCAAGTTACAACCGTTTCGTTTAGATTCTTTTCGTCGATCGCCTCGATTAGGCCACGCCTCCGACTCCTTTGTTCTGACGTCATCTCAACGCTCAGCCACGTGATCAAAATAAAGGAATAGGAGGCGTGGCCGACTCGAGGCGTTCAACGAAAAGAGAATCTAAACGAAACGGTTGTAACTTGGCTACCCCTTAGCTAAGTTACAACCGTTTCGTTTAGATTCTTTTCGTCGATCGCCTCGAGTAGGCCACGCCTCCGACTCCTTTGTTCTGACGTCATCTCAACGCTCAGCCACGTGATCAAAACAAAGGAATAGGAGCCGTGGCCGACTCGAGGCGATCAACGAAAAGAGAATCTAAACGAAACGGTTGTAACTTGGCTAAGGGGGCTAGTCACTTTTACTTGGTTATATCATGAAGTGATCAATTTCGTGACTGACTCACTGACTCATTAATGCAGCCCAAACTTTTGAGCTTAGGACGTTGAAATTTTAAACAGAGGTTCCTTTTATGATGTATAAGTCGTGGCCAGATCTTAGAATTGATCACTTCATGCTATGAACAAGTAAAACTGGCCAGATCGTTTTTGTTAGTTTGGTAATAATTATGTCAATCCTCGTTTGGCCTACTTTCTTTATCATACTCGTAAGTCGGGGCCGTTGTCAATGGGTCACTACTGCTCTAAATTGAATTCACAATGTACATTTATGCATCACAGATACTGTGTGCAACGACCTTAACAAGTATATAACAACAGATTGGCTCTGTGATTGAACTTATTACGATGTAATGGAATACTGGATTTTGAAATTGTGATTTGATTAAGGGCGCTTGGTTTTATTATTTAGGGTAATTGTGACAGCAACTTTGGCTGGTAGAAGTGTGTTGAGAAAACTGGCAGTGTAAAGATTTT
The DNA here is from genome assembly GCA_961205895.1 of Mythimna pallens. NCBI lineage: Eukaryota > Metazoa > Arthropoda > Insecta > Lepidoptera > Noctuidae > Mythimna > Mythimna pallens. The sequence continues at coordinate 21,741,621 of OY540842.1, read as the reverse complement.
TACCTAGTTCAAAGTTAGGACGCTAGCGCCATCTAGTTTGAAATTGTGCAACTAACTTGAATAATATAGAAAATTATTTGTTAACTAGTTGCTGCCAGTGACTTTGCCTGCGTTATAAAGGAAATTATCTCAAGGGAATATAGTCTAAAAAGTATCCTATGCGCTATTCGAGGACACCCGTTTACCCGTGTACAAAGTTTTATCGAAATCTGATCAGTGTTCAAACGTGAAGAAGTAACAAACACACAGATTCTAAGCTTATTAGTGTGATTACAAGATTTATTGTAAAATGTTTTATTTAGATAAAATATTTATGCCACACTCGCTTTAACCGGAAATTTTAACCGCATGAATGTCAAAAATTACGTCTGATTTCTTCTCAGATGCTTTTCATCTTTCTTTATGCCAATTAAAATTGATGATTAATTTACGGCACGGTAAGCGCAGTGGTTAAGCGATTGGCTGCTGCGCGGCGGGTCGCAGGTTCTATTCCCGCTCAGAACAAAATAATTCTATACCCTACCCTTATGACTTTACATGTTTGTGAACGCGCTCACGATACAGAATTAATTCCTAGAGCATATTAAAGTTTAAAGAATCGGTTCAGCCGTTAAGACATGAAGGTAGATATACAGAAATTAAGAGCTGATAACATAATCTATTTTATAATTAACAGATCCAATTAACTCTAGAAAGGTGTTTTTTTAATGATACTCGTATAATCCATCAACCAACAACCATAAGACTATGATCCCACTTGATAAATCAATCAATCAATATTATTTATTGTTTGTCACAGGTACACACACACAACATAAGGTGTACAATATTTTTATCATTCATACTTTGAAGTCGATGAAGTATCATTACATATTAATAACTATATTTCATGTCAGTATCCATTATTATTAATAAAATTAGTCCACATAGTCAAAATCAAATTTCATAGTCACACAATTACAATTTACATTATTATTTTATTCGACAATATGTTTATCATTTAAGAAGTCATTGATCGAGTAGTATGCTTTACTTGTTAAAAATTCTTTAAGTAGATGGTAAGCAATGATGCAATCGTTGATGTTGAATCGTACTGTGTAAAGAACGTATTCACTCTAGCCTTAAGTAAACATCTAAATTATAATCGGATGGGAAGACCGCAGCAGGCAAATTGTTCCAGTCCTTCGATGTAGTTAGATATGAAATGTCTGTCTAAATCCAAGTCAAATATTGAGGTCATGAAATTCAATAGCAAGCTGAAATATGAAACTTGAGCAGTACTGACAGCAAAATAAATAGACCGACGTAATGGCAGGATTTGAGACTAATTTATTGCGTAGATTACGATTGGTAAGTAAAAGGGTTCCTTATGGATATTACAGTCATATGTTCGGTAACCATTCTATACCTACTATAAAGGAGGGTCTATGCTAGAGGAGCCGAGCACGATCCGAGCTCAAATTTGTGTAGTGTCGCTCGTGCTCAGCACCTCTAGAAGCAGTCCACACTAGTGATGCAACAGAAGTGTATTAACGGAAGCGGAAACGGAAACAGATGTCAAAAGTAAATCTTTGCGGATGCGGAAGCGGAAACTGAAGCGGAAATGGTGTTAATACTATGAACAAAATGCACGATTTTATTTTTTAAAAACAACAGAAGGTTCGAAGAACAGAAGGAACGAGGCGCGGTGATGCACAGATTGAACCAAAAAAATATAATAATAAACTTGTTGCGACACGTTTGTGTAATACTCCGTCCCCGCGCCTCTTCCGATGTGTCCTGTCCACGCGCCCCCCACCCCCGCGCTTCTCTCTGTATTCTTCCGTTGAGAGTTTTGTTATACATTTTGCGGAAGCAAAAGCGGAAACAGAATTAGTTTTTTTCTTTAACTTCTGCAGAAGCGGAAGCGCAAGCAGAGTTCTTGCAACACTAGTCCACACTACATGAATTTGAGCTCGGCCCATGCTCCTCTCATACTCGGCTCCTCTAACGTAGACTCAACATTAAATGCCATAATATTATTGCTATGGAAAGTTACTACAAAGTTGAAATATTATTTTTTTGTAATCAATCCAGTTTTTGCTTGCAGTAAATAGGCGTGACTAATAAAATGTATGGTTTTCCTCAATCACTGTACCTATTCAATTACACATTTCTATCTAGTTTATCGGGAAAAGAACATCGTTTAATTATTATTCCTTTATTTCACTTATATAAACATATTGATTACATTTTTAAATATTTCAAAAATAAAAAATAAAACATTTAAAAATATAAAAAACAGCATCCCACCGGTATCGGGAACAGGGTCCAAGCTACCGGCGGTCAGGGCTCCAGAGAAAGGAACCTCCTAACAATGCGAGCCGTGTCCAGGAGTACCGCTTTCTGAATCAAGCCCTTGATCCAGCCGCCTAACGCGAGCCACCTAAGGTGTTGGTCGAGGCTCTTGGCTATTAAGCCATTGCCCGACACGGCTATCGGCACAATGATCGCAGAGTCCACATCCCACATGTCGACAACCTCGCGAGCCAAGTCAATATACTTGATTTGTTTATCTTTCTCGGCTTTCACGAGGTTCTTGTCATGCGGGACGGATATGTCAACAATCATTGCACGCCTCTCGCTTCGGTCCACCACCACTATATCAGGCTTATTGGCTACAATAGTCAGTGATGATGGACCGATCCCAGTACAAACTGATATGACCATTATCAAGAACTGGGTCGGGCTCATACTTGTAGTACGGCACTTCCGATTCCACAAGAGAGTATTTCAAAGCAAGTTGCTGATGGATAATCCTGGCTACAAGGTTGTGTATATGCAAGTACTCTCCGTTAGCTAGACGAGAACAACCAGAGATAATGTGACGAATTGCTTCTCCCGGACGGTGACATGCCCGACAGATGTCAACCGTGCCGTCCTTCGCAATAAATCTCCGGTAGTTATTCGTCATGATAACTTCGTCCATAATTGCACAGACAAAACCTTCGGTTTCCCCAAAGAGGTCACCGAAACGCAGCCAGGCTACGGACGCCAATTGGTCTACATCGGGCCCGTGAAGGGCCCGGAAAAAGCGTCCGTGAAGTTCCTTGCTCTGCCATACTTCCCTGCGATCGTTAGTGTCAAGCGCTACCGGTTTGCGCCAGTTCTCGTTAGCCAGGGAGAGCGGGGTGAGTCCCTTGTCCACTGACACTACGTCTCGATGCATACCCACGTCGGTAGCTAGGAAATATTCCCTGAGACTGCATACCTCGCGGTTGTGTAGGGTCTTAGCATTTAAAAAACCTCGACCTCCACACTTCCGCGGGATATACAGTCTCATCACCGACGATCGTGGGTGATGCATTCAATATGCAGTCAGCAGTGTGCGGACCCTCCTATCCAGGGCGTCAAGTTCCGTTTGCGTCCATTTGAGTACGCCGAAAGAGTACATCAATACCGGCATGACCCAACCGTTGAAGGCGCGCACCTTGTTTCCGCCTGAAAGAAGGCTATTGAATACCTTCTTCAGGCGTCCAAAGAAACGTTCCCTCAACGATTGCTTCATGTTAGTGATATTGATGCCTAGAGCTTCCGACATACCCAAATACTTATAATTATTATTATTATTGCAGTTACCCAACTTTGAAACTGAAATAACAATTCGTAGATTTAAAAACGAGATTTTAGGTAGTATGTTATGTTTTGCTGTTTAGCCCATACTGTAATAGTAGGTTATCATCTTCCTGCCCTTGTCCCGTGTTATTTGGGGTCGGCGCAACACGTTTTCTTCTTCCTCTGCCCTGTCACTCGTCATACTATCACTAACTTCCTTTTCTTTCATATCACGCTTCACACAATCCATCCATCTTTTCTTTGGTCTCCCTCTCCCTCTCCATCCATCTACATGTAAACTCATAACTGTTTTAGTAACATGCGCTTCATCCCTTCTCTTTACACGGCCATACCAAGACAAACGATTCCCTTTCAACTTTTCAGCCACTATCGCCACTTCCAAACTTCCTCTAATATACTCATTTCTCACTTTATCCATTCTCGGCACACCACACGTCCGTCTCAACATTCTCATCTCCACTACATGCAATCTTTTTTATCAGTCTTTTTCACAACCCAACATTCTGATCCATACAGAACTTTACATTGGGCATCTTCTTACACTAATATTATAAAAGCAAAAGTTTGTGTTTTTGTGTGTGCAACTTTGTTACTTCTTCACACTTTTACAGCTGATCAAATTTCGATAAAACTTGGTAGACCATGTCCTCGAATAGCTCATAGAATTATTTTTATCCCGGAACTAAGTTCCCTTGGGACAATTTCAAATTTCACGCGGGCAAAGCCAAGAGCAGCAGCTAGTTCTTACTATAAAAAAACTATTTCCAAAAATAAAAAAAACACAAACGATCAAAATAACTTTCATTTCGGAAGTCGATTTTTTTTTAAATAAATGACTTAAAAAAACTGGGCAAGTGCGAATCGGACTCGCGCACTGAGGGTTCCGTACAAACTTACCATCATTCCCCTTCTTATCATTCTCTTATTTTATAAGTTACGGGGGGGTGGGGGGACATTTTACCACTTTGGAAGTGTCTCTCGCGCAAACTATTCAGTATATAAAAAAATTATATTAGACCTCAACCTCAATATCATTTTTGAAGACCTATTCATAGATACCCCACACGTATGGGAACCCCCAAAATTTATTGTTTTTTTTTTTACCTATTTTTTAAAATCTTAATGCGGTTTACAGAATACATCTACTTACCAAGTTTCAACAGCAATAGCTCTTATAGTGTCGGAAAAAAGTGGCTGTGACATACGGACGGATAAACAGACACATGACGAATCTATAAGGGTCCCGTTTTTTGCCATTTGGCTACGGAACCCTAAAAAGAAAGTCGGGAAAAACCAACGAGATCGGAATGAATTGTCCCTTAGAATTGATAATGATTTTTTTATTGTACGTTTTAGTAACAATATTGACTGGTCTACACTGTCCTTACATAATGTCTACTTATACTGTAATATGGAAGTCTTGTAAGAACCACAATTTTTTTTAAAAGAGTAACCATTGAGTTTCTTGCCGGTTCTTCTTCATAAGAAACGACCAATTTGGAACCGTTCACTAGTTTCTGACGTTTAACTAGTGCCCATGTAGGCCTATGTGAAATAAAAAAACTGACTTTGACTTTGACTTTGAAAGTTATTTAAATCCTTTGTTTTTTTTTTTATGAAGTCGGTTTTTTTTTGTTAAAGTTTTTTATTTAACACTTTTTAGTTGCGATACACTTATAACCAGGGTGCCTATTTCTCATGACAATTCGAATTAACTCAAACACTGTTAGGTTACATTGTTTTATATCTACTAAGTTCCTGTATCTACCTTCCACCTTCCGGCTCCGTCATCAGATCAGTTCGATAGTACCTTACAGCCAAAGTGCATCTCATGACAATTCTAATAAGCCCAAACACGGCGAGGATACATTGATTAATTACAGAGTTCCTGTGCCTATCTTTCGGCTCTATCATCAGATCAGTTCGATAGTACCATAGTCAAAGTGCATCTCGTGACAATTCTAATAAACCCAAACACGGCTAGGTTACATTGATTAATTACGGAGTTCCAGTGCCTACCTTCCGGCTCCATCATCATCATCAGTTCACTTTGATGATACCATTTTCAACATAACTATTCAGAACCATTTATTTATTTGTATTGTCATAGTCGCTTAACTATCTTCATTGTGATATCTACTATGTGAATGGCGGAACTTTATCCGCCATTTCTGGTCTTCTTCACCAGTTCCACTTCATCGAATGTTACTTTTTGACTGTAAATGCTTAAGTTCTCGATGAAAATACCAAAATCAACATATGGTTGCCTATAATATTTGAGGAGTTCCCTCGATTCCTCATGGATACCATCATCAGAACTGGTTTTTAAAAAAATGAAACCAATCGGAAAGTTACTCCTCTAAGAGGAAAAATTTGCAGATCGGTCCATAAACGACGGAGTTCTCAGGTAACACACATAAAAAATAAAAAAAAACATACAGCCGAATTGATAACCTCCTCCTTTTTTGTAAGTCGGTTAAAAATGGTCCGTCATACTCTTATACTACCAGTTCACTAAATTACAATAAATACGTATGTAATACATTATTTATTTCCTCAAAATTAAAGAGGAAGGAAGTCTTCCTTTCCGTCGTATTTCCTCAGGAAGAGGAACTTAGATATAAATACTGAATTATATGTTAATGGTTTGTGTTAATAAACAGGTAAATATTTCCTTCCATGGATTGGATTGGCTTAGTGATATAAAACTACAAGGCTTGTTTTCGAGCCCTAGGTGACCCGATAGACGTAGACGTTTGTGTTGTCTCAAAATCACTTAGAAATACCATGTTCAGTTTTGCCTGAATTTACAAAATTTTCTGTTTTTTTTCTTCTAATCTTAAGAACCTTAACCAACCAGCATACCATCGAAGAAAAAAACAGATCTGGTCAGCCGTTCATAAGTGATGTGCTTACCAATGAACAACACTTCAATTTAATTTTTATAGATCAAGATTTCTAGTATATCTTTCATGAACTTCTAAAGTAAGATCTTCCGCATTGTTTTGTCTCATATCGATCCAGGATTCAGTTTTTGGATATATTTTACTCTGTGAATAAGATGGAAGAAACAAATCGACACGAGGTAAATGATATATGAAGTCTAAGGGTGGAATTCACTAATAAAACTAATCGCGTTTTAATGTTTGGCTCTCATAATCGCGTTTAGCCGCTGTCACTAGTGTCACTTGTCTGTATTTTTCTTTTGTTCTATTTTTTCAAGCGACAGCGGCTAAACGCGATTATGAGAGCCAAACATTAAAACGCGAATAGTTTTATTGGTGAATTCCACCATAAGTAATCGATTTTAAATACCAGTTTCGATTTTGCTTCAATATTGTGTCGTTGTTAATTTTCATGTTTTCTTATGTGAAATTGATTTTTCTTTTTGTCAAAGGACACAGCAAATGCTGGATATACCTACCAAAAATTACACATTGGTTAGTCCTGCGCCTTGATCCGGGTCTTGGCTTGTCCGACGCAATGGACAAATTGTTTTATGTGAACCTTATTACAAACAGTTTACGTTCACTTGAAAAACCTGAAATGAAATTAATATGCTGAATAATTTATTTACAAACATTTGTTGTTTATTTAATAATTATAATATAAATATATTTTTATAATAAGATTCCAACACATGTATGTATGTATCGTAGTACCTATTATAAATATTTTATTAAAATTTCAGCCATTATTGAGGTGTGATTTATCAAACAAACAGACTGACACACTTTAAATTATATTATTATATTTTTGTAGGACAGCATCCTCATTGAATGCAAAAAAAAAACATTAAACGAATTATTTTAATATTTAAATAGATTCCTATCACAAACAATGGGAATGTCCTTAACATCTTCTACACATAATTAACCATCTACACATGACCTAAATCCAGAACCACATGCAATCTGAAACGAACGCGCAAACAAACAGACATGCAACTTCTATCTCGTGTCTAACGCCACGCGGAAGACAGCGATAATTAAAATTCTGCTCACGAGGAAACAATTGAAAAGGTCATACATACGCTACACTGCATAGTAGGAACACTCACAGAAAAGTGGCGGCCGTGAATATGCACGCTTTGATTACAGACTAGCTTCTTCCAGAGGCTTCGCCCACGTGAAAACTGGAAATCATCCCAAAGGAACATTTTTCCGCGATAAAACGTACCCTTCTTCATTTGCCAAGGTATGATACCGCTATATACAATGCATGTCAAATATGAATAGGAACGTCAATGACCTCTAACCGTCAAATGTTATTCGGACCACTAAACGTACGGCGTTGCGCCATCGGCACACGGTGGATATCCTACCCATACGTACAAAGCGTTTTGGGAACACATTCATTATGCTTACAGCTAAGGAGTGGAATTCCCTGCTGGAGTCTGTTTCCTGATAGCTACAATCTAGGGGTCTTAAGTCAAGAGTGAATAGGTTACTTCTAGGCACGCGCGCTCCATCGTCGGCCACATCATCGCTTAACATCAGGTGCGACAGTGGTCAAACGCGGGCCTATCAATAATAGTAAAAAAAAACAGTATATTGGTTTAGACTATACAAACATACAACTAAGTAACCTCAGTCACAAAGTTGTTTATTCATATATATACTTACATTCATTTATCTAGCTGATTTGGGCTACGGGGACTTTATTCTGGTATTAGTGCAACTATGGGTTGCTTGATCATTTACTCTAATAATGGGGTCCTCCAGGGTTCTGATATATAATAACCTATATAATAAGAATAATAATATTCCACAACTATCACACAACGCTGTCTAGTCCCAAGCTAAGCAGAGCTTGTGTTATGAGTACTAGACAACTAATAAACATACTTATATGTATATTTCTAATTACATATTATAGGCAAATTATACTCAGATACAGATCAAATGATCGTGCTCATCACACAAATATTTGTCCTGGGTTCGAGTCCCAAACCCACGACCTCCAGCATAGCAGTTATAGGGCCACTAACCACTAGACCAACAGGCCAAACTAATGTGGCTAATATAGACTATCTTTGCTGTAAAGATACCCATCTTTCACACACACAGAGAGGTCAAAACACCATTGTTGTATAGGTATTAGAAATTGAAGGGCGGCCTATTTTTATCGTCTATCGCCTGCCATCGATCTATCTTCCACTTGCCTTCAAAGGTTTGTTTAAACGTCTCCAACTTTGCCGCCTCCTCACAACGAGAAGGGTCTCTAGTGAATTTCTTCATATATCTTTTCAGAACGTCCTTATAACTGAGAAACTGGCTGCCTTTTTTCCACTTACCGACTTTAAGTTCACAAAAGAAAATGTGCTTAGCTACCCTCTCATCTGTCATCCATACAATATGTGTCATACTGTACCTGACGACTTATGAGATAGGCCTCAATACCACAGACATTAAAGTTGTTTATTATGTGGTTTAAGCGTTGTCTCTTCATGCGGCAGTTAAGACGAAATCAGACGGTTATTTTTTCGTTCATTTGAGTCTTTTATTTGGTATTTGAAATTTACATTTAAACATGGAGACGGCACTTGAAAATTGCCGAATTAATTCATTAGTGAATTGATCGAACACTGCTTGATTGCATTTGGCATCATTCATTCCCACTCCGAATGAAAGAAAAGTGAATAGCCCCCCTAGCCAAGTTACAATCGTATCGTTCGCGCTGAACGCTTCGAGTAGGCCACGCTTCCGATTCCTTTGTTCTGACGTCATCTCAACGCTCAGTCACTTGTTCGAACAAAGGAATTGGAGGCGTGGCCTACTCGAAGCGTTTGGCGTGAATGATACGATTGTAACTTGGCTGGGGGGGCAGTTTAATCATAAGTAGAACGTTCACTCAACTCACCCATTTCATCTCGAGTAGGTACTTTAATAGACGACTATCCAAAACGCACGGCGTCATTTACGACATATTGAAAAAACCGGTCAGATTCGCGCACGAAGGGTTCCTTGCAGTCTGTAGCAAAAAACTGCAAAAAAAAAAACACGTTTGTCGTATGGAAGTTCCATTTAAATATTTATTTTATTCTGTTTTTAGTATTTATTGTTATAGCGGGAAACAGAAATACATCATCTGTGAAAATGTCAACTGTTTATACCCTATTCTGGGAGCCGTGAGACAAAAGGTAAACAAACCATATTTATGTAAAACTATTAAATTATAGACCACAGATACTGCAAATGTGACGTTTTGTCATTGGGCGGGATATAATCCGCCATCTTTTTCACTATCGATCTACTTGTTGATAAGAGAAGCCTTCAAATATTTTCGTTGTATTCTTTTTATTCGCCAGAGAAAAAGAGTGCAAACAAAATGCCAATCATTCAACAGTTAAGGAGACTGTGCCGAAGGTACCTTACCTACATTGTTTTCTTTGTTTACATTTTGTCTCAACCCCAGATGGATATAATTATCACGGTTCATGAGATACAGCCTGGTGACAAACAGACAGATGGACAGTGAGACAGTGTTCATAGCATAACATAAGCATAATCAGCCTTAAAATGGTCCCACTGCTAGGACTCAGGCCTCCTCTCTAGCAGAGGGATGAATGTTCATTTCCTTGTAAATCCAGCTAAGCTGTGTGAACAAGGAATGAAAGAAAAATGAAGCATGAACTCGAGTGAACATTCTTTCAAGTGAACCGACTAATTCCACCTTTAGACATAGCGCTTGTTAGTCTCAAAACTGCAAATAGAGGAAACGATTGTAAAGGTCATGCTCGCCACAATGTGGCGAGCATGACCTTTACAATCGATTAGTTACGCGGTACGTGCATCCAAAATGGTATGTTTTGACATTTGGTTCCGCGTTGCCACTAGATATGGCGCTGACGGAAAAGTAAGGCACAAGTTATGTTGTTTCTTTATGGTAGTGGAACACCAAGATCGTGTGTTGTTGGAGAAGGACAACCGTGTTAAAGCCTAGTGGTTAAATTTTCTTCCATTTATTTCAATACAACTGTTAACCAGTTACGTGATTTGTTCAAAGCCTTGAGCATTGACGCCGAGTTGCTAGCCTGTCGCTTTTCTATCGATTGCACTTCGGGGAGTGTGCGTTGGAATTGCACAATTTAATTCCACCAAGTCGGTTCCATCATCGAACCACCTATACGTACAAAGCGTTTTGGGAACATATTCATAATGCGTACAGCTAAGGAGTGGAATTCCCTGCCGGAGTCTATGTTTCCTGATAGCTACAACCTAGGGGTCTTTAAGTCAGGAGTGAATAGGTTACTTCTCGGCAAGCGTGCTCCATCGTCAGCCACATCATTGCTCTATGAGGTGAGATAGTCAGGACACGGCGATGCTCTGCTCAAGCGGGGCAAACCTCAACCGTGTGCTCCACCGTGTCCTCCGGGCGGTCCACAGAGTGGTGACACCCGGGCGTCGCTTCCGCACGAATCCGGTGCAAGAACTTCCCGAACTTGCCGTGTTCAGTGAGAACCTGCATCATGCGGAAGGTGAGAATGCCGTGAGGTATTTCCAGCCTCGCCTCAAAGAGGGGACTTACCACCACAATGTTCTATTACTGTCAAAATTCCACCACAACGATCACAGTGACACTGATGACTTGCGAAATAAATCTTTTTTTTCTCAAGATTTAGTGGACAATGCCTAAAACAAAATGTTTCATCAAATAATGGTGAAGAAAATCCTCATGGGGTACAGCAACAGTTTTCCACGAGCGACATCGGATGGGTGACCTAGCAAATTCTTTACTTGACCTCCTCCGCAGTACATTTAGATGCAAATATCTCTTTAACAATGCAAAGGGCAGGCAGTTATGATAATGATAATAGAGATTCCTTCGAGATGATCTCATAATTTTATGCATAAGTTTTCATGGTGATGAAAGGAGAACCGTACGAAGTAGACAAAAAAAACTTGAAAAATGTAATCATTATTGGTTGTTCATAAGGTTGAATACGATAACGGCTTTGCGCTAACGTGATTTCCCTATATTTTCTCTACGGTATAATTTGTTACCAGAGTATCCTAGAAGATGGGTTAGGTTTTTCTATGGTTAGTACTACAATATATGATATAATCACTCAAATATTTACAAAATATAAAAACTGAATCGGTAATTTTATTTCCTAGAACGATTAGTTAATTTAATAAACGATTGATATAAATTTAAATTAACTCATTTGTTTGCACTGAATGTAGAATCTTCAGATACTAATACTACTCAAAAGATATAAAACCTATTTTTATCTTCGCTTTCACGAATCTATTTCTCAGTTTCCACGAGTCTCTTTCTCAGCTTTCACGAGCTAATAAATTTATTATTACAATGTTTCTATATTGTAAAATTTTCCACCATTACCAGATCATACTTACGTAATTCTAACCGCAAATACTAGGTCTTAAAACCAGTCTTAACACACGCTACTTACTTTCGATGCACGTACATTTCCACGACAATATTATCTAATTATTAATTTTAATTACGTTTGAATACCAAGAAGTCTCGTAGAACTAGTTATATTTCCCATAAAAATGAACTGTGGAAGCAAAAATCCCCATTTGTATTATATTCAAAATTCAGTGACTCTGACTATAGGTAGGACAGGTTTGTAGTACACGCAAGAATTACACATGATTTTTAGACATGTATCACTCATGACGTCACGAGTGTCGGTTTCAGAAGGTGGACATCGCACCCATACACACAAAACGTTTTTGAAACACATTCGTTATGCGTAAAGCTAAGGAATGGAATTCCCGGTCGAAGTCATGTGTTTTCTGATAGTTACAACCTGGGGTTTTTTTTAGACAAGAGTGAATAGGCTACTTCTAGGCAAGCATGCTCCAGCGTCGACTTCGTTCATCGTCACTTTCCATTAGGTGAGATAGTTGTCAAGGACGAGCCTATAAAAAAAACCGGGTTCCTTACAGACTTACCGATGAACACAGTTGAATTTCCAAATAGACATCGCCTCTCGAATCACAAAAAAAGGATTTTTTGTGACGTAACGTTTTACATGGTGGTCATCCCACCCATACGTACAAAGCGTTTTGGGAACACATTCATAATGCGTACAGCTAAGGAGTGGAATTCCCTGCCGGAGTCTGTGTTCCCTGATAGCTACAACCTAGGAGTCTTTAAGTCAAGAGTGAATAGGTTACTTCTAGGTAAGCGTGCTCCATCGTTGGCCACATCATCGTTTACCATCAGGTGAGATAGTGGTCAAACGCGAGCCTATCAATAAAAAAAAAAAACAACAAATTTACAGTTTTCAGATTTTTTTCTGTACTTGTATTGTGAGACCTTGTTTCATGCTAAAATTTAGGATTCTAGGTCAACGGGAAGTACCTTGTGAATTTTGATTTTCTTGAGAGTGTTGAAATATACGTTTTATGCGACATAAACGGCCGTATCTTTTTTATTCGTTAAGTTTTTATGGTTCGATTATAACCTAAAATTCTGATACTTTTTTTGAAATATCTGTTGTGCTATAAAAATAAGTTCTTTTAGAAGTTTATTAATGATAGAGAGAATACAATACATAATTTTCCGATGCTCTTGGCTCCAGGGCGAACAATGTATGGACGCAGATCAATGTCCTTTGTAAGTTAAGTTTTTCATTTAAAGATGGTAAATAAGGATTTGCAAAAAATTGTTTTTTAATTCACGTTTTGATTTTTTAGGGTTACAGAGGTATTTATTTAGTGTATCTACAGGAAGTTCATTTATTATTTTTGGCAATATGTAGATGATGATGATGATGTAGAGGTACCGGTTATGTTCTCGTACCATATGTATTGTTGCATCTAGGCAAGCTAAATGTTTTCATGTTAAGGTTCATAATTTCGTTTCGGATGGATGAGTGTTCTTAATTATAAAATATCTAATGTTCTACAGTCGTTTGAAGTAATTTATACGATTATGTTAACATTCTACTACCGATGGTCACTTATAAATATTTAACTGCTAATAAAACAGTTTAATGTTAAAGTTAACAGTATAGCTATCTTAATAAATTAATGCTCAATAAATAGCTGAAATGACAAACGCGCATAAACTCTTCTCGTTCATCAATTAACATATCATAACAATCCTAATGACGTCTATAAATTGATTTAATAGTCATTGTTCTTTTATGTGCAAACCGCGCGTATACTATGCCATGTTTTTTTCCATTGTTTACGTTTTTATCGGAAGCGCTCGTAAGTGTTCGAGTTTTTCCGGTGTAACAGGCTTTTGTTAATCATTTGCTAACTGATTCTGGTTTTATGGAGAAAATTGGCGGAATGTGATTAATAGACGTGAGATGAGGGTGTAATTTTATACTTGTGTTTAGAAATAATTGGTGGTTTATGTTGAAACACGTGTAACGTTGTGTAGTTACCAAGTAAATAGATGTTGTGAGTTTATCTTTATATTTTATAATAGTAAACTAGCTAAATGGCTTCCGTATTGTCTGAGATAGGTACAGATTGTCGTTATAGCTAGTCTAGTTGTTTAATGTTAACAAGATACGCAGATTTTTCATAAAAGGAGCTCATTAGTTCTATGTTTAGTGGCTTGACTATTGTTGTTATTTTTTATTTAATCTTGTGAGCCAGTGGAGGCCCCGACTTATGATTTGTATGTCGTGGGTTCAAACCCAGCCAGACACATTGCTTTTTCTAATTTATTTCATCACTATTGTTCTCAATACGGTGAAGGAAAAACATCGTGAGGAAAATAGTGTGTCCTAGAACCAAAAATTCGGAGACGTGTGACATCCACCAACTCGCACTGGGCCCGCATCGTGGATCACCAATTCCTTCTACTAAAGAGAAAGCCTCTGTCTTAGCAGTGGAAACATTATAAGGCTGATATGCTATTATATACTAACCTTGGTGGTCTAGTTGCCTAGATTTTTGTTTATACTATGTCAATCTATCTCTATTTTATTTCAACTAATTAAAAAATAGATCTATTTCCCAAATAACCTTCTGATACGTGGTTGCTACTGCGCTTCGTCAAATGAACAACACCCTCAGGTTCAACAGCTCGCCAAGGTCGAAAGAACAGTCTTTTTATACACTTTTATCGTCCCCGTGACAACATTCGTAAAACGAGTTGACGAACCTTATGTAAAAGTGCAGGTACCATAGAGTATCTAATTACAAATATCGTACAGAGCTTGGCCTTAATTTTAGGCGCACTATCAGTATTTAATTTTTTAATCTCATAATATATTATAACCTCTGACTGTGTCTCTTGTAATATTTCTCTACTCGACGTCTCTCGACTCTATTTAGCAATCATAAACTATAAAAATAGTAGGTAATTTTGAACGAATTTGACTCAAAAACTTCAGGGAATTACTGAATAAATTTCAACCTTCCCGAATTAATTTCGAAAAGAATTCGAAGTTCTGCTGCCGAGACGAAAACAATACCAATTTTTTTCTTTTTCTTGTCAAAAGATGAAATAATTATCACAGTTTGAGACCTAATTAATAAAAACGAAAATATATGTAAGAAACTTACAAAATTGACGGATTCTCGTCTATCAATTTGAAATAGATCCTAGTAATGTATCATTTGGTTAATGTAACCAACACAGTAATGGTTTGAACAATCATCATTATCCTTTCAACCGAAAGATATCAACTACTAGACATAAGCCTCCGTCAAGTGTCGCCACAATGATCGGTCTTATGAATCTTGCATCTTTCGGATTCCCGTGACTCTCACCAGTTCTTTGATCCGTCTTTTGAGAGGTTTTCCAACGCTGCGTCTTCTGGTACGTATTCTCCACTCCAGAATCTTTCGTCCCCAATGACCATCTGTTCTAGTAAATACAGTTAGACAATAGTTAAGTAAATACCCTGCCCACTGCCACTTAAGTTTGGCGATGGCTAGAACAAAAACAAAATCTAACAATAATTAATTGAGTCTTATGAATCTTGCATCCTTCGGATTCCTGCGACTTTCACCAGTTCTTTGGTCCATCTTTTGAGAGGCTTTCCAACGCTGCGTCTTCTGGTACGAATTCTCCACTCCAGAATCTTTCATCCCCAATGACCATCTGTTCTAGTAAATACAGCCACTTAAGTTTGCCGATGGCTAGAACGAAAAAAATCGAACAATAATTAATTGAACCTCTGTTTCAACTCTCTACTCTGTGGCAGCAATATGCAGTTAGCGGCAAGTTCGCTGCATTCGTAAGCCGCTGTGCAAATATTGATTTAGTGATTTAAACCCCATGATTAATTACCTGACCAGTTTATTGTCTTACTGCCTTGTTTGGACGGGAATATTGGTAGTTGGTACTGTGTAAATTACTTGAGAGCGTTGACTCTCTAATGACTGATTCTGTTTTTCGAAGAAATATTCGTGTACATTATGCCGGCCGTAAATATGGTGCATTTTGTTTCAGAAAAATAGATAAGTAAAAAAGCCGCACTATTTGATTTTCTTGGTTAAACACTGAATGTCGTTTGAAAAAGTCATAACGGCCTTCGCAAAGGGCAACCGAAGAAACACAGGTGGGTTTTAGTCAGTTAAAGTCAGATACTCTCTCTCACTCCACCTAAAGCGGGAAAAGTCATTTGTTTATTTCCCACACAAAATAACTAGCTATATATAAATAAACTAGCTTCTGCCAGTGGCTTCGCCCGCCTGAAAGTAGGTTTCTCCATACAAACTTTAGACCCCCGTTTCATCCCTTTAGGGGCTGAATTTTGGAAAATCCATACAGACTTTGAACCCCCTTTCCTCAACTCAGGGGTAGAATTTTGGAAAATCCTCTCTTAGTGCTCGCCTACGTCATAAAAGGAAGCCTTGTGCAAAATTTCACACTCCTAGTCCAAGCAGTTTTGACTATGCGTTGATATGTCAGTCAGTCAGTTTCTCCTTTTATAATATATAGATTAAAAAAGCAGCAGAAACCCAGTACCTCGTTCCCGACCCTTTTCAAGAGACTACATCTGCACGCCATTTAGGTAAATAGACCATTTAACAAAAACAAATATTATTTATGCACACAAGCAATAAAAAAAGCATTCAAAAACCCACTTAAAAAAATTGTCAACCCGAGAACCGAACCCCAGTGCTATCAACCACCGACACTAATGAAACATGTAATTAAATTTATAAATATTAATCAAGCGACAGGGTAAGTACGGTGAGCACGCGAACACGAACGGTGGAAAGTTTTCAACATAAAGTACAGGAAAAATTAGGTTTTAACGTTCAGAAATGAATTTTTAAACCGTGTATGCATGTGTTATGTAGACTGAAGTGTACTGCTGTATGTTAATTCATTAAGAGATTTATGATACTCGAATAACACATCCTGAAAGTAGTACCTATATTCAGAATAGGCTACTGCATCAATTTCATCTAGTTTTTAAAAAAGTACATAACAGAAATGACAAAAAAAATGTGTCGTTGATTTTTGTAATTTAAGGTAATATATAATACACACTAGGGTTTACCTGTACAGTTGAGTTATATAGGTAAACCGGAGCATGTATGTTACACAACTGTGCAGGTTTCCACACAAGCTTACCTAACAGGTATAACTGTACAAGCAAACTTGTCAGGTATACCCTAGAGTGCACGTTCTTCTTCATACAGATCTACGCTTTAGAATTTTAAATTAAATTTGAAATTGCAGCAAAAAAAATAAATAAGCAAAATTGCTTCAATTTTTTGACTGACCAACATTTTAACAATTCAAAAATACCTGATGGTTTATTTGAAATATTCTTTCTGAAATCTGAATTAGTTTAGGACAAAAAATTCTTCAGTCTGTCTAACTAAAAAAACTAAAAAACACCAACTTCCGAAATTCTTTAATTTGCCAGATGCAAAATAACTTTTTATTTTGCATCTAATATTTGTTATTGAAGTCGGTTGTAATTTTTGGTTACAACAGTTTTTTTTTTACAATTATTATTCTATTTTTGAACCGGTCATCGCAATTTGAAGTCCCCAGATGCATGAAATGATTACTATACTCATATTACCACTTAATAATATTTGAATTTCCCCACAATGACGAAGATTGGTGCTAAGTACAATGCCTCGTGGAAACCTCGGATATCAACTACATAATCACTGGCACTTATAATTAACTATGAAACATTTATTAATTGACATCAATGATTGGCCTTATTATGAAACATTTTTTCTCTCTGTTGATTTTTTAAAATATTACCAGATAGTATTAAAAAACAACAAACTTATATTTAAGGACCAACACTTTACCCGCGACTTGGTTCGCGAGAACGTTGTCATAAATACTTTAAAACCCTTTAAACCATATGTTGAGGGTAGTTTTTTATTAATTTGTTAATTTACTATCTCTTAGGTTCTTAGTACTTTTTGGCCTGACATACAGGTCCAACCTAGTTCAGGCAAAAATGCAATGTATGCGTTATATATTTTTTTTAAATTCAATTTTCTGTTGTCTTTGTTTATTTTTCTCTCTGTTTTGCCAACATTTTCCGACGCGTGTCAAATCAAAGTCGAGATTAGTATCGTTGGACGAGTGGTTACGTAAGACTGTCATACAATATAATTATCAATTAGTATCGACTGTGGGGCGTCGTGCTGTCTGCCGTCACGTATGCACTACTAAGGCAAGGCATTTGTGCTAAGACACTTCGCAATACGAATGCAAAATAGGGAATCAATTTTTTTTATTATGATATAATTACTAGATTATTTTTTATATTATAGTTGAGGCACACTAGTTTATTAAGAGCCTATTCACTCTAGCCTTGATGACACCTAAATTATAATCCGACAGAAAGACAGCAGCAGACAAATTTAAAAAAGTGTCCATGGAGATTTTTCATATTATTTTCTTTATAAATCTATGCTTTGGAATGTGCATTGCAATTAGCATTTTTTTTGACTTCCTGACAATTGAAAAGTGCCTGTAAATGAAAAATACATTGATTCTTTAGTTCTTGATGATTTCCAGCCTCAAAAACAACGATCAACATTATTTATTTATTTTAAATCCACTTTAATCAATCAGATCTAGACGATGCATGTAAAACTTGAATTAATTACTCGATTTAAAGTAACACTTAGCCTCGAATCGATTAATCTGATTCTAAACGATTCTTGATTGGTATTCGATTCTAGTGTTGAGGACGGTCGTATAGAGGTTCATCGTCCATCGCAAGGTGACTAGGAAGAATCGAAGACCCGAGTAACCGAAGTAATTAGTGCAATAACCGCGCAGTAAACACTTTCGATGTACACTATTATGTGATTGTGTATACTATGGCGTTAATTAGTAGTTTGTTTACTAAATGGCGTAGTACTTGAGTCACTGACAAACACTAATGTGTGAAACACGTGTTTAGTTAAATATAGATATTGCGTTCTTTCAGGCTAGATTTTATTTATTTACTAACTGACCTGCCATATAAATAGGGAATATTATGCATTTTTTTTACTTGTTAAATTAAATTATTTTAACTAACAAACAGAATAATATTAAAGAATATAAAAAATACCAGTTTCTGCCAGCGGCTTCGCCCGCATCAAAGTACGTTTCTCCATACAAACTTCCAACTCCCGTTTGACCCCCTTAGGGGTGGAGTTTCGTAAAAGCCGTCCTTGGTGGTTGGTTGGTGTTGATGTTGTAGTTTCTGAGATTCATCAAAAACGAAATTGTAAAGCTTCAGAGCTGCTATTAAGAAAGAGAAGTCCGATATGGTCTATGACGTCAAAGTCCATCATGACCGCCATAAAAAACGTTGGTGAGGGAGGTAGATATATTTGTATGTTAAAGTTATTGTTATATCTCAGTTCCTTTTCTACCAATTTTGACACTTTTTCCGCAGTCAGTATTCGTTGCCAATTGACTAGCATACTGTTAAAGATCTAAAAATGACCGCCAGAACAAATGGCGTAACGTGCATTCTGAGCCACGAGAAAGTCTCGCTACAGACTGACTTCAGTAAGCATTGCTTAACCTTAGAAGATCAACTCGTATGGCTGTTATTCTAAAACAGAATGCATCATATTTATGGCAGGTACATGTGAGAGCAGTGCCCCGCTTTAACGTGTTGTTGGTTCAAACCCAGCCAGGCGCATTACTGTGTGTGATTTATTTCATCACCACTGTTCTCAAAACCGTGAAGGAAAACATCGTAAGGAAACCGGCATGTCCAAGAACGAAAAAATCGAAGACATGTGACATCACCAACTCGCATCGGACCCGCGTGGAGGATTACGGCCTACACCCACTTTTAAACAATCGTTCAGCCTTGGGATCATTAGCTGTGAAGTTATTTTTACATATTGGTACATGTGACTGAATTGACTGGCAGGCTTTAAAAACTTTCCAATTTTGTTTTTTTTTTTTGTTAACCTATTCTGTCCAGTTCCTGGGCAAAGGCCTCTCTCCACTCCTTCCATCTGGAGGGCCCGCTCTTCCTCCTTACATCTTTCGCGGGCCCGCTCTTCCTCCTTACATCTTTCGCGGGCCCGCTCTTCCTCCTTACATCTTTCGCGGGCCCGCTCTTCCTCCTTACATCTTGTGCGGGCTCGCTCTTCCTCCTTACATCTTTTGCGGGCTCGCTCTTCCTCCTTACATCTTTTGCGGGCTCGCTCTTCATCTTTACATCTTTTGCGGGCTCGCTCTTCCTCCTTACATCTTTTGCGGGCTCGCTCTTCCTCCTTACATCTTTTGCGGGCTCGCTCTTCCTCCTTACATCTTTTGCGGGCCCGCTCTTCCTCCTTACATCTTTCGCGGGCCGGCTCTTCCTCCTTCCATCTTTCACGGGCCCGCTCTTCCTCCTTCCATCTTTCACGGGCCCGCTCTTCCTCCTTCCATCTTTTGCGGGCTCGCTCTTCCTCCTTACATCTTTTGCGGGCTCGCTCTTCCTCCTTACATCTTTTGCGGGCTCGCTCTTCCTCCTTACATCTTTTGCGGGCTCGCTCTTCCTCCTTACATCTTTTGCGGGCTCGCTCTTCCTCCTTACATCTTTTGCGGGCTCGCTCTTCCTCCTTACATCTTTTGCGGGCTCGCTCTTCATCTTTACATCTTTTGCGGGCTCGCTCTTCCTCCTTACATCTTTCGCGGGCTCGCTATTCCTCCTTACATCTTTCGCGGGCCCGCTCTTCCTCCTTCTATCTTTCGCGGGCCGGCTCTTCCTCCTTCCATCTTTCACGGGCCCGCTCTTCCTCCTTACATCTTTCGCGGGCCCGCTCTTCCTCCTTCTATCTTTCGCGGGCCGGCTCTTCCTCCTTCCATCTTTCACGGGCCCGCTCTTCCTCCTTCCATCTTTCGCGGGCCCGCTCTTCCTCCTTCTATCTTTCGCGGGCCGGCTCTTCCTCCTTCCATCTTTCACGGGCCCGCTCTTTCTCCTTCCATCTTTCACGGGCCCGCTCTTCCTCCTTCCATCTTTCGCGGGCCCGCTCTTCCTCCTTCTATCTTTCGCGGGCCGGCTCTTCCTCCTTCCATCTTTCACGGGCCCGCCATCTTTCACGGGCCCGCTCTTCCTCCTTACATCTTTCACGGGCCCGCCATCTTTCACGGGCCCGCTCTTCCTCCTTCCATCTTTCACGGGCCCGCTCTTCCTCCTTCCATCTTTCACGGGCCCGCCATCTTTCACGGGCCCGCTCTTCCTCCTTCCATCTTTCACGGGCCCGCCATCTTTCACGGGCCCGCTCTTCCTCCTTCCATCTTTCGCGGGCCGGCTCTTCCTCCTTCCATCTTTCACGGGCCCGCTCTTCCTCCTTCCATCTTTCACGGGCCCGCTCTTCCTCCTTCCATCTTTCACGGGCCCGCTCTTCCTCCTTCTATCTTTCGCGGGCCCGCTATTCCTCCTTCCGTCTTTAGCGGGCCCGCTATTCCTCCTTCCATCTTCCGCGGGCCCGCTATTCCTCCTTCCAGTTCTGGTAAAGTAAGTCAAGTTCGTTCCACCATCTCCTTCGTAGTCTGCCGTGACCCCCTCTTACTTTGTCAGGGCACCAATATTGTCTTATTTTGGTTCGCAGTTGGTTGGGCATACGCCAGACACGTTCTGCCCGGTCCCACTTTAAGTATAACATGGGGCAGCTACTAAAAACAAAAACAACAACAAACAACAAAACAATATAAAGCTTGCCATAGAAATGGAAAAATGTACACTCAGCTACTAAAAACAAAAACAACAATAAACAACAACAACAACAAAACAATATAAAGCTTGCCATAGAAATGGAAAAATGTACACTCCTGCTTATCACTACGGGAGTACACCGGCGTGATTATGTACCTACCTCAATCTTTCCTCATTATTACATTGGCAAGGTTATAAAGAGGTTTGAGGTATGTAGTGCATCAACCGCCCGTGTACACACCTACAATATTTACATATATGAATATGTCAGTAAACTGCGGGTTATTATGTATATGAGCAGTGGAGACCCACTGTCTATTATATGTTGTTTTGAAATTTAATGATCAACGTTTGTAGGTTTAAACTGCTAGATTCTGTTAGCGGCTTCACTCGCGTGAAAATAGGTTTCTCCATACAAACTTTAGAACCCCATTTCATCACCTTACATGTTGAAGTTTGGGAAATCCTCCATTCTTATTCTTTGTATACATTATAATAGGAACCTAAGCAAAGCATTCTAGGTTCAGGGGTTTGGGGCTAGGCCTTGATCACTCAGTGAGCTAGTCAGGACTGTGTTTTCTATTATATACTAGCTTTTGCCTGCGGCTTCACCCGCGTACATAAAATTTAGTCTATGTCACTCAGGAATAAAGCCGCTTTCTATTGGTGAAAAAATTTTAGCAATCGGGCCGGTACTTTCAGAGATATCCTACAAATAAAAATCATAAAAATAAAAAACAAACTTTACCTCTTTATAATATTAGTGCAGATATAGATACTAGCAACCAGTCCTACTTTCACACGGGTGTTAGAAATCTTTGACAATTCTCTACTATAATATATGTCATTTACACTTTAATCATGAATTTTGTCTATCAGTGAAAACTGTATACGAATCCGTTTGGTAGTTATTGAGTTTATCGCGTTCATACAGAAGGATGGATCGGGATGAAAGGCGAAACCGTGGACGGCAACTAGTCCTAAAAATAGGTCATAGGCTATTTCTTACCCTCCTACCCCAACCCCCATTTTTTTTTAAATCTATAGATATATATATAAAAACGAAAATACCACTCAAAGATTAATCACGAAATCTCAGAAACAACTTAAAATTTGGCAGGTAGGTTCCTTATAGGGTGTAGGCATTAGCTAAGAACGGATCTTACGAAACTCCATCCCTAACGGGGTAAAACGGAGGTTGGAAGTTTGTATGGAGAAACCGACTTTCACGCGAGCGAAGCGTCTAGTAGAAGCTAGTATTTTATATGGCAGAACGTTTGCCTTGCCAGGTCAGCTAGTTATCCTATAAATAGATAAACAATAGTTATTGTATCCAACGCCACCCCCCCCCCCCCCTCCACGCTTGGTATCAACGTGACTTGGCATGACATCTGGTAATTAAAGTAAAAACATGTGGATATGCAACTAATGAGATATAACTTTGTGTCAGCGTGGGTTTCCAGTACTTATCTACTAATCTTGTTTATAGTTTCAAATATAGAAATAGAAAAATAAAGTCAGGTCAACTTGAATTAAATTTAATTATTAACATACAGGGCGATTAGAAATTAAGTTTATGAAAGTTAATTTCTAATGTCCATATAGGTTCAATTCAATGAGTTCCTGGATAAATGTATCTAAGTAAAAAAAGTGGGAGACTCACCGCCATGGGAAGACAGCAAAAAATTGACTCAAACCTACCAAATATACAAAAAAAAAACATAAAAATCGATCTAATCGTTTTGGAGCAATTCGATAACTAACACTGTGACACAAGATTTTTATATTATTAGATGATAATGTTATTTCCCTATTTGTATCTCGTGTTATTGCAGAAATTAATTACTATTTGTTATATAAAACTATCTAATAAACAGAGCCAACTGTACTTTTATTGTTTATTAACAAAAGGTACTATTGCGTTTTATTATTGATGTTATTAATTGTCCTACCTATTTATTTGATTTACGAAAACAAATAATCATAAAATAAATTGTAATTTGAATCATTTTTATTTATAGGATCTCGATGCTCTGATCGTATTTGCGCACAAAAGGATTTATGTCTATGAAATGTCTTTTACAATAATTGCATCACTGCTTACCATCAGGTAGGATCGCAGTCAAGCACTAGTTTATATCATTTAGTTCATATGACATGAAGTATTTTTCTTTTTCCTAAATATTTTAAGGTGAGAAATAAAATATCTTCACTGGTTTCGGATGGAGTGGAATAGTGTCAGAATTTGACTAAGATCCATCTGTTTTCCTTCAGTTGTTCTTTGCGTCTCCGAGGCCTCGGTAGCTCTTTCAAACAACCTTGCATGCTGTAGGGGTCGCTACAAACAGTAGCGTAGCTAGGCCTGGGCGAAGTGGTCCCTCGCCTATGGCCTCGCACCCAAAGGGGCCTTGCACAAGCGAGGGCTCTTTAAGATCGAGTGTTTTTTTTTTATAATTGAAAGGCTCGCATTTGTCGACCACTATTTCACCAGATGGTAAGCGGCGATGTAATCGAACACTGGGTTGCAACAGTCTCTGTCTCGTTTTCAAAATGATAGGAAAAGGCCTCAATATTGTGCCTTTGCCCACGCCTAAATTAGTCCACGCTACGTCTCTGGATAAACCCCTACCTTCATATATATCGCAGTACTTATCTATTTGAATCTTACTTACAGATCTGTTGTTTCAGTACTGTGCGGTGGGTAAATAGATATTAAAAACACCCATTGACTGATTTTAGTCAGTCAAAGGGTGTTTTTAATATCTTGCGAATTTCACCACGCATGCGGGATTGCTCTGCACGCGTAGCATCCGCAAATGTCCTTGGCGTGATATCGGGCAGCAGCCCCACATGCGGAGCAACTCCGCATGCGTGAAGAAATCCACACGATATTAAAAACACCCAAAGCTTGACATTGCCCGTGGCACCACCTAGAGCGGGAGAAGATATTTGATGATTTTTCAACCAAAATAAAACGATACAGGTACAGTCAGGGGTCAAAATTAGTGTAGTTGCACTCTACCGATGCTAGTGTCTAAAATTTTTTTTGTTTTTTAATTTATGTAACCCAGTGTTTGACTGCGAACCCACCTGATGGTAAGCAGTGATGCAATCATTGATGGTGAGGGCGCACTAGTTTATTAAGAGCCTATTCACTCTAGCCTTGAAGACACCTAAATTATAGTTGAACGGGAAGACCGCAGCAGATGTACGCGGTACGAAACGAATTGCTTAATCCGGACCGTTGAAGTTTCAACAACGTAAGGGTGGATACTCGCCGTACGTCAGCCGTCGCCGGTTGTCCGATGGTAGAAAGTAGTAGAAATCTCATAATCCACAACTAGTTTAATCAATACTAAAGATTCTATGCTACAAATAAAATCAGGCATGAACCATTGAGCCTCTTCTACAAAGTCACTTTAGACTCTTTACCATTGATTGACTGGGCGAGCAATGGGTAGCTCGCCGTCCGATCGTCCGGTAACCGTCCGGACCGAGCCCAAGTCGTCGACGGCGCGTAGTGTTTTTCGCGCGCATCAAGGAGATGTCAGCAACCTTAGGGGCCCAAAAGGGTCGAAGCCTACTGGGGCCATGGGTGATGCGAAAGAGATTCCCGAGGCCCTGGAAAACAAATGGCAAAGAAGGAACAGGAGTGGGTTTTTAGTCAGTAAAAGTCTGACACTATCTCGCGCTACGCCCAAGAGCGGGGGATGTCATGAGATGATTTTCCAACACGAAAAAAAAACAAATTTTGACCCCTGAATGTACATAATGCCTTCCTTAAGTTAGTCTATCAATAAAAGTCAAAGCATATTCTCTTTTGATATAACTTATCAATTTGTACCTATTTCAAAATAGCAAACCGGCATAAATCCTTTAAAAAGCGTTTTTCATCTTTAAACAAACTGTACATAAGTATGAATACAGAATGATTACCGTCACATAAGACCTTTTCGTCTCGGCTCACGTTATTACAACAGTAAATTATCAAAGGACTGGATCTGAGTGAAATCCTCTGCATGCAATTAGCACAACAGACGCTAAAAGCATCGGTTTATATCGTTACAACGCATACGTGAAGGATTTTATCTTCACTGCAATCTGGGCCGCTAAAATATGCATGTTTTGATACGTCTGAAGGATATAAAAAAAGCTTTTTTACAATGTTTTATGGTTATTTAATGCATAAAGCAATAAAATAACAATCAATTACAAACAATAAAATAATCGAAAGCAAATAATATCAAGTTCAAATAAATCAAATTATATAACAAAAAATATACCTACGCAGCTAGCTTAAAACCAGGTAAATTAATAGAAATAAATAAAAATCTAATAAATACAGTTCATATTATACCTAAATTAAAGTTAGTTGGATGAAAATCAAATTTATTAAAATAATGTTAAAAAAGCCTAAAAGATCTGCCTTTTTATTTCTTTTATGGCGTTGATTTTGCATAAGTTGTATCTTTGCGTAGCTTGAGTATAAAATGGTGGTAAAAAAATTAGTAAGTCAATTGATAAAAAGGATTTTGTAAGAAATGAAGACAAAAAGAAACGGCATATACGAGTACGGTCATATTGACGAAAAAGCTGTGAAAAATAATTAATAATTAATATTATTAACTAAACGACTGCCATTTCGTTCTAAAACTTTATCGTTTTAAATGTTAACAAGATGACTTCGCCCAAAGTGCCCTTTTCGTCGAGTCACTCGTATCAGCTGTTGATTATCCTCCCTAAATTTGGACGCTTAATTGAGGGAAACTGTGGCCTCTTTGTATAATATTAACAGCCCGCGAGTCAATGGTTTTCCGGTATAGCATTAACTGAAGTAGTTTTTTGTCTCGTGGTTGAAAAGTAACGACAGGATTTTTAAAATGTAACGCAAAAAACATTTTGAGGGTACTTTCACGTGCACACTTCATCTTGTATAAACATCGTGTATATATCATTTTGCATCCATTATTATACGTATGGGTTTTTTTTTTTTAATTTGATTTCTTTTCCATTTAGTTCCCACGAGCAGATAACTTTTTGTACTGGTTCAAGATACTGGTTCGCACTAGAGACTAATTTAGCTACCCATTAGTCAAGCTATCAACCTCCCTCACGGTACGCCGCCGCTTGGAGGTTTGGGGTGATTTTTTATAGAGGTTGTCTTCCTCGAGGCCCGGGCGGTTAAGCCAAGACCCTCGACCCCCATCAAGTTAAGCCAAGACCCTCGACCCCCATCAAAAGTCAGAAACATGACCTTGGACAATCTCTGGGGCTACGAGACTAACGGTGACAGAAGGAGGAGCAAGTCTTCCTCCTGCCTGCCAGGTGGCAGGGTGAGTGCACACCGAGCCCGCTCTTACTTCGCCACTGTACCCTCTGTTATAGCAGAGGGATACGCGTTGAAGTGTTCCTTCAGACTGAATATCGCAGGCGGACATCGAGACCCCTTAGGCAGAAGTACCCAAGGGGAGTCGTTGGCCGCCTCCCAGGGTGCACCGTCCCGCAGACTGGCCTTCACCTCGGACGTATCCGCAAGGGAACTACAGCCTGCGGGCACTCGTGGAGGTTTTCTGTCGTAGCACCCCACCTACCATGAGGTGAGGTAAAAGTCTAACGCCAGCCTATCATCGTCTTCCTGTCCTAGTTCCATTTTATTTTTGGTATCGGCGCAACATGTTTTTCTTCCATTATGTCCTGTCAACGCCATGCTCTCACTGACTCTTTTTATTACTTTCATACGTACTATGCAGTGTTGGAAGACCTCCCACAAGATAGGCCGATAAATTGGCAAGGGTCGCGGATATCCGGTGGATTCGAGACGAATAGGACCGGTCGTTATGGAAACACTTGAGGCCTATGTCCAACAGTGGACGTCCTTCGGCTGAAATGATGATAATGATTTTTCCTATTTATTATTAGCTTTTGAAAGCGTCTTCGCCCGTGTAAATGTAGAAAAATTATGATAAGGGCTAGAGATTCAGAAGGGATTGCCAACCAACACCATTTTAGCGGCCCCGACGTACACATGCGTCTGCACCACGGGTGGCAGTGCGCACTCAATCGTGGTGTTTTTATTAAATTACCTTAATTACGCCTCGGTTTACTGCTTAATAGCTAGGAAATGGCACTATTGTCCATGTCCAGCAACGTTTACAAGTCGCTGTGATCGCTGTCTAACTTTCTAACCCATCCTTTTTCCCTATATAATCATTGCATGCTCTGAGTGTGCGTTTATTGGTATTGAATGGTACTTCAGCGCTGAATTTTCTGCTCTACCGCTGAAGGTAGGAGAACTACAATGGGCCCATGTGGGCCACGTACGCCGATTTTGGCGCATCGGTCTCACGCCACGTGAGGCCACGTCAGGTGTAGTCCACGTGTGCGTCGGTCTAATCTAGAACCCGTTTAATTTTTAAGTGTCATCTTATGACAGTAAAATAGGACCATTTTGATAAGGTAAATTTAACTGTCTATTATTATCACCTTGGTCCTGATATTATTAAAGAGGTGACAAAGTTGTATTCATATGTAGCAACATCTATGATGAAATTTGCAATCCTGTATCGCCATATTAGAATTTTCCACACGATTCGATCATATACAAAAGCCCGAAATCAACTATTGGTTGCTCGGATCACACAAAACACCCGTCTGGTCGAAGGATCCTCCCTTTTCAACGGAGGTATCAGGGGCTTCACACCCTGTACCGCAAACCTCTAAACTGGTGGCCTTCGACTATGAACGTCAGGGCAGCCTTCGTGCTGTTACTACATCGTGACGTCATCATCACTTCCTTAGTCATACCTGGGGCCCCCTACCATGACGTGTAAAATTTCAAGCGTGTTAGCAAGAAATAGGGATGATATTTATATAAACACCCTATATAGTTCCATCCCTTTCACAGTAACAGTTCAGTTTAGCTCGTAAAATGGATCGCATTAAAAGTTTCTGGTAGAGCCTCTGGTCATCACCCTCAGCTTCATCAGCGACCATAGCTAAGCACACTACACCTTCGACCAGTCGCATGAAGAGCTATAAAGAACCTTTTCTGTTCCACGCCAGCAGTTAACTTCCTAAAGTTCATACAGAACTGAATAATATGACTGTGTACTTTTCAGATTAATCTCAACACTGACTAATTCATCAACACCTTACATGCATTTTCCACCATTTGTTAAAACAATCGCCATGTAGCAATGTACATGTTTCCGGCTGTTAATTAAAAACTAATTCGCAGTTACTGCCAACAAAAGCTCATTAATAATGCTTGATTGTTACACCAACAGCAATGTAACGTCTTGCAGACAAAGGATGAAGCATCACGCATTTTATCGCACTCGGGTAAATGAACTTGCAAACAACGTCTGTTTTGTGAATAGGGAAATATTGTGGAAATTCTTAACTAATAACGTCGACTGTAACTTTTTTTCACCATCTATTTATTTACTTAATAATTTATGTACATATACAATAAAAAACAAGAAGAAGGTAACAGAAAAATAGGTACAGGGGTGATGCTTATTTCTATAGAAATCACTGCCTGCATACCTGCAAAAGGAGAGTTGTAAAAAAACATTGCGTATAAGCACTATGTCCATCAAATGGTTTAGTCAACCTATGCAATAAACAAATATTATATATTAAGTAAATTTTTATTTGGGGACTCCGTAGCATATGACCTGCCCATCTCCAGTTCAACACAGTTAGTGGGGATTCTGTCACTCCTGTCTTAGCTCTTATGGCTAAGTTCCTTTCTCTGTCTAGTTTTTTAATTCGCAGCATGCTTCTCTCCATAGCTCTCTGACAGTATTCCAGCATATTTTTGTGGTGTTTGGAGAGTGCCCCAGTTTCGCATCTATAAGTAAGGCAGGGGAGAATGCAGGTGGACTTTAACTTAATTTTACAGCTGAGACCTGCTACGGAGTCTCCAAGACAAATGGAGCAAAGTCCTGACAGAATGGTACCCTCGAAATGGTAAAAGAAATAAAGGTCAACCACGCAAAAGATGGGAGGACGAACTTAAACTTACAGCAGGTCCAAACTGGTGAAGAGTTGCAGGAGGCTTTTGCCAAAAGGCACAATCAACTCCGGGATAAAGTTAAACAACAAAGAAGTCTTCAGGATACAAGGGCTATTGAAATTGAAATTTTTATTTGGTTAAAGATAGATACAGCTTTGGAAGACATCCAACAAGGTGGACCAATAATTAAGTGTAGTCGTGGGAAACCGATGGAAGCGAGACGTACAGGATCGGTCGTTGTGGCGATGCTTGAAGGATTCCTGTGTTCAGCAAGGACGTTTTTTGGGTGAAATATAATAATGATGTATTGTAGATAGGGATAGGGAATCAACTGGTTTTTATTTATTTTATTTTGGATATTCGCTTTTATACCTAGGCTGATTTCTTTTTGTTTTTCTTCTGGTCAAGCGTGCTGGGGTCGACAATGGAGTCGACCACATCATCGCTTACCATCAGCTTACCTGATGGTAAGCGATGATGTGGTCTAACAAGTGTCAATCAATAAATAACAAAAAAATTGCTTCGTGTTTTTGGTTGGTACCTACCTAATGCCTAGAAAAACAATTCTGTGTCGAAGACTGTGTTTTCTGATAGCTACAACCTTCAAGTCAATAATGATTAAGTTACTTCTAGGTTAGCATGCTCCATTGTCGACTATATCATAGCTTACCGTCAGGTGAGATAGTGGTCAAAAGCAAACCCAACAATAACAAAGAAAACTTTTTTGAATACCGGTTCGGGAAAAAAAATTGGTTAGTGTGCCTGCGGCGGCAGTTGGAGCACTTAATGCTGCTTAAATAACATGAACGTCCCCTTAATCGTCGTCCTACTCACCCGTATGTTCCTATTCACCCGTGCGTTTCTATTCACCTGTGCGTTTCTATTCACCTGTGCGTTTCTATTCACCTGTGCGTTTCTATTCACCTTTGCGTTTCTATTTACCTGTGCGTTTCTATTCACCTTTGCGTTTCTATTCACCCGTGCGTTTCTATTCACCCGTGCGTTTCTATTCACCTTTGCGTTTCTATTCACCCGTGCGTTTCTATTCACCTGTGCGTTTCTATTCACCTTTGCGTTTCTATTCACCCGTGCGTTTCTATTTACCTGTGCGTTTCTATTCACCCGTGCGTTTCTATTCACCCGTGCGTTTCTATTCACCTGTGCGTTTCTATTCACCCGTGCGTTTCTATTCACCTGTGCGTTTCTATTCACCCGTGCGTTTCTATTCACCCGTGCGTTCCTATTCACCCGTGCGTTTCTATTCACCCGTGCGTTTCTATTCACCCGTGCGTTCCTATTCACCCGTGCGTTTACTCACCCGTGCGTTCCTATTCACCCGTGCGTTTACTCACCCGTGCGTTCCTATTCACCCCGTTTGACAGCAAACTACAATTTCTTCAATGGCTATTGGCTACTTATCTAAAATACTAGTATCATAATTCCTTACCGTATGATGTGCCAATCCAATCTCAAAGCAAAGGAAAAACGAAGAATGCTGTGATTTCCAGATTGACTCGGAAATCGAAATGCATTTTTTCTAAGTTTGATGAGATTTTTAGTTCAATGGGACTTATTTTACCATTCATGCTTTGGGAAATGAGATTCATCGAGTTTGAAGCAGACAGCTACTCGATCAGCCATTTTTTAGGGTTCCGCACCACAAAAGGAAAAACGGAATC
The DNA here is from genome assembly GCA_961205895.1 of Mythimna pallens. Taxonomy (NCBI): domain Eukaryota; kingdom Metazoa; phylum Arthropoda; class Insecta; order Lepidoptera; family Noctuidae; genus Mythimna; species Mythimna pallens. The sequence goes on along the minus strand of OY540842.1, from coordinate 21,710,213 downwards.
CTAATAGGATCACTTTGTTGTCCGTCTGTCTGTTTGTCTGTCAATACCCTTTAACTTGGGAGTGCGTGTATGCATTCAGGTTTGTGGGGTCCCTAGAAGCTGTAAAAAAGATACAGACGTTTATGTCGCAAAAAACGTATATTTCTGGACACTCTTATGGGAATCAAAATTCATCCCAGACCCAGAATCCTGAAATTTGGCATTTGGCAACAGGAACAACAAATTTACTGTTTTCAGATTTATTCCTAAATCTGAAAACAGTAAATTTGTTGTTACGTCACAAAAACAAAAATATGCTTTTTATTCAATTCAAAAAACTATTCTAGACTCCATTCGAGAATTAAACTATTTATATAGGTAAGTTTGTACGGAACCCTCAGTGCGCGAGCCCGACTCGTACTACCTCAGTTTTTTGTACGTTTATTATCAAGAGTCTTTGTTTGATGGCCAAGCAGTGCCATGTTTTTTGGTATAAACATATATGTGAAGGTACATTTCTCATCATCATCATTTCCTCTGGAACACGTCCATTACTGAACATATACCCATAACCTTCCCCAAGTGTTGCCACAACGACCAGTCCTGTGCGTCTCGCATCCATCGGATTCCCTTGACTCTCACCTGGTCAGCAGTCCGCCTCGAGGGAGGCCTTCCAGCCCTGCATCTCTAATTTATGATCGTAATATTCAGCGTTGGTTTTATCACATTCGTACCTGTATTGTATTTTTGCTTTGGGCTGATTATCTTCAGTTTCTTCAGTGTTTTTAATTATAATATTATTATTGACACAAAAAACAAACAAATTTGAAGACCTAACTCCTGAGCTAGACAGCAAGCAACCTGTGCTACAGGAGCCAGTGTCTACACCCATTGATAACATTATTTAAAAATAGTAAATAAAAAAATAAGAGAAATGAAATTTCCCGCATGCTCTTTCAGTATGAAATATCTTTGCAAATGTGTGTTTTTGTAAGCTCGGGATGCTATTGTGTCGAATTTCAAGTTTATTTTCTTGCCTTTAGTATCAAGAAAGACAATCTCCATTTGAATTCATCAATGTACTAAAATTTTATCCAACACTCATTTCTCATTTCACAAAATTAGTAGGCATAATGTTAGAATTTAAAGAAATAACCACACAATGTTAACAAGAGAAAAAAAATAACTCGACCGTGAGTACGAAATCCCTCCAGTTTCCAAAATAGTACATGTTTACAAAAGAGTTAAACACACCCATTATCTTACCAATTATGCAGCTTGTAGCTTAACTAAGGTTAAAAAAAATCCAAAGCTTCATTATAAAGGTAGTACGCAAAATAAATATACACAACAAACAAACAAAAAGTCTCCTCTCTAAAAATCTTTCTATAAATAAATAGAAAAAAAACTCAATGCTTAGCAACCTTTAAGCTCTATACCTGGTTACCACTTAAAGGTCTTAAAGCCAAAGCAGAAATCTCTATACATCCTCAAGCCACTCCACTAGAACAGCGCCCCAACCGGGCGGATAATACTTTAAAAGCGTAGACTATAAAAAAACATGGAGAGGCAAACAGAGATATAAACGGTCGGGCTGCATTTACATACAAATGAGCCCGATGCGAAATTATTTCAGTCAACGGAGGCGGTGCAATGGCGGACTGGAAAAAATACGGGTAAGCGTGAGCGTGATAAGCTTGCCGGGTTTTTTTAGAATAAAATCTTGTAATGTTTTTATTGTCTGAATTATTAGATATACTTATCTGCATTTGGAAAGCCCTGTTTAAGAATAGAACGAAAATGAAAGAACTCAAATAGTCGTCCAGAAAATGTGTATTTTCAAAAGCAATGTTAATTTTTGTTTCACTCGGGTCTCCGATCAATTCTCCATTTAACGGATATAGAATAGGAATTTCATAGCCGAATAGCAGAAACCAAAAATTTTATGGCATGATCTGGTTCCTATTAAATTCTAGAGCCTCTTTGAAAGGTTTGTACAGCAGTTGTAACTACCAGGTTTTTTTTTGTAATTAATATATTACTAAAATATACTATAAACAGAGGCTGTATTTAAAATATGACCTACAATAACCATTTTTTTATCCTTTACTTTTTACTAGAAATAATGGCTTATTTAGGAAAACATTTTAAGCAATACAGCATTAATCCTTATCCAATTGCATTTAATATAAATGAATATGACTTTGACAGCATGTAATTTAAATGATTATTTTAGAAGATATTACAGATTTAAAATTCAGGGACATAGCGGTTGCGGTGGTATCAGCATTGCACCCGTGCGAAACCGGGGCTGGTCGCTAGTACAAAGTAATTTATGTTACACGTAAAAAGAAAGAATTTTATCCCAAAGGAATAAAATTGGAATATATAGTATCGTACTAGGTCTACCCGCATGTCAGACTTCATTCTAATCCTCACCCGTTTGAGCGTGAAGATGTAATAATCATACATGAAATTAGGTACCTACGCCATGTAAGTAAGGAAGACCATGTGTTGGTGACAAAACGTAGGACCGTGTGCCAATGCAACGACCGGAGAGCGACAGCGGCTTGCGGGGAGCGGGGTACGAGGGGCAGAGCGCCGCCGTCCGCACCGCTGCGAAAAAGCACCGCCGTCCGCACCACTGTGAAAAAGCACCGCCGTCCGCACCGCTGCGAAAAAGCACCGCCATTGACTCATGCGACACGGACCAGAGGCGCGCCTTCTTATAATCAAATATACGAACCTACCTATATTTATAGTCTGCTATTTTATTTCTACCACCTCTGAGAATCACCAACATCATTTTCTAAAATAGCTCATAGGTCCTAGAGTGGGGTCCTAGTAATATAACAAAACTGGAGTTCAGCTGTCGCCCCGCAGAACCCAAAAACCGTATGCTTCTTTTTTCACAGACCATTTGGTGTGAAAACGGTCACTCCTCTATTTACTATGTTTGTTTTTGGAAGGAGTAGGTACTTTATTTATACTGTATCGATCTTTATAGCTTCCAATTCAATTTGAAAGGTTTTAATTGTGTAAGTGTATTGGTGGAGTCGGAATGGGCGGGGATGGTCCGTGTGCATTCGAGTGGGCCAGGTGAGGAATGTTCGTAAATTGATGGCTGGGAGTGACTTCACGTGGGTCTGCCTGAAACGTAGCACTGTGGTAGTAGGTGTCGTTCGTTTAAAAGCCTGATGATGCAAGGTCTGTTTCTGAATTGAATATTGACGTGCCTTTTCTAATACAAAAGTTTGAATGGTTTTCAGACTACCACTACTCAATATTTTTATTACTTATATAAATTTTTATTATTACACGTATTGTATGTCAAAAACTAAATGCTTTCAAACTTGCTGGCTAAATGTAGCAAACCATGCAAAGGTGTATTTAATTGAATTAATTGTACATAAATGATTTCAATTTTATTTAATTTTAATTTAATTTTACAAATTATTATTTTCATTGTGACTATTATGTTTAATTTTTTGTTTTAGGAGTCAAAGATACTTGAAATAAATGATGATTATTATTATTACAAAGGCAAAAAAGTTCTACTGCTATTTACTTCTTATTTCTTAACAAAGGCATTACCCCAAAAGTAGGCAAACACAAACTGAAAATGATATAACAATATTTCTGTTCTATGAAATGAAACTTTCAGTTAACGTCTTTGCCCAGTTATTTTATCAAGATTGTAACAATTAAATTGGATTGATTCCAAACTTTTGTAAATTAGTACCGAAAGGGACTTACTTTGTATTCAATTAAAATAGACTCAAAGTTTCAAATTTTGAGGGACGATATAATAAGAAATGGTTAATAAAATAAACCGCCGTGATATCCGGCTCGAAGGACCATGTTTGGGGCTAAATTTAATGGAATTTAGTATTTGGTCAGCAAAAGATTTATACCATAGAGTAAAATAGATGCAAATTATATTTGATGTGCCGTCAAGATTTTTTGTTGTCAAATCTCTAATAGTTTTTTCTTGATTCTTTCTTGTACACTAACTTAAATAACAAACATAGTAGGTACACAGTAATTCGACAATTCATATACTTATGCACTCTATATATCCTTTTCCACTCGCCTATTATCAACATCGAGCATGGTTTAAAAGCTTGTTACTTTATTTAACGCAATCCAACGCGATGTTTGACGAAAAGGCACCGCGAAAAAAGAGAGATAACGCCTGAAAACTGTGTTAGCGTTCGGTAATTTCGTGATTTACTCGAATATTTTACAAAACTTGGTTTTTGAAAAATATTGTCGTCATTTAGAATCTTGATTAAATCTTGCGAGGCTTTTAATGTTATACTTTTTTGTCATTATTAAGTTTTGACTAAATTATGAAGTGTCAAAGTACATTCAAAATAGCAGATTTTCAGAGGTCTTTGCGGGATTAGTTTTTCACAAATTTATAAATTGATGTCAATAGAAGCCTAGATAATATCCAGAAGGTACTGTGTTTCCAAAATATCTAATGAAATATGTGTAATAACGTCATAATTGCGTAGGAGTAGTTGTATGAAAAACAGTGAAAATGTATGTCGAGTTGCATCCCCTTATGATGTAGTCTGACAACTTTCATCTTCTTTACAAATACAAAAATATTTTTGCTTGGTTCTCAATATTTCTTAATTTAAGTACTAGCGTTCCTGAAGGGTCTTTTATACACCCTATTCTCCTGTTATGTACGAATATCTCTATAACCATAAAGTTTTACATCTCCATTGCCTCTACCCAAACCATTTTAATCTATGGTCGCAACTGCCCCTTTAAACGGAGCCTCCAAATGGATTAAGCAATGATACGAACCACAAAATAAACCTTCACTCGATTCCCATGCAAATCCCATTAGATTTTTAGTCTAACGGTTGGCGAGGCGGAATGAATGACGTGACGGTATGAGTTTCATAGAGTATGTTTGGTTTTAGTAAGGTAACCTTACCTACTGGGATGATTTTAGTAAGTGTGACTGTAGGTGAGATAAACGCAATTTGGTTAGTTATGGTGAGTAAGTTTTACTTCAAATTCAAATTATTTTTATTTCACATACTTTGTGTACAGTGTACTTTCAATTAACACACTTTTGGCGGTACTGTGTGGTACAAACAAGATGAAATTTTGTGTGTAAATAAAATGCAGCGTATATTACGCAAAACAAAAAACTCTTCATTCTAACTAGCTAACTTTCGCCCACGTCTTTGCCTGCTAGGATAAGTAGCCTAAGAAATAATCCAGGTTTAACCGTGTGTCAAGCTCCATTAAAATCTCTTCGGCCATTGAGACGTAGTCTATTCTTACATCTAAACAAACCTCTGGGTTTCATATTTATAACTATGCCGTACCTACAAAGTTGCCGGTTCTGAAGCTGTCTGCTGATCTAGCCTAAAATACACTGTCATCCTTTTGTTAATTGATCTGCCTTTTCCTCTGCCCTTTTTGTCTGATTGGATGCAGCTGAATAACTACCTGACCTCCAAAACCCAACGAGTGGGTTAACGGCGTGGTTAATATAAAAATTTATTTTATTTTATTTTAATAAGTACAGTGACAGACTGCAGACTAAAACAATCAGCACAGTTAAAACAACATACAGTACATAAATCTGAAGTCCATTACTGTACACAGCATTCAATGATTAGGGAGCCGCCGTGTTTATAATCATGCAGTATTTTTTTTCAATGCTTTGAATTTGGGAGTCCTGTCAATATTTTAAAATTGGATTAGAATACAAATTGATAGAGTATGTCTGGCTTCACTTTGTTAGCACCAAAAGACGACACGAGAAATAACGAAATAGTTATTTCATATTGACGGGCCTTTTTTTTCGGTGGGAAAATCATCTTATGACATCCCCCACTCTGGGCGGAGCGAGAGATACTGTCAGACTTTTACTGATTGATATTGTGACGTCTAAAGAGGTCGCATGCTGCTTACTTGCAAACTGGCAAGATAGTTATACTTTTTAAGGGTTTAAATAGTATAGGTGCTCATATTTTGATGATAAGAAAAAGATTTTTTTGAGAATCTACACTAATATTTAAAGAGGCAAAGTTTGTTTTTTTGTTTGTAAGAGGTAATCTCTGAAAGTACTAGTCCGATTCATAAAATTTTTTCACCGATAGAAAGCTGTTTATTCCTGAGTGACATAGGCTATATTTTATGTACGCGGGCGAAGTCGCGGGTAACAGCTAGTGTCAAATAAGTCGAGACTAGGCAAACCTAATTTTATATAATATTTAACATAGAGTGCTTTCAACAATAAATATTTTATAGTTTTACTATAGAAACGTTTCATTGAGTCTACCTCCTCTACAATATCTACCAATCCGTACGGAGCCTTCGAATTTTCAGTTTTAGAACGTGCCAATTTCCTCACGAAGTTAGCTTTCACCGTTTTAAAATAGATCATATAAATAAATCTAAACTATTATTTTATTTCTCCATAACACCGCTTTAAAATAACTGTAACGAGCTCATATAGTACTTAGAGTTCACATCCCTTACACCACCTGACCACTAGATCATCCATTAATACCGACCATCAAGCCATTTTAATCTAATTTTCATTCCCTTACTGGCCGAACACGATACATGACCGCAAAATTAATCACCAACCACAGAGTAACACCTCGGTCCAGCCGCGCGGATATACGAGCTATACGTTAACTATGGTTATATATTATACTAGTCTGTGGCCGGCTTTAAATATGGCATGGAATTTTTCTATGTAAGTAATGGAGAAACGTGTTGATCGTTTTTTGGCGGGTGTTTTTTCTAATAAAGTTCAGCGGTTGTTTTAATTAGAAAATTGATTTATCTATTTGAAATTATGGTAAAAATTGGTATAAAGTTGTACCTTAAGAGCCGGTTGTAGTTACAAAGTATTTTGTAAGTGCTGGTCCGGGTCTATTACGAATTTGCGGCCCCGTAACAACGTTTTCATTTTAGTTTTTTGTTTTTGTCAGATCCTTTTAAAAAACAAAATTTAATATTTTATGTAACTTTCAAATATTTCTATGACATAAGCTCGTAGGTATAAACTTCGTAGGTTTAAAATGGTAAATTAGGCGATTGGTGTTTTTTTTTTATCGTGCCAACTAATCTATAATTTTTTGATTTTTACTAATTTTTTTTTCAAATTGACCGTATGACCAACCCCAGCGGTTGGTCTTATGGTCAATTTGAAAAAAAAAGTTTTTTATGGTGTTCTCCATGTTTGTAGATTTTCAGAGGTTCAAAAAAAAATACAACCTCGCTTTAAGGTTAAGGGCTCTAGGACTGCGACTAGGAAATTTGCCGAAAAGGCAAACTCGATATATTTGCAGCATATAATTTTAGAACGAGGTAAGTAGGCATTTAGACATTATTTTTTTTTTACAATTTATTGAAAAATGTAGCTAATCGAGTAAATCAGTACCTAACTATGACTGACTGATGAGCAACTTATTCTAACAAGAGTAGGTTGTATACCGTTAATATACATGTTCAATTATCCCAATTAAATGGAACAACTGAAAAGATTTGAAAATCTTAGCAGCTTACTTCTAAAGCTAGCCCCAGTTTGGGGCCAACTGCTATATCCATGGTGTTCTCTATGCGGCCTTGCAAACAACGAACAATGAGTAGCTTGCCGTTCAGCCGTGGTGACGACGACCAAACCCGAGTTGTCGACGGCGTGTAGAGTTCCACGCACACCTCAAAGATATGGCAATAAAACAGTAGAGGTCCAATAAGGCAGATGCTCGCTAGGGCTACAGGGTTTTTTGAAAGATATACCGTGACTCTAGAACGCAAAAAACTACTGAAGGACACAGGTGGGTTTTAGCCAGTAAAAGTCTGTTACGCCCTTTCGCTCTACCCTACAGCTAGACAAGTCATCTGATGATTTCATTTTTTTAATGTGTGTAATTGTTTTCTGTTCTGAATAAATTATTATTATTATTATAAATTATTAGCTTCTACCAGCGGCTTCGCCCGTGTGAATGTAGGTTTCTCCATACAAACTTTGGACCCCCGTTTCATCCCCTTTGGGGGTAAATTTTGGAAAATCCTCTCTTAGTGCTCACCTAAATCATAAAAGGAAACCTTGTGCAAAATTTCACGGTCTTAGTCTCAGTAGTTTCAGCTGTGAGTTGGTATGTCAGTCAGTCAGTTTCTCATTTTATATAGGTATATAGATATACCATGGCACTAGATCGAAAAGAGGAACTGAAGGTCACAAGGAGATTTTAGCCAGTAAAAGTCTGACATGCCCTCTCGCTCACACAGCGAGAGATGTATCTGATAATTTCATTTTTTTATGTGTGTAATTGTTTCCTGTTCTGAATAAATTATTAATGATTATTATTTATTCACTTATTTTCACAATAGACCACCCAAAAAATATATCCAGCTTCAACATTTTCAGATGTCATATAAAAGTCTGTGACCGACCGACCGACCGTCCGATTCGAGCGATAAATCAATTTATATAGCGGACGCTGGACACGGATTAGCATACGCAAATGACTCGCACATGGTCTGCAACGCCGGGTGCCATCGTTTTCGTGCATCTTTTAATTATGAGCTGATTTTATCTTTCATATAGCTTAAGTTGTTTAGTCAATGAAATCTTTATATAGTTACGTAATTAATAAATGATAATTCATTGCCAGAAAAAAAGATTTGCTCATCTCACAAACATATTTTGTCTTAGGTTACCCGCGACCTCCAGCATAGCAGTCAGGAGCCACTAACCAAGAAACCAAAAGACGAAAAACTGGGCAAGTGCGCTGAAGTTTCGACAAACTTACCTATGTATTCCTAAATGGAGTCTCGAAGATGTTTTCGAATCGAAAAAAAGTTTTTTTTTGTGAAGTAACAATAAATTTACTGTTTTCAGATTTATTCCTGTTATCTGCACTAGAAGACCTAGCTTCGAACAAAATTTCAGGATTCTGGGTCAAGGAGAAGTATCCTATGAATTTTAATTCCTCTTAGAGTGTCGAAATATACGTTGTTTTGCGACATAAACGACCGTATATTTTTTTTTTCGTTAACTCAGAAGTTTGATTTTTGCACAGCTTCAAGGAACCGCTAACCTAATTCTAATATACTCATATATGGTTTTAATTTCAACTCAATACCTCCACGCGTTCCTGAGATAAAGGTTCTTGACAGACAGACAGACAGACAGACGGACAGATAACAAAGTGATCCTGTAAGGGTTCCGATTTTTCCTTTTGAGATACGGAAACTTAAAAAACAACCTATTTGTAAATCGTCTAATGGCCGGTTTCAGTGTCAAAGCTTACTTTGACACTATTAATTGTCAACATTAGACAGGTTTGGTTCAGGCCAAAATAGGATTTAAAAAATATACAACTTGTAATTTTATACAGGAACTGGATATAAATCAATAGAAATGAAACAATCTCATATTTGTAACAAGCTTACATTTTATTTGTGCTATAAGACGTCAAGTTCTGAGGTAACTATGGGTATTATCGACTGGAAACATAACAGTAAACCACAGTTTTATTAAATTAATATTGGCACTCTTACAACCAATGCGATTGCAAGGAAACTTTTCCTTTATTAAAATATCCGCCATGAAAAGCCATTATAATAACAGAAAATATCAAAATCGTTGAAGTTAAACTTTCCAATTCAAATTCAAACTATAAAAGTTAAGTATAAGTCACGTTTAGGTGTTACATCTATTGTGGCAGTAGCCAAGCGTAATAAAAATAAACGTTTTTCTCTCAATGTGCACGGGACATTACCAGATAAAGGCGAAGTTCAATGCGCGGGAATTTTGAACACGGTTGTACTTAGTGTTACCAGGTTCGATCGGATAAAAATCGAGGCAGATGTTAAAACAATTCGGGATTTTGGATTTTCATCATGATTATCATTTCAGAAGGACGTCCATTGTTGGACTTGGGCCTCCCCAAGTGTCACATCCATCGCATTCCCGCGACTCTCACCAGGTCATCGGTCTATCTTGTCTAGGCCATCCAACGCTGCGTCTTCCGGTGCGCGATTGCCACTCTAGAACCTTTCGGCCCCAACGACCATCCTTTCTACGGGCAATGTGCCCTGCCTACTGTCACTTCGGTGATTCTTTGAGCTATATCAGCAACCTTGGTTTCTTTCCTTAGGGTTTTAGATCGGGACAAATAAAAAAAAAGTTTTTTTTTGTGTTGTGGAAAATCATCCAAATATTTCTCTCGATCCAGGATGGACATGACCAGACGACATGTCAGACTTTTACTGACATGTCCTTCAACTGCCACGATTACTGTTTCACAACGTTTCCGCCCTAGTGTGATTTTAAACGCATTGATACTTGGTATAGCGATGCGAATGCGAATGATATGTTCATTTTTGGTAGTTGTAATGGTTTTTATTTACCGATTTATCGGGGCATTTAGCGTCCCGTTCAGGCGCAAATCGGACCGCGTCCGCAGATCCCTGAAAATCGGGACGTCCGCGCGAATCGGGACACCTAGCAACACTATGTACCCCCCACTACTTGCAACCCTGAAGCACACAAGGCTAGTACAGACGCTTCGATCGTTTCAATGTGTGCATTTGGCTGCACTTTCAACAGATTTTGCTCCCTCTGTGTGTTTTCAGCGTACTTTTTCGTGAATGTATTGTGTTTTTAAGTGAGCCAGTTATACTTTTCAAGCATTACAATGGACACGGCAAAACTGGTGTCATATTTTCTTGAATATGAGTTCTGTACAATGCCGGCTTCCGAGACGGCGCTTCCGTCTTTTTTGCTGTTATTTTTTATTGTTCTTGTTTTTGTTTATTTATTGTGTTCGTGATTTTGTTCTGAGGTGCAGATTGTGTAGCATTGTAGGGTGGGGGGGGGGAGTGGTGGTAATTAAGTCAGTCTGGTAAATTTAAGTTTTATGTTCTGTACTTACGTTGGTTTGGGTTATATCACTAACATTCCTTTTTTAAGTTCTTTTTTCTAATTAAATGTTTTAGGCTTTTCTAAAACCTAAAATATTCATTTTTTTTAATCTTGATGACTTGGCTTAGCTTTTTCTCCTTACTTTGTATTATTTATTGACATACTAACTGCTGCCAGCGGCTTCACCCGCGTGAAAGCAGAAAATGATCCCAGCTGATCATTCTCCCGAGATAAAAAGTATCCTAACTTCTTTTCTAGGACATGGTTTACCCATGTACCAAGTATCAGCAAAATCCGTTTAGCTGTTCGAGCGTGAAGAGGTGACAAACATACACACACACTCACAAACTTTGACCTTTATAATAAATAATAAATAAAATTCTAGTTGACCAACGGCGACCAATGCCTTCGAGCTCCACAGTAATCCTCGCCCCCACACTTGATCCTTAACCGGTGCCATCTTTGTTTTTAATTAATTAATGTGTGATCAAGTTTTCATCCGTCTGGTTTGAAAAATATGCTTCTACATTAGCTAGCAACCAGTATTATAATTTTTGCCGAAAGACGTCCACTGCTGGACATAGGTCTCCTCCAAGTGTCGCCACAACGAATGGTCCTGTGCGTCTAACATCCATTGCATTCCCACGACTCTCAGCAGGTCATCAGTCCACCTTGTTGGTAGGCCTTCCAACGCTGCGTCTTCCAATGTGCGGTCGCCACTCTAGAACCTTTCGGCCCCATCGATCATCCGTTCTACGAGCAATGTGCCCTGCCCACAGCCACTTAAGTTTGGTAATTTTTTGGGCTATATACCAGTATTAATTATATCAACATTCTTAAGTTTTCGAAAATACAGATTTTGCCAAAGACATCGCCCATTTAAAATGACAATTGAAACTAAACATAAACAGCGAATTTGAGATAGAGAACACGAAATTTATGAAAAATGTACTGAAAATAAATCTACAATAAGTGTAATGCACATTCAATACGCTAGAACACATTCAACTTTTACAAATGCAGTCAAACAATACTAAAAAATAAAAGGTTCGAGACGTTCAAACCTTCAGTTTTATATATACACATACGAACGAACAAACAATTCCCACGAGGCGGGGAAACAGCGCGCACTAAGCTCGATGGCTGACTTGCCTCGGTCAGGAATCGAACCCGGAACTCTTACCTCCCACGGGCATTACTCGTTCTTAGTTTTGTACGTCCATTTTATTTTGTTTTAAACGGAAAAGAAACGAAATAAAGGCTTTTGTCTAGCGTTTCATATCGGACGAGAATTTTCAAGGCGCTTCTGTTGATTTTAGTTTCAGCAAGTTTTAAAAGATAGATAATGTTTTATAAATTTCAATGCTTTCGTGGAATATTGCTTTGACATAGGACTTCTTCTAACTCTTTTCACTGCTGTTGTTCACGAGTGATTGACCTCCAGGTTGGACCAGCGGTCGATTTTAATTTATCATCCCATCTTAGAAGTTGACGTCCCCTATTACACTACCAGAAAATCTCAGAACGACCCAGACAGCTTTGTCTACCAGCGAGTCTCAGGACGACTACTGGCCACCGTAGACGTGAGTTTGCGGACGGTGAGCTACCAATGGCCGTCTGGCAAGAACCAAATCTGGGATCGACGGCACGTTATGTTCTACGCGAGAATTAAGTGAGCGTCAACGAGAGTATTGAAAAATACTTTATTTGGGCAGAGTTACAGCTAAAGAGTCATTGCATTCTCTTAAAAGATATTGATCTTATATACTAACTTAATTCCTAGCGCGGTACAATGATTGACGTGATGACTATGACGTACGTCCTAGATAAATCTTAATGCTAATCATTTTACGGAAAATACTTGAGAGAAATGCATCTAGTATAAAATAAATACTTATTTACTGACGGAGCTTATGTTAGTGGATTGGGGTTCCTTAACTGACGCCTTAAAGAGATGTCAGCAAAATTGATGGAGCTAATTATATCAGACTCCTACCAGGGCTGCGAATTGGTTGTTAATTGAAGGAGTTACTCCCTCTTCCTCCATCCTAGAACGGGAGGAGGCATTGGATGATTTCCAACCATAAAAAAAAGTCCCTACAACATGGCGATTTTTTCGACCGTCCTAACTTTTCGACTCAGAAGCACTTTGTTTTACTTAAGCCAGGGTTAACTTCAACTTTAGCCATCTACTATTAGCATAAAGTTTACAAAGACGCTGCAAAGTATTAAAGTTTCTTTGAAATTGATAAGGCTTCTACTACCAGATTTTAACGTAGCTCTTTATAAATTTATTACCCTGAGATGAATCTCTTTAGCATAATTTATAAGTTTTTTGGCAACTGTATGGCGATTTGTTAAGTGTTTTGAGATGGGAATGTTTTGGCTTTCTTTTTGAATCAAATAATATCGTTAAGGCTTCAGAGCTAGAGGATAAAAGTTCTTAATCTACTTGTACACTTCGCCATCAATGATTGTATCATTGCTTACCATCAAGTGGAATATACATACTCACCGTCAAAATAAAACCCTCATCATCATCATTATTTCAACTGAAAGATGTCAGCTGGGCATAGGATTCCCCTAAGCATCGCCACAACGACCGATCCTGTGCGTCTCGCATCTATCGGTCAACCTTGTGGGAGGCCTTCCAACGCTCGTGTTCTGGTATCCGGACACCATTTTTAAAACCTTCGACCCCATCGACCATCTCTTTGTGAGCAATGTGTTCTTCCACTTAAGTTTGGCAATTCTCCGGAGTATGTGGGTAACCTTGGTTCTCCTGAGGATATAAAATAAAGGACTTATAGCATTAAGAGTTAAGTCATCATATTTCAAACTGTATTTTATCAAGCTTTTGCGAGCTTTTTTCCCAAAAGTCCAGGCACCTTTTAAAGGTGGGAACCTTTAAAAGGTTTTTTTTAACAAAACCGAACCGAAACAAAAGGTATTTTTTTTGTTGGATTGATAAATCATCTAATGACATTCCACGCACTTGGGCGGAGCGCAAGGGCATGTCAGACTTTTACTGACTAAAAACCCACTCTTTTTCCTCTTTGCCATTGTTCCAGGGCCCCGGAGATCTCTTTCGCATCACCATGGCCTCAGAACAAAAGGTATGTGTCTGAAAATTTCAAAGAATGAAATTAATATGGGATTCAAGTTCGTAATTCCGAATATCTACTTCATTCAAAAACCGGTTCTTTACATTGTATCAAAAAATACTTTTCAATACAGTAACTCCAAAACTTACTCTTATCCCACCGCTTTTAGGCACGCAATATACCGTTTTCCGCACTAGTGCAGAAAAGTGCGCGTGCTCTCCCCCACCACAATGTTATTACATTTATCGTATCAGGCTGGGCGCGTCATCCCCCACGAGTCGCCGCCGGTCAACCCCCGTTTATTCATTTTGTAAGTGTATTGAAAAAAGTCATTTGATACACGTGCAAATTTGTCACTGCAGCCCTCGGCTCCATAACACACTCGCCTACGGCTCGTGTGAATTCCACCTCGGTCGCAGTGACAAAGTTTCAGCACTTGTATCAAAATGTACTATATCTAAACTATACTGCACCCTTCTGGATCTTTAGCACAAAAGATCCAGAAGGGTCGAAGTGCCTAGGGCCAACCCCACGACAAGATATCTAAACTGACACAAATGTATAGCAACCATCAAAGTCTTTACGCGTTTTGAGAATCCTCTCTCAAAATGTTAAAATACCTACTTAAAAAGGGGCACGTCAACAATTTGGAATACAAACAACCTTTCTACGTATAATGCAACACATAACACATTTGTTATCTTAGCCATAAACTCCCAAAGGGTAGGTTTATCCCTTTCGGGGTAATCCACCGTTGCTACGGAACTCGCCCTCCAGGTTATAATGACCAATTAATTAAATCTTCTATCTATTTATGCCAAGGCCTCGAAAAATATGAAGGGGTAATGATCAAAAGGCTTTTAAAAAGTTTTGTCAAAATTAATTTAATATTTCTTAGCAATTAAATGGAGAAAATCAATTTTGAAGTTCTGTAATTAGTTTGGATATGTATTTTTCACGTTTTATTAGCGTTTGAAAGGGTACGGAGCGATATCTTTTAACGATGTTAAAACTTGAAAATGATTGTTTTTAAGAGGTACTTTGACTCTTCATAACAATGTTATTATATACTACGTTCTGCTACCGGCTTTGCTTGCAGAAAACTAGAAAATTAAGCATCCCAAGTTGAATTTTACAAAAAATTTGTGCCAAAAATCAAAATCGGTGTAGGGGTTTATGCATGAAGGAGAAACATACGAACAGAAACATACATACTTACAAATAATCGCCTTAATAATCGTTTTAAATAAATAAATGAGTAAATAAATAAATAAAATAATGTTGTTGTATATTTCAGAGCACAATTATCATTACCAACATTACATTCAGTGCTGGACTTGATGAACACAATCAAGTTTTTAGATTATAATTCCTTTTTTGTTTAAACTTTTTTTCAGCCTTATATTATTATTTGGTTGTGCGCTAGGCGTTTAATTACAGAAGGGATGGAGAAAGAGTACATTGGGCATAAAAAAATCCACAATCGCTGTCAATGAAAAAATTGCCCGAAAACTAGCAGAAATAACAAATGGCAATTGTGATTCTCGGATCATAGAAAAGGCGAGTTCTCTGGGCACGTAAAGCATCTACTAACCATTAGCTGGTATTTCAAATCACTCGATGAGCAGTCAGACCCCATGGGTCTAAATTTTGAGAGACAGCATTTATATTTTTTTCTAAAACAATATTTTTTAAGTTATTTTGTCACCATCTTTAGAACAATGCACAATAGCTTAGTTGAGGTTACCAACCATAAAAACTTGGCTTTATGCAACCTTTTTCGCAGAACCTCGAAGTCTGTCCACTTACCAACCCTAAAACTTAGCAGTAATGCTAGCAACCACACGTGCATGCGCGAGGCAATGGCCCTCGCGCCCCAGCCGGATTCCGGAGGATTCCGATCCCGGTTTCCGCCACCGTAGGCGTGGGTTTGCGGACAGTGAGCAATGGATAGCACACCGTCCGAGCCCAAGTCGTCGACGGCGCGTACTGTTCCACGCGCGCCTCAAGGAGATGTCAGCAACCGTAGGGGGCCAGCAGGATCGAAACCTACTGGGGCCAAGGGTCTGATTCTGAAAGGAAGACTCGGCCCTGGTACAAAAGGCAAAGAAGGACCACAGGAGTGGGTTTTCAGTCAGTGAAAGTCTGACACTAGCTCCCGATATAATTGGATGATTTTCCTAACGAAAAAAAAGCTAAAGCACATAACCTTAGTCTGTCCACCCCCTCTCAATACCAAGGCATGAAGGCATATTAAAATGTAACATTATCTATATAAAGCGTTTTAGTTACACACGGCCAGTCATGCGTCACTAATACTTCTCCAAAGTGCATGATACTCCTTTGAACTCAACTATACCTGCCGCTGGCTTTCTACAGTTTAATAATGCTTCTGAATTAAAAAAAAATCCTCTACTCTGGTTTATCATCGCTATTCATAGCGGTCACCACTATGACATAGGTCTTCCCTAAATCCCTTCACGCTTTTCTATCGCGCGCTTTTTACATCCTATCATAGGTAAGTTTGTATGGAACCCTCAGGCCCGAGTCCGACTCGCACTTGCTCAGTTTTTATTAATATGGATAGGCTCACGTTTGAACACTATCACACCTAATGGTGATGGTTAGCAACAAGGTAGTTGTGATAGTGCGCGTCTTCTTTCTGAATATACTTTAATAAAGATAAGAGAGATACGAGATAAATTTCAGCCAAAAGACGTTCACTGTTGGACAAAGACCCCTAAGTGTCGCCACCACAACTGTTTCTGTGCGTCTCGTATCCATTGGATTTCATAATTATAAAAAAGAAGGTCTGACTCACTGACTCCTCAATGGCTCAGCCTAAACTCTTGAACCATACTGATTTTTTTCTCCAGTGTTAGTTTTTAAGACAAGTAAGAGACGTAGAAAATAAGAATAAATCATAAATCCAGCTACTACTCGCAACTCTTTCTCTGTCCATGCAGTAAGGTTGTGGAACTCTATTCCGCCTTGCATTCGAGATTTGCAAACTATTTCACTCTTCAAATCTAAAAAAAAAGTACTATCTTTCCTCTCTAGTGTGACAATATGTATATATATATTATGTATTTATTTTTAGTATAAGTTATCTATAGGTATATATGTATTTATTACTTTAATTTAAGATTTCACAAACTCTTATTTATTAATTTATTTTATAAGTCATGTACACACAAATACAAAGAAGAAGATAGGTATCTTAATATAAAGTTAGTACAAAGGTACTGCTTATTTCAAAAGAAATTTCTTTCAGCAGACCTGCGAAAGGAGAGATTAGAAGAGATGTAGACTATAGCGTGTAGAAAATAAGCAAAGAAGAGTTTGTGAAATCTCAAATTAAACTTATAAATAGTTATATAACTATAAATACCTTACACTAAAAATAAATACATAATATATTTATAAATATATATATATATATATATACTCTTTCTTTTTTCTCCTTTCGCAGGTCTGCTGGAAGAAATTTATTTTAGAAATAAGCAGTTCCTTTGTACAATTTTTATATCAATGTATCTTCTTTTGTATTTAATTATGTACGTATAAAATATAAAAGAATAAATAAGTTTTTTTTTTTTGTGATTTCACTCCTAAAGAAGTAAAACCGAGTTGTATATGAGTAAAGCCGTGGAAATAAGCTGGTAAATAATATTTTAATTAAATTCTAAGAATATCCTTAGAAAATCACAGTAACACCTACTTGGGCCGCCCTATGGAACCCTGTATCGCACACCCGAAAGTCCTGATGCAACTTAATTTCTGTTGATATCATTTGTTTTTTTTTTTGTCTAATTAGCTGTTAAGGCATATAATATAGTGCATGTAGTCTTTATGTAACGAAGCACTAAGACTTTAGATTGTTTTTTTTTTCTTTTTTTAGTTGCAATAGGGTACTCATTATGAACAGCCAAATAACAAATTTCCAGTTCAAATCTGAGCTAACAGATAAGTAATTACAACAAAATATAAACCCAAAAGAAAATAATTACGAGGAAACAAAATATGACTTGTTTTTGCATTTGCATGTTAAAATCATTATAATTAGTCCCCTCTTTGTTCAGACCGGCTTACACACATAATTCCTAAGAAAAACACGCCGCCTCGCCAATTAGATGTGTTGGGTAACGGTAAATGCGTAATAATTCAATTTTAACAACGTTTTCTGGGCATTATTGTAACAGGCCCGTCACAATTGTAACGGAAACTATATTATTTAACTTAAGGAACAAAGGGCTTTGTTTTTTAATACCTTTGGAAAGGATTTTGAGTTCATTTGTTGTAACTTTTTTATTGAAATGGTCTAATTAGATGTTGGGTATTGTCAAACTCTAGCATGAATATCTGGTAAATTTAAAAAAAAATGTTGTGTAAATTACCTTATCTTCTTTTGATTAGTAATTAAATAATTCCCCCTCTGGAATTGAGTAAGTGTCAGATTTTTGTTATCTAAAACCCACTTGTTTTACTTTCACTGCCGTGTCCTCGTGGGGGATATCGGTGGCAACTATCTCTCGCGCTTGGCCTTGGTACAGGCCATGGTCTGAAGCGGGCAGAAGTGGCAGGCGGTCGCCTCATTCTGCGAAGCAGCAATGTTAGAGAGCGGCCCTCACGCCCCAGCTGCCGGGAACCCGATCCCGATTTCCGACCACCGTAAGCGCGGGCTTGCGGACGGCAAGCAATGGGTAGCTCGCCGTCCGACCGTCCCGTGACTGGCCGGACCGGGCCCAAGTCATCGATGGCGCGTACTGTTCCACGCACGCCTAAAGGAGATGTCAGCAAACCGTAAGGGCCCAGCAGGGTCGAAGCCTACTGGGGCCAAGGGTCTGCTTCTGATAGGAAGACTTGGCCCTGGTATGAAAGGCACGGAAGGAACAGGAGTGCGTTTTTAGTCAGTAAAAGCCTGAAACGCCCTCCCGCCCCGCCCTAGTGATGTCATTAGCTAGTTTTGATAAAAAAAAAACTGAGGAAAAAGTTTTATTAGGTTTTCTTAAGGTCGTCCTCCTCCTTTTTCGAAGTCGGTTTAAAAACAAAAGACACTCATCGCAGGTGGCCAGGAAATCCTCATTACATACAAGTTCGGCTAAAGGCTATAAAAATTAGCCGACGTTATTTTAATTACACTTGGTTGCATATTTTATTTATGACTGTGTATGTATGTATGTACACATTTGGCGGATTCTTTTGAGCTTGTTTTAACGTGAAAAATTTCTCGAGTATTACCATTACTCGAGGAATTATGAGTTGTAGTTACATAAAATATCGTTTTTTTGGAAAATCATCCTAAAACAAAGTAATAGCTAGGTACCGGAAGAGGCAGCGTTGGAGGGCCTCCCACAAAGTGAACCGATGACCTGTGAGAGTAGCGGGAATCTGATGAATGGCAGACGCTCAGGACCGGTCATTATGGCGACACTTGAGGCCTATATCCAATGGTGGACGTCTTTCGGCTGAAATGATAATGATGATGATGATGGAGAATAGCTAGGCAGAATGTGGCCGTCCAGTAGGTCCAAGCCAGGATCGACAGCGCGTTGTGTTCCATGTCCCCATTAAAGAGATGTCAGCAAAATTGTAGAGGCCAGTCGGGGCCGGCACCTGCCAGGGCTGCGGATTGTTCGAAGGTGTCGCCTCAACCCTCGCAGTAAATGACGACTGAAAGAACTCTGTCCGCCTTATTCCAAAACGCGATCTAAATGTAGTGTATTTCCGGAATTATTACTAGGTTTAAGACATTAACTAAATAAAACGTTATTAAAAAAACTGGGTAAGTACGAGTCGGATTCGCGCACTGAGGGTTCCGTACAAACTTACCTATGTGAATAGTTCAATTCCCGAATTGAGTTACGAAGATTTTTCCGAATTGCAAAAAAGATTTTTTTGTGACGTAACTACAAATTTAGTTTTTTTTTCTATGACTATGCTATGATTACTTATGCTATGAGGCCCTGCTCAATGCCAAATTTCAGGATTCTAAGTCAACGGGAAGTACTCTTAAGAATTTTGATTCCCTTAAGAGTGTCGAAATACATGTTTTTTGCGACATAAACGGCCGTATCATTTTTTCTCGTTAACTCAGAAATTTCATTTTTTCACAGCTTCAAGTGACCGCAGATTTGATTATATGATATGGTTTTAATTTCAACTCGATACTTCCACGCGTTTCCGAGATAAAGGGTCTTGATAGACGGACGGAAGAACAACAAAGTGATCCTATAAGGGATCCGTTTTTCCTTTTGAAGTACCGAACCCAAAAAGTCAAGTTAATCACTAGCTTCTGAACTATCTATGGTAGTAAAGTTAGACCGCTGAAACCCCTAGTTTAACTATGGTACGAACTTTGAAACTAATATGTATATTTAAGGTTAGCTATTATTATTGTGTAATAAGACGATGTGGGTTTAAGTTAGTAAAAGTCTAACAGGGATTGTTAGATTCCAGACTCCTGAAGAAGTTATTAGATGATTTTCCAACGTAAAAAAGTAGTTTGGAATATGCAGTAGCTTTGAAACTAGCCACGTCGTTAAAGTAACATAAAAGGCATCAGAAGAAACACTGATGAGTGTTCCTTCTCAATCCACCTAGAGTAGGAGAAATTTCATCTCACCCTGCAATAAGCTAGTTATAATATAATAGAAATATAATAATAATAATTATAATATTCTATCGCTTTCACACAACGCTATCAAGTCCCAAACTAAGCAGAGCTTGTGCTATGAGACATACTTATATGTTTCTAAATACATACATAGTATAGATATATTACACCCAGACAGAACAAATGATCGTCCTCATCACACAAACATTACTCTTGGGTGGGAATCGAACCCATGACCTCCGGCATAGCAGTTAGGGCCACTAATCACTAGACCAACAGGCCAGTCTAAAAACAGGCTAGTAAATAAATATTTTACCCTTCTTCTTTTCTTCTTTTCGTGTCGACGTACTCTCAAAATTTTATCTGACCAGTATTTGGCAACCTCTACGGCTCTGTTATTGGCCTCGTATAGATCCTGAAAACTGCAGGTAGTTGTGCAGGATGGACAGCATAGCAAATGACGCATGTCCTGTGCAGCAGCTCCACACTGGCACTGTGTTAGAGATGGGTCGAGGAAGCCCATTTGGCCTAATTATTTATTACTGCCTAAAAACAAAACAAAAAGTTGGGACTAGAAACAATTCCTTCGCCGCCTTACATCCAGCACCTGGGGAGGCATCACCACAATATTTTACCCTACTTAATTATAGCATAAGAACACAAATTAATAATTCAAAAGATTTTCAGGACCAGATTCGTGTGCCGAACCGTAATGCTGCCATAAAAAATAATGGCTCTCTGTTTCGACTGCGTTTGACGTAACGATATGACATGGAAAACGTATTTCCACGTTTTTTTCGTTTAATGAACCAACAAGCCACAGAATGAAATTTTAATTTCATTTTTGTTAAATTACTTTTTTAATGAATTCTTGTAGATGATGATTGGGTGTTCAAGTATTAATAATTTAGTATTTTGTAATTAATTACATTGCATTGTTTTTAGAGCGTATGTTATTTTAATTTTTAAAATTGATTCACTTTGGCGATGAGACTGAATTTCGCCGGAAAGTATAACCTTCAGTTTTTATAAAGAAAACAGATTTTTGCTCTAATTCTACAATTAAAAAACTATTCCAACTTGCTAGTGTAGTAAGATTAATCTGATTTTAAAAACAGTGATGTGTAAAGTCGAGAAATATTTTTTTTTTTTGTAACAATGTCAGGAAATCAATTTTCAATATTCATTCAAGTGTCTAATAAAAATATTTTATGGTCCTATAGCGTTAGGAATATCAGGATTGCAATGGTATTTTTTTACACTTCATCAGTCTCTCACGAAATTTTGCTATAAACCACGGATCAGGAGGTCTTGTTGAGGATATACCTAAATGAACATAATCAAACAGTTATTTATAAGAAAAAATATACTTTCTTTAAATAGCAATTTCATTTTATCTCTCTAAAATCTAAACTCGTCACTGAAACCTCAGAAGCACAGCGAAAACATCCCTTATTTGCGCTCAAACTAATGGAATATTGGAATATCGAGAGCACATAAAGCTGTGTAATGCGTCCCGTATACGTACCGTGTACGTCCCGTGTACCTATCGTATACGTGCTGGATACCTGGCAAGTACGCTCAGTGCATTAGTGCTGTGATGAATGAACTGTATTCGATATTAGGTTCCTGGACTAATAAAAATAAAGTTGTTGTATGAGATGTCTTTGGTTGCTGTCCATGATACCTTGCTTACCTAACCTGCGGTTAATATTATAGAAACAAACGATATTTTGATTTTTGTAAAAGTAAAAAAAAATTAAGAGCTCAGATTTGAGCTTTAAGGATCATAATTTTGGAGGTATGCGGAACAGAGAGTAAAGTCCCGCAAACCTTTGTTGAAAAGTGAGTATCCTCCGACCGGTGTTATGTCTGGTGGGCAACTATCCAATAGATAATTTCGGGCTGTTCTATATGTTCAAATCGCATGGAGAACTCGTAATTGCGCGATGCAGGATTAGTTCTTGTGTGACGTCATAGATGTCGCTACAATAATCATATCTTCGATATTCAAGGATATGCAGTGATTTATGTTAAAATAGTACGCATTCTTTTTTGAGACCAGTGGTGGCCGAGTGGTGACGGCCCCGACTTACGAGTAGTAGGTCGCAAGTTCAAACCCAGCGAGGCGCATTAGTTTGTGTAATTTATTTCATCACCACTGCTCTCAAAACGGTGAAGGAAAATATCGTGAGAAAACCGGAATGTCCTAGAACCAAAAATTCGAAGACATGAGACATTCACCAACCCGCAATGGGCCGGTGTGGTGGATTACGGCCCATTCCCTCTCCTAGAGAGAGGAGGCCTGAGTCCCAGCAGGGGAACATTAAAAGGCTGATTAGGCTTTTTATTAGGACCGATTGGTCACCATTCTTTATTATAATGAGACCCCTCCGAGTCTTTTTTTTGAGGTGGGAAGTCATCAAATATCTTCTCTCGTTCTAGGGTGGAGTGAGAGAGATTTACTGTCTAAAATCTACCTGTGTCCTTCAGTTACCGTTTGCGTTCCAGGAATCCGGTAAAGTAACTCTTAAAAAAATCTCGTGGTTCTAGTTTGCATCGGTCTTACTGGGCCCCTACGGTGTCTCCTGTGGTGACATCTCTTTGAGGCGCACGATGAACACTACGCACCGTTGACTCGGGCTCAGTCCTTACTAGACGGCGAGCTACCCATTGCACGTCGTATGCAAACCCCCGTTCCCACGGTGGTCGAGGATCACCCTGCGTCTCCCGACACCCGGAGTGTCTCTTGTGGTAACAGATGGGGCGTGAAGATATCCGTCACCTCTCAGTTGCGGCCATAACCTTCGCTTCAGCACCGCTTTTTTTTGGACATGTGTTTTTCATACAATGTTAATAGATTCTACACCCCTATTTTTAAAGAGTACAAAAAAAATGGGGCTCTATGCGTACCCGTCACTGATCATATTTTTGTAGTAAAAAGTAAAAAAACCAAAGCCCAAAATTGTCCACGAAAGCTTGTCATGATTGATAAATTCATAATTGAATCTATCATTCATAACGATTGCTAATAAAAAAATAAAAATTGAACAACACTGCGCGTGGGCGCAGTGTTGTTAAATTTTTATCGTAATTCATTCATTCATAAGCCTATACAATATAGCCTGTACAATATTTCCATAAATTGAGTGACGTTTTGGGACATAAACAAACGCTAATAACTTTGCTGTTTATTAATATTATTTACTGAGACTTTACTTAAATAATAACAAGACCTTTTCTAATAAGTCCTTTAAGTATTTGTACTAATTAAAAATTAGTGGTGTATAACTTTAGACATACCTAAGCCTGTACAATATTTCCATAAATTGAGTGACGTTTTGGGACATAAACAAACGCTAATAACTTTGCTGTTTATTAATATTATTTACTGAGACTTTACTTAAATAATAACAAGACCTTTTCTAATAAGTCCTTTAAGTATTTGTACTAATTAAAAATTAGTGGTGTATAACTTTAATCATATCCACTATGGTGGTACTGTAGCGACCATGGAAGCCACACTAATGTTACTGACTTGCAAGCTGGCATGTTATACTTTTAAGGTTTATGTTTTAAAAGAGTTTAGGATTGATGGATGTAAAAACAATAGGAGGATGTCAATAAAATCTAGACGTAATTTTATATATAAAATGTATTGAAAGTGCTTTATACAATATATAATAACTGTATAATTCAACCAGAAGCTTTTCATTTGCGTCTCTCCTATCACAGTACTCTAGTCATTTCTTACAAACCATGCAAATGACTCAATTCTACGAGTCCCACTAACCCCATGGAAATACTCACGTATGACGTAAATAAGTCGAGCTAGCATAGGTACTCGTGCTAAAAATTTGGCAGTTTTCCCCTTTCGCACGGAGGGAGGGCCCTCTTCAAAGTTCTAATTAGTGTAACCTTAATTGAAGAGCGTAGCGTTGATGATCATGTTATGTGAAACGAAAAACATGCTTTGTTAAAGCTAGCTTTTCCCCCCGGCTTCGCTTTTGGAGTCTGCATCACAAATTGTGTATTTTTCCTTGTTAAAAAGCAGTATAACTTTCTGCGATACATTAGTGTTCTATTACTGAAAAAACTGGGCAAGTGCGAGTCAGACTCGCGCACTGAGGGTTTCGTACAAATTTACCAATGAAAACAGTTCAATTCCTGAATTGAGTTACGAAGAATTTTTCGAATAAAAAAAAGTGACGTAACTACAAATTTACAGTTTTCAGATTTATTCCTAAACTTGTGCTATGAGACCCTGCTTCATGCCAAATTACATGATTCTAGATCAACGGAAAGTACCCTATGAATTTTGATTCCCGTAAGAGTGTCGAAATACACATTTTATGCGACATAAACGGCCGTATCTTTTTTTTCGCAGACCTAAGTATATGGTTTTAATTTTAACTCGATAACTCCAAGCGTTCCCGAGATAAAGGATCTTGACAGACAGACAAACAGACAGACAGATGGACGGATAAAATGATCCTATAAGGGTTCCATTTTTTCCTTTTGAGGTACGGAACCCTAAAATATGAACACAATCCGATTTGTAAACAAACAAAACTTCTTTATAATTTTTGCTTAGATCTATATAGCTTGCGGGTTGTATGAAAGGTTTACCACGGCCCCCAACGAAATTTGGTGAAGGCAACCACTGACTGAATCCCGATCAGCAGGAGCCGACGACGTAGTAGGCCCAGAAGATGGTGGTGACGATCTCTATGTACTCCTACCTAAATAATTAGCTAGAAGTGGAGATAGAGAAGTGTGGATGAATGGAAAAGAGGCCTTAGCCCTGCAGCGGAACTCAACAGGCTCACAATAATAATTAAAGTGTACCTGCATGTAAATTGTTCCAGCTTTACAGACTATAAAACAGTCAAAATCACGTTATGATTCGCAAACGTCTACTTCTTCTGCCTACCCCTTTACATCTGTGCGTGAAGTGCATTATTATGTATTTAATAATTTACAAATTACAATTATGTCGTACAGGTTAAGTATACGGGCAAGTTCCCTCACTGAATGCAGTTCCAGTAATGCGTTAAGTTTGAGAGCCGCGGTGATACGCGAGGGATAGGGTACTATCGATAGTTTTAACATCGATAAAATAACAATAATAACGTTATTACTGTCAGGTTAACGATGCAGACAACTTGTCTGCTGAACGCTGTTCTTGTAATACGTTGGGAGTGTTGTGTGGTTGGTAATGTCGATAGTTTTGATTTCTCCTTTTCCGTTATGGTTTTGTTTCGAGTCAAATCATAAAACCGCTCTCTAGGTAGAGAATGCCTCGGTAGCATTTTGAATATTTGGTTTGGTTTGGTGGTGAATGTCTGCCTGAACCAAATTATAGTTGGTAAATACAGAATAGGTAAGTGAATACAAAAATTATTGGAGTCGTCGATTTAATCGGGAAAGACACAGAAACTATATTTTCCGACGTCATGTTTATATATTTTTCAGTTTGTGATTAAACTGGGCACATATTTGAGTGTCGAACATTAAAATACCTTTACCCGTTGGTATTTTAATGTTCGACATTCAAATATGTACCCGAGAAGAAGAGAAGAAAAGAGAAGAGTGAGAAGAGAAGAGCATACATGTGGATAGAGAGGGAAAGGGAGGCCAAAGAAAAGATGGATGGATTGTGTAAAGAGTGATATAAAAGAAAAGGATAGCTTGACGAGTGTCAGGGCAGAATGGAAGAAAAAAGCGTATTGGGCCGACCCCAAATAAAACGGGACAAGAGCAGGTAGATGATTATGATGATGATTCAAATATATACCCGATTAGGCTATTATTGCAATAAATTATTATTTTACTATAAGTAGGCACGCACTTGACCAGTATTTTACCTGATAGAAAGCAAAGATATAATCTATGATGGAGCTTGCTTGGCTAGAACTAATCTATTTAATCTTAATTTAAAGATCCTCAGGTTGTAGAAATAGGTATCAGGGAACACAGACTCCTGCAGAGAATTATTCCACTCCTTAACTGTACACACAATGAATTTGTTCCCAAAATGTTTTGTGCGTATGGTTGGGATGTCCACTATGTACTGATAAAGCATGATCATGAGTCTAGTGGTTTGATAACAAGCTAGAAACTCGGCGTCGATGCTCAAGACTTTGAAGCTTAGACTCAACGAGTACCATTTACCAATGATCCCCTTCCCTGATGAATCATCTATAACATGTATCTATCGCAAGATTAGTTTGTGTTGTTTTATCGACAACTCAACATTATCCTTAAGACGCAAGTCATCACTAGTAGTTAATAGTAACTCGTCGTCTAACAGGGAACGTCTTTGCTCTCTTAAGACAATTTCCAAGAGTACGCGCCATTGCATCCAGTTTAAGTCCTTCGTTTGCCAATATTCTGGAACTCAAGGACGAGGTCGATGCTAGATGGATAGTTTCACATATTTAATTCTCTTTTGTAGAATAGGGTCAATTACCAAAAAAATATTGAACAAGTTTTTTTTTATAATGACACAAAAACAAAAACGAGACGATGACGTCACAGCTCATCATCATCATCATCATTATTTCAACCGAAAGACGTCCACTGGCGGACATAGGCATCCCCCAAGTTTCGATACAATGAACAGTACTGTGCTTCATAAATTGCAAAGGCGAAAGTTTGGGAGTGTGTATGTTTGTATGTTTATTACTTCTTCACCTTCGAACAGTTGAACGGATTTAGATGTTGACACGGGTAGACAGACCATGGTCTATCCAGCTCCAGGACATGTCCTGGAATAGCACATAGGATTATTAATCAATAAAATCATACTTATAAACATCTAAACTAATAAATATTATAGCTTATAATAAGTATATATATGTCGTGGCCAAATCTTAGAAATTGATCACTTCATGATATGGCCAAGTAAAACTGACCAGATCGTTTTAAACGTTAAAGTTTGATGATATGTCAATCCTCGTTTGGCCTACTTTCTTTTAACCTTTTATTATCATAGAAATCCTACATCAATGATATGGCCAAACGAGGATTGACATATCATCAAATATTAGCGTTTAAACGATCTGGCCGATTTCAGTTGGCCATATCATGAAGAGATCAATTCTAAGATCTGGCTATGACATCAAACTGAAAATAATAATACCTACTCGTTTGGTAGAGACAAAAAAACTCATAGAGTATAATAAAAAAATTCATTCACATCGACGTCAATGGGAAAAGTGGCCAGAATGTTGGCAGCATTGCCACGTAGGATAGCAATGCTGATTCATTGACCAAAGAAAAACCCAGCCCTCTCGTCACGCGAAGAGTCGACCAGCTGTTTGCTGATATCCTGAAGAACTTGATGAGCGCTCGGGCCCTAGTGTTTCAACCCCAAACGGCTCATAGGGATACTTTTTATTCCGGGATTACGTTCCCTTAGGATCATTTTTAGGGTTCAGTACCTCAAAAGGAACAAACAGATCACTTTGTTGGCCGTCCGTCTGTCTGTCTGTCTAAACCTTTTATCTCGGGAATGCGTGGAGGTATCGAGTTGAAATTAAAAGCATTATGTCAATTATTCTGCGGTCCCTTGAAGCTGTGAAAAAATCAAACTTCTAAGTTACGACCCATTATATTTAAAAAAAAGATAATATATATATAGCCCAATTTATTTATTTAATGCTTTATGCACACAAAAGTACAGAGGAGGACTTAATGCCTTAGGCATTTTCTACCAGTCAACTATTGGGTGATGCAGAGAAAAATAGTGGTAGGTGCAATAAAAGAGAGAGAAAAAGGCCAACACAGGAATAGATACAAAATGTATTTCGACACTCTGAAGGGAATTAAAATTCATAGGGTACTTCCCGTTGACTCAGAATCCTGAAATTTGGCATAAAGCAAGATCTTATAGCACAGGTATAGGAATAAAGTTAAAAAAACAAATCTAAATTTGTTGTTACGACACAAAAAAAAAAACACTTTTTTGAGACTCCATTTGGCTATAGAATTATTTACATAGGTAAGTTTGTACGAAACCCTCTGTGCGCGAGTCCGACTCGCACTTGCCCAGTTTTTTTTCTCTTTCACACAGACGAAGACTGGCTTCTGCCAGCAGCTTTGCCCGCGTTAAAGAATAACGCTATTTTAATACGATAAAAATGTCTTTTGAGTTCGGTGCCCAAAATATTTACCAGAATAAGTCAACTTCGCATCTAAACGACGCAATACCGACCCTGGTTTTATCTTTCGCGCCACTAATACAATATAATGGTGAAGCTAACCGTTCCCACGCCGTTCCCACTATCCATTGATTGTTTATTGAAAATACTTTGTTATCGCACATCTTACATGACATCGTTTTCCAGTCTCAAGTCGTGACAACTGGAGATGGTGTGGAGAGGGTTTTTTTTACTGTAAGAGGGGAAAAGTGTGTGTGTGTGTGTGTGACGATTTCTTGTGCGTACAGCTAAGGAGTGAAATTCCTTGCTGGAATCTGTGTTTCCTGATTCAGATGGCTACAACCCGGGAATCTTTAAGTCAAAAGTGAAGAGGCTACTTCTAGGTAAGCGCGCTCCATCGTCGAACGCATCGTCGCTTTCCATCAGGTGATATAGCTGTCAAGCGCGAACCTATCAAGAATTAAAAAAAAAGTAAGAAGTGGGATTGTTAGAAAGAATTAGTGCGTCCCTGGAACGCGAAGGGCAATTGAGTCATGGGGTTCTTATACTATCATCATCATCATCATCGACATCCATTGGATTACCTTGACCCTTACCAGGTCATCGGTCCACCTTGTAGGAGCCCTTCCAACGATGATTCTTCCGGTACGCAATCACAACTTCAGAACCTCTTTCGGCCCTATCGACCATCTGTTCTGCAAGCGATGTGCCCTGCCCATTGCCACTTAAGTTTGGCGACTCTTCGGGCTATGTCGGTAATCTTGATCGGTAACCTCTTATACTAATTAAAATTATTATTACCCTTTATTTAGTGCCAGTACTAATATAATTCATGTTATTATTGATCGAAATATTATATCAGCTTTGTTGTTGACTGTACGTTAACTTCTTTTTTCTGGTGGTCCCTAAATTCTCCCCAATAATAATTATATTTGTAGATAGAATCAGGGTCCGCGTTCATGGTCCCAAAAGCCCCACCGACCCAGCCTATTGAAGGAATACAGGTGAATTAGGCTAGAACTGCGTTAGACCGACGCACATGTGGACCACGCCTGATTTGTACGTAGAACGACGTCACCTGGCGTCGCGTAGCGTGGGTCTAATGTAGCTCTACAAGTCTAGTTACCATATAAAATGTATGGAGACCGACGTGCCCTGATCGGCGTACGTGGCACACGTGTGCGCAGTGTAGTTCTACTTTTTTTTTGGTGGCAAAATCATCTAATGATATCTCCCGCCATGGGTGAGGCGGGAGGGCGTGTCAGACTTTTACTCACTAAAACCCACTCTGTTCCTTCTTTGCCTTCGTTCCAGAACCCCGGGGTTCTCTTTCCTATGGGCCCAGTAGGCTTCGACCCTGCTGGCCCCTACGGTTTTGCTGACATCTCCTTAAGGCGCGCGTGGAACACTACGCGCCGTCGACAACTTGGGCTCGATCCGGACGGTTACCGGACGGTCGGAGGCGAGCTGCCCATTGCTCGCCGTCTGCAATCCAGCGCCTACGATGGCTGAAAATAAGCATCGGGATCCCGGCGGTTGAGGTGTAAGGGCTGTTCACTCGCGCGTGCAGCCGCCTCCTTTGCTAACATTACTGCTTCGCAGAAGGAGGTGACCGCCTACCACTCCTCCTTGCTTCGAACCATGGCCTGTACCAAGGCCCGGCGCGAAAGATCGCTGCCGCCGATCGCCCCCACGTGGACACGGCGGTGCTCTGCCCAGGCGGGGCACACCTCTACCGTATGCTCCACCGTGTCCTCCGGACGGTCCACACAATGGTGACACCCAGGAAATTATTTTTAATCTACGACTCGTATTATAATCGAGATTCCACATTAAACTACGGTTATCAAATATTCTGTATAACGGCTGTTTTTCATTATATCCAATATTGAACAATAACATTCCAGTCATAACAAACTGTAGTAATGAAACTGAATAGTTTGGATGAAGCCTAAAATTTTAATTAAAACAAACGCCCGATGGGGAGGTATTTCTCGTTAACATTTAGTCGCAGATTTTTCGTCCACTACCTACCAAAAATAAGTGCCAGCGCGCGTTATCCATTTTTAGCTGCAAAATTTCGGCAAAAATAAGTCTCAAAGGTGGACCGGTGATCTGGTGAGGGTAGCACGAATCCGATGGATACGAGACGCACAGAACCGGTCGTTGTGGCGACACTTGGAGGAGGTCTATATCCAGGCGTGGACGCCTTTCTGGCGAATAATAATGCATATTTGATTGGAAAACTTGTGTAAAATACCTGTAAATAGTCCACTTGAACCAATATCTCTTTAAGTTCTATCTCCAGCCTATATAATAGAGGATATTTAATCAACAAATTTATCAATAACTGTTCGCTCAACCAACACATTTTATGATATGATACAGCTACCTGTAATGTGAGCCATCAGTAAGAAAAATTAGTCTAAATTTATTTCGTTATATACTCGTAAATGACTTTACAATGACTCGACTAAATAAAACGCATAAATTGTCGACACGACAACTTACGCAGTCGACTCCCGATTTTCATGGAAGGCACACGTTATTCTCGGAGGTGCGCCCACTCTTACTATTTAAAATATTTAAAGCGTGGTTTTGTTAGCCGCTCTGTACTGCAGCCTGTTCCGTCATAATAGGAATTTTATTCAAATGTCAAACACAATTCAATAAATGCTTGGCATTTTGATATCTGCATTCTGTTGTCTCTGTTCGGACCAGAAGTAATCAGATTTTATGAGTAATATAAATAATGATAATAATAAATTTTATTTGTTCCAAAAACTGACATAAACGATACAAAAAATATCGTTTAAATAACAAAATGAATCGAGGATTTAAAATTAAGTAACAGATTAAATAATTACATGTCGTTGGAAGAAGGATAATAAAGGTGTACAAAAACAAGATTTGTACGTAAATTGATGAGCCCTGCCTCTTAAACTGGGGTTGACAATGATCAGCTATTAGTTTTTTTTTTTTTTTTATTATTTATAGGCTCGCGTTTGACCACTATCTCACCTGATGGTAAGCGATGATGTGGCCGAAGATGGAGCACGCTTGCCTAGAAGTAACCTATTCACTCTTGACTTAAAGACCCCTAGGTTGTAGCTATCAGGGAACACAGACTCCGGCAGGGAATTCCACTCCTTAGCTGTACGCATTATGAATGTGTTCCCAAAACGCTTTGTACGTATGGGTGGGACGGGAGTTTTCATTTATAATATTAACAAACTTGTAACAAAACTAAGTGTGTCGGTCTACCATAGATTTAAAAGTTCAAACCACTTGTATATCAGAGGAGGACTAGTGAAGAAGAAAGAAAAGACAGTGCAACCCGTACATGTAGGGTTGCACTGTCTTTTTCAGGTACAGGATAGTGTGTGTGTACAAGTGAGTGAAACTGCACACTCAAGTTTATATGGGTGTTATAGCTTATTCCATTCATTACCATCTTTCTGCCCTTGCCCCATGTTACTTAGGATTGGCAGCATGTTTTTAGAGTTCCGTACCTCAAAAGGGAAAAACGGAACCCTTATAGGATCACTTTGTTGTCTGTTTGTCTGTCTGTCTGTCAAGACCCTTTATCTCGGCAACACGTAGAGTATGGAGTTGAAATTAAAACCACACACTCAGGTCTACGGTACCTTGGATCTGTAAAAAAATCAAAAGTTTGTCGCAAAAAAAAGTATATTTCGACACTCTCAAGGGAATCCAAATTCATAGGGTACTTCCCATTGGTCTAGAATCCTGAAATTTGGCATGAAGCAAGGTCTCATAACACAAGTGCAGGAAAAAACCTGAAAACTGTGAATTTGTAGTTACGTCACAAAAAAAACTCCTCGTAATTCAATTCGGGAATTGAGCTGTTTTCATAGGTAAGTTTGTACGGAACCCTCAGTGCGCGAGTCCGACTCGCACTAGCCCGGTTTGTTTCGTCTGCACTGCCAACCGTCACGCTATTATTGACCATCTGGACAGCTACACCATTATGTAAAATATTACTTACG
Source organism: Mythimna pallens (assembly GCA_961205895.1). NCBI lineage: Eukaryota > Metazoa > Arthropoda > Insecta > Lepidoptera > Noctuidae > Mythimna > Mythimna pallens. The sequence goes on along the minus strand of OY540842.1, from coordinate 21,677,418 downwards.
TTGTAGTGATTTACCGGGGTCTTTATTTTTTATTGATATATTACTTCAAGTATAACATGGGTAAATATCATTCAAAGATACATAAGGGCATGCCACAATCGCGGCAGTAAGTTCTCTCTTTGAGGTGTGGCTATGAGACACAGCCTGACGCTGGTCCTCTTCAGACATGGTCATTTTGGGAGGTTTCTTTTTAAGATTCAGGCGGAAAAAAGGCCCGGGTGTCACTATGTGCATATAACCTCCGGGTGATAACTAAATCCGAGACCTCCGGGTCTCGGTGGACCTTACGGATGAAGTTTGATCCAGTTGGGTGGAGCATTGCCATGTTTCTTAGTGGAAGCGATCGGAAGCCACGGCATTGGTTCCACGGAAATGGGAAGCGGTCACTGGGTAGCTTGCCGTCGGCCATCCCGTAATGTGCGGTCTTAATATTATGATGGGGACGGTTTCTGGTCTAACCGGATAATACCAGTACTCAAAAACACATGTAGTAGCCAGCAGGGCAGACTATCAGACCTCCATAACGCATATACTGAAGAGTTACAATATATGACGTTATATTGTATCGTTCTTCATAGTAAACGACCAATTTGGAACCGTGCACTAGCTTATGACGTTTTTTTATAAGTGCCCATGTAGGCCTATGTGATAAAGTTTTTTTTTGATTGATTTATTGATTATTCAGTACATGGTGGACATCCCACTCAAGCGTACAAAACGTTTTGGGAACACTTTACAGCTAAAAAGTGGAAATCACTGCCAAAGTCTGCGTTTCCTGATAGCTAGAACCTAGGGGTTTTAAAGGCGAGAGTGAACAGCTTACTTTTAGGCAAGCGTGCTCCATCGTCGACCACATTATCGCTTACCATCAGGTCAAAGGATACCTCTTTAGATAGACAAGAGTTGGCACTTACAATTTTAGACTTGTGGCTCCTGTATGTAACACATAACAATGGCCTATAAAATACAGAATTATCAATCAATTCACAATACATAACTAGCTGAACCAAACCACTAAACTCGCTGAACACAATAACAACGTCGTTAATATTTAAAACGGCAATTGTAACGTTGAAATATTTGGTGTTTGAACTAAGTTTGACAATCGAAACGCAATAGGCATTGTGTGGACCCCGCGGCTGCGATACGTTTAAATACACCTTATATACTACACATAATCACGATTAGTCGCAAATGTGGTTGGTAATGTCGCAAATTAGATATTAGGTGATTGATTTTGACTAATTAAGATATTTTTTCATGTTTTTGTGGATGTTTAGCCGTGATTTTGCAATCAAAGTTGGACAGTTTCGTAGCCAGGTTTTTTGTGGGGTTTCATTCGGGTTAAAATTTTATTAATAAATTACACCCAGACACAGAACAAATGATCATGCTCATCACACAAACATTTGTCCTGGGTGGGAATCGAACCCACGACGTCTGGCATAGCAATCAGGGTCACTAACTACTAGACCAACAGGCCAGTCAAGTTGGGGAAAGGCTAGGTAGATTTATTGACATCTTGTATTAATCTGTTGGCGTAATGGTTGCTCCTCATCCTTCTCACTTCTTCTCCAAAGGGGGTAGCCCTTTGGAGAAGATGTATTATCCACGCACTGTCATTTCACCTATCACGATGCCTCATCAACCTATAAATCTGTACTGCTACTGAGAAATTTCTAATTATAAGAATATTATAACTACCTACATAATATTATACAAATGCGATATTAATTACAGTATACACCATGACTAACGCTCCGTATACAGCAGCAAATGTTAATGATCAACTTTGTTAGTCACTCGTGTGTGTCATGCCTTACCTCCATGAGAAAGATAAATTTTATAACATTCGAAACAGATAATAGGTCATAGGAAAGTCATATAAAATAGTATTTCACTTTGAAGGGTAAAACAAAAATGAAATTGCGTTTTTCTGTAAAGACCGAAATACAACAATTAATGCCTTTATTTCAGGTCTTAATATTTCTTTTACAGGAAACAAACACTTTTTTTTAATAAATTGTATAAACTGCTTGACTGCGATCCCACCTGATGGTGAGTAGTGATGCAATCGTTGATGGTAAATCGCACTAGTTACACTGCACGCTTTAATATTTTCATAAACTCAAATTATTATTATTATTTTTTTAATTGATATAAACCAGTGCTTGACTGCTATCCCACCTGATGGTAAGCAGTGATGCAATCATTGTTGGTAAGGCGCAGTAGTTTATTAAGAGCCTATTTACTCTAGGCTTGAAGATTTTTTCCTTCAAGATTCACATCACAGATTTTTTAAGACTCTATTGACAATAACTCCACCGATTTCTACTCCTACTCCTTCACTGCGCATGCAGTACGGTCATGGAATTCACCGCCTGACATTACCTGGGCTGCCAAACTCTTGCAGTTTTTAAAAGTAGAGTGTAGGAACACTATCTTTCCATTTCGCCATAGTTGCGTATTAGTATGTATGTATTAGTTTTATTTTATTATTTAATAGAGTATTTTTGTGATATTTATTTTACTATGTGTATATATATAATTATAATAGTATATATTTTTTTACTTGTTTTGTTTTTTCACTGATAACTATTTTGTATGTACTTAATTTCCTATTACTGTTACACACGGTCTCAACATCTCTATTTTCTTCCAACTCTCCTTTCGCAGGTGTGCTGGAAGAGATTTCTCTTTCAGAAGCACCACCTCTGTATCTATTTTTCTGTTTCCTTCTTCTAATCTTTTGTTTTGTGTGTGTACATAAATTGTTAAATAAATAATAAAATATGTTTTTGTCAGACGTGACATCTAAGTAAGCCGGCAAAATCGAAACGGTTAAGAAAAGCTATAACACTTGCATAGTGATTTTCTTTCCACATCATCATCATCATCATTTCAGCCGACAGATGTCCTTTGCTGGACATAGGCCTCCCCCAAATGTCACCACAATGAATGGTCCTATGCGTCTCGCATCCATCGGATTCCCGTAACACATAGTTGATAACTATAATATACTTACAATAAACTTTATTGTACACCAAATAAGTAACACAACTCATACTACTACACACTACTTTCTACCATTTATACATACACTTAGAAAACTGCTAAATAAATATCTTAAAACATGGCGTCAAAAAATTCCGGTACATAGCTGTCGGCTGGAAGTATGACCAGACTGTTGGTATTACTACATTGTATGGCAATGTTTAATATCTGACCGAGGTAAAAACTAAAACCGAGGTAAAGAAAATACATTATGAAAACACTTGTACATACACGCATGACGATTTTTTTTCCAAGAACTTTTAAGGTTTATTAAAAAAAATACGTATTTCATGGAATAAGTTTTGTGAAATATTTAAGTGAGCAACGGAAGTTATCGAATGCCAACCGAACGTTCATGCGCAATTTTTTTCGCGTTGCGTGTTTTTCAAATATTGCATTGGATGAAACAACAAGGTTTTCAACTATGGTTACGTTGGTGATAGACGGACCAGAAAGGGCCATCATAGGTCTGGCAGTCCCAAACGCGAACGTTGAGCGTCAAAGCAAGCACGGGATCGAAGTCAGGATTCCGAGTTTAAAAAAACTATTGGGCTTTTCCATTAAAAATATTACTCTATAGCAGCCTAGATTTTTGAAGTCTGTGATGTGATACCTCCGTGCTTCAGAAAGCACGTATAGCTGACAGTTCAGTGCCAGATCTTTCTCCGGTCGTGTTGAATTGCCAACTAAAAGTTAATGGTAAGTGTTCATGGTCACTTCTTTTCAATGGAATGATCTTTTACTGGCTGAGGATCGCAACTACATAGGACGCGTCTTCAAGTTTTGCAGTATGGATGGCTGTTTGCGTAAGCTGTTCCTTTACAAGAATAAAGGTTTTCTTTTTTTTCTGTGGGAAAAATCATCTTATGACATCCCCCGCCCTTGGGCGGGGCGGGAGATAGTGTCAGACTTTTACTGACTAAAAACCCACTCCTGTTCCTTCGTTGCCTTCGTACCAGGGCCCCGGGTTTCACTTTCACACTACCCATGGTCCCAGTAGACTCTGCTGGGCCCCTACGATTTGCTGACACCTCTATGAGGCGCGCGTGGAACAATACGCACCGTCGACAACTTGGGCTCGGTCTGGACGGTTATTGGACGGCGGGCTACCCATTGTTCGCCGTCCGCAAGCCCGCCCCTACGTTGGCCTCACGCGATCGGTTGCCTCCTTTGCTAGCATTACTGCTTTGCAGAAGGAAGCGACCGCCTGACACTCCTCCTCGCTCAGGACCGTGGCCTGTACCAAGGCCCGACGCGAGAGATCGCCGCCGCCGATCGCCCCCACGAGGATACGGCGTTGCTCTGCCCAAGCGGGGCACACCTCCACCGTCTCCTCCGGGCGGTACGAGAATGAAGGAGATTTTACTCTCGTAGCCCAATGGGGTGACGATCCAACACCACCGGGGAGAAATCAAGTGCAGGATCAATTGTTACACGTACTTTCCGAGGCGCACACTACCAAAGCTACTATAGGTTACCATATGATGCTATAGGCTATTTACTATAGGTGCTACTTTGGACTACTTTGGCTGCTTTAGGCTCGTTTAGGCAACTTCAGGCCACTTTAGGCTAGTTTAGGCAACTGTTTATCTTAAACCAAATTAACAGTTTTGCGAGATAAGATATGATAGTGAAGCCGCAAGTAAAAGCTAAAAGCAAGTTTGGTAAACTGTAAGTACAGTAACATAAATAAGTAACATAAATTAAATACACAATTAGTAGCATTTAGATCATCACAATCCAAGAAAATAAATGAATCCAACTATTTTTCTCACACGAGTCATTAAATCTCCTTATAAGAATCCTCACGGTCGCCACGAAGTCTGTCAAAGGTAGCTGCCATATTAGATCAACGATTATAGAAAAAATGTAGACAAGCTTGAGTGCCTCAGTGTCTGTAGTTCCGCATGCCCGAACTGGTTACGTCAGCTATGACCATTAAGATATAGGCCTAATTATGAAGGGATTTATTATGAAACGTTCATACACTTAGATGTAGGGCTTTGAGGCAGAGGGTATCCACAGTAGTCCTCCATCACGATCGTTTCACCTTACTCTTCCGATACCCGTCGCTTCTGTTAACACGGTGCGTCGCTAGGTCCGATGACAACCAGGCTTTATCTTTCTTTTTTCACCCTTGAGGATCAGATCAAGCTGATGGTCGATCGGGTCTCTACGTTAAAGATGGTCTAGGACCAGTAAAATCCGAGGATGTTGATAGGTTCAAAGAACTTAAGATTAAAGTAAGATTTGGTGTAAGATGTGTTTTGTTAAATTTCACGTTTCGCATCCGTAGAGTGGCACAGATTTGTAATTGGTCCCGAAGATTTTCAGTTTCTTACGCGTGCGGCCGCCCCCTTCGCTAGTATAACTGCTACGCAGAAGGAGGCGATCACCTACCATGCCTAATCGTTCCGGACCATGACCTGTGCCAGGGACCGGCGGAAGAGGTTAGTTGGACCCCTTGGACAATTATTGTGATTGCTAAACAGCCCTTAGCCAAGTTACAACCGTTTCGTTTGAATTCTCTTTTCTTTGATCGCCTCGAGTCGGTTACGCCTTCTAGTCCTTTATTCTGACCACGTGACTGAGGGTTCAGATGACGTCAGAACAAAGGAATCGGACTCGTGGCCGACTCGAGGCGATTGACGAAGTGAAAATCGAAACGAAACAGTTGTAACTTGGCTAGGGGGGAAGGCCTCACCGGTGTGAAGGTACCTTGAGCTTTGGCGACCCTTGAAGATGTCCTCTATGGTTCTTCCAGTCTCTGGCATGACGCTCCTGAGCTGTATAAACCTGTGAACATGCTCCACTGCCTATGTGCCTATTAGTAATGGTGTAGAATCCTTCGCCTACGCACGTTTTTTTTTCTCCTTTTAATTTATTTATTTATTTGTTTGTTTATCGTTTATTTCGCTCAAAGCTCACACATGTCGCACACAAATTAGGCAAAATTGTAACTGCGCTCAAATAGAGTCGGTAAATAATATTAGATACTTGGGCATAATTTTAGACAGTACTCTAAACTTTAAACCCCATGTGGAAGCATTAACGAGCAGATTGCGTAAGTTGATATACATTTTTAAAACACTTAGACTTGTAGCTAACCAATTTATTATCCGCACTGTCTACTACGCACTTTGTCAGCCAGTTATATCTTACGGAATTTCTTGCTGGGGTGGGGCCTCCAAAACCACATTGCTTCCTTTAGAGATTGCTCACAGAGCAATATTAAAGGTTGCAACTTTTCGACCAATATTATTTCCCACCACTCAGTTATATAAGGATTGCAATGTTTTGAATGTACGACAGCTGTTTATGTTCCAAGCGATCTTGCTTCAACATCATTTCACTTCCTTTGTTACACTTAACAAGCGTTGTAAAGATTTAATTTGTACCCTTCCACAGACCCGTTACTCTTTTACAAAAAAATTTTTCTTTTACCTTGGTCCCTTCTTGTACAACAAAATTAATGCAAATATTCCCATATACTCTTTACCTGACCATGAATGTAAGTCAGCAGTCCGCTCTTTTCTATTAGACAAAACGTACGAGGAAACAGAATCTTTTCTTCCGTGACACACACACGCATACTCGCGCGCACACACACGCACACACCTTTTTTACACACACTCGACCCATTAATTAGACACACACATACACATTGACATACACACACATAAATATACTACACACGCACACACCCACACAAGAAATTTACTGATTCGTCTTTCGTCTTTCATTTCTCTTTATTTTTCTGCATGCATGTTATTGTTACTGGTATTATGTACCTAATTATAAAATGTACCACGTCTTGCGCCATATAAGACCTCCATATTTATACTGTATAATCGGGATCGGTCCTGTCTCTCCTAAGCTCAGGTTGCTTTGTAGCCTATTTAGGAGTACAGTGCTTCACCCGCTTACTAGATTCTTGTTTTACTCATATATGTGCCTATTGTATCCATTTGTGTAATCTGGTCCTTGTAAACAATCAATAAAAATTTTTATAATTTTTATTATTATTATTATTTCAGGCATATTAACCCATAGCAATATTATAGACTTAAATAAAATTAAAATTAAAATTGTCATAACATAATGAATTAATTAAATTAAAATAGATTAAATAAATTATTGAAATATTGATAAAATTATTGATAAATTATTGAATTACATTAAATAAATAAGTTAATAATATTATTGTAAATTATTATCATTATCATTACCATAATTAGCATCAATAAATCAACAATATTTACAACGCCTAAGCTATTTTAAACTACCCTACAATCTCAATATTTCAAAAAATTAAACCTCCCATCCACCCTGATACTAAATTATTTTACAATATCGCCGGCGAAGCCAATATTTTACCAGATATGTCAATTTGGCCCGGTCAGCCATTATTAGAGAGAGTATTTTCAAAGACACTGCCCGCACTGAAGTTGAAAGATTTTGAGAACGATTTCTTGAAACTGCAGTTTTTAAACTAAAGGGAAGATTACTATGTTTCAAAAATAATATGTAAATGCGTTTGTTTATAAATGGAAAGATCAATCTATTTTTTAATACCTGACAGCTCAAGGCCAATTTAAAAACCAGTTACATAATTATTATAATCAATTTTAACAGTTACGTTGGTTTCGTGGTTGCAAACGCGACTGTTGAGCGTGGAGACCTAGGTTTGATTCCTAGGTCGAAATAAAATTATAAAGAGTCATACAAATCATATACAATCTAGCATTAGCATAAACAACCTTATAATGTTCCCACTGCTGGGATTCAAGCCTCCTCTCTAGGAGAGGGAATGGGCCGTAACGCACCACGCGGCCCAGTGCGAGCTGGTGGATGTCACATTTCTTCGAATTTTTGGTTCTAGGACATGCTGGTTTGCTCAAGATGTTTTCCTTCACCATTTTGAGAGCAGTAGTGATGAAATAAATTACACAAAGTAATGCGCCTGGCTGAGTTTGAACCCGCGACCTACAACTCGTAAGTCGGGGCCGTTACCAAAATTCAAAAATTCAAAATTCAAAATTCAAAATTCAAAAGCATTTATTTCAAATAAACCATTTACAGGCACTTTTGAAATGTCAAGAAGTCAGTTAGTCAGAAAAAATGATGCTAATTGCACATTCCAAAGCGTAGATCTCTATGGAGAAGAATGTGCAAGAAACTCCATGGACACTCTTTTCAATCGTGTTTTGCAATTACAAATATGTCTGTTACATGTTTCTTGTCGCTATCATGTGAGAACAATGTCAATAAAGTAAAAAGAAAAACTAAATATAGATATTAAAATAGCAACTGGCAGCTAAGAGATGACCAGTCTCAACTGACAGCGCCCGTTCACGGACCCGACGCGAATATTAGCACCACTCAGCTCAACCATTTTAAAGGGAACCGAATGATCCAACACACGCGCCACCATCAGTGAGACATTTGAGTGAGCATGACAAACTCTCAACTGCCATGCTCATTTATGTCAAACAGGACCAATAATAACCTAAAAACCATAAAATAGCTCCATGGTACTCACATTTACAAACTTTGAAAAAAAAATGCTTCTACATTATACAATACTAAATAAAATAATAATTAACAACAATAATATTTTACAAATTATAGTTTCAAAACTAATCAATTTGTACACCCCGGTGGTAGTGGAGCTGGACCAGCATTGAGCCAAGCATTTTTATCTTGAATATAGTCCTCCAACTTATAATATGCTTGCCTGCATAGTGTGCGTTTAATACAAGATTTAAATTTCGTTTCATTGAGTTCTAATATTTGTGGAGGTATTTTGTTATAACATTTCAAGCAGTACCCCATGAAAGAAGAGGCCACTTTAGCCAGTCTAAAACCTGGTTGAACTAATTGGTCCCTATTTCTTGTAAGATAATTATGTCTATCGCCTCTTTTGCTAAAAAGATGAAGATTTTTTCTAACGTACATGATGTTTTCATAGATATATTGACAAGGCACCGTCAATATGTTAATATCCTTAAACAGTTCCCTTAGAGATTCGCACCGGCGGAGATTGTAAATAGCTCTGATAGCTCTTTTCTGCAGAATAAAAATTGAGTCGATGTCTGCAGCCCGTCCCCATAGTAGGATACCGTATGACATGATACTATGAAAATAACTAAAATATACTAGTCTAGCGGTATCAACATCCGTAAATTGGCGGATTTTTCTAACAGCATATGCAGCTGAGCTAAGCCGTCCCGCAAGAGATGTTAAATGAGGACCCCATTGTAGTCTTGAGTCAAGCGTAATCCCTAAGAAAACCGTTTCATCGACAAATTCTAGTTTCTCATTGTTCAATATTATGTCACAATTACTACTCTTAACATTCGGTAAGGAAAATCTTATGCATTTCGTTTTTTTCCCATTTAAAACTAGATTATTAGCAGTGAACCACTTTTGGACCTGCAGTAGGGCGTTATTTTCGTCGTCAAGATTATTAGTCTTTCTATTTATTTTGAAAATCAAGGAAGTATCGTCGGCAAACAACACCATATTAAGTTTGTTTTGCAACAAATAGGGTAAATCATTAATGTAAACTAAAAATAAAAAAGGACCTAAAATTGAACCTTGGGGTACCCCCATTTCCACATTTAATCTAGACGAATTGACACCGTTTATCTGAACTAGTTGCTGTCTGTCATTCAAATAAGATTTTAATAAGCTTAACGCTGTTTTGCCTAGTCCGTAATGCTCCAGTTTCAGGAGTAATGTTTCATGAACCACACAATCAAACGCCTTAGACAGGTCGCAGAAGATGCCTATAGCATCTTGTGCCTCTTCCCACGCATTAAAAATGTGTTTTAGTAAGGAGACACCAGCGTCAGTTGTACAACGTCCTTTGGTAAAACCATACTGTTTATCGTGCAAGATGTTATTCGTGTTAAAATGATGAAACCACTCGGCCACCTCTGTTCCACAAAATAAACAATATAATGATAATATCAACTAATTTGATCTATAAAATTATGAAACCCAAAAAAAATATTGGTACTTATCAAATTATTTTAAAATATAATAGGTATAACGCAGAATAGATAGTCGATGGAGACGAAAAGTTATGGAGTGGCGACCACGTAGCGGAAGACGCAGCGTTGGAAGGCCTCCCACAAGGTGGATCGACGATCTGGCGAGGGTCGCGGGAATCCGATGGATACGAGACGCAAAATACTTTCTTTCTTTCTTTCTTTATCTTCCTTTATTTCAAGAGAGGACATCTTTCGGCTGAAATATAGATGATAACGATGAGCACTAAGTCATTTAATAATAATAATAATATTCCACAACTACCACACAACGCCATCTAGTCCCAAACTAAGCGGAGCTTGTACTATGAGTACTAGGCAACTGAAAAATATACTTATATACTCGTATTTCTAAATATATACATGAAGATATATTACACCCAAACACAGAACAAATCGTTGTCACACAAACATTGTTGTCTTGGGTGGGAATCGAACCCACGATTTCCGGCACAGCAGTCAGGGCTACTAAGGGTGTTTTAATATCGTGCGGATTTCATAACGCATGCGGGATTGCTCCGCAAGTGTCCTTTTCATACTAGTATTTATTGTAATGCGTGGAATACGCACGCGAGATGCGGGGCGTGATAGGGCAGCAGACCCGCATGAGAAGCTATTCCGCATGCGTGATGAAATCCGCAAGACACCCTTATCACTAGACCAACAGACCTGTCACAGAAAATGTCAGAGTATTAGTAATTATTTTTTACTTTTTTTTCTAAAACTCAATTGAATTTCTACATTCAATGAAATGCCGTGATTAATTCCACGTGGCTTTATCTGCCTATATATTTGAACCTGCGACCTCCCTTTTACCAGGTAAGCCATTTCGCTATTGTCACTTAAATCACAGTAACAAAAGTTTCATCATTTAATTACGGAACTCTAACCCGTAATTACCATTTGGGTAAGCTACCATGTTTGGTAGAATGCGGTAGAAAATCTATTATGGCCCTAGTCGATAACCAGTTTGGTATTGTATGATTTAATTAATGGTTCCTATGTTGTTTGCAAATAATGTATAGAATAATGGTGACTATTGTCGCTGGTTTGACAAATGAAAGCTGTGGTGAGCCATGGGTTCTTGTCTTGGGCTGGAAATGCAAAGGGTTACTAAAAAAACACAGATCGATTTTAGTCACTAAAGTCTGTGTAAAGAAAAAGAAATGAGTGTTGTTAGGTTTCTACATCAGGAATTCCTTGGTGCTAAAGGCGTCATGTCGTGGTGAACTTCCATAAACCAAGCAGTAATTCTGACTTTGTTATAAATACTGCTGAGAACAACATAGTATAAAAACTTGATAAGCCTGGGAAACTAATTTTTGTGATTCTCTAATTAAAAATTGATCTCTAAATAATATTATTATTATAGCTGCTAGACCGTATTAGCCCACTGCTGCACAAAATAAAACGACGTTTTGTATAGGAAGTTTCAGATCTGGATTCGGATACGGATATAGGAATAATATTATAACGGTTACGGATATAAAACTATTTCAGATTATCTTACTAGTTTCGGATAATTTCAGTTACGGGTATTATGATTTTAAACTTAAAATGAATAACTACGATTAAGCTACTTATAGGTTTCGGTTACGGATATTTTTTTATTTCAGTTATCTAATAGTTTCGGTTATGGAGCTATAAAGCATGCCTGACCAACGACTTACAATAACTCGGGGCCACTACCACCAGGCTAGCACTACTCTTGCATTTTAATATGTCCTATAAAAACTAACCTACTCGACATAATCGTGCAAAAAAGGTACTTTGTTTTTTTTTTCTAATGAAAATGAGTCATTTTTTGTGTAATGAATAATAAATAGGTTAAGTCGCTGCTTATCTGTACTGCGCACTACTTTGGTATTATCAGCTGTCCGTTCAACGTTGATAGATAACGTGGACGATGGTCAGCAAGTGTGCTGCAAGATGTGATGAAAAATTCCAACATCGTATATGTTTGTACCTAGCTCTTTATACAATTCCTTTCTTGCAGATTGATATCTGACACATTCCGTCAACAGATGTGTAACATCTTCTACTGTGCCACACTCCTCACAATTTGGTGAATTAGTTTTTTTCATTAAAAATGCAAACTTATTGAGCGGCATATGTCCAGATCTCAGTCTGTGAGCCGTTACTAATAACTTTCTGTTTAACCTGGTGTTACACAACCATGGTATAAGTGGAGGCTCCAAAACTATAGATCTATACCATATTCCCTTTTCCTTCGATCGTTCATTGAAATATTCTTTCCAAATTTCGTGACATTTGTTTTTATATCTAGGCAATAATTCTACATAATCGGTTCCAATATATGTTTTTCTGCCTTCATCTATACCCAACTTTGCTAAACGGTCAGCCTCCTCATTACCCTTTATACCTATATGTGAAGGAACCCGTTGCAATTTCAGATCTATCCCTCTTTTGGATAAATCATTTATTTTAGATAGAATTTCATAAGCTATCGATGCACCTCTGTGCCCAGAAGCGCATCCAGCTATATGTTGTAGTGCACTTTTGTTATCTACAGAAATCAATGTTTTTCTGTTATTATTAATAGTTATTATATAAGAAAGTGCCTCTAAAATTGCAAAAAGCTCCAAAGACATAACTGACACATAGTTATTTATTTTATAATATGTATTTGTATTATCTAAATTTAAAGGATCGTAGTAAGCAGCTCCATTGCCATTAGCATTCTTAGACCCATCAGTATAATTTTTGTAATAATCGTGATATTTATCTGCTACTTCTCTCAGAGTTTCTGCTTTAATTGAATTTAAATCATATGTCTAACCTAACGACACCTAACTCAGAGGCTGCTTATAGCTTAATTAAGTTTGCTTTGTTACGTTTTACTATATAGGTAAGGTATTTACTATTATAATGTCTATGGGACTGACATGTACATTTGTATAAAAGTCCCTAATACAAAATAAAGAGAAAAAAAAAAGTGTGCTGCAAGACTTAATTTATTTTAAATTGAATTAAAGTTTTTTTATCTGGCTACTAGCTGCTGCAAGTGGGTTTGCCGGCGTGAAAATAGGCAGGCGTAGGGTAGCCAGCCTTTTGATATTTTACAGGATGCATTTTGGAGAGTGTGCGCGAGAATTGCATGACTTGATTCCGCCATCTCCTTTCTACCATCGGACAACCCGACGTACGGCGAGTATCAACCTAAACGTAGTTGAGACCGCTACGGTCCAGATTAAGCGTTTGGCCTCGTCGTTTATACCGCATACATCGAAGGACTGGAACAATTTACCTGCTGCGGTCTTCTCGTCTGATTATAATAGTCACTTTATCCTTGACCTAAACCTTCAAGGCTTGAGTGACTGGGCTCTTAATAAACTAGTGCGCTTCAGTATGAACGATTGCATCACTGCTTACCATCAGGTGTTATCACAGTCAAGAACTAGTTTATAAAAATTAAAAAAAAGAAAACTATCCTGTAAAACCATACACTAATAATGTGCTAATGCTTACTCGTCCATTTTTATCTCATTTCACTCATTGATTAAGTCGACATTCAGTATACGATTAGCGGTCATTGCGTGGGCTCCCTCGATTTTTTGTATTTATTTATCTATGTTTTAGAAAGCTTACATACTAATAGCAAACATATTATTTTCACATAGGTAGGGAAAATAACAAGGTTCTACTTATATACATCTAAAAACATTTTGAGTGTAGCACTAAAGCTTTGGTCCGATTAATTTCTATATTTTTATTCTATACTAGCTTCTGCCAGCGGCTTTGCCCGCGTGAAAGTAGGTTTCTTCATACAAACTTTGGACCCCCGTTTCATCCCCTTAGGGGGCGAATTTCGGAAAATCCTCTCTTAGTGCTCGCCTACGTTATAAAAGAAAACCTTATGCAAAATTTCACTCTCCTAATCCTAGTAGTTTCGGCTATGCGTTGATATGTCAGTCAGTCAGTTTCTCCTTTTATATATATAGATTATTAAAAGCTATGAGGGAACAAATGAACATATATTATGTAAGGGTCAAAATTATAAGGTTCCTTTTGGGTTCGTGTTAATCAGGAAACATCGTATCTGGGAAAAAAAATACAACCGACTTCAATGCAAAAAAAAAACACTAAAAAGTTCATTTTTTCTGTATTTTTTTTTAATTATTATTTTACACTTTTTAGTTGCAGTACCACAACTAAAAAGTACCTCTCAGTCAAACTTAGTCATCGCGTATGTAACTTATAAACGAAGCAATTTTACTTGTTACGACAGTTCTGCTGTGATCCAATGAGGAGTTCTGTTCCATATCTTCGATATTCAGATCAGATCAGATCATGACAATATTTCTATATGGCCAACCATTCAATCAAAAAAATAATTTTCAAAATCGGTCCTCAATTGACCGAGAAATCGGTGAACATACATAAAAAAAGAAAATACATACAGCCAAACATAGAACCACCTTATTTTTGAAGTCGGTTAAAAATGCTTGGTTTTTTTGGGATAGGTGTTAAGGTGTTAGTTATTAATTGCTTAAAAAATAGTAAAACTGGTTCATTTCAGAATTACTCCTACAGCAGCAAACGGCGAGCACTTATCAACGTTTCACTTTTAATAGCTATTTAAGTAAACTAATTAACTGTAATATCAGAATTATGTTTATGTATTTACATAATAATGCTCATTATTATTTTGTTTGTAATTTCTTAAATTAATATAACAGGAAGTCTCATGGCAAAAGGTTATTTTTTGCGGTCACAGTCAGATCTTTAAATAATTGTGAGTCATTTTGACATTTAAAGGGGATTGTATCAATAATTTAAAATATTGTAGGTATTTATCAAAGTTAATGTAATAAGTTTGATCAGCTCTCTATTTAAATAATAATTTGAATAGATCATTTTTTATCCTTTGCCAACAACCTAAGTATCAAGTTTTGTTCTAAAAATATTTTAAAAAGTCTAAAGGCTTGTATGATATAGTTAGTTATTTCAAAATTTTATAATTATCTCGAATTCTAAATTCAAATAAAAGTACTTTCTTTTTAACCGACTTCAAAAAAAGGAGGAGGCTAGGTAGGTGAGCGATTCGGTTGTATGTTTTTTTTTTATCTGTGTTACCTCAGAACTCCGTCGTTTATGGACCGATTTGAAATTTGTATTTTCCTCTTAGAGGATACGCTTTTCAAATAGTAGTCCAAAGTTTGTATTGAGAAACCACTTTCACGCGGGCGAAGCCGTTGGCAGAAGCTAGTCTTCTTATATATAAAAATCAATTGCTGTTCGTTAGTCTCGCAAAACTCAAAAACGTTGTTGTTTGCTTTAATATAGGTTTTATTTAAGGTGGAAAATCATCCAGTGACTTCTCTGGATCTTAGTCGGAGCAGGACGGCGTGTCAGACTTCTCGATCTTAGTCAGAGCGGGAGGGCGTGTCAGACTTTGACTGACTAAAACCACACCAATGTCAGAACCCCCGGTTTTCCCTTTTGGTAGTCAACCCATGGTCCCAGCGGGTAGGGTAGGTATGGGGAGGTGGGACGGCGAGCTGCCCATCGCTCGTCTTCCGCAAGCCAACGCCTACGGTGGCTAGAAATCGGGGTTGGGATCCCGGCGGCTGGGGCGTGAAAAAGTTCGTTCCCACATGCGTGCGGCCGCCTCCTTCGCTACCATTACTGCTTTGCAGAAGGAGGCGACCGCTTGTCATTCCCTCCGGACCATGGCCGGACCATGACATGAGGACACGGCGTTCCGGTGAAGTCCTGCATCATGTGGAAGGTGAGGACGCCATGACGTTTCTCCAGCCACTTCTCAAAGAGGGGACTTACCAACATAATTATGGCCTATGCTATAATTTTAGGTATGGTTTAAATGAAAAAATAGAAAAACAGTTCTAAAAATTTATTGGAAGGTGAGAAGAAATTCGACGGAGCCGTAACCACTGGTGGCAGCTAGTACCAGCCACAGGTGAGTTTTAGCCAGTGAAAGTGTGACATTTTCTCTCGCTCCACCCTGAGTAGACTCTTAAGAGTTATTTGATAATTTCCCAACTAAAAAAAGGCAAAAGTTAGATAGAATAAAAATAAAGAAAGAAAAAACTGGGCAAGTGCGAGTCGGACTCGCGCACTGAGGGTTCCGTACAAACTTGAAAGGTAAATTGCGGTTTACGATTTATGACGTATTAAAAAAAAACTAGTTACTAGATCTCGTTCAAACCAATTTTCGGTGGAAGTTTATAAGGTAATATACATCATATATTTTTTTTAGTTTTATCATTCTCTTATTTTAGAAGTTACGGGGGGGCGGGGGGACATTTTACCACTTTGGAAGTGTCTCTCACGCAAACTAATCAGTATAAAAAAATTAGAAACCTCAATATCAATTTTGAAGACCTATCCATGAAATGAAAAGTTATTTTGATCGTTTTAGTATTTTTTGTAAAAAGTTTTTTTTTTTTTTATATATTTTTGTTTGTAGTTAATTAACTCAAAAAATAGTTACTGGACCGATTTCAAAAATTTTTTCACCAGAAGAATGCTCCTTTATTCCGGAATAAAGGATAATAGATTAGGCTATATATTTTCGACTACAGGCGAAACTGCTGGCAAAAGGTAGTACAGTAAGAAAACATGTTAGAAATAGACCTCATCATCATCATTTTAGCCGAAAGACGTCCACTGCTGGACATAGGCCACCCCCAAGCGTCGCTACAAGTCTTTGTGCGTCTCGCATCCATCGGATTCCAGCAACCCTGACCAGGTCATCGGAAAAATAGACCTATTATATTATTAATTTCACACGTAAACTAATTCAAATTACATCATCTCCTAATTTACCCCTCGACCGACACATATCGTGTCAAGACTATCATACGTCATTTTAATATGCAGCTGTAAGGTCAGAGTTGAGTCATAAACACTAACAAATTGGCTCCGTTATAGTAAAAACGATAATTAGTTAGAAATCAATCAATCATAGAGATAACCCCAGCATAGTTCACACGGGTAGATTATTGTTAACAGCTGGGTTGGGTCTTAAAAATAAGTTTTATCTGTTTATTATCTATCTAGTAGTGGTTTTCATTTATTTTGTGCGTAGAATATTGTAGGTCACCTGTTTACTCATGCGCGTTCCTCGGGTTAAGGGTGAAATCTTAAAGAAATATGAACAGATGTTCAAATGTGGTTGATGAAAAAGAAGTGCGTAGTGATCGTACGAACTGGTGGCGTTTCGAAGTTTCTGCGTAAGATCCAAAGACAAGAATGTACGATTTTCTGTTTTTAGGGTTCCCTCATTACTAAGTCTCCATTGTCCGTCTGCCTGTCACCAGGCTGTATCTTATGTACCGTGATAGTTGAAATTTTATGTTGCCACTATGACAATGACAGAATAAAATAAATATTTAAGTGGGGCTCCCATACAACAAACGCGATTTGTTTGCCGTTTTTTGCTTCAGACGGTACGGAACCCTACGTACGCGAGGCCGATTCGTACTCTGCGTGTTTATTAGGATTCCATAACTCAAAAGAAAACAAGTGCGAGTCGGACTCGCGCACTGAGTGTTCCGTAAAAACTTAACCTATGAAAACAGTTCAATTCCCGAATTGAGTTACGAAAATTCTTCCGAATGGCAAAATAAGTTTTTTTGGTGACGTAACTACAAATTTACAATTTTCAGATTTTTCCTATACTTGTAATATAGGACCTTGCTTCATACTAAATTTCAGGATTCTAGGTAAACGGGAATACCCTATGAATTTTATTTACAGATTTGTTTTACATTAAACTTTCCGAAAATTAATAAACACTGGGGACATGCCTATCGTGTGGTGGAGGTGTCTGTTCAGTATTCCGTGTCCAATGATGGTCACCGCCACCAGGCGCAGACTGCCTCTGACTAGTCTCCCCTTTCAATGAAGGTTTGCACACCCTGTTCAGCATTTTTCTATACTCCATTCGCAATAAGATGAGACATTTATACAAACCTTTTTACTGTCCGTTCAACCGATTTTGATTTCTATTCCGCAGGAATAAGGGTGGCATTAAGAGCATAAAACGTGGTTACAATACCAGCTATTTACTTCAGCCTCCATTAATCATGCCAACAACACGTAAAAATGGTTTGATTAAATGTAATTATATAATATACTCGTAATATAATAATATAATATTCTACAACTATCACACCGTCTAGGCTTGGGCCTAGACGGCGTTGTGTGATAGTTGTTAAGCTGAGCTTGTATTATGGATACTAGACCAATTGATAAACATACTTATATATTTCTAAATACATACATATATAGATAAATTACACCCAGACACAGAACAAATGATCGTGCTCATCACATAAACATATGTCCTGGGTGGGAATCGAAACCACGACCTCCAGCATAGCAGTCAGGGCCACTAACCACTAGACCAACAGGCCAGTCAATTGTCTAATATTATTGCGAACGAAGTATAAACTCTCATCGAATAAACATTTGTGAAGTGTAATAATTTCCGCGTGTGAACATAACCCTTCCGCAGATAATACTTTAAATTTCACACATCAACCTTTACGATTTCGGAAGAACAACAAATTTATCGTACGAGCCCCTTAACACTACGTCAAATCGCGAAGTTTTTATTTGCCTGTTGATCCCCTTACTGCTCCACGTTATGGGCCATTATGATGTATTTGAACACATTTAAACAGTTTTGAATGCTTTCCAACTTGCATTTAATGGTGATTGTCAGGTTTTTGAACTCATATTTAATTTTTTTCTCTGAGTTATTCGAGAGGTGACATCCTTGCTTTTTTTTTTGAACCGGTTGAGAGGGCACTGTGAAGTGTTATCGCTTTATATCTGCGTTGTTAACTTGAAAGTCTTTTTCCTAGAATGGGACTTTTTTGTGGTAGGAAATCATCAAAACTGTAAGTAAGTACTGCGAGTTTCCACCCTTACATTAGGTGACACCTCTTTTTAGGGTTTCGTACCTAAAAAGGAAAAAAAACTGAACCCTTATAGGATCACTTTTTGTCTGTCTGTCTCTCTGTCTGTCAAGACCCTTATCTCGGGAACGCGTGGTAGTATCGATTTGAAATTAAAACTATATACTCAAGTCTGTGGTTTCTTGAAGCTGTAGAAATAAAATTACTAAGTTAACGAAAAAAAAGATACGGCCGTTTATGTCTCAAAAAACGTATTTTTCAACCCAGAATCCTGAAATTTTACCTAAAGCAAGGTCTTATAGCACAGGTATAGGAATAAGTCTGAAATATGTGAATTTGTTGTTACGTGACAAAAAAAAATGCGATTCGGAAAAATCTTCGAAACTACGTTCGGGAATTGAACTGTTTACATAGGAAAGTTTGTACGGAACCCTCAGGGCACGAATCCGACTCGAACTTGCCCAGTTTTTCCTATTGAGGTACGGAACCTTAAATATGGTACAAAGGTACTGCTTATTTCTAAAAGAAATTTCTTTCAGCTGAACTGCGAAAGGAGAGATAAGAAGAAATGTAGATAATAGTGTGTAGAAATAAGAAAAGAATAGCCTTGGGATAATTTTCAACTATTACGCAAGTGAAGCCGCTGACCGCAGCTAGTAGTACATATATCGATTCCTCCTACTTATAAGGTCGTATGGCAAAAAGTGCATTTTTTCAGGAGAGTTCGTTTTCGTAATTGTTAATGATATATCATTCATCATTTCAGCCGACAGACGTGCACTGTTCGACATAGGCCTCCCCCAAGTGTCGCCACAATGAATGGTCCCTTGCGTCTCGCATCCATCGGATTCCCGCAACCTTTACCATAGGTCATCGGTCCACCTTGTAGGAGGCCTTCCAACGCTGCATCTTCCGGTACGCGGTCGCCACTCCTGAACCTTTCGGCCCCAACGGCCATCTGATCTGCGAGCAATGTGCCCTGCCCATTGCCACTTAAGTTTGGCGATTCTTCGTGCTATGTTGGCAACCTTGGTTCTCCTGCGGATATCTTCATTTCTGATTCGATCACGCAAGGAAACTCCGAGCGTAGCCCTTTCTGTTGCCATTTGGGTGACTTTAAGCCTTCTGATGAGGCCTATTGTGAGCGATCACGTTGATGATGATGAATACAATGTTGCTTATTCTTACGTTGTCTCTACCATAAAACTCTAGTATGTGCTTCCCCTTGACATCAAAAGAGCCTACTTCTTGAAGTCCTCACAAACTTAGTTCGGTCTTCATCATAATTGTTTTAAGTTCTCCTAATTATAATTATTTGATATTCATCAAGTACTTTTTAGTTTATAATATTAGCATATATAGAACGAAAAAAAGAAAAAAAAACCAAGAAAAACATTTTATTTGGCGAAACATGGCACAAATTTAGAACTAACAAATTATAAGTATATTATATGAAAAAAATGTGCGCCATATCCGCACAAAACGGCCGTATGCTCAACATAAAATACTTATAAGTATTTTATTATTGTAAGTAACTTAATTTAATGATACTACATTCTACTTGATATAATATCTATTTATTTATTGTGCATAGTGCGCACCAGTGTTGTCTTTTTAACCCAAAGGTTGACTGGTAGAGAATGCCTTGTTACATTAAGTCCGCCTATGTACCACTACTGTACTCGTACATGTAGTTAATAAACAATGTTACTTAGGTATCGGTAAATGAGAACAATGTTGAATGGCTGCAACAGCGTAGACAGAAAACTGACCCCATATGCCGTTGGGGCAGATTGTGGACCCCGCGTCGTTCACCCAGGGTCCACCCAGCTACATCCACTCAGTCTCCCACACACCCTTATAGTTTTTCCATTCACCCCGCAGCTCTGCTAAGCGTTTCGCCATATTTTAATGCCGGGATAGTTGGGCCATAAACTCGTTTGATTTATTTTATGATCGCTATACGTGTGTGGTTGTTCTGTTAGCGATTCTTGTTTTAAATTAAATAATTTATTCACCAAATTATTTATACACTTTAAAAAATTGGAAAAGGATAATGTACAACTTAAGAGAAGTCTTCCCGATACGTTTATCATCCAACCTGAACATGTTTTAAAAGCTTGTTAGTTCATCCAATGCAATCTAACTCAATATATAATAAATAGGCAACGCGAAAAAAGAGAAAACACCTAAATGCACTATTGGCATTTGGTAATTCCGATTACTCGAATCTTTCATAAATCATGTTTTTTTTTTAACTTAAAAGTGATTAGAAAAAAAACCGTTATTCAGAATCGCGATTAAATTTTAATGCGCAAGGTTTCTATAGTTACATTTTTTAAATTTATGAGTACGCTAGTTTTTGCCGGCAGCTTCATCCGCGTACATAAAATATAGCACACACTATGTCACTCAGGAATAAATCGGCTTTCTATAGGTGAAAAAAATTTAGCAATCGGTCCAGAACTTTGTCAGATAACCTCCTACAAACAAAAAAAAAACAAACTTTACCTCATTATAATATTAGTATAAATGGAGATTATGAAAGACCAAAGTTCTCTCAAAATAGCTGATTTTTAGATTATGATTTGATTTTAATAGAAAACTAGATAATATCCACAAGGTTTCTAAAATATCTAGAGAAAGATGTGTAATCACGTGAGAGCGGTTTTGTGAAAAATAATGAAAATGTGTCTCGGATTGAACGCTCTTAACAATGGCTTACAGCTTGCGATATAAATAAGCGGAGTATAATTATATAAATACATATGTCATTACCGCTAAGATTATTTTTATTACCATACTAGTCGATACTGTGTTGCAAATTGCTAAAAAGTTTTGAAAATTAGAATTTTGCGGATTTAAATCTTCTCCCGAATGTATTTGAGATGTGATAAACATACAGATGTGTAGATGGAGACTTTATAACGCCACTTCTTTTCTAGCTGACGTCTTGGAGGGACTGCCTTCTGTAACTTTACGCGTCCAAAAAAAAAGGATTTAACCTCATTAGAATAAGGATTGTTTGAGTTCCCTGTCTTTTGCTTAGTGTATACAGTGAGTGGTAGCGACTTTAACAATATCATCGACCGAGCGAGCCATGGGTTTTCCTTTTTTATGGTTTTAATAATATTAACACTTGCTCCATTTTGATACGACGGTTTTGGTCCGTTATACCAAGGTCCGTCCATACCAAAGTCGAATGTGACTCAGCATAATTAGAATTAACACACTCTCAAACTTGATAAGACGGACCAAACTTACACTGAGTCACGATTTACCTTTGTACGGAACGGACCAAGCCCGCCGTACTAAATAATAATAATACGAGCTTTAGTTTTGGTTTTAGTCAATTTTGCAATAAATAAATACTTCTGTCAAACTGTACATTCGTGCGTATGTTAACACTATTAGACATACGCTAGCAAAATTATTTTTTCCTTCAACCACCGCTTTCACAAGCACCCCACCCGATAAGCTAGCATGAGCTTGGCCGGGATTAATGGTGCTGCCCTAAAGAAAGCGTTCTTATTAGATAATGGACGCGATCGGTTAATGTGCTATTTTAATATTACGCTATAAAGTGAAAAACTTGAGGAGGGGTACTTAGTCTTTTTTAGCCTTTTTCTTGATAAGGCAGC
This sequence comes from Mythimna pallens, assembly GCA_961205895.1. Classification (NCBI taxonomy): domain Eukaryota; kingdom Metazoa; phylum Arthropoda; class Insecta; order Lepidoptera; family Noctuidae; genus Mythimna; species Mythimna pallens. The sequence continues at coordinate 21,654,759 of OY540842.1, read as the reverse complement.
ATCCATCCATCTTTGTGAAGGTGTTCAAATTGGGGGTGAAGAGATTCTGCAGGTAATGCAGAATAAGCAGTGGTGGCCCAGTGGTTACGGTTTCGGCTTACGACCGTATTACTTTGTGTCAGTTACATTTCATCACTACTGCTCTCGAGACGGTGAGGGAAAACATCTTGAGATAATAACCATCATGTTCTAATACTAAAAATTCAAATACATGGTGACATCCACTAATTTGCACTGGGTCCGCGTGGTAGATTACAACCCATTCGCCCTTCTAGAGAGAAGGCCGGAGTGCCAGCAGTGGGCATTGGCATGTGGCATTATAAGGCTGATTATAAAAGTTCATATTCACTGTGTATCGAAATGACTTTTTGTAAATCACAAAAAAAACTCTTGAATCTCAAATAAAAACTCAGGCTATTTCAAAGTAAACAGAATGTACCTTCAAAAATAATCCAATTTAAGCTAAGGCACTCCAAAAATAATTCAACCCAATTAAACGAGCATTAGAATTTAAACGAAAATGTTTTAATTGAAAATGTAATTTTAATATGTTCTGAGTTTAAGGGATGATCCATTTAGTATGTCTGGACTAATCTTGACAAAACACTCGGGCAGCTAAACCACGGCTGTATGAGTTAGCTTCGGTCCCTGTAGGATTATGTAAGCTGTATTTAATTATTGGCATTATTTTCGAAGTACTGTCTCTTAAAGCCAAAGAGTAAACAACTAACGTTACACGTTTGTATTTACTTTTTTTTGTTGAAAAATAATAAAATACGCAGGGGGCGTTCTATCCAAGGCCTTTTATGAAGTGAGCACTCCATAAAAGACGGCGAAGGGCGTGTGGGTGCCGAAGCGACCGGTGGCTAAGCTGAACGCGTCCCAAAGGATCATGACCAGCCGGATGGTGTGGGGATACCGCACAGTCTCCCGCAAAGTAGCCAGACTCCTTGCCGGCCTGTCCGCATCTGGAGGCTACAGTCCTTGCACACATGCACATTTTGCGCATGGAGATGCAACGCCGGGGTGAAACTTTGCTGCCGTGTCAAATTGCAGCTTGGCAGACAGAGTTCCGGCAAGATGACCAGCAAGCGGCCAGTGCTGGGCACGCCACAATCACAGCGGTAAGTCCTCTCTTTGAGGAGTGGCTAGAGAGGTGCCACGGCATTCTCACTTTCCACCTGACGCAGGTCCTCACCAGTCATGGCCAGCACGGGGGTCCTTGTTTCGAATTCAGGCGGAAGAAACGCCCGGATATCACCATTGTGGGGATAGTACACCTCGCAATTGATCGTAACTGAAGCTAGATAGAGTCTGTAATTCCCTTAAGTCTCTTTAAGGCAGTTTTGAAGGAACTAAGTGACAGAAATGGGTCACTTATTCGTCCGAAGGAACTACTGTGAACAATTAATGTTAAACTAACCCGTGTTACTTCATTGCCACTAAAGTTCTCAGCATCATTTTACTGAGATGACACCTGTATCAACGATTCTACATCTATAATAATAATAATAATCTGTCAATCAATAAATCAATTTCTGATTCTATACTTATAGTGCCATCTACGAGGTTGTGTACGTTGCTCAAATCATTTTGGTGTAATAACGTAATGACGGCGCGTCAAAACTTACTGAAAAATTAAAAAAAAAAAACAAGTGAAATAAGTTTTAAGTAGGTACTTTAATATTTTTAAATATTAAAAAAAAACACGTACAAGCACATTTAAATTAAATGATAATAAACGTGTAATTTGTTTTTTGTGCCTCCTGAAAAGTGACCCATTTCGCAATTACGAGGTGTTCACCATAAGCTATCGATATAGTCCAGTTGTGCGTCTGCAGTGTCTAATTGAGATAGAAAACTATATAAATTTTTCATCACAATATCCACTGTGAATAATAATTAAAACAGCCATTGAACTACACTCTAAAAAATCTTTAAAAATGCTGTACTGGACAATATGTGTGGAATCATTGAAACAAGCACGATCTCGGTAAAATGAAGCTGAGAATTTTATTGAAGTATCGACTAATTCAGTGAAGTTTACCGAGAAGGTTGGCTTGATACATTACTGCCAAATACTACAAAACCATTAGAATATGTGCATCAATATTCTAATGATAAGTAATCTAATGAACTATTCATACGAAGACTTGGCTTAAAGGACTTAGTATCCAAGCCAAGAACATTAATAAAATAAAATAAAACGTCAAAGTCACGAGCTACCAACCTTAACTATTTATTATGTCAAATGTTAATAATTCTGAGTGACAGCTCGCTAACTGCCAACCCCGAAGCAACGTAGGTGTGATAATACTCAACCAATATTCATAATTCACAAGACTGCATGTTTATGTAGTACTTCATGTCTTAGAAATAATTGCGTTCTCCACTTAGTGCTTTTAAACTTAATTTATGTGTGTAGGTAAATATCGCTTGAGGCTACTAGTAAGGAAGATGGGTAAAATTTTTTGTTCAATTACCTTGCAGTGAACTAACTCGGGGTTAAAGTTTTGAGATAGCACTAAAACCAAACGGAGACGTATCTATAGAAATTTTGAAATATATATAAAAGGAGAAACTGACTGACATATTAACGCAAAGCCGAAACTATTGGGACTAGGAATGTTAAATTTTGCACAAGGTTTCCATAGTAGGATGTAGGCGAGCACTAAGAGAGAATTTTTCAAAATTCACCCCCTAAAGAGGGATCCAAAATTTGTATGCAGAAAGTTACTTTAACGCGGGCAAAACAAGTTATAGATCACATTTCGTATTTTTAATTTTTCGATCAGCAAAGTAATAAACAAAATCAAATCATTTATTTGTTTGAATATGGGTAAAACATGAGATAGTAAAATAAAACATTCGTTCTTTGAACCATACCCTACCATTAGAGGTGTACAACATAACATTTTAAAAATAAATATTATACATACATTTCCTTATTACAATTGATATTACATATAATTTTAACACAAAAAACACACAAATTTGATTATATACTATTTGAATTATTTAATTACGTTTTTCATTTAGACAATCTTCAATTGAATATATATTGGCTTTATTAATTTAATTGAATAACAAACAAGTAAAATGAAATTATAAATTCTATTTCATTCGTCAAAGTCATAAAATAAATCAGTGACAGATTCCAACGAATAATTAATTTGGAAGTGGTGACAACCGTAATAATTATACTTTTGTTTATTGTCATATCCAGTGGTGGCCGCCATATTTCACTGTATCACAAACAAAACATCACGCATAATTACAATTTATGACTGAAATAAAATTCTAAATCACTCTCGTTGAACAAAACAAGGTAAAATTCAATAATCTGTATTGGATTACGTCCACGCCATAGACGAGTATTTTATTATCTGTCAAAGCATTGTTTACGGCGTCCGTTTTAATTCGGATTCCCGCCTTTTTGTCATTATACACCGGTAGGTCGGTATTACGTGTAAAAACAGTAAAACCAGTTTCTATCAATGGATAGACGAAAGAATTTCAATCCAATCAAGATACGAAAACTTATAAAATCGTATGATAACTTCCAATCTTCAACATCTTTGCATAAGTTGGAGTTGACCTGTAATGTTTTTTTTATCAGCCGCATTTAGCGACAACGCAAACTGCACCTCTGGCAAACTGCACCTCTGGAAAACTACACCTCTGGTAAAGTGCACCTCTGGCAAACTGCACCTCTGGCAAACTGCACCTCTGGCAAACTGCAGCTCTCGCAAACTGCAGCTCTCGCAAACTGCACCTCTCGCAAACTGCACCTCTCGCAAACTGCACCTCTCGCAAACTGCACCTCTCGCAAACTGCACCTCTCGTAAACTGTACCTCTCGCAAACTGCACCTCAAAGTCGGCATACCAACTGCTGGTCAGTTAGGCCAGAAATATTCCATTTCAGGTCATCATCAGCATCATTTTAGCCGAAAGACGTCCACTGTTGGACAAAGGCTTCTCCCAAGCGTCGCCACAACAACCGGTCCTGTGCTTCTCGCATCCATTGGATTCCCGCGACTCTCACTAGGTCATCGGTCATCGGTCGACTTTGTGGGAGGCCTTCCAACGCTGCGTCTTCCAGTACGTGGACGCCACCCCAGAACCTGTCATCCCCATCGACCACCTGTGAGCAATGTACCCTGCTCATTACCACTTAAGTTTGGCGAAACTACGAGCTATGTCGGTAACCTTGGTTCTCCTGCAGATATCTTCATTTCTGATATGCGCGCAGGGAAACTCAGAGTTCTCCTAGTTTCAGGTCATAAGATAAAATTAGATGTTTTCGGCACAGCAAATAAAGAAAGAAAAATATAATTAAAAAAAACGAAGACAGTTCAGGAACAATATTCTTACTTACTTATTCATGTGGCTTTATGTAAAAACAAGTTAGTTTAACCTAAAAATAGTCAGAGCCTCCTTTTTCTAAAGCAGTGTGGCACAGAATTAAGTGGAAAAATAAATATTTACGAATGTATGCACTAGGTAGTGAATTTTACCTGGTAATGACTCCTGCGAAGTTAACTCGGATAATATTATAATAACAGAAAACGATTATTACCGACTCGACTACAAGTAACATGGGACAAATGCAGGACTATGATAATAGTTAAATTTTTCGTTTTTTTTGTCGTTTATAAACACTGAAAGTACTCTAAATAGATGTTGTGTACAATCATCGATATTAAAAGGTGATAATCGTTTGTCTAGTATCATTTTTCTAATGATATTTGTAACAGCTAACAGACGATACACGTACAATACGTAATACAACCCAAGCTACTATTTCAATGAATGTTAAAATTAACAGTATAAGTATTGGCAATGTTTAATTAAACCCCTCTTGAATCGTTACACTTTCAGGTGTTTCAAGAATTCGCTGAAAATCTCCCTTCCGCCGGAGAAAACGATTTACTATGCCTTGACGGCCAGAATTCAAATTAAGTACGCCCATCAAAAGTTCATTGGCTGTTTAGTAAAATGTCATAGCCCCTTTTAAATTTCTATTAAAGGTAAAAAGGAGTGTTCGATGTTTAAATTGAAAGGTGAGTAATTTTTTGAAGGTTGAATCAAATACTTATGGATTTTTTTTTAGTTGACTAATCATCGAATGACTTTTCTCGCCTAGGGTATCGCGAGAGGGCGCGTGATGGACTTTTACTGACTGTTGCCCTTTGCATTTTAGGACCACGGGTTTCCTTTTCAGAAATTCCCCGTGGCTCTAACGAATATCGGGTCTACTAGGCCTCAACGGTTTTATTGACATCACAATCTCATTACGGCGCGCATAGGTCAGAACACGATCAAGACAAAACGATATCCCACTTATACGCACAAACGTTTTGGAAACACATTCATTATGCTTACAGCTAAGGAGTGGAATTCCTTGCTGGTGTCTGTGTTTCCTGCTTCTAGGTAAGCGCGATCCATCGTCGACCGCATCGTCGTTTTACATCAGGTGAGATAGCGGTCAAGCGCGAACCTATCAAGAATAAAAAAAGGGCTAGGCCCTTACTGGACGTCGAGCTACCCATTTCTCGTTGTCTGCAAGCCCGCGCTTGCTGTGGCTGGGAATCGTTTCGATGCGCCTTTTGCGAGCAAACCAACCGCATCGTTCAGTTTTATCTACCCGCTAATTCCTTTTTACTTAGATACTTGCTTCGCTTTATTTGTAATGTTTTTGCTCAGTTTGTAAGGTTTGTAGCGTGATATCAGGATACAACTTTTCTCGATCTATGAAGTGCAATAGTTTTTTTTTTTTTTAATTAAACTGCTACTTCCAGAGTAGCAAATTAAAACAAAAAAGAAAACGAAACTCAAAAAAAAAGCTCTAATTTAATTAGTATTGATTTTACTTTTAACCTCGTGTGTTCAAATAATGAGCCGAGATTATGCAATACAAACTACCAAATATGATTTCATACTATAAACCTGCTTTAATTACCACTACACAATACCGTCTCGTTTCTAGACACGAAGCAAAAACAAACATCACTCTATCTCTCTTCAACACACAGAGTTACTTAAATCCATCCCTTTCCCACTTGAACACGTCATTAGCGATCAAACCAGACATGGGTATCGACAGATCGGTAGCTTACCACTTAATGTTCGCAAAAAAATATAGATTAACATTCATAAAATTATTAACAGATAATAAGACACTAGTTCTATTAATAAATATTGTGTGAGATCATTAAAATGAATGTTAAAAGTTTGTGGCCATTAAAAATCACTTTTGAAAACTTGATTGTCGATTCTTAGAAATTTTCATGGTCAATGTATGAAGGTTTGTTTGTAAGAAGGTAGGGAACTTGGCATTTTTGTCATGAATTCTGCTCTTTGCTTTATATCAAAACGGAAAGAGTATTAAGCTCAGCGCCCCGAAAGACACGGTGGAGGTGTGCCCCATTTGGGCGGATTACCGCTATGTTCTCGTGGAGATCAGTGGTAATGACCTCTCACGTCCGGCTCTAGTATAGTCAAACCATGTTCAGAAGCAAGAGAGAATAGTAATAGGTCGCCTCCTTCTGCGAAGCAATAATGCGAGCAAAGAAGAGAGCTGCAACACTGAAAAAGAGAACATCCTCACGCTCCAGCCGCCGATTTCCGGCCACCGTAGGTGCGGGCTCATGGACGACGACTATTAGGCAGCTCGCCTTCCACCCGTCTGGTGAAGTACAGTTCTTTTACAACGGCGCGTACGCCACCACCACCACGCGCATTTCAAAGAGATGTCAGCGGAACTGAAAAGGCCCAGCGGGGCCGATGCCAGATAGATAGGGCTGCAGAAACGTTTAAAAGAGTGACTGTGACGTTAGAACGCAAAGAGCAACTGTAGGACTCAGCAGGGTTGGAGTCAACAAAAGTCTGACATGCCATTACATTGTACCCTAATGCGGAAGAAATTTCGCTCGCTTTAAACCATTTTTGAGGGTTCAGTGGTGTTGCGTAATCGTAATCGCCGATGTGAGCCATAAGTCTACAGGAATAAAACGGAACCGAGCTCGTGGTAATAAGCGGAATACACACAGACAGATGGCCCAGACACATCACGCAGTGGGAGCACAAAACTCGTCGTAAAACGTATCTAATTTTTTGACCTCTGAATATCTGTGCCGGCTGTTGAATATCGAAAAAATTAAATCCAGAACCAACGGCTTAAGTGCTGTCCAGCAAGCTCACGGACGCTGGTCCGTCGCCTAATCTCTGGACGTTTTAGTATATATTTTCAGGTTCATTATTAAAGGGATTAAAATTTTATAAATGAAACATTTTATTTCCTTTTTAGAGGCGTTTTGAAGGAGAACGCCACTCTTTGTATTCAAATATGACAACTACGTTTTGTTCCTTAACATCCTCCGAACACAGAAAAGGAAAACAATACATAGTAGAATGAAACGTTATTACATAGTCATATAAGTTTCAAATATTTAGAATCAAATATTATATTTATTATTATTATTACATTAGTTGCGGCAAGTCGTCCCCTCTTTGAGGAGTGACTGGAAAGGCTACAGGGCGTCCTTACCTTCCGCATGACGCAGGTCCTCAGTGGACATGGTAAGTTCGGGAGGTTCCTGCATCGGATTCGTACGGATGAAAAGGGGGACACCCTTGTGTGGACTGCCCGGAGGATAAGGTGGAGCACACGGAAGGGGGGGGGGGGGGGGTGTGCCTCGCTTGGGAAGAGCAACGCCGTGTCCTTGTGGGGGCGATCTCTCGCGCTGGGCACAGGCTATGGTCCGGAGCGAGAGGGAGTGGCAGGAGGTCGCCTCCTTCTGCGAAGCAGTAATGCTAGCAAAGGAAGCGGCCGATCGCGTGAGGCAACGATCCTCACTCCGATTTTCCCACCGAAAAAAAAAATGTACTTAAATTAGTTAGTTTCGCTTCTGTACTAAGTACTATAAGTTTTAATCAATAATCGTACATGCCAAATAGTAACAATAGCGTGTCCCTCCTAATACATAGAGGGAAATATATTAGAGTATTGAAAATAACAACCAGTATAAATGTACACACAATGTGATAGAAAATGGGTTTTTAAGAAACTGAACTGTCTGTTCATATTTAGCCGATATCTTGTCTCATCATCATTTCAGCCAAAAGATCGGCGATGCTTGGGGCAGGACCCTGTTGGACATAGGCCTCCCCTAAGCATCGCCACAACGACCGATCCTGAGCTTCTCGCATCCACCGCACTCCCGCGACTCTCACCAGGTCGTCGGTCCACCTTGTGGGAAGCCTTCCAACGCTGCTTTTTCCGTTGCGTGGTCGCCACTCTAGACCTTTCGGCCCTATCAACCAAATTGTAATCGGGAAAATAGTAGGTCAATCAAAATAACAATCAGTAAAAAACCGACTTGCAAAATAAATATAATTTATCATTATTTAGTATAACACACAACGTGATAGAAAATGTGTTTTTAAAAAACTGAACTGTCTGTTCATATTTAGCCGATATCTTGTCTAAGTGATGCATTATCGTAGTTGAGAGTAAAAACGGACAACATGCTAATCCAAACACGACTCACTCTACAGCGTCTATACCAACGCCACTACTTTTTCCAACCAAAGAAATTTTATCTCTGGGAGAGAAGTACCTTTTTTGGTTATTTTCTCCACTCGTGTTTGTCTTCGCAGAATTATTTTGAATTTAGTTTTTATAACAATAAATCTGTTACTGTATTCTTTATGGCGACAAAATTTCTTTTTCAATTTGAGCATCCGTACTTTCACTATCTAATAGCTTGTCTTTCAATTTTATTTCTAATTTTGAAATTCGTGAGTTCAAATGATTTAAATTGTTAAACTCACATTTTAATTCGAACATTCTCGCTTCTTGGGCCTTAATGTCCCCAATGGTGTTAACCGTGATAGTGAAGAGCCTCCTTAAGATGCTCCACTCTTTATTTAATTTTGTGAGTTCTTTAGTTTGTGAGGATTTTTGAGCATCGTCCATTTCTTTTTTATTTTGTCTATAGAAACCAAATTTATTGCATGGTTCAATGAATGAATGAATTATATTTATTTATTTTTTTGAAACGGACTGTATCTTTTTATTTTACTTTTCAATTCTTTAAATTTTTAACTTTTTGATTTTTTTTTATGTTTAACATTGGTTATTTTTTGTTTGTAATCCGGACTATAATGTAATGGATCTAAGTGGTCTGAAATAAAGGTTTATTATTATTATTATTATTTGTGCTGATGTCACGGCTCGGGACCGTTACAATTAAAGTACCTATTTTACGAAATGTCTCGGTCGCCAAATGTCCTCACAAAAAATTTCAAAACAGTTGAAGGTGATGACCATCTGCTTTCCGAGGCACGGAGTAGTCATGCTAAGTAACAAATGATCTCCCATGTACTTACATACTGTCCTAGGCAATTGTTGCCATTATTTAGCACGATTTTATTACAAGAAACAAGGTAGGAACTTACAGTATTTTTTGTATCTTTAAATTTGCGTTTGATCATTTTTTTTTTTCTAATTTTAATTAGTTTTTAGACCATTCTATTGTCTTACCCGGATTTGAACCCACACAACCTTGTGCATAGAACGAAGACTTGACATCAAAATCTGAAATTGTAAACCCGTTTACAACATCTAACTGGAATAATCCATACCATTATATACCAAATTAGGAAATTAAGTTACAATCATAATTCAAGCACTTGAAATTTATCAAAGAAATTAGTTATCCTAATTGTAGGCAAATATGTGGGGGGCACACTGAAAGTCACTGGATCCTTACAATAAAAAAATTGAACTCTTCGCGAGCATATGTTACTTTTTAATTTGCGAGACGGTTATTTATTTTTCAATACACTTACTCGAAAACCCGCTCTTATCCCACCGCTTTTAGACACGCAATAGACTGTTTTTCGCACTAGTGCGGAAAAGTGCGCGTGCTCTCCCCCATAACAAAGTTATTACATGTATCAGGCTGGGTGCGCGTAGACCCCCACAAGTCACTGGTCAACCCCGTTTATTCATTTCTTTGTAAGTGTATTGAAAAAAGTCGTTTGACACACGTGCAAATTTATCACTGCAGCCCTCGGCTCCATAACACACTCGCCTACGGCTCGTGCGAATTCCGCCTCGGTCGCAATGACAAACTTTCTACACTTGTATCAAAATGTACTATTTCAATACACTTACTCGAAAACCCGCTCTTATTCCACAGCTTTTAGGTACGCAGTAGACTGTTTTCCGCACTAGTGCAGAAAAGTGCGCGTGCTCTCCCCTGCCACAATGTTATTACATGTATCGTATGTAACATACGTTTCATCCCACAAGACAAAAAAAGTAGTATAGGTTTTTTTTTAGGTGGGAAAATCATCTAATGACAAATCGCGCACTTGGGTGGAGCGGGAGATAGTGTCAGACTTTTACTGACTAAAAACCCTCTCCTGTTCCTTCGTTGCCTTAGAAAAAAGGCCTTTCTTCTAGCCTTGCTTTAATACTTCACTAATAACAATACCTTGGTACAATGGTATTGAATTAGTGAAGTATTAAGGCTCTTCACCCAATTTGAATATGTATCACAACAGTCCAAAATCAACTAGATGTTAGTTGCACGGACCAGAAACAACTCCCATCTGGTCGGAGGACCCTCCCTTTTTAATTGAGTTTGCGGGATTGGATTATTCGAAATATTCCTACGCAAGTTACAACAGTTTCGTGTCGTATTCCGTTCTCCAATCGGTAACGCCTCGGTGTCAGTAATTGTAGAAAACGATAAGTTGGTAGCCATGTTGAAGCGCCTGAGCCAGCCGCTCGTTTTACAATAACAAAGGATATAGCGTTGAACATTGTAGAAACGATAACATTTCGTTATTCTATCATTTTGAACGATGTCAACTTGACTACGAATTTTCTATTCGTTTGTTCTGACCACGTGACTTAACGTTGAGATGATGTCTTTCCCATACATTTGATTAGTTTTCGACTAGCGCTAACTATTGTAGTTTATCAACTTGGCTAGGGGTGCTGATGGGTTTTAGTCAGCAAAAGTGTGACACCCCCTCTCGCTCCAGTCAGAGAGGGAGTAGCTATCTGATGATTTCCTACCACAAAAACGGAGGCTACGAGTATTATTCTATTCTTAATCACCATAGCAACACATTTTTTTGTGTTACCTTGAGAAGGATAAACTGCCAAATAAAGCATACAGTTACTATGTACTGACTATATATACATATATAAATATACCAACCGTAATATTTTTTGTCGGCCGTCTGGCGGTCACTGTGTTCCTATAATATATTACATCACATTAATATAAATATAAAAGAGAACATAAATATATTATGTATGCTATGAATCTGTTTTTTATGTGACAACGTGGACAGATGCTTTTGTGCTGGATGTGGCCTGTGTCATTTTGATATTATCATTTGATTTTTATTTATTTATTTTTATTTTTATGAGCAGAGGTGGCCGAGTGGTAACGGCCCCGACTTGAGTTGTAGGTCGCGTGTTCAAACCCAGCCAGGCGCATTACTTTGTGTAATTTATTTCATCACCACTGCTCTCAAAACGGTGAAGGAAAACATTGTGAGGAAACCGGCATGTCCTAGAACCAAAAATTCGAAGACATGTGACATCCACCAACCCGCGCTGGGCCCGCGTGGTGGATTACGGCCTATTCCCTCTCCTAGAGAGGAGGCCTGAGTCCCAACAGTGGGAACGTTATAAGGCCGACTATGCTATGCTATGCTATGTTTTTTTATTACCTTTTTTTTAAAAGTTGCCTTTTCTTGCAGTGACGTTTGAAACAGTGACCGTTGCCCTAGAACGCAAAGGGCGACTGAATGACATAGGTAGGTTTTAGTCAGTAAGTCTGACACATTGCCCTCTCATTCTACATACAATGGATAGAAATGGAGCACATGTGGAGATGGATGTGACATTCCGCACATACGTTACATTCCTGCACATACATATATATAAAGGAGGTTAAGACATTCAGATTTGCAATTAAACTATTTATTAAAAATGTAGCAACGGTTGTTACATAGACTTTAACTGTTTAAAACAAAAAAAAAAAATTACCAAAATTATGTGCCTGCCTCATCTAGTCCTTCAAACATCCATAACGCGCTGTGATCAAAGGGCGGCACCGTCAAAGCACATTGGAATCCACTAATTACAGCTCAACAACCATCGATGTTCATCCCGACATCGCTAACCACACTAATATCTATGGCATACGCACTATATTGACTGGGAATTCGTACACAGATTCTGTGAATTAATAGAGATGGATTGGTATTTTTCGGTTAGGTGGATAAAGTTTGATGAGAGCTTACTGCAATATGAGGGTCAAGAAAAAATCATGATTTGTTGAAAAATGTGTCAGAACAGTTAAAAAAAACTATTGAACAAAAAGAGAAACAAGAAATACGACATGTAAATTTTTTTTTTTTTTTGAATTTGTCAGTAAAAATCCGTAATCCATACTATATCTACACTAATACTATAAAAATGTAAAGTTTGTAAGTTTGTAATTTGTTTGTAGATCTCTGAAAGTACTGCCCTCTAGCCAAGTTACGATCGTTTCGTTGGCGTCGAACGCCTCGAGTAGACCACGCCTCCGATTCCTTTGTTCTGACGTCATCTCAACGCTTGGTCGCGTGGTCAGAACAAACGAAACGATCGTAACTTGGCTAGGGCTTGACTGGTCCGATTGCAAAAATTTTTTCACTGCTAATAAGCTACTTTGTTCCTGAGTGACATAGGCTATATTTTATGCATAAAAAATTCATTACGACATAAAATTACTGTACGAGTATTTGTAACTCAAGTCGGATAAACTATAGACGATTGGCTGCTTTATCGGCGTGCGCTGACTTAACAATTTGAAGTCAAAATAATGTATTACAATAATATTAATTTGGTCTATATTATCTATAAAAAAATCTGCGGTAGTATATATGTAACTTAATTTATTTTTACTATGTTATGTTTAAGCTTATTTTTTGGGGTATAATGTATCAATTTGTATATGCGTATAACTTTTGCATCATGAGTATATAATGGAGATAAAATTTGCCTTTTAGAGCAAGTAATTTGGTAGTACATTTTAGAATATGATGTATTGTATGTAAAATGTTTCATGCATATTTTAATAACTTCTTACCTACACGGGTACACCATACTCATGGCTGTAGGTAAGTAGGTAAATAAGTTTTTTTTTGAGGTAACTATTTTACAGTTTTCAGATTTTTTCCTATACTTTTGCTATAAGACAACTTCATGCCAATTTTTTAAATTTTAGGTCAACGGGAAGTACCCTATGAATTTTGATCCCATTGAGAGTGAGAGAGAGATTTTAGTCAACGGGAAGTACCCTATGAATTTTAATCCCATTGAGAGTGAGAGAGAGATTTTAGGTAAACGGGAAGTACCCTATGAATTTTGATCCCATTGAGTGTCGAAATACAGGTTTTTTGCGACATAAACGGCCGTATCTTCTTTTCGTTAACTCAGCAAATTTATTTTTTCACACCTTTAAGGGACCGCATAAATGAGTTTAAGTTTTTAGATTCAACTCAATGCCTCCACGCGTTCCCGAAATAAAGTGTCTTGACAGAGAGACATACGGACAGATAACAAAGTAATCCTATAAGGGTTCCGTTTTTTTCCTTTTGAGGTACGGAACCAAAATTGTTATGTACCTACCCAGTATCACTTTCACAACTAAGACAAATGTAACGACACCTCTCAAGCTAAAATACAATTACCCGTTTAGACTCTAGAACATGCCAAAGAAATATTTATTTTATTTATTTATTTTTATTTAGTACAGCAAAAAGCCATTAATACTAAACTAAACTAATTTAATCCTTTCAAGCATACAATATACCTACAAGCATACAATCGAAAAACATAACCCGCCTATTGGCGCAGTCAGGCAAAACAATCAAACTGTGCTTGTTAATACCGGAAACATTATAAAGAGGAGATTGCACTATTATTACATTATTATTATTACACAGCCAATTAAAAATAAAATCAACGACAATAAATAAATAAAATATAGCATCTACCCACCTAATCTTAATTTTCTAAATTGTTCTAACTTTCAATCAAAAACCTATATTCTCAGAAATGTTATCACATAGTTAATTAATAGAACATAATAACCTATTGATGGTTGGTCGTAAAATAAATTATATGACAAAAAATTTAATGTTTCTAGCTCATCAAAAAGCCATAAAATTATTTATCTAACATAGCCATAAAATTAAATTAATATTTGATTTTGATGTTTAGTACCATAGACAAAGATGTTTGAAGCTTTGAATAGGTCTTTTGTTACTTAAAAAATTTGTTAAAAAATAGAAAATAAAACATTTTTTAAGTTATTTATTTTTTATTGATCTAATTCTGACATTGTATTAACAATTGAACTGAATCTGACTTTGTAGGTACTATTATTATATACCCCGGGACCCTGGAACAAATGCAAAGCGGGAACAGGAGTGGGTTTTAGTCAGTAAAAGTCCGACACGCCTTTTGGCCCCACCCAAGAGCGAGAGAAGTCATTGGATGATTTCCCGCCAAACTTAAGTGGCAGTAGGCAGGGCACATTGTTCGCAGGACAAATCGTCAATAGGACCAAAGTGTTCTGGAGTAACGACCGCCTACTGGAAGACGCAAGCTCTCCTACAAGGTGGACCGATGACCTGAGTGTCGCGGGAGTCCAATGAATGCGAGACGCACAGTACCATTCGTAGTGGCGACACTTAGGGGAGGCATATGTCCTAAGGGCGTCTCAACTGAAATGAAGATAATGGTTATAAAAATAATACTAACTAGTTTTTAGGTACAGGAGGTATACAATCCTACAGTCTCCCCTAGGAATGCGCATTTAAGCATTGTACAGAACGGATTTCGATGAAACTTGGTAAACGGATAGACCGTGTCCTGGAATAGCACATAGAATACTTATTATCCCGTGTATATGTTTCCTTGGGATAATTTTCTATTATCACGCAAGCATAGCCGCTAGCAGCAACTAGTAACAACAAAAACATTCAATAATGCTGGTGGCGTTAAAAAAAACTGGGCAAGTGCGAGTCAGACTCGCCTCAGTGCGCGAGTCTGACTCGCACTTGCCCAGTTTTTTTTCCCCAGGTCCGTAGGCCCAGGTTCCATAACTTACCTATGAAAACAGTTCAATTCCCGAATTAAGTTACGAACATTTTTGCCGAATCGCAAAAAATGAGGCTTTTTTGTGATGTTACTAATAATTTACAATTTTCAGATTTTTTTCTTATACTTGTCCTATGAGACCTTGCTTCATGCCAAATTTCAGGATTCTAGGTCAATGGGAAGTACCCTATATGAATTTTGATTCCTTTGAGAGTATCGAAATACTCGTTTTTTTTTGCGACATAAACGGCCGTATCTTTTTTTATTCGATAACTCAGAAGTTTGATTTTTTCACAGTTTCAAGGGACGCCAGATTTGAGTATGTGGTTTTAATTTCAACTAGATACCTCTTTTTTTTTTTTAGGTGGGAAAATCATGTTATGACAAATCCCGCACTTGGGCGGAGCGAGAAATAGTGTCAGACTTTTACTGACTAAAAACCCACTCCTGTTCCCTCCTTGCCCTCGTCCCAGGGCCCCGGGTTTCACTGTCACATTACCCGTGGCCCCAGTAGGCTTCGACCCCGTTGGGCCCCTACGATTTGCTGACATCTCCTTGAGGCGCGCGTGGAACAGTACGCGCCGTCGACGACTTGGGCTTGGTCCGGACGGCTACCGGACGATCGGACGGCGAGCCACCCATTGCTCGCCGTCCGCAAGCCCGCGCCTACGGTGGCCGGAAATCGGGATCAGAATCCTGGCGGCGGTTGGGGCGTGAGGACCGTTGCCTCACGCGATCGGCCGCCTCCTTTGCTAGCATTACTGCTTCGCAAAAGGAGGCGACCGCCTGCCACTCTTCCTCGCTTCGGACCATGGCCTGTACCAAGGCCCGGCGCGAGAGATCGCCGCCGCCGATCGCCCCCACGAGGACACGGCGTTGCTCTGCCCAAGCGGGGCACACCTCCACCGTGTGCTCCACCGTGTCCTCCGGGCGGTCCACACAGTGGCGACACCCGGGCGTCGCTTCCGCACGAATCCGGTGCAGGAACTTCCCGAACTTACCGTGTTCGGTGAGAACCTGCGTCATGCGGAAGGTGAGGACGCCGTGAGGTCTTTCCAACCACGCCTCAAAGAGGGGACTTACCGCCATAATTGTGGCGTGCCCAAGATACCTCTACGCGTTTCTTAGATAAAGGGTTTTGATAGACAGACCGATGGACAACAAAGTGATCCTATAAGGGGTTCCATTTTTTAATAAAAAATAAATAGATAAATAGTCATATATGAACATTTTTTTTTTTAAATTAGTAGTCGCTTATGAATTTTTTATTTTTATTTTCCATAAAAGCATCACTAACAACTAAAAGATGACCTGTTAACGTACTCTACAATCTAGAGGGCGTGACACATACGCCCTTCAAAATCCAATAAACAAAAATATCGATAAAACGAATCGATTAATTACAGAAAACACTCAAAAATCGATTACCGGGGTAATTGGAATCGCTTCCTTATAGATATGTGCTATCTGAAACACATTTACTTATTTTAACGGAGTCGGGTGTGGACTGAGTGTCGGCGTCCAAGTGTTGGTACAAGTAAAAACTGGGCAACTGGACTCGCGCACTGAGGTTTGCGTTCAAACTACAATTTCCGAATGGAGTCTCGAAGATTTTCCCGAATCACATAAAAGTATTTTTATTTTTGCGACGTAACAACAAATTTACTGTTTTCAGATTTATTCCTAAACCTGTGCTATAAAACCTTGTTTAATGACAAATTTCAGGATCCTTGGTCAACGGGAGGTACCCTATGAATTTTGATTCCTTGAGAGTGTTGAAATATACGTTTTCGTTAATTTATAAGTTTGATTTTTTCACAGCTTCAAGAGACCGCAGATGTTAATGTCAACTCGATACCTCCACGCGTTCTTGAGATAAAGGGTCTTAACAGACAGACAGACGGACAATAAAGTGATCTCATGAAGGTAATAAGGAAAAGAAAGTTTTATGTGTGTGTGTGTGTGTTGTGTGTGTGTGTTTGTTGTGTTGTATGTTTTTTGTGTGTAGTTTTGTGTGTTGTGTGTGTGTTTTGGTTGTTGTGTTCTATGTGTGTGTGTGTTTTGTGTGTTGGTTTTGTGAAGAGAGTTTAAGCTAAGCATTTGTGGAACGCGTTGCTGTTACCAATTAGGTAAGCCCAATCACTAGTTTCATTCAAATATTTAGTTAAAGACTATTTCCTTTCTCTCTAATGCTATCATAGTTCTACTTAATTTAATTTCTTCCACCAACCCTATTTTATTCTTTTCTTTTTTCCTTTTTCAATGAAATTGTGAAACATAATATATGTACTGTGTTTTATTTAGGTATATAATTGTTTTATATATAATTCTAGTATTTGATTAATTTGTTAACCCAGCTGACTTAACTTTTTTCTAATGGAAAGCGACGATGCGGTCGACGATGGAGCGCGCTTACCTAAAATTAACCAATTCCCCCTACGAAGGCAAAGGAGTGGGAGAAGGATCAGGAGTGGGTTTTTAGTCAGTAAAAGTCTGACACTATTTCCCGCTCTGCCCAAGAGCGAGATTTGTCATAAGATGATTTTGCCACCTAAAAAAAAAGTACCCTGTATAAGTTGTTTCTATTCTATGCTATTCTAAAAGCAGTATAATAGTAGTAAAGTCTAAATTATTAATAGCTGTAACATTTATTTATGAGGAACTTTATTAGATATTTTACCAACTTGTTTACATAAATTTAAATTACTTTGTAAACCTTTGCATGTAGGTCTGTAAATGCGGGGCAAGATTACAAAATATTTTATCAAGCACCAGCTTCTCATGGCTTTGTCAACCTGAAAGTGTTTTTATTATACCAGACCCCTAGCCAAGTTACAACCATTTGTTTCAAATCTCTTTTCATTGATCACCTCGAGTCGGCTACGCTGCCTTTGTTCTGATCACATGACTGAGCGTTGAGATGACGTCAGAATAAAGGAATCTGAGTCGTAGCCTACTCAAGGCGATCGACAAAAAGAGAATCGAAATGAAACGGTTGAAACTTGGTTATGGGGGGAAGAATAGTTACTCTAGAATAACGAAAAGACAAAGGAATCTCCTCACAGCACAGCCGCCGCGACAGAAGACGATGGACGCATCGTGAGTTGCAAAGCGTTTCTCGGCCACCGTGTGCGCGTGTTTGTGGACGTCAAGCAATAGGTAGCTTGCCGTTCGGCGTCGTCGACAGCGCGTTTTGTTCAATGAACGCCTCAAGATGTTAGAAAAGACGGTAGGGCCGATACCTGCTAGAGTTGCAGGAATATTCGAAAGAGTACTTAGCAACTGAAGGGGAACTGAACACAAGTGGGTTCTATTCAGTAAAAGTATGACACGCCCTCTCGCTCCTCCACAAATTGCTATAAATTATTTAATGATTTCTCACCTCACAAAAAAAGGATACTTTTCATCTCTATAAATGTTTTTACTGAGATGAAAAAATATATCTTATTACGAAGTTCAATCTATTTCTATACTCGTTATCATAATTGGTTATGCATTTTAGGCGTAGAATCGTAACAAACAAACAGATACATATACTTTCTGATTTATAATAGTGATCAGAGGACTCATTTCTAAACCCACGATCTCTCATAACTTGCACCACACGCACATGCATAAACTTCATGTGATAAAATACAAGCAATCAAACTCCGCATGTAAATTGCTTAAATGTGTTCCTGACGATATAGTGACTTATTTAAGTAGCCATAATGTTCTTTGTCTTATATAAGGTGACTGGTAATTAGTGACCGATACTCAAACACGTAATTTGTACTCATGATTACAAACAACTTTCCCAAGGAAACTTTTTTTATATTCTCATTAGTTTTATCACAATAACAAAACAGATGTTTGAATCCGGCATATACACTGATAGGTACGGCGGCATCTCGCGGCTAAAAACAGCTGAACGGTCGCTGGTCGCAGGCGCGCGCGTAGTACAAACAGCCTTAGATTCAAACAGCTGTTTTCTTATTGTGATAAAACTAGTAAGTATATAAAAAAAAGTTTCTTTGGGAAAGTGGTTTGTAATTATGAGTACAATCGCATGTTTAAGTATCGCGGTCACTAATTACCAGTCACCATAGGGTCATTTTGATTGAACGACATCTGTTGGGTCAGCCAGTAGAATCTATATTCAAAAGCTATTCCGCACTTATTGTCAAATCAAATGTTGTATCATAAAAATACAGTGTCAAATCTACGGATGAATTAAAATAGCTTATAGTAAGGGCGCCTTCAAATTTGCAGCAAAAGGCAGCGTGGTTTAGCTTTGTTATTCCATATAAATATAAGAAGCTCGACTGCAGCGCTACACCCGCGCTGTTGCTGCGTATCAGTTCAACAACATTATCTTCACTACTACTATCATGTTCGATACTAGCGGTTGCAGCGCGGCGGCCTCTCGCGCCGGGCCCTGATACCAGGCCAAGGTCTGGGCGAGAGGGAATGGGATCCCGTTGCATCTTTCTGAGGAAAAAAAACTACTATATTAAGGAGGCGGCCGTATGCGTTAAGGAACGGAGGTCCTCACGCCCCAGCCGCCGGGACCCCCACCCCGATTTCCAGTCACCGTAGGCGTGGGTGACGAGCTATGGGTAGCTCGCCGTCCGGACCGAGCCCGAGTTGTCAACGGCGCATAGTGTTCTACGCATGCCTTAAAGTGATGTCAGTACAAAACCATAGGGGCCTAACAGAGCCGAAGCTTACTGGGGCCATGGGTTGACTTTCGAAAGGAAAACCCCGGGGTACTGGGACTGATACTGTTTTTGATTAATCAGATCAAATAAGTACATTTTCTGATAATATGTTCATGTGTTATGTGTTGTGTATGTTGTTGACTGTGATTCAGATTTTCAAATGCTCGACGCATTTTGGACGCAATAAAATTTAAAATTACCTTTTTTTATACCTTCTTTTATATTTGCGTTGTAAACAGTTGGTTTATATTATTTTATATTTATTTTTTGTACAAATAAAAATTAGGAAATGGGATCACTGCACAGACTCCAAGTCTCTTATTATCTTTGTGTACGCCTTAATCTACTTTTCGACTTCTCACATGCCAAGTAAAAACAAGAACGTACCACAAACTGTCGCAAATTCTCTCAAACATTCCCTCTATACAACATTACACGTAAATCCGTATGCTTGCTCTCGACACGCTAATATCCTTTAATAAAGGTAATGCAACTTGAATTGCGACTTGCCTGCAGGCTAGGGTTGTTGCTGACTTGTTTGAAATGTTTGTTTTGAAATTATAAGTACAAAATAGAGTAAATTGTTAAATAGACATTACAGCGACAACAATAATAAAACAACGACAACAACAGCAAACAAACAACAATAACAACAGTTGTCTGTGTACCTAAATAAAAATAAATAAATTACAAATGATATCCGCACATGATTTCAGATCAAAAGATCTGTAATCCAATTCACGAATATTAGTGTCAAATAATAGAGTAATACAGCTGTTATTAATACTAGGCAAAGTACTTTAGGACCTCTTTCAACGGTACCTCTTTAGAGGATAAAACCCTAATGGCACATCTATACTATATAATAAAGCTAAAGAGTTTGTTTGTTTTCTTTCGCGCCTAACCTAACCTCTGGAACTACCATTGTCATTGGACAAAATCTTTCCATTTGCCAAGATTTACAACAAATTGTATAAGGATTCATATTGTTATCATTATGCTACGATTCACGGAATCACAGCAGTAACCTAAGTAGGCAGATAAATCCATGGGGGACGTATTATATATTATTATTAAATAAGATAAATTATATATATTAACACTATTATTCAAATTAAAAAAAAAAACGTCAAGGCTATCAGAAGGACAGACTCGATTGATATTTTACGTTAATGTAAAAAAGTAATTTTGTAATAAAAAAAAAACTATTTCATGTAAAAGTAATGATTTTAATGATTTCAGTAAATCATATTTTAATGAACATAGAACCTCACACTGACCTGCAAAATAACAAAAAAACTTAACAAATTTCGAATTTTACGAGCTACTTTTTTGGTGGGTAATCATCCGATGACTTCTCGCGCTCTATAAAGCCTCTGCTTTGTGAGAGCGTATCATACTTTTACTGACTAAAACAACACCAATGTTCCTTCTTTGCCCTTGCATTCCAAGACCACGGGTTTCTCTTTCGGAACACCCCATGGCCCCAGTAGGCTTCGGCTCAGCTTGCTGCCATCTCTATGAGGCGCGCGTGGAACACTACGCGCCGTCAACAATTCGGGCTTGGTCCGGATGTTTACCGGACAGCCTTACGGCGAGCAACCCATTGCTCGTCGTCTTGCCAGCTACCTATTGCTCGTCGACTGGTGAGCTACCTATTGCTTGTCGTCGTTTTCACTTAAATATTTGATAACAGAGATTTTTTTAAATATCCTTGAAACTGCATACTTTTTTAGTATTTTGTCATAAGTTGCATGACAACTGCACATCCCTACAACACCTGGACACTCCCCAGTTTCGTTCTAAGGGGCCCGCATTAGCATACCATAGTGTCTCAAGAATAAAATTATCCATATTTCCACCAGCCAACATTACGACTGTTTTAAATGTCATATTTGTTAGTTACAGTGAAATCTTTGAATGTTTTAGCGTTCATTATCTTTGTAGGGTTATAGTCTCTCTGAGATATTCAAGGTATATCACGTGAAGAAATGTATGTGTTACCTATTTGGCCATTCAAATAAAAAAGAGCATAACTACCATTTTAGGAAAAATTAAATTAGATTTACATAATTAGAGTCAAGAAAATAAGTCGCATCTAATAGTATTTTTGATATTTCTATTCTAATATTATAAAGAGAAAAAAGATGTGTATTTTTGTTTCATCATCATCATCATCATCATCATTTCAGCCGAAAGACGGACATAGGCCTCCCCCAAGTGTCGCCACAATGAACGGTCCTGTGCGTCTCACATCCATCGGACTCCCGCAACCGTTACCAAGCCATCGGTACACCTTGTAGGAGGCCTTCGAACGCTACGTCTTGCGGTATGTGATCGCCATTCCAGAACGTTTTGGCCCCAATTTTTGTTTGTAATTAATAAACTCAAAAACTACTAAACCGATTCTAAAAACCCTTTCACCAATGGAATGATACTCTTTTACTGATTAACATAGGCTATATATGTTTTACTTTGAAGCTAGTATTATTATATATTCCAAGCTCGAGTTGTACTAGTAAAATTTTCGTTTCGGCGATTTAATATTCGAAATAAAAAAAAAAACACAGTTTGTTGTTTTGGTCAGATGAGCCATTTTTCTTCATGTTGGTAGTATTATGCTCTATGCCTGAAAGAGGTTTGATGCTGCCCAGAATTGCAGAGTGGTACAGTTTATTGTTGTGTGGTTTCTGGCTGCTCCACGTAAAGACGAAAATATTGTAATGTTTTTATTTATTTATATGTGTAAAAGGTTATGAACTAAACATATGAGCTGGAAATATTTGCTTTTTCTTGACTAGTATCAGCAATGGCTTTGCCTACATAAGTATTATGTACTCCCAGAATCAAAAGTAGATTATATTCTTTTCGAAGGTTCGATCTTTCGGAATACCAAAATGCATCTAAATCTATTCAGAGGCTTAAGAGCGTTCACTCGAAATTACGCGCTATTTGGCCAAAAAACCATGATTTTCAAACACGTTTATATCCATTAAAGATTTATTGTACAAACATGTGACTTACCAATAACATTAGGCAATATTCTTGTCTAAATAGTTAAGTAGGATTTTATTTAATTTAATTGCACGCTTGTGAACTATATTCACATAGGTAAATAGAGTTTTCTTAATTTTACTTTCAGAGTCAATTTGCCTGACAACTTCTACAGTTCTAATAGAATTAATAAACAAAAAATACAAAACAGTAATTAGAATCCTTAACAAAATAGTTATAGAAAAAGATTTATTAATTTAGTTTACTAATTAAGAAAATTAAAATAAAAACATTATCAAATTATTAAGAAATTATGGGTAAATAAAATGATCATTTTCACTAATTTAACCTAATTTTATCATTATAATAATAGCTTATTCTAATAGAAGAACATGTGTTTCAAAACTTCCTATATAAAATTTGAATTAAAATAGCTTTGTCAATTTTTAATAAATATCACAAATCTCGGCGCGCGAGCGTGATGATGAATATTGTTGGGCGACTGAATTTGCGACGCTCGTGCGCCGATATTTATGGTCCTTTTTAAATATTTGTAAAAAATTGATAAAGCTATTTTAATTCAAATTTTAAATTGTATATTTTGTAAAAAAATATCCTTCTATTAGATTACGCTATTATTTTAATGATAAAAGGAAGTTAAATCAGTGCTAATAATCATTTTATTTACCCATAATTTCTTAATAATTTGACTTTGTTTTTATTTTAATTTTCTTAATTAGTAAACTAAATCAATGATTTTTTTTTCTATAACTATTTTGTTAAGGATTCTAGTTATTGGTTTGTATATAAATTCTTTTAGAACTGTAGAAGTTGTCAAGCTTCGAAATTGGCTCTGAAAGTAAAATTAAAAAAAGCTCTATTTACTGAATATAGTTCACAAGCGTGCTATTAATGTAAATAAAATCATACTTAACTATTTAGTCAAGAATATTTCCTAATGTTATTGGTAAGTCACATGTTTGTACCATAAATCATTAATGGATATAAACGGGTTTGAAAATCGTGGTTTTTGGCCAAATAGCGCGTAATTTCGAGTGAACGCTCTTAAGCGTGAAAATGTAAGAACAAAAAAAAACAGAGTAATTTTATAATTTACTAACTTCTGTCAGTGACATGCTCGCGTGAAAGTAAAGAAAATATCCTACGGGAACGAACTTCTGAGATGAAAATTTCTATTTCAGGACATGGTCTATCTAACGGTGTTCACAATTCATCCCAGTCCGTTCAGCTGTTTGAGCGTGAATTAATAAACATGCTTCTATACATCAACGTTGGATTTTTTTTTTAAGGTGGGTAGTCATCCAAGGATATCCCCCGCCCTTTCATGTCAGACTTTTACTGACTGAAACCCACGTTATAATAATATATATCTTTTTTAAATGATATAAATGAGGCAAAAATTAATGGTGAAGTGCACTAGTTTAGCCTATTCACTCTACCCTTGAAGACACCCAAATTATAATAATTATTTTGTATTATTATTTTTTATAATATATTATACTAGCTTTTGCCCACGGCTTCGCCCGCTTACATAAAATATAGCCTATGTCACTCAGGAATAAAACAGCTTTCTATTGGTTGAAAAATTTTAGCAATCGGTCCAGTATTTTTGAAGGAATATACTGGAAAAATACCTATAAACAAAAAAACAAACTTTACCTCTTTATAATATTAGTGTAGATGAAATAATATTATATTACACCAAGTGCAACCGAAGGTTGCCTGGAAGAAATCGCGGAATGCAATAAGGCCACCAATTGTACGTTTTAAACTATAAGGCTCAAATATATCATTTATTATCTTGGTGTAGAATAAAGTATATATAAATAAATAAATACAACATTATTATTCTTTGTTTTATATTATTAGCAGTTCAAAAATATCTTTACAGCTTTATAGTATTACATACAAACGAATTTAGGTTCAAAGTTCAGCTAAGAAACAAACTAATTATGGTTACCTAATGTTAAGCCGAACAAATGTAACCATTAATCCCAAGAGATCAATGAACTTTCAGGAAAAAGTTTTCCTATAAAATTAATCTAAATTATGACATGACTTACGTCATAGTCAATTATTTCACAGAATAGAATCCCTATCAAATATTAAGGGTTTTCGAGTTATACTAAAACTTATTTGGAGCCGTCAATTTTCATCAGGAAACTCCCGCTTTCCACGATAGGTGAATTTTTCACCCGTCACTCACAATATTGGAGTGCCGTATAATAATTTAGTGTCAGATTCAATAAGGAAAAATTAGAATATCCTATCATGATTCTTCAGAGGCGTTTAAAAATTTTGGTCTTTTCACAATAAATCATGAACGTTTTTGTGTTTCGAGTTTTTATTCAATGAGTAGTTATTTTTGTAAAACTGTGTAGCCTAGTGGAACGGCTCCAAGTGTATACTTTGTGCAGCTTATTTCGTCACCACTGCTCTAAAAACGGTGGAAGACTGTGACGTCCTCATAGGCCATTCCATTTTCTTATAGAGGAGGCCTGAAGAGTCCCAGCAGTGGGGACATTATAAAGTCTGATTATATTATATGAGTGGTTTCTCTGGGACACAAAAGCTCAATAAAAATGAATTTATTCTTTATTGGCGCAACAGAAATAGGTGTGAATGCCAGTTTTCTGCAATGTTTGTGGTTCTGTGACGATTGCCGAAAACTGACCATCTTCTAGCAAATTTTTCGTTTTGTAACCAAAACTTAATAAATTTTTGCAGTTTTTTAGATTTATGACTTATCTATTAATTGTATCCTTTCTCGTACTATGACCAACCTTCTTGTACAAGATTAATTGACAACAAATGGCAATGTTCCGCAATGCAAAACGATACTTCTTGTTAATTTCTGTTTCGTTAATCTGAGTTTTGTTACCAATTTACAAACAGCTTTTTTAAAATGGTAATAACAAGTTTTTCACCTGAGCAGTGGTAAAATTATGTTGATAACACTTATGGCTGCTAATTCGGTATCCAAACTAAATGTATGTGTGGATTTAATGTCGGTAATTGAGATTTAAGGAACTGTCAAAGGATATTATAAGACTTTTCATTCTTGTGTGAGAAGTGTTATGAAAGAAAAGGTAGTTAGTGATAGTGTGACGAGTCACAGGACAGAATGGAAGAAAAAAAAACGTGTTGTGCCGATCCCAAATAAAACGGGACAAGGGCAGGAAGATGATGATAAAACTTTTCATTCTTGTCCGCCATGCATGCGTTAAAAGGAGCAATAGTGGTATCATTTTGGGTGCTCCCAAAGTCTCCATGAAACACATATAATTGAGCAAACTGTGGTGGACATGATTGAAATGTATTATCAACCAGCAATGTTTTATTGTTCATATAATTTTGGGTTTCTGTTTTTTTTTTTAACAGAAAACCAAAATGCGCTGTAACCCGTTTTCATCTTCGTTTACAAGGTCTCTGCTCTCCTCTCGAAGTTATACTTCTGTACATCGGCACTCTCTTATTTCTTCATTTATATAGACCGCTTTTCAGTCCCTTGAAAGTTGGTACATTTGCAATCTAGTTATACCCTTTTGTTATTATGGGATCGAAACATTCATTATAAATATTTGGGATTGGTCGAAATTCTTCGCAAGTAACTTTATTTTTGCAATTTTGTTCCGCCAAGTAAATTTTATTATACTCTATATTCTCTCTCTTCTCACGAGTACACGATATGCATGAGTCTTATACACGAGTCTGCATGTTTAATTTGCTGCACTATTTTATTATCATAAAGAAAAACAAAAAAAATAATAAAATTTGATAAATAATCAAGAAGTAGGTAAATATATAGCCACCACAATTACTTTTACTCCAATCACTGCATCGCCACAATACTAGGCTGCCATTTTTGTAAGTTTTTTTTTTATATTGTTTTTGTATCTATCGTGTAACATCACTTCGCCTGTCTTTTGTAAAATTTTAAATTCTTCAGACATGAGGTTGAATATATAATTAAAATAAAATTATTATAATTATAAAACGAGCAAATAAAAAAAATTGCTACTGATGATGAGATACTGTTGTAAGAACTTGAGCGCTATGAATTTGAGTAAGCGAAAAATTAACAAAACTAACTAATAAAATTCAGAACGAGCTTACTAAAAGTGGTTTGTGATTAATCCATTTCAGATATTAAAATTCTAGCCCTGCGACAAAATTACTAAGTGAGAGACTAAAAAAAAAAATATTTATTTTTTTACATAACGAACTACTAATAATAAAAAGTTTACTTTAAGAATTGTTTTCACCTTTGTCTAATTATCAAGTCACAGACATTCATCATTTTGAACTGGGTGAAATAGGTTAGGTTAGGTTAGAACTGTGACTAACAGCGCGTGAGGCGAGCGAGCGAAGGGAGCGGTGCCGCGGCAGCGGCCGGTAAACGCTACGTCCAAATTGCTCGAAAATTGCTCGCAAATTTTATTTCACCATTTTCTAATTATCCGGGTTTTCGCAAAATTTGAATGATGAAATTACCATATGACATGTGTACATACTACATAAATATCGATATTTAGGACATTCGAAACATTTCATTTAAAATAAAATGCCGCTCAGTATAAATAAATCATTTGCCAAATATTGAAAAAAATGTTGGTACATTTGCAATCTAGTTATACCCTTTTGTTATTATGGGATCGAAACATTCATTATAAATATTTGGGATTGGTCGAAATTCTTCGCAAGTAACTTTATTTTTGCAATTTTGTTCCGCCAAGTAAATTTTATTATACTCTATATTCTCTCTCTTCTCACGAGTACACGATATGCATGAGTCTTATACACGAGTCTGCATGTTTAATTTGCTGCACTATTTTATTATCCTAAAGAAAAACAAAAAAAATAATAAAATTTGATAAATAATCAAGAAGTAGGTAAATATATAGCCACCACAATTACTTTTACTCCAATCACTGCATCGCCACAATACTAGGCTGCCATTTTTGTAAGTTTTTTTTTTTATATTGTTTTTGTATCTATCGTGTAACATCACTTCGCCTGTCTTTTGTAAAATTTTAAATTCTTCAGACATGAGGTTGAATATATAATTAAAATAAAATTATTATAATTATAATTATAAAACGAGCAAATAAAAAAAATTGCTACTGATGATGAGATACTGTTGTAAGAACTTGAGCGCTATGAATTTGAGTAAGCGAAAAATTAACAAAACTAACTAATAAAATTCAGAACGAGCTTACTAAAAGTGGTTTGTGATTAATCCATTTCAGATATTAAAATTCTAGCCCTGCGACAAAATTACTAAGTGAGAGACTAAAAAAAAAAATATTTATTTTTTTACATAACGAACTACTAATAATAAAAAGTTTACTTTAAGAATTGTTTTCACCTTTGTCTAATTATCAAGTCACAGACATTCATCATTTTGAACTGGGTGAAATAGGTTAGGTTAGGTTAGAACTGTGACTAACAGCGCGTGAGGCGAGCGAGCGAAGGGAGCGGTGCCGCGGCAGCGGCCGGTAAACGCTACGTCCAAATTGCTCGAAAATTGCTCGCAAATTTTATTTCACCATTTTCTAATTATCCGGGTTTTCGCAAAATTTGAATGATGAAATTACCATATGACATGTGTACATACTACATAAATATCGATATTTAGGACATTCGAAACATTTCATTTAAAATAAAATGCCGCTCAGTATAAATAAATCATTTGCCAAATATTGAAAAAAATGCAGGAGGTAACGTTGACGCTCAAACAAATATTAGGTCGCTCAAATATTATGAAGCTTCTCATTTTGTATTTTAAGGGAGTTACTTAAAAGTGGCTGTTCTGTTGATTTCTCATCGCTCGCAGTCAGTCGCACAAAGTGATACTATAACCGTGATTAATTATTTCTGTGACTTAAAACTTTAATTTACAGTCACTCGTAATACTACCCATAATTATATCCCTGTGGCATAAAAATTCAATATCTATCGGTAAATATCAGCCAATGTCAGTGTTATTCTTTTATTAGCCAGTGCTACATTGTTAATAATAAGGTTTGAATTCAATAATAGGATTCTCAGACAATTAAGGGATTCAAAAGGAAATTAGAGTTTTATTCAATCCCCTAGGGGATTGTAGTGGAACATCAGTGCTGTGTAGTCCCCTAGGGGACTGGTTTAGGGGATCGTAGTGGAATGAGCGAAAAAAACAGGACATGTGCGACTCACGCCCTGAGGGTTTCGTATAAACTCACATATTATAGGTAAATAGTTCAAGTAACGAATGGAATCTGGAATATTTTTCCGAATCGATTTTTTTTTTTGTGACGTTTCAACAAATTTTCTTTTTTTACATAATTATACTCCTATACCTATACTATAAGACCTTGCTTTATGCCAAATTTCAGGATTCTGCGTCAGCGAGAAGTACCCTATATATTTTGATTCCCTCGGAAATGTCAAAATACACGTTTTATTGTGAAACAAAGGACCGTATCTTTTTTTTCGTTAAATTATAAGTTTGATTTTTTCACAGCTTCAACGAACTGCATGCTTAAGTATACAGTTTAAATTTCAACTCTACACTTCCGCGCGTTCCCGAGATAAAGAGTCTTGACAGACAGACAGACCGATAGACAGACAGACAGACGGACAACAAAGTGATCCTATAAGGGTTCCGTTTTTTCCTTTTGAGGTACGGAACCCTAAAAAGTACCTAACCTATCGACTGACGTAAATGCCACAGACCTTTACACATAGGCTGAAAGTGTAGCAGGTAATTAGCCGACAAAATTACGTGTCTCACAGGGTTCTGCCGGTGCCTGTGCGCCGCAACGTGATGGTAACAAAGCGTGCTCATTAACTCCTCGCAAACTGACGACGTCGCTATGAGATATGGACTAAGCGGCAGACGAGATCAGGCATTAATGCCAAGTTTTATACCTAAGGCTGTGTGGCAGTTGATCGCGTTTTCTTGGACTTCAGGGCCTCTCGGGTTTATTTTGTGCTAGCTGGTACCAGCAGCTTCACCCGCGTGATAGTATATGTATATATAATATATATACATATATAAAATTTTCCCAAGGTATAAAAGTATTAAGTATCCTATTTACTATTTCAGTATATAGTTTATCTGTAAATCTATTCAGCTACTCGAGTGTGAAGTAGTGTAGATAAGAACACAAATACAGATAGAATTCAAAGATGCCTCTGTTTTGAAAATAATTTTCTTCCAGAAGATCTGCGACGGAAAGTTGGATGAGAGATGTAGACACTGTGTACGTATAATATAAGTTTATTTAAAACTCTATGGAATCTTATTTACATGTAAAAAATACTTAACTAACTATAATTACAATAAAATAAAAATAAAATAATAAAAACCCTACGCTAATTACAACTAACTAAAATAAAATATGGCTTCAAAAAATCTTCCACATCGCTGTCTACTGGTAATATGCCCAAAAGACTGGCGGTATTGCCACACTATAAGGCAATGCTTATCCTCGGTACGAGGTAAAAGCCAGTCGTTGGGTCACGCGAAGTGTCAACTAGACATTTTGACAGGTCTTTAAACAATTTGTGAGCACTCATCACGTACAACAATGTATAAATGTATCGGTTCAGGATATCAATCAGAGTGGGAATCTTCTTCTTTTTTTCATTGTGATTAGTTTGTTTGACAGTTTTATTTTATTTATAAATCCATTTCTTCGTTTTTTAATAATAGTGGTTTCGTTTTTGGTTTTGACAGATCTTTAAACAATTTGTGAGCACTCATCACGTACAACAATGTATAAATGTATCGGTTCAGGATATCAATCAGAGTGGGAATATTCTCCATTTTTCCATTGTGATTAGTTTGTTTGACAGTTTTATTTTATTTATAAATACATTTCTTCGTTTTTAATAACAGTGGTTTCGTTTTGGGTACAACTTATCTGGATTTTGGTAAAACTATAGGTATAATTGAATTGGATTGCCAGCTATTGTATAAGTTTTTGGTTGGTTGTAAATAAGTTCGAAACCGTTGCCTATCTTGCTAAATTTCTTACTCTTTGCCTACATTTGAACAGAACTACGAAGATGGAAAATTTTAATAAAATATGTTTCCCGCGTAAACGTCTCGCGCGTCACGTCTCTAACAGATCCCTTAAACACTTATGATATGATATATAACTACCTTCCTTTCTATTACAACAGCCGTAGGGTTCAAATTTGTCTGTGCTGACTGTAAAGGGGATGGTAAACAAATGCGCCATAAGGATGCACCCCTGATTATGAGAGATATTATTTCCTAGTTGCAGTTAAAATAATTTATTTTAATGTAGAATTTAATTTGTAAGGTTTCTATATTTATAGCGCGTTCTATCTTAATGATTTTAGCTTTTAGTTGAAGTTAGAAAGCTTTTATTCATCTTTCATGTTTATTCGACTGACTTACCGCCATGATTATGGCGTGCCCAGACCCACCTGGATCGCTTTGTCGTTAGGGTCGTTTATGTCGTGGAAAGTGCAGGTGGTTGCACATGCTGAGCAGCAAAGGAAGTGGTGCATATTTTGTTAAGGAGGTCCTCACTGGAGTATAGGATACCCCTATTGAGCCAGATTGTTTCTACAGCCTACGGTTAACCTACCACTTTTTTTTTGAGATATGAAATCATCCAATGACTTTTCTCAGTCTAAGATGGGGCGAGATGGCGTCTCAGACTTTTACTGACTAAAACGACACCTGTGCCCTTTGCGTTGCATAATATTTTAAGCTTAAGATGATAGTTTAATGGTTAATGAACACCACTTGCTGAGCAGTGGCTCGTGTAATGAGTGTCGCCAGGCGTAAGCACATTGCCAAAGACCTTCAATCAACAGATTTTTCCTACGATCTAATCACGACTTTATTATAAAGGAGATGTCACACAAAAGCCTAGAGTGACCACTAAAGATAGAGAGCTGCGTGCGGAGCCAAAAAAAAAGCATAAAACTGAGCATATACATTTTTTTTGCCTTGATTTGTGTATTTAGACAGATAGATATATTCTTTATTATAAACCAAAAATAAAAATTACATTAGGAACTAAAAATTAATGGTGGTCAGAATAGGTGTCACAATAGACGGCCTTATCGCTAAAAGCGATTTTTTACAGAAGGACAAAAAAATACGCAGGTAGTTCGTTATGTACTATTTACATATATACAATACATAAGCTAAATAAATTGTATATAATACAAACAATATCATATAGCATAGCATAGCATAGCATAATCGGCCTTTTTAATGTTCCCACTGTTGGGACTCAGGCCTCCTCTCTAGGAGAAGGAATGGGCCGGAATCCACCACGCGGGCCCAGTGCGGGTTGGTGGATGTCACATGTCTTTGAATTTTTGGTTCTAGGACATGCCGGTATAATATCATATATATACAGATAATTATGAAAGCACAGAAATAATGTACTTAATGGCGACGTTCAAGAGGAAAGGTAGTGCTCCTTAACCATATTCTTTTTAAATTGTGAGTGAGCTTGCCTTGCTGATACGGGTAAGGAGATGTCAGCAACCGTAGGGGCCCAGCAGGGTCGAGGCCTACTGGGGCCATGGGTGATGTGAAAGTGACCCCCGGGGCCCTGGAAAAATAGCAAAGAAGGAACAGGAGTGGGTTTTTAGTCGGTAAAAGTCTGACACTATCTCACGCTCCGCCCAAGAGCGGGGGTTGTCATTAGATGATATTCCCAACCGAAAAAAAAAAAACTGATTCGGACAAAGCATTTCACAGCCGTACTGCTTGAACTGCAAATGACTTGTCATAAAAATTGTTGGAGTGGCTTGGCATCTTATTTATTTATTTATTTAGTGGTACATAGGCAGACTTAATGCAACAAGGCATTCTCTACCAGTCCACTCTTATCAATTATCGTTAGCCACTGTCTCATTTAGAAAGTGTTTAACTACGGATACGGTACACATTCTACGTGTCGTGATGGTCCAGTGGTTAAGGCACCTGTCTCGTAAGCATAAGGTTGTGCATGTTCGGAACCGGGCAAGTACCAATGTGATTTTTTCAATTCACATTGTACTTTTCTACATTTTTCTAGGACATTACTGACAACCCTGTGCTTTGGAAAGCACGTAAAGTCCTTGGTCCCGGTTGTCATTCGTAGATCTTTGACAGTCTTTACTGGTAGTCACATGCCAAAAAGTCTGACCATCAGTCTATCCAATGAGTGCCATGTTGCCCAGTAACTGGGTTGTGGAGGTTTGATAGGCAGTCGCTCCATGTTCAGCCGAATCTAGTTAGATTCTAAGACTTGGGGTCTTAGAATATAACTAGATTCGGCTAGTTGGGAAAAGAATAGTGAAATGATGACAGAACACTTTTTCACTTTGACAGACCTGTTGGTTTAGTGGTTAGTGACCCTGACTGCTATGCCAGAGATCGTGGGTTCGATTCCCACCCAAGATAAATGTTTGTGTGATGTGCACGATCTATATTTGGGTGTAATTTATCGATAATATTATGTATTTAGAAATATATAAGTATGTTTATCACGTTATCTAGTACTCATGCCACAAGCTTTGCTTAGTTTGGGACTAGATGTCGTTGTGTGAAAGTTGGGGAATATTTATTTATTTATGTACATTCTAATGTTTTAAGTTAGTGTCCTCGGCAAGCTTCGCTTTTTTGTTTTAGGCGGAACATCATCTAATGACAACTCCCGCCCTTTTACTGACTAAAACCCACAAACTTCCTTCTTTGCCATGCGTTCCAAGGCCCCGCGAATTCATATTCACTTAATCCATAGCGAACAATGGGTAGCACGCCGATGGATCGTCCGGTAACCATCCTGACATTAGTATTAAGTATAGTTATTGGGGTTGAGGGGCCATTGGTTTGGTGCGGCATTATGGGCGGCGATGGGTTGTATGTGTGTTGAAGGTTGGGAGATTCCTAATTTTTGATGCGTATGTGGGTCGTTGTCGCTTGGGTATCGCTTCGGGCTGGTGGCCTCTAAACCCTGAAAATCTGACGGGATTTATTGCGATGATCGCTGAAAGGTGCCCTGGAGTGACGCCACTTGCACGTGGTGTTGCCCAGAAGCAAACAATGTATAATTACCAAACAAGGGCACGGACGTCATGTCCGTGGTTTAAATGTAAGGTAGGAGTGCGGTTTTAGTCAGTAGGAGTCTGACACTGCCCAGACTGGCTCGTCTGTGAGGCAGCTTGGGCGTCCATGAGGATTTCCCAGTCCTACCGAAAAAAAAAAAAAAACCATCCTGACCGAGCCCAAGTCGCCGACGGTGCTTAGTGTTCCACGCGTGCTCCTCAAGGAGATATCGGCAAGCTTCGCTGAGGTAGTTCTAATACAATAACATTTTCACCTTTTCAACTACATAATCCTACATCATAATATCCATAAGGAATCAATTCAATTCCAAATTAGGTCGCGTCCAATCATGTATAAGCGTCTGTGGTCTATGCAAATTGCCACAGATTATAAAAACGAGTTGAGTTGCTCTAGTGGTGCTACGGGCGCGTCGTGGTGTTGACACTTTATATTAATGTATTTGTCACGTTATTTATTTTTAATTTAATTTAATTTACTTTTCCTTTTAATTTATAATTCATATGTATTTTTATTTCCTTTTTCTATTCAAATCTCGTTGTACGCTGCACCGTTCGGGCGTCTATAGGTCAACACCGCCACCGGCCCACGCTGAAAACCAGCGCTGTGAGCTCATCGCATAGTGCTTGAGGCCGCAGCTTTATGCTGAGCGTTCGGCCGTTTTACGCGGATGTGACGCATATCTTCCCTATTCTATTGATAATGTTTGTTAGCTAGTTTTAATATTGTGTCATTTCACGCGGTAAACAGTTTTTCTTTCTTCTTTCTTCTTCTTTCTTTCTTCTTTCAAATTAAGATTATCTTCTTTGCAACTAATCCGAAATTCAGAAAGAACCTATTCGTCTTTTCATTTCCTACATATCTATCGTCCTCTACTAAGTCCATCTATGTATCAAAAAGTATTAGATGCTTATGTTTTGTTTTATTAAATCAACTAGCCTCTGCCAGAGGCTTAGCTCGCGAGAAAGTAGAAAATGGTCCTAAGCAAACATACTACCCATCATATTAGCCTTCTATGTACATAATATTGGAATGCAATTAAATATTGAGTACTCAGATAAAAAGTATCTTTTGTGCTATTCCAGGATATTATGGTATATCCATGTATCAGTCTCTTCAGCAGTTTCAGCGTGAATGAGTAACAAATGCATACTGAATGATCATGATCATCAAATGATTGCATCACTGCTTACCATCAGGTGGTACCAATGCAGTCAAGCATTGGTTTATATCAATAAAAAAAATACTCACAAGCCTTTTGTAATATTAGTGTAATGATAGGTGTAATAACAATTGTCAAGGTTACGCATTTGCAAATGCAATTGCAAAGTTTAAATGCGGGTCCTTGTTACGTCACTTTTCGGTAAATAATGGTACACTTTTTACATACGCATGAGATCACACCTACATACAAAGTTTATCAGACATTTTTTACGTAGGTGTGCCCGGGCTCACGCGACATTTTAACACACTGTTTAATCCTTTTTCATTTTTAGATTTCGTAATGTATTACGAAATCGTATATTTCGACATTCTCAAGAAAATCAAAATTCATAGGGTACTTCCCGTTGACCTAGGATCCTGATTTTTGGCATAAAGCAAGATCATATAGCACAGGTATAGGAATAAATACTGTTTTGCAATTCGGAAAAATCTTTGAGACTCCATTTGGGAATTGTAGTTTATACGGATCAGTACGCGAGTCCGACTCGCACTTGCCCAGTTTTTTATTACGTTTAAAGATCAGTAAAACATTTAAATCCAAGTCACATCTGCATGCATCCCAAGCCTGTAAAGCATTTTTACAATCA
Organism: Mythimna pallens; assembly: GCA_961205895.1. Classification (NCBI taxonomy): domain Eukaryota; kingdom Metazoa; phylum Arthropoda; class Insecta; order Lepidoptera; family Noctuidae; genus Mythimna; species Mythimna pallens. The sequence continues at coordinate 21,618,959 of OY540842.1, read as the reverse complement.
AGCCATCAACCCACTGGACCGTATCATCAGATAAGTAAATGATTATTTTATTATCAGAATCAAATGCAGTCGAGTATTTAAAATTGCATTTTCAGCTTCGTGAACTTAATGTGATACTGTGATTATATTGTTTAAATTCTCATAATTAAAATGATGTGGAGAGTTTAAGCGCTGTCTTAATTTTTTTTTATTATTATTATTGATAGGCTCAGGCGTTTGACCACCATCTCACGATGGTAAGCGATGATGTAGCCGACGATGGAGCACGCTTGCCTGGAAGTAACCTATTCACTCTCGATTTAAAGACCCCTAAGTTGTAGCTATCAGGAAACACAGAGTCCGGCAGGGAATTTCTTAACTGTACCCACAATAAATAAGTTCCCAAAACGCTTTGTACGTGTGGGTGGGATGTCTACCATGTACTGGTGGCGCAACGCCGTACTATTTATTTATTTATTTATTAAATACTCCATGCACAAACGTACAGCGGCGGACTTAATGCCTTAGGCATTTTCTACCAGTCAACCTTAGGGTGATGCAGAGATAAATAGTGGTAGGTGCAATAAAAGAGAGAGAAAAGGCGAAAAGGTACAAGAAAAGATATACTAATAAACCATAAATATTATACAATTATACAATACATATACAAATTAATAAACTATCTACATATATATCTACACTAATAAAGTCAAACAATTAGTTCAAATCGACAATTAATAAAATTAAACTAGCTACTGCCACTGGCTTCGCTTGCGTGATAGTAGAAAATTATCCCAAGGGAACATGTTTCGAGATAAAAGGTATTCTATGTGCTATTCCAGGATATGGAGTACCTATGTACCAAGTTTCATTGAAATTCACTCAGCCGTTCCAGCGTGAAGAACTAACTAACATACACACACTTTCGCCTTTATAATATTAGTGTCCTGCTTCAGGCCATATTTCGGAGTGAGGGGGAATGGCAGGTAGGTGCCTTCTTCTGTGAAGTAGTAATGCTAACCTAACGTTACGCCCCAACCGCCGCGACTCCGACCGCGACTACCAGACATGGAAAGCCCGGGCTTGCGGACGACGATCAATGGGTAGTTTACCGTCCGACCGTCCAGTAATCGTCCAAACCAGGTCTAAGTCGTAGACAGCGCGTAGTGTTCCAGGTTCTCCTAAAAGACATATCAGTAAACCATAGGGGGCCCAGCAGGGCAGATGCTCGCTGGGGATTTTCTGAAAAGGAAATATGTGGTCCTAGAACGCAAAGGGTAGGTAACTGAAGGACACAGGTGTGTGTGGTTTTAGTTAGTAAAAGTCTGATATGCTCTCGCGCTCCAACCTAGAGTGGAAGAAGTCATCGGAGGATTTCCCATCTTAAAATAAAAAGGTAGACATGAAGTAAGAAAAAAAAAACACCTTTTCGTATTATATCTCACTTCTCCCGGATTTTAAACAGATGTCGTCATTAAAAAAAAACAGTTTACAACTATACCTTTCTTATGTTAATTGTGTACATAGTACCCCCTACCAACTACCATTACTAAAGAAGATTGGACTTACCTACTCTCCCATTTACAAAATGTCCTCTGAGACTGAATCATATCTTTGAAATGTCCCTGAAAGCTGACAACTGTACGCTAAGGTTAGCAATACTATAAATTCCCGTGTCCTTATCTAGAATATCAGTTAGTTTGAAGGTCTTAAAGACCTTGAGGGAAGGTCCTTCTTTGCCAAGGTTAAGATAATCCGCCAGAACTGGTCTTTGTCTTGTTGTATGCAGATTTCATCTAGTAAAACTTTAAGCGTGTTTTAATGTTTTAATTATTTTTTATCACCAGCTGGCCCACGCGGTTTCATTCACAGTCTTTTGGTTTGCTCTGCGCAACACTACAAAAAAAAAATCACTTAGAACCAGTAGTTCCCGAGTTTAGTGCGTTCAAATACACAAACTTCTCAGTTTTTTAGTATTAATATATATATATATATATATACATTAGTTATGTTTTTGTTATTATGAGTACTTACTTAAATGTAATGATACTTAATTCTATTTCTTACTTTACTTTTTTAACAATATAAACTAGTGCTCGACTACGATCTCACCTGATGGTAAGCAGTGATGCAATTGTTATTGGTGAAGCGCACTAGTTTATTAAGAGCCTATTCAGTCTACCTTTACTCGTATTTATTTATTTATTAAAACTACATGCAATACAAAAGTAAAAAGGCAGACTTAATGCGTTAAAGAGGCCTTAATTGTTTTTGATCATAACATCAACCCTGTAATGATTCGGAAGGGGAGGTAGATGATAGAATTCTTATGTAACAAGGATCTTTTTATAGTTTGATGTTTTTTTTATTTTCATGGGATATCCAGAAATGACCACACGTTTCTATTTTTATTTTGTTGAACTTGTATGCCTTGTGTTGTAGTATGAAATAGATAGGTAATTATTTTCTTTCTTTCTTATATATCTTGAGAATTCAATTTTATTATGAATGCTAAGCTAACATCATCTTATGAGGAGTGGAATTCCTTGCCGGAATTTGTGTTTCCTGATATGAAGAGGTTACTTCTAGGTAAGCGCGCTCCATCGTCGACCGCTTCATCGCCATCCATCAGGGGAGATAGTGGTCAAGCGCGAAGATCAAGATTAAAATAAAAAAGAATGCCTGAAAAATTATAGTGAAAAAGTTAGCCATGAGAAGTCTGTAGGTATACGAGTATATTTTTCAAAAGCTTTGTTTTCAGTCAAGTTAGTACAATGATAAAACGTAATAACTTGCACTAATGAGTGAGTTAGATAAACATACCTTGTATAAAAGTGGAGTGATGGATGTTATCGTCCCTGTGGCCTTTATTGGCCGTCCAACATGCGAGGTGTTTTATTCATGTTCGTCTCTCGATAGCCATCTAAATTACTCTCACATAATTAAATCACGATCATTAAGAAAAAGCTTCACAATGTCTTTTTCATTGTCCGTCGTTCGCCATATTTAATTAATGTACTTTTTAACTCGAGTATACAATTAAACTTTATCGCTTTGTGTCCGAAAATTTGGCAGAAATTATCATTCGTTTTGGCGATAACTTTGAAGTCACTTTAATTCGAAATTCGTCCTAATTTTCGAGACATTAAAGTTGGTTTTTGGGAATTATATGGTGACTAATGTCTTCCGTTAAATTATAATCAAGTTGTAATAAAAAACACAAATAAATCATTTCCCTTTGTCCTGAGGGGCGTGGTCAGTCTGCCAAGTCCTGGTCGCAATAATTAATATTTAATTCGGATGAAAATTTTTACTTTGTTAGATTTTTTGTGGCCCACATTGGACGATGATTAATTTCCTGTTTTCTGCACATTTTTCTTTTGTATGATTTAATAAAGTCCGGAATGTGTTCAGTATTCTCTAAATTTGTTAGTGTAGTAGTACTTTTAGATTGTTTTCTCTTTTCACGCAATTTATAGGCGTGGATTGAAATAAATCTTTCACTGGAGCTGAAATATGTTGTACTGAAATAAAAATGTTTTTAAATTGGATTAGCCTGTATATCATTTTAACTCAAGACGTGTGACATTTATTTTCGTAAAACAATGTAACTAAATGTCAAGATATGATCGCCACACAAAACTTCAACAATACTATAAGATTTTATTTTTAGGTGAAAAATTATCTAATGCCGTCTAACGTTTTAGGAGAGAGCGAAAGGGTGTGTCAGAATTTAACTGTAAAACCACACCTATATTCCTTCAATGGCCTTTTTCGTTCTAAGTTCATGATTATCCCTTTCATAAGTTTTCCCATGGCCCTAGCAGACATTGGCCCCGCTGAACCACTACAATTTGCTGACATAAATGCTATAAGGCAAATTCTTATTTGGAGCATTCTTACAAACATGCTGAGCATTTTTCCCAGCAAAGCAATCTTCAAATGTTATGAAACACGTGCTGTTGTGGCCATACCATCAGAACAAACTATCACTTTGTCTGTAAGGGGCAACATGGAAGTGACATCAACTAGATGGGGCTTTTACTAGCGTTGTTATCAAGGCAATGTACGTTACATCAAAAAACGTTGCGTTCACTCGGAAAACGCAAGATATAATTTATTTTATGATAATGATAGGAAGGGTAATGATTAAAAATATGATTAAAGCTGTTTAAAAATGCGAACGCTGTTGAAACTTCAACGGTCCGAACTAAGCGATTCGCTTCATTATTACTGGAACAATTTGCCTGCTGCGCTCTTCCCGTCCAACTATAATTTGTTAACTTCTCGTAGAGGTTTTCGAGATACAATCAAAGGCGGAAGAAATTGTACACAGTAGAATTTATAGTATAATAAATCACATTAGAAAATACATAGTACAGCCATCAGGCGATCACGTTGACGAATAACAAAAGTCTTTCTTACTTCAAAAAACGTACGACAGTTGTATAGAAAAGAAAAACTATCAATCAAACAGTAACTGCCAAGAAGGTCAACATTCAACATAATTTAGGTGTCTTCAAGACTAGAGTGAATAGGCTCTTCATAAACTAGTGCGCCTCACCATCAATGATTGCATCACTGCTTACCATCAGGTGGGATCACAGTCAAGCACTGATTTACATAAATTAAAAAAAAGTTTTGAACCTTTGACTAAAATAAGTTCCGTCAAACCAAAGTAACTCGAGAAACCGAAGTCCGGTTCACAAACACTATCCATCTAATTAAGTGATGCAGGTTCGGTTCCCGTTTGAATACAACTTCATCGGTCAGTCCGACTCGGACTTCCAGTTGAAGCCTGAACTTCCAGTTTAAGTTACAAAACGTGTGCAAGTTGTGTTAGATCTTTGAAATTAATTAATTTATATAGTATTTCGTAGTTTGTTGAGATTCATGTGGGTGGGTACCGTATGTGGTAACTAAGGGTCCTTTCACACCGAGACGTGTTTTGCCGTTACATGCACATTTAAAGGTAAAGAAGCCTGCCTGCCAGCCTGTTGGTCTAGTGGTTAGTGGCCCTGGCTGCTATGCCGGAGGTCGTGGGTTCGATTTTTACCCACGATAAATGTTTGTGTGATGTGCACGATCATTTGTTCTGTGTCTGGGTGTAATTTATCTATAATATGTATGTATTTAGAAATTATATTTATCAGCAGTCTAGTACTCTTTCCAAAAGCTCCACTAAGTTTGGGACTGTGATGGTATATTAATTATTATTATTTTAGCTGAAAGACGTCAACTGTTGGACAAAGGCCTTCCTCAAGTGACGACATTACGATTGGTCCTGTGCGTCTTACATCTATCGGATTCCCGCGACTTTTACTGAGTTTAGGTCATCGGTCCACCTTGTGGAGGCCTTCCAACGCTGCGTCTTCCGGTATATGACCGTAACTCTAGAACCTTTCGTTCCCAACAAACATCTGTTCTGCGAGCAATGTGCACTGCCACAGTTTGGCGATTCTTCGAGTTATGTCGGTAACCTTGATTCTCCTGCGAATATCTTCATATACGATCACGCACAGAAGCTCGGAGCATAGCCCTTTCTATTGCCCCTTGAGTGATTTTAAGCTTTCTGAAGAGGCCCATTGAGCAAGGTATATAATTATATAAGGTAAGGATATGAAACAACTACAACAACATTTTTAAATTATCAATCTACAAAGCCTAAAGTACAAGTGCAGATTTGCCAGCCTTTCGGACTTCTATAGTATTTCGAAGAGTGTGTGCAGAAATTACATGACTTGATACTGCCATTGCTTTTACTACCATCGGACAACCCGACGTGTGTGACGGCGAGGTTGCACCCTTATATTATAGACACTTCCACGGTCTAAGCGTTCCGTCTTCAAGGTTAGAGTGAAAATGTTCTTAATAAATTAATGCGTTTCATCAAGGTGGGAGTCAAGCACTAGTTTATATTAAAAAAAAAACTTTATTTCCTACACGCAAAAACCTTTCCTTCCTTTTCCTTTCCCGGAAATTCCTTAGAATGAGAAACCACAGCACACATCATGATAACGCTTCTCGCGCAAAAGTACGTAACGTGTATTCTGTGTAGATGCAATCTGAACATGTATCACATCTTTATCTCTCCAAGCCACTGGGCCACATTAACTCGTCAAGCGCCTGGGTACGGGAACTCCCTGGGGACAATGTAAGCCGTTTTCCAACATACAAATATATTGGAATATGTATAATATTTACTCTGGTCTTTATAAAATATATGGCATCAGATAATTAATGCAAGAAATTGAGTAAAAATATCTTTGGATTACCGTTAAACTATGGTAAATAAGTATAACAATTATACATATATATTTTTAATAACACTTTGAAGTAGACAATTACACTATAGACACTAATCCCTAATTCGAATTAAGCACGTTTTTATCAAACTCAACCCCGGAATCCGTCAATACTTGGCATCAAAGCAGATTATAAATACTCAGTCCTTCAGATATCGGTCCAATAATAATAATAAATTGTCATTCCTTTTCTATTTTTTTTTAAGTAAGATACCATCAAATAACTTCTCCCGGTCTAAGATGAAGCTAAAGGGCGTGTCAGACTTTTGCTGACTAAAACTGGCCTGCGTCTTTTTCTGCAGCCCTAGCAAGTCTTCTAATTATAATAATAATAATCTTATCTTGTTGTGGGGCTGGCCCTGGGCTGGTACTTCGACCTTTCTGGATCATTTGTGCTATGCCCCTCCTGTCTACTCAACCCCTAGCCCCCCGTGCACCTCCTTCATACGTCCCAGTATAGCCTTGATGGGGCTGAGCCTGTAGTCCTCTGGTCTTGGAAATGGTTGGCCCAGATACCCTAGTCTTTTGGAGCCTAGTGCTGCACAGTCACACAGCAAGTGTAGCATAGTTTCCTCTGCATCTTCTCAGATCCTGCAAGTCGGGTTGCTTGCTAGCCCCATGTTGCGGAGCTGTTTGTTGGTGGCATAATAAAAATAATATTACAATAAATGGGAGAATATATTGGTATAAATGGTACATCTGTTTACAAATTACGTTTTAGAACAGTGAAACGCTAATAATTTCCAACTAATACGGAGAGTGTTAGCAGAGGAATAATGATTGTTTCTGTACAATCAATAAAAAACCAACAAGCCTTTTTACACGATTGCCCCAAAAATAGAGTGTTATGTTTTCCATCTTGCATGCAAAACATACGCACTACCGCCATTTTGTATTCCAAGATCCCTCCCGCCAGTGTAATATTTATCTACACGTCACTGAGTAAGTATTACCTCATCACTGAGTTTTATTCGCGTTAGGGCAGACAGTCTTCAGGGAAATTAGTGTATGGAGTCGCAAGTGATATGAAAAGCGCAGTTACGAGGTTCTTGTTTTAGAGTCATGTACTGGTTTTGAGATTAGTAGTACCTATTACTTAGTAGCTTCGTATTTATACGGTTTTTTGAAAGTATTTAGGTTTTTTTTTGTTCCTGCTTTGTGTGGAGCAAGTAGGAGAGACAGATCACCACCTGTAGTCCTTCAGTTGCCCTTTAGGATCAGAGTAAATGAATATAACCAGGTGGATATTAGTTAATCTAGCAGGCATGGGCCCTAGTGGGCTCATTCACCTAAGGTGACTTGTAAATTGACGTGCCTGTTTGTCTAGTGGTTAGTGGCCCTGGCTGATATGCCGGTAGTCGTGGGTTCGATTCCCACCCAGGATAAATGTTTGTGTGATGAGCACGATCATTTGTTCTGTTTCTGGGTGTAATTTATCAGTAATATATTATGTATGTATTTAGAAATATGTAAGTATGTTTATCAGTTGTCTAGTACTTGTAACACAAGCTCTGCTTACTTGGGACTAGACGGCGTTCTGTGATAGTTGGAATATTATTATTCCATTTATTGTCTATATGTACATATTATTTACATTTTTAAATATTTCTTAAAAAAAAAGCATAATAAAAATAGTAGCCAACCGGCATCGGGAACAGAATATTATTATTATTACTAGCTTTAGCCCGCGGCTTCGCTCCCGTCAACTGACTACTCTACCCTACCCTACTCTACCCTACCCTACTCTACCCTACTCTACTCTACTCTACTCTACTCTACCCTACCCTACTCTATTCGATTTTTTCTCGCCGTAAAAACCAACCTTGAACTTCAATGAACATTTAAAAAAAAGAATTGGCCAAATTGGTCCAGGCGTTGTTGAGTTATGCGCTTACCAACACATTTTGCGATTCATTTTTATATTATAGATTTGTTAGTTCTAAATTTGGGCCTTGTTCCGCCAAATAAAATGTTTTTCTGTCTTTCAACCTACCTTCCTACTTATTTAGGTATAAGCAAAGCATAGCGTACCATATCATAATCACTTTGTGCTCTTGTGTGTACCTATATAAATAAATCAGCCTTTTAATGTTACAACTCGGTAGTTGTAACATTAAAAGGCTGGGTTGCTCCGCTGGGACTCAAGCCAGCAGCAGCAGCTAGGAGAGAGAACGGGCCACGCGGGTCTAGTGCGGATTGGGTGATGTCATATGAGTTCGAATTTTTGGTTCTGAGGAAGTTGTGAGAGCAGTGATGATGAAATCAATTACCTACATAAAGTAATGCGCCTGGCTGGGTTTGAATCTACGACCAACAACTCGTAAGTCGGGGCAGTTACTGCTCTTGAAAAGGTTTCACTTAATATTATGTAGGTACTCGTACTAATTCGTTTCAAACTTTTCCAAAATAAAATAATGTTCCTTTCAGACAAGCTGTAAAGATCAAGTCTTCAAGCTCAGCCAATAAAGATACAAAGGCATTTAAATTAAGTAATTACCTTCAGATAACACAAAATACTTCAGTCATTAAAACAATACAAAATAAGGAATAAAATAAAACAAAATAACTTTAAAAGTTTTTACTACTTTAAGTATAATAAAGCTTTTAAAGTAGAGGGATGGTCATAAAAAGATTTAATTGCACGTAAAAATCTCACCGCGTCGGCTATTCTGCTTACTGACAATTGGAACACAATATTATATTCGGACACAGTGTCCGAATTGACACATTTTATTTTCAATTTTTTTTACTGTCGATTCGGATACCACTAAAATTGAAGCTGTTTTACTAAACAGCTAAAATAATGCAGTCAGATAAAACAATGTTTTAAAATTTAACAAATATAAAGAAATTTATTACCTGAAGTGGCCGCCTTAAATCCAGCCTAAAATAGTTTTGGTAACGCTTTTTCCCCCATATATTAGCTTCTGCCAGCGGCTTCGCCCGTGTGAAAATAGGTTTCTCCATAGAGACTTCCAACCCCCGTTTTACTCCTTTAGGGGTTTTTTTGGGGTGGGAAAATCATCTTATGACAAATCTCGCTCTTGGGCGGAGCGAGAGATAGTGTCAGACTTTTACTGACTAAAAACCCACTCCTGTTCCTTCTTTGCCTTCGTCGCAGGGCCCTGGGTTTCGTTTTCACACTACCCATGGCCCCAGTAGGCTTCGACCCTGCTGGGCCCCTACGATTTGCTGACATCTCCCTGAGGCGCGCGTGGAACAGTACGCGCCGTCGACGACTTGGGCTCGGTCCGGATGGTTACCGGACGACTCCTTTAGGGGTAAAGTTTCGTAAAATCCTTTGTTAGCGAATGACTACACCTTATAAGAAACCTACCTGCCAAATTTAAAGTTTGTAGGTGTTATAGTTTCTGAGATTTCGTGATTTCGTGACTGGTATTTTGCTTTTATATATATATAGATTTCAAAACTTTCTATCGGACTGTACTTAAGAGTGTGTCCGAATCGTCACTGAAAAAATATTGAAATAAAAATGTGTCAATCCGGACACTGTGTCCGAATCACCAGCAAGTTAGTACAGCTGGCTGTACCGAGGAGTATGTGACTCGCGTATTTGCATAGCTATCTTTTAGATGTTATCTTGTGACCAAATTTTTAAGTACTGGCACGTACGGTTGTTAGAATATCTTTATTTGGAAGAAATATATTTTTACGGTCAGTTTATTTTGGTACAAACTTGTTGGAGAATTTAATGATGTGGTATTTATTTTTATTGAGCGTATCAATTGTATTTTCATTGCATACTTTGTTAGTGACTAAACTTGGTTTTGTATTGTCAGATTAAGCATATTAGTAGTTATGTAGGTATTTTTATCTGGAATTTCTCAGTTACAAGACGGTTGTTTTTTTTATTTAAGGTGGGAAATCATCGAATGACTTTTCTTGCTTTAGGGCGGGAGGACGTGTCAAACTCTTACTGACTAAAACCATATCGTTCTTTCTTTGCCTGGCATTCCGAGACTACGGGTTCTTTTCCGTCAAATAAAATGTTTTTCTTTCTTTACTATGCGCCGTCTAGGACTCGGGCTCGGTCTGGACGGTTACTGGACGGCCAGACGGCGACTACCCATTACTCGTCGTCCGCGAGCCCAAGGCAACTCAGTGTCAGCTGATAATAGGTCCGCCCTATATTACATACGACGCAATGGATACATTTTCTCAAAAATGATCCCAAGTTTAGAAGTATACGGAACACGGTGTAAAGTCCCCCAAACCTCAGTTAAAAGGAAGGATCCTCCAACTAGATGGGTTGGTTGAGTCTGGTCCAGGCAACTGTCCGTTAGGTAATTTTGGACTGTTGCATACGCTCTTATCGCGCGGAGAGTTCTGATAGCATGATGTAGGATATCTTATGAGGCGGCATAGGTGTCGCTACACAAGGACACGTATCTCGGGATAACAGGTATCCTACATCCAGGACATCATCATCATCATCATTACAGCCGAAAGACGTCCACTGTTGGACATAGGCCTCTCCCAAGCGTCACCACAACGAGCAATCCTTTGCGTCTCGCATCCACCACACTCCCGCGATCTATCTAGGACATGTTCTACGTGAATACGTATTTTTGAATTCGTTCAGCTCGCTCAAATGTGAAGGAGAAATACACACTTACATACCTACAAACTTTGAACTCTTTTATATTTCACCGGGACACCATGGCGGCGCAACCAGTTGCGCTGCCATGGTGTCCGTAAGCTACCAAACTAGACACCATACAAACACCAGAGTCGCTACACCAAACTGAGATAGTATCAAAATGGACCTTAAATGCACGCGTCCGAGCTGGTCGCGCCGCCAAATTGGTTGCGCTACCACACGGACACCAGGTGAGTAACTCTCTGTAGAGCTGTATACATTTTGTTGTTAACGGCGACTAGTCGCGCCGCCATTGTGTCTCGGTGAAATATAGCCCTAATTGTCATCATAATTTCGGTTCTAATATTTACAATTTTTCTTTTTTCTGCGGGGCATATGGAGGAAGATTATGAAGTGAAGTGAGCAACGGCTACCCAGCAATTGGACACCGTTCATCTTGGCCACGACAGCTCTGTCAAGACTGAATAAAAAAGAGAATGATACAGAGTTCCAGATAAATTATCTGTAGCAGTTTTTTTATTTTTGAATGAGCGTCCTCTTGAACCTGATGGCAAGCGATGGAGGAAGTTTTTTTTCTGATCTGGTAATTTTTTATTAGGACGTTGTCGATTGTCTATCTATTTATCTAATCAGTCCATTATGTTCCACTTCTGAGTTTTTTTTAGGTGGGAAAATTATGTAATGACAAATCCCGCTCTTGGGCGGAGCGAGAGATAGTGTCAAACTTTTACTAACTAAAAAACCACTCCTGTTCCTTCTTTGCCTTCCTCCCAGGGTTTCACTTTCACACTACCCGTGACCCCAGTAGGCTTCGACCCTGCTACCATTTGCTAATATCTCCATGTAGTGCATGCCAGTCCCTCCGGTAAGAGTCCAGTTCATCTCTCCACCTTCGTCTTGGTCTACCATGATGTCGCCTTTCGTTTAATGGGAGTCTGCTGGAGGTCGGCAGCCATTTAGAAGAACGATCATTGCAGAGGCGAATAACATAGGGAAAACTTGCAGTGAAATGAAGCTTGAAGCATAAGTCCAAACGGGATGGCGGCGCACTGTGAACACCCTCTGCTCCATCTAGGGGCACAGCAACATAGATACTGTCAATTAGTGACGTTTTAGCATATTTTTAGCTTTTTTAAATTCATCGGAAAATAAAATGCATCCACACGAAGCAAAGCTCTTGCTTCGCTGCTAGTTCTTTATAAAGTGAATACACTTGATATTTGCATCAAACATTTATTTTATATTATTATATTATCTATCCTATACTGTCCCACTACTGGACAAAAACCTCCCTCGATTCCTCCACTGTTTCCGGCTCTGAGCTACTTTTTGCTAATTCCTAAGGATGTCTCAAAATAACATCTAACGCAGATCATTGACGTGGCTCAAAAGGCTGCCCAGCTTAAGTGGGACTGGGCTGGACATGTCTCCCGCATGCCAATGAAGCGGTGGCACAGTAAAACACAAAGTTGATGCCCTGAAATCGCACGATGGGGTCACCGTAGACCAAGAAAATATCGACTAAGGCCTGTCTGACGCATAGCGGAAAAGCGTCATTACCGCTTCTTCGATAGAATTTCATAGTGTTGTATGTAAGCTTCACGCAGGCGTACACCAAGCGTAAATAGTCTATAAAGCTACGTGTCCGTGGATAGTAGACCTTAGATGTCTTAGATGTCAGACATAGATATAATTTATAACGGGCGAATCAATAAGAACTGAGATTTAAATAGCGATATTTAGCACCCACGCAGTCTACACAAATGAATAGAAGTATTTTCCAACGTATTAAGGTAACTTTTAAACGACATTGGTGGCTTAATTTACTGTAGAAATGTGAAAAGATTTATGCTATTTTAATTTAAGCTTTAGAAATGTATTGAATAGAAGATCATAGTATTAATTATTATGAGACTAAATTCTCTAAGAACCAAGAAAACTGATAAGGTAAGATGTACGATACAATTTATGTTTGTAGTGAATTAGATATTTGTGATAAATTTGTGAGTTTGTTATTATTAATGCTAGGCTTGCGTTTGATCACTATCTCACCTGATGAAAAGGAATGATACGGTCGGCGGTTGAGCACGCTTGCCTAGAAGTAATTCATAGAAAAATTAAAAAAGTAACCTATTTAGTCTTGACCCCTTTTTTTTTTTTTTTTTTTTTCGGTGGGAAAATCATCTTATGACATCCCCCGCTCTTGGGCGGGGCGGGAGATAGTGTCAGACTTTTACTGACTAAAAACCCACTCCTGTTCCTTCGTTGCCTTTCGTACCAGGGCCGAGTCTTCCTTTCAGAATCAGACCCTTGGCCCCAGTAGGCTTCGACCCTGCTGGGCCCCTACAGTTGCTGACATCTCCTTGAGGCGCGCAGGTTGTAGGTATCTGGAAACACAGACTCCGGCAGGGAATGCCTGAATATAAGTTGAAGAAGTAGAAGTTTTTTAAACTACTCCACCAAAACCTGATGAAGCTCATCGTAATTATTAGGTAGTTGATTATTTTTAGGGGTCAATACCTCTGTTGGCAAAGATGGAACCCTTATTTACTATATTAGTAATTTATTTTGTTAACATCTCATTTATTGAATGTTGTAATTATTCATATTTTTCTTGCCGTTTTTTTTTATATAGCCTCTTTTTTGTAATGTGAATGTGAGAACACTGCAGACTCCACGAATTTTTAGATTACTTCCTGTTACGACTTACTTTTTTATGATTATTTTATTGTGCTCTTGGGTACATATTGACTGGTATTACACTGTTCTTACATAATATCTATTAATACTGTAATATGAAAATATTGTAACGTCAACCACATTTTTTTAAAGTGTAACCATGGAGTTTCTTGCCGGTTCTTCTCTATAGGAAACGACCAATTTGGAACCGACGTTTTATAAGTAAGTGCCCATGTAGGCCTATGTGAAATAAAAATATTTTTGATTTTGATTTTAAATTGATTATTTGTATTAAATTAGCAAGTACCTAACTTAATCCAAAATCGCAAAAATATTTTTTTCCAATCAATAATATTTTAGTTAGAAACCTTTCAAATCCGGTGGAAGGGGAAGCTGTAAAGTAAAAGGATTAAGGTAAAACTACATTGCGCACGCGTGGGCCACGTATGTCGATCTGGGCGCGTCAATCTCCATACATTTTATATGGCAACTAGACTTGTAGAGCTACATTAGATTCACGCCACGCGACGCGACTCTACGCACAATTCACGCGTGGTACACGTGTGCGTCGGTCTAGTGTAGTTCCTGCTTAAGGATGCACACAGAAATATAACCGGCATTATGTTACGTAGATTTTCCCACCACGCCCCCACTCATCTTCATACTAGTATTTGGAATACTAATTGCTGCTTGTATTAATGATACTGATTTCGCCAAAACTGGAAGAAAAACGTGCTGACCTGCGAAAGATGGAAGGAGTGTTCGGCGCAAAAGTCGGGTAGAATAGGCTAACAAAAATAAAATTATTGTGTCATTTAGAAATTTTGTGCTGTTTTCGTAAAAGAACAACGGATTGATTCAGGAGATAAACACAGGCAAATGCCTAATTACAGTTAAGTTCAATAGTTGAAGTATTAATCCTTAACATTTTGGCGCTCGCTTGTACTTGTATACATGGCTATCAAGCGCGTTGGTTCAATTCATCCGTCACGCACGCTGCGCACGCGCCGAAGCGTGACGATTTTTGTATATAATCCTCGCTTTGAGTAAAGCTCATTGTATACTGTGTTGACCTGTCATATTGACAGCTCATTATCTGTGAGCAAAGACATGTTCTTTTTTAAAATTTTGTTTAACTCTAGAATTGTCTACTGGCACTAATAGTCATAGTCATAGTCATAGTAGTTTATTGGTAAGGGATTCTTACAAGTCATTATAGAATGTTACATAAAATAAGTCAACAAATGATAAGGTGCATAACAATGTCAAATAATAAAAAATGTCAAACAAATAAAAGAAATTACAAGGAAAAATAAAATAATAATAATCGAAGTCATATTACAAATTAAAATAAAAGTCAAAATAATTTTCATTCCAAATTAGCGTCAAAGTTAAATTAAGTTAAATCATAAACTCGTCAAAAGAATAAAAAGCTTGCTCGATAAGCCATTTTTTCAAACGAGCTTTGAAGCTTCCTATAGTTGGGGCACCAGAAATAGCTACAGGCAGCTGATTATAAACTGTCGGGTCCATAACATGAGTCGTCTTGGAAGATTTGGTGAGCGTTCTGGAAACCGTCGATAACTGACCCCTGCTTCTGGTGCAATATGAATGACGGCTGCTTACCTTTGGGTAAAGGTCGAGGTTCATCCTCACGTATAGTGCGACCTGATATATAAGTATAGCAGGTAATAGGTTTTATGTTCGGTGCTGAAGGATCTAATCAGCCATAATCAGTATGCTTGGTAGAAAAATCATGGTACAAAGATGTGAGGTGGTGTTTTATTGGCTATATGTAATATCGTACTTACTGTCAGGATCTTTAACTTGTAATTTAAAAGACAGCCTTTTCTTAATCAGGAAACACAATTCGTTACTTCGTCGATGCTAGGACTATTTAGCTCTATTTATTCATAACAAGAAGCTTGTGGTTAAAATAATAACAGCCAGTCGGATCAACCTCAAATGTTAAGCAACACTTGTCGAGGTCAGTGTGTGGATGGGTGACCATCTTAACATACCGCGACTCCACCGTGCCTCGTAAAACACGTTAAACCCTTGATCCAGGCTGTCATTTGTAGACCTTTTACAGACATTATGGATAGTCAGAAGCCAGGATATCTGAAACCAAGACTGGTGTATTGTGTTATCTAATTACTGGGGTATTGGATGGTAGTCGCTCCATATAAAGTCCTGATATCCAGTTGCATCTGATTTAACTGGAATCCAGCGTCGACATACTTGAGAAAAGGCTGAGCAGATTGGTTTATTCATGGTGAAACCTTAGTTATATGAGAGAGCCTTGTTCTTATTTTGAACCCACTTTTACTACTAATTCTTGTATTCAAAATAAGAACACGGCTACCCAAGAGTAGTCGGTAGACGCAGGCTCGCCGTCCAACTGTCAAGTAAAGATCGAGGTCAAGTCGCCTAAGGTCGTAGCGCTCCTCAAAGAGATATCAGCCAAAAGCAGGGCCACAGAATTTTTCTGAAACCCATGGTCTTAGAACACAAAAGACAACTGAAGAACACAGGTGTGATTTTAGTCAGTAAAAGTCTGACCAACTCTTTAGCTCCACCCTAGAGCGTGAAATATCATTGGATGTCATTGAATGGTCATTAGATGACAGACATTAGAAGAAGGTTTGCTAATGGCTACAGTAGGTATAGATTTTATGGTGACAGAAACTGGCCATAGTCATAAAACTGCCTACACAGGTGTGATTTTAGTCAGTAAAAGTCTGAGACGCCATTTTACTCCACCTTAGAGCGTGAAATATCATTGGATGTCATTGAATGATCATTAGATGTCAGACCTTAGAAGTACGTTTGCTAATGGCTACAGTAGGTATAGATTTTATGGTGACAGAAACTGACCACAGTCATAAAACTGCCTACACAGGTGTGGTTTTAGTCAGTAAAAGTCTGACCAACCCTTTCGGTCCTCCTTAGAGCGAGAAATATCATTGGATGTCATTGAATGGTCAATGGATGACAGACCTTAGAAGTACGTTTGCTAATGGCTACAGTAGGTATAGATTTTATGGTGACAGAACCTGACCACAGTCATAAAACTGCCTGGAAAGGGTATAGCAGCTTATGGAAAGGCCCATTTATAGCAGTCGAGGATCCATGACCTATGGTTATAATGGCATGTTGCCAAAAAGTCAATGAACTATCACATAGCAATTAACATACTTAGTAATCGTATGTATAGCCAATCATAAGCAGGCGTTGTATTTTTTTGGATCTACGAGACTCGAATGTTTTCCATTAGGTGTTGGCAAGAAATGACGCAGAAACGGGAACAGTATAAGGAATGGAGGCATTTGCCACGCAATAAGTAGTAGAGGCTGAAAATACAATAATAATTATAATGGGGACCATAAAGTTGCTAAAAATATTGAGTTATCGACAAATAGAAAAGGGTAACATTCGTAGAAAACGACAAAAGAAAGAGGTAAGTGGATCATGATAATTTTAATAATCAGTTAAATCAAGGGCTTTTTTTATTTGGTGGGGAAAATCATCCAATGACATCCTTCGCTATTGAGCGGAGCGAGAGTGTGTTAGACTTTTACTGACTAAAAACCCACTCCTGTTCCTTCGTTGCCTTTCATACCAGGGCAGAGCCTTCTCTTCAGAAGCAGACCCTTGGCCCCAGTAGATTTCGACCCTGCTGGGCCCTTACGGTTTGCTGACATTTCTTTGATGAGCCCGTGGAACACTACGCACTGACAACTACTTGGTTTCAGTCCGAACAATTACCAGACGGCTGGACGGCGATCTGACCATTGGTCGTCGTTCGCACGCCCATGCCTACCTAGGTACGTGCCTAGGCGAGTGGAACAGTACGCGCCGTCAACGACTTGGGCTTGGTCCGGACGGTTACCGGACGGTCGAACGGCGAGCTACCCATTACCCGCCGTCCGCCTACAGTGGCCAGAAATCGGGATCGGGATTCCAGCGGCTGGGGCGTGAGGGCCGCTCCCTCGTGCGTGCACGTGAGGCCTTTCGCAGAAAGAGGCGACCGTCTGCCACTCCTCCTCGATTCGGACTATGGCCTGTACCAAGGCCCGGCGCGAGACATCGCTGCCGCCGATCTCCCCCACGAACATTTAGGGCTTGATTCAACAATCGGTAATTTTAGACACGGCTCTCATTGTTAAGGGGTTCCATTCTCTAGAGCCATCGGTAGCTTGGACTCAGTTCCCGATACCAGTGGGATACTACTATATTATTTTAAAAAATATACTATAATTAGGTTTTATTTACCTATATTAAAATTAATGCAAAAATAATAAGTTGTAAAATAAGACCTACGTTTAATCCCAACAAAAAAAACTTTAATTTCAATTTCGACATCGAAATCCAATGTAAAATCGCTCTAACACCATCCGGACAGAACAATGCGGACTGCAATCAACAATAAAAAAAGAAAAACGCATATCTTTCAAAAATACACGAAGCCTCCATACAATTTGCTTCGCGATCCGTGACCAGACGAACCTTAAATTATACATGTACAGATCAAAATGGCTGTAACTGTCAAAAGAATTATGTTTGCATGAAGGTTTTTACTGATCTTTTTTGCAGATTTCCAAGGTTAGTTGAAGGAAAATGCTGGATGTTTTGTTTCTTTTGAATTTTGGCCCTTATGAAACCTTGGGCATGAGTCACCTTTCTTCTGCCCTTAATATTATTCTTTTGGGGTCGATGCAGTATCTTCACGCTTGGGTATAAGTGAAAACACCGCTTTCTGTAGTCGTTTTTTATAGTTTATCACCCAATGCCTTGAGTGGAGCGGGAGGGCGTTAGACTTTTAATGACTAAAACCCATTCCTACATTCCTTCTTTGCCTTCGTTCCAGGGCCTTGGGGTTCTCTTTCGCACAACCCATGGCCCCAGTAGGTTTCTGCTATGTGTAACTGAATGCCAGTAGTTTACAAATAGCGACTGCCTATCATTTGATTTCTACTATCTACTCATTGGGGTTCGATCCAATACGTTTTCAACATTGGATACAAGTTAAAACACCGCCCTTTGCAGTCTAAGGTCTGATAATATGCGTACATGGTTTTAATTTCAACTCGATACCTCTAAGAGTTCCTGAGATAAAGGGTCTTGACAGAAAGACAGATAGACAGACTGACGGACAACACAGTGATCCTATAAGGGTTCTGTTTTTTCCTTTTAAGGTACGGACCCTAAAAAAAATATTTCAAAGCTACTAACTTCTATTTTTATCACACCACAAATTACTGGGGAAACCCATTGTTATTACTTCCTTTCAAACACCATTGAAATGTTAACCGTTCGTTCAAAGACCCATCAAAAATCCTTGAAAATTCTCTCAAAGGCCTTCATTAGAATTAAAAAATATACAAGCTCGCCATATCAGTACGGTTCCCGGATCCCCTAGACCGCACACGGCAGACCTTGAGCGACAGACAGACGGACAGACAATAGGCGATAAGGGAAGCCTGCGGTTGCGAACGTGAAAACCGATGACTTCTGCATACAACACATTGATGGATAAGCATACAGAGGTTTTGGAGAAGGCATCGTTCTTCAAACCCCTGTGTGTTTAAAAAATATATATAATTTAGGAACACCAACGTATAAGTAATTGTATAGAAGTTTAATTCTGAGCTTTGTCAACACAGCTTGTACACACTGATTTGACAATACATATAAATAAATATTGAATATAATATAAATTTGACAAGAAAATATAAATTTGATTCTAGAAAAGCCTACAACAATTGATCTAAAAATATATATTATTTTTTATTAATTTTTGACATCATTGTTTACTTTACTAAGTATTAAGTTTTGTAAACTATATTTTTCCTTTTATTATTGTGAACGTGAGGACTATGCTGATTGCTTTTTTTTTATCATTTCAGTAATTTTAACGTGTCTGGCAATTTGGGTATTTTCTGCGGCCTACCCTTGTGTACCCAAATGTCCTTTCCTTGGTATTGATATGTGTTGTCATATTTACTGTATGGACTTTATAAGAGACTTTGACCCCTGAGTTTGTTTCGGTGTTTCTTATCACGGTAGTCAGCTAGGAAACACCGGCCTCATCTATTCTAAAACACCAAAAAAAAAATTGACGTGTAAAAGTGTTTTTTATATCCTATTTACAAAATAAAAATCATTTATAGTTTAAATTATTATATTAAATTGATTAAAACAAGAAATTAAAATAATAACTAGTTGGGACCATATTGACGCACATAATACTGTTAATCCACTTCTTTAATGTATTTTAAAGGCTTCTATTAGTCCTTATAAAAAATAAAAGCTTTATAAATAGAATCACTAGTTTTTGGTGTGCCCTTGTCTGGGTGTAAATAAATTTATTTTATTTTTGTCATTTCTTTTCTTTTTAACTATAAAAAGATTAATTAAGTGCCGATACCGCAAACTAAACCCACAAACCAAACAAGGTGGACCGACGACCTGGTGAGGGTCGCGGGAGTGCGGTGGATGCGAGAAGCACAGGATCGGTCGTTGTGGCGACGCTTGGGGGAGGCCTATGTCCAACAGTGGACGTCTTTCGGCTGAAATGATGGTGATGATAATGGCCGCAAACTACTAAATGAAAGTTATATTATATTACTTAATATTTTGGACTCACGTAAAATGTCTGAGTATAGGTATTTATTTATTCATTTATTAAAACTTTATGCACTAGTAATTACAAAGGCGGACTTAATGCCTTAGGCATTTTCTACCAGTCCACACAGTTAGGGTGGTGCAGAAACAAAACATGTAGTTGCAGCTTAATGGTAAATAAATAGAAAAGAAATACAATAATAAATATATACTTTGATACATGCAAATTAACAATGTAATGTTGTATAGCGGATGGTGTTTTATTAAATATAATTTAACAAAACTTAGCTTTTGTCAGTTTGAGCAGTGGTGGCCGAGTGGTAACGGCCCCGACTTACGAGTTTTAAGTCGTGGGTTCAAACCCAGCCAGCGCATTACTTTGTGTAATTTATTTCATCACCACTGCTCTCATAATGGTGAAGAAAAACATCGTGAGGAAACCGGCCTGTCCTAGAACCTAAAATTCGAAGACATGTGACATCCACCAATCCGCACTGGGCCCGCGTGGTGGATTACGACCCATTCCCTCTCCTAGAGAGGAGGCCTGAGTCCCAACAGTGGGGACATTGAAAACCGACTATGCTATGCTAGCTTTTGTCATAACATCCTCTAAAGGTAAACTAAGGATCATGAGTGCAGCAGGGTTCATACAAGGGAACGTACAATTGTCTCACTGTTGTCCTTCATTCAGTTAATTCGCTAAGAAATCACTTAAGCCTCCATACCATTTCAGCCTTGATCTAGCGTGACCTTGTCTAGCTACGTAAAGCCATTTCTAATGATTTTTTAAAATGTTCTTTTTACTGAATTGAACTGAGGAAGAAAACTTCAGCTTCAACATCGCTGATAAATCGCAAATCCTTTCTGCCGTTTGATCGTGAAAGGTTTTTTTTTTTTTAGGTAGGAAATCTATGGTGTTTGTGAATGACTTCTCACGCTCTAGGGTGAAGTGAGAGGCCGTGCCAGACTTTTACTGACTAAAACCACACCTGTGTACTTCAGCTGCCCTTTGCATTCTAGGACTACGGGTTTCCTTTTCAGAAAATCCCCGCGGTCGTAGCGGTGTCGGCCCTGCTGGGCCCCTACGGTTCGCTGACATCTCTTTGAGGAGCGCGTGGAACTGAACGCACTGTCAACCACTTGGTTTCGGTCCGAACGATTACCAGACGGCCGGACGGCGAACTAGCCATTGGTCGTCGTTCGCAAGCCCTTGCCTACCTAGGTAGTCAGAGGCGGCTGGGGCATGAGGATGTTCGTTCCCTCCGGATTTACATCACGAGAGGACTGTGAGGACTCCGTGATGCCTCTCCAGTATCTCTCTAAAGAGGGAATAACTGACATGATTATGGTGTGCCCAGCATAAAAATGTACTTAACAAACATAAACACATATATTGGAACAACCTTTAGCACTGACACGCCCTCGCACTCCGTTCAAGAGCGGGGGATCCGCTCTTAAGCGGAACGCGAGGGCTTGTCAGACTTTTACTGACTAAAAACCCACTCCTGTTCCGTCTTTGCCATTTTTCCAGGGTCCAAGGGATCTCTTTCGCATCACCGGCCCCTATGGTTGCTGTCATCTCCTTGAGGCGCGCTTGGAACACTTCGCGCCGTCGACGGCTTGGGCTCAGCCCGGATGGTTACCGGACGGTCTGACGGCAAGCTACCCATTGCTCACCGTCCGCAAGCCCGCGCCTACGGTGACCGGAAATCGAGATGGGAATCCTGGTGGCTAGAGCGCGAGGGCCATTGCCTCACGCGTGCGGCCGCCTCCTTTGCTAGCACTACTGCTTCACAGAAGGAGGTGACCGCCCGCCACTCCTCATAGCTCCGGACCATGGCCTGTACCAACCTACACTTAAAACGTCAGTGTTATTTTATTTATCAAACAGAAATATCCAAATTTCTTACATCCACACTATTCATTTCTTATTCGCATACATCTTTATGATGTGCTGTCAATTATTACTAATCTTCGATTCGCTGGCATCTTGCCAAAGTGCGAAAAACAGCATTCGCGAACATTACCAGCTATTTGTATGCAAAACCCGTTAATATTGTCCGTCTGTACGTGTCGGGACAGAAAGAGTCCCACTTGAAGCTAAGCGAGAAATGAGCGAGGACGGAGATGAAATTGGAATGTCATTTTGATTTGCATGTGTTTTAAAAATGATTAAAGTGCCTTGTTTTGTATGGGCCGATGTTATGCATAGGAGATTAGGAGTTTCTCTGGTGAAATTATGATGTGGATGAGAAAACAGACACGAGTTAAGAAATATTAGAAGGTTGGTAAAAAAAATTTTTAATAGACAAGGAATATGACACGGAACTTCGTTTTAGTTTGATGTACGTACGATGGTGATTGTTTCTCTGCAATAAGCACTTTAATCCCTTTCTCACCTGCACCCCTAAGTTGATAATCTGCAATCGTTAACGCTAGTCGAAATGTATGGAAATCAATGTTAAGTCACGTGGTCAGAACAAATGAATAGAAAATTCGTAGCCAAGTTCACATCGTTCAAAATGATAGAATGAATTGTTATCGTTTCTACAATGTCCTTTGTTATTGTAGAACGACATTGTAGAACGAGCGGCCGACTCAGACGCGTCAACATGGCTACCAATTTATCGTTTTCTACAATTGCTGACACCGAGGCGTTACCGATTGGAGAACGGAATTCGATACGAAACGGTTGTAACTTGGCTAGGGGGGCTGATTTTAAGCGATGTTGTGGTTGACGATGATGAACACTGTTTTTTTTTTTGAGGTGAGAAATCATCAAATTACTTCTCTCGCTCAAGGCTGGAGTGAGAGGGCGTGTCAAGCTTTTACTTACTAAATCCACACTTGTATTTCTTCAGTTGCCCTGTTATAGGAACACGGGTAACCTTTTCAGAAGTCAATCCATGGCCGCAGTAGGCATCGGCCCTGCTGCTTTACGGTTTTAACGACATCTCTTTGAACAGCATAAACTAAAAATACACGAGCAGAATCACGCGTGTATCTTTGATTTATATGGATTGATGTGACGTTAGGTTTACAAATAGTTCGTATGTGTCGTTTAGCAAACCTGGATAAAACCAGAAGAACAGCACTACCAACTTTCATAAACAACACAAATTCTTGGGGCCATAATTCCTCGCGTCACCGTCCTCCGTCACCCGCCTCCGATACTGAAATTCAAAGCGTTATATTTTTACGAGGGGCACACTCGCGGCCGCTATTATCGCTGCGTCGACTTTGATGGCACATAAACCGGACGCAGCTGGGGCCAGTGCTGGCAGCCAGTACTAGTGCGAGGGGAAATATGGACAAAATTGAGAAAATATTTTTGCGGCACTCTAAATTGTTTGGTTTAAGTTTGAAAAATGTGTGCATGGATAAAGAATTTTTTTCAGTTATTGGCAAAAATTACTTTATTTTCATTACTTTTCAGACAATTTTCCCAAAAGGACACAACCTCCAACCTTATTACAACCTTATTTTTTATTTTATTTTCTGTTTGGAGTATGTATTATTTATTGATTGTGCAAACCTACCACAATGTTGTCTTTTTTAACCCAAAGGTTGACTGGTAGAGAATGCCTTGTTGTATTAAGTCAGCCTATGTACTACTACTGTACATGAAGTTTAAATTAATAAATAAATAAACCTCGAGATAAACACGAAACCCGGGGCCCAGGGACGAAGGCAACGAAGGAACTGGAGTGAGTTTTTAGTCAGTAAAAGTCTGACACTATCTCACGCTGAAAAAAAAAACCCAAGAGCGGGATTTGTCATAAGGTGATTTAGAAAAATCCTCGAGATAAATAGTATCTTATGTGCTATTCCAGGACCTGGTCTTGGTCAACCCGTATGCCTTTCCTCTAAATCTGTTCAGCCGTTCGAGCGTGAAGAAGTAACAGATATAAACACACACTCATAAACGTTCGCGTTTGTTATATAAGTGTGATGGAGAATCATCAAATAACTATCAATGATGTAGGTTAGTACAACTAAATTCTTTTTTTTAAGTTTTTTAATTGTATATGTTACCGTAAAATTGAAAATACCGTTAGATTATAATCTATCTTGTGAGATTGTAAACTATTCAAAGTTCGCATTATTTTTCGATAGATTATAATCTATAAAAGTGAAGCTCGTTAAATCACAATCTATCGCGTGTTAAATTGTCAACTGTACGAAGGTTGTCTTTGATTGGTTGGCCTTATAGTGGGTCGTTGTGTGCTGGCTATGTTCAGTAAGTAACACTAACTTATTTATCATTCAAACCGAACTTATTTAGTTGATCACAGATTCATTTAACTTCCACAACAATTTCATATAACTAATTCTAAAGCTGTGATTTGTTTTCAACACAAAA
The DNA here is from genome assembly GCA_961205895.1 of Mythimna pallens. Classification (NCBI taxonomy): domain Eukaryota; kingdom Metazoa; phylum Arthropoda; class Insecta; order Lepidoptera; family Noctuidae; genus Mythimna; species Mythimna pallens. The sequence goes on along the minus strand of OY540842.1, from coordinate 21,594,385 downwards.
TCAATTTACAATCACTAAAATACTGTTTGTTTACATTTGACAACAAACAAATATGGCGGCGCGGGGCGCATGGCGTTCAACCAATCAGCGCTCGAGATGCGTTCCGATCATTTACCAGTTTCACTTTGATAGATTTTAATCTAACGAAAAATAATGCGTTAAATTGTAAGCAGTATGTTCCGGTTTACAATCATTCGATAGTTTACAATTTCACGAGATAGATTATAATCTAACGGTATTTACAATTTTACGGTGACATATACAAGTTAATTTTGACCGCGCTATCGCATTAGGTGTTTCCCTGTAATGATAGTTGTAAGGGAGCTAATAATAAATAAATAAGCCACTCCCGCTGAGAGAAGCGAGAGGGAGTGTAACCTTTACTGACTAAAACTCACCTGCGTTTTGTTAGTTGCCTGCCCCTCTAACCAAGTTAAAACCGTTTCGTTTCGATACTTTTTTTGTTGATCGCCTCGAGCCGGCCACACCTCCGATTTCTTTGTTCTGACGTCATCTCAATGTTCAGTCACGTGGTCAGAACAAAGGAATAGGAGGCGTGGCCGGCTCGACTCGAGGCGGTCAACGAAAAGAGAATAGAAACGAAACAGTTGTAACTTGGCTAGGGGGGCTGTTGCCTTTCAGTGTTGCTGGTAACCCTTGAAGAACCCAGCAGACCTAGTAGAAGTATTTCAGCTTCATGTAGCATGTTAATACCAACAAAACATTATCTATCAGTCAACCTCTGGCTTACACAAAACTATTTAGCCCTTGAAAAGTAACAAAAACTTTTGTTCTTCTATACTTATAATATAGGCCTGTTAAGTCGTCAATCCTTCATTCAATCTTTACTTTAATAAAAATAAAATATGCTTTGCTTATTATAAGTAAATAGCTATAAATGAAATCCTATGGGCAGGTTTCTAAATTAATTATTTAGTGTTAAGAAAGTATCAAACTTAAATGCCAGTATGATAGGTTTAGAATTAGCCTTTGATAAATGCTCAACACTTTATTGAGACATCGGAAGTCATTTCCTTTTCACGCTACCACCGATTTAACTACTAAGTGTAATCTATTATATAGAATAAGAAACTGACTGACTGAAATATGAATTTACAGCTGAAAGTACAGGGTCGAGTAACGAGAAATTTTGCACAAGGTTTCCTTTTATGACATAGAAAAACCCTTTCTTTGGGTTTACGTAGAAAAGATTGTCCAAAAATCACCCCCTAATGGCGATGAAACGTAGGTCCAAAGTTTGTATAGAGAAACCTACTTTTACGCCGGCGAAGCCGCTGGCAGAAGCTGGTCAATTCTAAGCCAAAAATAAGAGTACGTATACCAAAAATAAGAGTACGTATACCAAAAATAAGAGTACGTACACTAAAAATAAGAGTACATATACCAAAAATAAGAGTACATATACCAAAAATAAGAGTACATATACCAAAAATAAGAGTACATATACCAAAAATAAGAGTACATATACCAAAAATAAGAGTACGTGTACCAAAAATAAGAGCACGTATACCAAAAATAAGAGTACGTACACTAAAAATAAGAGTACATATACCAAAAATAAGAGTACATATACCAAAAATAAGAGTACATATACCAAAAATAAGAGTACATGTACCAAAAATAAGAGTACGTGTACCAAAAATAAGAGTACGCATACCAAATATAAGACCAATTTTAAAAAATCTTCAAGGACGAACCTAAAACATTAAGTAAATCCATCCGTAGTTCCCACCTCTCCTGCCACGTCCGCCCATCGTATATATTTCTAAAGAAGGTATAACTCTTATATTTTCCGCTGTTTACAACCTCACAATATTGAATAATCTTCGTCAAATATTCACATCATAGCTTCGGAAAAGTTACGGTTTTCTAATTCACTTATAAGTTATTTTATGGTGTACCCATGGGGATTTGTAGCTGAGCAAATTATGTAAATCTGATTCTGTGGGTTCACCTGTTTTGAATGTAAGTAAGGTAGAAACATAATTTGTTGTGCAGTTAAAAACAAAACGTGATTTTTTTCATCATCCACGCTTCCAGGTATTTATTAGGTGTTAAGTAAAAAAGTATTATTTATGTGAAAAAACAAATATATATTTTTTTACCATCTATGGGCTCGCTCTCAAAATCTCACCTGATGGAAAGCGACGATGTGGTCAACGATGGAGCACAATTACCTAGAGCAAGTTATGATCAGTGCTGACCGAGTGGTAACGGGCCCGACTTACGAGTGGTAGGTCGTGGGTTCAAACCCAGCCAGGCGCATTACTTTGTGTAATTTATTTCATCACCACTGCTCTCATAATGGTGAAGAAAAACATCGTGAGGAAACCGACATGTCCTAGAACCAAAAATTCTAAGACATGTGACATCCACCAACCCGCACTGGGCCCGCGTGGTGGATTACGGCCCATTCCCTTTCCTAGAGAGGAGGCTTGAGTCCCAACAGTGGGAACATTACAAGGCCGACTATGCTATGCTATGCTAAGTTATGATCTCCAGGTTATAAGCTACCAGGAAACACGGACTCCGGCAGGAAATTCCACTCCTTAGCTCTAAGCACAACGAAAGTGTTCCCAAAAATGTTTTGTACGTAAGTAGACGCCTTTAAATGGTTGTTAATGGTTGATTTGTAGCTATAATACTCGTAGTTTAGGGCAGTATCATTAAATGGCAGTGTTTAAAGATATTGTCGTAATCGAAAAACTAATGCGTTTGTTCAAATCAGGCTGAGAATCAGCAATTTTTTACAATTATTAAAATCCTCTTGTTTGATTCATCAAACACTGCGTTGTTTGATTTTCTATCGAATGACGTCGTATTTCGACGAAAAATGACTTACACGGTGTTAGAACTTAAGGGGATGCAACTTGATATATATTTTCACTGTTTTTCTTACAACCGCTCTTACGCGATAATGACGTTATAACACATTTTTCATTAGATATTTTGGTAACACAGTATCTTGTGGATATTATCTAGGCTTCTATTGAAATCAATTTATAAATTTCTGCAAAACTAATACAGTAAAGACCTCTGAAAATCTGCTATTTTGCATGAACTTCACACTTATATAATTTATTCAAAAATTTAAAAACGTAAAAAAAATATAACACTATGAGCCTTGCAAAAATCAAGATTCTGAACGACGACAATTTTTTTCAAAACTTTTTTAGGGTTTGAAAAAAACACGTAGGTATTTCCTGGAACAAGTTTTGTAAAATATTCGAGTAAATCACGGAATTACCGAATGCCAACAGAGTTTTCAGGTGTTATCTCTCTTTTTTCGCGTTATCTTTCCGTCAAACGTCGCATTGGATTGCGTTAAATGAAGTAACAAGCTTTTAAATGGTTTAGCTCAAAGTTGACGATAGGCGGGTTATACTGAGATTCCAGAGCTGTCTGACATAACTTATTTTCACATGGATGAAACCTTAGGTTCTCAGAAGCGTCTTATGTGCGTTGAATATCTATGTGCTTGTGGAGCTCCTCCTTGGGGTGCCTGAGCAGGTACCAGGTGAGAAAGGGAACCAAAAATAACGAGTTATTTAACTTAATTTTTTATGGGTGGTTTTTATAAATGTTTTGTAGAATATCATTTTAAAGCAGTACATAATTGTCAGACACTTTCCATGGACCAAAATTTCTGTCAGACGCTTTAAAGCTCCACAAGAAGTAAATAAACTTTATTTATTTTTACGTGACTGAATTTTAAATACGTTATTATGGTGACTATTACAAAGTTATATTTCATTAGTAAAACTAATTGTAGTGACCAAACATCCAGTCAGTGCATGAAATCGTCTCACTCGCTCTGAAACGCATGCGTGCTCTCGCTCTCATACTATAACTCACAATAGATAAATAACAATTTGAAGTTACTTAAAAAAATTGGGATGTTTATTAAAATGCCAGTAATCATAATAACAAGCGTAAAACAGGAAGCAAACAGTTTGCGCATGCGTTGAATGCGACTCGTTTATAAATATCGTACTCTCACCTTCGCTTCTTGGCCAAAATTATCACGCTGTCGGTATGTGGGACAATCCATAAGAGGGAGCGTGAGTGGGTAGTGGAGTCAAAAGTACAAGGGCTTTAATAATAATCCTTTTTTTGTATTTTTTATTTATTCACGCGTTTAACCACTATCTCACCTGATGGACCACGCTTTTCTAGAAGTAACTTCATACTTGACTTAAAGATCTTCCAGGATTTTCTTTTCTATATATTTAAGGAATTTTTATACATGGTAGTATAAATATGCTAACTCCATCGTAACCTAAAACATGAATAACAAAAAAAAAACTAAACAACTAACGCATAAAAATGATTTTGGTTGGTTTATAAGTAGTTTTAGACAAAAACTCGTTGAACATGTTTATATTAAGTTGGTTCAGGTTGAGAGTCCTTAATTAAAGACTACCGGTGCGTTTGATACCAGACACTTTCCACCAGCAAGTGATGCGCATGTTCTACTACACCACATACTTCGCAGTTAGGGGAACTGGACTTTCTCATCTTAAAGGCAAACTTGTTTAATGATGGGACGTGTCTGGACCTCAGACGTAACGCTGTTACGTTTGGAGACGTCTTTCGGCTGATTATTATTATTTATGTTTTTTCTTCTTTTTTTGTAATTTTGGTTATGGCTACGTCACTGAGCAATTGTTGAGGGTCATCAGTTTGGATGTAGGCGGAACTGAATGTAAAGTCCCGAAAAACTGCGTTGAAAAGGGAGGATCCTCCGGCCAGATGGGTGTTATGTCTGGTGGGCAACTGCCCGAAAGATGATTTCAGACTGTTCTATATGTTCAAATTGCTCGATGCAGGATTAGTTCTTATGTGACGCCATAGATGTCGCTACATAGCGTACTACTGGTAAAAGAATTTTTAAAATCGGTCCAGTAGTTTTGAACTTATACATAAAAAAATATAAATCTTTTTCTTTGTAATGTTAGTATAGATACACAAAATAAAAAACATAATAATCCGCTTCTGCTTATGCCGCGTTCCAAGGCCAGAGTGCAACATACTGAAGTGTTTGGCCATGACTCTACTAAGGCCAGTTGTCTCAACGCATTTGCAAATGAAATACAGTGGTTTTATTATTTTGTTTTCCAGAATATTTCAGTGAGTTATGAATAGCGAAAAAGTTGGATCACCGTAAAATCATCATGAAATTATTTAGTTTCAGCTTAATTCTGATTTTGGCCATATAATCATATCATTTTAGGATCGTCTCAGACCAATCGATCAACTCCGGGTAACTTGATCAAGCCAGTTTTGTGATTTGGACCTATTTTTACTATTGACATTGTTATAACTGATCTTTTTTATTTTTATTTATTAACATTTTACTACTTTTTTTTCATATTATTAATTTTAATCTAATCTTTTTGACATTATTATTTTTACTATTGTTTTTATTGTAATGTAATTGTTTTTCTTTTTTTATTATTATTATTGATAGGCTCGCGTTTGACCACTATCTCACCTTTTCATTCAATTTCAACCAATTCTATATTATTATCAGTTTTTACTACTTGTGTTTCTTGATAAACTTCAATATTCGCACACAATTTAAATAGAACATAATTTTATGTAAAATAATTAATGAGGAGCTAATAATGTTTTATTTGATTTTGCAGAAACAGCAACTATTGATGTCATGATCAATCGTCAGAGTGCAATATACCAATGCGCCTGACCATGACTAGTCTAAGGTCAGTTGCATTGCCAATTTTATTCATAGCACATTTTTAAATAGGTTATTGACCGTTTGCAAATTGTTTACCGACTAACTAAGACGGTATCGTACCATGTGCTGTACCATGCGGTGACCGGACGTAAAGAATATCTCTATATTTTATTGTACTTATAATTTCTGTTGATTGTTTATATTATGTTCACAAACTTTAGTTATTTAATTTGCATTATAATTATCTTTGTTTTGCTTTGTAGTAGGTATTACATTCATAGATGTTAGATTCATGTACTATTATCATAAATTTTCTATAGAATGTAAAAATTGTACATAAAATAAATCAATCAATCAATCTTTTCGTGGGTGTCGTAAGAGGCGACTTAGGCCTACTATATATAGCTTCATAGACGCGTATTCGTGTGTATACGCTAAACCAAGCGTATATTAACGACGTTGCCGCTTCGGATACGCGTCTACGAAGCTACGCGTCTGAGAAGAGTAGGCTTAAGGGACACACCAGAAAATAGGCAGTATTCTCTGTGCATTGCAACAACCATATTGCGATCGCCAACCTGCTTGCCAAGCGTGGTGATTATAGCAAACCAAGAAATGGCTCCTAGTGGTCGGCAGTTCGTCTACCCTTGACTCCGGTAGCGGTCAAGGTTACCGATAACCTGGTGAGGTTCACGAGAATCCGATGGATGCGAGACGCACAGGACCGGTCGTTGTGGTGACACTTAGGAGAGGCCTATATCCAACAGTGGACGGCTATCCTAGAACATATTCATCATCATCATTTCAGCCAATAGACGTCCACTGCTGGACATAGGCCTGCCCCAAATGTTGCCACAATGAACGGTCCTGTGCATCTTGCATCCATCAGATTCCTGCACCCTTCACCAGGTCTTCAGTCCACCTTGTAGGGGGCCTTCCAACACTGCGTCTTTCGGTACGTGGTCGCCACCCCAGAACCTTCGGTCTCAACGGCCATCTGTTCTGCGAGCAATAAGGCCCTGCCATTGCCACTCAAGTTTGGCGATTCTTCGTGCTGTCGGCAACCTTGGTTCTCCTGCGGATATCTTCATTTTTGATTCGATCAGGCAAGGAAACTCTCTCTAGAACATATTATATCCACCTTAAATCAGGCTGTTACTAAGTATCACTGGACTGCGCGCTTTTGGCAGAGCTTTAAGTCATTGAAGAATTAAAGTCGTAACTGTATAAATACACCATTAATTTTTAATAATTACAAATACTTAAAGGGCTTATTAGAAAATGTCTTGTTATTATTTAAGTAAGGTCTCAATAAATTATGTTCTTAAAAGCAAAATTATTAGCGGTTGCTTATATCCCAAAATGTCACTTAATTTATGGAAATATTGTACAGGCTATTGATGAATGAATGACGATGATGATTAGCCATTGTTACGAATGATTGATACAATTATGAATTTAACAATTATGAAAAATTTTCGTGGATAATTTTGGTTTTTTTTTTTACTTTTGACTACACAAATATGATCAGTAACAGTGCGCAAAGAGCCCCATTTTTTATATACTAGTTGAAAAATAGTGGTGTATTCAATACATATCCAAGATCAAACTTTAAAAGGTATCATGCATATTATATCCTCAATACCTTATCACGTTTAAGACATTACTGCCTAAAACTATTTATTTTGCTATTCAAGCCACGTTTGTAGGCTATTTAGAAACGATTACTTTGACGCCATTCCACGGCCGGGTTAATAAACCCATTCGAAGTCATTAGTAATATGTATGTATGTACGCATGTACAACCTTCATCATTTCCTGTTTCCGGAGCAATTTTAGATGACCTCTTGGTTTAAAGGTCTTGATAAACACCTCCTGAAGATTTTGGTTTTAGAGTTCGAGAGAGAAAAGGGAATTGGGTGTGGTCACTTCCTTCTGTGAAGCAGTAATGCTAGTGAAGGAGATGGCCTCTAACGTGAGGGTATGGACATCTTTACGCCCCAGCCGCTGCGTCAGAAGACGACCCGGGCGTCGGGAGTTGCAGGACAATCTCCAGCCGCTGGAAGCGCGAGATTGCGTAATCCTACTATCTCAAGTACACTTCTTCTTTACTAGCAGAAGGAAGCAATAGCATCCTATTACCTTTCGCTCCAAACCATGGCCTGAACCTGGGACCAACGCGAGAGGCCGACATACTTATTTGAAGTCCTGGCTCCTGATATGTTTTGGAGTGGGATACGAACCTGCGACACACAGTGCCATAGCCAATCGTCTCGTGTATCTAAACACACACACACACAAACTTTCGCACATACTTTTGATTCAACAAGAATACTGGTAAGTCTTGCCCTTAATCTTTCCCAAGGTCGGCATAAATTGTGAGGTATAATGTCTCACCATTTACTTGGAACTCACACCCATATTTATAACATGTTTAGTCCACATTTAACAGTCGAGGGCTTTGCGTTTAACTTGAAGATAATGTATGTTAATTTGTTGATAGCGTATCCTTGAGAGTTGGCGATGCCCTCGGCGTGTCTCGAAAGTAAACACTGAGTCAGTGAAGGATTTTCACATGTGGCAGCGAATTTTCGTGTCCTTTTTGTCGTTTTTAGGTGCGAAATATGAAAGTTTTGAGTATGTTTTGTTTGCATAATTTTGTTCGAGAGTAGAAGAAAAAGAGCGTTAGGCATCTTTCTCGTAACTGATATCTTCTAATATATAAAATTCTCGTGTGTCAGTGTTTGTAACAAAACTCCTCCGAAATGGCTTGAGTGGTTATTCAGTAGGTTTGAGAATTTATTTATTTATTAGGCTTTTCCACAATAAGTACGCTATTACATTAAAATTTATACATTATAAACTTAACTCTAAGCGCCTCATCACTTATAGAACAGCACAGCATGCTCTACATTATGCACAGATAATTACATAACTAATTGATTATAATAACAACAATACATTAAGAGTTTTGAAAAAAAAAAATTATTAATAGATTAAAATAAAATAAATAAAACAATTAATATTTTTTTTTACAATAGTTTACATTGGATAAAAATAGATTGCACAGATTGAATTAAATTTGATTACAATGAATTAAATTGATATTTTATTAAAATAAATTGGATTTTATCAGTAAGAAGATTAGGAAAACATTTGGTATTTATTTGATTTGAGATAATTAACTGGCAATACTTTTTTTAGAGCTGGTATTGATGAACTAAAGAGGTTAATGACCATTCTAGATAGTGGATATTATTGCCTCAAGTTGTTATGACATCTTGGCATGCAGTAAAGTCTCCTATTTTTGGCAGATTATGTAGGATGTTAATAAGACCCTACTGAGCAAATCGCGACTTTATCATTCAAATCGGGACTATATTCGGAAACTTATCATAATCGGGATTTACTTGTGCTATTAAACTAACAGAAAATGGTCCACTCGCAACGCCTACCCATATCCTTAAAAATTAACACCCTAAACCTTTCTCTCTCCAACCACAAAAGAAAAACAATGACTCATTTCGCAGAGATTTCCACATGTCGCGATACATTTTCATCCAATTAAACTTTAGACAACATAATGGTTACTTTCTCCATGTTTTACTTCACTGGAATGCTTTTCAACACGAGCCAATTGTGACTCAACTGTCACCATTTTAGTTATTGTGAAGTAAATTCTTACATGTAATGTCCTGAAAACAGCTGCTTGAAAACAATAATTTATCAGTTTTAATAATAAATAAATAAGCTTCGACGACCATCTGTCGAAGCTGTCGTTGCGCGGTTGGATCAAGGGCCTGATACAGAAGGCAGTACTCCTTGATACAGCTCGGATTGTGAGGAGGTTCCTGTCTCTGAAGCCCTAACCAGCGGTAGCTTGGGCCCTGCTCCCGACACCGGCGGACTACATTTTTTTATATTTTTAATGTTTTATTTTATATATGTGTTTTTAGAAGTATTTCAAAATATATAAAAAAATTATAAAAAATAAATAAATAATAATAATAAAAAAAACAAATTAAGCAGTAATTCAGTGAATACAGTATTTCTTTATTTTTTTAATGTCTTCAGAAAACTTACTGCTAGGGTACAGATAGTTAAAATGTTAAAAGAAGGCCAATTACAAGTTTTCACAAATACGAGTAGTATTAGAGCAGAACAAGAGACAGTAGACAGATAAAAATAAAGAAATAAAGACGCACAGAGAAAGTACATATAGCAAGAACTATTTCAGTGATCTTCGAAAAACTCAGTGCAACTAATCTATATATATAAAAATGAAACCCGTTTTCCTTGGTCACGGCATCACGCGCGAATGGCTGGACCGATTTCACTAATTGTTTTTTTGTTGTATTTGTTATTATTAGGAGAAGGTTTTTACGGAAAAAAATATTAAGAAAATCTCTCAGAAATATTGAAAAATATACATTTAATTTTGCATATTTAAAAAAACGCGCGTAACGAATGTCAATGTCATTCACAGCCATAGACTATATTGAAAGAGCATTGTTTGTTCGGAAACGTGGTTACTTAATTAAATTCGAGCATCATTTGTTCCAAAATAAAGTAGTGCATCATTGCTACGAAGTTCGCCGGGTCAGCTAGTTCTTAAATATATGTCAAGTTATCAACGTGTTGTATGCCTGAACTAGGTCATCTTGTTTTTCAGGTGAGAACAAGTAAAACATTATGAAGAGGTAAATAATCACAGTAATTTATATAAAAAATATCACTCCAATTTGAAACCGAGAATCACTCCAAATGTCTTCTTCCAGTCTGTGTGGAGTGTGATGGAGTGTTAAAATCTTACTGACTAAAACCCAGGTGGGTTTTAGTCAGTATATCCTACCCGGGTAAATAAGTCCCCGAGAAAGAATCTAACACTTTTGCTGACGAAAGGAAGAAGAACCTGTGTTCCTTCATTTGCCCTTGGCATTCCAGGAACTATTTGGATCGATCCCACCTCCCTGGTAGGCACTTTTTGGCAACCCATGCGTTGCTAATTAAACACGAGCCCCTCTTGGTTCTTAAAAACAGACCAATGACCCTTTTTCAACAAGTACAAGTAAATTCCATCTATAAACATCCCACTTCATTAATATTCCACAAACTTTGAATTAAAGCAACGTCTAGAAGGCATAAAAGCGGTTCGCAAATAAACTCCTTCGTTCTTTGAAGTCGGTTAAAAAGAGCTGTCATTGCCACTGATACGGCGCTAATTTCCTCGGCCGCGACTGTAATACTCACATTAAGTTCTATTGTTTCTTCGACTACCCTCCGGACAGGAAAAATAGTATCTTTACTTCAATTTTGGTGAAATAAATGGTCATTTTCTTAAAGAATATACTTCATGAATGTTTTTTTTTACATTGATATCCTTGAAAAAATTAAACTGTAGAGACAGTGTTATAAAATCTAGTACTTTGTATAAGTAATACGAAGCTTATAGAGAAATATTTTGTGAAAAAAAAATCACCATCTTGCAAGTTCTGATTACATATAGACACCGGGACAGGTGAAACTAAATGAAAGCTTCTAATTAATAATAATAAACACTTTTTTCGTTTTGTTGTTAGAAAAGGTAACCCTTTATACCATATTACCCTTTATCTTAGAACATATTCATCATCATCATTTCACCCAAAAGACGCCCAATATTGGACATAGGCTTCCCCGAAGTTTCGCCACAATGACCTGTCTGCATCTCACATCTATCGGATTCCTGTGACCCTCATTAGGTCATCAACCCACCTTATGGAAGGCATTCTCATTTTAATTAAAACAGTTTTCAAATTTTCCCCGGAATCGAACCTAAACTCTCGTCTACCTCCACCATTGCACACAATTACAGCAAAAAAATCGTCAGATGATCGCCGTTCTTCGAACGGAAATGACGTTTCCTCAATCTAGCAACTAACGTCCCTGGCTGAATGGAATCCTTTCTAACGTAAACGTTTATTTTTTTAATTACCACTTAGCTTGAACGTTTCAAGAAAATGGAATGGGCTAGTTATGTCCGTGGAAAGATTTTTTAGAGGATTTAAAAGAATTTGCTGGCATTTTGGTCTTCTGATTGCGTATTTTTTGTATGATTGTTTTTGTACATAAAAGTCAGTAGAATTTGTGTTTTATTTGACGAAATAAATATATATGGAAAGGGCTATGCTCGGAGTTCCCTTGCGTGATCACATCAGAAATGAAGGGGAACCAAGGTTACCGACATACCCCGAAGAATCGCCAAACTTAAGCGGCAGTAGGCATAACATAGCTCGCAGAACGGATGGTCGATGGGGATGAAAGGTTCTGGAGTAACGAGTACGTACCGGAAGAAGCAGCGTTGGAAGGCCTCCCACAAGGTGAACTAATGATCTGGTGAGGATCGTGGGAATCCGATGGAATCGAGACGCATAAGACCAGCCATTATGGCGTCACTTGGGAGAGGCCTATGTCCAACAGTGGACGTCTTTCGGCTGAACTGACGGTGATGATGATGAAATAGAAATGGGTGTTCTTAGTATAGGTGTTTTCTGAAAGAAAATGGTAAGTAAGAAGAAAGAAAACATGTTTATTTAGCACAAAGACTCACACAATGAAGAAACAAGTATGTAGAAACTTAATTGTGTGTTTCCCGGCTCACCAAATAGGTCTAGTTCAGCATAGTCCCAGACAACTACGTTTTTTAGGAACTAATTCATACACATTTTTTTTAAGTTGGGAAATCATCACTTCTTCCACTATACTCGTAGCGTGGAGCGAGTCAGTGTATCAGAATATTACTGACTAAAACCACACCTGCGTCCTTCAGTTACCTCCTCTAGGTATAGCAACCTGAAATTCGGGCTGGTTTCATCTCAATTTGACCTTGAGCTGGCCTACGATAGTACGTAGTATCAATGGAAAAAAGAGGCCATTTTACACTGGTTTCTACAACTCTATCATGTGGATTTTGAGTTGGGAAATTATCACTCTACCCGCTCTGGGTAGAGTGTGGAGCGGCAAAGCGTGTCAGACTTTTACTGACTAAAATGCACCAGTGTTCCTGTTCAGTCGTCCCTTTTGCGTTTTAGGGCTATGGTACTGGTAACTCTTGCAAAAATTCTCGTAGCCCTAGTCTAACGTGTGGCATACATGTACATAGTCCTCTGAAAAAAACCCAATATTACTACAAATTTTTTCTTATCAAAAAAGAAACACCAACTTCAGCCCGAACAAAACCACAGGTAACAGTCCTATTAACGTTATATTATTTTCTAGACTACACCTCAAAAGTTTAACACAATAATATTTCTCCTTAACGACAGCAATAATTCCACGACTCGCAGAAATACAGCATTACAAAATAAGTCATAATTAATTCCCCACAGTGCTGCGGAGTAGCAATATTGTGGCCAAAAATGAAAAAAATATAACCCTAGTGGTAATAGCGTTGTAGCGTTTTAGTTTACAGGGTGCTCGGAAAATGGGATACTAGCGTCTGCTACCGGTTTCACCCGCTTGAAAACTGTTTTATCTACCTTCCTCCTTAAAAAGGGTGACCAGGCGGTCACAAACTAGCGTTCCAACCAAGGTGACCTTTTTTTATGTGTTTGGTTTGTGTTGCAGCTACATGAATGTAAACCATGTGCCAACAACGTTCGGTGATTGGGTAAATGCGCCTGCCAACCAAGGGAGTATTAAAACTAGCAAGGTCACCATGATTGAGACGTTGGTTTGCAACCGTCTGGTCACTCCTTAACTGTCGCATTCATAATATTACTACATATTAAAATGGTTCATTAGTATAATCTAAGAACGGAAGATGTGAAATATAATATTATGCTTTGTACCTTTTTACCTACAACTGAAACGTACTACTACTAGTAACTACTAAAAAGAATAGAACCCAAGTTATTTTTCACTGTTATAAATAAATGCCGAAAGTTTATTTTCCCATAAAACTGTCGAATCTTCTTCGACATCGATTAACCACTTTTATTTGAAATTTTATCAGACAAAAATGTAGTTACCTAGTAGCTTTGGACTGGTATGTTATTTTAAACATATAAGTCCTGAATGCGGCAGGTATAGGCTGGATAGAAATTTGGACATTGCAGCAGTTATTGAATTGACCTAAAGCTATAACACACGCAGCGGGCCGTCAACGGGATCCGAGTACAATATAATAACGCGTTCAAGGTGCTGGTGGATCTCCCACGCTACTGTAGTGCATCTGTGATGTTTGCGTACGCGCACACAAACGGCTTTGACACTGTGCTGCGGCGCCGCATCACCTCCCTGATAATCAGTACACGCGGAAGGGCCAACACCATCCTGATCGTGCTCAGCCACAAGCTGGAGCCCCTTTCCGGAGCACTGGGTTCAAAGCCGATCCAAAACTAGCTGTAATTTTTATTTTATTATTAAACTAAGAAGAGTGTCATATAATATTGCATTAGCGAAAAAGCGCTTTAAACAAAGATTAAAAAAACAACTCAAGTATGCCTGACTGGGGCCCCAGAGGGCGGCAAATACTTTTTTTTTATATATGTAACATAGTTTTTTAAGTCGTATCACTAAGAATATTATGGACCAAATATATCTGACATAAAAAGATTTTATTTTTTTATGACTTAAACATTTTATGGGGTGGGAAATCATCTAATAACGTCTATGGGAAACAAAAGGGAGTGTCAGGCTTTTTTTATTAACTTAATCCCACCGATGTTCTTTTAATTGCTCTTTGCATTCCAGTCCCGCAGCTTACAACTCGAAGACTAAGTTAGTATCATATCATACGATTCACAGCTAATTTCCAAACTAAGCTTACCACACATAATTCGTCCAGTTTAGTGAACAACCTGTACAAGTTGACACTGGGGTAATAAATTAGATATAAAAACGCTAACATAAAACAGTCGCACCTCGCTTTACCCACGGCTATGAGCGAGCCAACCCACACCGACCGGGACTGTGCAAGGGTTAGGAGATGTCTATGTCCGAGTTTATTTATTTATTTAATCTTCATGCAACATAAAGTACAAAGGCGGACTTAATGCCTTAGGCATTCTCTACCAGTCCACCTAGGGTGGTGAAGAGACAATATGGTAAGTGCATAAAAAGAAAATGTAATTTAGAGTAAAAGTATACATATAGTTAGAATAAGGAAGAGGGTTAGGATTAGGGGGAGAGGGGGTTAGGTTGAGTTTCTTGTACATTATTCTCCACAGATATCTACGATGGTTTGGTTTGCTCATCTTTTTGCCTGACTTCTTGACAGTCAAAAAGTGATTGTAATTGTTTTAATCAAAATGAATATTTTGGGTTTGATATGGTTGGTATACCAACTATATCAATATTCCATTTCTGTTATATTTTCTATTTAAGTCTATTTAATTGATTGTCAATTGATCATTCGAAGATTTATCAGTGCGTATGATTGAAGTTGAAGATGAACTAAAAGTTACTTAAAAATAAAACGTTACAATCATTAACTTTGGTAAGATTCACTTTGACGGATTTACCTGACAGGTTACAGCGTCCCAATATTTGCTTGTAAATTAATTTCTAGTGAAGTACAGCAGCAAATTACAAATCTGAAAAAAAAAAAAATTTTAGAAAGTACCCTTGTCGATGGTGTCTTTTTAAAGATTAATGCTAAATGAACTGTAATACCACTTACACTACTAAAGGTTGTAAGGGATAGTTAAATTAATAAAAATAATAATCCTCCCGACCGAATTTCGATTACAACGAAGTTTAACCAAGCAGCAGGCAATATTTAAAATCGTCATGGAAATTGGAATACAAAGCTACAAAAGCGAAATTAATGCCTTAGAGTGGCTGGTGGTTATAAAGCACAAGCATGTGCTCAAACACAGCTGCACGTGGCTGCACTTGGTTGCAAACGTAAATATTTATTTTATTACAAAAAAATTGACAGTTAAATGTAAAAAAAAAATGTAGTAAAACCTCACATTTATTTTGTACCGGGCAGTGTGAGTTGCCAGCCCTCAAGGGTCACAGTAAAGATGGCAGCCCGACATAATACGGAACATTGTTCGTTATTGCTCTAATAAAAGCCTCTACTGGCCTGTTTAGTGCGCGCCTTTCATAAAAACTTTACCCACGGGTTTGTTTGAATAATTGCTGTTATTTTCATTTATATATTACAATACTAGTTATAGTTTGGAAGAATTATGTGCTCCTCTCGCAGCCAACTAGCTGAATTCGGAATTTAGTTAACAGGCTAGCCTGATAACTAAATGGCCGTTCAACTAGCGGTCTGAATGATATTCAGCCGATGCGTCTTAGGGTGTGTCCACATTTGGTGAACGCGCTACGAATGTGCCACTAGCGACTCGCATGCGAACTGCTCATGCACTGCACGCGTGCAGTAACTGCTTTTTGGTAGGCCTCTTTAACGCAACTCAGGCAAAGTTTACTCAGTGGGCGCGCGCAGTGAATGTGCTTGCAGTTCCTTTTTCTTTCATTCTGTATATCTGCGGACGGGTGGAAGAATTTGCAGTGCGAGGTTCTTGCACCCTTTGCGCACGTAGTGAATCTGCCGCACGAACGGCGAACGAGCGGCGCAGAAACGGTGCGCGAACTTGAAATGCAAATTGGCGAATTGAGTTACCAAGATTTTTCCGAATCACAAAAAAGGTTTTTTTTTGTGACGCAAGTAAGAATTTACAGTTTTCCGGTTTTTCCTATACTTGTGCTATGAGCCCTTGCTTCATTCCAAATTTCAGAATTCTAGGTCAACGGGAAGTACCTACCCTATGAATTTTGATTGTTTCGAGAGTGTCGAAATGTACGCTTTTTGCCACATAAACCGAAGTAACTTCTTTTATCGTTAACTTAAAAGTTTGAATTTTTTACAGCTTCAAGAGTCCGCAGACATGAGTATATGGTTTTAATTTCAACTCGATACTTCCACGCGTTCCTGAGATAAAGGGTCTTGACAAACAGACGGACGGACAACAAAGTGATCCAAAAACAAAAACGATTAAGACAAGGTACCCAACATGGAAAGTTTCGTTTTTTACGCTTTTTTTGGCGGGGGTGGGGAATAATCAATTACCTTCTCGCGCTCCGAAAGAAGCGAGAGGTAATGTCAGACTTTCCAGACTAAAACCCACTCATGTTCTTTCAGTTAACAGTTGTTTAAAGACCGCACTAACTCTTGAAATATCCCGCAGACGTAGTATCAGGAAACACAATCTCCGACACGGGATTCCACTCCTTAGGGTGTTTTTAATATCGTGCGGATTTCATCACACATGCGGGTTTGCCCAGCATGCAGAAAATATCAAAATGCAAAAAACACGTCCCGTGCGTATACCACGTTTTAAAATAAATACTTGTATGAAATGAACATTTGCGGGGGTTACGCGTGCGGGGCGATCCCGCATGCGTGATCAAAACCGCACGATATTAAAAACACCCTTAGCTATTTGCACAATGATTGGGTTCCCAAAATATTGTGCGGATAAATGTTATGTCCACTATGTACCGGGTTTTTTTAAGGTGGGAATTTAATCATGGTTTCTTTCGTTTTAGGGTGGAGCGTGAGGGCATGCCAAACTTTTACTGAATAAAACCACACCTATGTTCCTTCTATGCCTTTGCGTTCCAGAACCCCGGGTTTTCTTTTCTGAAGTCAACCCATGGGCCATGTAGGTTTCAGTCCTACTGGGCCAAATTCAAATTCAAATTCAAATTCAAAGCATTTATTTCAAATAAACCATTTACAGGCACTTTTGAAATGTCAAGAAGTCAGTCAGTCAGAAAAAATGATGCTAATTGCACATTCCAAAGCGTAGATCTCTATGGAGAAGAATGTGCAAGAAACTCCATGGACACTCTTTTCAATCGTGTTTTGCAATTACAAATATGTCTCTTACATGTTTCTTGTCGCTATCATGTGAGAACAATGTCAATAAAGTAAAAATAAAAAACTAAATATAGATATTAAAATAGCAACTGGCAGCTAAGAGATGACCAGTCTCAACTGACAGCGCCCGTTCACGGACCTGACGCGAATATTAGCACCACTCAGCTCGACCATTTTAAAGGGAACCGAATGATCCAACACACGCGCCACCATCAGTGAGACATTTGAGTGAGCATGACAAACTCTCAACTGCCATGCTCATTTATGTCAAACAGGACCAATAATAACCTAAAAACCATAAAATAGCTCCATGGTACTCACATTTACAAACTTTAAAAAAAAAAATGCTTCTACATTATACAATACTAAATACAATAATAATTAACAATAATAATATTTTACAGATTATAGTTTCAAAACTAATCAATTTGTACACCCCGGTGGTAGTGGAGCTGGACCAGCATTGAGCCAAGCATTTTTATCTTGAATATAATCCTCCAACTTATAATATGCTTGCCTGCATAGTGTGCGTTTAATACAAGATTTAAATTTCGTTTCATTGAGTTCTAATATTTGTGGAGGTATTTTGTTATAACATTTCAAACAGTACCCCATGAAAGAAGAGGCCACTTTAGCCAGTCTAAAACCTGGTTGAACTAATTGGTCCCTATTTCTTGTAAGATAATTATGTCTATCGCCTCTTTTGCTAAAAAGATGAAGATTTTTTCTAACATACATGATGTTTTCATAGATATATTGACAAGGCACCGTCAATATGTTAATATCCTTAAACAGTTCCCTTAGAGAATCGCACCGGCGGAGATTGTAAATAGCTCTACCCCCCCTACAGCTTTGCTGACATCTCTTTGAGACGTGCGTGGAACATCAAAGTCGCCCATCGTCTGCAAGCCCATACTACTTACCGGTGGCGGTGTTTTGTCAAAAAACTCTTTGCTGCAAGACTCACATTCGTTTATTAAAACCTTTCTAACTCATTTCCCAATTTTCCTTTTCCCGATCAATATAATTACCGGAGTCACAACCTGAAAATTAACAACAATCCGTGCTCACTAGCATTTGACCGTAGCCATTGAACCGACAAATTAAAATTAATAAAATAATAATGTATATTTTCGAAAGAATTGTTCACGAGTGCACTGAATACATCGCGTGCTAGTCGCAATAAAAAAATATTAGTGTCGATTTGCAGTCCGCTATGAGCAGGCATAAAGGCATTCAAAGAATTAACAGGCAGGCAGTTGAGTAGTTTCACTCTATTACATTCTTTAAAAACTGAATAAAGGTGATTTCCAACCCCTTCGATTAACATTTAGGTGTCTGTAAGTTTGGTTAGAATTAACGGGCTCTTAATAAGCTATTGTTTGCTGAAAACGATAGCTTGCCATCAGGTGGAAATGCAATCAAACACTAGTTTAAATAATTTAAAAAATCAATGTAAGTGTAGCGACATCTATGGCGTCACATAAGAACTAATCCTGCATCGCGCAATTAAAATTCTCCGCGCGTTTAGAACAGCCCGAAATCATATATCGGGCAGCTGCCCACCAGGCGCAAAACCTATCTGGCTGGAGGATCCTCCCTTTTCAAAGGAAGTTTGCGGGACTTTACTCTCTGTTCCGCATACCTCCATATAAGTGTAGTGCCCCTGTTCAAAACATGAGCCACAGGTTAGAATGCCCCAAGTGCCCATACACCTGCATTTTAGAGGATTCGATGAGTGCCACAGATGCTGCAGTTAACGGAACCACCTGCTAGGCCCAAACAGTTAAACGAGTTTACCATCGAGTCGAAAAGAAGAACTTTTTTTATTGAAACAAAAGCGCCGACACGTCAAATTGGTAATGACTGTTTTTGTTCGCCAAAGTAGTTTTAATTGGTTCTATTTTAGGACTCAATTAATGACTTATTATCTGACCAACAGAGGGCGAGATCACTAATTAGTGAGTATAATATAAATAACCGAGGTTGTCTGGCTGCAGGAATATTAATTCACATAGTAAGATAAAATATATTATGGACAATACTAACAGGACAATTTTGGATCAAAATTTAATAATACTGTCTCAAATAACAGAAGAGTGTTTTTTTATCATGGTCATATTGTGTGATTCTGGTATTCTTCTGAGTTCCGTTAGACTGGAAATCCGCTCTTTCATAGTTGGGAAAAAGGAGAGCAGATGACGACAATCGGCTCTTTAAATTCTCAACGGCTAAATATACTAAAATAAACCGTCGTTCAGATACAAGCCTCGAAGACCATCTATCGAAGCTATCATTGTGCGGTTGGATCAAGGGCCTGATCACAGAAGGCAGTACTCCTCGATGAGGCTTACATTGTGTGGAGGTTCCTGTCTCTGGATTTCTAACCACCGTTAGTTAAGACCCTGCTTCCACCACTGGCGGACCTGTACTCTCATTTGTATACTGATAGCATTTGTATTTAGGTCTGAAGTCTAAAAAACTGATAGCATTTGTAGTTATGCAGGAGAAAATTGCGCATGTGCTCCTAGACTACAAAATACTTGAAATACGCACAAGAACCTTAGGATCCCCGAAGTCCCTTATTGATGTTCTGAAAAACCTTAGAGGAAAAACCTAATCTGTATTTGGAGAGAGGTGGGCTGGTTGGAATAAGTCCACCTAAGGTTATGGCCACCATGGCCCCCGTACAATGGTCCGCATAGAACTACGTGCGGAAACCATACTCAGGCATAGACATAGGGCTGAAGTCTGCCAGAATTCCGGGCCCTGGATCCCAAAAGGAAAGTGAAGGAACACGGGTGGATTTTAGTCAGTAACCAAAGCCTTACACTCTCTCTCGCTCCACCTAGAGCGGGAGAAGTTATTTGATAATTTCCCAATACAAAATGAAGGTACTTGTATTTCTGCAGCACGCTGGACAGTGACAGACCATAAACTGTAAACGAGACTCTTTAACAAACACCGTCTTAACGTCTGTGAAGTCGTGCAATACTGCATAAAACCCCATATAAATGGTGTTTTTAGGGTTCCGCATCTTACAGAGAATGACTAATTCCATTCCTACATCGGCAGTCAGAAAACTGTAGAGGTGCTACTGGGTCGAAACCTGCGGGGACATTGGGTTGACTTACGAAAGGGAAATCCAAGGTCCTGGAACGCAAGGTAAAGAAGGAACATAGGTGTGGTTTTAGTCAATAAAAGTCTGACACGCCCCTCCCTCTCCGCCCTACAGCAGGTAGCAGTCATTGGATGATTTTCCACCTTAAAAAAATCCTTATATCATCCTTCTTATAACACTTCAGTTCATCTTTGTAAATTCCGTTGATGTAGATATTCAGTACGACCATGATAAAACAAGGCAATAAGGTAAAAAATCGGCTAATTAAGTATTATCATGCGACTTTATCAACAGTACATTGTAAGGGTTTTTCACAATTACATTAATTAATTTATTTATTTATTTTTATCCTCACATCGGAACACCTTGCAGCAATTACACCAATGGAGCATAATTAGTCCAAAATAGTCAAGAGAGCGCTGCGGCGGAGGGTCACGTCACTCGCTTACGCAGCATCAGGCTATCGGCATCGCTTCTCAAGGATTCCACATGCATCAAATCCCATATCGAACACATTTTGAAATGTCAAAACTCTTTCGATGAGTTTTTACAAAGAAAATTGATTCAAATTAAAAAAATACGGAAAATTTTGACATGTCATCTTGATGGTTGACCATAGACATAGTTAACATGCGAGTATTAATATTATAAAGGCGAAAATTTGTTTGTGGCGGTTGTGTGTTTCTTACTCATACACACTCAAACGGCTGAACACACTGCACACGTGTAGACAATGCTCTAGAATAGGACATTTATTTCTTTTTATCCTAATCGTAGGTTCACACACAAGCAAAATCGGTAGCAGATGCTAGTGTAAAATAATTCTTATATCTCCTTCGTTGTAAAGTAAACGCTACTGTAAGTAGGTAATAGGTCGGTATTAATGCGCCGGAAAGATCGCTCGCGCGTTGTGTCGCACTAAATTTATGTACGGAGCCGTTAGTACGCGCGTACCACTGTCACTTGTAGCTTTTTTTCTAGCAATGCACAAGCTTATGTGTTTGCATAGGAAGGGGTGCCATCGCACGGGTTATACTGACGCTAATTTATTATTTAAACTACGACGCTAAGCGTCACGCGAACTTTTTCAGCTTGTTGGAACATTTTCCTGCCGTTTTGTGTAAATGGGAAACAAGAATATTGAATTTCATTTGTTTGAATCTTCAATTTTATAATTTCAGCCCAAAAACGTTCCACTGCTGGATATAGGTATTTCCTAAGTGTCACCACAATGTACGTTGTCGGTCTCGCACCCATCGGATTCCCGCGACGTCTCGTCGTCGGCCTACTTTGTAGGAGGCCTTCCAATGCTTCTTTTTTTTTTTTAGGTGGGAAAATCATCTCAAACAAATCGCGGAGCGTGAGATAGTGTCCGACTTTTACTGACTAAAAACCCACTCCTGTTCCTTCGTTGCCTTTGTCCCAGGGCCCAGGGGTTTCGTTTTCACACTACCCATGGCCCCAGTAGGCTTTGACCCTGCTGGGGCCCTACGATTTGCTGACATCTCCCTGAGGCGCGCGTGGAACAATATGCACCGTCAACGACTTGGGCTCGATCCGGACGGTTACCGGACGAACGGATGGCGACCCACCCATTGCTCGCCGTCCGCAAGCGCCCGCCGTCCGCAAGTCCGCGGCCTTCCAATGCTGCGTTTTTCGGTACGCGGTCGCCACTCTGTGAGCAGTACCATAATGGTTCTGCGAACATTATATATATCCACTGTCACTTGAGTAAATATTAATGTGTGAATGACTGCATGTAATTTTGTGTATGTGCATATGGATCTCCTGCTAGACAGATATACAATCTCTCTACTAAACCGGAAAAAAGGGGGCAAGTCCAATGTGCCCCTTCTTTTTCCTTACAGTGGACTAATCGATTGGTGATTTTAATTTAAAGTATGTAAATTAAGTTTTACCAGTGGTATGGTCTTTGAAAAACATATGTTACTAGCTGTCCCCGCGGTTTCCGCCGCGTCATTGGCTACAGCGTAATGTTATCTACATTATCTACAATAATATTATAAAAAGGTAAAGTTTGTTTTCTGTTTGTAGGAGGTAATCTCTGAAAGTCCTGGTGCGAATCCAAAAAAAATTTTCACAGATAGAAAGCTGCTTTATTCCTGAGTGACATAGGGTATATTTTATATTAAAAAAGTAGTGTTCCCTTCTAAAACCGCAATCGGTTACCTTTAATTTCCTTACATCGCGTGCGCTGCAAAAACTTTTCTCAATCGGACCACTACTTTCGGAGATTACCTCCTAAAAACAAAGGAACAAACTTTACCTCTTTATAATATTAGTGTAGATAAAACTTACTTCAATTACTACAGTAAACACAAAGAGAATTCTTAACGTCAAAATGGTGGTATTCTGTAAAATTCTTAACGTAAAAGCGGAGACTAATTATTCTGTAAAATACAAAGTGCGATGCGATGCTCAATGATTTCATTTTTTACAAATAATAACTTGATGCTAAATCGAGGCGTATCATCTATATTGAAAATCATTATTAAAAATTTGATTGGTAGCCGACTTTTAAAATTACCAACATGATTCAAAGAAATATCATATCACCATTCAATTACCGTCAGCTTTTAGACACACATTAAAGACAAATAAAATTAACCCTTCGTCAAGTCAAATCAAAAGGAATATTCACAATATTCCGCGCCAGCCGACGGCAATTCATTTTCAAAGTATTGAATTAGTCTTTTTTTTCTTTGAAAGTAATGACACTATCGTAGACAAGAACATAGGAAATTATAGACTAGTTGAAATTGTTGCTGGAAGCGAATTAGAAGTCTTTATCGATTAGAATTGAAATGTTTTGTGGTAGGTATTGTAGAAAAGA
This sequence comes from Mythimna pallens, assembly GCA_961205895.1. Taxonomy (NCBI): domain Eukaryota; kingdom Metazoa; phylum Arthropoda; class Insecta; order Lepidoptera; family Noctuidae; genus Mythimna; species Mythimna pallens. The sequence continues at coordinate 21,570,813 of OY540842.1, read as the reverse complement.
GGACGATATGTGTTGTTGTTATCTACATATATAAAAGCGAAATGAAGAAACTATAACACCTACAAACTTAAAATTTGGCAGGTAGGTTCCTTATAAAGTGTAGATATCCGCTAAGAACTTTACGGATTTTACGAAACTCCACTTAAGGGGGTAAAACGGGGGTTGGGGGAAGTTTGTATGAAAGTCCAAATGTTTTTGAAGTTTAAAATGTAATTATGACAGAAGGATTTTAAATGGTATTTAAGTATAAGAATGATTAAAAACAACTACTTACGGAGACTAAACTGTAATAATATAGACGGTAATCCGTCATCATAAATGGTTTACTTTAATGTTTTCATAAACCTAGGGTTTTTTTTTTTGTATATCAAGAAATATTTTATAGTCTCTAATACATGTAGGTATACGTGACGTAGAGCAGTGGTGGCCGAGTGGTAACGGCCCCGACTTACGAGTTGTAGGTCGAGGGTTCAAACCCAGCCAGGCGCATTACTTTGTGTAGTTTAATTCATCACCACTGCTCTCAAAACGGTGAAGGAAAACATCGTGAGGAAACCGGCATGTCCTAGAACCAAAAATTCGAAGACATGTGACATCCACCAACCCGCACTGGGCCCGCGTGGTGGATTACGGCCCATTCTCTCTCCTAGAGAGGAGGCCTGAATCCCAACAGTGGGAACATTAAAAGGCCGACTATGCTATGCTATGCTATACGTGACGGCTGCTAAAGTGAAAGAAAAGAATGAAAGAAAGACAGAAAGAAAGAAAGAAAAATAATTTATTTGGTACAGCACAAGACACAGACACAATATAGGTAAATACGAAGCAAAAATAAAAACAAGAAGCAAAAAATGTAGTTGTGTGCCTCACGGCTGCACCAAAATAGGTCCAGTTCAGCATGAATGTTAGAATAGAATAGAATAAAACTTTATTGTACACCATAATAGTAACAAAACTTTTAAACTAACATAATCTATGGGTACAATGGTCTTATCGCTAACAACGATATCTGTCAGATAACCTTAGGATGGACTGTAACAACTTAACCCAAAGTGTTTTCATTATTTTGTAACTTTGTTTGATCACATTTAAATTTTAAGCTGAGTGGATTTTAATTCGGTTCAGTAAGAGCAGGTGAATACCATAACCAAACGGTCCTTTTCCTGTAACTAAACAGTTACAGGAAAACGTTCCTAGGAGACCATCATCATCATCATTTCAGCCGATAGACGGTAACTGCTGGACATAGGCCTCCCCCAAATGTCGCCACAATGAACGGTCCTGTGCGTTTTGCATCCATCGGATTCCCGCAACCTTCACCAAGTCATCGGTCCTCATTGCCTTCCAACACTGCGTCTTCCGGTACGCGGTCGCCACTCCAGGACCTTTCAGCGCCAACGGCTATCTGTTCTGCGAGCAATGTGCCCTGCCCATTGCCACTTTGGACTGCCTAGGAGACCATCCATAACTATTTAAGATATTCTGAACTGCATTCACAGATTTAAAAAAAAAAAAAAAAACGGTAAAAAATTATGCTAAATTACCAAAAAATATATATCCTTTTTAGATCCTATTTCATGAGTCTCAATTAGACCATTTAAGGTATGAATGAGTACCTACTAGAAATGACAGAAATCACCATAAACTTATCTTATACATTTTGAAAGGAAAATCCGTCTCAAAAATCCCCCCTGTATTATAATCCCTTGTCTTAAACTTAAGCTTTAAAGGTGTCTTAAAAGTAGTCTTGTTTTACATAGAAGCTGTTGGTTTTAACTTACTAAATAAATAAACAGGATATTTATTTATGAATGAACGTCGAAGCGCATTCATGTATTAAAAAGCTTCAGCCACTATCATGTGGCTGCCATTATTTTAAATAAAACATTTTTGGCTCGCAAAAATCAACACGTAACAAACTACTTTAAAATCCAGGTATTTCCATGCTTTATTCCATTTTTCTGTGAAAAGAAAAAACTCGACAAAAAATTTTTCATTGCGATTCTTTTATTCATAAAACATTACATTGCATGGAAAACATAAAAAGATGCAGCAAAAACATAGTGTATTTAACCACTGTGCAGTGTTCAAAGGGCTTTTTACGAAATTCAGGGGTACGCAACAGTTATTAATCCCGGATAGCTTTGGAGCGAAATCAAAAATTGTTCTCGACAAACAGACTGCAGTTTTCGGTTTTCGAACTGTTAATAACTTCCCCGTGGCGCTTTTGGTGAAATATAAAGAGAATCAAGTTTATTTTAGGGTTCCCACAAAAAAAATCTGCAATTCGATTTTTTTTTTATTGTAGGTAGGAAATCATCCAATGACTTCTCTCGCTCTAGGGTGGAGCAAGAAGGCGTGTCAGACTTTTACTGAGTAAAACCCAACTCTTGTACCTTCTTTGCCTTCGTTTCAGGGCCCGGAGTTCTCTTGTGTACAATCCATGGCCCCAGTAGGCTTTGACCCTGGTGGGCCCCTATGGTTTTGGTAACACCTCTTAAAGGGACGCGTGGAACACTATGAATCGTTAATGACTCGAGCTTGGTCTGGTCGGTTACCGGACGGCCGGGCGGCGAGCTACCCATTGCTCGCCATCTGCAAGCCCACGCCTACGCGTCGAAGGAACCTGCAATGCAAATTGCTGCGATGCGATTGTGCAGTACTCCACTGCAACCTGTAGTATAGGCGTAGAGTAACCAGCCTTTCAATATTTTACAGGATGCATTTTGAAGAGTGTGCGTAGGAATTAGATCACTTGATTTCACCATCACCGTTCTACAATCGGACAACCCAACGTACGGTGAACGTCCACCTTTACGTTCATTAGTGAATCCGGATGCAGCTGAATACATTTATTTTACAGGAAACGATTGCCTATTTATCCACCATAAACTGAGGAATACAATATCGCTTGACAAGACTAATGTCAGATTTTCTGACTTCTACGAGTAACTATCCGTGAAGACTGTCAAAAATATTCAATTGGGACTAACGGTTTAACGTGTTTTGTGAAGTTATTATTATTTACCCAAGAGAGGTCACGAGTTCAAACCTAGCTAAGTGCATTATTTGGTGTAATTTATTTGATCACCACTGCTCTTTAAACGGTGAAGGAAAACACCGTAAGGAAACCGACATGTCCCAGAACCAAAAATTCGAAGATATGTGACATCCACCTTGGGCCCGCACTGGACCCGCGTGGTGGATTACGGCCCATTCCCTCTCCTAGAGAGGAGCCGAGTCCCAGCAGTGGGATAACATTGTAAGGCTGATTATGCTGTGCTTATGCTTACCAGAGAGAAGAGATTTTACAAAAAAAAAACCAATTCAATCATTTAACTTAAATGGTTTCCCTAACTTGCAAAATCCGACCAAAATTCAAAACATCTGTTTACTTAATACTCGTAAATCATTGTTGACATCGTATACCCAACACAGCGTTTTAGGAATACAGCTACTGCAATCGATTTGCAGCGCTGCGCTTTCAGCTGACGAAGCGCTTTCGGCTAGCGTTTGTTGTGCGCCCCAGAGCTGGTAAACATTCGTGTGTTGGTGTTTCACTAATATTGTGAATGGAAAAGTTTGGCATGTTTTCGCAAATTTACGTGAGATATAAATAAGTGTTAAAAGTTACAATGTCTTCTATTTTTTTTCTGTTTATGCAGTCAGCAAATCGATTGCACAAAGTTAAGCGGGTTAACGGACGGCGAAGAGTAGGTAGCTCGCTGTCGGGTAGAAACCAAAGCTTGGGTCGACGTGCGTTGAGTTCCACGCGCGCCTCATAGAGTTATGTCAGTAAAATTGATGGTGCCCGTTATCACCAATGCCTACTAGGGTTTCGGATTGTTCAAGAGAGTTACAATGGCCTTCGCAAAAGCCAACCGAAGGAACACTGTATAGGTTCTAGTCAGTAAAAGTCTGCCATTTTCGCCTTTCGCTCCTTCCAGAGCGGGTGAAGTCATTTGATGATTTCCCACGTAACAAAAGAGGGAATAGGAAAAAGTGATTTACGAAAGGATATTCAGAAGCTTTTTAAAGTTATAAAGCCGTGTACAGACATCGCGAGGTGTGCGTCGCGAATGGTTCGTCACGCATGGCTCAACCTGAGGCATACGATGGTAGATTTACACATGCATGCATCCCGAACGATACATGCTCTAGCTGAGCCCGCAAACAAAAAAATGGCTCCGACTAGGCGAGACGTGCAGATTACGGCTGCGGCCTATAAAGTGATTCATTCAATATTAAAAAAAAGAGGAAAGAAGAAAAGACACTGGGGGACAAAATGATTACACTACGGAAATATATTATAAGACGATATCACCTATATATCCGTCCACACGGAGCGCATTGCTCGCACGAAGGTGGCGTTTGCAACGATCGTATGACACGAATGCTCACTGTGAGCACACACGTCCACACAGCCCGAGGCATGCGAGACGAACCATTCGCAACGCACGCCTCGCGATCTTTGTACGCAGCTTAAGATCATAGTAATACTTAATGGACAAATCAATGGCCAATCATAAAAGGTTCCCGCATTTTCCAGGTATAAAAAGATGTTTAACATTTTACAATATTAGATCACTACTTCCAGAGATGACAAACAATTTTAACATCTTTATGAAATTTGTTTCCGTATGTATTTCGCATTCATCAAAGGAATTGCACAATTTGCCTGCAGCGGTTTTCACGTCCTATTATGATAGTGTCTTCAAGGCTAGAATGAGTAGGCTCTTAATAAAGTAGGACGATTCACCATCATCGATTTGCACGATCTCCGCGTAGAGATAAAACGCCGGGGTGAAACTCCGCTGCCGCGACAAGTCACGGCATGGCGGAAAGAGTTCCGGCGGGATCTCATGGCGGAATGGCGACAGCGACTATCGCAACCCAGTGCTGGGCACGCTGTAATTACGGCGGTAAGCCCCCTCTTTGAGGAGTGGCTGGAAAGGCAACACGGCGTCATTTCCTTCCGCATGACGCAGGTCCTCACCGGACATGGTAATTTCGGGAAGCTCCTGCGCCGGATTCGTGCGGAAGCGACGTCCGGGTGTCACCACTGTGTAGACCTCCCGGAGGACACGGTGGAGCGTACGGTGGAGGTGTGCCCCGCTTGGGCAGAGCAACGCCGTGTCCTCGTGGGAGCGATCGGCGGCGGCGATCTCTCGCGCCGGGCCTTGGTACAGGCCATGATCGAGGAGGAATGGCAGGCGGTCGCCTCCTTCTGCAAAGCAGTAATGCTTGCAAAGGAGGCGGCCGATCGCGTGAGGCAGCGGTCCTCACGCCCCAACCGCCGTCGGGATTCCGATCCCGATTTCCGGCCACCGTAGGCGCGGGCTTGCGGACGGCGAGCAATGGGTGGCTCGCCGTCCGACCGTCCGGTAACCGTCCGGACCGAGCCCAAGTCGTCAACGGCGCGTGCTGTTCCACGCGCGCCTCAAGGAGATGTCAGTAACTGTAGGGGCCCAGCAGGGTCGAAGCCTACTGGGGCCAAGGGTCTGATTCTGAAAGGAAGACTCGGCCCTGGTACGAAAGGCAACGAGGAACAGGAGTGGGTTTTTAGTCAGTAAAAGTCTGACACTATCTCCCGCCCCGCCCAAGAGCGGGGGAAGTCATAAGACGATTTCCCAACAAAAAAAAAAAAAAAAACCATCATCGATTGCATTACTGCTTGCCGTCAGGTGGGGGATCACAGCCAAGCACTAGAAGCCTTTTTGTCTTTTTATTTTATTGTTGTTTGTCCTGTGTGAGTCTCAAATAAATGTTTTCTTTCTTTCTTCTTTCTTTATATCATTAAAAAAAAAAACTCAAAATACATTTTAGCTGCAAAAATATTAAGTTATAAACTCTTTGAGACTTTGCATGTCCTGATAAAGATCTTGTAGATTTTAATTTCAGTAATCATTTTGTTTTTATGCGCCTTAAGCATGAATAAGTCATCAAAACGATATTTACGATAGCATCAGGAATTTTGAGATGTTTTAAAAACAAAATTATTTGTTAAAATGTTTATTTAAAGATGTTATTTTGCCAATTTATTTACATTTTAAGTAAAAATGCAATGTGTTAACCCAATGAAATGACCACTTTTCAAGTCAAGAGTACACTTTTCAAAAGGCGACATTTAACCACGGTATACTATGATTCAATCCCAGAGATCATAATAAACCATAGTTGAATGTTGCCTTCTTATGATATGGTGGAGCATACGGTGGAAGTCCACAGTGACCTCATGGTGGCGATCGGCGACGACGACTTCTTGTGTTCGGCGCTGATTCAAGCCATGGTCTGGAGCGAGACGGAATGGGAAACGATTTCCTTTTTCTGTAAAGCAGTGCGGACATCCTCACGACCCAGCTGCCGACACAGGAGACGCCGTGAGCGTATCGAGTAGCAAGGCAATTCGTGGCCACCACAGACGCGAGCTTGCGAATGACGAGCAATGGGTAGCTTCATCATCCAGTAAGAAATTGAACTCCATTTAAGAGAATAGAACTCCATTTAAGTCCAAGACAGAAAAATATTTGAAGCACGCTTAGGAAATAAATACAAGCTAACATTTAAAAAAGGAATTCATCAAGTCATTATCATCTTTTTGCCCTTATTCCGTTTTATTTGGGGTGCAATATGTTCTGTCCTGTCGCCCGCCACACTATCACTAACTCTCTAAAAAAAGAATTCATCAAAGGCCAAAAAAGTTTATATTATTTATTTATTTATACCACCACTCCTTCCATCTTTCGCAGGCCCGCACTTCCTCCTTCCATTTCTGACTAAATCTATCAAGTTCGTCTCGCTATCCTTTTCATGGTCTGCCGCGACCCCTTCACTGAGTTTCAGGGCACCAATTTTTGCTACTTTGGCCTACAGTTTGTCGGACATGCGGCAAATATGTCTCGCACAGTCTTGATTCAGCTGGGCAGTCTTATGAGCACTTTTGAGTTAAATTTAAAAAAAAAACACGTAAGGAGTGACTTCTGTATCTATCGTGAATGTGTTAACACACTTGTAACCTCTCACACATACAATGCATCCAGACCCATAACAACTACAATCATACAAATATTTGTTCTATGCGGGAATCGAACAGGTGACATGCAGCACAGGAGCTAATCGCTCAACCACTTTTTTTTTCTTGTTTTTTTTAGGTGGGAAAATCATCTTATGACAAATCTCGCTCTTGGGCGGAGCGAGAGATAGTGTCAGACTTTTACTGACTAAAAACCCACTCCTGTTCCTTCTTTGTCTTCGTCCCAGGGCCCCGGGTGCGCTAACCACGACATCATAACAATATTGGTATTTAAAAGTTAATGTTTAACCTAACCTAATCTAACCCGAAATTGTAGCAGCAGCAGGCTAAGCCTAGTTGAAAATCTACAATCGTTAACGCTAGTAGAAAACTATTCATGTATGGGAATGACATTATCTCAACGTCAAGTCGCGTGGGGCTCCCACGTTACTGCAGTGTATAAGGAATGTTTGCCAACGCACATATTGATGGTTTCAAAGCCATCATAAGAAAGAGGGTAGCGTCCATGATGCGCAGGGTGCGTGGGAGCGGCAACAGCATTCTGAGGGTTATTAGTAATAAGTCGTGTTGCGCCACGTTGGCACACTGGGTGCATGTACACGTGCCGGACCCGGTGCGTAAGGTGTACGCAAAAGATATTTAAATTAAATTAAAATCTCTCTCTCTGTTATTTTATCTTTCATTAACATAGTTTTTAAGTTGTGTGATTACTAACATAATATGGACCACGGTCTGAAATAAAGTATTTTTATTTATTACGCGGTACCGATTGTAAAAAGAGATTCGACACGAAACGATCGTAACTTGGCTAGGCCTACAGTATTAGAATGCACACGAAACAACTACTCAAAACACATTGAAAAACGAAGCCAAAGTTTTAAAACACAATATTAAAATTTTAATTGCATCACACAACCTCAACAAATTTGTTCTACCGCTTAAACAAAACCAAACAAACAAACCTGATTTGAACAGCGGAATACACTTATAGAATACTGTTTTATTCAATTACGAAAAACACAGTGGGTACCTGAAATAAACCGTTGGTAATGCTTTGGGTAGTAGTGGTCACGCAATACTGATTGATTTTTCCGTTAGCGTTGTGCCACAAAAGAGAGCTATGTCCAGAAGTCAATCTACAAACAAAGTGCGTAGGTAAGTGTCCCAGTCCTCGGTCCCACACCGAGAAAGCTAACATGACTTTGTAGCCATGTAATATTTTTTTGGGGTTCCGTAACCATAGGGTAAAACAGAACTCTATTACTAAGACTCTGCTGACCGTCCATCTGTTTTTCTGTCTGTCTGTCCGTCTTTCACCAGGCTATATCTCATGAACCGTGATACACAATTTAAATTTTAACGGATGATGTATTTCTGTTTCCGCTACAACAACAAATATTAAAAACACAACAAACGTGATTTTTTTGCCGTTTTGTACTACCGGCGGTACGGAACACTTCATGCACGAGTCCGACTCGCACTTGACCTGGTTTTTTTAACTTATATTAGGTAATTATTGTACTGTGTAAGCCTTGTGTTCAATAATCTAATTATAAATAGTTAAGATAGGAACTGCTCGACGAGTCGGCCGCTCGCGCAGCTGCCGAACCGCGCGCCGCCGCGTCCGGGCGCGCGCCGCCGCGTCCGAGCGCGCGCGAGGTGTGCGTCAGCACCCCTAGCCAATTTGATAATCTGCAATCGTTAACGCTAGTCGAAAAAGTATCAAATGTATGAGAATGACACCATCTCAACGTTAAGTCACGTGGTCAGAACCAACGAATAGAAAATTCATAGCCAAGTTCACATTGTTCAAAATGATAGAATGAATTGTTATTGTTTCTACAATGTACAACGCTACATCATTTGTAATTGTAGAATGACATTGTAGAACGAGCGGTCGACTAAGGCGCGTCAACATGGCTACCAACTTATCGTTTTGTACAAGTGCTGACACCGAGGCGTTACAGATTGGAAAACGAAATTCGACGCGAATTGGTTGTAACTTGGCTAGGGGGTAAAACGGCAACCAAATCATGACCGCCGAGCGTAGGTATGAAAAGTGAAGTACATACATGAGATTGACTTCTGTACCTATCTGTTTTGTGGTGGTGATTTCTGCATTCTAGTTTGGTCTGCTTTGCCTTGTGATACACCTCTAATGCCTGCAACCCTGGTACTTCGTCTGATTGATTCGTTTAAAAATGCACTATTCATTAATTGTTAGTTTAAATCGCGAATCAATTATGTCAAAACCAGCTGTGTCCAGCGGTTTCGCTCGCGTGAAACTAGAAAATCGTCCCAAGAAGACACTCTCCCGGGATAAAAAGTTTGTTGTATGCTATTACAGGACCTGGTCTACCCGAATTCTGGTGCCAATTGTTTGTTGTAATTTGTTTGGTGGTACAGCTATAGGCATCGCGTCCTATATAGGTGTCTAGAAGCCGCTATAGGTACAGCTATAGGCATCGCGTCCTATATAGGTGTCTAGAAGCCGCTATAGGTACAGCTATAGGCATCGCGTCCTATATAGGTGTCTAGAAGCCGCTATAGGTACAGCTATAGGCATCGCATCCTATATAGGTGTCTAGAAGCCGCTATAGGTACAGCTATAGGCATCGCGTCCTATATAGGTGTCTAGAAGCCGCTATAGGTACAGCTATAGGCATCGCGTCCTATATAGGTGTCTAGAAGCCGCTATAGGTACAGCTATAGGCATCGCGTCCTATATAGGTGTCTAGAAGCCGCTATAGGTACAGCTATAGGCATCGCATCCTATATAGGTGTCTAGAAGCCGCTATAGGTACAGCTATAGGCATCGCGTCCTATATAGGTGTCTAGAAGCCGCTATAGGTACAGCTATAGGCATCGCGTCCTATATAGGTGTCTAGAAGCCGCTATAGGTACAGCTATAGGCATCGCGTCCTATATAGGTGTCTAGAAGCCGCTATAGGTACAGCTATAGGCATCGCGTCCTATATAGGTGTCTAGAAGCCGCTATAGGTACAGCTATAGGCATCGCGTCCTATATAGGTGTCTAGAAGCCGCTATAGGTACAGCTATAGGCATCGCATCCTATATAGGAGTCTAGAAGCCGCTATAGGTACAGCTATAGGCATCGCGTCCTATATAGGTGTCTAGAAGCCGCTATAGGTACAGCTATAGGCATCGCATCCTATATAGGAGTCTAGAAGCCGCTATAGGTACAGCTATAGGCATCGCGTCCTATATAGGTGTCTAGAAGCCGCTATAGGTACAGCTATAGGCATCGCGTCCTATATAGGTGTCTAAAAGCCGCTATAGGCAAATATGTCTCGCACAGTCAATCGAATCCGTTCAGTCGATTGAGTGTGAATAAGACGCAACATTTACAATACAATACTTACAAAAGTTCGCCTTTGTAATATTTTTGTGATGTTGTTTGGAGATAAAAAAAAAAATATTGGGCAAATTTATGATGAACGTTTAGCGATAAGACCGCCCTTTGTTACACTCTATTAAATTTTAAGGCCCTACTATATTTTTTATGTGGTGTACAATAAATCTATTTATCTAACTATAGTTTTACTATGTATAGTTTTACTTAGCTTAGCATAAATTGTATTATGAAATCCGATTACTATTTTAGTGAATTCATTCTATAATTCAAGCTCGTTTTAAAACTCACTAGCCTTTTATATGTTACTATTTTTGCCTACCATAAAAATGTAGATATGAGATTGAATGCACAGAAATATTTTTGTTTCATTTTAATAGTGTTTTTGAAAAATACTGAAACCGGAGCGCTTGCTGTTGGCGGCTGAAAAAAAAAACAGAGCAACAAATAAATAAAATGGTGCACAAACCAAAAATGCCATAATAAAGCAATAATTCAATATCCACGATCCTCCAGTAAATCTTTTGCAAACTTTTGGCAATAGCGTTCAGGTTTTAAGCCAAAACATATGAAAAATCAAATGCAGCGGCCCGCTACCCCTGATATATGGGGCGGGCTTATTATTTTCCACCATTAATAATTTCGAATGGTCACGTTTTTTTTTCGCAGCAGAGATTTCTGGCAGTCTGCCGATTTCGGTCGACGTTATATGATTTTATTTCGACCAGCCCAGCGCGTTGGAGCTGTAAATCAATTTTTGCATTAACTAATTGAATTTATGAGCTGTTTATTGCTTTGGGAAATTGTTGTTAAACGACTATTATTTTTATGTTTTTTTTTTCTTTCGTCGCGCGCCTGTTTTAGCTAGGATTTTAGAGTCGATAAACGATTAAGAGATTTAAAAACATAGATTAGCCTATAAATAAAATCAGTGAAAAATGAACATCGAAAATGAGAGTGGTTATTTTACGTGAATAAGATCACTGTCCTCCAAACTAGGAAACAATCCTGTATTTTTCTTGAAGAACAGTACATTTTCAAATGCATTGATACAGTTTCATAGATTATATGTGAACGCAGACTAGTAATAACATTTCATCCCATACAGCTGCGATTTATATTTGTAACGGGTCGTAGAAATACAAAAAAAAGATCCATAAACACAAATTATTGTCGAAAAGTCGCCAATGACGCATGCACTACGCATATCAAGACATCATATTGTCAAAAATGCAGGATGTCATAAGCCCACTATAGGTTCAAAACTCTCTTGAAAACGAAGAAAAATAATAAAAGTCATAAAATACTGTGCCAAAAACTGAAAATTATATTTAAATGACAAGAAAAACAATAACTGCTAAAAATATGAGGAGTTTCAAAGAAACGATACATCATTCCGGTGCATAGGCCCTTGGTGTCAGTGGCCGAGGTGTCAGTAGCCAGGGTGGCCTAATTCCCGATGCATTTACTCACACGTTATACTTATTTTGCAACGTATTGTTGCATCTGTTTGTCATAAAAACGGTATTCGAATGACGATATTCTGTTCTTATGACACACTTCATCATATCTTCTACTTACCTTCTTTTTAGGGTTCCGTACCTCAGAAGGCAAAAAATCATCTTTTTGTCCGTCCGTCTGCCTGTCAAGACTCTTCTTTATCTTGGGAACGCGTGGAGGTATCGAGTTGAAATTAAAATCTGATACTCAGGTCTGCGGTTCCTTGTAGCTGTGAAAAAATTAAACTTCTGAGTTACCTAACGAAAAAAAGATACGGCCATATATGTCGTAAAAACGTATATTTCGACACTCGCTCAAGAGAATCAAAATTCATAGGGTACTTCCCGTTGACCTAGGATCCTGAAATTTGGCAAAAAGCAAGGTCTTATAGTACAGGTATAGGAATAAATCTGAAAACAGTAAATTTGTTATTATGTAACAAGAATTTTTTTTTTGCAATCCCGACAAATATTCGTAGCTCAATTCGGGAATTGAAATGTTTTCATAGGGAAGCTTGTATGGAATCCTTAGTGTGTGGGTCCGACTTGCACTTGCCCGGTTTTTTTAACATAATATGCATGCATTATACACGTAGAACTTTCTCATGAATCACTGTCAGTTATTCAGTAGTTTTTGAATTTATCGCAAAAAGAGAAACGAAGTGGGAGACTTTGATAAATAATACTATTAATGCCAGTGTATATAATGTACACGTAAGGTAAATGATAACTATGTATTATAATTTTCATTTTTCACTAAGTTAAGTCTTCACTTAATAGACTCGAGAAAATTCTTTAGTAACAAGAAAAATTTACTTGAAATTTTTTCAACAAATTCTTTCTGAGAGATATTTTTAATTCTTGCAAAAAATGTTAATAATAACAAGGCGACGACCTGAAGAAATCTCAGGTGTTTCGGTCTTTGAACTGAAAACAAAGTGTTTACAAGACGGTGTTCCTGAAAACTGACACGCATTTGTAACATTCAAGGTTCGTTATTTTGTTAAAACAAATGAGAAAGTCGGAGGCGGAATTACAGAATTCAAAGGATTTTTTCGTCAATTCACTAACCTGAACAGGCTTTTTTAGCCAGAGTGCCAGAAAGAGATATGTTAACCTGGAAGAGCAGAGGTGTCACAGCGGTACCGGCCCTGACTTAAGAGTAGCAGGACACGGGTTCAAACACAGCCAGGTAACATCACTTGGCACTTGGCTTGTTGGTCAGGTGTCATTACTTTGAGAAATTTATTTCATCACCAGTGCTCTCAAAACGGTGAAGGAAAAAATCATTAAGAAACCGGCATGTGTCCTAGAACAAAAAATTTGATGACATGTGATTCCATCCATCCACACTGGGCCCGCTTAGTAAATTACGGCCCATTTTCTCTCCTAGTGAGGAGGCTTGTGTCCTAGTAGTGGAAACATTTTAAGGCTGTATATATGTAAGCTGCAAATGCTATTGCTGACTGGAAAAGTAAATGATCGAAGAAATGGCAACATGGTGAAATCAATCCACAATAAAGTTATTCGTCGAGGTCAGGAACCTCAAAATTGAAGATAAACGACGCAAGGAGGAGGAGCCCAAACAGTAGGTCTCTAAGTCAAGAGTTAAAAGGTTACTCCTCAGCAAGCATGCTCCATCGCTTACCATCATGTGAGGTCGATCTTATCAATGGTAAAAAGAGAACAGCATTGAACTCTGATGTCTTGCTGATAGAGGTGCATGTGCTGGATCATTTTGTTCCCTCCTTCATCATTATTTCCTCCCCAGTCATGTTCGCGAACTGGCGCCGTTGGTTGGGACTGGACATTTATCAGCTGCCACAGTTTATCTATATTAAGACAACAAAAAAAAACAATACTCTTTTTTTTGGAGGTGGAAAATCATCCAAGGACACCTCCCGCTCTTGGGCGGATCGGGTGGGTGTGTCAGACTTTTACTGACAAAAAACCCACTCCTGTTCCTTCGTTGCCTTTCATACCAGGGCCGAGTCTTCCTTTCAGAAGCAGACCCTTGGCGCCAATAGGCTTCAACCCTGCTAGGCCCCTTCGGTTTGCTGACATCTCCTTGAGGCGCGGGTGGAATAGTACACGCCGTTGACGACTTAGGTTACCGGACGGTCGGAAGGCGAGCTACCCATTGCTCGCTGTCCGCAAGCCCGTGCCTACGGTGGATTAATCTACTCTAGGAATTACTTACTTTTATATCATGGGTGCATTCAGAAACATATAAAATCACATACACAAGACACCTCAGATCCATAACAACTAATTGTGTGGGCCATACAAATATTTGTTCCCTGTCGTCGTGCCATGTATATATTATCTATATTACGAGTTATATAGAAAAGATTTGTATTTTTGCTTGTAAAGAAATAGCTTTTTCCAGTGGCAACGCCCACTCATAGAGATTACCTCCAACAGACAAACCTGACTGGCCTGTTGGTCTAGTGGTCAGTAGCCCTGACTGCTATGCCGGAGGTCGTGAGTTCGATTCCCACCCTGGACAAATGTTTGTGTTATGAGCACGATCATTTATTCTGTGTCTGGGTGTAATTTGTCTATAATATGTATACATTTAGAAATATATAAGTATGTTTATCAGTTGTCTAGTACTCATAGCACAAGCTCTGCTTAGCTTGAAACTAGACGGCGTTGTGTGATAGTTCTAGAATAAAAAAAAACACAAAAACAAACTATACCTCTTCATAATATTAGTGTTTTTTTTTTAATCTTTATTAAGGAGTTACACTTTGTCACAATATTGACTATGTTGCTCCATCATAGTCGAATTTTGAATTTTTAGTTATTTTAAATGATTGTAATATATTTTATACAGAACTCTAGCTACTAGACACTGTTGCAAATACCGATTTCTAACATATTTAGAGTGCTAAACAGATACCTCCTGAGGCTTTCGCCCCGCTCACACTCCACTAGAATATATGTCCTCGATTAATCCACATTTTGATAAAATCAAAAATTTCTGTACCGATGTTTTCACAAGTAAACACTTTCTACTGGTGCGATTCTCTCATCAGTGACATAGGCATATATTTTACGCTAGCAAATCCGCTAGTAGAAGCTATAGAATATGAGAGTTGAGCGTAAGGCTTACTGACTAAACCCCACCTATGTTCCTTTAGTTGCCCTTTCCGTACCAGAGCCGCAGTGATTCTTATGTGTCTACCATACGCACAAGCTTCACCGCAGTTTTGCCTGCGCAGACCGGTTTGTGGAATCCCGGGCGTACGCGTACGGCTGGTAAAATTCATATTGTTTTTCACGGTGATACTGATTGTTTCCCAAAATTTGGTAAGGTTGTATAAAACCAGTTATTTTTTTAAAGTGTTCATAATAATAATCTATAATAATCACTCTTTATTAGTTTCGCAGAAAACCTGTTCGATATCTTATCAAAAAATATAAAAGGACATGTTATTATTTCAACAGTGCCGTTAGGTAAGGACCTCATTTTATAATCGAAACCTTTTTCAAACTTCGAACGAGACATTGCACCACATTATAAGAAGAATCGGCCAGTTGGACTCGTGCACTGAGGGTTCCGTACAAACTTACCTATGTATATAGTTCATGAAGATTTCTCCGAATTGCAAAAACAGTTTTTTTTTTTGTGACGTAACTGCTGTCTGCTGTAAGACCTTGATTTATGCCAAATTTCAGGATTCTGGGTCAACGGAAAGTACCCTATGAATTTTAATTCCCTTGAAAGTGTCGAAATATATGTTTCTTGTGACATAAACAACCGTATTTTTGTTTTTCGTTAACCTAGAATTATGATTTTTATGACCGCAGACTTGACTATATGGTTTTAATTTCAACTCAATACCTTCACGCGTTCCCGAGATAAAAGGTCTTGATAGACAGACAGACGGACAACAAAATGATCCTTTATGGGTACGTTTTTTTGTTTTAAGGTACGGAACTCTAAAAAGAACTTATTTTCTTTTTATTTGGCGACTGATCTTATTTTAGTTCGTTCACTTTGATCGTTTCATATTGAAACAAAGGCCTTACGCCGCCTTACGTATAGTTATGCTAATTATTATGAGTCACCCTCGCTAATCGAGATGCAAGTATAATGCTTCTCTTTGACTTACTTCCCTTTGTTAAACTGCATTTTTCCACGAATAAAGTGACAAAGTGAGATGAAACGAAGGCCCCTAATTAGCGGTGGGTGGATACGGGGATTTAGTTGGCGTGGGCGCGCGAGAGCTATGCTTTTGTGCTCACTTTTTAATGTTTTTTTTTTATTATTACGAGTATTAAACTGTTTTAAATCTGCTTTAATGTTGACTGCATGTGCTTTTGAGGGTTTCTCGCAATTTTTTGTTATTCAACGTCGCGGTTGGTGTAGCGGGTGAGCGATTAGCTGCTGCTCTGCGCGTTGCGAGTTCAATTCCTGCACGGAACTAATATTGTAACTATGTCTTGTGTTTGTGAGTTTAAATATTTGTGAAATAAAGCACGATACAGGAATAAATTTTAGAGATTTTAAATTATTTTTATTATTATTGATAGGCTCGCGTTTGACCACTATCTCACCTGATGGTAACCGATGATGTGGTCGACGATGGAGCCTATTCACTCTTGACTTCAATATTACTTAATTTGGTCTATATAATAATATCTTCAGTTTTTAAGGTTCCGTACCTCAAAAGGAAAAACCGGAACCCTTATAAGGACACTTTGTTGTCCGTTTCTCTGTCTGTCAAGACCCTGTTATCTTGGGAACGCCTGGAGTTATTGAATTGAAATTAAAACCATATACTCAGATTTGCAGTCCCTTGAAGCTGTGAAAAAATCAAACTTCTGAGTAACGAAAAAAAAAAGATACGGCCGTTTATGTCGCAAAAAAACATATTTTGACACTATCAAGGGTATCAAAATTCATAGGGTTCCCGTTGACTTAGAATCATAAAATTTGGCAAGAAGCAAGATTTCATAGCATAAGTATAGGACATAATCTGAAAACAGTAAATTTGTTGTTTGTTTGTTGTTGTTTTGTTGGTAATTTGTTTGTTTGTGTTTGTAATTGTTTTCATAGGTAAGTTTGTACGGAACCCTTAATGCGCGAGTCCGACTCGCACTTGCCCGGTTTTTTTTTTTTTAATATGGATAATATGATAAATCTTTGACAGAATACGTCACCGACACCACTCTGTTACTGACAATCGAGCTTTATTCTTTAAGGTACAAAAAGAGGCAAAAGTGCTCGCAGCGTCTACGCACACAACAGGCATCCGTATACACCTCTCATCTCAACGTTCAGAATATGACGCTGCGTTTTCGAGAATGTCATGCGTTGGGTTTGACGCGCTCGTGAAATCCACACGTTGCGTTATTGATATTGTTATTTTTTGCACACCCTGTATCGTTCGCAGTGCGGAATTTACGCAATGTCCCGTTGACTGTCACTTTGAGCGACGCGTTTTTTGTTTTAACGTTACTTCGGTCGCATTTTTGGATTGAATCCGGATCAGGCTTTTGTAGTCACTTAATATTTTATTTTATTGAATTTTTTTAAGTAGGATCTCTACTAAAGTTACAACTATCATGTACTGTGGCTGCGCCCGCGTGATACGTGTAGTAGAAAAAAATTGAAGGGAACATCAAAATTATATCTTATGTCCTATTCCATGACGTAGTTTACCTGTGTGCTAAATTTCATCAAAACCCGTTCAGCTGTTTAACCCCTAGGGCGTTCCGGGGGGTATTATTATTACGTCATTGCGCGTTTTTACGTAATCACCAAAAAAATAATAATAATAAAAAAATATTTCTGGATTTTTCTGGGAAAAACAAAAATATAGAAATCAAAATTTTCGGCAAAAAAAAAATCGTACAAACGTGTGTACAAAACGACAATTAAGAGGGGTTAAGTGTGAAGGAGTAACAAACATACAAAAAAAAAATTTCACTTTTAAAATATTTGTATAATTTTATCGAGAGCTATGTAAGAAACTGAACAACAAATTTAGAAGCCAGCACAGGTCTACAATGCGACAAGATCTCTCCCAAATTCTGGCCATGTATCCTTTTCCTAAGCCCCACTCGCCAGCTCGTAGGTCACGTCGCCTCCATATGCCAGGCCGACTTCAAAGGTGCTACCGTCCACCCTCAGACATAATAATTATTATTGACGACTGGCCTGATGGTCTAAGGTTAGTGGCCCTGACTGCTATGCCTGAGGTCGTGGGTTGGATTTCCATCCAGGACAAATGTTTGTATGATGAGCACGATTATTTGTTCTGTATCTGGGTGTAATTTATATATAATATGTATGTATTTAGAAATATATAAATGTTTATCTGTTGTCTAGTACTCATAACACAAGCCTTGCTTAGCTTGGGACTAGACGGCGTTGTGTGAAAGTTGTGGAAATTATTATTATTATAATCCTGTTGAGACAATTTTTAACACCATACTAACAATTTCCTTGAAATATGGACCCACAAGATATCTAAATAAATTAATGAATTAAAAAATAATGCGCTGGCCTGGCTTTGAACCGGCGATCTACAACTTTACGTTGGGGCCAGTACCATTGACCCACCACTGCTCTTCAACTCGACTACATACATACATATTCAGCCTTTTAATGTTCTCACTGCTGGGACTCAGGCCTCTAGGAGAGGGAATGGGCCGTAAGCCACCACGCGGGCCCAGGGCGGGTTGGTGAATGTCACATGTCTTCGAATTTTTGGCTCTAGGACATGCCGGTTTCCTCACAATGTTTTCCTTCACCGTTCACTCGATCAAATATTATTAAACTAACAATTTATATTCTGTTCTCCACCAAAAGAGGTCTTAGAAAACACTGGTTCTACTAAAAATAAAATGATAACTTAAAAAATATCTTCATGCCCTTCTAAATAAATATCGTCTGTGTAAAAAATGAAAACCAAACACATTTTACGCCACAATATTTTCCTTTAGACCCAATAATATTTTCTTCTTTCACACAAGTTCCTAGTACATAAAACATTATTATTTATAAACATCGCCCCTTAATATAAAAGGTTCAATAAATAATACATTCAACGACCACATTATTGGAGAGCGGGTGAGTGATGAATTATTCACAGTATAATCACCATGAAGAGATCAAAGTGGACTTGCCCGTGCGTACTATGGGTATGTGTTTATTGTACAATTTACTTGCTTATAGAACTTTTATAGAAATGTGTGAAGGGTAAAAACTACAATGTCGTATAGAGGTCGCAAGTGCCACTACTGAACAAAAGATCTTTCTAAGGTCCCGTACCTTAGTCGGCAAAAACGGAACCATTATAGGATCAGTTTGGTCTATCCGTCTGTCTAGACGCTTTTTCTCAGGAACGCAGGGGGGTATATATATATCACCATTGCTCTCAAGACGGTGAAGGAAAATAACCTGAGGAAACCGACATGTCTTAGAACCAAAAAATCGAATCGGCTCAAATTTATTATCTTGGTGTACAATAAAGTATATATTATCATCATCATCATCTTCCTGCCCATGTCCCGTGTTATTTGGGGTCGGCGCAACACGTTTTCTTCTTCCATTCTGCCCTGTCACTCGTCATACTATCACTAACTTCCTTTTCTTTCATATCACTCTTCACACAATCCATCCATCTTTTCTTTGGTCTCCCTCTCCCTCTCCGTCCATCCACATGTAAACTCATAACTCTTTTAGTAACATCACATGACCATACCAAGACAAACGATTCCCTTTCAAACTAAAACACAACAACAAAAAAGTATAAATAAAATAAATCGAAAACATGTGACGTTCACCAATCCGCACTTAACCTACGTGGTGGATTACGGCCATTACCTGCCCTGTTCTAGAGAGGAGGCCTGAGTCACTATAGTGGGAAAATTATAAGCAATAATCAAATGTAAGAACCTCCCGAACTTATTATGTCCAGTGAGGACCTGCGTCATGCGGAAGGTGAGGATGCCGTGACGTCTTTCCAGCCATTCCTCAAAGCTTACTGCCATAATTATGGTGTGCCCATTAATGTACTACAACATCAAACAAATTTGGCTTTTTGCCCTTATCAAAATACATAACACAAAACGGAGTCATATTCTAGCAAATATTTGATAAAACGGTACCTAATTATGTACCATAAATATACTTTATTTGCACAAGTACCGACGATACATCACATTAACAAATTAGCGAGACGTGAACACACATGAGGAGGTCGCAATTCTGTTCGTTCGTCCCTCACTTTCACCTTATTTTAAAACCACAGGGTAAAAAATGTTGTTCAGAAATTATAAATGGTTTCGTTTTTGTCATAGGTTTTATTTTCAAGTATGAAATATAAAACATTAAAAAAATAAACACATTACTATCTTTAAATATATAACTTAGACCTTAAAAACTAACTGAAAGAGTTTTTTTTTTTTCGATTAAAAACAAGGTAACTAAAACACTGTATGGACAATCTTTTTGATGTGCGTTTGTTTTTTTTTAATGATCTAAACCAGTGTTTGACTGCGATCCCACCTGATGGGAAGCAGTGATGTGATTGTCGAGCCTTTTCACGCTAGCCTTGAAGACATCATCATCATTATCATCATTTCAGCCGAAAGACGTCCACTGTTGGACATAGGCCTCCCCCAAGCGTCGCCACAACGACCGATCCTGTGCTTTTCGCATCCACCGCACTCCCGCGACCCTCATACATACATATATATTATTATGGTACTTATCCAATCAATCATTTATTGAAATGTTAATACACATAAACTACAAAAAGCACCGGTGAAGCGCGAGTCGGACTCGCCAACCGAGTGTTCCAGACAAATTTACTATGTAAGTATAGTCTGATTCTCGAATCAAGTTTCATCGATTTTCCCGAATTGTAAAAAAGTTATTTAGTGTCGTAACCGCAAATTTAGGGTTTATAAACTTTTTCTTTTATTTGTGCTATAAGACCTTGCTCCTTGCCAAAATAACAGGATTCTAGGTCAACGAAAAGTACTCTATAGGTTTTGACTTCCCCGCCAGGGTTAAAATATGAGCCATAAACGAGTTATAAACGGCCTTTCCTTTAGATTTCATTGACATAGAAAGAGAAACCGATGGCCGTTGGGGCCGAAAGTTTAGTGGCCACCGCGAACCGGAACACGCAGTGTTTGCGGAAGGCCTCCCACAAGATGGACCGACGACCGATGGTCAGGGTCCCTGGAATCCGATGGATGCGAGACGCATAGGACCGGTCGTTGTGGCGACGCTTGGGGAGGCCTATGTCCAGCAGTAGACATCTTTCGGCTGAAATGATGATAATGATGATGATGACATAGAAACACACAGACATGGTCTACCCGTGTACAAAGTTTCATCAAAATCCGCTAAGCCGATTGAGCGTAAAGAAGTAACAAACATACATACACACTCACACACTTTGTGTGCATACACATTCACCTTTATATTAGTGTGTAGTTTCCCTTGCTAGTTTGAACTCATTCTTACCCGCAAATCTTTGAAGGTCATTGATATTCAAAGATTCCAAGTAAAAAAATATAAATAACAATGTCCCAGAAATGCGTCTCATTTAAAATTCCCCTGATGACCTCAACTGGTGCCAGACGTTTTGAAAACGAAAGTAGGCGACTCTGACATGTCTGGGGAACATGTAACTGAATAATTTGCTTAGAATTTATTATTTTTATTTTGTTTGCTTTGTAAAGAAGACAGTACCTGTGATGCTGATTCAAAGGTTTCTTTGCTAGGTTGATTTACTTGGAATATTTTTATTTATAATCTATGCTAATATTATGAAGAGAACAGATTTTGATTTTTGTGTGTTCTACTGGGTCTATTTTACTAGTAGTGCGCCATTTCACCGCTGAGTGCCATAGGCTATATATTTTCTACGTTCACGCAGGCGAAGCCGCTGACAGAAGTTTACATAAAATCACCAAAAAAATTTAAAAACTTTTTCAGGTTTTTTCCAGAAAAAAACGAAGATATAGAGACCAAAATTTTCGGCCGAATAAATTTCGTACACCCGTGTGTACAATACGAAAATTAAGCGTTTTTCAAGGTCATTCAAGTTGTACAACTGTATGTACAATCGGCGCTCGAGGGGATATATAAAAGTCTAATTCCTGAGTCACTCACTGATGAATCAACAACCAGTCTAAGCCCCTAAATTTAGAACGCTGAAATTTTGCGCACAGGTTTTTTTATGATGTTTACAAAGAGGAGAAAGAGAGAAAAAGGATATGAAACGGGGTTTAAAACAAGAAAAAGAAAGAAAGAAAGAAAAAATAATAATAATCAAATCATTTTGTATGGAGAAACCTACTTTTATTTATTAATTAAAACTTTATGCACTAGTAATAAACACTGTACAAAGGCGGACTTAATGCCTTAGGCATTTTCTACCAGTCGACCTTAGGGTGGAGAAACATGGTGCAGAAACATAACATGGTAAGTGAAGCTTAATGGTAAAGAAATAGAAAAGAAATACAATAATAAATACATACTTAGATACATACATACAAATTAACAATGTAATTATGAAAAACAAATCAACGCTGTGATGATTATACCAACTTCCTGCAAATGTGCTCACGTGCCACCACCTTAAAAGTGAACCATCTGGACACCATCCTGACGTTCAGCGGGAGCGCATTCCAAAGAGAGATCGCCTGGACGAAGAAGGAGGACTGGATAAACCCAGAGCTGTGTGTGGGACATCGTAGAAGACGATTATTGGTAGATCGGAGATTGTTATTATGACCAGAGCAAAGAAATTGGATTTGAGAAGTCAAATAAGAAGGAGAAGAAGGTTTATCCAGAAAAGGAAACAAGGTAGTCAAGGCTCTTAGCGCTCTACGCTGTCGGATGGGTAACCATATTAAAAGTGAACGTTGCTCAGATACATGCTCATACTTACGAAGGTTGAAGACAAATCGAATGCGGTTATTCAAAAGGCGGTAAAATTTATTAAGGACTTTTACGTGGGCGAAGACTGTGGCAGAAGCTTATAATTTATAAGATTTATTTAACAATGGCTGCTGCTACAGCTGATAGTTGTTCCAGGTCTGGATGTCTTATCTATTTGAGTTGTCATGTTTGGGAACGTACCCGCAATACAAGGAATACCCTAAATAGTACATTTTGATACAAGTGAAGAAAGTTTGACAATGCAATGAAGGTAGAATTCGCCCGAGCCGCTGGCGAGGGTTTTATGGAGCCGAGTGCAGCAGTGACAAATGCCCACGTGTATCGAACGTTTTTCAATACACTTACGAAGAAATAAATAAACGGGGGTTCACCGGTGACGCGCCAGCCTGATACGATACTAACAATCAATTGTGGCAAGGGTGAGCTAGCGTACTTTTCCGCACTAGTACGAAAAATAGTAAATTGCGTGCCTAAAAGTGGTAGGGATAAGTATTCGAGTGAAAAAAAAAAACTGAAAATATGTTTTCGAACTTCTTCGGGTCGAAAGCTTCACTCAAAATCTTTGGTATAAGCGAATATTAAGTATATATATAATGAGTATATACTCGTAGATACTACATAACATGTTATTAGTTATTCGCGTTTCAACGCGAGTTGTAAATTATTTCGCAAATTGAAGCGACAGGGCTTGACGAGGGCTCGAAGGGTCACGGGGTTCGAATCGTTTTCAACTTCGCTTACATCTGAATGTTAGACTGACTACACTGGTGTACTATGTGCTACTTCATTTACCAACATATTGTATACGTTACCTTTTGGTACGTATACAATACGTATATAACGTATACAGAAAAGCTGAATATGAATATACTTCTGGTAACTACATATAATTTTTATTACTGAACGGACTCTCATCGATATGCACAAAATGCTTTTGATAACACTTTGATCTTGCTTACCTACAAATAAATAGTGGAATCCAGACTCTTTGATTCCTGATAGCTAGTATTTTTTAGGGTTACGTAGCAAAATATGAAACCCTTATGGATTCGTCATGTCTGGCTGTCTGTCCGTCGGTATGTCACAGCCACTTTTTTCCGAAACTATTAGAACTATACTGTTGAAACTTGGTAAGTAGATGTATTCTGTGAACCGCATTAAGATTTTCACACAAAAATAGAAAAAAACAAAACAATAAATTTTGGGGGTTCCCCATACTTAGGACTGAAACTCAAAATTTTTTTTCATCAATTGCATACGTGTGGGCTGTCTATGGATTGATCTTCAAAAATTTAATGATAATAATAATAATAATAATAATATCGATTTATTTCTCTCAAAAGGTACAGACATTGGTTCATAACATATTATTTTAATCAAATTTGTAACCTTTGTGAGAGCTGGAGTCTGTAGTGGGTTCGAGACCTGTATGACAGATCTCCAGGCTCTCACCCTCTTAAAACAATACTATAAAGTACTAATTTGTAAACATCAAAGCCTTCATGTACAGAGAGGAATATTTATATTTAAAAAATAAAACAGGAAAAATGCTAAAACTAAAAAATGGTGTGTCTGTGAGTGTGTAGTGTATGGTGTGTGTTGAGTGTGTGTCTGAAAGTTTGTTTGTTAGAGTGATTGTAGGTGTGTGTATAAAGATGTTGTCTACAAATTTACTAAATAATTTATTTTAAGACAGCTAAAATATTTTCTGTCTCAGAATAATCTAAATCAAGAAGCCAATTTATTATTTTTGCTTTACATTTGGATTTGCACAAGGGGTATATGTTTAATATTTTGTTAGTATTATTGTACACATGACTACTAAGGAAGCGGAAGAAGCGTTGGGTCGAAGCACAATTTGTACGAATCGAGGGACAGACCGAATGCTTACGACGCTGGGAGATTAAAGAAGGGTCGTAGGGAGTGTGGCCGTGGGTTGTCATTAAAAGATTGAGTATATATAATTTACGAACAGTCAGAACCTTACAAGTTTTGTAAAGGTCTGTGGTAGGAAAGCGATAGGGTAACTGCCAACCAACTTCCAGCAGTGCCCTTTGGGCACGTTCTACTCTCAACATGTGGGACCTTCCTGAACCACCCCATGCAACTATACAATATTGGATAAGGGATTGGCAGAGTGCTAGATACACAAGTTTAATCACCTTCAAATCAGCAACGTAACGGAGGTTCTTAAAAACATAGATTAACCTGCGTAACCGTGTTGTAAGTGTTTCAGTGTGAGTACTAAAGGTTAAACAGTCGTCGATCTGCACTCCCAGATACTTAATGTAACTTACCCGATTTAAGTGGGGGCATAAGCAGCCCATATGGTGAGTTGAAATACAGGAGTGAGCGATTAAAGCAAGAGAGGAGGAAGGAGGCTTTCCAGCGGCTGAAAGTGAGAAGGTGAGGTAATTTGTTTTATCAACGTTCAGAGTGAGCAGGTTCTGCGACAACCAGCTGGTCACAACGCCAAGTCCAGACTGTGCGTATTGAAATACCAGATCCCATGAATCTCCGGAGAATATTAGAGCAGTATCATCGGCATATGTAAAGATGGAAGCATTAGGAAGCTTTAGCTGGCAAAGGTCATTTATATAAATGAGAAAAAGGGTGGGACCAATAATACTGCCCTGGGGAACTCCGTATGTTATTGGGAGTTCATCACTGGTCCAATCTCCCATCCTGAGACATTGTCGTCTGCCAGTGAGGTAACTACTGAAAAGGGATAGTTGAGTGCCTCTTATACCAATTTTTTCCAGCTTGGCAATGAGGGTGGGAACAGAAATAGTGTCGAAGGCTTTCGCTAAATCTAGGAAAACGCCTATGACCTTCTGTTTTTCATCAAGTTTGGTGACAATAGTATTTGTTAGGTCTAATACAGCATTATTAGTAGAAATTCCGGAGCGAAAACCATATTGGGAAGATGAGAGTGTGTGATTTTGATTTAAGTATTTGATTAATCTGTTGTTCATTAGCCTCTCAAGTATTTTCGATAGTGTAGGTAAAATTGAGATAGGTCTGTAATTGTTCAAACGATCTCTGTCCCCTCCTTTATGAATTGGGTGCACTACTGCCAGCTTGAAAGCGTTTGGAAAAGTGCCTGAACCTAAAGCGAGGTTACATATGTAGGTTAAGTGGGGAATGAGTATATTTTTGTTATTTTTAAGAAAAGCGGCTGATATATCGTCGGAACCTATCGCACAATCGCTCCTTAGGGACATAATTAAACTATCCAATTCAACTTCATCCGTCTCTAGAAGGACAAAGGAATTATTGCACGACTGGAGAGCATCGGATTTTGAAAGTATGGTTGCAGCGGCAGGTATGTTTTCAGCTAAGGTACGTCCAATATTAGCAAAATAAGCGTTCGCTTCATTTACGGATTTCTCTGGATCGGAGGATGAGAAAAGAGCGGCGGCGTGTGTCTTGACTTTTGCAGTGTGAGTTATTGATTTTATTGTCTCCCAGAGCTTTTTATTGTTATTTTGTGCTTTACTTATTTGAGCTCTATTATAGTTAGAGTTGGCGGTTTTAAGTATCATCGAGCAGTAATTTCTGTACCTTTTAAAAGTGATTTGCAGAATTTCGTTATCGGGTTTTTTTTTACATTTCAAGTGCAAATTGTCGCGGTTCCGCAAGCATCTAAGAAGCCCTGGGGTCATCCAGGGTTTCGTCAATCTTTTACGGTTGGAAACCACTTTAAATGTAGAATTTTGAAGTACAATTTGTTTGAGAGTAGAAATAAAGAATTCAGTGGCTTCATTAACATCTGGGGAGGAATACAAGGGGCTGAAATCTGCCTCGAGAAGGTCCAATTTAATTTTTTCGTAGTCCAATACGCGAGTAGTTCTGGTTATTTGTCGAGAATAACTGGATGTGGTATAATTCTCCAAAAACAACAGGACTGTGTCATGATCCGTGATTGAGGTATTAGCGACGAAACAAAAAGCTGGATGGCGCGTTTTTAGGATTAGGTGGTCTAAACAAGAGTTGCGATGCCGTGTAAGAAGGGTGTGTGCCGGAAGCATGCCGTGGTAAGCTAAAATAGTCAAATACTCGATTGCCCGAGAATCATCGCTGGTTTCACGTATATTAATATTTATGTCGCCGGTTAAAATAATATTTTTATAGTTGGAGACAGATTTCAGGAGCTCGTTTAGTGAATCCAGGAACGCGGTGAGATTCCGAACGGCAGGCGGGCGGTAGATTGCAATTATAACGGTGTCATTATTTAGTTTTAACAATAAGCAGTTAGCATCCTGGATCAAGGGCTCAGAGACAGAAGCCTGAAGATGGGAACGGAAGAATATCACTACGCCCTCATTTTGCGACCTATGTAGGTTAGTGGCCGCGGAGGTATACCCATGCATTGAGGGAAGAAGGGGGGAATTGTATAGCCAACATTCGGTGAGTATAATTAAATCCCAGCATGTCCCACTTCTTTCGAGGAGTGTTGTCAGGCTGTCAAAATTCTTATTTATACTTCGTATATTTTGACAGAGTAGGGAAATAGATTTTTTGTGTAAGCTAGCAATCCGTCCACAATCTTCAATCATACAGGTGGAAGATTGAGCTACTGAAATATTATCCAAGTCTGTTTGAATATCTTCTAAATTATCGAATGATATAATAAAGGTTAAGTAACGGTAGGCAAAAAGGGCTAAAATACAAAATGACGACATAAGCGTCAGTAGATCGAGACTTGCTTAAGGCGCTTCCCTGTGCATCATGCAGTGGTGGGACAAAATATATAATATTAAAAAATGTGTGAAAGTAGTAGACATTTAGTGAGTGTGACCGATGTTTATGAGTAGGAATAACGATATGAAAGCGTATTTTCAGCATCGTCATTCTGTAATATAGGTTGATGAAGTAAATGTAAACACAAATTGGCTTGTTAGCGTGAGTGAAACTGTTTATGTATGTAAGATGTGTTTGTTGTGTTTTTAGTATAAGTGTAACGTACATTGACAAATAATTGAAATAGTTAACAATATAGAAGTTAAACTGGTTTATAAGATACCATGGAATACATGCATAAATGCGAACAGCTTTAAGCGAAATTGAAAATAGTCATGGTTTAACTCGTAATGGGGCTGGTACTGGCATTGGAATTGCTAGCATGGTAAGGCATTTCTCAGATTTAATTTCAACGGGTTTTTCTGCTGGGTCTTTCTTCAGAAGAATTCTTTCGTTGGAATACCAGCTGGTATAGCTCTTTGCCTTAGCAAATTGACGAACTTCGTACAACAGTTTTTTGGTAGCGGGGGGTAAATGTTCATCGATGTAAACTGGTTTCTTTTCACCGGCAATTCCGAGTAATTGTGTGTTTAGTTTGTTATCGACGGAGCGTTCTTTATTAAACTTCTTCACTTTAGCAAGGAATTCATTCCTCACATTGACAGAGCTAAATTCAGCAACAATTGGTCTGCATAACCCTGCTTTTCCAGGTATACGATAAACGTCCCGGAAAGCAGATCGCTGGACCTCCATGTTAACAGTATTCCCTACGCTTGAAACTGCAGAAATGAGATCTGCAGGCGTTTCTTTATCTTTAGTTGGGATATTGCGCAGCTCGATAGTAGCTTGTCGCGACAGGAAGTTTAGATCTTGTACCTGCTTGTATAGGCGGTTAATATGGTCTTCGTTGTCAAGTCCCTTATTTTTCAGTAACGAAACTTTAGAATTTAGACTTTCAAATTTATCGTTAATAAAAGACATGCTGTTGTCGAATTCGGCGTTGGACTTTTCAAGTGAGAGACATTTTTGTTTGAGTTCGGCAACTTCCAAGACCAGCTTGGATAAAATGGCGGCTTGTTCGTCTTTCCATGACGTGAGCAGCTTTTCCTGTTCGGATTTCCAAGTTGTCAGCATGTCCATTAATTCCAACTTGAAAGCGGAGAATGCACCTGATCCTTCGGTATGCTCTACGTTAATTGGGGAGTCGGCAAGGCGCTGTCGTTTGTTGCGTACGGTGATGTTAACCGCGGCTTCTTTTCCGGTTGTAGCAGCCGGGAGGTCGGGCTCGGAAAGAGATTGTCCCTGACTCAAGAGACCAGTTTTTGGCGGAGTTCTTTGCATGTTGTTGCAGAGTTTTTAGGTAAAAGTTGGAGGAACGAAAAATATAGTGTATAAAAATAAATTATAAAAGGCAAAAAGAGTTGCAATTTGCTGGGTTCGAACTTGCGACCACTTAGTTCACGCCTCAGATTATACCGACGAGTTACCTCACCGCGCTAACTTAGCTATTACACTGCATATGAAATACGTGTATCATTTGCTGAGCGATGCATAAGTGGTCAGGATAGGTGTACGTGACTCCTTTGTGTATCTAATGAGTTCAAAGTCCAAATGCGAACACGTTTAAAAAATTTTTAGTTCGTTGTGATATTAAAACTGTTCACACACTGAGTTAGAGACATAATTACACTGTTGATTTTCACTCAATTTGTCACTCATTTACTGGAAGATATAATTATATAGTTTTGTCACTGATTGTGTACTTTTTACTTAGTTTTTGAATTTATGACACGGAGGTAAATACAAGTACGTGAGCGCGCGGCGGCGTCGCAGAGGGGAGGGGGGAATGATATTGAGGTTTCTAATATATTTTTTCCTAAACTGAATAGTTTGCGCGAGAGACACTTTCAAATTAGTAAAATGTATCCCCCGCCCCTGTAACTTCTAAAATAAGAGAATGATAAAACTAAAAAATATATATGATGTACATTACCATATATACCAGTTTTTTTTTAATACGTCATAAATCGTAAACCGCAATATACAAGGTGTCTCAAAAGAAAGTTCACATTTAAATCTTTTTTTAAAAGAAAAGTCTTAGCTTTATTGAAAAAATGTTTATTTTATATTGAAGTACACTGTTTGGGAATTTATTTTTTAAAAATAACATCGTCCAAATGTAAACCGTTGCGCTCTCGGCATTCATTTAGTCGGGCACTAAAATTGCCTATGACAGCTCGGCAGGTAGTCTCCGTGATGGCTGCCATTTCATGACGGATATTTTCTTTTAATTGTGCCAGGGAAGTCGGTTTATTAGCGTAAACTTTTGATTTGACATAACCCCACAGGAAAAAATCCATAGGCGTTAAATCGGGACTCCGTGGAGGCCAATTTATGTCACCTCGCCTGGAGATTAATTTGTTCGGAAAAATTTCTCGAACTCGAGGCAGAGATCTGTTGGACGTGTGTGAAGTTGCTCCATCCTGCTGGAACCATGTTCTTTGGTTGTAACCAGGAAAGTTTTGCAGTTGGGGTACGAAAAACTCGTCTAACATCTCCACATAACGCTCTGAATTCACTGTGAGTGTGCGTCCCCTTCCATCTTCAAAAAAGTAAGGGCCGATAATTCCTCGCGCCGACATCGCTGCCCATACGGTGACTTTGGGTGAATGTAGCGGTTTCTGATGTTTTTGTTTTGGGTTGGTTGCACTCCAGTAACGACAATTTTGCTTGTTTACATGCCCATTCAGGTGAAAATGGGCTTCATCGGAAAACAAGATGTTGGTGAACGTTGGAAAGCGCTCAATCATCTGATTTACAAAGGCAAGCCTCTGACCAGCATCTTGAGGCTTCAGTTCTTGCACTAACTGAATTTTGTACGGGTGCAGCTTTAAATCTTTGTGTAAAATGCGGCATAATGAAGATCTGTGCACATTTAAAGCAACAGCACGCTTCCGAATCGAGAGGTTTGGATCATCTCGAATAGACTGAGTAACACTGTCCACGTTTTCGGCTGTTCTTGATGTTCTTGGTCGCCCAGATTTTGGTTTCTCCAGAGTTGACCCAGTCTCTTCAAACTTCTCAACCCATTTTGCAATGAGACGAGTGCTAGGCGCATCATTTAAGTGACGAATATGTCGAATACTGCAGAATTTTCTACGCGCTACAGTCGCCGAATTACCGTTTTTGTAAAACTCACGTACGCACAACGCACGGTCCGCACCAGAGAAACGCTCCATAGCGACTAAATTCCCAAGAGCCAGACTACCGACTGACATACCCCCCGCGCCCCTCAGAATAGTTGCTTTCGCGTAATAAGATAAGCAAATGTGAACTTACTTTTGAGACACCTTGTACCTTTAAAGTTTTTATGGAACCCTCAGTGCGCGAGTCCCACTCGCACTTGCCCAGTTTTTTGTTGTTAAATGATGTAAAAATAACTAGCTTTAGCGGCTTCGCCCGCGTGCATAAAATATAGCCTATGTCACTCAAGAATAAAGCAGCTTTCTATCGGTGAAAAAAATTTTGCAATCAGACCAGTACTTCCAGAGATTACCTCCTACAAACAGAAAATAAAAACCAACTTTACTTCTTTATAATATTAGTGTAGATTATTTCTTTACTTTAATGACTTGTACAAATCACTTACCAATAAAATACTATGACTAATATCGAATACATGCGTGGTCTCCAAACTTCAAAGTAAAAAGTGAACAAGTACCTGCTTAAGTATTTTGTATGCTAGTGAATACAATAGTGCAAGTGCCTTTTTAGTCCCATGACCACTATACCCTGAGCTGAGCTCACATTAGCCATACGCAGATTGACCACTTCAGCCTCCACTTAAGGGTAGGCTTACCAAAAGAGTGGTCAAAAAGGCACAGCGTATCTAAAAGCTGGTAATAGTCAATATGGACTTTCATTTTGCACTTGAGATTTCTCTTTAATGCTTTTTTCAACAACAGTTTTCTATGTAAGAGGTAATTATGATTTCGCATTAATATTATAAAGTTATAGTTGAGTTTATATGAATTCATGTGTGTGTATTTCAGTTACTCCTTCTAACTCAAACGGCTGTACGGATTTGAGTAAAACTTGGCACATAGACCTTGCCTTAGATAACTTGTTTTTTTTTTTGTAGGTGGGAAAATCATCCAGTGACATCCCCCGCTCTTGGACGGAGCGGAGAGTGTGTCAGACTTTTACTGACTAAAAACCCACTCCTGTTCCTTCGTTGCCTTTCATACCAGGGCCGAGTTTTCTTTTCAGAAGCAAACTCTTGGCCCCAGTAGGCTTCAACCCTGCTGGGCCCCTACGGTTTGCTAACATCTCCTTGAGGCCGCGCGTGGAACGCCCCGACGACTTAGGCCCATGCCTACGGTAGCCGGAAATCGGGATTGGGATCCCGGCAGCTGGGGCGTGAAGGCCGCTAACTCGCGCGTGCACGTGCGGCTTCCTCCTTTGCTAGCATTACTGCTTCGCAGAAGGAGGCGACGGCCTGAATCCCGGGAGCTAGTATGACGTATAATCAAATAACATAATGTCTATACTCTCCCTATTTTTCTAAGTGTGGGGTAAAACAAACTAATATAGTTTTTTTTTTATAACATAGCGTTAAATTACCTGGACTCATACCCCGAGGACTGCTTTGAGAAAGCACGGAAGCAGTGTTCATGTCAGGACTTGGGGCGAGGAGAGGCTTGGCTGAACCGTTGGACAGTGGAGGTATGGTACTAGGTAGTGTTACCTGAAGTAAAATAGTTTATTTATTTATTTCATGGATAGTCATTTAAAAAAAAAACGAATTGAATCTGTTGTAAAAATCGTAGTATCCAAAAACCTTTAAAAAACAGAGTAACAGTAACAGCCAACCGTTGAGTAAAACAAACGTTTCTAAAATTTAGAAACAAAACATTTGTTCCGTTCCATATGTAACAATGTAAAACGTATGCAAAATCAATATTACAAAACAAGTCACACACAGAATAAATATGTACGTATTGCAAAAATATTGCACCCGAGCGCTCTACCAATGACTGAAAACCTATATTTTTGGGTGCTGAAATGACAGGCCTTCACCAATCGTGTGTTGAATGCATACATATGCATGCGGTATATCTCCGACCTGTTAGCACATGGATGTCGCAGTCAGCAAGCTTAATTCACCATTTTGTTAATAGTCTAGCCTTTTTACGGTGTATACCATTGAATGATATTCAGCCATTCAATCAAACAATTTAACTAATAACAGTAATTAAAAATTCATATAATATCTTCTATCTGAAAAATTGGTTCCCATATGCACAATAAATAAGGCTGAGTCAATAGCCAAGTAAAAAACCGAACGTAAGTCGTACAGATTTTTGATATGACCGTTTATTTGATGTTTCTGTAGAGTTCCGTACCTCAAAAGGAAAAAACGGAACACGTTGTTGTCCGTCTGTCTGTCTGTCAAGACCCTTTATCTCAGAAACGCGAGAAGGTATCGAGTTGAATATAAAACCATATACTAAAGTTTGCAGTCCCATGAAGCAATGAAAAAATTGTACTTCTAATTTATCGAAAAAGAAATACGGCCGTTTATGTCACAAAAAACGTACTCGAAAGTGTCGAAACATACGACACTTTCAAGAGAATCAAAATTCTAGGGTACTTTCCGTTTACCCTGAATCCTGAAATTTTGCATAAAGCAAGGTTTACAGCACAGGAATTATAGGAATAAATCTGAAAACAGAAAATTTGTTGTTACGTCACAATAAAAAATCGACGATTGTAATAATATAATCGATGCCAAGGAAACTAGATAAAAATTAAACATGTTAGGATGTATCTCGTGTATTAATAATGATTCTGATAAAATTAAATCCAAACCGATTCCTTGAACCATCGACCCGTCCACATGGCTGATAAAAAAGAAAAAGCTAGGATATGAAAATAATCTTCTACATGTTGCTGTGCCGTACTCCACAATCCTTCCCATAAGTTTTAAGACTGATGAGCTATTATAGCACTCCGCTACAGTTCTCAGGATGCTATTGCGACTACCTCTCTTGAGCAGCGAAGCATTTTTTTATTACTATTGTGAAACCTGTCTAGTTGACAGGTGTCACAATTGTCCTCACCTGAGGGTAAGTCATTATGTAACCGACGATGGACGCTTGCCTATAAGTAAGTTATTTATTTATGCTTGACTTAACCTCGAGTGCGTATTTTCTTATCGAAAAAGAATTTGGAAAAAAGACATTTCGACCGCTAGATCTTATGACCCTAAAGCCCCTTTGCCCATGGCAACTTTTTGTAGCGATGCTGTAGCGCGTTCGTATCGATACAGTCGCGATGCTGTAGCGCGTTAGTAGCACGTTGACATGTTTTCTATAGCGCTTGCAAATGCGACTAACGCACGTTAGTAGCGATGCTTTCGCGCAATGCTTTTCGACAGCATCGCTACAAAAAGTAGCCGTGGGAGAAGGGCCTAAGTGGCTCAAAAGCCCCCCGCCCCCATCTTTTCACGTTTTTGCTCTCCCGTTTTCTAAGGTATTCAAATGTGAGAGGCGTTCTCAATTGATTCTTCTGTTTGTACTATTAAAACTAAAATTCCTAAACACTTGTCAATCTATAAAATTAACATATCTCCATGGAAATAACGTAAACAAAAAGGCAGAGACTCATCGTTTATATAGCTTTTATGAGTGCTATTATAATAAGCGAAATGAGCGGAGTCATATGCGGAAGAGTGCGATGCGTTTGTACGCTGCCCACGCACAGTTTTAGTGTTGCGATTGCGCGCACTCATGTGGCAGGGAGACTGCAGAAATACCAGTTGTAATTTATTGTTGGTGGGTTCGATTCCAACCCAAGACAAATGTTTGTGTGATGAGCACAATCATTTGCTCTGTGTCTGGGTGTAATTTATCTATAATATGTATGTATTTAGAAATAATTATGTACGAGTATGTTTATCAGTTGTCTAGTAATCGTTACACAAGCTCGGATCTGCTTAGCTTGGAACTAGACGGCGTTGTGTGATAGTTGTTGTGAATATTATTATTATTAAATTATTATTATCATTGTTAGTCTATGATAGCGTAACGGTTTATAGGTTATGGTGGAGGAGAAAAACGTGTTGTAACGACTTACAGTTGTCATCTGTAAATCTTTACAGATGACAACTGACACCAACGGCCTAACATGCTTTCTTAGACACGGAGAAGTTACAGTATGTAATGGACGGTCACCCATTCATAAACCGCCTTCGAAAAGTAAAAAATCGGCCACATACTCGTCTGCTAGGTGTCGGGGTGTTTCTACCTACCATTTTACGTCACAGCGGTCCTAGATCGCAAAGAGCAAATGTCGCAAATGCGCAAATGCGTGTGTGTGTGTGTTGTATAATGTCGGGGTCACCAGTTTGGAAGTAAGCGGAACAGAGTGTAAAGTCCTGCAAACCTCCGTTGGAAAGGGAGGATCCTCCGACCAGACGGGTGTTACGTCTGGTGGGCAGCTGCCCGATAGATGATTTCGGGCTGTTCTATATGTTCCAATCACGCGGAGAACTTTGATTGCGCGATGCAGGATTTGTTCTTTTGCGACGCTATAGATATCGCTACAGTCGGAACACAGATGAGTTAAACGGATGGGAATACATTCATTATGCGTTCGGCTAAGGAGTGCATTTCCCTGCCTGAGTCTGTGTTTCCTGCTACAACCTAGGGATCTTTAAGTCAAAAGCGAATAGATTACTTCTAGGCATGCGTGCTCCATCGTCAGCCACATCATCGCTTACCATCAGGTGAGATAATGATCAAACGTGAGCCTATCCATAATAAAAAAGTTAGTAAAAATCTGACAATCCTTCTCAGTCCACCCGGTGGTTAACTTACCACTGAAAACTGACAGCTCGCCGTCCGGCCATCGTCCGGTAACCGTCCGGACCGAGCCCGAATTGTCAATGGCGCAAAATCTTTACGCGCGCCTCAAAGAGATGTCAGCAAAACAATAGGGGCCCAGCAGGGTCGAAGCTTAGGGCCATGGGTTCGCTTCTGAAAAAAAAAACCCGGAGCCCTGGAACGCAAGGCAACGAAGGAACATAAAAAAGTCTATTTGACACGCCTTCTCCCTTCACACTAGAGCGGGAGAAGTTATTATAATAAAATAATTTGAATATTCCACAACTATCACACAACGCCGTCTAGTCCCAAGCTAAGCAGAACTTGTGTTATGGCAACTGATAAACATGCTACATACATTTATAGATAAATTACACCCAGACACAGAACAAATGATCGTGCTCATCACACAAACATTTGTCCTGGGCGGGAATCGAACCCACGACCTCCGGCATAGCAGTCAGGGCCACTAACCAATAGATCGACAGGCCAGTCAATTGTTATTGGATGATTTCCCACCCAAAAATAAAGACCTACTGCTTCTTGCCTTTTATCTCACGAATGGATCATCAACTCGTTCGATAAGCGAGTAAATTTATTAACCGGGCCCACATTATAGTGTCTGTATAAATATAATGACTTATAAAAAATATTAAACATTCATGCAGTCATCATTACGACAGGTCATTATAAATAACTGCTGGTTTTGCGAAGAGATTGCGAGTAGGTGGTTTCTCTTTAAAAAAGTTGCGAGATTTTAAGATTATGAGTGTGACTCTAGGCTTTTGAGGTCAAAGATTGAAGGACATCAGTAGATTTTTTTATGGGTATTATCATTATGACTGGCCTGTTGGTCTAGTGGTTAGTGGCCCTGACTGCTATGCCGGAGGTCGTGGGTTCGATTCTCACCCAGGGCAAATGTTTGTGTGATGAACACGATCATTTGTTCTGTGTCTGGGTGTAATTTATCTACATATTGTATGTATTTAGAAATATATAAGTATGTTTATCAGTTGTCTAGTACCCATAACACAAGCTCTGCTTAGCTTGGGACTAGACGTCGTTTTGTGGTAGTTGTGGAATATTATTATTATTATTAAATGACTTAGTGCTCATCGTTATCATCTATATTTCAGCCGAAAGATATCCTCTCTTGAAATAAAGAAAGATAAAGAAAGAAAGAAAGTCCTGTGCGTCTCGTATCCATCGGATTCCCGCGACCCTCACCAGATCGTCGATCCACCTTGTGGGAGGCCTTCCAACGCTGCGTCTTCCGGTACGTTGTCGCCACTCCAGAACCTTTCGTCTCCATCGACTATCTATTCTGCGTGCGATTTGCCCTGGCCACTTTTTTCTTAAGTTGGAGTATCATCAGATATTTGTTTTCGCTCTAGGGTGAAGCAGGAGGGCGTGTCAGACTTTTATTGAATAAAGCCACACCTATGTTTCTTCTTTGTCCTTGCGTTGTAAGACCACGGGTTTCTTTTTAGGAAGTCAACCCCCAGATATGCCTTGCCACTTAAGTTTTTGAGATTCTTCAAGCTATGTCCATAATCTTGGTTTGCTTTTTTTATTGATATAAACTAGACCTTGACTGCGATCCCACCTGATGGTAAGAAGTGATGCAATCATTGATGGTGAGGTGAACTAGTTTATTAAGAGCCTATTCACTCTAGCCTTGAAGACACCTAAATTATAATCGGACGGGTAGGCCGCAGTAGGTAAATTGTTCCAGTCCCTCGATGTACGCGGTATAAAAGACGATTTTTTTAAAAAAATATTAAATTTTATAAATTTATCTGAAAACTTGCAATACACGTTCATTAACCTACTTAGACATCTACATAAGAATTTTATCGACTTACATCGCAGTTATTCTTTAATCTTTTAAAGCTACGTCAATATTTATTTTTTATAAAGCTGTAAAATGCAAAAATATCCTTTATATCATAAATATTAATTAATGGGGACTCAATTAAATAAAACGCGAATAAACTTTTACGCCACAGCATAACATAATGGAATATTTGTTATTCTGTTGGTACACTCAGCACCAATTCAAAATGTCACATAATTTAAGCCAGAAACACTTTGGTACAAGACTGTATGTCTGTATATATGTACATATATGTTGCATTTAATATCAAAACAAGCGCATCGGCGTGCGTCAGCCCAACCTTGGGGTGTTCTCGTTAAATACGGAAACTCGCGCGCATGTTTATTCGACTCGTAAAATTAAACTGACAAAGATGTAAAGAGGATGGATGAGGCAGTGTTTACCTGCAGTAAATAAGCCTTTAGTAGCCAACTTTATTTGTGTTCTCTATTTTTGCTGGTCCATTGGCTATGGTAGAATTTTAAGAAGATCTAATAATATCCAGAGCTAGGTGTGTAACGCCCAGCAAATGCTGAGGTGGTTTTTTTTTAGGTGGGATAATCACCTAATGACAAATCGCGGTCTTAGACGGAGCGGGAGATAGTATCAGACTTTTACTGACTAAAAATGCACTCCTGTTCCTTCGTTGCCTTCGTCCCAGGGCCCCGGGTTTCGTTTTCACACTACCTATGGCCCCAGTAGGCTTCGACCCTGCTGGGCCCCTACGATTTGCTAACATCTCCCTGAGGCGCGCGTGGAACAATACGCACCGTCGATGATTTGGGCTCGGTCCGGACGGTTACCGGACGGTCTGACGGCGAGTCACCCAATGCTCGACGTCCGTAAGCCCGCGCCTTCGGTGGGCGGAAATCGGGATCGACCATTTATAAAATTTAGCTTTAAATAATTTTGAATGTTACACTTCCGGCAATACCATATATTTTTAACTTTTGGAATCATCCCACATTAAGGGGAGGGGAGGGGATCAACGTAATGTGGCATGGGGCGGGAGGAGTCATTACCTCCTAAGTTTTATAACGTAACGTTTCAAAATCTGAATATTTTACTTTAATTTTTATTCCTTTTCAACAATCCATTTCGGTGAAAGAATGTCAATTTGTCTATAAGATCTGCTTACTAAAGAAAACTTGTCTTTGCAGTTACTGTCGTGGGTGGAGTCATTGGTATCTATGCATTTAGGCTGTCAATGCATTTTCAGGACATTGTAACCGCTCTCATCCACTGGACTGTTCAGAAGACGTTATAAAAAACATTTTGCAGAGAGTCACTTCCATTAAAATTATGCCTGCGTGCTAAATGTCACGATCTGGTGAGCTATTTGGTTTCATTGCATTCATATAATGGTATTATTGCACTTTATATGCTTCTGAAAATTATTGTATTTGATATTGGACGTCTTTTGCATTTTTATTTGCCTACGCTTTAACTATTTTGTTTGATTTATTCAGTTAGGTACTTTTTTTTCGGCGGGAAAATCATCAAATGATAAATTCCGCTCTTGGGCGGAGCAGACTTTTACTGACTGAAAACCCACTCCTGTTCCTTTGTTGCCTTTCATACAAGGGCCGAGTCTTCCTTTCAGAAGCAGACACTTGGCCCCAGTAGGCTTCGACTCGGCTGGGTCGCTACGGTTTGCTGACATCTCCTTGAGGCGCGTGTGGAACAGTACGCGCCGTCGACGCTTCGGGCTCGGTCCGGACTGTTACCGGACGGTCAGACGGCGAACTAATCTATCCATCTGTCCGTTTGTCCGTCTTCAAGACCCTTTTTCTCAAGAACACGTAAAGGTATGAAGCTGAAATTAATATAAAACAACTGTGTGTTACCCCAAGGAGCAGTGAGAAAATCATTTTCTTAGGTCAACGCTACCTAAAGATAATGCCGGTAGACATTCGCTAGGAAATCAAAACCCATAGAGTACTTCCCGTTAATCTAGCGCCCTAAACTTAGCATTAAGCAAGGTCTCATAGCACAAGTGCAACTACAACATCTTTAGTCATATCAAAAGAAAATCACCTTTTGCGATTCGGAGAAATGTCCGAGGCTCGACTTGAGAATTAAACTATGTATTTACGTAAGTAAGTTTGTATGGAATTTTCGTTGCGTGTGTCCG
This sequence comes from Mythimna pallens, assembly GCA_961205895.1. Taxonomy (NCBI): domain Eukaryota; kingdom Metazoa; phylum Arthropoda; class Insecta; order Lepidoptera; family Noctuidae; genus Mythimna; species Mythimna pallens. The sequence continues at coordinate 21,531,330 of OY540842.1, read as the reverse complement.
ACTCGCACCTTAGGAGATTATTGTTAATCAATAAACTCTCCAGAGTTGCTCCTGCTGCCTTAGTTTTGAAACGACAACAAACAACCTCCATAACTACACTCAGAACTATGGATAAAACAATCATATATCAGACAAAATAATAACTATTATCTCTACAACTAATATCGACTTTAATACCCGAAACTCGAGATCAAAACTACCCTCCTCTCGACTTGATTGGCAAAGTTATCTGGAGTGACACACTCCAGTTGATACTTTTACACGACAACGTCTAAGTCTATCAGAAAACTCTGCAAGCAAGTTTCAGGAACTTGTGAATTCATTTGTCTGTCTGGTAGTTTCGGCGGCTGGATGGAACGTATTGATGCGAGGAATGGCGAGCCAAATGTTGGATCAAGCTTGTTGGGTGCTACTCTATTTTGGAGCGAGGGGCGTGTCAGACTTTTACTGACTAAAAACCCACCTGTATCTTTTAGTTAGCCTTTGCGTTCGTTAACCTAACGGGCATTGGCCCTAGTGGTCCCTTACGATTTTGCTGACATATCTTTGAGCCACGACACTCGTGCTCAGCCCTTACCGGACAAAGCTCGTTGGGTGCAAAATAAATCTAACAAAGCTATAAATTGAGCTATTCTCTATTATGAAAAATTTATGCACATATACTTTACAACAAATTAAGAAATAGATGCTTATACGTGTTAAGATCTTGAGACTGATCCAGCCAGAGAGGTCTACACCAACTGTTGAATGTCCAGAGTACTTCATTGTTCGATCCCTCACCCACACATACGTCTTACAGATATACATCTTAGTATTTCGGCAGTACCTAAACTAGATGGTAAGCCGAAATATAATAATTCGTACTGTGTTTAGTAATAAGTTGACCAAATGTCTCTCAGACGTGTGATAGACCAGGCGAAACCTACAATAACCTTCACACTTTACCCACCAACATGTTAGCCGACAAACTTACTGGCCTACTAGCCTGACGTCTCACAGACGTAAGTGACGCGGCCGGGGCCTATACTAAATGTTTACCTGGAATTTTGAGTCTGCCAAGCACTTCGCTCACCAACATGTTGGCTAACACACTCACTATGCCAGCAGCCCGTACATCTTACAGACGTATAAGTGACCCGGCGGGCCCTACACTAACCGCCCACCCCAATTGTACCTTGCCAAGCACTTCGCTAACCAACATGTTGGCTGACACACTTTCTATCCCAGCCGCCCGTACGTCTCACAGAAGTGTGAGTAACCCGGCTTACACTAACCGTTTGCCGCGACTGCCAAGCTTACCAGACATTTCACTCATCAACATGTTGACACACACACAACACATTCGCTATCCCAGCAGCTCGTAAGTTTCACAGACATGCGAGTCTCCCGGCGGGGCCTACACTAACCGTTCACCCCGACTGTTAGGCCTGCCAAGCACTTCGCCTACCAACATGTTGGATGACAAACTCGCTATCCTACTGGCCCGTACGTCTTACAGACGTGTGAGTGACCCGGCGGGGTACACTAGCCGTTCACCCCGGCGGTCCAGACGACCTGTTACACACTTCACTTGGTACATCATCATTATGAACACCATGCTGTATTTTATGTGATTTGCATCCTAAAACAATTTTTATCGAGCGTTTAATCGAGTTTGATAGAAAACAACCGTTGGACTACGAAGCTTGGTAAGTTTTTTAAGGTGAGAAGAAATTATTTCACATAGTCCTACATGGGCATATAAAAAACGTCAGAAGCTAGAGCACGGTTCCAATCGGTCATTTCTTAAGGAGAAGAACTGGCAAGAAACTCTCATTACTTTTTAAAAAGGAGAGGATTTTTTTATTACTTTTAAAATATTTCCATATTACAATATTAATAGGAATGAGAGGACAGTGCAGACTAGTGAATATTGTACCCAAAAGCACAATAAATCCGCTAATATAAATTCGTGGAGTCTACAGTGTTCTCACATTCACATTAAAAAGGTCCTTTATAAATTACGAGGGTTCAGAGAGATGCTCAATCCTTGGAATTTACCGGTAATTTTGTAAAAAAAAACGCACATTGGTACCATTAGATCTTATTATAAAGAAAGATCTCGCTAGACCAACCAACTTGATGAACTAGACATTATAATGAAAAAGGAATCTTCTGTCATAGTAAGTACTACCACCGAATCTATTTGTTCCGCCAAGAAGCCATACCTACTGACTCCCAATTAAAAGGAATGGCTGGTAAAATTGTGTCTTTTCTTGGGAAAGAAAGAAGAAAGATCACATGTTTATTTGACACACACATACTATAACAAAAAGCCAAAAAACTACCTTACCATAAGCACGCCTTTTGCTTATTCCTTGCTACTCAATTTGTTTATTGATAATTTCGATTTATTTGTTTGATCCACAGGATTTTTTCCCACACAGAAAATCTTGGGTCACCCCAAAAGCTTAGACAGTTTGGAATGACCCAAGATTTTTTAAGAAAAAAAAAACATGAATCGGTAACGAAAAAAAAGTGAGATCGGCGTTCAAATCGGAGGCTACGTCCCTAAGACGTACGTAATTTTAAGTGTCATATTTTGCAAGCAAGTCATTGACCGGACCGAAGAGTTTCATACAAATGAATACTATGAATCATGCTTACAGAAAATTAATGAGGTTCAAACTAACAAACGACATAAAGATCAAGTGTCACACTATTATAGACATAATGTATAAGTAAATAATAAGCTTTCCGAACTGTAGGATTTTTTTGAATGAAATTCGTTATCATCATCAATTCAGCCGAAAGACGTCCACTGTTGGACATATGCCTCCCCCAAGCGTCGCCAAAACGACCGGTCCTGTGCATCTCGCATCCATCGGATACCCGCGACCCTACCAGGTCATCGGTCCACCTTGTGGGAGGCCTTTCAACACTGCGTCTTCTAGTACCTATCGGCCCCATCGACCATCTATTCTGCGAGCAACCCCGCACACTGCCACTTAAGTTCGGCAATTTTTTGGACTATGTCGGTAACCTTAGTTCTCCTGCGGATGGATGCGAGACGCAAAGGACCGGTCGTTATGGCGACACTTTTTTTTTTTTTTAAGGTGGGAAATCATCCAAATGACTTCTCGCGCTCTGGGTGGAGCGGGAGGGCGTGTCAGACTTTTACTGACTAAAACCACACCTGTATCCTTCAATTACCCTTTGCGTTCTAGGACTACGGGTTTCCCTTTCAGAAATTCTCCGCGGTCCTAGCTAGCGAGCATCGGCCCTGTTGGGCCCCTACGGTTTGCTGACATCTCTTTGAGGAGCGCGAGGATCACTACACGCTGTCGATAACTAGGCTCGGTCCGGTTAGTTACCGAACAGCCGGACGGCGAGCTACCCAGTGCTCAACGTCCGCAAGCCCGCGTCTACCGTGGCTGGTAGTCGGGGTCGGAATTACGGCGGCTAGGGCGTGAGGACCTTCGTTCCCTCACGCGTGCAGCCTCGTTATGGCGACACTTGGGGTAGGCTTATGTCTAACAGTGGACGTCTTTTGGCTGAAATGATGATGATGATGATGACGGATGTAAATCAGTCAGTCAGTTCTCACGGCAATCCGTGGAGCATTCCCCTTATGTTGCGACTGTACTTGTGACAATGTATCATCATAATTTTACGACGCAAAGTTCAAAAATATTTCCTACAAAACACAAAGAAAACACTTGCTCACTTATTCAAATAAGGGCCCAAGGTCTTCCATAATTGACTTCTACATATCTAGTACTAAAACCCTTTGTTACTTCCGTGTTACCCTCATAAGTACTTCGCAACAAAGACCTATGAAAGTGCATTGACTCATCGCCCGGTTAATTACGACGCAGCAATTACGGAGTTATTGTTCAGACAGACAGACAGACGAATTAGGGTTCGGTTAGGAGAATCATTTTGTTACTTGATTTTAGGCTATTGACGTTTGTTGTTCTTTTGTTTTTTTTTTTATTGAATTTTTTATATGTTTGTTGTTTTAATCATACCTACTGAATAAAGTATAATTATTTAAATGCTATTTTGCTAGCAAATATATACCATTTTTCTTTTTGATGCAATCGTAAAGAGCCTAGTGCGCGAACCATCAACGATTGCATCACTGCTTAACATCAGGTGGGATCGCAGTCAGGCACTAGTTTATATTACTTTAAAAAAAATATATAATTGCTAATAAAATAATCTGCGGAACCATAATACTAAAACTAATTAAGTATGCAAAGTCTGACCCACTTTTAATGAATACTGCGTAAAATTTTCAGCAGCTCAACGTTTGTTAGTCATAAAAATGATTCATTGCTTTAATGTTTCAATTGCTAACAAAATCATAATTGCTACTAGTTCATATTTTTAGATTTTAACGCGTAGTTTGTATGTGTCACTTTTAATTTCTGCTTTATGAAGAAATGTGTTAATTTCCGTGTTGCTTTATAATAAATTATTTACACAGATGTTTTACCATAAATAGGTTAAATTACTTGATTATTATGTTCATTTATTTCTTATATAAGAATCACCAACGAGTGTTTCAAAACAATAAACCTAACAGAAATAAAAACTGCTACACCAACCACAGCTAGTCACAGTTAGCTAGCTAGCTAGTTATAGGCAACCACAGCTTATACATAACTGAGCGTATACGGCTCTAGTAAAATTGTAAGGACATGCCTTCCTGATTCTCATTATGACAGTCAAAGGTGCCATAACATGTCACCTTTTGCGAGCAAAGTATTAATATTCTAGTAACTAAGTTAGCAGTATGATTTGTACTTTATTAATGATTATTAATAACCCTCTTTTCTGTCGAAAGTTAATAAAATGGACTTAACAGTGAACAGTTGTTTCCATCTACCACCTATCCTCATGGATATACTTAAAATATTGAATAAAATAAAAGTAAATAGACATGCTATATGATAAAAAAAAATTATAGTACATTATGCTATAAGTGTGTAATGTTAGTGATTACCGTAGAGGCGGTATTTAGACCCGAGCCGTGGCGAGGGTCTTAAGAGAGCCAAGAATGGCAATCATTAATTACTCACGTGTGTCATACGACAATCAATAAACTTGTGAAGAAAACAACAGTAAAACTAGTAAAATGTTCTGTGACATGGCGGTAAAAATCTGTTTACATATGAGCGCGCATATTTTTTTTTTATTTACCCCTAGCGGAAGGCTAAGATATTTTGATCATACTGCCTAGTCTTACGTTTATGTTTTCTTGCGTGAAAAGTTTTTACGATAATGTCTTTCGTAGTGACAATAGAATACGGATGTAAGATTTTCTAATGATTTTGTAGTATTTAATTTAATTGAATTAATAAAGCCACTGAACTTCAAAGTGTTTCTTATTGCACTGCGCTTAGGTATATAATGGTATTAAAGGCAATTAATAATATAAGTAATGTCAAAATTAAAATTAATTAAAATGTTAACACTAAAAACAAATTATAATAGAATTGAAGTACGAATTAATACAATCAAAATAAAATGTCCTGAATTAAATTAAAACAAACTCGTATGAAAATTAAAATCCTAGATTAAATTAGATACAGCTTGGCAAAAAAGTCGTGAAAATAATGGTGGCGCCACTATCGTACATATTGTAACCCTTTATAGTACGACAATAACGGTTTTGATACTTTGCATTTTTCAAATTGATTTTTTATTTAATTTGTACTTTAACGGGATTTAGGGGAGCTCGGGGCTAAATAACAATCTTCAAGGTTAAGCCCTGCTTAACTAGGTTGGTCTGTGGATGGGTGACCATCTGTCATAGTTTCCTCCGTGCCTCGGAAAGCACTTATAGCCGTTGGTCCCGGCTGTCATTTATAAATCTTTACTGTGAGTAAACTAGTAAGAAGCCCAAAAATCTGACAACCAGTCTTACCAAGTGGTATTGTATTACCTAGTTACTGGGTTGTGGAGGCCAGATAGGCAACCGCTCCATGTAAAATATTGATATCCACGCTGCATTCGGTTAGACTGGAAGCCGACCCCAAAATTAGTTGAGAAAAGGCTGGGCAGATGATTTAGCATCACGTAAACTTGAAATAAACAAAAAAATTCTCTACTCGTTACATACTCACGCTTTTGTATGATAATGCGCAGATACGTGTGTATATTGATTGACATAATGAGAAAAATAAAATCTATGATTTTTTTAAGTGTTTTTTTTTTTTTAAATAAAGTATATTATATAGCTATATAGATTTTACAGATGTGTCAATCAGAATCTAACATGTCTTCGTCTAAATATTCCACACCGGAAAGCTCGTCATCCATTTATGTCTCTGTACTGCTGCTGCTGCTGTCATCTTGCAGATTTATGACTATTTTGTCTATATCACTATACAGAGTTTGTCCCCTTTGATAATACTCTCTTTCTATTTTCATAACATGTTCACAAGAATTTTTCCAGTCATCGACAGAGATGCTTGCAAAAACTTGTTCAGCCACGGCCTACAACAGTAAAAGATAAAGACAATTAAACTTTTGCAAATACTTATTTTAGTTATTTTTAAGAATTTAAAATGAAAGCAGTTATTTTAAAATACATGCCTTGATGTCAACTGATCCAACATTTTGTGAGGCAATTTTATGTTTTGCAATGCCCCAGATCAGTTCGATAGGGTTTAGGCCACAGTGATAAGGTGGGAGCCTTACCACTGTGTGACCATGCTCACTTAGGACTTCATCTATTTCATAGACTGGCTTAGGTTTGTGTTGTTTAACAAGCATGAGCAGGTTTGGCTTCCTTAATGAGTCTTCAAACGGCACATTGTTCTCGGACAACCATAGCTTTATTTCACTAACTTTTGATGAAGAGGTAGGTGCCTTATTGCGAACTACTGAGTGGTAGGGAGCGTTATCCATTACAATTATTGAAGGTTTAGACAAATTAGGTATTAATTTCTCCATTACCCATTTAGTGAAATTTGTCTTATTCATCTCCGAGTGGTAGTCTTCATTTTTATTTTTTCCACTAAATATTAATAACGCGTTCGGCACAAAGCCATTTTCATTCCCTGCCTGTACAATTATGTACCTAAAAAGAAAACAATATAATTAAAAAAAAATGGCATTGATATGATTTATTAGTACCTAATTACCTATGTATGCTTCAGCAACAACTTACCTTTTGCCTTTAGACACATTTTCGCCCCGCTCTATGTTTCCCTGGAGTGGAAGAAACGCCTTTGTTTGTTTGTCCTTCTTTAGCAATTCGCCGTATGGTACTTACGGATTTACCTAGAAAAATAATGTACTTAGTTATTTTTATTCTGGAAGTAACACAAAAAGTATCAAAATTATAGGAACGTGCTTCTTTGTAAATGCACATAACCTCAAATTCATTGATGTATTTTTCAATGTAAATACTAGTTATATAATGGTTTATACTATCTATTGCAAGTTTAAACACACATATTACATCTGATGACTTAGATAAAATAACATATTACCTGTCATTTCGGCAGTTCTTTTATAAACATCGTTGATATCCGATAAAATTTGTCCAGCTTCAAGTTCCGCCAAACATCTTGCATACACTTTATAAATTATCTCCCTAGCGGAGCTACGAATAGTTTTTCTATTCATTTTGAACCATTTGAGTCACAAATTCAAACACAATAACAAAAAATACGCGAAAAACAGCGATCGTAAACATGAAATGACATTACATGTACTGACTAGACGTGACAGTAGGAGAAGTTGCCAACGATGAAATTTTTTAGTTCCGTTTCAGGACATTTTTGCCAAGCTGTACACCGTGTCTTTGACATCGAAGAATAAACGAATACCATGTACTAGACCCATGGTATTCGTTTGTGCGTCGATGTCAAAGACTGCCTGTATTATGTAAAACAAAAATCGATTGTATAAAATAGAAAAATACAATACTTTGTTTGTATAAGACAAATTCTAAATAATATCCGCACGGGTCAATTTTCAAAGTTAAGCAACACATGAAGGTCGGCCCGTAGATGGGTGACCATCTTAACATATCGAGATTCCTGCGCATCTCGGAAAACACGTCAAGCTGCCGTGAGTTGAGAGGTAACAGCTCCGATTGTTGAGTTGTACTATGTGTGTTCATACCCAGGCAGGCGTTTTACTTTGTGGAATTTATTTCATCACCACTGCTCTCAAAACGGTGAAGGAAAACATCGAATTTTTGGTTCTAAGACATGCCAAACCGGTCTTAGAACCAAAAATTCGAAAACCAACCCGCACTGGGCCTACGAGGTGGATTACGGCCAATTCCGTCTCCTAGAGTGGAGGTCTGAGACCCAGCAGTGAGAAAATTAAAAAAAGCTGATTATTCTATCTATACTAATATTATAATTAGATAAAAAACATGTTTTTTTATTTTTTTGGTTGTAGGAGGTAATCTCTGAAAGTACTGGTCCGATTGCTAATTTTTTTTCACCAATAGAAAGCTGCTTTATTTCTGAGTGACATAGTATATTACAAAAAACACTCTTTATCGCTCCAACCTTTTAACAGTTCAGTTTAGATCGTAAAATGGATCGCCTTTTTTTTTGTCGGTGGGAAAATCATCCAATTAGAACAAATTAGTGAATTTAGTATGAACAATATGGCAATTATATATGGCACATATAAATACACACATACACTACACACATACACTACACACGTACACTACACATATACACCACACACATACACTACACACGTACACTACACATATACACTACACACATACACTACACACAAAAACCTTTATTTTAAGTTAGCTTGTTTTTATCCTATTTTTACTTTTTATTATTCATTTTGTTGTTTCATTGTTTACAACAACCTCTTCGATAAATATAAAAAAATAAACCGAATTTCTACATGTCCGCCCGATACAATGCTATTATAGATTAAAGTTATCTCAACTCAGGTCCCCAAGATACAGGTTCTACCTAGTTTGGGGACCACCATCTAAATATATGTATAATTAATAATTAGTTACAGACAATATTAATCACTATATAGTAGTTTTAAGGTATTCTTTATTTACTGTAACAATGAACAATAAACATTATTCTTATTCTTATTCTTCTTATTCTTAGTGTTAGAGTGGTAGTGCTTCTGACATATTACATTTTTATTACATAGCTAACTAAACTAGTTAAAGACTAAATAGTTTAGTATAGATACTCAGTTAGTTTGTGAGTGATATGTCTCGATAATTGTGTTGCGTAGCTAGACACTGCTGTTTACTTGCAGTCTTTAGTCCTTGGTGTAGGGTTTGCAACGACGTGGATATAACAGACTAGCTTTTGAGCTTGGAGTAGCATGGGCTTCGTCAGAAGGCTTACAGTCACCCATAAGGGCATGAGGACTTTGCTCAGAGTTTCCTTACGTTATCGGATCAGAAATGAATATATCCACAGAAGGACTTTTTTTTTTTTTTTTTTTTCGGGTGGGAAAATCATCTCATGACATCCCCCGCTCATGGGCGGAGCGCGAGATAGTGTCAGACTTTTACTGACTAAAAACCCACTCCTGTTCCTTCTTTGCCATTTGTTTTCCAGGGCCCCGGGGATCTCTTTCGCATCACCCATGGCCCCAGTAGGCTTCGACCCTGTTGGGCCCCTACGGTTGCTGACATCTCCTTGAGGCGCGCGTGGAACACTACGCGCCGTCGACGACTTGGGCTCGGTCCGGACGGTTACCGGACGATCGGACGGCGAGCCACCCATTGCTCGCCGTCCGCAATCCGCAGAACGACCAAGATTACGGATATAGCCCGAAGAATGACCATAATGACCTTAAGTGACAGTGGTTAGAACACATTACCCTCAGAACAGAATGTCTATGGGAATGAAAAGTTCTGAAGTGGTGACCACGTACCAGAATACGCAGCTTTGGAAGGCTTCCTGCAAGATGGACCGAGGACCTGGCGAGGGTCGCAGCAATCCGATGGATGCTAGACGGATAAGACCCGTCCTTGTTACGGCCTTAGGAAAGGCCTATGTCTAGCAGTGGATGTCTTTCGGCTGAAATGATGATGATGATGATCTTCCGCTCTGGGTGGAGCGAGAGAACGTGTCAGTTCTTTACTGACTAAAATCCACTTTTATTGCTTCAGTAACACTATCGATTATTGCCGCAGGTAAAGTCTCGCCCAAAGATATCTATACTTCTACACATATAAAGAGGTAAAGTTTGTTTTTTGTTTGTATGAGTAAATCTCTGAAAGTACTGGTCCGATTGCAAAAATTTTTTTACTGATAGAAAGCTGCTTTATTCCTGAGTGACATAGGCTATATTTTATTTACGCAGGCGAAGCCGCGAGCAAAAGCTAGTAAAAAAATATAAATAGGTATTTTTCTCTGCCATCCCTACCCGTATCCGCTCTTTACTTTTAATCTCTCTTTATTTTCTGTCTGTACGCGAGGGTGTTGTGTATTTGTCTTTTGTCTAACGACTCCAGCGGACTGGAAACAAGAGATTGTGTCTTAATACAGACAGTTATACTGTTTTAATGTATATCACTGACATGGAGGCTTCTTTACTTCTGTAAGATTAGATCTAGAAGATTATTTTCTTCGCTGTTTTATGACACGTTATTATTTGAGTGTGGACGGGAATTACGCATGGTAGACGCAATGGTTAATCGATTGGCTGGTCCGCTGCGTGTTGCGGGTTCGATTCCTGCACGGGACAAAAATAAGATCTACAGATAATTGTTCCGCGACTTGGTGACTTGGTGTATGTGAGTTTATATGTTTGTGAACGCAACCAGGATACTTGAGCAATTCCTAGTCTTGGGCAACGTTTAAAAAAAAAGACTTGACTCGATTCCGCTATCACCTTTCTACGATCGGACAACCCGACGTAGGTACAGCGAGTGACATTGATAAAACCTCTACGGTCTGAACTAAACGTTTCGCCTTGTACCGCGTTCATCGAAGGCCTAGAACAATATGCCTGCTGCTGTTTTCCCGTGCTATTATAATTTAGGTGTCTTCAAGGCTAGAGTGAAAAGGCTTTTAATAAACTAGTTCGTTTCACCACCAACGATAACATCATTACTTACCATCAGGTGGGATCGCAGTCAAGCTCTAGTTTATATCACTATAAATGACACTTTACGCTCAAAAACGTATAGAAGCGAACTTAATGCCTTAAGCATTTTTACCAAACTTTTGGGTAATGCATCGATTGTACGAGAAGTGATTAAAGAAACAAGATTCAGTGATAGCCTGGTAGTTGATAGTACGGAATGGTAAAAAAATCTTGTTACGCCGACCCTAAATAAGATGGAACAAGGGTACGAAGACCTTTGGGAGATGCAGAAACAAATAGTGACTCTATTTTTGCCAGAAAACTTGTTTTTTTATTGCGGTCTTGTTTCTGCACTAATTCATTAGTGGACCACAATGGCCCACCACGTGGGTGGCCTTAATTCCAACCAGCCCACCTTTCTTCAGAAGCAGATGTAGCTTCCAATTTATTTAGTCTATAAGGGAATTTTCTGATCCCAGGGTTCGTGTACGTATTTTGTGATGTGTACACTCAAGGAACACGTGCATGCGCGGCACAGTGACAAAAAGGATATCACAGATATCCTTTTTGGAAGTCTTTATTTAATGAGCAATATCTGGTGATGGATACGGGTGATGGGTGGGTAAGACACATTGCTCGTAGAACGGATGGTCGATGGAGCTGAAAGGTTCTAGAGTAGCGACCACGCACCGGAAAACGCAGCGCTGGAAGGCCTCCCACAAGGTAGACCGACGACCTGGTGAGAGTCGCGGGAATGCGGTGGATGCGAGACGCACAGAATCGGTCATTGTGGCGACGCTTGGGGGAGGCCTATGTCCAACAGTGGACGTCTTTCAGTTGAAATGATGATGATGATGATGATTCGGTGATGGTACCCAATACCAGGCACAGGCTGCTTCTATCTTAGCTCGCTGTCTGACCTAGCTCGCCGTCCGACCGTCCGGTAACCATCCGGACCGAGTCCAAGTCGTCAACGGCGCGTAGTGTTCTACGCATGCCTTAGATGTCGGCAAACTGTAGGGGTCCAGCAGGGTCGAAGCCTACTAGGGTCATGGGTTCGCTTCTGAAAGGAAAACCCGGCCCTAGAATGCAAGGCAACGAAGGAACTAGGAGTGGGTTTTAGTCAGTAAAAGTCTGACACGCCCTCGCTTAAGGGTGGGAGGGCGTTAACTTTGTTTTGGCAATAAAGTTGGGTTTTATACGGGATCCCAGTAACGCGAAATACTCAATTCAGAGGCACGCCAAATGGTCAAGAAACTGCCATGATATTTAATTCTAATCGTGTTTAAGTTTAAATGAAAACCGAATAACAACACTCAGCCACTAAGTATTCAGAATCTGGGCTCCTACTCCAGAATTCCTGTTAGATATGGAATTCAGTATCCAAGTGATAAATATTTCAATAGCGATAAATAATATATTTGAATACCAGGCGCGGGTCACACTGTCAGACACGCTCGATTTTTCGCATGTAATGCGCCTTAAACCTGCCGCAATTTAAGTAAAAGTAAAGGATGTCGTGTCGGTCACCATTGTCTGAATTGGCCTGAATGGAACATTTACTGGTGGTCACCGTTGTGCGATACGGCGACCAACTTGTTGAGAGATCAATGAACTTTAACAAGCCAATACAATATTAATAATGAAACGTTTACTTTGAAGAGAATCCATTAATATAAGTGGCTTAACTTAATCACTTGAAGATTCTGGGGAGCACATGTTTAGAATCATTATTCTGAAGCAGTGTCCGTTATTTTAACGGGTTTGTCGCTTAATCCATTTTTCCTGGTAGCATTATCATACATAGTAGTACAAAAGGAAGATACATTATCTATTTTGCTGTTAGAACCCTACGTGCCACACAAAAATGAATCTTAAGCAACTGAAATAAGTATAACATATCACTTTCAGGACTGTATGTACGTTTAATTGTGGTAATGGACACGTTTTGGCTCAGTTTCATTTGGCCTTGAGGTTGAAATTGCTTTTGCCATCAATCATGCAGAATTGGACTTTATTTTGTGAGCTGTAAAGGATTTTGGACGTGCAAATTATAAGTTTGTATTGAAGACTTGACATTTGTTCAGTTTATGTTGACAGATTTAATTTTATGAGACACTGAATTAGTATTTTGCTTCCCAAAGTGTGGCTCGTTTGAATAAAACCAGTAACTCCTGTCACAAATGGAGAGAATTACTACATAGTTGGGTTGCTGATAAGGAGACACGTGGCTAACCAAAGCGGAGATCGAGCGATATGCGAGGATGAACGGTGATAGCTGATAGCTACGACTAGAACAGGACCTTTTATTATTCATAGTGACTCTAATATCTGTAGACTCTTCCGTGTCGTGATGACCCAATGTTTAAGGCACCTGCCTCTCATGAATGCGGTTGCGGGTTTGAAACCGGGCAAGTACTAATGTGATTTTTTTAATTCATATGTACTTTTCTATATTTATTTAGGACATTATTGACAACCCCGTGCCTCGGAAAGCACTTAGAGCCGTTGGTCACGTCTGAATGTATATCCAAGGATTATAGTGTTGCCCAGTAACTGAGTTTTTGAAGACTGATAGGCAGTCACTCCATGTAAGACAGGGGTATTCTTTTTTTGTAATTAATATAAACTAGTGCTTGAATGCGATCCCACCTGATGGTAAGCAGTGATGCAATCGTTGATGGTGAGGCCCACTAGTTTATTAGGAGCCTATTCACTCTAGCCTTGAAGACACCTAAATTATAATCAGACGAGCGGACGGGAAGACAGCAGCAGTCAAGGTTTAAACAACGTAAGGGTAGATACTCGCCGTTCGTCGGGTTGTCCGATGGTAGAAATGAGATAGTGGAATGAAGTCATGCAATTCCCGCGCACACTCTCCAAAATGAATCCTGTAAAACACCGAAAGGCTGGCTAGGTACCCTACGCCGGTTCCGGCTCCCCACATCCGGTTAGATTAGAAGCGAACCCAAGCTAGTTGGAAAAAGCTAGGGAGATGAAGAAAGAAAAGAAAGAAAAAGAATTTATTTGGTACAGCACAAGACACAAACACAATATAGGGTAAACACGAAACAAAAAAAAATAAAAATAAAAAAAAGAAGTAACAACTAGTAGACTCTTCCAACTTTAATTAGAACGGCAGTTATTTTAATAAGATAATCAAAACAAACGATATAACAAACGATACGCTATAGCTTTAGCCCGTGACATCTTTCACATGAAAAGTGTAGAATAGTTTTTATTTCAGGAGTTTGTTGCCTTGGAAAAAAAAAAACACTTTCCACTCGCTTGAAGCCGCTAACAGAAGGTAGGTACAGGTATTTTTAATTTCATTCGGTTTTGATCCCGCATGCGGGATTGCCGCACGCTTAACCCCCGCAAATGTCCATTTCCTATAAGTATTTATTGTAATGCGTGGAATACTCACACGGGACGTGTTTTTTTGCATATTAAAACTTTCCGCATGCGGGGCAATCCCGCATGCGTGATGAAATCCGCATGATATTAAAAACAACCTTAATCCTCTCGACCGGAGTCAGATCAGGAGCAAGACCAACGGCCGTACGTGCTTACGCACGAGGGTGTCACACCGCGAACTTCCAAACTCCTGGCTGCTACAGAGTTGAAGCCTCCTTTACATTATTGTGTATGCATGCTCCTTAATATTAGGTATCAATTTAATGCTTGATTAGTGTGTTAAGTATTTAACCTGTTTCTTATTAATAAAATGCATTATATTGAGCAGTGGTGGCCGAGTGGTAACGGCCCCGACTTACGAGTTGTAGGTCGCAGGTTCAAACCGTTTAATGAACTTGGCCCAGAATTTCTTCACAAGTGTATTTGTTTCTTTGCTATCCCATATGCTATCCCATCTGCGGGCCAATTGTATTATACTCTGTCAGTTCTTTATGCCCCATGTCTCCCGTCAAACATTTTCATTTTAGAAATTGACAACTAACGAGACAATTCATAACTAGTAGAGTTTGGTGAACTCGAGCCTGATACGTCCCGTCTCTCAAACTTATGCTACCTGCTAATCTATCCCAGGGCTTTAGCCTCCCCTAATGAGATTGCTAAAGGTCTACATTGACGGTACAATGGCTAGGTATGTGCTGCGGCTAATATTCGTTGTATATTGCACATCACGGTCGGAGGTCAGTCACCGCGTCTCGGCGTCTTACACCTAGACTGTGTTGGGGACCCTGGACGTACGAAGGGAGGTCTGCTCAAACTTTGTTTTTAAAGGGGTATGCCACAGTTGTCTGAACCACTCATCAACATCACATCATTTCAGTCGAAAGACGTCCACTGTTGGACAAGGGCCTGCCCCAAGTGTCGCCACAATGACCGGTCTTGTGCGTCTCGCATCCATTGTATTCCGGCGCCCCACACCAGGTCATCGGTTCACCTTGTGGGAGACCTTCCAACGCAGTGACCCTTAAACGCCACAATTAACGGTAGCAACCAGCAGAAAGAGCAGTGAATCTTGACGAATCCCAGAGAAATTATTAAACAGAAAGGAACAGCGGAGAAATAAATAAAAACATAGTTTCTACTTCCTTATATATCAAGCAGAAAATGGAATGGTTTATCATCATCTGCTCAGCCTTCCACCCAGGACAAATGTGTGTGATGAGCAGAATCATTTGTTCTGTGCACGGAAATGTCTGGGTTCAATTTATCTATATTATATATGTATTTAGAAATATTTAAGTTTTTTATTATTTATTAGTTATCTAGTACTCATAGCACAAGCTCTGCTTAGTTTGAGACTAGATGGCGTTGCGTAAATAAACAGAAAAAAAAATACTATGTTTGGATCAGCTTATTAAATGTAACTGAATAAGAATCTTACATGGAATTACTGCTAATCTCATCTCCACAACCCTGCAGTGACTGACAGTACGATGCACCATGATAAATCTGTTTTTAGGGTTCCGTACCTCTAAAGGAAAAACGGATCCCTTATAGGATTACTTTGTTGTCCGTCCGTCTGTCTGTCTGTCAAGGACTTGGGAACGCGTTATCAAGTTGAAATTAAAACTATGTACTCTAATTTGCGGTCCCTTAAAGCTGTGATAAAATCAAACTTCTGTGTTAACGAAAAAAAAAGATACGGCCGTTTATGCCGCAAAAACGTATATTTCGAGACTGTATCAAAATTCATAAGGTACTTCCCGTTGACCTAGAATCCTGAAATTTGGCATGAAGCAAGGTCTCATAGCACAAGTATAGGAAAAAATCTGAAAACTTTTGCGACTCGGTTACGGTAAGTTTGTACGGAACCCTCAGTGCGCGAGTCCGACTCGCACTTGCCCAGTTTTTAGGAAGTTTATTACTTAGGTAGATCAAAATCAAGAACTATTTGAAGAACTTTCGGCATATCCATAATTATCCTGTCTCTACCCACATCCAAGACGGTGTCTCGGCATTTTGTATATACGTATAAACATCAATCGCGCACGGGGACGGCCAGACGGCTTGCGATATTTAAATTTGGAGACTTTAACTTTTATAGCCATTTTGTTAAGCGCACGCTCGAGGAAATGGCAAATGGAAGACGTGATTTTTAAGAGGATGTGAATACGTTACTGGCTCTAGCAATTCAATTTGTGGGTATTATTCAATTTGGTAAAACGGTCTAAGTGTTTTTAAAAATCGTTAAGTCATGACTGGCATAGAGTGAGATGGCTTTAGACCTTTAGTATGGTCTATTGAGCTGGTAGTGGATGATGTTTTTAGCTATAAGCCCGGCCATTGCATAATAGTATAATCAGCTTTATATTTTTCCTTCTGGGAGAAGGAAGGGGCCGTAATCCATCACGCAAGCCCAGTACGGGTGGTGAATTTCACATGTATTCCGATGTTTGGCTCCAGAACATACTCGTGGGCCATAGACGACTCGGGTATCGACAGCGCTGCAGAGGATGGATCGGATCTGCCCGATACCAGCTTGATGCACTTGAGGCAATTGAGAGGTGAGCCAGGAGGATCATTGGCAATGATGCACTCGTTGAGTCGAGGCTTCAAAGTCTTGAGCATCGACGCCGAGTTGCTAGCCTGTCGGTTTTCTACCGGTTGCATTTCGGGGAGTGTGCGTCGGAATTGCATAACCTAATTCTGCTTAGCCCGTTCCATCATCGGACCACCAGGCGTACGACACTGCGCCACCGGTACATGGTGGACATCCCACCTATACGCACAAAACATTTTGGGAACACATTCATTGTACGCACAGCTAAGGAGTGGAATTCCTTGCCGGAATCTGTGTTTCCTGATGGCTACAACCCAGGAATCTTTAACTCAAGAGTGAATAAGTTACTTCTAGATACGCGCGCTCCATCGTCGACCGCATCGTCGCTTTTCATCAGGTGAGATCGTAGTCAAGCGCGAACCTATCAAGAATAAAAAAAGAGGAAGTTTTAGCCTTATCTGTACGTATAGGTAATGTTTTTTTTTTAAATTGTTTTAGTATTTAATTAATTCGAAAATTAATACGACAGTTTATAGATTCGATACTTCTTTTACAGTAGACGATTTATCTATACTTTTGTATAGAACCCATCAAAATGTTTGAGCTGAGTGGTGCTGATATACGCGTCATGTCCGTGAACGGGAGCTGTCGATTGAGACTGGTCATCTCTTAGCTGCCAGTGGCTTATTTTAATTTCTATGTTTAGAATTTGTTTTTTTTTTACTTTATTTAAATTTTTCTCAGATAATAGTAGCGACAAGAAACATGTAACCGAGATATTTGTAATACATAACATGATTGAAAAGAGTGTCCATGGAGTTCCTTGCACATTCTTCTCCATAGAGATCTAAGCTTTTTTTTTTGTAAAAATCGAGTATCGTCCAATGACATCCCTCGCTCTTGGGCGGAGCGAATCAGACTTTTACTGACTAAAAACCCGTCCTGTTCCTTCATTGCCTTTCGTACCTGGGCCGAGTCTTCCTTTCAGCAGACCCTTGGCCCCAGTAGGCTTCGATCCTGCTGGGCCCCTACGGTTTGCTGACATCTGCTTGAGGCGCGTGTGGCATAGTACGCGCCGTCGAAGCCTTGGGCTCGGTCCGGACGGTTACCGTTCGGTCGGACGGCAAGCTACAAAGATCTAAGCTTTGGAATGTGCAATAAGCATCACTCTTTTTTTCTGACTGACTAACTTCTTAACAATTCAAAAGTGCCTGTAAAAGGTTCATTTGAAATAAACGCTTTGATTTTTATTGATTTTGAGCCAACATTTATTAGATATTGTTAAAATTGAGCGTCATTAAACGGATAAAGGAAAATTAATTAAATAATTTGTACATTCTGCCTCGTAACATTTTACAACACATTGATAGCGTCATAAAATGCTATTTACTAATTAATTAACGGTAGTAATCAAAACAATATTACATTGATTTATATCCGTACACCGTATGGTAGTATACAACATTGTGTTGGCGCTTATCGAACCCATAACCTTGGATGTATAAGGAGTAGATGATAACAAGTGTTAAGTACAAAGAATGTGAACAAGAAAAATACACGAAGAAGAATAAAAATACAATGACGATTGTCTGTGAATCCAAATAGCTACCACCTAGGGGTCTTGAAGTGTACAGTGAATAGGCCACTATTAGGCAAGCGTGCTCCATCGTTAACCACATCATCGCTTACCATCGGTCTGTATTGGTAGCGTTTGCTTTGTCCTAATATGCCTAGGGTGAGGAACCAGACTAAGAGAGATACAATCCACAGGGCAGTTTTGTGGCGAAGTGTTGGACATTTGCGACCTCACGGACTCGATCTCCCGGAAGAATTCTTGTTCTTCATCTTCGGCGAGGAACAGAGCTCCCACATCTCTCTTGCCTTTATTGGCTATTGAAAACCATAGCCCTACTGTTTTTGGTTTTCCTTAAGTCGCAATAGTTTATCACCAGCCGGGGGTTGTCCTTGGGTGTACTATATCATAGTACGAACAGGGATAATCGTCGGTTGGTATCATGTTCCATTAAAAGTGTTTATAAGGCCTCGGCGAGTTGGTTTCAGCTCCTCGCACGCCTTCCAAAGGTCCAGGACCTCAGGGTTTTGAGATATACTGATATATAAAAATAATAATAATAATGATGGGGCCATAATCTTAACATAGTTCCTGGTAACCAATCCACTTAAGACTCCAAAAACCATAGCCCTACGGTCTTTGTTTTCCATATGTTACAATAGTTTTTCAACAACCGGGGTTTGTCCTTGGGCGCCCTAGCATAGCGCGTACAGGGATAATCGTCGGTTGGTATCACGTTCCATTAAAAGTGCCTGAAGGGCCATTGCCAGTTGGTTTCGGCTCCTCGTTCGCCTTCCAAAAATCCAGGACCACAGTGTTCTGAGATACACATAAACATATAAAATAATAATAATAATATAAAAGTGGTTTGGCATTCGAGGAAAGTGTTGGTATATAAAATATACTTCGCCTTTTTTATAATGATGGTAAGGCAGTAATGCGTGGAGGAGGAGATTTTAACTAAGTAATAACAGCATGACGGATCGATCTCTAAGGTTAAGCAATGCTTAGCGAGGTCAGTGTAAGGATTGGCAGGCGGCACCAACGGCTGAACGTGGTTTCCGAGGCACGAAGAAGAAGAAAAAAGAAGAATGTATTTATGGTTACCAATCCACCTTCGGCAAGAGTTGCTTAACCAAGGACATTTACCCGTTCTGTTGTTATTAATTTTAGCCATGAGTTCCTTTAACAACATATAATAAATATAATCCCAAATTAATCCCATACATACCTAGTGACGAGCCGTAACCATGGATAATAGTGCTGCGCCGTTATATCGAAACGTTCGATACATTATAATTTTCCCGAATAATTAAATTCGATATCGCAGTAATTTCGAGAGCCATTATCGAAAGTTGCTATTAATTTAACCCCGCAATAACGACGTTTTGAGCTACAAATGAGTTTTGTTTTTGGTGCTCAACAATATTTGCGTGTTATTGAATGTTTAATGGTGTGAAATGTGTTAAATGCTGTAACATTTTTCCTGTATAAAGCTTTAGGAATTAAGTCTCACCTTCATTCTTTCCCTATTTTTTTTTAGGTGGGAAAATCATCTTATGACAAATCCTTCTCTTGGGCGAAGCAGGAGATAGTATCAGACTTTTACTGACTAAAAACCCACTCCTGTTCCTGCGTTGCCTTCGTCACAGGGCCACGGGTTTCGTTTTCACACTACCCATGGCCCCAGTAGGCTTCGACCCTGCTGGGCCCCTACGATTTACTGCCATCTCTTGAGGCGCGCATGGAACAACACGCGCCGTCGACGACTTGGGCTCGATCCGGACGGTTACCGGACAGTCGGACGGCGGGCTACATTCTTTCCCTATCATAATTTGCTTGGTGATACCACACGCTACTATATGGCTTAAGTTAGGTTTAGGTTATACTATCAGGTTAGGCTATCAAGAAATATCGACTCCGGCAGATTTTTTTTTTCCAAAATTCTGATTCCATCGGAAATCTACCTGTAACGAACAGTGAAATAAAACCACTGTCCATACTAATTTTAAAATAACGAAAGTAACTCTGTTAATTAGTTTTTAAAAGTAAGCGTTAGTTGTTAAAGATCCGCCCGTAGGACACGGTGGAGCACACGGTGGAGATGTGCCCCGCTTGGGCAGAGCAACGCCGTGTCCTCGTGGGGGCGATCGGCGGCGGCGATCCCTCGCGCCGGGCCTTGGTACAGGCCATGGTCTGGAGCGAGGAGGAGTGGCAGGTGGTCGCCTCCTTCTGCGAAGCAGTAATACTAACAAAGGAGGCGGCCGATCGCGTGAGGCAACGGTCCTCATGCCCTAACCGCCGCCGGGATTCCGATCCAGATTTCCGGCCACCGTAAGCGCGGGCTTGCAGACAGCAAGCAATGGGTGGGTCGCCGTCCGATCATCCGGTAACCGTCCGGACCGAGCTCAAGTTGCCGACGGCGCGTAGTGTTCCACGCGCGCCTCAAGGATATGTCAGCGAAACCGTAGAGGCCCAGCAGGGTCGAAGCCTACTGGGGCCACGGTTAGTGTGAAAGCGAAGCCCGGGGCCCCGGGATGAAGACAAAGAGGGAACAGGAGTGGGTTTTTAGTCAGTAAAAGTCTGACACTATCTCTCGCTCCGCCCAAGGGCGCGATTTGCCATTAGATGATTTTCCCACCTTAAAAAAAAAAATGTTGTTAAAGATTCAAACCATTTTATTTCAAATAAACCATTTACAGGCACTTTTGAAATGTCAAGAAGTCAGTCAGTCAGAAAAAAGTGATGCTAATTGCACATTCCAAAGTGTAGATCTCTATGGAGAAGAATGTGCAAGAAACTCCATGGACACTCTTTTCAATCATGTTTTGTAATTACAAATATCTCTGTTACATGTTTCTTGCCGCTATCATGTGAGAACAATGTAAATAAAGTAAAAATAAAAACTAAATATGGATATTAAAATAGCAACTGGCAGCTAAAAGATGACCAGTCTCAACTGATAGCGCCCGTTCACGGACATGACGCGAATATTAGCACCACTCGGCTCAACCATTTTGAAGGGAACCGAATGATCCAACACACGCGCCACCATCATTGAGACATTTGAGTGAGCATGACAAACTCTCAACTGCCGTGCTCATTTATATTAAACAAGTCCAATCTAAAAACCATAAAATAGCTCCATGGTACTCACATTTACAAACTTTGAAAAAAAATGATTCTACATTATACAATACTTATAATATTTTACAATTTCAAAACCGATTTAAACCGATAAATGAAGTTTAACATCATAGATCTATATCTATAATGATAAACCCAGGTCCAAGGATAGGAATGCCACGAATAGAAGTTATTTTTAAAATAATATAAATCATCATCATCACTACCAGCCTATTCCCAACTAGCTTGGGGTCGGCTTCTAGTCTAACTGGTTGCGTTTGACACGGAGCGACTGCCTATCAGATCTCCACAACCCAGTTACTGAGCAACAGGATACTCCTTTGATAAACTGATGGTCAGACTTGCTAGCGTCTGACTGTAGTAGGTATTCTTATCTATTTGTAGTGACATCTATGGCGTCACATAAGAACTAATCCGGCATAGCACGATTTGAACATATCGAACATCCCGAAATCATTCATTGGGCAGTTGCCCACCAGACATAACACCCGTCTGTTCTTTTCAACGGAGGTTTGCGGGACTTTACGCTCTGTTCCGCATATCTCCAAAAATATATTATAAAACAAAGTCCTAATGTAGACAACCTTACATATTTCCCACCGTGTTTGTCTGTATGAACGCGATAAATTCAAAAACTACTGAACGGATTATCATACGGGTTTCACCAAAAGACAGCATGATTCATGAGAAAGGTTTAAATTTATAACATATGCATAATTATATTAAAGAAAAGCAGAAAAAAAACATTGATCTGTAACATTTGTATGAGACAAAGCTCGTGGGTTACTAGTTTAATTAACATAAAAAACCGGGCAAGTGTGAGTCGGACTCGCGCACTGAGGGTTCCGTACATACTTATATAAGAAAACATTCCATTTCCCGAATTGAGTTCGAAGATTATTCCGAATAGAAAAAATGTTTTTTGCCGTTTTCAATTTTTTTCCTACATCTGAGCTATGTAGCCTAACTTCATGCCAAATTTCAGGATTCGAGGTCAACGGGAAGTACCCTATGAATTTTGATACTTTAAGAGTGTCAAAATATACGTTTTTTGCGACATAAACGGCCGTATCTTTTTTGCGATAACTCAAAAATTTGATATTTTCACAGCTTCAAGAAACTGCGGACTTGAGTATTTTAGGCTTTAATTTCAACTAGGTACCTCCACGCGTTCCCGAGATAAAGGGTCTTGACAGACAGACAGACAGACAGACGGACCAAAAAGTGATCTTATAACGGTTCCGTAACCCTAAAAACAAATATTATTATTAAACTAATTACATATGATGCAAATGTTGCAGTCAAGAGATGGTTATTACAATTACATTACTTAGATGATAGGTATGTTAATAACCCTAACAATCATAATTATCAACTCATACACTATCCATGTACATACATATATATATGTACATTCCTCCTCCCACACCTTTACAATTACACACAGCTCTCACTCTCAGTACCAACTCATCTAATATAATAGTAGCACTCATTAAATGTCGTATAAACTATCTCCTAAAATACAGGTTACCACCTAGTTCAGGGGATAGGGTCAAAACTGATCGGCGCATATCACAGTCACCACATTATATACTGCAGTTCAATATATAATCTAGGTTTGGTTAACTCCAATATTCAAAGCCTTGAGCACAGGCGTAAGGTAGCCAGCCTTTTTACGGGTTGCATTTTGAAGAGTGTGCGCGGGAATTGCATGACTTGATTCCGCCACGTCGGACAACCCGACGTACGGTGAGTGACGACGTAAGGGTGGATCCCTTACATTGTTAAAACTTCTACAGTCCGGACTAAGCGTTTCGCCTCGTCGTTTATACCGCGTACATCGAAGGATTGGAACAATTTGCCTGCTGCGGTCTTGCCATCCGATTATAATTTGAGTGTCTTCAAGGCTAGAGTGAATAGGCTCTTAATAAACTAGTGCGCCTGACCATCAACGTTTGCATCACTGCTTACCATCAGGTGGGATCGCAGTCAAGCTAGTGCTTGACTGCGATCCCACCTGATGGTAAAAAAATATTTTTTTGTATCGAGTATTTCTAAATTACTTTCCTATAATTTGTAAACTTTTTGTAGTGATTATAAACAATTATTATTATAAACACGGACATTAATCAACAAAATCCCTGTTTCCTCAAAACTCACTTTGATTGGCTTCCGACGGCAGTACCTACCAACATTATTCACATAAAGCAACAATTTGATTCAAAGCCAGCGACCCGATCAAAGCTATGTTACTCAATTAGCGAACACAGATCAATACCTACCGCCTGGTGCGACATGCTATGTAAGCGTGTATTTAATTACTGTTTAGAGAACATACTAATAGATAGACAAATTAATTAGTAAAGGTATTCATAAGGAGGGTATCTGTATAGGGCTGGGTCTTGACTCTCTAAAAAAGAGGTTTTTTTTTCCCTTTTTATAGTTCCGTACCCAAAGGTAAAACGGGACCCTATTCCTAAGACGCTGATGTTCGTCCGTCTGTCTGTCTGTCTGTCACCAGGCTGTATATCAAGAACCAATAGCTAAACAGTTGAAATTTTCACAGATGATGTATTGAAAAGAACAAATTCTAAAAATTTAATAAAATAAATATTAAAGTGGGGCTCCCAAACAACAAACGTGATTTATTTGTCGTTTTTTGCTACAGAACCCTTCGTGCGTGAGTCCGACTCGCACTTGGCTGGTTTTTTTATAAATATATATAATAAAAATAATGATTTATTAACAAGACAACATTTGGTCCACAATATATGTTAGTAGTTCTTAAATCTACGTAAGTTCATCATCAAATATAAATAATAAATATCGAAAACAATAAAATAGACTAATAAAATGTTCAATAAATTAAAATGTCAAAAATTTAAATGTCAGTGAAACATATATTATGAAGTGTACCTACTTTGTAAATATAATTTTACAATCACAAAACAATGTCGTTGTTACAATACTCTTTTACAAAAAATACAATTAAACTAAAAATGAAAATTTACTTTAATTTCCGAAGTCTGGTGTTTCTGGTTTTGTTACGTAGTTTTTTCACAACGACTTCACTACAAACTCCTTACCTTACCTTACATTACCTTCCTTACCAGAGAACTTGCTTACTATTTAGTTTTTACTGTGGACAATACTAGCTAAAAAGTGAAAAAAAAATTCAACGACTTCAAAAAACACTAAAACGTTCAAAATAAATTTAATTTCGGAAGCCGGTGTTAAATAACAACACCGACTTCCGAAATGAAAGATATTTTGCATTTTTTAGTTTATTTTTGAAGTCGTTGAATTTTTTTTTCACTTATTAGCTAGTATTGTCCACAGTTAAAACTAAATAATAAGCAAGTTCTCTGGTAAGGAACTTTTTGTGGTGGGAAATTCTCCCTCTCTAGAGTGTAGTGAGAGGGCAGGTCAAACTTTTACTGACAAAAATCCTATTACATTCCATCAAAAAAAAAAGTTCGCCTTGGTAACCTTTTCACTCGATTTCAGTTAATTTTTAGATGTAAAATGATATAACGAAGTAACTCAATATTATTCAAATAATTCATAATACACTAATATAGGTTGTCACAACTGTGGGTAAGTAAATTTGTGTGTCAATCGAAATGGGTTGTTGTTTGTTTAATAATGGTATAAGTAGAGCCCAAATTATAGTTATGTCATACTCGTTACTGCAAGTGCTTTCGCCCGCAGTAGAAAATTATCTCAATGAAACATACTCCCGATTAAGTGACATTTTGGGATATAAACAAACGCTAATAACTTTGCTGTTTATTAATATTATTTATTGAGACTTTGCTTAAATAATAACAAGACCTTTTCTAATAAGCCCTTTAAGTATTTGTACTAAGTAAAAATTTGAGGTTTATAGAAAACTTGCAAATCAGCAGCATGTAGCTACTCTAAAACAATAAGCAAGTTTTGTTACATTTACTTACTCGCATATAAATGAAAGACATACCATTAAGCTAAAGACAAACAGGACCCACGTATGCTTCGCATTATGACATCTAGACTCTAGAATTCGTTTGAAACAGACTTTCGTATGTTTCAAACCCTTCATTCCCGAATAAAGCATTTGAAATTAAGTATTTTTCAAAGTCTAGCTTTAAAACCTGTTGAAACTCTTCATTAAGAGTTAAGAATTTGTAAGTAGTCAATTCAGAAACTCACCGTAGGCAAATTCAAGAGTCTAGATGTCATAAAGCGTAGCATACGTGGCATACGTTGGCTCAGTTTATCTTCAGCTTTACTCAAACACATCACACTGCACACAAATACAACACGCACTCATAACACAATTCGGTCATCAGTATAAATCGTATATAATCCGCCTCTGTACTTTTGTGTGCATAAAGAATTAATTAATAAATAAATATGTCGGTGAAGTCAATAGTACGGAAGCTTGAGAACGAATGAACAAGCTAAGTGAAAAGTGACACATGTCACTTTAACAGAATTCGAGCTGACGTTTGCACAAACCGAGCAGATAAAGGTGCCGACCGCAGAGGTGCGGTGCTCTTTCTTCTTTCGGCAGCCGTGTGAACAACATCTAGTCTCTGGAACTGTCTCACGGCTCGTTTTGTAAAGTGAATACCTAAAGCTTGCATCATAATAAATCAGTTGTGTGATCTAGAATAGTTTGTTTATTGCTCGTTACCCAATCATTACCCACAAAACAGAATCCCTGGACAGAACTTCGACGGCGATCGGCATCCTGAACCGACAAATAAATAAATCATCAAAGAAAAATACCCACACAGAGCGAATAAAATCTTCAATCGAGGCGTAAAAAAATCGCACGCTTCCCTGACACACTAAACTAAATCGTCGAGTATAAACGGACGGAATCGGATGCAATACGCACGATAAATGAAAATGGTCCGGAGTTCAGTGCCGGCGGCTACAAAAGGCGAGTCATAAAACAACCGGATTAAGGGTGGACAGAGAGCTAGGGGCCATTAGGTAAGCTGGGTAAAGAATTTAAAAGAAAATCACGAAACTACGCGAAGAAAAGAATATTTTTATAAAAAATAGAAGCGATTTTCTGAAGAAAAAAAAAACAAATTTCTTTAATTTTGGCAGACGGTGTTTCTAGTTTTTTTTTATTTTTAGACTTAAGCGGAACAGGGTTTTTTTTTTAGGTGGGAAAATCATCTTATGACAAACGGTACGGGTTTCGTTTTCACACTACCCATGGCCTCAGTAGGCTTCGACCCTGCTGGGCCCCTACAATTTGCTGACATCTCCCTGAAGCGCGCGTGGAACAACACGCGCCGTCGACGACTTGGGCTTCGTCCGGACGGTTACCGGACGGTCGGACGGCGGGCAATGGGTGGCCCGCCGTCCGCAAACCCGCGCCTACGGTGGAAGCGGAACAGGGTGTAAATTTCCGCAAATGGCTGCGGAAAAGGGAGGATTCTCTGACCAGATGGGTGTTGTCCGGTTCGGGCCATTGCCCAATAGTTCATTTGAACTCTAATACCGCGATATCAGATATTTCCTACGTGTTGACATAGATATCGCTTTTATTGAAGATATTTTGCATTCGTAAATGCATCATTTTTTTTGGATAGAAAAAAAAAACAAATAGGTATAATTTTCTCTACGGTTCTACGGTAAAGTACATATAGGAATGATAAAATGCCCGCTCTAGTAGACATCTGTCTTAACACCCACCGTCAATCTTGTTGACATCTCTTTGAGGAAAAACACTTTTAATTAGGTACTAGTAGGTATGCAACTTATTTATTTATTTACTTTAACATAACTCAGTCAAAGGCCTATTACATTAGTTAAAGACATGTTTTTGAAAATTAGATTAAAGAAATTAATAATTTATTTATTTATTAAACTTATACCATCTGTACAGGAAAACCTAATCCGACAGTACAGCCAATATAACTTTAAACGAGTAAATATAATTTATTAGTTAACCTACTTGATTATTTATTTATTTATTAAAACTCCATGCAACATAAAGGTACAAAGGCGGACTTAATGCCTTAGGCATTCTCTACCAGTCAACCAAGGGTAGTGAAGAGAAAACATGGCAAGTGCATAAAAAAAAAGGAAAAAATAATAAGAAAACAAGGGATCAAATGTATATATACATAAAATAAACATACATACACAACAACACAACAACAACAACAACAACAACAACATACAATACAATACAATAGCACATATCTGCAAGCGCCACTCTGTTAAATTCACTCAAAGTACAAATGAATAGGTCTAACTGTCAGAGGCGGATCTTTGAGCAGGTTTGTCCTCGCCCTCGGCACCATCAGCAGTGGAGGCCGAAGCCGGCGCCAAACATATCTGTCAGGGACACATAAACACAACAATTCCAACAAAGCTACATTATCCAGTTTTCCTTTTAGTATAAAAAAGCATTGTTATTTTCTTCATTTCACCCTCGTAAATCGTCCTCCTTGACCCGCTGCCCGCTCCTGGCGACCCGCTCACTTCAAGGCCTGCACCTAATTCCCTAAACTTGCAACCAGAGCTTGTAGTACCGCGGCTATTGGGCGAACTATAAAACGAAGCCGTAATAAAACTAGTCCCTTTCTGCGCATCCATACATCACTAATGACTTACTACATACATTGAACGCTCGCTATGAATGACTAAAACCTGTGTCTATGTCTAACAGGCAGTGAATAGCAAAGTATGAGAGATATAGGTATGTTTTATGGCCTGGATCCGCTCGTTAACTTAGGTGCAAATATTTGATAGCGTCATGTTGAAGTTTTTACGAGTTCGCACAAGATAATTACGCGTCTATTGTTTGTAGGATTGTTTTTTAAATGCGTTTTTATGTGGGTTGTTAGGCTGACTTTGTATGGAGCCTTTTGTGGTGAGTTATGACTTCGAAGATAATATGTTTTCTCGACACAAGCCTTAAAAGAGACACGAAGAAAATATTACGCGTTTTTAACACATGGGCTATCGTATGTCCTTCAACTCGCCTCAAACTCGAATCATGAGATGAACAGTAGGTTTTTTTGTTATTATAGGCTGGCGATTGACCACTATCACGCCTGATGGTAAGCGACGCCGACGATATTGTCGACGATGGAGCACGCTTGCCTAGAAGGTAACCTTTTCACTCTTGACTTAAAGACCCCCAAATTGCAGCTATCAGGAAACACAGACTAAGGCAGGGAATTCCACTCTTAACCTGTAAGCACTATGAATGTGTAACCTTGACTGGGATGTCCAACATGTACCGTGATGCATTGCCGTATATCTGGAGGTCCGATGATGTAACGGGCTAGGCGGAATTAGGTTATGGAATTCCGACGCACACTCTCCAAAATGCCACCGGCAGAAAACCGACAGGCTAACAACTCGGCGTCGTTGCTCAAGACTTTAAAGCTTCAACGAGATAACAATGCACTGGACCAGTGCATCATTACTAATTATCTTCTTGGATCCTCTACTGATACAAAACTGGTATTTGGCAGATCCGTCAAAGATATGAGCAGTAGACACTTCATTCACGATCGAACTTGCGCTTGACAAGTTTTATTGACAGTAGTCAAGGGTTTTTCTGAGTGACGTGGTGGCACAGCAGTTAAGAAACCCACCTCTCATGAATGAAGTTGTAGGTTCGAAACCGGGCAAGCACCAAAATGAATTTTCTTATATACTTTTCTTAGTTCCTTTTCGGAGATGAGAATGTTGAGATGCATGTGTGGAGTGACGAGAAAAGACAAAGTGAGAAATTAGTATATTAGAGAAAGTTTAAAAGTGGCGCCAGTGACTGAAAAGGTGAAAGGGAATCGTTTGTGTTTGTATGGTCATGTGATGAGGAGGGATAAAACGCATGTTATTATAAGAGTTCTGAGCATATATGTAGATGGATGGAGAGGGAGAAGGAGGCCAAAGAAAAGATGGATGGATTGTGTGAGGAGCGATATGAAAGAAAAGGGAGTTAGTGATAGTGTGACGGGTGACAGGACAGAATGGAAGAAAAAAACGAGTTGCGCCGACCCCAAGTAATATGGGATAAGGGCAGGAAGAAGGAGATGTACTTTTCTTAGTTTATCTAGGACATAACTGACTTCCCGTGCCTCGGAAAGCACATAAAGCCGTCAGTCCTGGTTGTCATTCATAGATCTTTGACGGTCGTTACAGAAAGACACCAGAAAGTCTGACAATCTGCATCAAACTGTCCAAGAAATATCTTGCTGCCCAGTAACTGGGTTGTGAATTTCTGATAGGCAGTCGCTCCATGTAAAACCCAGGAAGCCGACCCCAGCATAGCATAGCATTGCATAGTCGGCCTTATAATGTTCCCACTGCTGGGACTCAGGCCTCCTCTGTAGGAGGAGGGAGGAAATGGGCCGTAATCACCACGCGTGCCCAGTGTGGGTTGGTGGATGTCAAATGTCTTCGAATTTTTGGTTCTAGGACATGCTGGTTTCCTTACGATGTTTTCCTTCACCATTTTGAGAGTGGTGGCCGTCCCCAAGCTAGTTAGGAAAAGGCTAAAGAGATGATGAGTTTAGGGTTTTTCTTGTTTTCATGGCGACAATGCAAGTGGAAGCTGTTCAAACTAACTCGGAAGTCGATCTTGGTCTTAGTGTAGCGATATCGATCTCGCCACATAACAACTAAATTACAAAATCCTTCATCGCGATATTAAAGTTCTCCGCGTGATTAGAGCATATAACAAGCCGAAACAACAATTAAATCAACTATAGATCAGTTGGACCAGATACACCCGACTGGTCGGATGATCCTCCCTTTTCCATGAAGGTTCGCAGAACTTAACATAATCATGGTTCCGCATACCTCTATATAATACTAGTAGTCAATCAGAGATAATATCCGTCCCGTCCCTTGCTTGAACCAACCCGCGCCGCTGAGCCTGTAGTTTAAAATTCCCCGTAAATAATAATAATATTTTTGATCGATTCAGCCTGTCCCTTGCTGCCCTCTCCCACCGACGCTCTAAGCCAAGGTCCGTACCCCACAGGGGATGCCCTTAGCGTGTAGTCGCATAGTTTCAAAGTTAGATAAGTAAGCCCTGACTGGAGGCTTTGATTCTTGAATTAAGGCCGCCACAGGCAAGTCCAGTTAAGCACAAGCCGACAACCTCTTAGGTTGATCTGCGAGAGACCAGAAACAAAAAAAAAACAGAATAACGAAACGTGCTTTACTAAAACCGCTCATAAAGTGTAGAAATATATTACTCGGCGAGCGAGCTACAAGATGTCGCCATCACTCTAGCTACTACATCACACGTAGACATTTCGATCCTAGATTATAATCTTCAGTTCTTGAGCTTTATCGTAGACGCAAAACTTAAGATTAGTTTTTTTTAATAGCTAGGAGAGATGTTTTCGCAAAGGGCAATGGAGCGCAGCATTCTGGCTGTCAACGCCACCGAGGTCGACTAGAGAAAAGGTCGCGAGATGACTTAGATGCCTACCGCAAGGGTTAGTTCGAGGTGGCTCGAGAAAAAAATACCTGCAAGAAGTTGGGGAGGTCTTTGCGCTGCAGTTGGAAAGAATAGGCTAAATAAAAAAAAGCTGAGCAAGTGCGAGTCGGACTCGCGCACTGAGGGTTCATAGTCATAGTCATTTATTCAATAACAAGAACTTGTATCTGAATTACATAATTAGTTCATAAATTAAACATTTTCAATTCCATAATAATAATTCAACGAAACAAATTAAATAATAATAATTACAATACAATACTAATAACCTAAATACTAATAATAATTAAAAGAAAGGATATTGCTCGTCGTCCATACATAGCTCGCCTAAGATCCAACAGGGAGGTGTATGTACTCTTTGGGTTTTAGATAATGTATATATTCGATAAAACCTAAATTAAAACAACGGTCACTTTTGAGAATTCTGAAAAAATCAAAACACTTTCAACTCGTTTCAAACAGCGCTTTCAATAGAGTTTTTTGATAAGGCTTATTATGGTTCCGCGCCATCATAGCGGACTGTTTGTAACTATAAATCATTATCGTATATCAAGTGTTGAGAATACTGACGCTTGTCTGTGTCAAACTCTTATTAAGAGTGCTGTTACAAAGACTTGGCTGTATGAGCTTTGCCTTTGCCTATTAAAAACCTCAAATTGAACCAAAAAATAATAGAACTATCACCGAGGATTATGACGGAAGCTAAGGACGAAAGTGAATACTTTTTAAAATGTTTTCGAAAATAAAAAGCGTCCGTTCTATTAAAATATAAGTAATGTATATTATTAAAAGAACTAGTAATTATAGTAAATATTTCATGCGTGTTAGTTCATAGGCCATTTTTTACCATGTCCTTTATAATTCATCAACAGAATATAGACACATATTCAACAGGAAATCCTTAAGCCGGGTTTTAAAAGTACTAGTTTAGATAGTGTTTTTTATATCTAAAACGGTTTGGTTCCGTACAGAAAACTGTACGAAACTACAAAAAAACTAAAAATCTTG
Source organism: Mythimna pallens (assembly GCA_961205895.1). NCBI lineage: Eukaryota > Metazoa > Arthropoda > Insecta > Lepidoptera > Noctuidae > Mythimna > Mythimna pallens. Next base: position 21,499,107 of record OY540842.1, on the reverse strand, counting down.
AGACTCAATTCGGGAATTGCCATAGGTTGTTACATTGTTACCTATATATTCCTGAGTCGAAGATTTTTCCAAATCGAAAAAAAAAAAAAATGTTATGACGTAACAACAAATTTACTGTTTTTAGATTTATTCCTATATCTGTGCTATAAGATCTTGCTTTATGCCAATTTTTTTTATTTTTATTTTTAAATAAATAAAGAATATTTTTAATATTTTAATTATTATTTTTCTAAGGTGGTCTAGCTGTGTTATTTAGCTATAGATTGTGTTAGCATCTTTTAGGTTTATGATAAAGTTAAAAATTATTTCAGTAGATATATTCAAAACATTCAAATCATGTAAAAGATAAAGAAAAAGACTACACAACGTTATCCACAGCGTTATCTTAAACAACGACTAATTACCTATGACTGTCTCTTGTTTAGGATCTTTGTTATATCTTTTACACTGGCGCAAAACAGATCGATTTCTAGGTGGGATGGTAAATTATAACACTACGTATGGAGGAGGCGTTACGCCTATAAAACTACAAAAAAATAACATACAATTGAAGGTTTGTCGCAGTCCACGATCTCTTGCAAACAACCTGGAACGGACAGAGATTGCCTGGGCACGAAATGGGGTTGGCAGGGTATCGTTTAAGACGTACCGTTTATTTACTTCACCTTTACATAAACAGCATAAATAGAGGAGGAAGCAATAATACTAGCAATATTTACGTAGCCACAGTTAGCGACGATTATCGGGACAGTTAAGACAGATTTATCTCCACAATAAAAGTAAACACTGGGCGCTTTCGACCGAGTACCATTAGTGAGAGGGATTCCCTGGGTGGATGGCGCAAGTTACAAGCGACCGGACCGTAGATCATATTTGTAGGAACTTGCGTTTTTGAAGTGATTACGTCATTATAATCAGTCTCGTCGTAGGCCCTGTGCCGTACGGTCACTTTTATTACCCACATCTATTGCGATTGACCACTTTTTCCAGTGTTTCTCAAACATCTTGTCAAACTAAGAATCTTCGAAAAACTGAATCAGTCATGGCGACTGTGAAGAACCGCTCACTGCACAGTCTGTAATCAGGAACTACACTTCCACTGTGCAGGAATAACGGAGACCAGATATCGGAAGCTAGGTGACAGGAAGCTTACGTGGCGTTGCAGTAAATGTAAGATAAGTGCCAATAATCAACCTCCAGTGTCACCAAGGCCGGAGTCTGAGTCAGCTACCCTCGTGGAAATAAGAGCGCTCGCTGAGAAGCTAGCCCCTCTAGATTTTTTAAAGGAAGAGATAACGTACAGAGTTCGCAGACCTAAAATTATCACTTACTGAAACCAACAAGAGTTAAAGAGTTTAACGCGAAGATTAAAGACATGGAAGCGCGCCTTAAGCATGTGGAGAAAGTTCAGGAGCAGGTGGACATCCTTCAAACCCGCTTAGACAAACTAGAGGACGAAAATAACGCTAAAGAGCAGTGGACTCGAAAGAATAATGTTGAGATAAAAGGAATACCACAGAATATCCACGAGAACCTGTTCAAAATTGTTGGCAAAATTTGTAACAAAATTACCTACCCCGTGTCTAAGGCCCAGATAAACTTTGTGACTAGAGTTCCAACCCGTGAGAAAGATCATACAAAACCAATCATCGTGAGTTTCTGCAACCGTTACGTGAAGGAGGACTTTATTGCAGCTGCAAGACTACTTTTTAAGACTGCTCCTCTAACTGCAGGACAAATTGGCCTTACTGGAAACCAACGGATTTATGTCAATGACCATTTGACATTGCCGAATAAGACATTACTTTCCAAAACCAAAAAAGCGGCTGCAAAAACGGATTTTCGCTACGTCTGGGTCAAATATTCCAAAATACATGCAAGAAAGACCGATACATCTCCTACAATAGTGTTAAAATCAGAAAAAGATCTCATAAAAATAAAATAAACTCAGTGAATATCCTAAACCTACCAAAAACAAAGTTTCTAACCCTAGGTGTGCTAAATCAAATAATCTAAATAAGATTGAGAACCATACGCAGTTGTGTGCCCTTACCGTATTCCATATGTTAGTGTGTCGCTCATTAGAGCTATGTAAACTCGTTTTAAATTGTGATTGTCTTATTACCTGTCACGGTTGTGCGAATTTTGACCATAAAACCGTTAGGCTAAAGATCGTTTTAAGTTACTTTGCCTGCTTAGTTATGACTAATCGAAACCATATTGTATCTTTTGTTCCATTGCTTACGTCTGTAACAAAGATCGATATCATTAGACACTGTGCACCGCTGTGCTTAAATTATTCCTGCCAGTTTTTGTTTTCTACCTCCAAAAAACTTAATTATTTTTGGTGCTTTCTGTTTTTGATTTTGTCAAGTAATTTACTAAGCCAATTATTACGAAATGATAATCGCTATAACGGTGCTAATAGTGTTACTGTTAAGCGTAAAAATGCCTAATATATATTATCAAAACGTGCGAGGACTGCGCTCGAAAATAAACGCGTTATACCGTAATATTTCCATGAACTCATACGATGTCGTTATATTTACGGAAACATGGTTAGTGGACGATATTAGTAATAGGGAGTTGTTTGACGGACAATATCTTGTTTGGAGGCGGGACCGGGATTATTGTCGAACAGCACAAACTCGGGGTGGTGGAGTGTTGATCGCGGTGAGGAATGATCTGACTGTAGTGGAAAAATGTGACTGGCGTACTTCTGCCGAGGATATATGGGTGTCCATCGTTCTGAAGCGGTCTAGACAAGCGGTAAGTTACAATATCAATATTTGTGGACTGTATTTGTGCAAAGAAAATATTGGTAATTCATACATTGCTCAGCTACAAAATTTCCACAATAAACTTAACCACTGAGTAACCGCACATCCGTTAGATACATTTATCGTCACCGGTGATTTTAACTTCGGTGGCGATGTGGTATAGCAACATTCTGACGATAGTCCTGGATTAAATCCGGAGAAAGTACAAGTCCGATGTATTTTGAATTTCTTTGACACGATAAATGCGTGTAACTTGTCCCAGTTTAATGGTGAGCGCAATGTCAACGGTAGGTGGTTGGATCTTGTTTTTTCAAATAGTGCAGTAAAAGTGAGTGAGTGTGGTGATCCTTTGGCGATGCCTGTCGATGTACACCAAAAACCGTTATTAATTAACGCTGATTTTGTTGAGGTACACAAATACATTGAGAAACATAGTGTAAATTACAAATTGAATCAAGGCGATTACACTGCAATTACGTCGGCACTAGATCTTATAGACTGGAGTACATTGTTGTCTGCAGGATCCTTAGACCAAGCCCTTAGTTTCTTTTATAGTAAACTTTACGAATTAAGGGACCTTCACATTTCCGTTAAGCCACCAAAAAGATCGACACACCCCCCCTGGTATACAAGTGCTTTAATTAAAATCCTTAAAGAAAAACACAAATATCACAATAAATATAAAAATTACGGTAATTTATCCGATTACCACTCTTTTTCACTATTGCGTAACCGGGTTAAGCAATTGGAGGCGGTTTGTTGTGATGTTTATATGGAAAAGATTGAAACCTCAATCACCACAAACCCTAAGTATATCTGGTCTTACATCAAAAGCAAAAGAAGTGTTAACTTATTACCTAACGTACTACATTACATGGACCAGTCTGCAGACACCGGCGAGGGTATCACTGAGCTGTTTTCTTCTTACTTTCAATCCACTTTCCAAGAACCTGACTCCAACTCTGAGTCTGACGATTTAGACTCCGAGTATACTCATTCTTCTAGCTCAGTGAACCTAAGTACCGTCAGCGTATGTCCTGATGTTGTACTTAAACTTCTTAAAAGGCCTGGACCCCACCAAATTTGGTGGGCCAGATTTGATACCCCCTATTTTCATAATTAATTGTGCAAAGAGCCTTGTGGTGCTAATCTGTTTATTATTTGAACGGTCTCTAAGAGAAGGTATCGTCCCCAAGATATGGAAATCAGCATTCATCACACCTGTCTTTAAAAAAAGGGATAAATCTAAAATAGAGAACTACCGTCCCATATCTAAACTTTGTCTTTTCTCGAAGGTTCTAGAACGATTAGTACACACTCAAGTATACTCAATCTTTTAACGCTATTTTGGTGACGAACAACATGGGTTCCTTAGAAAAATTTTTGAGGTTCTGTTGGCATTCTTCGGGTACCCTAAAAATTTGTTGCTTGAAATCGAATACGAAATTAAATAAAAGTAAACTACGTAACTACATGAAACGCCACCTGAAGTTTTCATAAACTGATCTCTGATCTAATCCCCGCTCAACGTTTATAACATGCACCATAATATGTATTAGTTGATGGGGGCGGGGGGGTTTGGCGAAATGTTCTGAACTGCCTCAGAGCTGATTGTCAGAACTAAATGGAATGAACTGTGATGCTCCGTAGCAATAGTCGGTACCTCTGCTGTTACTTTTTATAGTTGCTGTTCCAGTTAAAATGCTGTTTAGATTCTGATTCCTCTAAATATATGGGATGCTGTGTGTTGTTTTTTTTTATTTATTGGTTAAAATATCGCAGTTTAACCAAACGCCTTTTGGCCTCGCACAGATTATAATAATATTCATAAAAGTAATAATATTCACACAACGCCGTCTAGTCCCAAGCTAAGCAGAGCTTGTGTTATGAGTACTAGACAACTGGTAAACATACTTAAATATTTCTAAATACATACACATTATAGATAAATTATACCCAGACATAGAACAAAATTGATTGTGCTCATCACACAAAAATGTATCCTGGGTCGGAATCGAACCCACGACTTCCGGCATAGCAGTCAGGGCCACTAACCACTAGACCAACAGGCCAGTCTAATTTTGACATTCATATTCAGCTATTGTCGATTAATCTACCCGCTACGCACTGTATGCAGATTGTTGACATTATAATATACCAATACACAGTTGTGTTAATGTCTTAAAATAATTATTTATTTATCTAATTGGGATCTCCAACAAAGGATACACAGTAAGCACATTATAAATTACAAATAGTACGAGGGGTTCTTTAGTGTGCCTCTGCAGTTACAGGAGACTACAGCATGCACATAGAACTAGGTGAAAAAATACATATTAAAAATTAGAGACAAAATACAATTTGAATAAAAATTATAAATTATACAATTCGAGTGACATCAAAAGGCAATAATTGAAAAATAAATAAAACGTTAACTTATAGAATAACAATTAAAAATTAGAATTAAAATGATCATTATAATATTAGAGTTTATATGAGTAATTAATAAGTACAGGACTAGTCAGAGAATAAGCAACACAAGTATATACATATATCGTTATTAATTATAATTTTATATTTACTTTTTTATATAGAAGCAAAAGGCATAGAAAGAAATGAAATAATAGAAGATAGCATCCTAGTGTTTTTACCCACAGAAATGAAACGAGAATTTATGTAGGCAGGAAATTTCAACAATGCTCTTTTGTACAGCCATCAATGTGTTGCCATTTATTTTTGAAATTTCTGATAAGCTCGTGTTTAACCACTATCTCATCTGACAATCCTGATATGGTCGACGATAAAGCATACTGACCTGACCTAGAATAAAGGTAAAAATGAGCTTTGCAAATTCAGGTGATTAATTTCGGATCATCATCATCATTTCAGCCGAAAGACTCTGTTGGATATAGACATTTTGGATAGTTTTTGTTTAGGAGGAAATCATCCAATGATTTTTACCGCTCTAGGGCGAAGCAAGAGGGTGTGACAGACTTTTACTGACTAAAACCTACTCCTATGTTCCTTACTTGCCTTCGATCTAGGACCCCGGGGTTCTCTTTCGCACAACCAATGGCCCCAGAAGGCGTCGTCACAGCTGGGCCCCTACGGTTTTGCTGACATCTCTTTGAGGCGCGCGTGGTACAGTACGCGCCATCGACAACGGTTACCGGACGGCCGGACGGCAAGCTACCCATCCCTCGTCGTCCGGTGTTTCGGACTACAACTTAAGACCCGTCACCCATCAAAGCAAGAATGAAGAGGTGTCTCCTATGTTAACTTACATCATCGTAGAGGTCATTTATAAGGTAAGATCGAGGCCACGCCTCCAATTCCTTTGTTCTGACGTCATCTCAACGCTCAGTCACATGGTCCGAACAAAGGAATTGGAGGCGTGGCCTACTCGAAGCGTTTGGCGTGAACGATACGATTGTAACTTGGCTAGGGGAGCTGACATATTAATATTCTTCAGTACACGACCTAACCAAGAGTACTGGTTGGTTAGCAGTGAAAGTGGAGGCAAAGTTGATAAATATATATGAGTCAGAAGCCAGTGGCGATAGGTCACGCCACCCACCAAACCTGTATCGTGTAACTTTTACTTTTTGAGGTAAGCAGAGTACGCGGTCATTCCAGTGTTTGCCGGCGGTATATTGGCCACCATTTTACTGTACCAGTGAGCTTTAAAAAGGGACTATCATGATCACATTAATATTGTATAGGCGAAAGCATTACGTGTACATGTTTGTTACTTTATTACACTCAAACAGCTGAACAGATTTCAATGAAACTTGGTACCTACATAATGAGATCATATTCTGGAATAGTACAGAGAATAGTTTTTTTATTACGGGAATACGTTCCCTTGGGACAATTTTCTATTATCACGCGAGCGAAGTCACTGGCAGCAGCTAGCGTCAAAACAAAACCATAGTGTTCAGTTTGAACCTTAGGAGATGCTTTTATTATCCTAATCTCGAGTATTGTGACGGAGTCAGAGTTGCAGGATTATTCAAAAGCATGATAATCACGGGATACAAAGCGGAAAGAAGTAATGAACATACACACACACTCGTATAACTTTCGCCTTTATAATGTTAGTGTGATATATCGATGGTGTGATCTGATTGTAATATCTAACAATTTGGTATTTGATTTATTTATTTACACTAATATAAAATTATAAAGAGGTAAAGTTTTATGTTTTTTTGTTTGTAAGAGGTAATCTTTGAAAGTACTGATCCAATTGCGAAATTTTGTTCACCAATAGAAAGCTGCTTTATTGCTGAGTGGCAATATGGCACAAGCTAGTTGACAATATATTTTTAACGAATTGACTATATTGTTTTATTGTAATTCTATAAATTGTTCCTGCATTTGACAATTCTATTTTAACATTATAACATATTTAATATTAAAAACAATGTTGTTTGTTATAAATAAATGAAATCAATTATTAGGAAATCAAAAGAAGTAAAAGTCTGGCACTCCCTCTACCCCTCTCTCCTCTTTCTTCGGGGTTTCCTCTTTCGAATAATCCCTCAGTGTTCTAATTGCTCAGAGATCTACAAATGATAGTCAGGCCCAAACGGCAATACCCTTAATTTAGCCCCCCAGTTACTTCTATGCCTTTCATAACATACTGTGGGCCCATAAACTTAACTAAAACGTTTTCAGTTTCAAGTTAAACTGTGATACGGTTTACGGTCTCAGTTAGCATACTCTTGATATACTGAACGTTGGATAACTTGGACAGTTAAATTTTAACTGTTGAGACTTTAGAGTTATGGTTTCAGACGTTAAAATGAGTTTTATAACTGAACTGTTAAGATTATGGTTTAATGTGAGAAAATATTTTCTGTAATTTGTTTTTAGTGGTTGAATTTTAGTGCTGTGGTGATGACCCTGGTTTTATGCGGTTCCAGGATGGGATTTTTTATACTTTCTTGGGTGTTGTAAATTGCTACTGGGTGTGTCATCGAGTATCAAATGTATCAATAATAATTCATGAATGAATATATATAAAACCGGAATACCACTCACTGATTAATCAGAATCTCAGAAACAGTTACACCTACAAACTTAAAATTTGGTAGGTAGGTTCCTTACAGGGTGTAGACATTCGCTAAGAACGGATTTTACGAAACTCTACCCCTAAGGAGGTAAAACGGGGGTCGGAAATTGGTATGAAAGTCCTATGTTTTTGAAGTAAGAGACTTGAAATTTAAAATGACTATAGATGCTGTGGAGTGTACTAATAATCTATATATATAAAAGGAGAAACTGACTGACTGACATATCAACGCACAGCCGAAACTACTGGAACTAGAAGTGTGAAATTTTGCACAAGGTTTCCTTTTATGACATAGGAGAGCCTTAAAAGAGGATTTTCCAAAATTCACCCCCTAATGGGATAAAACGGGGTTCCAAAGTTTGTATGGAGAAACCAACTTTAACGCGGGTGAAGCCGTTTGCAGAAGCTAGTATTATTATATACGTTTGAAAGGGGGGCCGAGGCCCTAGAACGCACAATGAAACTAAATAAAACAACAACTACTCAACAACAACACAACAACAACACAACGACAACTACTACAACACAATAACTATATAATTTTTATTTTTGGTGTACAAAAAATAATATATCTTAAAGGGCACAGGTAGGTTCCAGTCAGTAAAAGTCTGACACGCCCTTTCGTTCTACCCCAAAGATTTTCTTCCTCAAAGAAGGTACTTTCACTCTGTTTCTTTTGGAGTGCGAAACCATTGGAAAAACGTAAAATCCATATAAAATCAGTCAGTAATCAGTTGTAACCAACTCAATAAACCCTTGACTCCAATCTAATCTCCGACTTCGCAATCTCATAGATTATTTCTACTAAGATCCGCTTTTAAAATCTTTTTATTTAATACTACGCAGACTGGTCGACACTGTCCTCTAATACCTATTATTGTAATGGAAATATTGTAAAAAAAAAGTAACTTTTCGGTTCTTCTCCGTAGAAAACGACCAGTTGAAACCGTCGAGTGCACGGTTTCAATTTCTGACGTTTTATAAGTGCCCGTGTAGGCATATGTGAAATAAAATATTTTGTATTGAATTGAATCACAAACATTGGCGCAAACGAACCTCAAATCCAAGCTGACAATCACGTCACAACCGCGACGGATCAGTCAATAATTATTAAACCACTCCACATTAATGACATTATTGATGAAATTTGCGTACATTTGGGCTTACAAAGGACCCCCTCTAATAAATTATTGGCAATCCCACCAGCTCGGTATAGGAACAAATTAATAGTAACTGAGTTAAATTGAATCCTAGTCGGCGAAGTAACGTTGAATGGAAACCACTGACTTTCAACGAATTTATATATTAGTTTAACAATTTGCTTGAGTAAAATTTGGGTGCGTATGTGGAGGGACGATTAGGGAGATACCACACGGGATAGTTTACTTGAGTTATTATGAAATGGGTGACTGAAATGTAAATTCTCTTATTTTTGAGGTTATTAAGTAAAAAGCTTTGGATATAAATAATAAATTTAATAATACAATTTTCACAAAGACCACAGAAGTAGATCTATTTATCAGGACCGTTAATTGTGGCGACACTTGGGGGAGGCCTATGTCTGTGTATGTGATGATGATGAAAAACACAATAAAACAAATTTTCAACATGCAAGCAATGAAAAATAAAGAGTTGAATGACATTTATTTATTTCATGTACAGTAGCGGCCCATTCCCTCTCCTAGAGAGGAGGCCTGAGTCCCAACAGTGGGAACATTATAAGGCCGCCTAAGCTATGCTACAGTAGCGGTACATACGTGGACTTAATACAACAAGGCATTCTCTACCAGTCAACCTTTTGGTAAAAAAAACAACACTACTACTAATAAATAAATAATTGATATTTCTTACAGTCGCTTTTTAAAGAACTACCTAAACAATTAGTTGACACTTCGCGTGACTCAAGGGCTGGCTTTTACCTCGGTCAGAGATTAAGCATTGCCATACAACGTGGCATTGCCGCCAGCCTTTTGGGCACACTTCCAGTTAACAGTGATGAAGAGGAGTTTTATGACGCCATATTTTAGTTAGGAGTAGCCTTTAGTGTATATTTCAAATAGAATGAAGTATCATTATTCGTACTTATCACTTATAATTCCAACTTGTACCAATCTCATTACAAACCTAATCTCGTGAAAGGATCGTTTCACCATCGTCCCACAACATCGCCAACCATTGAACTCAATACGTCGAATCTCAAAGGATACGAAGTTTAGTAACTCTGGTAAGATTTTAACGTATTTCCCGCTATTGATCTCTGTACCGACCTAAGTGGAATAGTTCTACTAACATAATCCTCTGTATTAATACTGAGTAATGTAAGTTTGAGTAGTTTCTGCCTGCTGGGGGCAGGGTCACGCACGCGTACATCGATGATTGATTCAGAATTCCGCTTGTTAAGCTGTAGCTACATTAACGCGCGAATATTCGTGGGTAGACACAGCATTGGATGGCCTCCCTAAGAACGAATCAAAGTTCCCGACTGAAGAATCGCCGAACATAAGTTGTAGTGGGCAAGGCCGCAGAACAGACAGTTGATGGGGCCGAAAGGTTCAGGCTTGGCGACCACTTACCGGTTTTGGTGCAGCGCTGGAAAGCCTTCCACAAGGTGGACCGATGACCTGGTGAAGGTTGTGGGAATCCGACGGTTGCGAGACGCAATGACCGATCATTATGGTGACACTTGGGGAGGCCAATGTGCAACAGTATACGTCTTTCGGCTGAAATGATGATGATAATGATGATTCGTGTCGCGAAAAAAAAAATCATATTTATACGCGATGTTGTCTCTACATTAGCGGTCAATCAAATTTCTATGCGGTTGTGTTACAAGCATTCGTGTTCGTTCTAATACTTCGCGACTCGACCTGATTGGTCGCAATAACGCGAAGAGTTCCCGAATCCCGATAATGTAGCCACAGCAATACAGACATGTTTCAGAGGAATTTATTGGCTTTTATTTCAGTAAGTGCTGATAGCTAAATTACGACCTCTCAATGTCAGACTTAGGTAGGTACCTATATGAGTTCTAACACAGCCAATGAGAAAAGATAGTTTTTTTAAAACGTTTCTACTCACTCCTGTATCGTGCGTGTAAGGAATCCAGATCGGAAACAACTACATATTATTATGATGTAGCATAAGCATAATCAGCCTTTTTAATGTTCCCACTGCTGGGACTCAGACTACCTCTCTCTAGGAGAGGGAATGGGTTGTAATCCACCACGCGGGCTCAGTGCGCTTTGGTGAATGTCACATGTCTTCGAATTTTTGTTTCTAGGACATGCCGGTTTCCTCACGATGTTTTTCTTCACCGTTTTGAGAGCAATGGTGATGAAATAAATTACACAAAGTAATGCGCCTAGCTGGGTTTGAACCGCGACCTACAACTCATAAGTCGGGGCCGTTACTACTCGGCCACCACAATATGATGTGTCTATAAAAATTGGGAATCGAACCCGCAACATGCAGCTCAGCAGTCAATCGCTCAACCAATGCGCCAGCCTTGACGTTAAAGTATCACACTAATATTAGAAAGATGAAAGTTTACATGTACGGTGAGTATGTTTATTTATTATTCTATCAAGTTCAAACGGCTGAACAGATTTGTTTGATAGGTAGAAAAGTCGAGCAAATCCTGGAAAAGCACTTACGATACACTTTTTACGTCGGGATCATGTTTCCATGGGATAATTTTCTACTTTAACATCACATAGAAACAACAAGTTAAAAATAACTAGAAAAATCTTTATATAAGTACACTAGCTGACCGGAACTTCATACTAGCGTTGTTTAACCTTGAAGATCAGACCATACGGTAATTTTTTTTTTATGGTTAAGTTCGCGTTTGACCACTATCTCCCGATGGATGATGAGCGATGATGTGACCGACGATGAAGCACGCTTGTCTAGAAATATAATCTATATCTTATATATATAAAAGGAGAAACTGACTGACATATCAACGCACAGCCGAAAATACTGGCACTAGGAGCGTGAAATTTTGCACAAAGCTTTCTTTTATAACGTAGGCGAGCACTGAGAAAGGATTTTCCAAAATTCAGCCCCTAAGGGGAGGGGACTAAAGTTTGTATGGAGAAACCCACGTCACGCGGGTGAAGCCGCTGGCAGAAACTAGTATATAATATAACTAACTAACCTATTCACTCTTGACTGAAAAACCCCTAGGTTGTAGCTATCAGAAAATACCGAATCCGGCAAGGAATTCCACTTTCAGCTGTACGCATAATGAACGTATTCCATTTATTATATTTTAGACACGGCCCTCGATAATACATTTTCAAAACATCATCATCATCTTCCTACCCTTGCCGAGCTGACCCCAAGTAAAATGAGGATACTCGAGGTCACGCTTTCACTAACTCTTTTCTTTCATATAATTACTCACACATTCCGTCCATCTTTTCTTTGGCCTCCCGATCAAGCGATATTGTACACGAATAAGGCGCCCCCAGCTCTGTTATTCAAACCTTGTTAATAACTTCTAAAATCTTTGCTGCTAAACATAATTATCCGCTTGACTGTACTTAATAGCTGAACCTGGGAGATAAACTGTAATAGATCCCCCAGCCCCTTGCTCTTTGGCGGGATTTTTGTGTCGAATGAAGTTCAGTGGCTGTTCTAATTATTCATAAATTGATTTCATGAAAGAGAAGGGAGTTGGTAATAGCGTGACGGGTGACAGGGCCAGATTGTAAAAAATCGTGTTGCGTCGACCCCAAGTAATACGGAACAAGTGCAACAGGAAAATGATGATAGTCGCTTGATCATGTTACATCAAGGCAGGTGAGGTTAACTTGCTCACATTTGGGTACTATTATCATTTCGGGTGCTTTTACATTTCATATACTTGGCTTTTTTTTGGAAAGGGGTTAAGAAGGAGACGGCGGGACGACTTTCCCTCGGTTTCTGATTAAACATTCGAAGTTGAGAATTACTTAAACTCTGCCCTGAAAACCTCTCAAAATTTGGCAGTTAGGTATGGTTTGAGACGTTCTTAACTCAAAATACTCAATTCAGTATAGCATAGCATAGTCGGCCTTTTTTAATGTTCCCACTGTTGGGACTCAGGCCTCCTCTCTAGGAGAGGGAATGGGCCGTAATCCACCACGCGGGCCCATTGCGGGATGGTGGATGTCACATGTCTTAGAATTTTTGGTTCTAGGACATGCCGGTTTCCTCACGATGTTTTCCTTCACCGTTTTGAGAGCAGTGGTGATGAAATAAATTACACAAAGTAATGCGCCTGGCTGGGTTTGAACCCGCGACCTACAACTCGTAAGTCGGGGCCGTTACCACTCGGCCACCACTGCTCTCAATTCAGTAAACCGCCCTTAAAATATCTTTCTTAAAAATTGGTAAGAAGTAGCTCAGAGCCGGGAACAATGGAAGGAATGGAGGGAGGTCTTTTCCCAACAGTGGAACAGTATAAGCTAGATATAATAATAATAATACTTGGCTTGATCGTGGTTTAACTTGGCATGGCAAGTGTTATCGTGTTGCCCAGTAACTGAGCTGTCGAGGTCTGATAGGCAATACCTTCAGGTAAAACACTGCTATTCTGACTGGCCTGTTGGTCTAGTGGTTAGTGGCCCTGACTGCTATGCCGGAGGTCGTGGGTTCGATTCCCACCCAGGACAAATGTCTGTGTGATGAGCACGGTTATTTGTTCTGTGTCTGGGTGTAATTTATCTATATATGTATGTATTTAGAATTATATAAGTATGTTTATCAGTTCTCTAGTACCCATAACACAAGCTCTGCTTAGCTTAGGACTAGACGGCGTTGTGTGATAGTTGTGGAATATTATTATTATTATTATTCATCTGGTTAGACTAGAAGCCGATCCCAAGGTAGCTGGGAGAAGGCTAAAGAGGTGATGATGCCTGGCTTGATTGTGTACCAAGATAGAAGATTTGTTGAGAGGAACTGCAAAGATCTTGACTACTTCGTCCCCGTGAATTGGCTCACGTGGCCTATCGTCATACTCCATATCGTACAAGAACCATAAATTTACTGGGATAAAGAATATATTGCATTCCGTGATAAAAGAAGACTTAAAAGTCATCCAGAAAACTTGGAGTTTCCTTGTTTATTCGAATCAGGAATGAAGATATCCGCAGGACGACAGAAGGTTACCGACACAGCCCGAAGAATTGCCAAATTAAGGTAGCAAAGTACATTGTTCGCAATAAAGGCGAACGCACATAGGAAAACACAACATTGAAAAGCCTCCCATAAAATGGACCGATGCTCTGGTGAGGGTCATGGGCATCCGCTGGATACGAGACGAACAGCACCGGCGACACTTGGGGGAGGTCTATGTCTAGTTGTGGACGTCTTTAGGATGAAATTATAAAAGCTTCATTTCTCCACGAGATATCACACTAATTTTATAAAGTCGAAAGTTTGCGAGGGTATATATGTATGTTTGCTACTTCTTGGCGCTCGAACGGCTGAACTGATTTTGATGAAACTTGGTACACCGGTAGACCATGTCCTGGAATAGCACTTATGATACTTTGTTCCCTTGAAAAACAATTTCCTATTTTCAAAAAGCCGAAACCGCTGGCTGAAACTTGTGGCAAAATAATTAGCTTTTACCAATATTTAACACAGAAAGGCGTGCTTTTGACAAAAAACAATATTCGACCATTTTTGTTTGAAATGTCAGGTAACCAAATACAGTTTATTAGGTGAAAAACACTCACAAATAAATAACCCTGTTAAACAGCGTAATAAACCACATAACATCCTCACCCGAAGCAAACTATTCAATAGCTGCTAATTTTACACTCGCTAACTTTAAAAGCATTTAAATTTTGATATTGACGACCAAAGCCTGTCAAATGCACGGCACACAGTTATATTGTGCTTATTTATGTATTATTGCTATGTTGTGGGAAATTTTATAGGTATACGTGTACTCCACGCCTACCTATTTAATTTTCAAATATGATGAAGGGATTAGGTTATTGAAGCCAAAGATAGCGTGACACGTTTTAGATTTCCCACAGAAATCCATTATTTATGATGTATATTACCGTATTGGGAAATCCTTGATGTACCAGATAATCAAATAAAACAGATTTTGGAGAGCATGCGTCGGAATTGCATGATCATGCATCTGATTTCTACTATCAGACAACCCGACGAACGGCGAGTATCCACCCTTACGTTGTTGAAACATCTACGGTCCGGAACAAGCGTTTCGCCTCGTCGTTTATACATCGTACATCGAGGGGCTGGAACAATTTGCCTGCTGCGGTCTTCCCGTCCGTATAATTTAGGTGTCTTCAAAGCTAGCGTGAATAGGCTCTTAATAAACTAGTGCGCCTCACCATCAACGATTGCATCACTACTTACCATCAGGTGGGATCGCAGTCAAGCACTAGTTTATATCAATTTAAAAAAATATATAATATATTTTGTCGGCGCGCGTAGCGTAGTGGTTGAGCAATTGACTGGTTTTTTATTTAGGTGGGACATCATCTAATGACGTCTCGCGCCCTTAGGCGGAGCGCGAGGGCGTGTCAGACTTTTACTAAAACCCAGTCCTGTTCCTTCTTTGTCTTCGTCCCAGGGCCCCGGGGTTTACTTTCGCACAACCCATGGCTCCAGTAGGCTTCGACTTTCGGCCCTTTTTCAGTTTACTGACATCTCCTTGAGGCGCACGTGGAACACTACGCACCATCAACAACTTGGGCTCGGTCCGGACGGTTACCGGACGGTCGGACGGCGAACTACCCATTGCTTGCCGTCTGCAGCAACTGAGTGCTGCGTGTTGCAGGTATGATTCTCGCACGAAACAAATATTTTTATGGCCTACAGATAATAAATCCGGGTCTTGTTTAGGTTATTGAGAGTTTACTTGTTTGTGAAGGCACCCACGATACAGAAATAATTTCTAGTCTGTGGCAGTTTTTACCCGGCTGCGCTAGATAAAGGGTTATGTTTTTCAAATATGTATGTATTTATTTATTTATTTATTTAATCAATTAATTACAACGGTTAAACAACCAATTACAGTAACTAAACAAAAATTTTTAAGGTATAAACGACATGTACTTTCATCAATTTCTCTCACAGTACTTCTGACATACCAATAAAATCATCTTCCATTCATCCGCAAACAGATCGTTTGTTGGATAAGAATCCAAGAGATCATTTAGGGCAGCCAAAGTGCGAGGTATTGGAGACTGCGCACGGGCAACAGTGCGACATTGAGGCACAGCAAACATTCTGTGCTTTTTGCCGCGACAGTAATTGTCCGGGACAAAGAAACGCGCTAGCACAGTAAGCAGATCAGGCGCGTCAATAGTGCCACGGAGCGTCTTGCAGGCTATGGTGAGCTGACCTCGCGCTCGTCTTACCTCTAGTGAGTTATATCCGAGGCAACCCAATAGAAATTTTGTCGGATAGAGGTATGGGTAATAGCCGTGCTTCCGCTTGTACAAGAACCGAAATGTATGTATGTAGGTATATTTCTTTGGCACATCCTAGAATAAACGGCTTGCTGAATTTTAGCTTGAGAGAAGCCGTTAGATTTATTTTAGTTGTAAGAGAGAAACTGGAAACATTAATACAACAAAAATTTAAATGGCTGATTTTGGCGGCAAATTATGCTTACGAAAATTTTTTTCGTGATTTCATAATGTAGAACATTACATACATTATTAAGTACACGTACATTATTGTACATTATTAAGACACGAAAAAAAAAAATTCAAAATAAAGGGTTTGAGAAGACGATTTCAAAATAATTATTCACTACAAAGTATAAATAAAATATTTATAGTGTAAAAAAAATCGACTAAAAAGTTCGAAACAAATCACTTTAGGCAGTCTGATGGAGTTGATGATGATGATGATTTCACGGCATCAACTGCATCAGACTGCTTAAAGTGAACTTTTTGTCGTTTTTTTTGCGGGCGGGTGATTTGACAATGACAACTTTTTGTTAATTAAAAAAAAAACAATTAGCATCACCTTTGTACCTACTTTTCTGTTTCTTGTCTTTTATTCTAAGTATGTTTGTACGTAAATTGTTAAATTAAATAAATAAATATATATATTTAAGGTGAATAAAAGACCGAAAGTGTGGACAGCAACGTCTTCCTAATTTTCCAGTTACACGGAATTCGGAATTAATCTACACAGAGCGAAATAATTAACGTAGATTACTTTAATGTTCTGTATAAAATATATCAACCAAGAACCAAGAATTCGAAGACATGTGACATCCACCAACCCGCACTGGGCCCGCGTGGTGGATTACGGCCCATTCCCTCTCCTAGAGAGGAGGCCTGAGTCCCAGCAGTGAAAACATTAAAAAAAAGGCCGACTATGCTATGACTATGCTATAAAATATATAAATAGTTCGGCCTTTACAACCCTTTATAATACCCCCAAACCACTAAAACAATTTTAGGTAATTTTGTTAATTTCCACTAATTCCCCAAACACCAATAAAAACTTAAAACCATAACCTCGTACCTTTGAAGTAGGTTCATTTGAATCCTACACTAAATATCACCATTCTTAATATAATTATGTAATTTCATATTAATATTATCGTCCCCAGTTTATGGGGAAGCGCTCCCCATCAAAATGCACTTTATAGCATTGACATTTATGGCGAATATACAACGCGAACGCAGGTTTGGAAACCTATAACCAAACCCCCCAAAGAATTTTAACCAATAATCCGTTTGAGTAAGGATAAAAATAGTGTGACAGTTGTTGAATAAAGGGCAAACTTGCGATCGCCTGCGTACCTAAAAGGGGTCTGTTATATCGGAATTTACAATGAGACCCAAAGGTACAATAATTTGAGAC
Organism: Mythimna pallens; assembly: GCA_961205895.1. Taxonomy (NCBI): domain Eukaryota; kingdom Metazoa; phylum Arthropoda; class Insecta; order Lepidoptera; family Noctuidae; genus Mythimna; species Mythimna pallens. Next base: position 21,481,395 of record OY540842.1, on the reverse strand, counting down.
ATTAATTCAGAGGTGAAATTTGTATTAATGTACTCCTTATTTTATTAAGGTATAGCTTTGGGAATAACTGTATGACAGATAGTTTGATGGATGGACCTTAATTGAATGAAAGAACTGTTGAGGGTAAACTCGACACAGTAGCAACAGGGATTTCATTCGGTTTCTGTTTTACGGTAATTCGGATTAATTTGGGTACATACTCATAATTTATGATATAATATAAAGTTCCAATTAGGGATGTGGGTTTTATTGTTTAATGTACGTACTACATAATATTGGTGTTCATTTTCGTAAGGGGTCGATACTCTTGGCAAGCGGGTTGGCGATCGCAGAGTGGTTGTTGCTGAGATGTTTGAGAAATAAATAAACATGTCGCTTGGTTCAGCGGTTTATTCAGAATAAAGTCATCTTGCACCTGTCATAGATATGTGCTTTTTAAAAATGCATAGCCTACTTAAGTATCTAATACTCGTACATTACACCCTCACCCTTAATTGGGAACCCTCCTAAAAACAAACCAAATATAACTAACAAAAAAAGAACATAAATGTAAATATTCCAAAACTTATATCTAGCGGGTTTATTTATGCGGCATTGACGCACGGGACGAGACTAGGACGGTTTCGGAGAGGACAAAGCAGGTTGTGGTGGAATCGGTAACGGCTCTTCTACGCAATCTTTGAAATGCTCCTGTTCTTCGTCTTCATGACGCGCGTTTTCTGTAGTCGAGATCTGATCTTCTAGACTGAGTGCTCCTGGGTCACGAACTAACTCTACTTCCTCCGACTTCTCGTTACCACTGCTAGAAGGACAGGTTAATGAACTCCATATCCGTTTGCTTTATCTGATCAACATGTTTGTGGCATTCTCTACCTAAGGCATCGACTACCTTATAGTCTGTGGTTCCCATCTTTTCCTTTACTTTCCCTGATACTTGTTTGTCATGTCCCTTATATTGCCGTAACCACACATCATCCCCCGGTTTCAATTGACGCGAACCGCTTGCGCCATATTTTTGTTGTCGCTCCTGAGCGTCTCTAACTTTGTTATCAATATTCGGTATTAGTGCGTCTAATTTTGTTCGCAACCTACGGCCAAACATGAGCGTTGCCGGTGATTCGCCAGTTGTACAGTGTTCAGTATTTCTATGGAATAGCAAAAAATTGTATAAAAATAAATTTATGATTAAATTCTCTTTAATTGCCTTTTTAATCGCTCGTTTTACTGTACATACTGTAGATGCAGAAAATACGTGTTCAATACCATTTGCATTGAACTCAGAAAACTCGTAACTTGTAAATGGCGGGCCGTTATCTAAAACAATTTGTCTAGATAAACCAAAACGTGCGAACACATCACTCATAACACTGATTGTATTACTAGCCTCTGTACTTGGTACATGACTAACTTCTAACCACTTGGTTCTGGCATCCACTATCACTAAAAATAACCGTCCGACCGAATACGTATTGTATTCGACGACAAATTTATTCCACATTTCAAAACAAAAAAAAAACATTTTGACAAAAAAAATAACTCGATTTCAACCGAAGTGACTATAGCCCAACACCTCTGATAATTTATCACTTTCCAAATGAAATATGCTTATGAAAACATTGCAAAATAACCCAGACACCTTTCCTAAGTAAGTACTCATTAATTTTGAGCCGAAAGTACAGTCTAGACGAGTAAAAACTTCCAAAGAACCATTGTGACAGAACTGTGTAAATAAAACAGTGAGCTTTTGACGTGAAATGAGTAATGGCGTATTTGAATGTGGAGTTTTCGTGGTGACTATATTGTGGGAAGCTCTGGTATGTAGGCTTATGATTCTGGGACATGTTTTTGAAGAAATTAAACTATCGTACTGCAGGAGCCACCTTCCTATAGCTATGTATGTTACATCACGCAGACGTCTAATCAACAACAAATTATTATTATTTTTTTACTCTTTACTTTTTTCATCTTTGTTCGTTTTCGTGTTTACCTTTTTAAGTTTTTGTGTGACTTAGTGTTTGTACCAAATAAACGTTTTTTTTAGTTTTGAGTCTTTTCTTTCTTTCTTTATTTACTTAACCCTTTAACCTTGCTTCGTCGCTTGCATCGGATTGATCCGACAAGTGTTTTCGTGTTACTTATTATTATAATGCGTCTAAATTTTTTCTGTCTTTGTTTTTAAGTTTTAAACTTAAATGCTAAATTATTTGGAATTGTTTACTGTTGATATTGAAATTTAATATTATTTTTACATCTTAAATTTTTTGGACTTAGGTAGTTAGATTTTTTAAACATTTATAAAAATAATCCCTTATTTATGTCTGAAATAATTCAAGTGCTAGATAATATTTTTAAATGTAAATAATTAAATTGAATACCATAATTATGCAGGATTTTCCCATAGATACATATTTTTTTAAACTTTAATATGTAATCTTGAGCTGGATGCTCACCACATCAAATATAAGATATGTATTTCTGTACCTGTGTTAACAAATAACAGTGATTTGATTTGTCCTATTCGCCAGGGTCGTCGTGTGTTTGCAACTGGGTGCCCCATCTCGTTTACCTCTTCAATTCCCATAGGTGACAGAAGAGTTGACGAGATGGAGTATTTAGTCGTGGATGTGCGACCCTGGTCGAATAAAATCAATAGTGTTTTTCGGATATGTCCAGTTAAAAGATTAATGTTGAATACCACTTTCAAATGTCACAATCGATTTAAAAGTTGTTTCTACAGAAAGGAAACTAGTAACACTACAAAATCTTATTCTGTGGCATTTCTCAAATGTGTCGGAGTAGCGGATATAGAGGCGATACCCTTATCTTAACAGAGCTAACTTCCTCGTAACATAAAACCCCGCGACAGATACCGTTTGCAAATAAATTCGACGGTCGACGCCGCTGACCGCTTCCTGCGGTTACATTTTTTTTGCGGCTTGTTTTTTATACTGACTGTACTTGTAGTTGTGGGGCTTGAGTGAATCATTGAGCGCGTTCGTGTATTGATATACACTTAGCTCCTGTTTATAGGGGATGGGCAGAGTTTTAGGTGGTCAATTTTCATTTTCATTAATTACCTTGCTTTATTAATTTATGAAATTCGTGATTATTTGTATTTATGGCCTGTTAAATTAAAAATGTTATTAAATCGAATATAAGAAAATGTAAAACCCTGTGGGAAATGGAATTGGTATCTCTAACACAGGTTACTATGTAGGTAACCTAGCTAAGATGCCAGTTGCGATATATTATAGTCTGTGTCGAAACCAATCTTTAATGCACCTAAGATATTTTTGTAATCTCGTTACGGTTTTTTTCTGAGACTCAATATAGGATTATTATTATTATCTATGAGTTTTACGATCTCAACTAAGAGCAGAGGTTAGCAGTGGTAAAGACCCTGACTTACGAGTAGTAAGTCGTGGGTTCAAACCCAAGTAGACACTTTACTTTGTACTATTTATTTCATCACTACCGCTCTCAAAACTGTGACGTGACGTGAAACAAAAAAATCGAGGTCCTGGGACGAAGGCAACGAAGGAACAGGAGTGGGTTTTTAGTCAGTAAAAGTCTGACACTATCTCCCGGGGGGATGTCATAAGATGATTTTCCCACTGAAAAAAAAAAAAAAAATTAGAAGTCTTTTTCTTCCAACTCGTGCCTGCTGGGCCCACATGATGGATTACGGCCGACATCCTTGGAAGTCTTTTTCTTCCAACTCGTGCCTGCTAAGCCCACATGATGGATTACGGCCGACATCCTCTTCTAGAGATGAAGCCTGATTTCCAGCCGTGAGAACATTATAAAGCTGATAAAGAGTTCTACCTATTCATAAAACTCTTCTCAGAGAATAAAAACTAGATAAGTGCAAGTCACAATACAAACTTACTTATATAAATAGTTCGATTCCGAATGGAGTCTATAAGTTTTTTCCGAATAACAAAAAAATTAAAAAATCGTGACGTAACAACAAGTTTACTGTTTTCTGATTTATTCCTATACCTGTGCTATAAGACCTTGCTTTAAGTTAAATTTAAGGATTCTAGGTCCATGGGAAGTACTCTATGAATTTTGGTTTCCTTGAGGGTGTCGAAACATACGTTTTTTTGCGGCATAAACGACCGTATCTTTTTTTTCGTTAACTTAGTAATTTAGATTTTTTCATAGCTCCAAGGGACCGTAGACCTAAGTATATAGTTTAAATTTCAACTTAATATCTCCATGCGTCCTCGAGATAAAGGGTCTTGACAGATAGACGGGCAAAAAAGTGATCCTATAAGGGTATCGTTTTTTCATTTTGTGATATGGAACCCTAAAAAGGCCTAAGGTTGTAGAATAATATAATTTTTAGCTTGTATGTAATAATAGATTAAATTACTGGTCTAAAATCAATATTCCAAGTTTTATAACTCCAAGTTTTGATACTCAATGTGAGTGCGGTTCTCCTGTTCAAAACATGAGCCACACGTTAGAATGGCCGAAGTGCCCATACACCTGCACTTTGGAGGATTTGATGAGTGCTACCGATGCTGCTGTTACCGTAGCCACCTATTGAGCCCAAACAGTTTAACGAGTTTACCATCGAATCGAAAAGAAGTGTAGTGACATCTATGGTGCCACATAAGAACTAATCCTGCATCAAGCAATTAAAGTTCTCCGCGCGATTTGAACATATAGAACAGCTCGAAATCGGGCAGTTGCCCACCAGACATAACACCCGTCTGGTCGGAGGATCCTTCCTTTTCAACGCAGGTTTGTGGGACCTTACTCTCTGTTCCGCATACCTCCAAAGAAGAAAAAGAAGTTTTGTAACTACAGAAACCTTTTTTTTTTCAATAGGAAGACATCAAATAAATTCTCCCACTCAGGGTGGAGCGAGTAGAAAGGTCTGACTTCAACTGTTTAAAACCCATTTATGTTACTACACCGTAGGGGCTCAGCAGGGCTGAAACCTAATGGGGCCAACGGTTGTCCGAAATGGAAAACCAAGATCCTGAGACGCAAGGCAAAGAAGGAACATAGGAGTGGCTTTTAGTCAGTAAAAGTCTGACACGCTCTCGCGCTCCACCCTAGACCGGGAGAAGTCATTGGATGACAATTTACTACAGTTGTCCTAAAGTCCAAGGCACGGTAACGAACAATCCAGCTACCCAACTATAGCAATCATAAGAACCCATTTATTACAACACTCATTAAGAGCTTATGTTTAAAAAAGTCGTTGTCACGAGAAAGCAGTTCTCGCAATAAACAAACAAGCGAGACGCACTTCACCAACTTTTTTGCAATCACACCAAAACGGTAGTATTATAAAACTGTCCTCACACACAGCAAATTAAAAAGCTTGACTCACGAAATCCTTTTCACCCTTTAAGTCAGGGGTCTCCAAACTTTGAAGCTTTAGGGCCATATTTTTTTTTTACTGTGCATTGACTTGGCTAGGGGGGCAGGTAAGATAGTGGTTAAACCACTATCTTACCTGCCCCCCTAGCCAAGTTACGACCGTTTCGTTTCGATTCTCTTGCGTCGAACGCCTCGAATAGGTCGCGCCTACGATTCCTTTGTTCTGACCACGTGACTGAGCGTTGAGATGAAGTCAGAACAAAGGAATCGGAGGCGTGGCCTACTCGAGGCGTTCGACGCAAGATAATTGGGGAGGGGAAGATGGTAAGCGACGATGTGGCCGACGACGGAGCACGCTTGCCTAGAAGTAACCTATTCACTCTCGACTTAAATACCCTACTTAAGAGAATTTTTCTGTGTCAACCTTTCTGTCGTCAAATTTTACCTTCATCATCATCATTGACTGAAATAGCCGAAAGACGTCCACTGTAGGACAAAAACTTATATATATTAAACTTATCACAGTAATACTAACAATAATAAGACATTGTCTATCACGGGCCGGATTGATGGCACTCGATGGCGGGCCGGATTTAACCAGCGGGCCGTAGTTTGGAGACCCCTGCTTTAAGTGATAATCCGCGAATCGGAAAACCGACAAGCAAACACAAGAAGACTTTGTAAACTTGAAACAGGGACAATAAATTAAAACTTCCAGTCTAAAATAAGCAATGACATTGTTTAACGTGGTCCATCGCATCATCGGGCCGATTATTCGCGAAAACTTTAATGAGAATGTATGAACTGATGACAGTTTTACGCCCCACATTGTTTTTCATAATAAAACTCGTATTTTGGAATATTTCAGAATAGGGGTGGCGATCTGATCGATTAAACGAAGAATCAATTTTGTAGATCAAGAAAATCAATCTTAAACTGTGCACCGATTTTGTAAAAGAATCAATCTCAGAAACTTGAAATCGAGATTCGATTTTTTCCTGCGAAATGCAACTACCTATTTCCTCAAGATATTTTTTATGTGCTTGTTATACATCCAATTATTCACCAGTCATAAAACACATGTGCACTGTAGGATCATCTGTACCGTGCTTTTTTAGAACTCAGTACCTGCACGGCAACCAACGGAGGTTCAAAAATTAGATTAAAAAACGATCTTTTTAGTAAGAATTGCCATCCCTATTTTGATGTGAAGACAGTATGCCTGTTATGTTCCATTGTGGTTCGGAGAAAACAGTGTAGTTTGGCAAAGTGCGCAATATTGTAAAAGCTGCGTATGAGTTCGTTGTGACAGTTTATTGAGCCTATTGTGTGAAGAACTTTCCTTTGTATCAACTTGATCACGGAAATCAAATTGCTTTTACGTCAATTGCTGACTAAACTTACCATTTTAGTATGCAGCCTATTTTATGTATAAAAACAGAACCTAAAACTTGCTATTTACTGTCTGTAAGTAGAAATTCAAATTAATTAGGTTTTTTATCCTGGTTGATATGCCTCAAAACTTAAATAGGCTGCCCAACTTAAATAGGACTGGGCTGGATATGTCTGCCGCATGCCCAATAAACTGTAGGCAGAAGTAGCACAGAGTTGATGCCCTGAGACGATGAGACAGGGTCGCAGGACCACGAATGAGATGACAGGATGAACTGGATAGATTTTGGCAGAACTGGTAGAAGGAAGCGTGTGGTCGCGAAAAATAAAAGGAATGGAGGGAGGCCTTCAGGACACTCTGGGTCGTAACAGTATTTTTTAACTACACTAATATTATAAAGAGGTAAAGTTTGTTTTTTGTTTGTTTGTAGGAGGTAATCTCTAAAAGTTCTGGTCGATTGCAAAAAGTTTTTCACCGATAGAAAACTGCTTTATTCCTGAGTGACATAGGCTATATTTTATGTACGCAGGCGAAACTGCGGGCAAAAGCTAGTAAATTGTATAAACTAGTGCTTGACTGCGATCCCACCTGACGATAAGCAGTGATGCACTCGTTGATGGTGAATCGCACTATCGACTACCAAATAAGAAGGAAAACTTACGACTTTGGCAAGCGTTCCTTAACTTCTGAGTATGACATGTGCAGCTGTTTAGCCACTATAGCTCCTACCTAAAAGTAACATCATCATCAACATCATTTCACCCGAAAGACGTCCACTATTAGACATAGGCCTCTCGCAAGTGTCGCCACAACGACCCGTCCTGTTCGTCTCGCATCCATCGGAAACCAGTGATCTTCACAAGGTCATCGGTCCGCCTCGTGGAAGGCCTTCCAAAACTGCATCTTTCGGTACGTGATCGCTAATCCAAAACCTTTGGGCTCCATTGCCAATCTGTTTGTGTCCTGCCCGCTGTCACTTATGTTTGGCGATTCTTCGGGCTATGGCAGTAACCTGGACCTAATGTGTTCTGTCCAGTCCTATTCATTTTTAACTTATAGAACCCGGGTTATAGTTACCCATTCCCATACGCAAGATCAATCTAAACCACCATATGAAGCTGCAGTTGCACAATCGCAACAGATCGAGGAGAAATTATAGCTGTAATAAAGGTGTAAACATATATTAACCAATCAAGGCGCTCCGTTATCCGCCGCTAGGTGGCGCCGCCGATCATTACGCCGTCTGCGCAGGCGCCGCAGTAGGTTAGAACTTGGATGCTTTACAATGCTGGGTTTATGGTTTATTTGTAATTTTGTTTAGTTATGGTTCCGACATTTAATTTTTCATTATTGAAAGGGATATTAGAAGAGGGAAAAAATGACATTTTTTAAGATGCTCATGCAGTTACTTATTTTCGTTTTTTAATATTAATATGCAAGTGTGTTACTATTTTGGTGTACAATAAAGTTTATTCTATTCTATGGACACACGTAAGAACTCAAGATTTTTTATAACTATACCTACTTCTCCTATGATCAGAAAAGGAGACGACAGCTTGTTATATTTGTTTTTAGGGTTCCGTACCTCAAAAGGAAGAAACGGAACCCTTATAGGATCACTTTGTTGTCCTATCTCGTCTATCTATCAAGGTTATTTATCATAAGAACGCGTGGAGGTAGCGAGTTGAAATTAAAACCATATACTCAAGTCTGCGGTCTCTTGAAGCTATTAAAAAACCGAATTTCTATGTTAACAAAAAAAAAAGATACGGCCTTTTATATCGCAAAAAACTTATATTTCGACACTCTCGAGGGAATCAAAATTCATAGGGTACTTCCCGTTGACCAAGAATCCTGAAATTTGGCATAAAGCAAGGTCTTATAGCACAGGTATAGGAATGCATCTGAAAACTGTAAATTTTTTGTTAAGTCACAACAAATGCGATTCGGAAAATTCGGGAATTGAACTGTTTACTTATGTAAGTTTATACGGAACTCTCAGAGCGCGAGTCCGACTCGCACTTGCCCATTTTTTTGAGTTTTCATTGCTTTCGATAAATGGTCGCCGAATGATACGAGTAGAATAATACATTTATTCGAATGTGCCTACTATGCTTAATTAATTATGGAGTTATTGTTTGTAATCCCTAATATATAAAATAAAATAAATAGTCACCTAATCGAATATGCTACTCGCGAGGCGGTTGACATCGTTCTACCTATCTTTATGCAGATAGAAATTCTAAAAGCTCGAAAGATAAATGAGGATTTTGAATATTAATATATTATATAAACCCGTCAATGTACTGGGTCCACCGCACTAAAGTCTTGCGCGTACGCATACCCGCGCAGCGAAGCCGTTAGCTTGTCACCGTACCGGGGTAGGGCTACCACGCATCGTAATCATTATTTTTTGTATTTAGAGGAAGCGCGATAATAATATTGTGATAAACAGGAAATTGAAAATATATTGTTATACGAAAAAGTAATATCGATATTGTATTCGATGAGATTGCGAGTAACTGTGGAGGAGATTGTGTTTAATATACATAATACCTACTTTATTTGTGGCAAAAACTTTTTTATTTTGTGCAGAAAAATTTTGAACCTGTATGGTTTTTCGTAAATAAACGTTACTTCCCTCATCATCATCATTTCAGCCGTAAGATATCCACTTTTGGACATAGGCCTCCCCCAAGTACCGCCACAATTAACGGTCCTGTGCGTCGCGCGTCCATCGGATTTCCGCGACCCTCACCAGGTCATCGGTCCATCTTGTGGCAGAGCTTCTAATTCTTCCGGTACGTGTTTGCCACTCCAGAACCTTTCGTCCCCATCGACCATCTATTCTGCGTTCACTATGCCTTGCCCATTGCCACTTAAGTTGGGCGATTCTTCGGGCTATGTCGGTAATCTTGGTTCTCCTGCGGATATCTTCATTTCTGATGTGATCACGTGTAAACATATATCGTACGATAAATGGGTGTGTGTCATAACGTAAATCGAATACCACGATGCAGAATTTTGTAGTTTTAAGTTTTTATAAAGCGACATAGATTTCGCAAAATTTTTCTTCTTTTCGATTCGATTAACTTTCGCTCGTTAAACTGTTTGGGCCCAATAGGTGGCTACGTTAATAGCAGTATTGCTGGCACTCATCAAATCCACAAAAAACTTGAACGACACATTAGAATGTCCCAAGTGCCCATACACCTGCACTTTGGAGGATTTGATGAGTGCTACATGCGGCTGCTGCTTCGCTACATTTATATTATATTATAAATTTTTCGTTTGCCTAGATTGCGTTTTGCATAAGTAGAATATAGAATATCGTTTATTTAATAAGTGGCACATTTATATTAAGATACATACAAACAATTATAACGCATACAATGCATTTTTGCCTGAACTAGGTTGGACCTGTGTGTCAGGCTAAAAAGTACTAAGAATCTAAGAAATAATAAATTAACAATTAAAATTCACTATATTAAATAACCTACATTTAATTAACTAAAAGCAAAGCATGTTTTATTTACAAACTAAAAGGAGATCTTCTGTCTCTTCGTACGAGATGCTGAGTAAGTATTGCACAATAATCTTGTTACAGCTATAATAACTTAGTTTATACAAACTTAACTTTCTTTTTAATCTATTATACAAAAATGGGCCTAAAAATGTGAAATATCTTTTTACAAAGACATATTTTGAAAAAGTATTTGAATTGCATACAATATCATTCCGTCTCTTATTAGTAATTTCAGGGTACAAGGGAAGCATGGTGTGCTGTTTTAATACCAGACGCATGATGAAAAGTACCTACCGACTGTTCCAAGCTAATATATTATTTCCTTATTAGAAACCAATTAACCCATTAAGCAGTCACACAGGTAGTGCCAGCCCTAGCCACATGCGGGTCACCCTGTTTTTGCGATGGCGTGATTAGAACGCGGCGTTTATAAGAAAATTGTCCGCACCGAACAATTATCGTGAAACTCGTTTAATGGACCATTTGAGACACGCTTACCTTTGTATTTTACATATTTAGGTCGATAATAATTAAATAACAAAATGATTTAATTTCGGTCCATTGTGCTTCGCTAACAGTGATGGCCCCAGGTGGTTGCAGCTGCAACTTACGTTTGTTAGTATGTGTGCATGTCTGTGTGTTTATTACTAATTCACGTTCAAACGACTGATCGGATTTCGATGAAATTTGGTACACGTAGTAGAAAATTATCTCAAGGGTATCGTACTTCAGAAATAAAGTGTCCTATGTACTATAATTATTTCAGGAGATGGTCTATTAAACATTTGAATCCGTTCAGCCATTTAAGCATAAAGAAGTAACAAACATACACACATACATACAAACTTTCATCTTTATTGTATTAGTGGCAAGAGAATCTCTACAATTACTATTCATATATATTCATATTCAGCCTTTTAATGTTCCCACTGCTGAGACACAGGCCTCCTCTCTAGGTTCTTAATCCACCACGCGGGCCTAGTGCGGGTTGGTGGATGTCACATGTCTTCGAAGTTTTGGTTCTAGGAGATGCCGGCCGGTTTTGGTTCTACAATTACTAATCCTGTTGTGTATATAATGTATTTTTGGCAGATTTTTTTTATTGTTGATAAGCTGGCGCTTGACTACTATCTCACCCGATGGAAAGCGACGATGTGGTCGATGATGGAGCACGCTTAACTAGAAGCAACCTTGAGTTGGTTTGTTCCTAGGTTGTAGCTACTGATTTTTTTGAGTGAATTTCTGGTACTCTTTTAATTATTCGCAAATTGATTCTTAGTGGATATTGTGACGCAAGATTGGTGCTGCTCTTTGCCTCATCTCAAGTTTCTTATATATCTCAGTCGCGTGGTGACAATCTCGGTAAAGTGGAGCTGGAAATTTTATTGTAGTATTGACTACCTCAGCGAAGCCTACCGAGAAGGCTGACTTGATACATTTTTGGGGTTCCGTAGCCAAATGGCAAAAAACGGAACCCTTATGGATTTGTCATGTCTGTCTGTCCGTCCGTATGTCACAGCCACTTTTTTTCCGAAACTTTAAGAACTATACTGTTGACACTTGGTAAGTAGATGTATTCTGTGAACCGCATTAAGATTTTTACACAAAAATAGAAAAAAAAAAACAATAAATTTTGGGGGTTCCTTCATCAAACCCGTGTGGGACCTATGGATAGCTTCAAAATTCATATTGAGTTTTCTAATATAATTTTTTCTAAACTGAATAGTTTGCGCGAGAGACTTCCAAAGTCGTAAAATGTGTGTCCCCCGTTAGAAATTACAAGTTACCCTGTAACTTCTAAAATAAGAGAATGATAAAACACTAAGCAAACTTCCACCGAAAATTCGTTTAAACGAGGTCTAGTAGTAGTTTTTTTTTAACACGTCATAAATCGTAAACCGCAATTTACCTTTCAAGTTTGTACGGAACCCTCAGTGCACGAGTCCGACTCGCACTTGGTTCAACTTGATACATTTGCTGCCATATATTACGAAAATATTAGAATGTGTTAAAATCAACTTTCTGACGGCACGGTTGACCCATTGACTGCATTCTCTGACGGCACGGTTGAGCCATTGACTGCATTGACGCTGCGTGACACAGGTTCAATTCAGCCATACAGATAGGTGTTTTGGGTCTGGCTCTCTTGTGAATGTGAGTTTTCATCTTTGTGAATGCACCTTCAGTGGAACGCCGGGGTAAAACTCCACTGCCGCGACATGTCACGGCATAACGGAAGGAGTTCCGTTCCGTGACCGTTCACTGTGGAGCATACGGTAGAGGTGTGCCCCGCCTGGGCAGAGTCCTTGCTTGTCCTGCTGTGTCCTTGTGGGGGTGATCGGTGGATTCGTCCTCTCGCACCGGACCCTCGTACAGGCCATGATCCGGAGCGAGGAGGATTGGCAGGCTGTCGCCTCCTTCTGCGAAGCAGTAATGCTAGCAAAGGAGGCGGCCGCACGCGCGAGGGAACGGCCCACATGCCCCAGCCGCCGGGATCCTGATCCCGATTTCCAGTCACTGTAGGCATAGGCTTGGCGACGACGAGCAATAAGTAGCTCGCCGTCTGACCGTCCGGTTATCGTCCGGACCGAGGCCAAGTCGTCGATGGCACGTAGTGTTCCACTCGCGCCTCAAGGAGATGTCAGCAAAACCGTAGGGGCCAGTAGCTTCGAAGCCTACTGGGGCTATGGGTTGTGCAAAAGAGAACCCCAGGGCCCTAGAAAGAAGACAAATAAAGATCAAACGAGTGGGTTCTTCCACTCCAGGGTACACGTGGAACAGTACCTACCTATGCGCCGTCAACGACTCAGGATCGGTCGGTACCGGACGGTGAGTTACCCATCGTTATCCGTCCGCGCTTTCTGTGGCCGGGGATTACCCTGCGACAGGATGTCCATTCCCTTACGGCTGTGGATACATTCCGAAAAACACAAGCCATCTTCTTTCGTGTTGATCTGACTCAGATCTGGTTCGTTATCCTTTTACTGCTGTTCAAAAAATACAAGAATTTCTCTAACTTACTTCAACCCAGCTAAGCAAAACTCTTGTCCAAAATCCAAAATCTTTAATCATTGAAACAATCTCCAATGATTCATCACCAGCCTCTTTACGAAACTTTCAAGATCTGAACACGCCATTATTATCACACTTTCAAATGCGCAACAGCCAATCAGAGTTTGAAGTTCCAGATAAGGCACGCTTCAGACGAACTTGCGAACTCACTTGGCTTGGAAACGTGACGCGCTTTAATAATTTTGAATTACAATTGTTACATTTTAGAACATTCTGTTACTAAATTATACTGGCTCTTGATTTTGAATCGAGTGTGAGCGATTGTTATAATGAATTTGTACTTGTAAGGTTGATTGGGATCCAGTTTTGTATGTAGTTTGAAAGGCTTCGTGGCATTATCAGCGTTTGGAACATGTTTCAAGCTTTGTATTTAGTTTAGAATGTTTGGAACTTGAATCAAACATATATTTGATATTGATATATGAACTTAGTTTATTTTTAAAGTAGCTTCAGCGTTTAACAGTAGAAAATATATGCCTATATCGCTCAGTGATATTGTAGCTTTCTAGATGCTGCTAAATGAATTTTTAAAATCAGTCCAGTAGTTTCTGAGTTTATTCGTTACTAACACAAATACAAAAATATTATCCTTTTTTATAATGTTATAATAGTATAGATAGTACAATACGTTCCAAATAAGAATAGGATCGATTACCATGTTGTGACGTCATGTCATACTGATCGCAAGAAATTGGGCAAAATTGAAGAACTCAGAGATGAGCAAAGTTGAAGAACTGGATTCTGATTAAACTTTTTTCATTCGGAGTTCGTAAAAAAATTAAACTTAGAAAATTTCTTGTCTTGCTCACCATAATAATTCTTCGATTTGACAGTATGACGTGACGTCACAACATGGAAATCGATCCTATTCTTATTTGGAACGCATTGTACTTCCATCATTGCCAACGGTTACGTCCGCCTGGAAGTCAAATGCTATTTGAAGGGAACTTATTCCCTTTCTACGAGGTCAAAACTATGAAATTAATAAAAATGAAAAAGCCTTGTAATTCATGCAATAAGTAATTGTAAAATGATTAAATCTTAAAACTCATCTCGAAATAAATTAAAACTATAGTGATGATTTGGTTAATAAAATCTCTACTTTAGGTACTATCTTAATTTTGGCGATCATTACTTAAATTATATAAATTATCACAGTTAATTACATAGCAAATTCGTACATAATGTCAAACAATTAAAACTATATATATATATAAAAGGGGAAACTGACTGACTGACATATCAACGCACAGCCTAAACTACTGGGATTAGGAGCGGGAAATTTTGCACAAGATTTTCTTTTATGACGTAGGCGAGCACTAAGAAAGGATTTTCCAAAATTCACTCCCTAAGGGAATGAAGCGGGGGTCCAAAGTTTGTATGGAGAAACCAACATTTACGCGAGTGAAGCCGCAGGCAGAAGCTAGTATAACATAAAAATAATATAAAATTAATAAACAATAAATATTACATTGATTTTACATTAAAATTGAAATAAACAAAATTATATAATTGATCATTGAATTAAAAATAAAATTTATTAGCATAAAAATTGTATTAAATAATCTATTACTTAAGTAATAAATAAATATTAAATTAGCATACATGAATCAACAAAACTATATCTACTATATAAAAATAAGTCGGGTTTTCCTTCCTGACGCTATAACTCCATAACGCACGAACCGATTTCCACGGTTTTGCATTCGTTGGAAAGGTCTCGGGCTCCGTGTGGTTTATAGCAAAGAAAAGAGTAGGGTAGAGTAGGGTAGAGTAGGGTAGAGTAGGGTAGAGTAGGGTAGAGTAGGGTAGAGTAGGGTAGAGTAGGGTAATTTTTTTTTTTTACTAAATCCCGCTTTTGGGCAGAACAACGTCTGCCGGGACCGCTAGTCTTTATATAAACAAGAATCCGGGAGACAGACGGTTGGCGCAGTGGTTGAGCGATTTGCTACAACGCAGCCGTGTCGAGAGTTCGATTCTACACAACAACATTTGTATGACCGGCCGGTATGATAGTTGTTTCGGGTCTGGGTGGTTTGTGTCTGGATGTTACATAATAGGAAACGCACCCAGGATACAGGAGTCATTTCTAAAGTAAGACAGTGTTATTTAAAAAAAAATGACAGAGTTACTTTCGCATTTATTATAATCTAGCTGTTGCCAGAGGTTTTTCTTGCGTGAAAGCAGAAAATTGTATCCCAAGAGATCATACTTCCGTTATAAGTGATGTGTATTAGCTATTTTATGATATAGTCTTCTCGTGATAAAGATATCTGCAGGAGAACGAAGGTTACAGACATAGCCCGAAGAATCGCCAAACTTAAGTGGCAGTGGGCAGGGCACATTGCTCGCAGTACAGATGGTCGATGAGGACGAATAGTTCTGGAATGGGGACCACGTACCGGAAGACGCAGCGTTGGAAGGCCTCCCATAAGGTGGACCGATGACCTGGTGAGGGTCACGGAAATCCGATGGATGCGAGACGCACAGGACCGGTCATTATGGCCAGATTTGGGGGAGGCCTGTGTCCAACAGTGGACGTATTTCGGCTGAAATGATGATGATGATAATGATGATGAGTCTACTCGTATGCCAAGTTCCATCCAAATCTGTTAAGCTGTTTGAGCATGAATAAGTAACAAACACTTACAAACTTTCGTCTTTTATAATATTAGTCTGATTAGTACACAGTCATGCACCCTACATTTAGCTTACAGTATCTATAGCTGTAGGTATCTTTACAAAAAGTATGTGCAAAGGAAACATATTTTTTAAACATAACTGGTACCTCACAAGAAAATGAACATTAATTAGCCCACAATTTGCGTCGCAAAATTACTCCATTAAAAGGCCGTTCAGTCTATAAACTAATAATGTAATGTTGCTGAAACATGAAAACTACACAAAGTGCCTTACGGTTTTGAATAGCAATAAGTGACAAATCGTTACTTCACGTAAGACTTTCCTTTAAGGCGTCAGCATCGGGAAAATACAAAAAGGTAAGCATAAGTAGATAAATTCACAATACGAATACGCAAACGTATCACTATAGAAACAAATAAACATCTCCAATAATATCAGTATTCCTTTCACACCTCAATAAGGATTACCCTTCTAGGACAAATAATAAAAAAGGGGAATCAGCCAAGAAATCGTTGAGTTTGCCCGACGCTTGATAAAAATCAATTCAATTTTGGAGACTGTAGCTGTCATATCGACCTACGTGAGGCGCGCGTGACAAGAATACCAAATGGGGGGATGTACAGAGGGAAAGCAGAAGTCATAGTTGATAAAGTCCTTTAGATCTAACTAGCCCCCCTAGCCAAGTTACGACCGTTTCATTTCAATTCTCTTGCGTCAAACGCCTCGAGTAGGCCACGCTTCCGATTCCTTTGTTCTGACGTCATCTCAACGCTTAGTCACGTGGACAGAACAAACGAACGCAAGGGAATCGAAACGAAACAGTCGTTACTTGACTAGGAGGGCAGGTATCAGGTAATTCTTTTCAATTAAACGTTGTGTAGACTAAAAACTGTCTGTTTTCTTTATTTTCTTAATATGTGCAGTTTATTCAAGTAATCTTAAGTATGGTGTCGAAACACTTCTCCGCATCGCTGTCGACTAGTAATGTACCCAAAAGGCTGGTGGTATTGCCACGCTGTATGACAAAGCTTTCACTAATTAAAAAAAAACTAGACAAAAAATGTACTAAACACAAAAAAAGTGAGAATTTATGTACATTCTCGCACAGGTACAGAAACATCTTTAAAAAGTCGTTTAACTTACTGCATATTTCTCTGCAGCCTGACCTCTGTATTGAAATTCGCCGTAGCTATTTGATTCCGCTGACGGCGACTTAAAGCCAGCTGATTTGTACGACTCGCCTTGTAAACTAACTAGTTGCTGAGCAAGCTGGCTCGTTTGCACTTGATTAGTAAAAGTGATTAGTACGTTACGTTAGTTGATGAGTCGCAAAATGCTACTGAGTTTGGATTACTAGTTCGATTTTTAAGATAAGCAACATACATTAATTGTTTCATCAACATCATTTCAACCGAAAGACGTCCACTGTTGGAAATAGGCCTCGCAAGTCTCGCAACAATGAACGGTCCTGTGCGTCTCGCACACAACGGATTCCTGCGACCTGCACAAGGTCATCAGTTCACCTCGTAGGAGGCCTTCCAATGCTGCGTCTTCCGGTACGTGGTCGCCACTCCAAAACCCAAATTCACGAATGGTTTATAGGCACGTAACCTTTTAACCACCATAGTTATAAACCTCATCAAAGAGCTTAAAGCCACCCAAAGGGCAATGGAAAGGGCTGTGCTCGGAGTTTCCTTGCGTAATTGCATCTAGAATGAAGATATCTGCAAGAGTACCAAAGTCGTCGGACATAGCCCGAAGATTCGTAAAACTTAAGTGGCAGTTGGCAGGGTACATTGCTCGTAGAACAAGTGGTCGATGGGGTCGAAAGGTTTGGCAGTGGCGACCGCGCACCGGTAGACGCAGCGTAGGAAGGCCTCCCACAAGGTAGACCGATGACCTGGTGAGGGTCGGCAGAATGCGGTGGATGTGAGACGCACTAAACCGTTCATTGTGACAACACTTGGAGAGGCCTATGTCCAACACTGGACGTCTCTCGACTGAAATGATGATGATAATGATGAGCCATATAGAGGTACCTATACATGAAAAAGCAAAACGTGTCCTACACGCCACGTTCACAAATATATGACAGACTTAAACGCCATATATGTTTATATTTATTGATATAAACAAGTACTTGACTGCGATCCCATCTGATGGTAAGCAGTAATGCAATCGTTGATAGTGAGGCGTACTAGTTAGTAATAAAGTGTGTTGTGTAGTAGTAATAAATCTTATAAGAAAGTATTATTTTTCTTATGAGTCGTATAGTAACAAAAATATCAATCTGACACTTCACTAATAAGTGGTAATTAAGAAGAAACGTGAATTTCTTTCCACGAATTGGTAAATTTGATTACTTATGTTCTAATTTTGTAAATTAAAGGATTGAATTCTAATTAAATATTATATTGAATAGATTGCATTAAGAAGAAATTTATAAAATTATAATAAATTTTTCAGATTGCTGCATTTGATACTAACACAGTTATTAAAGTCCAATTTTCGGTTGTGAATTGCGGTTTTTGAAACGATTTTATAAAATAAGCAAATAATATTTTAATGGAACAGTGTTGCCCCATAAATTACTTGATTTTCGCCAAAGTGACAGCTATTTTTCAACTCAGCGATTATATCCTTTAACAATACATATTATGTATTGTTAAAGGATATAATCGCGGAGTTGCTCGTTGGCGTTGAGAGCACGCCTTTGCATTTTAGACGTGACGGTCAGAAGGTTACGAATGTGGTTTAATCAATGTTGCAACACGGTTTCCTTCAAAATTTGTATTCTGCAGTTCTTTAATCGAATCTTTTTACTCTGAATTTAGCCGAAATCGTGCATCCCAAAATTAAAAATCGTGCGGTCAGACAAAAATTCAGGGTTTTTCAAATCAGTTCTTCTTTTACGAAATAAATGGTTTTTTTGCCAAAAGTCCATAATTTGTCCGTTTTATTTATTTTACAACACACTTGCTCAGAAAGTGACTCTTATTGCACTGCAGTTAGGTATATAATGGCACTCGTTACCAACCTGTGACATTTTGATTACCATTACGCACTAGTGCCATAATGTAGTTAAAACCTTTTTGTTCAACCTCTTTGTTCGCAAAACAAATTTTGAATTCGAATATTTCATCCAATTTACAAGTTAAAATGGACAAATTTATCTTGTACAAACGATTTATTTAATAAAAAACATTTAGTAAATCTAAGTAAATTAATAAATCGTAACTTCAATTTTTTTTTTTTTTGTAGTCTTTGGCCGCCATTATTTAATTTTATTTAATTAAGTAATACAGCCACTGAACTTCACTGACAAAATGACAAAATTAAATAATACAAAATCATTAAAATGTTACATCCGTGTACTATTGTCACTACGAAAGACATTATCGTAAAAACTTTTCACGCAAGAAAACATAAACGGTGCATAAACGTAAGACTAGGCAGTATGATCAAAATACCTTAGCCTTCCTCTAAGGGTAAATAAAATAAATGATGCGCGTTACGAAAACAGAAAACAGATTTTTACCGCCATGTCACAGAAAATTTTACTAGTTTTACTGTTGTTTTCTTCACAAGTGTATTGTAAAACGTCGTATGACACACGTGAGTAATTAATGATTACCGTTCTTGGCTCTCTTAAGACCCTCGCCACGGCTCGGGTCTAAATACCGCCTCGACGGTAATCACTAACATTACACACTTATATCATAATGTACTATTATTTATTGGGGAAAACAAAAAATAACACATTAAGTGGTTCTTTCTTCAAAAGACCATCTGAGACACTTATCTGCATGGTTCTCATATGATTAGACCATTACATGTTTACTGTATGGACTTTAAAAGAGACTTTGACCCCTGAGTTTGTTTCAGTGTTTCGTCTCAGGGTAGTCAGCTAGGAAACACCGACCTCATCTAGTTTAAACTGACGAAAAAAAAAATTACGTGTAAATGTGTTTTTTTTTTAGCTTATTTGTAAAATAAATATCATTTATTACACAAAAAAAAGTATTTACAAAGGTGTTATAAGAACATTCTCCAAAGATAAAAAAAATATACATAATTTATCAGATTTTACAGTATTTTTCAATTTTGACAAAGTTTTTTAATACATTGCTCAGATAATCTCTTTCTTTCATCTCTACATCAAAACACTTTAAACAAACAATCAACTACACTTTTCACTCCGGCACCAATCATTAACAACCTCGCATTGGCACGAGAAAATACGCAAAAACAGCCAAATGGAATCCAAAAATTGCAACGCCAAGTAGAATGGAGCCACCCAAGTCCAGTCCGACTCCATTTTATCTGTTTCAATTCTTTCATTAAGCACTATAAAGACTTCCACAATCAATTTCTACCCGCGATCCGCCTTAACTGGGATAACTCTGCGGTTTCTTTAACCTTTATTTTCTGATTCAGAAGGTCTGAAATTGAATGAAGTAACGGCAAATAAGTGCAGTAACGTACGGAGTCTGTACTTCGTTGTGGAAAGCATAGATTGATGGGCGTGGTTGGTGAAGCTAAGTTACCCACAAGTGAGGACTCGTTAGCGTGTACGATCTTGGGGATCGTCTCATTATTTTAATCGCATTGACATTTACTGAGATGGACATTACCGCTTATGACGGGCCTTAAGCCTACGGAAATTTAAAAAAGATAATCAGAATTGGTTCATAAGTAAAAAAGTTTTTAAAGAAAGAAAACATTTTTTTGAGACTTGCACAGGACAAACTGCAATAAAATAAAAAGTAATTACTTAATCTATAAATACTTAACTTAAAATTAAAAAACAATAGAAAAAAATATTAAAAGATAAAAATAAAAGACATGTGCGAGGCCAAAAAGGCTCCTATCTCAGCATAACCTTGCGCGAATTGATAACCCTAACAAGATGGAATTTGAACTAATAATTGATGAATTGAGGGTATATTCAGTGTGAACTTTACACATCTGTGGTACCCCTTCAGAGCGTACCGACGTGATGTTATGTTATGAAATGGTATTAGAAAGAAAGAAAGAAAAATATTTTATTTGGCACACATGGATTCACACACTGTAAAAACAAAATTTAAGACAACTAAAAAGAAAAAAAAAACAATGTTAACAAATCTTTCAAGTTTTCTAGGATGACTGCAAACGCACGTCTGGCTTTTGCAGCATCCCGGAAAACTTGCAATCATTTATTGAAGTATTCCATAGTCTATCTCCGAAATCTTTCATCAAAATTAAATTGAACCACCTGTAAGCAAAATTCTTCAAAAAATCTGTGACATTCCGCGTCTGTCTTTTAGTTTTTCCGTTAACACTACCCAACCACGCAATAGATTTTGATGTGATTTTCATTAACAGAAAAAGCAATAAACGAGGAAAGTTTCCATACAAGCAAAGCTGGGGCGAAAAGCTAGTTTAAAAAAAATACTGTTCAAGAATTTCAGTTACAAATGACAAACCAAAGTTAACATAAACTACAATCAGTCGATCAATATTCTCTATAATTGCAAAACAAAAAATCATTTATTAATTTAATAATAAATAATTTATTTATTTCAAGTAACATTGACTCATAAACAACATAAAAAAAAAAATTAAGTACCTATTTAAAACTTTATGGAACACAAAAGTACAAAGGTGGACTTCTTTACGCATTCTCTACCAATGAACCTAGGCTCGTGGTGGCAATATGGCAGGAGCATAAAAAAAATAAAAATAAACTGGGCAAGTGCGAGTCGGACTCGGGTACTGAGGGTTCCGTACTACTAATTCGGGAATCGAACTGTTTTCATAGGTAAGTTTTTACCTATGAAAACAGTTCGATTCCCGAATTGAGTTACGAAGATTTTTACGAATCGAAAACGAAAAATTTACAGTTTTCAGATTTTTCTTATACTTGTACTATAAGACCTTGCTTCATGCTAAATTTCAGGATTCTAGGCCAACGTCAATCTACCATAAGAGTTTTGATTCTCTTAAGAGTATCGAAATATATACGTTTTTTGCGACATAAACGGCCGCATCTTTTTTTTTAACTTACAATTTTGATTTTTTCACAGCTTCAAGAGACCGCAGACCTGAGAATATGGTTTTAATTTCAACCCGATACCTCCACGCGTTCCCGACACAAAGGGTCTTGACAGACAGACAGACAACTTACTGCTTTTTAATTTGGGGCCCTTTTACCAGCTATAAGAGCTGTATAAGCGCTTATACAGGCTATATACAGCTTACTATACAGCTTAGAGTGTACTCCTGAACATTTATACAGATGTTATACAGCTTGTTGTGCTACTTGGGAGTTCTCAAATACATCATGTCCTTGTGCTTGAGACGACCAACACAGCCAATACAATACTGTCTTCAAGGCTAGAGTGAATAGGCTCATAATAAAGTAGTCCGATTCATCATCAACGATTGCATCACTGCTTACCATAGATTAAATAATTTTAAAAAAAGTTAAGAAAAAAAATCGTCCATGACGAAGTACGATCATCATTACTCGATCGTACCGCACCCGTATCGTACACTATAAATGTTTCTGAGGTTAGTTCAGATTACGAGGTGGAACTAAGTTGATGTATGGACGGTGTTCAAAAGAAATTTAGGTAGAATTGTGGTCTGAAAGAAAAAGGGATTGGCTGAATAACCTCACGATGGCTTTAAAATACCGATCTTAGAGTTGTTGAGAGTCTGTCTGGGCATGTAGTTTTAAGGGGCCGTTTATATAGGAGATTTGAATTGAAATTTTCAATTCCAGATACTTTTTTTATTTTTTTATTTGGCTCTTCAACAATGAGTACACCATTCAATATAGTAAAACAATTCGATCTTAAGTCTAAGTGCGCAATAACTTAAAGAAGAGTACTACATGCACTAATAAATAAATACGCCTTAACAGCTAATAATAATAATAATTCATTTTTATTATTATTTCAAATGAGCACTTATAAAAGGTGAGAAGCTAGTGCACGGTTCCAATTGGTCGTTTTCTATGGGGAAGGACCGGCACGAAACCCATGGATGACTGTTCGAAAAAGTTACTGCGGCCCTAAAAAAGGCAACTGAAGGAACCCGGGTGGGTATTAGTCGGTAAAGTTCTGGCACGCTCTCTCGCTCCACCTAGAGCGGAAGAAATTATTTAATGATTGCTCAAAATAAAAAAAAGGATGCACATAATAATCTTAGCGTAGTGTTTGTTTAAAGTCTCCTATTAAGAGCGTGCAACTCGATATACATTTTCACTGTTTTTCATACAGCTCTTACACGATTTTAACGTTATTACATATTTTTCATTAGATAATTTGGTAACACAGTATCTTGTGGACATTATCTAGGCTTCTATTTAAATAAATTTATAAATTTTAAGTGAGTGTGAAGTGACCTCTGAAAATCTGCTATTTTGCATGAACTTTGTCACTTCATAATTTACACAAAACTTTAAAAAGTCAAAAAAGTATAACAAGATTCTATGATGACGACAATTTTTTTCAAAAACTTTTAAGGGTGAAAAAAAAACACGTATTCCCTGGAACAATTTTTGTAAAAAATTTCAGTAAATCACGGAATTACCGAATGTTAACAAAGTTTTCAGGCATTATCTCTCTTTTATCGCGTTGGATTGCGTTAGATGAAGTAACAAGCTTTTAAACCATGCTCGATGTTGACGATAGGCGAGTGGAAAAGGAGCCTCTTAAAGATGTTCTGGTTTAAATTGTATAGATAAATAACTTTTTGATAATCAAGCCAAAAAGTTGGTAAAAATAAACTAAAACCAAATAAATAAACCTACGATGTTGTTTTCATTCTATAATTATGCCAAAATTAAACAAATAAAAATACCTTTATCGTGTGTTGTGATTACCTTGCAATAGACGAAACTTACCTCCTTGTAACATAATTTTCACTTTTTAGCTGTTGTAATATTTAAGTACGGTTTTCTTTTTTAGTAAAAAATATCTCAGAAAAATGCGAGAACCAAACTCGTAACTACGAACATTTCAGAGCTTTTCTTTTTAAAAACCGCGCACGGATACCATTGGCGAAAATTATGGACTCAAAAATTTTGTAAAACAAAAGCATCGTCGGGTATCTCAAATTTTGGAACCAAATGTACACTACCCTCCATTTGGCTGCAAAACAAAAAGTATATAATAACAATTCGAAGGACACTAACTATTAGCACTGTCCACTTTTGTATATAACTTGAAAACCAAGTTAATTCTGTAACTAAGCTTAACTCTCTTGAACCTTAAGTCGTCTAAGTAAAGTTAAAATTTGATTGGGTATGATTTTCATAAGTGCATCGGGGGGGTGGTCTAGCAAAAAGTTGCAAGCTTGGCAAGGTTGCCAACTGAGCTGGTCACTGGAGAATTGTTTAGTTGGCCAGTCCACATTCAAAGTTGCGCTGTTCCACTCTGGTGGGTGGTCATTTTCAAATGGTTTTAATACATTGCTCTGTTGGACTACGTTTTTACTAACCATGGAATTTCTTGCCGGTTCTTCTCCATAGGTAAACGACCAATTTGGAACCGTGAACTAGCTTCTGACGTTTTGTAAGTGCCCATTTAGGCCTATGTGAAATAAAAATATTTGAATTTTGAATTTAGTTTTCTTAAAGTTGAAAAACTATGTGAAACTTAACGTATTGTTTTAAATTAGATGAATAAACCATTCAAGACTGGCCTGTTGGTCTAGTGGTTAGTGGCCCTGACTGCTATGCCGGAGGTCGTGGGTTCGATTCCCACCCAGGACAAATGTTTGTGTGATGAACACGATAATTTGTTCTGTGTCTGGGTGTAATTTATCTATATATGTATGTATTTAAAAATATGTAAGTATGTTTATCAGTTGTCTAGTACCCATATCACAAGCTCTGCTTAGTTTGGGACTAGACGGCGTTGTGTAATAGTTGTGGAATATTATATTATATTATATTTATTTATTTGCTACAACACAAAACATATAACAAAGCACAATTAAATTATAAACACTGACCTCTTACACATAAACAAAGACCAACAAAAAATATTATTATATAAATACAACCAAGAACCATATTTTCATTATGTAATGCGCTGTGTTTTCTGTAGGTAAGAAAGAAAGAAGAAAGAAAGAAAGAAAGAAAAACTGTTTATTCGCGCGAAATGACGCAATAGGTGTTTTATTTTATTTACAAATTAACTAGGTATCTACGTGGTACCCACGTAACCATAGCCACACTATTTTGAGGTGGGAAATAAATGAAGAGGAGCAAGAGGGAGAGTCAGACTTTTACTGACTAAAATCCACCCGTGTTCCTACAATAGCCCTTTGCGTTCCAGAGCCGCGGTGACAAAATAGGATTATCTATAGGTATATATGTCGTGGTCAGATCTTAGAATTGATCATGATATGGCCAACTCAAACTGGCCAGATCGTAGAAACGGTAACATTTGATGATATGTCAATCCTCGTTTGGCCAAATCATTGATGTAGGATTTCAATGATAATAAAAGGTCTAAAGAATCATCAAACTTTAACGTTTAAAACGATCTGGTCAGTTTTACTTTGCCATTTCATGAAGTGTTCAATGTCTAAGATCTGGCCACGACATATATAAAAGGAGAAACTGACTGACTGACATATTAAAACTACGGGGACTAGGAGCGTGAAATTTTACACAAGGTTTCCTTTTATGACGTAGGCGAGAACTAAGAGAGTATTTTCTAAAATTCACCCCCTAAAGGACTGAAACAGGGTTCAAAGTTTGTATGAAGAAACCTATTACGCGGACAAAGCTGCCAGCAGAAGCTAGTCAGTAATATAGTGATACCATTAACATACATAGTATCATTCTGAATTATAATCAATTCACCGCAAACAAATACATAATAATATTTCCAAAAAAAAAACGATCTATTACAATTCCCCAATGTTTATTTGTGAGTGCTTTGGTCTATGAACTAATTAATTAATGGAAAATATTGTTGTTCAAATGATTCTCATTTAGTCAGTGAATTTGCTATTACTTTGAGCACAATTTAATACAATTATTCCATTTATGTAATTGGTTATCTATATAAATAAAATTGAATGACTATTTATTTAGGTAATTTGTTATCTATATAAATAAAAACTGGGCAAGTGCGAGTCGGACTCGCTCCCAGAGAGTTTCGTACAAACTTACCTATGTAGACAGTTCAATTTCCAAATGGAGTCTCGAAGATTTTTCCGAACCTCATTTTTTTTTTTGTTGGGATGTAATAACAAATGTACAGTTTTCAGATTTATTCCTATAATAACTGTGCTATAAGACCTTGCTTTATGCAAAATTTCAGGATTCTAGCTCAACGGGAAATACCCTATAAATTTTGATATCCTCGCGAATGTCGAAATATACGTGTTTGGAGACATAAACGGTCGTATCTTTTTTTAGTTAACTTAGAAATTTGATTTTTTCACTGCTTCAAGAGACTGCAAACTTGAGTATATGGTTTTAATTTCAACCCAATACCTCCACGCGCTCCCAATGTTTTAAATATCGTAGTACCTATATTATTATACGGAATTATTATGCTGAGGTAGGTGCCATTTTGGCCTCAAATAGATTTTTGATTAAAAAAATTATATAAGTATTTGTTTATGTAAGAAGTACTAAATAAATAAACATATAAACTTAATTACACACATGACTTTTTGTTATTTATTAAAAGCTTTATGCACACAAAAGTACAGAGGTGGACTTAATGCCTTAGGGATTTTCTACCAGTCAACCTTTGGGTGACGCAGAGAAATATAATAGTGGTGGTGGTGGTGGTAGCCATAGGACTAGTTAGAAACAACCAGATCTCCATTTTCTACCACCTGTACATACCTCCTTTTGCTAACAAATTAATCAGCAAGTTCTTAGAGAGCAATGTAAGGCAAGCAACAGGGATGTATCGCCGTCGCCTTGGGCCAGCCACCGCAGACACCCGTCCTGCCAATTCACGCCCATACCGACTTATTGGAAGAACAAGGCAGCATATTTTTACAAAACTTTTATAATGCTATCATTATTGTTTAGTTTTATAGACTGCTGTGTGCGATGCTTCACGAGAATGTTCAGTGTTTTCTTGACGATTCATGTAAATTACTATCGTCAGGTCACTGTACGTTTTATATTATAATTTATGATTTTTTTTACAAACGTTATAATA
The DNA here is from genome assembly GCA_961205895.1 of Mythimna pallens. Taxonomy (NCBI): domain Eukaryota; kingdom Metazoa; phylum Arthropoda; class Insecta; order Lepidoptera; family Noctuidae; genus Mythimna; species Mythimna pallens. Next base: position 21,454,232 of record OY540842.1, on the reverse strand, counting down.
ATAATAATTTGATGTATAGTGTATAATTTGTTTATCCAGCAGCATTTACTGCAGTCTTGTAATTAATATGTATATTGTAGATGTTTATTGGCCCATAAATAAATAAAATAAAAAATAAATTATATCACGTTTGAGTGACTCAGTTTTATATAAATAAAATTTTAGATGTTTTTATATTAATTCCGTCAATCACAATAACACAGATATTAAAAAACTTTAAAAAAAACTCAACATCATTTAATTTCACACAAGCTTGCATGGGCCCTTTTAAAACATCAGTTTAAATGGCTTGAACGAGGCAGATCCTGTCCAGAAGTAGACTTCTTCTGGCTGAGAATTATGAGGAACCCACTTATTCGTGTCTTTAAAACTCCTAGGTTAATAAGATTTTACCAAGGCTCCGACCAGACGAATGTTGTCTGGTCCCGGCAACTGTCCGATAGTTGCTTTCAAGATGTTGTATTATACACCTCTATTTTTTAATTAGTACAAAAAATGGGCCTCTATCCGTATCCGTTACTGATCACATTTGTGTAGTCAAAAGTAAAAAAAAAAAAACAAATCCCAAACTTGTCCACAAAAAATTGTCATAATTGAATCAATCATTCATAACAATTGCTTCTAGAAAATACTACGCGCAGTATTTTCATGTCCATTGTTTTTCACTCAAAATCTGTCTGCCTGTACAATATTTCCATAAATTGAATGACATTTTGGGATATAAACAAACGCAAGACTTTACTCAAATAATAACAAGACCTTTTCTAATAAGATCTTTAAGTATTTGTACTAATTTAAAACTAGTGGTGTATAATTACATATTATATCTAGCCTATACTGTCCCACTGCTGGGCATAGGTCTCCCTCCATTCCGATCATTGTTCCCGGCTCTGAGCCACTTCTTGCTAATTCCTGAAACGATATCCAAGTCGTCCTACCATCTCCTTCTTGGTCTGCCGAGACCTCGTCGTGCGATTTCAGGGCACCAACTGTGTTTACCGGCCTACCTAGCTCGATATCGAGCAAACATGTCCAGCCCAGTCCCACTTAAGCTGGGCAGCCTTCTGTGCCACAGGAACGATCTGTGTTTCTGAGCGCAGTATAGTGCTTCGAACGCGATCCGTTAGTTTTAACATACTGCAAACCTGGTCTTTTAGATATTAGTCAAAGACTGAGTCTGTGCACCATAGGCACGTCACAATTATGGCGGTAAGTCCCCTCTTTGAGGAGTGGCTGGGAAGACAACACGGTGTCCTTACCTTCCGCATGACGTAGGTCCTCATCGGACATGGTAAGTTCGGAAGGTTCCTGCACTGGATTTGTACGGAAGAAACGCCCAGGTGTCACCATTTTGTGAACCGCCCGGAGGACAAGGTGGAGCATACGGTAGAGGTGTGCCCCGCTTAGGCAGAGCACCGCCGTGGTGGCGATCAGCGGCAGCGATCTCTCGCGCCGGGCCTTGGTACAGGCCATGGCCCTCGCGCCCCAGCTGCCGGATTCCAATCCCGATTTCTGGCCACCGTAGGCGGCTTGCGGACGGTGAGCAATGGGTAGCTCGCCGTCCGACCGTCCAGTAACCGTCCAAACCGAGCTCAAGTCGTCTACGGCGAGAAGTGTTTCACGCGCGCCTCAAGGAGATGTCAGCAAACCATAGGGGCTCGGTATTGCCTGGTATGAAAGGCAATGAAGGAACAGGAGTGAGTTTTTAGTCAGTAAAAGTCTGACACGCCCTCTCGCTCAGCCTAAAAGCGGGGGATGTCATTAGATGATTTTCCCACCAAAAACAAGTCTGTGTACCATAGGTCAGGCTGGGGAGAATACACATGTCAATTAGCTTACGCTTAAGTGGCATAGGTGCCTTTAAATGGTTCTTACATAGATCAGTAGCTCTTCCATGCATAGTGTATTATGTACATGTTCTAATCGATTATCACGTAACGGAAACAAAATACAGCGAAGAGTTCCACTACTTAGCAAAAAAACTAAGATATTCCTAGTCTATCTTCAGTAGTTTTCTGTCCCACCCAGCTCTCTACTCAAGAACTGAATACTAAAGACTTGAAAAGTCATAATCAACTCAAATCACGTTCCTAAACTGTCCGTGAACCAATGAATCACGCACAAAAAAATAACATAAAAAAGATTATAGCTAGTTAACAAACAGTTAGGTGATGAATTTTAAATAAAAAGCCAACTGACTGTAACACTGAGTCACAAGTATGGTACACATTAATTAAATGAACCAAGGTCTTCCTGAACACGTGCTGTTAGTCATTAGTTACTAAGCCATACAATAGTTACAGGATTGGACTGCAAAGATTAAAAAATATATCTATTTGTATCACTAGCTGCAGACAGCGGCTTCACCCGCCATAATCATCCCAAAGGAACATATTCACAGAGTAAAAAGTATTTTATATGCTATTCCAGGTTATGGTCTACTCTTGTACCAAGTTTCGTCGAAATCCATTCAGCCGTTCGAGTGTGAAGACGCGTAACAAACGTACGCACATATGCACACGCATAAAGTTTGGCAGTGAGATGCAATATGCTGGTGCGCAGATTTGCAGAGGTGAAAAAAAATTAAAGTTAAAAGCGTATCACGAAACATCGGTCACCTGCAGCCTGTGGTTTAGCTATACGAAACAGGCTATCCTGCCCTACGGATCACGATTTCACGTGATCCCTTAGATTTTGACTACGACGTTCGTTTTCACACTAATATTATAAAACCGTAAGTTTTTGTATGTGTAGGATTGACTACTAAAGGCTATTTTTTTGGCAACCGCCTGCCACTCCTCCTCGCTCCGGACCATGGCCTGTACCAAGGCCCGGCGCCCCCTTCCTCTCCTTCTGCGAAGCAATAATCGAGCGATTAATAATGTGAGGCGGCCGATCGCGTGAGGCAACGGTCCTCACGCCCCAACCGCCGACGGGATTCCGATCCCGATTTCCGACCACCGTAAGCGCGGGCTTGCGGACGGCAAGCAATGGGTGGCTCGCCGTCCGACCGTCCAGTAACTGTCCGGCCCGAGCCCAGGTCGTCGACGGCGTGTAGTGTTCCACGCGCGCCTCAAGGAGATGTCAGCAACCGTAGGGGCCCAGCAGGGTCGAGGCCTACTTGGGCCATGGGTGATGCGAAAGTGATCCCCGGGGTCCTGCCTTCGGCAAAGAAGGAATAGGAATGGGTTTTTAGTCAGTAACAGTCTGACACTATCTCCCGCTCCACTCAAGAGCGGGGGATGTTATTAGATGATTTTCCCATCCGAAAAAAAAAGGGATATGGGTGAAATTTGGCCCGTGGGTCGACCATTTCCTAAAATAACACATAGAATAATGATTTTATCTCGGTAGCATATTATCTCGGGGTGATTTTCTACTCTCACGCAGGCTAAGCCGCTGGTAGTGGCTAGTATTATACGTAAACTAAGGATTTTTTTTTCTAAATATAGTTTTTTGTTAAATATAAGAGGAGTCTAGAATTTCAGTTGGTCATGCCATCCAATTAGTCCATAATAGTCATTAATCAGATCAATGTTTACAGAAACACGTACAAAATGACTGCACAAATAAACAAAATATTACAAGTTCAAAAGTCCGCACGGTTAGCCGTCCAGAGATGAAAATAGACAGTTTGGTTGCGATATATTACTTAGTCACCCACTGCTGTGACTCACCGCCTCGCTGAGCTGAGCATGACAACCATACCGACTGTTATAGATGGCACTTCATTATTTACATATTAATGCGATGATGAAAAACCGATATTGCGTAATATGTATATTTGTTTTTTTTTGTGGTTCAGTTCCATCCTTTCGACTGCTTTCAACATTTTCAAAAAGACATAGTAAAAATGAAATGCAGAGGCATTTTCTAAAGTGAACCAATGGTGTTCACTCGACAATCGAAAGGTTTGGTACAGTTTGTACATTTGAATATATTTTTAATTAATCAATAAAATCATAATTACACACTTATTAAATTTGTCGGCACGATTGGCGCAGTGGTTGATCGATTGCCTGCTGCACTGCCTGTCGCGGGTTCGATTCCCGCACGAAACAAATATTTGTATGACCTACAGCTATTTGTTCCCGGTTCTGGGTATCTTTGTATGTCTATGTTCAACAGGGGATGTCTTTTGGCTGAAATGACGATGACTCGATCCAGTAAGCATCCTTGAGATAATTCTCTGATACACACACACAGTTACATATTATAATCTGAGGATTACAGTGTGTAACTTCATTAAACATAAGAGAATTTTCATTGTGCCTACTCGAGCGAAGCACGAGCGGATCGCTACTTAATTCTTAGATTAGAGTTACACCAAGAACATCTCCCACCTGGGCCTCAAGTCTGCTATCACAATAGTTTCAGAATGGTCTATCATTGATTTCATAATGTTGATTTTGACAAGTTTGGTAATCTACTAATATATAATGGCGTCATTATGATTTTAAAATGGTCAACCAGTGACACTTCATTGAAAGAAGTGGCATAGAATGGTAATCTCGTACATAATGAGAAATGAAAGTCTGACGCATGCGATAGTCTGCTAAAATTTTGACAGTTCCTTTGATCAGTGATCTACCATTAGATCGTCATTGTTCAGTCATTGCTTTTAATAAGCTCGATATTGTCATTCTACTACAACTCTATTACGAGTCCATTGACTGATCAATGATCGATCATTATGAATTAGCAGATTACGAAATTTTAGCAAAATGACAATGGGATCGTGTTGGAATGACGAATTTATAAAAATAGCAGACTTGGGCCTCTGGACGTGAATTGCAGTGGTCTACATGGTAAGCACTAAATCGGTTGCGCAATCAGGTTGGCCACTGCAAACATAACTTGGCGAAATGGAGTTTTAAAGACCCATCCGATACCCAATATGAGTGTGGTGGCCCTGTTCAAAACATAAGCCACACGTTGGAGTGTTTCAAGTGCAAAAACAACTCTTTGCAGGATTTAATAAGCGCCACCGAAGCTGCAGTTAACGTAGTCACAGGGCCCAAACTGTTTAACGAGTTACCATTGATTCGAAAAGAAACAGAAGAAGTTATCAATCTTAATATGACCAAATACAAACTATTTGATGAAACACACAGTATTACACAGCCAGCCTCCATCCAATATCGGCGCCTGCGCTGTTGCTCGCATACTCATAACATCAATTTCTGTTCACATAATATTTTCATGGCGCGCTCCTAAATCACGATATACCAAGTTATTTTCAAGGAAAATGTCTTTTATAGCTTATTTAGAATATTCCTTTATGCCATAAAATTTGCAGACGGCCAGTCGAGACTGCCTACGTTCGTAAATATATCGGTGTATGTTATGTATATCTTATGTGATTTGTTCATACAATATACGCAAGATAGATTTATAATTTTGCTTTTAGGTTCGTAGCTAATGACTGCTTTAATTGGTTTTTCAGCAAGATATCTTCATATGGAGTATTTGGAAATAAGAATATTTATAACCGTATTTTAAAGAAAAAAAAAAGTGCCTAGTAACTAAATACAGATTATTAAGTAATAATTAAATACTAAGGAGTAATTAAATCCTCTGAATTCCCTATTTTCAAACATTGATTGTCAATGAGATGAGATTTTGACCTTTACCTTTTTAGGGTTCTGAAGGAAAAACGGAATTCGTATAAGATCACTTGTGTAGCTCTCTATGTCCGTCTATCAAAACCAATTTCTTATGAATCAACTAAGACGATTAATTAGAAAAAAAAATGTTAGAATGTTTTGGTTCGAGGACATGCCGGTTTCCTCACGACGTTTTCCTTCACCGTTTTGAGAGCAGTGATGATGAAATAAACTACACAAAGTATTGCGCCTGACTGGGTTTGAACTTGCGACCTACAACCTAGGTAACCTGTAGGTTAGTCGTGATCGCTACCACTAAACCACCACTGCTCCCGAAAAAATGTATTCAGAGGTCTTACCATGACGTTTTAATAAAATGTCAAGCGTGCAAGTGAGAAAGAGGAATGTAGCTATACACCCTATCCTCCATCCCCTTACAATTCAGTTGAGGTCCTCAAATGGATCGCGCTAAGGGCTCGTGGTAGGGTCTATGTTCTATCATATTTAAAAACAGTCTAGAAGAACAAAACGGTTATTCAGTGGCGTAGCTAATCCGAAAGGGGCCCCATATCAAAAGTTATTGAGGTTTTTTACACCGCAGGCCCCTTTTTTTTGGTTTCGGGGGGAAACCTTCGAAAGGCGCCCGGACTTTGGGGATAAGTCCGGGGAGTGTGGGATTTTTACCTCACTAAAACCACCCCGGTGATCACCATCAGCACATGTAGAAGGAGCGCCGTTACCTCTTATAAGACCATTCCGGAACCCCCTCTGTGCAACGCCTGTTAGGGCACATCCCTGAGGAGACTGTACAACGGTCTCCCCTGAGCCTCTTTGTGCACGGCAGCACGTGATCACTGTGCCACCGTCTGCCTTGGAATCACTTGATGAGCGGGCAGAGTCCCCACTCTGCACACCCGTGGTTCCAACACCGTAGGCCCTAATAGCACGGAGACATGAGGCAGACCTGCGATAGGCCATGAGTATGACATAGATGACCAGACTAACTGGATAGATTTAGTCCTTTTCATTATGTAAAACCGAGATTCTCGGTTTCCGAAACCGGTGAGCTCGTTTATTGGAGCATTCTGGAATAGAAGAGGTTAAGTTTTTATTGTGATCTTATGTAAAGAAAGCTAGAACGAACGGAGCGAGTTATAAATAATTGGAACATCCTATCATTTAGTAATTATTCATTAAGTACGCATCAATAAGGGAATTGAAGTTTGTGGATAACATGTTACGATTTTTAACACAGGTCGTGGCCCCTGTATCTAAGGGGCCCCGTATCATAGATACGGCGGTAGCTACGCCTCTGAGTTATACCTACAGATACCTATACATTAAAATCAAAATTGTTTGATACGATGTTCACGACCTTTCACAAATCACCTGAAAAAAATAACTTAAACACCTAACAAAGTTCTTTGAACCCTGAAGAACAATTAGCGCATCAAACCTTCATTGTCCATAGTTTACACCGCATCGGATAAACAGCTGTGCTAATATTTGATATGGCAACACAAAGCGACGATGCACCAAGTTCGTTGCACCATATTTTAGTTGGCAATGTTTAACAAAGGCCCTTTTTGATAACGAAGAATTTTGTGACTCATGGATTTTAGAGAAGCGTGTCAGGGTACAAGCTGAAGCGATTTGACACAAATAATTCCACCGCAAGCATTATTATTGACAGGATTATTATTGACATTTGTGATTATTATTTTTTATTAGTTTTCATTGTTATATTGACATTGTTTTAATTCAACAATACAATTTTAATTTTAATGGAATGGAAATCTGTATAATGAGTGCATGCGAACATGGTCCTGGTATAAAAAGTATTATAAATGTAGGACAAGGCTTATCCGTTTCATTAAATACCCGTTCAGCCGTTTGAGCATGATGGAGTAAAAAACATTCATGTAAACTTATGCCTTTTTATGTTAAATGTGAAGGTAGGAATACGAACTTAAAGTAATTATAATATAGTTTGTAAAGATTAATTTACGACACGAAGCGTCAACTGTGGAGCTTACCCGTTATCCGGGTCCGTCGAAATGTCTGTCGCCTGTGGGAGGGTCGCTGCGGTCCCCTGAGTCTTACGTCAAAATATAAGAGAAAGAGAGAGAGAGAGGATCCTCCTCCTCCACAGTTGAGTTAAGCAAATAATAATAATAATAATAATAATAAAAGCCTTTATTCGCTGACCATATTACAGTTTGACTTATACTACTTAAATAAAATCAAAATTCTTAATCTAGTCCTACTTTTTGAAAATACATTTTTTTTTTTTGCAACATTTTAGTCAGGTTGTCTTTTGACATAGGCCTCCCCCATTTCCTTCCAGTTATCTCTGTCACGAGCTATCCTCCTCCATCCTTTCGGCAGATCATCCTCCCATCTTTTGGTTTGACGTCCTTTCTGTCTTTTTCCGTTTCTAGGGTACCATTCCATTACGTCCTTCGTCCATTTTTTTCCACTGTTCGTCCTCATTATATGACCAGTCCAATTCCATTTGAGTTTCTTTATTTTCTGTATTACATCTGTTACCTTTGTTCTTTCCCTTATTTTTAGTGTTGTCCACCGGTCCCGTCGTGTTATGTTAAGCATGCTTCGTTCCATGCTGCGTTGACAAACTAAGAGGCTATTGTAGGTTTTACTCGTAGCTGGCCAAGTTTGGCATCCGTAGGTAAGAGATGGGAGGATACATATGTAATATAATTTTTTCTTGATAGACATTGGTATCGTTTCGTTTTTAACAATTTCTTTTAGTGACCAGTACCGCTTCCAAGTGTTGCTTATTCTTCTGTTTATTTCTTTGGAGTGTTGATCTTTTGTTGATATTAGTTGTCCCAAATATATATATTCATCTACATATTCAATGACTTCTTGTCCTATTTCGATGTTTTCTCGTGATCCATTCGTCATTATTTTAGTCTTCAATGGGTTCATAGATAGACCTGCTTTCTTGCTTTCGTAATCTAGTTGTTGTAACATAGTTTGTAGTATCTCTGGTCTCTCTGCGAATATCACTATGTCGTCAGCAAACCTTAGGTGATTCAAATTTGATCCGTTAATGTTAACTCCAAAATTCTCCCAGTCCAATTGTCTGAATATATTTTCTAACACTGCAGTAAAAAGTTTTGGAGTAAAAAGTTAAGCAAATACTTCAATTTAAATATATCCAAACCAGTCCATTTTTTATTGCTGATTTTAATTAAAATCTAATAATGTAAGTTTCTTTTTAAATTAAATTATGATTAAACTCAAAAAACTCAGAAGTATTTAAAAACATTCAAGTTCTACAGACAGTCAAAGCTATGGAGAAATAGAGGTTCTAATGATAAATTAATGTAAACTGTTAGTACAGAAATAAATGTATTCAGTTCAGTTCAGTTCAGTTTTTTTTTACAACTATCACACAACGACGTCTAGTCCCAAGCTAAGCAGAGCTTGTGTTATGAGTACTAGACAACTGATAAACATACTTATATATTTCTAAATATATAAGTATGTTTCTTATTCTACCTGTAAAAAAAGGGCTTAGTGTCTTCTATAATAACATATGAAAAAAAACTTTACCTACTTTTAAATTCTTCATAAAAACAAATCAATACCAATCTGACCTGTTGGTCTAGTAATTAGTAGCCCTGACTGCTATGCCGGAGGTCGTGGGTTTGATTCCTATCCAGGACAAATATTTGTGTTATGAGCACGATAACTTGTTCTGTGTATGTGTGTAATTTATCTATAATAATATGTATGTATTTAGAAATATTTATGTATGTTTATCAGTTGTCTAGTACTCATAACACAAGCTCTGCTTAGCTTGAGACTGGACGGCGTTGTGTGATAGCTGTTGTGGAATAGGTATAGGTAAAGGTACTAATTAATACAGTACAAATTAATAAAGGTATTTTAATTTGGTAATTTGAATTCGAGTATTATTTTTTTTTCTTTTTCTTTGTAATTTCTTTTATTTGTTTGACATTTTTTATTATTTGACATTGTTATGTAATTAATCATTTGTTGACAAATTTTATGTAACATTCTTAAATGACTTGTAAGAATCCCTTACCAATAAATTACTATGACTATGACTACTTATTACTTTTACAGCTTCAACCCGCTATTATTCATGACTTGGACCAAAACGCAGCGAGGTGCAGTAATTAGTACAGTGTGGTCAGCCAAACAGTCTCGCTTCTATTTTTATTGTATTTCAGCATTTCTATTCTACAATTATATTGCACATCGGAATTGCTTCATTGCTGTTTTAATTCTGTAAATGATAGATATCAAATATTTTCACATTCTATAGTGTCAAAAGTGTTAAGTCTTCTTGAACGAAAAATCTATGCCTTTTTCGTCATTTTTCTTTCTGTTTCAATTCTAATTATAACTTATAATTATAAAACTGCCAAGCCCTTAAAAAAAATTGAAACGTTAATATTGAACTGCTTCAAAGTAATTACTATTTTAGAAATCCAATAAGCCCTGCTCAACCTGGGGTCTGAATCCTGAAACTCACTCAGCACAGTCACGTTTATGACCACTAGATGAATTCATTCAACTTTCATAGCTTTATAGTAGCTAGAATCATCGGAAGCCGATGATTCTGCTCTTGTCCCGTGTTATTTGGGGTCGGCGCAACATGTTTTTTTCTTCCATACTGCCCTGTCACTCGTCATGCTATCACTAACTTCCTTTTCTTTCATATCACTCTTCACACAAACCATGTTATGATAGCTAGAAATAAGTTTATAAATCATATCAAAGAAAGTGAAAATAGGTAAATTCGTTATTATGCAAAATACTTGAAAATTAGCAAAAATTGTAGTAACATTAGTAAATAATTTTAAGTAACCTGAGTAAGCCTTAAGTCACCCAAAGGGCAATGGAAAGGGCTATGCTCGTAGTTTCCTTGCGTGATCGAATCAGAAATAAAGATATCCGCAGGAAAACTAAAGTTGCCGACATATCACGAAGAATCGACAAAATTAAGTGGCAATGGGCAGGCTCGCAGAACAGATGGCCGTTGGGGCTGAAAGGCTCTGGAGTGGCGACCGCATACTAGAAGACGCAGCACTGGAAGGTCTCCTACAAGGTGGATCGATGACCTGGTAAAGGTTGCGGGAATCCGTTGGATGCGAGACGCACAGGACCGTTCATTGTGGCGACACTTGGGGGAGGCCTATGTCTAACAGTGGACATCTTTCGGCGGAAATGATGATGATGAACCTGAGTTATTATTGGTTTCCAATAGAATGATTTAGGGGGTTTTAAATAATGTACAAAGGATTATTATTTTTTGTGTTAATAAACTTGAAATTTGGTACAAATTATAATCAAAATGACTAATAATAAAGACTGTTATTATTAGTTTTTTAAAACTATCTTCAAAGTTGTATAAAAATATTCTCGCGAATGAAGTCACCAGACTTTGCTAGTTACTTTATAGGTAGTGTAATAATAAAAAGTGTTACAAAAATCAGATGTATCATGCTGTCGGTACCAGGGCGACAGGTTTGCGTAAAGAATGATCGATGAGCAGTGTATTAGAGCAGGTGCATCCGTGAAATGAGTCATAAGTCCATCATTATGGGCTTATAATTGCTCTGAGAACATGCACCTCTTGATTATGGGCTCCTGGTACTGTAACTATAAAGATAGATATAGTTAGGTGGGCATGGTTGAGAATACTTGATGATTAATGTACCTAGAATTAAGATTAGGATTTCTATAGTATTTTTATTTTTCTTTTTTTCTTACTAAATTGTGTCCGCGACTTCGTTCATATCAAACTCGTAAAACCATACAATAACATTTGATCACAATTTCAAGAAGTGTCTTGCTTTTTGCACGATACCCTAATTATTTATCTAAATAAATAATAGTGGCCTATGTTACTACAGCAGTTTCGGAGATTATCCGGAACAAACAGACAGACAAAAATGTGAATAATTGCAATTGATATAGAATATAAATATCAAAGATGCAATTTTCATACATTCCTATGCCTTTAGGCCTTTAATAAAAAGAAAAACAAACTAACCGTACAATTTTATTTACAGTCCTGGATTCACCATCTATGTCCTTCAGTTGCCCTTTCAATTCAAAATCAAAATTCAAAAGTTTTTTATTTCACATATGCCTACATGGGCACTTATAAAACGTCAGAAGCTACTGCATGGTTCCAAATTGGTCGTTTCCTATGGAGAAAAACCGGCAAGAAAGTTCATCTTTTACATTCTAAGGCTACGGTCAGTCTGAAACGTTCCTGCAGCGTGATTACTGTTCCTACCCACAATTATAATTGAGATTTCAATAGCATTTTTATTTCTTACGATTGGTCCCGGATTCACACGGGTACACAAATCTAAATAGTTTATCGCTTTTTCCATTATTAAAAACCGTATCAACATCTTTGGCGCGGTTTGGTAGCGGTAAGCGAAGAAACTGACGACGTGACTTTATTTCATACTACACTGGTTCACTGAAATTTTGGATAACTAATTACAAAAACATTATTACATATCATTAGTAGTTAAAACTCTATATTAATTTATTAATTCTTTTTTATTTAAATAAAATGAGTAATCTATATATATAAAAATAAATAGCTGTTCGTTAGTCTCGCTAAAACTCGAGAACGGCTGGACCGATTTGGCTAATTTTGGTCTTGAAATATTTGTGATAGTCCAGGGAAGGTTTAAACGGTCAGAAAATATGGAAAAACTTACGAAAAAAAAATCGAATACTACGCCATCTCTAATTAAAATGTCATTTTAAAATGGTTATTTATGCTGCCATTAGATGGCGTTATCCTTACTATTGGCGGTACGAAGTTCGCCGGGACAGCTAGTAATATATATAAAAATCAATAAAGTCGTCCAAAAATAATAGGTCTTTTTTAACATTTGTATTTTGACTACCTAGCAGCTTATCCGCTGTAGTGTAAGCTACTACTAAAACAGTTAAAAATAGCTACTACTACACCGGACCCCTAATTATTTCTTTAGTAGTAGCTACACTACACTGGATAAGCAGCTAGGTAGTCAAAATACAAATGTCAAAACGGGGTGTGTATCAGAATGGCGGGTGTAATTTCCAGATTTGCCTAAATTTATTACAGTTATTTGGTACCTTCTGTGTACCTTTACGTACCTCTCTTGAAAATCTGTGTACCTACACCCGTATGATGATATTTTAAAAATTAGGTACACCCGCCATCCTGATGTCAGAACCGCGGGTGTACTGCTAACCAATATATGTAGCCAAGCGTACTGTTTATGTAAATTTGGTACCTCTTGTGTACCTGCAGATAAAAGTATTAAATAAACGAAATACTGTATATAATAAGGTTGCTGCGAAAAATAAAAAAATATTTTTTTATTACACGACGTTACTTTGTATTTTATAATACTAACTAACAATAGTAACGACGTCAAAGGATAATAACAATCTTCGGTAATTGAACCTAGAACCTACCTACCCACCAAAACGGGCCTATTATTTTGTTTACAACTTTACTGATTTGTGTCCGTCACGTAATAATCTCAGGTGAAGTTGAAAACCAGCATCAGACACTAGTTATCGGGCATTTATGCTGAACACTGGATCTATATTGGCAACTAGAGAGGCACACTATTGTATTTTTACAATGGAATGTTTTGTTTTGTGTTAAATAAACCTGTTTCCTTCTAGCCTGTTCTGTCCTACTCCTAGGCAAAATCCTGTCTCCAATCCTTCCATATTTCGTGAGCCTGCGAAGCGGAGGCTTACGAAAGATGGAAGAAGTGATGGAAGGAGCGTCTTTTTCTAAAAAAATCTGTACAGTTCGTTCCATTATTTCCTTCGTGGTCTGCCAAGACTCTTTCACTGTGTCAGGGCACTAATTTTGTGTAACTTTGGTAGTGGAATAGTTTTTTAAATACAAACTTGTTGACACTTCACGTGATCCAAGGGACTTACCTCCTACCTTCTCTTACCTTGGGAAGAAGATAAGCATTACCACACAGCGTGGCAATGCCGCCAGTAAATGAAAGGAAATAATAGAGAGAAAAATATTTTATTTGGCACGCATACACACACTTTAAAAACAAAATTTAATACAACTCAAGATAAAAATAGAAAAAAAATAGTGACATAATGTGTGTCTCATAGCAAAAATGCCAGGCAACTACATGGTAGTCAGTGGTAGTTGTGTTTTTTAAATATGTAAAAACTGCAAATATTACGAAAATAAAGTTTCTCGATTTGTTACTTACACACATATTCAATCATTTTAAACTATCCTAACATCAGATTTCACAAACAATATAACTTTAATATAGCATTTAAATTGTCTAAACGAGCAATTCAACAATCTTAATTAAAAATCAAAATAAACGGAAACCATTAATCAAACAATAAAATATGCGGTGATTTCACACAATTATTTGAATGCACGCAAACTCCCAAGTCTCCGATCATATTTGATGATTTCCAAGAATCACAAAAAGTCGTATTTTATTCGAGCAAATTTTTCGCGTTTACTGGACACAGCTGACCGTGAAATAAGCCAGTATTCTCAGAAACAACATTGATTATATTATCCTCCTAAACCGAAACGTCAAGGATAAATTTTGACTAGTAATCCGGCTCGACATCACCCGTGCACGTAGGTATGCCACGCCTGAAGGATTTTTCAGTGAATAAGATGTTTAAAACCTAATTGATTCGCTGAATTATCACACCAGTATTATTTTTTAAATCTTTTGTGTCTGTCTAGTGAATTAGGTAGGAAGTGCGCGGCAAATCGATCAGAAATGAGACTTAGACTTGACAATTGACCGTGAATATGGTTTTATTAAGCATGTCATAGGAAAGCCATTGCTAATCAACGAACGGATCGTTGGACGGTTTTTATTTCAGACTTGAAAAGTTTAGTGCAAGTCAAGTGACTAAGGCTTTCTGTCATTCTAATTGTACTGGATATCACCCAATGACTTCTTTCACTTTGGGTGAAGTGTGTCCTTCAGTTGCCCTTTGCGTTCAATGACGACGGGTTTTCTTTTCAGGAAATTCCCACGGTCCTAACGGGCATCAGCCGTGAGGAAGAAAGTTGGGACTCGAGGTTGGGACTGCACAAGTCCGAGGCCATATTGTGTTTCACGACCCTCGAAATGCGCCACCATCGGTCAAGTATCTTTTTTTTTTTTTTTTAGGTGGGAAAATCATCTTATGACAAATCTCGCTCTTGGGCGGAGCGAGAGATAGTGTCAGACTTTTACTGACTAAAAACCCACTCCTGTTCCTTCTTTGCCTTCATCCCAGGGCCCCGGGTTTCGCTTTCACACTACCCATGAATCGGTCAAGTACCTGGGATTTGTCCTTGACAGCCGATGGAGTTACGAGCAGCACTCCGACGTCTGGCTCCCAAACTGGATCGAGTTAAGGCTGACTAAAACCCACTTGTGTTCCTTTAGCTGCTTTTTGCGTTCCTGGGCCGTAGTAACTCTATCGAACAATGCCCCAATGCACCGGCAGGCATCGGCCCTGATTAGCCTTTCCATTGTTACAATTAACTAGTAACATATTATTTAATTGTATGTTGTTAATCGGCTTTTTCTTACATGTTGTATTGTTTGTTGCACATTATGTTACTAAGGACAGAAGACTAAACACTGATTCCCACCATTTTAACCTGCCACGTAGTGTTCTAATCCAGATTACTTTTGCTATTGCCACGATTTCAGCATCACCATAGAATATAAAAGATTAACATTGGATGATTTCCCACCATAAAAAAATACATATACACACACATTCATACGAACTTTTACTTCTATAATATTAGTACGACAAGCACAGAAAAAAAAACAGAAATGCTGACTTAATGTCAGGTACACAGAGGCATTCAAAATAATTATCAAAGGAAATGAAACATCCTACAGAAATGTCACTGTTATTTACGGAGTGTATTATCCCAAGAATAAATGTTTGGAAACAAAAATTACGAAATACTTTCTTTCTGACCCGGACGAGAGTAGATATGCTACAGAGACCGAACCTCATACGGTCATAGCGACACATTATTTTCTGCTTCCGTATCGCTACTATCTAGAAATTACTAATGGCATGCTTAAATTACTAGCTAGTTAGTAAGTTCGTGACAGAGCGATAGCCCAGAGTTCTTTTTAATATACCTAAAATGCGACATATTTGTCAAAACTAAAATAACAAAATTATCAATAAGAAGTACCGTTTAATAAAGCTAATTTCAATTTACAATACTTCTCACCTGGAGCCAGTCAAAAATATAAAAAGGAAGTATCAAGAACCAGTCATTAATGATAATTGCCAAAGTTTATACAATAAATCACGATGCATTTTTATAGCGCGTGTCAATAACATAGTCATTAGATTATTCAAGAATATATTTAAAATTATGAACATACCCAATGCTTTTGATCTCAATCTTAATACTAACTCCTTTGGATGAACATTTTTCCGTAATATTGGCATATAATACAGAAACTAAGCGTTTTCCGGGGAAAATACCTGTCATTCATAGAAAATTTTCGTTATCAGATATCACTTACAGAGCAGCTTTGAATTCAAACCCAGTAACAAACTAAAGGCAACATCACAAATTAGACACTTTCGGTCTCTGTCACATTATTTACTCCACGTCACAGTTCTGAACATACATCAAATTCTCAAACACTTCAAAGACTCCATTTTTGTTAGTCCTGCATCTGATTTAGTGCTTCAACGTACGCCATTAATAACTCCAGCGTGTAGAATGTAATATGCCGCTTATATGCGTCAATGTCGGTATTCTTGTTCATGTTTTTAAGTAAATGTCTTCATGTGACAGTCCCGTTTTAGGATTTAAGACCTGCGATCGGGTTAAAACTGAGATCGGGATTTCAGGTTACCTTTTGGAGGAATAATCTTTAGGCATCAGACCTGAAGACAACAGAGCAGAAAGTTACGATCATTATTGATTTGAATAACCATCTGAATGACGAATTAGATGAGTCTCGCACACCTAAATCTTAAAAAAAAAAAACTATTTAATAATATTACTTTTTTTTATTAGTTTTGGCAGCCAGAAACTAACACAAAATAGTAAATTTCCTGGATTGTCACTCACTGGATGCCTGAGGGAGGTCAACACTGTTGAGGTCGGACTGCGGCAAAGGTGGTATGATCTGGTCATGTTTGCCAAGTTTGAACCAAACTTGGCCAAAGATCGCCCAAAACAGAGAGGTTCGAACAAAGGAGAAAGAAATAATCCCTTCAAAATGTATCACCCGCATAAAAACGTGGAATTCGAACATAATTATTGAAACTAGTATATTATCTGGGTGAACTATTCACATTTGCGTACCCCTTCAGGGCATAACAGTAAATGTTATGTTATGAAATGGTGTTCACAAGAAATCCTGAAAGATTTACTATCTTATGTTGAAGAATTCTATTGTGTTTATGAAGTATTATATCAGACCTTCAACAATTTACTACCAATGGACCACCTCGAAAGTAATATCTATCGTAGCCATGTTGTATAATCTATCTTACAAGTACTATCTTACAAGTAGACGCGCCGGATTAAAAAGCGTCGCTGTAATGCAATGCGGCTAAGTGACGTTTTGCCAGATTTTGATTTGGCTGAAATCAAGTAAGAAATGTAAAGACAATCTTAACCGTTTTTTTTTGGTGGCTGATTTAGCATGCAACACATGAAAGTGCTGTGGCTCATAAAATATCTTTAAAACGTTTGTTCCATATTTCTGTCTTTCGCCTTGATTAATAAACTCATTTCATGTTACATTCTACTTCTGTAGGTAAGAGTAAAAAATAAACATTTATTTATTTATTTAAACTTCATGTACAGTGGTGGTACATAGGCGGACTTAATGCAACAAGGCACTCTCTACCAGTCAACCTTTGGGTTAAAAGAGACAACACTGTGGTAGGTGTGCACAATAAATAAATAACAGATATTTGAAATTGAATGTAGTATCGTTGAATAAAGTAGCTTATAATAATAAAATACGTATACATGCTAATATAATAAACTAATAAGTACTATGATAGATATGAAATCATTGTATTTAAGAGAACTTAAAATATAACAATTATGACGAAGACCGAACTAAGGTTGAAAGGACTTCGAGTAGTAGTTCCGAATTTTACGCTTGAGGGAAAATTTACTTTGAGCTTTTTTGATGTCAAGGGGAAGTACATTCCAGAGTTTTATAGTAGAGACAGTGTAAGAATTAGCCATAAACCCAGTACGGTGAGAAGGAATATGAAGAAGTATGTTTTTGGATGCTCGAAAGTTGAGATTATGAGAGCTGCCCAATATTTACCAAATAAACATTGCATCTCTACATAACATCTAATATATATAAATCCCGTGTGTTTGTTATCGAACTCTTTCGAGACTGCTTTACCGATTTCTAAGTGTAATTTTTTGTGTATAGTTGGTAGATCTGAGAATAGGTTGTAGGGTATATTTTTATATTTTTACCCTTCTATCCCCCCCCTCCCCAATTTTTTTCTTTGATAATTTATATAGCAATACAACATTTTCCAAGTCAGCTAGTAAAGTATTTAACAAAACAAATTCATTTTTATTATTTTAGTTTCATTCGTTTATTATATCTCAAGACCCTGAAGTCGCAGAGGCCCTTTAGATATTTTTTATTGAACGTGATACCAACCGACGACAATCATTGTACGCGCTATGCTAGTGCACCCATGGACAACCTTCAGTTGGCGTCCATATGGAAAATAAAGTTATAAGGCTATGGTTTTGGGAAGCTTGACTGGACGTGGACTGGTTACCAATAACTATGGCCCCTGCCTAAACAATGTTATTAATATACATCGACAAAAAAGTAGGGGGTGACTTGCACACTCAATAAAGGTCGCTAGCACGCAGTGATGTAGCAACAAGAGGGCAACATATTCTGAAATGCTTGAGGAGTGGAGAGGTATACCACGGCTATCAGGACTATCCTGGAAGTACGGTCAAGATCCCTACCAGCACCTATTACTATTTTAGTTAAGTTTATTCACTAACTCCTCCTAAACCACTTAACCAATGTTGATGCGGTTTTCATTAATAGTAAGAGCAATAGATGAGGAAGGTTTGTGAGTATAATTTGCACCCGTGCAAAACCGAGGCAAGTCACTAATGTTATTTCAGCATACACAATTTAAAACGAGATTTTCATGCACCCTGAAGTTGATAGGTACTTGGTTAAATTTTCCATAGATCTTATATAAATTTGAGAGTGCGGCTGATTATGTCAATATGTAGCCGGGACGTGTACTGCTCTGTACCGAACTTGCACATTGTCGGTAAACCTCTCCACAGAACAGTTTGTTACCAACAGATGGGACATCTTAGTTCACACATCCATACCTACACTATGCACATATATAGACGGTCTGTCCCTATTGGGCAGAGCGCATTGCTCACAGAATAGACAGTCAATGAGGCATAAGGTTTCGGAGTGGTACCCATTTACCAGTAGACAGCAGCGTTGGAAGTATATAACCAGTGCGTGTTGCTAGTAATGACATATGGTACTGAAACATGGTCGCTTACAATGGGCTTACAGAAAAGAAAAGAGAAAAGGCTTAAAGAAAAGGCTCGGAGTTTCCTTGCGTGATCGCATAAAGAATGAAGATATCCCCAGGAGAACCTAGGTCGCCGACATAGCCCGAAGAATCGCCAAACTAAAGTGGCAGTGGGCAGGGCACATTGCTCATAGAACGGATGGTCAATGGGGCCGAAAGGTTCTAGAGTGGCGACCACGCAACGGAAAACGCAGCGTTGGAAGGCCTCCCACAAGGTGGACCGACGACCTGGTGAGAGTCGCGGGAGTGCGGTGGATGCGAGACGCACAGGTCGGTCATTGTGGCGACGCTTGGAGGAGGCCTATGTCCAGCAGTTGACGTCTATCGGCTGAAATGATGATGATGATGCAGCATTGGAAGGCCTCCCTCCAAGATGGACCGACAATCTGGCGAGGGTTCCGGGAATCCGATGTATGAGAGATGCACAAAGCCGTTCATTGTGGTGACACCCTTGGGCAATGCCTATGCTCAGCAGTGGCTTTTGGCTGAAATGATTGACGTTTCCGTTATGGCTGAAACTGGAGCTGAAGCCGAATATCCAGTTACGGTTTCGGCTACAAATAATTTTTCGGTCACTATTGAAAGTGCTCAAATCTCAGCTACCTGCCTTCATGGGCACGCTATAATTATAGCGGTAAGTCCCCTCTTTAAGGAGTAGCTGGAAAGGGCAACACGGCGTCCTTACCTTCCGCATGACGCAGGTCCTCATCGGACATAATAAGTTTGGAAGGTTCCTGCACCGGATTCGTGCGGAAGAAACGCCCGGGTGCCACCATTGTGTGGACCGCCCGAAAGACACGGTGGAGCATACGGTAGAGGTGTGCCCCGCCTGGGCAGAGCATCGCCGTATCCTCGTGGGGGCGATCGGCAGCAGCGATCTTTCGCGCCGGGCCTTGGTACAGGCCATGGTCCGGAGCGAGGAGGAGTGGCAGGCAGTCGCCTCCTTCTACGAAGCAGTGTTGCTAGCAAAGGAGGAGGCTGCACGTGCATGCGCTAGGCAATGGTCCTCGTGGCCCAGCCGCTGAGATTCCGATCGCGATTTCCGGCCACCCTAGGTGCGGGCTTGCGGACGGCGAGCAATAGGTATTCCCGCCATCCGACATCAGCAAATGGTAGGGGTCCAGCAGGGTCGAAGTCTACTGGGGCAACGGGTGATGTGAAAGAGATTCCCAGGGCCCTGGAATAATGGCAACGAAGAAACAGGAGTGCGTTTTTAGTTAATAAAAGTCTGACACACCCTCACGATTCACCTAAGAGCGAGGGATGTCATTAAATAATTTTTCCACCCAAAAAAAGCTACCTGCCTGCATTCGGTCGCTTCTGCGAAATTCCCTGCTACTCTATGGTGGTACAACGTAGACGTAAGAGGATTACGGAGCTCCACCGCGAACTAAGTCGGGCTAATGCAAAATTATTTAATAAATATTTACTGAAAGGGCTTGTCGGTGAGAGCGCTTTATGGTGAATCAGATCATCTGCCAATAAAGAGCTGATGGGATTGGTGAAGTATTGTTAACCGTATCATTTTATAACATAGGCTGCTTTATTATTGTACGTATATGATTAAAATAACCGATCTGTGATAATCGTTATGGGAAATCAGAAGCCAGAAAATCTGACTGCAATATTGCCAAGGGGTGTCGTGTTACTTAGTAACTGGGTTATGGAGGTAAGATAGGCAGTCGCGTCATGTAAAATAGCAAGCATAGCATAGTCGGCCTTATAATGTTCCCACTGTTGGGACTCAGGCCTCCTCTCTAGGAATTGGCCATAATCCACCACGCAGGCTCAGTGCGGATTGGTGGATGGTCATGTCTGCGAAGTTTTGGTTCTTGGACAGGCCGAAGCCTACTGGGGTTACTTACGTGAAAAAGCTCCCCGGGGCCCAGGAACAATGGCAAAGAAAGAACAGGGGTGGGTTTTTAGTCAGTAAAAGTCTGGCACGCCCTCTCGCTCCGCCCAAGAGCGTGAGCTGTCATTAGATGATTTTCCCAACCCAAAAAAAAATCATATTTATTTTGGCGCTGTGAATATTCTCCCTATCCACAACATTTCTTATGCTCCGTCTGCTGTAAGTCTAAACGGAAAATTAACAGTTTTCCATCGGCAAACTGATCGCGAGAAGATAGACAGACGTAGTATAACCTTACAGATCATTCAACCCGCGATTCTCACAATAAAATAACTCCTAAGCATCGATTAACCTGCACGACTTTCGCAAACAATCAATTTGCCTAGCGTTAACAATATAATTATATCTAACTGGAATAATGCCCACACTTACGCACCCCAATTAGAAAATATAATAAGTTGCAGTCATAAATATATTTATGCATCGATACTTACGTTTTTTTAAGAATTAGGACAGTTTTTAGGGGGTATCAGAGATTGTAAGTATTGAGGGTTCTTATTTCTGAGGTTAATGAACTTGAAACTTTGGACACAATCTGACTTAAATGAATATTAAAGACTGACACCGTAGGCTCATCGCATTTTGCGTGTGGTCACGGCATTATGCTGAGCGTTCGGCCGTTTTGCGCGGATGTGGCGCATATTTTTCACATAATATACCTACTTATAATTTGTTAGTTCTTAATTTGCGCCTTGTTCCGCCAAATAAAATGTTTTTCTTTCTTTTTCTTTCTTTCCGACATTATTAATTTTTCAAAACTATCTTCAAAAGACGGCTTATGGGGTGAAAGATTTCATGAAAACATTCTAGTAAATGAAGGCGCGGGCAAAGCGCTAGCGCTTTATAGATAAACTGGGCCTCAAGTCTGCTATTACAATAGTGTCAGAATGGTCTATCATTGTCTTCATAATTGTTGATTTAGACAAGTTTGGTAATCTGCTAATATAATCACGACTTTCTAATGGTCAACCACTGATACTCCAGTGAAAGAAGCGGTAATCTCGTACATACTGACAAATGAATTATTGACGTATGCGGTAATCTGCTAAAATTTTGAAAGTTCCTTTGATCAGTGACCTACCATTAGATCGTCATTGTGCAGCAAGTTCGGTATAATAAAATGAGTAAATGGTTTATATATGGACCAACTGAGAATTGGACCAACTGCGAATTGGACCAACTGTGAATTGTACCAACTGCGAATTGGACCAATCGCGCCTAAAGGTGTCATTCTACCACAACTCTAGTACGAGACCATTGACCGATCAATGATCGATAATTATGAATTAGCAGATTAAGAACTTTTAGCAAAATGACAATGAGATCGTGTTGGAAAGACGAATTTATAAAAATAGCAGACTTAGGCCGCAGGTTAGTTAATAAATATTTTTGCTTGTATATTATTGAAGAGCAGTGGTGGCCGAGTGGTAACGGTCCGACTTACGAGTTGTAGATCGCGGGTTCAAACCCAGCCAGGCGCATTACTTTGTGTAATTTATTACATCACCACTGCTCTCAAAACGGTGAAGGAAAACATCGTGAGGAAACCGGCATGTCCTATAACCAAAAATTTGAAGACATGTGACCTTCACCAACCCGCACTGGGCCCGCGTGGTGGATTACGGCCCATTCCCTCTCTTAGAGAGGAGGCCTGAGTCCCAGCAGTGGAAACATTAAAAGGCTGATTATGCTATTATGCTTATGCTATGTATATTATTCCTACGTTTTACGTAAAACAACACAAGTCTGCCTACCGCTATAGCAGCACGTATAGGAACACGGCAAAAGGTGTGGTATTAACACTGGGAATCAATTCAAACGCAGACCACGCGCCGCATTACTCATTTGAACGAACGTGGTTGAAGCGTTTGGGTTGCCACGCTAAAAGAAGAATGTCCCGAAAAAACATATTATTATCAATGATTTTTTTATGCGTGTATTTTTTGTTATTCCCTGGATAGGTTAGTTAGGCTAAAATGGCCCGAAAATTGATTTGTATGAAAGGGGAAGAGAAAATCTTATGGCCTAAAGTGGGACACAGTAGCCCTAAAGGTTTATTTTACCTAATTATAAGATTTTGATATTTTCGAATTTTAAACATTTTTATAAGCTTTCACATCAATTAACTTATGGAATGATAATGCTATAATCGTAAATATGTCCTAATTTGACAAACTTAAATTTACACACTTTTATCCATTTAATAACAATAAAAGTCTAATGTAATCATAATAAGATGAATAATACCAAAACTGGTTACATTAGGTGATTTACCTAAAAGTCTTGAATTTTTTTTGCTTAAAAATTATTGACAATTTTAATTCACTGAAACATCATTCATTTGTTAGGAAATCAGATTTTATTTTATTTATTTACTTTGGCCAAAAATGTATAATATTTTAAACTGACATATTTTAAAATATGTTTCCTATGACCTAGGGTTAGTTTTATAGTTTCAAAAAGTACTAACCTACATAAATGCAAAAATATTGAAATTAACGAGAAAATATTACAAAGTAAAATTAAGATTTACCTAATGAATATACTAAGGAAGAATACGATATAATTACACATTGTTACTGGTTATTCCGTAGAACTTGCCAAATGAGTCATTTTAACTTATTCAGCAATTGCACGTCAACAAGTTTCGAAGGAAAAGTTTTAAAGACTTTTTTATTTAGCCTGATATATAGGCTAAATAAAAAAGTAAAGCCACTGCAGTGCAAAGGCCTCCCCAATTTCTTTCAGGTATTCGAGCCACCACGAAATATCCTTTGCGGTAGGGTTCTAGGTCATCTTGCCACCTTTTCCAAAGTCAAATAAATAAACATTAATTTCAAATATTATAATCCTTTATACATTAATTAAAGACTTCTTTGTGAGCAAATTTATATTTTTGTTTTATTATTGATAAGCTCGCGTTTGACCACTATCTCACCTGATGGTAAACGATGATATGGCCGACGATGGAGCACGCTTACCTAGAAGTAACCTGTTCACTCTTGACTTAAAGACCCCTAGGTTGGTATATAAAGGTAGATGATGAAAATATACTTTATATTTAGTATGTCTGAATTATTATAATATTAGCGGCTGCCAGCGGCTTCGCCCGCATAAGAGCAGAAAATTCTGTCAAGGGAAGTACTATCCGTATATGTTCCCTTGGTATAATTTTCTACATACACACAAACATAATTTCCATATTCACGCAGGCAAAACCAAAGCTAGATAGGTGTTAGTAATGTATATTTTTAAGTGATTACGTAACTAACCTCCACAACCAAATTACTGGCTTAAACTCCTTCTTTCCCGGGAAACTCGAAGCTGGCAACACAGACAAGCGGTGTGCGGTAACATTTTTATTTTTTTCATCGTTTGTACATTTGTGGCAACATGTCGCTGTAAATTCAACGCGTTTTATATACGTTTGCATTAAAACCCCACACACACAAACATACACACGTACAAATACACGCGCAAGCTTTTATTGCTAGTCGCAGAGGAACTTGACGTTTTTATAGCAGTCGTATTAAAAATGGTCTAATTTTAAGTTCTTTTTGCATCAGCTTGAGAAGTTTTGCCAAATATTATATTCATGACTTGTATAATGACTCGAAACAGGTATTACAAAAGTAGATCTTGGGCTTTAGACGAAGTTACGATTATTAATAACTAGCTTTCGCCCGCGACTTTTTTCGAGTGAATTTTGGTTATTGCGGACTCGAAGCTAAATAAAAAGTAGCCTATACGGAGTAAGTTACGTACTCTGTAACAAATTTCGCTCGAGTCAGGTATTACAAAAGTAGATCTCGGGCTTTAGACGAAGTTACGATTATTAATAACTACTAGCTTTCGCCCGCGACATTTTTGCGTGAATTTCGGTTATTGCGGACACGAAGCTAAATAAAAAGTAGCCTTTAAGGAGTAAGTTTACTCTATAAGTACCAAATTACGTCAAAATCGGGTTAGTAATTTAACTGTATATTTATAATATTAGTATGAATTAACAAAAATTAAATTAAATACAATTATATTTTATTTTATTTAATATATACTTGTATACATAAAAACTTCTATGTTTATATTAGTTTATAGAGACTAAAATTTGTATTTTTTCTTTCACACTCGAACGACTGAACAGATTTCGATGAAATTTGGTGCACGAGTAGATTATGTCTTGGAATAGCAAATAGGATAACTTTTAACCAAGGTATATGTTTCCTTGGGATGATTTTCGACAGTTTCGCGGGTAAAGACGCTGGCAGAAGCTAGTTCGTAATAATTGTGATTCGAGTTGTTTCTGTGTAACCTTTGTTGGTGATACAAATAAACAAATTAATTGATAGAAGTTCAAAATGTTTTTGGATTTGTAGCGTCATCTAGAACATCACATAGGAACTAAAGTATAAAATCCTGCATCGTGCAATTACAGTTCTCCGCGCGATTTGAACATACAACAGCCTGAAATCATTTCTCGGCCAGTTGTCCAGATTAGACTTTTTTTTTCTCGCTTTTGACCATGGCCCAGGGTCCGGCGCGAGACATCGTTGCCCCACGAGAACACGGCGGTGCTCCGCCCAAGCGGGGTTCAGATTAATCATAACACCTGCCTGTTTGGAGGATCCTCCCTTTGCAATGGAGGTTCGCGGGACTCTAATATCTGTCCGCATATCTCTAAAGACTGACCAACCGGAATGATTTTTATGAAACATTTCGGTGAATCTAAAAAAAAATGTCATCATCATCATCATTTTAGCCGAAAGACGTCCACTGTTGGACATAGGCTTCCCCCAAGCGTCGCCACAATGACCGATCCTGTGCTTCTCGCATCCACCGCACTCCCGCGACCCTCACCAGGTCGTCGGTCCACCTTGTGGGAGGCCTTCCAACGCTGCGTCTTCCGGTGCGTGGTCTCCACTCTAGAACCTTTCGGCCCCATCGACCATCCGTTCTACGAGCAATGTGCCCTGCCCACAGCCACTTTAGTTTGGCGATTCTTCGGGCTATGTCGGCGACCTTGGTTCTCCTGCGGATATCTTCATTCTTTATGCGATCACGCAAGGAAACTCCGAGCATAGCCCTTCCCATTGCCCTTTGGGTGACTGTAAGCCTTCTGATGAGGCCCATTGTAAGCGACCATGTTTCAGAGCCATATGTCATCACTGGCAACACGCACTGGTCATAGACTTTCATCTTGAGACACTGTGGTATGTTTGACGAGAAGATACCGCGCAGCTTCCCGAACGCTGCCCAGCCGAGTCGGAAAAAAAATAAAAAATGTACTTGTGGACTATATAACATCTACTGGTAGACTTACACAGAGGTGCTCAAACTGTTTATTTCATAGACTCCTTGACGAATTTTCCGCCTAAACAGACCCGGCTTTGTGGGTCACCGTTTAGTTTAGTTCTTGCGCACCCCCAAATTTATTTATTACTCTTATACCAGTCCATTACTGTAAGATTTCCCGACTTAGTTGTTATAACAACAATAATGATACTTAATTCTATTTGAAATATCTATGAATTATTTATTTCTTTATTGTGCACACTTCCTACCACAGTGTTGTCTTTTTTAACCCAAAGGTTGACTGGTAGAGAATGCTTTGTTACATTAAGTCCACTTATGTACCTACCGCTACTGTACCTACACAAAGTTTAAATAAATAAGTAATGTAACTTAGAGGGAAATAGAAGTGCAAAATATTGTTCTCATACTTATTACTGGAAGCCTTTCAAAATAAAACTACACCACTTTACAATTAACATAATTACAATAGCGCGAACACTATTGTTTGCTCGAACCAATTAAATACGTACAGTCAACTAAATAATTGTGTTTACACTCCGCAAATAAGTAACAAAACAAAGTGTAAAAAGTTAGCGTGACGTGGCTCAACTATTAATAATAAATTGGACTTCACAAGTCTGCCGCCATCGGGGAAAAGGGCGCAACTGATCAAAACAAGAAATGGAGAAATAGTACATTTTCATACAAGTGGAGAAAGTTTGCCATTCCGACCGAGATGGAATTTGCTAGAGCCACAGGCGAGGGTGGGGAGGGGGAAATAAATAAACAGAGGTTGACCAGAGACTCCTGGGTCACTTTGCGCTCACGCCGCCACAATTTATCGTATCAAGTAGATACGATAAATTGTGACGGCGTGAGCTGACGTCCTTTTCCGCACTAGTGCGGAAGACAGTAAATTGCGTGCCTAATTGCGAAAGGGATAAAAACAGGTTTTCGAGAAAGTGTATTGAAAAAATATAAAAGATCTGCATGCCTTGCATATTGACAATTCTACAGTTTTCACTACGGTTTTTACTTTGCTGAGAAGACCATTAATTTAATAACTAGCAGCTGCCAGTGGCTCCACCTGTCTGAAAGTAGAAAATTGTCCCAGAGAAACATATTCCCGAAATAAAAAATCTATATATATGTAAAAGCGAAATACCACTCACTGATTAATCACGAAATCTCAGAAACTATAACTCCTACAAACTTGCAACGGCAGGTAGGTTCCTTACATGGTGTAAACATCCGTTAAGAACGGATTTTACGAAACTTCACTCCTAAGGGGGTAAAACGGGGGTTGGAAGTTTGTATGTAGAAACCGACTGACTTTCACGCGGGCGAAGCCGCTGGCAGAAGCTAGTATCCTATGTTATACTAGGACATGGTCAACCCCTGTGCCAAACTACCGCTCAGCCGTTCATGCGTGAAGAAGTAACAAACATACATACACACACACACACACAAACTTTCGCCTTTATAATATTGTGTATTTTAATGTTGAACATTATTTGGTTCGGCGAAACAAGACTTTTCATTAACTTAACTCAAACATGGAACGTCGTTGAAAATACAAAAAAAAAATGTACATACATAGTTCCGCATTGTTTTCCTAATTCACAATATGTAAATGACTCAACTTTGCCTAAACAGTAAACGGGCAGATGTGCCCCTTATTTTTTCTGCGGAAAAGTAAACAACACGACGATATGTACAATGTAAACTTATAAACCGACTGAACAATACACGCGCTGACTGTACATGAGTCGCTAAATAAATATCCTGGTTGTCCTGCATTTTATCTGATTATGGAAAAGGTATATTTTTGTAGAAAACTGTTTTTTGATTATAGGTTTGTACTGGTTTTGTTTTTAAAGTTTAATGTGAAAATTACTCAATTGTGGTTTTGTAGCGAGGAAATTAAAACTCCTGGTTTCTATGTAGCGATTTACCTACATACATAAACTTACGCATTTATTCTATTAGGGTAGGTAGAAACTATAGAATGCCGCCTGGTACGGCAGGAGTAAATCGCATCTCGTAGCACAAAAAGCATAAGTTCTTGGGTTCCATTCAAGGATCGAGCTAAGTTTTATTATCTTTTTTCATCTCGAATTTTTCAATATTAAGAGTAGAGTCTGGACTTGTGACCGATTGATGGTGAAAGGATCACCCCTATGGCATGACTCTTAAGCGTACTTGATCTAACGAAATGAATTATTTGTGGCTACAATTTACAGAGGTAATCGACATCGTAATTTCAGCCGACAAACATCCACTGCTAGATATAGGCCCCTCCCAAGTGTCGCCACAACGAATGGTCTTGTGCGTCTCGCATACATTGGACTCCCGCAACCCTTATCAGGCTATCGGTCCACTCGACGCTGTGTCTTCCAGTTCGTGGTTGCTACTCCAGAACCTTTTGGCCCTGTCAACGATCTGTTCTTCTAGCAGATAATGTGCCTTGCCCACTACTCTACCACTTAAGATTTTCTCGTGGGAGCGATCGGTGGGGGCGATCGGCGGCGGCGATCTCTCGCGCCGGGCCTGGGTACAGGCCATGGTCCGGAGCGAGGAGGAGTGAAGCAGTAATGCTAGCGAAGGAGGCGGCCGATCGCGTGAGGCAACGGTCCTCACGCCCCAACCGCCGCCGGGATTCCGATCCCGATTTCCGGCCACCGTCCGATCGTCCGGTAACCGTCCGGACCGAGCCCAAGTCGTCGACGGCACGTAGTGTTCCACGCGCGCCCCAAGGAGATGTCAGCAACCGTAGGGGCACAACAGGGTCAAAGCCTACTGGGGCCATGGGTGATGAGAAAGAGATCCCCGGGGCCCTGGAAAAAAATGGCATAGAAGGAACAGGGGTGGGTTTTTAGTCAGTAAAAGTCTGACACTAGCCCAAGAGCGGGGGATGTCATGAGATGATTTTCCAACCCGAAAAAAAAAACCCTGCCTTAGGGCCTAGCCTGCCTATAGCTAGTATAAATCATGTTTTGTTAACAGATTGTAACCTATAAGACCGCTATTTTAAGCCTAACTCTCACTCTAACATTAGTGCAGTAATACGTGGTCATTACGTAGCCATTTCAGGTAATTCCAGCGATTATGGAAAATGCTTCTATCGAGTACTTTTCTCTATCATTCTGTATAAAAGAAAAATATGAATCGAAAGCAAAATTGTGACACAACGCGTTGAATTACTTATGCTATTGGATGTTCTCATCTGTCTAATATTAAGGTATATTACGTATGTAAGTAGTACGTAGTTTCAAATGTGATGAATGTGTGGTGTGACGAGAATGGATAAAGTGAGAAATGAGTATATTAGGGGAAGTTTAAAAGTGGCGCCAGTGACTGAAAAGTTGAAAGGGAATCGTTTGTGTTGGTATGGTCATGTGAAGAGGAGGGATGAAACGCATGTTACTAAAAGAGTTACGAGTTTAAATGTAGATGGATGGAGAGGGAGAGGGAGAGGGAGGAGACCAATGAAAAGAAGGATGGATTGTGTAAGCAGTGATATGAAAGAAAAGGGAGTTATTGATAGCGTGACGAGTGACAGGACAGAATGGAAGAACACAACATGTTGCTCCAACCCCAAATAAAACGGGACAAGGGTAGTAAGATGATGATGACGTAGGTAAGTAGTAAGTGAATTAGATTGAAAGATATGTCAGGTGGGATTGTTGGCCTTTCAAGAATAACAGAACTGCACTTCATTACTGTTACTTCGTCACCTGTGGATGAGAAAACTTCCTCTACCAATGATTTAGTATCTAAGGGTCACCGCACACGGACCACACACCACAGCCACAAACACCGCCACGAGAAGCCAGAAGCGGCCACAAAGGAAGATGAAGCGCGCGACAGCCACTTGTAACTGATGGCTCCTACTTTTTTTAACTCTCTGACTAGGATTCTGACGAAGAAGGTTTAAATGCGCGAGTGGCGTGTGACGGCGGTTTTATCGGCATTTAGTGGCCAGTACGGGCCATAAGAAGCGAGCAGTGACGATTTGCAGCGTGTGGCGGTCACCAGTGACAGCGTCAACCGTGTGTGGCGAATCCATATAAAGTGTATGAGAAATAGAGGAAATATGCCGTTGGCGGCGTTTTGTCCTTGTGGCCGGTGGCGTGTGGCGACCCTTATGTGTATTCTATAGTAACAATTTTTCTGTCTATATTTCTTGTTAATAAAAATCTCTGAATGAGTACAAATCTCAGAGATTCAATTATTTAAGAGAACGGGTAGTTTTTTGGTGGGAACTTATCTAATAACTCCTCTCGCTCTATGCTGTGTTCATTTAGTAGTCCTTTGCTTTCTAGGGCCGCGGTAACTCTTTCCAGAGCCGTAGCGTGTAACATTCATGTACTTACTGACCTGTTGGTCTAGTGGTTAGTGACCCTGACTGCTATGCTCCGGGTCGTGGGTTCGATTCCCACCCAGGACAAATGTTTGTGTGATGAGCATGATCATTTGTTCTGTGTCTGGGTGTAATTTATCTATATATGTATGTATTTAGGAATATATAAGTATGTTTATCAGTTGTCTAGTACCCATATCACAAGCTTTGCTTAGCTTGGGACTAGACGGCATTGTGGGATAGTTGTGGTATATTATTATTATTATTACTTACCATCTATCTAACCACATTATGCGAATAAATTATTTGTATTTGAAATTATTCGCACGTGCCGCAGTAGATCCTGCTAAACAAAACTCTATGCCAAATGGAATAATCTCACCATTCGACTATCGATAAACTCGAGTCCCAAGTTTCCCAATCGACACCAACAGACGGACAAACAAAAATTGAGCAGCAAAAACGGAAAGCTCACTCCTAAAGTGGGATATACTTTAAACCGGTAAAGTTATTAAGTCCAAAAAGTCGTGTTGCAAGAGTCGGGACACGTAGGGTGTGTTTGGGAAACAGAGAGACTGTCCCAGGGACGTATCAGAGCAGATGCGATTAAATTGGAAAACATTCACTCAATTTCCTGAGCGAGGGGATCGGCTACCGGTTGTACGGTTGGCAGCGGAGAGAAATAATATTAAAGTGTTTTTTTATATTTTTTTTTATTAATAATAATGTTCCACTACTATCACACAACGCCATCTAGTTCCAAACTAAGCAGAGTGCTAGACAACTAATAAACGTACTCACAATTTTTTAAATACAATAGGAATAGATAAAATTACACCTAGACACAGAACAAACTATCGTCCTCATCACACAAACATTTGTCCTGGGTGGGAATCAAACCCATGACCTCCGGCATAGCAGTCAGGGCCACTGACAACTAGATTAACAAGCTTGTCAAAAAATATGTTAACTAGTTCTTTAATGCGATTCCACCTGATATTAAGCAGTGATGCAATCATTGGTGGTGAAGCGCACTAGTTTATTAAGAGCCTATTCACTCTAGCTTGTATTTTTTTTTTAATTATCATCGCCTTCAGTTCAATATTGACCACAGCTAATTCTTTTGTTTCTTGTACCAATCCTCGCCCTCGACTTATTTTTTACATTATTAGTTTTCTTGTGACAGTTTATTTTCAATCAATGAGTGTATAGTTTATTTAGTTTTTGACAGTACCTAACGTAACCACTGTCAATGAATGCTCATTGGTGACGATGTGCAATCGCAAGTCATAGTCATAATCTGTATCTACAAACCTAAGCCCATTAAGAGACCTTTGAAATCATTATCGAAAGTCTACGGTCTTATTTCTAAGTTTCCTCAATTTTCACGCAGCGTACACAATTCAAAAATCAATTAAAACAATATTGTAATTTACGTCCGCCTATTTTGCGGACGCTACATCAACGAGCACGTCGCATCGCTCGCCGGCTGCTGGCTGACAAATCCACGGCGGTGAGTAGCCGATAGTAAGTCGTATATATTTGCTGACGCTACCCGCCCGCAATCTAAAGGACGCTACGTTTTTAAATTACTAAGCGTCGCTGAGCATGCAATCCTCTTAATACGTTTTTATCAGTTATGCTCAGACTTATTGATTTTATTGATTGATTGATTTCGAGATTTGTTAGTTTTTCGGCTGCCTCTTTTTGGTTCAAAATGGTACACCTACTCAGTTTCTATGGCGTAGATTTATTATTTTTTTATTATGAGTCTATAAAGTAAACATCAAAGTTGATGTCATTCAAATTTTATTTGATTTGGATTTGAGCGCCTGTGAGTTTGAGCTTAGCAGTTAATGCACAAAATGCAGTTTGTTGTTAAAAGATTTTTGACAGGAGCTGGTTAAGCTAACTGATACATAATTTATTAGGTTTATTATGCTACAAGAATATAGACCACAATCTTGTATGCTAAATATTAAGAAAAAACGACTTTAGTAAGTAAGAATAAAGTAGATTTAATTTATTTGATTTTATTTAAGCACCTACTTAGGTACATGTTCGCATTAAGTTCTTCGTTGTATTATTTATTAACACTTTAAATTTTCAACTAGAAAATCTATCCACAGAGCTGTGTGTCTTACATGATAAATCCAACAGCCAAGTTAATAATTCAATAGTCTAGATTTCTAGACTGTTCAATATTCTCAAGGAGAATATTTTAAGGATAAGCCCCGCTGAAAATATGTTCAACTAAAATGTTGAGACGACGTCTTGTGTGCTTTTTGCCACAAAATAAACCGTCCATTTTAAAGAACGATCTTTATCGAGTTTAAATCACACCGTAATGAATGAGCCTACTGGCTGGGTAGAGGGAATAAGAAAGAAAATATTTTATTTGGCACACTGATTCACACACTGTAGAAACCAGATTTAGAAACTTAATATTAAAAAAGAACAATTGAGACAATGTATCTCCCATGGCTGCACCAAATAGGTCCAGTACAGCAAAAATGTCAGACAACTTCGTAGTAGTCAGTGGTAATAGATGATAATAATAATAAGCCAGGATTATCCATCAGCAACTTGCTCTGAAATACTCTCTTGTGGAATCGGAAGTGCAGCACTACAGGTATGATCCCGACCCAGTTCTTGATAATGGTCATATCACTTTGTACTGGGATCGGTCCATTATCACTGACAGGACTATATTGTTGCCAATAAGCCTGATTATAGTGGTGGTGGACTGAAGAGAGAGGCGTGCAATGATTGTTGACATATCCGTTCCGCATGACGAGAACCTCTTGGAAGCCGAGAAAAATAAACAAATCAAGTATATTGACTTGGCTCGCGAGATTGTCGACATGTGGGATGTGGACTCGGCGATCATTGTACCGATAGTCGTGTCAGCCAATGGCTTAATAGCCAAGAGCCTCGACCAACACCTTAGGAAGCTCGCGTTAGGAGGCTAGATCAAGGGCTTGATTCAGAAAGCGGTACTCCTGGACACGGCTCGTATTGTTAGGAGGTTCCTTTCTCTGGAGCCCTGACCGCCGGTAGCTTGGACCCTGTTCCCGATACCGGTGGGACACTATTTTTTAATGTTTTTTTTATTATTTTTTATTGATATATTTAAAAATATAATTTATATGTTTAAACGAATGAATAAACGGAATAATAATAACACTGACGAGGAACAGAGCTCCCACCTCTCTCAAGAACAAACATGCTCGGGAGAAGGATGTATAATCCAGCAACGAGCTGGTAGGGATCTTGACCGTCCTTCTGGGATAGTCCTAATAGCCGTGGTACACCTCTCCATTCCTCAAGCACTTCAGGATATCGATGGTCCTATGTATAAGGGCCAGTACAAATTGACAACTTTTCAAAAGAGGCTCTCAAAGTTTCAATTTGATATATTTTTACAAGATTGTAAAAAATATATCAAATTGAATCCAGGATCCCAAAGTTCTGAGATTTAATTACCCGTATAGTAATAATTATTGCTTTATTTCGGGACCCATAAAAAGCTTAACCTAGTACAAATTTTATTTTATTTGCCATGACTGGACACACCAATACAAGACATAAGCCATGACCAATATTATTGAAGGGAAAATCAAAACGTACCGACCCGAAAAAAAGGACCTTTCATCTTCATCGACCATCTTCTGCGAGCAATGTGCCCTGCCCACTGCCACTTAACTTTAGCGGCAAGCACTAGTGTATATCATTAAAAAAAATGTTGATTAGTAAAACAAAAAGTATATATATAGAATTGTTTTCTAACAGTTACCGAAACAAGCTTGTAGGTAAGGTACCTTAGCCAGACAATAAAACAATCCAAAGGGTAGCCGGTAAATCAGTTGACCACTAACATGTACTTGGTCCCTGTTGTATTGGAAACTTAATTTACTTAACATTGTACGCAAGCCGCGGTCACAGGTGTTCCAGCTGACGGTTTAAAGGATACATAGTTTATTAATTTATTGTCTACTTACTATGTTCGAGTGACGACAAACATTGCATGACTGAATTACGGAGCGGCAAGCTGAGGTCTGAAAAATAAACCAAAGTACTAATAAACTCATCTATGTGGCTAGAGTCAATAGGCTCTTCATAAACTAGTGCGCTTCACCATCAACGATTGCATCACTGTTTACAATCAGGTGGCATCGCAGTCAAGCCTAGTGCTTCATATCAAATAAATAAATAAAAATTTGGTCCTAGTCAATCAGAAATGTTGTGTTCTTGCAATTCACGTGCGCCTCAAAGACATGATAGCTTAAAGCAACTTGGATTTATATATTGTTATTTGTTTTTCTTAGATTACTGTTTATTTTTATGTTATGTCAGTCTCTGGTCGGTCGGTGCAATAGATAATGGACAACCACAGACTAAGCTAAAAGATTAGACTGTTTTGTATACACAACCACAGACTATGTAGACATTAGTCAACTGTGTTTATTGTCTAGTGTCTATGGTGCAGCACAGTTATGCCCGGTTTGCACATGGCCCGACAGATGACTATTTTTTATTGTGCGTCTATTTGGGCAGAATAAACATGTTTTCTTTCTTTCTTTCTTTCTTTCTTTCTTTCTTAAAGCTCTTCAGGTAGCTTCTTAGGCAATCTTTATCCATTCTAGGTTGCCTGGAAGAAATCGCCGAGTGCGATAAGGCCGCCAATTATATGTTTCTTTTATATCATTATTTCCATTTTTAAATTTGTAATCTTGGTATGCAATAAAGTATATATAAATGTCTACATTATTATCTAATATTAGTAATAACAAGTCCATCACGGTAATGTGTGTATCGTGTTCCTATAGCGAACAGGCAATAATACGTGATGCGTATCTATTAGAGCTACTCTATAAATAATGCGCTATAGTACTGTGGTAAGGCTGCGTACTCAATCGCTAGGTTCAATGAAGGGTGATTTAAGTATTAGGGATGTGTTCGCATACTTACCCCGCGCCTTTTCTGATTTAAGCATCTAAAGTAGAGTATTTGTTTGCCTAAAAACCTGTAATTTTTGTTTAAGTAGGGTTTGAGACGTTCTTAACTGACTTAAAACAAGAGTGATAGTATGACTAGTGACAAGGCAGAATGGAAGAAGAAAACGTGTTGCGCCGACCCCAAATAACACGGGACAAGGGCAGGAAGATGATGATGATGAGACGTTCTTAACTCAAAATATTCAGAAACCTGCTCTTATGTGCTTAAAAATTCCTCGTGGGGGCGATTGGTGGCGGCAACTTCTCGTGCCGTGCCCTGGTTTAAGCCATGGTCCAGAGCAAGGTGGAGTGGGCAGCGGCCGCCTCCTTCTGCAAAGCAGTAGTGCTAGCGAAGGAGGCGGCCACACGCCGAGGGAACGGATATCTTCACGCTTCAGCTGCCATCGTAGACGACGTTCCGGACGACGAACAATGGGTAGTTTACATGGGTAGTTTTAGACAGTAACCGGACGGCTGGACGCAGCCGTCCGGTTACTGTCTAGACCGAGCCCAAGTAACTACACCTATGTTTCCTTGCGTTCTAGGACCACGAGATTTCGTTACGGAAGACAGCCCATGGCTCCAGTAGGCTTCGGCCCTGCTAGGCCCTTACGGTTGCTGATACCTCTTTGAGGTGCACGTGGAACAACAACGCGCCGTCGACGACTCGACGACGAACGACGAGCTACTCATTGCATGTCGTCCGTAAGTCCACACTTGGCGTGGCCGCTAATCGGGGTCGCGGTGGCTGGGGCGTGAGCTTGAGGATGTCCATTCTCTCAGCGCTGGAATACATATTTGGCCATAACCCTCTCTACAAGGTCAAAAGTGTGTCCTACCCTTAACAGCAATAGGTATATAATACACTAGTAACATAATCCGATGCCGGTGGGTTCCCAATTACCCACCGTAATGGTTCATAATTTAACTAAACGCGTGGCGTGATAATTGATACCGCCAGTTATGTAGCCTCTACATATTGGCTGATTAGTTCATACATGTGTCTTTAGTTTTTTCATGCAAGATTTTCATCATCATCATTTCAGCCGAATGTCGTCCATTGTTGGATAGTTGCCTGCTGCGGTCTTCCCGTCTAATTATAATTCAAGTGTCTTCAAGGTTAGAGTGAATAAGCTCTTAATAAACTACTGCATGAGAACCAAGGTTACCGACATAGCACGAAGAATCGCCAAACTTAAGTGGCAATGGGCAGGGCACATTGCTCGCGGAATGGATGACCGTTCGGGCCGAAAGATTCTGGAATGGCGACCACGTACCGGAAGACGTAGCGTTAGAAGGCCTCCTACAAGGTGGACCGATGACTTGGTAACGGTTGCGGGAGTCAGATGTATGCAAGACGCACAGTACCGTTCATTGTGGCGACACTTGGGGGAGGCCTATGTCCAGCAGTGGACTTCTTTTGGCTGAAATGATGATGATGATGATGAAACTACTGCGCTTCACCATCAACGACTGCATACTATCAGGTGGTATCGTAGTCAAGTAGTAGTAAGTTTATATTCCTCCTCCCTCAACTGTAGCAACATCGACTGCTCTTATACGACTCTAGTGGCTTCCCGCGATCATCATCACCACCAGTCCACCTTATAGGAGGCCTTCCAATGCTGCATCTTTCAGAAGGAAGACTTCACTTCATTACCTTTCGGCCTCAACGACTATCTCATTCTAATCTGCGAGCAATGTGCGTTGCCCGCTGTGAATTAGGTTTGGCAGTGGGCAGGGCACATCGCTCGCCGCTTGTGTTATGTCGGTAACCTTCGTTTTCCTGTACAGTTGGAGCATAGCTCACTCCGTTGTCCAGTCGGTGACTTTAAGCCTTCTGATGAGGCCCAAGATTTTAGTAGTGTCGGATCTCACTTAAATATCAACGGCTAGTACTTCCCACTTCTGGAGGTAGTAAGTTGTAGCCATAGGTCTGAGCTAGAAGCAAAATCTGTGAAGCGCTCTGATCACATGCCCGAAAGTCATGATAATCAGATAAACCATCATACCAAGAGGGCAGTAACTTATAACTGGGTGCCAACTCATGGCTAAATTATATTGTTACTATCTCTTGTGCCGCATTTATTGCTTAAAAATGGATTTGACTCTGGTTTTAGAAAGTAAAATCTTGCAAACCTATGTTGAAAAGGGGACCCTCTGACCTGACGGGTGTTAAGGTGTATATATTCTGCAGCGACATCTATAGCGTCACCTATGAAATAATCCTGCATCACGCAACTAAAGGTCTCTGCGCGATTTGAACATAAAACCCGAAATCATCTGCCGTTATACTTTTATACGTTATCATGCCGTTATACGTTATCGTTATACTTTTTTGACTTTTTAATTTTTGAGTAAATTATTATTATTATTATATTTATTTATATTTATATATTTTTTTAAGTTATTAATTATTTTCTTTTGTATCATTCAGTGCGGTGTAATTTTAGAAATTTTGAAAACTGTTTTTGCCTTTTTGGTGTTTCACCCCTCGAGCACCGATTGTACAACTTGAATGACCTTGAAAAACGCTTAATTTTCATTTTGTACACACGGGTGTAAGAAATTTATTCGGGCGAAAATTTTGGTCTCTATATTTTCGTTTTTCCTGAAAAAACCTGAAAAAGGTTTTTTTATTATTCTTTTGTTGATTTACGTAAAAACGCGCAATAAAGTAATAATAATACCCCCCCCCCCCCACACGCGAGGGATTAGGACTCTCCTCTTCAGCAAAAATACTGGCATTCTGCTTAAGCAAGGTTAAGAAAAGGATCAGCAGTTTTTTTTAGTTTTTTTTAATTACTATTGACTAGCTGTTGCCAGCAACTTTGCCCGCATAGAAGTAGAAAATTGTCCTAAGGGAACATACTCCCTTGAGAAAAATTAACCTACGCTGCTATAAATGGTCAGCAGGTCATGGTCTATGCGTGTGCTAAATTTCAACTAAATTGATTCAGCCGTTTGAGTGTGAAGAAGTAACAAACACAGTCACAAACTTTCGCCTTCATAAAATTAGTATGATAAGTGTGATAGGCTTGCGTTTGACCACTATCTCACTTGATGGTAAGCGAAGATGAGGTCGACGATTTTTAGGCAAGCGTTCTCCGCTTGCCTAAAAGTAACCTATTCACTCTTAACTTAAAATCCCCTGATCTTAGACACAGACTCCAGCAAGAAATTCCACTCATTAGCCGTACGCACAATTAACGTGTTCCCAAATCGTTCCCAATTGG
Source organism: Mythimna pallens (assembly GCA_961205895.1). Lineage (NCBI taxonomy): Eukaryota > Metazoa > Arthropoda > Insecta > Lepidoptera > Noctuidae > Mythimna > Mythimna pallens. Next base: position 21,415,185 of record OY540842.1, on the reverse strand, counting down.
TGGGACGTCCACCTTGTACCGATGTGGCAAAATAATCCAGATAATATCGCAAGAGGTCTACGAACCTATATTACTTCACAAAACCTTTGTTGTCACCTTAAATAACATTAAATTAATACTATAAAGCCAGTTAAATTTTCCTTTTTTAATGGAAAACGTATTTAAAATAAATCAAAGAAAATCTTCGTGAAGTAACAAAAATGATCGTTGGTCGTCCGAGTGTGTTATCAATTTGAAACTAATGGTCCAATTTGGATTCAGGGGGGACTGTGCCGATAATAAAATTCATCATGGAAAGCTTCCAGAGCAAAAATTAATATTCCAATGATGTAACGGGCAGTGTTTGTTGTGGTACAAGATGTAAGTAATTAGCTATTTTTTAAAACAAACAGTGTGAAGATTTCTGGAGGTTATTTGTTTATTGTTTACTTTTTTGTACATTCAACATGATAAATAAGAAAGTGATATTTTTTAACTAAAACACATAAAATGGGCAGCTTTAACGCATTCCGCGATCTATTCCAGGTAACCTGGAATGGACATTAATTGTTTGAACATGTTTTTTTTTTTAAATTGATATGTACCAGTGCTTGACTGCGATCCCACCTGATGGTAAGCAGTGATGCAATCATTGATGGTGAGGCGCACTAATTTATTAAGAGCCTATTCACTCTAGCCTTGAAGGCACCTAAATTATAGTTGGACAACGAAGCGAAACGCTTAGTAAAATTGTATTATAGTATTATTTATAAGGTATTTATTTGTATTAATTAACAAGCTCTTCTACTGAAAATGTCATGCAAAGAAAATAAAAAGAAGGGAAGGAAAAATGCAAAGTACACAAAAACGTGAAGATCAAGATCCAACAATAATTGCCTTTTCACTATAAGGATAATAAGTCACAAACATTTAGTTGTTCCAATTCGTACCAAATTATTCGCAAAAAACGTTCGCGCATAGAAATCGCTGTCGCTTATGACTTACGCCGGCGACCTCGACCGGCAGCGATGAATTACTGCAAATTAAAATTGTTTAATGAATCAACTTTATTGCTTCAAAAGATTTGTTTTTGGTTAATTAAGACGTGTACTTTCTGTTTCCATACAGATTTGGATATTTAATGAAAAACTGTTTTAATTATTTTGTTTGTTTACTGTCCAAAGCTGAGTAGGGATGGTACGCATTAAGGTGCCTTCAGTGTAAGCAAAAGACTTTTTTTTTAAGGTGGGAAATCATACAAATGACTTCTCGCGCTCTGGGTGGAGAGGGAGGGCGTGTCAGACTTTTACTGACTAAAACCACACCTGTATCCTTCAATTACCCTTTGCGTTTTAGGACTACGGGTTTCCCTTTAAGAAATTCTCCGCGGTCCTAGCTAGCGGGCATCGGCCCTGTTGGGCCCCTAAGGTTTGCTGACATCTCTTTGAGGAGCGCGAGGATCACAATGCGCTGTTGACGACTGGGCTCGGTTCGGTTAATTACCAAACAGCCGGACGGCGAGCTACCCAGTGCTCGACGTCCGCAAGCCCGCGTCTACCGTGACTGGTAGTCGGGGTCGGAATTACGGCGGCTAGGGCGTGAGGACCTTCGTTCCCTCACGCGTAGGCTGCACGCGTGAGCGCCTCCTTCGCTAGCATTACTGCTTCGCAGAAGGAGGCGACCGCCTGCCATTTATCCTCGCTCCGGACCATAGCCTGAACCAGGACCCGACGCGAAAGGTCGCTGCCGCCAATTGCCTCCACAAGGACACGGCGGTGCTCCGCCCAAGCGGGGCACACGTAAGCATAGGGCTGTGTTTCTATAAAAGGACTTTTTTAAGGTGGGAAATCATTCAATCACTTCTCGCGCTCGCGAAGCGAGAGGGCGTGTCAGACTTTTACTGACTATAACCACACCGATGTTCTATCAGTTGCCCTTTGCCTTTTAGGACCACGAGTTCCCCTTTCAGTCAAACAATAGGCTTCGGCCCTGCTGGGCCCCACCGGTTTTGCTGTCATCTCTTTGAGGTGCGCATGGAACACTACGCGCCATCGACAACTCGGACTCGGTCCGGAAGGTTAACTTAGAAGTTCGATTTTTTCACAGCTTCGGGGCCCTATGGTTTTAATTTCAACTCGATACCTTCACGCGTTCCTGATATAAAGGATCTTGACAGACAGACAGACAACTAAAAAAAAACCCATATAGGATGGGTTTTTTTTTGGGAAAATCACCTTATGACCAAATGACTTCTCGCGCTTTGGGTGGAGAGGGAGGGCGTGTCAGACTTTTACTGACTAAAACCACACCTGTATCCTTCAATTACCCTTTGCGTTCTAGGACTACGGGTTTCCCTTTAAGAAATTCTCCGCGGTCCTAGCTAGCGGGCATCGGCCCTGTTGGGCCCCTAAGGTTTGCTGACATCTCTTTGAGGAGCGCGAGGATCACAATGCGCTGTTGACGACTGGGCTCGGTTCGGTTAATTACCAAACAGCCGGACGGCGAGCTACCCAGTGCTCGACGTCCGCAAGCCCGCGTCTACCGTGACTGGTAGTCGGGGTCGGAATTACGGCGGCTAGGGCGTGAGGACCTTCGTTCCCTCACGCGTAGGCTGCACGCGTGAGCGCCTCCTTCGCTAGCATTACTGCTTCGCAGAAGGAGGCGACCGCCTGCCATTTATCCTCGCTCCGGACCATAGCCTGAACCAGGACCCGACGCGAAAGGTCGCTGCCGCCAATTGCCTCCACAAGGACACGGCGGTGCTCCGCCCAAGCGGGGCACACGTAAGCATAGGGCTGTGTTTCTATAAAAGGACTTTTTTAAGGTGGGAAATCATTCAATCACTTCTCGCGCTCGCGAAGCGAGAGGGCGTGTCAGACTTTTACTGACTATAACCACACCGATGTTCTATCAGTTGCCCTTTGCCTTTTAGGACCACGAGTTCCCCTTTCAGTCAAACAATAGGCTTCGGCCCTGCTGGGCCCCACCGGTTTTGCTGTCATCTCTTTGAGGTGCGCATGGAACACTACGCGCCATCGACAACTCGGACTCGGTCCGGAAGGTTAACTTAGAAGTTCGATTTTTTCACAGCTTCGGGGCCCTATGGTTTTAATTTCAACTCGATACCTTCACGCGTTCCTGATATAAAGGATCTTCACAGACAGACAGACAGACAGACAACAAAGGGATCCTATATGGGTTTTTTTTTGGTTTGGTGGTTTGGTTGGAAAATCATCGTATGACATCCCCCGCCCTTAGGCGGGACGGGAGATAGTGTCAGTCTTTTACTGACTAAAAACCCACTCCTGTTCCTTCTTTGCCTTCGTCCTATGGCCCCGGGTTTCGTTTTTACACTACCCATGGCCCCAGTAGGCTTCGACCCTGCTGGGCCCCTACGATTTGTACGCGAACAATACGCGCCGTCGACGACTTGATCCCATGTGGGTTCTATTTTTTCCTTTTGAGATACGGAACCCTAAAAATTAAAAATTACTGGATCTTTTTTAACAATTATTTCCCCAGTAAAGTGCTACTTTATCCCTGAGTGACATAGGCAAATACCACATATTATCTACATTCACGTGGGCAAAGTCGTTAACAGAAGTTAGTGTAAAAGATTTGTACGTATTTTGCACTGGCATGCATTCTTAGCTAATATCTTTTTTGTTTTTATCAAAATAAAACTTTTGGAATTATGGCTAGAAGTATATAAAAGCTGAAGACAGCCCTATCGTAGACTAGTGAAGGAGGTGGCCGCCACGTGAGGGAACGAATATATATATTTTTTTTTTTAATTAAAAATTATAAATTCTTTAATTCAGACCCAATAGTCCATAAATTGTTAGTGTGTTAATAACAAAAAGTGTTTAAATACTATATTAGCGTTATTAGTAACCTGTAGCTAATTGCACCCAGTGTCTCTGGATGGGGCAATCCGGCCTGTCAGCAATCATTTTCAGGATGCTGTTACGAGTGTTGCGCAAGCGTTGCAGCAAGGAAGCCGCTTTTCTTACGCATGATGGCGTGAAAGCCATCCGTGTGGCCGCTCTGCCAAGGAGCGAGAAGAGAGAATGGGATGATTTCCCACCTAAAAAAAGAACCGCTCGAAGACCTAGACGGATTTCGATGAAACTTGGTACACGGGTAGACCATGTCCTAGAATAGCACATAGAATATTTTTATCCCAGGAAAATGTTACCTTAGGATATTTTCTATTATGACACGAGCGAAGCCGCTGGCAGCAGTTGGTGATAAAATAATAAAGACTAAATAATATCATACAAAGCCATTTGGTTCGGGGTCGAAACGCTTGGGTCATGGGGTCCGAGTGCGTGTCTCCTTTTTAAGAAAATTTCACGCCGACTTTTTTTTATTTTATTATTCGATATAAACCAGTGCTTGACTGCGATCCCACCTGATGGTAAGCAGTGATGCAATCATTGATGGTGAGGCGTACTAGTTTATTAAGAGCTTATTCACTCTAGCCTTGAAGGCACCTAAATTATAGTTGGACGACTGCGTGACCAAAGGGCTGGCTCATTCCTCACCCAAAGAATTAACATTGCCATTCAACGTGGCAATGCTGCCAGTCTTCTGGGCACTTTTCCAGATGACAACGATGTGGAGGAGTACTCCAATGCCTGAGTGTACTTTGTGTTTTTGTATTATATTTATACATAGTTAGGTTTTAGTGTAGTTTAGTTAATATATTTAAGTTTTTTTATATAAGAGAGTGTAAAAGATAAATTGTAAATCTTATAAAGACTGCTAAAATCATAACCCATCCAAATGGATGGCCATTTGGCCATCCATTTGGATGGGTTGGTAAAATAAAACCAAATGGCTTTACTCTAGTCGGTAGAAATACATTGTCTCTCATCACTATACTATCGTTTTATAGTAGAGTTCCCCAAAAACAGACAAACAAATCTAAAACCCAAGATATACAGGAAAAATTCCCGTAATAATATGACAAAGAAAACAAACACTGTAACATAAATCGCCGGTTACCGAAACTCTTGGGTAGTTATTCAGATTCGACGGTAGATTATGTTCGGGACAGCGATACTTATCGTCAAATTATACTGCCCGTAATGTATGTCCGAACGATGCGATATATGGCAACTGTATGTAAATGTACTGGTGAGAACAGCGGTGGTTTGGTGCCGAGATATTTTGGGGAAATGGCAACGAAAAGAAAGTCTTAAATCTTCTTTTTCACAAGAAAATTGTTTTTACAAGCTTACATTAGACATTATTTTTATTTGCTAGTTTAAATACGTTTTAGCTGTGGTAAATAAATATCAAAAATTTAATATAAATATTATTATATTATAGTATATTAGTATAAATAAAAATAATAAAAAAAAAAATAGTTTTAAAGTTTTTGTTACTATTTTGGTGTACAATAAAGTTTTATTCTATTTTATTCTAGCTTCTCTTTCATAAAGCATTATGAATGAGATGTCAGACATGGTTTTTTTAACGTCAAAGGCCATGAGACCCTTACGGCTGCACTAGAAAATGGTGTCTTGGCGGTAACAAAAAAATGTGGCAATTATGTTGTGGTATTTTAAGTCGTGTTTACAGAATGTCTATTAATTTAATGTGCCTCTTGACAGTTCATCATTGAAGCCGAAAGACGTCCACATTTGGACGTGGGCCTCATTTAAGTGTCACCGCACCGACCGGTTCTGTGCGTCTCACATCCATTGGATTTTGGCGACCCTCATCAGGTCTCTTGACAATGGTCTCTTCAAACAATTTCCACTGTTTTTTATACCTTGTAAATCTTCTGCAATCTGAACCACTTTATAAGCTTGATTCCATCTTTCCATTTTGTGTATCGTCTTCCTCTGTCGCTGTGGCTATTTCTGAGATATAATTAGGTCATAACTTTGCAGAACATCAAGGCAACGTATAAAAGAATTTAATATTATTTAAAACTCCTGAGTATTTTTTACGCGACTGTACCCGACTCTAGGATAATGGGCGAAGAAATAAAAATGTAGAGAACGCTAGGTGCTAACACTAGTTAAATCATGCGCAGTGACAATTTATGTAAGCGCGTTACTTCGCACTTCCACCGGCGAGTTCGCATATAAGCCGGTCAACGTGGATAATGTATGGCGTCATGCATTTTTCGTGGTTCTTGTAGCAGGCAAGGTTCCAAAATGTTATACAGGTGTATTTGGTGGCTAATTTGAAATGGATTTGTACTTATTCAGTTGAAAATTTAGTACCTATTTTGTTTGTTTCTTGACAAAAGGTATGTTTAAACAATGTAAATCAATGGGAGTGGGGAATCATCGAATAACTTGAGAGATTGTCAGACTTTTACTGACAAAAACCGACCGAAGGTTCGGCAACTCGGCAAGTTTCGGTAAATAAAATCTAGTTTTGGCATCAAAATCGGTTTCAGCAGAAAATCTGCCTTCGGCCGCACCGAAACTCTGCGTTTGTGAATTATCGCGTCTCGTTCGGCAGACTTCGGCTGAATTCGTGGCTTATGCACCCACTATCATGACCAGAATTCGCCGACTTTCAGATTAGTCGATAGAAGAGCTTATAAATGAGGTCTATTATTTGCTTTATTATTGAAATATTTTTTTGGTTAACTCGTACATACTCCATGATTTGGTTTCGGTTTCGGTAAAGCTTTACAGGCCTGTCTGGTCTGGTCTAGTGGTTAGTGGCCCTGATTGCTATGCCGGAGGTCGTGGGTTCGATTCCCACCCAGGACAAATGTTCATGTGATGAGCACAATCATTTGTTCTGTGTCTGGATGTAATCTATAATATGTATATAAGTATGTTTATCAGTTGTCTAGTACTCATAAAACAAGCTCTGCTTAGCTTGAGACTAAACGGCGTTGTATGCTTGACGGGTGAAAAAAAAAAGAAAGAAAAAAAGAAGTCCTTACCCTTTGCGTTTCTGAGTCGCATTGACTCTTTGTAACAGTCTTTTTTCTTAACTACCTACGTACAAATATACTGATATAATAATTCCCTAAAATCTTAACAAACATTGTTTAGCATACTGGGTTAGTAACGAAACTCAAGAACCTTATTTCCCAAAATAAAATACGGGTAAATAAAGACCCGTTGAATTAAAACACCGCTTAATTCCCTACACATTTCCCATGTCAGATTACGCAAAACAAATAGCCAAATAACAGAATATTTTTAATAAAATCCCAAATGAAACAATTATAACGTACAAATTGGTTAATTTACTTTCTGGATACGTCACCAACGTAATAAAGCAACGCGGCCAAATAATATAGGTCTGTAATGCCCTATTGGCTCAACGAGAACGTGTTTAATTTTATTTTGGTCGCATTATATCGGATAATTATGATATGTGTGGACGCAAATTGGGAATAAAGGCAGGGGCTGAGTGGCGATTATTTGATTTTTTATTTATAATAATAATATTCCACAACTATCACACAACGCCGTCTAGTCCCAAGCTAAGCAGAGCTTGTGTTATGGGTACTAGACAACTGATAAACATACTTATATATTTTAAATATATACATATATAGATAAACTACACCCAGACACAGAACAAATGATCGTGCTCATCACGCAAACATTTGTCCTGGGTGGGAATCGAACCCATGACCTCCGGCATAGCAGTCAGGGCCACTAACCACTAGACCAACAGACCAGTCAGTATTTGTTTATGGTCATTTACTATTTTATCCGGTCTTTGAGTAAAACTGTGATGTACGAGTACTTAGTCTGGTGATGACTATAAGGTTGTATAGTTTGAAAGAGACAAGCATAAAAATGTTATGGGAGCAAAAATCTAATTTCAAATATTTTTTACTCGTATTTTTCCGTGTTTTTTTTTTCGTAAATTTTATAATACAACAATTATATACAAGATTATCCGATTTCGATAGATGATAAATACAATCAAGTCAATCAGTTGGGTTTTAGCCAGATTAATTTAAACGTTTTAATTTTTTTTTTTTTATTATTTTAATATCTAACATAATTAACCTATACTTATTCATGGACATAAAAAATCATCATTTCAGCCGAAAGACGTCCACTGTTGGACATAGTACGATCAGGACAGGACGATCCTGTGCGTCTTGCATCCACTAGATCGTAGAACGGATGGTCGATGGGGCTGAAAGATTCTAGACTGGTGACTGCGCATCGGAAAACGCAGCGTTGGAAAGCCTCTCACAAGGTGGACCGACGACTTGGTAAGGTTCACGGGAATGCGGCGGACATAATAATAAACATACTTAATTATGCATCTTATTAAACACAATCTACAAAAGTATAAAATTCCTTTGTGTGTTTCACTACAAGAAAAATTTGGAGGGAAGAAAAGGTAGCCCACCTTTTCTTAACCAATTTTTCTGTGCCCGATAGGGTCTATATTGATCTTTGACTATTAATTAAACGATCTATAAACACATGGAAAACAATAAAGTATTAAGTGCTCGCAAATTTATTTGTAGTGGATATTGTGATGTTAATTTGATGTGGTACTTATTGTATCTTAATTATCTACCAACTTCACAATATGTGAATAATTGAAAAAGGAACGATCTCGGTAAAATGGAGCTAGGATATTTATTGTAATATTGAGTACCTCAGCGAAACTTGCCGAGAAAGCTGCCTCGATATATTTCCCGCCAAACGCAAACATTAGAATGACTTACATTTGCATTGTAATGGAAAACAAAGTGACTGTAGTCTGTATCAGAAAAGGAAACACTTTAGACTAGCTCTAGACTTGACACTGGCTAAGGGTGTTTTTAATATCGTGCGGTTTTGATCACGCATGCGGCATTGTCCCGCACGCGTAATCCCCGCAATTGTCCATTTCATGCAAGTATTTATTGTAATGCGTGGCATACGCATACGAACGAGTCTTTTGCACTTTAAAATTTTTATTACAATTTACAAATGGTAAAACAATCAAACAAAAACAAAGTAGTACTACAGTCATAATCATCATTTCAGCCCAAAGTCTGCTAGACAAACTCCCCCCCCCCCCCCCCCAGAGTCGCCACAACTGTACCCTGTACGTCTCGCATCTCATCTTAGTATTGAAGACTCACAACAATCGTATTTGTATAAAACCAAAGCAAATATCATAATAGCCCACAAACTAGCAACACTAGTGTTCATAGGAAAACAAACAATATAATATCATCTATGTATACAATAACTGGATAGTTTAAGAGCTAGCTAGTACGTGTAGTCACGGAGCTGGACATCGGCACAATTATATAATTTAGTTATACGCTATAGTCTGCACTCGTCTCAGCTATGACCAGTACAGGGGTTGGGTCCCACTGCCAGCAAGAAATCAGCTTGTGTATTTAGCCTGCTGTATAAAATTATGGCACATCTATAATGACATCACCTTGTCTAGTGTTTGAGTGCTTTCGGGCACACGACAATCTTCGGCTGCTGTCGTAAGACATCGGAAGGCAGTGAGCAACGGCGGCGTGAGGGACGCCTGCCTTCGGACCACTTCGCTACCGATCTATATAGACAACGCGCACGCGCATTTCAAACGCTTACCAACATCGAACATTATTGTACCTATTCGAGAATTATATTAATTTTAAATTACAGTTTACTGCCTTTAGTCCTTAGATAGGTCCCTAACATCTGCTATAGATCGTTAAAAACTGAAAATTGGATTACATTTGCTTGTTACTTTACAATAAAAATGATGATTATTTTTATTACAAAAAAAAACTCTCGTGATTTTACCATAATTGGCGTGCTATAATCTCCTTCTTTTAAAAACCATTTTGAGTGATCTACCTAGATTCACGATATTAGTAAAATTTATTTTACGCTCTTATAAAACTCAATATACCTAGCTGTCACGAGTAGCAGTTTTGTAGCTAACTTTATTTTTTAACAGACATAAATTATTGCATACCAAACAATTTGGGGGCATTTTTTGCGATTTGTCAAAGGCCTTCGATTGCGTTCTTCATGAAACATTAATCAGGAAACTACACCATTACGGAATCCGGAACTCCTCCCTGGATCTTCTTACATCTTTCTTATCTGAGTGAAAGGATTCAGAGAGTTGATGTACCCCAGGGTTCAATTCTTGGCCCATTTTTGTTTCATATATATATAAACGATTTACCTTACTTCATAAAGGATAACCATAACATAGTGTTGTTTGCAGACGAGACTTCATTTTTTTTAAACTTAAACGTCAGCAGCCGGTTACTGACGATATAAAAATAGCACTTTCAAAAATAGTACACTGGTTTGATGTAAATAACCTTCTTCTTTATAAAAAAAAAACTAAATGTATAAAGTTTACCATGCCTCATGTTAGGCAAGTAGAGACTAGTGTGCTGATAAAAGGTAAAGAGTTGAGTCCTGAAGATAATACAGTGTTCTTGGGCATAACTCTAGACGCTAAGCTTCACTGGGGCCTACATATAGACAAATTATCAAAAAAACAGCTCTACAGCATACGCTGTTAGACAAATTCGAAATTTAACTGATGTAGAGACTGCCCGTTTAGTTTACTTTAGCTTTTTCCATAGTGTCATGTCGTACGGTATTCTACTGTAGGGAAATGCCACCGATATACAGACAATTTTTATTTTGCAAAAAAGGGCTATTCGTTCGATTTATAAATTTAGTCCCAGATACTCCCTCAGAGATAAATTTTAAGAAATCAATATAATGACTGTACCTTCACAGTATATTTACGAGAATATTTTGTATGCACATAAAAATGTAAGCATGTTTAAAAAATACAGTGATGTTCAAAATTTTAATACTAGGAACCTAGTCATATTCAACAGCTAAGCCTCAATAAATTCAAATTATTTGTAAAGCGAAGGCTTTTTACACTATAAAGGACTATGTTGAGGACCAAAAGGCTTGGAATTGACCTGCTCCAGTACGCACTACAACTGTTGTCTTATTATTAATATTATTTTTCTTTTGTTTTTATTTTCAATTGTGCTTTTTATTATTATTATTTATTACAATTTGATATTGTAGATTATTTTTATTTTGCAATTTGACCTATTTTTTCCTCAATTAATTTTTGACATCAATGTTTACTTTGCTAAGTATTACATTTTGTAAACTATATTTTTCCTTTTATTAGTGTGAACGTGGGGAAAGAAAAAAAAAGCGATCAACATAGTTGATCGCTTTTTTTTTCTTTTCAGTAATTTTAACGTATGTCTGAAAATTTGTCTATTTTCTGCGGCCTACCCAAATGTACTCTCCTTGGTATTGTTCGTCAAATCGTTGACCTCCTTAGTAGTCCTGAGTTGAGCTTCACGAATACTGACAAATGCTTGCACTGACTGGATTGGTCCACTCAAATCTGTATGGTTCTTTCTTCAAAAGTCCATTTCAGACAAATCTGCATGATTCTCATGTGATTTGACCATTACATATTTACTGTATGGACTTTAAAAGAGACGTTTCGGTGTTTCTTCTCAGGGTAGTCAGCTAGGAAACACCTGCCTCATCTAGTTTAAAATGACGAAAAAAAAAATTGACGTGTAAAATTGTATTTTTAAACCTATTTACAAAATAAATATCATTTATCATTCATTTTTTACTATTGATTGGCTCGCGTTCGATCACTATCTATCTCATTTCCCGCATTCAATCTACCTTGCTTCCTACTTCCCCTGCGGCAGGGCCCTCACGCGGGGCTCGGGAGGAGACTGTAATGGACTGTCAATAATTGCTCCATTACGTCTCCTCCAGGCGAATATCAACCACTGCGCCGCCGCTCAGGATCTGTTGCTCCAGAGCATGGCGCAGTGGTCGATCAACATCGCCGTGGTCTCCGAGCCGTACTATGTCCTGCCCAGGGGAGACTGGGTTCAGGACCTGAACGGCTCGGTGACCTTAATTTCGTCGGCCGCCGCCGGTACTCCGTCCCTCGAGGCCGTCACGAGGGGACGGGGTTGCGTGGCAGCACGGTTCGGGGACATTGCAGTGGTGGGCGTCTACCTGTCCCCGAACAGAACTCTCGCCGATCTCCACATCTCCCTTATGGAGCTGAATGTCGTCGTCGCTGGGTTTGGTTCCCTCCCCGTGGTCGTGTGCGGGGACTTCAATGCCAAGAACTTGGCTTGGGGTTCCCGGTTCACAAACCAGCGGGGTCGGATGGTGGAGGACTGGGCTCTGGAGACAGGCCTGGTCATCCTGAACCGGGGTTCTGTCCCCACGTGTGTGCGGATGCGGGGCGAGTCAGTGGTGGACATATCGTTTGCCAGCCCTGCTCTGTCACCGCGTGTCGTCGACTGGCGCGTCATGGAGGGGGTGGAGACGTACTCAGACCACCAGTACATTCGGCTGGGTGCAAGCACCGGACAGGCCTGTTGACATTGACGTCGAGGCAGAGTGGTTCCGGGAGGCCATGTCGCAAATCTGCGACGCGGCAATGCCCCGAGTCCGGCCAGGACGTGCCCGGCGCCAGGTGTACTGGTGGTCGCCGGAGATTGCGGCACTGCGCAATGCGTGCAATGCTGCGCGGCGCCGGTACGCCAGACACTGCAGTCGCCGCATCCGCCCACCGGATGCGGAGGCCAGAAAGGCGGAGCTATATGAGGGATACAGAGTAGCGAAGCGCACCCTCCGAGCGGAAATAAAGCGGGCCAAGATGGAGGCCCGCAACGTGTGGCTGGGGACTCTGAACGGAGACCCGTGGGGACGCCCTTATAAGGTGGTGCGGGAGAAACTCCGCCCTTGGGCTCCCCCACTCACGCAGAGTCTCCGGCCCCAGATTGTGGAGGGTGTGGTGAGCAATCTTTTCCCTGCGCGAGGGGAACACTCCCCCCCGCTCATGGCTCCGCCACCAGCGGTGTCTAACGCGGATCACGATGGCGACGACGACGGCAATGCTCCAGAGGTGACCGAGGTAGAGATGAGTGTGGCGGTAAGAAGGCTGAGCGCCAAGAATACCGCCCCAGGACCCGACGGCTTGCCTGGTAAAGCCTGGGTCCTGGCCATGGAGGCTCTCGGGTCTCGATTAAGAGGGCTCTTTAGCGCATGCATGGAGCGGGGCCAGTTCCCACTTCGCTGGAAGACGGGGAAACTGGTCCTTATCGCGAAGCCAGGGCGCCCAGCGGACTCCCCGTCCGCGTACCGGCCCATCGTGCTGCTCGACGAGGTGGGCAAGCTCTTTGAAAGAGTAATTGCAGACCGCCTCGTCGCGCACCTATCGCGGGTGGGGCCGGATCTGGCGGACGGCCAGTTCGGCTTTCGCAGGAGGCGCTCCACGGTGGACGCCATCATGCGCGTGCGAGCTCTCACGACGGGGGATGCGGTATCCCAGGGCAGGTGTGTCGTGGCGGTGTCATTGGACATCGCCAACGCCTTCAACTCCCTGCCCTGGAGTAGCATTAGGAGGGCACTCCGGTATCACCGGGTGCCCGACTACCTCTGTCGTGTTATCGAGGCCTACCTGTCGGACAGGTACATCATCTACCCTGGTCACCAGGGAGAGTGGAAACGGCGAGAGATGTCGTGCGGTGTTCCGCAGGGATCGGTACTAGGACCGCCCTTGTGGAACATCGGATACGACTACGTGCTGCGCGGCGACATCCCTGACGGGGTCAGCGTGGTCTGTTACGCAGACGACACGCTGGTCCTGGCGCAGGGAGAGTCGTATCAGGCGGCGGTCGAATTAGCGACACGCGGGGTTGCGATAGTCGTTGATAGGATCCAGCAGTTGGGACTCGAGGTGGCGCTGCACAAGTCCGAGGCCATGTGTTTTCACGGCCCCCGGAGTGCGCCGCCCCGGCGCTCCCAACTAACGGTAGGAGGAGTTCACATCGGCGTCGGGTCGACGATGAAGTACCTGGGACTCGTCCTCGACAGCCGGTGGAATTTCGAGGAGCACTTCCGACGTCTGGCTCCCAAACTGAATCGGAACGGGGCTGCCCTCAAGCGGCTCCTGCCCAACCTCGGTGGTCCAGACGCCTCCTGCCGGAGGCTCTACGCAGGCATCGTCCAGTCCATGGCCCTTTATGGGGCGCCGGTGTGGGCGCCGTCACTGCGAAAGCGACCGGCGGCCCAGCTGAACGCGTGCCAGAGGGTCATGGCCATACGTATGGTGCGGGGATACCGCACGGTTTCCCGCGAAGCGGCGAGCCTCCTTGCTGGCCAGCCACCATGGGATCTTGTAGCAAAAAGCCTTGCACGCATGCACGATTTGCGCGTGGAGATGCAACGCCGTGGTGAAACTCCGCTGCCGCGACAAGTCACGGCATGGCGGAAAGAGTTCCGGCGTGATCTCATGGCGGAATGGCGACAGCGACTATCGCAACCCAGTGCTGGGCACGCCGTAATTATGGCGATAAGTCCCCTCTTTGAGGAGTGGCTGGAAAGGCAACACGGCGTCATTACCTTCCGCATGACACAGGTCCTCACCGGACACGGTAAGTTCGGGAAGTTCCTGCACCGGATTCGTGCGGAAGCGACGCCCGGGTGTCGCCACTGTGTGGACCGCCCGGAGGACACGGTGGAGCATACGGTGGAGGTGTGCCCCGCTTGGGCAGAGCAACGCCGTGTCCTCGTGGGGGCAATCGGCGGCGGCGATCTCTCGCGCCGGGCTTTGGTACAGGCCATGGTCCGGAGCGAGGAGGAGTGGCAGGCGGTCGCCTCCTTCTGCGAAGCAGTAATGCTTGCAAAGGAGGCGGCCGATCGCGTGAGGCAGCGGTCCTCACGCCCCAACCGCCGCCGGGATTCCGATCCCGATTTCCGGCCACCGTAGGCGCGGGCTTGCGGACGGCGAGCAATGGGTGGCTTGCCGTCCGACCGTCCGGTAACCGTCCGGACCAAGCCCAAGTTGTCAACGGCGCGTGCTGTTCCACGCGCGCCTCAAGGAGATGTCAGCAACTGTAGGGGCCCAGCAGGGTCGAAGCCTACTGGGGCCAAGGGTCTGATTCTGAAAGGAAGACTCGGCCCTGGTACGAAAGGCAACGAAGGAACAGGAGTGGGTTTTTAGTCAGTAAAAGTCTGACACTATCTCCCGCCCCGCCCAAGAGCGGGGGATGTCATAAGATGATTTTCCCACCGGAAAAAAAAAAAAAAAAAAAACCTTGCTTCCCACTTTCAATCTATCTCATTTCCCGCTTTCAATCTATCTCGCTCCCACTTTCATCCTATCTTGCTTCCCGCTTTCAATTTATCTCACTTACCGTATTCAATCGACCTCGCTTTCTGCTTTCAATCTATCTCGCTTCCCGCTTTCAACCTATCTCGCTTCCTGCTTTCATTCTGTCTCGCTTCCCGCAATCAATCTATTACACTTCCCGCTTTCAATCTGTCTCGCTTCCCGCTTCCAATCTATCTCGCTCCCTGCTTTCAATCTATCTCGCTTCCCGCTTTCAACCTATCTCGCTTCCTGCTTTCATTCTGTCTCGCTTCCCGCAATCAATCTATTACACTTCCCGCTTTCAATCTGTCTCGCTTCCCGCTTCCAATCTGTCTCGCTTCCCGCTTCCCGCTTCGATCTGACTCGCTTCTCGCTTTCAATCTGACTCGCTTTCCGCTTTCATTGTGACCCCGCCATTAGGCATTTGCAATGCTTGTTAATGTTAATAGGGAATCTGAATTCAACGTGCGATCGCTTTCCAGCTTACTGAATATCCATTTCAGGAGCATTACTGCATTTAATGCATCTGTAATAATATTAGTTAATGTCTTAACCTGATAATCGGTTGTGTGTGTTGACAGGACAATTGTAAGGGCTGGTTTGTTATAAGCAAGTGAAGTGTGTGATTGGTTTATCCTTCAGTGGGGTACTACATAGCTCTTTACGTTAATTAAATGTAACATACATTCATAAACTATACCTATGCATAAGGTCGTAAGTAAAAAAGTCTACTTTTTTAGATGAGTTCGTTTTTGTAATTCGTGATCAATAATTAGTTTAAAATAACAGTACCAGACTCTATTTGTAATTTACACTAATATTATAAAGTGATAAAGTTTGATTTTTTGTTTGTAGGCGGTTATCACTGGAATTACTGGTCCGATTACTAAATTTTTTACACCAAAAGAAAGCTGCTTTATTTCTGAGTGACATGGGATTTATGTATGCGGGCGAAGCCGTCGGCAAAAGTTAGTTTGTAATAAAAATTAATCTTAAGCACGTTCACTCTATGTAATCTTCTTGTAAAGTAATAAGTGGAAACGTAGTGAATTGTAAGTACATTAACCTATTTTAAGATGTATTATTTTAGATGTACCTAAGACAAATTGTACAATTGTTTGTTTTCAAACAAATATATTAAGTGTGTTGTAGAGATCTCTTACTTCCACATTACAACAACAGTTTCAACCAAAAAAATACAGAAACGACTCCCTAAGTTAATATAAAATCGCAAGAAAGAAATTCATCGTAACAAGTCAAACATTTCCACGATACTTACCACTTATAAGTTTCACATAACATCATCTGAAAGACTAACCGCTAACTTCACATTTACATACATAAGTTGGAGTACATAAGGCAGGCTGGGTCGTCCTGGGCCAGGCTGGGCCACCGTGGGCCAGGCTGGGCCAATATCGGAGTATCTGAGGACGAACTAACGACACAACTTTGCCACAGCGGGTTAACAAAGAAAAGTTTCGGGCGAAACGAAACTGTCAACTCCAGGTATCGGAGGAGTTTCATGTTAATGCTACACGAATTGGGGATACCGCTCTTTTAAATAAATATCCTTTTTTTTTAGTCGTTTGAAATTAAAAAAAACCGGACAAGTGCGAGTCGAACTCGCGCACTGAGAGTTCCGTACAAACTTACCTATGAAAGCAGTTCAATTCAACTTCTTTTTCCCATCTCCCAATTCCATTGAAAAAAACTACGGAATCCCCTGCCTTCTTCTTCTTTAAGTCAAGTGTGAAAAGGTTACTTCTAGGCAAGCATGCTCCATTGTTGACCACATCATCGCGTACCATCAGGTGAGATAGTGGTCAAACGCGAGCCTATATATAATAAAAAAAACTGGGCAAGTGCCAGTCGGACTCGCCCACAGAGGGTTCCGAACAAACTTACCGATAAAAACAGTTCAATTCCCGAATTGAGTTCGAAGTTTTTTCCGAATCGCAAAAAAAGTTTTTTTTTGTGACATTACTACTTTATAGTTTTCAGATTTTTTCCTATACATGTGCTATGAGACCTTGCTTCATGGTAAATTTCAGGATTCTCTCAGGTCAACAGGAAGTACCCTATGAATTTTGATTAACTTGAGAGAGTCAAAATAAACGTTTTTTGTGACATAAACGGCCGTATCTTTTACGTTCGTAAATTCAGATGTCTGATTTTTTCACGGCTTCAAGGGACCGCAGACTTAAGTATATGGTTATAATTTCAACTCGATACCTCCACGCGTTTCCAAGATAAAGGGTCTTGATTAGGGTAGGGAACCTTTAAGGGTTCTGTTTTTGTCCTTTTGAGATACGAAACCCTAAAAAATTATATGAACAGATTTTTTTTTGAAGTGGGAAATCATCGCATGACTTCTTCCGGGTCGGAGCAAGAGAGCGTGTCAGACTTTATTCACTAAAACTCACCTGTGTCCTTCAATTGCCCTTTGCGTTCCCGGTATCCCTTTCAGAAATTAACTCACCTATGTCCTTCAGTTGCCCTTCCGGTATCCATTTCATAAATTAACTCACCTATGTCCTTCAGTTGCCCTTTGGGTTCCTAGTATCCATTTCATAAATTAACTCACCTATGTCCTTTAGTTGCTTTTCCGGTATCCATTTCATAAATTAACTCACCTATGTCCTTCAGTTGCCCTTTGCTTTCCCAGTAACCATTTCATAAATTAACTCACCTATGTCCTTCAGTTGCCCTTTGCATTCCCGGTATCCATTTCATAAATTAACTCACCTATGTCCTTCAGTTGCCGTTTGCGTTCCCGGTATCCCTTTTAGAAATTCCCCGTGGCTTTAGTGGGCAATATGAATGAAAGTATGATTTAATTTGCTCGCTTAACTTTTTGTTGTTGATTTGTATGAGTTATCCTCACTTATAAAATTCCTTTACATATAGGTAATACCTTAGGTTTGCTGTAGATAAGAATAAAGATTGCACGTAGCGGAGATGAGAATGTTAAGATGGATGTGTGGTGTGACGAGAATGGATAAAGTGAGAAATGAGTATATTAGAGGAAGTTTGAAAGTGTCGCCAGTGACTGAAAAGTTGAAAGGGAATCGTTTGTCTTAGTATGGTCATGTGAAGAGACATGTGGATGGATGGAGAGAGAGAGGGAAGACAAAGAAAAAAAGATGGATGGATTATGTGAGAAGTGATATGAAAGTAAAGTGAGTTAGTGATAGCGTGGCGAGTGACAGGACAGAATGGGAAAAAAAATGTCTTGCGCCGACCCCAAATAAAACGGGACAAGGGCAGGAAGATGATGGAGACCTAAGGTTTACTGTAAGAAAACCCAATTGTGGGTTAAGCTCGCCTGTGTACATCAGCTCTGCTATTTTTTATTATTTGTAAAAGTTGTGTACATTAAAGAATTTACACTTAAAGAGAATAAAAAGAGTTTTAATGAGGTAGTTTGTTTGTTTTTTGTTGTAGGAGATAATCTCTGAAAGTACTGGTCCGATTGCGAAAATTTAGGGTTATTCTTTGAGGGCTTCGATTCCCGAGAGCCCTGTACCGGAGGCACCCAAATTATTTCACCGATAAAAAGCTGCTTTATTCTTGAGTGACGTAGGCTATATTTTATGTCCGCGGGCAAAAAATCCTGTATTCTTGTACCCCAGAACACGAAAAGACGTCTGCACGATAGTTCAGAGTCTGCCGCGATTTGTTTAGACTTTTTCCAAGGTGCAAGCCTGAAGTAAATTGTTTTCAAACTAATATAAATTCGTCTCCAATACCCGTGTTTATCGGAGGAAATTATTTAGTTTATTTATTTCGAGGTACCTTTTTAGTTTGGAGTTTGTGTAGGAAAATTTCTATTGCTGAATGTTTTTTTTTTTTTCAGTTAGGAACTAATATTATATTTAAATGCGAATGTAACTCTGTCTGTTGGTTACGTTTTTACACCCGAACCGTTAATCTATACATATAAATGGAGAAACTGACTGACTGACATATCAACACACAGCCAAAACTACTGAGACTGTGAAATTTTGCACAAAGCTTCCTTTCATGACGTAGGCGAGCACTAAGAAAAAAATTACCAAAATTCATCTCTTAAGGGGATGAAACGGAGGTCAAAAGTTTGATGCAGAAAACTACTGTCACGCGGGAGAAACCGCTGGCAGACGCTAGTTAATAATACATATATGATAAAACCTTATATATAAATATATTTATCATATGGTGCCGGACGTAAAGAATAGCACCAACCTACGTCTTCCCGTGGGTGTCGTAAGAGGCGACTAAGGGACATTTCGAGACCGTGCGCACTGTTAAGCACCTCAGGTCACCGCGTAGTGGCGGGTAAACCACCAGCAACAGCATTCCCACGGAGGCTTAGTGTCAGGTAGGCGGCCGACTGTAAAACTATAGCCAAATCATTTACAATATGTTAGATATAAATGGAAGAAACAACGTATTGCGCCGACCCCAAATAACACGGGACAAGGGCAGAAAGATGATGATGATATGATAAAACCGTATGAAGAAAATGTTGAACGTGAATCTATGAT
This sequence comes from Mythimna pallens, assembly GCA_961205895.1. NCBI lineage: Eukaryota > Metazoa > Arthropoda > Insecta > Lepidoptera > Noctuidae > Mythimna > Mythimna pallens. The sequence continues at coordinate 21,395,533 of OY540842.1, read as the reverse complement.
AAACAACGGTTAGCAATTGGCTTGTATGCTACCAGTCGTGGGTACGATTCCCGCAAGGAACAAGTATTTGTATTACCTATAAATAGTTTTTCCGGGTCGGAGTGTGTTATTACGTGAATTGTACATGTTTTTGAACGCACCCACGATACAAGAGTAATTCATACTGTGGGGTAACGTTACTTTTATTTATAAACCAGGCTGTTAATGAGAATTAGACTAATGAAATAAACCATTATTATTTTTACATTTATTACATTGTTTTTTTTTTATTTTTAGAACTTGTCAGACAATTACTTTTACAAATATATATATATTTTTTACAATTTGTAATATTTACATTTTTTGTAAATTTTATTATTGTAAATGTGCGGACTATATGGATTACTCTATTTTTTCTCTTTAATTATAACACCATGTATGGCAGTTTGGAGTACTTTTTGCGGCCTACCCAAATGTCCTTTCTTTGGTATTGTTCGTCAAGTCGTTGAGCTCCTTAGTAGTTCTGAGTTGAGCTACACGACTGGACAGGTCCGCTCAGAACTGTGTGGTTCTTTCTTCAAAAGATCATTTCAGACTCCAATCTGCATGGTTTTCATATGATTTGACCATTACATGTTTGCTGTATGGACATTGAAAGAGACTTTGACCCCTGAGTTTGTTTCGGTGTTTCTTCTCTGGGTAGTCAGCTAGGAAACACCGGCTTCATCTAGTTTAAATTTACAAAAAAAATTACGTGTAAAAGTGTTTTTCAAAAACGTTTTGCAAAATAAATATCATTTATCATTATTTTATGGCAATAAACGGGAGTAAGGGCCTTGAGCAAGTATGGGCCCGCCTCGGCGGATGCTTGCCAGAGCTGCAGATTTATTCGAAAGTGTAACCGCGGCCCTGGAACTCAAAGAGCAACTGAAGGAACACCCGTAGGTTTTAGTCAGTAATAGTCTGACACTCCTTCTCGCGCTACCCAGAGCGGGAGATTATTTGATAATTTCAAATCTTAAAAAAACCTTGAGCAACGCTTATCGAAGTCGGTCTCGGCTCTAGGTGGGGCGAGAGGGCGTGTCAGACTGTTACAGACTAAAACCTAACTGTATCTTTCATTTGCTTTTTATTTTCCAGAACCACGGTAACTCTTTCGGAAATTTCAGCGACCCTAACGGACCTACTGTCGTACTGGACCCCTACAATTTTGCTGACATATCTTTGAGTCGCCGTCGACGTCTCAGACTCGCTCCTTACCGGACGGCGAGCCACCCATTGCTCGCCGTCCACAAGCCTGCGCCTACGTCGTGGTGGCTGAAAATTGCCCTGCGACTCCTGACTTCCGGGGCTGGTTGGGGCGTATGGATGTTAGTTGTCTTTCGGTTGCATTAGGTACTGATTCATAGAAAAAGGTGACCTCTTACCATTCCACCTCGATCTAGCTATAGCCTAAACCAGGGAAGGGTGCAAGAGGTCACCGCCGCCGATCGCTTTCACGAGGATACGGCGGACTCCTCCATGCCTTAGATCCGAATCCAAAGCCAGTTCACAGTCCTTAAGGGTAGTCAGCAGCCTAAGATCCTGATACCAGCCTAACCATGGGATCCAAATACTTCCCAGTTACTGAGAGGTGGTGAGACAGTCGCTCCATGTTAAAATTTGGTTTAAAAAAGCTAAGCAGATTGATACATTGCTTGAAAAAAAAACACACCATAATTTAATTATTTTTTTAATGAAATGTGATGTAACCCCGCGAAAATCCATGTGTTAAATCATTCAGTATTTATATAAAAAACTGGGCAAGTGCGAGCCGGAGCCTGAGGGTAAATACATAGGTAAGTTTGTACGGAACCATCAGTGCGTTCAATTCCCGAATTGAGTTACGAAGTTATTCCGAATCGCAAAAAAAGTTTTATTTTGTGATGTAACTAAAAATTTTTCAGTTTACAGATTTTTCCCTATACCTTGCTTCATTCCAAATTTCAGGAATCTATGACAAAGGAAGTACCCTATGAATTCTGATTCCCTTGAGAGTGTCGAAAAATACGTTTTTTGCAATATAAACGGCCGTATCTTTTTTTTCGTTAACTCAGAAGTTTCATATTTTTCACAGCTTCAAGGGACCGTAGATCTGAGTATATGCTTTTAATTTCAACTCAATACCTCTACGCGTTCCCGAGATAAAGGCTCTTGACATACAGACAGACAGACGGACGGCCAACGAAGTGATCCTATAAGGGTTCCGGTTTTTCCTTTTGAGGTACGGAACCCTAAAAAGAACGTAAGAACCAAATTGAAAAAAAGTTAATTCTACTAACTCATACAAAAGAAAAACCAGCACTAGTGGACACAATCTAAATAATTTACCCGACCGCACTCCATGAAAGGGAGGTGCATTTTTTGTCCGGCACCAAAATGTTTCCCGTATTTTCTATTCAGATACGAAAAGAGCATATATGCGGGACACTGCTGGTGTATTTTTTAATCCATTTTCCACACTTACGCTAGATTTGGAGCAGTGTGTGGTGTTACTAAGGAAACTCACTTTTGTAAATCGAGTGCAAAATGTAAGTGAGTTTTTTCAATTGAGTTAGAGTTACTGTTGTCAAATTCACTTACAGGTTGGCTGTCTTAGGCCGCGTTCCCACTATGTCGTAACGGTTATTTTATCGTCGGACAACAGCCGTCTCTAGGCGGCGTCCATAAATTACGTGAAGTGTTTTTTTGAATTTTCTGTCCCTCCCTACCCCTCTGGTGAGATGTCGTGAGATTTTTTTCAACCCCCTCCCCCGCCCCCCAATCTCATGTGAGATTTTTCAAAATGTGGGTTTCTTACATAAACGCGTTGGATTGTTATTGTAAAAAGAAAAAAAAATGCTTCGTGCTTTTATTTACGACTAGTTAAGACTAGTAATCAATGTTGCTGAGAGTTGTAAGTGTAATAAAAATTAACAATAGAATACTTAAATCGTAACTACTGTGATTAAAAAAAAGAATATCTACTCTAATTCAGTCCATGGAGAATCATGCGCGGTCTCAAGAGAGACTATTGGAACCAACATGTCCATATTTTTTTTGTTTCAATCAGAAAAAAATTGCGTGATATTTGCCGAGACCCCCCTCTCTCCAACGTAAGATTAGATGAGATATGACTCGACCCCCTCCCCCCCTTAAACATCTCACGTAATTTATGGACCCTAGCTGTTCCCATTATAAATACTGGTTGTCGACACCACGACATATAGTCGCAACAACGACACATGATCTAAGTACCATCACGGTTTAGTCTTGACAATTTATTATCGTTTTGAGACTGTCGTGCTAGCCGTTCCCATTATCATGACAATCTGTTGTCACCGCAAAAAAATTCGTAGACGGCAGTAAAACGTGTCGTCCTATATGTAAACACCTCCATTAAATATGTATATATATAAGCCACCACACCCAAAAGTACACGATTATCTGTCGTCACGACAAAGTGGGAATGCGGCCTTAGAGTGACGTAAGAGCGCCCAACCCGTGATACTATTCCCATAATTATAACCTTTTCGACGTGAATACGATGTCATTACACATCTCACTAGATATTTTGAAAATATTTAAAAACACAGATATCTTGTGGTTATCATCCAGGTTTATTTAGTATTTTATGAAAGTTATAACTATATAATTAAGCATAACTTAGTTGACACTTCGCGTGACCCAAGGGCTGGCTTTTACCTCGGTCAGAGATTAAGAATTGCCATACAACGTGGCAATGCCGCCAGTCTTTTGGGCACACTTCCAGTCGACAGCGATGCGGAGGAGTTTTATGACGCCATATTTTAGTTAGTAGTAAGTACCTTTAGTGTATATATATAGTCCTACAGTACCGTCACCTTAAGGTTTATCCACAAAAAAATGAAAATATCTAAGGTTATATGTTCAGTACTTCCTTATATTTTATAAGTACTAATAGGCTATTTAATAAAAATAAAAAACTACTAAATCATTTAGAAATAATCAGCTTTATTATTGCAATTTAAAGACTAGAAAAAATCAGACTAAAAATAATTGTCCTTCAGTACCGGCCAGTAAGTAGGTAACCATTTAGACAGTACAGTAATCGCAAATGTACTGATCAGATAGCTCCGATATGTTTGCACAAGCCTCATGAACCCAAATTTTACAGTTTCCACACTGTATCCAGTCTTCTTCAAGACATTCAGCGCACAAAGGGCAAACTGTGTCTTCTTCAACCGGTCTGTGAGTAGGAGGTAGATTTTCTTTGGTATTTTTTTTGGTTTTCTTTCTGACATCTCTTCCTGACAGTAAACTCTTGCCTTTTTTATTAACACCTGTTCCTGAAATCTTTGTTGTCTTGTTACCATCTTCTTCAAAACAATGTTTATTTTGCTTTAGTGATTCAAGTTTTTTTTTGTCAATTTTTTTCTCTTCCAGCATCTTTTTGTATGGAGAACTCGTTATAATTTCACTTCTTTCAGCTTTTCGACGTCGTGCAGTAGCTCTTCTTTTAGAAGCATCAGGAATTGGCGAGGCCTCTAAAAGTGCAGCTCTAAAGTCGGGTTGCACACAAGTTGTACTTTGGGCGACAAAATCGGAGGCAGGAGTCGGAGATTCAAGTTGTTGAGCAGATGTTGAAGGAGTTGGGTCTGACAAATAAGAAGGAGAAATCAATGGTTCTGGTGTTGATTGATTTTCTGTAACATCAGTCATGAGAGAACCAACGAAATCCAAATCACTAAAGATATTCTTATCAAAGGGGTGTATACCTGTGCAGCGAAAGCCATTAACTGCGATTTCCGTACGCGATACTCGATTAAATGCACTCGCAACAAACCCTGCAATCTCGTATTCACTGATTCTAACAGCAGGATTTGATCTCATCCACAAGTCACATGCATCATTATAAGCTGATTTAAATGGTTTCATGAACGTTCGATCTAGAGGCTGTAATTTGTGGGTTGTGTGAGGTGGAGTGCTCAGCATATGAATATTATTTTTCCTAGCAAATTCAATAACATCTAAGTCTTTATGACTAGCATGTCCATCCAGAATCAAGAGAACTGGGTTCTCGACTGTAGGATTAGAATATTTCACAAAGTGATGCATCCATTTCAAAAATAATTCGGCATACATCCAGCCGTTTGGTTGAGCTTCACCTACACTCTCATTTGGAGCATTGATCATAAGTTTTTCATTCATTCGGGCCCGTGGAAATACGAAGAAAGGAGGTACGAACTGACCTCCAGCGCTCATTGCAAAAAGCACTGTTACATTCTTTCCACGTTCTGCTGACGTAAGCTTTCCAACTTGTTTTTGGTTTTTAATCGCTATTACTTTAGCATGCTTTTGCACAATGCTGACACCAGTCTCATCACAATTCCATATTTTATAGGGAGTGAATTTAAACTTCTGCATCAAAGTCTCAAGACCTACAAAGAAACGCTCAACCTGAGGTCTGTTAAATCCTACTGCTCTCATTAAACTCGTGGATTCAGCACTTCGCAACGATAAGTCACTATGTCTTTTCATGAACGAATAATAGAAGTTTTTCCCTGCAGATCTTTTTTCCTTATTAAATTGGTGAGGTAACTTTAATTTTTCTGCCAGTTGAAAAGCAAGACGTAAAAATTCTTGTTTGTTTAAAGGCATTAGCCTATTGGCCAGATCTTTGATATGTGCCACCAATATTTCTTCATGTTCAGGATAAAAAGTATTGTGAAAACGACCCATAGCTGGTTCAATGGACATCTCTGCGTTATTTTTAATAGCACTAATTCTGTCATTCAGCGTAGTTCGTACCATACGTGCACTCATCTCGTTATTCAGTACCTTTTCTACAGCTTTACGCATATTTTCCGGACCCCAGGCGCCCTTCTTTTGCCTCGTTTGACTATCATTTGCATCGTTTGGCATTTTTGTGTATCTGTAAATAATGCAAACCTTTTAAAAACGAATTTAATAAATGGCCGGTACTGCAGGACATCGTAATGGCCGGTACTGAAGGAAACGGAAAAAAAAGGAATTTTGATTTCAGATGAAAACAAACGTACAAAGGTTGAATTAATATTCGGCATCTAATAGTCATATATACATAGTAATCTTACCAGGAGTTATTTGTTTTGAATTGAATCACTGAACTTCGAAAATCACCAACAGAAATTTAATTACGTAGCACGTGTTCGTCGCACTCAACATAAATCTTTGCACTGACACTAAACCGGTTCCGACAGGTTGAAGCCGCGCGGGGCATGTACTTGCACGAGTGTAACGCATTAATATCGGTAACATTCTTAGCGCCATCTATTATAAAATTAAAGAACTTGCAACTGGCCGGTACTGGATGCTGGCCGGTACTGTAGGACTCTCCCTAGTTTTAATTAGTTAAGTGTTTTTGTATATAATTTTGTATATATATAAATATTATCGTGGAATAAATAAATGAATGGTACTTTTTACACCGACTTCCGAAATTAAAGTTATTTAGCATAACTATATCGAAATATAGTTATGTTAACTGTATTGAAACATTATTTTTTGGATTTTGTCAGTCGACTGGAATCTGAACCTAAGAGAACCTCGGGGCCCTGGAACGAAGGCAAAGAAAGGAATAGGAGTAGGCCTCATCAGAAGGCTTAAAGGCACCCAAAAAGCAAAGGAAAGCACTACGCTTGGAGTTTCCTTGCGTAATCGCATCAGAAATGAAGATATCCGCAGGAGAACCAAGATTACTTACATAGCCCAAAGAATCGCCAAACTTAAATGGCAGTGGGCAAGGCACATTGCTCGCCGGAAACGAATTGTTCTAGAGATGAAAGCGACCACGTACCGGAAGAAGCAGCATTGGAAGGCCTCGCACAAGGTGGACCGGAGTCCCAGAAATCCGATAGATACGAAACGCACAGGACCGGTCATTATGGCGACACTTGGGGAGGTCTATGTCCAACAGTGGATGTCTTTCGGCTGAATTGATGATGATGAGCCCATTTATGTCTGTGTGACAAGATTTGTTTTACAGCCTAATAGATAGCGCCCAACTCCCAATTACAATAAACAAACATAACTATAGATAATAATTAACTATAGTTAACTAATCGATTTCCTTGCTAAGTCAATTATCAGGATTAGATCACGATTAACTTGGTATTAGATTTACAAATTTGCGCAGGCAGTCAATGTCCGTAATCTCCGCCATTGAATTAGGGATTAATGGTCAATTTGCGTAAAGGTTGAATAATCACTGGTGACGGGTGGCTGTGTTTAATTGTGATATTATTCATTGTTGGAATGACGTGGTGATTGAAAATGATAACGGTTGATATTCTAAAGGGTCCCCGAAACGGTCAACTGCGATTGAAAATATTTACGTGAATGACGCCTATGATGCAATTTGATCGTTTTCTTTAAGGGGCTTCTAAACGGAAAATATTCTTTCTGGAATATGTGGCTGCAACACAGAAACCATATATTGCAGAAAGAATATTGCCCGTAGCCACATCGCAAGCAATACCAGCCAGACTATGCAATATTGCAGTAATGTCTCGGCCATGTAGGCAAGCTTGCTCGGTATGGTCACGTATGCCATATTCCAATTTGAATCATAAATCTTCCGTGAAATCACACTAATGTAAAGCGAAAGTTTGCATGAGCGTGTGTATGTTTGACACGCCCAAATGGCTGAACGGATTTTGATGAAGCTTTACAGAAATATATCTCTGTAATATATAAAGAGAGGAAGTTTTAATAAAACGCGCACGAAGCCGTTTTTCAGACGGCACACACACGGCGACATTATTATAATTATTTCAATATTTGACTGACTGACGTTATAATAAAATTCAATTTAATTTAATGATAATCCAATGACAATCCAATGCAATTAAAATTAATTTAATTTTAATTTTAACATTTCATTGTATGTACTGTTATGATATAGTCTTTAGGTATGTATTTATGTAACTAAAATAACTATGTAATATAATAATTATGTAACTATTTCTTCATGCTCGAACGACTAAACGGATTTCGATGAAACTTGGAGCACGAGTAAACTATGTCCTGGAATAGCATATAGGACTTTTTATCCAGGGAGTATGTTTCCTTGGTTTAATTTTCTTCTATCACGTGGGCGAAGCCGCTGGCAACAACTAGTATATAATAATTCGCTGAAATCGACTATTTATTAAGTTTTTGGAAATGACTGACGTGGTTGATTGGTAGAATATGCCTAAGGCATTAAATCCGCCTGTGTACTCTAGTGTGCAAAAAGCATTTAATAAATAAATACGTAGACACGGTAGGTAGGTACGTTTCCAAAAACTTCACAAATACCTAATACCGGAATCTAAACAGAAATAAAAAATAATTTAACTACACAACGTCAACGAAATATGTATAGTTGTAGTTTAGTTTCACAAAAAACAAATAGTAAAAAACAACTTCATACAAAAATTCTATCATTTACAAGTTTGAAATTTCATTGGAAAAATCCAATGAAATGTTGCACGGTATTTTTTCCAGCCAGTGGTAACGGACGCCCTCTGTCCAGTCGCGTTTTATTTATTCTTCAATCATTGATTCTCTTTGTACTGTTTCGAATTTTCACTGGAATTAGCTTTTTATAGCCAGTATTCTAATATAACAGTAAATATAGGAGGAAACTAAATTGAAAGATGGACTCCGAATAAAAAAAAACGATTTAAAATAAATCTTTCTGTAAGAAAAAGATTATTGTTTATTTTTTGTCACTGCTGTAATGGTGGCTCTCAAAGTATGTTTATACCATCGGTATATATGTACTACGCACTAGATTACGCGTGCCCAACACTCACTTCAATCGATTCCCAAACACCTTGAACTATGTTGAACGAAACACGTAAGTGCCACGAAATTCATGGCGCTTAAGACATTTTGGTCGCGAAAAAAGTATCCTCTAAAAGCTATCTTAGCGCTATATGTTCTAATAGTTCTGTTAAACGGCATAATGCCAATGTAGCGCTGCAGCGAACTTTTGTTTTAAATTTTCAGTATTTTGACAAATATTTTCCATCAACATGCTTGTCTACGAGTATCTCCAGAATATAAGTCAATGGTTTATACTCCATTCGCAATAAGATTGGACGTTTAAACAATTTTTTTACGGTCGGTTCAACCTATTTTGACTCTTATTACGTTAGTGACAAGACAAATGACGGCTGCAAAAAAAAGTTGGTATTATAACCACTTTTTGTCATCCTTATTTTTACGGAATAGAAGTCAGACCTGCTAGTCTAATAGTTAGTAGCCCTGACTGCTATGCCGGAGGTCGTGGCTTCGATTCTCACCCAGGACAAATGTTTGTGTGATGAGCAAGACCATTTATTCTGTGTCTGGGTGTAATTTTTCTATATATGTATGTATTTAGAAATATATAAGTATGTTTATCAGTTGTCTAGTACCTACTCATAACACAAGCTCTGTTTAGCTTGAAACTAGACGGCGTTGTGTGATAGTTGTGGAATATTAATATATGGGTATTTTTTTTTAAGTTGGGAAAATCATCTAATGACAAATCCCGCTCTCGGGTGAAGCAAGAGATAGTGTCAGACTTTTACTGACTAAAAACCACTCCTGGTTTTTCATTACCTTTGTCCCAGGGCCTGGGGTTTCGCTTCAACACTACCCGTGGCCTTAGTAGGCTTCGACCCTGCTGGGCCCCTACGATTTACTGACATCTCCCTGAGGCGCGCGTGGAACAATACGCGCCGTCGACGACTTGGGCTCACTATGAATATGTGTGTGTGTGCTCAGAAAACTATAGAGAATAGAATAGAATATCGTTTATTTAATAAAAGTGGCACATTTATATTAAGATACATAAAAATAATTATAACGCATACAATGCATTTCTGCCTGAACTAGGTTGGACCTGTGTCTGTGTATGACGACAGAACAACCGATGGGCCAATATTCGGGTGACCACTACTCGGCATACTGGTGCTATGGGTTGGCTTCCGAAAGGGACATTGGTGTCCTGAAATGCAAGGCAAAGAAGGAACACAGGAGTGGGTTTTTAGTCAGTAAAAGTCTGACACTATCTCCCGCTCCGCCCAAGAGCGGAGGATGTAGTAAGATGCCACCGAAAAAAAAAATACCATTTTGTGTACAGGTAATCTCTATCCATTCCAGGTTGACTAGAAAAGTTCGCGGAATGCGATAAGTCTGCCAATTGTATGTTTTTAAAAAGGCTCAAATTATCATAATTATTTTCTTGGTGTACAATAAAGTATGTATAAATAAATAAAAAATCTAAAAAAATTAGAACACTTGCACACAGAACCTCATTTCAAATTTCTTCCGCCACATCCACTCACTAATCCCTAAACCCCGATCTAATTTTCCAAATTTTTCTCAGCTGCACCAAAGTACACAGAATAGAGTACACAGTGTAGAGTACAAAGTGTATTCGTAGAGTACACAGCGTACACAGTACACAGTCCGGTCGGCAGCCGCTAAGTAGCCTGGCACTCAGCGTTCGCTACACGATCCACCGCTAAGCTCATTTCGCCCGCTTTGGTTTTATAAAACTGGGTAAATTCCAACACAAAATTCTTGGAGCGTAGATGACTGGTGCGTGCATGGATGAGGTATATTTTTCCCAAAAGCCTCTGGACAATTGACATCATATTGGAAGATTCTCAAAAAGCCATTCTTGACATTAGGTGGAAAATAACTTGGCAGATTTATTGATAGCGTATCAATAGTGATTGTAAAAAAATCATAAATAAGTTATTCAATTGACATGCCCTAACCAACTGTCACATGGACGATCTATTAAATTTAGATTTAGGGACAATATTTTTATTTATTTTTTTTTTTATTTAAGAAATTAAGTCTACGATAGAATAAGGCTGGTACAGGGATTAACTGCTTATAATGCTTATAATAATCTCTTATAATATTTTTATTATACTGGTAGATAAGTTCAATTTTTGTTGTTCTTCAGTACAAACGATCACAAAAGAGAACAAGCACAAAGGGTAAAACAAAAATCGTGATGAAACCGAACCCAAGTATTCCGAATTACCATCAGCCATGTGGAATTCTTATCCGAATGAGAAGTCTAATAAATTCCATATATTAATGAGAAGTACCCTCTACCACCCTTCAGGCGGACAGTCACAGTCGGCCACAGGACAAGCCTGGCACGCTATTCTCAACCACTATGTTTCCTGAAAGGCAGTATCAATTGTGATGACCACAAGAAAAGTCGAGTCAAGGAAGCTCAATGAGTTTCGAAGAACCAATTCCACTGGATCCAGCAGTGAAAATATGCAAAAAAGAACAGAGACATCATATTATGCATATTATTAAAACATTAAAAGTGCCGCATCCTTAAACATCATTAATTTTCTTCCGAGCTCGGCCACCAGCTCCCCTAGAGTCCGCTGGCTGAATGAAATTTCAGTAATTTGGTAAAGCGAATGCTAGGTACGGGTCCCGGGTGGGATTTTCTTACAATCCGCGCTTTGTTTTCAAGTCTATTTGAAGCGGAACGCCCAAAATTAGCTGACCTACCCCTCCCCGCTCACATCAACACTTAGCCGACCAAAGAAATGAAATCTCACCGACCACCAGAGATCATTCTAATTGGTCATAACATTTTCAAATTATGCGGTTGACTTGTAACTTACCGTGTTAGCGTTAAAGGTGATAATTGCTTGGTAAATAAAGTTGATAAGTTTGCTAAGCTTTGAATATTATCTGTTTGCGCAGATTAAGAATGTTGCCATTTCGATGCTCGTTTCTTCGTCGTTATGATTTTGAGTTGCCGCGATACAAATATTTGCATAATTTTCTTATTTCATCAGAAATTTAGAGTACTTAGAGATTTTGTCATTTACATTTCTTTAGGTCATCTGGGAAATCTGAGGGATTCCTTAATTTTATTGAGAAATTCAGAATATTTGTTGTATTTCCCTTCATAAATATTTGAAAGCTATTTTCAAAAAAATATTTGAATTTTTGATGAAAAGACATCGTATTGCTTCGAATTTCTAAACTTGGTTCAATGATTTATAAAAGTAAAGTTATGTTTGATTTTTTTTTAAGCAGTTTCGTTTAATAAGTTAAATCAGTAAAAAATATTTGATTCAAATGTTATTTCCACAAAAAAGCTTATTAATTACAACATTAGAACGAAATCAAAGTTACATAAATACATATTTATCACTTAAATATAAGCACATAGTGAGAGATTGCCTTTTATCGAGAAACTATAACAATCTTAAATATTAACTAAACTATACTAAAACCTAACTATGTACATACATATAATACAATAACACAAAGTACACTCAGTCGTCGAAATACTCCTCCACATCGCTGTCATCCGGAAATGTGCCCAGAAGACTGGCAGCAGTGCCACGTTGAATGGCACTGCTAATTCTTTTGGCGAAGAACGAGCCCAAACGAAACTATATACTATGTAATATTCTAAAGCTGAAGACTATATTTGTTTTTTTTGACCGTGCTAATCTCAGTTAATATTCTAAAATATAAATTAATAATTATTATTATATAAATTAACTTAATAATTAAGTTAATTTATATAATAATACGACGGTTGAAAGGCTAATTGATCTAAACGACATTTTTTTCAATATTGAGTTATATACATATTCGGAATCAGCTATTTTTTCTCCGTCAGGTTTCAATTTTTTTTGAAAAATATCGCTTAGATCAATTAGCCTTTCAACCGTCGTTATAATGTTAAATAGCGTATTTATCGAGGAACGCTATAGACTATATTAAGATCAAAAAAACAGACACGTTTATTTCAAATAGACCAATTACAGGCACTTTTGAATTGTCAAAATGTCGGTCAGTCAAAAAAAAGTGAAGTTAAATTGCACGTTCCAAAGCGTAGATCTCTATGGAGAAGAACATTTGTACGTTAAAAAGTGTAGATCTCTATGGAGAAGAACATTTGCACGTTAAAAAGCGTAGATCTCTATGGAGAAGAACAACATGAGCTATAGGCTACATAAAATCACACTACAAGCCACGATAGTGGAGCAATAAGAAAAGACGTAGTTAGAACGGCGAGGGACAGCTGCTATTCCGAAATAAAATGCAATTCCCTTCAACAGAAAACAGTAGATTGCTTTATTCAATCTATAATATCACAATTTATCAGCAATATCCTTCGCGTTTTACCGATGGGACTGTATAATACTAGAATGAAGGTTACAAGGTTCCACAATAATCCTTGAACTAGTGCTGGCAACCTAGAAATACTTTTCCAGCCACGTGTATTAGGTATATAGATTATTCTAGGTATAAAATGCTTTAGTATTGTTACTGTGGAAGTTAGGACGTTTGGATGTTTGTTAATCATCGAGAATGGATTTCCATTTGATGATTTGATTCGATGATTCCTTACCTCAAAAATAAAGAAAGAAAGAAAAAAAATACCGCAATGACTGACCGGAATTTGATGATAAATGATATTTATATTGCACGTTTAAAAAAAAAACAACTAACGATTGAAAATTTTAGTGTTTTTTTTTACATTGAAAAAAAAACACTAAAACTTACAAAATAACTTTAATTTCGGAAGTCAGTGTATCTATAATAGTTTTGTCTCTTCGTTATTTAACACTGACGTCCGAAATTAAAGTTATTTTGTGTGTTTTAGTGTTTTTTTTTTACGTTGAAGTAGGTTGTATTTGTTTTTTGTAAAAAGTATTTTTATTTTATTCTTTTTAGTTGTGGAGGTAGCACAACTAAAAAGTACTCTTCAGCCTATGTTTACATCATCAGATTAACTCGATGGTACCTTATAGCCAGAGTGCATCTCATGACAATTGTAATAATCCCAAACATGGATAGGTAAAATTTTTTCGTCAGTATAAACTAGATGAGGCCGGTGTTTCCTAGCTGACTACCCTGAGAAGAAACACCGAAAGAAATAAAGACAAAGTCTCTTTTAAAGTCCATACAGCAAATATGTAATGATCAAATCATATGAGAACCATGCAGATTAGTGTCTGATGGGTTGATCTGATTAGGTCTTTTGAGGAAAGAATCACACAGATCGGAGTGGACCTGTCCAGTCAGTGCAAGCATTTGTCAGTATTCGTAAAGCTCAACTCAGGATTACTAAAGAGACTAACGACTTGACGAACAATACCAAGAAAAGGACATTTGGGTAGGCTGCAGAAAATACTAAAATTGCCAGACATTATGTACGAGTACGTTTATTATCGATGAATTTTGGAATACGGATAGATCAAGGTCCAGATTAGGATATAGGATATTTTATTCTGGTGCATTGTAGAGAATGCGTTTGGGACAAGTTTCGACTTTCACGAGGGTAGCAATAGTTAGCGTATCTGTTGTTATCTACAGGACTAGCCGAAGTGGAATATACGTCGTTTCGGAACCAAGAAATTGCAATGGCAAATTATTGTTGGAAATGGCTCGTAGTTTTTCACCTTAGTCAAGCCTGCTACGCGACCAGCAGGGACTGACCAGTGCCCAGCTCCATTTTGATACAAGTGGAAAAAGTTTGAGATTGCGTGTTTGGCTCGGGTGAATTCAGCCTCGGTCAGCAAGGGTGTCATGGAACCGAGTGCTGCAGTGACACAATTTCCACATGTATCAAACGACATTTTTCAATACACTTACGAACAAATACATAAACGAGGGCTGCCTGGTGACTCCAGGGGGATGCTTGTCGACCAGCCTCATATGATAAATACAATAAATTTTTGTGGTGGAGGTGAGCTAGTAAAATGCATGCCCAAAGGCGGTAGGGACAGAAGTCGGATTTCGAGCAAGTATATTGAGGAGAGGGTGGGCTTTTGCACTTTTCGGAAATACATTGCAAGCCTACAAGCGATAAAAGTAGAAGTAGGTTTTCAAAGTGTGTTAAAAGATAGAATTGTGTAACGTGTAACATGGAGGTTTGAAGAACGAAAACGGAATAGAATCCAAATGCATTGCTTTTGACATGACGTACAAAAACAAGGTAAAAGGTAACTGATACTGATCGCAGAGAATATATTGGCTTTTTGAAGACATTTGACACTACGCATTCGCTTGCATTCCCCAGAGGAGTACGCAGAGGTGTATATGTAGAACTTCCAACTTCCCCAAGTTATATGATGAGCTTATGTTACAAGGAAAAGCTGTGAAAACTCGTCGGAACGCGTTTTTGCATGGAAAATCGTCAAGTAACTTGTTCTGCTCTAGGTACTGCAAGAGGAAGTGTTAGACAGTCATATTTGTTAAGATATCTATGTGTTTGTTACTCCTTCACGCTCAGAAATGACTTTGGATGAAGTTTCACATCAAATCAAATAAAAAGTTTATTGACACAAACAATTATTTTATATTGTAAAATTTGAAGCCCTGACTTCTGAGCTAGGTAGAAACCTGTATTATAGAAGTTTATTATATTTTATATTTATATATTATATATTTTTTATGCCACCGGCTTTTCCCGCGTTAATATAGAAAATTACCCCAAGAGAACATATTCTTGGAATAAAAAGAGGGACCTTAAATAAATCAAGGGTTATTATATGTCATGATCATGTTTCAGCGCATCGGTCGCTCCTAAAGTGGTTACCCATACGTCAGCGCAGAGAGCACAGGGCGCTCACTACCTTGTTTTCATTTCTTGATTCTCCTAATTCCCTCAGTTATTTAGCCCCTCGCTTTCAATAAATTTGCGCCAACCACAATAAAAATCTGCGCTTATCTCATAACCGCCTACTTCAATGTCCCACTCATCGTACTGACTTTCTTCACTGTTCTTTCTTTGTTCAAGATATTTCTTTGTGGAATGCGCTCCCCCAGGCTCCAGAATCTAGGATCCCCCAGGATGGCAACAAATCGATTTACATTTGAAATCAAAGTTCGCGAGCTATTTCGTAAGATGCTGGCAGTAGAGTCATCACAGCGTTAAGGTTTTCAAATTGTCGATTTGAACTAATTGTTTGACTTTATTAGTGTAGATATATATGTAGATAGTTTATTAATTTGTGTATGTATTCTATAATTGTATGATATTTGTGGTTTATTAGTATATCTTTTCTTGTACCTATTCGCCTTTTCTCTCTCTTTTATTGCACCTACAACTATATATCTCTGCATCACCCTAAGGTCGACTGGTAGAAAATGCATAAGGCATTAAGTCCGCCGCTGTACGTTTGTGCATAAAGTATTAAATAAATAAATAAATATAGGATAATAAAAAATAGGCAAGTGTGAGTCAGACTCAAGCACTGAGGGTTCCGTACAAACTATAATTTCCAAATGTAGTCTCAAAGATTTTTTCGAATACACTTAAAACGCCAAACCATTTTACAGCAACATACTGCTTGCTTTAATTTTTTTATTAAACTAACAAAAACTAAAAAAAATTGTTAAATTTAGTTTAACGGATTTCTCATCCGTAAAACTAAATCCGTTTTTTTGAGCGATCGTTGTTAAGCATCCCTCCGGGCACTGCAGCCCAATCGCTCACTTATTTCCTTACATTACAGTACTCGTGACAAAGATCGACTGTGGTTTTTGACCGAATTTAAAGTGACGGATATATGGCCGCCGGGGAATGTCTTTTTTTTTGTTTTTTTAGATTGGAAGTTGTCAAATAACTTTTCCCGCTTTCCCTCTCTACTCTCGTGCCCAAAAGAGAGGGATTGGACCCTTGTGCTACTGAGAACCTGTTTTTGTAATAAATGAATGATAAATCTTAAGCTTGGCCGCCTATCCCATCTCACCAGCCGATGACGTTGCCTCCTCCTCCTCGAGTCGTATTCCTCACATTACTGAGGGTCATGAAGTTCCCGCTGGATAAGCTTCTCACTGATGGTGTTTCACCATCAGTGAGAAGACGGTTCTTGGCGTCATGAAGTGCGACGTGCAATTGGGTGTTCAGTATGGAACGGACCTAATCTACCCATCTTTTTGAGCTGCGGCCTCTTGGTCTCTGCCATCAACCATGCCAGTAACGATGAGCTGTTCAAGGTTGTGGCCATTTTTCCTGGCAATGTGGCCAAAGAACTCTAGTACTCTGCGCATACAGGTAATCGACAGTTTAATCTTGATGATGTTCAGTTCGTAAGACGTAAGACAGAGATTTTTGTACAGAAAGCAGTCCAGGGAATTAGAAGCATATTTCTCCGGCACCACATCCCGAAGGTGGTCCGCCTTTTTCAGTCTCAGCTCCGTAGCTGAATATGGAGAAGACATTTGACCAGTTTAGTTTTATTTTGCGCGAAATGATGCGATGCGACATGCCTTGCAACTGCGACATTGCACTTTTGGCCATTCCCATACGCCTCCAGATGACGGATGGCGTTGCCTACTCATATATCGTCCCTTAGCCTTGTTGGCTAAGGGATGATATATGGGTAGGCAATGTACCGCATAACTCATTTTTACAAAACTTTACGGGAAACAAAAAAAACTGTGCGGTGTGAGACCAATGGTTACACGCGCAATGAGCAGCTCCATCTAAAGGTATTCAAATGTGAAAACCGCCAATTTTCGACCTGAGCGGTGTTGTAAGCTAAGGGACGATGTAGAGATTCATGAGATAGGTACAGCCTGATGACAGACGGACAGACGAGTCTTACTAATAGGATCCCGTTTTTACCCTTTGAGTATGGAACTTTAAAAAGGAGTAGTCTGTGATATACTAACAATGAACATTTAAAAAAACCCGAACGGTCCGAACTAAGCGATTTACTTCGTCGTTTATACCGCGTACATCGAGGGACTGGAACAATTTGCCTGCTGCGGTCTCCCCGTCCAACTATAATTTTAGTGCCTTCAAGGCTAGAGTGAATAGGCTCTTAATAAACTAGTGCGCCTCACCATCAATGATTGCATCACTGCTTACCATCAGGTGGGATCGCAATCAAGCACTGGTTTATATCGAATAAAAAAAAATACGTCCATATTTTTAAATTATACTTAAATAATAATAATAATAATATTCCACAACTATCACACAACGCCGTCTAGTTCCAAGCTAAGCAGAGCTTGTGTTATGGGTACTAGACAACTGATAAACATACTTATATATTTCTAAATGTTACTGTGATCTCTAAATAATAAACTATATTTCTACTTTCCTTATTCTAATGACGGCCACAAAAGGTTTACGAACAAACGAAACCCCAATATCCCTCGTTATGATGTCACCCTTAATCGTAAGGAACCTTTGACCTCAAAAGGATAAAAAGGGCCTTTATATTAGAAACGGCACAACTGTATGTTGTACAGGTATGTCGGGGTCTTAGCTGCGGAAGTCGATAGTTATTGGCAGGAATTCAGATAATTTATGGTTTTTAAAGCAATATTACTAAGGACCTTCTGCTTCAGTATATCTTCACTAATATTATAAAGAGGTACAGTTTGTTTTTATGTTTGTAGGAAGTAATCTTTGAAAGAACTGGTCCGATTGCTAAAATTTTTTTCACCGATAGAAAGCTGCTTAATTCCCGAGTGACATAGGCTATATTTTAAATACTCCGGTGTAACCACGGACAAAAGCTAGTTTCAAATGTTTCTGAGCACCTAGTGGCTAAGTACCTAGTAAGAGCCACCCACATAAATTGGTGATGCGCCACTGCGTTCTCACACCTTCCGCCTGACACAGGTTTTCACCAGGGTCTCGGTAACGTCAACAACGACTCACGCTTCACCCGCCGCCACAGATAACGCCCGAGCATTGGGATTCGCAGGACGATCCCTGGTCACCGTAGTAGGTAAAGGCTTGTGGACGACGAGCGATGTGTAGCTCGCCGACCGGCCAGGTAAGGACCGAGCCCAAATCGTCGACAACGCGTAGTGTTCAACGAGTGCCTCAAAGAAATCTCGGCAAAACCGTAGGGTGGTTTTAATATCGTGCGGATTTCATCATGCATGCGGGATTGCCCCGCATGCAGAATATATCAAAATGCAAAAAATGCCTTACAATAAATACTTATATGAAATGGACATTGGCGTGGATTACGCGTTCGGGGCAATCCCGCATGCGTGATCAAAACCGCACGATATTAAAAACCAAAGTGATAGATGTCAAATTGGAATTGCATTTGAACCAATTGTTAAAAACAAGCGCTAATCCCACCGAAAAACTGTTACGCAGTTTGGGGGACTTATAAAATGTACAACACGTTGGTCGAAATAAAAAAATGTTTTATTTATTTATCAATAAAAAAAAATTAATAAAAGACAATTGGTTTTAAATACTCTACCCCATAGGTGAAGACGAAGTGAAGGTCCTAAGTTTGTATGGAGAAACTTCCATTCACGCAAGCTGAGCCACTGGCAAAAGCTATTAAGTATACACACAGCCCAAACGTATAGACAGATTGTCCTGAAATTTGGCACGCAGACAGCTATTATGGTGAAAGCATGCGCTGAGAGCAATGATGGCCGAGTGGTAACGGCCCCGACTTACGAGTTGTAGGTCTCGGGTTCAAACTCAGCCAGGCGTTTTACTTTGTGTAATTTATTTCATCACCACTACTCTCAAAACGGTGAAGGAAAACATCGTGAGGAAACCGGCATGTCCTAGAACCAAAAAATTCGAAGACGTGACATTCAGCAACAAGCACTGGGCCCGCATGGCGGATTACGGCTCATTCTCTCTCCTAGAGAGGAGGCCTGAGTCCCAGCAGTGGGAACATTAAAAGGCTGATAATTGTAAAAAAAAAATGCGCTAAGAATTTTTTTTCCAAAATTCACCCCCTAAAAAGATAAAATGGGGGTCTAAAGTTTATATGGAGAAACTCTACTTTCACACAGACGAAGCCATTGGCAGAAGCTAAGCTGACTATAAAACGCATTTTCTTCCATGTTTCTTTAGCAACGAATGCTCACCCACTGTGCAACCTTACTCATAAGGGTGTAACAATGGTGACGTCACAGCGTCATGCAGCTCTGAATTAACACAGCTGTAAGAGCCTTGCGTTAACAAGTACAAGGTTACGCTCACTGGGAGCTAGCACCCACGCCACCTAATATAGATTAAACGAGTATGTTTTTTACAGATGTGACAGTTTGTTACTGATGCCTGTATGATGGTCCTTTTTTTGAGGTGGGCAATCATACAATGACTTCACCTGCTCTAGAGTGGGGCGGGAGAGCGTATCGGATTTTTACTGACTAATGTCACTAATGTCACATGTATATCCTTCAGTAGCCCTCTGCATTGTATGCCTAGTGGACCATAGGTTTCCGTTTTAGAAACTCTCCGTGGCTCTAGCGGGCATCAGCCCCCCTAGCCAAATTACAACCGTTTCGTTTCGATTCGCTTTTCGTTGATCGCCAGAACAAAGTAATCGGAGGCGTGGCCGTCTCGAGGCGGTCGACGAAAAGAGAATCGAAACGAAACGGTTGTAACTTGGCTAGGGGGGCAGCTCTGCTGAGGCATGATGGTCCTGGTATTCGGTTCTAAAGTCGTGTTATCTGTATTATTAATACTACCGTCTGTAAGCGGCAGCGCCCGTATGTAAGTGAGAAATGATCCGAAGGAATCATACTTATTCCCAAGATAAAAAATATCGTTTGGCTTATATAAGTCCGTCACGAAATATATGTTACGCCCGCCAATTATATTATAATCAACATACAACTTGACTCTGAAAAAAACTTAGGAAAATATGAATTTCGCGGACTACTCCAAAGCCTTTTAAACTATGCACTCATAAATAAAAAACTGTCGAATCAAGTTTATAATTTTGTATGTAGAGGCCAATTTTATTTTCGTCTCCTAAAAAAAATGGTTGTTCACTTATGTCTACTGAGCAAGCCCTTAAAGTTTGCGGAGACCTGCACCCCTTGTCAAGTTGATAATCTGCATTCGTTAACGATATTCGAAAACTAATCAAATGTATGGGAATGACATCATCTCAACGTAAAGTCACGTGGTCAGAACAAACGAATAGAAAATTCGTAGCCAAGTTCACATTGTTCAAAATAATAGAATGAATTGTTATCGTTTCTGCAATGTTCAACGCTACATCCTTTGTTATTGTAGAATGATATTGTAGAACGAACGGCTGACTCAGGCACGTCAACATGGCTACCAACTTATCGTTTTCTACAATTGCTGGCACCGAGGCGTTACCGATTGGATAATGTAATTCGACACGAAACGGTTGTAACTTGGCTAGGGGGCTGTCCCTTACACCCTGTCTCTGTACAGTTAGTTATGTTTTTGCTACAGCGCCAGTGTCGATGCAGCGTAGCACATGATGCTACGCCATCGACTCGGCCGTAGCAAACCGCTACGCGACGAATTATTTCACATTAGTCTCATCACCCCACTGATATTATAAAAGTGAAAGTTTGTGAGTATATATGTTCGTATATTTGTTGCTTCTTTACGCTCGAATGGTTTAACAGATTTCTACACTTAGTACACGGGTGGATCATGTCCTGGAATAGCACATTTGATAATTTTTTATCCCGGGTGTATGTTTACTTGAACTAATTTTCTACGATCGCGCGTACAAAGCCGCTGACAGCAGCTAGTTAATCTGAAAATAAGGTATAAAAAAAACTGAAAAATTTTTTGTTACACCAAAAAAACAACCAGCTCGACAAACTAAAATTAAAATTGTTAACACCGATCGACTCTGTGTAAAATAATGTTTGCTTCACACTTATTTCCCTGGAGGACTCTGTCAGTAGCCACCAGCCACGGGCCACGTTAGATGCCCGCCAGTTGAAAATATTAGTTTAACCTACTTCTCCAATAGAAACCTAGATTAGGTTTCGGTCCAATACCGATCCGCTACCAATGTAGTTTGCCAATACCTATATTGTTTATCTACTACATTATAATGAATTTATTAAAAAATCACTATAGTAAATCAAAATTTCAGAGCTTTTTTAAGTGGGAAATCATCCATTGACTTCTCCCGCTCTAGGGTGGGGCGCGAGGGCTGTCAGACTTTTACTAACTAAAACCTACTCTATGTTCCTTTTTTGCCTTCGTTTCAGGGCCCCGGGAAAAAATTCAGTGCTTAAATTATGATTGTTACTTAATTTTTTAATTGTGGTGTTTAAGAGTGTGTATTCTAGTTAGATGTATATTTAAAATAAACACACATTTTTTTTGATGGAGTTATACTTTAAGACCTATCTATTAAAACCTAAATTATAGTCCTAATTTAAACTAAATAGCCTATTTGGCCTCACTGCTGGACCCTTTCCCACATAACTCTATGCTTTGATAGTACATGCCCGTCTTTCAGGTAGCAGTCCAGCTCGTGTCACCATCTTCTCATTGGTATGCCGTCATGTCATCTGGCCTTTAATGTGACCGATTTGGTGATTTTTTTTTTTGCCCATTTCTCTTTTGACATACGTCAGATATGTCCGGCCCAACCACAATTAAGTTAAGCGGACGTCTAAGGTAACGTCCACAATTTTATATAGGTTTATATAAAAGGATTGACTGACATATCAACGCACCGCCGAAACTACTGGAACTAGGAACTTGAAATTTTGCACAAGACTTCTTTTTATAACGTAAGAAACCTACTGTTAGTTAGAAGCTATTGTGAATATATCTATGTAGCTAATCTACGAGTATACTTAATATTAAAAAAAATGGGCAAGTGCGAGTCGGTCTCGCGCACTGATAATTTCGTAGAAACTTACCTATGAAAACAGAATTCCCGAATTGATTTACGAAGATTTTTTTTTGTGACGTAAGTAACTAACAGTTTTCAGTTTTTTTCCTATACTTGTGCTATAAGACCTTGCTTCATGCCAAATTTCATGATTCTTGGTTAACCGGAAGTACCCTATGAATATTGATTCCCTTGAAAGTGTCAAAATATAAGTTTTTTGCGACATAAACGGCCGTATCTTTTTTTCCGTTAACTAAAAAGTAAATTTTTAACAGCTTCAAGGGACTGCAGACGTAAGTATATGGTTTTAATTTCAACTCGATACCTTCACGCGTTCCCGAGGAGTCTTGACAGATAGATGGACGGACAACAAAGTGATCCTATAAGGGTTCCGTTTTTTCCTTTTAAGGTACGGAACCCTAAAAAGCAGAAAGGTTTGTTTGCTTTAACGCGCTAATCTTAGAAATTACTGGTTCGCAAAAATATCTCAATGTTGTATAACCTATTTTTTGCGTATTAATATAATCTTTATAGGTATAATAATAATCTTTATTCAGGTAAGTTACACCCATATCATTACATAACATAACACAACACATAACACAATTTACATTAACTTAAATTACCTAATATAAATCATAAATAAAAATAAATAAATAAAATTGCCTCAAAACACAATAATTGCATTAATAATACAAAAATAATAAATTAATAATTCATCAATATACATCAATCATTAAAATGTTATTGATTATATATGTTACATTTATAAATTCAATAAAGTTACTTAGTAATCATTAGTGTCTGTGTCTCTTGTACTGCTACTTGTCGGCCACTACAATGCTTAAGGATATACTATACTAATTTCTGCCAGCGGCTCCGCCCGAATAAAAGTCGGTTTCTCCATACAAACTTCCAAACCCCGTTTTACCCCTTTAGGGGTGGAGTTTCGTAAAATCAGTTCTTAGCGGATGTCTACACCCTATAAGGAAGCTACCTGCCAAATTTTAAGTTTGTAGGTGTTATAGTTTCTGAGATTTCGTGATTAATAAGTGGCATAGCATAGCATAGCATAATCAGCCTTTTTATGTTCCCACTGCTGGGACTCAAGCTTCCTCTCTAGGAGAGGGAATGGGCCGTAATCCACCACGCGAGCCCAGTGCGGGTTGGTGAATGTCACATGTCTTCGAATTTTTTGGTTCTAGGACATGCCGGTTTCTTCACGATGTTTTCCTTCACCGTTTTGAGAGCAGTGGTGATGAATTAAATTACACAAAGTATTGCGCCAGGCTGGGTTTGAACCCACGACCTACAACTCGTAAGTCGGGGCGTTACCACTCGGCCACCACTGCTCTATAATCAGTGGTATTTCGCTTTTATATATATATATATATATTAATACGCTCAAACTGTCCCAACTGTTCCCTCTGCAACCTACATGCTCTTTGCCAGCCAACTCTATGAAATGAGCAAGCGAATGCATCGACTCGGATTACGAACATTGTATCACGCAGCCTTGGGCCCTTGCTGCCAGGCCAAGGACTCACCACAAGGATAATCGTCCCAGCTTTGCAGATTACAGTCCATTCTTATACCACTTGGTAGACGAAATACTTTCTGTAAGATTGTTTGAAAGGGTGGATACTTGCCGTACGTCGGATTTTCCGATAGTAGAAAGGATATAGCGGAATCAAGTAGTGTAATTCTTGCGCACGCTCTCCAAAATGCATCCTGAAATACCGAAAGGCTGGCTACCTTACGCCTGTACTCCATAGTGCTGCAGTACTCCACACACAATCGGACCTGTGTGTGTGTGATGGTTCACCTAAAAGTACAAGTACTCCAAAAACCCGATAAATCGAATACCCCTAATACCGATTTAGGTAATTACTTCGAAAAGTAGACCGCACTGTTATCGATATTGTAATCAAACAGACATCATTATGAGAGATCGGTGTCGTAGATCGTCGTAACGATTATGGCGGGTTGGCATGTCGACTCACTATGCTGACAGGTGTATTGTAAACTGTTTGGTTTTATGAGATCCTGGTATGCGATGGGAAGTTAAGGTAGTTTTACACTAGACTGTAATGTCACAACTGATAATAGGTCTTTACCTATGTAATTGGAGATTCTATAACCAGCATTTTCAGAATTAATTATCTGTGGATTGGCGCGCAATTCGAAATTCAAATAAATTTTATTCGAAAGACGTGTTAATTTAATTTCAATTTCAGTCATTTGTTTTTATATAGTTTTTTGTTTTTGTGACATTGTGGTAGTTTTTGGCGCTATGGATAAACTGAAAATTCGTACAATTTTCGAATATGAGTTCCTACGTGGAAATACCGCTGCGCAAACAACACGAAACATAAACGACGTGTACGGGCATAACACTGCTTGCATAAACACAGTCCATTATTGGTTCAATCGTTTTAAATCTGGAAGTTTTGAGTTGAAGAACGAGCCTCGCGGTCGGCCGGTAACTATTGTCGACAACGACGAATTGAAGGCGATAGTGGAAGCGGATCCATCTCAATCTACGCCTGAGCTTGCTGCGGGCCTTGGAGTTAGTGTCAAAACAACATTGAAGCACTTGCGTCAAATCGGAAAGATAAAAAAGCTAGATAAGTGGGTGCCACACGAACTAAGCGACCGACAGCGAGATTTACGTGTCGAAGCATGCATAGCACTACTGAATCGGCTTAGAAACGAGGGAATTCTTAATCGAATTGTTACCTGCGATGAAAAGTGGATCCTGTACGACAACCGTAAGCGTTCGTCTCAGTGGGTGGACCCGGGTACAGCACCTAATCAGTGCGCTAAAAAAAAGATTACTCATAGGAAGATGATGGTGACTGTCTGGTGGACCAGTGCCGGACTTGTACATCACAGCTTCTTACCGAATGGCACAACAGTGACGGCAGATGTCTATTGCCAAGAATTGCAAACTATGATGGAGAAGCTCGCAATTCAACAACCAAGACTAGTCAATCGCTCTTCCCCATTGCTTCTCTACGACAACGCGCGAGCTCACACTTCACGACAGACCATCGCAAAGCTACAAGAGTTACAGCTGGAAGCTCTCCGTCACCCACCGTACTCACCGGACCTTGCCCCAACAGATTTCAACTTTTTTCAAAATTTAGACAATTTTTTAAGTGGGAAAAAATTCAACACCCGTGATGCAGTATAAAACGCTTTCGCTGACTTCATCGCCTCCCGTCCGGCAGACTTCTACAGTAAAGGGATAAACAAACTGCCACCAAAATGGCAAAATTGTATAGATAATTTGGGCCAGTACTTTGATTAGCTGAAATAAAAAAATTACCAAAATTTTTATATTTTAAAATTATCATACAAATTTCCAATTTCATAGGTAAAGACCTAATATTATTAAAAATCGTGATACTAATTCATATTCAATCTGATATAGACCTTTTTTGAGTGGAAAAATCATCTAATGACATCCCTCGCGGGCTTGGGCGGAGCGCGAGGGCGTGTCAGACTTTTATTGACTAAAAACCCACTCCTGTTCTTTCTTTGCCAGTTTTTCAGAGCCCCGGGGATCTCTTTCGCATCTCACATGGCCCCAGTAGGCTACGAACCTGCTGGAGCTATGGTTGCTGACATCTCTTTGAGGCGCGCGTGGAACACTACGCACCGTCGACGACTTGGATCTGACGTAGACCTGCGTTTTTTATGTTATATAAACTAGTGCTTGACAGCTATCCTGTCTGATGGTAAGCAATAATGCTATCGTTGATAGTGAGGCGCACTAGTTTATTAAGTGTCTATTCACTCTAACCTTGAAGACTTCTAAATCATAATCGGCGTGGAAGACCACAGCAGGCATATTGTTCCATTTAGGCAGAAAGTAACAATACCGTGACGCCTATGTAGCCACTCGATTGTGGCGTGGCCAGTATTGAGATGCAGCAATCGCTGTTTCCATACCAACATGAGATCCCACCGGAGCTTTGTCCGCCATACTACGATTTCTTGCGGCAGTGGAATTTCACCCCGGCGCGCGGCTTTGCACCTACATGCACCACTCGTGCGTGTGTGCAAGGACTGTTACCTCCATTTCTCCAAGGGTCTATATTATATTATATTATATTCACACAACTATCACACAACGCCGTCTAGTCCCAAGCTAAGCAGAGCTTGTGTTATGAGTACTAGACAACTGATAAACATACTTAAATATTTCTAAATACATACATATTATAGACAAATTACACCCAGACACAGAACAAATGATCGTGCTCATCACACAAACATTTGTCCTGGGTGGGAATCGCACGCACGACCTCCGGCATAGCAGTCAGGGCCACTAACCACTAGACCAACAGGCCAGTCAAGTCGGCACTAATAAATACGGGCACTATCTTCGTTTTTATATTGGTTCCTCTTTCCTCATTCAGCCGAAAGACGTCCACTGCTGGACATAGGCCTCCAAAATTATCGCCCCAACGGCCGGTTCTACGCGTCTCGCATCTATCAGCGTCCTGTAACCCTCACTAGGTCATTGGTCCACCTTGTGGGAGGCCTTCGAACGTTGCGTCCTTACCACCATCCGGTATTTCTTTCGAACCTACAATATATTTAAAAATAAATATTTCAACACAAAACAAAGGGCCGTATTACAACGCAGTGTGCACTTACCTTTAGGTTCACCACGTGCATACTTAATACATTTCCTGTTTTAAGTTCATTAAGTTACAATCTGCACTACATTATACAAGTAAAATATATCTATCGTTACGCCGGTTACTAAGCGGTGTAAGCAGTAGAAAAGCACGAGGATTGTTCACGTAGATAGTATGGAAAAAAAGAAAGAAAGAAAAGTATTTTATTTGGCACACATAGATAAATATACTTTTATAATCTTAAGTTTCTAAATGTGGCTTCAACAAAGCCACATTTAGAAACTTAAGATTAAAAAAGTACATGTTACATTATTTCATTGATAATTATTTTTAACCGACTTCAAAAAGGAGAAGGTTCTATGTTCGGCTGAATTTTTTTTTTATGTATGTTCGCCGATTTTTCGGTCAATTGTAGACCGATTTTGATTTTTTTTTTTTGTTTGAAAGATTATGCTTCCGAGTTGGTCCCATAGAAATATTGTTATAATCCGATAATGAACTTCAAAGATATGGAACAGAACTCATAGGATCACAGCGGAACCGTCGTAACAAGTAAAATTGCTTTATTTATACGTGTAGTCGATGACTGACTGAAAGAAGAGGGGATATATCGAACTGATCTGATGATGAAGCCTGAAGTTAGGTACCGGAACTCTGTAATAAATTAATGTAATCTAACCGTGTTTGGGATTATTAGAATTTTCATAAGATGCACTCTGGCTTAAGTTTGAATGAGGGGTGCTTTTTAATGGTGGTCCCATAATTTAAAAGTGTAAAATAAAAAACTTTTTACACAAAACACCGACTTGCGAAATTAAAGTTATTTTGCACTTTTCAATGTTTTTTTTACTTTGAAGTCGGTTGTATTTTTTTTTGTATAATGTGTTTTATGTATGTACTTATTACTGTTACACAAAATCTCAACATCTCTTTTTTCTTCCAACTCTCCTTTCGCAGGTGTGCTGGAAGAGAGTTCTTTAGAAATAAGCACCATATACACGACATATTTCTACAGAATTTTCTTTAAAAATCGATTTTTAAGTCTTAATTTGCTGTACCTAATAAATATTATTATCCAGTATTGTTATAACTTAGTAAGTACAACAATAACAGTATCCTTGAAGAAGTTCGTTTAAAAGTTTATTGATTAACTACAAATTACCAAGCTTGCGCAGAGCAGTGGTGGCCGAGTGGTAACGGCCCCGACTTATGAGTTGTAGGTCGCGGGTTCAAACCCAGCCAGGCGCTTCTACTTTGTGTAATTTATTTCATCACCACTGCTCTCAAAACGGTGAAGGAAAACATCGTGAGGAAACCGACATGTCCTAAAACCATAAATTCGAAAACATGTGACATTCATCAATCCGCACTGGGTCCGCGTAGTGGATTACGGCCCATTCCCTCTCCTAGTGCAGTGGAAACATTAAAAGGCTGATTATGCTTAGACCAAACTTAAATCGTCGATGCTGTCAGCAAAACCGGAGGGGCCCAGCAGGGCCGAAGCCTACTGGGACCATCGGGTGGCTTCCGAAAGAAATCCCGGGGTCCTAGAACGCTAGGCAAAGAAGGAACATAGATGTGGTTTTTGTCAGTAAAAGCCTGACACACCCTGACGCTCCACCGCGAGTAATGTCATTGAATGATTTCCCACGTTAAAAAAGAAGGGTCTACAAAATCGGAAAATATAAATAATAAATAGGCTGGCACTATACCCGTTTAAACATCGGATTCTCATTCCCTAACTCCGTGCAAAGTGACACAAAATAAAGAAACTTTATGCCTCAGCAGTTTCTTTCAAAGCATCGGTTTTTCGGTAGGAAATGCGGAGAATGTTGACCTGAGGTTAAATGTTATACTATTTTAGGGCTCCGTACCTCAAAAGGAAAAAACGGAACCTTTATAGGATCACATTGTTGTCCGTCTCTCTGTCTGTCTGTCAAGATCCTTTATCTTGAGAACGCGTGAAGGTAACGAGTTGAAATTCAAACCATATACTTACTCGAGTCCTCGGTCCCTTAAAAATGTGAAAAAACAAACTTCTAAGTCAACGAAAAAAAAAGATACGGCCGTTTATGTCACAAAAAAACGTATATTTCGACATTCTCAAGGAAATCAAAATTCGTGGGGTACTTCCCATTGACCTAGAATCCTGAAATTTGGCATGAAGCAAGATCTTATAACACAAGTATATTATAAAAAATCTGAAAACTGTAAATTTGTAGTTACATAACAAAAACAAAAACTTTCGTGCAATTCGGAAAAATTTTCTTAACTCAATTCAGGAATTGAGCGGTTTTCATTGGTAAATTTGTACGGAACTCTCAGTGCGCGAGTCCGACTCACACTTGCCCGGTTTTGTTTTTAATTAGTAGGCTTGCGCTTGACCACTATCTCACCTGATGGCAAGTGATGATGTGGTCGACGATGGAGCACGCTTGCCTAGAAGTAACCTATTCACTCTTAACTTAAAGACCCCTAGGTTGTAGCTATCAAGAAACACAGACTCCAGCAGGGAATTCCACTCTTTAGCTGTAAGCACAATGAATGTGTTCCCAATACCTTTTGTTCGTATGGATGATATGTCCACCATGATGTACCGGTGGCACGTCGCCGTACGACGCACACTCCCCGAAATGCAAACGGTAGAAAACCGACAGGCTAGCAACTTGGCGTCGGTGCTCAAGACTGGAGCTTTGACTCGACGAGTTCATCATTACCAATTATCCTCTTGCTCTTCGGAATTATATTATTTTAGACTTTACCTAGTTAAAATTTGAATCTTTGTTATTTCTGATTCTTACGTAGAAATCTATTTCAAAGGGTCTATAAGTCCTTTTAGAGTTAGGGCTGCGAGATTATCCGAAAGAGTTAGTGCGGCCCTGGACAACTAAACGCAGCTGAAGGAACACATGTGGTCAAAAGTCCTTGAAAAATTGGTCTTTCGTTGTAGTAACATACTACATATCAAAGATCGCCATCCGAATATACCTCGAACCATATAAAGATAGAAAAAAATGTGAAATCGATAGTCCGGAGCCCGTACAATGACACTATCTTCTTCTGTGTCATTACATTCTGTGACTTTTCATTTGTTATTATCACGTTTATAGAGTTCGACCATTGAGTAAGTAGGTGCAGAAGATCCACCCATTTAATGTTTAAACGATTTTTGAGCCACCGTATGCGCGGGTTTGAAGACGATGAACAACAAGTATACAGGTATTGCAATGTTAATGTTTTTTTTAATTATTTATTTTATTTTATTTTGAACATACGATATAGCAAGAAAAATAAAAACACTTAACTAATTAAAATTACATAATATATACACAATAACTCCTACCCATAATATAGCGTCAAAAAATTCCTCCGCATCGCTGTCGACTGGAAGTGTGCCCTTTTGGGCACACTTCCAGACTGGCGATATTGCCACGTTGTATTGCAATGCTTAATCTCTGACCGAGGTAAAAGCCAGCCCTTTGGTCACGCGAAGTGTCAACTAGCCGTTTGGATAATTCTTTAAAATGCGCACGAGCACTCGGACCCCACGGCCCAAGAGTCTCAACCCCAAACGGCTCAAAAATATAACTACCGACGAGGTTGTTATATTTGCATAGCTTGAGGCAGCCGCTGCGGCAGCACCAGCACAGCGCGACGAGCTAGGAACATGGGATGGCGCAAGAGTGTCGACACAGGTAGCGTCCCATACTAAAGGCCTACCCATTTTTTATTTAAATTATTATAGTATTGAATTTTTGCATTCGATTTAATAATGTGATTTAATATTTACATAATTTTAATTTTTATTTTATTAAAATTTAGACATTTAATGTGTAATTTTTTATTGGTATATCTATGTAATGTTTATTTGTATTTGTTTATGTACATTTTGTTATTAACATAATTTTAAGTGCCTACTTTCTAACACAAAATATGGATATTGTATCTGAAGCAAATAAATAAATAAATAAAAATAAATAATCTTACGATAGTTAAATCACATAAAGCAGAGAAAAGTGCGCCCAAATCGTGTTGAGACAGATCATTTACTTGACATTTGGAAGATCCGACTCAACCACCAATAACTGTAATTGGAACGTGCCGCAGGCTTTTTTCGATATATGTACGAGTATTTTGCAAGTTGAGAGGTTACGCAGTTGTTTATGGTTAGTCTTTTGTAGATCTATGACCTTTAACTTCCTTAAAAATACAATTTAAATAACTTGTATAGAAGGAGCTTCTAAGATATTAGAAGCTCAGGTGAAACAAGCGAATTAATAATGTTTAATTAAAAATGTCTTTGGAGTTGGTTAGAATAACGATTTTATACACTTTTAAATTGCTCATTGCTTGCAGAAAAGATACCGCGTACCGAAAGATGCAGGAAGACCTGTGTTTACAAGGTGGACCGATGGCCTGGTGAGGGTCGCGGGATTCTGATGGATGCGAGACACACAGGACCGGTCACTGTGGCGACACTTCGGGGAAGCCTATGTCCAACAGAGGATGGCTTTCGAATAAAATGATGTTGATGATGAAAACTTTAAAATAAAAAAGTAAGTAAGTAAAAGCAGTAGTGGCTAAGTGGTAATGGCCCCGACTTACTTGTTGTAGGTCGCGGGTTCAAACCCAGCCAGGCGCATTACTTTATGTAATTTATTTCATCACCACTGCTCTCAAAACGGCGAAGGAAAACATCGTGGGGAAACCGGCATGTCCTAGAACCAAAAAATTTGAAGACATTCACCAACCCGCACTGGGCCCGCGTGGTGGATTACGGCCCATTCTCTCTCCTAGAAAGGAGGCCTGAGTCCCAGCAGTGGGAACATTAAAAAAGGCTGATTATGCTATGCTTATGCTACATTTTTTTTTTAAACTACGAAAATGCTGACGTATAATTCCATCACTGGGATATCAATGTACTGGATCCATGGTAGACGATTGTGTGTGTCGATGTCGGACGCACAGTGTATGTTTTTAAAGACCTTCGTGAAGACTGGATCTTTTGTATCTCTTTTTGTCACGTCATGGTTTTACTACCATAACGCAGTTCCTGCGAGATGTCTTCGTGGTTAAAATGGCAGTTCACTTGATAGTAAATTTTTGGACTAGTTTAAACCTGTAGACAGTTATGTAAGTTATATTTTTATTACTTTATTATCGGTTTGCAGTTGAGAATGAATATTATGTGTCAGCTTTTGTTACGTAATCTCAAGGAAAATCAAATGAATTGACAATCATCTTTTTAACCGAAAGATCACTGTTGGAAATAGGTAAGGCTTAGGTAGGATTGCCGACATAGCCCTAAGAATCGCCAAACTTAAGTAGCAGTGGGCAGGGCACATTGCTCGTAGACCGCTGCCGTGCCAAGTCGCGGCATGGCGGACAGAGTTCCGGCGGGATCTCATGGTGGAATGGCGACGGCGACTGTCGCAACCCAGTGCTGGGCACGCTACAATAATGGCGGTTAGTCCACTCTTTGAGGAGTAGCTGGAGCGGCAACACGGCATCCTCACCTACCGCATGACGCAGGTCCTCACCGGACATGGCAAGTTCGGGAGGTTCCTGCATCGGATTCAGGTGGAAGCAACGCCCGGGTGTCATCATTGTGTGGACCACCCAGAGGACACGGTGGAGCATACGGTGGAGGTGTGCCCCGCTTGGGCGGAGCACCGCCGTGTCCTCGCGGAGGTAATTGGTGGCAGCGACCTTTCATGTCGGGCCTTGGTTCAGGCTATGGTCCGGAGCGAGGAGGAATGGCAGGCGGTCGCCTCCTTCTGCGAAGCAATAATGTTAGCGAAGGAGCAGGCTGGACGCGTGAAGGAACGAAGGTCCTCACGCCCTAGCCGACGTAATTCCGACCCCGACTACCAGCCACGGTAGACGCGGACGTCGAGCACTGGGTAGCTCGCCGTCCGGCTGTTCGGTAATTAACCGTACCGAGCCCAGTCGTTAACAGCGCGTAGTGATCCTCGCGCTCCTCAAAGAGATGTCAGCAAACCGTAGGGGCCCAGTGGTGCCGATGCCCGCTAGCTAGGACCGCGGAGAATTTCTGAAAGGGCAACCCGTAGTCCTAGTACGCAAAGGGTAATTGAAGGATACAGGTGTGGTTTTAGTCAGTAAAAGTCTGACACGCCCTCGCGCTCCACCCAGAGCGCGAGAAGTCATTTAGATGATTTCCCAACTTAAAAAAAAAAAAAAAAACACTGCTCGTAGAACAGATGGTTGATGGGGCCGAAAGGTTCTGAAGTGGTGACAGGAAGACGCAGCGTTAGAAAGTCTCCCATAAAGTGGACCGGCGACCTGTTAAGGGTCGCGGGGATCGAATGAATGCGAGACACACAGGACCGATCATTATAGCTATACTTAGGGGAGGCACTTGATGATGATGATGATGAATGTTTATGCTGAGACGGTTTTAGCTCTGGAAAACGTCAGAGGGGCCGTTCGAGTATAACGTAAGGAAATTTTTGTAAGTTTTGAATTTGGACAAAACTCAATTGAAAAACTGAAAAAAGAGTGAAGTGGTGAAGAGTATTATTTATCTTTTTTTCCAAATTTCTTAAGAGGCCGTGCATAAAATTCACTCGCTAGAGTTTAGGCAAATTCGCTGCAATGATATGTTTGTGGGCATCATTCATACAACTACACGCACACACGCGTAAAAATCGAGCTTCGTGACCGCTTAAACAATTCTGATCCTTTAGAAGATATTATTCTAAATTACAAAATTTTATATTAAGTAAGGTTTGTAAATAAACGTGTGAGACGTGTGTCTTTATATTTATCACACTGTACACCAAAATGATTTAATTTTGTGTTAGATGGATGTTGACAAATTTAGACATTTAACAGAACGATAAATCCAAAACAGATGATAAACTTATATTTATTTATATAAATGGTTGTAAAAAAAAAACACTTTCGATGCGTCAAAAATATGTAATAGTAGATTATGTGGCGTGCAGTGTCTTTAATTCGCGGGCGGCATGTTGAATTCCGAACGAAACGAAGTTATAATACCGATCGTCAGGGATTTATATAATTAACTCCCGAACATTGCTAAGAAGTTCGTATAGAAACCTGAGTGAAGTAAGGGCTTTAAGGTGCCCAAGACAAACAGCTTTATCCGTGTTGGATACTCTTCTTTTTAGGGTTGCGTTCTATTTTACATTAAAAACTCATCTTCACATACTATAGGCCTCCTTTTTACTACAAAATAATATACTGTAAACAACACAACAGATTCTCCACTATTTTCCCTTCACACACAAATGGCGAACATAATATCATGAAAACACTCGACAGAAAGCAACATGCGAGTATATCACACCGAGTGAATACCTGCCGTCTGCCAAAAATATTCCCCCTTTGTTTCTGATGAAAATCGAAAAAGAATCTCTCGTTCATTAACGGAGGGTGTAAGTTACCCGGGGACGCGGGGCCTATTACTGACGCACACGATATATTTACATGAAGCTGTAATGCGTTCGAAATTGATGCCGATTGAGTTTTTGTGTTTGCATTTTATTATGAAAATGTGCGTGGATTGTTTTTTTAGGATCGCGTTGGAGGGTAGCTTTTTGATTTGCGTTTTTTTTTTTACTGTAATTTTATTTGCCCTTATTTTCGTAATACTTTAAACGTACGTTAAAATAATCGTTTTGGTAA
This sequence comes from Mythimna pallens, assembly GCA_961205895.1. NCBI lineage: Eukaryota > Metazoa > Arthropoda > Insecta > Lepidoptera > Noctuidae > Mythimna > Mythimna pallens. The sequence goes on along the minus strand of OY540842.1, from coordinate 21,360,576 downwards.
ATAAAGGAAGAAGCGAACATTTAGCATCGATCGATCCTACCTTTTTATAAATATAAATGTTGAAGGATGTTTAGGGAGAGAGAAGCAAAAGAGAAATTGGAGAGATTGTATAAGGAGTTATATGGGAAAGGGGTCAGTAACACCGTGTCAGTTGACTAGACAGAATAGTTGAAAAAAAATTGTTTAATAGCACCTCTGATTAACATTGGACAAAGGCATGAAGATGATGATTATATATATATTCACATAACTATCACACAACGCCGTCTAGTCCCAAGCTAAGCAGAGCTTTGGTTATGAGTACTAAACAACTGATAAACATACTGAAATATTTCTAAATACATACATGTTACAGATAAATTACACCCAGACACAGAACAAATGATCGTGCTCATCACACAAAGATTTGTCCTGGGTGGGAATCGAACCCACGCGGAGGTCGTGGGTTATATCCCACCACATAGCAGTCAGGGCCACTAACCACTAGACCAACAGGCCAGTCAATCAAGATTAATCCTATTTTCGTAAAGGATAATATCCTCGCACACATATTGCTGTAATAAGGTTAATACGAGAACATAGTTATTTTTCTAACATACACAATTTTTTTACGATGTATTTCTACCAATTTCATGTAATTTTGTTTTTCTTAAAACTAAATCTATAACTTTGTAATAACTAAAATTCTAGGTAGAATGAAGTTTTTTTATCTATCATTGGTCTCAAAATATATAATATAAATGAAAAAAGTCACTGGCTCTGTAAATATAGGCACCTAACTTAGCTCAGGAGTCAGGGTCTACTAAAAACAATATATATTTTATATATATTTTTTTATCTATTGCAGGGTATATTGGACATCTTGTAATTTCCTAGGCCATTTCAGAAAACTAAATGCCAACGCCACCAACTCTCTTGAATCCTTCTTTCGATGTAAAACATCTACTGGTGCATCTTGGCAGTAGAATTACATTGGGATGCCGTGACGCCAAATGGCATGACGCTGTCATGCCGTAATGCCCCCACTACGACACCAGTCTCATCTTCCTTCTGTATGCACGCATGCTTATTAACATAGATGTCGCATCTGCGAGGCGTCTCGTAACGGCCAACGTTTTGTACACAATTCATTAAAAAAATTAATGACATAGACTGTGATCCCACCTGAAGGTAAGCAGTGATGCAATTGTTGATGGTGAAGTGCACTAGTTTATTATTCACTCTACCTTGAAGATACCTAAATTATAATCGGATGGGAAGACCGCAACAGGCAAACTGTTCTAGTCCTTCGATGTACGCGGTATAAAACGTTAAGTCTGGACAAGATCATGTATGTTAAATAACATAGCTGCGGAAAATGGAACGCTTCGATGCGGCGTGTCAGGTGCTCGCGCTGGTGGACCAATCACAAGCCATCTTCATCTTCCTGCGGACGAAGACTTCCGAAGAAAACCGAACAAAAAACAATTGAGAACATTTTTTCTTTGCGTCAACTGCGTATTGAGATAAATTTACAATAAATAATAAAAACTACATTTAATTTAGTCATCCCGTTTACAATGTTGGTATAATTGAATGCTTTTTTTCACCGTAATTTTCAGTTAAGGGTAGTAATCTGTGTTAAGGGATATTTTAGATTTTTTAGTAAATGTCCTTTACGTTACCTTATATGATATCCTTTGGCATTGATACAACACGTCTCAACCAGAACATAGGCAGCAGGTTAGTAATAGTCTTTCCTCCAAAAAGTACACTTGCATCAGAATAGTCCCCACCAAAGCATTTTTAATTTGTACTTGAAGTAAAACCTGAGGGCACACGAGATGGTTTGCGAGCGAGCGAACAGAGAAAAAAAAAACGTTTTGTTTTGACATAAGCAGGGGAGGCTGATTGAAATGCTAAAAATATTTGTATACTGTTGCTCACTGCTTACGAATTGATGTGTGTTTTCTTGGCATTTTAAATGGAATTCCTTTTAGGGTAAGGTTTAAATTATGAAGGAGCTCTTTAAGCTGTCGGCTTGGCAAGTATAGCAACCGATCATCGTGAGTTTGAATTTCAATTCGGTAATGAGGAACAAGCTTAGAAAGAACTGCACCCTCTTTTTGAGGTCTGTGTGAAACGAGAGAACGTCTTTTCCTGGCTAAAATCTACCTGTGTTCCTGCAGTTGCCCTTTGCGTTCCAGCACCTACCCCCTGGACACAAACTGCTATGACCAATCTGGAAATCTCTTAACTGACTGCGGACTGTGGGCAGGGCACATTGATCACAGAACGGATGGTGGATGGGGCCGAAAGGTTCTAGAGTGGTTCTAAGCTGGATTGACGACCTGGTGAAAGTCACAGGAATGCGGTGGATGCGAGACACACAGGAGGCGTTGGTCCAACAGTGGACGTCCTTCGTCTGATGATGATGACTGCGGACCCAGGTTGTCTGCTGCACAAACAATTTGGACAAATGGGGTTTCTTCGACCCATCTCAAACACAGTGCCAGTGTAGAGCCGCTTCACATTACATGCGTCATCTGATGCTGCCTGTCCTGCGCAACCATCTGCTTTTTTCAGAATTTATACAAGGCCAATAACAGAGTTGTTCCGCTCGCAGAATAGATGCTCGATGAGGCCGAAAGGTTCTGGAGAGGCGACCGCGCACCGGAAGACGCAGCGTTGAAAAGCCGATGATGCGAGACGTACAGGACCGTTCGTAGTGGCGATACTTTGAGAAGGCCTATGTCCAACAGTGGCTGAAATGTTGATGATAATGATGAATGAATAACAGAGCTGTACAGGTTGCAAAATTCTGGCCAGAAAAAAGATAATTTGAGCCAATTGACACGAAAAGAAGAAGATTTTTAGTGTTTCGTACCTCAAAAGAAAAAAACGGAACCCTTATAGGAACCCACTTTGTTGTCCGTCCTTCTGACTATCGGTCTGTATAGACCCTTTATCTCGAGAATGCGTGGAGATTGAAATTAAAAACATATACTCAGGTTTGCGGCCCCTTGAAGCTGTGAAAAAACCAAACTTCTAGGATAACGAAAAAAAAAGATACGGCCGTTTATGTTGCAAAAAACGTATGTATATTTTGACACTCATAAGGGAATCAAAATTCAAAGGGTACTACTTCCCGTTGATCTAGAACCCTGAAATTTGGCATGAAGGTCTTATAGCATAAGTATAGGAATAAATCTGAAAACTAAAAATTTGTCGATACGTCACAGAAAAATACTTTTTTTTCTATTCGGAAAAATCTTCGACACTCGATTCAGGAATTGAACTATTTACATAAGTTAGTTTGTACGGAACCCTCAGTGTGCGATTCCAACTCGCACTTGCCCAGTTTTTTTTTTATTATTTTCATACGATGACGTGACGTGACGTTTCATACAATCGTCATAATGGTGTGACAAAGAGATGCGGAGCTAATCATCATCATCATCATCATTTCAGCCGAAAGAAGTCCACTGTTGGACATAGGCCTCCCCCAAGCGTCGCCACAACGACCAATCCTGTGCGTCTCGCATCCGCCGCACTCCTGTGACTCTCTCCAAGTCGTCGGTCCACTTTGTGGGAGGCCTTCCAACGCTGCGTTTTCCGGTGCGTGGTCGCCACTCTAGAACCTTTCGGCCCCATCGACCATCCGTTCTACGAGCAATGCGCCCTGCCCACTGCCACTTTAATTTGGCGATTCTTCGGGCCTTGGTTCTCCTGCGGATATCTTCATTCTTTGTGCATATTCATAGCCCTTTCCATTGCCCTTTGGGTGACTGTAAGCCTTCTGATGAGGCCCATTGTAAGCGACCACGTTTCAGTGCCATATGTCATCACTGGCAACACGGACTGGTCATAAACTTTCGTCTTGATAAACTTTAGTCTTGAGGCACAGAGCTATTCATGCCATGATAATTTCCTCTCACAAACGTGGTACTAAAACTATCTCTAGAGACATGCAGCGATTCAAAAAAGAATAAAAACTATCAGTATATCAATAGCACAGCATAGCATAGCAAAGCTTATCGAGCATAGCAGGCGGCAATTAAGCAGATTGCATTTATATGGGTTCCACATAAATCAGGGATCCGTACGCTCCGCGCCCGCTGGAGAATTCCCTGAGGGTACGGCCATGAAAACCGCGATTGGATACACATTTATTATACTTAGTTATCGCTTTGATTTTTGGCGCTATAATCAATCAATTAACCAGACAATATACAGACCACTGGAGAATCATTAGTTTTCAAGGCGCTGCTGGCCTACCTTGAGAAGCTGGGGTCGATCGAATCACTCGATCACTTGACTTATCCATATGCATACAATAAAATAATAATACTTTAAAGTAACAGATAGACGAGTGACAGACAGACAAGTGACAGACAGACGGGTTAAATACTGTGAACTCGACTATAAAACTAACATTCTTAGTAACATTTCTACTTTTTCTGTGTTTTAATTTTTTTATAAAACGTTATCCCCCTCTAGGAATTACTTCTTTATCGTAGTTGCTTTCACAAAAATGTAATTACACATCCCACACACACATATTCAGAACATCTAGCTGTTTCCAGAAAGCTTATCAGTAGATAAATAATATTTATTTGACGCAATACAGACAAGTAGACCGACATATTGTCGGTCTATTTGTACGAGTACACTACACAAAAACACAATTAAATTATAAACTAAACACCTAAACAAAATAAAACAGAGAAAAAAATACAACTGAATTTAGAACCTCCTCCTTTTTTTGAAGTCGGTTAAAAAATGAAAACCATCACAAACTCCTATGTGTACCTGGGTATAGTACAAAATTAATAAGTGATACATCAAAAACAAGTAAGTGACACTATACGGGTAGGTATTTAGTAACGCACATAGCACGCTGTGCGCCTAATGCACTAAATGGGAGTCCAACTCAGCATGAATCAGGCAAATCCTGACCTGACGCTGATATTGGCTAGCTGGCTCCCTGCGGAGGTCACCCGTAAACAATGCAAAAACACCCCTACGGGTAGCTATAAACAAAATCCTTTAATCCCTCATCCCGCTGGCTTCGAGGCCCCACACAATACTTAGCAATATGTCTTCGCGTGATTTACTTTAACGTAATTAACGCTTTCGCATGTAGACATTTTGGGGTTCCGTGGGGACACGGCGCGCCATCTCGTATGATTGCCAACAATACGATTTCGGCGATAATACGAGTGTTAGTACATTCTGTGTGAAAATATTACTATTTGATGGGAATAAACAAATGGTGCTTCGGAAATGAAATAGAGAATATGCATGCTGTTTTTTTCTTACGATCCATCCTAACAATAGATTTAAGTTTATGTAAAGTGGTGTTACTTTTTGGTGTACAATAAAGTTTATTCTATTCTATTAACAAATAATATTCTTTTAGTTTAATAAACAAATTGAAAGGATGACTTTAAATCTTCATAGATAACGAAGTCGTAAAGATTCAAATGTGCTAATAAGAAAGAAAAGTCACACGTGGTATTTGACGTTAAAGTTCATCACGGCCATACCGCCGCCATAGGAGACGGCATAGCATAGTCGGCCTTATAATGTTCCCACTGTTGGGACTCTGGCCTCCTCTCTAGGAGAGGGAATGGGCTGTAATCCACCACGCGGGCCCAGTGCGGGTTGGTGGATGTCACATGTCTTCGAATTTTTGGTTCTAGGACATGCCGGTTTCCTCACGATGTTTTCCTTTACCATTTTGAGAACAGTGGTGATGAAATAAATTACACAAAGTAATGCGCCTAGCTAGGTTTGAACCCGCGACCTACAACTCCGTAAGTCGGTTCCATTACCACTTGGCCACCACTGCTCTCAGGAGAGAGGCGACGGAGACGGCGTATTGAGATAAATACGAGTATATACGAGGGAAAAAGTTATAGTCAAAATGTTTATTGCGAACCAAGTGTACAATGTAGGTGTCAGTACTTTTGATTTAGCAGCCTTTTACAATCATTGCAATTTTCAACAGACATAGGTACCTATTTATTTAAAATCGTTATATTTATCTAATTCTAAACCATTTACAGACACTTTAAACGTGTCAAGAAGACAGTCAGAAAAATGATGCTAATTTCACATTCCAAAGGGTAGATCTCAATGATGAAGGGCACGCCATAATTATGACGGTAAGTCTCCTTTTTGATAAGTGGCTGGAAAGACCTCACGGCATCCTCACCTTCCGCATGACGCAGGTTCACACCGGAATTGATCAGTTGGGGAGGTCCCTGCTCGGATTCGTGCGGAAGTAACGCGTGGGTTTCACTACTGTGTGGACCGCCTGTAGGACACAGTGGAGCATACGGTAGAAGTGTGCCCCGCTTGGGCAAAACACCGCCGTGTCCTCATGGGAGCGTGGGTCGATCGGCGGCAACGATCTCTCGCGCCAGGCCTTAGTACAGGCCATGGTTCGAAGCGAGAAGGAGTGGCAGGCGGCCGCCTCCTTCTGCGAACAGTAATGCTAGCAAAGAAGGTGGCCATACGCACGAGGGAACGGCCCTCACGCCCCAGCCGATTTCTTTTTTCACCCACTGTAAAAACTGTGCAAAGATTTACTGCTAATCCGGTTAGCGGTTAGCTGTGTTTTGGTATGAGGCTAGCGTGAGTATAGCTAATTCAGAGAGGTTGGGTCGAAATAGTAGTTCCAGTGCAGGTAGACCAACCTGGCACGCTCTTTTATTGAGAGACTGACCAGTCACAGATGAAAGCGGGATCCAAGGCACGGTGCGCCGCTAGTTCAGAGCTCAAGTAGTGTGCCAGCCTCCCTTGAAAGGACCCAATGGACATTACCTGGGGAAGTTCAGGCGTCCCCGCAGTCTCCAAACTAGTCCCTCAATGACGCGCCCTTTCAGTACGTGCCTGAAGGTTAGCAGCGTAGAACCTTATTTCACTTACTTTTCCTCTCCTTCTCTTACTCTCATAGATGCTAAAGAACAAAAAAAATCAAACTCATACAAAGTGCACCTTAGTAACATATTTAATAAGATCTGCGCAGAAATCTTTACTCAGATCTCATCTTAACAGACTCTGGCAGGAAATCCCACTCCTTAGCTGCGTGCAATGAAAGTGTTCTGAAAAACGTTTTGCGCGTATGGGTGGGATGTTCACCATGTAGTACATAGATGCATCGCTGTAAACTAATTAATAAGCAGGTTGCCACGTCGTCGTGAAAAATTATGGCTTACCGCCTGTAATAAATATAATCTAAGTGTGCTGGTGTTTCAGTGTCTCAAGGCAAAAGTCTATGACCAGTATCTGTTGCCAGTGATGACATACGGCTCTGAAACGTAGTCGCTCACAATGGGCCCCATCGGCCTCATCAGCAGGCTTTAAAGTCACCCAAAAGGCAATGAAGAGGGCTATGCTCGAAGTTTCCTTGTGTGATCGGACCATAAATAAAGATATCCACAGGAGAACCAAGGCTACCGATATAGTCGACATAGTGGACATGTTTTTACTGAAATGATGATGAAGTGTATTTTTAAAGAAAATTTCTTCCACTTCGAACGAACATGTCGAATTTTTCTCTCAGCGCAAAAGTTCTCCCGAGGTAGAGATGCGAGTGGCGGTACGTAGGCTCAGTGCCAAAAACACCGCCCCAGGACCCGATGGCCTGCCTGGAAAGGCCTGGGTCCTGGCCATGGAGGAACTCGGGCCTCGACTAAGAGGGCTCTTTAGCGCATGTATGGAGAGGGGCCAGTTCCCACTTCGCTGGAAGACCGGGAAACTGGTCCTCATCGCGAAGCCGGGGCGCCCTGCGGACTCACCGTCCGCGTACCGGCCCATCGTGCTGCTCGACGAGGTGGGCAAGCTCTTTGAAAGAGTAATTGCAGACCGCCTCGTCGCGCACCTAACACGGGTGGGGCCGGATCTTTCGGACGGCCAATTTGGCTTTCGCAGGGCGCGCTCTACGGTGGACGCCATCATGCGCGTGCGAGCCCTCACGACGGGGGATGCGGTGTCCCAGGGCAGGTGTGTCTTAGTGGTGTCTTTGGACATCGCCAACGCTTTCAATTCCCTGCCCTGGAGTAGCATTAGGAGGGCACTCCGGTATCATCGGGTGCCTGACTACCTCTATCATGTTGTCGAGGCCTACCTGTCGGACAGGTACATTATCTACCCTGGTCACCTGGGAGAGTGGAAACGGCGAGAGATGTCGTGCGGTGTTCCGCAGGGATCGGTACTAGAACCACCCTTGTGGAACATCGGGTACGACTACGTGCTGCGCGGCGATCTCCCTGACGGGGTCAGCGTGGTCTGCTACGCAGATGATACACTGGTCCTGGCGCGGGGAGAGTCATACCAGGCGGCGGTCGAACTAGTGACTCGCGGGGTTGCGACAGTCGTGGAGAGGATCCAAGAGTTGGGACTCGAGGTGGCATTGCACAAGTCCGAAGCCATGTGCTTCCACGGCCCTCGGAACGCGCCACCATCGGGTTCCCAACTAACGGTAGGAGGAGTTCACATCGGCGTCGAGTCGACGATGAAGTACCTTGGACTTGTCCTCGACAGCCGGTGGAACTTCGAGGAGCATTTCCGACGTCTGGCTCCCAAACTGGATCGCACAGGGGCTGCCCTCAAGCGGCTCCTGGCCAACTTAGGGGGTCCAGACGCCTCCTGCCGGAGGCTGTATGCAGGAATCGTTCGGTCCATGGCCCTTTACGGGGCACCGGTATGGGCGCCGTCTCTTCGAAAGCGACCGGCAGCCAAGCTGAACGCAAGCCAGAGGGTCATGGCCATCCGGATGGTGCGGGGATACCGCACGATTTCCCGCGAAGCAGCATGCCTCCTCGCTAACCAACCACCGTGGGAATTGCAGGCAAAAGACCTTGCACGCATGCATGATCTGCGCATGGAGATGCAACGCCGGGGCGAAACTCCGCTGCCGCGCCAAGTAGCGGCATGGCGGAAAAACTTCCAGTCGCAACCCAGTGCCGGGCACGCCTTAATTATGGCGATAAGTCCCCTCTTTGAGGAGTGGCTGGAAAGACCTCACGGCGTCCTTACTTACCGCATGACGCAGGTCCTCACCGGACATGGTAAGTTTGGGAGGTTCCTGTACCGGATCCGTGCAGAAGAGACGCCCGGGTGCCACCATTGTGTGGACCGCCCGGAGGACACGGTGGAGCATACGGTAGAGGTGTGCCTCGCTTGGGCAGAGCACCGTCGTGTCCTCGTGAGGGCGATCGGCGGCAGCAATCTCTCGCGCCGGGCCTTGGTACAGGCCATGGTCCGGAGCGAGGAGGAGTGGCAGGCGGTCGCCTCCTTCTGCGAAGCAGTAATGCTAGGAAAGGAGGCGGCCGATCGCGTGAGGCAACGGCAACGGTCCTTACGCCCCAACCGCCGCCGGGATTCCGATCCCGATTTCCAGCCACCGTAGGCGCGGGCTTGCGGACGGCGAGCAATGGGTGGCTCGCCGTCCGATCGTCCGGTAACCGTCCGGACCGAGCCCAAGTCGTCGACGGCGCGTAGTGTTCCACGCGCGCCTCAAGGAGATATCAGCAACCGTAGGGGCCCAACAGGGTCGAAGCCTACTGGGGCCATGGGTGATGCGAAAGAGATCCCCGGGGCCCTGGAAAACAAATGGCAAAGAAGGAACAGGAGTGGGTTTTTAGTCAGTAAAAGTCTGACACTATCTCGCGCTCCGCCCAAGAGCGGGGGATGTCATGAGATGATTTCCCCACCCGAAAAAAAAAAAAAAAAAGAAAAGCGCAAAAGTTCTCAGTGGAAAAAACTCTTGATTAATATCAATAAATATCAAATTATAAACTAAATCAATTCGATTGAGTCGAGGAGAGGAAATTACTCATAATATAGAGGATAGCCTAGTAGTAGATAGTCTAGTATCTCTAATATCGCACTATAAGCACTAAATATTTTGGGAACACATTCATTATGCACACAGCTAAGCCTGACTACAACCTAGGGATCTTTAAGTCAAGAGTGAATAGGTTTCTTCTAGGTAAGCGCGTTCCATCATCGACCACATCGTCACTTTCCATCAGGTGAGATTGTGCTCAAGTGCGAGCCTATTAAAAATAAAAAAATGTCGTATCACCATACATCCCTCGATAAACATGCCACGCTTAATAAAACTCCGAAACCCATAAAACCATACATCAGGAAGGATAATCCTTCTCAATAGAAATATAACCGCCCCGAAATTAAGGAGGTATTACCTAAATACTTAATGTCACGAACCAATATGGCGGGTATCGGAAAAAAGAGTTGCAGCGATGATTCAAAGCCGCTTAAAATATTACTTCAGTCCGTACGGGGTGTGGGGCAGGGTATAAGCGTTAGCGGGTTACATAACAGAGCTATATACGAGTAATTCTATATCCTATTTGAGTTAAATTATCTGCTGTCGTTTGTGGCAAGTCTTTTGATAGGTACCTATTATACTACAACTGAGGACACGGTGGAGCACACGGTAGAGTTGTATCCCGCCTGGGCATAGCACCGCCGTGTCCTCGGGGAGGAGATCGGCGGCAACTATCTCTCGCACCAGGTCTTGGTACAGGCCATGGTCCGAAGCGAGAAGGATAGGCAGACGGTCACCTCCTTTGCTAGCATTACTCCTTCTGCGAAGCAGTAATGCTAGCAAAGGAGGAGGCCGCACGTGCACGCGCGAGGGCACGGCGCTCACGCCCCAGCCGCCGGGATCTCAATCCCGATTTCCGCCTACTATATAGGCACGGGCTTGCGGACGGCGAGCAATGGTTAGCTCGCCGCCAGATCATCCGATAACCGTCCGCCAGATCCAAGTCGTCGACGGCGCGTAGTGTTCCACGCGCGCCTCAAGGAGATGTCAGCAAACCGTAGGGGCCCGTCGAAGCCTACTGGGGCAAGGGTTTGTTTCTGAAAGGAAAACTCGGCCCTGGGACGAAGGCAAAGAAGGAACAGGAGTAAGAGCGGGGGATGTCATTGAATGATTTTGACAAAAAAAACATATATAGGTACTACAACTGGTGACAAATAGTTTTGTACTAAAAACTGTAGTAACAAAACCTGTGGCAAGTACATGCATAAAAAAACCTGTGATTTCTAAGTTTCCTTAACAAACAATATAATTATATTTAAAAAAAAATTGAGAAAAATATTGATCTACCAGATGGAATTACTACTAAAATTACAATTGTCTTATTTCCTTTTACTGTTTAGTTTAATTAATATGAACAAATTCAAAATAACGCCAATCCACATTTCTAACGATTTTGTCAAATACAACACAAGATTACCGTATTATTTATGACAAAGAATATGTTTTCTTGTGTCTTTAAGCAATCATCAATCAATCAAAAATCAAAGCAATCGTCATTGGATGATTTCATACCATAATAAAAAAAAGCAATCATATGTAATAAAACAGCAAGTGTTATTTTTTCCACTACTAACACCATATATATGGAGTTATCAAATTGCTGTAATTATCAACCTGGTAATATACAATTAGAATATTGTAACAGAATAACACAGAAACATGTAATTATTATTAGGCTATAAGCTTTCTTAAAAAAAAAAATAGATACATACTTAAATGCGATGTCACCGCCTTTAACTTACGTGTGTACATAAGAGACAGCAAGATAAGTTTTTGTATATATCAGATTGGTCTAAGAATAGGTTCTAGGGCTATTTTTATCCTCCTACCCCTTCCCTTTTTTCTTTGATAATGTATATGGCAGAACATCTTTTGGCAAGTCAGCTAGTAAAACTGTACTTTGCACTTCTAGTAAGGAAAGACAGTTCGTTGTTTATTTATCGCAGCAACATTAGAAAAAGGTCAATGTACTTTACTGGCACCTACCATAGTTACTAATTTACTAAAACTGAGCCTATCCCTTATAGGTTGTACCACACCAAAGGGTTCAGTTCGTGTGACATTCCCAGGGGAAATCTTTTCGACGCCGACAGGGGTGAAGTCGGGATTAACTCCCGTTTCATTCGTCAACGCACGAGCCTAGTACAACATGCATTTTACATCATCAGCCATTGGAAAACTTGCCTTTTGGTGACCCTAATGCATTTTTTATACAGAGCTATTATTGTTTATTCGTGCAATATCCTTCGATATCGTAAGCGATTAGGGTTGGCACGTGAGTTTGCTTGATAGGTTCAGTGCTGAATTTACTGGATTTATTTTCGATTTTTTACCTCTTTTAACACGTTGACAGCGGCAGTTTTTTTTTATTATTTTCATTCCTGCGGTACGGGGTGTTTAAGACCTCGTTTGAAAACTATCATTATCCGTTATAATGGGGCTTATTAGATCCCGTAACGTTAAAGGAACTACTAGTTTTTTTTTCACTAAGTGACCCCGTATTCGGGTAGATCGCCACTACTTCGCGTGACCCAAGAGCTGGCTTTTACCTTGGACAGAAAACAAGCATTGCCATACAGAGTGGCAACGCCGCGTGCACTACCGGTCGAGAGCAGCTTTGCAAAGGAATTTTTCGATGCCATACTTTAGATTGATTTTAATTAGTTCTTTAGGGTTTTTTTTTATTCTAGATAGGTTCACGCTTGACCGCTATTTCACCTGATGGAAAGCGACGATGCGTTCGACGATGGAGCGCGCTTACCTAGAAGTAACCTATTCACTCTTGTCTTAAAGATTTCCGGGTTATAGTCATCAGGAAACACAGATTCCGGCAAGGAATTCCACTCAGGGTAAGTTAGTAAGTTAAGTTAAGGGTAGTTAATAATAATCTTTTATTATCAGGCAACTAAGGCTCATAGACAAAATACACAAATAATTTTAGAAAATAATAAATTTCATTTTAACATGTATTATGTTAAAATGAAATTCATAACAAATTATATAAACTATTGCAAACGAAGTGACGGTGTCGTGTTTCGCTGCGAGATCGGTATCCTTCCACGAAATCGTCGTAACACGACACCCTTCGGCCAAAACTCTCCTTTGAGAAAGGTCTCCAAATATTGATTAGGCATCCTCACCACAAACGACTTATGGGCACGCCACAATTATGGCGGTAAGTCCCCTCTTTGAGGCGTGGTTGGAAAGACCTCACGGCGTCCTCATCTTCCACATGACGCAGGTTCTCACCGAACACGGTAAGTTAGGGAAGTTTCTGCTCCGGATTCGTGCGGCAGCGACGCCCTGGTGTCACCACTATGTGGACCGCCCGGAGGACACAGTGGAGCACACAGTGGAGGTGTGCCCCGCTTGGGCAAAGCAACGCCGTGTTCTCCTGGGGGCGATCTGCGGCAGCGATCTCTCGCGCCGGGCTTTTGTACAGGCCATGGTCCGGAGCGAGGAGGAGTGGCAGGTGGTCGCCTCCTTCTGCGAAGCAGTAATGCTAGCAAAGGAGGCGGCCGATCACGTGAGGTAACGGTTCTCACGCCCTAACCGCCGCTGGTATTCCGATCCCGATTTCCGGCCACCGTAGGCGCGGGCTTGCGGACGGCGAGCAATGGGTGGCTCGCCGTCCGACCATCCGGTAACCGTCCGGACCGAGCCCAAGTCGTCGACAGCGTGTATTGTTCTACGCGCGCCTCAGGGAGATGTCAGCAAATCGCAGGGGCCCAGCAGGGTCGAAGCCCCATGGGTAGTGTGAAAACGTAACCCGAGGCCCTGGGACGAAGGCAATGAAGGAACAGGAGTGGGTTTTAGTCAGTAAAAGTCTGACACTATCTCACGCTCCGCCCAAGAGCGGGATTTGTCATTAGATGATTTTCCCACCTAAAAAAAGAACACAAACGACTTAAAATTAATGTTATGGCGCGACTCCAACTGCACAACTCTGGAAATCCAGTTCGTTTTCACACGTACAATATATCATCATCATCATTTCAGCCTAAAAACTTTCACTGTTGGAAATAGGCCACCCCCAAGTGTCGCCGTAATGACCGTACAATATATGCATAATGATAATTAGTTAAGTGTTTTTTTTTTATGTAAAATTTATTGTCATAATTTTTTATGCATATTCTTAGGTCATGAAAAAATCAGCAGCATTTATTTCGAATGAAATAAGTAAAGCACAGTTGTTACCAAATAGGTTAGAAGCCCGACCTCGAACTCTTAACGCGATCCATTTGACGACCTAAACTGAACCGTTAAAGGGATTTCTTATTATTTCCCAGATAATTTTTTTTTTTTTCGTGGGTTCGATTCCCACCCAGGACAAATGTTTGTGTGATAAGCACTATCATTTGTTCTGTCTGGGTGTCATTTATCTATAATATGTATGTATTTAGAAATATATAAGTATGTTTATCAGTTGTCTAGTACTCATAACACAAGCTCTGCTTAGCTTGGGACTAGACGGCGTTGTGTGATAGTTGGGGAATATTATTATTACTATATTTTTGTATTTTACAAAACTCCCCAGAAACAAACCTTACTTCTAATCACAGGAAACTGACGAAAACATAATCTTGGAAACACCAAAACGAAATAAAATGAACTCAAACCCGGCAGAAAAGCCAGTCACGTTCTAGCGAGACGAAAAACGAGCAACATACCCCCGTCATTACCTCCAAAAGATTCCAAGAAACGATAGCACAGCACCGCTTCACCGTCTAAAGAACGGTTTTGAAAACCTGACTTCAAAAACCGGGTTTTCTACCGCCATATTTATCTGAATATCATCCTCCTTGGTTATTTTTTTAGCCATTATGCATGTCTTGTTAACATAGGGGTCTGAAATAAAAGTTGGCGTCTCGGGGTATACAAATAGAGAGATGAGACACCCCTTTTGATCTCGACTGTGGAGTAATGAGCTCTGGGTGTTTCTCACAGAAATGTGTGCTTCGATAATACACTCAATTTTTGCTGTGTGTTTTATGTTGTGAGATATTTATGTAACTTGAAAATCAGCGTTGGTTGTTTTGATATTTAGCTTTATGCTGATCTGAAGGCAGTTTTGTTACTGTCATGTATTTTATTTCAATATCTATTGTGATTTATTGTGTCTTGTGTTACTAAACATATTTCTGTTCATCCTCTTAATCACAATAATATCTGTTATAAAAGCGAGAGCTTGGATGTGTTTGTTACTACTTCACACTTGCAGCAGAACATCTATGTGCCAAATAGGAATTATCCTACATAGCGGTATTAAAAGCGCCCTTTTCGAGGTACATTTCCATACAACCGCTCTTACGTGATTATGATGTTATTACACATCTTTCTCTAGATATTTTGGATACACAGCTACCTTGTGAATATTATATAGGCTTCTATAGAAATCAAAACATAGATTTGTGTAAAACTAATCTAGTAAAGACCTGAAAATCTGCTATTTTGCGTGAACTTTGGCCCTCCATGTTAAAAATACACTCGTATATTAAAAATATAAACATTTAATCGAGATTCTGAATGACGATAATTTTTCTGAAAAACTATTAAGGATTTAAAAAAAAACACGTTTTCCTAGAACAAGTTTTGTGAAATATTCGAGTAAATCATGGAATTACCGAATGCCAACAGAGTTTTTAGGCGTTATCTCTCTTTTTTTGCATTGCCTCTTCATCAATCATCGCGTTGGATTGCGTTAGATGAAGCAACAAGCTTTTTAACCATGCTCGATGCTGACGATAGGCGAGTGGAAAAGGACCCTTTTAAAGTTCTTCACGCAATTAGAACATACCTATACAACAGTCTGAAATCAACTGACCAGACACAACATCCGTCTGGTCGAAAGATCATCCATTTTCAATGAAAGTTTGCGGGACTTTATACATAGATTCACATACCTCTAAACTGGTAACCCCGAACGGCTAAACAGATTAGAATGAAAATTAGATCACGGGTAGACCATGTTCAGAAATAGGATGTAGGTAAGGTTTTTGTCCCAAGAATGACATTCATGCGGGTCGCTGGCTGAAGCTAGTGTACCATAAAATACTTACGGGAAAAAAACAAGCGACGTTGATTTTTTTTTAAATCAATTTTCATCACTACAGAAATATAATCGAATCCAGTCATCTAAATAATTATTCCATCTTACGACAATACGCTGTTCATAAGCGGAATAACAAATGGACGTGTGATTTTATCCCTTAGAATAACAATGCTGTCTTTCTGAATAACTTCTCTATTATAGGAAGTCTTTCACGAACCATGCAGCAGTATAGTGTATGTTTAGTTCTTCGATTCAAAATCAGTTGCTCACAAAGCCATCCTCACTCAAAACCAAGCTGAAACTACAATAAAAAATAAAAGAAATATCCGTCTCTCTCAACTAACATACAACTCCAAGCAAGCCGTACATACTCAACAAGACTTGAAATAAAAACTCGCACAAGAGTAGTCGGGGGCTTCAAATAAAACTCAGGGACAAGTAGTCCGCGATTCGCATGCAACAGTTAGCGCTATGTGAGGGTGAAGTGGACGCCCGAGGCAAGAGGCTCGGGGCCTCAAAGGCCTCGCCTCGAGGACTTGGTCTCGTAAAAAGACATCTCGGACTCCCGTTTTGTTGTCGTAATTGCTGTTTAATGTGAAAGTTCCGTATTTTTTTGACTTTTTCGTCGAGTATATGTCAATAGCTCTCTCAAAACGTATTTGGAGATTGGAGAAGCGTTTACGGAGATAAATTAAATGTTTAGGGTGAGGAAAATCGAGTGGGAAGGGACTTTTGTATCGTTGTAATTAACTATTTGTAGGATAAACTAGCGTCCTATATCTTTCGAAAAAATAAACATTTGTTGTAGGTATACATATTGATATGAAGAGCAGTGATAACGGCCGATTTACGAGTTGTCTGTCGCAGGTTCAAACCTAGCCAATAATTTGTGTACCTAATTTCTTTCATCATCACTGCTCTCAAAAACAGTAAAGGAAAACATCGTGAGGAAACCGGTATGTCCTAAAACCAAAAATTTGAAGACATGTGTCATCTACCACTAACCCGCACTGGACCTGCGTGGTGGATTACGACCTATTCCCTCTCCTAGAAAGGAGGACCGAGTCCCAGCAGCGTGAACATTATAGAGCTGATTGTGCATGATACATATTTAAAGATGGTACGCCAAGCGAAGCCCGGGGCCCCGGGATGAAGGCAAAGAGGGAACAGGAGTGGGTTTTTAGTCAGTAAAAGTCTGACACTATCTCTTGCTCCACCCAAGAGCGGGAATTGTCATTAGATGACTTTCCCACCATAAAAAAAAAACTCAAAGGTGTGTGTTGAGCCTAGCTCACCTTTTAAGTAAGACCTAAGTGTAGCTATGTAACCACTTAGGTTATCTAGAAAGTATATTTTGAATGATGACCATGTATGTATACCTACTGTTCGCCTAAAGTATGTTTGGCGCCGAGTTTGTCGCTTCTGACATACCACTGTTAAGCCCGCGATAATTTGTGCTGATATGTAAATACGTTAGCATGAATGTATTAATGTTATTGTTTAATAAACGAAAAAAAAGGTATTTAACCTTCGTAATTAGAGACACAATAAAAAGAAAATGAGCGAGCGAACGAGTGTTCGCTTGAGGTTTAATGTATAATACATATTATGAAATTGAACCCAGAGGCCATCCCAAGTGCTCTTAACGCGATCCATTTGACGACCTAAACTGAACTGTTAAAGGGATGGAGCTATATAGGGTGTATAGTTCCATCTCTCTCTCTCTCGCTCGCACGCTTGACATTTTAACACGTCATGGTAAGACCCCTGTTCCTAATATTTATTTCTATTTAAAACTAGTTTCTGGCAGGGACTTTGCCTGCTTGGAATTAGTATTTCCCTCATTATAAATTACTTGCTTTTGCCCGCGGCTTCTCCCGCATACATAAAATATGTCACGCAGGAATAAAGCAGCTTTCTATCGGTGAAAAAATTTTCGCAGTCGGACAAGTAGTTTCAGAGATTACCTCCTAAAAACAAACAAAAAAACTGGGCAAGTGCGATTCGCACACTGAGGGTTCCGTACAAACTAACTTATGTAAGTAGTTCAATTCGCGAATCGAGTCTCGAAGATTTTTCTGAATAAAAAAAAAGTTTATTTTTTTTGTGACGTAACTACAAATTTTTAGTTTTCAGAATTATTGCTACACTGGTGCTATAAGAACTTGCTTCCTAACAAATTTCAGAGTTGTAGGTCAACGGGAAGTACCCTATGAAGTTTGATTCTCTTGAGAGTATCGAAATATACCTACGCTTTCTGTGACATAAACGGCTGTATTTTTTTTCGCTTCAACAAGTTTGATTTTTTCACAGACCCTTGGTCTGCAGACCTGAGTATATGTATTTCCATCTCTTGATGGAGTGTAATTGGGTATTATCTTCCATCACATTACCTACTGAAATAAAATAACTCTAAACCACAACGCAAAATGCAATTAAAGGAACATATGTGTGGTTTAAGTCAGTAACAGTCTGACACGCTCTCCGTTCTACCCTAAAACGGAAGAAGTCATTAGAAGATTTCCCACCTTAAAAAAAACCACCCCTCCTAATAGCGCAATCAATATAACAATAAAACCTACGAAAACCAAGTTCCTTTAAAATGAACGAAAAACCTAATGACTGACGATATTTCTCGCAACTGCAGGCGAGTCCGACAGCACACAGCTACTCCGACAAAATTATTTGAAGTTACATCAGCAACTGAAAATATTGCAGCAAAACATCGCTTCCTGTTCATAAGTTAACAAAAACGTTCGAAACACGACCTTAATCGAATTTTGTATACACGGGAATTAAAGCTTGCCATTAATGGTACGTTCAGTCGCGTAATTTTGGTCGCAAAGATCATAACGTGGTGTTCCACAGTCTCGATTTTCCTAAATAGAACGGAACCATTTATACCGATAAAAAAATATTTACAAATATTTTATCAGTTTATCTTGAAGTCTAGTGTTTAGTTATGATACAATACGATACATAGAAAAGGCAACGAAAACCCATACATTGGGCAACCCTATCGCATTACAGGATCTTTTCGAGCCCACCTGGAATGAATATGATACACTTATGAAGCTGTCATTGGTTTAACAGTAAGCACCAATAAATGGTATTAATCAGCACGATGCCGGAATACTTTGCCTCTCCGACCAACATTAATGCAAAAATAAATAGTTTCTAGATTAGATCCTTGAGTACAGAAATACTCCCTTAGTGTTATAACAATTTGTACATAAAACTAACTTAACAATAATAATGATAATGATTTTTATTAATTATGTTATTTTTGTATATATTCTAAATATTATATTGTAATAATGACTCTCTGCACGTGTTGGTTTCGACTGTAAGTGCAGAGAGTACCTGTCATAAATAAATAATAATAATAATAATAACAAGAATATGTTTTAAGAGCGACTAAGTTAAAGCACTAAAAAGTCGCAAACTCATAAAATCATAAGTTGATCGCCTAATGAACAGCCCTCCTTAAACGCATACGTATACAGGGTGATTAATCGAGCAGACGGCGTATCTACGGGGTGTTTCGGTGTACCCTCTGAATGATGGATCACAGTGCAGTCCAGTTGTGTATAATACGTAGTTGTTAGTTATTTGTCGTGTTGACTTTCTGGAGGCTAACTGTGGTCGGCACAACTTTATTATTAGAAACGCTAGAATTTGGAGACACTGTTGGTGCAGTTGTTAAGCGATTGGCTGCTGCACTGCGTATTTACATTCTGTACTTGGCCAGAACGCAAGGGTTTGAAACTAGTCGCGTATATGTACGAACGCACCCACTATACAAGAGTAATTTCTAGTGTGAAGCAACGTTTAAAAAAATATATTTCATGATATTTTGTTTCTGTAGAATTTAGAAAAATATTATTCTTAATTTCTTATTGTACACAAAAATTTTACATAGTAGGAGAGACACACAGAGATTTGACAATTCATATACAAAGGCGAGCTTAACTCAACAATGAATTTTCTCCCAGCAAACCTTTGAGTTATAACAAGAGATCACATGCGAGAATAGGATCAACTGTACAATATAAACCTACATACATTACTCTAATATATGAAAATATATTATTCTTACAAATAACTACATAAAATATGTAACTAAATTAAATAGGTAACATGTGGATAACGTTGTGAGTTACAAATACACTACTAATTTTAGATACTAAGGATTTTATTATTAAGAAACTTTGTGTAACTGTTTGTTTTCCCAAAGAAATAAATAAATATATACATAAATAAAAATAAACGGTTAAATGTGTTGCTTAGCGCAAAACTTGATAATGACAGCCCCACCTAGCCAAGTTACAACCGTTTCGTTTCGATACTCTTTTCGTCGATCGCCTCGAGTTGGTCACGCCTGCGATTACTTTGTTCTGACGGTATCTCAACGCTCAGTCACGTGGTCAGAACAAAGGAATAGGAGGCGTAGCCGACTCGAGGCGATCAACGAAACGAAACGGTTGTAACTTGGCTAGGGGGACTGGTCTAATATGGATAAACTTTTTTTTGTAACATGTTCATAAGAGAAAATTGAAAAAATTAGATGGAAAACCAAAAAAAAAAAATTTCTTTATTACGTTCAAATTGGCCAATATTAAGTTTAGCTTTACAAACTTTTAATTCATCCGTGTATTTAACAGTTTTTCTTCTTACGATGTAACATTTGTGATGGGACGACGTCTGTCGGTTCAGCAGTACCTATATTAAGAAAATCTATTTAGATAAAAGCGAAATACCACTCACTGATTAAT
Source organism: Mythimna pallens (assembly GCA_961205895.1). Taxonomy (NCBI): domain Eukaryota; kingdom Metazoa; phylum Arthropoda; class Insecta; order Lepidoptera; family Noctuidae; genus Mythimna; species Mythimna pallens. Next base: position 21,339,905 of record OY540842.1, on the reverse strand, counting down.
CACGAAATCTCAGAAACTATAACTCGTACAAACTTAAAATAAGGCAGATAGGTTCCTTATAGGATGTAGCCATCCGCTTAGAACGGATTTCTTTGTGCACTTTTCACTATAGTGAACGATCCGTGTGCTCCTGGTTATTAAAAACATTATTTTAAAGTATTGGGCAGTTCTCATAATTTCAACCTTCGAGCATCCAAAAACATGCTTCTTCACATTCCTTCTCACCGTACTGGGTTTATTGCTAATTCTTACGTTGTCTCTACCATAAAACTCTGGAATGTTCTTCCCCTTGACATCAAAAAAGCTGAAAGTAAATTCTCCTTCAAGCGTAAAATTCGGAACTACTACTTGAAGTCCTCTCAACCTTAGTTTGGTCTTCGTCATAATTGTTATTTTTAAGTTCTCCTAATTGTAATGTATTTATTAGTTTATAATATTAGCATATATATATGTATTTTATTAATTTAATGATACTACATTCCACTTGATATTTATCTGTTATTTATTTATTGTGCACACTTACCTACTACAGTGTTGTCTCTTTTAACCCAAAGGTTGACTGGTAGAGAATGCCTTGTCCCAAAGTCCGCCTATGTACCACTACTGTACATGAAGTTTAAAAAAATAAATAAATTTTACGAAACTCCAGCCCTAAGGGGGTAAAATGGGGATTGCAAGTTTGTATGGAGAAACCGGCTTTTACGCGGGGGAAACCACTACCACCGGTGACTGTTATTTAGTCCTTGACATATTCCGTAATATAAAAAAATACAAAATACATATCTAAGTATGTTAAGCATAATAGCATAATCAGCCTTATAGGAAAGGGAATGGGCCGTAATCCACCACGCGGGCCCAGTGCGGATTGGTGGATGTCACATGTCTACGAATTTTTAGTTCTAGGACATGCCGGTTTCCTCACGATGTTTTCGTGCACCGTTTTGTGAGTGGTGGTGATGAAAATAAATTACTCAAAATAATGCGCCTGGCTGGGTTTGAACTCGCGACCCCACTCGGCCACCAGTGCTCACTGCAGTTAAGCATATCCTGTCAGTTTATCCGAGGCACTGCATAGGTAAAATGCAGGAATTATTGGGTAATTTTTTAGGTGGGATTCTTCCAATGACTTCTCAGGCTCTAGCGTGGAGCGAGAGGGCGTGTGTTGACTAAAATCTACTCCTATGTTCCTTCTTTACCTTCGTCCAAGACCCCGGGGTTCTCTTTCGCACAACCCATGGCTCCAGTAGGCTTCGACCCTGCTGGGCCCCTTCGGTTTTGCTGACATCTCCGCCATCGAAGACTCGGGCTCAGTCCGGACGATTGCCGGACGGCCGGACGGCGAGCTACCTATTGCTCGCCGTCTGCAAGCCGCCAACGGTGGCTGGAAATCGAGGTCGGGATCCCGATGGCTGGGGCTTGAAAAAGTCCATTCCCTCACGCGTGCGGCCGCCTCCTTCGCTAGCATTACTGCTTCGCAGAAGGAGGCGTCTGCCTGCCATAATAATAATAAATAAAAATAATAAAATTATTTATTGTCTCATTTAAATTTTACAAATTTAGATGCCATACCTCCTCGTTCCAGACTATGGCCTGTACCAGGGCCTGACGCGAGAGGTCGTTGCCGCCCATCGCCCCCAATGATTGCGTAGCTGCAGAATCATTTGAAAGAGTCACAGCAGTCCTGTGGAACGCAAAATGCAACTGGAAGAACACGGGTGGGTTTTAGTTAGTAGAATTCTAACACGTCATCTCGCTCCACCCAGAGCGGGAGACGTAATTTAAAATTTCCCACCAAAAAAAAAGAGGGACGATTGCATAACTGGCTGAATTCTATTTTCGCAAACTGGTTCAGGTAATATCCCCTAACATTCTATATAAAGGAAACCCACCTCCTATTCACCAACCAAAAACAATTTTTTTTACAAAAAAAAATCCTTTACAACTCAAAAATATTAAAATGGCATCGACAACACAAACTATCGTGTAACATGACCATAAAATAAAATAGAACGCGGTATCTAACATTCAATATTATAAAAAGTCGCGTATGATGGATTGCGCTTTGTGCATGTTACCATGTTATGGAGATAATAAAAAAACTAGAGCGTGCTGTGATAAATTATTTACATGGATTACTAGATTTATGGCTAACAAATATTTTACATATTTTTAGTGACATTGTTTTAGGAAGAATTTATTAGAGATGACCTCACTTTAGTAAATGGATTTTTCTTTTGTATCCTCCCAAACTATCAAATGATTTATTAACGTTAAGCCAATATATACTAGCTTCAAATAGCTGTTTCATCATCATCATCATCATTTCAGCCGATAGACGTCCACTGCTGTACATAGGCCTCCCCCAAATGTCGCCACAACGAACGATCCTGTGCGTCTCGCATCCATCGGATTCGCAACCTTCACCAGGTCACCGGTCCACCTTGTAACCTTCGGCCTTCCAACACTGCGTCTTCCGCTACGCGGTCGCCACTTCAGAACTTTTCGGCCCCAGGGTAGATCAAATTTCGAGAAACAGGTCAACCGTCGAATCCGATTCGGCTGGGCAGCGTTCGGGAAGCTGCGTGGTATCCTTTCATCCAATATACCACAGTGTCTCAAGACGAAAGTCTATGACCAGTGCGTGTTGCCAGTGATGACATATGGTTCCGAAACGTGGACGCTCACAATGGGTCTCATCAGAAGGCTCAAACCAGCTGTTTCACTTGCTTGAAATTCGAAAATCATATGAGAAAAAACTCCCGGAAGAAATAGCAGGTATCCTAAGCACTATTTCAGGACACGGTTTACACGTGTGCCAAATTTAATTCATATTCGTACAGCCGTTGAGCGTAATACACACACATACACCTTTTAAGACCTAAACGAAGCTCATGATAAAGTTATCAAGATGGCTACAAACGAACACTAGTCTAACAAATGTTGAGGCAAATCTATACGAAAAGCAGAAGAATCGTACATACAAAAACAGTAACTACAAAACACCGATTTCAGCCATTTAAATACTACAGAAAAGAAAAAATGTTAAAAAATACAAATAAAAATAATTTATTTGTTTGACCATGAGGTGATAAAATAAAAAAATCGTTCTTTAGATACACGACGTACAAATATTATAGACTTAAAATATAATATGTTGTAAATAAATAACATACCTACATGCATTTCAATAATACAATTGATTTTTTAAATAGAATAAACACAAAACACACATGATTTTATGTTAACTTAATTGAATTCTTTATTTACATTTTTCATTTAGAATAATTTTTAATTGAATAATAGGAAAAATCTTAACTGCCCAAGGAAAAACCATTCTAAACCAAAAAGAACTGAACATTCGCGAATCCACACTTCAAAACTCCGCCGACTGCTACCTACCTCCTTAAATCCCATCTTACAGCAACTTTAAATCCTTTCCCACTTCAGGAAGACAGGGAATTAAAAAGTAAAATATACCTGAGAACTGCTATAAATCATGGGCTTAGCGTTTTAATTAAAATGATAAATATTGGCCAGCAAGTTCGCGACGGGTGCCGAGCACTCGAGTAAAGGTACAAGGAGAACAGATTTACTTTTTTATTTTATAGGCCGGTTGGTTCATCAGCCTACAGGGGAAAAACCGGTCAAGTGCGAATCGGACTCGCGCGCTCATAATAGTGTAGTGTGGGTTCGTTCGTACCAAACGTGTGTTACATAACTGAAAATCTCCTGTGCGTGTTCGTTATCGAACTTCTCCAAAACGGCTCGACCGATTTTAATCAAATTTTTGATGTATCTTGAATATAGCGTAGGATAATTTTTGCCCTCCTCAGGGTCGAAGCCTACTGGGACCCAAGAGTCTGCTTCTGAAAAGATGACTCGATCTTGGTATGACAACAAATGAACAGGAGTGGGTTTTTAGTCAGTAAAAGTCTGATACCCTCTCGCTCCGCCCTAGAGCGGAAAATTGCGAAATCTGTAATTTTTTATTTTAAATATCACAAAATAATTACTTTTTTTTTGTGACGTAACTACAAATTTACAGTTTTCAGATGTTTTCCTATTTATGTGCTATGAGACCTTGCTTCATGCCAAATTTCAGGACTCTAGGTCTACGGGTAGTACCGTATTGAATTTTGATTCCCTTGACAGTGTCGAAATACACGTTTTTTGCAGCATAAACGGCCGTTTTTTTTTTCGCTAACTCGGAAGTTTGATTTTTCACAGCTTGAAGGGACCGTAGACCTGAGTAAAAAGATGCCAAGTTTTAATTTCAACTCGATACCTCCACGCGTTCCCGAGATAAAGGGTTTTGACCACACAGACAGACGGACAACAATGTGATCCTATAAGGGTTCCGTTTTTCTTTTGAGGTACGGAACCCTAAAAAATCATCAAATTCAGAACCTCCTTCTTTCCTGAAGTCGGTTAAAAAATAAAGATTAACAAAGTTGGTTTGATAACATATCAATATGATTTTCACAGTACCTTCCCTAAGTTTACTCCAACTTAAGCATAGATGTCGTGTAAGCCATGGGGTTTAAATCACCATTGATATACGGGACCCGTTCATGTGTGCCCGTTAATTTGTCAACCTTTACTTAAGGGCCTAATGGTTAATTACCAGATATAGTATAATTTATAGGGCGCCCTTAGTAGAGCGGAATGTTGTGGTACGTGCGGCTCAGAGGTTCGATAAGACGCATCTATACAGAACCAATTTGAATTCTCTGGCAATCTTTCTGAGTGTTAAGATAGGTAGGTACTCATTAATATAAACATTTAATATTACAAAAAAAAACAACTGTAGGTTTTTTATTTATTTACTAAGGTAAAACTAACAGCTTCTGTCAGCAGAATTTTTCAGATATATGTAGTTAAAAATTGGCAATCTTGGATAGTAATTTATTGTGATGTTTCTTTTGATTTATTTTTTTTTATGTATGATTTTATTTCTATTTATATGTTTCTTTTATTAGAATAGAATAGAATTAATTTTATTTCGGAAACAAAAAGACCCATACAGTGTATAAGTTATTATCTAGTGTTAGTACCAATTAAGACCCTTTGCACAAGAAATTTTACAATCAGGGAGCTAGTTGGCATCTATTATTATTTGACAGTGTTTGATAATGTAAAGTACTTTCAATCATTTGGTAAATGTAATGTCCTGTATATCCTGTATAATTATGACTTGTATCAATCTCTTTCCAATAAAAAACTATGAGCTTTAGTCTTATACAGTCACCAATTCAACCACATTCATAGAATAAAGAGTGATAACTAAACCAAGACTGACAACTGAGTGGAACTGGCAGAATGGAAGAAAAAAATATGTTGTGCTGACCCCAAATAATACGGGACAAGGGCAGGAAGATGATGGACCAGTAAGATAGCCCAATTCTATAATACTAGGAAGCACAGTAGGGTCCATGGAGGTAGCAGAGGGGAAACTGAAAAAACCGAATTACTAGGCATTGCTCCCATCTAACACAGTAATTTGTTCTGTGTCTGGGTGTAATTTATCTATAATATGTATGTATGTTTCTCTGTTCTGATTATCAGTTGTCTAGTACCCATAACACAAGCTTTGCTTAGCTTGGGACTAGACGGCGTTGTGTGATAGTTGTGGAATATTATATTATATATTATTATATTATATATTACACCACTGCAGGCACCCGCAACAGGGTCTTTCATTAATTGCAATGGAATGATTATTCAAATAAACAATAGGTACTAATATATAAACAGAGAATCAAAAACTGTAATTTAAAAAAAACTGAGCAAGTGCGAGTCGGACTTGCGCGCTGAGGGTTCCGTACATACGTATTTATGTAAATAGTTCAAATCCAGAACGGAGTCTCAAAGATTTTTCCAAATCGCAAAAAAAGATTTTTTGTGACGTAACAACAAATTTACTGTTTTCGGATTAATTCCTATACCTATGCTATAAGACCTTGCTTTATGCCAAATTTCAGGATTCTGGGTCAATGGGAAGTACCCTATGAATTTTGATTCCCTTGAGAGTGTCGAAATATACGTTTTTTGCTACATAAACGGCCATATCTTTTTTACCCGAAAATTTAGAGGTTGTTGATTTTTTCTCAGCTTCAAAGGAACGTAGACCTGAGTATATGGTTTTAATTTCAACTCGATACCTGCATCCGTTCCCGAGATAAAGGGATATACGGACAGACAGACCGACAGAAAAACGGACAACAGTGTTCCTATCATGGTTTCGTTTTTTCCTTTTGGGGTACAGAACCCTAAAAAAAGCAAAGTAATAAAATAATTTATTTATTACTTTGCTTTTTTTAAAGTAATTAAAATTTTTGTTTTTTTTTCTTGCTTAATTTAAATTCTTTAAATACCCGGGTCTTTGTACGGGTTCAAATAATACGCAAAAACCTTTCTCGTTAATTGTTTTCTTTATTAGTGAAAACTGCATCAAAATCTTTTGCTTGGTTTAGGGCAGCTAACCATATTAGGTGGCGATGTCAGCAACACCGTAAAGGCCCAGCAAGACCGATGCCTACTAAGGCCTTGGGAGACTTCTGAAAAGATTGCCCGTGGTCCTAGAATGCAAATGCCTACTGAAGGAACATAAGATAACAACATTACACGCAGAAGACACTCAACGCCCTGCGCGTTCAATATAACAACGCGTTTTGGATGCTGATGCGGTTGCCGCGGCACTGTAGTGCATCTGGCATGTTTGCTGAGGCGTGTATTGATGGCTTTCATGCCATCCTACGTAAGATAAGCGATGCGGTCCCATCGCTGCTAAGTCGTGTCCGCGGCAGTAGCAACCGCATTCTTAGGGCCGATTTTTTAATCATCATTAACTTCTATCTGAGAAATAAATATGGTGGTTTGACATGTTTTCTATACAAAAGCTGTCAAAACGTCAAATACATTCTTGAGATAAAAGTTATCTGGCGAATGAAAAATCGACTCTTAGAGTTGTGGCCGGTCGGTTAAACTGCCCAATATTGTGCACAGATGCATTTCAAAAAGTAATGTAGGTAATTAATTTTCGCTTACTAACATAATTTTTTAAGTATCTACTAACAAAAATATGGATCTGCTGTATCTGAGACAAATAAATTATTATTATAAGTGTAGTTTTAGTCAGTAAAGGTTTGACACGCCCTCCTGCTCCGCCCTAGAGCCGAAGAAGTTATTAGATGATTTCCTACGGCAATAAAAATCAAGCCGTAAAAAAAACTGTTCATTTTCATAAAACGTAACATTTTACCGGACATATTAATAACAAGACAACAAGCGCACATTCACAAATAATGTATTATCACAAGGTTGTAGCCACACTGGCGGCCATAATTCAAAAAATGATTTAAGCCATGTTCACACCAGCCCTATTTTTATTTACCGCCGTATCGCTGTTCCCATCTACATATTTGTGCTTTTGGCCATGGGAGAGTGAAATTTTGAGGACATGGCTGTTTTTTTTTTGGTTTTAATTAACGTTGGTAATAAAAACCGGGCAAGTGCGAGTCGGACTTGCACACTGAGGGTTCCGTACAAACTTACTTGTGAAAACAGTTCAATTCCCGAATTGAGTTAAAAATCATTAAATTGAAGTTTTTAACGAGTTTAATAATGTTTTTTTTTCCAGTATAGGTTCAGGGTGCTGTTGGTGCTGCCTTAATACTGTAGTGCATTGGGTGTGTTTTCTTTAGCACGTGTGGATGATTTTAGGAAGAAGGTTGCCTCGTTGTTAAGCAGATCTAATGTCAGCCCCAATGCCATTCTTCGAACCTTAGCCGATAAGCATGATGCGCCGGTGATTAAACACTGGTCACGATGAGGTACTGGTGAGGCAGTACGTTAAGTTTTAAGGTTTTTAGGGTTCCGTACCTCAAGGAATCCTTATAGGATCACTTTGTTGTCCGTCTGTCTGTCTGTCTGCCTGTCAAGACCCTTTATCTCGGGAACGCGTGGAGGTATCGAGTTGAAATTAAAACCATATCCTTAAGTCTGCGGTCCCTTGAAGCTGTGAAAAAATCAAACTTGTAAGATAACGAAAAAAAGATACGGCCCTTTATGTTGCAAAAAACGGATATTGCGACACTCAAGGGAATCAAAATTCATAGGGTACTTCCCGTTGTCCTAGAATCTTGAAATTTGGCCTGAAGCAAGATCTCATAGCATAAGTACCTATTGGTAAAAATCTGAAAACTGTAAATTTGTTGTTACGTCACAAAAAAAAACTTTTATGCGATTCGTAAAAATCTTTGAGACTCGATTCGGAAATTGAACTGTTTTCATAAGTAAGTTTGTACAGAACCCTCATTGCGCGAGGTTTTTTTTAAGTATTACTAATCCTTTAGTTGATAATTTGTTACAAACCATTGGACAACATATTGTGATGGTCAAAAATACCTCCATATTTTGACCATTCTCAGAACTCAATCTAAAAGTTGCCTACGACTCCACAATCATTCTAAAATCCATACTAGCTGCCGTCGTCCCTCCTCTTTCGGGTCTGTTTATGCAAACATGTAGTTTCGGAGACGACGCCTACCTACAGACAGTAGGTATAATATATTCAGCACAAGTGTATCCAGTTTGTGTTCAACTAGTCTACTAGCTTCAAAAATCTGTGTTTAGTAATAGACTTCTCAATCAGCGGTAATAAGTTGAAGATCTCCACTTTTCTCCACTCCTCAGCATAAGTATTTCTGTGGCAGCGGCGGCTTTTGGCAAGATGTATCCCAAAGTTTCCCTTGGTACTATGTGGAGGTGCCTAAGAGAGCCTACGGCCATAAATTCATTTTGTATATATCACTGCAGGTACTTGTATTAAGTATACTTTCCTCAAACTGCAGCTAACGTCTAGTCCCAAGCTAAATAGAGCTTGAGTACTAGACAACTGATAAACATACTTAAATATTTCTAAATACATGCATATTATAGATAAATTATACCCAGACACAGAACAAATGATTGTGCTCATCACACAAACATTTGTCCTGGGTGGAATTCGAACACACCACCTCCGGCATAGCAGTCAGGGCCACTAACCACTAGACCAACAGGCCATTTATATTACTATATTAGCTATTAGTTTATAGCAATGAGCATCTAAATACGTCGATTCCAAAATGATCACAAAAGTAACTTAATTTGTATTCTTTTCAGAATGTTTTCCTAGTAAGCTAGCAATGGCTAGCAATAATAAAAACTATGCAAGTATATTATTGAGAAGCAATAAACATACACACTGACAAACAATCACCTTTATAATATTACCGTCATAGATAGAAATCTACCTAACGATAAATAAATACACAGAATAAACCTCTGGACTGTCCAAAAAACATTCATAATATGTAGTCCAGCAATCACCGAACGATTAACCCTCAACAACTCAATCCCCGGAGGCGGGCGAAAATTTTAATTAAAGAAAACTTTAAATTAGGAAAATTTCGAGCAAATAGCCCACAGCGTGCGCTGCCAAGTTTGGGCGCGCCGTGTATTTAAACAAATATATTTAAATAGTTCAATTTTATACGGGTTGTGTTATGGCGGGAACAAACAGCGAGTATGATTAACCCCTACTACGTTTAAACTGAATTGCAGTACGTTGCTAAATAAAACAGAAACACGAGTCTTCAAAGTTAATTAGCAATGCAGCAAAAACGGTCTGTAAATGGATGCTCATCCATTTTACACCGAGACTCCTACGTGCCTCAAAAAGTACACTACACCATTGGTCGTCACCCTCACGGTCATGTGTCTGTAGATCTTTATGACAGTCATTACAGAAAGTCTCGACTCTATCGTGTTTCCCAATTACTGAGTTATGAACGGTCAGATAAGCAATTGCTCCGTTTATAAACACTGGTATTCAGGTGCATCAGGATAGACTGAAAGCCGACTTCTACATAATCAGGAAAAACCTGAGCAGAAAGAATTTTTAATATAGGTATATATATATATGTCGCAGTAAGATAGATAAAGCCGTAATATAGTTAGGGATATCTAGGGATATAATTATATACCGTAATATAGTTATACGAAAGCGATTCTTTACTATCTCACTAGGAATATAGTTATAAAACGGTCCAAGTTTAGTGATATACTTATATTACTAGATTAAGTTTAGTGAAATAGCTTTCGGAGTGTGCGGCGCACACTGACCCACTGCCTGAAAGATTGGTTACCCAGAAATGCAAAACAGCTTTTAAACATTACTTTGAATGATCCAATCCATACCAAATAAAAACTGAACGCGTATGTTTGTAAGTGTGTACGTTTGTTGCGGCTGAACAGATTTAAATTAAATTTGGTATGTGGCTCGATTTAGGCTCTAGGATTGTGTTCCCTTGTCATATTTTTGTATTTTCACGTGAGAAAAAAGACTACCTACTCTGAATATTCAGGTAGTATTTCATAAAAATAACATTTATAAGCCATTAGTAGCACCAATTGGCTTATCAAACAATGTATTTATGAATGCATACACCCGTTCACCGGCTGTAGCGTGTTTACTATTGTATATTTACTTTGAATACAAGTTATTACCCGGGTACCCGTTTGGTTGGGTTTTAAAATTTATGATATGCACAACGGCGATTCGGTGGTAATGTGCGTAAATAACGCTTTAAGGTATCCACAGACAGGTATGATGCATCATGCAATTACCTTTTTTAAAAAGAAATTGTTCATCTGAAATAAATTTCATAGTTTTTTTTGATGAAAGTGCATGGTCGCATCGCGCCTTTCTGGGGCAGTCTTAAAGAGCCATGTTTGTTCATTTGTATTTTATAAACCGACTTCAAAAAGGAGGAGGTTCTATGTTCTGTTGAATATATTATTTTTATGTATGTTCATCGATTTCTCGGTCAATTGTGGACCGATTTTGATTTTTTTTTATTTTTTTTATTGAAAGGTTATGCTTCCGAGTTGGTGGTCCCATAGAAATATTGTTATGATGAACTTCAAAGATATGGAACAGAACTACTCATAGGAACACAGCAAAACTGTTGTAACAAGTAAAATTGCTGGCGGAGCGGGAGATAGTGTCAGACTTTTACTGACTAAAAACCCACTCCTGTTCCTTCGTTGCCTTCGTCCCAGGGCCCCGGGTTTCGTTTTCACACTACCCATGGCCCCAGTAGGCTTCGACCCTGCTGGGCCCCTACGATTTGCTGACATCACCCTGAGGCGCGCGTGGAACAATACGCGCCGTCGACGACTTGGGCTCGGTCCGAACAGTTACCGGACGGTCCGCAAGCCTGCGCCTACGGTGGCCGGAAATCGGGATCGGAATCCCGGCGGCGGTTGGGGCGTGAGGACCGTTGCCGTTGCCTCACGCGATCGGCCGCCTCCTTTGCTAGCATTACTGCTTCGCAGAAGGAGGCGACCGCCTGCCACTCCTCCTCGCTTCGGACCATGGCCAAGGCGCGACAAGTCTGGCGCGAGAGATCGCCGCCGCCGATCGCCCCCACGAGGACACGGCGTTGCTCTTCCCAAGCGCGACACACCTCCGCGAATTCGGTGCAGGAACTTCCCGAACTTTGGCTGAGGGGTACTTTTTAGTGGTGGTACCATAAATAAAAAGTGTAAAATAAAAAGCGTTATACAAAAAAAATACAACCGACTTCAAACTAAAAGAAAAAAAACACTGAAAAGTGCAAAATAACTTTAATTTCGGAAGACAAAACTATTATGGAAACACAGACTTCCGAAATTAAAGTCATTTTGCACTTTTCAATGTTTTTTTTTTTACTTTGAAGGCTGTTGATTTTTTTTTCGGTTGTTTAGGTTTTTTGGCTAATAAATGAATATTAAAAAAAAAACCCTAGAGAAGTACAGTGACCGTTTAATATACAATAAAGTATATAACACCCTCTTAATAATTGACGGCGCATAGTATTCCACGCGCGCCTCAAGGAGATGTTAGCAAATCGTAAGGGTCCAGCAGACTAGAAGCCTACTGGAGCCATGGGTTAAGCGAAAATGAATCCTAGAGCCCTGGAACGCAAGGCAAAGAAGGAACAAACGAGTGGGTTTTAGTCAGTAAAAGTCTGACACGCCCTCTCGCTCCGCCCAAGGGCGGTTGATGTCATTAGATGATTTCGCACCTAAAAACAACCCTCTTCATAATATCCAGTTTATTAGACTTTCTTTTAAACTTTATTTTATTTATTTTGTAACAATATTTATATAAAATTGCTAAGACCATATAAAACACAAATGATTTGTAATATACTTAGATTGAATTGAATTAATCTTACAACAGTTATTATTTATGCGTATTAATAAATGACCAACTAAATACCTTGTCTTCGTCCATATATGGTCTTTAACTATGAAATTGCCGTTTTATAAAACGGGTTCCTACAAAAAAAAAACACAAAGAAACCAATAAATACCTCATTTTTGAAAAAGAATAACGTACCTTTAATATAACTTATAATTCCAAGTCAATCCAAAGATATAACACTACAAAGCACTACAACCCGTTTTAAAAAACGGTAATTTCATACTTTAACCCCTATTATATAAAAGGAAGAACTTACTGACTGATATATCAACGCACAGCCAAAACTAGACGAGCATTATGAAAAGATTTTCCAAAATTCACCCCTAAGGGATGAAACGGGGTTTTAAAGTAAGTATGGAAAAAGCTACTTTCACGTGGGAAGAAGAAGAAAGAAAGAAGAAAGACAGAAAAACTGTTTATTTGCGCGAAATGACGTAATCTTAAAACTAGCTAACAAACATAATCAATTGATAGGGAAGATATGCGGCACATCCGCGCAAAACGGCCGAACGCTCAGCATAAAGCTGCGGCCTCACGCATTATGCGATGAGCTCACAGCGCTGGTTTTCAGCGGTGGCCAGTGGCGGAAACTAGTTTCTCATTATGCGAAAAGTATTGTGTAGTTATACCTCTTTCATCTGGTTCATGAGTTAATCCTTTTTTGTAGAACCAAAATAAATAAGTAACCAATTACCAGGGACCAGTAATAAATACTCAGCTTTTATTATTCCATTTAAAAAGCAATGATATTTTACGAACAAAATAAAAGAGAATGTAAACAAATTTTTATTCACTTCAATTAAGGCTAACATGATACTATTACCTACCTACATGAAATCGGTTTCAGATTTTCACAATTTAGCTTGAGGCTATCCTAACGCATATGATAAATATTGGGTTCCAAAAACTACTATTTGAAAATAAAAATATTTGACGTAACTACCTAGCTTCTGTTTTCATAGATGTACAGAAATTTAGCCAAATATATTAATTAATTAGCAAGGTTATGACCTAGTGAGGGTCGAGAGAATCCGATGGATACGAAGAAGACCCAGAAGTCTTGTTCGTCACAGGACTTCTGGGTTGACTTCTGAAAGGGATACCCGTGGTCCTAGAACGGAAAGGGCAACTGAAGGAACATAGCGGGAAAAGTCATTAAAGAAAAGAAAGAAAGAAATCATGTTTATTTGGCACACAATGAGCAAACAAGTATAGAAAAAATAAAAAAAAAAACAGTCGTCAGTAACCAATCTGTCAACTGTCAAATCCGTATTTTGATATCAGTCCTCAAAAGTGAGTTAAAAAGTGACAAATAATCATTTATTGACACACATCTTGCATTTTCTATTAGATAGGTACACGGTGTACTACGTGAGAAAACTCGAGAAAATCAAAAACGCCAGGTACGAATCGGACTCGCGAACGAGGGTTTCCGTACCGTCCGTAGTAAAAAACGACAAAAAATCACATTTGTTGTATTGGAACCCCACTTAAATATTTATTGTATTCGGTGTTTAGTGTGAAAATTTTGACTGTCCAGCTACCACGGTTCATGAGTTACGGTCTGGTGGCAGACGGACAGACAGACAGAATAACGGACGGACAGCGGAGTCTTAGTAATAGGGTCTCGTTTTACCCTTTGGGTGCGGAACCCTGACAAAAAGAATTAAACAATAAAATACGAATTCTATTACCCGCTTCAAAGACAACAAATAAAATACAAACAAAGAACTGGAACATACCTAATCTATTCTTAATTCAAAAATCTCCCCCTGTTACACGAATAAAACTGTTTACGCTTAAATTCACACGCATGGTAACATTAGGTCGCTTGCAACCCAGGGTGTGTCGGTGTTGCCACTATTTATAGGTCAATTACCGCTCTGTAATTAAGGCAATACTTCAACAAGATCACAGCTTTTGCCAAGATTGCTTATATAAATTTTAACTTGAGATTTCGAGCTAAGTAAGGGAGACATTACGTTATCGCATCTTGGTTGGTAAACAAAACTGTTATTATAACGTGATTAAATGTAAAATGGTTTTTAAAAGAGTATCGTTATTTTTCGTTAAGTTTTAAAATTTATTTTTGTCATATAACTTGGTTAAAATGGTATTAATTAACTTTAATAGACACTTTCAAAAATAGTAATTGATATTTACTTATGGCTGTTACATGTAACCATTTTTTGTAAAAGATGACATAAAGATTATTAAAAGATCTTGTGCCCTCTGTAAAAAGTTCATGCTACACAATTATAGTAAATATGTTTAATGTTAAATTCTGTTTGTCCAAATATAATGTTCGGATTTTTTTTGTTGTTTTCATTCTGTTCTGATTTAGTGTTTATTCTTATTCTTTTTCTGTGGTTTAATTATATTATTATAAGCCGTTAAGGCATATTAAATAGTGTATGTAGTGCTCTTCTTTAAGTAATGGGGCACTTTATGAACTTTTTTCTTTTTTCGGTGGGACAATCATTCAATGACATCCCTCGCGCTTGAGCGGAGCGCGAGGGCGTGTCAGACTTTTACTGACTAAAACCTACTCCTGTTCCTTCGTTGCCTTTCATACCAATGCCGAGTCTTCCTTTCAGAAGCAAACCCTCGGTGCAGAACTAACACTTGAGATCGAATTAGTTTTCCTTTACATGTAATAGTGTACTCATTGTTGGAGAGCCAATAAATAAATAATAATAATAATAGTTTATTTGCATCAAGTTTTACATTTTACATTAAATATATTTAATACATACAGCTTAAAGTAAATATACAATGATGTGGTGACATCAAAAATAGAAATAAATAAAAAAAACATAGGTATATCCAAATCCATACATACAAACTTTCGCGTTTATAATATTAATAGGATTGTCCCGTGCATTCATGTAATAGTAACCAATTCCCAAGATAAGGCTCAAAACTATATCACTTTATAACCTGCGCCCTGCGGGTCCATAGATATAATACCAAGTTCAGGATGTTGATGGGGCTGCCCCATTTCTGCAGTGCCTCAGGTATATTCATGGAGGCACATATCGATGGTTTCCACGCCATCGTTAGACAGAAATTTCCTTTGCTCTGCAGAATGCGGGCAAGCTCCTTACTACGCCATGAAGACCTTAGCGGGAGGTACTATTCTTCTTTGTTAGGTAATTTTGTTCACAGATGTATCATGAACAACAAACTGGTTTTAAAATAGATAGATAGTTTACTAACATTCATAAATATAAGATTTCCTAAATTATTCACTGGTGGTAAGTTTTTTTTTTTCACAATAACACAGTGATTATTATAACCATTTTATTGAACCAATAAAGGATAGGGTTTTCTTTTGGCTAACCTGTATTTCCTATAGCGTTCCACTATTCACTTTATGTTGTCTTCTCCAACCAGTCCATTATAAACATGATGTCGATTATATTTTCATAACTTCACCAAATTATTACGCTTACTGATCAACAGGAAAGTAAACACCGAAACAAGAAACAACATTTCATTAATAAATAATAAAAAAAAAACATAATCACTGCAAATAAATTAAAAATAAATGAAAGGTATGAAACTTAAAACGTGGAAAATCTATAAAAGCTACGCTGGGCAATATCGAATTTTTAAAAATAAAAAAGGTTATTAAACATTCCCTTTGAATTTATTTCCTTTGAGCTTTGCATGTTTAAAAAAAAATGTATGACGTATTTTCCTTTTGCAACGCGCGCTCGAATATATTTTTTATCTGTGGTGCTTACAGAAGTCAGCTAGCCTTTTAAGTGATTTCGATTAATAATTCTGACGTCAATAATTTCCTCGTTAATGTTTTTTGCTTTTAATTTATAATATTACGACATTTAAGGAAATTAGTCACAGTTATTAGTTAAGTACATACATATAAAATGTAGATTAAATATGGTGGTATCGAAGGATATCGCATGGGTTATTTTTTTTTTATTGGCTTGCTAACTGGCTAGGTAATTGTACTTTTAGGGATTTTGTATATTTTGAATAGGTTTAGAAATTTATAGATGAAAAAATTGTTTTAGAAGTGAACTGATTTTTAGTTGCAAATATAATTGTTTTGAAGAGAAATAAAATATAAATTATTACTACGGCGTATAGTTTGATTTCTTCAAGGACACATGTCAGGAACCAAAGCCTTTCTACTCAGAGCACGGTTCCCACAATACCCAATGCTATAATATATTATAGCTTTGATTATATTAAGTCGTAATTAGATAAATGTTCTTAGGTCTACTAACTTTATCTGTTTATCTGTTTCTAGGTTATAAACATTTCAGTACAAACAAAATCATTGTCGGGACATCAGCCACCACTTAGTCGACCCTTCACCATGTGGTCAGAGAGTTGGTCTGGCACTGGCATACTGACAGCATTGCCACGTTGAATGGCAGTGTGGTCAGTGACAGCAACGCGGACGAAGTTTTTGATGATGAATGGGAGTACAGAATATGAATTCTCTCGAATGAATTTTTACGCTCTCTCCTTTTATATTCACGTTTTATTGTATATGTTGTTTACTGACATCCGAGAAATCCACGAGTTCTGAGTAAATTCTTTCAAATTTTATTTAAACATCAAAAATCTTGAAAAAGCTTTCAAATTTTAACTTAATATTTGATATTATGTAGTAAATGTCTACATTGCTGGCATAATAATAACATAGATTTAGTCTATGATATTCTTAACTTTTTTTTTATTCCGCATCTATCACGCAACGCCGTCTTTGTCCCAAGCTAAGCAGAGCTTGTGTTATGGGTACTAGACAACTGATAAACACACTTATATATTTCTAAATACATACATATTACACATAAATTACACCCAGACACAGAACAAATGATCGTGCTCATCACACAAACATTTGTCTTGGGTGGGAATCATACTCACGACCTCCGGCATAGCAGTCAGGGCCACTAACCACTAGACCAACAGGCCAGTCAAAGATGTCACAAAGTCTATGATATTCTTAACTATATTCATAGACGAGACATACATTTATTAGGTTCTTTGAGAGTGCAATGTCGAATACTCACTCGTTCCTATCAAGTGACTTTTAAGATGAATGCTCCAATTCAAATTTCCTAAAGTTTTGTGCAATTTACAGTTCAGTATTAGATAGTATGATAACAAAATTATATTTGCGGTAACGACATGACGTAACAGAGTTTACTCATTAAAACCATCATCGTAACTCTATAACTTAGATACAAGGTGAAATGATTTTATTAAACTGGCTCATTTTAACTTTTCTCTAAGTTTGAAAGTTAGGTATGTTAATAATTATAATAAAAAAATATATAAGTAGGTAATTGTAAAAAGTTAACGATGTGTTTAGAGTTCGTTTTTTGTAGTAAGGGTAAGTATCCATACAGCTTTATATTATAAACCAAAATTGGAGAAGTAAACTGTGAATTTTTCTTTTTTTAAATTGTATGGACATTGAAAAATACCTATTGCGTACACGTTCGTAATAATATGTTGTGCATTGTTAGCCTAAGAATGGTACAATTACAACTAGATTCCCAGTAAATCCTTTTCACCCTTTTTAAAAAACTACCCTTTTCTTTTCGCCTGTATCGCATCCCCTTTAAGACGAAGTACATGATAATTGACAAGGCGCGATTTATAGCCGCGCGGTTAGCCGACCGCGATGTACCAGCGGCGGAATGCGGTGATATATAGCCACTCACCGCCATTATGGAAAAAATACACATTTTCTACATTCTCAACTATATTATTATCGTCTAGGATTATTGAGAAGAGAAAGGGCTGCAGTGTTGTTCGAGACATTTACCGCAGCCTTGGAACACAAAAGGCAACTGAAACATCATAGGTGAGTTTTAGTCACACACATACACATACACACACACACACAGACACACCTATCACACATAACCAATTATATAACACCTTTTTCCCTCTCTTTATTATGTTTTCGCTATCAAATATCTTTTGCCCTAGATCAGCTTACATTGTTTTGTAATAATTATTTTTTATTTTTTTGTATAACATTGCGTCCTAACCAGGTAATATTATAATTGTATTGGCTTATGCGCGCATAATTTCGAAGGCAAAGTGACTTCTAAGAAACAGGATATTCCTAGCTTAAAAGTCAGGGTCTTTTTGCTCTGGCCGACTTAGCCATGATGTTAAAAATGTAACATTATGACGTGTATTTTTTGGAAAAATAAAGCATTATTAGTATTACTATTCGTCAGTAACATTCTAACACTTCCTCTGGCTCCACCTAGAACGGGAGGAGACATTTGATCATTTCTCACGTAAAAAAAGTATAATAGATATTAGCTAAGTAATACAAGAGCGCTGTCAAGTAATAAGTAGAAAAAAGATGCTTATATTTAAAATTCTCCGTTTTAAAAAAGTGTTGCCACACACTAAACTCGTTAAAAAATAGAAGGCCCTTTTTGATATTTGACAAAATCTCTAGAATGTACTTTGGAACAAAACTGAAAGAAATAATAAATTGATAATTTATGGGACCGGTGTAGTAGTAGCTATTTTTTAGCTATTTTAGTAATAAATGATAAATGATATTTATTTTGCTAATAGGTTTAAAAAACACTTTTACACGTAATTTTTTTTTATAGTCATTTTAAACTCTGTGAAGAGGAGGGATGAAACGCATGTTACTAAAAGAGTTATGAGTTTACATGTGGATGGATGGAGAGGGAGAGGGAGACCAAAGAAAAGATGGATAGAGGAGGGATGAAACGCATGTTACTAAAAGAGTTATGAGTTTACATGTGGATGGATGGAGAGGGAGAGGGAGACCAAAGAAAAGATGGATGGATTGTGTGAAGAGTGATATGAAAGAAAAGGAAGTTAGTGATAGCATGACGAATGACAGGGCAGAATGGAAGAAAAAAACATGTTGCGCCGCCCCCAAATAACACGGGACATGGGCAGGAAGATGATGATGATGAGTCATTTTAAACTCCGTAGCTACACTACACCGGACAAGCCGCTAGTTAGTCAAAATACAAATGTCAAAACGGGCTTTTTATTTTTTAACAACTTTAGGAATTGCTCTTGTATCGTGGGTGCGTTCACAAACATGTAAACTCACAAATACAATGCAACCAGACCAGAAACAACTATCTGTAGGTCATAAGCTTAATCAGCTTTGTAATGTTCCCACTGCTGGGATTCAAGCCTCCTCTTTAGGAGAGGGAATGGGCCGTAATCCATCACGCGGGCCCAGTGCGACTTGGTGGATGTCACATGTCTTCGAATTTTTGGTTCTAGGACATGCCGGTTTCCTCACGATGTTTTCCTTCACCGTTTTGAGAGCAGTGGTGATGAAATAAATTACACAAAGTAATGTGCCTGGCTGGATTTCAACCCGTAAGTCGGGGCCGTTACCACCGGGCCACCTAGTCTCTAGTAGGCCATATAAAGATTTATTCCTAGCGGAAATCGAACCCGCGATACGCAGCAAAATATCTAATAGCTCAACCACTGTAATTAAAACTTTTTGCACTCATTCTCACCATAGACTTTAAAAAATAATACTAATACAAATATTGTAAAGAAAAAATAATTGTATTTTTGTTTGTAATGTATTACTCAAAAACTCCTGGACCAATTTTAGTAATTCTTTCACCAATATAATGCTACTTTATTACTGAGTAACATAGAGCTACGAACATAGCCGCTGGGACAAGCTAGTCTGCAATATGTGAGATACGCTTCTACTGAGCGGTCTTCAGCACGCCGAAGTTTGACAGACGATGGATCAACTCTCCCTGTAAATGACTTGTCCTCTTGGATCCTCTCATCATACCTCTCTATACCAGAAACTACATATAAAGTCGAAAAGGGCCATAAATTGCATTTTTTTTTAAATCTAATAATCCGCAGACTCATTTATGCTTTCAAAAATAGAACATAAAATTTGACGTCGCGTGTTTTTGAAAGCTGCGCTAAGTAATGAACACACGGTCGCGGCGGGCGGCCAGCTGATGGCAGGTTCGCGTGCTGCACTTCACACCAGATACTATTTCTATTAATCGTCTCGTGATAGGATGTCACTTGTTCATGACTCACAGCTGAGAAGGATAGCGAGCTATTGTTGGAAAGATTTTTGAAGTGGAAATTTTAAGATTTTTGTTTTGAGATGAGAAATCATGCAATGACTCCTCCCGCTCTAGGGTAAAACGGGAAGGCGTGTTAAAAAAATTCAGACTAAAACCACACCTGCGTCTTTCAGTTGCCCTTTGTGTCGGTGGCTTCCCTATCAGAAATTCTCCGTGACCCTAGCGGGCATTGGCCCTCCTGGACCCCTTCAGTTTTGATGACATCTTCTTAGTGCGCTTGTGGAACACAACGCCTAGAAGTAACCTATTCACTCTTGACTTAATCCCTAGTTTGTAGTTATCAAGAAACACAGACTCCAGCTGGGAATTCTACTCCTTAGCTGTACGCACAAAGAATTTCACTCCTTAGCTGCCCTGCTGTAGGCACAAAGAATTCCACTCCTTAGCTGTAGGCACAAATAATTCCACTCCGTGTAGGCACAAATAATTTCTTCCAGTGCGTGTTCATTTCGCTAGCCATATGTCTCACAATTAACGAGTGTTATAAAAACAACGATTAAAAATATTGGCTGAACGGCATTGCGGCGTTCTGGCGATTTGTCGATCGACATCATCCATCGACATCGTTGTCTATCCATCATTCACTATGGTTAATGGGGATTATGGAAAAAACGTATCATTTATTATCAGTGAGGGATCTAATCATCATTTTTCCTAGACTTTTTGCGTAGGCTGGCGAATGTCCAAGTCGGCAACTCATTTGTCGTATGTTTTGCAACCTGTACCACTAAACAGATAGGTACAGAAGTTAATTTCATGTATGTACTTCATTTTTCATACCTACTGTAGTATTTGTAAATCTACTTGCCTCGAATGTACTTGCAGTTACAGCTGACAGTTGCATGCCATCCGTTGGCAGAGGCGCACGTGTTGATCTTAGCTGCTGGTGACGTACACTACGCCCTGTGCTAGTACGTATACTACGCCTACGCTCGGCGGTCGTGCTAGGGTTGTCAACTTTGGTTTATACACATAACATTGCTTCCACATCTTCACCTCTGCATTCATTCGTCATGTTAGACACCGATGAGGCGGAGGTTAGGGAAGTACTAATGTCACTTAAGTCAGATTCTGCTATTGGCTGGGACAATATTTCGACAAAATTTTTAAAAAGATATGCTTTGACAGTAGTCCCCTTACTCACACATATTTTTAATATCTGTTTCCATACCGGCACTTTCCCTTTGTACTTAAAGAAGGCCATCATACACCCTATTCACAAAACTGGGAGTAAAAAACTTGTCAATAATTATCGACCTATTGCAGTATTACCTTCTATTTCTAAAGTTCTAGAACGCCTAATCAACAAAAGACTTGTGACTTATATGGAAGATAAAAAGCTTTTTTCTCGCAACCAATTTGGCTTTAGACGCAATAAATCTACCAGCAGTGCTGTGATTGACCTAATCGACCATATTACAAAAAATATTGACAATAAAAAAAAAGTATTGTCAATTTTTTTGGACCTTAAAAAGGCATTCGATACTGTTTCGATTTCTGACCTCATAAACAAGCTGGAGGAACTTGGGATCCGAGGCCAATCACTTAACATCTTTAGGGACTACCTTCAAAATCGAACTCAGTGTGTAAAAATACAAAGTTACCTCAGTAGAGAGGAACCTGTGACATTCGGCGTTCCCCAAGGTAGTGTCCTTGGCCCCACCCTATTTCTAATTTACGTCAACCAACTATGTAATCTGAGTCTGGAAAGTGGAAGAATCGTGGCATTTGCTGATGACACCGTCCTTACCTTCTCTGGCGACACTTGGGATGACACCTTCGATTCCGCACAAAAAGGACTAAATAGTGTTTTACATTGGCTCAAAAGACACCTTCTCACCATCAATACTGATAAAACTAAAATTCTTACGTACAGTTTACGAAATTCCACTCAACCTCCAAATTCATACGCTCTAGTTGCACACTCATGTTTACTGTCTGGCAGTGCTACATGTAAATGTCCAGAATTAGAACGTTGTCGAACTATTAAATATCTCGGTGTGACTCTTGATGATGGTCTGAGCTTTGCACCTCATATAGAGTTACTGACAAAAAGAATCAGAAAACTGATTTTTGTCTTTAGTAGTCTTCGTCACATCGCAGATCCTCAAATTATTAGGTGTACATATTTTGCTCTATGTCAGTCTCTCCTAACGTACTGTATATGCGCTTGGGGTGGTGCACCCAAAACAGTACTTTTGAAGCTAGAACGAGCTCAGAGAGCCGTGCTGAAAGTTAGTACCTTTCGGTCCATTCTTTTCCCAACTGATGAACTATACAGGAAATGTAAAGTCCTTACAGTCAGACAATTATTTGTATTACACATATTACTATATCAGCATCAAAGAACCTCCTATGAAATAATCACTACAAGACGCAAAGACAAGGTATGCCAACCCTTCCGTTGTAAATACTTTTTTACAAGAAGATTTCCCTGTTTTCAAGGTCCTCATCTCTACAATAGTCTTAACAAAATATTGAATTTTTACTCACTCCCTATAATGTCATTTAAAAAGAAACTCAATAATTGGCTACTAACACTTAATTACAACAACACTGAAAGCTTATTGTTGACTCAGTACAGCTCCCGTTAAACCCCATAATATCATCATTTGATCATCACTCGCTACTATTACTTACAAATATAGTAAAAACACATACACACACACTCTCACACACACACCTTCACACACCCCTACACACACTACACTACCCTACTCAACAAATTTTCGTTTTATTTTATTTCCTTTTTAAATAGTTTATTTGTCCGTTTACCTATTATATAATAAACCAGTCGTATAAATACAAAATAGCATCTCATGTATGTACTTACCTAAATGCAAATAGAAACATCCATTAAAGGGTTGGGCCCAGCATCTTTAACACAAGTTGTCTTGGCAACTTAGTAAGGGTGCTGATGTCACCACATCATTGTATATTACTTTAAGCTGTATGTATTAAATGTATTTAATGTAAAATGTAAAACTTGATGCAAATAAACTATTATTATTATTATTATTATTATACATAATGCTCAAAAAACTATCGTGGTAGTGGCAGGAATGAAACAAAAAGAACGAAATTATAAACTTACTCAAATATAAACTGAGCTCTCCAAAACAACTGGCAGCGTAAAAAAGCGACAATTCACCATTTAATGTTAAATTTAAACAACCGTCCACATACTTAACAGTTATAATAACTTTTTTTGTTGCTCCATTTTTGTACAAAAAATATCACGGACGCGCGTCTCAAGCGAATGGCACTCGCGCTCGCACTGGTCCTAACCGGTCCGAGATATCGTGTCCTATGTGTAAGTTGCTCAAGCACACTTTGTATGTAAATTGACTTCTGTAACTATCTTTCTTTTGTGCCTGTAGGTACTCTATGTTATATATTGAACAAGCTGATGTACGCGAATCATTCGCATTATCTTTTGTAAGGTCACATAGCCAGGAAAAATGGCCACAACCATGACCAGCTCATCGTAACTGGCATGGTTGGAAAATTTGACAGCGTTGCGCAACATGTCGGGGGACATTTTGTCCCCTAATATATCTGAGGTGTTATATTCAAGAAGTCTCAACAGTAGATTTTTAAATTGATATAAACTAGTGCTTGACTGCAAGCCCACCTGATGGTAAGCAGTGATGGTGACGTGCCTTAGTTTATTAAGCCTATTCACTCTAGCCTTGAAGAATCCTAAATTATAATCGGACGGAAAGACCGCTGCAAACAAATTGTTCCAGTCCTTCAATGTACGCGGTATAAACGACGAGTTAAAATACTTAGTCCGCCCCGTAGAGGTGTCAACAACATAAGGGTCTTCTCACCGTACATCGGGTGGTCCGATGGTAGAAGGTAATGGCGGAATCAAGTCATGCAATTCCTGTGCACACTGTCCAAAACGCACACTGGTTATCCTACGTCTGTGCTACAGGCTTTGAAGATTGATTATTTGATTGTTAACAGTGGCGTAGGTTGGTAACCAACGGCCCTAAGGCAAAAAGGAACTGGGGCCCCCTTTTTATGTGGGAAATCATCAAATAAATTCTCCTTCACTGAGTTGGGTGGTTTAATTGACTAAAACGAATTACCATAATTAAAGTAGCATAGTCAACTATTTTACATATTTAGATTTGGGTGTGTGCATGTTTGTAGTTCAAAAAGGGGTTTTGGTAATCAGGTTTTGGGGGGGCCCCGAGCCTAGAAGCCTCAGGGCGCTTCTCCTTCAGTAGCTACGCCAGTAGGTGTTAACCAAATCTAGATCGATGATAACGTCACGCTTTGTCTAAAGTCTAGATAATCTTACCCAAAATTACTTGCGACGAGAGAATTAAGCAATTCAAACTAACTAGTTACCCATTGAGGGTGAGCTATTTGCTTTATAATAACTGGATTCTGAACGAGATAATTTGGCAACACGCTCAAATAGCTACAATAGACTTATTGGCCAAACTTGTGGCTAAAATTACCCATTGTAAGTCGAAATAACTGTTCTCTAGAAAGCGCATTAGAGGTCTGCAAAACAATATAGTTTTTGAATAGAACTAAGTAACAATAGAGGTTGGTAGTACGAATGTAATGTAACTTAATGGTTCCGTACATGGTTTTTAGAAACTCTGTGATACCGCTTAATTATTTTTAGATTTCCATACCTTAAAAGGAAAAAATGGAACCCTTATAAGATCACTTTGTGGTCCGTCTATCTATCTATCTGTCAAGACCCTTCATCTCGGGAACGCGTGGAGGTATCGAGTTGAAATTAAAACCATATACTCAAGTCTACGGTCCCTTGATGCTGTGAATAAAACAAACATCTGAGTTAACGAAAAAAAAAGATATGGCCGTTTACGTCGCAAAAAACGTATATTTTGACACTCTCAAGGAAATTTCATAGGGTACTTCCCGTTGATCTAGAATCCTGAAATTTGGCAAGAATTAATGTCTCATAGCACAAGTATATCAAAAATCTGAAAACTGTCAATTTGTAGGTACGTCACAAAAAAGAACTTTTTTTTACGATTCGGAAAAATCTTCGTAACTCAATCCGGGAATTGAACTGTTTTCATAGGTAGGTTTGTACGGAACCAGTGCGCAAGTCCGACTCCCACTTGCCTAGTTTTTTTTAGTACCTATTGATAGGTTTGCGCTTGACCATCATCTCAGCTAATGGCAAGCGATAGTGTGGTTGATTATAGAGTACGCTTGGCTAGAAATTTGTTATTCACTCTTGACTTAAAGTTCCCCAGGTTGAATAGTAGTTATCAGGAAACTTTGACTCCGGCAAGAAATTCTACTGCTTATCTGCTGTTGCTTAACGTAGGTCTTCACCGGAAATGACCAATTCATGAGATTCCTGTTTCGGATCCAGGTGGAAGAGATACCTGGGTATCACCATTATGTGGATCACCGCAAGGCCATTATGGAGTATACGGTGGAAGCCTGCCCCACTGGGCGGAGCACCACCGTCTCGTGGAGGCGATCGGTGGCGGCGATATGTAAAGGTATCTGCGAAGTATCATGTTGTTAGCTTTATACATTTATTGTAACGTCTTAATAAATAAATAATATATATATATATAATGTAAAAATGTGAAACGAGAAAGACTGCCGACAAACTGTTTTACAGTTTGGCATAATTTTTGAAATGCATAATGTAAGTTAATTTTTGAATAAAGTAAAAAAAAAAGCAGTAATGCAAGCGAACGAAATGGCCACAACCAAACCAACAAAAGGACATCTTCACGCGCCAGCCGCCGCCACAGGAGGCACCCCGGGTATCGGAAGCGGCAGGACGATCTACGGCCACTGTAAAAGCGGGCATGCGGACGAAGAGCACTGGGTAGCTCGCTGTCCAGCCTCTAGTAAGTACAAAGTTAAACAGTTTAATAAACTATCTATTATACCTGAAACCAGAACCAAAAGATAAGATCCTGAGATGCAACCAAATCTTTTAGACAAGAGTGAATAGATTACTTCTAGGCAAGCGTACTCCATCCACGACCACATCATCGCTTACCATCAGATGTTCCAGTGGTCAAGCGCAGGCCTGTCAATAATAAAAAAGATAAGTGGTAGTTTTCAAATCGGATACGACTCCAATGGACGCTCTTATTGCGAAATAATCTATCATCTACATACAATTATATATATAAAAGGAGAAACTGACTGACATATCAACACACAACCGAAACTACTGGGACTAGAAACGTGAAATTTTCCATTTATGACGTAGGCGAGCACTAAGAGAGGATTTTCCAAAATTCACTCCCTAAGGGGATGAAACGGGGTCCAGACTTTGTTTAAAGAAACCTACTTTCACGCGAGCGAAACCGCTGGCAGAAGCTTGTTAAAAATAAAAATAAACCACATTCTAAGTAATTTATTTTAGTATCTCTCTTTAAACCAACACAAAATTCTTGCTCAATTTCCTAAAAAGATACGCATCAGACACCTTCACGATTCACTTACGCAAATGATAAAAACCTCTGGTTTAAGGAACCCTAAAGTATAAAATAGCCGGTGGGCGTACACAGGGCGTTAATTAATTACCTGCGGAACCCAACCGCGTGTTTACATACGAACAAAAAGACTTGGGTAAGCAGCAATGCTAGTTTGGACTTGCAATTAGTGCTGTTTCATGAAGATTTTTTATGAAGGTAATGTATGAGTGAAATTAGAATAATAAGTACATTTTCCCATTGGTGTTAGTTAATATTCCACAACTATCACACAACACCTGTAGTTCCAAGCTAAGCAGAGCTTGTGTTATGGGTACTAGACAACTGATAAACATACTTATATATTTCTAAATACATACATATTACAGATAAATTACACCCAGACACAGAACAAATGATCGTGCTCATCACACAAACATTTGTCCTGGGTGGGAATCGAACCCACGACCTCCGACATAGCAGTCAGGACCACTAACCACTATACTAACAGGCCAGTCAGTTAATATAAGCAGCCTGTAACGTTTGCATTGCCGGGGCAAAGTTCTCCCCACTTTGAGATTGAATGTTCAATCCACCACGCGGACCTTGAGATAAACACCTTTTTCTTGAGGGGGAAATCATTCCCTCGCTCTAGAATGGAGCAAGAGGACGTATCAGACTTTTACTGACTACACAACCACACCTGTGTCCTTCAGTTCGAAGATAGTGACCTAATGTGTGTATACATACTTATAACTACTGGGCAGTTTCATTTTCAAGATTTGAAAGATAATAAAAACTTAATATTGAACTGATTTGAAAAATTATTTCTATTTGCGATTTTGAATTAAGTAGATTCATTTTGAACATAGATAAAACAAGAAAAATAAAAACACTTAACTAATTAAAATTACATAATACACAATAACGCTTACCGAAAATATGGCGTCAAAAAATTCCTTCGCGTCACTGTTGACTGAAAGTGTGCCCAAAAGACTGGCGGCATTGCCACGTTGTATGGCAATACTTAATCTCTGACCGAGGTAAAAGCCAGCCCTTGGGTCACGCGAAGTGTCAAAATAATAAAGAATAAAGTTAGTAAAGTTACTTTTTGATAAAATTATATTTAACAAAATTTAATCAACGGTCCACTTGAAACTAATACTTTAAGTTTCGAGCTGACATTGCTATGGCGATGGTACTTCGCCAAACAAGGTTATTTAAAAAAGAACTCGACTTTTGTTCGAATTTTAAAGTTAATATAAGCTAGCTTTTTGAACAACACGACACGTACATAACACTTTAATCCCACTAATGCATCACAGTAAATATTTAACCAATAAATCTGTCGAGTCCCGTAACAACACTACGGGCTAGAGAGATGTCATAAAGAATGCATTAACAAACGCGGGACTGCACAGCATTACTCTTTCCCGGGACGGAGGAACTTAAACAAGAGAAAAAACAAAATACATTAATCCCCTCCCTATAGAGTTAAGAGGAAACAAATGTCAGAAAATTTTCGTAACATTTTTCTTAGAAATTATACTTTTTGAATGAGATTGGATGGAAGGCACTGCCTGCAGGCTTGGCTGGTTTTGACTGAGTTTCTTACAGATCTATCATGTTAATATATTTTGTTTCTTTTAAAAGATCCCTAAATATCTTGAAGGTGTAAGGAATTATTCTGTTTCTCTGACGTGGTCAAATCTACTACCATCTCAACAAGCGATAGATTTCTTGACAATTTTAAATTTCCAAGTCAAATGATAATCCGAGAGGTCGAGACAAGAGATGCAGACTCGGCTTCACACATTATTCACAATATTATTATATTCCAACCAGAGCTTATTGCTTCAACACCAAGGATAGTTACATAACAGCTCTATCCCTGATAGTGATCAGGATGTAAAAACAAACCTTTTATTATTTCATTCCTCCATGATGACATCAGTACCATTTAACTGGTTACTTTTCAACGGGTCAGGAGGACCCTTTTACAGGCTCGAGGTCTTTCAGGATGGTAAGACACTGTGTTCATATACATATTAGGGATAGTGACCCTGACTGCTACGCCGGTTGTCGTGGGTGCAATTCCCACCCAGGACAAATGTTTGTGTGATTGATTTATGCACGATCATTTTTTCTGAGTCGGGGTGTAATTTATTTATAATATACTCACTCATAACACAAGCTCTGCTTAGTTTGGGACTAGATGGCGTTGTGTGATAGTTGTGGAATATTATTATTATATTATTATAATAATAATAATACAATATAATAATAATATAACTATCACACAACGCCATCTAGTCCCAAGCTAAGCAGAGTTTGTGTTATGGGTACTAGACAACTGATAAACATACTTATATATTTCTAAATACATACATATATAGATAAATAACACCCAGACACAGAACAAATGATCGTGCTCATCACACAAACATTTGTCCTGGGTGGGAATCGAACCCACGACCTCCGGCATAGCAGTCAGGGCCACTAACCACTAGACCAACAGGTCAGTCAAATTATACAACAACCATATACTAAAACCAAGGAGTCTTTAAGTTAAAAGTGAATAGGTTACTTCTGGGCAAGCGTGCTCCATCGTTGATCACACTATCGCTTACCATCATCAACATCATCATCTTCCTGCCCATGTGTCGTCTTATTTGGGGTCGGCGCATCACGTTTTTTTCTTGCATTCTATCCTGTCAACCGTCACGCTATCACTAACTTCATTTTCTTTCATATCACTGTTCACACAATCCATCCATCTTTTCTTTGGCCTCCCTCTCCATATCTACCCATCCACGTGTGTACTCATAAGTCACCACAACCACCATTAACAAAAATTTTAAAAAAAGTTGTTCGTATAAATAGGTAATTTTCACTGCTGTTATTTAAATATGAAAAACCATTTACCCTCACTGATCGACAAATCAGCGTGAAATTTAGCAAACCGATCCTTTATTGAAAATAAAAATCTGTTCTTTCATTTCACGATTTTTCTACCGTTCAAAAATACTTTTCTTTCAATACGTAATTTTCAGTTCAATCAGTCGCGAATTTCCGCCGATTTCCCTCAAGTTCAGCTAAACAGATTCTAATTCTACATTCAGTGAACATAAATACTTTTCACTAATGATTAAGCTTTATCAAGACGGGATTACACTACACAACAAAACACAATTTGTGTGCAATTAATGTCAATTCACACGACTTGAAAGCGCGGGCTTTGGTAAAGTTGTGGCTCTGAATACAGCGAGTCCCGCTCGCTGCCATTTTTTTTTTTTTTTGAATATCATAGGCTAACTTCTCCGAATCTGATTGGAGCGAGGTGTGTCAGACTTATACTGACTAAAAACCCACTCCTGTTCCTTCTTTGCCTTCGTTCCAGAGCCCCGGGGTTCTCTTTCGCATTACCCATGGCCCCAGTAGGCTTCGACCCTGCTGGGCCTCTACGGTTTTGCTGACATCTCCTAGAGGCGCGCGTGGAACACTACGTGCGGTCGACAACTTGGGCTCAGTCCGGACGGTTACCGAATGGTCGGACGGCGAGCTACCCATTGCTATCTCACGTTCCGCCCAAGAGCGGAGGATGTCATTTTCTCACCGAAAAAAAAAACTAAACGGCCCGCGGTGGTGATCCTTTTGAATGATCACGCAGCACTAGCAGACAACGACCGTAACGGTTCCCATCAACCATACTAACACCTGCTAAGATCCTTGCATACTTTTTTTTTTCTTCTTCGGTTATGAAGAGCATCATCAGTAAGGTGGATGTCCTTCTGAGAGCATGACAGTTTAAATCTGTCTTTCTCTATGAAAGTCAGATTTAAATATGAGAGGATAACTTCACAAAGGGGCAGAGAAGAATAGCACTAGGCTAAAACAAATGGAGGGAACTGGAGAAAGTCCTTGTCACAAGACAAGCAGACCTGATAGCTGATGGTTAACTCAATCTTAAAAGTATATTTATAAGTTTAATTGGGCAATTTTCATAAACAATTTTTTTGATCTAGCCATTACCGTCCCACTGCTGGGCAAAAGCATCCCCCAAATCCTTCCAGATATTCTTCTCCCGCGCCGTCTCGCACCAGTCATCATGGTACGCGTCTAGATCATCCCGCCACCTCTTTATAGACCATCCTCGATGGCGCTTTACCTCTAGACTACAAGAACACACTGCGTTACGACACTTGCCCAGCGGTCACTGTTCATGCGGCTGACGTCCACCCCATTTGAGTTAAATATAAGATTTTAATTTAAAACTATTTCCTGCAACAAATAACAGGGAATAAAGGTAAAAAAAAAATATTTGTAATATTTAACGTCCTCCCAGGGCGGCCCTCGCAGCGTAAAGTACCCCGTGGTCCCTGCTGGTCTAGGGGCCACACACGACGGCGACGCGTTGCGCTCTCCGCCGTGTGACAAGGCGCCAATTTGGCCGGATTAAAACTTCTATTCACTTTGTACTGAAAGAAGTTTATTGAAAATAGAAAATACGTGTATTATTACTTTATAAAGGCGTGGGAATGAGCGTTAGGTTTCAAAGATTTAAGATTATTCTCGTACCTTAAAAAAGGGCTCGTGTAGAGAAATGTACATAAACGAGTGCAACATGTAATATAATAAACGCACCTCTTGAAACTAATTGTTATGTTCAAATTGGACTACTGAATCGATTACAGCTGTTTTAACCGACTTCAAAAAGGAGGAGGTTATATGTTCAGTTGAATGTATGTTTTTTTTATGTATGTTCACCGATTTCTCAATCAATTGTGGATCAATTTTTTCTATTGAAAGGTTATGCTTCCGAGTTGGGCCCATAGAAATATTGTTATGATCTGATCATGAACTTCGAAGATGTGGAACAGAACTCCTCATAGGATCACAGCAGAACCGTCTTAACAAGTAAAATTGCATTGTTTACACGTGTAGTCGATGATTGACTGAAAGTAGAGGGGGAATATATCGAACTGATCTGATGATGAAGCCTGAAGTTAGGCAACGGAACTCTGTAATAAATTAATGTAATCTAACCGTGTTTGGGATTATCAGAATTGTCATGAGATGCACTCTGGCTATAAGGTATTTAAGTTTGGCTGAGGGGTACTTTTTAGAGGTGGTACCATAACTAAAAAGTGTAAAATAAAAAACCTTTACAAAAAAAACTACTTTTCAGTGTTTTTTTTTACTTTGAAGTCGGTTGTCAAAGTAAAGAAAAAACACTGAAAAGTGCAAAATAACTTTAATTTCGGAAGTCGATGTTAAATAACGAAGAGACAAAACTATTATAGAAACACCGACTTCCGAAATTAAAGTTATTTTGCACTTTTAAGAGTTTTTTTAACTTTGAAGTCGGATGTATTTTTTATTTTTTGTAAAAGTTGTTTATAAAACGTGTAATTTTTCATCCTTAAATAAAAAAAGCCCAAAAAAACCAAATACCCTAAAATATTTAACTTATTATAACTTACTTATTTTTTTAAGGTTGCGGGAATCCGATGGATGGATGGACCGTTCATTGTGGTAACACTTGGGGGAAGCCTATGTCCAGCAATGGACGTCTACCGGCTGAAATGACGATGATGATGATTTAACTTATTTTTAAAATTCTTGATCTTGATGCGTCACTACCACGTTTGCGTGTGCTAGCGTAGATAGCAATACCAATATGCTACCATAGATTTCCATATTATTTGCCTACAATTAGGATAATAGTTTCTTAAAAAAACATGACCTCAGCATTTCAGAGCTTGAATTATGATTGCAACTTACAAATACACCCTATATAAATGTTTTTTTTTTTAAGGTGGGAAAATCATCTAATGCCAAATCCCGCTCTTGGGTGGAGCGAGAGATAGTGTCAGACTCCTACTGACTAAAAACCCACTCCTGTTCCCTCTTTGCCTTCATCCCGGGGCCCCGAGCTTCGCTTTCACACTACCCGTGGTATGTATACTACCAAATAAAAAACCGGTTAAGTGCGAGTCGGACTCATGCCCCGAGTGTTCCGTATAAACGTACTTATGTAAATAGTACAATTCCCGAATCGAGCCCTCAAAGATTTGGTGAGATTTTCGAATCGATCGATTTTCGAATCAGCTAGACGAAAAGAGAATCGAAACGAAACGGTTGTAACTTGGCTAGGGGGAAAGGTTTCCGAATCAAATCGAAGTTTTTTTTTTAATAACCGGCCATACTGTCCGGGAACCGTCCGGACCGAGCCCAAGTTGTCGGCGCTCCTCAAGGAGATGTCAGCAAACCGTATTGGCCCAGCAAGGTCGAAGCCTACTGGGGCCACGGGTAGTGTGAAAGTGAAACCTGGGGCCACGGGTAGTGTGAAAGTGAAACCCGGGGCCCTGGAACGAAGGCAAAGAAAAAACAGGAGTCGGTTTTTAGTCAGTAAAAGGCTGACACACCCTCGCGCTCCGTCCAAGAGCGCGAGATATCATTGGATGATTTTCCCACACCAAAAAAAAATGTCTATTCTACAGCATTGTCCACTCTTGTGCCAAATTTCATCCAAATCCTTTTTAGCAGTTTCAGCGTGAAAGAGTAACAAACATATACACACATACCTAAACACATACAAACTACACAAACACACACAAACTTTCGCTTTTATAATATATGTATGTCAGGTGGCGACACCTATATCGTGTCTAGGTTGACTGGCCTAGTGGTTAGTGGCCTTGACTGCTATGCTGGAGGTCGTGGGTTCGATTCGACACCTAAGACAAATGTTTCCGTGATGTGCACGGCCATTTGTTCTATGTCTTGCTGTAATTTTTCTTTAATGTGTATGTACTTAGAAATATATAAGTGTGCTTATCAATTGTCTAGTACTCATAGCACAAGCTCTGCTTAGTTTGGGACTAGAAGGCGTTGTGTGAAAGTTGGGGAATAGATCACAACTTGGATGGGAAGAAGCACAACTGACGATATTTTAAAAAATCATAAGCAACAAACTTTGAAAAAAAAAACTTCATGAACGCAAACAAAACAGCTGGCATGACTAGTCTATTTAACTTTCCAGTTAGACCACCATTATATTACAAGCAGCAAAAAATTATCAATCAAAAATTAGCAAAAAATTGATTAATTGATAACGAAAAACTCAGTTAAATAAGTTCCACCAACAAAAACCATATAGCAGTCTGGTAAATCAATCTCTCGGCGACTCAGGTGGCGACATCTATATTGTGTCTAGATACTAAATCACAAATAGGGTAAAAACTAGTGAATATAGTCGTAACGTATCTTTTGGGAGACGTTTTATGTCTGTCAATGGACGTCATTCGACAGATTTGTTTTTTAATGACATAAATTAGTGCTTGACAGCAATCCCATCTGATAGTAAGCAATAATGCAATCATTGATGGTGAAACACACTAGTTTATTAAGAGCCTATTCACTCTAGCCTTGAAGACAGCTAAATTATAATCAGATGATCTCAGCATGCAAATTGAAAATAAAAATGGTGATGATTATATTTTATTTATTTATTTACTAAAACTTTATGCACTAGTAATAAACACTGTACAAAGGCGGACTTAATGCCTTAGGCATTTTCTACCAGTCGACCTTAGGGTGGTAGAGAAATAAAACATGGTAGGTGCAGCTGTATACATATATAATTAGATACATATATACATACATACAAAGTAACAATGTAATTATGAGAAACGAATCCAACAAATCAACGCTGTGATGATTACACCAACTTCCTGCGAACAAAAACAAAATAGTGTTGCATATCATGAATTAGTAACCAGTTATATTGGAAGCACACTTTCAATTATTCCATTTGAAAAAACCCTAAATAAATGGTGGACGATCCAAGTAAAACAGTCCACAACATGATCAAGAAGCAGTAAGACAGGTGAACTTTTTAAAAAACAACTTCATGCCAATAAAATTTAAACTAAAAAGAAGCTTTTCATAAGCGCAAACAAAACAGTGGACATGGTTAGTCACTTTACCTTTCTAGTTAGGTCACTACCATTATAGAAGAACAGGGAGCAGTAGTGGCCGAGTGGAATAGTGGTGGCCGAGTGATGACGGCCCCGATTTACGAGTTGTAGGTCGCGGGTTCAAACCTAGCCAAGCGCATTACTTTGTGTAATTTATTTAATCACCACTGCTCTCAAAACGGTAAGGAAACCATCGTGAGAAAACTGGCATGTCCTAGAACCAAAAATTCGAAGACATATGTGACATTCATCAACCCGCATTGAGCCCGCGTGGTGGATTACGGCCCATTCCCTCTCCTAAAGAGGAGGCCTGAGTCCAGTGGGAACATTATAAGGGCGACTATGGTATGCTATGCATTATAGAAGGAAAAAATGAACAATCTACAGATTAATTGATAACGAAAAACTCAGTTAAATAAGTTCTACCAACAAAAACTTTATAGCGGTCGGTGAATCAATCTCTCGGCGACTCAGGTGGCGACATCTATATCGTGTCTAGGTACTAAATCGCAAATAGGGTAAAAACTCGTGAATAGAGTAAAAAGTCGTGAATACAGTCGTAACGTATGGGAGCAAGGCACGCCAGCAGTTCTATTTGTCAAGTTCTGTGATTTATTTGTGTTCTTTTATGTTTAACTTTTAGTAGTAAATGTTTTCGTTCAATGTAGCTTTAGTTCAACTTGGTGGAAATGGTACACTTTATTTTTAAAATCATGAACAATCAATCTGCTTGGCTTGGCTTTATTGGGATTGGCTTCCAGTGTTACCGGGTGCAGCTGGATGTTTTTTTTTTTAAATTAATTTCATCAACTAATTCATATTTGTGGCAAACAGTTTAAGATTGAACATTATCTAACACAATATATAAAAACCACATTTAGTATTGTGGTTTTTAAATATTGAGTTAGAAATGAATAAATTAAAAAAAAAAACTGTCATCCAGCTGCCCCCGGTTAGCACTAGAAATCGTTGGCGGACCACTAGACGGGACTATAGTAAAGAGAATGTGGACAAATTTAAGTCTTACCTCAATAGCCTAACATTTGCTGATGTATATGAAGCGAAAGACCCAAACATTGCTTACAATGCCTTCACAGAAATATTTTCTTTCTTATATACTCAGTGCTTTCCTGAAACTCTTATCTCTGTAAACGTGAAAAGAAGGCTTAGTTGGGTCTCTCGTGGTATTAAAATATGTAGCAAAAGGAAACGTCAATTATTATGGCAATATAGACAAAAACCTACCGATATTAATAAAAATAAATTTAAAAGTTATTCAAAATTACTTAAAAAAATAATTTATTTAACTCAACGAGCACAAAATATACATAAAATTAAAACATCAAATAATAGATCTAAGACTACTTGGGAAATAATTAATCAAACAAAACTAAACATACCAAAAAACACAATAGACAAAATTCGATATAATAATAAAACTGTAACTGACCCCTAAATTATTGCAGATGTATTTAATGACTATTTTATAGATAAAATCAAACCTATAACTAGTTCGGGAAACACAGTCACTAAACATATTTTAACTAGAAAAGACTCAATGTTCATGGCCCCAAGTTTGGCACTTGATGTATTAAAAATTATAGCGGCCTTAAAAAATACAAACAGTGTAGGATACGATGGTATATGTACAAAAATTATTAAGTCAGTAGCACATGAAATCAGTAGCCCCATAAGCTACATTATTAATTTATGTATCAGTGAAGGTATATTTCCGAATGCGCTAAAAAAATCTATTATAAAACCACTGTTTAAGAAACATGATAGGGAGCTAATAGAATTTTACAGGCCAATATCATTAATACCAATTATGTCAAAAATTATTGAAAAATATATTTATAAGAAACTTAATACCTTTTTTGAAAAAAATCATATACTCTGTGATGAACAGAAAGGATTTAGGGAGAAAAAATCAATTAACTTGGCCATATATGACTTCTTGCATACTGTTATGACAAACATGGATAAAAACACACCAGTCTGTGCCATTTTCTGCGACATGACACAGGCATTCAACTACGTACAACATAATATACTACTAAATAAACTTGATGCATATGGTATAAGGCGAAATATATTTAATCTAATACATTCATACCTACATGACAGAAAACAAGTAACTCAGATTAGTAGAATAAATATGAGCTCCAAACGTGAAGAATTTTTCACGTCATGTGAGCGCACCGTTCCTCATGGAGTTCCCCAAGGTAGTGTACTTGGACCACCCCTGTTTACTCTCTATATTAATGACTTCCCAAAAGCCATTAAACATCCCATGACACTATTTGCGGATGACAGTACGATCACTATACCATGCCATAATAAAAATAATTATAAAACGGACATTAAAAATACATTGACTGAAGCGGTAACGTGGCTCAATAATAATAATTTGAAAATTAATATAGATAAAACTTTGATTATGCATTTTAGCCAACGATCATCATCATACTCTAATCTTGAAATCGAATATAATAATAATAAAATACAGACAGCTAATAGCACAAAATTTTTAGGTCTAACAATTGACCAAAACTTAAATTGGAAAGCGCATATTGAAGCTCTAGCCAAAAGAATAAGCAGTGGGGCATATGCGTTATACAAATTATCTCGTAGCCTAAATATAGAAGCGCTATTAACGGCCTACTATGGCTTGGTTGAATCTGTCATTAGATATGGTGTTATCTTCTGGGGTAACTCAACCGATAGGGATATCATTTTTAAAAGACAAAAATAATGCTTGCGATCTATGTTAAATCTTAAAAATACCGATAGCTGTAAAAATTATTTCATTAAATATAAAATTTTAACATTACCTTTACTTTATATATTAGAAACAACAATGTTCGTAAAAGCAAATCCACATTTGTTTCCTCGTATGGCAGACAGATTTCCTAGAAATAGACGTGATGATAGCCAACTATGTTTACATACATCAAAAACTGCACTTATGCGCAAGAGTGTTTTTTGCATGGCACCAATTATCTATAATAAATTGCCCAAAAGTTGGAAAGAACAAACTATACCTAAACTTAAACAAACAATGAAATTGTTTTTGGCACAGAAAGCGTATTATAGTATTACAGAATTTTTAAACGACTCCGGATTCTAATAAATAAATAACTAGGACTAACATTGTCGAAATTATTATTAAGGTGGTGTAGCAGTGGAGGACTTAAAGATGCCTATATTATTAATATTATTATAATTGAATGTTATTAAGTATAATGGAATGTTATTAAATATAATGGAATGTTATTAAATATAATTGAATGTTATTAAATATAATTAAAATCATTAAAATATTCATTAAAAATTAAAAAAAAAAACATAATAATATTGTAATACTCGTAGAACCTGAGATATTTGCACGCCATGAGAAATGGCAGACATGTCGTGAGCCACTTTTATTTAAGATCTTGCATGCATGTTTTATTTTAATTCTGTATGCATACACATGTTTGAGCAAATAAAATTTCTTATTCTTATTCAAAGCATAAAAAAAACCTATTTTTATGCTTTATTCAGCGTAGTAAGTTAATAATAATAATTTTCATTTATTAACAAAAATACAAATTTGACACAAAATCTAAAGTACCATAAAAAATTGTATAACAATAGTCAATTTAAAACTTTTAACCCTACTTCTAAACTAGGAAGATCCTGTATCTTAGGAGGCTGTGTTTTCGCATAAATAGTGGACGAGCAAACTATGAGTGTACACCGTAGACGATTCCATTAAGTTACCAGAAAAATAAATAAAATTACATTCCACATAGGTCATAACATTAATGACATATATTAAAAATAATAATAAAAAAACTGACTGTCAATGTCAATAAAATATAGATAATGACAATTTCTCCACAACCCAGTAACTGGGTAACATATATCCCCGTTGGTAAGACAGATATCAGATTTCAGACTGTCGAAGGTGTACTAGTGACAGCCAGGACCAATGTATTAACGTGCTTTCCGAGGTACGAATGTGACGAATGGTTAGCCACCCATCCACAAGCCGACTTCGGCAACCATTCCTTCATCTTGAAGAGCTGCTCTGTTTTAAGATCATGAACAAACATTTTATTCCAGAAATCCCCACCGACAAATCCCCACCAGTGAGAGTTGTTATTTTTTTTTTCAGAAATCCCCACTAGTTACAAAATATTAGCCTTGTGGAGATTTTTGGAAAAATAAGTAACAATCACCGAACAAACACGATAAATGAACAAAGCGAATTGGTCAGTACTACGCCGTAGCCCGTTGCTACGGCGTAGGCCATACACGGTGCTACGAGTACTACGCAGTTGTATCAGGTGATCGGATGGATACCACCACTAAAGATAAGGACATGCCCGGGTTTTTCTTTACGTGAACAACGGCAAGGAAATTGTTGATAAAATACTTAAGTCACTAAGTGTCTACATATATCACCATGATAAATACCGGCAAAATAATTTACTACGTTTTATCAAATCAAGTTAATGGCTAGTCTCAGTATCGCAAAATAATCGTCATAATTGGAAACTGAGTTGGCTAGATTTTTTACGATAATAAATAATCATGGCATAGTCTTTTTTTGCTGGCTTGACTTCATGACTTTTGGCTAAACTGAACTTTTAATGTTGCCACTAACATAAATCTTGGTCAAGTAACATAATATGCTTTGATTTCTATATTGTAATATCTTCAATACGAGGATTCTATTAATAGTAACGTCTAAGACAAAATTTTTTAGAAATTTAATCTATATACTTTTGTATATTTTTCATCGCTATACGCTAAAAAAATATGCCAGCAAAATTTTGTTAAGAACTTTGCCACGATCCTTTTACGAAATATCAAGATATATGTACTTAAATATTAACTAACTCCGAATAACACGACTTTCACCTATTATCTAAAATTACTTTGAAGTTCGAAAAATAACTATCGGAGAAGTTGAAATATTCCAATTATATCGTTTCTACTCGAAAATGCAACAACACATAATATAACTTATGTACTTGTAGATTGTTAAAGTAATTCAATCGACACCTTTTGGATCTGTAGTTTTTAGTTAATTTTAATTTGACCATGATTGTGTTAAGCTAACACTACTTTTCCCAAGGGGTATCGTCACCGTAGGTGCGGGCTTGCGGACTGCGAGCAATGGATAGCTTGCCGTCCGACCGTCTGGTAACCGTCCTGACCGAGCCCAAGTCGTCGACGGCGCGTACTGTTCCAAGCGCGCCTCAAGGAGATGTCAGCAAACCGTAGGGGCCCAGTAGGGTCGGTTTCTGAAAGGAAGACTCGGCCCTGGTACGAAAGGTAACGAAGGAACCGGAGTGAGTTTTAAGTCTCCCGCTTCGCCCAAGAGGGGGGATGTCATTGGATGATTTTCACACCGGAAAAAAGGGGGTATCGTGTTCCCCAGTTATTGAGTCGCGAAGATCAGTTAAGTAAGTTACTTCATGCAAAATACCTACTGCTGTTAAGCTTAATCCAGTTTGACATAAAAGTCGACAACGACATGTTTAGGAGACTAGGTAGACTCACTGTTTTATAAGTTGCTAAGCCCTCACTACAAATGAACCAATAATTTACTAAATCGAATTCAAACTCAATAAAACTACATCTCTTCTTAATTCTTAACCCAAAACCCTACAAACAGTTGAAATACAACCCATCAATTGACAACAATCGATAAACGAATTTGAAACACGAATACCGATATAACAGGTATTTACTTGATATCGCGTTACAAGTAACGACTAATATTCCACTTGGCATAGCTCTTATAACTCCAAGGGATCTTACAACCACCCCCTACACTTGTGTCAAGCAAAAATAAACTTTTACTGTATTGAAATAATATCGTTCATGTGTGCAGATATAACTTTGTTTGTGGATTGGTTCGCCAGGGAAATTATTAAAATGGATATCAGTCCATACTTGGCAGGTATTTTAGCAGATAAAGGATATTTGTTTTGTTCAATTGAAGGCCGTACTGGTATCAGGTACCTAAAAGTATATTACGAGGTCGGTACCGGCGCAAAACAGATAGATACAGAAGTCAATTACATACACTGGCTGGCCTGTTGGTCTAGTGGTTAGTGGCCCTGACTGCTATGCCGGAGGTCGTAAGTTCGATTCCCACCCAGAACAAATGTTTGTGTGATGAGCACGATTATTTGTTCTGTGTCTGGGTGTAATTTATCTATGATATGTATGTATTTACAAATATATAAGTAAGTTTATCAGTTATTTAGTACTTATAACACAGGTTTGCTTAGCTTGGGACTAAACGGCGTAGTGTGAAAGTTGTGTGAATATTATAATTAATATACAAAGCGCGCTCGAGCAACGCACACATAGACACCGCTCACGGACATGATATTTTGGACCAGTTAGAACCAGTGCGAGTTCGAGTGCCATTCGCTTGAAACACGGATCTGTGAACTTTTTTGTGCAATAAAAAAACAAAAATAAAGTTATTATAACTGTTCAGTAGACCTTTGTTTAAATTCAACATTAAATAGTGGATTATCGTTTTTTAAACTACCATTTGTTTCATAGAGATAAATAGATAATTGTTTGTATTTTGATGGTTTGTTTTTACATAACGCAAAATTATTAGGTAGATAGGTAAGTTCCCTGGCCCCCGGTCCCGCACCGAGAAAGCGAATATGACTATGTGGCTATGTAATATTTTTACAATTTATCAGAGTTCAGACAGAGCGGCGCCAACCCTAGTGCAACCGCCGAGCGAAGGTATAAATAGTGAAGTACATACATGAGATTGACTTCTGTACCTATCTGTTATGTGGTACAGGTATCTTTAGAGGTACCTTCAGGTTTCTTATGAGGCCGGTACAGTTTGGTTGAGGGTTAGCAGGGTTATCATTGACTTTTGTTGAATGTTTGAAAGCTATAATGTCGGTTTTAAGCTGTTCGGTTTATCAGTTTTAAGTGCACAAAACTGGAATAGAGGTTAGTGTTTGTGGTG
The DNA here is from genome assembly GCA_961205895.1 of Mythimna pallens. Taxonomy (NCBI): domain Eukaryota; kingdom Metazoa; phylum Arthropoda; class Insecta; order Lepidoptera; family Noctuidae; genus Mythimna; species Mythimna pallens. Next base: position 21,298,044 of record OY540842.1, on the reverse strand, counting down.
CGGTTACTGATAACAGAGTTACTTGAAAGAGAGCATTTAAAGAGTTATAGTACACAAGCTGGCTTTTTTTTTTGTAGGTGGGAAAATTCATCCTATGACTTACATCGCTCTTGGGCGGGGCGAGAGGGTGTGTCAAACTTTTACTGACTAAAAACCCACTCCTGTTCCTTCGCCTTAAATCGCTGTTGCCTTTCATACCAGGGCTATCGGCCTGGGCCCCAGTAGGCTTCGACCCTGCTGGGCGTGGAACAGTATTTACGCGCCGTCGACGACTTGAACTCAGGCCGAACGGTTACCGGACGGTCGGACGGCGAGCTAACCATTGCTCGCCGACTGCAAGCCCGTGTCTACTCTGGATCGGGATCCCGGCGGTTGGGGCTTGAGGGCCGCTCCCTCACGCGTGGACGTGCGGCCTCCTCCATTACTAGCATTGTTGTACCAAGGCCCGGTGCGAGAGATCATTGCCGTCAAGCGCCCCCACGAGGACACGGCGGTGCTCTGCCCAAGTGGGGCAGACCTATACGGTGTGCCCCACCTTGTCCTCCGGGCGGTCCACAAGCTGCTGCCAGCGGCTTCGCGCGCATGAAAGTAGAAAATTGTCCTAAGGGAACATTCCAAGCTATGGTCTATCCATGTACCAAGTTTTATCCAAATCCGTTTAGCCATTCGAGCGTAAAAAAGTAACAAAGACACGCACACAAATATTTCACCTTCATAAAATAAGTGTGATGTAATCATCCATTGCTGGTTCTCAAATTACTGTAATTCGTTTTTTTTTTTGTATAACTATTTATATTTATAAAAGGAGAAACTGACTGACTGACATATCAATGCACATCCTTAACTACTGGAACTAGACTATACTTTATTTATTTATTTATTTAAACTTCATGTACAGTAGTGGTACATAGGCGGACTTAATGCAACAAGGCATTCTCTACCAGTCAACCTTTGGGTTAAAAAGAAAATAATGTGGTAGGTTTGCACAATAAATAACTAACAGATATTTTAAAAAGAACAAATAAAATAAAAAATAAGTTATTTATAATAATAAAATACATATATATGCTAAAATATACCAAGATCATATATTTACAAAAAGGAAATCTTACATTAAAAATATACAATTGGCAGCCTTATTGCATTCCGCGTTTTCTTTCAGGAACCTGGAGTGGACAGGGATTTAAGATAAAACTATTACGTTTTATTTATATAAATTAATGGAGAAACTGACTGACTGACAAATCAATGTGCAGCCGTAACTACTGACACTAGGAACTTGAAATTTTGCACAAGGTTCCCTTTTATGACTTAGGCGAGCACTATGAGAGGATTTTTCAAAATTCACCACCTAAGGGGATGAAACGGAGGTCCAAAGTTTATATGGAGAAACCTAATATCACGCGGGCTGGCAGAAGCTAGTTTGCTATAGAAAGAAAAGAAGAAGTAAGAAATGTCTCAGTATACTGATTTGGTAAAGATCAATATTGTTGACACATAATATAATAATAATAATATAATAATAATTTTCCACTACTATCACACAACGCCGTCTAGTCTCAAGCTCAAGCAGAGCTTGTATTATGAGTACTAGACAACTGATAAACATACTTATATATTTCTAAATACATACATATTATAGATAAATTACACCCAGACACAGAACAAATGATTGTGTTCATCACACAAACATTTGTCCTGGGTGGGAATCGAACCCACGACCTCCAGCATAGCAGTCAGGGCAGGCCAGTCAAAACATACATAAAGTAATTAATGTTAGTTATTTCCACGTGTGTGGAAGACAGAAGCTTTCTTGCCGAAGAGATACATCACATTCCGAAAATCTAATAATCTAAAACCTGTTTGCCTTTTTTCATTCATTCATCATTCATTTCAGTCGAAAGACGTCTGGACTGTCGGACATAGGAAATTGGGTACTTCTTATTTTTTTTTTACTGTTTGCATCAAAAATTAACTTTCTCCAAATCTATCTTCTTTTTAAAATTCGTTCAATATTCATCAAATTAGAAATCTCTCAAATTTGATGGAAGGCGAAACTGTCAAATAACAGTATAAAGATGCACATATTGAAATGTGACGTCACCGCTATTACATTACGCGTGCTCAAAAGAGACAGCGAGATATTCCCACCACGCCCCACTCTTCTTCAAACCAATATTTAGAATGCCAATTGCTGCTTCATTTAATAACCAATGTTTATGCTGTTTTCAGAAAAAGATTTCTTTTCAGTGTTATTTGTTATTTAGTATAAAATCATCATCATCATCTTCTTGCCCTTGTCTCGTGTTATTTGGGGTCGGCGCAACACGATTTTTTCTTCCATTCTGCCCTGTCACTCGTTATACTATCACTTACTTTCTTTTCTTTCATATCACTCTTCACACAATCCATCCATTTTTTCTTTGGTCTTCCTCTCCCTCTCCATTCATCCACATGTAAACTCATAACTCTTTTAGTAACATGCGTTTCATCCCTCCTCCTCACATGACCATACCAAGACAAACGATTCCCTTTCAACTTTTCAGTCACTGGCGCCACTTTCTAACTTCCCCTAATATACTCATTTCTCACTTTATCCATTCTCGTCACACCACGCATCCATCTTAACATTCTCATCTCCGCTACGTGCAGTCTTTTTTCATCCGTCTTTTTCACAGCCCTACATTCTGATCCATACAGTGTGACAGGCCTTGTCACAGACCTGTAGATTTTACCCTTCAACTTGAGGGGCATCCGTGGGTCACAAGTTATTCCCGTGACCTGTCGCCATTTCATCCATCCTGCGTTGATCCGATGTGTTACGTCCCGGTCTACCTCACTATCCCCTTGGACGAGTGACCCAAGGTACCGAAAGTCGGAGCAGATCGGTATGGTCGTTCCAGCGATAGCTAAAGGCACTGGATTGGTGAGACCGCCGAAATTGCAGAACAAGTTTTCCGTTTTGGTTCTACTCAATTTCAGGCCAACACTTTACTTTAGTATAAAATATTGTACAAAAATAATCATAAACAAATACCCAATTCTCTGTCGGCCATAAAACTTCAGGAACAAGAGACAGTACATATTACAAAGATCACATGCAAAACAGTGCCCACACGGAATCGATTATCGAGTACGTTCGAGTAGTCGGTTCTGAAATATGCAGAGTCAATGTCTGGTGTTTTCAGATTATGACGCGGTCGTCGACCCCGCCGTGATGACACAAATAGAATTATGTAAAGCGATAGCCGATAACGTGTCGATAGTGATCTTACGAGGCATCCTGCGTAAGTAATGCAACGTGAATTCGATTGGGAAGTGATCCGATGAGGTTTATGCTAAGGCCTACTGGCATGGACGCATAGCTTCATAGACGCGTTTTCTGCGTGCACGCCTGCTCTCAGCTTAAACACAAAACTACGAAATTCTGTTGACGTACACTAAACATGATTACGTGTCTATGAAGCTACGCGCCCGTGGACATTAGGCTTGATCCAACACGACGCCAATGCCTTACGCCACTTCAGTATTTAAAACAAGCCACTGCATCGCAAGAGTTCACGCGAAAATATCAAACCAACTGATCGCGACCGCTTCGCTTCGCATATCGCCGCACCGCACCCACGTGCGATTGATCACGTTGGTCACCGCAATATAGTATCAATTGTTTGCAATATCGCTCACTTTGCATCGCCTCGTTAATCTATGAACTCAACCTCAAAGTAATTTATTTCTATTAAACCATTATTTTTAAGTGAGAAGCTCGTGGTTAAGAACAGCCACACGGGTCGATCTTAAAGGTGAAGCGACACTTCTTAAAGCGACTGAGGTTGGACTGTGGATGGGAGATCCATCACCGCGGTGACTCTTTCAAACTATACCGCATTCCACTAACTCCTTTGTTGAACTTAGTGCTTCGCTGATTGATGAGACTGCTTCCGATGCCCTCTCATACTAAATTATATCATAGCTAGCGGCTGCTAGCGGTTTTGCTGGAAAGTCGATTTTTTTTCTAAGGAACCATGTAAAAGGCCGCAAGTGCAACTGGATCGAACACACGCTCCGAAGGGCTCCCTGAACCAAGGCAAGCCCTAGACTGGAATCCTCATGGAAAGGGTAAACGTGGTCGCCCTAAGCAGACCTGGCGATGAACGGTCATTGCAGAGACGAAGGACATAGGGAAGACCTGGAGCGAAATGAAGCGCGAAGCTCAAGACTATATGGACGCCCTCTGCTTTATCTAAGGGACACAGGAACTGACTGGAACAGTATTCAATTAAATAAAAATCTAAATAAACACTACATCAACTGATGAATATTCCTCGCTTATTATTAAAGAACAAACAGAACTGCACTGGAACGTAACTTTACAGCGGCAAGTACCAAGCAAGTACCAGTTGTTAGTAAGTACTAAACAAAAATAAAAGTAGAGTTCATTTATAGCAGGTAACTTCTTTCAAACGGCGAACAAGAGTACGGCGAACTCGTGGATGCGACAAGCTTGGATAAGAAGTGACGGACTTCTTAATCCGTACTTTTTGTTTCTTAGTGAGATTTTTTTTGAAAACTCTCTACCTACAAGAATGAGGATCAATCACATAATAGCAAATCCGATTTTTACTAAGTACATCGTATGTATTAATAATTTGCTGAGCATTTAATTTTTTAAATTATTAAAATCCGTCAAGAAATGGTGGATTTATTTAAATTTTTCTGAATGGCTGGACTGTTTACGATGACGTCATCTGTGATGATCTTTGGGAGGAACGGCTTGATCGTATTCATTCGCTGGTGGAGACTGATCATAACATATGACGTCACAGCGAGTTGCTTCATTCTCGGGCGCGTTTCTGGAACTAATACAATAAAATTGCTGTATCCTCGTCATTTTTGGTCCGATTTAAATAATTTCTTCACAGTTTTTACTGTTTTTTTTTTTCTGATGCCATAAGTCTGCATACTCCACAAAAATCATGACTGATCCTCATTGTCCATAAATGCTAATCACAACTGTCATTCTGTAACAGCTGTAGTAGTTGCTTTTACTATGTATTATCTATATATATAAAAGGGGAAACTGACTGACTGACATATCAACGCACAGCCGAAACTGCTGGATTTAGGAGCGTGAAATTTTGCACAAAGCTTCCTTTTATATCGTACGCGAGCACTAAGAAAGGATTTTCCAAAATTCACTCCCTAAGGGGATGAAGCGGGGTTCCAAAGTTTGTAAGAAGAAACCTACATTCACGCGTGTGAAGCCGTGGGCATAAGCTAGTTAGGTATATAATATTATTCAGTATGTACGAGTATTATTGCGTTATTTATTCTACTATGTGTATATATTCATGATAGTATATTTTTATAATAATATTGTACCTATGTTTTATTCGTACTATTCTTTTCTTCCTTTCACTTTTACACACGGTGTCTATATGTCTTTTTTTTGCAATTCTCCTTTCGCAGGTATGCTGGAAGAGATTTCTGTAGAAATAAACATCACCTACGTGCTTATTTTTCTGTTTCCGTCTTCTTTTCTTTTATTATATAGGTTTGTACATAAATTGTTTAATACAATAAATAAGATAATGCATAATATGGTTTGGCTCAGCCTTATTCTTTTTTCCCCTAGCCATTACTGTCCTACTTGGCCTTTGTCAAGCAGCCTCCTCCAAGTCCTTCCAGACATTCTTCTTCCGCGACGTCCTAATTTCATAAATAATAAATTTTCTTAATCATCATTTATTTAACATTTACGTATGTTTTAAAGTCCTGAAAATATCTTCAGGACACAGTAACCTGTTGTATGCCAGAACGCAGATGAACGCGGGACACAATGGCTTTTTAATTGTGTCTATAATTCCATACGAAAGGTTAAAAATTTAAATTCGCGATTAAAACGTGATTAATTCATACTAATTATATTTAAAACCACATTACAATACTACCCAAACACTTCATATCCATCTTAACATAATCGCGATGTTGAACTCAAATGGCAAAGAAACACGGTCGGAAAGAAGCGACAGGCAATTCATACGAGCGTCTGCGCTGGCGACACAACAAGTCGCGTAGTGTTGTGACGCACTCACTTATTGTTATAGCAATTTATTCGATGGGAACTGACTTTTAGCCTTTTATGTGTCGCATGATACCGCATCCATACTATTTTATTCATTATGCAGACAAAAGTACAGAGGCGTTGACTGGTTGAAAATGACTTAATGCCGCATTTTCAGCCAGTCAACCTTTGGGCAATGCAGAAACAAACTGTCGTAGGTTTTTTTTTTTTTTTTTTTTTTGGTGGGAAAATCATCTTATGACATCTCCCGCCCTTGGGTGGGGCGGGAGATAGTGTCAGACTTTTACTGACTAAAAACCCACTCCTGTTCCTTCGTTGCCTTCGTCCCAGGACCCCGGGTTTCGCTTTCACACTACCCATGGCCCCAGTAGGCTTCGACCCTGCTGGGCCCCTACGATTTGCTGACATCTCCCTGAGGCGCGCGTGGAACAATACGCGCCGTCGACGACTTGGGCTCGGTCCGGACGGTTACCGGACGGTCGGACGGCGGGCTACCCATTGCTCGCCGTCCGCAAGCCCGCGCCTACGTTGGCCGGAAATCGGGATCGGAATCCCGGCGGCGATTTGGGCGTGAGGACCGTTGCCTCACGCGATCAGCCGCCTCCTTTGCTAGCATTACTGCTTCGCAGAAGGAAGCGACCGCCTGCCACTCCTCCTCGCTACGGACCATGGCCTGTACCAAGGCCCGACGCGAGAGATCGCCGCCGCCGATCGCCCCCACGAGGACACGGCGTTGCTCTGCCCAAGCGGGGCACACCTCCACCGTATGCTCCACCGTGTCCTCCGGGCGGTCCACACAGTGGCGACACCCGGGCGTCGCTTCCGCACGAATCCGGTGCAGGAACTTCCCGAACTTACCGTGTTCGGTGAGAACCTGCGTCATACGGTAGGTGAGGACGCCGTGAGGTCTTTCCAACCACGCCTCAAAGAGGGGACTTACCGCCATAATTGTGGCGTGCCCAGCACTGGGTCGCGACAGTCGCTGCCGCCATTTAGCCATGAGAACCCGCCGGAGCTCTGTCCTCCATGCTGCGATTTGTCGCGGCAGCGGAGTTGCGCCCCGGCGTTGCATCTCCATGCGCAGATCGTGCATGTGAGCAAGGTCTGTTGCCACCAGATCCCATGGTGGCTGGCAAGCAAGGAGGCTCGCCGCTTCGCGGGAAATCGTCCGGTATCCTCGCACCATCCGTATGGCCATGACCCTCTGGCATGCGTTCAGCCGGGCCGCCGGCTGCTTCCGCAGCGCCGGCGCCCATACCGGTGCGCCATAAAGGGCCATGGACCGAACGATTCCCGCGTAGAGCCTTCGGCAGGAGGCGTCTGGACCCCCCAGGTTAGGCAGGAGCCGCCCGAGGGCAGCCCCAGCCCGGTTTAGTTTGGGAGCCAGACGTCGGAAGTGCTCCTCGAAATCCCATCGGCTGTCGAGAACGAGTCCCAGGTACTTCATCGTCGACCCGACGCCGATGTGGACTCCTCCTACCGTTAGTTGGGAACCCGGTGGTGGCGCGTTCCGAGGTCCGTGAAAGCACATGGCCTCGGACTTGTGCAATGCCACCTCGAGTCCCAACTCCTGGATCCTGCCCACGACTGTCGCAACCCCGCGTGTCGCTAGTTCGACCGCCGCCTGGTACGACTCTCCCCGCGCTAGGACCAGCGTGTCATCTGCGTAGCAGACCACGCTGATCCCGTCAGGGAGGTCGCCGCGCAGCACGTAGTCGTATCCGATGTTCCACAAGGGCGGCCCTAGTACCGATCCCTGCGGAACACCGCACGACATCTCTCGACGTTCCCACTCTCCTTGGTGACCAGGGTAGATAATGTACCTGTCTGATAGGTACGCCTCGACCACACGACAGAGGTAGTCGGGCGTCCGGTGATACCGGAGTGCCCTCCTAATGCTGCTCCAAGGCAGAGAGTTGAAGGCGTTGGCGATGTCCAGAGACACCGCCACGACACACCTGCCCTGGGCCACTGCATCCCCCGTCGTGAGAGCTCGCACGCGCATGATGGCGTCCACCGTGGACCGCCTCCTGCGAAAGCCGAACTGGCCGTCCGCCAGATCCGGCCCCACCCGTGTTAGGTGCGCGACGAGGCGGTCTGCAATTACTCTTTCAAAGAGCTTGCCCACCTCGTCAAGCAGCACAATGGGCCGGTACGCGGACGGAGAGTCCGCAGGGCGCCCCGGCTTCGCGATGAGGACCAGTTTCCCCGTCTTCCAGCGAAGTGGGAACTGGCCCCTCTCCATGCATGCGCTGAAGAGCCCTCTTAGTCGAAGCCCGAGAGCCTCCATGGCCAGGACCCAGGCCTTCCCAGGCAAGCCGTCGGGTCCTGGGGCGGTATTTTTAGCACTCAGCCTTCGTACCGCCACTCTCATCTCTACCTCGGTCACCTCTGGAGCATTGTCGTCGTCGTCGCCATCGTGGTCCGCGTCAGACACCGCTGGTGGCGGAGCCATGGGTGGGGGAGAGTGTTCCCCTCGCTCAGGAAACAGAGTGCTCACCACACCCTCCACAAGCTGTGGCCGGAGACTCTGCGTTAGCGGGGGAGCCCAGGGGCGGAGTTTGTCCCGCACCACCTTGTAGGGGCGTCCCCATGGGTCCCCATTCAGAGTCCCCAGCCACACGTTGCGGGCCTCGAGCTTGGCCCGTCTTATCTCCGCTCGGAGGGTGCGCTTTGCTTCTCTGTATCCCTCGTACAGCTCCACCTCTCTGGCCTCCGCATCCGGTGGACGGATGCGGCGCCTGCGGTATCTGGCATACTGGCGTCGCGCGGCATTGCACGCGTTGCGCAGTGCCGCAATCTCCGGCGACCACCAGTATACCTGGCGCTGAGCACGTCCTGGACGGACTCGGGGCATTGCCGCGTCGCAGATTTGCGACATGGCCTCCCGGAACCACTCTGCCTCGACGTCGATATCGACAGGCCTGTCCGGTGCTTGCACCCAGGTCTGTACCATCGCGGCTTCCAGGAGGAGCTCCCGGTCCATCTGCCTCAGCGCCCATCGCGGACCACAAGGGTTCTGTCGGACCGGCGCGGTCGTGGTTTGGGCGGAGACGTCAAACCGAATGTACCGGTGATCTGAGTACGTCTCCACCCCCTCCACGACGCGCCAGTCGACGACACGCGGCGACAGAGCGGGGCTGGCGAACGAGATATCCACCACAGAGTCACCCCGCATCCGCACACACGTGGGGACAGAACCCCGGTTTAGGACGACCAGGCCTGTTTCCAGAGCCCAGTCCTCCACCATCCGACCCCGCTGGTTCGTGAACCGAGAACCCCAAGCCAAGTTCTTGGCATTGAAGTCCCCGCACACGACCACGGGGAGGGAACCAAACCTAGCGACGACGGCTTTCAGCTCCATTAGGGAGATGTGGAGATCGCCGAGAGATCTGTTCGGGGACAGGTATACGCCTACCACTGCAATGTCCCCGAACCGTGCTGCCACGCAACCCCATCCCCTCGTGACAGCCTCGAGGGTTGGGGTACCAGCGGCGGCCGACGAAATTAGAGTCACCGAGCCGTTCAGATCCTGAACCCAGTCTCCTCTGGGCAGGACATAGTACGGCTCGGAGACCACGGCGATATTGATCGACCACTGCGCCATGCTTTGGAGCAACAGATCCTGAGCGGGGGCGCAGTGGTTGATATTCGCCTGAAGGAGACGTAATGGACCCGTATTAACAGTCCATTACAGTCTCCTCCCGAGCCCCACGTAAGGGCCCTGCCGCGGTGGTTGCGGCGGCGACAGCAGCGGTAGCCAGAGAGGAGGCTGCGGCGGAGAGGACGTCGGGGTGGGCTTGCCTTGGGACCTTGCCCTTGGCCTTGGCAGGGGGGTCGCAGGACCTGCTCCCAGCCCGGTGATCAGCAGGCTTGCCTGCCGCCGCACATGCGTAGCAGTGCGGTGTAGCACGGCATTCTGCAGCCTTGTGACCGGGCTGACCGCACTGGAAGCAGCGGTCACTGCGGTCCACCTCCGCGGCGCAATAGGCACCCACGTGGTGCCCCACGTGGCAGCGGTAGCACCGCAGAGGTCTGGGCTCCAGCAGTTTTACCTGCGCGGAGACCCAGCCCACCAAGAGCCTTCGGCCTTCACCAGTGATGGCCTTGGCCGCCGACACGGGGCAGCTAACCGTTACGGCTCGCATGCCCGTGCTGTCAGCGCGGATGGTGCCCGCCCGCAGCTGATCGGCGTTGCACCCTCCCGCCCTGACGATGGCGGCCACCACCTCGTCCACCCTGACGGAGTCGTCCAGGCCCATGATGCGCATGTCCATGCACTTGGTGGGCCTGGACACTCGGACCTCCTCGACGTCCAGGGACGCCCTGATCCTTGCGGCCAGGGCGTCTGCAGTAGGGCCACTGTCCGCACCAGGGACCTCTAATATTCGGGCCCCGGTTGCGGTGCGCCTCATTCGGAAGCCCCCAGAAGCTCCGAATTCGCTGAGGTGGCCCACCACCGCCTGCTTTGCCTTTTCCATGACGGTGTTGTACGTCACGCCCTTCTTTTCCGCATCTGGCTGTAGTGTAATAACTACAGCTGCGGAGTTCGGGGCGCGAAGTCTAGCCGCCATGGCCCGCTTCTTGCGCTCCTGTCGCCTCGCGCGCTTTTTGGCCGACCTAGTTGCCTTGCCTGCACTCCTCTTGGCGCCAACAACCGTCCAGTCGGCTTCGGCCGAGGGTTCTGCAAGGGCGGGGTATGACAGGTGCGGCCTAGTCGCCGTCACGGCAGGAGCCCTCGTGGCTTTAGCGGTAGGTGCCGCCTTACCCTTCAAGGGTGGAGCAAGCCCTCCCTAGCGCTGCTGCTGTTTGGCCGTCAGGGCCGGCCTCGCAGCGTCCGATGCCGCGGCCCCGCACCCGGTTTGCCCCGACGGGCCTACCTTGGGCGCAGCAGCCGCAGCTGCGGTGGCAGCATATGACGCCGCCTTCCGCTGGCTGGAGGCCGCGAGTGGGGGACGCAGCACGATGCCTTCCAGCACAGATAGCTGCTTCTGCATCCGTTGCTGGAATTGCTCCTGCTGCTGCTGCTGTTGCTGCCGAAGGGCAGCCAGCTCCTGCCGCACCAGCGTCAACAGCTGACTTTCCGGTTCGGGCTGGGGCTGGGGCCGACTTTGGTCCTGACTTTGCTTGGGTCCCCCTTTAGCTGACTCCTCGCAGTCGACTTCCTGGGCTCCCAGGAGCTCGGCTCGGAGCATCGCGATCCTCTTTCCGATCCTCTTCTCAAAGGAGGCGTCTATAGCCTCCAAGATAGATGTCGCGAAGTGGGCGATGCCCCTCTTCTTCGAGCCCTTCTCCCTTTTCCTGGAAACCGCTGTCAAAGCTTCCACGACCAGCTCCCCGAGCAACCTGCGCGACTCCTCGGCGGAGTCTTCCCCAGCGTCCGGCTTGCCGTCAGACAGCCCCGAGGGGCCAGCCCTAACGCTGGTCGCAGCGGGGTGGCGACCCTCCGCGGTGAGTTTCTCGGCTCGGTCAGCAGCATCCTGCGAGGTTAGCCCCCTCCCTCTTCCTCCCGGACGACCTGCGCCCCGCCCTCTGGTGGGGATTTTGCGGGCTGAACCCTTCTCTCCTTCGGAGGACGATTTCTCCCCCGATATGGGGCGCTTCCGGTACAGACACGAGTCTCTACCGGAATCTCCTTGCCCCTCCTCAGCCTCCGAGCCCTCTGAGCTCCTTTTGGATGCCGCATCGGACTCCGACTGCGCATCGCTCTCCATCTCCTCGTCGTTGGGTTTTGTGAAAAATTTTGCCATTTTGTTCCCACGAGTATGAAACTTTGTGTACCTGCTCAAATTCAGTGGTCCGCACTAGAGACTAATTAAGCTACCCATTAGTCAAGCTAACAACCTCCCTCACGGTGCGCCGCCGCTTGGAGATTTGGGGTAATTTTTTATAGAGGTTGTCTTCCTCGCGGCCCGGGCGGTTAAGCCAAGACCCTCGACCCCCATCAAAAGTCAGAAACATGACCTTGGACAATCTTTGGGGCTACGAGACTAACGGTGGCAGAAGGAGGACCAAGTCTTCCTCCTGCCTGCCCGGTGGCAGGGTGAGTGCACACCGAGCCCGCTCTTACTTCGCCACTGTGCTCTCTGCTATAGCAGAGGGACACGCGTTGAAGTGTTCCTTCAGACAGAATATTCGCAGGCGGGCATCGAGACCCCTTAGGCAGAAGTACCCAAGGGGAGTCGTTGGCCGCCTCCCAGGATGCACCGTCCCGCAGACTGGCCTTCGCTCCGAACGTATCCGCAAGGGAACTACAGCCCGCGGGCACTCGTGGAGGTTTTCTGTCGTAGCACCCCAAACTGTCGTAGGTGCAATATTAAGTGAAACAAATTATAGATAATAAAGATATAACATAAAAATTATAAACACTATATTATAACCATCCCTATTAATAGATATCATCATATCATGCGAATATTTTCGCATGATATGAAAGTATTACATAGAGTAACTACTCTATGTAATACTTTTGCACAAATCAAGTAACGTCTAAGCGAATCTGGATGAAATTTGACACACGTTATTGACTTGTTATTAGCTTTTCTGCTAGCAGTGGTATAGCAAACAATAATTTTCTTTCTATTAAAAATACGATACCCTATTCTAGGAATAACTATCGTGGGTGCGTTCACAAACATACTTATATAAACTTACGACGATATAACTTTTTGTTCCATGCGAGAATCGTAATCTTGAATCGTATTAAAGCGCAACAGCCAATCACTCAACCAATGGGCCAGCAAATTGTTTGGTAAATTAACCACGTGATGTTTCAACAGCTCTTGTCAATCTCAACGATTTTGAGCTTTTTTCACATATGTTATCGTTGTGAATCGATCAATTGGAGACATTTATTTATTCATTAAAACTTCATGCAACACAAAGGTACAAAGGCGGACATAAGTACATTCTCAATTTACAAAGAATTTATTTCCAAATCATTTTTATTAAAAAAAAAAGTCGATAATACCAATTAGTCGACAGGGCACAACACTAGCTCGTAAGTTTGACGAGCTCTGCCCGCCGACGCCGACACCAAACTATTGTCCCGCGACTATTTCACTTCTTGTCCCCCGACAGAAATGAATTGAAATAAATGGAATGAAACATATGTTTGATTTCGTATAAAAAGTGACTTGCGTTTCGTAAATAATAGAGCTTTTTGTTAAATTGATTGAGGAAGACATTGATGGTGATGGAAATGTCTTGGAAAAGGTTGTGAGGACACCAATATATGATTACTGACACTGATATGCGCGTACTGACTGGACAGGTCCACTCAAATCTGTGGTTCTTTCCTCAAAAGAACATTTCAGACGCTAAACTACATAATTTGTTATTAATATAAACTTGATACTGCTTGACTGCGATTGGTAAACAGTGATGCAATCGTTGATGGTGAAGCACACTAGTTTACTTAATTAACTAGTGCGTATATCATGCCTCAAGGAGATGTCAGCAAACCGCAGGGTTGAAGCCTACTGGGGCCAAGGGTCTGTTTCTGAAAGGAAGACTCGGCCCTGGTATGAAAGGTAACGAAGGAACAGGAGTGGGTTTATAGTCAGTAAAAGTCTGACTCAACCTCCCGCTCTGCCCAAATGCGGGGGATGTCATGGATGATTTTCCCACCGCATAAAAGTCTACATGATGAGGTCTCAGTGTGCGAGCCGGCTCGCACTTGCCCGAAAAACGTATATTTCGACACTCTCAAGGGCATCAATATTCATAGGTACGTCAAGTTGACCTAGAATCCTGAAATTTAGCATGAAGCAAGGTCTTATAGCACAAGTATACGAAAAAGTCTGAAAATTGTAAATTTGTAGTTAAGTCACAAAAAAAAATTCTCTCATTTGAAAAAATCTTCGTAACTCAAAGCATGCAAGCAAAATTTTCGCACCAACTGAAAAACATTACGTATAAACCTATGGGCATTTTTTGTCATCGACAGCTTAGAAGGATCAGTTTGGACTGAACCATTTTCCTGACATTTTTTTCTGTAAAACGACTACCATAATAACACCCACACATATCTCATCTTTCCAATCTTCCCAACAATATCTGTTAACTAATTACATCTATCGGACCACCTCCCCCCCGCTTCAACCCCCGCACGGCGTGGTATGAGCTCCTTCATGCATATTCATAGCGCCCGGTACACACTTGCGACCAGACCTTGCAGGACTTCGTTCGTGTCCATGGTACAGTATAGCTGTAACTAGTGACTGTGTGTCGACAGCCTGATTGTTGTTGTGGTCTTGAGATTCTTAGGTATGGTACTACTAATGAGAATCTTGAGTAGGTACATTTAGAACTAATATGATGCAAATGGTGACAAAAAACTGAAATAAAAATTCACATTTTTTGTACATTTCAAAAAACGATGTGAAAAGCTATAGGATGCAATCATATTCCACGTCAGTTGAAAGACGTAGGCGTAAGCTTACGGACAACGAGCAATGGGTAGCTCGCTGTCTGGCCGTCCGGTAACCGTCCGGACCGAGCCCGAGTCATGTAGACCGACAGCGTGTAGTGCTCCATGCGTGCCTCAAAGATATGTGGGCCAAATCGTAGGGGCTCAGCAGAGCTGAAGTCTACTGGGCCCAAGGGTTGACTTCTGAAAGGGAAACTCCTGTTCTCACTCCCATTGTGGGCCGATTTAAAAAAAAAAATTATTGAAAGGATATGCTTCCAAGTTGGTCCCATAGAAATATTGTTATCATCTGATGAGATGAACTTCGAAGATATGGAACAGAACTCCTCATAGGAACACAGCAGAACTGTCGTAACAAGTAAAATTGCTCTATTTATACGTGTAGTCGATGACTGACTGAAAGAAGAAGGGGAATATATCGAACTGATCTAATGATGAAGCCTGAAGTTAGGCACCGGAACTCTGTAATAAATTAATGTAATCTAACCGTGTTTGGGATTATTAAAATTGTCATGAGATGCACTTTGGCTATAAAGTAATTTAAGTATGGCTGTGGGGTACTTTTTAGTGGTGGTACCATAACTAAAAACTGTAAAATAAAAAACTTTTTACAAAAAAAAATACAACCGACTTCTATGTAAAAAAAAAACACTGAAAAGTGCAAAATAACTTTAATATCGGAAGTCGGCGTTTCTATAATAGTTTTGTCTCTTCGTTATTTAATACCGACTTCCGAAGTAGGTTGTATTTTTTTTTTTACTTTTTACTGGACTGAATAGAAAACTGTTGCCTGCCTTCGTTCGTATGCCTCTTATAGGTGAGATGTGTACAGCACTACTTCTATTTTAGGGGTACCCATAAAAATACCAACATAAATATGAGGGTCGGTTTTTTAAAGCCCTGACTGCTGAAGCCTAAATGCTCGGGGCATTGCTATAAAACAGTGACCTTCTGAAGCCCCTCGGTAACGGCTAGGTCAAGAAGTGAGAAAAAAAATTGAAAAAAAAAAAACATGTACAACTTTATCAAAATATGATTTTTTCGTAAGACTTATTAGTCTTACGAAAAAAAAAAAAATAATAATCAGGGGCTCTATCCGGGTGCAGCATGCAGGAATAAAATGCACACGTACAGCCTCCTAGGCGGCGGTACGAGTATGTGTACATTTAATTCCGGCCAGATGTCCAAAGGACTATACGCCTTAATAAAAGAATTAAAAACAATAATAATAATATATAATTATTCATTAATTTATTTAATTTTATTTAATTCTAAAAAATACTACTATGGGTTAATTATAATGCCTGAAATAAACGATAAATAATAATAATAAAAGTATATATTAAAACTAGCTTCTGCCAGCGGCTTCACCCGCGTGAAAGTAGGTTTCTACATACAAACTTTTGACCCCGTTTCATCCCCTTAGGAGGTGAATTTTGAAAAAATTTTTTTTAGTGCTCGTTGACGTCATAAACGGATACTTTGTGCAAAATTTCACACTCCTAATCTTAGCAGTTTCGGCTGTATTGATATGTAAGTTAGTCAGTTTATTCTTTTATATATATAAATTGGGAAAAGGCCGATATTACACTGAATCAACAACTTATATTAAAATGTCCACAATTACCAAAGCCATTGAGGCAAGCGAGGGAAATTGTTAATGATAGCGTATTTAATACGAAAAAACAGGCGTAGGGAATAATTAAAAGATAATCCAACGAGTGAAGCGAGAAAAACGGCTCGATCGAATGGGGACCGAAATGTTATAATTTCAGTATCCAGATGAGTATTCTTAGGGAGGCTGTAGATTAGTTACTTATTTATTTAGCCCAGCCAGCCAAGGAGTGGAATTCCCTGCCGGAGTCTGTGTTTCCTGATAGCTACAACTTAGGGGTATTTAAGTCAAGAGTGAATAGGTTACTTCTAGGCAAACGTGCTCCATCGTCGACCACATCATCGCTTGGATGAGATGGTGGTCAAACGCGAGCCTATCATTAATAACAAAAAAATGTAGTGAAATGTAAGCCAAATAATTATAATAATAAGTTAATTTGTTTCAGGGTTTTCTTTACGTGGTTAATCACCCAATGAGTTCTCCCACTCTTGAACGGAGCGTGCGGGCGTGTCAGCCTTTGACTTTGTTTTTACTAAAACTCACTCCTATTGCTTTTTTGACTTCTTTCCAGAGCCCTGGGATGTACTTTCGCACAAACCATGGCCCCAGTAGACTTCGACCCTGCTGGGCCCCTACGGTTTACTGACATCTCTGAGGCGTGCGTGGAACACTACGCACCGTCGACGACACGAACTTGGTCAGGGCGGTTACCGGACGGCCGGACGGCGAGCTACTTATTGCTCGCCGTCCGCAAGCCAACGCCTAAATTTGTATCAGGCTTGAAGTACCCATCTATACTAATATGAAAAAGAGGTAAAATTTGTAAGTTTGTAGGTAGGAGGTTCTCTGAAATTACTAAATCGATTCTGAAAATTCTTTCAGTAATCTGTAGTTGCACTATCCCTGAATGCTATAGGCTATATTGTCTACTTTCACTTCCATAGACGAAGCCGTTGGCAAGTAGTACAAGTAATAGTAGATTATACGTCTAGGGGATAAAGCAGTATCTTTAAGACCCGGGCGGCATGTTAAATTCCAAGAAAATGAGGGATTAAATATAATTAACTCCCGAGCATGCGAGGGAGTTAATATAGAAACCTGAGTGAAGTGAACAATTCAAGCCGCCCAAAACAAAGACAGCTTTATTCCCGTGTTAGATACTTTACTTTTTACACCATCGGTGAGATAATATGGAGATCGACGCGCCCAGATCGGCGTACGTGGCCCGCGTGTGCGCAATGCAGTTCTACCTTTAACACCCTTGAAAAATACAGAAGCATTTCCCAATCTAAAGAGTATTATGTAAATCTGTTCACTTCCACCATCTGTTGAATTCATGTGCAAGGTCCTTAACAGCGGTCCATATGCCCGGAGGCTCTCATTAAAATTTCAGCTTTCCTATACGTGCATGGTTTTGTAGCGGGCGCGAATAACTCGCTTTATTAAAGGAATAATCGCATCTAATATTACATACATACGTTTTCCTGATTGGTTAGTGATAGGGGAATATTCAGCTAAGATTTTTTTAATCTGCATAATTATATGAAAGGCAAAGTCCTGACTTACAATGTCATCAACGCTCAGCCTTCCCTTGGACTTAAAACGTTGAAATTTCACAGAGGGTCCTTTTATGATGTAAGAATAAAAATAATAAAAAAATGAAAGAGACAAACATATTGTAATTTTGACGTTTTAATTTATTGAACACAGTCTATTTTATTTTATTGTTTTCGTCTTGTATTATTTATATTTGATGATGAACTAACATAGATATAAAAATTACTAACAGATTTTGTGGACCAAACGTTGTATTATTAATATAGTACATTTTGATACAAGTGGAGAAAGTTTGTCATTGCTTCTGAGGCGGAATTCGCACGAGCCGTAGGCGAGTGTGTTATGGAGCCGAGTGCTGCAGTGACAAATTTGCACGTGTATCTGTAATTTTTATTCTCTTGAGAGTGTCGAAATACACGTTTTTTGCGACATAAACGGCCGTTTTCTTTTTTTCGTTAACTTAGAAGTTTCATTCACAGCTTCAAGAGAACTTAGACCTGAGTATAAGGTTTTAATTTCAACTGGATATCTTCAAGCGTTTCCGAGATAAAGGGTCTTGACAGACAGACGGACAACAAAGTGATCTCATAAGGGTTCCGTTTTTTCTTTTGAAGTACGGAACCCTAAAAATATCTATGTAGTAGAAAAACAGCGTAAGCCCAGCCCCCCGTAGTTTGACTTATATCCGTCATATCCATCCGCCTAAGACAGCCATTCACGTAACGCGGGCTTTTTATCGTGAATCACTTAGTGGGGTGCGAAAAATGCGGTCGTCACTAGTGATGTCCCTTTAGTCGAGTTAATTCTCTTTAGTCGATTTTGAAAAAAAGTAAACTGATTGTCACACTAATATTGATAAGGCGAAATTTTATGCGATTTTTATGAACCCTTCAAGATCAAACGGCAAAACTGATTTAAATGAAACTTTACTGCAATATATTCGTAGCTTACTAACGACAGCTACCCAGCTACTAGCGACTCACCTCAAGTTCGTATGGATTTAAGAAATCTTTGGGATTCTCGGTTTTTCTCTACTGTAATATGTACATATATATATTATAATATAATTCCACAATTATCACACAACGCCGTCTAGTCCCGAGCTAAGCAGAGCTTGTGTTATGGGTACTAGACAACTGATAAACATACTTATATATTTCTAAATACAAACATATACATATAGATAAATTACACTCAAACACAGAACGAATGATCGAGCTCATCTCACAAAAATTTATCTTGGGTGAGAATCGAACCCACGGTCTCCGGCATCGCAGTCAGGGCCACTAACCTCTAGACCAACATGCCAGTCGAATTGGTAGAGTAGTGTTCCCATGCCATATATATGTGACTACTTTGTTGACTTAACAACTAAAACAGCAAATGACTATCGTGCGTGCAAGAGCTTGGGATTAATTCTATAATCCCCGGTAATTGCGTAATTACGTGAAAGCGCTCCCGTGCCGTAACCACGCCTTTTTACTATTAATTATTGTAATGTAATACATTACATTATATTACATTGTTAATAAATTATTCAATATTGTGATGGTTTTACGCGTAGCTGACGAACAAAGTAGTAAGTTAAATTAAAATGTATTCCACAATTAAATGATTGCGAACTGTCCTGTTGTAACAGTGAGTACTAGTGTGATAGTTAAGCGTGCGGTCCTGCATTCTATATCCAGTTAGTGCAAGTGTTTTTAGTGTTTCAGGAACAGCCAAGGAATACTCTTAAACTACCTTTGGGAATTGACTACCTCGTCAAAACTCGTTGAAACCTCTACGGTCCGGATTAAGCGTTTCGCCTTGTCGTTTATACCGCGTACATTGAAGGACTGGAACAATTTGCCTGCTGCGGTCTTTCCGTCTGGTTATAATTTAGGTGTCTTCAAGGCTAGAGTGAATAGGCTCTTAATAAACTAGTGTGCCTCACCATCAACGATTACATCACTGGTTACCATCAAGTGGGATCGCAGTCAAGCATTCATTTATCTCAAAAAAATAAAATAAAAAAAATAAAAGCCCATCAATCTGAGTTTGGTTTTCGACATAATTATTATATTCTGAATTTTCTTTATTATAATGTTTTGATATTTATCGTTAAAATTTTTGTGTTTTTAACTTATTGTTTTTTTTCGTAATATCTACATATAAGTTTTTACATGCTGAGTATATTCAGTATTTTTTCTGTTGGTTTATCATGCTTCTTTTTACTAAACACCCTATGTATTGAGAGGTCTGGCTTTTGTGATTCAGGATATCACAGTACAAGAGTCAGAGCTGCACTGATGTTTGAGTATATAATGTGTTAAATAAATTATTATTATTGTTCATTTTTTATTACCTAATCTTATTGATTCTTAATTCTATTTAAGAAAAATTTATTCACTGTGCACACCTACCACATTGTCTTTGATGACCCAAAGGTCGATTGGTAGAGAATGCCTTATTGCATTTAATTCCCCCCTTTGTAGGCATCAATGACGTACATTAAGTTTAGATTAACAAAAAAAAAAAAAATTGTATCTATGACATTGTGTATGTAATTTCAATGTTTTTTTTTTTTTATTAAATTATAATTTTGCATACATGTGGACTATGCTTGATATAAATGAATTAATATTAATTATAATGAGATTTGTCTTTATCGTTAGTCGATATTCAACATACGATGAAATCAGAAATCAGAAACGTTTATTTCAAATAGACCAATTACAGGCACTTTTGAATTGTCAGAATGTCGGTGAATCGATATAACTGTGAACGCACATCACTAGCAACATAACGCTTTTTTTTTTTTTTTTTTTTTTTTTTTTTTTTTAAGGTGGGAAATCATCCAAATGACTTCTCGCGCTCTGGGTGGAGCGCGAGGGCGTGTCAGACTTTTACTGACTAAAACCACACCTGTGTCCTTCAATTACCCTTTGCGTACTAGGACTACGGGTTGCCCTTTCAGAAATTCTCCGCGGTCCTAGCTAGCGGGCATCGGCCCCACTGGGCCCCTACGGTTTGCTGACATCTCTTTGAGGAGCGCGAGGATCACTACGCGCTGTTAACGACTGGGCTCGGTGCGGTTAATTACCGAACAGCCGGACGGCGAGCTACCCAGTGCTCGGCGTCCGCAAGCCCGCGTCTACCGTGGCTGGTAGTCGGGGTCGGAATTACGTCGGCTAGGGCGTGAGGACCTTCGTTCCCTCACGCGTGCAGCCTCCTCCTTCGCTAACATTACTGCTTCGCAGAAGGAGGCGACCGCCTGCCATTCCTCCTCGCTCCGGACCATAGCCTGAACCAAGGCCCGACGTGAAAGGTCGCTGCCGCCAATTGCCTCCACGAGGACACGGCGGTGCTCCGCCCAAGCGGGGCACACCTCCACCGTATGCTCCACCGTGTCTTCTGGGTGGTCCACACAATGATGACACTCGGGCGTTGCTTCCGCCTGAATGCGATGCAGGAACCTCCCGAACTTGCCATGTCCGGTGAGGACCTGCGTCATGCGGTAGGTGAGGATGCCGTGTTGCCGCTCCAGCCACTCCTCAAAGAGGTGACTAACCGCCATTATTGTAGCGTGCCCAGCACTGGGTTGCGACAGTCGCCGTCGCCATTCCACCATTAGATCCCGCCGGAACTCTGTCCGCCATGCCGCGACTTGGCGTGGCAGCGGAGTTTCGCCCCGGCGTTGCATCTCCACGCGCAAATCGTGCATGCGTGCAAGAACTGTTGCCTCCAAATCCAATGGTGGCTGGCCAGCGAGAAGGCTCGCCGCCTCGCGGGAAATCGTGCGGTATCCCCGTATCATCCGGATGGCCATGACCCTCTGGCAAGCGTTCAGTATGGCCGCCGGTCGCCTTTGCAGTGACGGCGCCCACACCGGCGCCCCGTAAAGGGCCATGGACCGAACAATTCCCGCGTAGAGCCTACGGCAGGAGGCGTCTGGACCCCCAAGGTTGGGTAGGAGCCGCTTTAGGGCAGCCCCGGTCCGTTCTAGTTTGGGAGTCAGACGTCGAAAGTGCTCCACAAAGTTCCACCGACTGTCGAGGACAAGTCCCAGGTACTTCATCGTCGACCCGACGTCGATGCGAACCCCTCCTACCGTTATTTGGGAACCCGGTGGTGGTGCGTTCCGAGGACCATGAAAACACATGGCCTCGGACTTGTGCAGTGCCACTTCGAGTCCCAATTCTTGGATCCTATCCGCGACTGTCGCAACCCCACGTGTCGCTAGTTCGACCGCCGCCTGGTGTGACTCCCCCTGCGCTAGGACCAGCGTGTCGTCTGCGTAACAGACCACGCTGACCCCGTCGGGGAGGTCACCGCGCAACACGTAGTCGTACCCGATGTTCCACAAGGGCGGTCCTAGTACCGATCCCTGCGGAACACCGCACGACATCTCTCGCCGTCTCCACTCCCCCTCGTGACCAGGGTAGGTGATAGACCTGTCCTTCAGGTAGGCCTCGATCAGACGACGGAGGTAGTCGGGCACCTGGTGATACCGAAGTGCCCTCGTAATGCTACTCCAGGGCAGGGAGTTGAAGGCGTTAGTGATGTCCAAGGACACCACCACTACGACCTTGCCCCGGGACACCGCATCCCCCGTCGTGAGGGCCCGCACGCGCATGATGGCGTCCACCGTGGAGCGCCCCCTGCGGAAACCAAACTGGCTGTCCGAAAGATCCGGCCCCACCCGCGCTAAATGCGCGACGAGGCGGTCTGCAATTACTCTTTCAAAGAGCTTGCCCACCTCGTCGAGCAGCACTATGGGCCGGTATGCGGACGGAGAGTCCGCAGTGCGCCCCGGCTTCGCTATAAGGACCAGTTTCCCGGTCTTCCAACGAAGTGGGAACTGGCCCCTCTCCAAACATGCGCTAAACAGCCCTCTTAGTCGAGGCCCGAGTTCCTCCATGGCCAGGACCCAGGCTTTCCCAGGCAAGCCATCGGGTCCTGGGGCGGTATTTTTGGCGTTTAGCCTTCGTACCGCCACTCTCATCTCTACCTCGGTCACCTCCGGAGTAACGTCGTCGTCGCCGTCGTGGTCCACGTCAGACACTGCGGCGGGCGGAGCCATAGACGGGGAAGAATGCTCCCCTCCTGAAGGGAACAGAGCGTTCACCACACCCTCCACGAGCTGGGGCCGGAGGCTCTGTGTCAGCGGGGGAGCCCAGGCGCGGAGCTTATCCCGCACCATTTTGTAGGGGCGTCCCCACGGGTCTCCGTTCAGAGTCCCCAGCCACACGTCGCGGGCCTCTAATTTGGCCCGCCGTATTTCCGCTCGGAGGGTGCGCTTCGCCGCCCTGTATCCCTCGTATAGCTCCGCCTCTATAGCCTCCGCATCTGGCGGGCGGATGCGGCGCCTTCGGTGTCTGGTGTACCGGCGCCGGGCGTCAACGCATGCCTTGCGCAGTTCCGCGATCTCCGGCGACCACCAGTACACTTGACGCCGGGTACGTCCTGGCCGGACTCGGGGCATTGCCACGTCGCAGATTTCCGTCATGGCCTCCCGGAACCACTCTGCCTCGACATCAATATCGACAGGCCTGTCTGGTGCTGGCACCCAGGCCTGTACAATCGCGGCTTCCAGGAGGAGCTCCCGGTCCAGCTGCTTCAGTGCCCACCGCGGACCACACTGGTTCTGTCGGACCGGCGCGGTCGAGGTCTGGGCGGAGACGTCAAACCGGATGTACCGATGGTCTGAGTACGTCTCCACCCCCTCCATAACGCGCCAGTCGACGACGCGCGGAGACAGAGCGGAGCTGGCGAACGATATGTCTACCACGGACTCGCCCTGCATCCGCACGCACGTGGGGACAGAACCCCGATTTAGGACGACCAGGCCTGCCTCCAGAGCCCAGTCCTCCAC
Organism: Mythimna pallens; assembly: GCA_961205895.1. Taxonomy (NCBI): domain Eukaryota; kingdom Metazoa; phylum Arthropoda; class Insecta; order Lepidoptera; family Noctuidae; genus Mythimna; species Mythimna pallens. The sequence continues at coordinate 21,274,502 of OY540842.1, read as the reverse complement.
CATCCGGCCCCGTGTGTCTGTATACCGGGAACCCCAAGCCAAGTTCTTGGCATTGAAGTCCCCGCAGACAACCACGGGGAGGGATTGAAACTCGGCGACGACGATGCTCAACTCCATAAGGGAGTTGTGAAGATCGGCGAGAGTTCGGTTCGGGGAGAGGTATACACCTACCACAGCAATGTCCCCGAACCGTGCTGCCACGCAACCCCGTCCTCTCTTGACGCCCTCGAGGGAAGGGGTACCGGCGGCGGCCGACGAAATTAATGTCACCGAGCCGTTCAGGTCCTGCACCCAGCCAGCCCTGGGTGGGACATAGTACGGCTCGGTGACCACAGCGATATTAATCGACCACTGCGCCATGCTCTGAAGCAACAGATCCTGAGCGGGGACGCAGTGGTTGATATTCGCCTGGAGGAGACGTAATGGAGCAATTATTGGCAGTCCATTACAGTCTCCTCCCGAGCTCCCTGTGAGGGCCCTGTCGCGGCAGTTGCGGCGGTAGCTGTGGCGGTGGCAGCAGCAGCAGCAGCGGTGGTGGTGACGGCGGTGATAGGAGAGGGCCTCTTGGCCTTACCCCTGCCCTTGGTGGGGGGAACGCAGTTCCTGCTCCCAGCCCGGTGGTCGGCAGGCTTGCCAGCCGCTGCACACACGTAACAGTGTGGCCCGGCGTTGCAGGCTACGGCTTTGTGACCGGGCCGACCACACTGGAAGCAGTGGTCGCTTCGGTCTACCTCCGAGGTGCAGTGGACCCCCGCATGGTGGCCCACCTGGCAACGGAAGCACCTCAGAGGTTTGGGCTCCAGCAACTTCACCTGCGCAGACACCCAGCCCACCAGGAGCCTTCGGCCCTCTCCAGTTATGGCCTTGGCCGCCGACACGGGGCAGCTCACCGTTACGGTTCGCATGCCCGTGCTGTCAGCACGGATAGTGCCTGCCCGCACCTGGTCGTCAGAACACCTTCCCGCCCTGACAATGGCGGCCACTACCTCGTCCTCTGTCACGGAGTCGTCCAGGCCCATAATGCGCATATCAATGCACTTCGTGGGCCTGGACACTCTGGCCACCTCTGCACCTAGGGACGCTCTGATCTTTTCCGCCAGAGCGTCTGCGGTAGGGCCGCTGTTCGCACCAGGAACCTCCAGCATGCGGCCCCCGGTTGCAGTGGTCCTCATACGGAAGCCCCCGGCGATGCCAAACTCGGTGAGGTCCACCGCCCGCTTCGCTTTGGTCAACACCTCATTGTAGGTCACGCCCTTCTTTTCCGCACTTGGCTGTAGTGTGATCACTACAGCTGCGGATGTCGGGGCGCGAAGCCTAGCCGTGAGGGCCCTCTTTTTGTGCTGCCGGTGCCTTTCGCGCTTCTTGGCCGCCCTTGCCACCTTGCCCGCTTTTTTCCTCTCTCCGACCACTTGCCATTCGGCGTCGGCCGGAGATTCGACAGGATGAAGAAGGGGAGGTGGCCGGTTCCCCACCGTGGCTGGGACTTCCGCCGCCTTGCCTTTCCTGGGAGGGTCAGGCTTCTTCTGCCTCGCCACCACCGGAGTCGACCTCACGGGTTCCGATAATGCGGTTCCGCGCTTGGCTTGCCCCGATGGTCCCGGTTTAGGCCCAGCAGCCGGGGCCGCAGTGGCGGTGGCGTAAGACGTCGCCTTCCGCTGGCCGGAGGCCGCAAGTGGGGGGCGCAGCACTATTCCCTCCAGCACGGAGAATTGCTGCTGGACATGCTTCTGAAACTGCTGTTGCAGCTGTTGCTGCTGCTGCCGGAAGGCAGCTAGCTCCTGCCGCACCAGAGCCAGCACTTGGTTCTCCGTCTCAAGCTGGGACTGTGTGTGGCCCCCTTTGGCTACTCCTCGGAGCCCGGTCTGGTTTGACCGGAGGCTCTCGTTCTCCTTTCGGAGAGTCTTTATGCTGGCCGCCTGGCGAGCGACCTCTACCCGCAACTCTCCAATGGCCTCCACCGCTGCGGCGCTAATTGAGGCTATGGCCTCGGGTATGGCCTTGTCTTTTGAGGCTTTCACCCTCTTTAAGGCCACACCCCTTATCACCGCCGCCACGACCTCCATGAATTTTTTGGGCAGCTCTTGGGTGGAGCAGCCCTCGGTGCCCGGTTCACCGTCGGATGACCCCGAGAGATTAACCTCGTGGCTAGACTTCCCATAGTGGCGCCCCTCCTTGGCGATCTGCAAGGATCGATCCTGGGTGGTGAGCCCTCTCCCCTTTCCTACCTTTCGACCCGCCCCCCGACTTGAGGTGGGAATTTTGCGGGCCGAAGGCCTCAGCTCATCGTCACCGGAGGATGACCCCCGGCCATCGCCGGGGCGAGCGGGGCGCTTGAGGAATTCGTTTCTCCTGGAAGTGAGCTCCACCACCTCCATGTGCCCCAGACTGAGCGCAGAAGCAGTATCGGAGTCTGACTGCTCATCCGCGCTCACCTCCCTCAGGCCAAAGCGTCTTCCGGCCTGTTCGTTGTCCATCGGCGCCGCAGACGTGCTGGGAGTGGATCCCAGGGACTCTGCGGCACCGATAGGTGAGCCACCCTGGCTCGATGCGTCTACAGAAGACGGTAGAGGGTCCGAAGGACCGGTGCGGTGATTGCCCCCCCCAGAATACGAGGGGCAGCCCGAGCTCTGCTCGGGGAGGGATTCTCCTGCAAGCAGGTACCCTCCTGGGGTAGTTATATTTTTATCAGTCGCACTCATATTTTTTGCTGAACTCAGCTTCGCCTTTTTGGCAATGGGGTGGGGTCCCCAATAGACTCGTTCGCCATCAAGGTCATGTCTGCTAAGCAGACACGTACCTGAGGCGAACCCTCCGCGGCAGTCCAGTTTCCTGGGCTCCGCCCTGTGTGTATTCCTCTTGGTCTGGTCTCTCACTTGAGGCCTTCCGGCATGAGTAGCTCTACCGGCAAAGCCCTCAAGATCATTGAGACACACAAGCCCCACCACGACGGCAACGTGGGAATACAGTTGGTGGGGAGCAACATAACGCTGCCATACGTATATTTAAGGCTCCAACACTTTTTATAATGTTATCATGATGTTATAGCGGGGCCCACATATTCATAACTTATGAATGGCTATCACCATGCTTCACCGATTTGGACATGGTGAAAGAAACCAGAATGGTACTTTTATGTCGCATATAGACCCTTTCTGCTGTAAAGGGCGTAACTCCAAAAATCACAGCTTTGGCAATGAGCAGAAAAACATAGGAGTTTTACGAATAAGGGAAATGTTAGGTAATAAGTATTAAATTTAGAAATATTATCAAAAAAATCTTACAAAAAATAATATTATAAAAACTCTACACTTACAGATAAAACCAATTCAGTGCAGTGATTCAACAATTACATTTAATTAAAATAATTCGGATAAATAATAATAGAAATATAACAACTTTAAAATTAACTGAGCAACAAAAGAAGAAATAATAAAATTCACAAATATTCGTAGTTTAAATACAATTTACAATAATTCAATTACAATCATTCATTTAATTCATTTATATGCTAAAAAAGAAGCATATTTAAATGAAATAAGATGATACAATTCATTCTAAAATATGACTTTCATATAATAATGTTATCCTCTGATCTATTATGTCTGTCCTCGCAAAATCACAATACAGGCCGTTCTCGTAAAAATAACAACAATACAGAAAAAACGAGAGAATACCTCAAATAAATCCAATACACAATAATTCAATTCACAAATCAAGGAAAAAGCGCAATATTCCTTAAACGCGCCATAGCATTCAATCTTTCCGTGGTATAAGCAGTGCGGTACAAGAATTCAGGAACCTGCCTGTCATGATTCCAATGATACCTAAAAGTTAGTATCTTTTGTCGAATAAAAATATACCAACTAACACGCCCTAGCGTCGTGGGTTATGGCCCATTACCTCGCTTAAAGAGGAGGTCTGATTCCCAGCAGTGGGAACATTATAAGGCTGATTATTATGCTTATAAACAAAAATATGACTACCAAAGATTATCCCACTTCCAGCCGATAGCAATGCGAAGAAATTTATTGACGCCCTATTTTTAAATATTTAGTACAAAGTTTTTATAAATATATAGTATGGTTAGTTAATTATTATTATTAAAAGACCTAATTAATAAATTAATATTATAAGTTAATTATTTTATTAAAGTGAATAATATAAATATCTGTAAAAAATAAAGCTTATTGTTATGATAAGCAGTAAAAATAAAATGTAATAAAACGAGACAAACTGAGTTACAAGAAAATAGAAAAAAGAAATTTAAATGTTATCAATAGCTATTCTATGCGCGTCAACAAGATCACTGCAAATATTTAACTAATTAAAATAGATAAAACCATCAATACAACCCTTACATGCAAAATGCATGCAAAATTTAATTTTCAGTACACCGCAGACTACCCCCTTTTTAAGTTCTTACACTCCATCCTAAGGACCGCCATTGTACCCATAGATTAAGTTAGTTAAAGTTTTGTTACTATTTTGGTGTATAATAAAGTTCTATTCTATTCTATGCTGTCTTATTCTATTGAATGACTTTGCAAGAAATAACCGACCTGCAAAATCCAAAACATGAGAAAATTTGAATTATAAAGCTACCTTGTAGCATCCAACTTAAATAAAACGGTCCCCATTTACCCCGGGGTCCTGAGACTCAAGACAAAGAAGAAACATAGGATTCGGTTTTAGTCAGTAAAAGTCTTACAGGAAGAGTGAGAGAAATCGTAGGATGATTTCCCACCAACAAAAAAGTGTCCCCCATTTTGAAGCCGTGTCACGCCATGGGGAGTTAACGAAAAAACCCACAATGGGCTCTTTATCGTAACCAAACCACATGTTTTTATGGCATCCCCGGCCGTTATAAAGTGCGTACAAAAGAGAAAGTTATTTATTTGTGGGAGCACTTTGCTCACACAAAAGTCGCAAAGTTGACGGCTGCCGAGGACGAATATCGTCTCATTATGTTAGAGGAGCGGGTTGGTCACGTCAGCTTAAAGGAGATGAAGGAAATTTAAAGTATGGAACTAATATGTACATTAAATACAAGGTGCACAAAATAAATGTGACTGAAATTATAGTTTTTTTTTTATTGGTTTTAATCAGTGCTTGACTGTGATCCCACCTGTTCCTCTTCTAATCGGTTTTTTTAGAGTGTGAAATCCATCAACTTACTTGGGTGGAGCAAAAGGGAGTGTCAAAATTTTACTAACTAAAAACCAGCTGTGTTCCTTCAGTTGCCCTTTGCTTTTAAGGGCCGTGGTAAATTATTCGCACAATCCTGCAGCCCTGGGGTTTAGGATAGTGAAGCGATAAGGTTCTATGTAACTTAGCTCATTTTATTCTCATACCGTGTAAATAATACAAATAGTAATGTTGCAGCCGCTTAGCTGTATTAAAAAACGTCGCTTTCTTTCAGCCGAATTGAAATCTAGCTGAATAAGAGGTAGCCGAGGTGCATTACAGCGAGGTTTTTCAATCCAGCGCGCCAACTTGTAATACGGCGTGTCATACGAAACGGCTTCGACTTTAACATAAAAGAAGAGTCTGAGAATAGGTCGTAGGCTGATTCTAACCTTCCTACTCCCACCCCCACCTCTCCCTTTTTCTTTGATCTATATAATTATATAAAAGCGAAATACCACTCACTAATTAATCACGAAGTCTCAGAAACTATAACACCTACAAACTTATGGCAGGTAGATTCATTAAAGGGTATAGACAGCCGCTAAGAACGAATTTAACGAAACTCTACCCCTAAGGGGGTAAAACAGGGGTAGGAAGTTTGTATGGAGAAACATACTACTGCTTTTACGAGGGTGAAGCCACTGGCAGAAGCTAATAATTTATATGTTTAAACAAAGTTTTCCGAGTCATCTAATTTACAATAAAATTATGTTTAAAAAAAAAGTATGCAAAAATAAAAACAAAGGCTTTCAGACTCCCCAAACGTCTTATTTCCGAAAAAAACAAAACCCCGAATATTTTCGGTACTTTTACTCCAACATTCGTTCCCATGCATACTTTATAACGCTGCGACCGGAGCGTCCTGTTGCCAGACGTCACTCTTCTTCCACTGCTCCCTTAAGAACAGCGCGCGTCCTGACGTTCCATACGTGTAGCTGGCGGGAGGGTTGAAATCCTAATGGTGGTTTATTCTTTTAGTTAACGAAGTTTCACGGTCGTATTCCAAAAACAGCTAGGCACAAAGATAGGGAACAAATGAATGGAAATTGTTACAGGGTAATTTATTTAAAATAAAATTTACATATTTGAGTTGGTACATAAAAAAAAATTGTTTCTATAGTATTAGGGAATGTATGGAATTTGGAAATAAAAATTAATAATTTAATTAGTAAATGAATGTTGAAAATAAAATTGTATGTAATAATTGTAATATTTCCTGATAGCTACAACTTAGGTGTCTTTAAGTCAAGAGTGAATAGGTTACTTCTAGGCAAGCGTGCTCCATCGTCGGCCACATCATCGTTTACTATCTGGTGAGATAGTGGTCAAACGCGAGCCAATCAATAATAAAAAAATATATATTAATTGAATTTATGAAAACTGTATATGATAATAATAATTTAATTTCATGGAGTAATAATAATTTAATGATATAAAAGCAAAAATATTTTCCACGCTTACTTGCAGGCAGAATATAATCTTTCATTAAAAACAATGTATTTCTTGCAAATAAACATTTTGATAAGATTTGATTTGAAAAAAAAAAACTAGACAACTTGTAATTCTATCGATAATATGGTTTGTCAAAATACCATCATAACACAAAAATAAATTGACCTTTATAAAGAATGGTTTTTAGAACATATATTTATTTATTAAAATTTTATGCACTGGTAAAAAACTCTGTACAAGGGCGGTCTTGATGCCGTCGCATTTTCAACCAGTCGACCTTAGGGTGGTGCAAAAGCAGAATATGATAAATAAAAGTTTTTTTTTTTTTTGAATGACCCAAGAGCCTTTTGGCCTTCGCACAGCCCCCCTAGCCAAGTTACAACCGTTTCGTTTTGTTTCTCTTTTCGTTGATCGCCTCGAGTAGGCCACGCTCGCTGTGCAAAAATCTAACTTCCAAGTCAAGCAAAAAACGTATATTTGGACACCCTCAAGGGAATCAAAATTCATAGGGTATATTCCCGTTGACCCAGAATTTTGACATAAAGTAAGGTCTTATAGCACAGGTGTAGGAATGAACTTGAAAACAGTAAATTTGTAATTACGTCACAAAAAAAAAATCCTTTTTCTCTCTCCATTCGGGAATTGAACTATTTACATAGGTAAGTTGGTACGGAACTCTCAGAGCGCGAGTCCGACTCGCACTTGCCCAGTTTTTTTACCATCATTACATTTATGTAGATATCATTTAGGTAGGTACTGTGAGGGACGGAGACGCAATGAAAGGCTTTTAGTTTGAACTAGTGAATATTATTATATTGTTCTAAGCACTTTCTATATCATTTTACTATATAAAATACGTCCCGACATCTGTTTTACGTCTTCCTATTCTCTTGATTGAACATCAATCAAACTATTTATAACATAAACTTTAAAAGTATTACCTGCCAGTTGTGCAAGTTAATAATAACTGTGACCTTCATAGTCGTCACAGAACTTAGTAAATGAAATGACAGATAAGAAACTACATAGTGCCGTGTGCGCCTGAAACTTGCACCAAATAGGAATCCATCCTAGCATGTGACCGCTAGCACTGATGCTGTGCTGGAGTCTCAATCAGTAACGACATTTTTTTCAAATGATATAATCTAGTGCTAGACTGCGATCCCTCCTGATGGTAAGCAATCAGATTGTCAGCAATCCGTAGGGGCTCAGCAGGGTCGAAGCCTACTAGGGCCATGGGTTGTGTGAAAGAGAGCCCCGGAACCCTGAAACGAAAGCAAAGAAGGATCAGGAGTGGGTTTTAGTCAGTAAGCCTGACCCGCCCCGGCGCTCCGCCCGCCGTAGAGCGGGAGACGTCATCGGATGATTTCCCACCTAAGAAAAAGTACATAACATGGCCTAATAATGTCAACGTTCAATGTGAAGTACAAAGCATCAGAGTTTAATGAATACTGCCGTCACCGAAAAGTTACAAACACCAATATTTGGTTACCGCTCCGTGCATGTTAACAAACGTGGCATATTATATTAACCGAAACTGAACTTGAGGAAATTTATTACAAAAGCTGTAAACCCACCCCTACTGTACCACCCTCGACCGAAAATCTACCACAGTTTCAATGAACATACATTGATGCTTTTATTCAAAACAAATTTTCTTATGATATAACAAAACCAGCATTGGATACTTTACAGGGTGATAATGTAGGGTGACAATGATTTTATCCTAAGTTTTGGGATACGTGCTAAGTATGAAGGGTGCTAACTTTGGACAGCCCGTCGGCTGCATCGTCCCGAGACGGCATGGCACACAAATGCAAGTTACAACTATGACACATTGTTGCGATATTAGACGTCCTACCTCCTCTTATTACCTTTGCGTCTGCTATTCAAAAAGGACTTGAGAAAACGTACTCGGGAAATTACGTTTTTTGTTAGTGTTGCGAAATTTAACGACTTTTTTAGTATGGTGCTTACGTTATTTAAAAGGCTAGGTTATTCAAGACTAGGTTTTTTACAAAAAAAAAGTAATTAGGTAATATGTCTTAAAGTTTATTGTAATTTCTTACTGAACATCTTATAGCGATATATGAGATGTTCAGTTATTAATCTTTTTGATTGTACACAATAATTTAACATAGTATACGGGTACAAGTTTAAATGTCGAACATTAAAATAAGTATAAGCATAAGCAAAATCAGCCTTTCTAATGTTCCCACTGCTGGGACTCAGGCCTCCTCTCTAGGAGAGGGAATGGGCCGTAATCCACCACGCGGTCACAGTGCGGGTGGGAACAATAAAATACCTACCGGTAAAATGCCAGGGGTGCTACGACAGAAAACCTCCACGAATGCCCGCGGGCTGTAGTTCCCTTGCGGATACGTCCGAGGTGAAGGCCAGTCTGCGGGACGGTGCACCCTGGGAGGCGGCTAACGACTCCCCTTGGGTACTTCTGCCTAAGGGGTCTCGATGTCCGCCTGCGAATATTCTGTCCGAAGGATCGCTTCAACGCGTGTCCCTCTGCTATAGCAGAGGGCACAGTGGCGAAGTAAGAGCGGGCTCGGTGTGCACTTACCCTGCCACCGGGCAGGCAGGAGGAAGACTTGCTCCTCCTTCTGCCACCGTTAGTCTCGTAGCCCCAGAGATTGTCCAAGGTCATGTTTCTGACTTTTGATGGGGGTCGAGGGTCTTGGCTTAAACGCCCGGGCCACGAGGAAGACAACCTCTATAAAAAATCACCCCAAACCTCCAAGCGGCGGCGCACCGTGAGGGAGGTAGTTAGCTTGACTAATGGGTAGCTAAATTAGTCTCTAGTGCGAACCACGTTATTTGAGCCAGTACCCGAAGTTAATACTCGTGGGAACTAATATGAATAGAAAATTTTTTGCAAACCAAAATGAGAGTGATGCGCGGTCGGAGTCCGACGCGGCATCCGGAAGGAGCTCGGAGGGCTCGGAGGTAGAGGAGGTTGTGGGCGACTCTGGTGGGGACTTGCGTCTCTACCTGAAGCGCTCCAAATCGGGGGACGGATCGTCCTTCGATGCAGAGATGGGATCGACCCGAAAAAAAAAATCCCCACCAATGGGTGCGGGGTGCGGGTCGGGCGCGAGGCAAGGGGAGAGGGCTCACCGCTCAAGAGTCCGCTCAGCGAGCTGACAGGCTCACCGCGGAGGGGCGTCACCCTGGAGCTGCCAACGCTGGGACGGACCTCTCAGGGCCGTCCGGCAGTGAGCCAGACACCGCCATCGACGAGGCACTCGACAGGCTGGAGTCGGTCCTGGCATCCGCTCTTAATGGCGTGGCCAAAAAAAGGGAGAGGACTTCCAAGAAGAGCGCTATCTCCCAGGCCAGGACCTCTCTCCAGGAGGTGGTGGACCCAATCCGCAGGGGGCTCACCAAACTTCGGGCCGACAATGCTCGGCTCCGAAAGGTCTCGGTCCAGCAAGAGTTGACAAAGGGCGACTCTTGTAGACAGGCAGGGGGACGCGAGCAGGGGCAAGGGCCAAGCCAGTCCGAGCCGGAGAACCAGCTGCTGGTGCTGGTGCGGCAGGAGCTGGCTGCCTTCCGGCAGCAGCAACAGCAACAGCAGGAACAGTTCCAGCAAAGGATGCAGCAGCAGCTCTCCGTGCTGGAGGGCATCGTGCTGCGTCCTCCGCTGGCGGCCTCTGGCCAGGGAAAAGCGGCGTCTTATGCTGCCGCCGTGGCCACGGCGGGCCCGTCGGGACTAACCAGACGTGGGGCCGTGGCGTCGGAGCCTGCGAGGCCGGCCCCGCCGGCCAAGCAGCAGCGGCAGCAGAAGGGCAGAGCAGCGCCTGCCGCTAAATCGGCGGGACCTCCTGCCGCGGCGGTGACCAGGCCGCACCTGCCGCCTCCCCTGCCTGAAGAACCCACGGCTGGCGCCGAATGGACGGTTGTCGGCGCCAAAAGTAAGGCGGCTAGGGCGGCAAAAAAGCGCGCGAGGCGACAGCAGCGCAAAAAGCAGGCCATGGCGGCCAGACTTCGCGCCCCGAACTCCGAGGCTGTAGTTATAACACTACAGCCAGATGCGGTAAAAAAGGGCGTGACGTATGACGCCGTCATGGCGAAAGCGAAGCAGGCGGTGATGCCCCACCTTGAGGAGCTCGGAGCCTCGGGGGGCTTCCGTATGAGGCGCACTGTAACCGGAGCCCGAATACTGGAGGTCCCTGGTGTGGCCAGTGCCCCCGCCGCGGATGCCCTGGCCGCAAGGATCAGGGCATCCCTGGATGCGGAAGAGGCCCGAGTGTCCAGGCCCACCAAGTGCATTGATATGCGCATCATGGGGTTGGACGACTCCGTCAAGGTGGACGAGGTGGTGGCCGCTATCGTCGGGGCGGGAGGATGCACTGCCGAGCAGGTTCGGACGGGCACCATCCGCGCTGACAGCACGGGTATGCGAGCCATGACGGTTAGCTGCCCCGTGTCGGCGGCCAGACTATCACCGGGGAGGGCCGACGGCTTTTGGTGGGCTGGGTCTCCGCGCAGGTGAAACTGCTGGAGCCCAGACCTCTGCGGTGCTATCGCTGCCACGTGGGGCACCACGTGGGGGCCTGTTGTGCCGCGGAGGTGGACCGCCATTGTGGAACATCGGCTACGACTACGTGCGCTGCGCGGCGACCTCCCTGACGGGGTCAGCGTGGTCTGCTACGCAGACGACACGCTGGTCCTGGCTCAGGGAGAGTCGTACCAGGCGGCGGTCGAATTAGCGACACGCGGGGTTGCGATAGTCGTTGATAGGATCCAGCAGTTGGGACTCGAGGTGGCGCTACACAAGTCCGAGGCCATGTGTTTTCACGGCCCTCGGAGCGCGCCGCCTCGGCGCTCCCAATTAACGGTAGGAGGAGTTCACATCGGCGTCGGGTCGACTATGAAGTACTTGGGACTCGTCCTCGACAGCCGGTGGAATTTCGAGGAGCACTTCCGACGTCTGGCTCCCAAACTGAATCGGAACGGGGCTGCCCTCAAGCGGCTCCTGCCCAACCTCGGAGGCCCAGACGCCTCCTGCCGAAGGCTCTACGCAGGTATCGTCCAGTCCATGGCCCTTTATGGGGCGCCGGTATGGGCGCCGTCGCTGCGAAAGCGACCGGCGGCCCAGCTGAACGCTTGCCAGAGGGTCATGGCCATACGGATGGTGCGGGGATACCGCACGGTTTCCCGCGAAGCGGCGAGCCTCCTTGCTGGCCAGCCACCATGGGATCTGGTGGCAAAAGGCCTTGCGCGCATGCACGATCTGCGCGTGGAGATGCAACGTCGGGGCGAAACTCCGCTGCCGCGACAAGTCGCGGCATGGCGGGCAGAGCTCCGGCGGGGTCTCATGGCGGAATGGCGACAGCGACTATCGCAACCCAGTGCTGGGCACGTCATAATTATGGCGGTAAGTCCCCTCTTTGAGGAATGGCTGGAAAGGCAACACGGCGTCCTTACCTTCCGCATGACGCAAGTCCTCCCCGGACATGGTAAGTTCGAAAGGTTCCTGCACCGGATTCATGCGGAAGAAACGCCTGGGTGCCACCATTGTGTGGACCGCCCGGAGGACATGGTGGAGCACACGGTGGAGGTGTGCCCTGCTTGGGCAGAGCAACGCCGTGTCCTCGTGGGGGCGATCGGCGGCGGCGATCTCTCGCACCGGGCTTTGGTACAGGCCATGGTCCGGAGCGAGGAGGAGTGGCAGGCGGTCGCCTCCTTCTGCGAAGCAGTAATGCTAGCAAAGGAGGCGGCCGATCGCGTGAGGGAACGGCAACGGTCCTCACGCCCCAATCGCCGCCGGGATTCCGATCCCGATTTCCGGCCATCGTAGGCGCAGGCTTGCGGACGGCGAGCAATGGGTGGCTCGCCATCCGACCGTCCGGTAACCGTCCGGACCGAGCCCAAGTCGTCGACGGCGCGTGCTGTTCCACGCGCGCCTCAAGGAGATGTCAGCAACTGTAGGGGCCTAGCAGGGTCGAAGCCTACTGGGGCCAAGGGTCTGATTCTGAAAGGAAGACTCGGTCCTGGTACGAAAGGCAACGAAGGAACAGGAGTGGGTTTTTAGTCAGTAAAAGTCTGACACTATCTCCCGCCCCGCCCAAGGGCGGGGGATGTCATAAGATGATTTTCCCACCGAAAAGAAAAAAAAAAAAAAAAAACCGGTAAAATGCCAACGTTCAAAACATCGAAAATTTAAAAATCGAAAATTGTTATAACTAAGCTTAAAATTTCTAACATTGAAATTACGAGTGATAAAAATGTGCAATGATTAAAAATATAGTCATTATACCTAACTTCAAAATGTCAATATTTAATACATCCAAGTTCATTTTTTTTCCATTAAAAATACCTACTCGTTAAAATATCGAACAAATTTTGATTATGTGGTATTATGAGTGGAAAAAAGGGAGGTGAGAAATAGCGTTCGTTGGCCGCTCCCGCGGACACGCTCGCTTAGCTCGCTCGGCTCCCTCGCGGTTGGTTACAGTTCTAACCTAACCTAACCTATTTCACCCAGTTCAAAATGACGAATCATACCTACAATCTCCCGCAGAAATGTTTTCGCCATTGTCTAGACGCAGGCAGATTGATCCATTATTTTGAATTGGGTAAAATAGGTTTGGTTAAAACTATACGCGGGAGCCAAGCGAGCGAAGCGAGCGGTGCCGCGGCAGCGGCCGGCAAACGCTACGTCTAAATTGCTTGCAGGTTTTTTTCACCATTTTCTAATTATCCGGGATTTCGCAATATCCGAATTATCAAATTACCCTGTGACATAAATAATAAATAAATATCTATATTTAGGACAGTCGATACTCTCTGTACTTCGATATTTAGTCTCTCTATATTCGTTTTATATTTGGCCTTCGTAAATATGATATTTCTTCCTTCCGTTCTCAGCTTAAATGGCTGCCTATCTGCCACAGGAGATCCCTCAGATCCCTCTCACGCGTTTCACTATTATGAACGATCCGTGTGCTCCTGCTTACTTGAAACAATATTTTAAAGTATTGGGCAGCTCTCATAATCTCAACCTTCGAGCATCCAAAAACAAACTTCTTCATATTCCTTCTCACCGTACAGGGTTTATGGCTAATTCTTACACTGTATCTACCATAAAACTCTGAAATGTGCTTCCCCTTGACATCAAAAAAGCTAAAAGTAAATTTTCCATCAAGCGTAAAATTCGGAACTACTACTTGAAGTCCTCTCAACCTTAGTTCGATCTTCGTCATAATTGTTATATTTTAAGTTCTCTTAATTAAAATGATTTTATATCTATGATAGTATTTATTAGTTTATTATATTAGCATATATACGTATTTTATTATTATAAGCCACTTAATTTAACGATGTTACATTCTATTTCAAATATCTGTTATTTATTTATTGAGCACACCTACCACAGTGTTGTCTTTTTTAACCCAATGGTTAACTGGTGCAGAAGAATACCTTGTGGCATTAAGTCCGCCTATGTACCACCACTGTACATGAAGTTTAAATTAATAAATAAATTTAGGACATTCTATACTCTGTACTTTCGATATTTAGGTATTTTGATGTCACTTTTGTAGATAATTCGATTTTAGATATATTGGACGTAGTTTATCTAATCATTTGACAGTATAAAAACTTACAGTACTTTAATTTTCGGTTACATGGTCATTCGATATTTAAATTTTCGATGTTTTGAACGTTGATATTTTAACAGTAGATATTTTAATCTTCGACATTCAAATATGTACCCATAGTACATAGTGATTTGACAATTATGAAAATATGTACAAACGCGAACCTAAGAATGAGTAAAACCTCTTAGGTTTTTGCTGTTTTGCAGGTCACTTTTAGGTTATATAATTATGTTTATTAAAATATGATTCCCGGCCGTACCTTAAGCGGCCTTACGGAATTATAACAATTAAAATCGTCTACACAAACATGTCAGTTCGACTGGGTAAGACGAGCTCAGAGGGTTGATAATGACATTATTTGATGAAATTATTTGAGGTCTTGTGGTTAGTGGCCCTGACTGCTATGCCGGAGGTCGTGGGTTCGATTCCCACCCAGGACAAATGGTTGTGTGATGAGCACGATCATTTGTTCTGTGTCTGGGTGTAATTTATCTATATATGTATGTATTTAGAAATATATATGTATGTTTATCAGTTGTCTAGTTACCAATAACACAAGATCTGCTTAGCTTGGGACTAAGCGGCGTTGTGTGTTAGTTGTGGAATATTATATTATATTATTCCGTAAATAAATACGTATTACGGCTGCCAATCATATTTTAATCAACGACCTACAAAATACAAAACTTATATTATTTATTATTTTTCCAAACTATGCTTGTTAAAATCAATTAGTTAAGTAATTATCCGTGCATAAGGTGTATGCTTTGCTTTTCTGTAAGTTATGAGACGATCAAACGTAAGTTAACAATGTATAAATCAATATAATAGCGTATTCATTTCCAATTTTTGAGAAGCCTTATAATAAAATAATAAATAAAAACTTATGAAAATTTAGACTTTGCGGGCTACCTTGGAGCATCCTTCTTAAGTGATGGAGAGAGATCACATTCTAGGTTAGGAGAATGTTGATTGCTTTTTTCCCTTTTTAATAATTTTAACGTATGTCTGGCAATTTGAGTATTTGCTGCGGCGTACCCAAATGTCCTTTCCTTGGTATTGTTCGTCAAGTCGTTGAGCTCCTTAGTAGTCATGTGTTGGGCTTTGCGAATACTGACAAATGCTTGCACTGACTGGACAGGTCCACTCAAATCAGTATGGTTCTTTCTTCAAAAGACCATCTCAGACAAATCTGCATGGTTCTCATATGATTTGACCATTACATATTTACTGTATGGACTTTAAAAGAGACTTTGACCCCTGAGTTTGTTTCGGTGTTTCTTCTCAGGGTAGTCAGTTAGGAAACACCGGCCTCATCTAGTTTAAAATGACGAAAAAAAATTGACGTGTAAAAGTGTTTTTTTAAACCTATTTGCAAAATAAATATCATAGGATAGGATTCAAGACACTATAATAAAAATAAATAAAAAAGTCTGAGACATGAAAATATATTATACATACATACTAATAAAACCAATACACTTATGTTATGTCCATTATGAAAGGAAAAATTCTCAAAATTAAATTATCCCAAAAATGGTAGCGGTACAAAAAAAAAACAGCAAAAACAAAAGTCCCGAGCATAAAAAAAGGACAAGGTTGAGTAGAACTACTCACAAACGTTTTACTGGCAACCCATTAACGTTTCAGATTATTTATTGGGCTAGTTAGGCCTCCTTTCTGGCCACATTGGGGAAATTGCGATAACCTTGCGCGGTCATAGCTCTGAAAATAGTCTCGAGAAAAATGGGTTTACTACGTAAAAACCGATGTGAAAGATGAAAGAAGGAAAAGAAAGAAAATTGCGTTTATTGGCATTACAAAAACAAAAACGGAAACACCTTAAAATTAAACAAATAGTACATTGAGTAATGCCGAAAGGGCCTCAGCTCAGCATAATCCCAAATGGTAACACTAGGTCACCATCTGACGCTGATTTTTAGCTTCAGCCCTTGGGTGCCATATACTTGAAAATAGAAAACATTCATTAAAAATCTAAAAGGTTCTGTGCAGAAACCGACTAAAAGAAAATTTTGCAATTCTTATTTATAAAACAGTCCAAAAAGATTTACGTGCGCATTTAAAACAAATAGCAGTATAGTATAGTCGGCCTTATAATGTTCCCACTGTTGGGACTCAGGACTCCTCTCTAGGAGAGGGTATGGGCCGTAATCTACCGAGCGGGCCCAGTGCGGGTTGGTGGATGTCACATGGCTTTGAATTTTTGATTCTAGGACGTGCCGGTTTCCTCACGATGCTTTCCTTCACCGTTTCGAGAGCAGTGGTGATGAAATAAATTACACAAAGTAATGCGCTTGGCTGGGTTTGAACCAGCAACCTACAACTCGTAAGTCAGGGCCGTTACCACTCGGCCACCACTGCTCTCAACAAAAAACAAATAATAAAACTGAGATATCGTTTAACAATATTAGAAATAATGTGCCGGTGAACGAAGAAAGATTTCGTTCAACATTTAGCTTCAGCCAGTGGCTTCGCCCGTGTGATAATCAGAAAGCAATCTCTAGATAAAAAAGATATCCTGTGTTTCTTCAAGTTACAATCTATCTCTATACCGAAGTTCATCAAATTTCTACGATAAAAGCGTAACAAACAGGCAAACAGAGTTATTTTACTAAGTATCGATTTGATTTAACCATCATTTACTAAAAGTAGCATACCTAATCAGCTTTTAATGTTTCCACTGCTGGGACTCAGGCCTCTTTTCTAGGAGAGGAGAAAAGGAATAGGCTGTAATTCACCACTCCGGGCCCCGTGGCAGGCGGTTGCCTCTTTCTGCGAAGCTGTAATGCTAGCAAAGGACGCGGCCGTTCGCGTAATGCAACGGTCCTCACGCCCCAACCACCGCCGGGATTCCGATCCCGATTTCCGGCCACCGTAGGCGCGGGCTTGCGGACGCCGAGCAATGGGTGGCTAGCCGTCCGATCGTCCGGTAACTCTCCGGACCGAGCCCAACTCGTCGACGGCGCGTAGTGTTCCATGCGCTCCTCAAGGATATGTTAGCAACCGTAGGGACCCAGCAGGGTCGAGCCCTACTGGGGCCATGGGTGATACGAAAGTGATCCCCGGGGCCCTGGAAAAAATGGCAAAGAAGGAACAGGAGTGGGTTTTTAGTCAGTAAAAATCTGACACTATCTCCCGCTCCGCCCAAGAGCGGGGGATGTCATTAGATGATTTTCCCACCCGAAAAAAAAAAACCACTCCGGGCCCCCATGTCAGCAAAACCGTAGGGGCTCAGCAGGGCCGAAGCCTACTGGAGCCATGGGTTGGCTTCCGAAAAGGAAACCCAGGGTTCTGGAACGAAAAGCAAAGAAGGAACAGGAGTCAGTTTTAGTCAGTAAAAATCTGACACACCCTCGCACTCCGCCCTCGGGCGTGAAAAGTCATTGAATGAATTCCCATGGTAAAAAAAATGACGCAGGCCCAGTGTGCATCCACACTGGGCCTGCGTCATTTTTATTATCTACAAAAAGTGCTTTCAAAAAAATTAAACGCACAGAAAACTATTCCCTCTACGAAAACATCGTAAAACGGAAAATCGTTACTCATTAAAGTAATATCTTATTAAAAAGTTACGTTTGAGCTATAAACTTTTAAGAGCTATGAAAGTTAATCGCGCATTCGCAGTAACAGATTCTCAGTATGCAACTGCAAAAATTATCGCCAAGCCTAATTAACATTTAAAATGTTCACCCGTTTTAAATTCATGAATTTCACGTTTCGAAAAACCTCCGAGTTGTAGAAAAAAAAAGAGTTTGTTTCCACAGCAGTGTGGAACACAAGAAAAATCTTGCTTTGTTGGTACACTCAGACGGTCGACTGTTTACTAATTAATGTTGCCCGCATGTTAACTGGTAGGGTTACCATGATTACGAAATATGCAGATATTTTTTGCAGTAAAATTACTCACCATGTCCGTAGCTCTTGAAAATTAGAGATACATTCTGACGGATTAATAGTTTATTCTATTCTATCCTATATCTCAGTTGGAAAGGTAGGATCCTCTGACCAGACGGGTGTTGTGTCTGGTCGCAGGTAACTGCCCGGTAGCTGATTTCGAGCTTTTGTAATCGTGCGGAGAACTCTCACCACGATGCTGGATTTCGAATTTTAGTTCCTGTGTGGTGACATAGATGTAATACCAGCAGTTTTACAATAAAAACACGTATGATTTTTGCTTGCAATCTCTGGTGGTGCAAGTCTTCACGTGTATAGATAATACGACACAAAATAAAAATGTGGAAATAAGTCACACATCTAGCAAAATGTAATACAAACCTAAAACCTAAACTTGTCTTTACCCTGGGTAGAACACAGGCATTGCCACACAACATGGGAAAAACCTCGTTAAATATTACCAGACGTTAGCGACGCGGAGGAACTTTTTGACGCCATATTTTAGTTTATTTTTAGGCTTAGTTCAGAGTTTTAAAGTAAACATCCACTGTCTGGACCCAGGTCTCCTTTCTAGAAAAGGGAATGGAGCCTATTCTAACACGGGGTCCCGGTGTGGATTCGTGGATGACACCACGTCTTCCATTCTCTTATTCTAATACATGCCGGTTTCCTCATGATGTTTTCCTTCACCGTTTTGAGAGCAGAGGTGATGAAATAAATTACACAAAGTAATGCGCCTGGCTGCAGTCGAACCTGTGACCTACAACTCTGCCGAGGCTGTTTCCTTAATTTAATTTTTTTTAAGTTAATTAAGCATTTTCTACGTTGTATTTATTTATTATTTAAAAATGCCAAAGAAAAGATGGATGGATTGTTTGAGAAGCGATATGAAACAAAATCAGTCAGTGAAAATGTGACGTTTGACAGGACAAAATGGATGAAAAAACGTGTTGCGCTGACCCCAATTAACGTGAGATAAGAATAGGAAAATGATAAGGTGATGAATTATAGTTATAGTTAATCAAGCATTGAGAAGCAAGCCTAGAGGATCATATTATGTAATGTAATTATGCACTCGACGAGTCGAAACTTCAAAGTCTTGAGCGTCGACGCCAAGTTGCAAGTCGGTTTTCTATGGGTTGCGTCGGAATGGCATAATTTACAAATTCATAAATTCCGCCTGCGACCATTCCGTCATCGGACTACCAGACGTACGGCGATGCACCACCGGTACTTGGTGAACATAACCTCTACGCACAAAACGTTTTGGGAACACGTTCATTGTGCGTACAGCTAAAGAGTGAATTTCCCTGCCGAAGTCTGTGTTGCCTGACTGCTACAGAATAGTGTGAATTGATTAATTGGTTAAGCAAGCGTGCTCCATCGTCGACTGCATTTTCACTTGCTATCAGTTGAGATAGTGGTCAAGCGCGATTACTAAAAAAAACACTGTCTCTTTATGTTCTTAATACAATTTTTTTTTTTGTTTATAGGAGGAAATTTCTTAAGGTACTGGACCGATTGCTTAAATTTTTCTACCGATAGAAAGTTCTAAGCAGCTTTCTTCCTGAGTGACATAAACTATTTTGAAATATTTTATGTGCGTGGGTGAAGCTGCGGGTAAAACCTAATTGTACATATTTTTATCCATATAAACAAATGACAGTCTCATATATTCACTACTATGCAATTCTGTTTAAATCCTGCCCAACTCATGGTATCCGTACAATTTCCGTCGGTGCACGCTCGTCTGTAGTTTGCGTTGTTTATTTCTAATTACTTGATGCGTTTCGGATTGGAATAAAATCTGTCTCCACACTCCGCCATTACGGGGGTGTGCAGTCTAATTGTCGAGCCTGATGTATGTAAGCGGTTTTTCAGGCTAGATTTAACAGTCGACAGTTCATATTAGTACTTTTTTCAAAGATCTTTAAATAAGTCATTTTCCAAGCATGCTTAGTAGCTCATTTTTAGGGATCCGCACCTCAAAAGGAAAAAGTGGAACCCTTATAGGATCACTTTGTTGTCCGTCCGTCTGTCTGCCTGTCAAGACCCTTTATCTCGGGAACGCATAGAGGTATCAAGTTGAAATTAAAACCATATACTCAGGTCTGCGGTTTCTTGAAGTTGTAAAAAAATTAACCTTCTGAGTTAACGCAAAAAAAAAAGATACGGAATCAAAATTCATAGGGTACTTACCGTTGATCACACACATAGCACAAGTATAGGAAAAAATCTAAAAACTCTAAATATGTAGTTACGCCAGAAAAAATTAAACTTTTTTTGCAATTCGGAAAATTCTTCGTAACTCAATTCGGGAATTGAACTGTTTTCGTTGGTATATAAGTTTATACGGAACCCTCAGTGCGCGAGTCCGACTCGCACTTGCCCGGTTTTTTCTTTTCCGATTATTTTTTATTGCGGGATCTATAATCATCATCATCATTACAAACGAAAGACGTCCATTCTTAGACATAGGCTTCTCCTAAGTCATACTACAACCATCGGTCCTGTGCGTCTCGCATCCCTCGGATTCCCGCAACCCTCACCAGGTTATCGGTCCACCTTGTAGCAGGCCTTCCAACGCGACCCCATCGATCATCTGTTCTGCGAGCAATGTGTGTATGTGTAAGTGATCTATATTAACAATTAAATCTTGGCTCTAGAACTCGTCGAGTTTCATTACCTTGGCGCATTTTGTGTGGTCACCACTGTTTATTCTGGCATTCAGGAGTTGCCGGGAACTGGGAGTGCTTTGAAATAGTGTGGCGGTGGCTGACTTGTAGGTTAGCCTTCTTGGCTTGCTGACATTCCTTTTCCTTAATGGTTCTTTCCATCTTGTAGTTTCTATTGTCTACCTTCTGTCAGTGCAGCGTGCAATGTGACCTGCCCATTGCCATCGTTAATTTTCTTTTCAGTTTTTCTACCGAAAGGCTATTTGGAAGATATCGCTGACTCGCTGTTAGTGATTATAGTGTCAAAGTACGTATTTTGGTATACCATAAAGTTTATATTCTATTCCAACTGTGACTAATAGGTAACTATCGAAGGTATTATTATAATCTACTAGGTGCTGCCCGCGGCTTCGCCCGCGTGAATGTGGGTTTCTCCATACAAACTTTAGACCCCCGTTTCATCCCGTTGGGGGCTGAATTTTGGAATATTCTTTCTCGCCTACATCATAAAAGGAAGCCTTGTGCAAAATTTCACGTTCTTAGTCCCAGTAGTTTTGGCTGTGCGTTGATATGTCAGTCAGTCAGTTTCTCCTTTTATATATAAAGATTACATAGTACAAAGTGTGGTATGGCTTATAGGACTTTTTTTGAGGTAGTTAACAATTCAATTTCTTCTCCCGCTCTAAGGTGGATCGAGAGGGCGTGTCAATCTTTTTCTGACTAAAATCCACATGTATCCTTCAGTTAACCTTGGCATTCTAAAACTATGGTTTCCTTATCAGAAACTCTCCGTCTCCGTGGTGGTGTGGCTTACGTTTAGGTGGAACAAAATACTCTCGCTGCTTGCTCTTTTCTGACAACATCACAACAAATCTTAGTAAGCCGATAAATCAAGGCCACTTCAAAACTCAACTCCACGCGCGAATGTCGTTAAATGTATATCATTTAACGACATCGTGCGTGGAGTTGAGTTCTTTACTAAAACAAGGAAAGCATGTCCCAGTCCCCTGGGCCTGATGCTTGCAGCAACATAGACAGACCGGTGATCAGCTAAAAGGCGATATATTTAACAAACAGTCAAATTAACCCGAACTTGTGCCAACTCACTCAGGCTGTACTTAGCTTCCGTTAAGGGGTAGCTTCCTTTCAAAGATTGGTGTGCCTGAGACCGAATTTCGGTCACGGCGGACAGTCTAAAAGGTTGACCGGTAGAAAATGCCTTAATGCATTAAGTCCGCCTCTGTACTTTTATGTGCATAAAGAATTAATAAATAAATGATTAAATAAATCTCAGCAGAGACAAAAGATAATCAATCAATCAAAAACATTTATTTCAAATAACCGCTTACAGGCATTTATGAATTGTCAGAAAAATTATATTAATTGCACATTCCGAAGCGTAGATCTCTATGGAGAAGAATGAGCATGAAACTCCATGGACATTCTTGTAAATCATATTATATATTACAAATATCTCAGCACGGGATACGGGTGATATTATTAGTGCACAAGTATGTGCGCAAACACAAGTGCAGTTTCTGATCCACCAACGACAACACTCAAGATCGATTGTAAGTAACCACCATCGTATTCTGAGTTTTCGCATCGGTCTTGCGTACGGTTTAATAAAAATCAAATAACACTACTTTTGCCCACTATATAAAGTTAGATATACAATTTAAATTTTTCAATTCATATCTACTTTTCAAACTTGATCTAGGACATCACTGTCCGCACACTCCCCGCGGGCTTGAGGTGGCACTAGCCGGGGATCATGGATGGCGTATCAGCTCCCACGATCCCCGGTCCAAGTGTGGGAGGGAACATCGAGGTGGTTTTTAGTCAGTAAGAGTCTGACAGACCCCTGAGGACATCCATGAGGATTTTCCACCCCGGCAAAAAAAAAAAAAAGAAAATGACTTCACTGTCACCCCGTACCTCGGAAAGCACGTAAAGCTGTTGGTCCCGATTGTCATTCGTAGATCTTTGACAGTCGTGACGGGTAGTCAGACCCAAAAAAGTCTGACCATCGGTGTCCCCTTTATTTGGGGTAAGAAATCGTCATATAGCTTTTACTAGCTAAAACCCATCCGTACCGTATTCTTTCAGTTGTTTTTTCCAGCAGGTTTAGACAAATGATGTTTTTGTTAGCCTTCCCGCCAAACTCGTAAGTACAAAATGTATGGCAATGCAGCATTGCAATGGGGGTCTGTGGGTTAACTATACGCGGAAGGCTCTAGATGCCCTGCGAATCCAATATAATAATGGTTTCAGGGTGCTGTTGGGGCTGCCTAGATACTGCAGTACATCGGGCATATTCGCTTTAGCACGTGAGGATGATTTCCACGCTATAGTGAGAAAAAAGACTGCCTCGTTGCTAAGCAGATATAGGACCAGCTTCAATGGTATTCTTCGAACCTTGACCGATAAGCATGATGCGCCAGTGATCAAGCACTGGTTGCAATTGTTAGTGCGGCATTAGATTAAGTTGTTAACTAACCCTTTAGTTGATAAGTTTTTTACTAAAAATTGGACCCATGTAATCTTAAAAATAAAAATTATTATTATTACCTATGAAGAAGTCACATGACCAGTGACGTGACAGATAATGTCATTGCCATATATTTCGTGGCTGACTATCGATTCGGACACAATATGTTCGAACACAGTATCCGAATTGGCACATTTTAAAGCTAACTTTAGTAAACAGTTTCAATAAACGTGGTGTCCCAATATATTGTGTCCGAATCGTCAGCAACTCCGTTTCGCCTTTGGTCGGAACCAACAGAAAATTCATATGCCCTGAGGGTTTACCTAGGGCTGCGATGACTTTTTCGCACAATCCCGCAGTACTGGGCGTAACATACCCCTTAAGCTGAAATGTTCGTAATAACAATAACAATATCAGTACAACAGTGAAAACCACGTCTCGCTCAGCAGGCTATCCGCTTTAATACTTATTGCTTAAATACAATGTCTTCATGTTCTTGCCAGCCAGGTTACCGAAGGAACTTGAGAGGTTAGCATTTGAACTACTTTTTTCTCATTATGAGACACGGTGTTAAGTGTATCTAAAACAGGAAGAGTAACAACTAAATGATAATATTTAAAAAAAAAAAAAAAAACAAACTAATACCGGCCAAGTGCAAGTCGGACACGCGCAGGAAGGGTTCCGTAACATCTAATATATAAAATTCTCGTGTCACAGTTTTCGTTGCCATACTCCTCCGAAACGGCTTGACCGATTTTGATGAAATTTTTTGTGCTTATCCGGTATCTATGAGAATCGGCCAACATCTATTTTTCATCCCCCTAAATGTTAGGGGTAGTCCACCCCTAAAATTTTTTTTTATTTTTTAGACAAGGAAATTATTTATATGGCAAAACAACGTTTGCCGGGTCAGCTAGTTATCTATAAAAAAGGCAAAAATAAAAACACGTTTTTTGTATGGAAGCTCCCTTAAATATTTATTTTATTCTGTTTAATTTTTAGTATTTGTTGTTATATCAGTAACAGAAATATGTCATGTGTGAAAATGTCAACTGTACGACACACCAACGCGACAGCATTAGATAGAAGTTAAAAAAGGTTTTAGGGTACACTTTATAATTAAAGTACAATATATGTGAATTGTGCTTTATTACAGTTAAGACTGATGCTGAATTTTTTATAATCATCTTATATACCAACTGCTATACTTAAATGAATTTATTTGAACTATCCATCTTCTGAATTTATGAGGCTTTTAATTAAATACAGTTTATTTAATTAAATACTACTAAATGGATTTCGATGAAACTTGGTACACGAGTAGACCATGCCTTGGAATACCACATAGAATTTTTCTTAATTCTTAATTATTTATTGAACACAAAACATACATAATACACGGTGATGTGATACATATACAGTTTATGTACAAAGGCGAGCTTAACTCAACAATGAGTTTTCTTCCAGCAAACCTTTGAGTTACAGAGAGAGAACACATTCGAGGGTTGGATCCAGTGCACAATATAAACCTTACAAAACTAAATCTAATATATAATTATATATATAATTATTATACAAAAGTCTAATATATAATTATAATATAAATACTATTACATACTAATATATAGATATAAATATTATGTCAATAATGAAAGGAAGTGCTCTTTAAGTTTCCTCTTTAAAACGTTAAAGTTAACGTTAGCGTTTAAGTTTTTTTTTTTTTTGTTTGAATACATTTTATCCCGGGAGTATGTTCCCTGAGGATAATTTTCTGCTATCACTCGGACGAAGTCCACCATCACCGCATCAATGCTTACCATCAGGTGGGATCGCAGTCAAGCACTGGTTTATATCAAATAAAAAAAATAATTAAAAAAGTCACTGAATGCAGTTAGTACAAAAGTATAATAATAAATGTTGGCGATCGAAGAGCTGGCGAGGCTAAGAGTGATCGACGGGCGGCGACGGCGTTGGATGCTGCGTGACGTCACGGAATCAGCATGGCAGTTCAAGTGCTCGGGCTTCGGTACCCCGAGCCCCGACAAAAAACCTCCGTTAACTTCTTGACTTAAGCATGGGAACTGTAGTAAGACCCAGTGCTTCCATCAAATATTAAGATGTGATTCGTTCAGTTTTAAACTAACCTTTGTGTAAGACAGTCATTGACATTTGTAATATAGATATTATTGTTGTTTTGTATTGTATTTATTTATTTTTTTGTTCATGATCCAAGTCGTTTCACTATACAGTTAAAGTATTACATAATATAGGAATACTTGTTAATAAGAAGCTTCATGGTTCGAAGTACTAATATTCAATAAAGAGCGCCGAGAGTCCTCTAAGTGCGCAAAAACGCTGATTTGATTGCAGTGTCGTGCACCGCGGTGTTCCCCGAAGGGACGGATATGGGTCACCTAAATACGCGCCCTAACGCAGGGTAAATGCTCCTGTAGCTATCCATGAGAAAAATGATTTACTTTTCATATTTTTTATTGAAACTTCTTAGGGTACTTGTGTTTTTTGAGATGAGAAGCCATCCAAAGACTTCTTCTGCTCTATGGTGGATCGGGAAGGCGTGTCAGACTTTTACTGACTAAAACCACACCATGGCTCTAGCGGGCTTCCACCCTGCTGGACATCTACGGTTTTACTGGCATCTATTTGAGGCACGCGTGGTACACTGTGTACCGATTGGGTTCTTGCCTTCGTTTAGTTTTGTTCAATATTTTTTACTAAACTTACTTTTTTTTAATATTAAAATAAAAAACAACTGCTTTCACTACAAAACAAAACAATAAAACGCTCAAAATAACTTTAATTTTGAAAATCAGAGTTCTGAAATTGCTAAACCTAAATAGCGTGAAAGTGAGAGTGTATTCCTTTGAGACAATTTTTTACTATCACACGGGTGAAGCCGCTAGCAGTAGCTAGTATTATTACAAAATCATCGGACGATTAATTACTTGCAAATCACTCATTATCTCCTTAGTCTTTTCCTAACTGGCATAAGTTCAGCTTCCAGTCGAAACGGATACGGCTGAATACTCACGAGTATTATTATTTACATGGAATGATAGCCTATCTGACCTCCATAACCCAGTTACTGGGCAACACTCCTTGATACTCCTTGGATTTTATTGTAATCTACCTGGTGCCTGTGATTTCGTCTACGCCAGACTAAAACAGCACAAAATTAAAGTAACCTAACCTAAACCTAACCTAAGTTACTCCTTACAACATAAGCTATCTACCAGTAAAAGTGCCATCAAACAGACAGAAAGACAAGCAAAACTCAAAAAATTGCATTCAGTTCTGCATTAGACAAAAGCGGTTCGTAGAAGCAGGTGTGCACAATATTTATTTTTCGAGATAAATTCAAACAATTTTAATAAATAATGGTTTTAATATAAAATTTTAAAAACTTTACTTAGATAAATTTGACCAAAGAAAAGATGGATGGATTGTGTGAAGAGTGATATGAAAGAAAAGGAAGTTAGTGATAGTATGACGAGTGACAGGGCAGAATGGAAGAAGAAAACGTGTTGCGCCGACCCCAAATAACACGGGACAAGGGCAGGAAGATGATGATGATGACTTAGATAAATTTGATTATTGTAAGGTAAGTACTAAACACTTAGATAAGTGAAATGGTTTTTTAATAAACAACTTTATTTCAAACAAGTTTAATTTTTTTTTAAATGAACAAATTTACGTATCTACAAATTTCCTCCTTACAAAACATATGAATTGTACACAATACTAGGCAACAAGATAATTATTTAACATCCATACAAATAGAAATAACTAATATTAAATAATATAATGAAAAACTATTCAGGCACTGGTAACCCCTGCTTCTTTTAGGTTTTTAACATGGACACTAGTAGTAGTACTTTTTTGAAATTATAAACCTCATAAATTCCGAAGATGGTTAGTTCAAATTAATTAATTTAAGTATAACAGTTGATAAATAAGTTAATTATAATAAATTCAGCATCAATCTTAACTGTAATAAAACACAATTTTCATATATTGTACTTTTATTACAAAGTGTACTCTAAAACAACCTTTTTTAACTTATGTCTAATGCTATCGCGAGCAGAGAATAGTAATAAAAAATATATTTTGATATTACAAACAGACACTTCAATTTTATTTACATCTGTACATTACTGTGCATAAAATGAAATTATAAATGAGACAGAAAGATATAATCATGAGTATAATGTTTTCAGACAATGAACGGTCCCGAGTGAAACTGCGTCCTAAATAACGAGACTAGAATATAATCCTAACGTTTCAGACTCTGATTAATCACGTAGGTTATTCAGACACAGCCGCATAGGATCCGCTCGCACTTCCTTCCTTTATTTTAAACTTAATAAGTTCACACGCAGAGCGAACAAAGAAAGAAGCTCCATGTCATATCGGTATTTGTCGGGTTTATTGAAATTATTCTTTCTTACAAAATAACAATTCTTTTTTAAAAAAAGAATAATTCTTACTTTAAGAAAGAATCATTCTTTAATAATTCTTTCTTAAAGAAAGAATAATTCTTTAATATGTTTTTTTTAAAGAAAGAATAATTCTTTAATAATTCTTTCTTAAAGAAAGAATAATTATTTCTTACAGAAAGAATCATTTGCCTAAAGGAAAGATAAGACGAAAAAAATATTTTGAACGTTCCGGTACTTTTAGGTTGCCGTACCTAAGTCGGCAAAAACGGAACCCTTATAGGATCACTTTGTGGTCCGACTGTCTATCAGTCCAGGCCCTTTTGTCTCAGGAACGCGTGGAAGCATGATGCTGAAATTAATGTTAAATACTTACGTCTGCTATTCCAAGCAGCAGTGAATAAATCAAAATTCTAAGTCAATGCAATCTACAAATAAGAAATCAGAAACATTTATTTCAAATAGACCAATTACAGGCACTTTTGAATTGTGAAAATGTCGGTCAGTCAAAAAAAAAGTGAAGCTAAATAATTGCACGTTCCAAAGCGTGGAGAAGAGCGTGCAAGAAACTCCATAGACACTCTTTTAAATCATATTTTGTGTTACATTAATCTTGGTTACATATTTCTTGTCGCTGCTAATAATGTAAGACCTTGTATGCTCCATTTAGGTGCACATTTTGACAATAGCTAGAATATCAAAACCTACGGGGTATTTCTCGTTGATCTAGAATCCTGTTTGGCATGATGAAAGGTCTCACAACACAAGTATAGGAATCAATCTGAAAACTGTTTTATTGTTAGGTCAAAAAAAATACAGTTAGCGATTTGAACAAAACTTCGAGACTCGATTCAGGAATTGAACTATTTACATGGCTAAGTTAACCTGAAATACCTGAGATGGCTATGTTAGCGATAAAACCGCCATTGTACCCATACATTAAGTTAGTTTGTAAGTTTTTGTTACTATTTTGGTGTACAATAAAGTTTTATTCTATTCTATTCTATTCTATTCTATTCTATTCTATTCTATTCTATTCTATTCTATTCTATTCTATTCTATTCTATTCTATTCTATTCTATTCTATTCTATTCTATTCTATTCTATTCTATTCTATTCTATTCTATTCTATTCTATTCTATTCTATTCTATTCTATTCTATTCTATTCTATTCTATTCTATTCTATACTACAACTACTGCTACATGTATCGATAATGTTTTTTGTTGCTGCAACTATTTAGAAAAGGCCATTGTAAATTATCTGCCTTCTGATCATAGCGGCCTATTGGTAACTTTTGAATCCAACTTACCGATACAACAAGTGCAGATTCAGTCCAGACCAATAACATCTGGTAAACTCAATAAATTTAACAGCACTTTAATTAGTAAGTTAGGTGATTGGAATCTTGAAGTGAACAATGGTAATTTTTTGTATAACGATTTTTTTTCAATAGTCCAAACTGAGTTCAAGAAGACTTTTGAGAAGAAAACTAAAAGTATCTGCCCTAAGTTTAGATTTAGTGACTGGGCAACTAAAGGAATCAGAATAAGTAGGGAAAGACTTTTTGAGTTGTATGGCCTTAAGCCTATTATTAACACTGAAACTTTTAATAAGTATGTTGCTACATATTCAAAAATGTTTAAAAACACTTGTAAGGCAGCTAAGGCCTTGTACATTAGCAATAAAGTTAAATCAGCAGATAATAAAATAAAAACGGTTTGGAAAATTATAAATAATGAAACCAACAGGAACAAAATACATAATAATGATTACACTTTGGAGACACATCATGGTCTTATTAGCGATAACAAACTAGTTGCAGAAGAATTTGTAAATTTCTTTGTTAGTATACCAACTAAAACCACTGAAGCCCTAGATTCGTCGCCATCGCATGCTTTTGGTTTATTACAGGCAAACGTTGCAGCCTGTTCGACTGAATTTAACTTTAAGCATATAAACCCCTTTACAGTAATAAAAGCGTTTAAACAAATCAAAGTTAAATTGACAGAAGATTTGTGGGGTATGTCTATCAAAGTTTGTACCTCAATTATTGAGACTATAGCGCCGTACTTAGCCTTAATATTTAATTTGTGTATAGATCAAGGAGTCTTTCCTGATCTAATGAAATATAGTAAAGTGATACCACTTTTTAAATCCGGGGACAGTAAAGACACTAATAATTATAGGCCGGTGTCCGTGTTGCCAGTTTTTAGCAAGATATTTGAAAAGGTGATGTTAAATCAAATGCTTAATCATTTTAACACAAATAACATCTTACACGATAAACAGTATGGTTTCACCAAAGGACGTTGTACAACTGACGCTGGTGTCTCCTTACTAAAACACATTTTTAATGCGTGGGAAGAGGCACAGGATGCTATAGGCATCTTCTGTGACCTGTCTAAGGCGTTTGATTGCGTGGTTCATGAAACATTACTCTTGAAACTTGAGCATTACGGACTAGGCAAAACAGCTTTAAGCTTATTAAAATCTTATTTGATTGACAGACAGCAACAAGTTCAAATAAACGGTGTCAATTCGTCGGGATTAAATGTGAAAATGGGGGTACCCCAAGGTTCAATTTTAGGTCCTTTTTTATTTTTAGTTTATATTAATGATTTACCCTATTTGTTGGAAAATAAACTTAATATGGTGTTGTTTGCTGACGACACTTCTTTGATTTTTAAGATAAATAGAAGGACTAATAATCTTGACGACGAAAATTATGCCCTACTGCAGGTCCAAAACTGGTTCACTGCTAATAATCTAGTTTTAAACGGGAAAAAAACTAAATGTATAAGATTTTCCTTACCTAATGTCAAAAGCAGTGATTGTGACGTAGTATTAAACGATGAAAAGCTAGAATTTGTCGATAAAACGGTTTTCCTGGGGATTACGCTTGACTCAAGGCTACAATGGGGTCCTCATTTAACATCTCTTGCAGGACGGCTTAGCTCAGCTGCATATGCTGTTAGAAAAATCCGCCAATTTACGGATGTTGATACCGCTAGACTAGTCTATTTTAGTTATTTTCATAGTATCATGTCATACGGTATCTTACTATGGGGACGGGCTGCAGACATTGACTCAATTTTTATACTACAGAAAAGAGCTATCAGAGCTATTTACAATCTTCGCCGGTGCGATTCTCTAAGGGAACTGTTTAAGGATATTAACATCATGACGGTGCCTTGTCAATATATTTATGAAAACATCATGTACGTTAGAAAAAATCTTCATCTTTTTAGCAAAAGAGGCGATAGACATAATTATGTTACAAGAAATAGGGACCAATTAGTTCAACCAGGTTTTAGACTGGCTAAAGTGGCCTCTTCTTTCATGGGGTACTGTTTGAAATGTTATAATAAAATACCTCCACAAATATTAGAACTTAATGAAACGAAATTTAAATCTTGTATTAAACGCACACTATGCAGGCAAGCATATTATAAGTTAGAGGATTATATTCAAGATAAAAATGCTTGGCTCAATGCTGGTCCAGCTCCTCTACCACCGAGGTATACAAATTGATTAGTTTGGAAATTATTATTATTATTTTTTAATGCTTTTTTTTTTTGGGAATTGTAAAATATTATAAGTATTGTATAATGTAGAAGCATTTATTTTCAAAGTTTGTAAATGTGAGTACCATGGAGCTATTTTATGGTTTTTTATGTTACTATTGGACTTGTTTGACATAAATGAGCACGGCAGTTGAGAGTTTGTCATGCTCACTTAAATGTCTCACTGATGGTGGCGCATGTGTTGGATCATTCGGTTCCCTTCAAAATGGTTGAGCTGAGTGGTGCTAAGATTAGCGTCATGTTCGTGAACGGGCGCTGTCAGTTGAGACTGGTCATCTCTTAGCTGCCAGTTGCTATTTTAATATCTATATTTAGTTTTTATTTTTACTGTATTTACATTGTTCTCACATGATAACGACAAGAAACATGTAACGGTGATATTTGTAATTACAAAACATGATTGAAAAGAGTGTCCATGGAGTTTCTTGCACATTCTTCTCCATAGAGATCTACGCTTTGGAATGTGCAATTAGCATCATTTTTTTTTTCTGACTAACTGACTTCTTGACATTTCAAAAGTGCCTGTAAATGGTTTATTTGAAATAAATGCTTTTGAATCTTTGAATCTTTGAATCTTATTCTATTCTATTCTATTCTATTCTATTCTATTCTATTCTATTCTATTCTATTCTATTCTATTCTATTCTATTCTATTCTATTCTATTCTATTCTATTCTATTCTATTCTATTATGATTCGTTCTGATCGAAGCTATTTAACCGCGATTTTTTGCAGTGAGCCTTCTGATCTTTTTATCATTTGCTTTAATTTTGGTCCAATGCCGTTAGATGCATATGAATCAGTCTGTGGCCTCTTTTGTTACGAATTAAATGTCTTCTGAGCTCGCTTATTCTAATTTATTATCACGCTAGTGCTCTCTATGGGGGGAGCTGATTAGCTGCTTATAATCAGCAGTATGCACGGAATGAATAAGAAGAAACTCTAGAAGCCTGAATGCTGCATGTTTAACTAGCTCTTTTATTTGAATCTTTTGCTTATGGTTTAAAAAA
The DNA here is from genome assembly GCA_961205895.1 of Mythimna pallens. NCBI lineage: Eukaryota > Metazoa > Arthropoda > Insecta > Lepidoptera > Noctuidae > Mythimna > Mythimna pallens. Next base: position 21,242,117 of record OY540842.1, on the reverse strand, counting down.
TTAAAATAAACTGACTTTCAAAAAAACACCGGGCAAGTGCGAGTCGGACTCGCGCACTGAGGGTTACGTAAAAACTTAACTTTGAAAACAGTTCAATTCCCGAATTAAGTTACGAAGATTTTTCCGAATTGCAAAAACAGTTTCTTTTTTTGCGACGTACAAATTTACAGTTTTCAGATTTTTTCCTATACTTGTGCTATGAGACCTTGCTTCATGCCAAATTTCAGGATTCTAGGTCAATGAAAAGTAACCTATGAATTTTGATTCCCTTGAGAGTGTCGAAACACGTTTTTTGCGACTTAAACGCCTGTATCTTTTTTTTGTTAACTTAGAAGTTTGATTTTTTCACAGCTTCAAGGAACCGCAGACCTTAGTATATGGTTTTAACTTCAATTCAATTTCTTCACGCGTTCCCGAGATAAAGGGTCTTGACAAACAGACAGACAACAAAGGCGGACGGACAACAAAGTGATCCTTTAAGGGTTCCGTTTTTACCTTTTGAGGTAGAGAACCCTAAAAAAACACAAAATTATGAAAATGACTTTAATTTTAGAAGTAAATATTTGTAGTTTTCCTTCTTTTTTTTCAAAGCTGAACAAGGTAAAAAAAAATATTCAGTCGAATTGAGAACCTTCATGTTTATAGAAATACTAGCGACCCGCCTCAACTTCGCACGAGTGTCATAAATCTTTTATATTCTTGGCTTTTTGAAAATACGTTCAGAAGTTTTTGATTTTATCGCGTTCATACATACAGACACTGTGGGGGCTTCGTCAGGATGTAAAGAAGATGTTATTTTTTTATAATAAGTATAGGCAATACAATAGACAGCTGCATCTGTTATGTAGGATCGGTCGTAGCCGTCGATTGCTTCCACGAGGACACGACGGTACTCTGCTCAAGCGGGGCACACCTCTACCACATACTCCACTGTGTAATGTAAATGTAATAATTTTGAATGTGTTGTCATGCATGCATTGTTGACATGCATGTCACTATAGCTACTTACCTATATTGTATTGTACGCCCAAAGGGTGGGACATAGCCGTTCGTAGAATATCTAATTAACGCCATTAGTATTATGTACAATTACCTATGATCCACAATAAAGATGATTTGATTTGATTTGATTTGTGTCCTCCGGGCAGTCCACACAATGGTGACACCCGGGCGTTTATTCCGCACGAATCCGGTACAGGAACCTTCCGAACTTACCATGTCCGATTAGAACCTGGGTCATGCGGAACGTGTTGTCTTTCCAACCACTCCTTAAAGAGGGGACTTATCGCCATAGTTGTGGCATGCCCAGAACTATGTTGCGACAGTCGCTGTCGCCATTCCTCTATGAGATCCCGCCGGAAAAAGCGAAATTTCTGAAACGAAGTAAGGTTTTAAGAAAATATTGTATTTTTTCTTTCTCTAACCCGATAACTGGTAAGCGTACCCTTCCCCATATACCAATGTGCGTCGTAACTACTGCAGGGGGTTCAAAACTGCGCAATTGCAAGCACCACGTGGACCCTAAGTTCATTCACCCCACTTAAACATACCCTACAACCTTATACCCCCGCAATAAGACTTATAATCACGTGACACATTTTTATTACCAACTTGTCAAACAATCCTGACAAATGATTTTCAACTTTATGATGTAGCAATAAAGATTATTTTGAATGTATTTAAAATTTTGTTATTAAGTAGGCCATGTTTTGTTTTGGTTGTAAATTACTACGCAATAGATGACGTCACTCATTATTTGTTGAGAGCTTTTGAAGTGGGATTTGAATATGAAGTAAATAATAATAATGCGTGTACGTGTAACTTGAGACGATTGAAGTTAACGTGAATAATGTCGGAGATTGTGCGCGGGAATCGCATGACTTGATTCCACCATCACCTTTCTACCTTCGGACAACCCGACGTACGGCTAGTATCCACCCTTACGTTGTTGAAACTTCAACGGTCCGGGCCAAGCGTTTCGCTTCGTCGTTTATACCGCGTACATCGAAGAACTGGAACAATTTGCCTGCTGCGCTCTTCCCGTCCAATTATAATTTAGGTGTCTTCAAGGCTAGAGAGAATAGGCTAATAATAAACTACTGCGCCTCACCATCAACGATTGCATCGTTGCTTACCATCAAGTTGGATCGCAGTCAAGCACTGGTTTATATCAATTAAAAAATAATAATTAGAATAATGTGTTGCCTCATCATCATTATCATTTCATCCGATAGACGTCCACTGCTGGACATAGTCCTCCCCCAAGTGTCTGTGCATCCAGCATGCATCAGATTCCCGCTAACCTCAACAGGTCTTAAGTCCACCTTTTGGAAGGCCTTCCAAAGCTGCACCTTCCGTTGCGCGGACGCCACTCCAGAACCTTTCGGCCTCATCGAGCATCTGTTCTGCGAGATGTGCCCTGCCCACTGCCACTTAAGTTTGGCAAAGGTATCATTTCAGACGGAGAAACTTAAGTGACAGTGGGCAGAGCATATTGTTCGCACAACAGATGGTCGGTGAGACCGAAAGATTCTGGAGAGGTGACCGCGTACCAGAAGACGCAGCGTTGGTAGCCTTTCCACAAGGTGGACCGATGACCAGGTGTGAGTCGTGGGAAACGGATGACTGCGGAATGCACTGGAGCGTTCGCTGTGGTGAAACTTGAGGGAGGCCTATGTCCAAGAGTGGACACCTTTCGGTTGTAATAACGGTAATCCATTTTGAAAGGAAGTTAACCCAAGACATCGACTTATATTGTAGAGATAGACAAGCACGTTCATGGAAACTATTTGTCAAAATACTGAATAGTTAAAAAAAAGTTCGCTGCGGCGCTACATTGGCATTATGCCGTTTAACAGAACTATTAAAACCATTAAAACATACAGCGCTAAGATAGCTTTTAGAGGATACTTTTTTCGCGACCAAAATGTCTTAAGCGCCATGAATGTCGTGGCACTTACGCGTTTCGTTCAACAAAGTGTAATGTTCAAGGTGTATGGATTACACTACACCTGAGTCGATTGAAGTGAGTGTTCGGCACACGCAATCTAGTGCGTAATACTTAATATATAGATGACCCAAAACTTCGAATGTTAAGTTAGATGCTTCACATATGCCTGACACGTACATGCACGCTTATCATCTCAACCCACCTTTTGAATTAAAAAAAGCGTGAACGAAACTAAAACAGCGTCCAAAATGTATCGTCAAAACCTGAACAAACACTTTACATCAAGCATCCCTTTCTTAAGGTGGGGTCTTGATACGTACGAGAAAGCGCCTTAAATAATAAAAACGTTTAATTTTTATAAAATCCATAGTACATAGTAGTATAGTATGGACGTAACTAAATCGTCAGCAAAGAAAAATAATACATAACAATTAGAACATTAAAATAAAAAAATAAATTAAAAATAGTTTAAAACTAGAATAAACCAGCCATACGTGCCCCAGTGGGTAACGTGCCCCACTTGTAAAACTTGCAAGACACGCATTTAAAACTAAACTACATACTATACAACGCAATTAAACTTTATATAGTTTACATCGCTGTCATACGTATATAAACTAACCACATCGGCTCATAAAAGCAAAAGATTTTAAATACGTGTCTTAGTTTAATATATGTTTATCATATTAAATTATCATTTAAATGAAGTGAAATTATCAGTCGTAATTAAAATATATAATATAATAATATGTCCGTAAGTTTCCGTTGTTAGTTCATATAATAACAAAAGAAAATTCAGTCGAATACTATCTCGGACAATCTAAACGTAACGTAACTCCAGGATGCCATTGCTGCTGCAAAGAAGTAAATATTTAAATTATAAATAATACAAAGAGTTTCAGAAATGGTACTAGTAGAAAATGTTGGATAAACCATTAAAACTATAACTTCTTCTTCTTAGCGTATCGATGGCAAAACTAGTTAAATTCCTTGCCTTGCCCAGTATTCGGCCACGGCAATGCCATCCGCTGATGCTGTCATGGGAGTTGGGACATGGTTTGCGGAGAGACGCTACACAAACACTGAAGATCGTAACCGTCCAGGATTCCCCATCTTTGGAGATTGTTTTTGCTGCACCCAACTTGGGTGCGAAAAAAAATTACTTTATAGTAGGTATGGTGTAATTAGCGTGTGATGATGACAAGATGAATTTTCAATCTGATTTCACAATTGTTTCAGTTTTGTAATCATCTCTAGTATCGTATCTTATTGTAAAGTTCATCATCATCATTTCAACCGAAATACATCTACTGCTAGACATAAGCCTCCTCCAGGTGTCACAACAACGACGGTCGGATTTTCCAACGCTGCGTCTTCCAGTACACGGTCACCACTCCAGATCTTTTCAGTCCTGTCGACCAATGTGACCAACTGCTATTTGAGTTTGGTAATTGTTCGACCTGTCTCGGTAACTCTTTTTTGTCCGATTTGGTCACGCAGGGAAACACCAAGCATAGCCCTGTCCATCGCCCTTTGAGTGACTTTTAGCCTTCTGATAAGGCCAATTGTTGGCAATAATGTTTCATAGACATTTATGTCATTACTGGCCACACGCTCTAGTCATAGATTTTCAAAAATAGCACGCAGTTTCTTAAACGCTGCCCAGCCGCATCAAAATCGATGTTTGTCCTTTTTCTGAAGTTAGAACTGCCTAAAGCGGGAATAACATTAGACAGACGCACACGTGGCCCACGCCTTATTTGTACGTAGAGTCGCGTCACGTGGCCTTGAGTAACGTCACGTGGTGTGGATCTAATGTAGCTCTACAAGTCTAGTTCTCATATAAAATGTATGGAGACCGACGCGACCAGATCGGCATACGTGACACACGTGTGCCCAATATAGGTTTACCTTAACTGGACCGTTTGTTTCAGTTTGGTGTTTTTGCTGCGTTACCCGACTGCAAAAAAGTCCCAAACTAGATAGTTTTACAAACAATCTGATGCTGTTGATCGCAATCATTTCAGTTCAATAATAAACACAAGAATTGAGGCGCTTGTCTCTCGATAATAAAAAAACAAAACAAACTTCTAAAACGATTTTGTCTTTTTGGCAGAACCAATCTCTAAGTGCGGCGATGAAATCTCCACTATTTGCGGAGCCTGGCGCGAGCATGTTTGGCGACGGCGATTGAAACGCCTTTGATACGAAGCGTCAATGTTTGTCTGTATGTTTGTTTGTTTGTTCGTCTGTGTATTTCTTATTTTCGGGCATCTTCGCAAACATGAGGCTGTAAGTGCTGGGTGTTACGCAATACCGTGGTTGGATCGGATTTTTTTTCTATTTGTTGATTCAGTTTAGTTTACATTCAAGTAGGTATCTTATTTTTAAGGGCACAGCACTCGTACCTATGCAAAGAAGTGCCCATTAGAAGTACCTTACCAGGAACCAACCAAAATATTTAAATCTTTGAGCTCCTTAGTTGTCCTGAGTTGAGCTACACGAATACTGACATTTGCAACTCACTGACTGGACAGGTCCAATTAAATCTATGTGGTTCTTCCATAAAAAGACCATCACAGACAGCAATGTGCATGGTTCTCACATGATTTGACCATTACATCTTTGATGTATGGACATTTAAGAGTCTTTGACCCCTGAGTTTGTTTCAGTGTTTCTTTTCAGGGTAGTCAGCTAGGAAACACCAGCCTCTGTTACTTAAAATAACGTGTAAAAGTGTTTTTTAAAAACTTATTTGCATAAATATCATTTATTAAATTTATTGGATGACCAAATAATTGATAGCCTTACGTGTTATTGTCCGATGATGGAAATAGCTTGGCAGAATCAGATTGTGGTTAAAACTTTGCTTCGATGTTCATCTACCTTTTTTGTTTACTTGGGATATCATCACACAACCATTCCCGCTGTAAGTGGTGTGAGAGAGAATGCCAGGCTTTCAATAGCACGGGTAGGTTAAGCGGCCGCACGCGCGGGCACCGGCGCGGGCACGCGTCGTGTGACTATACGCCTGTGTCGTGTGCTCGGGTTCCCGTCATGGAAACCGGATTATTACCTGCGCAGTGTCGCTAGTTCAACTTTAACGGTGTGCCTGTAGTCGTGCCGATGGAGAACTCGAGCCGCGACGGATCACTTTACACTTGACTTTATGACGGACCGCGTAACGCAACGTCGGCCCTTAATCAGTACTAAAACTCACAGGTGTTCCTTCAGTTACCCTTTGCCTTCCGGGCCGCAGTAACTCTTTCGAATAATCCCGCAGCCTTATTTCAGCCTACATCCTTGATAAAATGGCGTCAGATCTTATCATCATCATCATAATCATTATCATTTCAGCAAAGAGATCTACAACTCTGGACATGTGTCCAGAGGTGGCTGTACATTTTTTTTTTTCACGACTTACACACAACGCCATTTAGTCCCAAACTAAGCAGAGCTTGTGTTATGAGTACGGAACAACTGATAAACATACTTATAAATTTCTGAATACATACATAATTATAGATAAATTACACCCAGACATCAAATGATCGTGCTCATCACACAAACATTTGTCCTGGGTGGGAATCGAACCCGCGACCTCTGGCATAATAGCAGTTAGGGCCACTAACCACTAGACCAGCAGGCCAGTTAAAGTAACAATATGAGCATTGTTACATCTCGCATCCAGCGGAATACCACGGCCTTCACCAGATCATCGGTCCACCTTGTGCCTTTTATTACTACATCTTTCGGTACGCAGTCGCCACTCCTCACCTTTTGACACCATAGGCAATCTGTTCTGCGACCTAAATGGTAATCATAATCTTGTAACTGTTCGCTAGGTCGCACCGCCGTAACATAAGGTTTATCACACAGTGCTATCACATTCATAAACTGCGCTATCTTTGATAAGCGAGTAGGTACGTAGGTATGGTAACAGATGCGCTCAGGGTTGCTACTAATAGAAAAATGGTACGAAGAGTAATCTCTGCGATTTATTTGTATTTTTTATGCACTCACGATGTCAGTTGCTGCCAGTTTTGTCAAAGGAGTACCGTTTTACACAGTAACTGGGTTCTGGAGGTCAATTAAGCAGATGCTTTCTGTAAAATACGGGTTTCCAGCTGCCTGGCCGGAAGGTCAGGCTGAAAGCTGACCTAAACGTGGTTGCAGCTGTAAAAAGCTGGGTAGATTGGTTGATGTCAGTTGTTCATAAAACCCGTAACTGTGCTTGTAGTATAGGTAAAGTGAACCTTTAGAAGTGCTTGGGTACCTTAACGCCTATTTTCCCTTGCACGTTAAAGTTCAAGTTTTACAAAATTAAACTAGATGGCGTTGGTTTCGTCACAGCTAAGTAGCGACCAAAGGCAATCTCACAAAGTATAAACTTGACTTTTAGTTCAACAAATAATAGACACTTGCGTCATCATTGTCGTCAACAACTGATTGTAGTTCATAATTTCATCATTCAAACTAGAGTCATGTTGACCTAGTGGTTTAGCATGTGCAGATAGATGCGTAAATCAATGAGCCGTGAGTTCAAATCTCACGTAGTACTCACACTTTTTGTACGTTATGAATGACAAAGTAAAGAAATCGGTAGGAATATTATATCAAAGTTAACAAGTGGATATTTATTTGTAATATAATATTCAAGTGGGTAGTTACTCAGCAAGACGAAAAAAATGCTGGTAAACAGGCTCATCAAACAAAAAAGCACTATTAAAAAAATAATATGTTTATTTCTTACAATTTCTTATTCAAATTTAACAATCACCGTTTATTAATCACCGAATAAGATTATAATATTATATATAATTTCTTATTGAGGCCATAGCTTGAGTATTCGTTTCCAATATTGGAAAGAGGATTGAAGCTTATGTAACCTTAACAAAAACAAACAAAAGACCAGATAATTTTATCACAAAGATCAAAAAGATTAAATGTAGGCTAAAAACTATAAAATTGCACAACAACATATCAAGTGTTCATAACTTTTTTAATGTATTAATTACGGATATTAAGTTAAACACACATAACAAGGTCTCCAGTTAATACAGAGTATAAGTATTGAGTGAATAATATTAAATCAGTATTATAATTATTTATTATCTTGTAGCCACAAACAAAACCGTCCGTGTTCACTGGACTTAAAAGTTTTTTCATGAGTAAACATGATATTACTCTAATCAAAGTTTATGTGATCCAAAGCAAACTGCAATCTTGCCCTTTTATGGTTTTCTGTAAGCAAGCCTCCGACGGACAGTGCCAACGCTTGTGTCAAATAAACTAGCATAGTGGTTCGTCGACAGATGTCCGTTTTCTTCGTATACTCCCTTATCATGGTTAGACACTGCAATATGTTTATTAGTTTTAGTCTGCCAGCTTTTTGATGGTGTTTTAAAGAACCCTCTTCTTCAAATCGTCATATCCATAGAACAACTTTTTTTCTCTGGAACAATAAAACATAAATATATAATACCCAATAATGATTATTATATAGGAGTTTTTTGTTATATAAAAGAGTTTAAAAAACTACTTACATTTACACTGGTCTCTCTGGCGCCTTCTGACAAGTTTTTACCTTGATTATGCTTAGCAATTATTGGAGCTCTTTTTACTAAATCTATATAACAATGCATATTTACTCATTTTGGTAAAATAAGTAGACAATACACCTGGTTAAAAAAAAAAAAAATAACGAAAGGCGCTGGGACGAGATAATCGAAATTAACTTGGCAAACAAACAATTGAGCTTAGTCATAATTTTTTGGTCTAAGTATCATTTATACTCCATACTACCTACTAGTTATTATTTATAAATCCTTATTCAACCTACCCTCTCAAGTTTGAAAACTAACACATAGATAATCAAATATTTATAAATTGATATTCAATTTTAATATCTTCATCACTTTAAAATAAATTATAAATTATTTCAATATTTAAAGAAACAAAAAGAAAGCACTACAAAAATAAGCATTAATTAAGCACAGCGACGCCATCTATTAACAGTATAATGTAATGTTATCAATAGCAACATTTCAATCTGGTTTTACGCTAGATGGCGTCATTTCTCGCTTCACACGATTTTATTTCTGTACTTACTATGGACTTTTGCTTCTTTAGTGTACCTAAAATTTAACTGTGGTTCTGAAATAAACTAAATTAGTAAGATGTCAATATGTCTGTTCCACTTCTATTTCTCAAGGGCCAAGGTCAAAATATAGTAGGTATTCCCACGACACACGTAATGCGGGATCCAGGGGATTTGTAAAAACCTAATACTTAAGGTTCTTATGTAATACAAGCCTAGTCGTCTAATTATTGTACTTGTGAAAATTAACCAAATAAAGATTTTATTATTCTTTATTTTTTAGTATAAAAATTCACGTCGCTTTAAAATGTACCTACGCATAATTTTAATTCCAAAAAAATAGAAGCTCCCAAACCTACATTTATTCTGCTGGCAACCCTGAGCGGTGCGTTCTGAACACAGGGCAATGTATAAATCTGTCAGGCGCGACAATCCGGTGGTATGCCCTCCGTGTGCTCATTTACATAGCATGAGTAGGTACGTAGGTAGGTACTCTTAAACTCTCGGGCACAAAGAAATTTCATTTTGACTGTGGAACTGAAAAGAAACGGACATTCGTATACATAGAAATATCTATGACGTACCAACCTTCAAAACCACACAGAGTGCTGTTTCGATCAGTCGTAGCAAATAATAACAATATCTATTCTGGACTGTACCTGTATAAATATGCCCGGATAGTACAAATATATATAGATAAAAAAAAGTTCGTCCTCTATTATATAAGACTTAAAACAGCTGGCGTAATAGACAATCAAAGGAATTACGTAGACTACTGCCGGAGAACTCAAAAAAAAGAGATTTTTTTATAAACTAATTGAATTCAATAATAAGTACAATTATATGAAATGACATTGACAGACTTGATCGAGGTTGGATCCAAAGTGCGCGGGCGCGGTCACGTAGACGGCGTCCTCAGGCCTCATGGTCTGTGTCAGCAGATCCCCTCATTCGATAGCAACAGTGACGATGCCGATGCAGTGCCTAGGTGTCAGCGCTTTCCTTTGTAGTGACGCGCGTAACAAAGGTAGTACGTTAATTTTGAAAATGAAAGTCTATGTTGTCGCAGGAATGCAGTAGATGCGAGACGCACAAGACCGTTCATTTTGGAGACATTTGGGGTAGGCTTATGTCCAGCAGTGGACGTCTTTCGGCTGAAATGATGAATGATGATGATGATGTTGTCGAGCAGACGTAAGAAACTCAGCCCCCAAATTAAATTGAAACTGGACATACCATATCTACCAAATATGGATCCCGAACATCAACAACTGGCGATGGGGTAGGCCCAGAAGGAGACGGCGCGGCGTCACGAGTTAGAAACCTACCTAAATGATTGGCCAGACGTAGTTAAGGACAAAGATCCAGCAGTTCTGTAATTAACCAGACCGAGCCCAGTCGTCAACAGCGCGTAGTGATCCCTGCGCTCCTCTAAGAAACGTCAGCAAACCGTAGGGGCCCAGCAGAGCCGATGCTCGCTAGCTAGGACCGCTAGCAATTTCTGAAAAGGAAACCCGTAGTCCTAGAATGCTGTCTGACAAGCCCTCGTGCTCCACACAGAGCGCGAGAAATCATTGGATAATTTTCACACTTAAAAAAAAAACGCTAAGGACAAAGAAAAGTGGAAGAAAGGAAGGGGGTCCTTTGCCCTACGGTGGGACACAATAGGCTCATGATAATGTAGCAATAGTTTTGGAATTTCCTTCAAAATCCTTCGGACTGCAATAGAAAGAGAGTTACACAATTGTGATGCAGGCGGCAAATGCAAATGTTGCCTCTAATAAATAAACGCTGTAATTTTCGCGCTGGCAACCCTGAGCGGTGCGTTCCGTACACAGTGCAATGTATAAATCTGTCAGACGCGACAATCCGGTGGTATTCCCGCCGAGCGTTCATTCGTGTGTTTATATCTTTGTGAGGCCATAAATCTGTGCTTAATTGCGTCAATGGCGTTATAGCTGTTCAATTGTGAGTTAAACGCTATTCACCAAAGATTCTTATGTCTGTAGAGATTTATGTGAAGCGGAAATTAAGAAATGTGGTATGGTTTTAATAGTCTCCTACCTTATCGATATTTGATAAACTAAGTCTCTTCGACCTTAAACCTTGAAGAAAACGTTGTGGAAGTTGGTGATAGTTAGCCTCCTTCAAATTACATGATTATTCAGTTTCTATTAGAGACATCCAATAAGTTCTCTCGCTCTAGGGCGTAGCGAGAGGGCATGTCAGACTTTTACTGACTAAAACCACACCCATGTCCCTTCTTTGCCCTTGGAAATTGAAACCCGTGGTCCTGGAACGCGGGTTTCCCTTTCCCGTAAGCTTTTGCCCTTCTGGGCCCCTACGATTTTGCTGACATCTCTTTGAGGTGCACGTGGAACACTACGCACCACCGACGACTCGGGCTTGGTCCGGACGGTTACCGGACGGCCGGACGGCGAGAGGAACAAAAGTATGAACATTAGACTTTGTTCAACAAGTCTTTAACAGAGAACGTTTTCGAGAAACTTTCTAGCTGTACATTTTGTTGGTGGCGGCCATGGTGTCCCGGTGAAATATAATCCTTAATTTTCTTGCATTTTTAACACCCATAACACCGTGAATAATCATTTTTTTCCTGTAGCTTAGAACACTTAATTAGCATTACCATCATCATCATATTTGAGACAACCCTCTGTACTTAACACGAATTCGTTGAAGAAAAAGGTAATATGTTACGTAAAACATCCAAAATATCTGTAGCCCTAATTAATATCGCACACTCCGTCGAATATAATATATTTCTGACAGTTTAAGGGCAACGCTACACAGCGAGCGTTGGTGAGGTGTAGCTATATACCTGCATTCGGATACATATGCGAGCAAAGTAACTTATACGTTTTTTTTATTTGGGTTGGAAAATCATTTAATGACAAATCTCTTGGTTGGAGCGCGAGATAGTGTCAGATTTTTACTGACAAAAAACCCACTCCTGTTCCTTCGTTGCCTTCGTCCCAGGGCCCCGGGTTTCATTTTCACACTACCCATGGCCCCGACCTTGGCTTGGCTTCGACCCTGCTGGGCCCCTAAGATTTGCTGACATCTTCCTGAGACGCGCGTGGAACAATACGCGCCGTCGACGACTTGGGCTCGGTCCGGACGGTCGGACGGAAAGTAACTTATGCGTGAAGAATACTTACGTCAACTTGCTTTGTTGGAATCGGAAAGACCATGTTCTTTTATAATCTGCTAGCTGCTGCTTGCGGCTTCCCTGGCGTGATAGTAGACTAGGGGTATAAAAATTTATTAAAAATTTCTCAAACCTACCAAATCTACAGAAAAAAATCATAACAATCGGTCATACCGTTTTGGAGGAGTTCGATAATAAACACTGTGACAAGAGATTTTTATATAATATTATATGTGATTAGTGACCCCTAGATTAGTTTAGCTCCAGCTTCGTGTAGCTGCAATAGATGTACGAGTCTTTTTCGTTTATCGCTCTTTCTATTAAAAAAGACTGCATCGAAATCGGTTATATGGTTTAGGAGAAATTAGCGGATAATCAGGCGCAGTGCTTTCTGCGTCTGATTATCCGCTAATTTCTCCTTTTACATGCCACGTAGATTACACAAAAAAAAACAACAAAATTAAAGGTTTTGTCCTTCTAAGAATATTACAAAAATCGCAGTACCTTCTGTTCTTATTTATGATGGCGGCCCCTCAGTCAGCCAAGTCAATTCTTATATACCTATCGGTTTGTTTTTCAACTTTATCATGAAGAATGATAATATTCTTTTTTATTGTTGTCCGTCCTGTGCAAGTCTCTATTTGAGACTTGCACAGGACGGACAATAAAAATAAAATAATAATATTTTTTTTCATTCTATTCATCTATCCATAACCTTTAGCAGAAAGCTGTTGTCCCATTCTTTATCAAGAGCTACAGCTACCATAAACAAGCTATACAAAGGCTATACATCGCTGTTACTGTAATGTAACCTTTATAAACGACGCAACAATAAAATTTGTGGAATTTCAGAGAGGATCAGAGGAATTTTTCGCGTGGAAAATTATGTCAATTTTCAAAGGGATGCTCTTTGTAACCTATGTACATATCTGCGCACTCTCCTGCTAGCTGTGTCTCTTTCTAACGGCAGAATCAGGGGTCGTGTGAAATCCGACGTAACTGTGTATTTTTTGTTGAAGTTTTTGCGTCAATTAACCCTTCAACGCGTGGAAAAGTAACGTCTATCAGCCGGTATACTCTGTTAAATTGTATTCGGTATAAACTGTAAACTTATACTTATTTATACAAATTAAATACACAAATACATTTTGGACATTTTACAAAAATGCTTAAAAAATATAAACATTAATAAAGAAAAATGTAATTTAAAAACAATTAAGATAAAAAATAATAATAATGCACAGTCACTAGTTTCTTTTAAAAATCTAGTTATAGACTATTTCCTTTCTCTCTAATGCTATCCTGGTTCTACATAATTTAATTTCTTCCACCAACAATACTTTATTCTGTTTTTCCCATTTTCAATGGAATTATGTAGCATAATATAATATGTACGAATATGTATAGATGTATAGATATACTTATATAAATTATTGCATGCTTATATATAGTGATTGATTACTTTGTTAGCAGTACACCGCAGATGTTTCCTTGTATTATTTTAAGTACTTACGATCCATCCTGAGTTTGGCAGATTATCGCTTAACCACCTTTGTACCCATAGATTTAAGTTTTTGTATAAGTTGTGTCACTTATTTGGCATACTATTAAAATGTATATAAAATAACGCTAAATAAACTTAATGTCTATTTATCTTACAAAATGTCTCCTTAGCCCTAGCGGGTACCGCCAATACTGCTGGCTCTTTGAAGGGCGTGTGGAATATCCCACACTCGCCTAGTCGACCGGATTTTGGTCCTTATTGGACAGTAAGGTATCTATTAGCCGCCTTCCGCAAGCCCATGCCAAGGATATCATCTAATGATTCCAGTCTAGGATGGGGTGAGAGGGCGTGCCAAACTTTTACTGACTAAAACCACACCTTCTACTCCTTCAGTTATATTTTGCGGTCCAGGACCATGAGTATCCTTTTCAGAACCGTTCCCATGGCCCTACCTGGCATCGGCCCTGTTGGGCCACAACGGTTTGCAGACATTTCTTTAAGCCGCGCGTGAAACACTACGCGCTGTCGACGACTGGGGCGGTCCTCATGAGCGGACGGCTAGCTACTCAATGCTGCCGGGAATCGGCCTGCTACTCTAAAAGTATTAAACATAACACTCCATTAAACATAACATGCATGCAAATAGAAACAACAAAAATATAGGTTAAAGCCAAGAAACCATCAACTTCGTTCGTATTCGAGTATTCGTCAACAAGTCCCGTTTTTATGAATTCTGAATTGTTTTCTAAAATCTCACTGGTACCTACCAACAATTGCGGCAAAATAAAAGGGTACATAAACGTTCAGCATGATTTGCTCTGAGATCGAACGAGGTATTGGCCTTGGCAGGCGGATGAGGGATCGGGAACCCCCCGGTACATAGACGTAGGTATTCTTTTGACAAAATTTACTTAGCTATTTGTAGGATTTTTTGACTCGTACAAAAAAATGTCTTTGTTGTGAAGTTGTAATACTCATCATAAGGACAATTTGTTACGTAAAAGGAATATTGAAAACAGAATATTGCGCGTATAATATGTTACGAAGGAGTCCTTGAAAATATAATTGGACCTTTTCTTCTCTTTTTAATATTTTGGCTGTTTATTTAACCGTCGGGGTTATATGATTACCTACACATTAAGTTTAATTGCCTTTGCTTTATAAATGTATAAAAACCACTGATTAGATAAGTTTTCAAAATGTTATTCAATATCAACTTCCGCCAGCACGCGGCGACTTCGCTCGCGTTAAAGTTGAATATTATACCAAGAGAAAATATCATAGAATAAAAAATATTCTATTCCAGGACATGATATAGGTACCCCTACATCGAATTTTATCAGAATCCGGGCGCCTCAGGGAGATGTCACCAAATCGTAGGGGCCCAACAGGGTCGAAGCCTACTGGGGCCATGGGTAGTGTGAAAACGAAACCCGGGGCCCTGGGACGAAGGCAACGATGGAACAGGAGTGGGTTTTTAGTCAGTAAAAGTCTGACACTATCTCACGCTCCACCCAAAAGCGAGATTTGTCATTAGTTAATTTTCCCACCTTAATAAAAAACCACCGCTATACA
This sequence comes from Mythimna pallens, assembly GCA_961205895.1. Lineage (NCBI taxonomy): Eukaryota > Metazoa > Arthropoda > Insecta > Lepidoptera > Noctuidae > Mythimna > Mythimna pallens. The sequence continues at coordinate 21,226,819 of OY540842.1, read as the reverse complement.
AACTTTCGCTTTTATAATATAACTTTGTTTTTTTTTGTTTACTTGATTAGACCTTGGCCACCGTTCAACCAACCCGCTTACAGTTTAAGAATTCATTTCTACTACCACCACTAACACCTAAAACCCGTTGTTTATATAATGTTTGTGGTCATAAATATACAAGGAAAATAACATACATTTATTACGTAATGCATTATTGGAACAAAAATAAAGCAATCACACATCCTGACAGAGGTACCTACAGCGTGTTTCCTCTTTTAACGCAACCCTCATAATGACGACGCGTGAATAATGACATCTGACATAAGCATAAATGACGATCGAGCGGATTAAATGAAATGTGTTTTATGAGAAAAAAACATTTCTTTTACGAGCGTTGAAAGGCAGTGAGTGAAATGTTGCATCATGACAGTTTGAAAAACAAACGCTTGTGCTAACCTTTCGAAATGTATTCTCAACTTGCGCGTTCCCTTTTTAAATAAAAATCAACTGTCACATGTATGAATGTTACTTGAAAACACTGAAACCACCTTGTGTCAAGACAAGGTTTGTATGTTTTTTTTTTTAAGGTCTACTGGAAATGTTTTTTTTTATTGTTGACAGGTTTGCGCTTGACCGGTATCTCACCTGATGAAAAGCAAAGATACGGTCGAAGATGGAGCACACATTTACTCTTGACTTAAAGATTCCTAGGTTGTAGCCATCAGGAAACACAGACTCCGGCAGGGAATTCCACTCCTTAGTTGTACGCACAATGAATGTGTTCCCAAAACGTTTTGTGCTTGTCAATTTGGATGTTTGAAGCTGCACCCGTGTTTGATGGTGGTTCGATTGTTTTATTCAAAATTAAATGAATAAACAAAGTCCATTTTCACTATCGCACCAATATTATAAAGGTATGTTCGTAGAAACATAAATATGTGTTTATTATGTGTGTGTTACTCTTTCACATTTAAACTTCTAAACTGATTTGGATTAAATCTAGCATAGAAGTAGACCACATCTTGTAAAACCTTAGACAAAATATACTTTTTACATAAGACAATAATAATAATAATAATATTCCAGAACTATCACACAACGCCGTCTAGTCCCAAGCTAAGCAGATCTTGTGTTATGGGTACTAGACAACTGATAAACATACTTCTATATTTCTAAATACATAAATATATAGATAAATTACACCCAGACACAACAAATGATCGTGCTCATCACACAAACATTTGTCCTGGGTGGGAATCGAACCCATGACCTCCGGCATAGCAGTCAGGGCCACTAACCACTAGACCAACAGGCCAGTCAAAACAACAATGCAAGTACGTATGTTGCCTTGGGATAATTTTCTACATAAGCACGGGTGAAACCGCAGGCAGAAGTTTGCCCTTTAATTCCTAAAAAAAATGTTTATTTCAATTACTATTATTATTATTATTATTGTTACATTACCAGTCGACAGCGATGTGGAAGAGTTTTTTGACGCCATAATTTAGTTTTAGTTAGTTGTAATTAGTGTAGGGTTTCTATTATTATGTATTTTATTTTATTGTAATTATAGTTAGTATTTTTAAATGTAAATAAAAATATTTTATTTCAATTACACATAAGTATAAGTCTAAGTTGTAAACAATGGTTCTCGATTATCCTAAGGCAATCGAGAACCCGGTCTACGGGCTTTAACCGGCCCGCGACTAGTGTCGTAAATCTGGCCCATGACAGCAAATGTCTTATTGTTGTTACTATTGCTATTTTTTTTTTTTTTTGAAAAATTAAATTCAATCGACATAGAATCCCAATTTCCACAGCCATTCTCTATTTTCTAAATCGGCAAAAAAGCGATGCTTTTTATTTAAAAAAAATCGATCTCTGTTCGAAGTTCAAAAAAGCGCTTAAGGTCTTTTCCGCAACGAAGCCAACGTACGGTAATCATAGTGCCATACGTTGGCTGCATGGTAAGTCATTTACTCCAATCTCTTCAAAAATTGACACTGGCTTTTGGCCCTTGTCTAGTCTTCTTAATACTGAAGAAATCGTTATGGCCCTTAGGCTTCAAAGGAGACCCTTGCCTTAGACTAATCGAGAATCGAAAATTCAGTAAAGAAAAATAATTAAATAAAAAATATACAAAAATAAGTCCCAAATAAACAGACCACACCCCCACAAACTCATGTGACAAAAGCGTATCATTTACCAAGTCCATACAATAAGAGATAGCACAAAGTTTTTTATCCACGTAATTTGTGCGCCTTCGTTAACCAAACCGACCGGCACATAAAGGTATATATCTAATTTCTCGGTCATTTAACGCTGCCAACTTGGGAGTACGTTACTAAACTCGCTCTTGTGTAGACAGCCTTCAAGTTTATTAGTGTCATAAAATATTTTATGAAGCCCCCTGTAGAGAGCCACAGTGCAGGTTTGAACAGTAGTACAATGATTCAAGCTTGTGTTTACATGTCGTGGTCAGATCTTAGAAATTGATCATTTCATGATAGGCCAAGTAAAACTGGACAGATCATTTGAAACTTTAAAGTTTGATGATATATCAATCCTCGTTTGGCCTAATTTCTTTAGACCTTTTAATACCAAGTCATCAGAAAGTTTTGTTCCAGAAGTTCCAGTCGTCCTCCGACGGCTGTCACGGAAGAAAGTGGCTGGCAGTAAAAAAAAAAATTAAGAAAACAGGCGAATTACATACGAAGAGATTCATCATACACTGCAGATTGGTTCGGGAAGCGTTCACAAGATTCTACACGAGCCCGTTCGCGTGCGAAGGTTAGTTTGCCGCTGGGTGCCGCACAACCTGACCGAAGCTCAGTAGTAAGCCCGTGTGGAGTGGTGCCGATAAATGATTCAAAAATTTGAAGCAGACTCGTCTCGGCGCGTTTACGACATTATGACAGGTGACGAATCCTGGATTTATCAATACGATCCAGAAACAAAGCGTCAGTCGACAATTTGGCTGTTTCAAAATGAACCAACGCCTACGAAAGTGAAGCGATCGAGAAGCGCAGGGAAAATTTTGATCGCTAGTTTCTTCACTTTGATGGGCATCTGATTTCAATTCCATTACGAGACCAAAGCCAGAAGTTTTGTTTGCAATGAGCAACAAGCGACCGAACAACGGGCTCCGCGGGGTACTGCTTCACCATGACAAGGCGCCCACGCACTCAGCGCTCAAAACGAGGAACTTCCTGGACACCTCACCGGTCAGTCTTGGGGCACCCTCCTTACAGTCCTGATCTGGCACCGTGTGATTTCTTTTTATTCCCTATAATAAAAAATCAGCTGAAAGGGACACAGTTTTTATCGCCGGAAGATGCACTAGCAGCGTTCGAGAAGACCGTAGGAAGTGTCTGCAGTGACCCTGAATAAACCGGGACACCTGTGTTCCTTCAGTTGCCCTTTGTGTTCCAAGGCCGCCGTATATCTTTCTAACTATCCTGCAGCAGGAGGGAGACTTAATCTAAGCTCAGCCATCCGTTGAATTGCCACATAAATGTAGACAGTGCAAAGTCCTCTTTAAACAGTTAAAGTATCAGTTTCCCTGGCCACTTCATGAAGTAGCCACTAGCCAGCCAAACCTCGGTCCCTCAGGGTTCGTGTGCACTCGTTCGGCGTCGTGTTCGCACATAATATAGACGCGAAGAGCCCCAGCTCACAGCCAATAAACAACAATGCCTTTAACCCGATATGAAGTTAATGACTTGCTCACTTACGAGCTTACATTGGGCAAAGATGTACAGTATACGGAAGTGACTCTTTTTCAAAAAAATACGTTATAAACTAGTTTCTACATAATACAAGGAACTTACTATGACGTGTTAAAAATGACAGTCGTTCGAGTGAGAAAATGGGGCGGAGTTATCTTTAACAGTTCAGTTTAGGTCGTAAAAAGGATCGCGTTATTAACTTGTGGTAGTACTACAGACAGCTAATCTATAGCGAACATGTAGCGACATCTATGACGCCTCATAGGAACTAAAAATACAAAATCCTGCATCGTGATATCAGAGTTCTACGTATGATTAGAACATATTCAACAGTACAAAATCAACTATGGCGCAGTTTTCTGTACCAGACACAAGACCCATCTGGAGGATCCTCCCTTTTCAAGGGACGCTTGCAGGACTTTACACTCTGTTCCATGTACCTCCAAACACCCTAATTTACGAGCTATGCAGTAATAATATTAACAAGACGTACGGCGATGCGCCCCCAGTACATATGGACATCCCACCCACAATAACAAAACGTTTTTTTTATATGTATGTATGTATATTCGATACCTCAATTTAAAAGAAAAAAATTGTTTGCGTACGTATTTTTCCGGGATGGTCCCGTTTTAATTGTGACAGTCTGATGAAGCGCTTCAGATATGGAACTCAGGCTATTCCATAAATGATACTGAATACATATTTTTCGGGGTAACCACAATAGCATGTCTGTTTATTGTTTATACCATCCCCTATCATAACATCACACCGGAACCATCTCCAGAGGTATGCAGATGTGTCCATTCACCCAGATATGTACAGCCAAACAAACAACTTCAACGTGTAGATTGAGTCAATATGGACATCTTGCCATTCCTTAGGCACCTTACAATAGAGCTTGCTTACTGTCACACGCTATATGTGTGTTCTACAACCAAAATAAACAATTGACTTTCAAAATATCTTCCAATGTTTAGTGTTTTTGTTTTGGAAATCGGCGTAGTAGTTTTTTAGCTTATGCTTTGTCTTAGTATGGTCATGTGAAGAGGAGGGATGAAGCGCATGTTACTAAAAGAGTTATGAGTTTACATGTGGATGGATAGAGAGGGAGAGGGAGATCAAAGAAAAGATGGATGGATTGTGTGAAGAGTGATATGACAGAAAAGGAAGTTAGTGTTAGCATGACAGGGCAGAATGGAAGAAAAAAACATGTTGCGCCGACCCCAAATAACACGGGATAAGGGCAGGAAGATGATGATGATGATGATGCTTTACGAGCAAAAACAAAAATCTTTACCTTTTTAATATAAATATAAAATATAGATAACATTAGTGGTTCGTTGTCACTAGTACACACGGTGACTTTAATAGCGTAGCAGGGCACACTAACATGATAAATGTGTGCGTAAACGCTAGCGCGTGAAACACAACAGGTATTATCGTTGTGTGATACAAAGTAACTCGTTTCTACACTCACACTCTTGAAAAAAAAAATAGTAGCCGTCTAAGTTACACGACTATGAAAATACAGCAAAAATTGGCTTCTGTTATTAATGGCGCTGTGGCGCAATGCGTATGATACTTAACTGACGAGTAAGAGGTCCCAAGTTCGATTCCAATTATCTGTTATTTTCTTTTTGTTTTACTCATGTTTTTTTTGAATATATAATATATAATATAATATAATATTCCACAACTATCACACAACGCCGTCCAGTCCCAAGCTAAGCAGAGCTTGTGTTATGGGTACTAGACAACTGATAAACATACTTATATATTTCTAAATACATACATATATAGATAAATTACACCCAGACAGTATTGTAATGTTATGGTTATTCTCGTAATAATTAAAATATTCGAAATATATCTTTGTAATTTTATACATATAAACTATGTATATTTACGAAATTAATTAACGAAATTTTTGTATATAACTTGTAATATAAATAATTTTATAATATATATATATATCATTTACGTAATATAACAATACGTTATTATTAATAGTTGACGATGGCGCTGTGGCGCAATGCGTATGATACTTAACTGACGAGTAAGAGGTCCCAAGTTCGATTCCAATCGTCTGATGTAACAAAAAGTTTGCTTGTTTTTATTTTCTTTTTGATTTACCCCTGTTTTTTTTTTTTAATAGTAATGTTATAGTTACTCTCATAATAATTAAAATATTTTGAAAATATTGTGACAAAGAAAACTGCGATAACGATCCAACTATGTTTATTACAACTTATTAATTACATACATTAAACGGAATGGTCACAATTAACGAATCTGTTCATGATTATCTTTAATACAATATATAAAGTGAAAATATTCTAAGTCAGACAAGGATGGACGTCACTTTTTTAAGTTTTTTATTAGTGACATAAATCAACATGTTATCAAGAATGAATTATGATAGATATCGCAACTCTTGATCTCAATAACAATAACATCATGTCACATAATAACAACAACAGTATAATTACCTACAGCTTACTTCTTAGTCTTTTTTTTTTACTTATAACATATCAATCAACATGTTTAAAAAAATGAACTATGATAGGTATCGTAACTCTTGATTTCAATAACAATAACATGATAAAAACAACAACAACAAAAACAGCATACAGTAATACAGCTTTTTAAAAATATTTATAATTGGATTCAATTTAAATCAAAATTAATATCTAATTGGTGCACCTTCATTGTCGATTACTTCTTGTAACCTCGTTCTCATGCTAGCCACCAAATTTTCACACAGGTCAGTGCCGCGAAACGATTCCCACATGGATGACACTAAATTATCTAAATTACGTTTAGATCTCACATCAGATGAATCCCAGTTGAGCACCATGTGACCCCATAGATTTTCTATGGGGTTCAAATCGGGACTTTTAGAGGGCCATTCAATAACAGTCAAGTTTTCTTGGACACTTAAGCAGTCTTGCACCATTCGTGCGCGGTGCACCGAGCAGTTATCGTGCACGAAGTAAATATGCTCGTCCGGGTATGCCACGCGCACGGTAGGCAATATAACATTTTGCAAGATGTCCAAGTAACCTTGACTGGTATTGCGACCCCCTACCTCCACTAACTCACCGGGACCCATCGATGACATCCAGCCCCAATAACCTAACGTAATGCGACCACTAGACCTGCATGGGAGAATATTTTTCTGATGGTAACGTTCTCCATCTTTTCTCCATAATATTTTACGCCCATCCTTATCTGACTTAAAACACTTTTCATCACTAAATATAACTATGTTATTGCACCAATCAAAATCTATAAATTTTCTTGCAAACCGCATCCTTTCTTCCTTATGCAACGCCGTCAGTAAAATTTTTTTCGCAGGCTTGCGACATTTAATTTTTGCTGCTCGTAAGTGGCGTCGAACAATTGTCATAGACACGTCGTGCATAATCGCAGTGTTTCTTGTTGTAGCAAAGCCGTCAGCGCTATACGTAGCAACAATATTTCGATGCAGTGGGTTGGCATCTGTATATGCAATTGCTTTTGGACCCGGACGTTTGGCATCGATTGTCCCTTCAGCTGTATATCTATGCACCCAAAACTGCACAGTTTTCCTCTGTAAACAATCACAAAATTACGTTAAAACCTAACAAATATCAACAATGTTAAATTATTTCGCATTATGTTAAGTTTGGATTTGTTACTTACTGGTAGCATTAGTCTCCTCGAAATTTCACTTATGGATACATTTTGTTTATATAATACTACTATCTCAGCCCTCAAAAGTGTAGACAAATGAGACATGTTAATTATTACTTGTAAAAAGTATCACTTTCCACAACGATTAATTATTTTTTGTCTCGGAGTAAGTTGTAGAACACACGATCGTGATAGGCAAAAGCGTTATGCCAGGTTAACTTATTATCCGACTCATTTCTTAGTAAATAACTAATAAAGTGGGTAGATGATAATATTCATACACTTAGTTTTTAAAGCAAATATTCTAAGTTTTAGCTTTAATAAACTTCGTTATCATTATACTACAATAAAATAGAAAATAATGTTTTGTCAATGGCTAGGATCGAACTCGATACACCTTTAACGGCAAGCAAGCACTTGATAATCAGTGCTAATTTTCCATCTAATGAACGAAGCGAATTTTTTTATCTAATTCGTAGCAAACACATATACAAATATGTGTGTGTGTGTATATCGAGTAGTAAACGAGTTTTATTTTGTTTGCGAGTTGAGCTGGAGACATATTATTTGAATAGGTGAATTATTGTGGGATGGCACGCTCGGTTTTACTTCTGTTTGTATTGATACCCACAGCTATTTGATTATTGTGAACATTATTGCCCATATCATCAAAATTACTTTCCAAAGATTAAGTGTAAGTGTTTGATGCTAATTTAAATAACTATAATAATTTCATAAGTGAATGTTTGCGAAAATAAAAAAAAAAAGTTGACAATGAAAGGATTGTCAACTATTAATAATAACGTATTGTTATATTACGTAAATGATATATATATATATATTATAAAATTATTTATATTACAAGTTATATACAAAAATTTCGTTAATTAATTTCGTAAATATACATAGTTTATATGTATAAAATTACAAAAATATATTTCGAATATTTTAATTATTACGAGAATAACCATAACATTACTATTCAAAAAAAACATGAGTAAAACAAAAAGAAAATAACAGATAATTGGAATCGAACTTGGGACCTCTTACTCGTCAGTTAAGTATCATACGCATTGCGCCACAGCGCCATTAATAACAGAAGCCAATTTTTGCTGTATTTTCATAGTCGTGTAACTTAGACGGCTACTATTTTTTTTTTCAAGAGTGTGAGTGTAGAAACGAGTTACTTTGTATCACACAACGATAATACCTGTTTCACGCGCTAGCGTTTACGCACACATTTATCATGTTAGTGTGCCCTGCTACGCTATTAAAGTCACCGTGTGTACCATTAACAGTTCCATGATGGAACTACTGAGGTTTTTTTAAATCACTAGTTCCATTTTTAAAGAATCTGTAAAAAATGGAACTGATGTTAAAATTTATTATCACTAGTACAACTAATTATTTTACAAGTGCTTAGAATAATGGGCACGCCACAATCATGGCGGTAAGTCCCCTCTTTGAGGCGTGGTTGGAAAGACCTCACGGCGTCCTCACCTTCCGCATGACGCAGGTTCTCACCGACCACGGTAAGTTCGGGAAGTTCCTGCATCGGATTCGTGCGGAAGCGACGCCTGGGTGTCGCCACTGTGTGGACCGCCCGGAGGACACGGTGGAGCACACGATGGTGTGCCCCGCTTGGGCAGAGCAACGCCGTGTCCTCGTGGGGGCAATCGGCGGCGGTGATCTCTCGCACCGGGTCTTGGTACAGGCCATGGTCCGGAGCGAGGAAGAGTGGCAGGCGGTCGCCTCCTTCTGCGAAGCAGTAATGCTAGCGAAGGAGGCGGCCGATCGCGTGAGGCAACGGCAACGGTCCTTACGCCCCAACCGCTGCTGGGATTCCGATCCCGATTTCCGACCACCGTAGGCGCGGGCTTGCGGCGGCGAGCAATGGGTAGCCCGCCATCCGACCGTCCGGTAACCGTCCGGACCAAGCCCATGTCGTCGACGGCGCGTATTGTTCCACGCGTGCCTCAGGGAGATGTCAGCAAATCGTAGGAGCCCAGCTGGGTCGAAGCTTACTGGGGCCATGGGTAGTGTGAAAGCTAAACACGGACCCTGGGACGAAGGCAACGAAGGAACAGGAGTGGGTTTTTTTAGTCAATAAAAGTCTGACACTATCTCTCGCTCCACCCAAGAGCGAGATTTGTTATAAGATGATTTTCCCACATGAAAAAAAAATGTGTTTAGAATAATAAAATTTTAAGCACTTGTGATTTTTTTAAGGGTAGAAAAACACTAGAGGTATAAGCAAACTAGTATAGAGTACATTATAGATTTATGTAATTAATTGTTGTTGTTGTTGTTGTTGTGGTTGTTGTTGAATTGTTGTTGTTGTTGTTGTTGGGTTGGTTTTTGTTGTGTTGTGTATTGAATTGTTTTGTTTTTGTATTGTATTGATTTTTGATTGTTTTGTATTGTATTGTTTGTGTTGTGTGGATTTCTGTAATATAAAAAATTTAAAATTACATTAGCTTTGTCTCTTCCAGGTCTGCATTACATCAATTCACTACCGAAGTCCCGACCACTGGCCATCAAAGTTGGCTGAGTGAAAATATTCACACAGGACTACCAACATAATCCAACATCACTTAAATGGATGTGCTAGCGAACCGGCACAAGCTTGCACTATCTGGACAGGTCCATTCAAATCTAAGATTCTTAGTAGTGATTTCCTCAGACATTATCTTAAACGAGTCTCATATTTTATGATCTGCCGATTATATTAGAAAGTATAAAGAAAAACTTTTATTTAAAAGTCGTTATGAAATAATACTGACATATAAAATTGATATTTTTAAACAATTTGCATATTTTTATATATTCGCGCAGGCGAAGCTGCTTAAAGAATAGTTTAATTTTTAATAATATAAACTAGTGCTTGACTGCACCTGATGGTAAGATACAATCGTTGATGGTGCGGCGCACTAGTTTAATAAGAGCTTATTCACTCTAGCCTTGAAGTCACCTAAATTATAATCGGACGGAAAAACCGCAGCAGATAAATTGTTCCAGTAATTTGACGTACGCGTTATAAACGGCTAGTTTATTATAAAAAACAATACCCCACCTTCTGACACAGTCGGGTAAATATAATTGACCTTCTGAACTTCCTGGCGGTCGCGTTTTTAAATAGGTAGCTGCAATATAAACGCTTAAATAGGTATTTGAACAGATAGCTTCTGCCCGTGGTTTTGCCTGCGCTAAATTTGCAAATCATCCGAAGTGAACTTCTAACATAAAAGTATTCCATGTTCTGCCGACGTCCAATTAAACCTCTGCACCAGAATTCAAAATTGGCTCAACGGTTTAGGCGTGAAAGCGTAACAAACAAATAGACGGACAGAGAGATACTGCATGAATTACAAAATGTGGCAATAAGGGCTATATTTCACCGGGACATCATGGCGGCGCGACCAGTCGCCGCTACCAACAAAATGTATACAGCTCTATAGAGAGTTAACCTGGTGTCCGTTTGGTTGCGCTACCAATTTGGCGGTGCGACCAACTAAAAAGAAAGTAAAAGTCTGACACGACCTCCCGCACCGCCCAGAGCGCGAAAGTCATTGGATGATTTCCACCCATAAAAAAAAACCCACTGAATATACGGTGCGATAGGATCCCTACCCAGTATTCATCATTAAGAGCAACTTTTACCGTGGCGCCAAAAACTGGCTGCTGCGTTGCTTGTCATGGGTTTGATTCCCGCACGGAACATTTGCATGGTCTACAGATAGATGTTCAGGGTCTGAGTGTGTCATACATGTGAGTTTATATGTTTGTGAGTGCACCCATGATATATGAGTAATTGCTAGTGTGGGGCGACGATTCGAACGGTCGGGAAAAAAAACATCTTGAGTATTGTCAATATAAGACAATTCTTTTTACAGTCTTGCCCCTATTAATCTTACCTTCCTAAAACTCCTACTAAAATTATGTATATTTAGATGATTAATGATTGATAAAATTAATCTTCGAGCCCAAACGCTACCAACGTTCAAAAAAATGGTGAAGGAGCATTATCTATCACTTTAGTTACTTCTTCTCCTTTTTAAATTGCAATTATTTTTGATATTTATTAGTATATTATTTGATATTTTTTTATTTTTTATTATTTATTTATGTATTATATTTTTAAGTATTATTATTTTTTTAATTATTTCATTTTATATTATTTTATACGTTGTTGTACACTGACAGCCCGAAATATTTTCCTTTCTATCAGTCCATCCAAAGGTTGTCTGGTAGAAATTGCCCTGTGCAATAAGACCGCCTATTGTACACTTATTTATATAAATGTTTGTCCTGTATTATGTTAAGGTGTGCAATAAAGTTGTATAATAATAATAATAATAATAATCTTGCTTATAATACACCATTACAATTTAATCAATAAAAGTGATCTGAATCAATCAATTAACCGGCTGATTCTAATGTTATAAATGCGAAAAGAATAAATGTACAAAGTGTTTGCGTACTTATGGACTGAAATTCCCTGAGTCTGTTCCTTATAACTACAACCTAGGCGTTTATAAATCAAAAGTGAATAGATTACTTCTAGGCAAACGTGCTCCGTCGTTAGCCACATTATCGCCTACCATTAGGTGAAATACTGATAAAGCGCGAGCCTATCTATAATAAAAAAAGGCTGTATAATATCAGTAAAATTGGCCCACGTGTAAACCATGCCTTTGAAGAGAACATTATATAGGATAGGGACGTTTATAACCAGTAGTACGTTCCGTGCTCTCCCTGCGAAGGCGCCTGGCTGTAGAACTCAGTATTGACGTATAAAGTATGGGAACGTATGCTACGCTGCGTAGGCACCGTGCGTGTGAATTGCTACGAAAACTCGTAGCCGCGTAGCACGTAGCAAGTAGTATGTTACGTAGCAATGATGTTTCTGTAATTTTTGCATCGAAAGATCAACTTTGGCGTTCATATTCGGAGAAACTAAAAGGCTTTGGCAAATTTTGTTGGTTCTTTGGCAAAACAAAAATTTTTCTTATTGAATGATGACGAACAGTTATTATTATAGTTCATACCGACCTCGCTGTTCGCATATACCTAATTAAATTTAATAGCCTTTTAATTCACAGCAGCAGCTACTAAATTATGATATGTTAGAGAAAAAATCGTAAAAATAAAAGTTGTTCAAAACCAAAAAAAACTCTGAATTAACTGAAAATTAAATATCTTCTTCATTCTTACATCATGAGGAAACCGGCATGTCCAATAATTCGAAGATATGTAACGTCCACCAACTCGCATTGGGCCCGCGTGGTGGATTACGGCCCATTCCCTCTCCTAGAGAGGAGGCCTGAGTCCCAGCAGTGGGAACATTATAAAGGTTGATTATTTATTTATTCAGTTATTTCAAGATACAATAGACTCATATACACACACCACTCATACTTACATCGTAACATTATATTCCAATTAAAGTAAAATTAAGTCACAAAATTGAAATTACCACAGTTAAATTTAATTGTGTTTAATTATAATATTAGTCAGTCAATTGCAATAAATAAAGTTGCATAAAATTAACTTTAGCTTACTTATTTTACCCTACTGTCTATTTTTATTATTATATATTCATTTCTAGTATGATTAATTATAATAAATAATAAAATGAAATAAATTTAGACTAATTTCAATGTCCATATTATGTTATTATTATGCTATGCTAACTATGCTAACATATTATGTTTTTTTTTATTATTTATTTAACTCAGGACCCTGAGGTCCTGGACCTTTGGAAGGCGTACGAGGAGCCGAAGCCAACTCGCAGAGGCCCTTTAGATAATTATAATGGAACATGATACCAACCGACGATTATCCCTGTACGCGCTATGCTAGTGCACCCAAGGACAACCCCCGGTTGTTGAAAAACTATTGCGACATATGGAGAACAATGACAATAGGGCTATGGTTTTTGGAGTCTTAAGTGGACTGGTAACATGGAACTATGTTAAGACTACGGCCCCTGCCTGAACAACGTTATTAATATCTATCTAAAAAAGGCAAAGGGTGACTTGCACACTCAATAAATGGGCCCCCAAAAACGGCCGCTAGCACGAAGTGACGTAGCAACAAGAGGGCAACATATCCTTAGGTGCTTGAGTAGTGGAGAGGTATACCACGGCTATCAGGACAATCCCGGCAGTACGGTCAAGATCCCTACCAGCACCTTACTGGATTATACATCCTTCTCCCGAGCACGTTTGCTCTTGCGAATCTCCACTCAAGCCAGCCAATAAAGGCAAGAGAGAGGTGGGAGCTCAGTTCCTCGTCAGTGTTCACTACGACCGGCCAATAAAGGGCTTGCCTTTATTGGCCGGCCGTAGTGAACACGGAGATGAAGAACAAGAATATTATGTTATTATTATACTTTACTAAATTCATTAATATTATTAGGTACGTTCATAAGAAAATATATATTTTTTTAATGTAATTAAATAGGAATCCTTAGTTAAATATAATTGCAACTGCAAAAAACCTACAATGAATGTGCGAAAGGATGCAGTTTTGTGCAGCGTCCTTAAGGGTGTTTTTAATATCCTGCGGTTTTGAATACGCATGCGGGATTGTTCCGCACACGTAACCCCCACAAATGTGCATTTCATACAAGTATTTATTATTGTAATGGGTGGAATACGCACGCGGGACGCATTTTTTTTTTAATTTTCCGGATGCGTAATGAAATTAGCACGATATTAAAACACGCTAACAGCGCCCAATCCGAGACTTTGTTATAAACATCAATCAAAACTTTAATCAAACCTGGCTACACAAATGACGCGTTAATAAACAACTAATAAAAAAAAAACAATTCATAACACAAGCGTAACTATGATGCAATAAAAATAACCAAAACTTTATCAACAGAAAATGTGATTTCATCATAATCATGCTAAGTTTCTTTCATCATGACTCGTTTGAACTAGCCGATCGTAATGTTAGAATAGTCTATAATCCCACATATAAAAAGTATTATGGTGGACCCCCGTCAATAGTGGTAATGTACCGGCACCGTTACCGCAAATAAAATAGGACAGTAAACTGAGCGACACCAGTGTTTCATATAATTTACTTCTTTCGACATATCAATAGTCCGTCGGTTATCCCAGCGGGTCGACATGACTAAGAATTGAATTGACTAAGAATCATAAAACAAAAAAATAATCACACTAATATGAATAAGGTGAAAGTTTATTTGTTACTTTTTAACGCCCGAAGAACTGAACGCATTTGGATGAAATTTGGTTCACTGCTAGACAATGTCCTGTAATAGCACATACAATACTTTTTTTATCCCGGGAGTATGTTTACTTAGGACAGTTTTCTACTTTCAGCGAGCGTGAATACTATACTGGTACTATAATCTCTATATATATATAAAAGCGAAATATCACTCACTAATTAAACACGAAATCTCAAACATGTTTCCGACTCCTTCTTTCTTTGAATATTTTTTTCTTTCTTTAAGCAGGATGATTATTTCTACATACAATCACTTTAGCGCGCAACGATACATAATTTTCCGCTCCGCAAATGTCAATCGCGGACCTTCAACGGCTAATTTCCTACCAAATGTGACTTTGTATTAAGAAAATACATAAAAAAAGAACTTGTACAATAAATCGACTTCATATTATCATCGATAGTAAAAACAAGTTTTTTAATCAATCTTTGGAAAAGTTTGAGGAAACAATGTTTACGCGAATTACTTGCGAAGTAATTTAAAAGATTACGGTTTTGTTACCGTTTTATGTTGAACCTACTTTATTATTGTTTGCGGACACGGCGTATACACCTCATTTATCTGCCGGTGAGGTTGTAGATATACAACATGTCATTGGAATAAGGGAAATTATATCTATAAACAAGCTATAATACAACCCAAGGCTGTATTATAGCTTGTTTGTATATAGTTGTAGTAACAGATGAGAGATTCTTAAGGCTGTATAACGGGTGTTCTCTACACTGTTATACAACAATGTTGACCAATCAAATCAATCAATCAATCAATTTATTTTCAGGAACAATTTACATTGTGTTTGAAATGAAATCATAAATAAAAAAAAACATTAATTAAAATTATAAAACTAACACATACTACATTATCAAACTAACAATTTATGGACTATCTATGGGTCTGAAATAAAGAAATTTTAATTTTTTTTTTAATTTTTTTTAATTATTCTATGACAATGGCTGTATAATGGAGAAAAAAAAGACATTGGCTACGTATAATGCTACTAGCTGGTTAAGAAGACCAAAGTTAGCAATGCTTTTAGGTAGAATTTGATTCACGATAGCAAAAAGTGAAATAAAGAAAGAAGAACAGTTTATTTACGTCAAATATGGCACACACCTTAAAAATAAAACAAATAACAATAACGACATATATAATTGGTATGTTATGCATCACATCCGTAAAGGCGTAAGGCGTAAAACGGCCAGCGCTTAGCAAAAATGCTGGGGCTCGTATAAAATAGAGCCTCAGCGCTGATTTTCAGCACCAGCCGTCGTAAGTGCTATCGGGAGTCGGTGGTGTTTTCCCCCGTGTCTCGGAAAGCATGTAAAGCCGTAGGTCCAGCGCCTGATCTCTTTCCGGTCGTGTCAGATTGCCGTCCCATCCGACTATGACAGTAAAGGAACAGAGAGTACTCCTGTGTTTGCACACACGCTTGTGCACTATAATAAGTCCTGCGTACTTAGTTAATCTCTGTTGAGATTGGCCATCGTGATCGAAATGTAGTCGGAAAGATTATTAGTTTAAATAACTTATATAATAATCATTTTTACAGTGCTGAAGTGTTTGTACAAAAACGCCACTATGTCAGTCCGACTACAAGACCAGACCTCGAAACCTATCCTCTTGCAGCGGGGCGTGAGGCAGGGAGACGTTATTTCTCCGAAACTGTTCACGGCAGCAATGGAGGATGTCTTTAAGGTTTTGGAATGGAGAAGGCTAGGCATTAATGTCAATGGCGAGTACATCACTCACCTCCAATTTGCCGACGACATAGTAGTCATGGTTGAGACTACGGAGGAGCTCAGAACAATGCTTGGTGACCTCAGTAGAGCTTCCGAAAGAGTGGGACTTAAAATGAACATGGACAAAACCAAAGTCATGGTAAACAATCATGTAGCACCCACTCCTATCAAGATCGGGGACTCTACACTCGAAGTTGTAGACGACTACGTTTACCCGGGACAGAGGGTCCAGTTGGAAAGGTCTAACCGAATCCGACTCGGCTGGGCGGCGTTCGGGAAGCTGCGCGGTATCTTCTCGTCCAATATACCATAGTGTGAGACACAGACGAAAGTCTATGACCTGTGCGTGTTGCCAGTGATTATATTCGGCTCCGAAACGTGGTCGCTTACAATGAGCGTCATCATTAGACTTAAAGTCACCCAAAGGGCAATGGAAAGGGCTATGTTCGGAGTTTCCTTGCGTGATCGAATCAGGAATGAGGATATCCGCAGGAGAACCAAGGTTACCGACATAGCACGAAGAATCGCCAAACTAAAGTGGCAATGGGCAGGGCACATTGCTCGCAGAACGCATGGCCGTTGGGGCCGAAAGGTTCTGGAATGGCGGCCACGTACCGGAAGACGTAGCGTTGGAAGGCCTTCTACAAGGTGGACCGATGACTTGGTAACGGTTGCAGGAGTCCGATGGATGCGAGACGCACAGGACCGTTCATTGTGGCGACTCTTGGGGGAGGCCTATGTCCAGCAGTGGACGTCTTTCGACTGTAATGATGATGATGATAGACAATAGTGTAGGTTTATATTTTTACCCATTTATCTGAAGAATCCTTTTGTATCCTTTACATAATTATATGTAATTATTTTTGTCTATCTACAATTACACTAATATTTATATAAATAGACAAATTTGTTTTTATGTTCGTAGGAGGTAATCTCAGAAAGTACTGGTCCGATTGCTAAATTTTTTTCACCGATAGGAAGCTGCTTTATTCCTGAAGAAGCGGCGGTTAAAAGCTAGTAATAAAGAAAATAAAATCATAATAGTACTGACCAAAATTCGACCAATTTTTTTTGAGGTAGAAAATCATCCAATAACTTCTCCAGCTTTAGGGTACAGTGTGTCAAGGTGTGTCGAGGTCGGAGCGTAAACCTGTATGACCTTCAGCGAATATCTTGATAATATTCAGAGTATAAGGTACGTCGACACACTCTCGTGACGATTAAAAAAATAAATTAATGTAGTCTTAAAACACAAATAGTGATAATAAATTAATCGTACATCTTAACAATATATTACTATGAATAGGTGCGGATTATTTCAGGATCCAGATAAAACGTGTCGCCCCCACTTCCTTCGGCCGCAATTTATCGCCGACAGTATAGATTGCTCAATTCCTTACGAATATAAAGTTTATTGCACACAAACGCTTTAAAGCGATAGAATATAATAATATTATATACTATACTTCACATCTGTTAAAAAGATAGCTTTTTTTTCGTTTATTAAACAATAATATGAATACATTCATGCTAACGTAATTACATACCAGCACAACCCATCGCGGGTTTAACAGTGGTATGTCAGAACTCGGCGCCAAACATACTTTAGGCGAACAGTAGGTATACATACTCAAAAGATACTTGCTAGATCGCATTATAATCTAGAAAGTATCTCTTCAACACTCTTGAGCTTCAATCTCAGTATAATAGAATGGTACAATAAGATCTTATGTCATAACTGGCAACACGCACTACGATCACAGACTTTCGTCTTGAGATACTGTGGTACGAGTATGGAGGAAAAAATACCGCACAGCTTCCCGAACGCTGCCCAACCGAGTCGAATTCGACGATTGACCTCTTTCTCCAAGTTAAACCTACCTAACTGGGCCGTCTATCCCAGGTAAACGTAAACGTCTAAAAAACGAGATGCATGTGCTCTGGGACTAGGACTGGAACAATTTACTAGGTGCGGTCTTCCTGTCCGATTATAACTTAAGTTTCTTTAAGGCCAGAGTGAATAAGCTCTTAATAAACCAGTGCACCTCACAATCAACGATTGCATCACTGCTCACCTTTAGGTGGGATCGCACTCAAGCACTGGTTTATATTATTTAAAGAAAAAAACTTCGTGCGACAGTTTTTGGGCGCCATTTCTTGAGTGTGCAAGTCACCTCTGTCTTTTTATCGATGTATATTAGTAACGTTGTTAAGACAGGGGCCATAGTCACAAGTTCTTGGTAAGCAGTCCACTTAAGCCTCCCAAAACCATAGCTCTATCTTTGTTTCCATTTGTCGCAATAGATTCGTAGAGGAATAATCGTCATCGGATGGTACCACGTTCCATCGATCCAAAGTATCTAGGGCAAGAAATGTAGAGGCCTCTACTTGTTGACTGTGGCCCCTCGTACGCCTTCCTAAGGCCAGAACCCCAGGGTCCTAAAATATGTAAATACATAAAAAAAATATTATCTAATTATATATTATTAATAGGTTTTTATATCATCGTGGAAGGCTCACCTTACATAGTACAGTAAAAAGCGTGGCTTCGCTTCACCTCCACTGTACAACACACTTTACACATTTCGAGTGTCTCAATGCAGCATGGAAAGTTTATGTCAAATTATTGGATTTTTCGTCCCTTAATCAGACACGAGGCTTTTGTACCCTAGGAAGTGTTCCATGGCCATTTTTCATGGATTGGGTAACTTGGGCATACGAGATTGGGGTATTTGGGTACCTCTAACTTATTTGGGGAACAGCAAGCTTTTGTTAGTGACTTCGTCTGTTTGAAAATCAAAAATCTCAATAGGTGATGATTCTGATTCTCCCTCCCATGGAGGGGCATGCGAAGAGGCTAATTGGTGATCCAGATAATAATAATATTCCACTACTATCATACAACGCCGTCTAGTCTCAAGCTAAGCAGAGCTTGTGTTATGAGTACTAGACAACTGATAAACATACTTATATATTTCTAAATACATACATATTATAGATAAATTACACCCAGACACAGAACAAATGATTGTGTTCATCACACAAACATTTGTCCTGGGTGGGAGTCGAACCCACGACCTCCAGCATAGCAGTCAGGGCCACTAACCACTAGACCGACAGGCCAGTCAAAGATTTGGCTAAGACCAATCTACAAAGCCTAGAGAACAAGCGTAGGGTAGCCAGCCTTTCGGTATTCTACGGGATGTATTTTGGAGACTATGCGTGGGAATTACAGGACTTGGTTCCTCCATTGTGGGTCCGAGTATAAAGGAGACAAATTAGTCTCTAAAAACACAAGGCAGTAAAAACAACATGTAACATAATAAAAGCATATCCTGAAAATACTACTTCCAGGACGTGCTTTTATTATGTTAAAGTAGTATTTTCAGGATCAGCTCATCATCGATGCCAAAATTAAAAAAATAGCGACGTAACTACAAAAGTACAGTTTTCAGATTTTTTCCTATACTTGTGCTATGAGACCTTCGTCAACGGGAAGTAACCTGTATAATTTTGATTCCTTTAAGAGTGTCGAAATATACATTTTTTGCGACATAAACGGCCATATGTTTTTTTTCCCGTTAACTTAGAAGTTTATTTTTTCACAGATTTAAGGGACCGCAGATTTGACTATTTTTTTTTTAATTTCTATTCTATACCTCCACGCGTTCCCGAGATAAAGGGTCTTGACAGACAGACAGACAGACAGACAGACGGACGGATAACAAAGTGATCCTATATGGGTTACGTTTTTTCCTTTTGAGGTATGAAACCCTAAAATATGACCAATTTTGATTAATTCTTGATAAATCTACATTGCGTCACTCGAATGTTAATGTGTGCGTGCGTAGATACCAATACTGATGCGCTGCCACGATGTAGTGAGTCGATTCGATTTAAAAAAAAACGACATTAGTGCATTTAAGTTAAACTACAGTGCTTAAATTATAATATTCCCACTCGGACTCAGACCTCCTCTCTAGGAAAGGGAATGGACCGTAATCCACCACGCGGGCCCAGTGTGGGTTGGTGGATGTCACATGTCTTCGAATTTTTGGTTCTAGGACATGCCGGTTTCCTCACGATGTTTTCCTTCGCCGTTTTGAGAGCTGTGGTGATGAAATAAATTACACAAAGTAATGCGCCTCGTTGGTATTGAACCCGCGACCTACAACTCATAAGTCGGGGCCGTTACCGCTCGGCCACCACTGCTCTGCTTAAATTATAATGTGACTTATTGTGGTGTTTAAGGTGAGCATTTTTCAGTTACGTGTTGTAAATACTGCCTTGTGATTTTAGGGTAGTCTTATTCGATGAATAGTCGTCAGTGACGTTATCCACACTTCTCACGCAAATCTTATATCCTTAGAGCCATAGATCCAGGTATATCCTCAGATCCAGGGGTGCTTAGACTTCCTGCTAGGGCTGCGAGCATGTTTCAAAGAATTCCTATGGCCCTGGAACGCAAAAGGCAGCTGAAGGAACACAGGTGGGTATTTTTTGGGGGCATCTAGTAACACAAGAGGGAGACACCTGATGCTGACAATTAAATAATAATAATATATTTTTTTTAATATAATATAATATAATATTCCACAACTATCACACAAGGCCGTGTAGTCCCAAACTAAGCAGAGCTTGTGTTATGGGTACTAAACAACTGATAAACATACTTATATATTTCTAAATACATATATATATATAGATAAATTACACCCAGACCCAGAACAAATGATCGTGCTCATCACACAAACATAGCATAGCAGTCAGGGCCACTAACCACTAGACCGTCAGGCCAGTCAAATTGACAGAACTATTGACGCAGTGGTTGAACGATTGTGTCGCGGGCCCGCACGGGTCGAATATTTGTATGGCATGTTTCGTGTATGGGTATCATGTTTGTGAACGCACCCACATTACAGAAATGATCTAAATATAAAAGTGTAATACCACTCACTGATTAATCACGAAATAACAGAAACTATAATATATACTCGTACCTACAAACTTAAAATTTGGCAGATAGGTTAAGCGAACCCATGGCCCCAGTAGGCTTGGAACCTGCTGGGCCCCCACGGCTTTGTTGACATCCTCTTGAAGCGCGCGTGGAACACTACGTGACGTCGATGAATCGAGTTTGATCCGGAGTAACGATGGCGAGGCGGACGCATACTTGAGCGAATGGCCTTCCGCAAGCGGCGCCTGGGGCGTGAGGAAGGCCGTTCCCTCAAACATGTGGCTGCCTTGTTATCATTACTACTTCGCAGAAAGAGGCGACCGCGTGCCATTCCTCCTCAAAGAGCGATTGCATTGGATGAGTAAAACAAACATACGTACGTGGTGACGAACCCTTGTGACAATGAATTTTTTTTTTTTTGAGAAATAAGTTTCTTCAAATCTAAACGGGCCGTGAAGAAAGTTGTTGGGAGTCACTAGTCTAGTCGATTTCTATCGACTGTTTGAGCAGCCCTGAGATGTTCGGGCCGCGGAGCCGGTCGGCAATCGGTACGCCTACGCTCTCAATATCAGTACTTCGCTTGCCTCACTGCTGCTTCGGCCTGTATTACAAGAGGAAGCGTTTTATTATCTATACTTCTATACTAATACTGGCGGTCCTAACAAACATTGTCCAGTTTTTAAGCTAGCTTTTCGTCAGAATAAAAATTGGGAACTCAATTACAGCGCCACCTACCCGGATCTTCACACCATCTAGGGCCCCAAAATTACTCACGAAATTACATCAAAATCGGTCAAGCCGTTTAGGAGGAGTTAGATGACAAATACACGTCCAGAAGAATTATATATATAAAGATATGTAATAAGTATTATAAAGGGAAATTATTTGTAGTTTTTTTGTAAATAATCAACTCAAAAACTGCTGGAGCGATTCTAAAAATTATTTCACCAGTAGAATGCTACTTTATCATTGAGTGCGAGCGAGCCGCTGGCAGAAGTTAGTAAGGCTAAGAACTCACGAAACGGTTTCACCCAAGCTCACAGCAATGGATAAAATAGCCGTTTTATTTCTAAACACAGGAGACCGGAATTTTGTGTGGCCACGCAACCGTCGCGGTTACGATTATCGCTCGCAAACTTGGCGGGTAATAATCGTAAGATGAGCAATTAATTATCAGTTGAGCTCCAGACCGCCATAGATACGCACCATAAACGAGATGTTGCGTTGTAGTACTACAAGTAGCTTCACAGGACGCCAACCGGCCGCATAACGCGCGGGCGCAACCCGCCGAGGCTGTGGGTGACCGCGGCCCGCGCAATCGTACTAGTTGCCCGCCGAGGCAGCGGGAGCCGCAAACAACCGCGCACACCGCGTTTATCAGTTGGGTAAAGGTTAGGCTGATGATCGGCCATGCTACGAAGGGCCAATTTCATCATGATACCGTGAGAAAGGGATAGCGCTATTTGTCCTGTATAGCTCCGTCTCTCTCTCACGCCAGTAGTATTATGGTTTACGACGTAAAAGAGGGCCACTGAAGGCCTTGCTTAAAATCGCTTCCGCCCATGCCCTAGGCAGCAGCTTAAAGACGGCGAACGAAGAGCGGATATGAGGTAGGAGCGGATATTGCTCAGACACTCGCAGGTACATTCGGTAACAGTGTAAACCATCCGCATTTGCTTATAAATGTTGTTTGCCGAACATACACCGCTCGAAGTAAACACTTATATTACAAAGGTTTTTCTCGCGTCTGTACTTGCTAGTTTCTTGGATCTGAGAATATTGTTAATGTTCAGATTATGTTTGTTTTGCAAACATTTGATTCAGACAATTGCTTGAACAAAGCTCAAAACATAAAATATGGGAATGTAGGTTCTTTTTTTTATTAAAATCACAACACTGTTGTAGCAATTGATTAGCAAATTCTAAATTATTTTCTATACGGATTTTAAATCATCATCTGATAGATTCAGAATCTGCGAGCGATTTTGAATTAAGAATATTTATTCAAATACCGGAGACGTTTGTCACGGCTCAAAGATTTTATTATAAATAGTAAGGTCTAAAAAGAGGTTGTGAACTCTAACTTCTTGTCTGTGTATTATTTTTGTTTTCCATAAGCGTCTTGTACAAAATAATGAAGACATTAATCTTAAAGCAAAACGTAGACTGCTCTTTAAAAGTCGGCGCACACAAAAATAAGTTCTAATGAGCGCAAAACGGGACAAAAAACCCCCTTATAAAAATACTATTTAATAAAACACTATTCCCGTAACCTATCAACACTGTATTCTAACGAGAGAGAAAAAACCGGCACCTTTACTTTTACAACACCCACTAAAACTTTTTTATGGCTGGCAACACTCGTAAAAGGTATAAATAAAATAAAGCCGCTGGCAACATTGACAGCGGGTGAGCGCGGGAAACGTAATAATTTCCACGTTTTGGCGACTCGAGTTGTGGGCTCTTTTCGATTATAATTTATAGCCCTGAATGAGGGCTGGGTTCGCTATCAGGGACACTTTCCCGTGTATAATGCCATAAATACTATCGTAAAATTGTTTGCTTGCTCCAAACTGTAATCTGATCACGTCCGATTGCTAGTAAAAGTGGGATGTGCGAATTTACTCATTTATTTATATTTTACTGTCGGTAATGCAATTATGGATGAGAAAAAGATAGTTGATTGTCAGCAAACACAGCTATTTTCTGAAAATTGAACCTGTAGCTTTAGAACGCAAAGGGCTACTGAAGGACAAAGGTGTGGTTTTAGTCAGAAAAAGTCTGACGAAGAGCGAGAGAAGTCATTAGATGATCTCCCACCTTATTTTTTTTTAATGCAAATCTGCTTGTGAACGAGGCCTTAAGCGACTTCACCAATTAAGTCGGTAATTTATATTACGCAAAATTGGCCAATGATTCAATATATATAATCGCCATTTTATTTCTATATATATATATAGGCCTACATGTGAAATAAAATAATACCCACGTAGTAGATCACCAATAAGATGGACAGACCAGATCAAGGCCGCAACTAAGTGCTCGGTTCATGAATGTACTCGGAAAGCTGCTGTCCGCGATGAATGGCGCCGTATTACCAGGATGATCACTCATCGTGATTCACAGTGATGACCACGACCACTCTGGCCAGAGTGTACCGACTGAGAAGAAGAAGAAGGCCTACATAGGCACTTATAAAACGTCCAGAGCTAGTGCGAATTGGAACCGATTCGTCGTTTACTATGCAGAAGAACCGGCAAGAAATCCCAGGTTACTCTTCTGAAAAAAAAAAACATTAATTTTACAATATTTCCATATATTACAATATTAATAGGTATTAGAGGACAGTGTAGACCGGTCAAGATTGTACCTAAGAGCACAATAAAAACCATATAAGACGTTGTCATTCACAATAAAGGGCACACTACGCGATATTCAGACAGTCTAAGTCGATGTCGCGTAGTGTAATAAGGGTTAGACCGGTCATACTCAGAACAAAAAATGAAAAAGACGGTCTGAATATTGTGTGCTGAATATCGCGTAGTGTAATAAATATATTAATTGTTTTCTAAAAAAACAGGCCAATATGTAGTTGAAAACGGCGAAAAAAAAAATATATAGGGTGACTGCCAATTAGTGTACGATATTTAAACACGTGATTATGCTCATGATAACCAGCAACTTTTACTGTGGGAACAAACCTGAAATCGCGAAAAAACATCAGCTGTTCAGTATATTTATGTTTGCCTAATGTACTGAACATATGAATTTTATATTAATGAATTTATTTTATATGAATGTTTAAATTAATGAATTTATTTTATTGGAATGTTTAAATTATTGAATTTGTAAATTATCTATTTAACTAAACTATTAACAATGCAATGTAAATGAAATGTTAAATTATATTAAGGAAATAATAAAGGCTATAATAATAATAATAATGTACTGAACAGCTGATATTTTTTTCGCGATTTCGGCGTTGCTCCCATAATAAAAATTGTTTGTTATCATGAGCACAATCACGTGTTTAAGTATCGTACACTAATTGCCACTCACCCATTGTATAAAAGATTCGACACACACATATAATATTGAGCTCGTTAGTAAGTAGTTGTAAGTATGCATCATTGATATCTCGACCCGTTTGAAATGCATTGTTCCCGCATTAGAACTGCAACTGATAATAGTACTAGGGTTTTCGTTTCTGTAAATATAGCGATATTACAGAAAAATCAAAACTAAAAGTATTTTATAAAAAAAATATTAAACAGGAATAGCATGCCTTAAATATAAAAAAGATAAATATAAAGAAATATGTATAACGTTTATTTCAACTTAAAATTTTACGGATAGTGTGAAAGTGAAACCCGGGGCCCTGAGACGAAGGCAAAGAAGGTACAGGAGTGGGTTTTTAGTCAGTAAAAGTCTGACACTATATCCCGCTCCGCCCAAGAGCGAGATTTATCATTAGATGATTTTCTCACCTAAAAAAAAATATCACAATTCAAAGCGTTTTATACAAAACTTTTTTTTTTAAACCTAAGGCCTAAGATTTTATTGTCTTTTTTTCCATTTTATAATTTACATTTAAAATGGAATTTACATTACATTTGATAGACTTGACCATATTTTCAAACTTTTGGATTTTACGTTCCTACTTTCCACCTCTACATAACTTGTAAATAGCTCTACCTATTTTGGCAAAACATGCCTAAGAGTGCATAAATATGCCATTTCTAGAAAACCTTTTTTCAAATAAAAACACCTACATCCGTATCGGTTCACTCGTTTAAGAACTATGGTGCCACTGATACACGACACAAAGTGGTGAAATATTTACATACTAACTTAATTATATATACATACACCCCTCCTAATTGCAAAATTCAATTCTCGATTCCTCTATTCCACCCCTCCATAACTTGTAAATGGCTCACCCTATTTTGATAAAACACGCCTAAGAACCATTTCTAGAAAACCAGCGTTTAAATTAAAAAACTGCATCCAAATCGGTTCACTCGTTTAAAAGCTACGGGGCACAGACACACGATACATAGCGGTCAAACATACTCGTAAATATAGACCCATCTTACTTGAAAAAAATCGATTGTGTATTCCTAATTTCTTTCCTCATAACTTGTAAATGGCTGAACTGATTTTGACGAAACATGAACGATCGCTAGAAAATATGCCTCTAAATAAAAAAAAATACATCCAAATCGGTACACCCGTTTAAGAGTTACGATAACACAGACACACGACACATAGCTGTCAAACATATACACACTTATTTTTTAATTAGTACAACAAAAAAATGTACTACCGTTACTGATCATATTTGTGTAGTCAAAAGTTAAAAAAAAACCGAATCCCCAAATTGTCTACGAAAATTTGTCATAATTGGTTAATTCATAATTGAACCAATCATATTGGTTAATTCATAATTTAACCAATCATATTGGTTAATTCATAATTTAACCAATCATATTGGTTAATTCATAATAGAATCAATTCATAACAATTGCTACTAGAAAATACTACGCGCAGTGATTTCCCTATTTTATCGTCATTTATTCATTCATAATCAATAGCCTGTACAATATTACCGTAAATTGAGTAATATTTTGGAATATAAACAAACACTCATAACTTTGCTGTTTATGAATATTATTTATTAAGACTTTACTTAAATAATAACAAGACCTTTTCTAATAAGCCCTTTAAGTACTTTTACTATTTATAAAAATATAGTATAGCTCTCTTATTAGCAAAAATTCAATTGTCGATTCTTCCATTCCACCTCTCCATAACCTGTAAATGGCTGAACGGATTTTGATAAAACGTAACTAAGAACTAAGGCTAGGAAACTTGTTTTCAAATTAAAAAAATCGAAGCTCTTAAACGGGAGAATCGATTTGGATGCCCAAATCGGTTCTCCCGTTTAAGAGCTTCGGTGGCACAAACAGACACACACATAATGGTCAAACTTACACACATACTAACTAACACACTACACTACACTACTTAAATTACATAAGTATACAACCCTCTTTTTGCAAAGGTATAACCCAATAATAATTTTCAATTCACAGCCGACCAATACGTTCACCATATTAGGAATAATTTAGAAACAGCATGGTGTGCTTTAAAAAGCGAAGTAAGTAAGCCAGGCCATAGTAATAACGAATACGAACCCTTCCCGCTAAAAGCTCCGGGTACTTTCGGCCCTTTTTCAGTTGGTGTACCTCATAAACGATGGGCCGAGTCAATTTTTCCAAGTAAAATAAAGGTATATATATACGTAAGGCATGTTTTCGCTTTTGCCACTCGAAGAAAATTAAGAGGAAAGTGGTGGGAGTGTATTTTGAATAGCGAAAAGGTTTTGTACTTATGTATGATTTTCTTTTTTTTTTGGGAAGGCTGCAAGATGCGTTAATAATTTAATAAACAGATCGAGTAACATAAAAGTAAGGGTAATATTTAAACGAGTGACTGTAAATTAAAGTTTTAAGTAATAAAATTTATATTAAATAAGGTTATAGTATTACTAAGTGTGCGACTGACTGCGAGTGATGAGAAATCAACAGAACAGCACCTACCTACCTTTAAGTAACTCCCTTAAAATACAAAATGAGAAGCTTCATAATATTTGAGTGACCTAATATTTGTTTGAGTGTCAACGTTACGTCCTGCATTTTTTTCAATATTTGGCAAATGATTTATTTATACTGAGCGGCATTTTATTTTAAATAAAATGTTTCGAATGTCCTAAATATCGATATTTATGTATTATGTATGTCACATAGTTTTTTTTTTTTTGGTGGGAACATCATCTTATGACATTCCCCGCCCTTGGGCGGAGCGGGAGATAGTGTCAGACTTTTACTGACTAAAAACCCACTCCTGTTCCTTCGTTGCCTTTCGTACCAGGGCCGAGTCTTCCTTTCAGAATCAGACCCTTGGCCCCAGTAGGCTTCGACCCTGCTAGGCCCCTACAGTTGCTGACATCACCTTGAGGCGCGCGTGGAACAGCACGCGCCGTTGACGACTTGGGCTCGGTCCGGACGGTTACCGGACGGTCGGATGGTGAGCCACCCATTGCTCGCCGTCCGCAAGCCTGCGCCTACGATGGCCGGAAATCGGGATCGGAATCCCGGCGGCGATTGGGGCGTGAGGACCGTTGCCTCACGCGATCTGCCGCCTCCTTTGCTAGCATTACTGCTTCGCAGAAGGAGGCGACCGCCTGCCACTCCTCCTCGCTCCGGACCATGGCCTGTACCAAGGCCCGGCGCGAGAGATCGCCGCCGCCGATCGCTCCCACGAAGACACGGTGTTGCTCTGCCCAAGCAGGGCACACCTCCGCCGTGTGCTCCACCGTGTCCTCCGGGCGGTCCACGCAATGGTGGCATCCGGGCGTTTCTTCCACACAAATCCGGTGCAGGAACCTCCCGAACTTACCATGTCCGGTGAGGACCTGCGTCATGCGGAAGGTAAGGACACCGTGTTGCCTTTCCAGCCACTCCTCAAAGAGGGGACTTACCGCCATAATTATGGCGTGCCCATGTAACATGGTAATTTGATAATTAAAATTTTGCGAAAACCTGGATAATTAGAAAATGGTGAAATAAAATCTGCGAGCAATTTGGACGTAGCGTTCGCCACCGCTGCCGCGGCACCGCTCCCTTCGCTCGCTCGCCTCACGCGCGGTTGGTCACAGTTCTAACCTAACCTAACCTATTTCACCCAGTTCAAAATGATGAATCTGTCTGCGACTTAATAATTAGACAATGGTGAAAACATTTCTTAAAATGAACTTTGTATTATTAGTAGTTCGTTAAGTAAAAAAATATATTTCTAGTCGCTCAATTAGTAATTTAATCGCTCACTTAGTAATTTTGTCGCACGGCTAGAATTTTAATATCTGAAATGGATTAATGAAAACCCACTTTTAGTAAGCTCGTTCTGGATTTTATTATTATTCAATATTTGTCGTTAGTTTTCTTAATTTTTCGCTTACTCAAATTCATAGCGCTCAAGCTATTAAAACAGTATCTCATCATCAGTCGCAATTTTATTTTATTTGCTCGTTTACCCCTAAAGGTAAAACTTAAAATCCGAGTATACAAAGACTACATTTTTTTATTATTATTATTGTTGGCTTGCGTTTAACTGCTGATTCTCAGCGGCAGACGTAGTCGACAGTAATACGTTAATCGTCTAGCAAGGATAAGTGTGTACTTAAAATCATTTAATAAATAAACCGAAGAAATAAACCATTATACGTAAAGGGGTACAAAAATAATAAAAAAATATTCAGAAACATTGTCAGCCTTCATTTTAAACATTGTAAAGCGAGAGTTTATTATTTTGCGTTAAACATGAAAAAGTCAATGCATTATGAGATGCCTAATACTTTTGGCCAACACTGTTTTTTTATTATCAATATTTTTTTATTATCAATAGGCTTGCGTTGAACCACTATCTCACCTGAAGGTAAGCGATGACGTGGCGGACGATGAAGCACGCTTGCCTAGAAGTAACCTATTCACTCTTGACTTAAAGACTCCTTTTTTTTTTTTTTTTTTTAAGGTGGGAAATCATCCAAATGACTTCTCGCGATCTGGGTGGAGCGCGAGGGCGTGTCAGACTTTTACTGACTAAAACCACACCTGTATCCTTCAATTACCCTTTGCATACTAGGACTACGGGTTGCCCTTTCGGAAATTCTCCGCGGTCCTAGCTAGCGGGCATCGGCCCCACTGGGCCCCTACGGTTTGCTGACATCTCTTTGAGGAGCGCGAGGATCACTACGCGCTGTTAACGACTGGGCTCGGTGCGGTTAATTACCGAACAGCCGGACGGCGAGCTACCCAGTGCTCGACGTCCGCAAGCCCGCGTCTACCGTGGCTGGTAGTCGGGGTCGGAATTACGTCGGCTAGGGCGTGAGGACCTTCGTTCCCTCACGCGTGCAGCCTCCTCCTTCGCTAACATTACTGCTTCGCAGAAGGAGGCGACCGCCTGCCATTCCTCCTCGCTCCGGACCATAGCCTGAACCAAGGCCCGACGTGAAAGGTCGCTGCCGCCAATTGCCTCCACGAGGACACGGCGGTGCTCCGCCCAAGCGGGGCACACCTCCACCGTATGCTCCACCGTGTCCTCTGGGTGGTCCACACAATGATGACACCCGGGCGTTGCTTCCGCCTGAATCCGATGCAGGAACCTCCCGAACTTGCCATGTCCGGTGAGGACCTGCGTCATGCGGTAGGTGAGGATGCCGTGTTGCCGCTCCAGCCACTCCTCAAAGAGGTGACTAACCGCCATTATTGTAGCGTGCCCAGCACTGGGTTGCGACAGTCGCCGTCGCCATTCCACCATGAGATCCCGCCGGAACTCGGTCCGCCATGCCGCGACTTGGCGCGGCAGCGGAGTTTCGCCCCGGCGTTGCATCTCCACGCGCAAATCGTGCATGCGTGCAAGGACTGTTGCCTCCAAATCCAATGGTGGCAGGCCAGCAAGAAGGCTCGCCGCCTCGCGGGAAATCGTGCGGTATCCCCGTATCATCCGAATGGCCATGACCCTCTGGCAAGCATTCAGTATGGCCGCCGGTCGCCTTTGCAGTGACGGCGCCCACACCGGCGCCCCGTAAAGGGCCATGGACCGAACAATTCCCGCGTAGAGCCTCCGGCAGGAGGCGTCTGGACCCCCAAGGTTGGGCAGGAGCCGCTTTAGGGCAGCCGCGGTCCGTTCCAGTTTGGGAGTCAGACGTCGAAAGTGCTCCACAAAGTTCCACCGACTGTCGAGGACAAGTCCCAGGTACTTCATCGTCGACCCGACGTCGATGCGAACCCCTCCTACCGTTATTTGGGAACCCGGTGGTGGCGCGTTCCGAGGGCCATGGAAACACATGGCCTCGGACTTGTGCAGTGCCACTTCGAGTCCCAACTCCTGGATCCTATCCACGACTGTCGCAACCCCGCGTGTCGCTAGTTCGGCCGCCGCCTGGTGCGACTCCCCCTGCGCCAGGACCAGCGTGTCGTCTGCGTAACAGACCACACTGACCCCGTCGGGGAGGTCGCCGCGCAACACGTAGTCGTACCCGATGTTCCACAAAGGCGGTCCTAGTACCGATCCCTGCGGAACACCGCACGACATCTCTCGCCGTCTCCACTCTCCCTCGTGACCGGGGTAGATGATAAACCTGTCCTTCAGGTAGGCCTCGATCAAACGACGGAGGTAGTCGGGCACCTGGTGATACCGGAGTGCCCTCCTAATGCTACTCCAGGGCAGGGAGTTGAAGGCGTTGGTGATGTCCAAGGACACCACCACTACGACCTTGCCCCGGGACACTGCATCCCCCGTCGTGAGGGCTCGCACGCGCATGATGGCGTCCACCGTGGAGCGCCCCCTGCGGAAGCCAAACTGGTTGTCCGAAAGATCCGGCCCCACCCGCGCTAAATGCGCGACGAGGCGGTCTGCAATTACTCTTTCAAAGAGCTTGCCCACCTCGTCGAGCAGCACTATGGGCCGGTATGCGGACGGAGAGTCCGCAGGACGCCCCGGCTTCGCTATAAGGACCAGTTTCCCGGTCTTCCAACGCAGTGGGAACTGGCCCCTCTCCAAACATGCGCTAAACAGCCCTCTTAGTCGAGGCCCGAGTTCCTCCATGGCCAGGACCCAGGCTTTCCCAGGCAAGCCATCGGGTCCTGGGGCGGTATTTTTAGCGTTTAGCCTTCGTACCGCCACACTCATCTCTACCTCGGTCACCTCCGGAGTGTCATCGTCATCGCCGTCGTGGTCCGCGTCGGACACCGCGGGAGGCGGAGCCATTGGCGGGGAAGAATGCTCCTCGCTCGGAGGGAACAGAGCGTTCACTACGCCCTCCACGAGCTGGGGCCGGAGACTCTGTGTCAGCGGGGGAGCCCAGGCGCGGAGCTTATCCCGCACCATTTTGTAGGGGCGTCCCCATGGGTCTCCGTTCAGAGTCCCCAGCCAAACGTCGCGGGCCTGTAGTTTGGCTCGCCGTATCTCCGCTCGGAGGGTGCGCTTCGCCACTCTGTATCCCTCGTACAGCTCCGCCTCTATGGCCTCCGCATCCGGAGGGCGGATGCGGCGCCTGCGGTGTCTGGTGTACCGGCGCCGTGCGGCAACGCATGCCTTGCGCAGTTCCGCAATCTCCGGCGACCACCAGTAGACCTGGCGCCGGGCACGTCCTGGCCGGACTCGGGGCATTGCCACGTCGCATATTTCCGACATGGCCTCCCGGAACCACTCCGCCTCCACATCTATGTCAACAGGCCTGTCCGGTGCTGACACCCAGGCCTGGACGATAGCGGCTTCCAGGAGGAGCTCCCGGTCCAGCTGCTTTAGTGCCCACCGCGGACCACACGGGTTCTGTCGGACCGGCGCGGTCGAGGTCTGAGCGGAGACATCAAACCGGATGTACCGGTGGTCTGAGTACGTCTCCACCCCCTCCATGACGCGCCAGTCAATGACGCGCGGAGACAGAGCGGGGCTTGCGAACGATATGTCCACCACGGACTCGCCCTGCATCCGCACGCATGTGGGGACAGAACCCCGGTTTAGGACGACCAGGCCTGACTCCAGGGCCCAGTCCTCCACCATCCGGCCCCGCTGGTTCGTGAACCGGGAACCCCAAGCCAAGTTCTTGGCGTTGAAGTCCCCGCAAACAACCACAGGGAGGGATTGAAACCCGGCGACGACGATGTTCAGCTCCATAAGGGAATTGTGGAGATCGGCGAGAGTTCGGTTCGGGGAGAGGTATACACCTACCACTGCGATGTCCCCGAACCGTGCTGCCACGCAACCCTGTCCCCTTTTGACACCCTCTAGGGACGGGGTTCCGGCGGCGGCTGACGAGATTAATGTCACCGAGCCGTTCAGATCCTGCACCCAGCCAGCCCTGGGTGGGACGTAGTACGGCTCGGTGACCACGGCGATGTTAATCGACCACTGCGCCATGCTCTGGAGCAACAGATCCTGAGCGGGGGCGCAGTGGTTGATATTCGCCTGGAGCAGCCGTAATGGAGCAATTATAGGCAGTCCATTACAGTCTCCTCCCGAGCCCCCTGTGAGGGCCCTGCCGCGGCAGTTGCGGCGGTGGCCGCAGCGGTGGCTGCGGTGGTGACGGCGGTGGTGGGGGAGGGCCTCTTGCCATTACCCCTGACTTTGGTTGGGGGAACGCAGTTCCTGCTCCCAGCCCGGTGGTCGGCGGGCTTGCCAGCCGCTGCACACACGTAACAGTGAGGTGCAGCGTTACAGGCTACGGCCTTGTGGCCAGTCCGACCGCACTGGAAGCAGTGATCGCTTCTGTCCACCTCCGAGGTGCAGTGGACCCCTGCATGGTGGCCCACTTGGCAACGGAAGCACCTCAGAGGTTTGGGCTCCAGCAGCTTCACCTGCGCTGAAACCCAGCCCACCAAGAGCCTTCGGCCCTCCCCAGTTATGGCCTTGGCCGCCGACACGGGGCAGGTCACCGTGACGGTTCGCATGCCCGTGTTGTCGGCACGGATAGTGCCTGCCCGCACCTGGTCGCCAGGACACTTTCCCGTCCTGACGACTGCTGCCACCACCTCGTCCTCCGTCACGGAGTCGTCCAGGCCCATAATACGCATATCGATGCATTTCGTGGGCCTGGATACTCGGGCCACCTCCGCGTCTAGGGACGCTCGTATCCTTTCCGCCAGAGCGTCCGCGGTGGGGCCGCTGTCCGCACCAGGGATTTCCAGCATGCGGCCTCCGGTTGCAGTGGTCCTCATTCGTAGGCCCCCGGCGATGCCTAACTCGGTGAGGTCCACCGCCCGCTTCGCCTTGGTCATCACCTCGTTGTAGGTCGCGCCCTTCTTTTCCGCACCTGGCTGTAATGTGATCACTACAGCTGCGGATGTCGGGGCGCGAAGTCTAGCAGCGAGGGCCCTCTTCTTGCGCTGCTGCCGCCTTTCGCGCTTCTTGGCCGCTCTAGCCGCCTTGCCCGCCCTTTTCTTCTCTCCGACCACTTGCCATTCGGCGTCGGCCGGAGAATCTACAGGCTGGGATATCGAAGGAGGCCGGCTCACCGCCATAGCAGGAGCTTTTGCCGCCTTGCCTTTTTTAGGAGGGGGGGCAGGTTTCCTCTGCTGTTGCTTAGCGGCCGGGGTTGGCCTCGCGGGTTCCGACACCACCGTAGATCCGCGTTTTGCTTGCCCCGACTGGCCCGGCTTGGGCGCAGCAGCTGGGACCGCGGCGGCGGCGGCGTATGACGCCACCTTCCGTTGGCCGGAGGCCGCAAGCGGTGGGCGCAGCACGATGCCCTCCAGAACGGAGAACTGCTGCTGCACTCGCTGCTGGAACTGCTGCTGCTGCTGCTGCTGCTGCTGCCGGAAGGCAGCTAGCTCCTGCCGCAACAGGGTCAGCACCTCGCTCTCTGGCTGGGGCTGTGACCGTTTGCGTCCTCCATTTGGCGTCGTCTCGGGGCCAGCTCCTCGGAGACTAGCCAGGTCCGCCTCGAGCCACCCAATCCTCTTATTGAGGGGCTCCAAGATAGTGCCCAGTGCCTCCGTAATTGAGGCCTTGCCTTGGGAGATAGCCTCCCTCTTCCTTGACTTCTCCCTTTTTTTAGACACGCTTGTTAAGGCGGCGACCACAACTTCGGTAAATCTGGCCATCGCCTCCTCCATGCCATCTGGCTCGCTTGCAGAAGGCTCCGAGGGACTGCCCTGACCGCTGATTGCCCCGGAGTGGCGCCCCTCCCTGGCGGTTTCCAGGGATCGCCTGGCTGCATCCTGGGCAGTGAGCCCCCTACCCCTTCCTGTCTTGCGACCCGCCCCCCGCCCAGCGGTGGAGATTTTACGGGCCGAAGCCTCATCAGAAGACGACCCCTGACCGACTCCCGACATGGGGCGCTTCCGGAGGAACTGGTTCCTCCTGGGAAGGGTGTCTGCAACCTCCCTTATCTCCGGGGTGAGCGAGGATCCGGTATCGGAATCCGACAACGCGTCTCCGCTCACCTCCCTAAGGCCGAAGCTCCTGCCGGCCTGATCGGTACCCGCTGGCGCCGCGGATGTGCTAGGGGCGGGTCCCAGGGACTCCGCGCTACCGGCGGATGAGCCACCCTGGCTCAGTGCGTCCACAGAGGACGGTACGGGGTCCGAAGACCCGAGGCGGTAATTGCCCCCCCCAGAATACGAGGGGCAGCCCGAGCTCTGCTCGGGGAGGGATTCTCCTGCATGCAGGTACCCTCCTGGGGTAATATTATTTTTATTACTCGCGCTCATGGTGGTGCTGAACACAGCTTTGCCTTTTTGTCAATGGGGTGGGGTCCCCAATAAACACGTTCGCCATCATGGTCATGTCTGATATGCAGACATGTACCAGAGGCGAACCCACTCTCCAAAACCACTGCCCAAAAACACCAACAGCTGTTGGTGCCGATGCCTTTGGACAGCGCACCCTCCGTGGCGGTCCGTCTGGACTCCGCCCTGAGTGTGTTCCTCTTGGTCTGGTCTCTCACTTGAGGCCTTCCGGCATGAGTAGCTCTACCGGCATAGCCCTCAAGATCAGAGAGACACGCAAGCCCCACCACGACGACAACGTGGGAACACAGTTGGTGGGGTGACTTAAAGACTCCTAGGTTGTAGCTTTCAGGAAACATAATAAGTGTGTTCCCAAAACGTTTTGTGCATCGCCGTACGTCTGGTAGTCCGATGATGGAACGGCTTTTAAATATCAGGGTTACTCTCAGCCAAACTCTAAATCAATAGTTTAAAGCTGTGAGACTGAACTAACCAGACAAATTGAACGGTAAACCTATAGAAGTGTACAGTTAAGAGCACTTCCTAAACTCGGGAAAGGGATCGTCGGATACTTGACATGGCACCACTTACAGGGGCGTACTAAGGACACAGACTTATTGGATGCACAGTTTTGGCTTTAGCAAGTCACAGTCATAGACTATGTGTTAGACACAGTAATGAGAAAAAAAGAAAAAGGAACGTAGAAAAATAATGTTCTGCAGTCCTTCTTCTTTTTTTTTAACAGGACACTGTGCGTTCGACTTGCGAATTCCGGATGACATGATTTTTCTTTCTCTTTTAAACTTTGTCGCGTTCTGGCTATACCTCCTCTATCGCGGTTGCGTTCACAAACATGTATACTTACTTACATACACAAATATATGTACGTAGACCATACAAATTTTTTTCATTACGGAAATCGTAGCCACGACACGCAGCGCAGCAGCCAATCGTTTAAACACTGCGCCAACCATGCCGTAGGGTTGTTAGCTATCATACGGTGGAGGTGTGCCCCGCTTGGGCAGAGTAACGCCGTGTCCTCGTGGGGCGATCGGCGGCGGCGATCTCTCGCGCCGGGCCTTGGTACAGGCCATGGTCCGGAGCGCGGAGGACTGGCAACGGTCCTCACACCCCAACCGCCGCCGGGATTCCAATCCCGATTTCCGGCCACCGTAGGCGCGGGCTTGCGGACGGCGAGCAACGGGTGGCTCACCGTCCGACCGTCCGGTAACCGTCTGGACCGAGCCCAAGTCGTCGATTTTCCCACCGGAAAAAAAGGGGTGTTAGCTATATTGTACCTCAAGTTACCACCTCTAGTTTTCACACAAAGCAATATTTTGTCTATACTGACAAGGAGTTCAATAGTCTCCCTAACTGCATCAATTCGTAATGGCGCACCTAATAATGATAATATAATGATTAAATAATAATAATGTCTATTGTATGTTAATTAGGATAAATTAAAATTGCAATACTTGTAAAAGGCTGCTAAGTCAAAAGTACTGACATGATACTCGTTTTATAACAACATTGTAAAAACTTAATTCGCAATAAACGCTTTGACTTTGACTTTGAAAAAATACGAATGAATACACAACCATGAATTAGGTGCGTTAAAATTAGGCAACATAAACTAGTAAATCTTCTATTTAACTATCGCTACATACCTAGTTACCACTTAGCTAAAAAAAATATACCTTAAACAAGTAAAAGTAACTCAAAAGAATTTAAAATATTGGTGACTGGTAAAGATGTATGGTGCAACACATAGTTTTAAAAGTAACCGTTTTATTTCGATCCACTTTTTTGTTATTATTATTTTCATGAAGGTTTTGGATAAAATGTTCACTAGTCTAGACCTTCATACCTCCTT
Organism: Mythimna pallens; assembly: GCA_961205895.1. Lineage (NCBI taxonomy): Eukaryota > Metazoa > Arthropoda > Insecta > Lepidoptera > Noctuidae > Mythimna > Mythimna pallens. The sequence continues at coordinate 21,189,304 of OY540842.1, read as the reverse complement.
CTCCTTTCCTACCTATTAATATTGTAATATCTCAAAAAAAAAATGTCAAAAAAGGAATAAAAAATCACACATAATGTTTCTTTTTTTAAGTAATCGTGGAGTTTCTTGATATAAACGGCATACATAAATGCCCATGTGGCCGACGAAAATATTTTGTTTTTACTAATTTTAAGATACCCAAGATACGAACTTTGATATGCTTATTTAAACAAAATTTTGTTAATTGAATCTAACTGAAAACTTGCACGATATAACTTCAGCTAGAACTACATTAGACCGATGCACATAATTTGTACGTAGAATGACGTCGCGTGGCGTGGATCAAGTGTAGCTCTAAAAGTCTAGTTTCCATATAAAGTGTATGGAAACCGACAAGTCCAGATCGGCGTGTATGGCATACGTGTGTGCAGTGTAGTTCTAGCTTTAAGCACACCTAAGCCTCAAGAAACATTCCTAAATCCATACCATGCCGTTATTACAACACAAAAAAAAATTAGGTAGGTACTAACAGCGGGGGATTCTTCGCAGATTTCTTTCCAACTTTAAATCGAGCGTTAATTAGTTGGCGTGAGGACTTTGTGCCTTTTTTGCTCGAGCCCAGTGGCGCACGTAATCAATTAAACTTCTTTTTAATCTCGACTCAACGGCCGCCGCGATCGTCCGAGCGCAGCCATTTTGACTTTAAAAAGTTTTTGTTTGCCAAACGATTTTTGTCACGAATTTTATAGTTGTTTGTACATACATTAGCCGATCGAAGATGTAACTTTATTAATAATCATTTATTGTCAGTGTCTTTTTAGTATCACTTTGACTTGCCCGTTGGTCTAGTGGTTAGTAGACCTGACTGCTATGCCTGAGGTCGTGGGTTCGATTCCCACCTAGGACAAATGTCAAATCTGTGTGATGAGCACGATTATTTTTTCTGTCTGGGTGTAATTTATCTATAATATGTATGTATTTAGAAATGTATAAGTATGTTTATCAGTTGTCTAGTACTCATAACACAAGCTCTGCTTAGTTTGGGACTAGATGGCGTTGTGTGAAAGTTGTGGAATATTGTTGAATAGTGGAGTGTAAGTAAGATTTTCTTACAAACAATTTTAGTAAAAAAAATCGGGCAAGTGCCAGTCGGACTCGCGCTTTGAGGGTTCTATACAAACTTACCTATGAAAACAACACACTGTACGAATTGTAAAAATCACACTCTCTCTGGTTTTTCCCCAAAATCCCAGGTGTCTTTTGAAGTTACATATCACTAAGATAACAAAAAAAAATCCTACGCACACCGGACTGAATGCGAGTCGAAGTGCGGAAAACGGCTTATTTATCTGTATTCTGGGTTTCAGTTCTACTATCAACCTAACCAACCGGCTAATTCAATAATTTCTCCAAAAAAACGAACACGGGAATTATTATATCTATTATTACAACAACATTAACTAACATTAGGACCCTGTCTGCAGCTGTTTCATTTCCTTAATACAATAATTTGGAAACTGTGTGTCTCTTTAATCCACGTTGAGGCGGACGGACGGACATACAACACAATTTGTGTATTATTAGAGTAGCAGGAGGATTACGGGGAGTTTCCTTCAAGAGGGAGATATAGTTGATGTGGTACAAGTTGAAGACTCACGCGGAAAACAAATATAACAATTTCAAGGTTACAGTATACTCGTAATTCAGCACTTCGACTGCGTTGACTCCCAAACTGGAACGGACCGTGGCTGCCCTCAAGCGGCTCCTGCCTAACCTCGGACGTCCATACGCCTCCTGCCAGAGGCGTCGCAACAAAAGCGACCGGCGGCCATACTGTACGCTTGCCAGAGGGTCATGGCCATCCGGATAGTGCGGGGATACCGCTCGGTCTCCCGCGAAGCGGCGAGCCTCCTTGCTGGCCTGCCACCGTGAGATCTGGAGGCAACACTCCTTGCACGCATGCACGATTTGTGCATGGAGATGCCACGCTGGGGCGAAACTCCGCTGCCGCGACAAGAACACTTTATGGATCTTTTTGTGTCCGAAGTAAAATGTATGTATTTAGAAATATATAAGTATGTTTATCAGTTGTCTAGTACCCATAACATAAGCTCTGCTTAGCTTGGGACTAGACGACGTTGTGTGATAGTTATGGAATATAAAAAATAAAAATAAAAATGACCCATAGGTTACCCGTGTACAGACTCTGGCAGTTGTCCTTAAAAAGAGTGATTCTAACTTGGTCGGTACACAGAACAAATCTACGGACCAACATGTTGCACCGGACGGCTAGTGCCCTGCGCTCCCTTTCAATGTCTAATCGTCTTTAAGGCCGCTAATGGTCTACTGCAATGTTCGAAAGAGTTACAGTGGCCCTGGAAAGTGGAACACAGGTGGGTTTTAGTCAGTAAAAGTCTGACACCCACCCACTCACCCAGAGTGAGAGCAGTTATTTGATGATTTTTCCACCATAAAAAATTTGGTGGTATGTAAATCGATGTATGTTTAAAAAACGCTGTCGCTTGTAACTGGAGGCGAGTTGTATGCCTGTACGAAGTCTGCGGTAACCATTTCTGTGGTTTTTGTTCCGAGCAAATATGATTAGGTTCACTTACTGGATTACACTAATCTAGCCCCCGCCGAGCGTTTACAGAAAATTTGATCACGTCATCCTTATCGGGGTGAGCAGAATAATTGGCAGAACTAACTTTTTGAGCGTGTTTTGAAATAATGCTGATAATATCCGCTTGTCTTATCATGACAGCGCTGGGGTATTGGCAGCACGCTTGAATACTAAATATAGCCCAACATAAAAGGAACTGGGCAGGACATGTCTACCGCATACCGGAAAAAGGTGGCAAGGTAGCAATGAGTTGATACTCTGAGGCAGTGTGACAGGGTCGCGGCAGACCACGAAGGGGATAACGGGATAAAATAGACAGATTGTGGTGAAAGGTGGACGGAGTATAGGAAGACTGCTACTCAAATACGGGGCAAACAAAAAGAAATCTTAAAATAACATCCAGATTCATTTTACGCTCCTATTAAAAAGAAACTTTACGCCGCATCGCAAAGCGGGGCAGCCATTCGTTCGCAGTTTAAAAACTTCAAAATTGGGTGCTTTCTCGAGTCCGCGACGGCAACGTACAGTCGTCGCTAATTTCCCATGAGGCGAGTCACGGCCAACCGCAAACTGCCGCGATAAACAACCCAGAGGCTGCAGGAATTAATAGGCCCTACTGTATATCTTTTTTTTTTTATTTACTTACAAACTTGCCTTACTTTTTAGGGCTCAGAACGGTTGAAGGGGTGTCGAAACGGTTGTCGAGTGCTCAGAGCGCAGGTTTGTTCCTCTGTAGGTACCTAAGCTACAAATTAAAGATTGCAATTTTTTGTATGAATACGTACAGAAAGAACTTGTGTAAAAAATGTTAGTAAGTCAAAAGTTCTTGCGTTTGTACTTGTAAATTTGATTAATCGTATACTAAATCATTTTTAACCGGTTAACCAGATCAGATTTCATCGTGTGATAAGCACGATCATTCGTTCTGTGTCTGGCTATTATGTGTGTATTTAGAAATATATTATTACTAGCTTCTGCCAGCGGCTTCGCCGGCGCGAAAGTAGGTTTATCCATACAAACTTTGGACTTATGTTTCACCCCCTTAAAAGTTGAATTCCCAAAAATTCCTTCTTAATGCTGACCTACGTCATAAAAGGAAGCCTTATGCAAAATTTTACACTCCTAGTCCCAGTAGTTTCGGCTCTGCGTTGATATGTCAGTCAGTCAGTTTCTCCTTTTAAAGATAATGTATGTTTAACAGTTGTCTAGTACTCATAGCACAAGCTCTGCTTAGTTTGGGATTAGATGGCATTGTGTGAAAGTTGTAGAATAACATAATTATTATTCCATTACCTTCGAGGTATACAATCTTCAATTGGAGTTATCTGCATGCCTACCCTGCAAAGTCGAGCCCACCCAGTATGTTGCGCTACTGATTCAAAATGGTTATGGTAATGGACTCATAAATATTGACAGCATCACACAGAAATCAGGCATGGCAGGACCTAGCTCCCCTCCCCCTTCCCCCTGAAAGATACCCCCTGGGAACAGTAGTGGCTAAGTGGTAACGGCCCCGACTTACGAGTTGTAGGTTGCAGGTTCAAACCCAGCCAGGTGCATTACTTTGTGTAATTTATTTCATCACCACTGCTCTCAAAACGGTGAAGGAAAACATCGTGAGGAAACCGGCATGTCCTAAAACCAAAAATTCGAAGACATGTGACATCCACCAACCCGCACTGGGCCCGCGTTGTGGATTACGGCCCATTCCCTCTCCTAGAGAGGAGGCCTGAGTCCCAACAGTGGGAACATTATAGGGCCGACTATGCTATGCTAGCCTGTACCCAGCTATACCCAACTATTTTTTGGTTGGCTTCTCGTCTGAGTGTATGCTGCAGAATACCAGTTTTCATTTATACATTCATTTTTTGAGTGACTGCTTTTAAGGGTTTCATACCCAAAGGGTAAAAACGGGATCCTATTACTAAGACTCCACTGTCCGCCTTGTCTGTCTGTCACCAGGCTGTATCTCATGAATCGTGACAGTCAGACAGTTAAAATTTTCACAGATGATGTATTTCTATTGCCGCTATAACAACCAATACTAAAAAACAGAATAAAATTAATATTTAAGGGGGTGCCCATACAACAAACATTTTTTTTTTCACCGATTTTTGCTACAGACGGTACGGAACCCCTCGTGCACGAGTCCGACTCGCACTTGACTGATTTTTTTTCGATAACCTCTTTTTCATGATTCATTATATCTATTTACAGTTGGTAGGAGCAGCGTTTACAAAACTTGCGTGATTTTTACGGTTCCGTACCTCAAAAGGAAAAAACGGAACCCATATTCCCAACCCATTCTCTAAATTAAATTACGCTGATACGGTTTACGGCCCACGCTTGCTGGCTCGTACTGATAGACTTGTACAAAGGGTTCAAAACGCATGCGCACGTTTTTGTTATTCAGTTCCACCTAGAAGTCATGTCACCCCCTTTTTAAATAAAAACTTTATTCTGAAAATGAAGTCAAGGCGTAAGTTACATTTAGCATGTCTTCTTTTTGGCGTCATCAAAACTAAGAAACCGAGGTATTTATACGACAAGCTCAGCTGGATGGCTAGTAGACGGGAATGTGCGCCCAGGCTTTGTGCGCAGCAACTCTCAACCCAGTCTCATAGGACAGCAGCTTTCAAAGGCAGTTTCCGATACGCAGCTTCTAAGGTGTGGAATAATATTCCGCCACCATTAAGAGTACTGGGCAGTATCCATACCTTCAGAACGCGTTTACGGCAGTACCTGATAGATGCGCAAAGGAAACTAGATTTAGTCACTCTTAATGTCTCATTTATATAAACCGCCTAAAGTGAATTTTAAGAACGGTAGGTTCTGCTGTATGGAAAATGTTGCACGGAAATATAAAATGGCTTATACATAACCACAGTATGTAGATGGTGAAGATTCCCTGGGCATCATTGACTGCTCATTCCTTCATGTCTTGTTAAATTTGGTGACTTTTTTTTTTATATATTTTTTGTTGTTATTATTTCGTACACATCTGACGCTAAGCACCTGTTTACTATTTATCATACATTAACATTTATATATATTTAATTACCTTACACATAATACTTATACATTACACATAACACTAATAAGTAAATAACTGCCGTTCACTCTCAATAGGGTTCAGTTGAAAACCAGCGTCAGACAACTACCACTGACTACCATGTGGTTGTCTGGCATTTTTGCTGAACTGGACCTATTTGGCGCAGCCGTGAGACACACATTGTTTTTTTTTTCTTCTTAGTTTAAATTTTGTTTTTTACAGTGTGTGAATCCATGTGTGCCAAATAAAATATTTTTCTTTCTTCTTTCTTATATAGGACCACTTTGTTGCCCGTCTGTCTGGCTGTCTATCAAGACCCTTTATCTCAGGGACACGTGGAGGTATCGAGTTGAAATTAAAACCTTATACTTAGGTCTGCAGTCTTTTGAAACTATGAAAAAATCAAACTTCTGAGTTAACGAAAAAAAAAGATACGGCCATTTATGTTGCAAAAAACGTGTACTTTGACACTCTGAAGAGAAACAAAATTCATAGGGTACTTTCCATTGACCTAGAATCCTGAAATTTGGCATAAAGCAAGGTCTCAAAATCAGAATCAGAATAATTTATTTGTAAACATAGGTCAGATTACAACAGAGTGTGAGGTGTTAAAAATAGGTAGATCCTCTATGTTTTACCCAGAGGCGTACAAATATATAAATTAACATTGTCAATTTTCATTTAATTTCTGAGATTATGTGAACTTTAACATCATTAATACTCGTAAATTTAAAATTAATATTAATCGGCACATCATTACGAATTAAATTAAATTATATCAGTTTCACTAAATGTCACAGAGAAAAAGTGCCCAAGTATAGAAATGAATAAAACTGTAAATTTGTAGTTATATCTTAAAAAAAAACCTTTTTTTTCGATTCGGAAAAATCTTCGTAACTCAATTCGGGAATTGAACTGTTTTGTGCGAGTGCCAGGTCAGCCTGCGGGATTCAAATTTTCTTAAGTTTTTTACATTTTCCAGGTCAGTGTCAACTTGTGTTGTTGTTTAAAATATATTTGGCGGGCATAGTATATACGTATTTATTGACGGAATTATAATCATTAAAATCATTCATATAAACCTCTCAGTTCGTCTTTCCCTAATGAGTGGCTATTATTTTTATGAAAAAGTCATTTAATACGATTAAACACGGGCTACCTTTAAGCATCCCCCTTAAAACCATTTACGTGTACCACAGCCTTAGCATTCATAAACACAAGACCAAGGATCTTGTACACCCTACGGACTAACTGGATTGATTACGAAGCAATATTACAAACTCCAAAGTGTACCTTATTTTCATCAACGTTAAGTTCATATTTTTTATTGAAAAGCAAAAGACGAAAAAGGTATCGATCAAGACAACGAGAAAGAGGTAGTGTGTCCCTTTCTCACCTCTTTTTTAACTAGGGTAACCATAAATTTACTATTTAAGCAAATTAATTGTTATTATTTTTATCATTGCATCAGTTTTATATTAATTGATACTGCAGATTTCTATATTTCAACGGTAAAGTACCAGTAACTCCTATCTGTCTGTAAAATCTGAAACATTTGTTTAATTTATTGAGAATAATAATAACTTCTGATTTAATTATTATACTGCTTTAATATATTTTATAATAGAGTTTGAGTAACCATGAAATGAGATTTGCGTGAATCCAATTAATGCAAAACACACAGGACCGGTCGTTGTGGCGACGCTTGAGGGAGGCCTATGTCCAATAGAGGACGTCTTTCGGCTAAAATGATGATGATGAACCATGAAATAAACATAGAATTTTTAATTTAATGCAGTTATAACAAAAAAATCACTTCGGAGATTTTGCTAACACATGCTTTTATATTTCCAGTGGTAAATTATGATTTTCTCGAAAAATTATATTTTGGCTATTAGTACTTCACCAATACTTTTACTTACTAATTGGTACTTATACCTATCTAATCTGCTATTTTCTAATCATCACTACAAAAAAGTCCCATTGTAATTTTTTGGTAAGTATATTGGGAAAAGTCGATACATATTATAATAATAAATAATAAAATCGTTTTTTTATAACATAGGGCACATTTAAAATATTAATTAATAGTTTTCGACGTGCAGGTCTATATAATGTAATAATAACATCTTGAACTTCTTTAGACTAGAATTATCCCGTAGTACGAACTAGTCTATGGACACGCTATTAGAAAAAGATAACATACCCTTTTGTATCGTACTCTGCAGTACGTTTTTGAGGTTGACGTGATCTATCCAGATAGTGAGTATAAACAATTCTTGCGCGAGACACATTCTTTTTGAAGGCGAAAAACACACCCTTGTACACGAAATAAAAGTAAATAAACTAGTGTGTTGGTTTAATTAAAATGTAAGAAAGCGTGAACCATGTAATTATGTACCTACAAATGCAAACTTACAAAAATTCAGCTGCGTTTTAACAACGGACTTTGAGGTAATTTTTTGTTACGCTGTTAAAATAACTCTCAGCCTTTGTGGAGTTGAATATGTTTGGAGTGACACCAGGCACATATAAGAAAAACTGGCAACCGTCTTTTATAAAATGCGCAAACTATAGGTATGCTTAGTTTAAAGACTGATTCAACTTCACCATTAAAAAAAATGGATTTCATTCCTGGTATTGTTTGTTTGTTATTTAACACCGACTTCCGAAATTAAAGTTATGTTGATCCTTTTAGTTTTTTTTTTTTTATTGGGTGGGAAAATCATCTTATGACAAATCTCGCTCTTGGGCGGAGCGCGAGATAGTGTCAGACTTTTACTGACTAAAACCCCACTCCTGTTCCTTCTTTGTATTCGTCCCAGGGCCCCGGGTTTCACTTTGACACTACCCGTGGCCCCAGTAGGCTTCGACCCTGCTGGGCCCCTACGATTTACTGACATCTTCCTGAGGCGCGCGTAGAACAGTACGCGCCGTCGACGACTTGGGCTCGGTCCGGACCCATTGCTCGCCGTCCGCAAGTCCACGCCTTCGGTGGCCGCAAATCGGGATCGGAATCCCGGCGGCGGTAGGGGCGTGAGGACTGTTGCCTCACGCAATCGACCACCTCCTTTGCTAGCATTACTGCTGCAGAAGGAGACGACCGCCTGCCACTCCTCCCCGCTCCGGACCATAGCCTGTCCCAAGGCCCGGCGCTAGAGATCACCGCCGCCGATCGCCCCCACGAGGACACGGCGTTGCTCTGCCCAAGCGGGGCACACCTCCACCGTGTGCTCCACCGTATCCTCTGGGCGGTCCACAAAGAGGCGACACCCGGGCATCGCTTCCGCACGAATCCGGTGCAGAAACTTCCCGAACTTACCGTGTTCGGTGAGCACCTGCGTCATGCGGAAGGTGAGGACGCCGTGAGGTCTTTCCAACCATGCCTCAAAGAGGGGACTTACCGTCATAATTGTGGCGTGGTCATACTTTTAATGTTTTGTTTTTTGTAGTGAAGTCGATTATTTATTTATTTTTCACACTTTTTAGTTGTGATACACTTATAGCCAGAGTACCTATTTCTCATGACAATTCGAATTAAACCCAAACTCTGCTAGGATACATTATTTTAGTATGAATTCCCATCCACCTCCCGGCGCCATCGTCATGACAGTTCGATAGTACCTTATAGTCAAAGTGCATCTCACGACAATTCTAATAAGCCCAAACATGGCTAGGATACATTGATTAATGACGGAATTCCTGTTCCTACCTTCCGGCTCCATCTCCATCATCATCATCAGATCACTTCGATGATACCATTTTCAACATAACTATTCAGAACCATTTATTTATTTGTATTGTCATAGTTACTTAACTATCTTCATAGTGACATCTATGTGAGGGTGAAGTTCCGTTGCCTATTCTAGTCTTCTTCATCTGTTCCACTTCATGAAATGTTACTTTTTGACTGTAAATGCTTAAGTTCTCGATGAAAATACCAAAACAACTATATAGTTGCCTAGAATATTTGAGGATTTCCCTCGATTCATCATTCCCATCACCAGAACTGGATTTTGAAAAAAATGGTACCACTCTGGAAGCATATCCTTTTAGGGGAAAAAAAATATTTGAAAATCAGTCCATAAACGAGGAAGTTCTGAGGCAACAAACATAAAAAATAATAATAATGATGATAAAAAAAATACAACCGAATTGAGAACCTCCTCCTTTTTTTGAAGTCGGTTAAAAACAAACAATAAACTGTTTTTCATTAGGTACTAGAAAATGTAAAAGATCGCGATAGTTGTCGCTTCAAGACAGCTTTATGCCTTTATTTCCGGAATACATGTTAGAAGGTCAAAGACCGTTATTTCATGTCTATCTGGCGCTTACTTTAGTAGAAAATAATCTATAAAGTTTGCATGCCATAGTGATGTATACCAATCAGAATTTCTTCTCGCATAGTCAAGCCACGTCAAGGCATGCAAGATACTTGCATACTTTAGTGCGAGTTACAGGCATTTGTATTTGGGTCTATACGCAAGTAAGTTACACACAGAATGTGTAGCACGGGAATGGACGCAGAGATGCTTCTAATTCCATTGGGTCCAACAAATTTGTTCCGGTCTGGTGCAAGTAGGTCGTGCCGCCCGCCGCTCTGACAGTATCTATGTATGTAGGTATTGTGTCTACTAAGGGTGTAACGAAAATGATTATTTCAGAACCGAATTCGGAAGCGGAGTCTTTAAATTTGGTTTCGGAATCGGACCTGGACCCGGAATCGAAATAGGAACTGGAACCGGAATCGGAATCGAAATTGGAACCGGAACCTGTATTGGAATTGGAATCAGACCCGAAATCGGAATCGGAAACGTCAAATGAAACACTACTAAAACTAGTCAAAAACTCTGTTTAGTAGGAATAAATGAAGCGCGAATTCACAACGTGACAAATTCGAAACAAAATAACAAGTGAAAGAGTAATCGATAGAAGGCACGAGGAAAGGGAGTTTCCTCGCGCGACAAATACCTACTCGTTTATCGGAATAGTATATCGGAACACGATATACTATTCCGATTCAAGATTTATATTCAAGATTCCGATTTCAGATTAAAAATCGGAACCGGAATCGAAGGTGCAAAATCAATCGGAATTGAACCTACATAACATCTCTGGTGTCTAGTCTCTGTACCTAGGTACCTACCTATTTGGGTACATGCGAAGGGATGCTTTAATATATATTTTTTACATCAGCTTTGAGTGAAATTAAATTATACTATGTACGAGTACTAGTGTAGTTCGCGTGAATTTTGTTTTTCTTTTAATTTAATTATTTACCGGAGGGACTGGGCCGCAATGGCTGAGGACAGACGTGTGTGGAAAAGGGAGAGTGAGGCCTTCGTCCAGCGGTGGGACATAATATACTAACTAACTAACTTATTTAGGCAAGTATCTTGTCAAGTTTATTAACATAAGGAATATAATTATTTTATGAAAATATAACACTGCCCAAAACCATTTTTATTGTGAATTATTTTTAGATATGTAGGATTATTTTTTGTAGTTGGGAAAATCATCCAATGACATCCCCCGCTTTTGGGCAGAGCGGGAAGGTGTGACGGAGTTTTACTGACTAAAAACCTACTCGTGTTCCTTCGTTAACTTTCATACCAGGGTCCAAGCTTTCAGAAGCAGACCCTTGGCCCCAGTAGGCTTCGACCCTGCTGGGCGCCTACGGTTTGCTCGTGGAACAGTACACGCCGTCGACGACTAACGCTCGGTCCGGACGGTTATGGGACGGTCGGACAGCGGGCCGGAAATCAGGTTGGGGCTGGGGCTCGCGCGTGCATGCGCGGCATCCTGCTTTGCTAGCATTACTGCTTCGCAGAAGGAAGCGACCGCCTGCCACTCCTCTTCGCTTTGAACCATGACCTGTACAAATATGTAAGTTAGGTACTTAAGTTTTTGTGCCTTTCAAGTTTCTGAATCATAGAAATAATAGTCTTCTATAGGTACGATTTTTAACACCATTCAAATTATTCAAAATAAATAGTTAATAATTTTTTTTTTTCGTAGTTCAGCATTCGTGGCAAGTTTCAAAGATTTTGGATTTTCCATACAAACAAAATTACCCTTTTCACACCCTTAAAATTTGAAAGTTTAAAAATCTCTTCTTAGTGATCATTTACATCCTAAAAGCAAGGCTTGTGCAAAATTTCACTTTCTTATTCCCAGTACTTTTGGTTGTGTGTTGATGTGTGAGTCAGTTTTTCCTTTTATAAGTAGGTAAAGATAAATAAGAACTAAACGTTCAATTTGCTGGTGTGTTAACAACACCATATTAAGTTTATTTTACCCCAAATAGGGTACTTAAATCATTAAAATAAAAAAGGCCCTAAAATTGAAACTTGGGGTACCCCCAGTTTACACATTTAATCCCGACGAATTGACACCGTTTATCTGAACTAGTTGCTGTATGTCATTCAAATAAGATATAATGCTCAAGTTTCGGGAGTGATGTTTCATGAACCTCACAATCAAACGCCTCAATAGGTCGCAGAAGATGCCTATAGCGTCTTGTGCTTCTTCCTACGCATTAAAAATGTGTTTTATTATGGAGACACCAGCGTCAGTTGTACAACGTCCTTTGGCGAAACCATCTTATTTATCGTGTTTTTTTTTTTCTTGTAAGATATTATTCGTGTTAAAATTATTAAGTAATTAATATCTTGCTAATAACTGGCAACACGGACACTAACTTAATAATTATTAGTGTCTTTACTGTCCCCGTATTTAAAAAGTGGTACATAGAAATATTTCATTAGATCCGGAAAGACTCCTTGATCTAAACATAAATTAAATATATAAAGTTAGCTTTATATATTTAACGTACGGCGCTATAGTCTCAATAATTGAGGTACAAACTTTTATAGACATACCGCATAGATCTTCAATCAATTTAATCTTGAATAATTTAATAGCTTTTATTACTGTAATGGGGTTTAAATGCTAAATAAAAAGTTAAATTCATTCGAGCAGACTGCTTCGTTTGCCTTGCCTGTAATAAACCAAAAGCATGCGATGGCGACAAATTTCGAAATTCAACAGGATTAAACAAACTGAGAAGGTTGTATTGATGATTTATATGGTTTTAAATAAGTGTTACAGTTGCAAATTATATTTCCAATTAATCGACGTAGTACTTACTAATTCCAAGGGGCACCTGCTAGTGTGGATGACATGCACTGACGTAAAAAATGTCCCTGGTGTCACTGTCAAGTGTCAGGCAAGATAACGCCTTATCGGGGTCAACTGGTGTTATCAATAGTCTGAGTTGTTATCGTTATTTATTGAGTTAGTTCAACGAACAGCGGCCGTAGTCAAATAATTATGGATTTAAAATTCTCTGAAATGTCGGTGGACACAAGTCTTGCACAGGTAAAATTTTGCTACCGGTCCTATAATATATAACTTTTTGAAAAAAGAAACCTAATTGTGAACTCATTGTGAAAGGATGTTTTCTTGAACTAGGGAATGTTGCGAATAAAATAAACCCAAGTAATCGATAAGTAACACTTTTTTATCTCTCTGAAACATTATTTCAGGTTTAACAAAATAAATGATTGATGTAATTTTCTAGATTATATACCTCTAAATTTTTGGTATTTAATCTAAGCTTTTCTGTACCTATCAATCTTTAGTGTAGGCCAGCTTGTTAGGTGATCTGTATGTATATGATCTTATTAGATTTTAGAATTCAGGTATCTTCCAGTTAATATATATTAATATTTTTTTTTTATATTCCAGGAATATTTAAATAAGAACAAAACACTTTTAGAACTGTGTAATGATTATAATGGGATTACTAAGAAATTTCGTCTTTATATATATGATGGAAAAGAGTTCATTCAAAATGGAAGCTGGAGTTCAGAATTAAATGATGGTGATGATCAAGGTGTTGGGAATACAATACTAAATATGGCCTCAAGTCTCAAACAGAATGCCAACTTAATTGCACAACTTGAATATCTCTTCAGAAATATACCTATAGAAGTGACTAATGTACAACTTAATCTTCTTACCCAATATTTGAGGTGTAATATGGATTCTGGTAGAGATTGTAAGTAACTAGCATGGTTGTTGACCATCTATTTGTTATTACCAAATTAAAGCCTCCTATGCATAAGGTTCCGGAGATTCTTCGCACAGGCAGGGCACATTGCTCGCAGAACGGATGGCCATTGGGGCCGAAAGGTTCTGGAATGGCGACCACGTACCAGAACACGTAGCATTGGTAAGCCTACTACAAGGTGGACCGATGACTTGGTAACGGTTGCGGGAGTCCGATGGATGCGAGACGCACAGGGCTGTTCATTGTGGCAACACTTCAGAGAGGTCTATGTCCAGCAGTGGACGTCTTTTGTCTGAAATGATGATGATGATGATGCATAAGGTTGTAAGGCAAGAAGTGCATTTTTTGAGGAGAGCTGTCTCTGTAATTTAATAATATTAGTAATTTGTGAAATACTTTTAAAACATTTTTGGCTTAGTGTTATGTAAAGAATAATCAGTTAAAGATCACAGTACCAGACTGGACGTAATGGGAAGCAGCAATATTTTTTTTTTATAATTTTTACAATTTAACTCATAAATAAAATATGTTATGACTTTATGCATATGAGGTATAGTTTTTAGGGTTCCGTACCCAAAGGGTAAAAACGGGAGCTTAACTAAGAAGATAAGACTACTGTCCATCAGTCTATCTGTCACCTCATGAACTGTGATAGCTGGACAGTTGAAAATTTCACAGATGTATTTCTGTTGCTGCTATAACAAAAAAAAAAACTAAAAAAAAGATTATAATATATAATGGTACAGAATCCTTTGTGCGTAGGTGCGGCTCGCACTCACCAGGTTTTTTCAAATTGAGTTGTGTTGCCCCAACAAGAGCAAGTCCCCAGGTGTTTGCGCCACCTCCTAAGGCCGCCACTGATAATTATTAATTTTCTTGTAGATGGCAGTAACGTCTTTCATCCTGATGAGTCACTACTCATGATTGGAAGTCAGATGCTGTGGCTGTGTAAGACTAGAACACTTAGTTGTATATCTAAGGCAACTGCTGCTATTTGTCACCTCTTAGTTACTCTGCTATATGACGCACAAGGGTAAGTCAAGTACAAAATACATATTTTAATGAAGCAGAATTCGTACCGTAAGATATCATCACCTAGTGCAAACGGGGCTTTATACAATTGACCTATTTATTTATTTTTATTTTATTTATGTGGCTGACAAACAATATTACACTACATACACTTGTCTTTTTTAATATAGCAGATCATCCAATGACTTCTCCCACTCTTGGGTGGGGCAAGAGGGTGTATCAGACTTTTACTGACTAAAATCGCACCTGCGTTCTTCAGTTGCTCTTTGCGTTCTAGAACCAGGGTTTCCTTTCTAGAAATTGCCCGTGGCCATAGCGAGCACCGGCCCTACTGGGCCCTTACGGTTTCGCTGACATCTTTTTGAGGAACGTGTCTTTACCAAACGGCCGAACGGACTGCTTCGCAGAAGGAGTCGACTGCATTCCACTCCCTCTCGCCCCAGACCATGGCCTAACCAAGGCCTGGCCCGAGAGATCGCCACCGCCGACTGCCTGAACGAGGACGAGGACACGGTGGTGCTCCGCCCAAGGGGGGCACTTGACAGTAAACTTTAAAAAGAGTTACTTCACTACATGCGTTGTGGCAACATGGTCAAAAGAAAATTTTAGTACTCTCTCCAAAGACTACTACGCCATTAATCGATTAATTGTTGGTATGAGCTATTGGTGTCAATTTCATAACAAATTCTTAGATAGACAAGCACGTTCATGAAAACTATTTGTCAAAATACTGAAAAGTTAAAACAAAAGTTCGTTGCAGCGCTAGATTGGCATTATGACGTCTAACAAAACTATTAAATCATACAGCGCTTAGATAGCTTTTAGAGGATACTTAGAATGTGTTTATCCATATTATAATGGTAAACAAATTGACCATTCATACAAAGACATAGCTTAAAGGACTTAGTATCCAAGACATAAACATTAACAAAAATAAAGAAACAACAATGAACTAATTTTAGTGAATTTCTGAACACTAAATATTATTTTTTAAATGAAACTTATCTTTTATTTTTTACAGAGCAAAAAAATTTCGTTTATGTATTGACACGACCCGAGACTCACCCAAAGTTGACTGGTGGTTGCGGGCAAAAAGTCCAATCAGAGGTGAGTCGTAGATTTAGTTCCACATACATTATTAGAGCTATGTTATAGCGACATTTTTGGCGCCATATAAGAACTAAAAAAATACGAAATCCTGCATCACGCAGTTCTCCGCGCGATTAGAACATATACTAAATTATCTAGTGGGCAGTTGCCCTGACCAGGCAAAACATCCGTCTGGTCGGAGGATCTTCCCTTTTCAACGGAGGTATGTGAGACTTCATATAAACAACTCACACTCTATATAAACAACGTTTACTATGTCGTGGCCAGATCTTAGAATTCATCACTTCATGACCGGCCATATCATGAAATGGTGGCATTTTATGATATGACCAAACATGGCTGAACATATCGTAAAATAGTTACATTATCCACCGTTAGAGGCGCTGATGTTGTTTTGTTTTTGTTGTGAATAATGGCGGCGGACAGTTATTCTGATGGTTATTCTGATAAAACTGTTAGTAATAATGTGTCAATTGATAATAATGATATAGTGAAATGTCATTACGATAAAAAATACTTGAATTTTACGAAAGCCATTCATAAAAGGAGCGCAACGTAAAAAACCTATTTTTTTAAGAATCATATTATGGGGAATGCGTATTTTTCCGAGCATGCGCTTAGTTCGGAACGCCAAGTTCAGAGTGGCCTACATATTTTGACCGTACTGTACCTACCTAGTTATTAAAGAGAGCTATACCTATATTTGTAGCGCATTTGAAAAACCTGTCTCGTCTATTTTTAGGGTTCCGTACCTCAAAAGGAAAAAACGGAACCTCTATAAGATCACTTTGTTGTCCGTCCGTCTGTCTGTCAAGACCCTTTGTCTCGGGAACGCGCGAAGGTACTATATACACAAGTTTGCGGTCTCTTGAAGCTGTGTGTGAAAAAATCAAATTTCTAAGTTGACGAAAAAAAAAGATCGGCGTTGATGTCGCAAAAAACGTATGTTTTGACTCTCAAGGAAATCAAAATTCATAGGGTACTTCCCGTTGACCCAGAATCCTAAAATTTGACATAAAGCAAGGTCTTATAGCACAGATATAGGAATAAATCTAAAAACAGTTTTATTGTTGAGTCACAAAAAAAACTTTTTTTGCCATTCGGAAAAATCATCGAGATTCCATTCGCGAATTGAACTATTTACATAATTATGTAAGTTTGTACGGAACCCTCTGTGTGCGAGTCCGACTCGCACTTGCCCAGTTTTTTGAAAATAAAACGACTTATATATTAAGATATTATACTTACGATATTATGCTAGAGATCCGAGTTGACATAACTGCCAGTTCACAATTCTTAATAAAGATTTTCATTTGTACGTAGGGTTGGATTCTGGCACTGTCGCCGTGGTATCTGATGATGCGGATGTTGACTCAGCCGTTGATAAATTCATCTCGGTCTCTACAAAGGTATGTTCTATGAAGCACATAATCATATCATAACATCATGACTGGCATGTTGGTCTAGTGGTTAGTGGCCCAGACTGCTATGCCGGAGGTCGTGGGTTCGATTCCCACCCAGGACAAATGTTTGTGTGATGAGCATGATCATTTGTTCTGTGTCTGGGTGTAATCTATATATATAAAAGGAGAAACTGACTGACTGACATATCAACGGACAGCCGAAACTACTGGGACTAGGAGCGTGAAATTTTGCACAAGGTTTCCTTTTATGACGTAGGCGAGCACTAAGAGAGGATTTTCCGAAATTCGCTCCCTAAGGGGATGAAACGGGGGTCTAAAGTTTGTATGGAGATACCTATTTTTAAGCGGGCGAAGCCGCGGGCAGAAGCTAGTTTATCTATATATGTATGTATTTAGAAATATATATGTATGTTTATCAGTCCCATAACACAAGCTCTGCTTAGTGCAACAACAACAACACAAGCTGCGGCGTTGTGTGATAGTTGTGGAATATTATATTATTATTATCATTCTCATAACTTCAGCCGATAATTGTTTAATGCTGTATATACATAATAATATAGTCCAGAGACTATATGTCCAGCATTCGTTATTTTATAAAAGGTGAGAGTGTGACATCGAACGTTCATAACACAGATTGTATGAACATCGATTCCCTACTATGAAGTTTCAGTTATGGTGGCTTTGATAGGTGACAAGTACAATATTATATTTTATTAAAGTTAAAACAAGAGCAGTGGTGGCCGAGTGGTAACGGCCCCGACTTACGAGTTGTAGGTCGCAGGTTCAAACCCAGCCAGGCGCATTACTTTGTGTAATTTATTTCATCACCACTGCTCTCAAAACGGTGAAGGAAAACATCGTGAGGAAACCGGCATATCCTAGAACCAAAAATTCGAAGACATGTGACATCCACCAACCCGCACTGGGCCCGCGTGGTGGATTACGGCCCATTCCCTCTCCTAGAGAGGAGGCCTGAGTCCCAACAGTGGGAACATTAAAAGGCCGACTATGCTATGCTAAAACGTGTCTGGCGAGGGGTTGCCACTACGCTGCGAGTATCTGACAATGGATGACCATGATTACCTACTAATACCATCCAAAGGAACGTATTATTTCTCCCAATTCTTTTATATTCTTTTTGGGTTGGAAATAACACTCTTGTACACGAAATAAAAGTAAATAAACAAGTCTGTTGGTTTCATTAAAATTTAATTATGTACATACAAATGCAAACTTACAAAAAATCAGCTGCGTTTTGACAACGGACTTTGAGTTTATTTTTTGTCATCTTAAAATAACTCCCAGCCTTGGTAGAGCTGAAAATGTTCAGTGACACCAGGTAAATACAAAACACTGGCAGCCTTCTTTATGAAATGCGCAAACTATATGCTTAGTTTAAAAAATGATTTACGTATTCTTAATTCAAATTCCTTAAAAAAAAAAATGAACCTGCTAATAGCTTGGAAGCCGGTAGCTGCCAGACTTTCGTCATTTTATAAACGCTGATCTGTGCACATAAGAATAATAATATAATATTCCACACCAGAAGAACATATAAAAGAATTAAGCTTTATAATTAAACGAATTTAGGTTACTATATTTCATACCTTTGTTACCTGTTACCCGCCAAAGCCACCATGACTGAAACTTCATAGTAGAGCATCATTTCTACCTGTGTTGGTCTCATGCACTAACAAACTATCAGCTTTTATAAAATTACGAAAGTCTAGCAGCCACGGGCTCTAAGGCTAATAAGTGTTCTTTCTTCAAGAGGTACCGCATCGACTTGTCTTGATGACGTCCTGCAACCAGCACATTATCGTAATCTTCACCAGGTCATCTTGTCGTTGACCCCATTTTTGCATAAAAGTAAAAAATGCAAAATTGAACCTGAAGCTAAGCATGTAACGTTCACATTGCAGGCTCCGTGGCGCCTGAGGAGGATCCTGGTGCAAGAAAGTGTCTACCAACAATTTAAAGATACTCTTAGCTGGAAGTGCAATTTGAAAAAAACCGAAAATAAGCCCTTAACCCCAAATGTATTATGTTCGGACAGCCTGACTTACAACGACCGAACATTCCTACTGGATCCTGTGGAGTTAACAGAAGAAAACTCGTCCGTCGTGACTGTTGAAGCCTACCGGACCACGAAAGAAGTGATATCTTTGGTACAACAAGACCGAACTCGCTACCTATCGCTTTGGACGAACGGCATAGCGGAAATCAATGAGGTGACGCATAGCACGAAGTCGCCCGTGGTGTGGGTGAACAATGTCGCTGACTTCAGAGGACCGGCCCAAGTTGCCGAAGCCGTTTTTGCCTATATTAACTTTTATTATCCATACCTGAAATGTGACAGATTTCCTAAGCTGTACGAACTCTCACAGGCGTGGCTAAAACTGAACGTAGAAAGTCGCCGTGACATTCTGTGTGCTTTGTTGGACAAACACATATTCTTAAATCCCGCAAACAAGCAATTAAC
Organism: Mythimna pallens; assembly: GCA_961205895.1. Taxonomy (NCBI): domain Eukaryota; kingdom Metazoa; phylum Arthropoda; class Insecta; order Lepidoptera; family Noctuidae; genus Mythimna; species Mythimna pallens. The sequence goes on along the minus strand of OY540842.1, from coordinate 21,169,525 downwards.
AAAAGTAAAAAAATCCCTTTTGACCTTTACCCTGAAATCTTTCGTAGATGTGGGCAAAGATTATGTTTGCATAGGAATGTCGCAACCTGTGGGTGTTTTGGGGTACGACGGGCCTATTTTCTGTGTAGAAAGTTTCAAGTCTATTTTACAAGGAAACGCATTAGCTGTATTATCAGAAGCCGACGAAGTTTTATCAGACTGTTCACTACTTGAAGTAGCGGGTGTACCGGTCATTCGTGTAGAACGTGCAACAATGGAAAATGACCTGGAACTTTTGAAACCAGGTTTAGACACTGAAACTCGCGTCATCTGGACTAACTCAGGAACCATTTTTGCGAACTAAAAATGTTTACTGACGAATTTTTTTTGGAAAAGTGGTGCTATGGAGTTTTGCGATAGTTATGTAAGCCATTCATGAGCCAAAGGCTCGATTCCAGAACCTAAATCTTACCTTATAAGTAAAAGCGTTGTTATACCATTTTTCAAATGACTATAATATTTTTATAAAACTTTAATTTTTATTCGTACATATTTGTTTTCTTCTTCTTGTAGACGCTTACACCCTTTTTTAACCGACTTCAAAAAAAAGAGGAAGAGGTCCTTATTGATTGTCTGTTGCCTTGCAAGGTAAAGCAAGGTCCATAGTACAAAATATTAACCGACTTCAAAAACAAGGAGGTTCTGTTAGCCTGTATGTTTTTTTTAAATATAATTGCACCGATTACTCGGCCAATTTTGGACCGATGTTGAAATTATTATTTTTTAATAAAAAGTTATGCTTCCGACTTGGTCCCATAGAAATACTGTTTATGATCTGATAATGAACTTCGAAGATATGGAACGAAACTCCTCATAGGATCACAGCAGAACTGTCGTAACAAATAAAATTCCTATGTTTATACGCGTAGTCGATGACTGAATGAGAGAAGAGGAGGGGATATATCGAACTGATCTGATGATGAAGCTGGAACGTAGGCACCGGAACTCTGTAATAAATCAATGTAACCTAACCGTGTTTGGGATTATTAGAATTGTCATGAGATGCACTCTGGCTATATGGTACCATCGAGCTAATCTGATGATGGAAGGTAGGCACGAGAACTCCGTAAACAACGTATCCTAGCCTAGGCACGGCTTGGCTTATTGGAATTGTCATGCAATGTTTTAATGATTGAATTCTATAGGTACATGACTATAGAACTTGCACACTATTTAAGTCTGGCTGAGGGCCAACCGAAAGTAAGAGTTGTGTGTGGTACCACAACTAAAAAGTGTAAAATGAAAAACTTTTTACAAAAAAAAAAACAACTAACTTCAATATAAAAAATACCTTTTATTGTATTGTATCATTTGGAACATCGGGTCAAAAGATACAAACGGAACATTTGAAACATTGGCTCAAAAGATACAGACGGAACATTTGGATCATCAGCTCAAAAGATACAAACACAGACACTGACTGTTATGAATCGTGATCTGTTACATTGCGCCATATATATGTACCTACACCAACAGTTTTATTTAATTGGATTTTTATTGGAGAATAATTTAAAGCAGATGTTTTTAGTTCAGTTCATTAAAATTTACACTATTTACGTTTTAATTTGAATTTTATAAAGAGTTCAGGTCACCCCAATCAAAAAACAATCAGTGTTCCAATTGTTCCAAATGATGCATTAAAAACATTACTGCTGTTCCAATCTTTCGGAACACTAAGATGTTTCGGAACAGTGAATCGATCCAGTAAAGAGTTACACACGCCTAGACACAGGTACGATCCGGACATAGATACTTCGCAAAGTAGGTACTTGTACCGCATATAGACCGGGAGCCGCGACGCTCGCTTGCCACTATTGTATGAAATGTCTCAATGACACTGGCGCAGCACATTCTCGAGGCATGCGGAATGACTCTTCAGCTTCAGTACTGCAGTAACCCCGTCACGGCATTTGGAACTGCAGATAACCGCTCGTTTCCGAACGTGGTCCAGTCCACGATCGGAACTAAGAGCGCGTTGGAAGCCATCGTCTTCTGTAAGGGCTAAAACTGCTTTTAGCGGACGCCTGCGACGGGTACCCGCCGCGTGACAAAGCGCGTTTGCACACTAACGGACCCCGTCGCGGAAACCGGATAATTACCTACGCAGTGTCGCTAGTTTAACGGTGTGCATGTAGTCGTGTCGATGGAGAACTAATAATAATAATAATAATAAAAATAACTGGCAACACCCAACGTCAACAAGTTCTTTTCTTCCATTGAATTCATTGAATTTCTTTAAAAATTAATTCCTGTGCCCATTTCTACATATTTTTTACAGCAATTAATAACAAATAGCAATACCCAATAAATACTCTACAAAACCAAAGTGAATAAAGGGACAATCATCAAAAAAAGAGGAAAAATATGCATACCTACCAGACAGATGACAGATGTCATCAACATAAATACAAAGAAAAAATGAAATACACCATGAAAGAAAATTTATGATTATGTTGACCAGATCAGCTACCCGACGCGCACGCCTTTCACCCCTGGGCTCGTCGCTCAGCTCCGCCTCGCCGCCGCCGGACCTCGGATCACCAGTGTCACCGACGGCTGCAGTTGCGTCGAGCTCGAGCGACGAGTATTTCTCCCCACCGACGTCGCCAACACCTGTACGTCGGCCGGGGAGAGGCCGGCCACCGAAGAGCTTGGAACCTAGGAGCCAACCGGCCCCGAGCCGGGTCCCCGCTGCCGGTGGTTGTGTGCAGCGCATGAAATGGACTCAGTCCATGAACGAAAATGTCATGCGCGCATATTATGGGTCTACAGAGGGAGGAACTAATCTCACTGCGTACCGTGTTAGGATGCTGTCTCTGTTTCAGGAACTGGAACCAACCGTCAATGTCACGGCCCAACGATTGTCGGATCAGGTGCGGGTTATCCAACGAAATCACAGATTGGACGACGCCGCACTTGATAGGCTGCGCTCAGAGTTACTGAACAACCGTATCATCTCGACTCCATCACAGACACAGACTGATGCACCACAGACTACAGATGCAATCCTGTCGCGGTCCAACCATATTGATGATGAAGCAAATGATAGGGTTGTCACAGTAAGTAGCCAGTGCAACGATCGACTGAGGAGCGCACTGGAGGATGCACTCCGCGAGTACAGATCGACTCCGATCGCTCTTAGACCTCGTCTACCCCGGTTACCTATGCACAAAAAAAATAGGGCGCTAGTGTGTGCTCTGGACTCGCTGCTTGAGAATGTGTTCGAGAGCAGCGTAAACCTCACTGATACGCACTCGATCCTCTATTGCGGGGCTATTGCGGCATGTCGTTTAGCCAACGTAAAACTTCCAAGTTGTGACGAAGCTACTCGACCAAAGCCTGCCGCACCTGCCTGGCAATGTAGGATTGAGAGGCGTATTGATGGGGCCAGAGCGCTCATTGGTAAACTATACTGCTTCAGGGAGGGCAATACACGACCACGTGTGATGCGCTACGTGAGGCGAGCATTTTCGGGGACTGGAATCAGCCCTCGAGATTACTTATCTCGTGTCACGGAGCGCATCGACTTCCTGAAGCAGAAAGTTTGTGCATGGGCCAACCGTATTCGACGGTATAAGCGGCGAGTCGACCGGTACTCGCAGAATCGCATGTTCCAGAGCGATGAGAGATGGGTATACAGAGCTTGGGAGCGACCTGAACAAAATGTGACCGACGTGACCCGCCCAGATGCTGTCGCCACGAATATTTTCTGGCGCAATATGTGGTCGGTGCCCGTCTGTCACACTGAGGATGGTTGGATGCGTGAAGTCGAGCGCGTGTGTGAAGCTATACCAGAAATGGAAAAAGTAGTCATTAGCCCAATAGATGTGGCCAGAGCAGTCCGTCCGTTACCGAATTGGAAGCCTCCAGGACCGGACGGACTGCAAAATTTCTGGCTAAAATGGTATAGCAGCTCACACGCGCTCCTGGCATCTCAATTCCAGTCATCCTTAGAGTCTGGGTCGCTACCTCAGTTTCTAACAACTGGCGTTACCCATCTGCTCCATAAGACAGGTAGTACTGCGGAACCCAAGAATTATAGACCGATAACATGCTTGTCGACGGTCTATAAACTTCTTACGTCCATTCTGAGAACGAAAATTAACAAGCACATTGATAGCAACTCAATTATGTCTGCCTCTCAGAATGGATGTAGGAACGGGTCTCGCGGTACTAAGGAGCTACTCCTCATAGACATGGCCATAAGCCAACAGGTTCGTCGATCTCGTAAGGATCTATCGACATGTTGGATAGATTATAAGAAGGCCTATGACTCTGTGCCACATACTTGGCTCATGAGGGTGTTGGAGTTGTATAAAATAGATGCAACTCTACGCACCTTCCTTGAGTCATGTATGGGGCAATGGAACACAGTTCTTCGCTATCCAGGATGTCGATCGATTCGGAGGGACGATGAGCCTATATGGATTAAACGGGGAATATTCCAGGGCGACAGTCTGAGTCCTCTTTGGTTCTGCTTAGCCCTGAATCCTCTAAGCACATTGCTGGAGGAATCAGGCTTGGGCTATCGGTTGAGAAGAGGTGGTCAGGTTCTATCTCACCTCCTTTACATGGATGATCTGAAACTCATTGCCCCCAACAAGTTACGACTGATGGAACTACTGAAGGTAACTGAAACTTTCAGTAGTGCCATCAGGATGGAATTTGGTGTGGATAAATGTGCAGTCATGCATATAAAGCGAGGGGAGATTATGGAATCTGAGGGGATTCAACTCTCAGATTCCATATACTTTAGATCCCTCTCCTCGACCGAAACCTATAAGTATTTGGGTATGTCGGAAGCGTTAGGCATTAACGTTGCTGACATGAAGCAATCGTTGAAGGAGCGCTTCTTTGGCCGCCTGAAGAAGGTATTAAACAGCCTTCTGTCAGGTGGAAATAAGGTGCGCGCCTTCAATGGTTGGGTCATGCCGGTCTTAATGTACTCTTTCGGCATACTCAAATGGACTCAGACCGAGCTAGACGCTATGGATAGGCGGGTCCGTACACTGCTGACCGCAAACCGGATGCATCACCCACGGTCGTCGGTGATGAGACTGTACATCCCGCGGAAGTGTGGAGGTCGAGGTTTTTTAAATGCGAAGACCCTACACAACCGCGAGGTGTGCAGCCTCAGAGAATATTTTCACAAAACCGATGTGGGTATGCACCGAGATGTGGTCGCAGTGGACAAAGGACTCACCCCGTTGTCCATGGCTAAAGAGAACTGGCGCAAACCTGTGGTACTTACAACTGATGACCGCAAGGAAGTATGGAAAAGTAAGGAGCTCCACGGGCGCTTTTATCGGGCTCTTCACGAGTCTGATATAGATTTTGCAGCGTCCGTAGCCTGGCTACGTTTCAGCAACCTTTTCGGGGAAACTGAAGGTTTTATCTGTGCAATTATGGACGAAGTCATCTTGACGAATAACTACCGGAGATATATAATGAAGGACGGGACGGTTGACGTGTGTCGGGCATGCCATCGTCCGGGTGAGTCTATCAGACATATTATCTCTGGGTGTTCTCGTCTAGCTAACGGCGAGTACTTGCACAGGCATAACCAAGTAGCCAGGATTATTCACCAGCAACTTGCTTTGAAATACAAACTAGTGTATTCAGAGGTGCCGTATTACAGGTATGTGCCCGACCCAGTTCTCGAAAATGACCATGTCACGTTGTACTGGGATCGGTCTATCATTACTGACCGGACTATTGTAGCCAATAAGCCGGATATAGTAGTGATAGACCGATTAGCGCGCCGCGTAATGATAGTCGATATCACCATCCCACATGACGAGAATCTCGTGAAAGCTGAGAAAGAGAAACAAATTAAATACCTCGACTTAGCACACGAGGTTGTTGACATGTGGAATGTAGACTCGGCTGTCATTGTGCCGATTGTCGTGACCGCCAACGGCCTTATAGCCAAAAGCTTCGACGACCATCTGTCGAAGCTGTCATTGCACGGTTGGATCAAGGGCCTGATACAGAAGGCAGTACTCCTCGATACGGCTCGCATTGTGAGGAGGTTCCTGTCTCTGGAGCCCTAACCACCGGTAACTTGGACCCTGTCTCGATACCGGCGGACTACTATTTTTTATATTTTTAAATGTTTTTTTTTTTTCTATATGATTTTGTTAAAAAAGGAATATTTAAAAATTTAAATTATATGTATAATGAATGAATAAAGAAAATAATAATAATAACTTTATTTCACGAAAAATATACAGATTTCACAATGTTAAATAAGACAGTTAAAAAGAGCTTTGGTGGTACCACGATACAATACAGTCTAAAAACTAAAATCTGTACACAATATAAGGAAAACCCTGCCTCTCAAACTAGGAAGCCTGTATCTTGAGAGACAGTGAGTCAGCCTAAAATTGATGCTATAATATTTATAGTAGACTGTGTCGATCTACTCGAGCGTTCTGGGGAAATAATTATTATAAAGTAAGAAAATGTATTTACATTCACTTGGTAAGTGTGTTTGTGTGTGAGCGTATATGTATGTGTGTGGGCGCGGGTGAGTGTATGTTTGTGTGTGCGCGGGTGTGTGTGTGTTTATATATGTGTGTGTGTGGGTATGTAAATAGAGATATGTACATAGATAGTTAGACGACATACTCGAGTAAAGACTCTGTTTTCAGGTAGTCCTGTTTTAGTAGCCATTCCGTTAATTTTGATTAACTTAATATATTATTACGTAGCAAAACGGTTGCGGGGCCCGCCTCCCCGTGACGGATAACCGCGCGGGTCAAGCTTTTCAGCTTTAAAGAGTGATAGTTGCAAAGGAGACGGGAAAATACAACCTCCCTCTCCCTATGCATAGTAGATGCCAGAGGGCGCAAAACTCAAAACCATCTCCGGCCGTCGTAGGGTGACCTGCAGGTAACAGACAATCGGGACTCCGTTACCTAAATAGTGAAAGGCCCGATACCGCAGCGGGTCCTGTTCTGCAACATTTGTAAATTATTGAATGCAGTTTCACTAATAATCTAAAATTTCCATTGAGTAAAAAGTGGTTAGAGTCTAGATAGAAAGATAACTACGAATAGATGCTATCATCAATATTTAGGATACTTCCAAAGTCCACTACAACTTTCCACCCTTTCTAGTTTCTAACCTCGTACTTGGTATTCTATTAGTGATCTCTAATCACTGATACACGCCGGCAGAAGGCGGCCCGTTTGATATCACAACCACTTTGATTGACAATAAACGCGAAGCTAATTAAGAAACCTATTTTGTGCCGCCGTTCAACGTGCAGGGGCACTGGCGGTTACATTTAGCCGTTAAAAATAGTCCAATCAAATGTCACGCCCGTCAATAAATAGTTCCAATTTCGAAGACCAAACAAAAGATGGTACCCAAGCATTTATTATGACGTTTACAAGTAAATACAATAATAATCGTGTGAGAAAACGTGTGAATTGCATTGCTACCCTAAATACGTTTTTATCGCGGTTGAAATAATATAATTATGAGTCAAAATTAGTGAGTAAAGTTTAGTATGAAGACTGCCAATATGACCAGGAATAAGGGACAAGTTTATAGTGTTGGAAATTATCTGATGACTGGCAAGGTGCTGGGGAAAGGGCACTTTGCTAGAGTTGAAGAAGCTACACATAGGATAATAGGAAAAAAGGTAAGGAAAATTTGATTTTTTGCACCTACCATTACGCCAGAGGTTCGATTGAATGAAACTTTCTTTTATTCAGTCATCTCCTCGATCGTTAGATTGTTAGCAACCCTGAGCGACAGAATAAAAGTAATAGTTTTATCTACTATTGATATGTGACGGCAATATCTTGTCATTCGACTTCTCGGCATGGTCTTAGCCACTGACCTGGAGAGTTAGACTAACGAGGTGTGATGGGTCTCAGGCCTTTTCTCTGGGAGAGCTTAGGAAATGGATGTCACATATCTCCGAATATTCGAACCCACAACATACAACAACTCATAGGTAAGTTGGTGCTGTTGTGACCACTGGGCCTCCACTGCTCACTAAATAGTATTACACAAAGTATTACATATAAGAATGTAATATAATATGTATTATAAATCACTTCCGCTCGACAGAATCCAATTAAAACAGGCATGCGGTTTCTATCTCCGCAACAGTTCAGTTAGAACCTACTTAGCTAAACTACTAGACGTAGACGCACACTGAAAATCAATTTGCGAGGAATCACCATTTAATATTGTCATGATTCCTCCTATCTACTTGGATGTCACCTGTGACAAAGCACTGATATTTTTAAGAACCTGTTGTAAATAACACTACACAGTGGAATTATATAGGATATTTATATTATAAATATAATGACAATATAGCTCATTGTAAAGGAAAATGACAGACAGTTTTTGTTTCTTATTTGTCTATGTGACTATAGTACATATTGCATTACCTATTTTCAACACCCCCACTTAATCCAATATGCTTAACACAAAACATATGTTTCACGCCACCTAGACCTTTGGTTAACATGTCTGCAGGCATAGCCTTTGTATTACAATATTCAATACATATTTCTTTATTATTAGCTAACTCACGAACAAAGTGATACCTAACGTTTATATGTTTAGACCGTCTACCAATTGATGGACTATACACTAATTTATTGGCACTTTGACTGTCACTATATATAACGATAGGCTTGTCAATCTTTCCTGCCAATTCGGTTAGTAAACCCTTTACTGAAATTACCTCCTTGGCAGCCTCACAAATAGCAACATATTCTGCTTCCGCAGTACTAAGCGCAACACAACGCTGTTTGCGAGCTTGCCAAGCCACAGCAGCACCACCAAAAAACAAAGCATAACCAGTAAATGAATGACCATCACTATTACTACCCCAATCAGCATCAGCGTAGGCCGTCATAGGCTTACCAGTTCTTTTGTAAGATAGTGCATATTCGGATGTACCTTTAAGGTATCTCAGAACCCTTTTCAAAGCACTAAAGTGTGTACTATTATTGTAGGCATTAAATTGGCTCAGATAACTGACCGTAAATGAAATGTCAGGTCTCGTAGCACAGGCTAGATACATCAAGGAGCCTATTATTTCTTGATACTTTCTATCTTCTTGTTTATCTCCTTTCTCTAACCTCAAGTAACACTCTATTGGAGTTCCAACAGCATTACAATCTTGCATGCCATATTTTTCCAGAATCCTTTTAATGTAATTACTTTGCTTCAAATAAACTTCACCCTTTGACCGGTCTCTCGTTACAGTAATTCCCAAACAATCTCTTACTTCACCTAAGTCTTTAATCTTAAAACGTTTCCCAATTTTTGTTTTAAGTTCTTCGGCTTTTGCAATTACATCTGTGAATATATAGAAGTCATCTACATAAAGAGCAATAGTCAAGAAATGTTTGGTATTTTTAGTCATGTATACACATTGGTCATATTTTGATGGAATCAAACCTATTTCTAAAAGCTAAGTGTGTATTTTTTCGTTCCAGCAACGAGGTGACTGTTTCAAACCATATAATGATTTAATCAACTTACAGACTTTTCCTTCTTCCCCCCTTTTAACAAACATTTCAGGCTGTTCCATATACAACTCCTCTTCTAGGTCTCCATTTAAGAAGGCGGTTGTCACGTCTATATGGTGAACTTCTAAGTTTCTTTCCGCAGCCAAACCAAGTAAAAGCCGGATAGAAGATAGCTTGACTACTGGAGCGAAAGTTTCAAAGTAATCTTCTCCATAAATTTGAGAATAACCTTTCGCAACTAGTCGCGCTTTGTATCGTTGTACAGATCCATCTGCTCCCCTCTTCAGTTTAAAAACCCATTTGCTTTTCACAACATTTTTGTCTGGACGATTTACAAGTTGCCACGTTTTATTTTCTATTAGGGAGTCATATTCTTCTTGCATGGCTTTTTTCCACAAATCCCTATCAGAACGCTCCATCGCTTCCATGACCGAGCTTGGGTTTGGATCATTCTGTAAATGGTAATTATATACCATGTCCTCATCTCTTTTAGGTTTTCGATTCCTGAGAGGATAGCGCCTAACAACAGGCTGCTCTTCCCCCACTGTTTCTGGATTCTCACAAACCATTGGGTTCGGGACCTCTGAATCCAAAGAGTCATGAAACTCTTCTTCAGTTGCATTTTCTGCTGACGTCGTCGTTCCTGAGTCTTCTAAGCTACTTCGGCAAGGCCGAACTTCACTATAAGCGTCAGCCGTTGGAGTCTCCTCGTCAGAATCCAAATTGTCAGACAAAGGAATTTTTACCTGAACTGACTTCATCCTGGAAGTCGCATTAGAATGCTTACCACTCAGTGATTCATCCTCCAGTTTGGATTTCTCGGTCCTCTCATTAAAAACAGCATCACGTGCAGTTACTATTCGACGCGGATTCTTCAAGTCAACAAATCTATACCCTTTTGTGACTTCGCTATAACCAACAAAGACAAGCTGACAGGTCTTCGAGTCAAACTTCTTACGACTACCATCCTTTATTACCTGTGCTGTAGAGCCAAACACTCTCAAGTTTGAAACATCTACATTGCAGTTTGTCCAAACTTCTTCGGGAACTTTTCCCACAAGAGCCATAGTTGGCGATCGATTTTTTAAATAAATCGCAGTAGCAACTGCTTCGCCCCAAAATTTCTTATTAAGATTACTGTCGTGAAGCATACATCTTGCCATTTCAGTAATCGTGCGAATACTCCTCTCCGCTACATCATTCTGCTGTGGTGTATATGGGACGCTCATTTGATGCACTATTCCACACTTGGCTAAATGAGCCTGGAAAGCCTTATTAGTATACTCTGTCCCATTGTCACTTCTCAGCCGCTTAATCTTCTTACCGGTCTGGTTTTCTACTAGGGCTTGAAACTCTTTGAACTTCTGTAGCACTTCATCCTTTGATTTCAATATATATCCAAAAATCTTTCGGCTAAAATCATCGATAAACAATAGAAAAAATCTATTACCGCCATAAGTCACCACATTGATGGGACCAGCTACATCAGTATGAACTAATTCCAGAATATCAGAAGCTCTAAAACCTTTCTTCCTTTTAGGAAATTTTTGCACGCACTGCTTCCCTTGACTACAAGGAACACAAGGACCATTCTCAATCCTTTTATCATAGTGTAGGCCTATGACAATCTTTTTCAAAATCTCCATTTGAGGAGCAGATAGGTGACCCAACCTACGGTGCCACAGTTCAAAATTTTCTGAACCCTTACCTTCTAAAAAGACCGTCGCCCCATCACTATCCGTATCTAAAATATAAATACCGTTTTTACGTGGTGCGCTGATTAAAGGTTTACCATCTACAAATACATTAGAATCGAAAATTTTACAATAGTCTTTATCAAAAATGCAAACTTTGCCTTGATCTGCAAGCTTACTTACGGACATCAAATTGGTTATTAATTCAGGAATGACTAAAGTATCATCTAATTTTATTCCCAACTTGCGACCCTCATGACGCACGCTCAGTTTAACAGGACCTTCTGAAATCGAAACTATCTTTTGATTGTTTGCGCATGTTATTATTTTGGAACACGATTTAGCCGAAACCAAAAGTGTACGATTAGGCGTCATGTGAGACGTAGCGCCAGAATCGATAACCCAACTACCACTGCAACCTGAAGTAGATAAAAAGGTTAAAAAGTCCGATTTAATATTATTACTGGCTAACATATTTGCAGTCGAGTTTTTATCTTGCCGCTTGATCTTAAACTGCTTGCATTGCCACTTGTAGTGGCCCTTTTTCTTACAAGAATGGCAAATAATTTCTCTTCGATTCCGTGTACCACTTGCAGCGGTATCAGTCACCAATGCCGAATCATCGTCCTTTTGAACATTAGAGGATTGCTGGCGTTGACCCTCCTTTAGTAGTGCTGATATAATCGACTCCGTTGTTATTTTCACACCAGAATGCTCGATTGCCATCACTAATGGATTATATGGATCTGTCAAACCTGCCAACATAATGATCCCGACAAATTCGTCTTCTAGAGCTGCTCCAATACTATGCAAGGCTTGTTGAGTTGCCTGTACTTCTGTGACATATGCTTCCATATTTTGAAAACTTGACAGTTTCAAACTGAACATCTTTCTCAAAAGGGACAGCCTTCTCATCAAACCGGCATCTGCATATGCCTTCTGCAGAGCTAACCATGTCTCACGTGCCGTTTTTGCGTTAGTTATGAGGGGGTACACGTTTTCGGCAACCAATAGGCATATTTTAGCTCGTGCCTTGGCATCTCGTTTTTTCTCAGCTTCAGTTTCTGCTGTAAATGTTTCTTCAATACAATCCCATAAATCATGATCGATCAGAAACATTTGAATTGCAAACGACCATGTTCCATAGTTGGATTGGCCCATCAATTTTTGTATGGTGACCGTTTCACTTTTCTGCATCTTGAGAAGAAACAAATTCTACTCACTCCCTACAAATTTAGCGTCAACCAAGTTATGGACTGGCGTGCTGGGCCCATAACCTGTTGTAAATAACACTACACAGTGGAATTATATAGGATATTTATATTATAAATATAATGACAATATAGCTCATTGTAAAGGAAAATGACAGACAGTTTTTGTTTCTTATTTGTCTATGTGACCATAGTACATATTGCATTACCTATTTTCAACAGAACCATTGCCTAAAAACAAAAATTCTAGTCCTGCAACTCCTTATGTAACCAAGTGCCTAACTTCAAACACCTGGGGGTTCTCAGATTCGGTGCAGGAAAACTGCCAGCGCCCCTATAATTTACACGGAGCGAGCATCTTTCCACAGGGCCTTCCGAGGCGAGTGACTTTCATGTGGAAGTCACTCACTCACTCAGAACTCAAGTAGGAAGGTGTAGCTTAGGAGCTACACTTACGAGGTGGACTTTGCTCGCTCTGGGTGGCCTCCTTGAAGAATAAACTTAGGTCTCAGATTAGTAGGATGTTAATGTAGCTAGGTTGCAAACTATGCTCTACCTCTTGTGCTGCCCTCTGTACTACCCCAAATGATGCAGCCAGAGTGACTGTGCTTCTATCAACGATGCCATGGATGTAACAAAATTATAGGGACAGAAGTTTGAATCACTGTCGCATCAGCGACACGTAGAAAAAAATAAAAAAATTGTGTAGTAGGTAATTGTAGTTATATCTCAAGAGAACGCTACCGGGATAGTGTCCCTATGTTCAACCTCCCTAGCCAAGTTACAACCGCCTCGAGTCGGCCACGCCTCCGATTCCTTTGTTCCAGACGTCATCTCAACGCTCAGTCACGTGGTCAGAACAAAGGAATAGGATGCGTGGCCGACTCGAGGCGATCAACGAAAAGAGAATCGAAACGAAACGGTTGTAACTTGGCTAGGGAGGCAGGTCAGTCATACCAGGTATACCAAGTTCCTTCTAAACTGTTTGTGCGTTGTTGAAGTGTGATTAAGTTAACTTACATCCAAACACGGATTTTACACATACATTTTAATAAATGGCCAAAAAGATTTGATTATTAAGTCCCCTCAAAGTAGCACCGTGTTTAAGCACTTTTCGTGATTTTTGGCTACAACTATGACAGCTACTTTATTTACCTACTTTTTATAGTCACTTTGGTTAAATTAGAATGCGGATGTAATACATTGTAATGATTTTGCAATGTTTGGCTGCAAATGTATAGTCTGCCTTCTCGGCAAGCTACACTGAGGTAGTCAAAATGAAAATAAAATTCTCAGCTCCATTATACCACGCGCGCCTCAAGAAGATGTCAGCAACTGTAGGGGCCCAGCAGGGTCGAAGCTTACTGGGGCCATGGGTAGTGTGAAAACGAAACTCGGGGCCCTGGGACGAATGCAGCAAAGAAAATGGAGTGGGTTTTTAGCGCGATTGCGGGATTTGTCATTAGATGATTTTCCCCCCTTAAATAAAAGCCCCATTATACCGATATCGCGCCTGTTCCAAAGATAGTGGCCACTTGTGTTGACACTACAACAATTTTACATCACAATCGCCTATTGTTGTGAATACCTATTGTCAATAGGTATCATTAGAAATTGATTTGTGAATATTTAAAACAGATACTTAACTAGACTCGAAAAAATCCCTCCAAGAACATACCTACTATAATGATAGTTATTTACGAAAACTTGTCTGTTTAAGGTGGCAATAAAGATCATAGACTTGACGTGTATAAAAGAGGAGTATGCCCGTCGGAACCTCCATCGTGAGCCCAGGGTCATGGCGAAGCTGCGGCACCCCTGCATCGCGGCGCTCTACGAAACTATGATGGTTAGCTGCACTAGCACACACATAAACACATTCTAAACTTACGATAATTTTGTCAGTGTTGCGAGATATGCGGAAACGTAGAGGACAACTGAAGGAACACGAGTGGGTTTTACGGCCCGTTCGACCTTGCCGCTGTGAGCAGTAGGTAAGCGCGGGGCGGCGAGCGGAAAGATCAAAAGTAGGTAAATGTTTGAAGCACGCCACGAGAACTCATAGCGTCGCGCGCCCGCGTACCGATGCCGCCCCGCTCGCCGCTAAAGACCGAAGTCATGAACAGGCCGTTACTCAATATATTTCTGACACACCGTCTCGCTTCACCCAGAGCGGCAGACGTTATTTGATGATTTAACACCCAAAAAAAGTATTGTGAAATAAAAATCATCTTCACTGCTGCAAAAGCAGAATTATTGTCTCGAGTTGATTTTTTGCGGTCTCTCGATCGAAAACCAAAACATCAATCTATCCAAAATGTCTAGCAGAACATCTAACTACTTATTTTCTTTTAGTGAGCTTACCACACTTTCTATCGATGACTTTTTTCGAAAGGCTGAATGGCTTATTCACAAAGTTTCGAGTGCCTACGAGCCTGCCAGAATGTGTATATGTCCCGCGCACATCGCCAATATCTATATATATAAAAGGAGAGAATGACATATCAACGTACAGCCAAAGTATTGGGACTAGGACCGTGGAATTTTGCACAAGGTGTCCTTTTATGACGTGGGCGAGCACTAAGACAGGGTTTTCCAAAATTCAACCCCTAAGGGGATAAAACGGGGTTCCAGTTTGTAGAAACCTACTATCACGCGGGCAAAGCCGCTGGGAGAAGCTAGTCTACTAATAAAGAGATACGTAGTGATATCCATTCAACCTCTTGCTGTAGGATTTATTTTAACTTTCGTGATTAAGGTTTCCTAGGCATTTTGATAATTAAACAACGGCAGACATTTTGATAGCTCGTTTTGATCGTGAGGCAAACTGGTATTCTCAAGTACTTGTCCAGAGTGATCGCCCGGTTACTAGGGCGAGTGCTGAAGCGGTAAGATGCCCATAGTGCAGCGAGTTTCAGCGGGCAGTGGTGAGGCTAGAAGAGATTTCTCAGTGTAGAACAATAGACACTTCAATATGGGCGCAAACAGCTTCGCATCCTTAGTTCCCGCGCAAGATCCTCACCATAGTTAAGGCCTATCTACGACGCGTTCAAGTGGAACTAATTTATATGACCTTTAGATAGTTTCATTGGTGTAACGGTCGGAAACGCTCCTGCTGACCCTGGGTGGCCGACCTTGCCTTGGCCGGAGCCAAATAGCTTAGTCCTCCACACCAGCTCTTAAGAGCCAGAATCAATAGGCGGCAGTTCCATAGCTAAATAATTAACCTTGCGGGTTTTGCAGCACGGGCCGCGCCTGTACGTGGTGATGGAGGCGGCGGGCGGCGGCGACCTGTGCGCGCACGTGCTGGGCGCGCGCAACGCGGCGCGCGGCCTGCCCGAGCCCCGCGCGCGCGCGCTCGCCGCGCAGCTCGTGTCCGCCGTGCGGCACATGCACGCCAGGGGCGTCGTGCACCGGTATTGTATCCTGTACAAATCATACCTGTGCTCAACTTTTCAGTGAATAGAGAGCGTGCAGGAACTATGGTGACATAATAATATATCCGACAAACACTCCGAAGGACTCTCGTCCACGACCAAATACTCCATCTCGTCAGCTCTTCTGTCACCTATTGGGATTGAAGAGCTAAACGAGATGGAGTACCCAGTCGCAAACACGACACTGGCGAAGAGCACACGAAAATACATGAAAAAAAAAAATAATAATACACAAATACTTACACGTTAAAAAGAAAAAGTTCCGAATACACAACACTACTTGGTACGGTCTACGCCGTGCGTGTTCCATATACATCAGCCTGAAGAGTTAAGCAAAGCTTAGGCTAAAGTAAGATCTAGTTTTACAATAAAACGGAATAAACCTTGACACAATTGTCTTTCAGGGACTTGAAAATGGAAAACATCATGCTGGACAGTACCAAGCAATTCATCAAAATCGTTGGTAAGTACCTACTTATCAGATGTTTTAGGATCTAATATCCTCACCTACGGGGCTACAGGGCGCAAACTTGGTGATTAACGAAACGTCACTATAAGTGTTGTCGCATACTAAGGATTACTCCTGTATCGTTCACAAACATTTTAACACACATGCAAAAAGACCCAGAACAAACCATACAAATATTGGTTTTAAATCGCTCAACCGCAGCGCCAACTGTGCAGTAACATTTGAGGCCGAAAATTTAAAGCCCATTAAAATGATACTCTAATAGAATCATTTTAGTCATAGTCATAGTAGTCATAGTAATTTATTGGTAAGGGACTCTTAAAAGTCATTTAAAGAATGTTACATAAAATTTGTCAACAAATGATTAGTTACATAACAATGTCAAATAATAAAAAATGTCCAACAAATAAAAGAAACTACAAAGAAAAAAATAATAATAATAATACTCGAAGTCAAATTACCAAATTAAAATAAAAGTCAAAACATTCCAAATTAGCGTCAAAGTTAAATTAAATTAAATCGTAAATTCGTCAAAAGAATAAAAAGCTTGCTCGATAAGCCATTTATATTTTAATGGGCTTCCAATGCACACATAGACAATTATGTCATAGACTCGTAGTATAAGCTAACGTTAACGTTGACAGGGAAATTTCGAGGAAGTTTCGATTTCGGTGTGCCCAGTGCGAGTTTTTTTTTTACGTTAACGCGATCGAAACTAAAATAAGAAACGTTTATCGCGTTTGGCTCTCTGATTGGTAAGAGCTTAGACCTGGTATAGTTACCGGCACAGATCGTGAGCGCTGACGTCTTCAGCTCTACTTGCAGAAGCACGCAGAAGTGAAATATCGGGTCTCTTTAGTGGTATGAAGAGAGATGCGGGGGTGGGGAGTGAAATCTTTGTCAGTGATTGGCTCGCCGATATTGTATGATGCACAAAACGATCCCCGCCTCTTTTGCCGAGCGCTCAAAATTCGTGCCGCTATCTATAAAATGTCTTAAACGTGTCGTGTCAACGTAAAACAAAATTGAAGTTGAGCATTTCTCAAACTACTTTTGCCTGAAAACCTGTCAAAATGTGGCATTCAAGTAAAATGTGGCATTCAAGTTAAATGTGGTACTCAAGTAGGGTTTAACACGTTCTTAACTCAAAATACTCGTACTCTTAGGCCCTACCACAAGCTCTTAGGCGATCCATTTGACGACCTGAACTGAACTAGAGATAGCTCCATCCCTTTTTCTCTCGTTAGCACGCTTGACATTTTAACTCATCATGGTGATGCCCCAAAAATCCGCTTTTTGGTTTTGAGTGAACTCTTTTATCGTTTTACAGACTTCGGGCTATCAAACATGTGGAGCGGCGGCGCGGCGCTGCGGACTCCGTGCGGCTCGCTGGAGTACGCGGCTCCGGAACTGTTCGTCGACGGCCGGAAATATGGACCCGAAGTCGACCTATGGAGCATGTACGTCAACCCACAATGTCCAGTATAAACTGACCTCTGATTGTACAGAAAGCTTGTTCAATCCGAGGTCTGCTTCTACTGGAAAACTCTTAAGATATTTTTAGTACTATATGGCCCAGGTATGTGATCAGCAGAGGTCGAAATTAGGAAGAAGAAAGTGGATATGCCGCAAATCCCGAGATTAATTTTATATAGCAGACTTTTTTTTGCACTAATGTTGTATAAATTTGTTAACCTTACGTCAATTGACGTAGATATTTTTCAATGAAAAATACTAATAAAAATTTGGTGTTAATTTATTTATTTGTAATATTGTTGGCCATACGGGATTTTTCATTAGAAATCCCGGGAAGATCCATATTAATATCAACATTTCGATGCAAGTACATGAATAACTCTACCTAATTCCGACCCCAGGTGATCAGTTTCAAATGTCCACATTTGAAGCGGGTTAAAGAATTTTTGAAAGACTTACCGCAGCACTGGTAAGCAAAGGGTAACTGAAGGGAAACACAGGGGGCTTAGCAAAAGTCTGAGACTGCCTCTCGCTCCACTCGAGAGTGGGATACGTTATTTAATGATTAGGTACCCTCCAAAAACGTGTTACATAAAATAAATAAATATTCCCACACACGGGATTCATGATTTTAGACATCATGGTAATGGTCTCAACTCACACTCGACAAGATTCCATTCGATGGGCCATTGAACCTATGTATCTATAATAATTTGCTATAATATATAGATGATTTTTTATTACAGAGGCGTGATCGTGTACGGCATGGTGACGGGCGGACTGCCTTTCACGGCCGCGGAGACCGGCGAGGGACGCTCGCGGCCGCAGCTCCGCGCCGCCATCACGCGCGGCTTCACGCGCAAGCAGCGCGCCGCGCTCGCCGCCGTCACACCTGGTCACTGACGCCTTACTATACACAAGAGCGGCACGTTGCCAGCGGCAGAGGTATCTGCTGCAGCCGTCGACGAGTCGACGGCGGCCGTCGACATTCCAACTTTGACAATCAGCGGCAGTCGTCGTTTGTGTCAAGTGTTACTATACGTCGACGGCAGCCGCTGATGCGTCGACGGCTGCAGTTACCTCTGCCGTTGGCAACATGCCGATCGTATGTATGAGCTCTTACTATACACATCACACGCGGTGATTGACTTTTACCACACATATCACACGCGATTTCGTTAAGAAAATAATGATTCATCAGTGCAACTGTAAAGGCGTATTCATACTGGAGTAAAAACAGATGAAAAGCAATTTCACGGGGATGGAACCGCAAGCGGCAGCTAGTACTTACGATGTTAAATCAAAAATAATTCATGTGAAATTTTTTATACTTAATAGATTAATCAAAAACATACAAAAATAAACAAAAACATTGTAATTTCATTATGATTGCAAGTAGACATAATTAAAATTACGTAGACGGTCGTTGGAATAGATGAAAAACTTCAACGCGGTAGGTAATATTTGAGCGTATATTTTTAACAAAACCACAAAACTGATCGCACTGTCAGTCTATGAAAATTCACAAAATGTCCGTATAACAAGCTCCGGCCGGCGCAATCAAGTTGGATCTGAAACAAAATAGTATTATTAAATGGATTGTCATAATCAATTATCATTTTCATTAGTATAATGATCAAACGCTGCTTCTTCCGGTACGCGGTCACCACCCCAGAACTTTTCGTCTCCATCGATCAATCTATTCTGCGAGCAATGTGCCCAGCGTATCGGAAGACGCAGCGTTGGAAGGCCTCCCGCAAGGGCACAAGGTGGACCGATGACCTGGTGAGAGTCGTGGGAATCTGATGGATACGAAACGCACAGGACCGGTCGTTATGGCGACAATTGGGGGAGACCTATGTCCAACAGTGGACGACTTTTGGCTAAAATGATGACGATTATGATGAAAGATCATTAACAACTATTTGTTCCAATTATTCTAGATGCCAAACAATCTACCGGTTTGAGCACGCTACTATCGCAGCAGTAAGGCCCTTTGAAGCGTGGTTACAGAGGTACCACGGTGTTCTCACTTTCCGCCTGACGCAGGTCCTCACGGAACACGGTTGTTTCGGCAGGCGACCTGAGCGTCCGGCCCTGGTACAAGTCATAGTACCGAACGAGAGGGAATGGGAGACGGACATCTCCTTCTGCGAAGCAGTAATGTGAGCGAAGGAGGCCGTTGAAATCGTGAGGCGGAGAGAAGGCTCTCACCCCGGCTCCTGTCGGATACGGCTCTGGCGTCGGGAGTTCTGAGTGGCCTGGAGAGAGATTTCTAACGGATGTTTGACTGGATATAGAGGACTTCGTATCTTTTATTAAAATATCTCCAACTATTGGGATAAGTGATAATAAATTCATATGATTTTATTCGCAGAGTGCAAGGCGTTTGTACAGCATCTATTGGAGCCAAACGTAGAGGTCCGAATGAAGATCGAGGAGGCGTCGCGACACCGCTGGGTTCGGCGACCTGGCATGAGAATGAAGACACACCCCTTCGGTATCATTGAGGCAGCCACTAACAGAGAGGTCAGTGCATAAGTGCAGGACTAAATATTTTCAGGGGGGTGCATCTTTAGAACTCCGCCGAATTTTGTCAACTTATGCAGAAAAATGTGAGATCTAAAGAACAAAAAGGACCACAATGAGCTCAAAAATATCGGATATGATGCTAGGTTCTCTGTATCTCTGACAGCGACAATACCGCCACTGTACCCTTACAATTAAGAAGATTAGTAGTGATTAAGTGTACAACAACTGATCACCTCAACTTTGTAGATAAATCAAAATTACTAGACAAACCTTCCACAGAAAAAGTACTTGAAACCCTTTACACATTCGTTCGCAGATATACAGACAAATATCGGAGCTGAGTACGAGGCCCGTGATAGACGTGGTGGCCGAGATAAAGGCAGACCCGTACGGTCCGCTGGGCGGCATGTACAACATCAAGACGCACGTGGCGCAGGCGGGCGCCGCGCCCACGGCCGAGCTGCTGTGGAGCGCCGCCGCCGCCTCGCCCGCGCCGCGCACGCCGCCGCTCTACCGCGCCGCCTACGAGCGCGACGCGCCCGCCGCCCCGCACACGTACCGCGCCACGCCCGAGCGCGAGCTCCCTCCCGCGCGCCCCCTCTCCGCCATCGCCACCCCCTCCCCCGTCAGATTACAAGCGACTCCTCCTCCTCTACCTAAATATACCGACACGCAACCCAAAATCACACCAACCGTCAAAAGCCAGCTGCAGAGCCCTAGAACAATCAACAGGCCGCTCGGCAGTACTTACGGGCTGAAGAAACCCGTGTACAAGGTGTACGATAACGGCGACTGCGGGCTGGACCCGCGGCTGCCGAGCATTGACGAACATTCCACGGACAGCGACGCCAAGAAGATCACCCGGAGCAAGACCATGCGCGCGCCGTGCGTGAGGAAAGTGAACCTCGAAGAGGAGCGGACGGTGAGGCTCACCAGCTGTCCCAACAGGGTCGGCGACAAACGCGTCGAGTTCTACAGGAAGGCAGGGGATGGGCTACCAAGGTGAGGAAACCTATAAACTAATTCATTAGCTCGGAAGTTCGGGAATTTCATTTGGATGTGCAAAAA
Source organism: Mythimna pallens (assembly GCA_961205895.1). Classification (NCBI taxonomy): domain Eukaryota; kingdom Metazoa; phylum Arthropoda; class Insecta; order Lepidoptera; family Noctuidae; genus Mythimna; species Mythimna pallens. The sequence continues at coordinate 21,148,093 of OY540842.1, read as the reverse complement.
TCTACGTCAGTAATCTTAATATTTTATTAGTAATCTTGCCAAGCAGTATCACATTACCCAGTTACTGGGTTGTGGAAGTCAGGCATTCGCGTCATGTATAATACTTGTATCTAGTTGAATCTGGTAACACTAAAAGCCGACACAAACATAGTTTTGTCTAAATTCATGAGTACATTCATTCCTTGAGTGGTTGTTATAGACTTAAGTCGGCTAGTGTCTGTTAATTCTTCTTATTTTGACAGTTGGCGAGCTAGCGGGTCACTGGCGCCGCCACAGCAGACTAGGATCTTGCTGCAAAGTAATGCCACTACTATCAAACGCGCCTCGTTGGGGTAAGTGTCTCTGTGCCTCTGTGAAAATTTTATACGAAAAAAAAACAAATTCATGGAATATGCGACAATAGCGACATCTACATTCAGCAAGTGGCAGTTTTATCAGGAATAGATATCCAAGCCTTATCGGGGAAATCCAGAGTCCTAGAGTCCTGGAACGCAAGGCAAAAAAAGAACAGAAGTGGGTTTTAGTAACAGTCTGACACGCCCTCTCGCCCCGCCCTTAAGCGGAAGAAGTCGTTGGATGATTTCACACTTAACAAAAAAAAATGCCTTATCAGGAAGAATACATATATTAATCAATAACAAGCGCAAACTGTCGGTTATAATTAACCGACAGTTTGCGCTTGTTGCGGGAAGGGATATTTTCTTCCCTTTTTTTTCAAAAAACGTTATGACTGCTCTGTATATAAAAAAGGTAAAGATATCTTAATTCGTGATTCGATCACGCAAGGAAACTTGGAGCACATAGGCCTTATGGCTATAGTAAACGAACAACTTTTCTTCAAGAGTTATAGCCAATTCAGAAAAAATATTACATCTTATACTCACTTTAACTTTCGGAAAGACCAATTATTTTTCGTTCATACTCCATTCACGTTAAGTTTATTTAGACATCAAAACAAACCTTTTTTTACTGTCCGTTCAAACGATTTTGACTTCTATTCCGTAAGCATAAGGATGGCATTAAAAGCAAAAAAATAATATAAATATACTATAAATATACTATTTACTGCAGCCGCCATTTATCTTGCCACCAACGCAATAAAAGTCAAAATTGGTTGAACGGACAGTAGAAAAGGTATGTCTAATCTCAACGCGAATGAAGTATAATACTTCCTCGATAAAAGTTGTTCATAACCGTGTGCAGAAGCAGTATCTAAAATATCATTAGCGTTACAGCCTCAGGTATAAGTAAATTTATTCTCTCTTTCGTTTACAGCAACATCGTCAGTCCACACTCGTCTTCAAATAGCCATTGCAAGAGCGAGAGGGCAATACCGGTACGTCACGTTTATCTATATATATATAAAGGAGAAACTGACTGACTGACATATCAATGCAGAGCCGAAACTACTGGGACTAAAAACGTGAAATTTTTGCACAAGGTGTCCTTTTATAACGTAGGCGAGCACTAAGACAGGATTTTCCAAAGTTCACCCCCCTCCCCCCCAAGGTGATTAAAGGGGTTTCCAAAACTTGGATACAGAAACCTGCTATCACGCGGGAAAGTCATTGGTCATGGATGTATGTAACAGATACGATACGGAGGTTCGATTTCGATACCGAAAGTTTGAAACTTTCGATTGATTTTGTTTATTTTATATTAATGGATTAATTTTTACCCCAGTATGAATACACCTATTTTGCAGTTGCACTGATGAATCACTATTTTCTTAACCCGAATAGGGTGTAGTATGTAAGTAGACTTTTTTTGTGTGCTTTTTGTGTATGCAAGCGCTCGGTGTCATAGAAAATAGCTAGCGCACACTGTACAACGCAATTACTTATCCCGGCATCGCATACCACAGTTCCGATTAAGATACCAGAGCTTCACATCACTGTAAATTATATTTTGTAGCCAACGTGAAGGTGACGCGATGGTTGCATGTTACATTATTATTTTTACAGAAGCGGCCTATGCTGCCTCTACCGCAGGTTGGGTGGTATTCAACGCGAAGCATAGGCAAAGAGAGCACGCACCTACAGCGGCTCAGACGCACGGCGCCTATGAAGTAACCGCGACTAGACGCACGGCGCCTATGCAGTAATCGTGATTCAGACGCACAGCGCCTATGATGTGACCCGCTACCATCGACCTATTAGATCATCGCTGTACACTCGTGACTAATCGTTCGACTTATTTAAAATCCCTGCATTACATTTGCATACTATATACAAAGTGAATTTTAAACATTTTAACATGCTCAAATTCGTCATTGTTTTTTTATTGACTCGCGTTTGACCACTATCACACATAATATTAAGCAATGATGTGGTCTGCGATGGAATATGTTAAAATATCGTACACCATGATGTTGATCAAATTAATAATGGATAAAATTTCCAATGACGTGTTTTGAGTCCTTTATGTAGTATACAATGATACAGCTGATAAAAATCGAGTTGTATTTTATACTTAGTACTTACAATCCTGACGAATTTGAGCCTATGGAGTATACAGGGTGTATCGGAAAGGTTGAGCCATATTTCGGTGAAAGTTTCTCCCCACGAAGCTTAACAACTTTTCTGAAGAAAACCTAAAGCAATTCGCAAAAATAAATTCCATGCTGATCAAAATTAATGTCCAAGGCACAATTAGGAATTGATAGACTTCCTGCTGGAAAATTGTTCATTTAGCAGTAGTAGTTTTTAATTTGGCTGATCATTTTTGTTACCTGTACTGTTATTTGTAAAAGTACAAAGGAGGGGAACGCAATTTCAAATTCGACGAACCTATATCAAAGAGCTATGCGATTAGTCGTTTTTGTACAGCGAGTTTTAGTTAAATTTTTGCGTGCCACCCTCAGTGTAATGTTAAGCGAATGAAGCCGTTTTACTATTTGTACTCGCTCGACTTTCAAGGAGCCGATCGACCTTTTGGACTAGTATTTTTTGAAGTTTATAAAATGAGATTTACATTTAAAAGCTAAATAATAGAGTGTTATGTTATGCTTGCATGCAGGTATTTTATTGAAAGATTAATATAAGATGTGCGTTACGTTTATTTATTTTTATTTACTTTACTTGGTAATCGGGGCTACCACGAGCTCAACTGAATTCTTATAGGGATGGAGCTATATAGGGCGTATAGCTCCGTCCCTCTTTTTCGCTCGCGCGCTTAACATTTTACCACGTCATGTTAAGGCCCTAGGTCACTTTATAATGTGGCGTGTTATTTTTTCCTAGGACACTTTATAATGTGGCGTGTTATTTTTTTTTTCAACTTTTCATTGTGGTCTTTGCCAGCAGGATATGGAGTATGATCTGGAGTATGATCACATTCCACAAACCTGGAAAAATTTAATAGGTATCTACACCATGAGATGCATAAAGCTAAGCGTCCACTGCGTCGGAATCAAAGTGTGAGTGTACGAGGCGTCGGTATTTATAAAATACCGTTAGGATGAGTCTATTGCATTCGGATTTTGTATCTGCAATTTCGGTATTTAGAAAAAGAGCCTGTGCACGTGAATTCACATTATGGAAGATAGTGACGATGGTATTGTAATAAATAGTTGTTTATTCTCAGCAGAGGAAAGAAAAACAAAAGGAAACAAAAGATGTCGGTTCATAAAATAAACTTAATATAAAAGGCCTATTTTCGGAGAATTATGATAGTTTATGTTTAACTCATCATATCTTTCCACTAAAGTAATTATAACTTCTTCGTTCATCGTAAATCGTAACAAATACGTCAGAACTCGAAGCGATCGAGATCCGAATGGCGCGCTGACTGCGGATGACTTCATCGGCAGAAATACCGATCTCTGGATCAGGAATGCCGATTCAGTGTATTGTGCCAATTCGCTGTACCATACTAATCAATACAAAGCAACGAATCCTTTCGCTCCGTACGCTCCGATTCCTAAGTGTGTGTTTCTATAATACGGCCGGCGTATTTTGGCGAGCCTGAACTTTGCGCAGAAGGCTGCGCACAAACGTTTTTTAGGAACAAAATGGTGGCATGAGGCGACGTGCGCGGGGCGGAGGTCTAGGCTGGAGATTGACTCTATGTAAATACAATCGACCCTTTATTCAATCAAATATCGCAATCGATTTTTATCGATTTGGAATTTATTTATTTTTGTTTCTATGAGATATTGAACGAAATAGATTTACAAACATAGTGAATGTTGTCGTTAGTAAACGAGATTTCGACTTTAATGAAAAAAAACTAATAAATTTTATTTTCTTGGTTGAAAGACATGATTTAGTTAAATATCAGTTATCTATAAACAACTCCTACAATGGAGGTGGTGGTGGTGGTGGTGGAATAACGATTATTTGAGAATATTTTAAACCTCTATAGAAAATTGAATATAAATATATTTTTATAACTTAATTGAAATCGATTTGAAAAAAAAAATCGATTAAACAACACCATCAGACACGCGTATTGGACATCTCTCTTCGGTAACTTCGTAAAGCTTCGTACGTATTCGGCAATGTTCGGTACGCAGTAATATGTCTCACTCACACGTTAGCATTGGTGTTATTTTCGTATCCCTGTCTCTGTCTTGAGCACAGGCGGTGACAAAAGTTTTCGTTGGTTGTTATTAATAAATTGTTAAGTTTTTTGTGTAGTGTTAGGTTTGTTTCTTTAATTCATAAGTTATTTTTGTAGCTTTCTGTCTCCAAAGTTTTTTAATATTTATTTTATTTGTACTTGGTCCCTGTATTAGTAAATTTTATTCGGAATTTGGTTTAAAAAAAATAATGTCAATAACAGTTTTTTTTACGAGTGTATGCGCTAAAGTTCGCAGAGCCTATGTTCAGGGCCGTCAAGTTACGTCGACCGTATTGTACTGACGCGGAGCTGGGTGGAATGGAGCGGAGAGGAGCAGTGAACAGTGGCAATTGTTTCCATTGAAACTGAACGGGGCGGAGTGGAGCTGAGCTGAGCTGCATTGTGTGCCGAGTTCCGGTCAGTTAGCTTCTCATCCATTTTGATTCACCTACAATGTGAATGATGCGTGAATTTTATGCGTAATATTGCTTAGCGCACGAGTCCTGTCTTGACAAGTCTACCCTACCCTCAGCTTCGAGCCCTCTAGTCGGCACCGAGCCTGCTCGACTCCGTTCTGTCTGACTCGGGGCCGCGTGTTCACATATTTTATTTGAAAGTCCGCTCCGCTCCACTTGCATAGTTACGACTATGCGGAGTGGAGAGGAGCGGAATGTGAATTGTTTTTTTAAATTTATCCGCTATTTTTGGGAGTCTGCCGTACATTTATCACTTAGCTTATTGTGCAATGTCACCCAAACTAAACGTGTGTGCACAATTTCAGCACAATCGGTTGGGTATGACCATTTATAAATTCAGTTGCAAGATTTGACCCTTGAAATACGGACGGTTCAAATAGGTTAGGTTAAGTCCGGTTTGGTTGTTCTTCGGTTTATCAAATCCACTAAAAATTTAAAAAGAAAAAAATGCAAAAAAAAAAAAAAAAAAAGGTGAGGACGTGTGACGTCCCTTTTAGGTAAAAAGTGTACCAAAGTAATGCCATGTGATTCAATGCACTGTATAATTTTTAATTTTTTGATTAAGTGGCATAGATGTGTTCAATAAATTTTAGTAATCCGACAGATTAAACAATATAGGGTGAGTGGCAATTAGTGTACGAAACTTAAACACGTGATTGTGCTCATGATAACAAACAATTTATATTATGGGAGCAAAGCCGAAATCGCGAAAAAAATATATAGTATATATATAGTAAAAGTTGTTGGTTATCATGAGCAAAATCACGTGTTTAAGTATCGTACACTAAATACCAGTCACCCTATATACATTCACGATGGCCAGCCGCATGTTGGTGGTGTACCGGGGCTACTGACCGTGGCGCTGGGCGATGTTGGTGGCCAGTGGAAGGGCATGTGTGAGGGGTTGGAAATGGTGGCCAGCCGTATGTAGGCGGTGTGCGGGGCTACTGACCGTGGCGCTGGGCGATGTTGGTGGCCAGTGGAAGGGCATGTGTGAGGGGTTGGCCATGGTGGCCAGCCGTATGTAGGTGGTGTGCGGTGCTTCTGACCGTGGCGCTGGGCGATGTTGGTGGTCAGTGGAAGGGCATGTGTGAGGGGTTGGCCATGGTGGCCAGCCGTATGTAGGTGGTGTGCGGTGCTTCTGACCGTGGCGCTGGGCGATGTTGGTGGTCAGTGGAAGAGCATGTGTGAGGGGTTGGCCATGGTGGCCAGCCGCATGTAGGTGGTGTGCGGGGCTACTGACCGTGGCGCTGGGCGATGTTGGTGGTCAGTGGAAGGGCATGTGTGAGGGGTTGGCCATGGTGGCCAGCCGTATGTAGGTGGTGTGCGGGGCTACTGACCGTGGCGCTGGGCGATGTTGGTGGCCAGTGGAAGGACATGTGTGAGGGGTTGGCCATGGTGGCCAGCCGCATGTAGGTGGTGTGCGGGGCTACTGACCGTGGCGCTGGGCGATGTTGGTGGTCAGTGGAAGGGCATGTGTGAAGGGTTGGCCATGGTGGCCAGCCGCATGTAGGTGGTGTGCGGGCGCTGCTGTGGCGGCGAGTCTCCCGGTAGTGGCTCGTTCTTGAAAACCGCCACGCACTTCCACTGGTTTAGGTATTGCACTGGAAAATATAAATGAAGTTCAATTACTATTCACCTGAATGAGTGAATGATTTCTAGACAGTATGAAATGGCGACTGCATCTAAATTGAGGGCTCATTTTTTAGATCCTTGTGAAACAAAATAAGATTTACTTATAGGAAAATTTCTAAAAAAATAAAACAAAGGCTTAAATGCCATTTCAGTGTGTCTGGATGAGTTACCGTGGGCCTGGAACGCAAAGGGCAACTGAAGAACACAGGTGAGTAGGTTTTCTCACACTTTTACAGACTTAAGTCTGTAAAAGTGTGACACGCCCTCTCGCTCTATCCTAGTGCGAGAGTGGGAGAAGTCACTTTATGATTTCCTACTACAAATAAGGAGTGTACTGACTCTTCCAGAGGCGCACGGCGCAGTCGTCGCCGGAGGAGGCGAGCAGCGTGCCGGTGAGGTTCCAGCACACGCGCCACACGCACGAGTAGTGCTCCTCGAAGGCGGCCACCACCTCGCACTTGAAGCGCACGGCGGCGCCGTTGTTGCTGGCGCCCGTGCCGGCTGACTCGCTGCAACACACCACGGCATTCGCGTTGCTACATTTCGAAAACAACACCACTGAACAACACCACTGTGGCGCCGTTTTTTTTTTTTATAATCATATAGATAAATTTTAATATCAAAATAATTTTTTTTTACTAAATGCACATGAAAATATCAATTGAACTCGATACCTATAACAAAAATGCAATTTTTATAACTTTTCTGTCTGCTACGTTTCATTTGCCCGAAATCTCCGAAATAGATAACATATTTTACACGATTGCCCCTAAAAAGGAGAGCAAAGTCCTTAAACCACCACACTAATAATGTCGCGGGTAATAACTAGTTTACAATAAATAGAACACTATAATGATTACCCACCACAGTTTCCATAATTATCTTACAACTTACACGGTGTACATAACAAAGAATTACTCAAAGTTACTTACGCGATGGGTTCAATTTTAATAATCCGTACATCCTTAGTAGCCACAGCTAGCAAGTGGAACGACCTGCCGAGGTTCGGCGCGAAGGCGATGTCGTTCACTGGCTCCTGCACCGACGACAAGCAGTCGGTGCGCGTCCAACGGCGAGACGATTCACTGTACCTGTTTCAAAGATGTGCCAGAAACTGGTAAGGGTGTTTTTATTGCTGAGTTGGCGACCCTTTCGGTTCGGGCACGCTCAGCGCAACTATATTGTAAATCTGAACTTTTTTTTTGTGTTTTTGTTGCCTATTGAATTGTATTGTATTGCCTGCATCGAATAAATACTATTCTATTCTTTTAATAACTTACGGATTTCATTACGCATTGCATTGCATTGTCCCGCATGCAGATAATTTCACGCAGCATAAGACACGCTAGCCTACGATATTGTTTTCTGCGGGTTGCTGTGCGTAGTGGTTGTGTAAAAATGGACGACAAACGCGCGGGGGCCCTGCACGGGTCTGCTGTCCGGGATCACGCCCCGCGTCCGCGTGCGTATTACACGCATTACAATACTTGTATGAAAAGAACATTTGCGGGGGCTACGCGTGCGTGATCAAAACCGTATTAAAAACACCCTGACACTTAAAAGTAGTGTCCGACCGAAACAGAAACCGAATTTCGGCAAGTCTCAGTTTCGGCCGAAACCGAAACTTCCTTACAAGGATCATTTTTTGAGTGAAAAATAAAAAAAAAAACATTCAAAGATTCAAGGCATTTTATTTCAAATAAACCATTTACAGGCACTTTTGAAATGTCAAGATGTCAGTCAGTCCGGAAAAATAATGCTAATTGCACATTACAAAGCGTAGATCTCTATGGAGAAGAATGTGCAAGAAACTCCATGGACACTCTTTTCAATCATGTCATAATAATTGTCAATATTATTCACATAGCTATGAAGTCTTCGACATTTTCACCTATTGGTATGGTAAGTAATCAACATAACAACCTCATTTAAGAAAAAAATATTAATTTGCGCCTTAAAAATACTTAAAATAGGTTAGGTGTTTATTTGAGTACTTAGATTCTTCTTTTGAATATTATTCATGTTTTTTTAAAATGTTAAACATAAAATTACATATTAGGTGTAAGTACCTATTCATTTAATTAAAAGTGTTAATTTTATTAAAAAAAAAAAAACAATTAGGAACGTAAGTATCTAACTGTACTTGCCACTTGAATACCTTGGTAATAAATAGACATTAAAATGAATTTTGAAACTTTGAATCCATAATATCATCACCACTAATGAACTATAGTAAGTACCAAGCACATAACTAATGTTTGGTTGATTTAATTATCTCGTAGCATTAGCGAGATAGAAAAAAATATTTAGATAGGTTAAACTTGATTCTACTATAATCTATGTATTAGTTTGTTAAGTATAATGAATTTTTTTTTATGTTTACTACGTACTTCTATGCTAAATCACGTAATAAAACTTACCAAATTCAAAATAAATCACACGAAAACTCACAACAATCAAAACGAACTAGTCACGACATGATTAAGACATTGCCGCGTCGCTTACTCGCTTGGACGGAATTTAACGCGCCGAACATGACCGATCACAGCGAAAAGAAAGAAAGAAAAATAATTTATTTGGCACGCATGGATACACACACTGTAAAAACAAAATTTAAGAAAACTTAAGATAAAAAAGAAAAAAAAATACTGACACCATGTGTGTCTTACCTCACGGCTGCGCCAAATAGGAGATAAAAAAGAAAAAATAAACACTGACGGCCGGTCGGTCGGTTCCGGTTTCGGTCGTAGTTTCGGCAGGTTTGCCGCCGAAACCGAAACTAAACCGAAACTCGTTTTTTTGCCGAAACTCGACCGAAACCGGAACCGAAAATTCGGGCGGACACTACTTAAAAGTGATGAATTGCAACACTGGAAGGTGAAATATTCGCTGAAGAGGCTGAGGGTGATGACCATGTATGACCAGGTAGACACGCTGGTGGTCAGTATACCCTTTAAAGTCGTGGGTGCTGGATGTGTGGCTCGCTGCACAAAAGACGGAATTGATGATTTGAGGAAGTGATGATGACGTCACGATGTAGTAGCTGCACAATGGCTGAGCTGACGTTCATAGTCGAGGGTCACCAGTTTAGAGTTATTCGGAACAGAGTGTAAAGTCCCATAAACCTCTATTGAAAAGAGTGGATCCTCCGACCAGACGGATGTTATGTCCGGTCTGGGCAACTACCCGGTAGATGATTCCGGATTGTTGTATATGTTCAAATCATTTGAACATTACTTGCACGATGCAGGATTTCGTAGTTCTTAGTTCCTACGTGGCGCCTTAGATGTCGCTACAGTTACTGCTCATTTATTTATGTATTTTGTAAAAGCAACTACATTAGAATAGGAATTAAAAACAATAATAAAACCTCGATAAACAGAACCTCGTGAAAACCGAGAAAGATAAGCAAACAAGTATCTTGGACTTGGCTCAAAGGTTGTCGAGATGTGGGATGTGAACTCAGCGATCATTGTACCGATAGTCGTGTCAGCCAATGGCCTAATAGCTTGATTCAGAAAGCAGCACTTCTAGATACAGCTCCTATAGTAAGGAGGTTCCTTTCTCTGGAGCCCTCACCACCAGCAGCTTGGACTCTGTTCCCGATACTAGTAGAACCTATTTTTTTATTTATTGTTTATGTTTTTTAAGAAATATTTATTTTAATCTTACCAATTTACTAAATGAATACAGATAAAAAACATATGAATTCTATATTTTGTCAACCAGTTTCCGAATAGATAATTTGAAGTTAAGAATATATCAAACCCTACATTAATAATAATTTTGTTCAGTAAAATGAAATTAGCAACCATAAAAGATTATAACTAGCTTCAAGTTGTTGAAGGAAATTGATCTTTATACTCACTCATATATGAAGACTTTTCCATTGCAAGCTGTAGTCTTGTCGCCTTGCACGGTGGCGGCTGCATTCGTGGTATTGGGTTCATCACTGCCAACTGCTAACATGGGAGGATGCACCACCCTAACAACAAAAATTAAATTTAATATAAGGGCGAAAACACACTTGCGTTTTCAATGAAAAAATAATTGGTGTTTACTTTCTGGTTTCATTTGTTAGATACTTCGCGCTTGTCTTAGCACGCGCACTATACCCTATTTATCTGGGCTTGAGACAAAATGTAAACAATGTAGGTGCCTTCAACCAAGTTTCTTCGACGTGTTCGAATACATTAATAACAGTCTCCTTTTCTGTTGAATGCATTGGCGTTTTCTTTGCACGCTTTTTCTTCGGCGAATAACAAGAATTCAACGAAAAATCTCGTATCAACAAGTTGATCGATAGTGAAAAAGATGGCGGATTATAACCGGACCAATGACAAATCGTCACATTTTAATGTAAAATATTTGCAGTATCTGTGGTCTATAATTTAGTAGTATTATAAAGATTTGTTTACCTTTTATCTCACGGCTCCCAGAATAGGGTATAGTTTTTCGCCCTGTCTGAAGTCTATAAGCCAAACCACACTGATCCGATACACGACGATGCTAGGAAAGGCTAGTGAAAGCCACAAAACGCATAGCATCGCCGCGGGGCGTAGTACATCCATAAGCCGCGAAGCGCCGAAGACGCCGTTGCAGCGTATTTGAATTTTATAGTGTGAGCTCGTCCAAATTCGTGCAGATGTGGGTATGATATTGGTGCATGTAAAGGTCGTAAGTGTGTGTGATCCTTTTCAAGTGGTGCCATACAAGCTTTAGATTTAATTTAATTGAAATCCTATTCCTGTCACTTGACTCCATCACAAACCATCAAATTGACATGGAGTTTCTTTCACGTTCTTCTCCATAGAGATCTACGCTTTGGAACGTGCAATTTAGCTTCACTTGTATTTTTTTTTTTTTTACTGACCGACATTTTGACAATTCAAAAGTGCCTGTAATTGGTCTATTTGAAATAAACGTTTCTGATTTCTGATTTCTGACAGTAATTGTTATTGGCTACCATTATTTTAAGTTGTCATGGGGTCTCAAGTGGAGGTCCTTGTTTTGGATAGTTTTATTTTTTTAGGGTTCCGTACCTCAAAACGAAAAAACGGAACCCTTATAGGATCACTTTGTTGTCGTCTGTCGGTATGTCTATCTGTCTGTCAAGACCCTTTATCTAGGGAACGCGTGGAGGTATCGAGTTGAAATTAATACCATATACTCAGGTCCGCGGTCCCTTGGAGCTGTGAAAATATAAACTTCTGCGTTAACGAAGAAAAAAGATACGCCCGTTTATGGCGCAAAAAAAAACGTGTATTTCGACACTTTCATGGGAATTTAAAATTCATAAGGGTACTTCCCGTTGACCTAGAATCCTGAATTTTGGCATGAAGCAATGTCTCATAGCACAAATATAGGAAAAAATCTAAAACCTGTAAATTTGTAGTTACGTCACAAATAAAAAACTTTCTAGCTATTCAGAAAAATCTTAGTAATTCAATTCGGGAATTGAATTGTTTTCATAGGTAAGTTTGTACGGAATCCTCAGTGCGCGAGTCCGACTCGCACTTGCCCGGTTTTTTTTGTTTGGGAAATCATCCAATGACTTCTCTCGCCCTAGGGCGGAGCGAGAGGGCATGTCAGATTTTTACTGACAGAGGGCCGTGCCCTCACGTGTGCGGCCGGTTCCTTCGCTAGCATTACTACTTCGCAGAAGGAGGCGGCCACCTGCCATCCCTCCTCGGTCACGGACCATGGCTTGGATCAGAGCCCGGCGCGAGAGGTCGTTGCCTCCGATCGCCCCCACGCGGACACGGCGGTGCTCACTGACTGACCACCCAAGCGGGACACACTCCACCGTAAGCTCCTCTGTGTCCTCCAGGCGGTCCACACAACGGTGACACACGGGTGTTTCTTCCACACGAATCCGATGCAGGAACCTCCCGAACTTTCCATGTCCAGTGAGGACCTGAGTCACGCGGAAGGTGAGGATGCCGTGACGTCTGTCCACTCCTCAAAGAGGGGACTTGCCGTCATAATTATGGCGTGCCTAGGATATGAGTATAAGTGAAATACATGCAGTCAAGATGATAATTGCAGTGGTTCACTTAGATATAAATTAAAAAAAAAATATTTAAGGCTTTACCTTGATAGGGATGGGTTCCATGAGAGGCAACTTATTGACACTTTGGTTGGAATCTCATGTTGCAGAGTCCACTGCGCTAGGTTCATTACATCCGGAGCTTCATATATCCTAAAAACAGGTATAATCAGATTAGACACATAAAAAGCATAACGAATTCATGTGAATCAATAAAAATTTAATCATTTTGATTTGCACAAAACTGTGCTAGCACCTAGATTGAAGGCCCCATTTTTTAAATCGAAATAACATTTGGAGGAAAATATAAAATAGTTAAAACTTAAAGCAGTAGCCCATGAATTACTGAAACATGAAAAATACAGTAAGTATAGTTAAAATATGTTGAAGTTGGCGTTCCGAACTTTTGCGCATACTCTAAAAAACAAACAATAAAATACACATTCGCCATATGATTCTTAATAACCTCCTCATTTTTGAAGTCGTTTAAAAAGAATTACTGCGCAGTCATTTGTTTCTAGTTCAGTCAAGATATTTCTTTTTTTTCTTTCTTTCTTAGATTTTCTTTTAGTACTGTGGTGGTGCAAATGTTGTGATGCAAATACCTTCCTCTTTGACATAAATGGATACAAAATTAACTGTACCTTATAATGCCGTCAGCGGAACATGTGACAAGTAGGAGTCCTAAGTGCTTGGGTCCGAACTTGACGTCTGTGACCGAGGTCCGCGAGTCCACTAGGTTGGACCTCTTCAACCAAGTCCTTAACCCTTTCTCTGAACCCGAAGCTGCTGTGTCACCTGTGACAATTGGGAAACATTAACCTGTAGCGGTGTCTATACCGCCGATTACCGCCACATAAGAACTGCATAACAATTCTCACTCAAAGTTTTTTAACTCTTTAACCCGTCCGGACAGAGCCCAAGTCGTGAATGGCGCGTACTGTTCCACGGGCGCCTCAGGGAGATGTCAGCAAATCGTAGGGGCCCAGCAGGGTCGAAGCCTACTGGGGCCACGGGTAGTGTGAAAGCGAAGCCCGGGGATGAAGGCAAAGAAGGTACAGGAGTGGGTTCCTAGTCAGTAAAAGTCTGAAACTATCTCCCACTCTGCCCAAGAGCGGGATTTGTCATTAGACGATTATCCCATCTAAAAAACCCTTTAACCGCCTAAGTCAGATATATCCGACAAACACCCTTGCGTTTATTCTACCAGGGTCGCACATCTACGACTAAATACTCCATTTTGTCAGCTCTTCTGTCACCCATGGGGATTCGTCTTCCGGTGCGCGGTCGCCACTCTGCAACCTTTCGGACCAATCGACCATCCGTTCTACGAGCAATGTGCCCTGCCCACTGCCACTTAGTGTTTAGTGATTCTTCAGGCTATGTCGTCGACCTTGGTTCTGCTGCGGATATCTTCATTCCTGATGCGATCACGCAAGGAAACTCCGAGCATAGCCCTTTCCATTGCCCTATGGATGACTGTAAGCCTTTTTATGAGGCCCATTGTAAGCGACCATGTTTCATTGCCATATAATTATGTCTCTCTACAAAATGCCTGCCTATCCATCTATAAGGAGAATGTCTATTTTTGAGTAGTTCTCACCAACTTCCTCCCATATAGCTGCAGTTCTATCAAAGGAACAGGTAGCAATGACTTGACCGAACTCGGGATGCGCCCAGGTGACCTTCCACACGGATCCATGATGTGCTTTCCAGCTAGCTGTGAGACGCCACCCACCATGGCCATCTGAGTCCCATACCTGGAATGGATAATAGTAGTCAGTTGGTACCATCAATAGAGAGCCTAAGGGACCTCTGTGTATTCGCTCCTTGTACACCTTCCAAAGTTCCAGGAGTCTGACGTTACATCAAACTAACATTATAAAGGTGAAAGTTTGTGAATGTTCGTTACTTCTTCTTAATGAAACTTGGTACATGGGTAGACCATGTCCTGGAATAGCACGTAGGATACTTTTTCTAAATTGTTTTCTTTGAATTTTATAAGCAACCTCTGTAACTAAGATAAAATAAATTTTTCACCACTCTAACATATACCATTTGTTTATAACTCATGTATAATAAACACATTATTTTATTTAATAATCACACCTCTATAACTGAAATAACCTCTATTCTCACCTCTATTAATGATAGCATCTATATGACAGATATTTATTTATACCTGGGCCTCAAGTCTGCTATTACAATAGTGTCAGAATGGTCTATCATTGCTTTTTTTTTTATTCAATATATACCAGTGCTTGACTGCGATCCCACCTGATGGCAAGTAGTGATACAATCATTGATGGTGAGGCGCACTAGTTTATTAAGAGCCTATTCACTAGGCAAAGGCACCTAAATTATAGTTGGATGGGAAGACCGCAGCAGGCAAATTGTTCCAGTCCCTCAATGTACGCAGTATAAACGAAAAAGCAAAGAGAGATTATTAGATTTCATAATTGTTAATTTTGTCAATTTCAATCTACTAATATAATGGCGTCATTATGACTTTCCAATGGTCAACCATTGACACTCCATTGAAAGAAAGGGCATAGAATGGTAATCGCGTACATATTGACAAATGAATATCTGACATATGCGGTAATCTGCTAAAATTTTTACAGTTCCTTTGGTCAGTGACCTACCATTAGAATGTAATTGTGCAGTAATTCCTTTTAATAAGCTCGATATTGTCATTCTACCACAACTCAAGACCATTGACCAATCAATGATTGATCATTATGAATTAGCAGATTACGAATTTTTAGCAAAATGACAATGGGATTGTATTGGAATGACGAATTTATAAAAGCAGACTTGGGCCCTTGGATATCTGAGACACTGGGTAAGTGGAATACCTCTTTAAGCGAGACAAATTTGCAGGTCCCTTGAAGTCCCAATTATCCAGGTTTCCCTGTATTCGCTATGCAGTATGCATCCCAATAAACTTTCCTTAGTTAAAATATCGTAGATTTATAACTAACCGACTTAAATTTCACAAATCACTCATCTCTAATGTAATCAATTGAATAATTAGTCACAAATAGTGTGTTATTGTCGATTGATAATAGGTTACCGCCGTTTTGTTTGCTAACAAGCCATACCTTTACGTACTGGTCGCTCGAACAAGTGGCCATTCTCTCGCCATAGAAGTCGTACGCGACATCATGAATCAAATCCTTGTGATCGGCGAAAATAATTTGTGACTCAAACAAATTAGTTGCAGTTAATTCACTCATTTTGTACTAAAAATATAAGTTTTAATTCAAAAGTACACTCTCTAACCTACCCTTTTAGAACTTTCTCAACTGTCACTGTAAGTGTCACTGTCATTGTCAATGTCAAAAATTCCGCCCTACGTTCTGAATTTCGTTATAAGGATAAAAGTTATAATATTCGCCAATCTGACCAACGCGCAACGTCACAATTAAAAAAAATTATTACTCAATAGGATTTTTTATAATCATATATAAAGGGAGAAACTGACTGATTGACATATCAACGCACAGCGAAAACTACAGGGCCTAGAAGCGTGAAATTATGCACAAGTTTACCTTTTATGAAGAAGGCGAGCACTAAGAAAGGATTGCCCAAAATTCACCTCCTAAGGGTGTGAAAAAGGGGCTCCAAAGTTTGTATGGAGAAACCTACATTCACACGAATGAAGCCGCGGGCAGAAGCTAGTAATCACTATTATCGCAATGATTAGTTCAGCATTTAGCAAATAAAGAGAAAAAAGCACGTTCTTTTTAAAGTAGAAAGATGGGAATTTCTTCAAAATTCAAAATGTTTTTATTTCACATAGGCCTTCATCGGCACTTCTAAAAAGGTCAGAAGCTAGTGCACGGTACCAAATTGGCCTTTTTCTAAGGAGAAGAACCGGCAAGAAACTCTATTGTTACTCTTTTAAAAAAAAAAATGTTCTTACAATATTTCAATATTAGTTAAGAGTAGATATTATGTAAAGACAATGTAGACCAGTAAATATTTTAATCAAAAATACATTAAAAATAATAAAAAGTGAGTCGTAATAGGAAATAATCTTAGAATTCGCGGAGTCTACAGTGTTCTCACATACATGCTAGCTATAAGAAAAAGAAATAATTACAACTGTCACTAAATGAGACATCATCACTTCAGCCGATAGACGTCCACTGCCGGACATAGGCCTCTCCCAAATGTCGCCACAACGAACGGTCTTGTGCGTCTCGCATCCATCGGATTTCCGCAACCTTCACCAGGCCATCGGTCCACCTTGTAGGGGGCCTTCCAACACTGCGTCTTCAGGTACGCAGTCACCACTACAGAACCTTTCGGCCCCAACGACCATCCACTAAATGAGACGTTAAAAAAATATATTACTAACGAATTTTAGGGTGGCATTATTATATTATCATTTATATATTATCATTATTTATTAGTCCCCTAATAATATTTTAGATGTCTTGATGAGTGTGAAGAGTGAAGTAGTAAGGATAGATAAAGCAAAGTCTATTATGAGTTACCAGGGGGCCATATGTGCAGAAGCAGTCATTGCCAAACAAGCGCGTCTTCGACATAGTCTTTAACCTTGTAATACGCTTTTTTCGTTAGGACACGCTTAATTTGGGTTTTGAACTTTCCCTCACTAAGTTCAGTCATCGCCTTGGCACCGCCGCCGGCAGCTTGATAAAAAATCGTATGTATGCTGTTTACTAAAAATGACTTGTTGGTCTTAGCTAATCTCCATTTGGATAATACAATTTCGTGTTTACTACGTGTATTTAAGTTATGAAAAACGCTTCTAATTTTGAAGATTTCTAGGATTTACGAACATATAAAATACTTTCTAAGATATAAAGAGAAGGCAGATTAATAAGTATCGATTTCTTTGAATTTATTTCTGAGGGACTCGCGAGGACCCATTTTATAAATAGCCCAGATTGCTCTCTTTTGCAATATGAAAATTGAGTCTACATCAGTTGCAGATCCCCACAGTAAAATGCCATAAGACAAAATACTGTGGAAATAAGCATTATAACCTAGCTATGGCTATATCTGTCAATTGCCTTATTTTTTTTACTGCATATGCGGCTGAGCTTAATCTACCAGAAAGAGTTCTAATATGAGCGACTTCTTCTCAGCAAGTTTGTAACAGTTACGTACAGTTAACTTTCAGGTAACATTGTAACTTGAAACTGAATTTCAGATTGATTAAAAATCAGAACCTGATTCTGATATAAGATATAAGAATATGGAAAAAAAAAGTTCTTATGTTAAAAAATTGTACAATAATTTTTTTGTAATTTTGGTGGATTTTATACCAAAAGTCCATTTATGTCTCATTTCTTTTACTTATGTATGTTGATTAATGAGAAAAAACATAGGTCATCATCATCATCATTATTTCAGCCGAAAGACATCCATTGTTGGACATAGGCCTCCCCCAAGCGTCTCCATAACGACCGATCCTCTGCGTCTCGCATCCACCGCATTCCCGCGACTCTCACCAGGTCGTCGGTCCACCTTTTGGGAGGCCTCCTAACGCTGCGTTTTCCGGTGTGCGGACGCCACTCTAAAACCTTTCGGCCCCATCGACCACCCGTTGTGCCCTGCCCACTCCCACTTTAGCTAAAATATATGTGTGGAGCTACAAATATTTTTATAAAGTAGTTAATGCAACTATGAAAATGTTGTGTGTTAAAATGGTATGGAATAAATGTGTGGTCCATGGCCCTTTACGGAGCGCCGGTGTGGGAGCACGCAGTCGCTGTGGAAGCGATCGGCCGGCAAGCTGAATGCGATCCAAGGCCATCCGGATGGTGCGAGGATACCATACGGTCTTCCGCGAGGCGGTGAGCCTCCATGCCTGCCTGTGTGATGGGCTTACGTGGGATTTGGATGCAACTGACTTGCATACATGCACAACTTGTGCATGGATATATAACGGCGCTGGTGTGAAATTATGCAGTCACGACCAACTGCGTCCAATGCGTTGGTGGACAGAGCTCAGGTGAGATCTCTTGGTGGTATGGAAATGGCGACTGTCCCAACCTAGTGCTGAGCATGCCGCAATCGCAGCTGTAAGTCCCCTCGTTAAGGAGTGGCTAGAGAGGTGCCACGACGTCCTCACTTTCCGCCTGATACAGGTCCTCAGAGTACATGGCCAGTTTCGAAGGTCACCATTGTGCGGATCGCCCCGAGGACACGGTGGAACTCTACCCCGCTTGGGTGAAGTACCGCCGTGTCATCATGGAGGCGATCGACGGCGGCTATCTTTTGAATCTGACCCTGATTCAGGCCATGGTCCGGAACGAGAGAAAATAGGCTATCGCCTCCTAAAGCAGTAATTCGGGTAAAGAAGATGTCCGCAACCTTGAGGGAATGGACATTCCCATGCCCCAACCACCGTCGATGACGTGTAGTGTTCCATGCGTGCTTCAAAGAGATATCAGCAAAACTGAATGCCCTGCTAGGGCTGCGGGAACGTTTGAAAGAGTGACCGTGGCCTTAGAATGCAAAGGGCAACTGAAGAACACAGGTTGGCGTTTAAGTCCGTAAAAGTCTGACACGCATACGCAGTCATTTAATTAAAGTAATTAAATGCCAGTTTACTAGCAGAGAACTTTACCACAAACAATAAGAAGTTTGACCAATCACCGATAACCAATCGCCTATGAGTTCTAAAGTCCGTTTCACTTTCGCGCGCTTACTTTGCGCTAGGTCGTATTGTAATATCACTTCACACACTTAGGTATCGCTCTTATCTCGCAGTCGAAAACAAATTGACTCACTTCCGGTCGGGAGCTCGTATTTATAATAGGCGAAGCCAGGAAAATTCCAGATACAGATGTTTCAATGCCACTCTAGAATAATGTCGTCGAATCGCAGGGTAATAAATCACTGTTATTATAAATATGTAATACCTAATACTTAACCATTTCCCGAGACTTCATGCGAATTTCGACTCTATTGTGAAAGTTACATACATATGTCCGTGGGTACATACTTCGATTCTGGAACCTTCGCTGAACAATGCGTTTTAATTATTTGATGCTACAATTGATTCTGTAGGATTTATAACTTGTTCAAGTTTCACGGCGTAACAATATCTTCCGACCTCAAAAAAAAGGTACTTCACTACATATTATAAAACAAAGTCACTTTCGCTGTCTGTCTGTCCCTATTTATGCTTAGATTATTAAAACTACGCAACGGATTTTAATGCGATTTTTTTTAATAGAATGATTCAAGAGGAAGGACTGTGTATATAATGCATGCATAATAAAGTAGAGAAACACTGATAGTTTTAGAGTAATGTGATGTCGTAAATAAACAATTTTTTTTTTGTGCTTACTTTGTAAACGCTGGCTGAACTCTACGAGATAGATCAAAATAATGTACACTTCAGTATTGTACATCTTAAAAAGGTCTACAAAAAAGTCCGGAATGGTATATGTCCATCTCTTAGGGATAACCCACAATAACCATTTTTTACCTTTTACAAGAAATAATGGCTTAAGAGAAGAGAGTGAAATTTCGCAGAACCAATTCGGTTTTATGCCTGGTCGGGGTACAGCGGATGCCATTTTTGCTATACGCCAGCTGTGCGAGAAATACAGAGGTGCGCATAAAAACTTGCACATGGTATTCGTTGACCTCGAAAAGGCATATGACCGGTTACCTCGTGAGGTTCTGTGGTGGGCCCTTAAGGAGAAAGGTGTGCCTGGAAAGTATGTGCAGTTGATCCGAGCGATGTACAGTCGATGCAGTACCCAAGTCCGATCTACAGTGGGCACCACTGGCAGCTTCAATGTGGCTGTTGGCTTACATCAAGGGTCGGCTCTCAGCCCTTACCTCTTCCTAATGATAATGGACGCTCTAACGTCGGACATTCAGGAAGAGGCTCCCTGGTGTATGCTGTTTGCCGATGAAATTGTGTTGGTTGCCGAGAGTGGCCTAGAGGTCCAGAACATATTGGAGGTGTGGTGGCACAGACTGGAGAGTGTTGGCCTGAAATTGAGTAGAACCAAAACAGAATACTTGTTCTGCGATTTCGGCGGTCTCTCCAATCCAGTGCCTTTAGCTCTCGCTGGAACGCCCATACCGATCTGCTCCGACTTTCGGTACCTCGGGTCACTCGTTCAAGGGGATGGTGAGGTAGACCGGGACGTAACACATCGGATCAACGCAGGATGGATAAAATGGCGACAGGTCACGGGAACCACTTGTGACCCACGGATGCCCCTCAACTTGAAGGGTAAAATCTACAAGTCAGTGAAAAGACCTGTCATACTGTATGGATCAGAATGTTGGGCTGTGAAAAAGACGGATGAAAAAAGATTGCACGTAGCGGAGATGAGAATGTTAAGATGGATGTGTGGTGTGACGAGGATGGATAAAGTGAGAAATGAGTATATTAGGGGAAATTTGAAAGTGGCACCAGTGACTGAAAAATTGAAAGGGAATCGTTTGTCTTGGTATGGTCATGTGAAGAGGAGGGATGAAACGCATGTTACTAGAATAGTTATGGGTTTACATGTGGATGGATGGAGAGGGAGAGGGAGACCAAAGAAAAGATGGATGGATTGTGTGAAGAGTGATATGAAAGAAAAGGAAGTTAGTGATAGCATGACGAATGACAGGGCAGAATGGAAGAAAAAAACATGTGGCGCCGACCCCAAATAACACGGGACAAGGGCAGGAAGATGATGATGATGACAAGAAATAATGGCTTATTTACAGACATTCTGCTGGCGACCCGCCATTGCACCCGTGCGAAGCCGGGGCGGATCGCTACTATGAATAAATAAAAGATATTCTTCATTAATCGTTCCGCGTGAGTGCTTTGTGTTCACGGTTAATCAATTACCATGGCTCTGAACTCAAAAGAACAGTTATTAGCCAATCATGCTCTATTAATTAAAACACTACTATGGGTATCATCCATTACATGCCCGAGACTAGAAATTATTTTTATGACATTATCATGCTGCGCTCACTCTCTCCGCTGTCCGACAGCGGCACCGTGTTACGTTTTCATGTGTGGTATGATTTGACAGTTGCGGAAGAGAGAGTTCAGGGTTCACACACTACGAAGAATATAGGCCACTAGAGATAGCGTATAGTATCTCTAGTGGCCGCACAGAAATTCGTCTTAGCGTACGTAAGGCTGAGGTAAGGAACTTGTTTACTAAGGATGCTTATTGTACTGTGCCCTATCAATAAAACGCTAGGTTGTGCTAACGCTAGAATTATATTTCTGGAGGACCAAAATAAATCGGATGCACAAATTCTGCAGTCATTCGAGTTTGTCAGAAGCACCTCCGTAGCATCTAGAAAACCGATATCCCCATAATCTATAAACAGTAAAAGAAGAGATTGAGCAAGAGTAAACTTAGTGTAAAATGCCAAGAATTATTAGAGACGCTTCATATACCAATTTTTCAGTCCCTGAAACGTCTCCAAAAATTTATAAGATCCTCCAGTAAAAGACCCTAGTAATATGAACCTCCGAACCTCCCAAGTGAGGTTACCTCCATACAGATGCCAAGGTTTTTAGCGCTTAAGGTGTAAAATAGGCACAGAATCATACACCACTGCTACACAACTGGTGGAAGCGACTGGCGATCTACTATCAATAATAAGCGCTTGAGATTTATTTGGGTTTAGTAAGAGCCCACTTGTTGATGTTTTCCTTGAAAAGTCCTGCATATAGAAGTAACGGCCTTAGTGATATAAATTATAGAAACGCAGAAGACAAGAGAGAAAACGCCACCCTGAGGAACACCCGCAGCCAAATCACACCATTCAGAGAAATTCTCATCGGATCGCACAGACTACGAGCGGCCCTGAACATAAGATTTCAACCACAATGTTACTGGTGCTAGCGGCGTTTATATGGAACAAGTCACCTACACCGCAAGAGTTCGCTCGAAAATATCAAACCAACTAATCGCGACCGCTCCGCTTCACGCCGCACCCACGTGAGGTATAACTCTTATAGGATCACTTTGTCGTCCGTCCGTCTGTCTATCAAGACCCTTTATCTCAGAAACGCGTAGAGGCATCGAGTTGAAATTAAAACCGTATACTCAAATCTGCGGTCCCTTGAAGCTGTGAAAAAATCAAAGTTCTAAGTTAACAAAAAAAAAAGATACGGCCGTTTATGTCTCAAAATTTTGATTCTTTTGAGAGTGTTGAAATGTACGTTACATTTCAACACTCTCAAAAGAATCAAAATTCATAAGATACTTCCCGTTGACCTAGAATCCTGAAATTTGCCATGAAGCAAGTTCTTATAGTATAGTTAAAGGAATAAATCTGAAAACTGTAAATGTGTAGTTACTTCACAAAAAAAAAAAAACTTTTTACAATTCGGAAAAATCTTCGCAACTCAATCCGGGAATCGAACTGTTGTCATAGATGTCTGTGCGGAACTCTCAGCGCGCGAGTCCGACTCGCACTTGTTTTTTTATTGACGCGATGACTCAATGACAGTGTAACTTGCCCCTAAGACAATTTGCACTTGTTATTTATTATTTTAATGAAACCAATAGGTGTTAAAAGATGGTTTATTTAATTGAATCCACATTTACTTATAATGTAACTATAACAAACAAATTAATAACAACGAAATGCTAACAACCACAGCATTGTTACATTTGTTACAAATACGCTAAAATGTAAATTGATATTATTGTCAACTAATAAAATACTGATATATTGGGAAACGTAACAATTTCTCTAATGGCACATATCATCTAGTTTACATAACTTCATGCCAAGCAAATTCATTAATAATAATTATTCAATATAGATTTGGCACTGTACCTACGTATTTTTAGGAATTTTGGGGTAAATCTAAGGTACTACTAGTAATCACTTTTATTCTCTTCAGTCATAAGGTTCACAACAATTTATGTAAATTTTTTTTTAACATAATTTTAATTTTGTGATACATTTCATGGTTATCAATAATTTACATTTTGTTTTTTTTTTTTATTATTATTATTATATTGAAATATTTGAGATTCTACATAATTATTATTAGCTAAGAATCCTTTAAGGATCAAGAGAGCAATATTAAAAATTAGAAAGTTATTTTTTTAAAGAATGTTGGCAAGGATAATGCAGTTAATATGCCTGCAAGTTTAGACTTATTCAGTGTTGTGCAAAACATTTTTTATTTTTATTGGAATGTTATATTTTTTGTGACATCATGATGACTGCCAACTTTCTATTTCTTTTTAATAATCATTAAAACACAATTCTGCTTACAACACTCAATCAGTAACAAATTTTAATATGTAGAATTTTGAAAGTTTTTTTAGCAACTTATAAATAATTATTTCTTGCTTTCAGCTGATCAACTTCAAATGCAAGTTTTCTATTTGTTTCAACCAAAGCATTTTGAGTATGTGCCATGTTCTGTATTTGCTCACTCATGCCAGACAATTGCTTCTCTAAATACAACTTCTGTTTGGTTAGCGCCATCATAATATGAAGGAAATAGTTCCTGTTATCATCAGATACATCTGTGAGAGCCAACTTGACAAAGTCTTTCAGTTCTTCGACAGCTGCCGATTCAACGGCCACAGCTGGGGCTGAGTTCGATGGCTTCTGCTGAAGTGACAAATTGACATTAGAACCTCGTTTATCATCCAGTCCACCATTGGTTATGATGGGTGAAGGAAAACCTAAATTTTCAGCTGTCCGGTTATTTAAAGGAGTTGATATTTTGCTTATATTTTTTTCTGCATCCAATTGACGGTACCTCAAATCATGTCTGTCACTCTTTCTTTCAAATTCTGTTGTTTTATTCCCCTCTTCCTCATATTCGTTTGATTTATCAAGACCCATCATAGCAAGGAAAGAGTCTCCTTTAGCATCGCCTCTTTGGGGTGACACATCCAAATAATTTCTCGGTGGTGAATCCGAAACAAAGAACATATCTGATGTTCTGGAACGTATTGGAGAGGACATTTTCTGGGGTGACTGGATGATGCTCTCTGTATCTTCACGAAGACTAATATCAGCTGATATCATCTTTCTTCTGGTTGGTTGAAATGAGACCTTATGGACTTCTTCTTCATGACCTTTTAATACTTTAGATGGAGTTGTGAGATCTCTGAGATCATAAATTAGCACCAGGCCATTTTTAGCACCTAAGGCAAGTTGGTTATCAGAATTAATGGCTAAGGAGGTCAACATATGTGAGGTTTTTATAGTTGAAACAACATTCTGTAATCTTACATCATAAACATTCATTATTTTATCATAACCAGTGGAAAGCAACACATCTCTATTTATAAGAGAGTAGGCAATGTCACTGATAGGTGACGCATGGACATGCTCAAAAAAGGCTTTGTCTTTGTTGGTGGTGATATCTCGTATTACAATATGGCCTTCATCAGTGGCTAGACCTAGCAGAGACCGACTCTCATGATGAAACTTCATTGCAGAGATACTTTTAGAGCAGGGCAACTTGACAGTTAGCACAGGAATGTTTGATACAAGACCGTATATAACGGTATCCCCATTTTGCATGGAGGCAGCAAGACTTGTGTTCTTGGCATTATAACTGACATAGTTCACACACTGTTGGGAAGGAGTTGGGAATGTCTTAATGATGTTTTTGTTTTTAGTATCCCATATCATTACATTGCCACTTCTAGTGCCTATGGCAACATTACGATGGCCCTCTCGATGGAAGCAGGCCGACCAGGTGTCTTTCAATGGTATATGCTGCAGAGTTCTGATGTCATGGTCAGCGGGACTTAGTATTTCCACTACGCCCTTAGAATTAACCTGAAATAAAATAGGTTGTGTTTAAAAAAAATAATCTTGTAATTTCTTGTAGGTCAAATCAGGGGCAGTGTCAATGAATATGTATATCCAATTTTACTTTGTTATCTCCCATTGTTCTGAGTGGTTAATGAACAACCAGTCTATGCTCTCAGACAATGCAATACTTGGCACACCCAGAAATTATCATTGGCCTAAATAAAGCTATAGAAACAGATACAGTATTAGGGTTACCTAACAATTCTTTCTTTGAAAATATTCCCTTAGACAAGTATAGACATAAAATTAAATATTATAACTTGGAATTTATACACAAACCTGCAGCAGATATTTGCTATCATCACTCCAGGATATATCCCGCAATATTCCTTCATAACACCAGTAACTTTTTTTCAAATCCCAACTGTTAGTATCGTAAAGGAGTAACCGGGAACTTATTGAAGAGAAATACATTGTTATGCTTACAGTTAAGGGCCCGGTTACTCACAAGTACTTTCCCCACTATAAAGCTTTAATTCAATGTATTTCTTAAATAATCATCGTAAACAAAGTTGCGGAAAACAAATTGAAAACGTAAAATTTTGACAACTATGATGACAAAGAATCGCGTGTGTTGCCTATCCAAATATATGGCAAGGTACTAAACACGTACTAAAAATCTAAAGACATGCAAAATAGTTTGTGTGGCAATGGTTTGGTGAATCATTTAACCTAGGATGGACTTTTTGGCGGGAAGTCAAACGAGGCGGTAATTTTGATTGCGCAAATTTTTCAATAAATTATTAGTTGTTTGTAAATACCAAATTAAAACAAGTACCTGGGCTCAAACAACCATGAGTGTCACCAGTGGCGGTGAGGAACCGCCGGATCCGGGTGAGAACCTTAAAAAAAAGCGAAAATACAATAATGCCCATACCCGAAGCTCCGATTCCAATAGCAAATACCACATTTTTACAAAACCTAATTATAAAAGGCTATTTATAGAAAATACAAATTCCGAATATGTAGTTTACGTTGAATCAACAGAACAAGAGAAGATAGGAAATAAAAATCCTATCACACTCACGAATCTAATTTCAGACAATGTTAAAGGAGTTTTAGGAGTTCATAGAGTAAATCCGCACAAAATAGGAGTCACATTTAGAAAGGCGGCTGCGGCAAACAATTTTCTGAAAATGGAAGACTTCCTATGGAAGAATAAATTCAAGGCTTTTATACCATCATATTTAACCGAGAGGATAGGCGTATTGAGATTTGTACCCAAGGAGCTCTCCAATGAGGACATATATAAAAATATAATGTGCGACTCAGAGGTAATACAAATTAAAAGGTTCATGCGAAAATTAGAGGGAAATTTAGTACCTCTCAATACAGTTGCCGTCACCTTTGCTTCAACTTCGTTACCGCAATACGCATACATAAAACTATTCAGATATGAAGTGAAACCGTATATACCACCATTATTACAATGCTACAAATGTCTTAAATTTAATCATTCTGCCAAGTCTTGCAGAAGCGAGCAGAACTGCTCTTCTTGTGCTGGTCGTCACTCCTACAAAGAATGCGATGTCGAAGAGATCACATGCATCAACTGCGCAGGTAATCATCTTGCCATTTCACGGGACTGTCCCATTAAAAAAAAGAAAATTGAAGAAAAAAAGGCTAAATTTCTGCAGCAATCGTATGCCACTGTTGTGAACTCACCTCCTACATTTAATGAGAAATCTTTCCCTGCTCTTCCCAAGGTTACTGACAATTCTAAAATTAGTGATAATTTTGATATTAAGCAAGTAGCAAATAATGATATAATAATAAACGCAATTGTCAAATCGTTGGTTACATTAGGTAACAAGAGTGACTCTGATGGGCCACTCACACATAAGAAAATAAAAGCCGTATTTTTATCAAATTTAATTTAATGGATAAACATCTAAATATTTTACAGTATAATATACAGAGTTTACAGAGTAAAAAGAGCCTATTACAAAATTTATTAATTGAAAAAAATATAGATGTCTGTCTTCTTAATGAAACTTGGCTTAGGTCTAAGTCTATAATTCCAAACTTTCCCTCTTATAATTTAATCCACAAAAACTCCATTAATTCTCATAATGGAGTAGCAATTTTAGTGAATAATCATTTAAAGTACAAAGTAGTTAACACACACTTCTCAGAATCTATTCAAAACGTTTGTATTTCTATAGAAACACAATTTGGAGCGATGGCAATACTTTGTGTATACAGCCCTCCAAGTATCAGATTTGACTCAGCAAGATTAAAGGACTTAATCAATAACATACCCAAACCTTGCATAATAATGGGCGATTTTAACGCACATAACATAGCATTTGGATGCCATAGTGATAATAACAGGGGTAGATGTTTATATAATATAATTGATGAATGTGACTTATGTATTTTAAATGATGGATCACCAACGACTGTTCCTTATCCTAATCGACAAGCTTCAGCAATAGATCTCGCCCTTGTTAGTTCTTCAATAGCTCATTTATGTAACTGGTATGTTCATGACGATCCCATGGGTAGCTATCATCTTCCAACTCTACTCGAGATCAACATTCAACCATCTATGTATGATACGTCGCCTTCTGTGGATCAAGAGAAATATATTTATAGTAAGGCAGATTGGAACGAATATTATAGCATTTCAGAAACTTGTTTTTCCCACTTAGACTCAATTAACGATTCCCCTATCAATACATATAACCATTTTATAGACATATTAAATGATCTAAGAAATAAAACAATTCCAAGACATAAACTAAGTGCAAACACAGTAATCAGAAAACCAGTGCCATGGTGGAATACAAAATGTAGCGATGCTGTCGTAAAATCAAAAGATGCATTAAAGTATTATTTTTCTCAACCTAACATTGAAAACTGGATAAACTATAAAAAATTGGATGCAAAAAAGAAAAGAATTTTGAAGGAAGAAAGATCTTCTTCTTGGCAAAATTTATGTAATAGCTTCAATAGATTAACTCCAGTCTCTAGGATTTGGGGATACATTAAAAAATTTAAAAAGATTGGAACAAATCGAAATAAAAACATGAATGATGAGTGGGTTCCAAATTATTTAGATAACATAGTAGATTCCACCGAAGTAGATGAAAATAGGCTTAAATATTTGTTCGAAAATGCTACAGAAACTTATGTAAATGTATTTCTCAAGAACAATTTTACTATAGAAGAGTTGAAAACTTCTCTAAGAAGTAGAAAAGATACTACACCGGGATTGGATGATATACCTTACATGTTAATTAAAAAATTACATCTAAATGCACAAACAATATTACTTAATATTTATAATAAACTATGGGATGAATTAGTAATACCTGAGTCTTGGAAAACACAGTGTGTTATACCAATTTTAAAACCTAACAGACCTGTAAATAGTGCTTCTTCATACAGACCTATTTCCTTATCATCTTGTTTGGGTAAGCTCTTTGAAAATATGTTGAAGTTAAGATTAGATTATTTTGTTGAATCGCAAAGTTTGATTCCTTCTATACAGTTTGGCTTCAGAAAAGGTAAAAGTTGCTCTGAAAGCTTTGTATCTTTATTATCCGATATAAAACAGGTTAAATTAAGCCACTCTAATGCAATCTGCGTGTTTCTAGATGTTAAAGGTGCTTTTGACAATGTAAATATAGAAGAACTCATTCAAGTATCTCATGATATTGGTATACCTGGTCATGTTCTAAAATGGCTCTATTCTTTTTTAAACAATAGAACTGTATATGTCAAATATAATAACAAATTGCATGGCCCTAGAACTGTCAACAAAGGCACGATGCAAGGCGCCACTTTGTCTCCTTTACTTTATAACATATATACTTCTGAAATATTAAAATATGTAAATGTACCAGGTGTAAATATTCTTCAATTTGCAGATGACTTGCTTTTGTACAGCATAAATCAAAACATAGAAATAGCTATGGATAATATCAATATGGCTTTGTCTCAATTATACAACTATTATCATAATAAACTTAAATTAGAAATAAGCCCAGAAAAGAGTTCAGTTTTAATTATAAATAAAAATGTAAATACTCATAGTAATATTAATATTTCATACAATGATACAGAAATTCCTGTTGTTAGGCAACATAAATTCTTAGGCGTTATTATTGATGATAAGTTAAAGTTTGATCAACATATTAAACACATAAGTAACAAAGCACTAAATGGAATTAATCTATTGAGACATTTAGCAGGAAGTTTTTGGGGATCTGACCCTAAAGTCATGAGTATGTTGTACAAAAGTATAGTGCAAAGCCATTTCGATTATAGTAGTCTAGCTTACATGAATGCCAATAGCACCTTGTTACGAAAATTAGATGTAATTCAAAATATGGGATTGAGACTTATTTGTGGTGCAATGCGCTCCACACCTATCAATTCATTAGAGGTTGAGACCTGTATACCTCCCTTGACACTACGAAGGTTGTTGTTGGCTGAGAGATTTTTATTAAAAGTCATGACATCAAATGATAATCCTTTACATAAGAAACTAACAGTACATCCGGAAATCTCCCAGTCAATTTCTTTCAATGCTGTCTCTGCTTCTTCTTTAGTTGGTGGAACTCTGCCTGAAATGACCACAATATTTCAACATGTAAGTAATACTTCAAAAGATATTGTTAAAAATTATATTTGGCCTCTGTATAAAGTTCCTTACAATAGTATTATTAACAGCTTTACAATCCATTTAGACATAGTACACAATACATCAGAATTTTTACAGTTTAAAGACAATAGACCGAAACATTATGTTATATACACAGATGGATCTAAAACAGATCACAATGTAAATGCAGCTTTTTATGACCCACAGTTAGATTCCACGAAGTGTATGAAATTAAACAAAATGTGTAGCATCTTCACTGCAGAATGCTATGCAATTTATTGTGCATTGCAGCATGTAAATAGCTTTGTAAATAATATACACAATGTTTTAATAGTCACAGACTCAAAAAGTGTTTTGTCTGCTCTACATAATGTAAATATTTCTTTTAAGTTAAATTATATTATTTATAATATTAGATTTACAGTTCAAAAACTACTTGATAAGAATATTAAAGTAGAATTAGTGTGGGTTCCTTCACACAGTGGCATTCGAGGAAATGAAATAGCAGATATAGCGGCCCGTTCAGAACATGATGAGGATAGATCCGATTTGCTCAAGGTTCCATTTACTGATTACTACAGCGTCTTTAAAAAACTTAATAGACAGTTATGGAAGGAGTATTGGGACATAACCCTGGAAACGAAAGGCAGATGGTATGCTGAAATACAAAACGAATTACCGATTAAACCTTGGTACTATAATAGCTTCAAATACACCACAAGAAAGTTTATAACTATTATATCACGCATGAGATTGGGACATTGTTTAGCACCAGCTCACCTGTATAGGTTTCACATAATCAACAATAGCCGATGTTATCACTGTGGAGCAGAGGATGCTGATTTGGATCATATAATCTTACAGTGTTCAAGTTTTAACATTCATCGTTTGATTTTGGTCAGTGAATTGAGTGAAATTCAAATAATAAACGACAGTGACATTCAAAGTGAACGTCAGAGTGTCAGTGTTCCCCGCCGCGTACAGGATTTATTAGCAAATAGGAATTATTTTAGTGTGTTGTTTAAATATATTTGTAGTACGGTAGAAAAAATTTAATTAATTTCTTAATCATATAAATGTATATAATCAAATTGTAAGCAATGACATCACTGAGATTTATACCAACCCAACCTGAAAGAATGTAAAGATTTAGTTATTGTATAATTAACATAGTTAAAAAATGTATTAAATTCCCTTCATTGTATTGTACCCATATATGTATTCGACTGAAAGACTTGTATCTATGGTCATGAATAAAAATTAAAAAAAAAAAAAAAATCATTTAACCTAGCACACAAAAAAATTATATGTTCATCATAAAGTCCGTTGTGTGCACTTTTGTACAAAAATACAAACTACAAAAAAATTAAAGAAACACTGGACCACAGACAAATTAGACCATAGATGTAGGAATATATACGATAATTTCCGCTCAGTGTTTGACAGGCAGTGCTGCCAATAATTAATCGATCTTTCCACCTCATTTTCTTAATATCTTTGGTCTGGGATCCGTAAATTACAAAAGAAACACATAAAAAACATTCACTCACGTTTTAATTTAACATGAACTAAATCACCATCACACAAACCATACTATAAAATAAACTGCATTTCCGAATAGACAAAATCCATCATAATTGTACAAAATGACTATAACGAGTGGGTAATTTTTTTCTATATGTTTCAACAGATTCGACTCTCAAAACCACAAGAAAACTGACTAACAAAAAATAACTACACTTACCTAATCACTGAATGTTCCACTGAACATTTTTATTTATTTATTTATTTATTTATATATACTTTATTGTACACCAAGATAATAAATGTTGCATATGAGCCTTATATCAAAAAACATACAATTGGCGGCCTTATCGCATTCCGCGATCTCTTCCAGGCAACCTGGTATGGAAAGAGATTGTCTGGACATTAAATGGGTTGCACTTGGTGCATTACAAAAAAAAGATAAAAAAATTGGAGAGAAATAAAGTACAAAATTAACACTAAAATACATACTTAAATACATACATACTAAATAATTATATAGGCGAGGAAACAAGTGACAACTACAATGAATACAGCTAAAAACAAAACAAAATTACAAGGACAAGTAATATTCCTTCACAAGTTTTTTAAATATATGTAGTGATTGCGCGCGTTTTATTGACACTGGCAGTGCATTCCACAGACGAGTGGCCTGGACAGTAAAGGACTTATCCAGAAACGTAGTGGAATGCATCGGCATTTTGAGTCTCAAGTTATCTGATGACCTAAGAGATTTCGTATGCGAATCACAAAGAAATTCAAACCGTTTCTTGAGATAAAGAGGGGTAAAAGGGGAAAATAGCACATTATACAAAAGGGAAAGAATAATTATTAAGAATTTTTATTCCTTTTCAAGCGTTTTCTTTTGTTAAAATGTATGAAAATCAGACATTTAGAACATCAATTATAGTATTTAAAAAATGTTAACTTACACTATATATTTATACGAGTAGTATAGATAATTATAAAAAAAACACATTAAATAAAACAAAAGTTTAATAAATAAAGTACCTACCTAGTCTTGTTTTACAAGAAAAATAAAATCACATAACTAATTAGAACTAATAAACAAAGTAGAATAAAAAGTTATTAGTAGTTAGTTTATTCAAAACTTAAAGAATTTGAGAAAAGAAAAGTTATTTTTTGTGTAAAGTTAACTTTATTACTTTCCACTCAGGAAGGGGACAGGTCGGTCCAAACGGTCCAAACAACCAATAGTGGAAGATCCACTAAGTTGACATGTGGCATTCCAGTACAAAGTTTCAGGAGCTTATTACACATTTTAAGCATTTCCTAACAAATTTCGACTTCTTTGAAAAATACATGTTAATTGAAAATCTAACTTATTATGGCCCTTTTTGTTTGAAATTATGCAGCTAAATTTTTTTTTATTTACTACAATCACTAAAACGTAATTTCATATTAGATAAATAATAAATACCTATTGTAAATATGCTTCAAATGTAATAATGTTGCAATGAATCCGATTCTAATAAATATGTCAAATATATTTTTTTTTACATAGAGGTGTAAACGTAACGAAAAAAGTGTACCCGTATGTATTCGTTACTATAACATTTAGTATTCGTTACTATCGTATCGTAACGTTACTCGTTACTTCTGATACTTCATAGTAACATGCCATGTTATGTTAGAGCTACGAATCAAGTCGTATAGCGTATCCGTAATTTGTAGAGAACATACTTATCTAATATTATCTATACATTATACACCAAGCTGCGCAAGGTGCATTTTTTCATTTTTCCGTATTTTGAACCAGACTTGTGTTTAAGTTATACTTTACATAATAAATAAACATCATATTTTTAACATAGATACTTTTTAAATTCATCTAATAAGCGCGTGCGTGCATAAAACATACGATCAGCAAACGTTTCAATATAGAATAAACTCATCAACGGTACTTGTACCCATACTACGAAAAATACAAGTAACGAAATGCATTCGTGTGTAACGTTTCGTTAGTCGGTACTAGAGGCGCACCCGTTACTCAGTATCGAATACGTAGTTTGCTACAGCTCTACTAATATTTGACAAGACATTCTGGCTTCTGACGTGTACTTGTTTTCATTGCGGTGGCCGGATTTTATCACGATCATTTAAACAAATTTACTGCATATTAGTAAGTATTATGATGTATTTTTAATAACTTATAAGAATTACTTGTCATCTTAATCATGACTAACACTTAAAATTTTCTGAACTTAGTAAAATTTGAATAATCCAACCTGCACATTGGGCTTGGTAAAGAATGAGGATACCCTTAGCGCATTTTAAACGCATTCCTTATCTGAAATATTAAAATGATATAAACAGTATTCAACTTAATCAAGATGCAAGATTTTGCACGTACGCAATATTACCAATAGAACATTTTCCTTGGAACTGATAATAACACTTTGTATAAGTGTAGCATTCCTGAACCATCATATTTAATTATTACACCAATTTAATCTTTATCAAATTAGTTCCAAGTTATCTTGTACATACTGCGTTTTATAATCATGTCAATTAAACTTAGTCTAGTGGAAATGTTATTATAAACCAATAGAAGTTGGGGTTTGCCAGGGGTCTGTTATGGGCCCAATATTTTACTCAGTCTACACAGATGACTTAACATTCTGAAGTGACTTTCATACTAAAATATGGAGAATATCCATCACTCCAAACAATAGTACCTACTAGGAATGCACATGTGTGAGTATGAGAATATAACCAATTAAATAGCTGATAGTAAATAGACAAACTTTCTTTCCAGCTAATTCCAGTCATCATGATCACGGACATCCAACTTGCAGTGTTCTCCAACATCCTGGGGGTTTCTATATTCTTACTAGTGATTCTGTATCACTACATCAACGCCAACAGCACTAAGTGAAGGTATATTAAAAGAAGGACAATCTTATCCTATTCTACTTTCATCCTAAATGTGCAAAGCCTACAATATTCAAATATAACTCAATACTGCATATCCATAAAAAAATTTTTGTTGTCTAACCAGTGTTTCAATAAATATACAAAAACTAATATCATAGAAAAGAAAATGAGATAAGTGTAAAGGTATAACTACATGTGTGCCACACATAAATTTTATGTGGAAACTAGACTTGTAGAGCTACACTTGACCCACGCCACGCGACGTCGTTCTATGTACAAATCAGGCGTGTTACACGTGTGTGTCGGCCTAATGTAGTTCTAGCTTAACAATTATCTTTCTCTTTCATCAAAACACAGTTTTCTATTGCGGCCGTGGTGAACTTTCACACCAGAAACCATGTTGGCTTAGTGTTTCTTACTGGCACCTTTGAAGCTTTATAACTCCATTGTTGATAAAAATATTTTAAAAATTCTTTCATTTTTGTTAATTAAAGCTAAAAATTATAATTATTAGAAAGTAAAAAAATTGCATGCATATTCACTATTAAAAAACGTCATATCGTTTTTCTTGGTATCTTCATGTGAAGAGGAGGGATGAAACGCATGATACTAAAAGAGTTCTGAGTATACATGCAGATGGATGGAGAGGAGGCCAAAGAAAAGATGGATGGATTGTGTGAGGAGTGATATGAAAGAAAAGGGTGTTAGCGACAGTTTGACGGGTGACAGGACAGAATGGAAGAAAAAAACGTGTTGCACCGACCCGAAATAATATGGGATAAGGGCAGGAAGAAGGAGATATTTGCTATTGCTAAATGAATTAGTAGGAAACGCACCTGTAGAGGGCACATTCACCAACTGGAGCTTTTTTTTTTGTGGTGGGAACTCATCAATTGACTTTGTCCATTCTGGAGTGGAACATGTGTTGCAGACAATAGCAAAATACCTTTTAGATTTTAATGCAAAAATTGTTCATTGGAATAATAGTTTTTTTTTTGTTTCAGGTAGAAGTTATCATGTCAGCTAAAGCAATGTTAAAGTTATATTCCATCTAATTTTAAGATGTAAATAAATTAAGTCTTCTCAATGATTTTGTTTTTCTGGTTCAAAAATACTCACCCATACAGCGCAATATACAGGGTGCCTTTGACATCGACGCACAAACGAATACCACGGATCCAGTACATGATTCTGGACCCTCTAGTGGTGGAATTTTTCATCGGCTATTTTTTATTTTAATAAATCTACTTTCTTTTTAAACCGTAAAATCGTTATTCTAACCGATGATATTTTCAGTTTTAAAAGTTCATTCGTTTTTTTCACTAAAAATATTAGAATAACAATTTTATAGGGTTTAAATTAGAAAAAAAAACGTAAAGACTTTTTTCAACTGGAAAAAACCGATGAAAAATTCCACCACCAGAATCATGTACCATGGACATTCGTTAGTGCGTCTATGTCAGACACCCTGTATTTGCGCATCGCCGCATTCTTTCCTCAGTCGCACCACAGTCTGCTCACCTCACTAGGGTACTGTAATACCAATCACATTACATACATAGATACATAAACTCACGCCTTTTTACCATGCAGGAAGTACAGAACACCAGCTGTTACCAATCCTTCTTTAGCACACACTTTTTTAATTTATTTTCATTTAAATACTAAATTAATATTAATCTCCACGACACAGCTAGTTTAGGTTCTAGGCACACAGGCACCATGACCATAGGAGGCGCCGCCATCACAATAGGAGGCGCCACCATCGAAATTATTTTTGTTACACTTACACAACAACATATTCTTTGTAGTGGAGTATCGGTACCGATAAGTAAGTAGGTACAATAAGAGCAACATATGCCTTGTAAATAACAAAAAATAATTATAATGCGCTTATTGTACAAGTCTTATAAGATAATATTCACGTGTGTAGTTTAATTTTACGCTTTGGATTTTAGTTAACATTAGTTACGAGCTCAGCGTTAAAATCAAAAGAACCGCCTTGAGTTTGAATGAATCATGAACGTAACCCGATGCGATGCGTGCGACGCAAGCGGGGTGGGATCACGGGGATTCCCCGACTTTAAGGAACGGCAGTGCCAAAACAATTGAACAATCAGTCAATTGGAAGTGTGTGCAAGGTGCGCATTGATTTTTTATAATAAGATTGAAGTTCTGGCTCTAAAAATAATATATAGTTTGTGTGTTAGTGATTGTTTTAACGTGTTTTCACTATGAGTACTCAAGACAAAAAAAAAGAAATTATCTGGTTACCAGAATTTAAAGAAAACAAGAAGAAGAACGTGATAAAATAAAACTAAAATAAGTAAATATTTTACGGCTCTACCATCCACTTCCAAAGAATCATTAGAGACAGAAACCAGCCATTTTATCGATGAAGATGTTATAAAATCTGATTCAAAAAACTCTTCAAGGACGCGTTTTTATGTAATTTTATACCAAAATAAATATAACTTTAGTCTGTTTGTAATGTCAAAATAAAAAAACAATAATTTTTTTTTTTAATTTCATTACAACTTTACAAGCCCTGATCAGCTTGGGACTAGACGGCGGATTTTGTCGGGAAATATTTATTTATTTTATCTTAAATAATTATTCATAAATAGATAAATCAGTTTATTCAGACAGTTAGATAGTAATAGGTACTCATATGTCTTTGTTTGCCCCAACATCACCATAGCATTACGAATTTTGCTAACTACGTAGCAAGCACGGAAATGTCCTTTTCTAAATAAAAACTTATAAAAAATTACCTGCGCTCAACAATGACACAGGAAAGATTAACAAATTTAGCAGCAATATCCATAGAGAAGGCCATATTTGACCATATAGACATACACGAGATTAATAGGGATTTCGCACACAGAAAAGCGAGAAGAGTGGAAATAATATGTATAATTTAAGTATGTTTATATTCTTACATATTTTAGACTCTTGTTGTTTTTTTTTTTAAATATAGCATACGTAATAGTTAAATAAGTATTATTAGAAAAGTCAGCTATTTTGTTATACAATTAGATATAACATCATAATTAAAGTAGGTACTTATGTAAAAATTAATTTCGTGTTTTATTTTTCGCAGTGATTGGCAAGCGGAAGCGAACTGGTTTTACCTATTTAGGAAAATATAATCCAAGTATATAAAACTGGACAACATTTATTTCGGTCAAAATAAACAAATAATAAAAAAAAAAACATAAGTTGAAACATGATGATTCGTGAAAAAAAGAGGCGCTTCATAGGTTTCGCTCACAGGCCGCACCGACCCGCCGGCGCGGCCCTGGTCCTAGGGTTAATATTTCATTGCAAATACGTTTGTATTTTCATATCTGACAATAAATTTTTGTATTGATAGATGCTAAGCGAGCAGCTTGGGGCAGCAGTTCAGTCAGACCAGCCGGAGAAAGCCCTCCGGCTGGTCTGACTGAACTGCTGCCCCTGTGATGCATGCTTATGCATCAGTAGACCTAAAGGTCTCAGCAGAAAGAGAAAATTAACCAGCCTGTTCGAAATTAACTTCTAACTGTAAATTGTAAATTTTCTTGACAGAAAACACAATGACTATTTCTAGTAAGTCCAGATTTTGCTTTCGAACCCGGGACTTATTGGATTGCGATGAAACTTGGTACACGGGTAGACCATGCCCTGGAATAGCACATAGGACACTTTTAAACCCGGGAGTATGTTCCCTTGGAATAATTATGTACAATCACGCGGGCGAAGACATTGGCTGCAGCTAGTGAACGATGAAGCAGTTAACGTGATTTGAAACATCCCCAACAGATGGCGCTTCGCTTAATATTTATTTCAAAAGGACAATTTCTGGCCGAAGCCGAAGCGAAATAAGCTTCGGCAGGAGCCAAAAGTTTAATAGGTAACCCTAAAACAAGATGTTCGAGATTGGGTAAAAGTGGATTTGGAGTAAAGTTTTTAAGTTATGTACCTAACTGTAACCTAATAAATAGGTATAATTTCAATGCATTTTGCGAAAAATAACATAATTTTGAAATTATATCAATTTCGCATCGCATTCCAGAATTTTCGGAGATCACTTCTAGAGAGCCTGTGTCACAGCAGTGACAACATTATTTATTTTTTTATTTATTTATTTAAGCACTTTTACTTTTACTTTTTTTTTATGAGGCTGATTACGCTTTAAGTAAATTTTCTTCAATGTCGGCGCTTATTGGAAACCCTATTTGTTCGCCACCCAGAACATGGAACAACTTCTCGGCAAAATGGAACGCGTTAGCCTTGATTTCGGACTTAAGATAAACCGGAATAAACAAATTGCTAATTGTGATGTGGTACAGAATACATTTATCTGGGAGCCTTAATTACGAACAACGGATTCTTGTAGGTACGCCGCAGAAACGTGGACCTTACAGGAAATAGAGAAGAAGAAGATAGACGCCCTAGAGATGTGGTGCTGGAGGAGAATGCTCGGAGTATCGTGGACTAAATTCCGTACCAAATAGAACTTCGAGAACTCGGCATCAAGCAGCGTTTATCATCTTTGATACAGTCTCGTATTCTCACCTTTTTTTATCACATATGCCGAGGGGAAGTGGCTATTGAGTGACTTGTGGTCCAGAGAAAGGTTGATGGTACCCGGCCACGAGAAAGATCGCCTATGAGGTGGACTGGCCAGATAAAAGCGGCATTCAATGGCTCATCATTACTGTACGAATGCACGAGGAAGGCGGCCATCAGAGAGGAGTGGCGTCGTGTTGAGAAGCTTGCCACCAAAATCTGAAGTTATACCACGACCACTCTATCAAGAGTGATACCGACAAGGAAGTGGAAACCCTCGGCTTCGGTCATTAACTTCGGTCCATTTTGGCTGAAGCCGAAGGTTTGGCTTTAAGTGGCATTTTTAGCCAAAGGTGGCCGTAGTCGTCACCAAACGCGCCATAGAGCGTTCGGTGCACGCAAAGGCTCTGGCAGTTTTGCGCAGTAATGGTTGGTATAACGTGACTCAACTGCAGCGCTTTGATGGACGTGGTTTTTTTTTTACTTTGTGCCACTCTAGTATTGGATACATCTTTATTGTGGATGCGTTCATAGCTCACATAGGTACCCCTGACCCCTAGACCCGGAACAACTATCTGTAGGCCATGCAAATATTAGTTCAGGGCCCATGACGTGTTGCCCGGAGGACACGGTGGATCATACGGTAGAGGCGTGCCTTGCTTGGGCAAAGCACCGCTGCACCGCCGTGTCCTCGTGGGTGCGATCGGCGGCAGCGATCTCTCGCGCCGGGCCTTGATACAGGCCATGGTTCGAAGCGAGGAGGAGTGGCAGGCGGTCGCCTCCTTCTGAGAAGCAGTAATGCTAGCAAAGGAGGAGGCCGCACGTGCACGCGCGAGGGAGCGGCCCCTTACGCCCCAGCCGCCGGGATCCCGATCCCAATTTCCGGTCACCGTAGGCGCGGGCTTGCGGACGGCGAGCAATGGGTAGCTTGCCGTCCGACCGTCTGGTAACCGTCCGGACGCAGTCCAAGTCGTGAAACCCGGGGCCCTGAGACGAAGGCAAAGAAGGAACAGGAGTGGGTTTTTAGTCAGTAAAAACTCTGACACACCCTCTCGTACCGCCCAAGAGAGGGAGACGTCACAGGATGATTTTTCCACATAAAAATAAATTAAAAAAACAATGACGTGTTAAAATTACAGTGTGAGCGTGAAAGTCCAGTTTTGGGGGGTTACCATGACGTATAAAGTAAGATTGTTTCATTCTTATTTCAGTGTGGGTAAGAGACAGAGCTATACAGGTTGTCTAGCGCCATCTCTTACCCACACTGGAAAGAGGAATGAAACAATCTTACTTTTACAGCTCTAGGTCGTCAAGTGAAATGATTAGGTTGTAAGTCTTATAAATAAACAGGGCCACGAGCCCTTAACACGATCAATTTGACGACCTAATCTGAACTGTTGAGAGTGACGGATGCATAGCTCCATCCCTCCCTCTCGCTCGCACGATTGACATTTTAACACGTCATGGTAAGGCCACTAGTTAGTGGTGGATTTTAGTCAGTAAAACTCTGACACTCCCTCTCGCTCCGCCCAAAGCGAGAGAGTTTTTGATGATTCCTTACTATAAAAACTGGCCTTTAGTTTCTGAAACATATAACATACCTAGCCCATTTATTTACTTTGGTTAGTAACATAGTTTAATGTTCCGTTCCCTCACCAATAATTGCACACACACATAATATGTAAATATTCAAGTAAAACGAGTCTGGTTACAAACAAAAAAAAGTGGGCAAGTGTAAGTCAATTTCGTGCACTGAGGGTTCTGTACAAACTTAGGGCCTACGCACACTTGAGACAAGACTGTATTAGACAGACTTGTCTACGACGTCGCAGACTTGTCTACGACACCGCAGACATGTCTGCGGCAAGACTGTTATACTAACTTACCACTAGAGTCAACTTTTAAAACCACCAGAAAATCACTTAAAAAATTATACCATACACAAAATCCCAAAATTTCCCACTAAAAAATGTGTGTTGTTCGAAATAAATAGGCATATAGGGTATTAGTTTAATATAAGTGATAAAAAATAAGAATCAGTTGATCAAAATATCATTTGCGAGTAAATTAACATTAGTAGGTAAATCAACATACAAATTATTCAATAACAGCTATGTATTCATTCGTCTTCAGACGAATTATTTTTGTTTGCACCATTATCGTCGGTATCAGATTGATAATTATGGATTCTATGGTGCTGATTTACACCCATTCGCATTTTTAGTAAGAAATTGAATTTTACTAAATCCACTAGCTACTAAAACCAATATTTCTCAACAAAATATATATAATAATAAGTTTTAGTGGAAAATCCACTACGTTAACTTGACTGTTTGTCGTGTCGTAGACAAAGTAGTCTTGTTGCGGACAAGTCTGCGATGGCCTGTCTAAGACAGTCTTGTC
This sequence comes from Mythimna pallens, assembly GCA_961205895.1. Classification (NCBI taxonomy): domain Eukaryota; kingdom Metazoa; phylum Arthropoda; class Insecta; order Lepidoptera; family Noctuidae; genus Mythimna; species Mythimna pallens. Next base: position 21,106,533 of record OY540842.1, on the reverse strand, counting down.
TCATGTGTGCGCAGGCCCTTACCTATGAAAACAGTTTCATTCCCGAATTGAGTTACCAAGATATTTCCAAATCGCAAAAAAAAAAGCAAAAATTGTGACATAACTACAGATGATCAGTTTTCAGATTTTTTCCTATACTTGTGCTATAAGACCTTCTGGATTCTAGGTCAAAGGAACCCTAAGAAAACCCCACCCCCTACCCTACCTGGCAGCAGCTATTATGTACATAAGTATAGACTCCCATCAACTACTTAGTCTTTTCGTTTTATTGGCTTCGGAATAAGAGGGAGAAAAGAATATTCTGGATTGAAAGAAAGAAAGAAAAAGTCTTAATTCACGTATACATGGCGCATACCTTAAAAAAAAAAAAACAATAACGACTATTATTAAGATATGCGTCACAGGCCAGCGCTCAGTAAAATGCCGGGGTTCGTGTAAGACAGAGCCACAGCGCTGATTTTCAGCGCCAGGCGTCGTCGACGGTGTTAAGACGTTGATTGGCTAGCAAGGATTACATAGTATGTATTTATGGATTGGTAGTACCTATAAGTTAAAGACTAAAGATCAATTTTTTTTTTTTTTTTTGTAATGGTGTAAGTAAACCAGTTTATTATCACACCCATCGACTCGTGACCGACTCGTAATTACCCCATTTTATATGTATAATTCCTATTGTAACGAAAGTAAGAATATTTTCAAATTTGTTTTTGTTGCAATAATGCGACGAGTATTACATAGACAAAATTACATTTAACAAACTGTCAATTCGACAGCATTAGTAGTTCCATAAATATGAACCGTGAATAATCCTGTGACAGCCAAACAGACAAAGCCGCACCACGAAAATTTAAACAATTTTAATACAGAACCCTAAACAATTTTCTCAGAGTCATTGTATGCTTAGTTCAACAAAATTGAAGTGACGAGCAAAACTGTTTACGTAGCGTCCCTCGCTTTGTTTTTGCAAATCACTTATTTAATTTCCTGCCGATATTTTTGTCGCGATCATCTGTTTGCGCAATAATACATTTACACGATATTTGACGATGATGGTATAGGCAGGATTAAAAACTGTTACATATTACTGAAATATCATAGGTACTTTGATACAGAATTTTAACATCTATCATCTACCTACGGGACACAACCTAGAGTTTATTCCTGTATCATGTCTCAATATGAATTTGATTGAAATTAAGTTAACAGAAAAACTAAATTAGTTTTGTTACTTTTATTCCACAGTTAAAAACCGATATTTTTAGAACGAAAGAAGCACTTTCATCAGCTTTTTATTGACCAATGCTTTCACATCTTTAGCAAATAAAAAGTCCACATGATTGAACTGTTCATAGGGAACTTTATAGTTGTCCACAACATTCGGCAGCTTCCTCTGCAGGTGCTCCACGTCGCCCGGGTGCGCTAGCCAGTCAGCCTCGCTGTAGAACAAACAAACTGGTGCTACTACCTTATCCAGCGCATATCTCGGAGGCATCTTTGCACCGTATCTTCGCACATTCTCCTCACTACCATAATCAAATTTCCTAAAATCTTCAGATATCAGTCCTTGACCGTAATGAACAAACTGCTTCATCGACGCGCCAGACGGCATGTGGCCATATATCACGGGCAAATTCGTAACATTTAGCTGACCAAAATCAAAACCAACAATAAGAAATAAAATATTGCTGCACAGGATCGTCACGATGGGCCCTGTTCCACACATTAACACCTTTAACGCGCTAATAACGTTATTGTCCGGCAAGAACTCGTACAGTCCCAGACTCTTGGAAACCCCGTGCCAAATTGATGTCCCGGGAGCCAGCAGCCTCACTATAGGAGACCGCACTTTTGACATAAACACGACAGGAGACAATGCAACCATCACCGATATCTTGGCATTATTTTCAGGTTTTTCAGAGGCCATCACGAAGAAAGCTGTAGTTCCTTGAGAATGGCCGATGTATTTTAGGGATTTCAAGTTTCTTTTTCTTAGCACAAAATCGATCATAGCTGGGAGATCGTATATGCCAATTTCATGCCAGGAGAAGTCCCAGAACTGTGCATCAGACGGAGTCAATCGGGTATGGCGACGGGAATGCTTGCATCCTCGGGCGTTGCCCATCCAGACGTCATAGCCGTGCTGCGCTAGTAGGTAAGCGAGGCCGCTCGCGGGGCCTGCTATGATGTAATCGTCCGCACTACCCAGTAACCCGTGCATGAGGAACACTGCAGGCCCGCTGCTGGGGATCCTGAACATGGTCAACACGTAACCGTCTTCTGTTGTGACCTCATGTTTTTCAACTCTATATCCATACTTAACAAGGATGGCATCGATACTTATTCTCGCATCCTCATTTCTCTTGCCTGCATTGAAAGCAGCGATGAACTTATCGACTGCATCTATTGTGTTTGTTTTGCTGACTTGAGATGTAAGCTGGACGGGTCCTAGAGTCCTTGAAACTGCGAAGGGCAGCCTGGTTATTAGGTTAACAGCCGCGGCGAAAGCATTGGAGGTCACGAACGTTGTTGAAGCGACTTTTGGATGTTTGATGAACCTTTCAGCTAGGTTCTCCCTTGTTTTCGCTAAGGAACTTGAGATTAAATGGTCCGCCATGTTTCCATTTCTTAAGTTGAACAATGCGAATAAAATAACGAATATTTTGGTCATTGCACGAGTTCTCCGAGTTTGAACTGTGAGCAAACTGTTCGGATGCCATGATCGGCTGTAGGTTTAGCGATTTAATCTTAACGCTCATTAGTTATGGGTAAATGAAGACTGGTCAGTGTTCATTGTCAATCAACAGTATGTACCAAAGAACCAGAAAATAACAAATTATCTTAGTATATGGAAACTTATCACGTCATGTCACACAAGACGACTGTCAGTGAGTCTTATTGAGTGTTGGGACAATAAGGACAAGTTAAAATCTGAATCAAATAGAATTTCTATTGATACCTGTTCCTACACCTTAGATACACCTTAGATTTACCACCTGTAATAACTCTAAGCTGAAAATAAAAGATTTACCAAAATATGCTTTATAACAAACTGCCTATGTCCAGCAGTGGACGTCTTTCGGCTGATATAATGAAAACGTAGTTTGGGGTTGGAAGTACTTAAGTAAATAAAATTTAAAAGGTTGCTATTTTCCTTAGGTGCTGTTGAGGTGGGAACTAATGGGAAGAGAATAAAAAAAAATGTGGATTAAAATGAGGATTATTTTTCGCGAAAATCGAGGAGAAGAAACTTTTCCTCAATTTTCGTGAAGCCCCAGGCCCCTAATTTTCGCGAATGCTGAAGTTACGGTTTCGTCGCCAAAATTGAAAATAATGATATTGACTCATTTATTCCTTTATGACTACGATTTTGTACTAATTACACTGGCCTTTATCAATCTCATCTGAAATAATTATTTTCCTAATGCTGGCTACTCACCATCGTGCCGCTTGATCCAGTGGTTTAATCAAATAAGCTTGGTCAAGCCAAAGTCTAATCGTGTGTGGGGAGTTTGGAAGGACCTGTTAAAATTTCTGCAGCGGTGAGTAGCCAACACAAAACTGGAATTAGTGTTTTATTTTATCTATATTTATAAAAGGAAAAAACTGACTGTCTCACAGTCGAAACTACTCGACTAGGAACGTAAAATTTTGCAGGAAAAATGATGACGTGTGTTTTTGGGTATATCTTTCCAACAAAAAGTTATGATGATAAGCATCATAATATTGTTATATGACAGGAGAGGTAATTTTTACTTGAACAGTTTTTATGTAAGTAGTTTAAAGAGCAATTATAAAATATACACAGAATTAGTTATTTACCAAAATACATATTACTGAGTTTGTTTCGGTGTTTCTTCTCAGGATAGTCAGCTAGGAAACACCGGCCTCATCTAGCTAAAATGACGAAAAAAAAAATGTACGTGTAAAAGTGTTTTTTAGAGTTCCGTAGCCAAATGGCAAAAAAACGGAACCCTTATAGATTCGTCATGTCTGTCCGTCCGTATGTCACAGCCACTTTTTTCCGAAACTATAAGAACTATTCTGTTGAAACTTAGTAAGTAGATGTATTCTGTGAACCGCATTAAGATTTTTACACAAAAATAGAAAAAAGCAAACAAAAAATTGAAACTCAAAAATTTTTTTTTCATCAAACTCATACGTGTGGGGTATCTATGGATAGGTCTTCAAAAATGAGATTGAGGTTTCTAATATGATTTTTTTCTAAACTGAATAGTTTGCGCGAGATACATTTCCAAACCTATCAGAATAAATATCATTTACCGAAAATGGATGCATAAAATTTTTACGGTACCCACTAATATCTTACGATCTTGACTTATCAATATTATTTACTTACATTCGGTAAGTAAATAATCATCTTGAGAATCTTGTTTTCTAAAAGTAATAGACATAATATTATCTCTTTACTGGAATTATTATTAAACGTCTTTTTGTTATGTTGAGGTATTGTGACAAATATGATTGTATTCTCTAGTTGAGCTTTTTCTTGTATAATGTGACTCTAGATACTTGATTCTATGCTGGAACTTATTTTTAGGGTTCCGTACCTCAAAAGGAAAAAACGGAACCCTTATAGGATCATTTTGTTGTCACTCCATCTTTCTGTCTGTCTGTCAAGACATTTTATCTCGAGTATCCGTGGAGGTATCGAGTTGAACTTAAAACCATATACGCAGGTCTGCGGTCCCTTGAAGCTGTGTAAAAATCAAATTCTTTAATTCTTTAATTCTTTATTGTACACAAAACATACATAATACACGGTGATACAATACAGTTTATGTACAAAGGCGAGCTTAACTCAACAATGAGTTTTCTTCCAGCAAACCTTTGAGTTACAGACATCAAACTTCTAAGTTAACGAAAAAAAAAAGATAATGCCGATTATGTCGCAAAAAGACGTGTATTTCGATACTCACGGGAATCATAATTCATAGGGTACTTCCCGTTGACCTAGAATCCTGAAATTTTGAATGAAGCAAGGTCTTATAGCACAAGTTTAGGGAAAAATCTGAAAATTGTAAATTTGTAGCTATACGTCTCAAAAAAATACTTTTCTTGCGCTTCGTAAAAATCTTCGAGACTCCATTCGGGAATTGAACATAGGTAAGTTTGTACGGAACCCTCAGTGCGCGAGTCCGACTCGCACTTGCCCAGTTTTTTCGAGGTCTATTCAGTTGTGCTTTTAGTTACCGAAAATGTCTACAACAATATATTTGCGATAACCTGTAATTGCGTTAACCAGAAATGTTGAAAAATGTTACAGTAAAATATTTTCCACCATAGAATTTAATTTGTAATAATGTAATAGGTACCTGTCTGGAAAAGCTACTGCAAGGTCCACGAAGACGCTAATGAAGGGTGATCTGCCGATCTCCCTGAAGCGTAAACTCATCGACATGTGTATCCTGCCTATCGTAAACTACGGTGATCAACCTTGGGGTTTGCCAGAAAGCTATGGAGCGCAGCATTCTGGCCATAAAAAGAACAGACCGACAGTAAATCGGTCCATAAACGAAAAAAATACAACCGAATTGATAACCTCCGTCTTTTCTTGAAGTCGGTTAAAAAATATTAGAAAATGGGTGCCAAAAACCACCATCTTATAATTTTGTTGTAGGTGCCTCACTCACAACTAAGACGAATCTAACAACACCTCAAACTAAAATGCAACAAGCTATTTATGCTCTAGGGCGTGCCAAAGAAATATACTTATGTATATACTTAAAATACATACAAACACTTGAAAAAACATCTCTCCTTCTTACGCAGTCGGGTAAATAAACTGCAAGTATTCCATTTTGTCGGCATACCCACTAGGCGCCAAGGTATTGGTTGCACGCGGGAGCTCCGAAGGCTAGAGCCGGCTCTGATTACATTATACCATAGATATAGACGTTGGCGTTGGTTTTATTTTTCAGTTTTCTTTAGAAATTCAGTTTTTTAGCTAAGACATTTCTTTTTTAGGGTTCCGTACCAGGGGCGCTGGCTTTTAGAAAAAGTCGTGGGTGCTCATGCTTTTTTGATGACTCAAAAAAGTGGCGAAGTGTGAGAAGAGAAATGCACAATGATCTACCCCCAAATAAATAAATATTATGTCCTACTTACATATTGCGGAAGCTCGAAGGTACCACAAACACACAAATATTTGTTTCATCAACAAACATTTGTGTTGGTGCGGGAATCGAACCCGCGACCCTTGCGTCTCAACCGGCGCTATAAACCACTGCGCTAAACGGGTCATCAGGTAATGAAAAGACGCCCATCCCTAAAAGGCGATAACTGATCTGTTTCTTGATGTCTATTCTCAGGGGTGCAGCACTGTTTATTTCTCATGGGTGCCTGAGCCCCCGAGCACCCCCGGAGTCGGCGCCCCTGTTCCGTACCCAACAAAGAGTAAAACGGGACCCTATTACTAAGACTCCACTGTCCGTCTGCCAAACTGTATCTCAAGAACAGTAATAGCTAGACAGTTGAAATTTTTACAGATGATATGTATATTTCTGTTGCTGCTATAACAATAAACACTAAAACAAGAATAAAATAAATATTTAAGGGGGCTCCGATACAACAAACGTGATTTGTTTGCCGTTTTTCGCTTCATATTTATAATGTAGTTTTTTGTTTTTTTTTTTTTTAGGTGGGAAAATCATCTTATGACAAATCTCGCCCTTGGGCGGAGCGAGAGATAGTGTCAGACTTTTACTGAAAAAAAACCCACTCCTGTTCCTTCTTTGCCTTCGTCCCAGGGCCCCGGGTTTCACTTTCACACTACCTATGGCCCCAGTAGGCTTCGACCCTGCTGGGCCCCTACGATTTGCTGACATTCGGTGCAGGAACTTTCCGAACTTACCATGTTCGGTGAGAACCTGCGTCATGCGGAAGGTGAGGACGCCGTGAGGTCTTTCCAACCACGCCTCAAAGAGGGGACTTACCGCCATAATTGTGGCGTGCCTAATTTATATTGTAGTACGGAACCCTTCATGCGCACTTGGACATTTTTTTTAATTTAGCTAATTGGTATTTCGCCGCCGATAAGAAGGTAGGTAACCTATTGACAAATAACTATGGTTTGGTCTACTAAATAGACGTAGGTAAGGTTCCTACTGTACCTAAATATATCCTTAACTCCACAGACATGCCTAATGTAAACAAAATGAAATGATAGCATTATGATAAGCGATTATTAAGTCATTTACATTATATTGCGGGCGTTTTATTTATGTAGTTGATGGAGAGATAAGAAACATTATTTGGTGCAGTAATGACAGACTCACAGAGAGTAGGTACCTACTGTGTTGTCGAAAGAGATCGAATACAAAATAGTGGCTTAATTAAAAAAATAACTTTTTACCAATAAATACAACAGACTTTAAAAAGAAAGTTAAAATACACTTTTAAAAATACTTTTTACAACAAAAAAATAACCGACTTCACTACAAAAAACCGGACAAGTTCGAGTCGGACTCGCGCACTGAGGGTTCCGTACAAACTTACCTATGAAAACAGTTCAATTCCAGAATTGAGTTACGAAGATTTTTCCGAATCGCAAAAAAAGGGTATTTTTTGTGACGCAACTACAAATTCACAGTTTTCAGATTTATTCCTATGCTTGTGTTATGAGACTTTGCTTCATGCCAAATTTCAAAATTCTAGGTCAACAGGAAGTACCCTATGAATTTTGATTCACTTGAGAGTGTCGAAATACACGTTCCTAAGAATCCTGAAATTTGGCATGAAGCAAGGTCTCATAGCACAAGTATAGGAAAAAATCTGAAAACTATAAATTTATTGTTACGTCACAAAATAAAACTTTTTGCAATTCAGAAAAATCTTCGTAACTCAATTCGGGAATTTAACTGTTTTAAATGGGAAGTTTATACGGAGCCTTCAGTGCACAAGCTGTCATTAGGTCCCTACGTGAACAGGTAACAGGGCACGTGATGCAGGATGGAAGGTGGGACATGGTCTGTGGAGAGACGCCGCACAAACACTGATCGGAACCCTCCAAGAACACACATCTGTGGAGATTGTACACTTAGCTCGCTATAAACGTTTCGACTTTAATTTTGATTGGCAGTCGACTCATGTAACATACCTGTATTCAGCTGCCTGTGATTAGACTATAAACCAATCCAATATTAATAGTAGGACAAAGGCTAGGCAGGCGGGTAAATGACAGATAACCAACGGACACCGGAACCAGTTACCATGCCTACGCTGTCCGTCCGTCTGCCTTTCAGTGAGCTGTACCTATCTCATGAACAATAATATGCAGTCACAGATAGCTAAAAATTCCAGAGTGTATATTTCTGGTTGGATAGCATTTCGGATCAACGTACCTGCATATTGCGAGAACTCAAAATCTCCTCGCGGTTGTCGTCAGAGCGTCTACACAAGATTTTACAATACTTCGGTCACATTGTAAGGAAAGACGGTGGCAATGGCAACCTCGAAAGGCTCATCGTGACCGGTAAAGTAGATGGGAAGATGCTTCGTGGACGCAGCAATACGTTGGACCGACCAGATCCGCATCGCTCTTTACTATACGGTATATAATATCCTTCACACCGCCGTAGACAGAAACAGATAGAAGAATATCGTACAAATGAAAGTGATGAAGGAGGGAGGTGACGACCCTCAGCATTGAAGAGTACGATGGAAGGAGGTGAATATTTCTGGTGCCACTATAAGTCCCTATCCCTAGCCTTTTCCCAACTAATAGGTGATTCAGATCTGGTTAAATCCAATCTAAAAAGCCTTGAGCACAGGCGTAGGGTAGCCAGCCTTTCGGTGTTTTACAGGATGCATTTTTGAGAGTGTGCGCGGGAATTGCATTACTTGATTCCACCATCTCATTTTTAACATCGGACAACCCGAAGAACGGCGAGTATCCACCCTTACGTTGTTGAAACCTCTACTGTCCGGACCAAGCGTTTCGCTTCGTCGTTTATACCGCGAACATCGAGGGACTGGAACAACTTACCTTCTGCGGTCTTCCCGTCCGATTATAATATAGGTATCTTCAAGGTCATAGTGAATAGGCTCTTAATAAACTAGTGCGCCTCACCATCAACGATTGCATCACTACTTACCATCAGGTGGGATCACAGTCAAGGGTTAAAAAAACTTGCTTCAAGTCTATCCGGATGCGGCTAAATACCCGTGTATTACATGGAGCGACTGCTTATCTATAGATATACCTCCACAACCCAGGCAGTAGGCAACACGGTACTGTTTAGATACTTGGACTGATGGTTAGAATTTCTGGCGTCGTCTGGCTACCTGTGACGACTGTCAAAGATCTACGAATGACAATTGGGACCAACGGCTTTATGTCCTTTCCCAGGCACGGAGTGTCAGTAATTTCCTAAATAAACTTAGAAAAGTACATATGAATTGAAAACTTCACATTGGTACTTGCCCGGTTTCGAACCCGCAACTTCATGCATGAGAGGCGGGCGGGTATTAACCACTGGGCCATCACGACACATAATGAATGCCGCTTTAAGTAACAACAAAATAATATCTAATATTACTAAAATTAAAATCTAGGGCCCCTTAGGCCGCGTTCCCACTATCTCGTAACGGTTAATTTATCGCCGGACCATAATCGTCTCTAGCTGTTCCCATTATAACAACTGTTTTTCGTGGTTACGACAGTTAGTCGCAGTAACGACACTTCATTTGCCGTCACGATTATTCTTGACAAATTTTTATCGTTTTACGACTGTCGTGTTAGCCGTACCCACTATCATAACAATCTGTAGTCGCCGCAAAAAAAATGATGAGATGATTTTATTTTTTATTTTTTTTGTAATGAAATACAATTTTTTAATTTATTGAATTTTGTATTTTAAGTTATTATTTTATATGGATGATTTCTACTAAGGGTTTTTACCTGAAATAAATGAATTTTATTTATTTATTTTTTGTCTAAAAGTCGTAGAGGACAGTTAATCATGTCGTTCTATATTATTATGTGAACACCTCCATTTAAATATATATAAGCTACGCTCGACACAAAACTACACGATATTCTGTCGTCACGACAATTTTTATAAACATAAAAAGTATTACAGCTCCATTTCTCTTTCTTGTTTTCACTGACATTTGAACACGGCATGGTAAAGCCCTTGATCATATTCGCGAGGCAAACTTGGCTAGAGATCTCCCTACACTGAGAGGTTTGGAAGAAGAAAAGGGAGCCCTTTGCCCAACAGTGGGACACAAAACATAGCCATAATCAGACTTATAATATTCCTGAGATTAACTGGCCTATTGGTCTAGTGGTTAGTAGCCCTGACTGCTATGCCGGAGGTCGTGGGTTCGATTCCCACCCAGGACAAATGTTTGTGTGATGAGCAGGATCATTTGTTCTGTGTCTGGGTGTAATTTACCTTTATATGTATGTATTTAGAAATATTTAAGTATGTTTATCAGTTTTCTAGTACACATAACACAAGCTCTGCTTAGCTTGGGACTAGACGGCGTTGTGTGATAGTTGTGGAATATTATTATTATTATTCCTACTGCTGGGACACAGGCCTTTAATTTAGAGCCCTTCTAGAAGAAGGAATGGACCGTAATCCACCACGCGAGCCCAGTGCGGGTGATGGGGTGCTCGGAGGCTCGAGCACTCATGAGAAATATAGACATCAAGAAACAGATCAGTAATCGCCTGTTAGGGATGGGCGTTTTTTCATTACCCGACGACCTGTTAAGAGCAGTGCTTTAGAGTGCCGTTTAAGACGCAAGAGTCGCGGGTTCGATTCCCGTACCAACGCCAATGTTTGTTGATGAAACAGATATTTGAGTTGGGTTTGGGTATTTGAGGTACCTTCGTTGTTTTTTTGTTTCAAGGGAAAACCTTAGTTTGGGACCAGGACAATGTATGTGATGTTGTCTCAATTTGTTATTAGTTATTAAATTTATTTATTTGTCGGTCGATCAGTGTGCATTTCTTTTCACACACTTCGCCACTTCTTCGAGTCATCAAATGAGCATGAACACCCATGAGGTTTTCTAAAAGCCGGCGCCCCTGTGTCTTCGAATTTTTGGTTCTAGGATATGCCGGTTTCCTCACGATGTTTTCCTTTACCGTTCCGAGAGCAGTGGTGATGAAATAAATTACACAAAGTATTGCGCCAGGCTGGGTTTGAACCCGCGACCTACAACTGGTAATCCGGGACCGTTATCACCAGTGGCGTAGCTAAATGACCAAGGGCCCTGGGGCAAAAACAAACTGGGGTCCCTAAACTGTTTAGGCTTTATCAATAATTCGGCTGAGCGTTGATATCATGTTTAATGGCATTCCGCACAAACGAATAGAAGTGAAAATTGGTCGGGAATTTCTTTGTATTTTTGAAGTGAAAACTTCTTTAGCGGCGTTGAGCACTTTTTCTGTAATGGGTATAAAATCTTAAACTCGCGTCAGGACACGTGACCTGATCGAAAAAGCGTAAGACGGATGGAGAGTAGACAGCTATCCCCTCTCTACGGCGCGGCGAAAATGTATGCCTGGGCCTACTTGTCAGAGTTTACGTGCGCATGTAGATGATCTAGCAATTGACGCTCTTGTTAAAGTTGATTTTTCGGAGAGATAAACTTTTTAATGTAAAATAATTGTAATAGTTTTAAAGTGTTAAATTTTTAATGTAATATAAATTGTCATGTTTGTGTACGATAGCGCAATAAATGAATATTGTATTCTACCACATAAATGATAGTACTTTTATACTGATAAAGCAATTGGTGCAAAATTATTCCCTAACCATTCCAAAATATCAAACATGCTCAACGTTAATAATCAAGTTTTCACTTCTGCCGGCACTCCCGGAGTGCAACCCGTCTTTTTTTTTTTAAATGAGTTGTCTTATTAAAAAGTAGTATTGCAGCCTATTTTATTTAGATTCCGAAAGTGAAAGAATTTTTCTTTCATTCAATAAGCGGTTTGCTAATCAGTTTTAGAGCTTGGAGGCCGCGAGGCACTGCTCCGCCTAGCCCCTTAGTAGCTAGCTACGCCACTGGGCCACCACTGCTCACACAAAATAGGCTATTAAAAAAAAAGTCAAACGAAACCACAGGTAACAGCTTGTATCATCCATTACTTATAATTATTGCGGTATTAGCAAGAAAATACTAAAATAGGTATACATACTTATTAAGCATTTTATTCACTGGTGCAGCTAAAACACTTGTAGGTGCTAAATTTCAAACGTTTTACTTATTAAACATTTCATAAGGTCAATGTGCTGACTAGCAATTACTTACTTAATGAATGAAGCAATGTTACTTCGTTATTGTCATAAACTAACGACTTCCTGTGGCTTTGCTTATGCATTTTTAGGTCGAAATTAAATGATCTTTTATCAGGACTACAGCAATAATCCCGAGTATTATAATGCGCAAAAAATAGGGCAAGTACGAGTCGGACTCGCGCACTGAGGGTCCCGTACAAACTTACCTATGTAAATAGTTAAATTCCCGAATGAAGTCGCGCTAGCCGAAGACTTTCCGAAACCCAAAATAATATATTTTTGTAACTTAACATCAAATTTACTGTTTTCAGATTTATTCCTATATCTTTGCTATAAGACCTTGCTTTATGCTAAGGATTCTGGGTCAACGGGAAGTACCCTAGTTATTTTAATTGCGCGCTCCATCGCCGACCGCATCGTCGCTTTCCATCAGGTGAGATAGCGGTCAAGCGCGAACCTATCAAGGATAAAAAATAAAAAAATACTGTAACATAAACGGCTGTATCTTTTTTACCCGACTACGGCAAAGCCAAAGTACGCTTACGATTTTGACAGGCTATGTACGTGTGTATGTTTATCTGTTCCCTCATAGCTCCTAAACAACTTATCGGAACTCGACAAATGAAGTATCGTTAGAACCGTCTTAATCGTCCACTGAACATAGGCTAGGACGAGTGACAGAACTCAATGTGGCACCCTCAAGCGGTCAAAAAATTCGATGTCAATAACACCAAAATATTTTAAATAATAAAAAGAAAAAAAAACCGACTACGACAAAAAAAGCGACGCTGAAAAAGTATGAAACCAGATTTTCAGGATGCTGAAATAAACAAAGTTACTGGAGAAAGAGGAACAGAACAAAATTCGCTTTTTTTTGTCGTAGTCAGGTTTTAGTTTTTTTACTTTTTATTCGTTAACTTAGATGTTTGATTTTTTCACAGCTTTGGAACCGCAGACCTGAGTATGGTTTTAATTTCAACTCGATACGTCCATGCGTTCTTAAAATAAAGGGTATTGACAGACAGACCGACAGACAACAAAGTGATCCTATAAGGGTTCCGTTTTTTTCCCTTAAAAAGGAACCCTAAAAACACTGGAAGAACACAGGTAGGTTTTGGTTAAAAAAGTCTACCACTCCCTTTCGCTCCACCCAGAGCGACAAGATTCGTTTGACGATTTTCCACGTAAAAAAAGGTATCGTAAGCGCTATTGTCGAGGTGATGTCCTTCGATTCCTGGGTCAGGCAGTGTTTTTGGGGTTTTTATCTGTTCTCGGTAAGAGCCCCTTCTGGAATTGTGGCCGGCTGAAGGAAATACGCTTTTATAAGGGACTGTAGTGCCGTAACGTGGGTGTGCCTTTTACAGGTAGCGTAGTCAGGCGTCCGGATGAAGTGGGACACTATCAGTCGTATTGAAGATGACAAATTAGACGGTGTCCGACCTGTCCGGTTTTTCTTAGGCTTTTTAAATCAAACTAATATTAAAAAGGTGAAAATTTGTGAGTGTGTATGTATGTTTGTTACTTCGTTACGCTCGAACGGCTGAACGGAATTAGATGAAACTTGGTACACGGGTAGACCATATCCTGGAATAGCATCTATGATACTATTTATCCCGGGAGTATATTCCCTTGGGATAACTATCTACTATCACACAGGCGTAACCAATGCCAGCAATTGGTCTTTCTTCCTTTTTCATAATTATGTTGTTCAACGCCAGTGAGCGGACTTTTCTTTATTTACTTAGGAAATCATCAAATGAGTTCTCCCGCTCTGGGTGGAGCGAGAGCGGGTGTCTGACTCAGGGGCGCCGACTCCGTGGGTGCTCGGGGGCTAGAGTACCTATGAGAAATAAACAGTAGGTTCCGAGCACCCCTGAGAATAGACATCAAGAAACAGATCAGTAATTGCCCTTTAGGGATGGGCGTTTTTTCATTACCCGACGACCCGTTTAGCGCAGTGGTTTATTGCGCCGGTTGAGACGCAAGGGTCGCGGGTTCGATTCCCGCACCAACACAAATGTTTGTTGATGAAACAGATATTTGTGTTGGGTCTGGATGTTTGTGGTACCTTCATTATTCCGCAGTATGTAAGTAGGACGTTTATTTATTTGTCGGTCGATCATTGTGCATTCTCTTCTCACACTTCGCCACTTTTTCGAGTCATCAAATGAGCATGAGCATCCATGAGGTTTTCTAAAAGCCGGCGCTCCTGGTCTGACTTTTACTAACGAAACCCCACAGTGTTCCTTCAGTTACCATTTGCGAGGGTCACGCGGTTGTAACTCTTTCAATAAATCCACAGCCCTGGCAAGCATCGCCATCGGCCCTAACAGACCCCGTCAATCTTGCCGACATCTAGCAAAATATCACATTGCAATAGTACCTAAAACCTAGTTACTTTAAATAACTACATAATTATTATTGCAATTTTAATTGAAATTAATTTCTAACTATTCAAGTATAGTATAATCAACCATATAACGTTTCCACTGCTGGGACTCAGGCCTCCTCTCTAGGAGAGAGATTGGGCCACGTAATCCACCACGCGGGCCCAGTGCGGGCTGGTGGATGTCACATGTCTTCGAATTTTTGGTTCTAGGACATGCCGGTTTCCTCAAGATGTTTTTCTTCACCGTTTTGAGAGCAGTGGTGATGAAATAAATTACACAAATTAATGCGCCTGGCTGGGTTCGAACCCGCGTCCTACAACTCGTGAGTCAAGGCCATTACCACTGGGCCACCACCGCAACTCTCAGTAATAAGAAAACAAATTCATTCAATTTTATTGTTGTTTCAATAGAATTCAAGATTTTATGGTAAATGTTAAAAAAAAATTGGGTTCCATACCCAAAGGGTTTTTTTTTTTTTAAGGTGGAAAATCATCCAAATGACTTCTCGCGCTCTGGGTGGAGCGCGAGGGCGTGTCAGACTTTTACTGACTAAAACCACACCTGTATCCTTCAATTACCCTTTGCGTACTAGGACTACGGGTTGCCCTTTCAGAAATTCTCCGCGGTCCTAGCTAGCGGGCATCGGCCCCACTGGGCCCCTACGGATACCCAAAGGGTAAAACGGGATCTTTGGGGTTACCATGTCGTTTAAAGTAAGATTGTTTTATTCTTATTCCTTTTATTCTTATCCACACTGAAATAAGAATGAAACAATCTTACTTTGAACGTCATAGTAACCTACCTTATTATTTAGACTCCGCTGTCCGTCCGTCTGACACCAGGTTGTATCTCATGAACCGTAATAGCTTGACAGTTAAAGTTTTCACAAATAATTTATTTCGGTTCCCGCTATAACAACAAATTCTAAAAAACAGAATAAAATAAATATTTTTGGGGGCTCCCATACAACAATTTTTTTTTTTTGCCGTTTTATGTTATATACTTACTTACGGAAAATTACACACCTGGTGATAGACAGACAGACGGACTGGAGTCTCAGTAATAGGGTCCCGTTTTTACTCTTTGGGTACGGAACCCTAAAAACTTTCCCACCTTGTCTATCTGTCTGTTAGAACGTGATAAACTCAAAAATTACTGAGAGGGTTTTCATGCAGTTTTCACTAGTAGACAGAGTGATTAATGATGAAGGTTTAGGTGTTTAATAAATGCATATTAGGTATAGTAGAAAAAAACAATAAATTCAAAGATTTGTAACACCCGTGAGAAGCTGCGGGACGAGTCACTACTCTAATATAGATCCACGGGTAGCGTGAAAGTGAAACCCGGAGCCTTGGAACGAAGGCAAAGAAGGAACAGGAGTGGGTTTTTAGTCAGTAAAAGTCTGAAACACGCTCCCTCTCCGCCCAAGAGCGTGTGATGTCATTGCATGATTTTATCACATAAAGAAAAGTCTAATATAGGTAGCTAGCAGTTTCACCCGCGTGAAAGTCGGTTTCTCCATACAAACTTTAGACTCCTGTTTCATACCCTTAGGGGTTGAATTTTAGAATATCCTTTCTTAGTTATAAAAGGAAACCTTGTGCAAAATTTCAAGCTCCTACTCCCAGTAGTTACGGTTTACGTGCATTGATATGTCAGTCAGTCAGTTTCTACATTTATTTTGACATATAGATAAAACGTAACACTTTTATCTTAAATCCCTTTCCATTTCAGGTTGCCTGAAAGAAAACGCGGAATGCGATAAGACTGAAAAAATATCAATTGTATTCTTTATTGTACACATAATTTTATATAGACAATAAAAATAGGACAGTTGATGTACATAGGCGAGCATGGCGCGATGACGTCACGCGCGAACGCCGGCGTTCGCTTGGGTTTATGAAGGTTAACCCACGACTGGGTTTTCTTACAGCAAACTATATTAGTGAGAAAGAAATGTATGCTTTTGCAAATATATAATATAATCTTGGTGTACAATAAAGTATATAACATAGGATGTCCCAAAATTAACGCAAGATTTGAATATATAAACTAGCTGACTCGGCAAAAGTTGTTTTGCCTTATAAACTATCAAAAAAAAAACTGAGGGTAAAATATAACCTACAACCTATTCTCAGACCTACCAAATATACACAAATAATTTCATGAAAATCGGTCAAGCCGTTTTGAAGGGTTGTCTTTTAAACGCGGAATAATCTTTGTGTATAGGATAGCCAGGTTAATGACGAATAGTATTGGCTATAATAACATCACGCTACGACCCTCGGAAGCGGATCAGGAGCGTTACCAGGGCGTAATAAAATGTGAGTCGTGCCAGTGAGAAAGAGGGACGGAGCTATACACCCTATATAGCTCCATCCCTCTAACAGTTCAGTTTAGGTCGTCAAATGGATCGCGTTAACAACTCGTGGTACGTTAAGACCTCAGTAACCAAAACTGCGGGATACAGTTACACTTAATAAAGTCTGGCAAACCATTTGGTGGAGCCCATGGTCCATCCCATGCTTTCAACGTTAGACAACTCATAAAATTAAACATGACAGAAATAAGTTTCTAACTAAAAAAAATAACGAATTAATTTTGTTTCTTAGCAAGCAAAATGTTCACAGGCTACGTATTGCGCTTACGCTGCACTTGCGATGCGCCGGCGCCGACTGCGCAGCGTCACCGCTCACTCACACAGTCACACACGTATTCGTAAAGCAGAATCGACAAAATATAGCATATAAATACTGCGCATATCTCTACAATCGACACTCATCAAACCGGCAAGATGAAGGCAGCTTGTGTGTTGGTCTGCCTTACCCTCGCCCACGGCATCACTGCCAGTATCTTCAAACATCAAGAACGAGGAGTGGACGGCATCGACGTTCAGCAGCTGAAGTACATCGATCAATACGAAAGACTACTCCGCGACCAGCCCACAGAAGAACAGAAGCTGAGAGACCTAACGCTCCAGACCCAAAAGAACGGCGCCAAGCAGATAAAGAACCAGAAATTCCGGAGCCAATTTTTAGAGGATGAGACATACCAAGACCTGCTAACCCAGGTACCAATCACACAGTACCATCAGCGCCTGCCGTCCTACCAAGAACAATACCAGCAGCCTGCTTCCCTGAACTCTCAAGAATGGCCATCAACCCGTAAGCACTCGCAGCTCTCACGCCACCATGACAGGAACCACCGTCACTCATCTTCCAGCGAAAGTTCTCAGGAGTCCAATGAGAGGAGGTACTATGGAAACCAGCAGTCAATTGTTCACGGTGATTACCAAAAATGGATTTCGCCTCTGGTCAAGTCAGTTATGAACAAGGACTTCTTGAACACCCAAGTTTTAGGAGACACTATTGAATGGAATGGCTTGCGAATGGCTATTGAACCGAACTCTCCTGTCCAAACCCCAGAAGACCTCGAGGAAATCTTCGGCGACGCCCAAAAAGCTATGAGACATATTGAGGAGGAGGAAAAGGTCAAGTTCCACGAAGTTTACGAACTCGCCATGCAGGAAGTCAACGATAATGTCCTTCTCAACGCTACCCAACTGGCACAAAAATACCAATACCCCATCGAGGAACACACTGTCAAGACCGACGATGGCTACCTTCTCACTGTCTTCAGAATTCTTCCCAAGAAGCTGTCCCGTGATGTTTTGAAGAAGCCTGTTGTGTTCCTGATGCACGGTATGCTCGGAAGCTCTGACGACTGGCTTCTCATGGGCCCCAAAAAATCGCTCGCTTTCTTGCTGTCTGATGCTGGCTATGATGTATGGCTCGGCAACGCTCGTGGCAACAAGTACTCCAGGCGCCACGTGACCAGTTGGCCTGCTATGACTGGATTCTGGCAGTTCAGCATTGATGAAATCGCACTTCATGACTTGCCAGCCATGATTGACTTCGCCTTAGAGACGACCAAGCAGGAGAAACTATTCTACATCGGACACGCCCTGGGAACAACAGCCATCTTCGCGCTCACCGCCACCCGCCCCGAGTACAACCACAAGATCATCATGGTGTATGCTCTATCTCCCATGGTCTACATGACGAACGTGCGCAGCCCCTTGTTCCGCATGCTTTCCCCTATCAGCAAGTTTCAAGAGCGAATCAGCCGCCAAATTGGAAACGAAGCCTTCACTCCAAGCAAGGAGCTGATTCACACTATTGGTGGAGCTATGTGCGAGAACGAGATCGGCTGCAAGAAGGTCTGCTCAAACGTACAATTCGTCATGGCTGGTGTTAACGTAGCTGGCATGGACTCCGACGTTCTCCCCATGGTCATGGCACACTTGCCGGCTGGTTCATCTGCTAAGGTCATCAAACAATACGGACAAGGTGTTGCCTCTCACGAGTTCCGCAGATACGACTACGGCCCCTACATCAACACCAAGGTGTACGGCACGCTGGAGGCTCCCAAGTACAACATCACTGAGATCAAAGCCCCCGTCACCCTTTACTACAGCGAGGAGGACTGGCTCGCCCACCCTAAAGATGTCGTGAGACTGCAGAAGGAGCTCCCCAACGTCAGAGAAACCTACATGGTTCCCGAAGAACACTTCAGCCACTTGGACTTCCAGTTCTCAAGCAAGGCCCCCGAGATGGTTTACCAGCGCATCATCGAATCCATGAAGAACCAACAGAAACCTATTGTTACTGTTTAAGTGTTTAGAAACTTAATTCATTGTATAGATGTATCGTTTCTTGTAATTGTAATAACTTATTTTTTTTTACTTTACAGACGCATTAAAAAAACCGTCCATATTTTTATTAAAACTTTGTTTACTTATATTTCCACCACCACCTTCTTAGCTGTCACAAGGGCATCATCATAACTTGTAAGAATAATACACTCACCAAAAAGCTATTATTCGGTGCGACTTGGCAAGGTTTTTACTACCCACCTACTTGAAACTTTACAAGAATAGCACAATTACAACAACTATACCACTACAACACAATTATAACAACAACAATACAACTACAACACAACACATTGTACAATTTATTCAACATTCAGTTCAGTTTGTCACACTATTGAGTAACAAATAACATCAGTAATCAATCACATTCAGTTACAATATTTATTAAAAAATAACATAATTATGTAAAACTGATTCAGCAACCGTTCTCCTACGACTGATTCATCATTGGACTGTTCGTCGACAGGACTATTCATTTATTTCCGTTTCCCCAGCAGAATCTTTCACCTATGGACGTTTCGCCGCCAGGAACTATATTAAAGCAACTGAAGAGACCTATGTTATGAATGACAGAAGCTACGATCAGCTGCGCCATCTTTTAGAAAACCTCATGGGTGCTCATGCTCATTTGGTGTCTCGAAAAAGTGGCGAAGTGTGAGAAGAGATGCACACTGATCAACAGACTGATTGACTGATTTAATCAATAAAATTAAATAGTGAAAACATCAGATACATTGTCCTGGTCCCAAATTAAAATTTTCCCTTGGACTGTGGAAACCAGGAACAACGAAGGTACCACAAACACCCAGACCCAACACAAATATCAGTTTCATCAGCAAACATTTGCGTTGGTGCGGGAATCGAACCCGCGACCCTTGCGTCTCAACCAGCGCTCTAAACCACTGCGCTAAACAGGTCGTCGGGTAACGAAAAAACCATCCCTAAAAGGCGATTACTGATCTGTTTCTTGATGTCTATATTTTTCATGAGTGCTCGAGCCTCCGAGCGCCCACGGCGTCGGCGTCGGCCTGGCTACTAGCGAAGAAAAGTTCAGTTGTAACTTAAATATACCCATATAAATACTAGTACTGATATCTATGGACAGACCTGTCTATCAGACAGAGAGACTCCAGATAAATATAGTCACAGGCCGATACTATCTACACATCCCGCAACTGATTGCAATCTTGTCTATGCATTAGGTATTATAGGTACTTGCATATAAATATAGCCATTGTTTCTATACTAGTGGCCATATCCACTAGGTAATTTAGAATTAAATGTACTTATAAATTATAAGCCCCTACCTAAATACCTCTATCTAATAGTATCCTTAGACCAATAAAAAAGTAATAGTATCTTATAATTATTATCCCCTATGGCCACGCCAAGCCAAGACCTACCTTAACAATTTCAAGCACAAATTAATGAATTGAACAGTACGGCAGGACGGTAACAGCCGTAACTCGTAGTACACGAGTGACTGACTAGTAACTGGGCCACCCGCCCAGATACACAATCAAATACAAACAAAACCAGACCATTACCCGTTACCTACTACACAGCCACTTCCTACCATTAGTTACCAGATTGATAGTGTAGGTAGGTATTAATCGGGACGAGATCACACAACAATGTTTATTTTCGTATCCTACGGGTAATCTAGACAGTATTACTCAATGAGTTCAGAAGGCGGTGAAAACAGTGCTAAAATATCTTTGTGCCCATTTTTCTATCAGTTCACTCAATTTTAGATAGATGTCACTACCTAAAACGGTTGAATGTTTGACATTTAAACAGCCCACGCTTTGTTTTGACATATACACTTGCATCTGTCATCAAATCGTTGTCGAGTAAGCGAGAACGAAATGTAGTTTTACGCGAGTTAAAAAGGGATAGATGCGCGGCGGCGCTGTAGCTTCCCGCCGTCCCCCGTTCGACAGTCGCGCTCTGTTCGGTTTGCTGTGCGTAGTTGAGCTGTATTATTTTTGTTTTCCACATATTCAGTGATATTACCGGACTCATTTCTATAACTGGACTAAGTTATTATTGTGTACTAGTGACTGAGTGTAGAAAGAAGTGTTCGCATGGATTGAGTGAGCAACGATGTTACCTCCCACGGCCGGTCTATCACAAGAACAACGCGACCGGCCCGATATGGCGTACCAGCAGCGTCAGGACGTGAGAGAACTCACCAGAGAAATCATCAGAAGTGCCCGTGTAGCAAACAGACAACATTCAACATCTCCTGGAGGTGAGCCGGTCCAAAATCAAAACGACGCCACGTTTCCGCCATGCTTGTCAAATTGACGTGATACGTCAAGGTGACATTTATATGAAAACATAGCATTTTTCGGGGGAAAATTACAATAAAAACAAAGCCTACAATCTTATTTATTGTATAGAAATCACAAGCAGAGCAAATTAGGCCTGTTACGTCACCAAGGAGCCCGATATTGCGAAAGGAAAATGGCGCCAATGCGCCACATTGCTTATCATTAGCTGGGTACCTATATAGCTAGGAGACATTTAACAGTATTTCTGTCCCGATAAAGTTTTAATTAGGTGTTATTAGTGTGTAATGTTATGTAAGCGAACATTCTTTTATGCTTATTGTTGAATTGGCACGTGCTTGGGTTATTTTTAGCTCGTCCATTTGTGGCCTATGTTAAACGTGGAGTGGACGCATCGCGTCACCTCGATCGATATTGTATGTGCATTTTTTACCAATATATTTCAATATTTTGCTTGTGATGATGGCAGACATTATCATAGGTGGGAAGGTTTACATTCTGTTTGTTGTTGTTATTGAATTCTCTTTGACTTTTATAAAATGTCGCGGTGACAGTAAATTGACAGCACCCAGCAGTCAAGACACAAGATGGCGGCCGGCCCGCCCGCCATTGGAACTATTTAGTCAATTTTAGTTCAATCACGCGCTACACCAGGCGGCGCCATTGTCGCTTTGTTGTGATAATTTCAATTTGCTTGCAGTCAATGTTTTTGAATAGATTGATTGCAGAATAAAACTGACTTCTTTGATATTGATGGTCAAATTATTCATATCAATGATTATTATTTATTTCTTTACTGCACACTTTACTGTAACTTATCACAGTTAAATCAATATCAATATTGTCCAAAATGGAATATTGTATTGTATCTACTTCATAAAACAGATAACCTACTTTTATCCCATAACGCAGAATATATTATTTGTTTTAACTGATGTATATTAAGTATGTAAATTTACATTTATAGAAACATTAATTTTCCATTAAGTACTAAAAGTAATTTTGAAATGTATATTACTCGCTAAACCAGCAATCATAGTTTTGCCATATAATTTATTTCTAGAGAGGGCCACCCTCATTATCTAGGTCCTAGGGGGTATAAAAAATAGCCTACAACCTATTCTCAGACCTACCTATTTGGTAGGTCTGAGAATAGGTTTATGTATGGAAGTACCTACCTATTTGGTAGGTACTTCCTTACATAAAAAAATTCATAAAAGTTGGTTATGCTATTTCAAAGGAGTTGAATAAAAATTGACTGGCCTGTTGGTCTAGTGGTTATTGATCCTGAATACTATGCCGGATTCATCCCACCCAAGACAAATGTTTGTGTGATGAGCATGATCATTTGTTCTGTGTCTGGGTGTAATTTATCTATAATATTTATGTACTAGCTTCTGCCAGCAGCTTCGACCGCGTGAATATAGGTTTTTCCATAAAAGATTTGGATCACCTTTTCGTCCCTTTAGTTGGTGAAAAAAAGAAACTTTGTACAACATTTCACGCTCCTAGTCCCAGTAGTTTTGGCTGTGTGTTGATATGTCAGTCAG
Organism: Mythimna pallens; assembly: GCA_961205895.1. Taxonomy (NCBI): domain Eukaryota; kingdom Metazoa; phylum Arthropoda; class Insecta; order Lepidoptera; family Noctuidae; genus Mythimna; species Mythimna pallens. The sequence continues at coordinate 21,083,307 of OY540842.1, read as the reverse complement.
TCAGTTTCTTCTTTTATATATATCGACGATTGAAAGGCTAATTGATCTAAACAACATTTTTTCCAATTTTGAGTTATTTACATATTCGGAATCAGCCAATTTTTCTCCATCGCTTAGATCAAATAGCCTTTCAACTGTCGATATAGATTTAAGAAATATATAAGCATGTGCTATTTTCAAGTAAGTTAAGTTCTATTAAGGCTATCATGGTTCATTTAATGCTGCCCATAAATGATTTATTAAGGCTATCATGCCTTAATAAACTAGAGTGTGCTTCACCATCAACAATTGCATCACTGCTTACCATCAGTTGGAATTTTAGTCAGCACTTGTCTATATCATAACAAAAAACCTCTAATACTTTTTCTTTATAATTTCGAGATTACTTGTCAGTATTCTTCATTTCTAGTTGTCTGTTATAAATTCACTATCAGGTGTCTTCAAGGTTAGAGTAAATAGGCTCTTAATAAACTAGTGTACCTCACCATTGATGCAGCAGTGATGCAATCGTTTGTATCACTGCTTACCATCAGGTGGGATCGCAATCAAGCACTAGTTTATTTTATTGACCTCTGTTCATTAATAAACACTTTAGTGGATTATCTGATCATAATACAACTAATTCAAATACTGGCCATGTGTGAAACGGACTCGCGTACTTAAATATTTATTTTATGCGTAAAACTACATTGTTCTCAAACCCAACATTTAGAGCAAATGATAAATAACTTAAAAAATTTTTCAATTTACTCCAAAACCCCGCTCTTATCCCACCGCTTTTAGGCACGCAATAGACTTGTTTTCCGCACTAGTGCAGAAAATGCGCGTGCTCGCTCTGCCACAATGTTATTACATTTATCGTATCAGGCTGGGTGCGTGTCAACCCCCGTGCAAATTAGTCACTGCAAGCCTCGGCTCCATAACACCAACAGAATTCCGCCTCGGTCGCAATGACAAACTTTCTGCACTTGTATCAAAATGTACTGGGTATTTCCATCACCGTCGTAGTATTATGGATTGCTTCACAAGTCCTGCTAACCCATTTTATTACGCGACCCATCAATCATTCCGACGACACAATCTTGCGAAATGACAATACACTCGGATTATCATTTGGCGCCATTTGGGTCAAAAGTTCAGCTATTTATATGAAAGTGAAATCACAAGACAAACCATTGTCTTTTAAAGTAAAATGGTAAATGGATGAAAGTATGCCTACCTTCAATTAACCCTTGCGTCGAATTGGTCAGACGATTGTTTTTCTGCCCTAATCGCCAGGGTCGTGTGTTTGCGACTAGGTACTCCAGCTCGTTTACCTTGCCAATTCCCATAGATAACAGAGAGAGCTGACGAGATGGAGTATTTGGTCGTGGATATGCGAAAAAAAATATATTATTATTGTTTATTAATGATAGGCTCGCGTTTGACCACCATCTCACCCAATGGCAAGCGATGATGTGGTCGACGATGGAGCACGCTTGCCTAGAAGTAGCCTATTCACTCTTGACTTAAAGACCCCTAAGTTGTAGCTAACTGGAAACACAGACTCCGGCACGGAATTCCACTTGGCTGTACGCATAATAAATGTGTTTTTAAAACGTTTTGTGCGTATGGGTGATTCATAACCTATCTCTGGTAGATACTGACTGTTCAGCCTTACTTATGCCTGTTTTACGTCTCCGTAAATTGTGACAAGTAACCTAGATCATCATCTCCATAACCATTTCCCAACAAGCTTGTAGTCGACTTGAAGTCTATTATTCCAGAATACCCGTCTTTTACATGGAGCGCCTTCCTATTAGATCTCCACAACCCAGTTGCTGAACAACACGATACTCCCTGGATAGACTGATGGTCAGACTTTCTGGCATCTGACTGCCTGTAACGACTGTCAAAGATCTTTACGGCTTTACGTGCTTTCCGAGGCACGGGGGTGTCACACCACCAACATCCAAACTAGACTGCTACAGAGTAATTCCTAATGAAAAAACCTAATAGCACTTTTTATCCAACCCGGGAATCGAACTCAGCAGTTGCGCTTGCGATCACGAGACGAACGAGGCAGTTGATAATAAACAAACATGCAATTGCAATAATCCCCGGAGTTCTTCATTAAATGTTCACCAAACTACTACATGGATCCATCAAAGAAATAAATAATTTTGTGTTTATTCGCACTATGAAAAATATACTTCTAAAAACAAAAAACTTAGAAATAATAATCACCTTTCTAAACAAAAAAATGTCGCTGAACAAGAGAAATAAGAACATTCAGTCGACTTGAGAACTTCCGCCTTTGGTAGTAGGTTGAAAAGGCGTCAAAACAGGTATGATTTAATTATACTGACGTAAAACTTCACACTTTCTGGAAAATCAGGGTGTCAATGGCAATCAATCACTACTAGGACCTAGGAATATACAGTAATATATTGAACAGCCTTTGTCTTAACTTATCCTATGTCTATGTCGTAGCCAGATCATAGAAATTGTTCACTTCATGGTATGGCCAAGTAAAACTGGCCAGATCGTTTTAAACGTTAAAGTTTGATGATACTTTAGTACTTTCTTTAGACCTTTTGTTATCATAGAAATCTTACATCAATGTTATGGACAAACGAGGATTGACATATCAAATGTTAACGTTTAAACGATCTGGCCAATTTTAGTTGGCAATATCATGAAGTGATAAATTTCTATGATCTGGCTACGACATCTATCTTTGAAAGAGTCGTAGAGTAAATCCCGGAACATTTGAACAATCTAACTAACGAGTACAGCCACAGAGCTAGTAGGTACCTGATATAACTTAAACAATTGTTGCAACACATGACAACAAGGCGTTGCATTACCTCGTTGCATTTTACGCAATTGGTCGGCCTATGAAGCGGCTCTGTAATGTCAGTCCCGCATCTTGGCGGCTATCTCGCGCAGATGCTGAGATTGTTTTCCGAGTTTGATGTCGACTCCCGGTCTTTTCTTTCATTCATTTCTATAGCTATTGTCGGGAATACTGTTTATCTGGAACTGCAAATGCTGTACGAACTACCTTCTACTAGTGTAGATTGACAGATTTGTTTAATTAAATGGTTAAAGCTTCGTGATTTGTAACACAGTTGGCACGAAGTGTTAATACGAATGTTAACATAGTACCGACAATGATTTGACAATTCATGAGCAAAGGCGAGTTAAGCTCAACAATGAGTTTTCTTCCTGCAAACCTTTGAGTGACAGAGGAATAGGATACAGTATACAATAATACTGGGCAAGTGCGAGTCGAACTCGCGCACTGAGGGTTCCGTACAAACTTAAAAGGTAAATTGCGTTTTACGATTTATGACGTATTAAAAAAAAAACTACTTACTAGATCTCGTTCAAACCAATTTTCGGTGGAAGTTTATAAGGTAATCTACATCATATATTTTTTTTTAGATTTATCATTCTCTTAGTTTAGAAGTTACGGGGGGGAACACATTTTACCTCTTTGGAAGTGTTTCTCGCGCAAACTATTCAGTATATAAAAAAATGATATTAGAAACCTCAATATCATTTTTGAAGACCTATCCGTAGATACCCCACACGTATGGGTTTGAAGAAAAAAAAAATTTTGAGTTTCAGTTCTAAGTTTGGGGAACCCCCAAAATTTATTGTTATTTTTTTTAAAATTTTTTGTGAAAATCTTAATGCGGTTCTTAGAATACATCTACTCACCAAGTTTCAACAGTACAGCTCTTATAATTTCGGAAAAAAGTAGCTGTGACATACGGACGCACAGACAGATACATGACGAATCTATAAGGGTTGCGTTTTTTGCCATTTGGCTACGGAACCCTAATAATTCGCCTCGTCTTCGTGCCTTGGTGAGAAGAGCGTTTGTTATCGATCTCCTGGTCAATTATTTGCAAAGGATGAACTTCCGTTTACTGAATGAAATTCAAAAATCTCTTTGTATGTTCCTTTGGAATCTAAAGTTTAGATAGCTCTTCAAACACAAGAAACATAGATCCAAAATTCTGTCTGTGTAACCGTGGACTGTTTCGTACATCGAACGTTAATCAAAATTTGACTAACTGCCATGTTATGATTTGGTTAATTTAATCAAAAAGATGTTTATTTTATTTTAAATGTTGCTCATCAAAATAGTTGAGCATCGGCGCCGAATTGCTAACCTGTCGGTTTTCTATTGGTTGCATTTCGGGGAGTGTGAAGTGTGCGTCAATTCCGACGTATCTTTTAATTCCACTAAGCACGTTCCATCATCGGACCACTACGTACGGTGATGCGCCACCGGTACATGGTGGACAGCCCACCACCCATACGCACAAAACGTTGAAAACGTAAAGATAAAGAGTGGAATTCTCTTTCGGAGTCTTGTTTTCTGATTAGCTATCGACGGGGGGTTCTTTAGTGAAGAGTGAATACTTTTAGGCAAGCGTGCTCTATTGTCGATCACATCAAGGCTTACCATTAGATAAGATGAGACTAATGAGAAATGTATCAAATACATTATGTAAAAACATAACTCACTTTTTGGCTTTGCCGCAGTTGGTTAAAAACTGACAAAGAATTTTTTATTTTGCTAATTTTTTGGAAGACATTCCTTCCGTGAGTTGTTTTGTCTTATTAAATTCTATCCAAGGCTTTTCTTCTTTCACGTTTTTCTTGTACCATCATCTAATCTATATAATTATATAAAAGAAGAAACTGACTGACTGATAATCAATGCACAGCCGAAACTATTTCAGTAAAACCGTAGAGGCCCAGCAGGGTCTAAGCCTACTGGGGCTAACCCCAGGGCTCCGGAACGAAGGCAAAGAAAGAACAGGCTCCGCCCAAGATCGGAAGAAGTCATTGGATGATTTGCACATTAAAAAAAAACGGGCCTAGAAGCGTAAGATTTTGCACAAGGCTTCCTTTTATAATTAAGGCGAGCACTATGACCCTCATAAAGGGGAAACGGGGGTCCAGTTTGTATGGGGAAACCTACTGTCACGTGGGCGAAGCTGCTGGCAGAATGGCTGATGCATTATAATTTGATGTGCACTGCGTACTTTCAAATTGATTGATTCTCATGAAGGGCTAGCTTTTCTTACAATTTTTTTCTTTTCCTGTATGTAGTTCAGACCTCGACTTCGTAGCTTGTGCGGTGTCGGTTAACAAACAACACCTACGAAGTACGCGGCACATTGTGTTCTGCGTCTCCACTTGCAAAACAATACGAGCTGCACAATGACGGGTTCACGAGAACATCGCTTTGTCTGCTTGTGCTAATTTACTAGGACCATTTTACCCGACTGTTGCTTGCGTTGTTTACTTGCAAGGCAATTTTTTTTTTTTTCAAATTTAATGAGTTTCGATTACTGGTTGGAAAGACCTATTGATTTTTCAAAAAAAAAAAAGAATTTGCCTTATGCGAGTCGGGCTCGCGCACTAAGGGATAAAAAACTGGGCAAGTGCGAGTCGGACTCGCGCACTGAGGGTTCCGTATAAACTTGAAAACGGTAAATTGCGGTTTACGATTTATGACGTATTAAAAGAAATATACTTACTAAATCTTGTTCAAACCAATTTTCGGTGGAAGTTTGCAGTACAATATATTTTTTTTTTAGTTTTATCATTCTCTTATTTTAGAAGTTACAAGTCTCTCGCACAAACTATTCAGTTTAGAAAAAAAATGTATTAGAGACCTCAATATCGTATGGGTTTGATGAAAAAATTTTTTGAAGGTCCATTCTAAGCATGGGGAATCTTCACAATTTTTTTTTTTTTTTTTTCTATTTTTGTGTGAAAATCTTAACGCGGATCACAGAATACATCTACTTACCAAGTTTCAACAGTATAGTTCTTATAGTTTCGGAAAAAAGTGGCTGTGACATACGGACGAACAAACAGACAGACATGACGAATCCATAAGGGTTCCGTTTTTTGCCATTTATAAAGTATTATTATTATTATTATTTGGCTACGGAACCCTAAAAAAGAGTATTGTATGGAAACTCCTCTTTAATTTTTACTTTTTTTTTGTAGTGGCAATATTACATACACATTCTGTAAAAATTACTACTCTTACGGTTTATGAGATACAGCCCTCTGACAGACGGCCGGACATACAGCACGGCTTCATAATAGGATCCAGTTGGCGCTCTTCGGGTACGAACTCCTAAAAACGAGTTCCTAGCTTAAATTTTTTTCAATAACGGTTTCAAAACTTCGAATATTTTTCGCTATTCGTCATAGTTTCGATTTTAACCATCACGCCCACTTCAATAATTCAATCTGTACCTTTACAACCTCCTTGGGTTATACAATAAACAAGTTGTTATCTAAAAAAGTAGATAATTATTAAGCCAAGTAAACATAAAAATTACTTTAAAACTCTAAAGTAAAGGCCTTTAGTTTAAGTAATAATACGACCATTGAATCTTGACGTCTTACGAGAGTAATATTGACAAAACAAGTTAATATCAGGTCCTGTTGTCGGTAAATACGAATGTCCTTGGAGGTGTTGCGTCACCCCCCGCGGACGTTCACCCGCATCGATCGCACCCCGGGCCCCGCCGGGTCCGCGGCCACTTCCGCCGCCTCACACACTAACGCAATAAACTAGATGACATCCCGACAAAATTAGTTTGAGTGCCTTTGGACGAGAAATTATTGTGAGAGAAATATCTTGTACATTGTTAGGTTCTAGATTTGACGTGATCCGTTTTGATAAAATTGATAGTTGTCTAGCCGCATCCCGTTAGACTGGAAGACGACCCCAAGCTATTTGGGGAAAAGGCGAAGGAGGTGATGATGATAGTCACCTGGAAATTTACACTATACTATACTTGTGCTAGTTTAATGTTTGAGGGTTTCTAAAGGTTGACAAGTATTTGGCGATGTAAAAATGTAAACATCTAGGTGCGGATGTGACGCATAGTTTATATTTATTATGTTTTCTTTTTGTTGTTATGATATCCGTTATGTCTACCTGACACAAATAATCTAATAAAAATCATTGAACATCCGATTCTTCATCATCACTTCAGCCTCAAGAATCGCCACAACGGCCGGTCCTTTGGGTTTAGCATCCATCGGATTCTTTCTACCCACACTGTGGCGGGCCAACACTGAATCGTCCGGTATGCGGTCGTAACCCAAGAAACCTTTCGGCCCCATCGACCATCTGTTCTGCGAGCAGTGTGTCCTGCCCACTGCCACTTGAGTTTGGCGATTCTTCGGGCTATGTTGGTCGGTAACTTTGGTTCTCCTACATCTTCATTTCTGATTGGATCATGCAAGGAAACTCCGAGCATAGCCCAACATACATTTATTTACTCTAAACCAGAAATTCTAATGATAATATTCCCGTTACCATTAAACATGTAAAACATCACGTTATTAAAATTGCTGAGCAAACAGAAACGTATGCGACACACGTATTCACAAAACAAATGTTGACTATACGTTACGATCAGGGCTGCTAAACATTTCATATCGCTTTTATAACTCATCAAAATTTTATCAGGAAAAGGAAAATAGATAAAACTAAGTTTCAAGTTGACCCAGAATCCTGAAATTTACAAGGCAAGGCATAAAGCAAGGTCTTACAGCACAGGTATAGGAATAAATCTGAAAACAGTAAATTTGTTGTTATGTCACAAAAAAATAAAAACTTTTTGCGATTCGGGAAAAAAATTGAGATTCCATTCGGTAATTCTACTATTACATATGAAGTAAGTTTGTACGGGACCCTCTGTGCGCGAGTTAGACTTGCACTTGCCCAGTTTTTTTTTTTTACGATAAACCAGTGTTTGACTGCGTTCCTATTTTGATTTCCCTTTCTCAAATGCCTCGAAAAATTTAATTCACTATGAAAGTGGCAACCCTAGCTATGACACATGTGAATAATTTACCGAACTCATGAGTTGACAATAGAAACGGGTCACGTGTGTTTTCAAAACCCATACGACGTGATTTTTACAGATTTATTCCAAAGTATAATCATGAAAACTTGGCGAGCAAGGAAGACAAACAGGATTTTGACGCTTGCATCCTTAACAATATTATGTTAACTATGTGTTTTATGTATTTGACGCCACGGTTGGCGCCGCGGTTGAGCGATTGGGTGCTGCACTGCGTGTCGCGGCTTCGATACCCGCACGCCGCTAATCTGGGAGTCTTATGTATATGTGAGCTTACATGTTTGTGAACGCTCCCCCAAAACAGGAGTTATTCCATCTTCCTTTTTTAATAAGTAAAAAAGGAAGAACCCTATTTTATTGTGGGTTAAGCTCGCCTGTGTATATCACCTGTCCTATTTTTTATAAACTGTAAAAGTTGGGCTTCAATCTATATATATAAAAAGAAATAGCTGTTCGTTAGTCTCGCTAAAACTCGAGAACGGCTGGACCGATTTGGCTAATTTTGGTCTTGAAATATTCATGATAGTCCAGGGAAGGTTTAAACGGTCAGAAAATATGGAAAAACTTAAGAAAAAAAAAATCGAATACAACGCCATCTCTAATTAAAATGTCATTATAAAATGGTTATTTATGCTGCCATTAGATGGCGTTATCCTTACTATTGGCGGTACGAAGTTCGCCGGGATAGCTAGTAAAGAATATAAAAAGATAAATATGTGTAATAAATTAACAGTGCTTTGATAATATAGCATATCAGCTGTCCCCGCGACTTTGGTTACTGCTCCGACACCGTGGATTGTAGCGTGATGTTATTTAGCCGTCTACTATTCGTAATGACCCTGGCTATCACATGCAGAAAGATTCTTCTAATCCGTCTGGTATTTTCAGATTTTAACACGTTTAAGCAGAGAAAAAATACTTTTCCACTTTATTAAACGTATTAAAAGAGATTGTATTGATAATAGGTAACATTTCAATCTGTAAAATGATCCAACTTTAGTTCATTACTTTATATTCCCCTCGAGTAAAATCTTATCACGCCTTATGAACTCCATTAATTTGGAGTTTCTCTTTTTACAACGCTATCCTATAAGGTTATTATGTTAGGTACGTTGAGCAACAAGAATTCCACATCAGATACGAACGTTTGAACTTTCTTCTCTTGATTACATTCTTTTTGAACCTTCCATAGATCCTATAGCTATTCATACTAATAACAAGCCTTTTTATAGTTAACTAGTGTTTGTCAGCAGTTTCGCCCGCGTCGAAGTCGAAATTTATTCCAAAGAGACGTCCTCTCAGAATATAAAAAGTATCCCTATCATTCTCTAAGGCTCAAGCCATATTTTTACTACAATTCAACACAATTCGTTTAGCAGTTTAAACATGAACACGTGTTCCTATCTGACCTTAATAACCCCATAACATTAAAGAACAATTAACACATTTTTAAACAGAATTAGGTATTTATTTGCAGCACGCGACCGTTTCCCGTCGACCTCATCAACAGACGACAACGAGAGCGGCACAGATGGCGAGGCCGATCGGTCCCGGCGGGTCAGCCTGGTGCACGGCGGCATGCCCAACCCGCCTCCGGGCATCGTCTCCATCCGCAAGCGCCGCGGTAACCTGGCCAAGCACTCCGTGAAGATATTGAAGAAATGGCTATATGACCACCGGTACAATGCGTACCCGAATGATGCTGAGAAGATTGCGTTGAGTCAGGAAGCCAATTTGACTGTTTTACAGGTGGGTTTTTCTAGAGAATTTTGTAGTTGAAAGAAAGAAAAATAAAATTAAAATCTTTGCGACACCAAAAAGGCGCCGAACTCAGCATATGCTGCGATATTATATCCGATAGCGTTGCCTCACATTTTTGAAGTCGTGGGTCCGTTTCTGGGCCGAATGCCACTGTGATTAAGACAGGTCAGACCTTAGAATTAAAAATTGACAACCCACCTTGAGCAAATGGAGATTTGCTCAACTCATGCCTACTATGCTTTTCCTGTCGGGGGCAGTTAGAGATAGAGACACGATTTGTCAATGTTGAGTTATAACAGTTAATATCGCTATGTTTAATTTCTAAGACAGTTGTTCATTTTGATGTAGGACCATGCATTTGAAAAAATCTTTGTTATAAAAAAGTCATCTCTGCAATCCAAGTACAAAAATTCTTCGCCTTAAAGAAATCTGTACAATTACCAACTGTCATAAAATAAGCTAACGCACAGGACCGGTCGTTTTGGCGACACTTGGGGGTCGCTTCTACCCAGCAGTGGACTGCTCAGCTGTGAGACAGTATAGGCTTATATGTAAACTTTTAAATTTATTTCAACACATATCAAAATTAAAATCGTCAAGTTTTAAATTAAGACAGATAAAACAGTTCCCCAAATAAAGAAGAGGCGGCGCAACAAACACGGACGGAGTTACAAACAGAGACGATCAATAACCTGCTATTCTTTCTAGGTATGCAACTGGTTCATAAACGCTCGCCGGCGCATCTTACCGGAGATGATCCGCCGCGAGGGCCACGACCCGCTGCACTACACGATCTCGCGGCGCGGGCGCAAGCAGCCCGGCACGTCGGGCGGCAACGCCAACACGGCTGGCGTCGTCGTCGCCTCTTGGGATGGCGTTGAAGTTGAGGTAACTGCAGCATTATACAAGCACTTTACCCGCCACTTTATTCGCGTGGTGTTTGTACCCACAATCGGAAAAACACTACAACCGATTAAGGCGTATAGTCCCTTGAACATTAGGCCGGAATTGAATGCACACATACTACGAGTATCTGTGCATTTATTCCAGCCAGCTGCCGGATAGAGCTCCGCTGACCTTTAAATCCATATTCTATGCAAAATATTGATTGATTTAATTATACTAATGTACATTCTGTAGACCAAAGCCGTTTGAAAAGAGTAAGGAAAACAAGCGAAAAAAATGTTGTATTTTTTTTTTTTTTGGCTGATGTATGTCTTAGAAAAAAGTCATGTTGATAATGTTGTACGTGAATCTTTAATAAACATATATTTTTTTCAAAACTATTGACCTAGCTGTTACTAAGGCTTCAGAAAGTCACTGTTTTATAGCACTGCTCGGAAGTTAGGGCTTTAACTTCTTATGTGCAGTTAATGAGAATTCGAATAAGACGACCATAAGTACCTATTTTGTTAAATCATTCAACCATGGAGTATAATAGATATTTAAGACGGTGGATGGGTGAGCATATGTGATTTAGAGACTTCCCTTTGTGCCACATTAAGCACCCTGGTCATCTTTGTTATATAGAGCTACATTGATGGATTAACAAACTAGACTAGTCGAAAACTACGCTCCACCTCTTAACACGCCGTCCATGCTCTCTGACCTATCCGCCGTCCGGAAGATGCCGTAAAATTGGCAAATTTGTAGGTTTATTAAATCCTAATTACTTTTGTGTCAGCGACACGAGCGTAGTAGTTACAACCAGTCTTTGAGTCAAAAGTGAATAGGTTGTTACTTCTAAGCAAGCATGCTCCATCCTCAACCATCGCTTATCAGGTCAGATAGTGGTCATGCTCGAGGCTCATCATCTTTCTGCCCTTGTCCCGTTTTATTTGGGGTCGGCGCAACACGTTTTTTTCTTCCATTCTGTCCTGTCACTCGTCATGCTATGCCTTTTCTTTCATATCACTTCTCACACAATCCATCCATCTTTTCTTCTCCCTCTCCCTCTCCATCCATCCACATGTAAAATCATAACTTACTCTTTTAGCAACATGCTTTTCATCCCTCCTCTTCACTATATCATGCTCGAGACTACCAAATAATAAAAAAAACAAGAACGATTCTAATGGCGTCTGTGAAGTAACCTTTTGCTGCACAGATACCCGGCGTGGATTACTGTCATCTATTGAATTTGCTACTGTGTAACGACATAATCTACCAACCAGCTATTGAGTTCCATTTTTATGCCCGTCAGCAGTAGATTACAGGAAGAGAGACGAATCTCGCTGAATAATTTATTCTTCTCCACAGAACGACGGCGACGCCGACCGGAGCGCGGAACAAGAATACACCGACGGCCTCCTAGTCTACAGAAGTGACGGTGACGAAATAGCTGACGGCGAGGAGGGATACTCATCCAGTGCTGTCTCAGAGGAGGAGGTCAAATACGACCCCTCCGTGTGGCAGTCCGTCATACGGTACGGACCGGAGGACCGGGAACTACACCCCGCTGCTAGAGGGTTGGTTTCTGATAGGCCTTTTGTAGCAAGAGAAGCCACTCGATGGCACAGCTGGCGCCGTGGTTGAGCGATTGCCTGCTGCGCTGTATGCTGCGGGTTCAATTCCCGCAATCAACAAATATTCGTATGGCCTACAGATAGTTGTTCCGGGTCTGGGTGTCTTTTATAAGTGAGGTTACATGTTTGTGAAGGTACCCGTGATACAGGATATCTTCCTGGGACAAAGTAGTGTACGTTCGAAATTGTATCCTTTACGGTAGGCAGGGACATACACACATTGTTGGTGATGTTCTTCAGATAGGCCAGGTGCCGTAGTATTGTGAGTACTTCGAATCGGCTAGCTCATACGACCAGAGGCCTTAGTACGACAAAACAATTTTAAAATAAACTTTTATTTGATACGAAATTGTCAGCCATATTTAATTAATTGAGAAAATATTTCCATGTGTTTTTTGTATTCTTCTCAGCACTAGCACGAGCTCTTAACGCGACCTATTTGACGACCTAAACTGAACTGTTAAAGGGAGGGCGTTATATAGGGTGTATAGCTCCATCTCTCTTTCTTCTTTCACGACTTGCCTTTTTATTTAACACGTCATGGTAAGGCCCCTGGGGGTTACATAAAAAAAAATACTAGTCCGCGATCTTCAGGATTCCGCCATATTGGATTTAAAATGACGTCACTTAGCTAAGCATTAATTGTCATCCCAAATAAATATCTACAAAATTTCTGAACAATCGGTTTGGGGTAACGGTTTTAAAATTCATTTGCAAGATTTGAGCTAAACAAACATATAGATATTGCAAGAGCAAGCTTGTAAAAATAGACTTATTAATTCCGGTGTAAATCTAATTTACTTCAGTCTACTTTAAGACATGCAAGCAGTTGTCTTAGTAGCTGGTTAATTAGGTAAAATCTCGATTTGCATAAGTATCTAGACAATTCATGGTCACAAATATTTACTTAGGTCATTATTATGGAAAATATGTTCATTAGTCTGGCAGCTCGTCATGTTATTGAAGGTTTTTACACAAAGCAGGAAATAAAACTCGATTTCGTATGGTATTGTAGTCTCATCTGACGTAATCCTATTTTCTCCGCTGTTTATGCTCTTCCCTGCTAATTTTAGTATGTAAACCACAGCATGGAATCATTTTCCATGATGATATTAAGAGCTTATACAGACGAGCGTTTGTTGCCAACGGCAGAGATAACTGCAGCCGTCGACACGTCGGCGGTAGCTGTTGGCGCTCGACGGCGGCCGTCGACATTCCAACAAAATGAAGATCAGCGGCAGCCGTCGTGTGTGTCAAGTCATCAAGTGTCACTATAGGTCGACGGCTGCAGTTCTCTGCCGTTGGCAACAAGGGCTCGTGTGTATAAGCTCTTAATATCATCATGGAAGATGATTCCATGCTCTGATTTACATACTGAAATTAGCAGGGAAGAGCATAAACATAAACAGCGGAGAAAATAGGATCTGTAGGTCTCATGTCAAAATGTATAGTTTAGTACAAGTCATAGGACATCAGTTCCCACACGTCTTTTATGCCAATTTTAATATTGACGTCTTTATGAAATTTCAATGAGGATACACTAAAATTCTCATTAAAGTTTCATGAACACGTCTATGGCTAGGTTCACATTAGCGTGTCGCTGTACCGGATACACCAATTAAGGTGGATTGTCCAGGGTAGTAGTTGTTTCTGTATGCTTAAGCTATTTTGTATGACACCAAGCTCTGTGAGCTTTACACACCCGCGAGCTTGTCGCTTTGGTGAGATGGAACAAGTATAGTAAGACAAGTGTTTTGTGCAGGCGCGGCGCGGGCGTGGTATCGGTGAGGACGGCGGAGGGAGAGGAGGCGGCGGACAGTAGTGCGGGCACAGGCGCCGACACGCCGGGAGGCTGGCACCCGCAGCTAGCACACCTTCCGCAGCTACCCCACCCACTGCGCAGGCGCATACAGGTACGTACCCTCTTATTAGGGTTCCGTACCTCAAAAGGAAAAAAGGGGGTACCCTTATAGGATCACTTTGTTGTCCGTCCTTCTGTCTGTCTGTCAAGACCCTTTATCTCGGGAACGCGTGTAGGCATTGAGTTGAAATTAAAACTATATATTCCGGACTGCGGTCCCTTGAAGCTGTGAAAAATTCAAACTTCTGAGATAACGAAAAAAAAGATACGACCGTTTATGTCGCAAAAAACGTAAATCAAAGGAATCAAAATTCATTCCCATTGACCTAGAATCCTTAAATTTGGTATGAAGCAAAGTCTCATAGCACAAGTAAAGAAAAAAATCTGAAAACTAAATAATTACGTCACAAAAAAAAAAACTTGCGATTCGGAAAAATCTTCGTAACTCAATTCGGGAATTTAGGAATCTTCAGTGCGCGTGTCCGACTAGCACTTGCCCAGTTTTTTTTATCATATTATCTGTCGAGCGAGACTGAATTCTGCATCACAGGGTGTCCTATAGACTATTCGCGTTAAGAAAATAGTGACTCATCACCGCAAAACATTAGTGCTAACTTTTTATTGTGCAATATTTTCAAATATAAATAATTATTAAGTCAGATATTTCACTTTTATTTTTATGAATAAGTGAGATATTTATTTATTTTTTTGAATTGATAAAAGATTCGTCTGAACTTTCTGAAGGGCTTACTTCATTCGGTCAATGTGAATACGACTCTCTAATTTATTATGATCTAATTGGTCAAAGGGCGTGTATAAGCTGAGTGACAACAATGAGTCACTATTTTCTTTACTTGAATACATTATATTACGGGATCCAGTGTCACGTATAACTGTTCTTTTTGTTTGTTTCACTTCATGAAAGCAAATAAAGTGTTATAATACCTCTACGATCCGGAGTAAACATTCCGTCTTATCGCTTATCCGCGTACATCGAAAGACTGGAATAATTTGCCT
Organism: Mythimna pallens; assembly: GCA_961205895.1. Taxonomy (NCBI): domain Eukaryota; kingdom Metazoa; phylum Arthropoda; class Insecta; order Lepidoptera; family Noctuidae; genus Mythimna; species Mythimna pallens. The sequence continues at coordinate 21,068,239 of OY540842.1, read as the reverse complement.
GTTGCGGTTTTCCCATCCGATTCTAATATTTAGGTTTACAAAGCACAGGTCCGATCGTGTGTGGAGTACTGCAGTCATATATGGGCTGGTGCTGCAAAATGCCATCTGGCAGCTTTGGACTCAGTAGAAAGGCGTGCGAAGAGGCTAATTGGGGATCCAGATTTGGTTAAGTCCAATCTACAAAGCCTCGAGCACAGGCGCAGGGTAGCCAGCCTATCGGTGTTTTACAGGTTGCATTTTGGAGAGTGTGCGCGGGAATTGCATGACCTGATTCCGCCATCTCCTTTCTACCATCGGACAACCCGACGTACGGCGAGTATCCACCCTTACGTTGTTGAAACACCAACGGTCCGAACTAAGCGATTTGCTTCGTCGTTTATACCGCGTACATCAAGGGACTGGAACAATTTGCCTGCTGCTGTCTTCCCGTCCAACTATAATTTAGGTGCCTTCAAGGCTAGAGTGAATAGGCTCTTAATAAAATAGTGCGCCTCACCATCAATGATTGCATCACTGCTTACCATCAGGTGGGATCGCAGTCAAGCACTGGTTTATAGCGAATTAAAAAAAAAAAAAAAAATTTAGGTGTTAAGGCTCCGTGCACAAAATCAACACATTTTGAACTTTTTTGATCATGGTTTGTGAGAAAAGCAAGAAGAATTTATACCTTCTTTTATTAGATTATGAAAGTCAAGTTCTTATTCTCTCAGTTGGCTTGATTACTTTTTTAAAATAATGTGTGTATTAATAGCAATTAACCATATTCAAAACCCTTTTCTCGCAAAAAGTAACGAGCGAGTGACGTTTGGCTACGTTTTACACCAAACTACAACTGATTTATAACATTAAAAAAAATATCAGTAACATCATTATATGGTCTACTGGCAGATGGGTTGAAAACATTATTGACTATAATAGAAAATATAGCAGAAAAAAAATGTTGAAGAAACACAATTCTTGGAAAACATCTGGGCAAATAAGTATTTTTTTCTATACCTTAGCAACACATTTAAGAAAATTTAAATTGCACAATAATCTTAAGAAATCCCTTTAATAGAATCTAAAATTTATTTTATAAATAAACAATATCTTCATTTCGTAAATTACAAGCAAATTGAACTATATTATCGACCGCGCAAACTCGATCGCGTCAGTAACGACCGGGCTCTCCCAGCGTGAGCACACGTTACTTTGCTTCGCAGCTGCTCGCGAATATTACATGAAAATATTCCCAAGATTGCACGCCGACTACCACTTTTTGGTCCATTAAGTATTATAGTTTATTTTAAGTACTTTTTTTGTTTATGAAAATTGTTAAAATTTCTTTCGACTTCAATTTTAATTAGAGGTAACGGTTGTATGTTTGTTTGTAAAGGTTATCTGCGGAATTACTTTACTACTACCCAAATACAAAAATTATTTCACTAATGAAATCTACAATGTTTAATGGCAGCTATATTATCATCCAGTGTTATACACTATGTACAGGATGTTGATATTTCTTATGATTACTTAAGGTCGAAATTCAAGGTCTAGTTTTTGAAATATTTTTTTTTGTACATAATGGGTCGAAAGAAAGAGACGCATTATCAATTATCATTATCAATGCGTTACTAAAAGGAAAAGGAAACGACATGTAGGGCTTTTTTTTTTATTGGGTGGGAAAATCATCCTATGACAAATCCCGCTCTTGGGCGGAGCGAGAGATAGTGTCAGACTTTTACTGACTAAAAACCCACTCCTGTTCCTTCTTTGCCTTCGTCCCAGGGCCTCGGGTTTCACTTTCACACTACCCCCCTACGATGTGTTGGGCCCCCCCGGGGCCTTTCACCGGCCCCTACGATGTGTTGACATCTCCCTGAGGTGCGCGTAGAACAGTATGCGCCGTCAACGACTTGGCCTCGGTCCGGACGGTTACCGGACGGTCAAACGGTGAGCCACCCATTGCTCGCCGTCCGCAAGCCCGCGCCTACGGTGGCCGGAAATCGGAGGACCGTTGCCTCATGCGATCGGCCGCCTCCTTTGCTAGCATTACTGCTTCACAGAAGGAGGTGACTGCCTGTCACTTCACCTTGCTCCGGAGTATGGCCTGTACCAAAGCCCGGCGCGAGAGATCGCCGCCACCGATCGCCCCCACGAGGACACGGCGTTGCTTTGCCCAAGCGGGGCACACCTCCACTGTGTGCTCCACCGTGTCCTCCGGGCGGTCCACACAGTGGCGACACCCGGGCATCGCTTCCGCACGAATCCGGTGCAGGAAATTTCCGAACTTAGCGTGTTCGGTGAGAAAAACGACATGTGGGGCTGATACGAGCGGGACAAATGTTGCTATTTTTTAGTAAATTGATAATGAAAATTTTGAAATGACTATGAATACTGCAAATGTTGACAACATGTGTGAACTTGATCTAAACATGGTAATTATAACCTTTGTGTTACGCATAGGGTGTAAATTAATATCAAACCTACTTTTAGAAATTCATAACTTTTTTAGTTCTACATGCTAGTCAGCTGATCGCGACTGTTTATATAGGAAGTTTAAAGTAAAAATATTTACCATTTTTTCAATGATAAAAATAAAGGCTAAATAGCCGGCCAGCAACAGAAAAAAAAATTGGCGTGAAAGCGGCAATCGGCTCTGTATTTATTTTTTCGAGTTGTAGAGTTCTGTTGAATCTGTGCTATATGAGATTTGTATTAACACGATAAGTTCATCAGAATCAGATATGGATTTAACGCCTGATTCTTAAGAGAAGAGGCTAAAGCAGTAGTGGAAAACCTTTTACCGCCTAAATCAAAAGAAATATATCTAGAGTCATACGACAAATTTTGAGGACGACTCAGATTTTTATTTTTACTTTATTTATATTCGTAATGAAAAGCACAGTGTTTTACTTCGGGTTAAAGATCTCTTCGAACTATTGGCGTCCAAGCGTATTTTCGAGACTAAATAAGTTGATCTCACCCCTTGGGTAACAATGTATTATATGATTTATGGTGACATTGCACTATTAAAATATTTGCTAGTTATAATATAATTTTTGATAAAACAGACACAAAGATGACGATTTGTGTTTCAGAAAAGGGTTATTAAATTTATTTAATAACCAACTTTTGCCTGCGGCTTCGTTAATTTCGATTTCCATTAAGATTTGAAAGACGCGTGGCAGTATCTAGGGATCATAAGTACGTTATTGTTATTTTCCTCGGGACAGTACTTTTCTTCGGGAGGAAAGTTACCCTGTAACCGTTTTTGTTCACCAGACAACATATAATATGTATAATTTCAGGATAATCAGTTCATTGATTTAGGCGTGAAAAGCTAACAAACAAAAATAAACTTATTTTCGCATTTATAATAATTAAAACTATAGAATCTTGAGAGTAGTTAATTTTATTTGTTTCAAATCTTAAAACTTGTCGAGTAATAGTTAAGATTAACTTGTAAATAATATTTATATATTTTTAATATATATTTTGTTTAAGTAATTTGCCTCTTAATTATCTCACAGATAACTAAGAAACTGGGTAAGTGTGAGTCGGACTCGTGCCCTGAGGGTTCCGTACAAATTACAATTCCCGAACGGAGTCTCGAAGATTTTTCCGAATTGCAAAAATGTATTTTTTTAGTTATAAGGTGTTCGATGGAAACACCAAACAGTGACGTTAGGTAACAACAAATTTATGGTTTTCAGATTTATTCCTATACCTGTGCTATGAGACCTTGCTTTATGTCAAATTTCAAGGTTCTGGGTCAACGGGAAGTACCTTGTGAATTTTAATTACTTTGGGAGTATCAAAATTTACGTTTTTTTTTGCGACATAAACGGCCATTTCTGTTTTATTCGTTACCTTAGAAGTTTGATTTTTTCACAACTTCAAGGGACTGCAGACTTAAGTATATTGTTTAATTTCAACTCGATACCTCTACGTATTCTCGAGATAAACAGTCTTGACAGACAGACAGACGGACGAACCACAAAGTGATCCTATGAGGGTTTCGTTTTTTCCTTTTGAGGTCCGGAACCCTAAAAAGAAGAGTAGGTATCCAACACGGATAAAGCTGTTTGTCTTGGGCACCTTGAATCTCTTACTTCACTCAGGTTTCTATATGAACTCCTTAGCAATGTTCGGGAGTTAATTATATAAATCCCTGACGATCGGTATTATAACTTCGTTTCGTTCGGAATTCAACATGCCGCCCGCGATTTAAAGACACTGCACGCCACATAATCTACTATTACATATTTTTGACATATCGAAAGTGTCGGTCCACATCCAACAAACAACAACAACAACATCCATCTAACACAAAATTAAATAATTTTGGTGTACAGTGTGATAAATATAAAGACGCACGTCTCAGACGTTTATTTACAAACCTTACTTAATATAAAATTTTGTAATTTAGAATAATATCTTCTAAAGGATCAGAATTGTTTAAGCGGTCACGAAGCTCGATTTTTACGCGAGTGTGCGTGTAGTTGTATGAATGATGCACACAAACATATCATTGCAACGAATTTGCCTAAACTCTAGCGAGTGAATTTTATGCACGGCCTCTTAAGGTTAGAGTGAATAGGCTCTTAATAAAATAAACTAGTGCTTTCACCATCAATGATTGCATCACCGTTTAACATCAGGTGGGATCGCAATCAAGTACTAATTTGTAATATTTAAAAAAAAAAAAACTTATTACTTTCACGAAAGTTTGATACGTCGGTATACCTCCTTCATTTTATTTATTCTATTTTCGTTTCGCCAGGTTGTGCCAGCCAACGTGAGCAGTGAGGGCGAACGCGACAAGTTCAAGTGTCTGTACCTCCTCGTGGAGACAGCCGTCGCGGTGCGTCAGAGGGAGAAAGAAGCAGAGGAGGTCCCTGTCTAGTGACCGACAGGTACGTGCCGAATACTGTGTGATAACACACCATATAGGTTAAATAACCTACATGGTGTGTAAAAACTGAACATGTCTTTTTTTAAGGTGGGTAATTATCCAACGACTTATTCCAGCTAGGGCGGAGCAGGAGAGCGTGTCAAATTTTTACTGACTAAAACAACTTGGTTTTTTTTTCGGAAGTCAACCCATGACCCCAGCAGGCTGGAAATCGGGTCCGGGGTTCCGGCGACTGGGGCGTGAGGACGTCCGCTCGCTCACCTGTGCGGCCGCCTCCTTCGCTAGCATGACAGCTTCGCAGGAGGTCAAAATCCTACATGAGCGCCCGCCTGCCACTCATCCTCGCGAGGTGGATTACGGCCTATTCTATCATATAGAGGAGGTTAAATAGCAGCAGTGAGAATATTAAGAAGCTAATTAATGGTTTATATGCTTATTATTGTAAAAAAAATAAATATTTTGTAATTGTTACAGCCAATGCAGTATGCAGTGGACTCGGCAGCGCCGCAAAACGGAATTGTACGTTCAACAGGCGGTATTCAACGTTACAACCTTCCACTAACCTAGAGTTTAATGTCGTTCGTTTGTTTATAATCACTAATCATGCCGCCACGTGACAGCGGCACGTTAGACAACACCTATTGACTACGGTAGTGAATCCTTCACATTACGTGCGCTTTTATTTGACTTTATTACTCAAGTTTTATGTATGGAAGTGGGACTTCATATGGTCGGGCTCTGGGCTCATCGAGACGAGTTTGCCTAGACAAAAGTTTTATATGTTCACGAGAGAATGAGAATAGCATATGTAGCCGTATAAATATCGGACACCAAGAAGAGGTCTACTTTTTCGCAAAAACTGAAATGGTATATTAATTTTGCTATATTTTGATAGTAGAGGTTTCTTTTATAATTTCTGAATTAATTAAAGAGTTTTATCAGTAAAATATAACCTAGACTGTTGTTACACTGATATCCCGGCCACTAGCCACCATCTGGTGCCCGCAGCGCCAATGACTGCAGTTCGAAATCGCAGGATCCCGTGTCTCAAGACCTGCATTTCTATATTCAAATGAACTGATGACAGCGATTTGTATATCAAATCCTCTTTAAAAAACAAACCTCAATAAATTATTTTGAGGACAATATAAAGAATTTTGAACGTTAAGATGACTGGTTAAGGTCCAGTCTTCACCAACACATAAAACTAAAAGATATATCACTATAAATTAATAATAAGTTTTCATGAAGATGCACATACTACAAGGTTGTAAATTGTTGCATCTTACAACTGATCGATGTACTAGATCATAAACTATGTAAACTGTAGTGGGCAATCGTATTTACTTTAGTAGTGCACGTTTTATGAATTAAAAGGTTAAACATTTCGCGTATGTGTAAATTTGACTATCACGCGGTGGTCCACGTGACCGACGCACGTGAGTGTGGTGCGGCGATGAGCGAAGCGAAGCGGTCGCATTTAATTGGTTTGATATTTTCGCGCGAACTCTTGCGGTACGGTGACTTGGTTTATATGAATGGCGGTTAAAGCGGTGACTTATCGTGCACGTAAGACTAACCGCCGCGTCGTGTTAAATTCGCGTGAACCGCATCGGATCGCTTCGCAACCACATTGAATGCTAACGTTACACTTTAATTTTTCTGGCGTCAATTTCAACCTGTTACCGTCTACAGTAGTGCTACAGTTGGTTCTTAAGCCTACTGTCTACGGACGCGTAGCTTCTTATACGCGTATTCGTCATTATACGCTTGGCTTGCGTGAAGCTTACATACAAAACTATGAAACTCCACGAAGCGGCAACGTCGTGCTGCCGTGTTAGCCAAGCGTATAATGATGAATGCGCGTCCATGAAGCTACGCATCCCTGGACAGCAAGCCTTAGTCGCCTACTCATTTCAAGATTTAAAAAAATATAATTAAGTTCCTTTTGACTACAATAGAACTCATTTAAAATGTGCACTATTAAAGTAATAGAATTTATTATACACTGTAATACATATTTTTGTAGGAAACATAACAAACGAATATATCAGTAGCCTTCCTATATTTACAATTAGAATGACAGACTGGTTAATCCTTATCTATTGAAAGTATTTACTCTGCTTTTATCGTTCCTAACTATCAAATAATATAATGCAATCTTGAATTATTATATAATACATTTATATATAAATAGGGGTTCTGTATATTCATCCCACTAGGACCCACTAATATTACATTTTTAATGCAAGTTTTTCTCATATAATCACGCCATTTGGGCTAAGAAGTAAGGTATATAAAAGTAGAACGGAGTAGATATTGACATACTCCTTTATTATATCTTAGAACTGATTTGAATACAGACTAGAAGTTGGATAGACTACAGATAGAAAAAGTTAAAGGACTGATTTAAAGTTGATTTTAAATACAGTCAAACAGCCGATAAATCATAATACAGGCAGAAAACTAATTATTGAAAAATATGTCATTTTGGTATATTCCCAGTCGCCCCCACATGGATTGCCACCGGTGGCAATCGGGAATAAAATTATTTATTTAGCAACTACAAGGAAGGAAAGCGATGATGGTTTAACGATACACGCCGCAATGTACAGCGATTTGAAGCGAGGGCAATACCTTCTCAGTTGCTACCCGATGGCGACTGGGAATATAATTCCTCATAACCACCTGGTGGTAATCATTGTGGGGGCAATTGGGAATATACCATATTTTTTTTTATTAGATTTCATAAATATTTAGTTTTTACTTGCCGTATTGAAAGCCAGACAGTTTTGAAGAGGTACCTGAGTGGTACACTGGCAAAAATACCAATTATAACACTGATTTACATTAAGACGATATAATCACAGTATATATAACTAAACGCTCCATACAGAGGTTTATTGCCTTACATCTTCAGATACTTTCACAGAATTTGAAATATTCGTTCATATTGAATGTCATAATCCTGAGCTGTATAAGCTCGGCACTTAACCCCTCGCATTTTTACTCAAAACACCACCACAATGTATTCTTCCATAGTTTACAATACCCAGCTGTATGGACGAAGCTAGATCGCATAACTATTTCATACATAACTCGTGTCCTTGTATATATTTTGTACACATACATAGTGTATGTTAGCTCTAAAGTTTGTAGCTCCTAGTTATGTTAGTGCCAATGAGGCGAGGTTTATAGTGTAACATCTGAGTTACTGACGATTTGGACAGTGTCCGAATCGACACATTTTATTTTTAATATTTTTTCACTGACGATTCGGACACCACCAAATTTATTGAAGCTATGTTGACATAACTCTAAGTTGAAAAAAAGTCTTAAAATATAATATAAAGAAACTGGCTTTTGCCCGCGGCTTCGCTCCCGTCAACTGACTTCTCTATTTTGAACTACCCTACTTTTTTTATTTTTTTCTTTTATAAGATCCTTCTCTGGACAATAACAAACACAACAAAAAAAAAATGGTGAAATCGGTTCAGCCGTTCACGAGTGATGGCGTGACCAAAGGAAATAGGGATTCATTTTTATATATAGATTTATTACCCAAATGTTGCCACCTTAAATCCAAACTAAAATAGTTTTCGTAACGCTTTTTTCGACTGTAATAAACAGAGTGTGTCCGAATCGGAAATATTGAAATAAAAAATGTGTCAATTCGGACACTATCCAAATCGTCAGTAAATCAAACATCTCACGATATTTTCCATGATGATTTATTTAAGGGTGATACCAATTAGATGAGCAAATGTTATAGAAGTTGAATAGTAGCTGTTTAGGTAAACTTATCAAGCACTGAATTGCGAGCATCACCCTTTAATCTGTATTAATAAATTGTCAAGAGAATTATCACAGTTATGTTAATTTTTCTTATGAAATATCTTTTAACCAATAGTAAACGCTTTAAATGGACGTGAAGAAGAATTATTCACTATGATAGGCGCCAGATAAATTAGTAATAAAGTATATTGAACTTTTTTTAACCCGAAATTCAATAATGAACTATTTTTCATTACTTGAAAATGTAAAGGTTCGTGATAGACGTTGATTCAAGACAGCTTTATGTCCTTATTCCAGTTTTTCAAAATTAAGAATGTCAATAAATGTAGCAGTGTCAATGACCGCTTTTGCAAATGTATCTGGCATCTAACTTAAATACCAAGGCTAATAGATCTTCAAAGAAGTTCGTTTTCGGATCATGTAGCTATCCAGCACATTACTTGTCTCGTATTATATTTAGAATGTCATCATGATACAATGTAACAGCACAAAGCCTCAGATACATTACGGGACAAATTGTCCCCCAACATAACTCGCAACGCTACCCAGACGCGCTACGTAAACGTGACCCTGCAACGTTGCCCAGTGTCTCGGAACTGGTCCTCTCCGCCAACATATTAAAATGCATTTACGTGACGCGTGACATGTTGTTTTTTAAATTGATACAACCGTTGATAATGATTGAAGCAGTGATGCAATCGTTGATGGTGAAGCACACTAGTTTATGAGCCTAATCACTGGCTTTGAAGACACCTAAGTTATAATCACAATTTTGGACAATTTGACAGCGTTGCGCGTCATGTTGGAAGACATTTTGTCCTAGTGTACCCGAGGCTTTATGAATCAACTTTTTTAACAGTTGTGTAAGAGTATTTAGCTTACAACTCCATTACACTTACTGGATACTACAACATAATACTGATATGTCGGCTGAATTTCGCTAAAGGCTCTACTGTGTGTAGTGTCCTAACATAATTTGTTCATCTTGAATCCCCAAAATATCCCATGATTTTATTTTCAAGTGGATTTGGAGTCCTAAGCAAATCTTTTATATTTATTTATTGGTTGTGAAATTGGAGCGTCGCTGTGTAAAAAGCAATTCTGTTTCTTGTTTTAAGTATTATTTTGTTTACTAGACGTATTGAACAGGGGCCTTACCATGACGTGTTAGAATGTCAAGCGTGCGAGCGAGAGAGAGAGAGAGAGATGGAACTATACACCCTATATAGCTCCATCCCTTTAACAGTTCAGTTTAGGTCGAGCTCGTGGTAGGGCCTCAGAATATAATATCCTTAACCTTTCGTGTATTTGGATCACGCTCGTAATTTTTCTTGTCATTCCCGTAATGTCATTCATTACACTTTCGATGCGAAGAAAAGTAGGAAAACCCAAACATGTCAAGATTAATTTACAAAATAACATTTGAAAAGCTTGTGTTTAGGGTCGTGGATCCTCGTTAACACAAGGGGTAAAGACAAACTGAGCTCACAAATGATATCAAAACTTTTGAATTAGTTTGAAAAAAAAAACACGTCGTTACGTGGGTCGCGTGTGGACAGTATTGCGTATGCCAAGTATGTCTCTAAGGGCCGCCGGGTGAAACCGACGGCTTTGGTGTGTACAGGCCTTTAGTCGTTTGTTTTCAAGCAAAATAGTGCGCCTCACCATCATCGATTACATCACTGCTTCTCATCAGGTGGGATCGCAGTCAAGCACTTGTATATAACAATTTAAAAAAAAAACATGAGACTAGATGTCATGGAATTATTATTTTGGTGTACAATAAAGTTTTATTCTTAACTTTATTGTACAAAAAACAACAACTTAACTCAACTTTATTGTAAAAACTTGGAATATGTGGGCTCAGTTAGTCTAGCTTTAAGCTTTTGAACATGGATCCACGTATTGAACACTCGAAAGGTGTTAAAGAATTCATATAATAAAACTACATAATACAGGACATAATTTTCAATTGAAAACTTTATTCGCTTCAAAATACGTCCATTTTTATAAAAAAAAAGGATTTATTTTAGATCGAATAAAATAATAAAGAGAAAAAATTCAATATGTCTACTAAACATTGAAGATGGCTCACAATTGCTGGCGAAGAATTATGATATACATAAAATATTACACAGGAACATTATCAACATTATTTTTTAATCAATATAACATTGATTTTGCTATTAACCAAGCCCCTAAACCTGACGAATTTCAGTAGTTTCAATGGTTATGAGAGCTTTAGCTTTTTTTATTACTTAATGGGAAATAGATACCTACCATTTTATCATCAAATCATTTATACATTTAACTACAAAAAAATGTATTTTCGTGCACAAATCATGTTCTATAAGAATATGATACATAATTATTATTTTAATTTAGTTTTTAGTTTCTATGACCTACCTTAACAAGGTACTCCATTATCGCCTAGCCTGTTGCACTTAACTTAAGCAGTCAATGTTAATTAGCTCTTAAGTCGTTTGTTTTAAGGTGACTTTTCGTTTAACTCTTAATTATAAGTAGGGTGTCATTTTCGTTTCTTAATTTACCTGAGTACAATAACTTAGAACTTAGTATTTTTCGTTCATGTAAATACTCCTTTGTAAGATGCGTAATCTGTTAGTGAATAAAATAAAATGATTTCAAAATATTGTGTTTTTATTAAAGAAAACTTATTCCTAACAATGGCAGCGTAGTAATACATATATGTATTGTGTGTGTGTGTGTGTGTATATGTATGTAATTACTAAGTTAAAATAATCATAAGTACAGACAACATTTATACAAGTACGACCCAAATTCATTTCTAATTAATACATTAAATGTTCCAAATAAAAAAGTATTAACCAACATTTTGATGACCACCACGTCAAAAAAGCAAAACCGTGCTCTCTGTGCCAAGCTATGTTTTCATCTTTTAATCTGTCGTGTAATCGTGACCGTGGCGTACTGGACACATTTTGCTTTGTCATGTATACATTATACACTAGTAGGTACACAAATATTTATACACATATAAATATATCCGTGCGTCACTGCGCGGTGCCAACTGAAAACCAGCGCTGGGTGTCTGAAACCCAGCTAATGCTGAGGTGACCACCCTTTCGGTACGGGCACGCTCAGTGCATTCTGTACTTTTGTTCTTTTTAGGGCCGACGACGTTGCGTCTGCGCGGGCGCCCGCGAGCTCTCATACTGCAGTGCTCAGTCGCGGGCAGCCGCGCTCCTGCCGCTACGTAATAATACATTAAAGTTCTCCATCGACAAGACCACGTGCACACCGTTAACGTTGAACTAGCGACACTGCGCATGTAATAGTTTGGTTTCCGCTACGGTGACCCGAGCACACCACACACGCATAGTCGCGCGACGGTTACCCGCGCGGTCACCCGCTTAACGCAGCGTTGGCCCTTAGGGTTCCGCACCAAAAAGGTAAAACAGAACCCTATTACTAAGACTCCACTGTCCGTCCGTCTGTCTCGCACTTAGCCGATTTTTTAATTTGTGTTTGTAACCATTGTGAATAAAACTAGGTAAGTATTTCTATTCTATTCAATACATGACTGTGGCGGTCACAATGACAACGTATTTACTTTTCTGGTTCCATGACATCTTATACTACAACATCGAGATATATCAGTCTGTTTTCACAATATCCAACTTGCTTTTGAAGCTGTTCCGCCGCTTGGCCACGCTCGTGCCGCTCTCGGCTCCCGGAGACTTCCTCTTGCCGGGCTCCTCGCCCGTGGCTTCGATCATAATGTCCTGCGACGGTATTTCCAGCAGTAAGTGGTCGAAACAGCTGCTGTTTCTACTCAGCTCTTGTTTGTCATCTGCAGACAATATTACGTTCAGGAAGGCTAGACAAATGACTTCTTTTTTTTTAATTGATATAAACTAGTGCTTGACTGCGATCCCACCTGATGGTAAGTAGTAATGCAATCGTTGATGGTGAGGCGCACTAATTTATTGAGAGCCTATTCACTCAAGCCTTGAAGACACCTAAATTATAATGGGACGGTAAGACCGCAGCAGACAAATTGTTTTGGAAAAAAAAAAAAAACTTTTCTGTCAGTGTTTCCTCCAAACAGATTTTGACACAGCTAGTGAGAATAAAGCTAAAACTACATTAGACCGACGCACACGTGTAACACGCCTGATTTGTACGTAAAACGACGTCGCGTGGCGTGGATTAAGTGCAGCTCTACAAGTAGTTTTTATAAAATATATGGAAACCGACGCGCCCGAATCGGCGTGTGGCACACGTGTGCGCAGTGTAGTTCTAGCATAACACAAAGCTGTAGATATCGTGGTAATATTTATTCTTGTGATGGGTTCACGTCACAAATACAATAGGACCTTGACATGACTCATAATGAAAGGCGCCTGTAAATGGTCGTCAGATTAGAAAACTCTTTAGTCAAGTCAAATGTTTTTATTTCACATAGGCCTAAATGGGCACTTATAAAACGAATTATAGTCCAACTAAACCCTAACCATTGAGCCGTGAAACTACCACTACATCAAACGTTTACCTTATGCGCCCAATGTGCTTAGTAAGTTGTGGGAAGTTTTTAATTCTCTTTTTCATTTTAAAACTTTCTCTTTATTTTTTGTTTTATTTTAGTAAACCAGTCGACCTTAGGGTGGTGCAGAAACATAACATGGCAGTTGCATTATGTGTTTTATCATGCCTTTAATTATAAGTGAATTAAAGTTGGCAATCAATAACCCATCACCATCAAGACGCATGCTCTTTTATTATATTAAAAAATAAGGGTGGAGAAAGGATAAAATAAAGGAAGAAAATAATTTGAAAAAAAAAAATGCAAGAAAAAACATTTAATTGGTCTAAACTTGTAAAACAGAGATACAGACTAATTACCTTTTTGTTTTAAAGAAATTAAATGAAAATAAGAAATCATAAAAACTGCCTACAATAAAGCACTCAGTATTACCTACCTACTTATAAGCCTAGTTACCAAAATTACTTTAGAACTAATGACTCCTAAAAACTACTTTTCAAAATTATTTTTATGACGGTATTTATCTAAACAACAAATGGTAGAATAATGCATTAAAAAAAAAACAAGATTTTATATTGACGGTTGAAAGGCTAATTGATCGAAACGACATTTTTTCCATTATTGAGTTACATACATAATCGGAATCAGCAAATTTTTTTTTGAAAAAAATGTCGCTTAGAGCAATTAGCCTTTCAACCGTCGATATGTATTAGTTATAGTGCTGAGATAAAGGTGACACATGAAGTACCAACGAATACTGCCCGTAAGAAAAACATACAGACTCTATCATCGGTGTCAAATGGTTATAATAGACTTGCCTGTCTTTCGACGCGCAAACTAACATACACTAAACTTATTTATGCAATCTTTACAGCAGCTTATATGCACGAACAATCGATGGTTTGAGCAAAGATTGTTGATCACATTTACTATCATTAGCTATTAGACAGTAGGCACATGCTCACATAAAAGGTTTAATTGAAATAACTATGTCATTGTACTCAACATTATGATGAACAACTTAATATGCGAAGTATCAAGAAATTGAGCTGTGTTGTTCATTACATTTTGTAGAATTATGCGAACTTATCTGTACGAAGCAGTTTTTACGGTGTACCGAGCCGCCATTAAGTTTGAATTGTACTATACAGAGCTTTCCTTTTTTTAATGATTACAAAAACCTAAGTTATATTTTTTACCTAACTATGAAGTAAGCTGGTAACAATAATGTATGTTCTAACCGAGTCCTTGCTGCTTCATGAGCTGCTTGAGTCGGAACTCTTCCTGCGCGAGCCTCTGGCGCCGCTTGCGCTCCGCTCGTGCGTCTTCCTCGCTCATCCCATCCAGTGCCAACTTTGGAGGCTCCTGTTCAATTATCATTTGTTCATTTTCCTGGCGGACTGTGTTCGGCGGCTGTGTAGGATCGGAAATGGGTAAAAATAAAATATTAATAGAAAAATAAAAAGGGACCAAAATAATAGGTTAAAGGCGATTGACAACAACGCTAATTGTAGTATGATGTAAGTGTAATAAAAAGGTGAACTAATTAACGAAACTATCAATCAAACATTACACGAATTCAAACAATTTTATTTCAATAAAAACAGTTATTTACTATGTACACAGTAACACTACATACATATATCTATGTACATTCGCAATTCCACTCTTTTAATACCTAAGTATGTAACACTGTCAAAACCCAATTCCTAATGTAATCATAAGAGGAGGAATATTTAAATATCGTAACGTTAAAAAACATCGAGTAAAATTTGACAGGTCATTCACAAATGTTTTGATAAAATCTAGTAAAACCGTCACACAAGAGTACATCAATACGACAGAGGTAGGTGTGCTCAGAATTATACTAGACCAAGTTAAAAGCTGACATTGAAAACACTCCAACACACCGACTTCCGACAACGAAGCGGAGACGCGACGCCGCCGGCCGTCGACAACACTTACAACTACATACAACAAGGAAAAATTACATAAAAAATAGTTCACCATTTTTGAGATTTAAAACTTACCAATATACCTAACGTACCTATAATATATTCACTATTCTCAAAACTACTGCAATACTCGTGTGAGCAGGTGTGGCAAAAAACTTCCACGTGTGTATAAGAATAACTCGCTGATAAAATACTAGTGGCTATGGGCTAGGGGCTGCGGCGGCGGCTAGGCCTTGTGCGGCAGAGGCTAAGCCTTGTCCGGCGACGACGACGACGCCGCGCTCGAGTCCTCCGGGAACTGCTTCTCCACCTGCTCCGCCACCCACTTCTTGACCTTCTGCTCCGTCCAGAAGCCGTCGTAGAAGATGGTGGGCTTGATCCAGCAGCCCTGTGCCGGCGGCGGCGGCGCGAACGTCATGTCGTCGGGCGGCCGGCACGGACCGCGACCGTTCACCACCAGGTTCTTGGGCGGCAGGTTGAAGTTCAGGTTCACGTTGCCGGGCGGCCGGTCGTAGCTCTCGTACGCGAAGTGCCAGCCGCCGCCGCCGCCGTACTCGTAGTACGCGTTGGGGAACATGTGCGGCGCGCCCGGGCCCGGCACCCGCGGCGCGCCGTACAGCGGCGGCGCCCCGTAGCCGCCCACCACCGGCTGCAGCACGAAACTTACGTTGGAGTTGGGGCGCGCGTGCGGGTGCGGCGCGGCGGGGCCCGGGACCGCGTGCGCGTGCGGCGCGGCGGGGCCCGGGGCCGCGCGCGCGGGGCCCGGCGGCGGCCTGTTGGCGGCCGGCATGGCGGCGCCGAGGACCCGTGCGGCGTTCTTGACGGCGGGCGGCGGCGCCAGGGGGACATTCTGCACGGGCGGCGGAGCGAGAGGCCCATTCTGCACAGGCGGTGGAGCAAGGGGCCCGTTCTGAACGGGCGGTGGAGCGAGGGGCGCGTTCTGCACGGGCGGCGGCGGCGGCGCGTGCGGGGAGCGCAGCGCGGCGTGCGGGGAGGCGCTGTCGGGCTCCTTGCGTGCGCGCTCCAGCGTCACGTTTTTGGGCTCGACATGTCTGTTTGCAACATTCTGATTATTTTCCGAGGCCGGTTCGGGTGCGTTGGCCGGCGCCTCCACTTTGTTCGCTTCCAGCAGCTCCGTGAGCTCAGTGGCCACGCTGCCACCAAAGCTCAGCAATGTCTCACGCAGTGCATTTGTTACTGCACACTAAAAATACACAAACATTAATTGAAAGAACCAATGCCCTACCAATATAACCTGACGTTTTTAAAGTCAAGTGTGGTTAAGTTTAGTTCTAAACGAGCATGATCCATTGTCGCCAATGTAAGCAATTAATTAATTGACAAAATTATATTAGTTTAAATTTATTCATACCTTTCTAGATTTGTAAATAGCGAAACCCTTAGAGTTGGCAGTTGAGGTGGCATAGCCGATATTCTCTCTGTGTATGTCAAAGCTCTTCACTGTTATGGAGACAAAGGCAACCACACCTGCACAGTACTTGCCATTGGTGAAGTCCACAAAATCTAAAACAAAATGTTTTATTAATGTTCAAGGCAAAACATTCCACGCATATTCGAAAAAATATGCATTAACCCTTTAACCCCTTGTGGTGGATTGGACCAACAAGTGTTTTCGGGTTCAATTCGCCAGGGTCTGGGTCGTGGGCACTCCCTCTCCTTTAGTTCTTCGATCCCCATAGGTAACAAAAGAGCTGACAAGATGGAGTATTTAGTCATGAATGTGCAACCCTGATGGAATAAATGTGCGAGTGTTTGTCCAACATAGGCAGTTAGAAGGTTAAAAAGAATTACTATGCAGCCAATTATTTGAATTTTATAAAAGACTAGATTCAACCTATTAAGCATAGAATTGCTGAAACCCATCTCTTTACTGTAACATATTCTGTTTACTTTAGCTACCTCGTTGCTGGAGCACACACTGCTGCTACAACAGGTCCTGGGTATAATTCCCAATGTTAGGCAACATTATTGAGTCTTACCATTAAGACTTTCACGGTGGCTGTTACTAAGAAAGTCTTACCAAGTCCCATAATGATATATAACTGGATTATACATAACTGATGTGATAACAGTGTTTATGCAAACCTCTGCCTTAATTTTCAAAGAATAGAGTTTAGTTTAGCATTAACAATAACTTCAATGAACTTGAAGCATACCTAGCTCTTGTTTGCTGACTGACCAGCTCCAGTTATTGAAGCCCCACTGAGAATGTCCGAAGTTGATCAGTTGTTGCCGGCGCTGCTGCTGATCGCCATCATCTTCACACAGCAATGGGTCTGGCATGACTACACAGTCCGGCTGAACAAAAACAAAAACATCAGAAAAACAATATAAGGGCTTTTAAAAACAGTTGATAAGTCAGATAGTAACATTAAACTTAACTACAGCCTGGTAAGCAAGCCGTGTAGGAACAAGAACAATGTGTGGCAAAATTGGAGGTAAACAGAAAAACAAATAACTAAGTCCAGTAAAAATACATTTCATTAGATACATGAATCCATAGATGAATATTAAGTGAATTTAGTTTATTTAATTTCAGTTCGTATTATTAAATAACAAACTCTCTTAGTTTTATTTATCAACACATTCAACTTTTTCGATCGGCACGGAACGCACCTTGATAACGCGCCCAATTATTGAGACCTCCGGCTACGTTAGTAAAACAATTATAGTCAGAATTACTTGATAAACTGTTTGTTGCACTTTCTAACTACTGTGTACGTAAAGACCGGGTCAATTACCATTTTAATACTGCAATTGGCGACGGGGAATCCAGGTTTCCTTTGCATCGTGAATTAGGCTGGCGCGTTTACTAATTAAGATACCATGTAGTTATCTATATTATGTACTTCTGTATTGGTGTAAATATTTCTCTTATTGAACAACTTAATTTAAGTTGTTCTCAAATAATTGGCAAATAATTCCCAACAAAACAAGTGTTGACTATTGACATTTTGCGCGGAACTTCCGTTTATAAGAATCCACAGACAAAATGACATAATTTTTTTGTAGAGGTGCGACTGATGCTAAATATTTTCAATCGACTAAAATTAGTGGGTTATGGTAATAAAACTGTGGCGAGTAGGCAAGTAAACTCGCACACTAGAACGCAGCATGAAAATCACGCCACTTAGTGGTTTTTAAATATGTGTGCGTTGCGACGCGCACACACTGACGGCCGCCGCCTGCGATTCTTTGTCTAGGATGAGGACGCATTGCTGTTCCGAAAGGTGACGTATTTTGTTTACTAGTCACTATAAATACTAGTGTTTTGATTGTATCGAGCCACTCTGTTTTGACCATCTGCCTTATTCACCTGCTTGTTCGCTTATATATTTATTTAATATAATACTAGTTTAGCTTATTGGCATTTAAATTATTCTCATCTACGTCCCGATAAATATTCTTCTACCACCACTTATGCTCGTACAGTAAGTGGGCCGGCGTAACGCTCATTCATAGCTCACGCATACCCACTTCATTGTTGACCCCATTTCCGTTGTCAAGAGGAGAAGATGGAGCCAAGCAAAGAGAGGGACGTATTCCAAGAAACTGGTCGAGTTGGAGTAAGGACGCCGACGTTCGCCCAATTGGAAGGACAGTTCGCGATATCAAGCATGACGATGGACTAAACCAAGTTCTACTTCGTCCTGTCACAGTTGGAACCACAACAAACTGCACAACTGAAGGTTAGAGATCCGATCGTTGCTCCACCAGCAACAAGAAAATATGAGAAATTGAAGGCAGAATTTATCAAGTAGCTATCTGCTTCACAGGAACGAAAAATCAAGCAGTTAATAATAGCTTTTTATATAATAATAATAGATTAACTAAGCGACAGAAAACCTTCGCAGTTCCTGCGTCATTTACAACACCTGGCCGGACCGACAGTTCCAGCAGAATTTATCAAGACAATCTGGTCAAGTCCGCTTACTGCTAATCTGCGAATTAGACAATCAAATCATCGTCGCGTCGCAGTCAACCCTACTGCGACGCGACGATGATTTGATTGTCCTTGGAAGACGTGGCGGATTTAAGCGGATCGCATAAATGACATCGTTCCAGTAATTGGGCAAGTAGCAAGTACCAGTACTCGCCCACCAGTAACGACTGATCCGCAAAGTAATGCCATAAAACTAATAAATAAATATGTTCATAATTCAGGTGTCGTTTAATTACAATCTACTCAGATTCCCTTTTCAATTTCACTATCTTAAAAAAATCCTTATAATTCGCCTATCGTTAACATCGAACATGACCTAAAAGCTTGTTATTTCATCTAACGCAATCCAACGGGATGTTTGACGAAAAGGCAACGCGAAAAAAGAGAGTTAACTCCTGAAAACTCTGTTAGCATTCGGTAATTCCGTGATTTGAAACTTGTTCCAGGAAAAACGTGTTTTTTTTTAAACGCTTAGAAGTTATGGAAAAAATTGTTATTTTGAATCATGGTTAAAGCAGAGCTTCTATTGTTATACTTTTCTGGCTTTTTAATTTCAGAGTAAATTATAAAGTGTCAAAATTCAGGCAAAATAGCAGATTTTCATTGATCTTTACTGGATTAGTTTTATACTTTATAAATTAATATCAATAGAATCCTAAATAATATTCGCAAGATACTGTGTTTCCAAAATATTTAATGAAAAATAAGTAATAACATCATAATCGTTTAAGAGCAGTTGCATGAAAAACAGTGAAAATGTATGTCGAGTTGGATGCCAATAAATAACTTTGTATAACAAAATAATTAACATAATTATTCGTGAAATGAGAACGATAACAAAACTGTTGGTACTTATTATTTTTTAGTGCACGATGTTTTAGTAAATCGCTGATTAGAGATAGTTAAAATTAAAAACATACGATTTAATCGTGTATTTTTAATTTTATTGGGAATTATAAAAGGTGAAGACTTCAATCGTATTGACTTAGTCGATTTTTTAAAAGTAGTATTCGGTTTACCTGAAATGTCTATTGGCAAATTGACAATATTATCAACTGTTGCGCATAATTTATGACGACAATATTATCATACTGTGCTGCCAGTTCAGAACCTTTTCCCTCAAGATGGGGTTAAAGAAGCAATAGTCTGTGTTTCCGGATAGTTACGACCTGAGAGTCTTTAAGTCAAGAGTGAATAGATTACTTCCAGGCAAGTGTGCTGCCATCGTCGACAACATCGCATCGGGGTAACGAGGCACCGAGGAAAAAGCACTTACAAAAGGAGGATCCAAATCCTAGGCCCACCTTCCAATAACTACATCGTTGGATAGGAATTTTGAGCTGAATAAAAGTTATTATTGCACCAAGTTACAAATCTTCCAAGCCACTAAATTCCCAAATTTCATTGAAACCCTGGCATCATTCTTTTGCTACGCAAAAGACTTGGTAACATGTCACCCAAAAACAATGCCTAAATCAAGTGTTCGGGATCCGGATGTGGGAGTAAAGGGTGGAAAACATCGGGAAACATTGAATGTATGTAACCTTAACCTCAAGGTAAAATGTGAGGAAACATCAGGTGCATCCAAGGTCAATGTCAATATATTTATATAAATATCAGAAAACGCTAGGGAACAGTCGAGATCAACGACCGTGACCTTGACCTCAAGCTCAAACAAGTAAATTAACTAAACACTGTCGGCTTGGGAAGGTTTTACAGTATAGCCGTGGGCATAGTGTGTCATCTTTGCGATTGGAACAATTGCATCTGAATCACTGAAATGTTCCGGAACACTTATATGTATAATTTGAAATATTAGCTCAAAAGATACAAACACAGACACTGACTGTAATGAATCGTGTTCTATAAGTTATGTTACGTCGCGTCATAGTCACACTAAGACAGAGAAATGTTATGTGATAGGTTGCATCATTTGGAATACTTGTAACATAAGCTCAAAAGATACAGACACAAACACTGACTGTTATGAATCATGATCTGTTACATAGCTTTTGTTTTATTGAATTTTGATGTGAGAGTAATTTAAAGTAAATATTTTTAGTTCATGTCATTAATTATATTTAAGTACATTATTTTCATTTAATTTGAATTTTAAAAATACTGCATGTCACTTGAGGTATATAAAATGAATGGAGACCGAAGCATCCATAACTACATGTGTGGCACACGTGTGAGCAGTGTAGTTCTAGCATTACACACGCCTATTACAGTAACCTAACTCGAAGGGGATGGCAATGGCAGGGGTTTCGTTCGCCTTTCTCCTCAAGCGTTTTCTGTCCTCGTCACGTCAACCGCTTGTTGAAATTGAAGGTCTACTATTTAATTTACATAAAATATGGGGTGAACGTGATATTTAAGAGAGCAACACCTACACCGAGTCTTATCATTTATCAATCATTGACATTGACACTTTGATCATCCGGCAACATCCGGCGGAGTGCATTTTCAGGACGTCTCAATCGAGAGTTCACGCATGTTTTTTTTCAATCATAGGGTTTTCTTATATTGCGAAATATTGTGATCATATTGTCTGAGAAAGACGTGTGTTTCGGTACGGATCAAAATGGCTATGGCAGAACCTTTTATTGAAATTGACGGGAGTATTTTAGAAGGGGTAAATATCGTTGTTATATTGTTTATTTGTGCGTTCTGCTGCTGAATTAAAATGTGGATAAAAATATTTGCAGGGCGGTCAGATACTCCGAACCGCGATTTCGTTGAGTGCTATTCTGGTAAAACCAGTGCGAGTGACAAACATTCGAGCTAAACGAAGCAAGCCGGGTTTAGCGGCGCAGCATCTCATAGGTAAACTTACTATTTATTTTTATGAAAGATGTAGTTGGGCGTATCTCTAAAAATTATATTGCAGAAGTATATTCTAAATTAACATGATTAAAATAAAGATATAGCCTTGCAGTTTGAACTGATCAATAAATAGGCCCTTTGTTATTTATTCCTTTTATTTATTTATTTTATATAAAAAATATTTTCCTTATTATGATGCAATCGTTTTTTCTTTTTTATGAAATTTTGTAATACATGTATTATTTTGTATTGTGTAATTTGACTAGAAGGGAAGGCTAATAATAACATTTTATTACATCATCAGGGTATAAATCACTTTACAGGCAAAACTCTAGATGTGGAAATATTAATAGAAACATTAATAATAATATAATATTCTTTCTCTGGAGCCCTAACCGCCGGTAGCTTGGACTCTGTGTCCGATACCGGTGGGACACTATTTTTTATATTTTAAAATGTTTTTTTTTTTTATTGAAATATTTAAAAATATAATTTATTATAATAATGTTAGTTATAATAATGAATAAACGAAATATAATATTCCACAACTATCACACAACATCATTTTTCAACATTATTTTTCTCTTATTATTTTGGACTTACACATTTTGTGACTTCATGATAAATGTCAAGAAATGTAACTTATAGCAATTGCACCAACATTTTAAAACAGATACGTATTTTAAAATTACCCTGTAATACTTAATAATAATATGTTTATTTTAAGACTTATCTTTATCTTATCTTGATGTGGGGCTGGCCTCAAAAACCAGAGCACTTCGACCCTTCTGGATCTTTTGTGCTAGTCCCCCTCCCTTCTACTCAAACCCCAGCCTTCCGTGCACCTTCGTCATGAGTCCCAGTATGGCCTTGATGGGGCTGAGCCTATAGTCCTCTGGCCTTATTTTAAGACTACATTTGTCTATAGTTTTAGCAGCATAGTTAAGTTTATATTTAGGTGCTATTTTTATTTTTTATTTGTTTAATATTCTCTTAAATTATTTACTTGAGGATTTGTGTTACAAACGAGGTATATCAAATACTTGTCTATTATTGTCCCATTGCAAGGCCCAGGCTTTCCCCAAACAGTTAATTTGACTGATGGCAACATACAGGGCCAATACTGGGTTGTGGAGTTAGATAGGCAGTTGCTTGATGTAATAAACTGGTATTTAAATGCTGCCTGTGAGACTGGAAGTTGAACCCTACATAGCTAACAAAAGGCTAGACAGATTGATTTAATGGAGAGGTGCAGGCCTCTCACCCAATAGGCTAAAAGTTGTTCAGACATATCTGTATAGTGTAGAATACTAAGCATTTATTTGGCAACTGTACCTACCCTTCTTGAGAGGTGGGTAATCATCACGTGACTTCTGTTTGACATCGAGATGGGTGTGTCAGACTTTTATTGACTAAAACCACCTGTGTTTAAATTTAAAAAAAAGCCCCGAAGAACATGTAACATTTTTTTTATATGAGGAATCTCTACTATTTTAATTTTTATATTATTTGTTGTAGAGGCAATATAAATACACATTCTGTCTTATGGGTTATGAAATACAGTCCACTGACAGACAGACAGAGAGACGCACCTATCTATCTATTTATATAATTATGGTTTCCGCACTATGTGGACCATTGTACGTGGGCCATGGCGGCCATAACCTCAGGTGGGCTTATTCCAACCAGCCCCTTCCTATCATCACCTCTCTCCGAAAACAGATAAGGCTTTTTAGGTTTTTCATGACATCAATAAGGGAGTTTGGGGATCCTAAGGTTCGTGTGCGTATTTCAGTGACACCTGTGCAGTCTAGGAGCACATGTGCAATTGTCTCCTCCCCCTCCAAACATGCTCTGCACAGGGGACTGTCTGTGATGCCTATTGTGTGGGAGTGCTTATTCAGTGTGCAGTGTCCGGTGATGGTCCCCGTCACCAGGTGCAGGCCGCTTCTGTCCAGTCTTATGAGTTTTTTGGTGAGAGAGAGAGAGACGCATCTTTTGGGTATTGAACTTAGGGTACATACTTTTTCTGATAATTTAGGAAAAATTCCAACACTGAGGGGTCTAGAATCATGTACTGGATCCATGGTATTCGTTTGTGCGTCGATGTCAAAGACACCGTGTATACAAAGAAAATAAATTCAGAACTTCAGAGGACTTGTTGAGGAATTGGCTTGCTGTTGTGTATGATTGTTTTTCTTTTTGTTTGTTTAAGCTGTAAGTCCTCCAAGCTGTAATAAATAACAATAATAAAACTAATCACAGATGTTAAATATTTATGGTTGGCTCAGTGGTTGTACGGTTGGTGCAGTGGTTTAGCGATGGCTGCTGCGCTACGGGTCGCGGGATCGATTCCCGCACGGAACAAATATTTGTATGCCTATAGATAGTGTTCCGTGTCTGGGTGTCTTGTGTATTTGAGTTTTATCTGGGCGCGTCGGTCTCAATACATTTTATATGGCAACTAGACTTGTAGAGCTACATTAGATCCACGCCACACGACGTCACACGACTTCGTTCTACGTACAAATCAGGCGTGGTCCACATGTGCGTCGGTCTAATGTAGTTCTAGCTTTATTCCTAGTGCGGGGCGACGTTTTTTAAAAGATGAAATTGTAACAATGCAGCATAAATCCCAGATAATTAGTGTTCGAAGCTGGTTTTCAACTGGACCTTATATTGTCATTTGACATTCAGGCATAAAGCTAGTAGCAGACATGTGCGGCGCGAAACTCCGCGGTGACACGATCGGCTCGACGGAGATCCAGTTCATACCCGGCAAGAGGATCAAGCATGGGCACTACGTTGCCGACACACGCACTGCCGGGTGAGACAACCGCCTTTTTTGTGCTTTAAAGGTTATTATTTGCTAAATTTTTTTTCTTTTTTTTTTGATGATTATATTATTTTTTTGATATTCCCAAATCTCTCCAGATTTGGGAATAACGTTTTGGAAACAATTTTATTATACGTACAGCTAAGGAGTGCAATTCCCTGCCGGAGTTTGTATTTCCAGATAGCTACAACCTAGAGGAGTATTTAAGTCAAGAGTGAATAGGTTACTTCTAGGCAAGCGTACTCCATCGTAGACTACATCGCTTACCAGGTGAGATAGTGGTCAAACGCGAGCCAAAAGATTTCATTATCATCTTCATGCCTTTGTTACTTGGGGTCGGCGCAACGCATCTTTTTTCTTCCATTTTGTCCTGTCACCCATCACGCTATTACTAACTTCCTTTTCTTTCATATCATTTCTCAGACAATCCATCAATCTTTATTTTGGCTTCCCTCTCCATCCATCCACATGTATACTCTTTTAGTAACATGCGTTTCATCCCTCCTTTTCACATGTCCTTACCAAGACAAACGATTCCCTTTTAACTTTTCAGTCACTAGCGCCCCTTTTTCTCACTTTATCCATTTTCTTCACACCATACCATCTCAACATTCTATTAAATTCTAAATATTTTGTTTCACATAGGCTTGCATGGGCACTTATAAAACATCAAAAGCTAGTATATGGTCTGAATCAGTAAATTCCAAGGGAGCGAAAATACTTCATGGTAAATAATTGTTTACAGTCTTTCCATACATGAATAGACTAATTTCTGCCAGCGGCTTCGCCCGCGTGAATGTGGGTTTCTCCATATAAACTTTAGACCCCTGTTTCATACCGTTAGGGGCTGAATTTTGGAAAATTCCATTCTTAATCCTCGCTAACATCATAAAAAAAGGAAGCCTTGTGCAAAACTTCACGTTCCTAGGCCCAGTAGTTTCGGCTGTGCGTTGGTATGTTAGTCAGTCAGTTTCTAATTTCAATTTCGGCTTTTCAGCCCAAAACATAATTTCGGCACAGTTTCGACTGCCGTCCAGCCGAAACCGAAACTAAATTTAATACACTTCAATTCTGACTGGCCTGTTGGTCTAGTGGTTAGTGACCCTGACTGCTATGCCGGAGGTCGTGGGTTCGATTCCCACCCAGGACAAATGTTTGTGTGATGAGCACAATCATTTGTTCTGTGTCTGGGTGTAATCTACTATATAAAAATAAGTCGGGTTTTCCTTCCTGACGCTATAACTCCATAACGCACGAACCGATTTCCACGGTTTTGCATTCGTTGGAAAGGTCTCGGGCTCCGTGTGGTTTATAGCAAAGAGTAGGGTAGAGTAGGGTAATTTTTTTTTTTTACTAAATCCCGCTTTTGGGCAGAACAACGTCTGCCGGGACCGCTAGTTTATTTATAATATGTATGTATTTAGAAATATTTAAGTATGTTTATCAGTTGTCTAGTACTCATAACACAAGCTCTGCTTAGCTTGAGACTAGACGGCGTTGTGTGATAGTTGTGTGAATAAAAAAAAAACATTAACATATGAACATTACTCTCCTTTTTTGGGGCATTTTTGTAAAAGAATGTTATCCGAAATGGGAGATATATCTCCCGGGAATTAAGTCCTGAAATAAACAGTAGCTTAACTTCATCATTATCAGCTTTAAATAACCTAATAAAAGTCCCGTAAATTTTTGTTCAAGCGTTTCTAAGACATCTCGTAGTTTAAAAAATCCCATTTCCGCGAGAAAATAAAAAACCAGGTTAGATAACCCTTTGTAACATAGCTAGCAGTGAGAGCCCCGTCAAAATCGGTCCAGCCATTACAGAGATGTCCCCCCCCCCCCTCCCCTCGGGAATAAGATACCTCCCCCAGAGAATTAAGTCCCGTTCCCGCAGGAATATGAACAGCCGCTTAAGGTAGGTAGATACCCATTATACTAACTAGCACTAGCTTCTGACGTTTTATAAGTGCCCATGTAGGCCTATATGCATTAAAAAACTTTTGACTCGACTTGTAACATTTATTTTATCTCAATGAAAGTCCTGTCAAATTTAGTTCAACCGTTTCGAAGACAATTCCGTATTTTGAAATTCCGTTCCCGCTGGAAAATGAAAATTTCTTTTTCAAAATGATGGGGGCTCTTCGGTAGAATTTGCTACTGGCCCCATTCTGGCTAAATCCGGCACTGAAGGGTTCTTGTGTAACTCATGTAGTGGATTGTGGAAGTCAGCTGTACCCGGGTAGACTGGAAACCGATCCGACCCGACATAGGGAAAAAAAAACAAATTCTATTTTGTTTGCCGAAAATACAAAACTTTAAAAAACCTGCAAGACGAAGAAGCCATATGAAGTTCGTCCTTTGTTTTTTAATTGAGAGAAAGGAGAGAGCCTCGTGAAGAGCGTTTAAAAATATAAAAAAGTTTCAAATAGGGGCCTTACAATGACGTGTTAAAATGTCAAGCATGGGAGAGGAAAGAGGGATGGAGCTGTACACCCTATATAGCTCAATCCCTTTAACAGCTCAGTTTAGGTCGTCAAATGGATTGCATTAAGAGTCAGTGGTATTGCCTCTAGTTTTAACATTATTACGAAATCGCCTTGTCGTTTCGGTAAATGAATGATAACCTACACAAGTTTGCAAAAAATATTCCCTTGGAAATAATTTTGCTAATTAAAGGTGATTGTGTGGGCAGCAGTATATCTTTTTCTTCAATAAAATCAATGCGTTGCTATTGACGACCGACAGGATTACGGACGCCCACCTACAGTGTGTCCTCGAATGAATGTCCTTGAACGCCTCGTGGCGGCGGGCTCGTCTCACATCTTTTCGGTAGCTTAAATAAAAAAGTATTTGTAGACTAATCGGCGAGGGTCGCGGAATTCGATGGATGTAAGACGCACAATATCGGTCGTTTTGGCGATACTTGGGGGAGGCCTTTGTCCTTCGGACGAAATGATGATGATGATGAAGTTACACCTGGTTTAAGTCTTACATTTATAGTTTTTCATGACAGACATTTCGCACAAATTAATAAAACCAAACCACTAAAGCGATAAAGGTCAACATTAATTCTTCGTTGGTTAGTAAACACGACCCTACCGCCCGGGCTGCGACTGCAAAACTTCTTTCATGAAGTCAAACCATTCAAGTGCTGTAAACTTTTGCCATTTTAAAAATAAAGCTTAGGATTGGCTTCGTTATCGACCGATTTCAAAATAAGAAGGAAGTTCTCATTTCGTTCAAGTTATTGTGGAATAACGAAGAAACAATACCACAAACATCGACTTCCGAAATTAAAGCTATTTGTATTTTATTGTAAAAAAAAAGTTTTTTAATTTTCACTTTTAATTCTTTTTAACCGACTTCAAAAAGGAGGAGGTTCTATGTTCGGTTGAATATATTTTTTTTTTATGTTTGTTCACCGATTTCTCGGTCAATTGTGGACTGATTTTGAATTTTTTTTTTTTTGATTGAAAGGTTATGCTTTCGAGTTGCTCCCATAGAAATATTGTTATGATCTGATCATGAACTTCGAAGATATGGAACAGAACTCCTCATAAAATCACAGCAGAACCGTCGTAACAAGTAAAATTGCTTTGTTTATACGTGTAGTCGATGACTGACACCTGACTGACTGATGATGAATACAGGGCTGCACTAAAAGTATCGGGAATACAATATTTCCACTGTTCCTGTCATATTCAAATCTTTTTAATTGAAAACTCCTTGGTTTTAAAAATCGAATACCATTTATTTATTTAAAAAAAAGATTCTCGGTCTTGTCACAAGGTCTCGTCAAACTTGTTTAGTCGTTGATAAAATGGAATTGACTTGAGAAAATTCAAGAGCGATGATTTATTATGACTTTCGAAGTGGTTTAACACAAAAACTGTGTTGACCGGATGATTTCTGTATTTTGTGATGAAGCCCCATCCAAAACCACAATTTACCGCTGGATTGCTGAACTTCAATGTGGACGTGTCAAGCTCAGTGATGATTCCCGTCAAGGTTTTCCAAAAACTGCAATCACCCAAGAAAACGTTGATGCTGTGCGTAAGCTGATTGAGAAAGATCGACATGTAACATACCGCGAAATTCAGGCAACTTTAGACTTTGGCATGAGTCAATACAAATAATCTTGCATGAACAATTAGGTGTAAAAAAGTTGTTTTCCCGATGGATACCGCATTCGCTCTGTGAAGAGCAGAAAGCGGCTCGCGTGACTTGGTGCGTCAGAACTTTTGAAAGATTCCACGCAGGATCCTCAAATGCTGTATACAACATCGTATCTGGTGACGAATCCTGGATATACCCGTACGAACCCGAAACAAAAAACCAGTCACGAGTTTGGGTGTTCGAAAATGAGTTAAAGTCAACAAAAATTGTTCGTTCACGGAGTGTTGCAAAAAAAAATGGTGGCCACGTTTGTCTCCAAAACCGGCCATGTTGCGACTATTCCTCTTGAGGGACAAAGAACGGTTGATGCAGAATGGTATGCTAGCATTTGTTTGCCACAGGTCGTTTCTGAACTCCGTAAAGAGAACTGCAACCGCCGCATCATCCTCCATCACGACAATGCGAGTTCTCACACCGCGCACAGAACAAAAGAGTTTTTAGAGCAAGAAAACATAGAATTATTAGACCATCCGCCGTACAGCCCCGACCTAAGCCCTAAGGATTTCTATACTTTCCCTAAAATAAAGAATAAATTGCGTGGTCAGAGATTTTCATCACCTGAAGAAGCTACACAACGGCCATTTTGGAGACCCCAACTTCCGAATGGAATGGTTGCTTCAATAATTGATTTATGGAAAAATGTGTCAAATTTCGCGGAGAATACTTCGAAAAGCAATAAATACATTTTTAAATTGTAATGTTGTGTCACTTACTTGAATCCCGAAATTTTTAGTGCCGCCCTCGTATATCGAACTGATCTGATGATGAAGCCTCAAGTTAGGCACCGGAACTCTGTAATAAATTAATGTAATCTAACTGTGTTTGGGATTAATAGAATTGTCATGAGATGCACTCTGGCTATAAGGTTTGGCTGAGGGGTACTTTTTAGTGGTGGTACCATAACTAAAAAATGTAAAATAAAAAACGTTTTACACAAAAAAAAATACCACCGACTTCAAAGTAAAAAAAAAACACTGAAAAGTGCAAAATAACTTTAATTTCGGAAGTCGGTGTTAAATAACGAAGAGACAAAACTATTATAGAAACATTATTATAATACACGTTATTTTGCACTTTTCAGTGTTTTTATTACTTTCAAGTCGGTTGTATTTTCTTTTTGTAAAAAGTTTTTTATTTATATTAAAGTCGGTTGTATTTAAAATGTAAAAAGCATAAATAGTCCATACTAACTGTCGGTTGCGCTTTATGGAGTAAGTTTGAACCCCAAGGAAGGACATTCATCCACAATACCCGATATTCACGTGCACGAAGCCGATGGCTGACGCTGGTAGTGTCTTTCATAAAAGCGTATATTGTTTTTTCTCGGCCAACTCAAAAATAATCTGTCAATAGTAGGCACGTGTGAAGTAAACACATTTTTTTTTAAATGTTGTTTTCAAAAAACATAAAATTTTGTTTGTTTGATTTAATGCGCTAATCTCAAGAACTACAGGTCCAATTTGAAAAATTATTTCAGTGTTACATGGCCCATTTATTGAGGAAAGTTATTTAGGCTATATAACATCACGCTATGACCAATAGCAGCGGAGTATCGACAAATAATGTTGCGAAAACGGGAGATTTTTTTAAATTCTTTTGAGAGCTTCCGTTCCGGACAAAGTCGGCGGCAAAAGTTAATTTATCAATTAAGATAAAGAACTGTTTTCTGTATTTTTTGTTTTAAAACGCGATCGTTTCGAAAGTGAGGGTCAAGCTCGCCGTCCGCTCGTCCGATAGGACCGAGCCCGAGACGTGGACGGCATGTGCACCACGCGCGACTCAAAGAGATGTCAGCTAACCGTAGGGGCCCAGCAGGACAGATACCCGCTAGGGTTGCGGGGGAATATCTGAAAAGGAAACCTGTGGTCCTAGACCGAAAGGGCAACTGAAGGAACATACGTGGGTTTTAGTCAGTAAAAGCCCGCTCCACCCTAGAACGGGAGAAGTCATTACATGATTTTCCTCCTCCCAAAAAAAAGAATCAATCCAGACATGAATAAATAATAAGACAGACACACGCTTGAGAGGGTTCTTTTCTTACATTCAGAAATTAAATAAAAAAAAAAAAAAAAGTAAACGTGTTTTTGTTAAAACGTATTAAGTTCGAGAATGGGGGCTTATGACGTCACGCGAAATTCCTACGCACGGTATTATATAGCTTCATGTTTTGTTTACATAACAAGAGATATATGGGAAATATTTTTGGTTAGTTTATTAAAAATAAAAAAGTATATGTGTAGGATTTTGTTTTGATACTTTAGATTTCACATACCCATTTTTTTCTTGTTATTACATACTATTGTCTAAATTTCTTTTAATGCCTTTCGCAGGCCAACCGAGTGCTGAAAAAACATTGCATAGAAATAAGCAGTTCCTTTGCACTCGTATTTATAATATTATCTATTACTGTGTCCATGAGTGTATACACAAATAATAAAATACAAATAATAGTGTTACACACGCTCGAATTTGGTTCGACGGACCAAACCCGCCGACCAAATCCGTTCTTGCAACAGACGACCAGATGGGGCACTTGCTTTACGTACATGTACGACACACGACGTCAGGTGTACGCCGACGTCAGGACTCAAATAATAATAATTATGGTTGCTGGACTACTTCATAGATAGACTGATTTGGTTCTTTAGCGAACCAAAATCGTGGTCCGATTGTACCAATTTTGAACGTGTCTTAAATTAAGACGCGCTCAATTTCAGTGTTTATAAAGTAAAAAAATACAGTGTTAAAAATAGATATTTAGAACCCTAACCTATTGTTTCTTACTAAGCAACCGAATAATTTTGTCCTCCAGTTCGGTCAGCCTACTCATGCAGATAGCCCTGCCCTGCGCCCTGCTGTCCGACGGGCCGATCGTGTTGGACCTGAAGGGAGGCACCAATGCCGACATGGCCCCGCAGATAGAGTACATGACTGAGGTCTTCAAGAATACACTCAAACTCTTTGGGTCTACGTTTGATATGAAAATGCATCGACGGGGGTAATTTTTTTTTTCCTTTACTTAATTGTAATAGTAATGTTAAACTCAGTTGTGATAATAATGTCTTACTTAGTTGTGATAGTAATGTTATACTCAGTTGTGATAGTAATGTTATTTTCAGTTGTAACAGTAATATTTTACTGAGTTTTGATAACAATGTTTTATTTAGTTGTAATAGTAATGTTTTACTTAGTTGTGATAGTAATGTTTTGCTTAGTTGTGATAGTAATATTATACTTAGTTGTAAGTAAGTAATGTTTAACTTAATTGATAAGAAAATTTGACATGTTGTACTTAATATTATATTAGTAATGTTTAACTGTACGTGACGTGATAACAGCCTGTCCCTAGAAACTACAAAATTACTAGCGTCGTATTTACATTCATGCTTTATTTTTTTAAGTTTCTCAATTATTAGTAAAATATGTACTATATTCAAGAGCTCTAAATTGGGATTAGTTTGCACTACCACTTCAAATTTTTTTTTATCTTTTCAATAGTACTTATCATTCTGAAATCAACTCTTCTACTCTAATATTATAAAGAGGTAAAGTTTTTTTTTTGTTGTTTATAGGAAGGTAATCTCTGAAAGTACTGGTCCGATTGCTAACATTTTTTCACCGTTAGATAGCTGTTTTATTCCTGAGCGACATAGGCTAAGTCACGGGCAAAAGCTAATTCGTTATAAAGTTGATATTTGTTTATTTGAAAATCTCGTTTTAGCTACTATCCCAAAGGAGGCGGTTTCGTAACAGTGGACTGCATGCCCGTGCACAAGTTCAATGCGGTCAAGATCATGGAGCGAGGGTATGTCAGCAAGATCGTCGGCTGGAGCTTCGTAGCTGGCACCTTGCCTATGCGGGTAAGTGAATGTGTACCTTATTACTAGTTCCGGTAGGTTTAAACACTACAAATTTACGGTTTTAAAATTTTTTCCTATACTTGTGCTATGAGACAGGCCAAATTTCAGGATTCTAGGACAACGGGAAGTACCCTATGTATTTCCCTTGAGAGTGTCGAAGGTTTTTGCAACATAAACGGCCGTATCTTTTTTCGTTTACTTCAAGTTTGATTTTTTCACAGCTTCAAGGGACCGCAGACCTGGATATATGGTTTTAATTTCAACTCGATACCTACACGCGTTCCCGAAATAAAGGGTCTTCAGACAA
The DNA here is from genome assembly GCA_961205895.1 of Mythimna pallens. Taxonomy (NCBI): domain Eukaryota; kingdom Metazoa; phylum Arthropoda; class Insecta; order Lepidoptera; family Noctuidae; genus Mythimna; species Mythimna pallens. Next base: position 21,035,095 of record OY540842.1, on the reverse strand, counting down.
ACGGACAAAAAAGTGATCCTATAAGGGTTTCGTTTTTCCTTTTTGGTACGGAACCCTGAAAACGTGCTAAGTACACTACGTCAAAAGTGGCGTGAAAATGTGTGCTTGAATATTATGACGATTACCTCTTTCAACTTTTTGAATATCTCAAAAACGGTGGATCTTAGGAAAAAAGTATTGAGAAATTTTACAGATAATTATCTGATCTAAAATTTTTGTTTGGTCAAATTTTTCGATAAAACTTACCGTTTTGCTGAAAATCGCGAAAACTCGTTTTTGTGACCTTTGACCCGAATGTTTTTTCCAGGTGTCGGATCGATGAGGACTTTTTAGATTTCATTTATGTTTTGAACAATCCTACTAATTTTCAGCTGGGTGCGAATTATTGTAACCTTACCCCTATTTTTTGGTCTGATTTGACTGAACTCTCAATTTAGTCTTTAATCTTGTAATACACTTTCTTGATAATGACACGCTTAATGTGGCAGCTTGTTATTAGCGTATTCTTATGAGGAATGAATTGCTTGTCTCAGTTAATCTCCATTTGAGTATTATGAAAAGTCCCAAGTTTTTGCGAACATACAAAATACTTTCCAAAATATAAAGTGGAGGCAGAGTCAGTATATGTATTTCTTTAAATGTGTTTCTAATGGACTCGCGAGTACCCATTTTATAAATAACCTGGATTGCTCCCTTTTGCGATATGAAAATTGATTCTACATCAGCCCGAGATTCTTACAATTTGCCATAAATCATAATGTTGTGGCATAGTAAACTAACCTAGCTGTGGCTATATCTGTCAATTCCCTTATTTTTCTTACTGCATTTATTATGCAGCTTAATTTACCTGAGAGAGTTTTAAACATGAGTGGCCCACTGCTCTTTTCAATCGAGTTATATCTAGAAATGCTGTTTCCGCAATAACATTAAGTTTTTGCCGCTAAAGATAAGATTGAGGCTAACTTGGGGAATATTCTACGGCTACGTGAGACTATTCACTATCCGTAAACGCTAACTCGAACGGTTTTGATACATGAAACATGATTTAATGAAAAATATTTATTAAAAACAGAACTTATTTTTATTTGGGTTTCCTTGTACGAATTTAGTGTAAATTAATACTACGATACCACTGGAACTGCTTTCAGTCCTGGGCAGTATTTGGTCCAAACCCTGTCAATATCCTTTAATTAGATTGAAAAATACATTTGTTCAATTATATCGATAAATCACTATATAAAGAAAAAAAACTATAGGTGGGTAGATGGCATTATACTAGGTGTAAGGGAATTTGAACCTTCTAACTCAGTTTTAGGTTTAACTTTATATTAGATTGCCAATGTAAAGTTAAACCTAAACCCTTTGCACCACTGTAACGATTGACAAGTAGAGAGAGATAGGTATAAAAAAGTGAACAATAATTTTATTGTGTGAACCTGAGATTTATATATTTATTGGAAAATTAAACTTAATTTCATACGAGACAAAGCTTAAATTGCAATGCAAAAGTAAGTACCTATAGTTAGTTTCCAACTCCTTCAGCTGGCGACTCAGATGTCCGACGGCTTCAAGGACAGCATAAAGGATCTGCAGCACCGCACTGAAATCACGGTGCTCAAGGAAGACCCCAATATCGCGCCCAACAACTGCAGCGGTATTATGTAAGTACTATGTTTATATTGCACGGCGTCCTGTTTTTTGTTCGGGTGAAATCTTGCAACACTATTTTGAAGCAGATATCTTCAACCGATTGAGCTGAAATTTTGTATACACGTTTAGTTTAGATGACAATGCATGCAAGCTCTGTGTGAAATCCAACATGGTGGAACACCCAAGATGGCGGACTAGTTATTTTTAATGCACTCCTACAATATAGGTATCAAATAAAAAGTTTTGCAAGAATAACTCAAAAAATAAAGTGACGTCGCTCTAAATGCAATTTTGCGATTTCTAAAGATGGCGCACTAACTTAGTGCCACAGTTTTTTATGCTTTCCTATAATACGGGTGTCAAATGAAAGGAGTTGTAGAGGATTCGAATGCGAGTTAAAAAAATTATAATTAAAACGTAAAAAAACAAGCTTTAGAAAAACACCGAAACCTAAATAGACAACCAAATATTTTTGATAAGCAATTATTTTGATGAGGTCGCCTCGTCGTTTATACAGCGTACATCGAAGGACTGAAAAAATTCGCCTGCTGCAGTCTTCCCGTCCGATTATAATTTAGGTGTCTTCAAGGCTAGAGAGAATAGCCTCTTAATAAACTAGTGCGCCTCGCCATCAACGATTGCATCACTGCTTACCATCAGGTGGGATCGCAGTCAAGCACTAATTTATATAAATTTAAAAAAAGGTGTCTTTACCTGTTTTTTTTTTGTTTTTCCTAGTAATTGGACTTTGTTGGCATCAGGAGGTAAAATTATCAATTTAATAGCAACCATTGTAATTATTCAAACTCGCTTTGTGAACGCAAAATTTTAATATAATTTTGTAAGAAGTAATTGCAACGACAACGAATCACGCCCTGTACACTTACTGCTTTCCTGTGTATGTTGAAAGCACCGTGTGTTTTAAGATCTAGATCAATGTATTAACTATTTTTATTTATTTAAGTACTCACAAAAAAGAACAAATACATAGAGAAGAGTACAAAGGTGTTGCTTATTTCAAACAAAATTTCTTCCAGTAGACCTGCGACAGGACTCTCCTGTCGCAGGTCTACTGGAAGAAATTTCAACAAAAATCGGGATTTTTTTTTTGTCTATCTCACCAAACTCTTTTGGTGTGAGATAGACACAGTATGAAAAAAATACTTTAAAATTTTTAAATACACTAAGTATTCAAATTAAACCATATAATACATACATATAATATAAAATAACAGTAAATAAATGTACTCATAAATTATAATAAGATGTACATATCTAAAATAACTAAGTTTTCTTGTCCAAATAAAAACTTAAAAAACTGTAGTAAAATTACACCTGTCCGTTGCTTGTCATACACAACACATCGTGGAGTGAGCACGTGTAGTACCAGTCCAGTCATGACAGCCATGCGTTTAGTGTCAAGACACACAGACGCAGTTGAGTTGAAGCGAAGTGTTGAGCCAGCTCACCTCTCTAAAATCAGATAAGGTCTCCCCGTTTTTACAGAGTGTCTATAAGGGAATTCAGGGATCATAGGGTCTGTATGCTCGTATCAGTGACACCTATGCTGTCAAATCCCTTCTCCAAGCATGCTATGCACAGGTGATTCCTATTGTGTGGAGGTGTTTATTCAGTATGCAGTACGTGCCGGTTGATGCTTTAATGGTCACCGCCACCAGGTGCAGGCTGCCTCTATCCAGACAGAAGTTTAGTATGGCCTTGGCCCCCCAACATCTTGGTGTCGAGGACCACCAGCGCTCAACTTATGTGTGGGTGTGTTCACGTAGCCAACCACGTAGCTGTCCCACTACCGCACCGAGAGAGATAGGGTTAATATGCTACATAATTTTTTAGATTCCACGCTTCGAATCTGTGTGTGTCTTGCACTAGCCCTAGAACTAGTAGAACCGAGGTCGCCGACATAACCCAAAGAATCGCCAAACTTAAGTCGCAGTGGGCAGGGCACATTGCTCGTAGAACGGATGGTCGATGGGGCGGAAAGGTTCTGGAGTGGCGATCGCGCACCGGAAGACGAAACGTTGGAAAGCCTCCCACAAGGTGGACCGATGACCTGGTGAGAGTCGCGGGAATGCAATGGAGGCGAGACGCATAGGATCGTTCGTTTTGGTGATACTTTGGGGACGCCTATGTCCAGCAGTGGACGTCTTTCGGGTGAAATGTTGATGATATAATTGAATGTAGTGCGATCTGCGAGATGACATCGGGCTGCCGGCTCGGCACGGACGGGCTGGGCAAGCGCGGCGCCGACCCGCTGGAAGTGGGGCGCTCCGCCGGCGCCGCGCTGCGCGCCGACATCCTCACCGGCTGCTGCCTCGACACGCATCTGCAGGTACGCTCCACTTCACTTACATCTCTCTAAGTAGGGCAAGTAAAACCAGAACTGCCTTGAAAAATCTAGAAAAGCCATGTTACACTTAGGATAGCGCCCGTGACATAAAGCACTGCGTTATCCTCTCGGTGAATTCGTCGGCACGGTAGGCGCACTGGTTGAGCGATTGACTGCTGCGAGTCGAAGGTTCGGTTCCCGCACGGAACAAATATTCGTATGGCCTACAGATAGCTGTTTTGGGTCTGGGTGTCTTGTGTGTATGTAAGTTTATATGTTTGTGAACGCAAACCCACGGTTTACAAGGTTTTTTCTAGTGTGGGGCAACGATTTCTTAAAAAAAAACAAAATATCGAAGCAATCTTCCCTCAGCTATTCCTTATAGTTGTAAAAATAGCTATAATGATAGTTTGGTTATTATTGATCGCTTCTGTTATAGGATCAAGTGATAATCTACATGGCGCTGGCAGAAGGCCAGTCTTTCGTCCGCGTGGGCGATATCACCATGCACACCAAAACTGCCATCTACATTTGTGAGCTCATCACCAAGGTATGTTGTTCATTTCCTATAAACCTTCGATGGTTGACAAGTTAGTCCTAAACATGCTTTGGGATTTAGAACTAATCCATCCAAAAACTTAAAAAATCTTTGTTATTTCGGTAATTCTTCTTAATTTATGGAGTGTTTTTTTTTTTACTTTATTTATTATTAATGTTTTTGGCTTGGATACTAACACCTTTGAGCCATGTCTTCGAATAAATAGTGTATTTGGAAGGTCACGTATATTTACGCTTTTTTTTATTATTACGCCTTACACCAATTACTTGGTCATCATAAATATAAAATTGGTTGTAGATACCCCAAATTCAGGGAGCCGGTTCAAAAATGAAAAGTGGACTGTATCTTTGGTGGTTGAAATGTGCGTAAATGTACATGATTTTGCAAATGCGACACAAATTGAACGACGAAATTTGGTAAAGAAAATTTTGAGTAAAGGAAAATCGGACAGGAAAACATGCGTCACACCTGTTCACCGTCAGGCGACCTCCTTGCTCTAACTAATATTTTCTTCTGATCGTAGGTAAAATTTGAGATAGTCGAAGATGGATGTAAGAACATAGTGTCATGCACTGGCTTGGGCGTACTGAACCGTCACCACCCGCTGCACGGGACGGAAGCTCCGGCACATTTCTAGACGACGCATCGCAACGACCCGCCATTTTACATGACTGTATCTGTATATGTATAATGTATACATGCGAGTGATCAATCAACAGTTTCTAGCGAACGATTCGCTTCAAAAATGATCACTGGGCATAATAAACACGCATCCTGCGTTCGTTTGTGTCGAACACATAAACGAACACAATTTTTAAGAGTCATTCTGAAATCGACTTAATTACATACCAGTATAAAGTCGACATTTGTTTACCAATTAGAAAATTTTTTTTTTAATAAAACGAGAATTTATGAAATAAATGTTGCCGACCCACACGAGGTCGAAAGATATAAGTGTCCATGTATGGTAGGTAGCCTTAACTCATAAGAATTATGTCGTGTATGTACCGATAATGGGTGTATGTGCTAGAGGCACACAAATTAAATTGACCCCTTATGTGCCAGAAGAAATAAATTATTTTATGAATTAAATTAAATATTCTTCAGTAGACCAAATATATCGAACGTATTAAAGTATTTCGAAGCACGGTTGCCGTAGCTTCAATAATGTTAAGAGGAATGGCAGCCATAACGTTTTTAGTAAAGATGAGAAGTAATGGACTGACGTGCGAGGAAAACCAATAATGATTATCTTCGACTAAAGTGAAGGCAGCAATCTGGAAGCTAGGCGAAGGAGGAACAAGAATGAATATTGATATTTATATGGAAGTAAGCGGTGTGGAGTATGGTATGGCTGGACTGCCATCGAGAGCTGGACTAGTTTCCGTCGGCCGCGCCCGCACTGTGCGCTCGCCTGCCGGCGGCCCGACGTGCGGACGCGGCAACACAATCATGTGCAATTCCCGTGTGATAAAAACTTATACGCATTTAAATCTAATGATGGACCATGACGCTTGTAATAGCGGTTATTTATAATAACTTATAATGAAACATAGTCTACTATACATACAGGCTACTGTGAATTTATCATTGTGATGTTTTTAACTCTATTCGCCTCCCGTTTTACAAACAAAACGGTACGAGTTCAAAACTGTGTATTATGTATGACTACTTCATTACAGGAATAATAAATGTCTGATTAACGTGTTTTATCATCAGAGCTCGGAATTAGGTAGAATTATTTAAGAACTTCCATTTCCCTCTTCCACTCGCCTATCGTCAGCATCGAGCATGGTTTAAAAGCTTGTTACTTCATCTAACGCAATCCAACGCGATGTTTGACGAAAAGGTAACGCGATGTTTGACGAAAAGGCAACGCGATGTTTGACGAAAAGGCAACGCGATGTTTGACGAAAAGGCAACGCGAAAAAGTTAGATAACGCCTGAAAATTCTGTTAGCATTCGGCAATTCCGTGATTTACTCGAATATTTTACAAAACTTGTTTCCAGGAAATACGTGTTTTTTTTAAACCCTTAAAATCTTTTGAAAAAAATTGTCGTCATTCAGAATCTTGATTAAATTTGAAAGGCTTCTTCTATTGTTATAGTTTTTTGACTTTTTTAATTTTTGGGTATATTATGAATTGTCAAAGTTCAAGTAAAATAGCAAATTTTCAGAGGTCTTTACTGGATTAGTTTTACACAAGTTTTTAAATTGATTTCAATAGAAGCCTAGATAGTTTCCAAAATATCTAAAAAAAAATTGTAATAACTTCATAATCCCGTAAGAGCGGCTGTATGAAAAACAGTGAAAATGTATGTTGAGTTGCATCCCCTTGGGTATTTATACTGATTTCATACAGCGAAAGAATAAATTGTCAAATCCCGAGATTAATTTTAAAGAGTAGAAATTTTCTTATGGCAATAACGGAAATAAAGCAGAAAAAATTCTTCCTGCATTAATGACTAGGGGAAGTGTATAAATTTGTTGATCTCCGCTCAGTTGACGTAGAGATCTTTTTCAATGAAAAATACTAATAAAAAGTACTAACCTTTGTTTTATTTGTCTTATCTATCTCTGAGGCTTTTATTACTATTTATTTGTAATATTATTGGCCACACGGGATTTTTCATTAGAAATCCCGGGATGATCCACATTGATATCCATATTTCGATACAAGTACATGAATCTACCTAATTCCGACCTCTGTTTATTATGAATGTTGTAAGCTTTAACGTGTATTACGTAATAATAATGATATTCTAAAATATTACAATTTTTTTTATCATTGGGAACGAATTGTAACAGTATTATAATGTGGACCGGTAACTGCACTTGTCGTCATATCGTCGGCGATCTCAAGTTATGTAGTTGGTTGATATCGTCTCAGGCCGCGTGCAACTACCGAACAACATTGTAACAGTTACTCTAGAAATTATTAACTTATTCTTTAGATGATAATCAATTACATATTAATAAATGTTAATAAAATATTGATGTGTTATTTATTTGCAGTTTAGCAACCTCTATAACAAATGTATTGATGTAAAACACAAGGACCTATGAACTTGGTCAGTATGCACTTCCATGTCGCAACTAGGCGTGTGTAACTCTTTATTGAACCTACTCACTGTTCCGAAACATTTTAGTGTTCCGAAAGATTGGAACAACAGTAATGCATCATTTGGAACAATTGGGACATTGAAAGTGACAGTATTTTTAAAATTCAAATTAAAAGGTAGTGTAAATTTTAATGAACTAAACTAAAAACATTCATCATCTTCCTGCCCTTGTGTCGTTTTATTTGGGGTCATTCTGTCCTGTCACTCGTCACGCTATTTCTAACTCTTTTCTTTCATATCACTTCTCACACAATCCATTCATTTTTTCTTTGGTTTCCCTCTCCCTCCATCCATCCACATGTAAGCTCGTAATTCTTTTAGTAACATGCGTTTCATCCCTCCTCTTCACTTGACCATACCAAGACAAACGAACTAAAAACATCTGCTTTAAATTATTCTCAAATCATAATTTAATAAAACTGTTATTTTATATGGCGCAACGTAACAGATCATGATTCATAACAGTCTGTTTTTGTATCTTTTGAGCTGTTGTTCCAAATGTTCCGTTTGTATCTTGTGAGCGTATGTTCCGTTTGTATGTTTTGAGCCGATTTTCCAAAAGTTCCGTTTGTACCTTGTGAGCCGATGTTTCAAATGTTCCGTTTGTATCTTTTGAGCCGATGTTCCTTTTGTATCTTGTGAGCAGATGTTTCAAATGTTCCGTTTGTATCTTTTGAGCCGATGTTACAAATGTTCCAGTCGCAAAGATGACACACTGGACGCCTAGTCGCAACTGCTTATTTGGCCTCCTCGACTTAGTAACTGGCAATACTGGTTGATAGATTTTCAGGTTTCTGTATCTGACTTTATTAGGAATCTACTTTTATCAGGAAACGAACTCCAGCAAGTAATTACACTGCTTAGCTGTGCGCACAATGAATGTGTTCCCAAAATGTTTTATGCATATAGGTGGGATGTCCACCATTACCGTACCGGTGGTGCAACGCCGTACGGTGGCTCGATGATAGAACCGGCTTGACTAATAACGACAAGCAAATATTGACATGCTGTCCGAGACTCGGAGGCCATGGTATTTAATTTAATTCTCTTTGTATTTGGATGGTGACCGATCCATAAACTGTCCTCGGTAAACGTTGCTTAACCTTCATGATAGGCGTACGCTGTACAATTTACAGCACACACGACCAACAAACGATATATTTTTTAATGTTAAGGGCCAACGCTGCGTTAAGTGGGAGGCCGCGCGTGCACCCGTCGCGGTCGCGTGACCATGCGCGTGTGTCGTTTGCGGCGGTCCCCGTCGCGGAAACCGGATTATTAAGTAGTAAAACGGGACGCCCCGCGCGGGCAACCGGACAGCGCGGACATTTTGTATGGGACCGCGCGGGTGCCCGCGTAATGCAGCGTTCGGCCTAAAGGAGCAATTGGTGGCTCAGTGGCAATGGCCCGACTTACGAGTTGTACCGTTGGTTCAAACCCATCCCAGGCCTATTACTTTGTGTAATTAATTCCATTACCGCTGCTCTCGTAACTGTGAAGGAAAACATCGTGAGGAAACCGCCATGTCCAAGAAGACATGTGACGTTCACCACCCCGCACGCACTGGGCCCGCGTGCTGATTATAGACTAGTGCTTTACTGCGATGCCACCTGATGATAACCAGTGATGCAAGTAGATTCTTTGCCTTTCAAATAGGATATATGGACAAGAAAATAAAACCCAGTCGACCGATCTGATCTTTTTAATAACAGTTCAGTGTTCCACATTACCATCAATTATATAATATAGTTACATTCAAAATGTCCACTAGCTATACACACGTTATGAAGAAATATTATTGACAAATCAATCGATACTCTTCATGTAAGGGGTAGCTCGGATTGTGTCGTCTATTTACTAGAACATGTTGTGAATTGAAAAAATGTCCGATAAATATATATTATTGTATAATACCTTATAATATATGCTAAAAATTTACTTGAAAAATCACGATTATTGTTATTATATGGTCCACGAAAGGTTTCCGTGGAATGTAATCTAAAAAATGACTAAATGCAAAAATCTATTTATTTAATTATTATGCATATTACTAAGAATCGTAACTATTATATTGCGTTTCGTGACATGAGAGCCTTGAATGCGGTCGATTAAACCAAGGAAATGATCTAGAACGATATGTACAACAATGTCATTGGCGAAGAAAGATTGGCCTACTCATGATTAGTAAGAAAACAGAGAATTTTGCAAACCACTACCCCTGCCGTCGGAAACCCTTTTAAAGGTATTAAAAGTTTTAATATACTTGAAGATTCGTGCCTTTAGGCTCTTTACATTGTTGTCAAACAATAAAATACTAGGTTTGGGCACTCCCCAAGATACATAGACACATACCTACCACACGAATAACAGATGTGTTTGTTATAATAAATACCGATTCCCAGACGTTTCTCAAACTAATTTCAATTTTGTAAAAAGGAAACGACCAAAGGCGAAAGTAAAAAATAGCTTCATACCACGTTTATATTATATATTGATTGTACTTAACATAACTATGTTTAGAAAAAATAAAATGTGCAGCGAATACTTTGCGTCGGTAACTTTTGAAACAACAGGTCGAGGTGTTAACAAAATATAAACTTATTGATAAGTTTGACAGAAAACAAAAACATATAAAATGATTTTTCATAAAAAAAATACCTTAACGAAAAATAATGTAAAATTATTTTATTCAACATAAAAATATAGAAATAATTTTGTCGCAGTGTTGCTATAATTTAAACAATTTCTAATTATATTACACATCCATCTGATTATAGCTAAAGGTTCGAACACAGAGGGACGATGAGGTCAGGCGGCAGCTGGAATGTTCGCGGTGCTAACAGTTACATACCTAGACTAGGGCCGTGGTGACCCACCAACGCGACGTAACTTTCGTAACACTTAATAAAAAAATGTTTTTGTTCTTTACATAATTTTGTCCAAATAAACTTGAAAATATCGAGTACTTACTTTATAAATGCACTACACTTGGAAGCTTAATAAAAAATTCTTCAATCACCCTTCTTAACCGTTCAAATACGCACAATCGTACAAATATTTTAAAGGCAAAAGTTTGTGACGGTGTGTGTGTTTGTATGTTTTTAAAGATTTGTGACTCACTAGTGTACTAGTTTTAAATCAGTCAACCTGACGTCATCGTCTGTACTTTTAGACACGTATTTGGTAGAATTTAAAAAAATCTACCATACGAAACACCGATGGAAGATACGACGGAAGTCTAAATTAAATTACCCTTTTTTACAATAGCAACATTTACGTACATTTTTATACAGGAACATCACAGATGCAGGACCGCTTACGAACCGTGCTGTTTTGAAAACGCGAGGTTATAAAATTGAGCAGAAAATTTAATTATAAATGCATTGATTAGGAGATAATTTAAGAGAGAAATAGGCGTAAATCCACTTTCGAGACTGATGTAAAATGTATTTCTTTTACAATTTACAAATAGATATTCTTATAATAAATCGTTAGCATATACTTTGTACAGTGAGCTTTAGGTCAAATGTAAGAAAAGATCCATAAAACACAGCCAAGGGGTTTACAGCAGGGTTGGAAGCGGTCGACAGTCAAACGTGGTCACAGTTGGCCGGTAGTGCCATGACAAGCCAGGCCCGCCGCGCGATAAACATGAATGTACTAAACGGTGCCAGTGTGCTGTAGTTTGTGCTCTGGACGTTGGCGTTGCGAGTCTATTCAGTCTTTTTTGACTTGCTCGTGTCTTCTACTGCGGCCTCGACTATTGCGGGCTGGTCCTCGTAGCTGGAGATATAATATTTATTGTCAAATTAATTATTGAGAGGTAGTCAGACACATTCGCCACGCAATGGGATTCAGAAGTCTGGCATCGTCGTCGAGTGTGGCCTAGGACAGTGTTCCGCAAGGGTGTGCCGCGGCACACGGGTGTACCATGGTGATTAGTTGGTGTGCCTCGGAAAAAAAATGTAGATCAACCTATGGACTGGATTTAAAATCCGATTAACGAGTAGTAAGAATTGTTCGAAATGAAAACCAATTGCACATTAAAATTATTCAGATTCTCATTTAGATCTTTTTTTTTTTTGTAGTAGAAAATAATCCAATGACTCCTCTCGCTCTGGAGTGGAACGAGCAGCGCTATCACCGATTATTCTAAACTTGGACTACCTCGTATGCTCAATTAAACAATTTCATGTTTTGCATTAAACACCTATAGTGTATATCCAAAATTTTTCCTATTTCCTAGGTGTACCTTAAACACAAAAAGTTTGCAGAACACTGGCCTGGGAAACACTGCGATGAAAGTCTTCGACAACAAGAAGGTGGAACATTCCTCCTTTTAACAACGTCTGACTATACAAAGTTTGGTGACATACTGATTGAGAATGAACGCGAGAATGTAGACGCCGCGCCTCGCCTCGTGTGCCCTCGCACCTCGCGACTGACTTCCAGCCCGACAGCAGACGAGGCGAGGCGAGGCGCGACGATGGCTAGGGTCCCGACTACACTCTGTGCTCGTGCTCCCTCGTCTAACCTCGACGAGAGCCAAGTGCTAGCATTAGGAAGTCTGTATACTCACTTGAAGAGCGCGTTGATGTCCCCGCGCAGTAAGGCCAGCGACAGCGGCGTGGCGAGGCACGCCGGCACCAGGTACAGCAGCGCCGGCTGCGCGTGCTTGAACATGTGCATCACGAAGATGGTGGCCAGCAGACCCACTACGTACGCCGTGAAAGTTGCCCTGGACACACACAACATGTTGCTAGTAGGACAATTGTATTAAGCCGAGTATACAGACTGCCGTAACGTAACATGCAAGGTAGCATGAAAAGAGCATTTCATGCGTGTGAACAGCGCGCGCACGAACCGAACATGTACCTACTCACATAGTTGAAATGCTCTGTTCGCGCGCACAAGGCGGCCGCACTATGGGAATTCTGTTACATGGCATGATACATTGCGACAATGAGGTCGGCAAACTCTTTCATTGCGTGTTACATTGCATGTTATCTTAACATGCAATGTAACACGCAGTCTGTATACCTACCCGGCTTTTAAATTTAACACATAATGGCTACCTATTCCTTTCATTTTGCTGATATAAAACAATATTCTTTGTGTTAGTGGAGCAGAGCTGAGAAGAGTCGTGAAAAGTAGTAGTACTTAGTGTTTCCATTGATGCGGAGCGGGCCGGAGTGGAATTCAGCTACTCTTCGCTTCGTACCCTCGACTCTGTTCTGTCCGGCTCGAGGCCGCGTGTTCATTCGTTTCATTTGAAAGACCGCTCAGCTCTACTCCACTTCACTTACACTGTTTCCACTGATGCAGAGTGGACATTTCGAGTACTGTGATTGGCCAATTAATGGTCCGCTCCTCTCTACTACGCCCAGCTCCGCGTCAGTGGAAAAGTACCCTAACGGTTCGAAGTAAACATATCACACAAGATGCCAAGAAAGTCCGGTTAGGAACTGCGTCATGCGGAAGGCGAGGACGCCATGTTGCCGCTCCAGCCACTCCTCAAAGAGGGGACTTACCACCGTGATTATGGCGTGCCCAGTACCTACACGGGTAGACCATGAACTGGTATAACCTACTTTTTATTCCAGGAATATGTTCTCTGGGGATAATTTTCTATAATCACGCAGGCAAAGTCGCTGACAGCAGCTAGTAAAACAATACATTACAATCTTACCTGAAGTAAAACTCGCTGTTACGCTTGAGGCTCTTGTCGAAGCGCAACAGCAAGGCGATGAAGATGCCGGGCACCACGATGTCTCCCAGGCCCAACATGGCAAAGTTACTGGCGTCCAGACCATTGATTAGCAGGTCCTGAGGGAATACCACTGTGAAGACAGAGACTTTTGTTACTGAAGTGACTTAGTTGAAGATAATCTAACATAGACAGAACGGTGGGTGAACGATCCGTTGCTGCGTTGCCTGTCGCAAGCTTGATTTCTTGATGGAACTAATATTTGTATGGTCTACAGATAGCTGTGCCGGTCCGAGTGTCTTGTGTATGCGAGTTTACATATTTGTGAACGCACCCTTGTCATAGGAGCAACGTTTGGAAAAAGAAACTTACAAAAAAAAAAGTACATACATAAATTGCAGTAGAGGTGCAATCACACTGCGGGGTAGGAAATAGTGAACAGATAACTTGTACATAATAGGCATACAAATTGCGGTTTCTATATATTACTCATATTAATATAAATCTCAAAACTGTTCAGCACCTAATAAATAATAAACTTACTATATCAAAACTATTATTTTTATTCTTAGATTCATTTACATAGAAAGTACCTTACAGTAATGGTATTTTTGTGTTGTAAGTGAATATTTCGGAAGCTATCTTTCACAATTTTTCCTTTACAAAAGCATCCTTCCTAACAAAGAGCGTAACTAATTGAAATAGCTCAAATAACAATAAAGTTCTAAAATAAGGCAATGAGACAAAGGGTCCTTTCCCAGCGAGATGCCGATGACGTGCGCACTATGCATGTTATTTCAAAAGTTTATTTTCATCGACTTTCAAAGTTTGCCCTTCATACGGAAACCTGTAAAACTCGACGAGAAGAACATTTACGCAACAAAACTAAAAATAATTTTGCTACAGGCAACTTTTTTTTATAAAGGAAGCCATCCATTTTCTTGTTAAGTTGTCGATGGCAAAAATATTATAATATTTATTTTCTTAATTAAACCCCTTGCCTGGCCCTATTAAGGAAGCCATTCAAAATAATGGAACAATGTATAGACTGGTAATATATTGTTATGTTAAAAAACTGGGCCAGTGCGAGTCGGACTAGCGCTCTGAGGGTTCCGTACAGATTTACCTATGTAAGTAATCCAATCCCCGAATGGAATCTCAAAGATTTTTCCGAATCGCAAAAAAGTTTTTTTTGTGACGTAACAACAAATTTACTGTTTTCAGATTTATTCCTATATCTGATAAAAACAAAAAAACTTAATACTCCTTGTTCATTAAAAAAAACCAGAAAGGTAACAGAGTTCTCTTGCGCTGACGTACGAGGAGACCCGACGTAGCTAAATTGAGAAGAGAGTTTGATAAAGAAGAAGTTAAAAAGGTAACTAAAATGTACATAGATACACGAGAACGAGTTGGGAAACTGATGGGGTGGTGGACGGTCGATAGGACCTTATCTCTACTTTCCTGTTTGCTGGTTAAATTGGATATTTAATTTTGACAAGAATAGTTTTGTGAAGGATTCCATGACGATTTATAAGTGCCTGTAAAACTGAAATCCTCTAAGTTTAAATTTAGGAAAAAACCAAAAAAAAAAATGCTTGCCACTTTGTGCTTGTCAACAATTTTTTGGAACGTGATATGTTTTTTTTTATATTTGTGAAATTAATGGGAGCCTTGCATCCGGGTCACCAGGTAAGTCGTCAAAGCCGGCTATGGACATCTCACCACTAGTCTCATCACTAGTCTTATTAGTTAATGTAAATTGTGTCATGTATGGTGTTGTGTTATTTAATGATATGGGTGTAACTTACCTGAATAAAGATTATTATTATTATTATTATTATCTGCAGTACCAGAGACATTTCATCTAAGATGCGTCTGGTGTCGCCGATATCCATTGAATCCGAAAATCTCATTACAGTCACATGTAGGAATTCAAGCAAGCAAAAAATATGTAAGAAAAAATTGCAAGGTTTATTTTACAGACAAAAGCAACCACTGACGTATATGTTACGGCTAATAGCCGAAGTTTGGCTACACCTAGTTTTAGCCGGCTATAACTAGGTGCAGCCAGCCACATGCGGTTAAACTTAGATGTATCCTACTTATCTTCGGTTAGAACTAGGTGTAGCCTTCATCATAGCGGCAAGATAAGAATCTCAAAACAAAACAATACTTAACTGCACTGAAAACCTAGTTGAAGCTAATGGTAAATAGGAAACACCTAAGTTTAACTACCGGTGTGCGGCTGTAACTAGTTCTAGCCGCTATGATAAAGGCTACACCTAGTTCTAACCGAAGATAAGTAGGATACATCTAAGTTTAACCGCACGTGGCCGGCTGCACCTAGTTGTAGCCGGCTAAAACCAGGTATAGCCGCACTTCGGCCGTAACATATACTCAAAAGTAGACAGACATTGTTACATTCCTTGCTGTTCCATACGTGCCTGGTGGATATGCCTCTAGAACTTTATCAATCAACTCCCTGGCTTGTTCCCTATTTG
Source organism: Mythimna pallens (assembly GCA_961205895.1). Lineage (NCBI taxonomy): Eukaryota > Metazoa > Arthropoda > Insecta > Lepidoptera > Noctuidae > Mythimna > Mythimna pallens. The sequence goes on along the minus strand of OY540842.1, from coordinate 21,019,205 downwards.
AAGTCCGCTCTCCTGATATTATTACGCCATTCTTCATTCTAACCATGGTTTTATATAATGTTCTTGAGATTAGGAGACCAGATGACCCGTAGCGTAGGTTTCACCTAGTATGGGCTTCTGTCTCCCATTTACAAACCTGTTCTTTCATATGATGTGCTAATGTTTTTAGAGATGGAAGAAACTAAATAAACATATTATTATTATTTAATAAATATTCTAGGCGATTTAGTGTCATTTCTGGCGTTACGCCGATTTTTAATAGGAACCTCTTCTTGGACTTTTATTTCTTGGTGGCATCAACTGATTTTCTATCTTCAGGCTCTACAGTCAAACAGATTGTAGTGTACAAAAATTTCTTTAAATAATTTATTCCAGATTATAGAATTTCTCACACGCATTATCTTTATCATCATTTTCCATTCTTCATTAGAAAAGTGACAAATATCTTTCGTGACCATATATCCACCATCATCAGTTGCTTGGTCTGATTTCAATCATGTTGGGCTAGGCTTTCGGATGCTGCTGAATAGCAGTATTTTAGATTGAGCGACCTATCTGTTCTCCACAAACGAACTACAGGGTATCAAAGGGGTATAAGTATCAAAAACAAAGTGAAAGGCAACTAACATAGACAACATTGACATAGACAACTTTGACATAGACAATTAAACACAGTGCTAAAAACGTTCTATGTCTCTGACTACAGTACTCAATATAAATCGCTCACGTTTGCAGGGGCCGGTGATATTCTCAGCGACGGTTACCATGACACTCTTCGTAAACCTCTCTGGTCCAATGGTAAAATTGCTTTGCATAAACCCTCCACCAAGCAACCAACATAATTATGAAGCATCCGTTTTATAAGAGCGTTTACTTCTCACGGCATTTTATACTTAGTCGGGTCATAAGTTTTCTCAAAACCGGAGCCAATAAAAAAGTATCGACGGAAAAGCGACGAAATAAGTGAGGACTAGTTTTGGCTTTGTGTGCGTAACCTGGTGTATGACATTGTAGATTTGCACATGTGTGCTAGAGAAAAAATGTTGCAAGCGTTGCGCTGCGACTCCCAAATGCGAGAGATATAATTTGGTTAAGTTTTATTAAATAAAATTGTACTATACATTTAATTACAATTCATTTCAATTTTTTTTTTTATTTAATTATCATAAAGTGTAACATTAATTACATTAAAACTTTTTTACATTACAGAATTTATGGCCCGACTAGGTATAATATCCTTTTTCTTGAAAATAAATGACCTTCGTTTTAATGAAACTTCTTACGCTGAATTATACAAGATAGCTCGGTCTCAATAGTTAGTGAAGAATATTTTTGAAAAAGAAATCAGAGAAAAAAAATAACGATTTTAATTCATTAAACCCCAAGCGCCCATTGTCTTTCTATTGTGTCTCTAGTTACAGTACTCAAAAGGTGGTTTACCATAAAAAGTGATAATGTTCTGCATAATTATGTGTAACAAGTTTCAATAAAGAGGGTACTTTCGATAATGTTACAACGGTAACAACCTACATTATACAAATAAGCACACAAAGATTTTTTCAAATCCGTTCTAAATTAACCAAGTTAGAAACTTTTCAAATTTGATGGAAGGGGAACTCTAAACGAACAGAAAAAAGATGCACCAACTGAAATGTGACGTCACAGCCTCAATGACGACTTTTGTGCGCTAAAAGAGGTAGCATATGTTCCTACCACGGCCCCCCTCTCCTCTTACCTTACCAGTAATTGAAATGCTAATTCCCACTTCATTTAATATTTAATTTTGATACTATTTTCAGAAAAATATTTATTTTAGTGTTATCTAAACCGAGTGTCGCAGAAAAACTAACTTGTTGATGCATACAAAATTAACAGGTAGACGCGTTAAATTAAAAAATCAGAACTTTTTTGAAAATAACATTATTCAATTGTGTGTAGAGCTGCGAAGGATGACTTCGCGGCTGTGGCACTCTTCAAAACAATCTGTAACATTCATGAATACGCGCCTCAGAAGTTGAGTTGGAATGTAGTTGTTGTCTAATGTTTTCCTACAATTCCTTTCAAACATTCAATAAAGAAAGAAAAACGTTTATTCGACTGTTGATGTTGTGTTGTTTGTTGTTGTTTTTGCTGTTGTTGTGTTGTTTAACTGTTTATTCTGTCAGCAAATACTTTGCATTTACATTACAAGAATTATTTTTAGAGGTATCCGGAACAGGGTGTAAAGTCTCACATAACTCCATTGAAAAGTCCTTCCTTTTCAACAGAGGTATGTAGGACTTTGGACTCAACACCCTTCCGAGAGGGATGTTATGTCTGCTCCGGGGCCCGAGTTCTCTAATATCGCGATGCAGGATATTGAATATTACTTCCTACATGTCGTCAAAGATGTCGTTACAGATTTCTATAATTCGACGTGTGCCAAGAACAAAATCGTATCGAAAAATAAGACGAAATTATTTTATTACGCATTCGTATTATACATACTAAAAACTATATAGCACTATTTTATTTTTGATTAATATCCTTTTACCTATTGAAATAACCAATCGAACACAATCTAATTATTTACACATAACTTCAAAACGTCATACCGTAATTCGATAACTTTCCATATACGATTTTGTTCTTATGACCCGTTAAAATAAAGAAATGCGATTTTACGAATGTGGGACTGTAGGACAAATCCCAACTTCACAGAAAATTCTCTCAAACTTGACACGACATTCCCTGGCATAATTATGCAACAGTTACGATACTCACATTTGATGGGAGCTTCGAAGGACTTGGCGACAGTGACCATGACGTTGGTGCCGAAGACCCAGAAGATGTCATAGATGAAGAGGCCGCACAGCAAGATGCAGCCCGTCACCACGTTGTTGAGATGCAGAAGCTCCACGCCGTTCACCGCGAACGCGATGCCGAACAGGTTGTTGGCGATCCAGTGCTGGATGGAAACATAGGGTTGAATTGAGTCTTTCGTTAATTTGTACCTAATATAGTGTATCTTTTCGTGTAGTGAAGTTATATTTTGAGTATCTCTTTTAAATTGTGCGCGCAGCAACGCGTCGCGATGTGAACTGACGCTTACTGACTAAAAACTTCCTGTGTTACTCCCTGCCCTTCGCCTTCCAGGGCCGCAGAATAGAATAGAACTTTATTATACACCAAAATAGTAACATAAACTTACAAACTAACTTAATCTATGGGTACAATGGCGGTCTTATCGCTAACAGCGATTTCTACCAGACAACCTTAGGATGGACTGTAGGGTCCGCAGTGACTTTTTCAAACAATTCCGTGCGGCGCAACTGGTCGCGCCACCATGGTGTCCCGGTGAAATATAGCCCTAAGGGTACGTTCGAGTTGCGGTCCATATTCTTTGGTGGGGGCGTCACTGGCGGCCGGACTGGCGTGCTATCTGGTCGCGCCACCAAATGTGTTGCGCAACCAAATGGATACCAGGTGAGCAACTCTCTATAGAGCTATATACATTTTGTTGGTAGCGGCGACTGGTCGCGCTGCTATGGTGTCCTGGTGAAATATAGCCTTTACGTTCTTCTTTCGTTTTGTGCTTTGTAAATATATCAACTCAACAGATTTGGACGTATCTTGAATTACGGGTAGACTGTAGATCTCACCTTTTTAAGCAGATACCATCCTCCCATGCCGAGCGAGATGATAATACAGATGATGTCGTACGAGGTGAACTTGTAGTTGATGATGTCCGAGCGCGTCTCGCTCTCGCCGCGGGTGAAGTGGATGTGGTACGACACATTCGGCACTGAAGCTGGTACCATGAACGAGATTATTGGGCTGCAAGAAGAAGAAACATAGCATGATAATTCTAAAAACACACTTGAGTATGGCAGAACAGATCTCATGTAAATGTGCCGCTCTGAAATTAGGCTTTGCGACGCGTATGGCGCATGCTACCGTTTTACTATAAAACTAGCAACTCGTTCCGAATATGCACGAGTGCTTATTTTATTTTAACCTTTTAACCGCTTATGTCGGATATATCCGACAAACACTGTCACGTTTATTCTGCCAAGGTCGCACATCCACGACCAAATACTCCATCACGCCAGCTTTTCTGTCATCTATGGGAATTGAAGACCTAAACGAGATGGAGTACCCAGTCGCAAACACACGACCCTGGAGAATAGAACAAGAAAACACTAGTCAGACAACTCCGACGCAAGAAGTTAAAGGGATAAACAGAAAGACAGACACGAATATTGACGAAAACCACTATATCACCTGTTAAAAAGTAACATTTGTGGTCGACAATAAAACACACCTGCCTAGAAGTAACCTATAAGACCCTCTATTTCATAATATATTATGTGGATTTTAGAGGCCCAGAAGGAGATGGCGTGACGTTTTGGACACCTATCTTAAGGATTGGCCAGATATGGTTAAGGGCAGAAAAGAGTGAGATAACGGAAGGGAGGCTTTGCCCTGCAGTGGGACACAACGGGCTCATAATAATAATATGTAGACATTTCGCACTGCGCATTCGATTGTAGCTACTCTAATGCGTGTACCTAGTACTGAGTAGTTTTGTTTGCTAGAGCTCTTCCGCATTTGTAGTACGTAAATCTGCTGACTCTACAGACTCATCATTTGGTTTAGTCACAAAAGGAGCTGATGTATCCTTTCTTATGGTCCATTTAATTTTAGAAGATAAAAGCTTATGTTTGCATATTACATGATTTGACGCAAATAAAATAAGCAGTCATTTTACACACACATTCTACATATTTGCTTTAATTATAATAATTTATAGTCCTTTTTACCCGACTGCAAGAAGGGTCATAAAGTAATAAATACGTCATAATTAATTGAAACAATAAGAAAACTGCTATTGGATCCATTCTTAGTAAAGCTTATTTCGTTAATTAATAATATAACTAGATTACTTATTAGTAATACAGATAAATAGCATTAGGGTCTTTCCTTAGAAAAGAGAGGAAAAAACTAAATTGGACTCGATGTGCTGAAGCAAAACAAATGCTATCTACAAATTGCTACGCAATAAGGCAAAATATTCAAATAACTATGATTGATTCGATTTAGTACATATTTTACTGACGTTATAAGTCATATTTTCTGTAAAGCAATATTAGCCCTTACCTTAGAAGATGGCTCAAGGCGAGCACTCCGAGGAAGAAGAAGTATCCCGTGAGCAGCAGATTGATATACTCTTTGGAGAAGAACTGGAAGAAGATGTACAGGCCGAAGAGAGCGGCAGAAGCGATCAGCGGGAACATCAGCGCATCCTTGTTCGACATCGTTTCAGTGCGCTCGCCTGACTCCTGCGCACAAGATAAATAAAAAAATCAATAATACATGCCTGTTAGGTACTGTCCCAATCGAGGTAGGTGGAAAGACTATAGACAAGATAACAATGGTACATTTTGATGCAAGTGCAGAAAGTTTGTCATTGCGACCGAGGCTCAATTCCCACGAGCCGTAGGCGAGGGTGATAAGGAGCCGAGTGCTATAGTGGCAAATTTCCACGTGTATCAAACGACGTTTTTCAATACACCTAAGAAGATATAAATAAACGGGGGTTGACGTCCGACTCGTCGGGGTCCCTTAGCGCCCGCCTTGATACGGTAAATATAATCAATTGCGGCGAGAGCGAGAGCGCGCACTTTTCGGCATTAGCGCGAAAAACAGTAGGTAAATTGCGTGCCTAAAAGCAGTAAGGATAAGAGCGGGTGATTAAGTGTATTGAAAAAGATTTATTGAATCAGTTTACAGAGCAAAGACATTTTGAAAGCCGCCAATAAACTACTTTACTGCCAGTTTATGTGTTTCCCCTTTTTGTTTTTTTTTCTGTAGCTATTGCTGTCCCACGGCTGGGCAAAAGCCTCCTCCAAGTCCTTCCAGACATCCGGGACTAGTGAAACCCTGAAAGGTAGTCACTCCATAACAAGCACTGGTAATCAGCTGTATCCGAGTAGATTGACAGCCCTACAGAGCTGTGAAGAGTTAGGCAAATGATGATATTCCATAAACTTCTTGCAACTTTCAACCTATATCCTTGGGTCTTGCAAGTAACAGCTGACTAGTAGGTACATCTACACTAATATTATAAAGGGGTCCAAAAATAAACATTTTTTGTTTGAAGGAGGTAATCTCCGAAAGTACTGCCCCCCCTAGTGAAGTTACAATCGTTTCGTTCGCCCCGAACGCCTCGAGTAGGCCACACCTCCAATTCCTTGGTTCTGACTACGTGACTGAGCGTTGAGATGACGTCAGAACAAAGGAATCGGAGGCGTGGCCTACTCCAGGCGTTCGGCGCGAACGATAACATTGTAACTTGACTAGGGGGGCTGGTCTAATTGCTTAAATTTTTAACCGATAGAAAGCTGCTTTATTCCTGAGTGACAGGCTATATTTTATATACGAGGGCGAAACCGCGGACAAAATCTAGTTGTACATATAAATTGCAGTCTTTGTCCCTCCGAGCGCGCCGGAAGTCGGCAATATTTACGAGCAATCTTAATGTGCCTGCGGCTAACTTGACTGATGCTACCCATTGCTGGTCGTCTACAAGGCCGCGCCTATTGTGATCTTAGTTAGTCTCTAGGTTAGCGTAAGGATTTCCGTTCTCTCACGATTGCGGCCACCTCCTTCGCTCACATTGCCATTTCGTAGAAGGAGATTACCGCTTTCCATTCTCTCTCGCTCTGTACCATGGTTTGAACTAGAGCCAGATGCGAGAGGTCACCTCGAGATCCTCTGCCTAAGCGGGGCAGACTTCCCACGTCTGCTCTACCGAATCTTCCGGGCGAACCGCACAGTAGACATTCGGGCGTTTCTTCCACCTGAATCTGGAACAGGAACCTCCCGAACTGGACATGTCCGGAGAGGACCTGCGTCAGACGGAAAGTGAGGACGCCGTGGCGCATCTCTAGCCACTTCTCAAAAAGGGGATTTGCCGCCGAGACCACGGGTGGGGCCGAATCTGGCGGACGGCCAGTTCGGCTTTCGCAGGAGGCGCTCCACGGTGGACGCCATCATGCGCGTGCGAGCTCTCACGACGGGGGATGCAGTATCCCAGGGCAGGTGTGTCGTGTCGTTGGCGGTGTCATTGGACATCGCCAACGTCTTCAACTCCCTGCATTAGGAGGGCACTCCGGTATCACCGGGTGCCCGACTACCTCTGTCGTGTGATCGAGGCCTACCTGTCGGACAGGTACATCATCTACCCTGGTCACCAGGGAGAGTAGAAACGGCGAGAGATGTCGTGCGGTGTTCCGCAGGGATCGGTACTAGGACCGCCCTTGTGGAACATCGGATACGACTACGTGCTGCGCGGCGACATACTTGACGGGGTCAGCGTGGTCTGCTACGCAGACGACACGCTGGTCCTGGCGCAGGGAGAGTCGTACCAGGCGGCGGTCGAATTAGCGACACGCGGGGTTGCGATAGTCGTTGATAGGATCCAGCAGTTGGGACTCGAAGTGGCGCTGCACAAGTCCGAGGCCATGTGTTTTCACGGCACCCGGAGCGCGCCGCCTCGGCGCTCCCAATTAACGGTAGGAGGAGTTCACATCGGCGTCGGGTCGACAATGAAGTACCTGGGAATTCCACCAGCCGGTGGAATTTCGAGGAGCACTTCCGACGTCTGGCTCCCAAACTGAATCGGACTGGGGCTGCCCTCAAGCGGCTCCTGCCCAACCTCGGGGGTCCAGACGACTTCTGCCGGAGGCTCTACGCAGGCATCGTCCAGTCCATGGCCCTTTATGGGGCGCCGGTGTGGGCGCCGTCACTGCGAAAGCGACCGGCGGCCCAGCTGAACGCGAGCCAGAGAGTCATGGCCATACGTATGATGCGGGGATACCGCACGGTTTCCCATGAAGCGGCGAGCCTCCTTGCTGGCCAGCCACCATGGGATCTAGCAGCAAAAGGCCTTGCACGCATGCACGATGTGCGCGTGGAGATGCAACGCTGGGGTGAAACTCCGCTGCCGCGACAAGTCACGGCATGGCGGAAAGAGTTCAGGCGGGATCTCATGGTGGAATGGCGACAGCGACTATCGCAACCCAGTGCTGGGCACGCCGTAATTATGGCGGTAAGTCCCCTCTTTGAGGAGTGGCTGGAAAGTCAACACGGCGTCATTACCTTCCGCATGACGCAGGTCCTCACCGGACACGGTAAGTTCGGGAAGTTACTGCACCGGATTCGTGCGGAAGAAACGCCCGGGTGTCACTATTGTGTGGACCGCCCGGAGGACACGGTGGAGGTGTGCCCCGCTTGGGCAGAGCAACGCCGTGTCCTCGTGGGGGCGATCGGCGGCGGCGATCTCTCGCGCCGGGCCTTGGTACTGGCCATGGTCTGGAGCGAGGCGGAATGGCAGGCGGTCGCCTCCTTCTGCGAAGCAGTAATGCTTGCAAAGGAGGGGGCCGATCGCGTGAGGCAGCGGTCCTCACGCCCCATCCGCCGCCGGGATTCCGATCCCGATTTCCGGCCATCGTAGGCGCGGGCTTGCGGACGGCGAGCAATGGGTGGCTCGGTTCCGTCCGGTAACCGGCTTCCACGCGCGCCTCAAGGAGATGTCAGCAACTGTAGGGGCCCAGCAGGGTCGAAGCCTACTGGGGCCAAGGGTCTGATTCTGAAAGGAAGACTCAGCCCTGGTACGAAAGGCAACGAAGGAACAGGAGTGGGTTTAAGGTCAGTAAAAGTCTGACACTATCTCCCGCCCGAAGAGAGAAGGAGAAGAGCGGGGGATGTCATAAGATGATTTTCCCACAGAAAAAAAAAAAACCGCCGGTGAGAATTGTTTGTTCTATTTCTTAAAAAAATATTTATATGTGGACCTCCATCTCAAAAACCTCGCCTTGGTGAATAGAACAACTACACAAGTTGCGAGTGATTGACTTGCTAGTACTAGGCAGTAAAGGGAAAATCACACGGAAATCACTGGCCCCGACTTACGAGATGTACGCCGTGGAAAACCCAACTACACGGAAACCAATGGCCCCGACTTACGAGATGTGTAATTTATTTCATCACCAGTGCTCTCGAAACGGTGAAGGAAAACATTGTGAGGAAATATTGTTGAACCAAAAATTCCAATAATTTGAATATTGTTTATGTACGGCCTATTCCTTCTCATAGTGAGGAAACCTAAGACCTAGCAGTAGGAACATCATAAGGTTGATTACTATGCTTATCAGTTCAAACTGCCACATTTTAAGTTTATTGTGTGCATAAGTAGTAAGTTAGCAGTCTCACGTTTTATTCCAATTAAGTAATAAATTGGAATACAATAAGAGTAAAATGATACCACTTTTCACTGTTGTTATTTGTTGCATTTCAGGCCATACCTAATATGTTAAATGTGAATCGTAAATATAAAATAATAAGGCCTTATGTAACATAATATAGAATGAATTTTTCAAGTGGGCATGAATCCAATGATGCTGTATTAGTTTTCATCATTACTGATTATAGAACAATTCTAGCCAAAATATCATGGTAAACAGCCAATACTGAAATTGACTAGTACTTGCGAGATCCCCATTGTGGATGTGGATGAGGAGATAAAGCTCAGGGAAAACATCAATCGAGTATAGTAACTCATCAGTCATCTCACCAATCCACTTGCATTGAATAGCTGAACAAGAAGATTAAAAAGACGTCAGATGGGACTAAGATCTAGATCAAGATCTCATCGCCAACTACCATCCGGCCACCTGCTTATAGTTAACAGACTGATTGCAGGTCAAATATTAAAAAAGAAATAATATTGGGTCTGAGACTTCTTAGAGAATTAGTTGATATTCTTCATAGTTTTGGATTTGGTCATACACATGCTTGAAAAATTCACCCTGTATATTAAAACAAAATTGATATAAGCTACTGAATAAAACTGATGTAAAACAATGAACATAATTGTATTTGATTTAATGTTTTTCTCGCAGTTTATTTCCATTAAAACATTTAAGTATATTGTCACTGTGGGGCAAAGTGTAATAAATATAAATTGCTTTATTTATTGTCACATGATCATTTCACAAAAAAATAATTGCTTCCTAGTCAAAAACTCAGTTTAAACTGACACAGTAAGGGCGGAATTCACCAATAAAACTAAACAAGTCTTAACGTTTGGCTGTAAAAATACAACATAAGAAAAATACAGACAAGTGACAGAGGCTAAACGCGTTATGCGAGCCAAACGTTAAAATTTGTTTAGTTTTATTGGTGAATTCCGCCCTTAATTACTAGCTTGCAGAGATACTATTCCCCTTTTTGTATTGTTGTTTTCGATTTTTTTTTTTTTTTATTTGTTTGTTTCAATAGAGCTTATGATAATTGACCTTTTGTATTTGGAAACAATAGCATTGTATAATGTAGAAGCACTTTGTTTTTCAAGTTTTGTGAATGTGAAGTACCATGGAGTATTTTTATTAGGTTACAACTTGTTTGACATTACAAGCATGGCAGTTGAGAGTTTGTCATGCTCACCCAAATGTCTCGCTGATGGTGGCACGTGTTATGGGTTCATTTAGTTCCCTTCAAAATGGTTGAGCTGAGTGGGGCTGATGCACGCGTCATGCTCGTGAACGGGTGCCGTCAGTTGAGACTGGTCATCTCTTTGCTGCCAGTGACTTAATTTCAATTTCTATTTTTTTAAATTAGTTTTTATTTTATTTTTTATTTTAATTATTATTACTTATCTACATTGTGCTCACATATTAGAAGCGACAAGAAATATGTAACCAAGATTTATGTAACTCATAATATGATTTAAAAGAGTGTCCATGGAGTTTTTTGCACATTATTCTCCATAGAGATCTACGCTTTGGAACATGCAATTTAGCTTTACTTGTATTTTTTTTTGACTGACCGATATTCTGACAATTCAAAAGTGCCTGTAATTGGTCTATTTGAAATAAACGTTTCTGATTTCTTGAATAACTCACAATTGTAACGTAAATAATATCATGATGGTCGACTGGAGAGATTGGACAAGGAATAGGCCTTAAACTAACCCCAGAAAAAATGGTACATGGGCAAAAAGATGATGAATGAAGATAGAATTTGACCATCACTAACTAAGTAACAATTTGCTACACCCAAAACATATTTGACATTTATCAAATATGCATAATTTGATTTACATAATTTCAAGGCTATTTAAGTATTAAGACTAACGTAGTTTGTTTGTAAAATATATTTTTATAAAGATTCTTTTATGTTTTTTCCCATTACCAATGTTTTTTATGAAGGTATTTTAATTACGTTCAAGGTGTTGATAAGAACTGAAAATGTTTTATGGGTCTTGTCTATTTTTCTTTGATTCTCTGATTCTCAAAAGGGTGATAGAAAATATAATGAGGAAACTGGCATGTCATAGAACCAACGAAGATCCAGACTAGTGGGTATGCTGGGACCGCATGGTAGGTAATGGCCCCCTCTGCCTCACAGTGAGGTCTGTGTCCTGGCGGTGGGAACATCAGAAGCTGATTGTCCTATGGTGTTTAACTAGCTTCTACCAGCAGTTTCACCCACATGAAAGTAGGTTTCTTCATACAAACTTTGAACCCCCATTTTATCCCCTTAGTGTGTGAATTTTGGAAAATCCTGTCTTAGCACATGCCTTTGTCTTTATGACCAATTTTATCACAATCCATTCAGTGTTTTGAGCTGTGTATTGATAGATCAGTCAGTTATAGTTTTCTATTAAGATATCTAGCAAATAACAATACACTAATAGTATAGAGCCCATGATAAAAACTTTTTTTTTATTTATACATGTAATCTAATAAAAAAACTTGATATAGTTTGGGAAGTACCTAGTATATGATAAATATATACCTATTCATATATAAAAGCAACCAGGTTTTTCCTCAAGACTTAGAAATAACTTCAAGACACAACATCTAAATGATTGTTGTCAGAATCTGAACAGTGACCTAAGTTAATTACTACAATATAACCAGTGGCAACCACTGACAGAAAAGGTATTAATTATAAACTAGAACATCACGTTTTGTACGTATTAGCTGGCAGATAAAGTATGTAAAGATTTGACAGGCAACATATGCCACGATGTATAACGTGTATCCATCTTATTGGGTCCAACTAAATTCAACAAGTATGTGATAAAATTATACCCTTGCATCTGAAAACTCTGTCCAGACTTACCTTTTGCTCCTTCAGATATTTTACTGACCGAAAAGCGCCGAAGAAGATAGGCAACACAGCCATAATCACTAAACTCAAGTATGCAATCGCAATGCCTTCAATACTCGTCGGTGGCTTTTCCGTAACATTTTTTACAGTTTCCCTGACAGCTTCTTCAATGTTTATAGGAATCTCTGTTGCTGATTCTGCCATTTCGTATGAGTTATTTGCCAAAATGCGTGGCGAGATGGCTTTCGCACTACGGACCAAGTTTGACAAAAAAATGACAAGTGTACAGTTGGGTTTATAAAGTTGGCCAACCGTAATCAGAAGAGTGGGACCTAGTAGAACTAAAAACCGATATTTTTCGTTAAAAATCTTCAACTTCCAACTACTATGCGCAACTACAGTGGTTAAAATCTTCAACTTTATTATCCCTGATTAACATAATGACGACAAGATACGTATTTTGCACTCTTATTCAAAAAGAAACGGAACTCAAAAAAGAGGGTATTTGAAAAGTGAACATTATTTTTCAATCATAATAAATAAGTATTCAGATTCAAATATACTCTTTTTGAGTTAGGTTTCTTCATGATTAAGCATGCGACTTATTGAAAATTAGTTTTCTTTTGTAAAATCATTTTTTAGGTCCATGGTAAAATCTTAGGGGTGTAATGGACCCCAAACATGAACTTCTCCGGTTCTAGTAATATTGGCAACACATACCAATCGTCTTTTACAATCTTACGACTGAAGGACTTCGTATCCATGGTTAAGAAATAAATTAAAAAAGTAACTTTTCTATCATATGTCAAAATAAGTCAAACATAGGACCAGGACACTTTCGTTTTTAACTCGTATCTTTGCTCGTATCAAATTATTTATTTAATTATTGTCATGCATATGTGCTTATATAGTTACATTTTTCATGATATATCATAAAAAGTGATATTTTATTAACTAAAATGGAAGTTACGGGTGGCGCAGAGGAAGGTTTCGTCAGGGAATGGGCCCCCTGTTCACATATTTTGAATTTAATTCCGCCTAGGATACAGACTGGCATATTTTCTAACGAGCTGTGTCTAACATGCGTGGACGTGGTCAGCGAGTACATAGCTTTGGGTACGAACGTCGGCCTGGTGTACTGGTACGATCGGAAGAAGGGAAACATACAGAGATTGCGATGCGAGGTAACTCTCTCGGTTCAGTGTGTCAGGGACGGGGTTTCCCCACGCAAATCATTGATCGTGCCCTTGCTTTGCGAGCATACAGTTCCAAGCGCAGTTTCTTTATTTGTGCTAAAGTTAAAGAAAAATAATAATAATAATTATGTTTCCATTTTATTTAATTTGTAGAATATTCCTAAAATGAAATTGTTGATGTAAATTATTTTATATAGTCTAAAGGTAACATTCAACATAAAACATTACACCCACCAAAATAATATTTAATGAAGGAGGTACCTACACACTTTATATTGATAAAAAAAAAAACTTGGTATATTATACAATAAATATGAGCAAGACCTCCTCAATTGAATCAGGATGATGGTATTGTTTGGCAACCAACAACACCTAGATAATGTTAAACTTAAACAATCAAACTATTAACAAGAAAGATGCAAATGAGCAAACTAACACTAGCCCAGGCTGTACACGAATATGATTGGCTCACTCAATATAGTAGGTCTAACCATATTTGAGTACAGCAAATGTAGGCCAAGCTTGAAAAAAAATCATTTGTCGAAACAATTATTTTATAGAATAGAAATGCATTTATTCGGGACAGACACAGCACAACGGTTATAAACAAAAAGTAAAAAAAAAAAAAAGAACAAAGTACAAAGTACGCCGAGCGTGCCCGCACCGAAAGGGTGATTTTCTTTCAAACTTAGAGTCTAATTCACAAGTATAAGTAATGACTAAATATTAACTATTCAAATTTTTTGTTTTTGCTGTTAGAATATCAGAAGTAGTAAGCAATTTATACAAAACTCAAACTCATAATTATTTATTTCACATAGGCCTTTATGGGCACTTATAAAATGTTAGAAGCTAGTGCATGGTGACAACTGGTTGTTTCCTTTGTAGAAGAACCAGCAAGAAACTCCATGGTTTCTCTTTTTAAAAAAACTTGTTTCTACAATATTAATAAATATGAGAAGACAATGTAGACTGGTCAGCTTTGGGTACCCAAAAGCACAATAAAAATAGTACTCTATGAATATGCAGCGTCTACAATGTTCTCACATTCACATTATAAAAAGAGGCTATACAAAAATAAAAATAAACCTACAATTTACAGTTTTAACCTTTCGAGTAACGTAATTAGAGACAATACAAAGACAATGAGCGAGCGAATGCCGGCATTCACTTGGGGTTTAATGAATTGATTTACTAATGTATTCTTATAGAATAATAGTAAAATAATGTTGAAAGTCAGATATATAAAAGGAGAGGGAAAAAACATTTTATAACTCATTTCTCTAAATTCTGAATAACAAACTTGCTGTGTAAACATTGTGAGTCAACAAGATAACGAAACTATCTAAATGATAAGATTATTTTGATTTCTTTGCGAACATGGTTTAATGGTAGTAGATAAAATTGGTATCTAAATCTTTTACAACATTGATACTTGAACTTAATTCAAATACCTAAGCATGAATTATACATTTTTTAAGGTTCCAAAAATTATAATTTTTTCCAAACATAACACTTAAATAATTACACTAGTCTACAGCCGAAATGCAAGAAACTGAGTATTGGATTTTTTATATTTATTAATTTATGTCAAATAAGATTCCGAAGTCCATATCACACATTATTATTTTTGACCTTAAAAACCATAAAGATGCATAAAATACATACAAATGTAGTTAAAATACATTAGCCTTCAAATATAACAGAACAGCTATGGTCATATCTGTTGCATTTAAAAAATAAAAACTTGTAGACTAGTGTTCTTATCTGAGAAGAACAATTAATAACCCATGAATTTGCCATGTTATCTCTCTACCACCTTTTGTTGACTGCTGAAGCATGCCAGAGGCATTAAATCCACCTTTGTATTCATTATAATAAAGTTCAAATAAATAATGAATATGTATTTATTTAATGAGATTGTTGTTCTAAACTTATAAATATAGCTATATACTGGAATTGAGTACAATATCTTCATAATTTTTATCTCATTGCTAGCTTCTTCTCGCAGATTCACACCCGTAGCTTATTTTTCCAACAGATTCTGTGTATTTTATTAGAAAATAAAGTTGCAATGGCACTCAGTGATAGCTCAGAGTAGCTTTCAATCAGTACTTCAAGGGAAGGATCAAACACTATTAAAATAACCTGTCTGTAAAATTAGTTTAGACTAGCTATTTACACCTTTATTTATATTTCAGGCATCATCATCCCCAATAACATATGTAAAAATAGTGAGTACAGTTGACTACATGGTGGGCGCTGGCAATGCGGCCGGCCAGGTCACTGTGTTCCAGATACCTAAGGAGCACCCAGAGAATGTGCCTGATACTTTCAAGCCTAAAGTGGAGCCCAAAGTTGAAAGGTGAGAAAGAGTTTTTTTTTGTCTTAAAAACTCTACCCCTAAATTAGGAATTACTCCTATATCGTGAGCGCGTTCTCAAATATGTAAGCTCACATATACAAGACACCCAGACCCGGAATAACTATTTGTACGTCATAAAATACAAATATTTGCAGCACTGCAGCCAAGCGCTCAGCCACTGCACCAACCGTGATGTCAATGCCACTGTCTCTACTATAGCCAGAAATATGATTTTCCATATCATCAATCAAGGATGTAAGAGAAATATAAAATTATCTCAAATATACTGGTATCGTTTTTCAGTAATACTATGTGACACTTAAATAAAAGCTGAAATAAAAGTGTGTCTTGGGTTTTCAAATATTTGTCACTAAAACGAGGAGCTTTAGGCAGTCGTCTATCAAATCAGTTAGTGCATTTTTTGTATGTTACTTGATAGTTTTTTCTTTCAACTAGATTATGAAGAATTCTAACTTTTTTTAATTTTAAAAGGATTTGAAAGTTTGATAAATTTTTTATTTTAAGATGGATAAAGTTACTGTTTGAAAACAAGGAATAAAAAAATTTGAACGTCTTTCGGCTGAAATGATGATGATAATAATGAACCTGAATGTAATATAATTATGATGGAGAAAAATTTAGTACAATTCCAATCAATGAACAGTTAACAATTTTTTCAAGATGTACATCAACATTGTAAATACTAGGACAGCCTTGTTGATATAATATTGTATGGTCACTTAATCCTGACCTCTAGTTGCTACGCTAACCACAAGTTGACCCAATTTAACAATAATATTATGAATATAACAGTTCATAGCATCAGATCTTCTACATAGTTAAATTTGATTATTCCTAATTTGTAGCCCTGGCGCCTCACCTTAGTGAGACCTAAGCTTAGTAAGGGTGTAACTAGCATACCCATTTTGAAACTCACAATCGATTGCTTTGTATCTTGTTCTTCTGTCTCGTCTTTATCCCGTTACGCGGGATTTTGCTTTTCTGCAATCCGAATCATGATCATCATTATCATTTCAGCCGAAAAATGTCCACTGTTAGACATAGGCCTCCCCCAAACGTCGCCACAACGACCGGTCCCTGACCAGGTCATCGGTCCACCTTGTGGGAGGCCTTCCAACGCTGCGTCTTCCGTTACGCGGTCTCCACTCCAGCTCTTTCGGCCCGAGGAACCTTTCAGAACAAGGGCCATCTGTTCAGCGTGCAATGTGCCCTGCCCATTGCCACTTAAGTTGGCGATTTTTCGTGCTATGTCGGCAACCTTGGTTCTCCTGCGGATATCTTCATTTCTGATTCGATCACGCAAGGAAACTCCGAGCATAGCCCTTTCCATTGCCCTTTGAGTGACTTTTAGTCTTCTGATGACGCCCATTGTAAGCGACCACGTTTCGGAGCCACAACGATTGACCCGTTTGGCCCCCCCTTTCCCAATCATGCGCCTCCATTTACGTCTATCTCCAACGTCTTGTCCGTGTGGCCAATACTTTCATGTCCTTTTGGACCTTTTTCAACCAGGTTGTTGGGGGCCTTCCTCTTCCCCTCTTTCTTGTAGCGATGGAGAGGCACTTTTTAATCACATGATCGTCTGGACTTTTCATAACGTGACCGTACCATCGCAGCTTAGCCTCAGAAACTTCTTTTCTTTTTTAACATTTAATTTTGGGTTTTGAGGGTCACTTTGAAGCTCCCCCTTACATATTCATTACGCATTTTGTCCTTGAAGAATTCAAAGCTTTGTATGTTGAAAAAAAAAAGTTGGCCAATTTTTTTATGATAGTATATTTTCAGTATAGTCGACGTTTCATGTCAGAGCTCGATTATCTAAATCAATAAGTAATGGAATTTATATAAAATAAATTAATATGCATGAATATGAATTAATATGACCAGATCCTGCCAGCGGCTTCGCTCGCGTGATAGAAAAAAAATATCCCAAAGGAACATACTCCCGGGATAAAAAGTATCCTTTGTTCTATTCCAGAACATGGTCTATTCGTCTACCAAAGAGTTTAACCCGATAAGTATGACGAGTCGGCCCCCAAATGGAAACCTGTATCGAAACTTATGTTGTAATATCGACTTGATAAGCAAAAAATTTATGTAAATTTTTCGATCAGCTTTCGCTTTGACCTTGAGATATGGGAAAAAAATAACTACGCATGAAGGCATGACTATTATTCAAAGTAATATATATATCTCAAAAACTAAAGCAATGAAACCAATGCGAGACTTCAGGTTACATTATAGAGTATATCATATATGTTTTTAAAACCTTAGCATATTTTTTTATATAAAAAAATAAAATAAGTAAATCAAATACTCGTCATATTTATCCGGCTAAACCCTTTCATCTAAATCCATTCAGCCGTGCGAGCGTGAAGAAGTGACAAACGTACATCCATACAAATACTCACAAACTTTTCGCTTTTATAATATTAGTGTGATGAACTCAAAAAGAAGTGTAGGGGTTTTTCCATGACACAAGATACCTATTCAGTTTGTGGTCAAAGTCAAGGCAAAAGTTTTTATTTCACATAGGCCTACATGGGCACTTATAAAACGTCAGAAGCTAGTGCACGGTTCCAAATTGGTCGTTTCCTATGGCGAAGAACCGGCAAGAAACTCCATGGTTACTCTTTTAAAAAAGTGATTGTTTACAATATTTTCATATTACAGTATTAATAGACATTATGTAAGAACAGTGTAGACCAGTCGATATTGTACCCAAAAGCACAATAAAAATAATCATATTAAAAAAAAAAAGTGAGTCGTAATAGGAAGTAACCTAAGAATTCGCGAAGTCCACAGTGTTCTCACATTCAGATAAAAAAAAAAAATTAATAATAATAACATAATATTCCATAACCATCACACAACGCCGTCTAGTCTCAAGCTAAGCAGAGCTTGTGTTATGAGTACTAGACAACTGATAAACATACATATATATTTCTAAATACATACATATTATAGATAAATTACACCCAGACACAGAACAAATGATCGTGCTCATCACATAAACATTTGTCTTGGGTGGGAATCGAACCCACGACCTCCGGCATAGCAGTCAGGGCCACTAACCACTAGACCAACAGGCCAGTCATTGTGTGTGTGTAGTGGTGATAATTAAGACGCAGTGTGCTGAATACCTAATATGATATCGTGCATTGTTTTCAGATATACAATAGGCGAATTACACAAGAGCAAAATCACAGCTATAGAGTGGTCCAAAAACGGTATGAGACTTTTCTCTGGTGATAAGAACGGCGTTATCATAATGACTGAGATCGACTTCTATATGGTAAGTGTCCTCCGCTAATATAAGAATTAAGCCACAGATACATTAGGGACCAAAATGGTCCCCAACATGACGCACAACGCTGTTAAAATGATCAACATGTCCTGCGTCATGTGATTGCGTTGTAAACATTCTAGGGAGCAAGTAGCGGGACAGTGGGCAACGTTGCAGCGTCACGTAGATTGAGCGTTGCGCATCACGTTATGTATCTGAGGCTTTATGTAAATGGTCGCATTTTATAGCCAGCCATTTCGTATTAGTATTGTAAGGCGTTGAGCAATTAAGGACACCTCACACGATCCAGTTTGCCGTCAAGTTTCCAGCGCACAAGTCTACTTCTCAATCATACTGAAAGCTACACACCATCAAGTCAAATCAAATCAAAAACATTTATTTCAAATAAACCATTTACAGGCAATTTATCGGTCATTGTCAAAATATCGGTCAGTTCAAAAAGTAAAGCTAAACTGCACGTTCCAAAGCGTAGATATCTATAGAGAAGAATCATCGTAAGTATGATTTGCAAAAATCTTGTCGATTCTATTATGTGATCACAATGTAAATATGTAAATACCTAATGAAAAAAAAAGTAGTTAAAAATGTAAATTGAAATAGGCCACTGGCAGTTAAGAGATGACCAGTTGTTCACGAGCATGACAGTTGCATCAGCCCCACTCAGCTCAACCAGTTTGAAGGGTAGATACCGAATGACCCAACAACACGTGCCACCGGATATTACTTCAAGCGCGCCGCAAACTTGACGGTCAACTGGATCGTGTGTAGCTTGCATTAGAAAGCGATCAACACGTAAATACGCGATCACCGCTTTCGGCAAAATCGCAAGGAGCGCTATGTTCGCTTTCTAAAAGGACGACGCCTAAACCATATTAATGAGCTTTTTTATTGGTTGAAGGTAATGTCTCAAAATAAAAGATAAGCACTAATACATATTGTAAAAGAAGAATATAAAAGCTGGTCGTGAGTTGACCGCGGCCGGCACTTTTTTGCTCCGGTCCCTTAGTTCATATTATTTTAAATCCGTCCGATTATAATTTAGGTGACTTCGAGGCTACAGTGAATAGGCTCTTAATAAACTATACCCTATTCATCTTGGGCTCTAGGGCTTGAGACAAAATGTAAACAAAGAAAATAATTAAAAAAAAAGAAAAGAAAAATCGAAAATAATTTAGGTACCTTCGTAGGTTTGAAAACATTAATAACCAATTTCTGTTACATGTATTGGTGTTTTGTTTGCACGCTTTGTCTTCAGCGAATAACAAGAATTCAACGGAAATATCTGAAAGCGGCACTGTCGTATCAACAAGTTGATCGATAGTGAAAAAGATGGCGGATTATAACCCGCTAGAAAACAAAACTTCACATTTTAATGTAAAATGCAGTTTGCAGTATCTGAGGTCTGTAATTAAGTAGTATTATATATGGTTTGTTTACCTTTTGTCTCAAGTCTCCCTGAATAGGGTACAGTGCGCCTCACCATCAGCGATTGCATCACTGCTTACCATCAGGTGGGATCGCAGTCAAGCACTAGTTTATATAACTTACTGCCAAATATTAGCATACATATAAACATTTGGTAGGTTTTTTTGTACGGATGGGATTTGTTACGTATACCTACCGGTTAAATTATTTATAAACCTTCGCTCAAAGTTGCATAATAGAAAAATGTAAGTCTAGTACAAACAAAACCTGTATTAAAATGTCATTGTAATAATTTCCTGTTTCAAGTATTTTTAGAAAGTTGCATGAGTTAGATACTTCATATGAGCTAAGTAATTGTAAACCCCGGTGTCAAATGACCTACTTTTTATTATTGCTAGACTCGTGTTTAGCCATTGAAAAGTTTAGGTACTTATTTACTTTTTTTATTTTTATTTAATCTTTATTACTTATATAAATTGTGTGCTCGCATAATAGAAGCGACAAGAAATATGTAACCAAGATTTAAGTAACTCATAGTATGATTTAAAAGAGTATCCATGGAGTTTCTTGCACGTTTTTCTCCATAGAGATCTACGCTTTGGAACGTGCAATTTAGCTTCACTTTTTTTTTTTTGATTGACTTACATTTAGACAATTCAAAAATTCCTGTAATTGGTCTATTTGAAATGAACGTTTCTGACTTCTGATTTCTGATTATGAAGACCTACATTATTAAAAATTAAAGTCGCACTACGAGATGCTTGATTCCATTGTAGAGAAAGGATAATACTAGCAGACCTGTATGTCTCCGTCTCCCTGTAAGACCCATTTTTGTGACAGGATATTATCAAAAACAACTTCTTCCTTAAGTATTTTTTTTTTTTACGTAATATTTCTATGTGCATATAAGTCAGTTATTGTATGGCGTGGGTTTTAGTCAGTAAAACTCTGATACGCCAAGCACCGCCCAAGAGCGGGAGAAGTCATTGGCTGATTTCTCACCTAAAAAAAATATGTCAGTTGTTGCTTTTGTTGTAAATATTGTCTCACTATATCTTATGAAATATATTTACTTGTTGAAATTCCTACTTGTAGATGGAAAATGGAACTTTTGATTTAACTATTCAACACCAGACGCATCTCAGATGAGGAAATGTCTCTGGTACTGCAGATGTTCCGGCTAAGATCGCTTACTATCTGGTGACCCGGTGACCCGCATGCAAGCTTCCAATTTTTTTACGTGGGAAATAAACCTCGATAACTTTTGATATAGGGCCCCTTTGGGACTAGTTAGCCACTGGTCCGACTCGTAATGACTAATACCCACCCTTGTTCCTTCAATTGCCCTTTGAGCTCCAAGACCTCGGGCCTCTTTCGTACACTCCCGCAGCCCTGTCATAGTAGGGCCCCAGTTATTACTTTTATTAATACCTAGCTGCTGCCAGCGGCTTCGCACGCGTGATAGTAGAAAATAGTCCCAAGGGAGCATATTCTTAGTGGCCCTGATCGCTATGCCGGAGGTCGTGGGTTCGATTCCCACCCAGACAATTGTTTGTGTGATGAGCACGATCATATCTTTAATAATATGCATTTAAAAAAGGAAAATAATAATAATTATTGTACCTATTGTATTGTACATATAAAAAAATGTAATTGTATTGTACATATAAAAAAAAAGGAAAATAATAATAATTATTGTACCTATTAAGTATTAGTTTTAAGTATAGTTATTGGGGTTGAGGGGCCATTTGTTTGGTGCGGCATTATGGGCGGCGATGAGTTGTATGCGTGTTGAAGGTTGGGAGATTCCTGATTTTTGATGCGTATGTGGGTCGTTGTCGCTTGGGTATCGCTTCGGGCTGGTGGCCTCTAAACCCTGAAATTCTGACGGGATTTATTGTGATGATTGCTGAAAGGTGCTCTGGAGTGACGCCACTTGCACGTGGAGTTGCCCAGAAGCAAACAATGTATAATTACCAAACAAGGGCACGGACGTCACGTCCGTAGTTTAAATGTAAGGTAGGAGTGCGGTTTTAGTCAGTAGGAGTCTGACACAGAAAAAAAAAAAATGCATTTAGAAATATATAAGTATATTATCTCATAGCACAAGCTCTACTTAGTTTGGGACCACTAGATGGCGTTGTGTGAGACTTGTGGTATATTATTATTGTTGGAATATTATATAGTCTACACGTTCAGCCATTCGAGTGTGAAAAAGTAACAAACATACAAACACATTTACAAACGTTCAACTTAATAATATTTTTGTGATGAACGTATTCAATCGTCATATTTATTGATCTGTTATCAAGCAGTGTGCACAAAGAGGACTTTAAACGATACAACATCTTCCCTGTTTGCGTAAAGCGATAATAAAAGTATGTTTACCCACTAAACTTTCCTTTAAGCCGCCTCTGAATAATGCAATAATGAAATATACATTTATCATTAGTGGTAGTTACGGTCGATGTTATATTGAACGGAAATAACGATAGTGTTGTGCCAATGCTCCGGCAAGGTTGATTCGTTAAAGGTTTTTTTTATAGGTCACGATTATGAGTTTATGACAGCAGTTGTAGTTTGTAAAGGGCGATTTTTGATAAAAACTATGACGTACCAAGCGTGGGCGGGAAGGCACGACTCGACAATGTGACGACCATTTTTCATACAAATATATAGGTCTCCTTAGAACGATTTCTTAATTCTTTATTGTACACAAAAAAAATAACATAATATACGGAGATACAGACAGTTCATGTACAAAGGCGAGCTTAACTCAGCAATGAGTTTTCTCCCAGCAAACTTTTGAATATAGGGAGAAAATATATTCGAGGGCAGGATCCAGTGCACAAGATAAACCTTCATATAACTAAGTCCTTACAGAGTTCTTAGAGAGTCCTTAGAGAGTTTCTTCAAGGCCTCACAGATCGACGTGGATCGTGGTGGAATCATCTCCCTAGCTTTTTTCCAGCTAGCTTGGGTTCGGCTTTCAGTCGATGCGGCTGAATACCTGTGTTTAACACGAAGCAACACCATCGGACAACCCGACGTACGGCGAGTATCCACCCTTACGTTGTTGAAACTTCAACGGTCCGGACTAAGCGTTTCGCTTCGTCGTTTATACCGCGTACATCGAAGGACTGGAACAATTTGCCCGCTGCGGTCTTCCCGTCCAAGTATAATTTAGGTGTCTTCAAGGCTAGAGTGAATAGGCTCTTAATAAACTAGTGCGCCTCACCATCAATGATTGCATCACTGCTTACCATCAGGTGGGATCGCAGTCAAGCTCTGGTTTATATAAATCAACCCAGTTACTGGGCAACACGATAGAAGAATAAAATCAGATCACACTAAAAACAACGCATAGTGTAATCGCGTAATTCCTAGTTTAGTCTTCTCAACTAAATTCTGTACTTTTGCTGCAGCATCTCTGCAAATCAATGGAGATAGTGAACGAAGAACACGAAATAGTTCAGATGAGCTACTACCAGAACACATTACTGGTGTCCAGCGTGTACCGCAGCATTGTGTGCGAGCGACGCGACGCGCGCTGGCACGTGAACCAGCTGGGCAAGAAGGAGCGCAAGAGGTGAGTACACACAAACATACAGCTGAGCCACTAGAAGAACGTATACCGTAGCATAGTATATAAGCAGCGCGCAAGACATTTGTTTGATTTGCTGATACCGTTAATTCTCAGCCCGTTTGCGTGAACAAGCTTTTAACACTCAAAATTCTTCATGGAGGAACGCAGTACTATCACAGAAAAAAACCGCATACATATCCGTTCACTGGCTCTTAAGATAAGCCAATACAAAAAGAAATTCCCTGGGACCGGGTTTACCTTAATTTTTTTAGAGTGGGTGGGTTTCTTCATAGATGTTCTGCGCCCTAAGATGAACGGTTTGCACTGGCAGGCTTTTACTATCTTGTGACATCTATGACTCCAAATAGGTACTAAAATTCAAAAATCCTGCATCGCGGTATCACTTTTCTCTGCGCAATTAGAGCATATACAACAACCCGAAATCAACTGTCGGGCACTTGTCCGGACATAACATCCGTCTGGTTGGAAGGTCTTCTCTTTTCAACGGATGTTTGCGGGATTTTACACCCTATTCGATGTACCTTTAAAGACTATTACTCCTACTCTTGGGTTGGAAGCGAATTTACCTCAGCCTTCCGCTGGTCCCACGGACCGGTCCATCATTCGCGAGCCTCGTTTCGTAAACCAATTCTTTACCAACATTTTGGCGTCTTTTAGACTACGGTATTTTTACACTCTTTGTTTTTTTTTTGGTAGCCTATGCTCGCTGGGTGCTACGTTCCAGCACTCGTACGCCCGCGGAGGCCCGGCGGCTGCGTACTGCGCGCGCCCGGGGCTGCGCCTCTGGAGAGCAGACGCCCAGGGGAATGTGCTGCAGACGCTGTTGTTCAAGGTACCTGACATGACCATGTAAGCATGCATGCGTGCTCTTTTTTAGGGTTTCGTACCTCAAAAGGAAAAAACGGAACCCTTAAAGGATCACTTTGTTGTCCGTGCGTCTGTCAGTCTGTCTGAAGACCTTTTATCTCGGGAACGCGTGGAGGTATCGA
Organism: Mythimna pallens; assembly: GCA_961205895.1. Lineage (NCBI taxonomy): Eukaryota > Metazoa > Arthropoda > Insecta > Lepidoptera > Noctuidae > Mythimna > Mythimna pallens. The sequence continues at coordinate 20,994,136 of OY540842.1, read as the reverse complement.
GTTGAAGTTAAAACTATATACTCAGGTCTGCAGTCCCTTGAAGCTGTGAAAAAAATCACAAAGTTAACGAAAAAAAAGATACGGCCGTTTATGTCGCAACAAACGTATATTTTGATACTCTCAAGGTAATCAAAAAGGGAAGCAAAAAGCAAGGTCTTATAGCACAGGTATAGGAATAAATCTGAAAACTGTGAATTTGTTGTTACGTCACAACCGAGATTCCATTCGGGAATTGAACTATTTACATAGGTAAGTTTGTATGGATCCCTCAATGCGCAAGTCCGACTCGTACTGGCCCAGTTTCTTTAGGTGTAATTCCTCATGGATGTCCTCCCTGCGGCGGGCGGACTTTATTGGAGAGTGACTCCCCTATACGTCTAAGTTGGACGCGCGCCACCATCTTGGACCTTTTTAAGGAGCTTGAAAGAGTAAGCCCCCCCCGCTTACTCTTTCAAGCTCCTTAAAAAGGCGAAAAGAGATGTTGTTTCTTTTCATTTATCAGTCACGTCACGACCGAATTTGTAAAGAATTGTAGGTAATAAGTAAAAGTTAAATTAAAATCTAATTCAATTAAAGTCCAGTTAGTTTAATTTATGCCCAGCAGAGCAACGCTTTATATTACCTATTCCATCTGAATAGTTTTGGAATATGCACAATCGTGAACTCACTGCGGCTCATCGGGTCTTGAGTTTGAATTCCGAGTCGGAGATAGTTTAATGGGATTTTACCTGACTGTCCTAAGAAGAGTGTAGTTTTTTCCGAGAGTATGTTTGTATGTTGATTGATGTATGTTAGGAATGAAGATATTTGCAGGAGACCCAAAGTTATTTGGCAAAGTTAAAAGCCCAAAAGAATCGCCAAATTTAGTGGCAGTGGGCAGGGCACATTGCTCACCGAAAGATTCTGAAATGGCAATCGCGTACCGGGAGACGCAGCGATGGCGCGGCCTCCCACAAAGTGGAACAATGAGCTGGTGAGGGTTGCGAGAATCCCATGGATGCGAGACGTACAGGACCGGTCGTTGTAGCGAAACTTGGGGGAGGCCGTTGGACATAGCAACGGTGGACGCCTTTCAGCTGAAAACATGATGATGTAAGTATGTTTGTGCTATCTGTAATTGCAGGAGGCGATATCAAACCCGCTGACGATAGCGGAGCTGCTGAACCCTAGCGCGCACAAGCACTCGCACAGCGCGCACGAGTACAACCTGGGCCCGCTGCACGTGTTCCGGGAACACTTCCTGGTGTCGCACAACGAGCACATCCTCTACATACTGGACCCTCGCTCGCTCACTGCCGTCGCCGTCGTCGATGATCTCAGAAGGTAAATCTAATTACAAAAATCAAATACAAACTATAGAGAAAAATGTGGACGCAGTTAAGTCGTATATTTCGGGACAACGATTAATAACCAAGTCTAGCGTGAGGAATTACGTGACAGTGAGCCGAGCAAGTCGCCGTCGAGACAAGCGTACGGAGCATACGAGTGACTTACTTGCTCGTGCTCTCAACTTGCTCCATTTGCTAGTCCTGTGGGTCTACATTCTTGTTATCTAAAGGCTCGTTTGCTTCGATTTTTAGACGTCTAAAAGAAATAAACTACAAAGTGTAAAATAGTTTTAGTTTCGGGTATATAGCAAAGAAACGAACACACAAAAGTATGTCCTGCGGTCTCAGTCTAAACCAATTTAAAGAACAAACATAATTGATGATGCTTCATAACATGTCCACTACAAGGTGAGCTTCCCCTCAGGATCCTGTCGGTGTCGGTGAACAAGGACGAGGTGTTCGTGCTGGAGGGCCCGCGCTCGCTGCTGCGCCTGGCGCACGCGCCCGAGCCGGCCGCGCGAGCCGCAGGTCTGTTCAGCAAACATCTCTCGCAAGCGTAGGCTGGCTAGCCTGGACGAGGCATGACGGACGAACTTTATAACATTAAGCATGCAGCGCTAAACTAAAAAAAAAATACAAACGTCATAAATGGTAAATAAATGGAGTGCTCAACGTAAAAAAGCTAATTCTCATTTCAACAAACAATGACAATCTCAAGACTTGACAATTGAATCAAAAGTTTTTTAAACCATCGGATACCGTGTGTCGTAAAGGGTTCATATGAAGGTATTCCCATAAAATCTCCGTATATGACCCCGTTATTCATAAACCCAAAACTGTTTACACATTCCGATTAGAAGCAAAAACAGCAGAGCCTAGGTACATCGATTTTTTTATTATGAGTGCGTGTTAAATAAACCCTCACATGATAAGTCATTTGCGTAACAGGGAAATTACGTGGGTCTCGAGAGGTTAATACAAATTAACACTTGAGATTAAAACAGAATTCATCCTTAAAAATGATTTGGCCACAACGGCCAAATCATAGAAATTGATCACTTCACAATATGGCCAACTAAAACTGGCCAAATCGTATAAACGTTAACATTTTATGATATGTCAATCCTCGTTTGGCCAAATCATTGATGTAGGATTTCAATGATAATAAAAGGTCTAAAGAAAATAGGCCAGACGAAGATTGAAATATCATCAAACTTTAACGGTTATAACGATCTAGCCAGTTTTACTTGGCCATTTCATGAAGTGATCAATTTCTATGATCTGGCCACGGCATAGGCATTACTCATTTGATTATGTATTCATTAGTTTGCGGAGCGCAATCCTAATTTCAGATTGCGAAACGGTAAAGACTATGGAGAATTAATTACTATGAGCTCTCCATTTGTTACCAAGTCTGTGATGTTATTATATTTTTATATTGCATTTCTACATTTTTCAGATCAGTAATTGTAGTCCCATGCCCTTTCCAGTTTACATGCTCTACTATAATGTATGTTGTACCTATTTGCGCACGTTTAAAACTTATGGAATGTTTTTTTAGAATATTGACTGTTTTTAGTTTATTAAGCCTGAAAGTAGAACGATACTGAAACACTTAAATCCAGTACAGGGCTAAGTATGAAATCTTTTAAAAAAATACATTCTTGAGCGTCGTTCTAAAATTTAGGTTTAGCTTTAAGAATATTGACTTATTATAGCCATATTTGGAATTAAACAAGTTATGAAATACACGAAAAGGACTCGGGAATATTATCCTGTCAAACTCGATTTGAAATGTGTAGTTCAAGCTTGCCACAAAGAATTTCGTTATAAGTATTCGGTTAAAATAAGAATATGATTGACTTGCCCACACACCATCATGGAAAGTGTGGTTATAAAATGTGAGAGTGAGACGGCACGAGCCCTTACTAATCCTTGTATGAATCCTAAATAAATATTCATCGTCGTCGTACTCATTCGTTTTGTAACCGCGAATCACAGACTATTAAACCAAGTGAAGTTGAAGCCAGTTCTATTCTTATTTTAACCGCATTTTCAGAAATGACTAGAAATCTACACAGCACAGAAATATTTTAATATTTCTGAATGTATTGTTCAAAAAATCAATAATCATATTTATGTCGTGGCCTGATTTTAGAACTGATCACTTCATGCTTTGACCGGCCATTTCATGAAATGATTGTGCATTTCATAATTTAGAACCTTGCTGCCCGCAGGCCACATCTTGATTAGAGCTAGCCAAATCAATGAACACTCTGCGTTTAACAATATGAATAGCTACACGCACGATTATTTCATTGATATGGGCAAACATAGCTGATCATATCATAAATAATAACAGAAATATTCTAAAAAAAAAATTATTAAATTACTTACTTACTTACTACTTGTATGTATACCGAATAAAAGGAATAACAATAATAATTACTTATTATCAGGCTACTAAGGCCCATAGACAAATAATAATAACATAACAACCAATTATTAAAAAAAAATAGTCGAGAGATTACGAAGTGATCAGCTCTAAGATCTGGCCACGACATCTATATTCCTGATGTCGTTCAGTATTTCGCCAATAAACTCAATAGTGTTGTTCATTGCCTGTCGACTTTTCTTTCTTTCTTTTCTTACTATGACAGCAAGAAGTCGAATCTGCCGAGCTTTCTCCTAAACTGTAAGATCTGGCCACGACATCTATATTCCTGATGTTCAGTATCTTGCCAATTAAAACTCAACAGTGTTGTTTATTGCCTGACGACTTTTCTTTCTTTCTTCTTATTATCGTTTTACTAAGACAACAAGAAGCCAATCAGCCGAGCTTTCTCCTCAATAGATATATTAGGGTCGGCTTCCAATCTAACTGGATGCAGCTGATGCTATTATATTTCATAGAGCGACTGCCTGACTGGATTGTGGAGGTCAGATAACCTCCACAATCCAGTAACTAAGACGGCACGGTTGGCGCACTGGTTGAGCGATCGGCTGCAGCGCTGCGTGACCCGGGTTCGATTCCCTACAGATAGGTGTTCCGGGTCTGCGTGTCTTGTCTATGTGAGTTCACATGTTGGTGAATGCATCCACAATACAGGATTTATTGCAACGTTTTTTAGAAATGAAAGTAACATTGAACTTTTGGTTTGCTTTTAATTTTTTAATGTGCAACCTAAAAGATAAAGATATTATATAAAATAAAATAAAATACTTTATCAAGGCAGACACCATGTTCAAGCTGTTATAAATTTGATTTATTCATTCATCATCAGATGTCCTTTCTTGCCATAGAATATGATTTAAAAAAAATACCAAATGAACTTGAAAGACGATGAAAGTCAACAGGCATGATTGTATTAAATCGGTTGTTATTATACTATATAATGTGTTCAAGACAGTGTTGTGAACTACAAGTATTATGAACATATTTCCGTCCTCTATCAACTATGCATTTATATATTATACAGTTATACTTTTTTTTTCATGCACGTATATGTTTACATGAAAATTTATGTACTTATTTTCATTAATAAAAACGGACGCCATTAACACAGTCTTTAAACACACTAAAATGTTTTAGGAACATTTTTAAAGTAAAGTTCGAATTATTTTTTTGTAATTTATGGACTAATTTTTCAACAGCCAGATATTTTTAACTCTGGAATAAAAATGGCGGTTTGCCTAAGCTTTTATATAAAAAATATGTCAAGCCGCCATATTTAATCTTTATTTTTTTTTCTTTGAATAATTTGGCCTAAGTGATCAAAACAAAAGTCGATTAATAAATGAAATGATTAATCAGTAACGTAAAGGGTAGATGATATATTACTGAAACTCGTTCGCTATAATAAACGCAAGGTGCTTAATCAGTAGTATTGTAATTTTGAGTACTGAAGTTGGTCAATTATAATGGTGCCTTTAATATAAGTTAATTAAGTCATTCTTGTACTAACATATCATTATATACGCCATAAGTAATTATAGTGCCATCTTAGTTAAACTTTAGAATATAAAGGGCTGATTTTTAAATAGCAATTTCTTTAGACAACACAATATGAATATTGAAAAATCAGGCCAAAAAAAAATGCAAAAAATTAAAGCAACTTTGCATTATCTTAGAACTTTAAAGATGGTCTTCATAAATATATTGAATAAAATCAAAATACCTTGTACCTTAGGTGGTGGGAATCAGTTATTTTTTTAGTCTGTATTAACTTAAATAATTCGGAAGAAAAATATAGCAATACCTCCCACGCACAAGATCGTTCGTAAGGCAAAAAGAGTATTTTTTCAGGAGAAGGGTTTTTGTAAGTAATTAATGTAAGTAATTTGTGAAAATCCTTTGAACCGATATATTTGCATTCTATAATCAATAATAATCAGTTAAAATCACAGTACCATACGAATTTTTAATAAGAAACAATTATTTTATTTTACATTTTTATTGTACAAATTTACTCAAAAAATATATTACGACTTTATGTGTTGGGGTATTGAATTAGGGAAATGTTTAAAACCTGCAAAGTTCTATGGTTGGAAATAAATATGGCACAAGGAGTTTTGGGAACATACTGTTATGTAGAGCGGCATCTCTATCACTTATATTTGTGTCTCAAGTCCCAAGTGCCAGATTAACGCCCGGGTGTGTGTGAGATTATAATGATTAGAAATAAGAATATGTAAATAGTACATAAGTAAGAAGTGCCTTAATCATACCAAATCGCGACCAATGTATTTCATACATCTTTATATATGTATGTATAGTAGACATTAATATTTAGATTATTAAAAGCTAAAAGTAAGTACGATTTTGTTTAGTCGCATCTGTACTCCATTCGATATAAGATTATACAAGGCGCCAGATAAACTTGGAATAAAGTACATTGACCTTTTCCACACAGATTTATGTATTTATTTTCGTTTTTTAAATTAAGAATATCAATAAATGTAGTATGATCATTATTCCAAGTTTATCTGGCATCTACATTAGATATTTAAATAAAACTTTTTTATGTCCATTCAATGCAATTTTTGCTTTTAATGCCATCCTTAAGACTACGGAATAGAAGTCAAAATTGGTTAAACGGACAGTATAAAAGGTTTATATAATCTTATTTCGAATTAAGTATAGTTTTTGATGCTGGTTCTTGTTTTCGCCAATCATAAAATTGCGATGCGACGTCGCATCGTAAAACTCCACGAGCTCGCGCGACGCATCGAAGTAACTTGCGAATTCATTCGCATCGCACATTGTATGGTCACCCGAACCGATGCTTTGCCGCACGAAATCGATGTCACGAATCGAAAACCTTACTAAAATTAGAATGGCAATACAATAACATGTTTCTATCTGTTTAACAAGTCAAGCATGAGAAAGAACAGTGATGACAAACAGTCTCCGTCTGCTTCTAATGTTATCTCCAAGATAAAGATAGCAATAGCCAATTTAAATTCGATTCTAAATTGTTAGATAACTTTTGACTGAGAATTTAAATTGATTTCTCGTGAGATCTTGTAGGCCAAAGTAAAAGTTACAGATAAAGTTTTAGTTGTTGCACAAGAATAATTATATTATATTTTTATTATTGGATTAAAGTGACTACTATTTACGATCTTAAAATAATAATGTAAGTCTCAATCTTGAATCGGGAATCTAAAAAATATTTATTCTAGTGCAAAATACTTTTACTTATGTTTAGTTAAGATATATCAGCACGTACTTAAATTGACAATAATGTACTTATACATTCCTATTATACGCTGTATGTATGAAGCCTCAAATACTTTAGGGGACAAAATGTCCCCCACAACAAGATGCACAACGCTCAATCTCCGTGAGGCTGCTACGTTGCCTAGTGACCCGCAACTTGCCCCCCATTATGTTACAATAGATTCTCGTGACTCGGGACGTGTTGGACAATTTGATAGCGATTTGCGTCATGTTGGGGGACATTTTCCCCCTAATGTATCTGAGGCTTAATTGTCGTCTAAACGTCATTATTGTGACGTTGTCATGACTAACTATGTATTAGGGTGTTTACACATCGGTGCACAACAGGTGCTTTTGTATGTGTACGCGCCCTTACGGTGCTTGTGAAGTTGGCTTTATGTATCTACTATTTTATTTATATGTTACTAGAAGTTAAGACAGATGCAGAAATGTGACACCTTTTTTTTTATTTTCGAAACATCATTAACTATAAATGTGTATTCCTACTATAGATCGTCAAGTTAATATTTCAATTTTGCTTCTTTAAAAATACATAAGAATGTCTAGATATTTTTGTAATTTCAGAAAATTGGTATTTATCGATAATACATTCTTGAAATCCTATCTAAAAAAAATAAGTACATTTTAAAAACTACTTAATATTTATTTCTGTGTCTATCTTAAAACAAAATAATTTTAACGATTGTAGACTAGACCTATCGCTTATTAAAGATTTGTATACAGGGTGTACCTTTAGCTTATATTAGCTTGTTAAAAAGTAATGTAATTTACAGGGTAGAAATAGTAAGTAGTAATTATACACATCCTGTATCTAGTTACCCGCTGTAGTGAGATGATTGACAACGTTTTTTGTTTATTTAAGTATTTTTTTGGTACACTTGCTTGCAATAAAAACTATTTTCGATTTAATTTTGTTGATGTTTAGTTTTTAATTGAATTAATATCACACGAATGATTTTACTGCACATTCTTAGTACAATTTCTTTTTTTTAATTTTTAGTCGCTATTATGCATGCTTTAATTTTCTATTGGTGTATTTTGCAAGCAAGTGTATGTTTACATGCGTTGTCTCGATGTCAGCATGGCCATTGACTTATATATAAATATACACATGCACAACATACTTCCGCATTTTTATTTTGTATCCGATCACCTTCCGCTTCCGTATATTTATGTACAAGCAATGGCTTTGTGTGCTTGTCTTGCTGCTCGAGTATGCTGCTAACACTGCTAAATGCATTTATGCTAATTTGGATTGTTTTTTTATCAAAAGTACTTATTTTCATATAGATAGCATAATCAGCTTTATAATATTCCCACTGCCACTCAAACCTCCTCTCTAGGAGAGGGAATGAATTATCATATAGAATACTAATTTTTTTTTCAAAAATCTAGCTTACACGGCAAACGTTGTTGTGCCATATACATTAGTTCAACCCACTCTAGTTACCTAATGGTATAAAACCTATGACCTATTCTCAGATTCAAATCAGTCAAGCTGAGGAGCTGGATAACAAACACTGTGTGTGTAACACGACATTTTTATATATTAGATTGCGAGACGTTGTAGGTTCGATCCCTACTAAAGTATAGATGAAATTTATTACACATGAATCTAAAAGAGCTGGGTCGTTTATGCGAATTACCCAGCTACTTACGAGGCCGTTGGATGCATTTTTTTTTTGGTACAACACCTACATCATGGTTGTTGAGGACTAGACGATAATCTGTCGATGGCAAGACATGCCACTGCGCTGATAGAGGGATCTTATTTGCAGTTGACAAAGGTCACACTTCACACTATTATAGAAGCAAAAGTTTGTATTGTGTGAGTTTGCTTCACGCTCCAACGGCTGAACGGAATTGAATGAAATTTGGCATAAGGGTAGATCACGTTCTAGAATGCACATAGGATTTGTCTCTGGAGTAGGTTCTCTTGGGATAATTTTCTTTTACGCGGGCGAAGTCATGGAAAGATGCTAGGTGAAAATGTAACATAAATACTGTATCAGCTTGCATACGATTATTATATATTACTTTTACATAATGTTTTTCATTGATATATTTTTTTTTTTTAATAAAACGCTCTTGTCATCAAACCAAGTATCTTTTCCAACAGAAGAACCGATGAACTTGATGACGAAGTCGCTGACGTCATCTATCCAGCAAGCAGTGAACTCTGTTCGGGACTTCACGCACATAGACCAGACTGTCCCATACATCTCCAGCGTGCTAGAACAGCCGATCTCCATGTTCACTAAGAACGAGCTCATAGAGACGGGGACCGTCGCCAGCGCCGAGGAATGCTTCGAACTACCCCCCATCAAACATCTACCCCTCGACCTATCCGACAATGTACTTGAATCGATTGTCAACGAATTTAGAGATGTCTCAAGCGATGCTGAGGAAATCAGAAGAGTGAAGACAGAAGAATTGCAAAGGAAATTGAAGTTGTATAATAGTATAATGGAGAAGAAATACGATGGGGAGCTCATTCATAGTAGTAGGAGAAGTCGGAGGAGGGATGGCGGGTCGGGGGGAAGTACTCCGCGGGTGGCCACCCCGGTCAGGAAGGCGGTGGATAATGTCAGCTATACCAGCCCTTGTGTCATGAATGTTAGCGTTTATGGGTGAGTAATTTACTTTTATAATGTATCTTTAATGAAGTATTTTCGTGGCTAAGCTATGGACAACATCAAACGAAATTTAAAGAGAGCCTTTTTTGAATAGAGTAGGATCTTTGCCTCTGTGGTACCGCTAGAACTGTAGATGTAGATGAGGAGAAGGTGTGGTCACGTACCATCAGGTTGGCCACCTACTTCTTGGATATGGCATAAATTAAATCGAAATACCGTTTTGTAAATAACACAAGTGTCGGAATTATTGATAAAGGGAGGATATTCGCAGACCATGTGTCATTTCTCTTTACTTTCTTATAGCTTATAATTTTCTTAGTGCATTAGGGGCAGCTTTTTTTGGTAAAGTAAAATAAATAGGAATTTATCTTAGAATTATTAGAATTTATATTTTGAATGAAATACGTTCTCATCTGTATCAACCATTCGTATTTAAATTTCAGAGCAATCCCACAACAGAACGACGAACTATTGGAGAAGCAGATTGAAGAGAAGGAGAAGATCCTTGCCAAGATGTTGAACTTGGAGTCTCTCAGCATAGACAGACCCAAGCTCGAGATGCAGACACCCCCGGACCCTGCACCAACGTTCAGACATGTCGACATCCTCCCACCACCCCCTGAGGTAATAACCACATCAAAACCGATCCAAAAACCCACAAAAACACCCATCAAAGACCCCAGTCCTATGGACTTAGTCCCTAAAGTCGTCCAACTACCCAATACTTGGAACTTAGAGAATATAGAACTGAAACTGGATACGAAACAGAACGGGTTTAAAGACAAGTCCCTCCTGTCTCCCGACGACCATTTAGATAGCGAATGGGAAATAATCTGATACAAACTGATGACTGAATCTGGCTTGTTTAATACATTGTAATGATAGACGCACGATTTTGGTTGTACAATCCAAAACAATATGTTTTTTTTCGTTACAATTACTATTATAAAAAAAATGTATTATTTATTAAACAAATCTAAAAAGTCTATAACCCTGATTAGCTTCAGCAGGATTTAAATAATACCGTAGCATAAACATGTTTATATTATTTGGGATATTTTTAACTGTGAATCAATAATTTATACTTCAATAAAAAATACTAATTGTACACCAAATAGGTGGTGGAGGTAGGGACACGAGTCAGGTTGCCACAAGTCCCTTAATATTTGTAAAAAGGCCATTCACCTTTTTACAAATATTAAGTGACTTGAGGCAACCTGACTCGGATAGGTTAGATTTAAAAAGGATGGCGCCATTCCCTTCGTAGTATTTTTTTTTAAACTAGCTAGAGGTGCATAAATAGTATTTTTGGTGGAATAAAGGCATATTTTCAAGTAGAAAACTGGAATAGTTAAATACTACCTTTTTTTTTAATACTTTTTAACCATGGATTGTGCAACCCCAAAATGAACCAATGTTGACGACTTAGAAACAAAAAGTATTTCTTAATAAGTGTTCAAGCAATGTTATTGTATATTCACTGTTTTGATATTACAATCAGTAGCTTTTGAGGTTTGATCCTTAAATTATTTAAATTCAATTGACAGATTCGCAATTATTATAGTAAAAAGCAATTATTGGTGTGTGCGTGTGTGTGTCAACCCCACATTCAAATGGCTTAGGCAGAAAACGTATAGGTCGTATAGTATATTGTTACCCTAGGGGTGAAAGTAACTTATTTAGTCCCGAGAAGGAATTTGGCGTCTGAGCTACTAAATAAGGCTTTAACCCGAGGTAAACACTGTGCTTTTCATTACGAATACAAGGAAAGTAAAAATATTACCCTGAGTCGACGTATGATTTTGGTAGGCGGTAAAAGGTTTTTCATTACTGCTTTAGCCTCTTCTCTTGAATCAGGTGTTAAATCCATATCAGAATCTGATGAACTTATCGTGCTAATACATATATAGTAAAGTTTAAACTAAACTCTACATCTCCAAAAAAAAATGAAGATCGGATCGCCGTAATTTTTTTTTTCTGTGGCCGGTCGGTTATTCAGCCATAATTTTTCGTTTTCCATAGAAAAAATGGTATTTTTTTTTCACAAATCTATGTTATTTTAAATCCCTCACTAACGTTTAGGATTAAAACTTTTTATCGCTTAAATCAGATAGAAAGATACCTGCCTAAAATCATACGACGACTCAGGTTTTACAAGTTTTTTTACTTTCCTTGTATTCGTCGTAATGAAGATCACAGTGTTTACCTTGGGATAAAGACTTATTTAGTCGCTCGAACTATTGGCGAGAAACTCCTCGGGAGTCGGGACTAAATGCATCACATTTAAAACTCTTGTGTATTGAAACTATTATTTAAACCTACCCATGTACACAGTATAATTTTTTAGACCATTCTTAATTTCATTAATGTTAATTTGAAATAATAGTTTTAAACGGAAAAGCAAACTTTCTTACTAATAACTAAAATCAACTTGTACAAGTTGTCTGAACAAAAAAAAAACGATACGTATAACGCGATCAAATATATAGGTTAGTTTTTTTTAATATCATAAATAAAATAGTCAATAGTTTGTAACGGACAAGAACAAAATAGTATTCGTTTGCGTGCAACGTGTTGCATTTAGTTTAGAGGCTATTGGTAGCAATTAGTAGTATAAGTTAAGTATATCCCAATAATGATTTTGTTTACTGAGCCATAATCGAAAATGTAAGGCAGACTAGATTAAACACAATTTGTAAAATAGTGTGTAAGCTTCTTAAGACGCAACAGTAATGCTAGCGTTATTAGTTTATTAATTTTTGTATACATGCAGAAGTATTTAAAAGATGTACAGCAATAAGATATATAATTACATTGTCACATTTTCAATCTATCTTAAATTCTGCTATTCAAGAAAAACGTGTAGGTACGACAAATGAGTCTTAATTACCTAACCATTAAATAGGTAATTTTTAACGAATTGTCGAATACATATTTCTTGAATAGTGCCCCCCTTACATGAATTGATAACTAGCAAGTGTCCTAATACCGCATTTAATTTATTATTATAATAACGAGGGATTAAATTAATTATTATTATTACGGTGTGTGGAGAAGGATCTGATGTGCATAGTTTAAGAAATTAATCTAAATAGTTTTGTCTTATGTCCACTTCAAGAGGAAATGAATATGTGATAAACATACAGCACTCTTATTAAGGTGTTACCTCACCAGTATATCATTGGTTTGATGTAGTTGTAGTAGAAACTTTTGATCCATCCTACCATCGATGGATTGGTTTGGTTACACCCTTATATGTTTATGTCTGAAAAGTGATCACATCAGTTTATTTTATAAATCATTTTATACTGATTTTGTGTTATTTTTATATCAAGTTAACGTTCTTTTTTTTTCTTTTCACGCTTATCTGGCTACTAAAGTAAATCTAAGGGATGTAAGCAACATTTATGATCAAACATTTAATTTATTACCTTTCAATCGAGAAAGAACAAATAAATCCTATGTCAAGGGGAAAATAATCATCATTATTTTACATATCAATGTTTAGAAACGTAAAAATATTATTATTTTATTATAGTTGCGGAAAATATGAAGTCTGAGGACGATCAATTCGAAAACAAACAGTATTGGATTATATTTCTCAAAAAATTGTATTATTTAAGTAATTTGTTGCATTTGGAACGGGACCTAAATTTAATTCAAGTTTAAGCTTATGAAGTAAATAATAAAACGATAAATTAAAATAAATAGTAAAATGGTCACGCGTGGCTTTGAATACAACGATAGATTTGTACTACAGAATGCCGAAGGGTCGTGCGGACACTGCTGGAGGCGGCATTGTAGGTTGCCATTTATCATTTTTGATTAAATATTATAAAACTGGCTTAATATGGTCCTTGAATTGTTTCATAAACCCCCAATACAAACAAAACTCAATTATGTATTTTTTTGTACTAATTAGTTTGTTTTGGCCAAAAGTTTAAGAAGCAAAAAATGACAGATGACAGTGTAGAACGCTCAACATTGTACCTAAAAGCAAAATAAAAATAGTATTCAAGAATCTGCGAAGTCTACAGTGTTCTCACAATTCACATTATATAAAGAGGTTATGTAATAAATAAAAATAAACCTGTCAATAAATGAGATGTTACAATAATAAATTACTAATGAGGTAAAGGTAGCTGTTCAAATAATATAAAAAAAAAACTTTACAAAAACACTGTCACAAAATAAACATACAAATAAATAATGAAATTAAAACTTTGGTGGCACAGTTATTAGACGTTTATTAAATTAATGTAACAAGACAGTATAATAAAAAGGAAAGGATGAATTTCGCGACTGAGATACCGGTTGGTCGGTTACATTAAAATAAGCGATCAATATAATTTTTATTTTTAAAGAAACTCGCGTAAATTTTTATCTGATTCTCATTTTAGTGTTACGTTTGTTTGTCGTTAATTGATATAAAAAAATATGAGTAAACAATCGAATTGACGAGGCTAGGCGTTACAGAAATCAGATATCTAAAAACAGATTTAGAATGAATTTTGAAATCTGATCCGCCAAAAACGTCCATGTCTAACGAGTACTATAGATTATATTGTTTCGTTACGAATGTGGTGTTATCTTCTGGTTATGCATTACGAAAAATTATTCATTCTGACTATGGCTATAGCAGCTGCAACTTTTGCTTTACGCGGATGGTGCGCCCTCGAATATGGTTAGTAATGCCGTCTCTAGCCACTGCCGTCGCGGCGATTCTGTGTTCTATGATCTATACAAAAACTATCATATTTTGTAAAATGTAGCGTTTATATACACACCTATATCTGGGCTAGCTTCCTGGTGGCCTTAGTGTGGGTTTCTATACTTACGTGATCACGTTAAAGTAAACGTCAATTTGTAATGATAATGAGTAGACGCCGTCTGGTGACAATACAGTGAAATATACATACGACATTCCATACGACTTGATAAAAGCAAAGGTTTACGTAATCAAGCAAGTATAGAAAAAACTAGCACTAGACCGTGTAACAGTTCAGGTAGAACTACAATACGCACACGTGTGCCACGTACGCCGATCTGGGCGCGTCGTTCTCCATACGTTTTATATGGCAACTAGACTTGTAGAGCTACATTAGATCCACGCTACGCGACGTTGTTCTACGTACAAATCAGGCGTGGTGCACGTGTGCGTCGGTCTGATGTAGTTCCCGCTTTAGCATTCTGGGGCCTTACCAATGCCGGGCGTGCGAGCGAGAAAGAGGAGCCATCCAGTCTAGGCTCCAGGCTATACACTCTACATAGCTCTATCCCTTTAACAGTTCAGTATAGGTCATGAAACGGATCACGTTAAGAGCTCGTGGTAGGGCCCCAGGGCTCTGACAACAATCGCAGTGTAGTTAGCAGAGTAAGAATAGATACTAAGTCACATTTTTTAACATACTGCAATCCGTGTTGGTAATTTGTCACATAATTTTGCAAAATCATTGTGATCAAATAAATGTTAGAAATATTATAACTTTAATTTCACCTTTAAATGTATTTATATTATTATGTAAGCATAATGGATCTAGTTCCTTGCATCACAACATACAATCTTTATATGCAATGAAACACAAACTACTGCAATTGCAAGCAAGCAGTGTTATGCCCGTACACGTCGTTAATGTTTCGTGTTGTTTGCGCAGCGGTATTTCCACGTAGGAACTCATATTCGAAAATTTTACGAATTTTCAGTTTATCCATAGCGCCAAAAACTACCACAATGTCACAAAAACAAAAAACTATCTAATAATAATCTAATAATAATAATCTTTATTTTTACATAAGACGTTTAGAAACAATTTTATTGAAGTCCCTGGCTCCTGTGCTAGGTGATTAACCTGTGTTACAGAATTAAACATAATGCAGTTAATAAATAAATTATTATGTACTTATTAGATTTTCTATATTTGAAAGCTATTTTATATTATTTCTTATCACTGTTATATCCAAATTGGCTTTAATTTATTTATCCATAAGTAAACTTCTTTTATATAGTTTATTTTTTGTTTACTGCTTGAATTTTAAACTGTTTTATTATTTCTTTATATTTATACAAAAAAATCGTATATTTAAAATGTTAGTCAGCGAAAATGGTTGCTAAATAATACGTGCAACAACAACTAAGCTAGGAATGTATGAATTGTGATATTATGTATTTTGGTTTTGGCGGAAAAATATAGTATTTGATAATTTACCTTTTGTTTTATTTATTCCCACTTACAAATGACTGATGCACGAGGTGCGTTTTATGAAACATTGTGTTTGAAGTGAAGAACTCAAAGGTAAATTGGTAATACATAACAATGGTGTGCTTTTTTCGCACGTATGAACTCAAATTACAAAGGGCCCTGCTGGATAGACAAATTTTTCTTGCTGAATTTTTAGTGTTCTGTTAAAGATCCCTTGGAGTTTATACATACATCGAGTGGTACATTGGTACAAGTTACGATCAGTATTATTTTTATGTACTCCAAGCGTAATAGAACCGAGGGCGCCGCTGGATGGACGAGGCGATTAATTGTAATTGTGATTAAGTACCTGGGACTTTTTCTCGACAGCCGGTGGAACTAGAAGAAGCATTTCCGACGGTTGGTTCCCAAACGAGCGGGCCAGGGCTACCCTCAAGTGGCTCCTGCCTAATCTAGGGACTCCACGCGTTATCTGGTTTAACTCGCGTGTGAAGCTAGGAGTCAACTAATATCCTGATTGCAGTGAAAGATTCAAGCTAGCCTAAGTCACACCACACTTTTATCTACCTACTCTACTTTTCATACCTACTGCAAGAAAACAGATTCTGCAACCATTCTCCTAAGACCGATTCGTCATTGGACTGTTCATCGACAGAATCCTTTTTCCCCAGCAGAATCTTTCCCTATGGACATTTCGCCGACAGGTCATTTCAGCTACCGAATGTTTGACCGACACGACGATAAGCATAACTCTTAACTACGGACCTTTTCTTCTACGGAGAATTCGCCGTCAATCTTAAGACAAGCGATATTACAAAAAATACACATTTCTACTTTCGCGTTCTGCCCCTCTTCCTAAATCTGCTGAGTGGCAATCTAGCAGCATAGGAACTGTGGATTTTGGTTGTTTCGACGTCGTTGTGTGTTCTTTGTTTTATTGATAGCTTATTTTTTTTATTTATTATATATTATAGCTATATATGTTTATACTAAAATGCCTCCATCCGTTCCATCGTCCGAGATGTATTAGTTTGCTGTAGGTTCTACGGGTCGTAGTATAACAACTGCAGTAGCCTGGCGACAATGTGTTCATGGCTCTGTTGGACACCCTCAGGCTGTCGGTGGTTTCTAGTTTTGGTCGGCCTAAGTTCCTATCTGTGTACAGTGACGGGTGGTGGCGGTGCCCCAGTACCGGCTCAACCTCACACGGGTGTTACAAATCTTTGTATTCTCGTCTTTATGCATGTATTATATACCTAAACCTTCCTCATGAAACAACTGGCCTGTTGGTGTAGTGGTTAGTGACCCTGACTGCTATGCCGGAGGTCGTGGGTTCGATTCCCACCCAGGACAAATGTTTGTGTGATGGGCACGATCATTTGTTCTGTGTCTGGGTGTAATTTATCTATATATGTATGTATTTAGAAATATATAAGTATGTTTATCAGTTGTCTAGTACCCATAAAACAAGCTCTGCTTAGCTTGGGACTAGACGGCGTTGTGTGATAGTCGTGGAATATTATTATTATTATTGGTGAAAATAGCATAAAAATCCGTTGAGCAGTTTTTCGTGTTTTTCACGAACAGAGAGACTGAAAAACGTGGTGGGGAACTTTTTAGGGTTCCGTACCTCAAAACGGAACCCTTACAGGATCACTTTGTTGTCCGTCCGTCCATCTGTCTGTCAAGACCTTATATCGAGATATAATGGAATGCGTGGAGGTATCGAGTTGAAATTAAAACCATGTACTCAAATCTGCGTACCTTGAAACTTTAAAAAAATCAAATTTCTAAGTTAACTGAGAAAAAGATACGGCTTTTGTCCCAAAAAACGTATATTTCGACACTCTCGAGGGAATCAAAATTCACAGGCTACTTCCCTTTGACTCAAAATCCTGCAATTTGGCATAAAGCAAGGTCTTTTAGCACAGATATGGGAATAAAACTGTAACAGTAATAAAAAAAAATTGCGGTTCGGAAAAATATTCAAGACTTGATTCGGAAATTGAACCGTTTACTTATGTAAGTTTATATAACCCTTGGGGCGCGGGCCTGACTCGCACTTGCCCAGTTTTTTTATAATATGTATAAGAAAGGATAAGGATGGGAATGTTTCATGTTAAAAAATAACTCACAAGCTGCACATACAAACTTTATTTGCATAACACGATGCACTGTTACTTATCGACACTTCGCAGTACAAAAAACGCGAAAAAAAAAAACAATATGGTCCATTACCGAATTCCGCACTAGCTGTCTAATTTAAAAATAAAAAATACTGTATTTCCACAGTCAAAAATGATTTTAAACATTTTATAGTCAGAGCTCTTGAATTCTTATTTAATCTTGATCGACAGAACTAATCAAACAAACAGCTGCCGTGGTTGTAATATAACATCAAACTGGAAGTAAATGAGAAAAAAATGTTTGGTCATAATCAGAAATTGACTTCAAAAACTTCAGTTTTATTTATTTTCTATCCAGTACACAAAAACAGATCTTCCAATATTGATTACAAAAATCTATCATGATTCGAATACCCAATTCTACATAACAAGAGCTCTATCAATCAACCTAAAACAACAAAAAATTAAAACATACAAAATATAATCGAGAAAAATGGTAACAAATTGTGATCAAAAGCAAAGCGGCTAAATAAAATATACTCTCATGATGATAATTATAATAATTGGCGCAACAGAACAACAAAATAAGATTATGTTTTATAATTATAAAGATAACCAAATGCAATGCGAGTTAAATCAATAGCTGCTGTATTTGTAATGAACAGCGCACGACAAACTAGCAAATTACAATTCAAACTTAATGGCGGCTATAAAGTACCGCTCTCTTCACACACTGTCACACGAATTTGCAGTGTTCCGAACCGCCATTAACTTTGAATCGAAATAAAAGTAACAATCGATAATAAGGGCCGAAACTGCGTTAAGCGGACTCACATACAAAAGTGCTCCGTTGCCGCTCGCCGCGCAGCCATCCGTCGCGGGGAGCTCTGTGCCGCTACGTAATAATACATTACGTTCTCTATCGACACGACTACATGCACACCCTTAAAGTTGAACTAGGGATACTGCGCAGGTAATAATCCAGTATCAGTGACGGGGACCTGAGCACAGCACACACGTGCGGCGACGTCATGCGACGGGAGGCCGTCACCGGCGCCCGCGCAGACGCAGTTTCGGCCCTAAATGAGAGATTGTCGGAAATCAGCTAAGTGGCGCTGACAAAAATCAATCCAGATATAAGTAAACAGCTGAACGATGGATTACTTTACAGGTATACAAGATAAAATTAAATTGATAAGCAACTTCATGATTTAAACTTATTTAATTAATAATTAGGAAAAGAAACGAATGAATGTAAAGATGATTTCTTGATTGATTTTTGCCACGATTCAGTCTCAAAACTTCTTAACCATCAACGACATTAGAATCTTCCACATTATACATAGTACGTGTATTAAATTTAAGTACAACTACAGCTAGATACAAAACTGGTCAGTGCGTGTTGATATGAACGCGACCTATTATACTAAATTATACTAAGGCGATCACCCACAATTCTGAGTAATTTTTCTAACTAATCAACTCTATTATCACCCTGTTGGCCTATTCCCAAATGACGCTTTGGTCCTCAAAAATCTTCAATCATGGCTTTATGTCATATATTTAACTTTTAATTATGGAACATAAACATCTCACGCTGATACGCAGGATACAGTAACCCTGTAGTAGACATTTTGACGCCGTATTAGAATGTGTAACAGTTTTAACATTCTGATACGTTAAAATGACTACAGAAACGCAACCTTTCTATACTTCGATTCAAACTTAAGGGCGGCTGTATAGTTCGCTTTTTGCTTCTCAGAAGTCCACCCTCACCGCGGCTGTCACATGAATTTGCTTCTGAGCGGCCCTCGTCTTGTGCTCCGAGTCATTCAGATTGAATATATTTATACAAGGATAATTTTACGCTTGAAAGACATTGTCAGAGGGGCGCTGTTTGTTAAACTATTTCGAGAAATTGTATTGTAAATGACTGCATTCGTTTCGATTCTGGCTATGCGCCAAAATATTCTAGTAAGGCTATAATGATTTAACATTGCTTCAGTTCAATTAACCCGAGTTAAGTTATGCTCCTTATTATTATGCATTGAACAAAAGCTATGATTGAATATATTTTAGTACCGATGTAACTCACTATAAATATACCTTTTCATACGTTGTTTTAAAATCTATCGCCTCATGCGACAATATAAAGAGATCTCAGCCTTTTCTAGAAAGTGTGAGCTACTATCTCCACATTTTGAAAAACAGTTTCAAAAGCTATATGCATATAATATAGCCTCAGTTTAGGAATTACACGAAATCCAATATAGTTTTTTTTTGTTCAGTTTCTCAAAACGAAGCAACAATAGCCATATAACTTTATACTACATCCTTAACATTTGAACACCTAACCCTATCGAACTGTGGATGACGCCAACGAAGTGAGCTATACAATGATAAGCTAAATATTATTAAGAATCAGCTGAATACTGCTTTTTGACTAAACACACAAACATTTGACAAACATTAGCGCTGCGAATCAAACATTAGGCGGCAACGCATTAAGGTACAAGTTGGTAGCCGACTGCACGCAGCAGCAGCAGACGACATGTCGTCGCTTCATGTCGTCACGACACGTCGTTGCGTCATTTCGCTGCAGTCATGATTTCGAACCCGACTGCAGACGGCAACAGCAGATGGCATCCAGTTGGTTCCGAGTGCTCCGTGAAACAAGATGTCTGACGTGTTCGAGAATAATCGACGTGTCGTTGCTCCGGCGTCAGCGGCACTACTGATCTGCGGTCGGACGACACTGCCGTCTGCCGCTCGACGACGCGTCACTAGCTTTATGTCGCTAACTACTACGAGGGAATTTCATAGAAATACGTAGAAACCAGTAGTGTCGCTGCAACATGTCGTTTTCTGCAGCTTCATGTCGTTCGCTACCAACTTGTACCTTCAGGGAGTGTTACCAATCGAAGTCATCGATCGCTGCCAGAACGGATCAGTTGACATTGATCGAGGACCGACCGATTAGTGTTTCCACACCCTTATATAGAAATATAGATACATATAACCAACAGAAGCCTTCAAGCTTATAGAAAAGTTTTAACAAGTAATTAGTATTAAATATCACAACATATAGCAAATTAAGCCGTATACATATACAAGCGAGACATTTGTTGCACGACACCAAGGTGATCAAAGTTCCCTATACACATATGGTAGCAGTCTCGTAAATAAAATTATACATATTTTTTATTTAAATCGAATTGGTGTAGTTTTCCCCACGCACTGGACGGAGTTTGGCCGTTGATTTATGCATTTAAATAGGATTTATCACAAAAAGAGATTCTAATTTAATGGTAATTTAACTTAATTTAATAATAAATAAAATGTAAAGATCGTACAAAGTAAATTGCACAGAAAGATAGAATCATTTACAAAGTTCCAAAACATTTTTCCAACTTATGATTGTATTATGAATGTATTTCAAATCTAACTGTGCGTTCACATGATATGACGAAATAATCAAATAAATAATCGACTTAAAACTATCGAAAAAGTCTTTATAATCAGTACATTAACTTGATCCTTGAGTGTCGTGAACATGTATTATAATAATTCCGTCTTAACGCTCGATTCCACTTTTCACATCCGATAATACTGACCCTATGAAGTAAAATATCTCCAAAATACACTAGTCTTGTGCCTCAGTCTTTTGTTTTGATGACCGTATGATATATACCAACCGTTCTTGCGGCTTGAGTATTTTTTTAACCTTTTAACCGTAGGCACGAGGGTGTTTGTCGGATATACGCCAGAGTCGCACATCCACGACCAAATACTGCATCTCGTCAGCTTTTCTGTCACCAATGGGGATTGAAGAGCTAAACAAGATGGAGTATCCACTCGCAAACACATGAACCTGGCGAATACGACACGAAAACACTCGTCGTCCCAATCTGACGCAAGCGGTGGGGTTAGGCAGTAGGATACAGAAAAATTTGGTCTAAATGAGGGCCACAATCATGTCACAAGTATATTTTAGTGGTAATGACCTTAAATAAATATTTACAAATACAAATTGTATCATTTGCAATAGCTGCCTTTAAAGTTATTCGATATTTTACGCACAACCACCGGTCCACTGAGTCCTTAGATGTTGCAATGGCCTTCTCAGTTTTAAAATCTATCGCATACTTCAATTCAGCAAAATATATCTTAGCATTATTTTGGAGCATTTTCTAACAGCGTAAGTAATATTTTTTATTAACCGCTGTAAACACACTGGCAACATTTGCCTTTCAGTTACGTATTATGAAGCCTCAAGTACACATAAATAATTTAATTTAATAATAACACATTACGCGAATTTTATTCCTCAAATGCTCTAAAGCATTTGGCTTAGGACTCTGAAAATATAACCACAAACCTTCGTAGAGAAAGTTCCTCTGCCCTCAAGCCGCTTCTTATACCTATCGATCTTAGAACCTACATTTTTGGCAGTATTCGACGAACCAAGATATACATACATTCATAACTAGTTACTTTCTATATTACCTTTGTATTAACTATCCGAGAAATATAATAATCCATTTTTTTTCGTCTCGTTACATCTAGATTGTGTTTTTATTATCCATAAGGCCTTTGCTTTTTCTCAAGTTCATGGTACAGTCGACAAAAGAATTTCGTAACCAGGCAGATAAGAGAACTATTTTAGAACAATTTTGTGCGTGTGCTTTTTCGTCTAAATTATGTCATATGTTCAAAAAGTTTTCAAGAAGTCAATAAATAGATGTGTGATGTAATGTAATAAGCTGGTTACTAATATCTTTTGTCGAGTGTATCTTCATAAAGTTTATCCGAAATTCTCCGAATATGATTATTTCGATTAACTTTTAAAAACAATGCGAAATGGCAAATTAGCGATGTTATATAGTCAAATAAAAAGATATTCCAATCTTTATGCTTTAATAAGAAGCCTAATAATTAAAAAGCACTTTTTTGGTACTGAAAGAAAAATAGACCGCGTGTGTAAGTGCTCTAAATATAAGATGTGATTTAAAGATTTTAGTTAGAAAGATATTTTTAAATACATTTACTTTACTAACAGAATGAGTCAGTCAGACTGTCTGTTGTTATCAAAAATAGTTACATAATCTGTTAAGTATTTCTTGAGGCTTTATTTTTACGGAAGATTATTTTGAGGTAAGGGATGGTTATATAAGTTTGATCGTTGTGTATCTGTCTATGCCACCGTAGCTCATAAACGGGTGAACCGATTTGGATGTTTTTATTTTAAATTTGAAAGCAGGAATTCTAGCGATGGTTCCTAGACATATTTGATCTAAATCAGTTCAGGTATTTACAAGATATGGGAGGTGAAAGTGGGAATGGACAACAGAATGTTTGCAAAAATGGCCAAAGGGGGTATCGAATGAGAGGGTATAAGATGTACATTACAAAAGTATAGGTCGGGGGTCCTTTAAGATTTAAGTTTTATATCTATACTCTATCAGAAATATTTACTTTTTTTTTATCGATTGCATGAATTTCGAGAAACAATTAATGTTTCTGGTCTTAGTGACTTTTAAGAACACTCGCAGAAAGATAATGATTGTCAGTCGATTTAAAGTAATAAAAGTAATCGATAACAAAAAAAATCTTTTTACGAGCGTGGGTTAGCCTTCAAAAATCTCTTTTTAGTTTAAAATATATGTAGACGTTAATTGAAGTAAATAAACACTGCACATTTTTCAATATGCTGGGGTTTCATGATTTCCATTTTTAGAGTATTATTGGTACTAGCAATACTATTTTAGTTACAGGCCGTTTTTTTTTTTAAATATTAGTTACAGATCTTTCACGCGTCTTAGTGACATGTGTCATGTTTGTCATATTTAATAAGGACTTGACAAAAAGTCCTGTTTTTAGTCTTTTATACACATGTTTTCAAAGTATTAAGGTATTACCTACCATTATCAGATCTATAAGCAGTCTATTAAAATACAGATGTTTTAAGATTGAAAAGACAAACTATTAAAAGTCTTCAAAATGATTCGATATGTCTTACGAATCAGTTCGACATAATGTCTTTTTTATCAATATCGATAAATCTATCGACCATCACTACACTATCAGAAAATCCCTTACTGACATGCCTGCTATGGGCAAAGTTAATACGTGAGCAAAATTAGCAATATCCGAGCAATATCACATTGTGATACTTTGTAAAGAAAAATGACAACACTTGAGCAATGTCGATAAATTGAATTTTTAAGCCTGGTCAATAAATATAGTAAAGTAGGTAGGTCGACATTGCCCAGATGCTGTCGATATTTAATCCAGCATAAATAAATAAAGTCCTGAGTTTTTAAGTATTTGAACACAATTTCTCCTACACCGAAAAATAATAAATTAAATATTACTTTATTACTGTTCGAAAATATAGTGAAAAAAAAAATTGTGTCCAAAACCGTAAAAAGCAGACTTATATCAAAACACAATCTCTTTGAGAATGGTCTTTGGTCAAACCATATCCACACATGATTACAAAACATATACATATATGAGAGTGTCAACATGTCCATACTTACGGCTTAACTAACTTATAGTATAGGCGACTAGTTCAGGCGATATTGGTCCTTGGCGACATGACTATGTAGTGGTGTTCTATGGGGGCAGGCGGGATGATGGGCGACATTGGCATGTAGTCGTTTTCGATCTCATCTTTTAGGCGTACCTTGCTCATTTGCTCATGGCCTAGTAACAAGTCGACGATCTGTTGTGGGAGCGAGAGAGCGGCTACGTTGTCCTCTGTGAACTCTATGGACAGGTCGGCTTCGAAAGTGAAGTCGTTCTCGAGACACTCTACAGATTTCGAACAACGATTTGTCTGTACGTGTTCTGTATCATCCAGAAACTCGCAGCTTTTAGTCTCCCCTTTAGATAAGTTCCCTGTGGTGATCTTGAGGTTCTTCATCTTACGACTAACCTTGAAGCTCTTGAATATGTCTCGTGTAGGCGTGAAGTCGAATTTCTTCTTTTTGGTTTCGACGTCTTTGTTTTCTTTGGACGTTTCGGATTTCTGTAAGCCGGCGATGCGGGAGTCGCTTTTGAGACGTTTTCTGAATGAAGAAAACGAATCTGTTGTTAAAACCAATTTTTTTTTGCTCGGTAAGGAGTGCAAGCAAATAAAGATCAGTGTCAGAAAAATAATGAGTGGGAATTTATAGGTGACGTACGAAAGCCAGTCGCGTTTAGAATACAAAACGTTGTTCTGGTAAAAAACTTTTGGTATCAACAATGATTGTGTGTGACCAAGACCAAAAGGCCAATGCCCGGTAGTGAACAGTCCGTTTTTTGATACTTTCGTTGGCCTATACTGACGATGCTAATTACGAGTGGCGCGTCACGTTGTAGTTACCTGAACACGCTGAAGGGTTGTCTCTTGGGCAGCGTGTTAGTGTGCGTGTGTGCGAGCGGCAGCGTGTTGCTGCAGCGGGGCAGAGAGCCCAGGGACGAGTGGCGCGTCACGTTGTAGTTACCTGAACACGCTGAAGGGTTGTCTCTTGGGCAGCGTGTTAGTGTGCGTGTGCGCGAGCGGCAGCGTGTTGCTGCAGCGGGGCAGAGAGCCCAGGGACGAGTGGCGCGTCACGTTGTAGTTACCTGAACACGCTGAAGGGTTGTCTCTTGGGCAGCGTGTTAGTGTGCGTGTGTGCGAGCGGCAGCGTGTTGCTGCAGCGGGGCAGAGAGCCCAGGGACGAGTGGCGCGTCACGTTGTAGTTACCTGAACACGCTGAAGGGTTGTCTCTTGGGCAGCGTGTTAGTGTGCGTGTGCGCGAGCGGCAGCGTGTTGCTGCAGCGGGGCAGAGAGCCCAGGGACGAGTGGCGCGTCACGTTGTAGTTACCTGAACACGCTGAAGGGTTGTCTCTTGGGCAGCGTGTTAGTGTGCGTGTGTGCGAGCGGCAGCGTGTTGCTGCAGCGGGGCAGAGAGCCCAGGGACGAGTGGCGCGTCACGTTGTAGTTACCTGAACACGCTGAAGGGTTGTCTCTTGGGCAGCGTGTTAGTGTGCGTGTGCGCGAGCGGCAGCGTGTTGCTGCAGCGGGGCAGAGAGCCCAGGGACGAGTGGCGCGTCACGTTGTAGTTACCTGAACACGCTGAAGGGTTGTCTCTTGGGCAGCGTGTTAGTGTGCGTGTGTGCGAGCGGCAGCGTGTTGCTGCAGCGGGGCAGAGAGCCCAGGGACGAGTGGCGCGTCACGTTGTAGTTACCTGAACACGCTGAAGGGTTGTCTCTTGGGCAGCGTGTTAGTGTGCGTGTGTGCGAGCGGCAGCGTGTTGCTGCAGCGGGGCAGAGAGCCCAGGGACGAGTGGCGCGTCACGTTGTAGTTACCTGAACACGCTGAAGGGTTGTCTCTTGGGCAGCGTGTTAGTGTGCGTGTGCGCGAGCGGCAGCGTGTTGCTGCAGCGGGGCAGAGAGCCCAGGGACGAGTGGCGCGTCACGTTGTAGTTACCTGAACACGCTGAAGGGTTGTCTCTTGGGCAGCGTGTTAGTGTGCGTGTGCGCGAGCGGCAGCGTGTTGCTGCAGCGGGGCAGAGAGCCCAGGGACGAGTGGCGCGTCACGTTGTAGTTACCTGAACACGCTGAAGGGTTGTCTCTTGGGCAGCGTGTTAGTGTGCGTGTGCGCGAGCGGCAGCGTGTTGCTGCAGCGGGGCAGAGAGCCCAGGGACGAGTGGCGCGTCACGTTGTAGTTACCTGAACACGCTGAAGGGTTGTCTCTTGGGCAGCGTGTTAGTGTGCGTGTGTGCGAGCGGCAGCGTGTTGCTGCAGCGGGGCAGAGAGCCCAGGGACGAGTGGCGCGTCACGTTGTAGTTACCTGAACACGCTGAAGGGTTGTCTCTTGGGCAGCGTGTTAGTGTGCGTGTGCGCGAGCGGCAGCGTGTTGCTGCAGCGGGGCAGAGAGCCCAGGGACGAGTGGCGCGTCACGTTGTAGTTACCTGAACACGCTGAAGGGTTGTCTCTTGGGCAGCGTGTTAGTGTGCGTGTGCGCGAGCGGCAGCGTGTTGCTGCAGCGGGGCAGAGAGCCCAGGGACGAGTGGCGCGTCACGTTGTAGTTACCTGAACACGCTGAAGGGTTGTCTCTTGGGCAGCGTGTTAGTGTGCGTGTGTGCGAGCGGCAGCGTGTTGCTGCAGCGGGGCAGAGAGCCCAGGGACGAGTGGCGCGTCACGTTGTAGTTACCTGAACACGCTGAAGGGTTGTCTCTTGGGCAGCGTGTTAGTGTGCGTGTGCGCGAGCGGCAGCGTGTTGCTGCAGCGGGGCAGAGAGCCCAGGGACGAGTGGCGCGTCACGTTGTAGTTACCTGAACACGCTGAAGGGTTGTCTCTTGGGCAGCGTGTTAGTGTGCGTGTGCGCGAGCGGCAGCGTGTTGCTGCAGCGGGGCAGAGAGCCCAGGGACGAGTGGCGCGTCACGTTGTAGTTACCTGAACACGCTGAAGGGTTGTCTCTTGGGCAGCGTGTTAGTGTGCGTGTGTGCGAGCGGCAGCGTGTTGCTGCAGCGGGGCAGAGAGCCCAGGGACGAGTGGCGCGTCACGTTGTAGTTACCTGAACACGCTGAAGGGTTGTCTCTTGGGCAGCGTGTTAGTGTGCGTGTGCGCGAGCGGCAGCGTGTTGCTGCAGCGGGGCAGAGAGCCCAGGGACGAGTGGCGCGTCACGTTGTAGTTACCTGAACACGCTGAAGGGTTGTCTCTTGGGCAGCGTGTTAGTGTGCGTGTGCGCGAGCGGCAGCGTGTTGCTGCAGCGGGGCAGAGAGCCCAGGGACGAGTGGCGCGTCACGTTGCTTTCACGTGGAGTCTTGGAACGACGGCCCCAGGTCTCGCCGGCTTTTAGTGTGCTGCAATGGCAAAATGGTTCTATGTTACACATTATATTCTGTAGTATCCAACAGTGTAGGCGACTTAAGAGGCCGTGCATAAAATTCACTCGCTAGAGTTTAGGTAAATTCGTTGCAATCATATGTTTGTGTGCATCATTCATACAACTACACGCACACACGCGTAAAAATCGAGCTTCGTGACCGCTTAAACAATTCTGATCCTTTAGAAGATATTATTCTAAATTACAAAATTTTATATTAAGTAAGGTTTATAAATAAACGTCTGAGACGTGTGTCTTTATATTTATCACACTGTACACCAAAATTATTTAATTTTGTGTTAGATGGATGTTGACAAATTTAGACATTTAACAGAACGATAAATCCAAAACAGATGATAAAATAATATTTATTTATATAAATGGTTGTAAAAAAAACACTTTCGATACGTCAAAAATATGTAATAGTAGATTATGTGGTGTGCAGTGTCTTTAAATCGCGGGCGGCATGTTGAATTCCGAACGAAACGAAGTTATAATACCGATCGTCAGGGAGTTAATTATATAAATCCCTAAGATTGCTAAGGAGTTCATATAGAAACCTGAGTGAAGTAAGGGATTCAAGGTGCCCAAGACGTACAGCTTTATCCATGTTGGATACTCTTCTTTTTAGGGTTCCGGACCTCAAAAGGAAAAAATGAAACCCATAGGATCACTTTGTGGTTCGTCCGTCTGTCTGTCTGTCAAGACTGTTTATCTCGAGAATACGTGGAGGTATCGAGTTGAAATTAAACAATATACTTAAGTCTGCAGTCCCTTGAAGTTGTGAAAAAATCAAACTTCTAAGGTAATGAATAAAACAGAAACGGCCGTTTATGTCGCAAAAAAACGTAAATTTTGATAATCCCAAAGTAATTAAAATTCACAAGGTACTTCCCGTTGACCCAGAATCTTGAAAATTGACATAAAGCAAGGTCTCATAGCACAGGTATAGGAATAAATCTGAAAACCATAAATTTGTTGTTACCTAACGTCACTGTTCGGTGTTTCCACCGAACACCTTTTAACTAAAAAAATACATTTTTGCAATTCGGAAAAATCTTCAAGACTCCGTTCGGGAATTGTAATTTGTACGGAACCCTCAGGGCACGAGTCCGACTCACACTTACCCAGTTTCTTAGTTATCTGTGAGATAATTAAGAGACAAATTACTTAAACAAAATATATATTAAAGATATATAAATATTATTTACAAGTTAATCTTAACTATTACTCGACAAGTTTTAAGATTTGAAACAAATAAAATTAACTACTCTCAAGATTCTATAGTTTTAATTATTATAAATGCGAAAATAAGTTTATTTTTGTTTGTTAGCTTTTCACGCCTAAATCAGTGAACTGATTATCCTGAAATTATACATATTATATGTTGTCTGGTGAACAAAAACGGTTACAGGGTAACTTTCCTCCCGAAGAAAAGTACTGTCCCGAGGAAAATAACAATAACGTACTTATGATCCCTAGATACTGCCACGTGTCTTTCAAATCTTAATGGAAATCGAAATTAACGAAGTTGCAGGCAAAAGTTGGTTATTAAATAAATTAAATAACCCTTTTCTGAAACACAAATCGTCATCTTTGTGTCTGTTTTATCAAAAATTATATTATAACTAGCAAATATTTTAATAGTGCAATGTCACCATAAATCATATAATAAATTGTTACCCAAGGGGTGAGATCAACTTATTTAGTCCCGAAAATACGCTTGGACGCCAATAGTTCGAAGAGATCTTTAACCCAAAGTAAAACACTGTGCTTTTCATTACGAATATAAATAAAGTAAAAATAAAAATCTGAGTCGTCCTCAAAATTTGTCGTATGACTTTAGATATATTTTTTTTGATTTAGGCGATAAAAGGTTTTCCACTACTGCTTTAGCCTCTTCTCTTAAGAATCAGGCGTTAAATCCATATCTGATTCTGATGAACTTATCGTGTTAATACAAATCTCATATAGCAGAGATTCAACAGAACTCTATAATACGAAAAATAAAATACAGAGCCGATTGCCGCTTTCACGCCAATTTTTTTTTCTGTTGCTGGCCGGCTATTTAGCCTTTATTTTTATCATTGAAAAAATGGTAAATATTTTTACTTTAAACTTCCTATATAAACAGTCGCGATCAGCTGACTACCATGTAGAACTAAAAAAGTTATGAATTTCTAAAAGTAGGTTTGATATTAATTTACACCCTGTGCGTAACACAAAGGTTATAATTACCATGTTTAGATCAAGTTCACACATGTTGTCAACATTTGTAGTATTCATAGTCATTTCAAAATTTTCATTATCAATTTACTAAAAAATAGCAACATTTGTCCCGCTCGCATCAGCCCCACATGTCGTTTTTCTCACCGAACACGCTAAGTTCGGAAAGTTCCTGCACCGTATTCGTGCGGAAGCGATGCCCGGGTGTCGCCACTGTGTGGACCGCCCGGAGGACACGGTGGAGCACACAGTGGAGGTGTGCCCCGCTTGGGCAAAGCAACGCCGTGTCCTCGTGGGGGCGATCGGTGGCGGCGATCGCTCGGCTTTGGTACAGGCCATACTCCGGAGCAAGGTGGAGTGACAGGCAGTCACCTCCTTCTGTGAAGCAGTAATGCTAGCAAAGGAGGCGGCCGATCGCATGAGGCAACGGTCCTCCGATTTCCGGTCACGGGCACGGCGCGGGCTTGCGGACGGCGAGCAATGGGTGGCTCACCGTCTGACCGTCCGGTAACCGTCCGGACCGAGGCCAAGTCGTTGACAGCGCATACTGTTCCACGCGCACCTCAGGGAGATGTCAACACATCGTAGGGGCCCAGCAGGGTCGAAGCCTACGGGGGCCACGGGTAGTGTGAAAGTGAAACCCGAGGCCCTGGGACGAAGGCAAAGAAGGAACAGGAGTGGGTTTTTAGTCAGTAAAAGTCTGACACTATCTCTCGCTCCGCCCAAGAGCGTGATTTGTCATAGGATGATTTTCCCACCCAAAAAAAAAAGCCCTACATGTCGTTTCCTTTTTCTTTTAGTGACGCATTGATAATGATAATTGATAATGCGTCTCTTTCTTTCGACCCATTATCTACAAAAAAAAAAAATGATTTCGAAAACTAGACCTTGAATTTCGACCTTAAATAATCATAAGAAATATCAACATCCTGTACATAGTGTATAACACTGGATGATAATATAGCTGCCATTAAACATTGTAGATTTCATTAGTGAAATAATTTTTGTGTTTGGGTAGTAGTAAAGTAATTCCGCAGATAACCTTTACAAACGTTTTTTTTGTTTTTTTTTTTGCTGGCAACCCTGCCCAAGTGACATGTCAAAATTGTATTCCGTATTTTAAAATTTAATTTAAATAGTATTTAAGTATAATTAATATGTTATTGTGTGTGTAAACATAGTATAATTGCATAAATCGTCAGGACTATCGTTTTCCTGGAAAAATATATAGTATATCACGAGTTCTCGGTGTCGACCGGTAACCTTAAACGAACAGCTGACGTTTGAACTACGGAATTTCACGGGGAGTATATTGTTTAATTATTTGTTATTTTATTATAGACCACTCGTCAATTTAAGTTAAAACACGATCTTGCAAGTATTATCTTTTTAATTTAGTTCACTTAACACTCAGTCGTGTCGTGTTTTGTTTACATTGTAGAAAACGAAACATACATTTTAATTCATAATTTGGTTATTTAATTATATCCCGATAATATTATACTGATCAACCACGCTTCTGGTCTTTATTTTCCATTATTGTATTGGTCATTATTCTGATAAAAAGCTATTAAGCCAGACTTTCACATTGTAATCAACTTACCCACATTAAGTAAAAGTAATATCAAAGGCAATGAAAAGCGAGAAAGCTCAATAATTATTAGCTTTTCAAACCAAATCAGCAGTCTACCTCATTTCTTTACTGAACTGCACTTTCTTGATCTTATTTTTCCCCATTCATTTCCAACTTTTCTTTATTCGGTCATCTTTTTGGTTCTCACTGTTTCTTTTTTTTTTTCCACTTACAGTAACTTACTTATTCTGAATCCATGCCTGTGATGACACGTAAGGCAACAGCTTTGGATATGAAGCTTAAATTGAAAACTGCCCTCGAGGAGCTCAAAGAATCAAAACTCCAATGCCAGCAAATATTGCAAGAGAATGAAGAGAGTGAGAGGGAAATAGAGAAGATAGTCCTTAATAATACAAGCCTTAAACGAGAGTTGGTAGCGATTAGTCAGCAATACCAAGATGTTGTAGAAGAACGTGACCAACTGCGAGTGATCACGGATGGTTTCAATACATGTAGTAACTTATATGAGGAGGCGTTGTGTAAGGTTAGGGATCTAGAAGATGAATTGGTTCATGCTAATAGTCATATTCATAAATTGCAGAAGGAAAGGGAATGTACTCAGACTGAGGAAACTAGCCGTTTATATGATGAATTATTAAATTCAAATTTTAACCCTCATTCCTTAGGAACAATAGATCTTACTGAAGATTCTCTAATAAAACACAATAATAATAATTATAAACTAAGCCAAAATAAAATTAAAAAATATGCAAGACTGAATAAAATTATTAAAAAATGTAGAAACCACAAGAAACAACAAAAACACTTTTCCATAAATATTCAACTAAGGAAAGAACGTGTTAACCTTATTAATCAATTAAATAACTATCAGATTAAGTTAGAAGACAGTATAAATATTTATGAAATTGACACTCAGCGCTTACAGTCAGAAATACAGACTCTTGATGAGTCACTAAAGTCAATTTATAACAAATATGTATGTTCAAAGAACCAAATTAAGGAACATATTCTTGCTACAAACGAGTTGGTGGACAAAGTAGACTCACTTACTCTTAGTAGCAACAAATGTACCTGTCAGAGAGAATCTCAGTATAACCTGGCCGGCCTCGAACTTGTGGTAACAGAGGACACATCCCAGGCCACTAGGGCTCAGGACTGTATTACCAGCCAGGTACCCCACATTCAGCAAGAATTAACTCAAGGGGTAGATCCAGTAAATTGTAGTTTTTCCTCCCACGACAGCGGGGATTATCAATCAATTATGTTTTCAGACAGTATAGGAAGAGGTTTAGGGCAATTAGTTAGTAACAACCTCCCTTTTTCTTCTCAAAATCATTGTAGGCCTCAGGCTTCCTACCATCAAATAATGTCATTAGTTAATGAACAAGTATATGATCCCAATGCTATTATATCTGTGTTTGTGGGTAATAGCTTAAATGTGAATAAAGATGATATAACTAATAGTGTCACAGAACTATTGAAGATAAATTGTAGGAAGATTATCTTGTGTGCTTTTCCGTACTTTGAGCATTTGTCATATAGGCAAAATAAGTACATTCACATGCTAAATATGCATATGCATTTTTTAGTAAGTCACCATAGTGATAAGTTTTTATTTTTTGACATCAACAATTTTGTTGATAAACTTTTCTCGACTAGGTATACTGTGTACCTACCAATTATATTTAGACGTCAAATAGCAAAGCTATTAGCTTATAATATTCACTCAGACATAGTTAGTATGTCGAAGTCCTCAATCATTAGTTCCACCGTTAGTAATAGTACTAATGTTATGTTTGCTGGTTCCAATACTTTAAACGAGCTAATGAGACAATAGTTGGTACTGTTGGCAATTTAGGTCAAGTATCTTCTAGCATTAACGCTAAAGGGGCTAAGCAAAAATCGTTTAATTTGTTTCTTCAAAACATTCAGGGTTTTTCTTCGAAACAATTGGAAATTGAATTATTTTTAGAAAAAACTATGTTTGACATCATTTGTTTTACTGAGCATTGGTTAAAGGATTTTGAAATGCTAATCAATTTTGAGAATTATACTGTGGGCAGTTCTTTTAACCGAAAAACAATGTTACGTGGGGGTTCACTGATCCTAATTAGGAATAGTATTAAATTTAAATCTCGTAAAGATATAGTTGCACTGTCCGTTGAACATAGTATTGAACTGTCTTGTGTTGAGCTGGATAGGCATATCATAGTGTGCGTTTACAGGCCCCCTAATTATCAAAACTATTCTATTTTTGAGTCTGTCATGGAAGATGTTATGGCAAAACTTGCAACTGGTAACAAACTACTAATAGTCTGTGGAGACTTTAATGTAAATATTTTAGAAAATTATTCAGATAGCAGTAGATTATTAAATCTCTTCAAATCATTCAATTTATCAAATGTGTTTATAGAACCAACTCGAACTACAACTACTACTGCTACATGTATCGATAATGTTTTTTGTTGCTGCAAATATTTAGAAAAGGCCATTGTAAATTATCTGCCCTCTGATCATAGCGGTCTATTGGTAACTTTTGAATCTAACATACCAATACAACAAGTGCAGATACAATCTAGACCAATAACATCCGGTAAACTAAATAAATTTAACAGCACTTTAATTAGCAAGTTAGGAGATTGGAACCTTGCAGTGGACAATGGTAATATTTTATATAATGATTTTTTTTCAATAGTTCAAACCGAGTTTAATAAGACTTTTGAGAAAAGTACAAAAAGTATCTGCCCTAAGTTTAGATTTAGTGACTGGGCAACTAAAGGAATTAGAATAAGTAGGGAAAGACTTTTTGAGCTGTATGGTCTTAAGCCTATTATTAACACTGAAACTTTTAATAAGTATGTTGCTACATATTCAAAAATGTTTAAAAACACT
Organism: Mythimna pallens; assembly: GCA_961205895.1. Taxonomy (NCBI): domain Eukaryota; kingdom Metazoa; phylum Arthropoda; class Insecta; order Lepidoptera; family Noctuidae; genus Mythimna; species Mythimna pallens. The sequence continues at coordinate 20,959,529 of OY540842.1, read as the reverse complement.
TGTAAGGCAGCTAAGGCCTTATACATTAGCAACAAAGTTAAATCAGCAGATAATAAAATAAAAACTGTTTGGAAAATCATAAATAATGAAACCAACAGGAACAAAATACATAACAATGATTACACATTGAAGACTCATCATGGTGTTATTAGCGATAATAAACTAGTTGCAGAAGAATTTGTTAATTTCTTTGCTAGTATACCAATTAAAACTACTGAAGCCCTAAATTCGGCGCCATCGCATGCTTTTGGTTTATTACAGGCGAACGTTGCAGCCTGCTCAACTGAATTTAATTTTAAACATATAAACCCCATAACAGTAATAAAAGCTTTTAAACAAATCAAGGTTAAATTGACTGAAGATCTATGGGGTATGTCTATCAAAGTTTGTACCTCAATTATTGAGACTATAGCGCCGTACTTAGCCTTAATATTTAATTTGTGTATAGATCAAGGAGTCTTTCCAGATCTAATGAAATACAGTAAAGTGATACCACTTTTTAAATCCGGGGATAGTAAAGACACTAATAATTATAGGCCAGTTTCCGTGTTGCCGGTTTTTAGCAAGATATTTGAAAAGGTAATGTTAAATCAAATGCTTAATCATTTTAACACGAATAACATCTTGCACGATAAACAGTATGGTTTTACCAAAGGACGTTGTACAACGGACGCTGGTGTCTCCTTACTAAAACACATTTTTAATGCGTGGGAGGAGGCACAAGATGCTATTGGCATCTTTTGCGACCTGTCTAAGGCGTTTGATTGTGTGGTTCATGAAACATTACTCCTGAAACTGGAGCATTACGGACTAGGCAAAACAGCGTTAAGCTTATTAAAATCTTACTTGAATGACAGACAGCAACTAGTTCAGATAAACGGTGTCAATTCGTCTAGATTAAATGTGAAAATGGGGGTACCCCAAGGTTCAATTTTAGGTCCTTTTTTATTTTTAGTTTACATTAATGATTTACCCTATTTGTTGCAAAACAAACTTAATATGGTGTTGTTTGCCGACGATACTTCCTTGATTTTCAAGATAAATAGAAAGACTAATAATCTTGACGACGAAAATAACGCCCTACTGCAGGTCCAAAAGTGGTTCACTGCTAATAATCTAGTTTTAAATGGGAAAAAAACGAAATGCATAAGATTTTCCTTACCGAATGTTAAGAGTAGTAATTGTGACATAATATTGAACAATGAGGAACTAGAATTTGTCGATAAAACGGTTTTCTTAGGGATTACGCTTGACTCAAGGCTACAATGGGGTCCTCATTTAACATCTCTTGCGGGACGGCTTAGCTCAGCTGCATATGCTGTTAGAAAAATCCGCCAATTTACGGATGTTGATACCGCTAGACTAGTATATTTTAGTTATTTTCATAGTATCATGTCTTACGGTATCCTACTATGGGGACGGGCTGCAGATATCGACTCAATTTTTATTCTACAGAAAAGAGCTATCAGAGCTATTTACAATCTCCGACGGTGCGATTCTCTAAGGGAACTGTTTAAGGAAATTAACATACTGACGGTGCCTTGTCAATATATCTATGAAAACATCATGTACGTTAGAAAAAATCTTCATCTTTTTAGCAAAAGAGGCGATAGACATAATTATGTTACAAGAAATAGGGACCAATTAGTTCAACCAGGTTTCAGACTGGCTAAAGTGGCCTCTTCTTTCATGGGGTACTGTTTGAAATGTTATAACAAAATACCTCCACAAATATTAGAACTCAATGAAACGAAATTTAAATCTTGTATTAAACGCACACTATGCAGGCAAGCATATTATAAGTTGGAGGATTATATTCAAGATAAAAATGCTTGGCTCAATGCTGGTCCAGCTCCACTACCACCGGGGTGTACAAATTGATTAGTTTTGAAACTAATATTATTATTATTGTATTTAGTATTGTATAATGTAGAAGCATTTGTTTTCAAAGTTTGTAAATGTGAGTACCATGGAGCTATTTTATGGTTTTTAGATTATTATTGGACTTGTTTGACATAAATGAGCATGGCAGTTGAGAGTTTGTCATGCTCACTCAAATGTCTCACTGATGGTGGCGCGTGTGTTGGATCATTCGGTTCCCTTTATAATGGTTGAGCTGAGTGGTGCTAATATTCGCGTCAGGTCCGTGAACGGGCGCTGTCAGTTGAGACTGGTCATCTCTTAGCTGCCAGTTGCTATTTTAATATCTATATTTAGTTTTTATTTTTAATTTATTGACATTGTTCTCACATGATAGCGACAAGAAACATGTAACAGAGATATTTGTAATTGCAAAACACGATTGAAAAGAGTGTCCATGGAGTTTCTTGCACATTCTTCTCCATAGAGATCTACACTTTGGAATGTGCAATTAGCATCATTTTTTTCTGACAGACTGACTTCTTGACATTTCAAAAGTGCCTGTAAATGGTTTATTTGAAATAAATGCTTTGAATTTGAATTTGAATTTGAATTTGTAAACAAACATACAACCGTTACCTCTAATTAATATTGAAGTCGAAAGAAATTTTAACAATTTTCATAAACAAAAAAAGTACTTAAAATAAACTATAATACTTAATGGATCAAAAAGTGGTAGTCGGCGTGCAATCTTGGGAATATTTTCATGTAATATTCGCGAGCAGCTGCGAAGCAAAGTAACGTGTGCTCACGCTGGGAGAGCCCGGTCGTTACTGACGCGATCGAGTTTGCGCGGTCGATATTATAGTTCAATTTGCTTGTAATTTACGAAATGAAGATATTGTTTATTTATAAAATAAATTTTAGATTCTATTAAAGGGATTTCTTAAGATTATTGAGCAATTTTTAAATTTTCTTAAATGTGTTGCTAAGGTATAGAAAAAAATACTTATTTGTCCAGATGTTTTCCAAGAATTGTTTTTCTTCAACATTTTTTTTCTGCTATATTTTCTATTAAAGTCAATAATGTTTTCAACCCATCTGCCAGTAGACCATATAATGATGTTTCTGATATTTTTTTTTGATGTTATAAATCAGTTGTAGTTTGGTGTAAAACGTAGCCAAACGTCACTCGCTCGTTACTTTTGCGAGAAAAGGGTTTTGAATATGGGTAATTGCTATTAATACAAACATTATTTTAAAAAAGTAATCAAGCCAACTAAGAGAATAAGAACTTGACTTTCATAATCTAATAAAAGAAGGTTTAAATTCTTCTTGCTTTTCTCACAAACCATGATCAAAAAAGTTCAAAATGTGTTGATTTTGTGCACGGAGCCTTAATAGGGATAACTTCCTGGTCATGAAACTATTAGCTTTAATTCATTTATGTCACACTGTGCGGGCGGTGTCATGGTGTTTAATAGTAGATTATTCACCAAAGGTATAAAGCTGCGCCTCTCACGGGAATATTAAACCCCGAGCGTAGCGAGGGGATTAAGTGTTAAGGTAAGAATCCTGAGTGGAGCAAAGGAATCGAGTTAGCCCAATACGAAAGCACCTTTATCCCCGAGGAGAGTACCCTACTTTTCACATCTACTGTGAGAAAATGAAAAATCTAAAGTATCAAAACCATAGCCGGGCCGGGGTTAATGACAATTTTATTATATTAAAATTGTCATTAACCCCGGCCCAGTCTTTTTTGGACGGCGATCTATCCATTGTTCGCTGTCCGCAAGCCCGCGCCTGTTATAGCCGGTAGTCGCCCTAGAGCAGATGTAACGAAAGGGATGTAGACATGTACCTGAAGGGGTGTCGCGGCGGCAGCGGCGGCGGGCGGCGGCGGCGCATGGTGGCGTACACGCACTCGCCCACGCACTCGTACGTCGGCTCCTCGCACAGCGGCGCGCCCAGGGCCTGCGGGGGACTTTATTTAAATCTATACAATAAACATATCGCATCATATGGTAATATGTGATAAAAAAATTAAACAAATAGATAAAATTGCCATTTCTATTAAATAATAATATAATATATAATATTCCCCAACTATCACACAACGCCGTCTAGTCCCAAGCTAAGCAGAGCTTGAGATTTCTATTAAATGTCTTGAAGCTTTTTTTTATAATTTTACCTTTAGCTTTATGCAATTAAGATAAAACATAATTATGTATTATATTGATAATGCAATATCAAAACGTGTCAAAAAAAGATCAAATCCGTTAATGTCAGATTAAAGATTTGTCAACTTGAGGTTTGACGTTAAAATAAACCATCCCCACGTTCCGAGTCATAATAATGTCGTTGTTAGTCCGCTAACAAATCGGTACCTCGGAAGGAATGACTGTTGGCGCGCTAACATCGATAATAGCGTGAATCCGTATGCGCAACATAAAATACACCTTAGATTATATACCTCTAGATGTAGCCATGAGATGTAGCTTTATGGAAATGTGAAAATTGAGACAAAACATAACATGTTCAGTCTCATACGACGTGCCGGTTTTTTGCTTGACGAACTTTGAAAAGTTGTGCGTTAGTTTTTATGTTTTTAGAATAATAGTTTTAGTATATGTATGAAATAGACTCCAATAGTCAAGTGTTTAGTGTATTTTAGTGGTCATATTTAAGGAAAAGTTCACGTAACAACAACATTGAAGTTTTATAATCCTGTCTCATGTGCGGCCACGAGGTGGCTACATCTAGAGGTGTTTAATCTAAGAAATACATACGCAGTTACACATACAAAGATATATTGTACTGTCACGTCAATTGCTACAGGGTTGCTAACCGAATCTAGGTCTTCAGCTTTTACTTTTTTGAGTACGAACGCGGGAATTGCATAAAAATTATGACTATAGCCTATTCGGGTTAAGAAAATAGTGACGTCATCGTTGTCATTTAGCTAAGCCACGCCCCTTGACTAATCAGATCACAGTAAATTAGGAACCCGTTTTCACATTGACCAGTTGAAGTAAAAATTAATACCTCACCTCAACTTTACATTTCTTCTTCTTTCTTTTAATTTTATAATGATTTAATTTTTACCCCACTATGAATACGCCTTTACTTTGCAGTAGCACTGATGACTCACTTTTTTCTTAGCGCCGATACACTGTAGATATTTTGATCCACTATGTTCAAATATTCTAGGACCACATGTACGGTGTACGTACAGGGTAAATTGAGTAGAATGTTAAATAATTGATTATTAAATTATGTCGTTAAATTATCCGAATGTGGAGCTCATGTTTTTGCACTTTGAACGCGACTTACATTCGGCGATGCATTGACCTAGGCAGAGCAATTGTAACACGCATTTATGTAAAGTAGGTTTAAGTCGGACTACCTGAATTTTTATTTAGACTCGTCCCATTCCCCCACTCCGTGACTTTTCTGCATTTTTTACATTTGCATTGATTGACATCATATTTATGTTAGGATTGCACCCTACACCACGTTAACATTCTCTTGCTCTTTGTTAGGTTAAAGAAGACTTACCTTGAGCACGCCGTCGGGTACATCGCACGACGGGTAGTTACAAAGTGTGCTGGTATCAGTTCCCTCGGGCAGGTCGGGGATCTCTTCGTAAATGCCTGACGCTATCGACAGCAGCGAACGACGATCCGATACGCTGCATCAAACATATTACTTTTATTAAGTGTTTACATTGGATAATATTTTTTTTTTTACCTATTATATGATAATAATATTTAACTGACGTCGCAGTGGACGACGGTCGCGGGACGATTTTCGGCCACCGTATGCGCGGGCTTGCGGGCGAAGAGCAATAGCTAGCCCGCCGTCCGGCCGTCCATTAAGGACTAAGTAGTTTATTTTTAGCACTTAACCAGTCACCAGAGTGTAGATTTGTTGTATTGAAATCTTTGTAACAATTTGAATAACTCTAAATAACGATTGCATCATTGCTTACCATCAGGTGGGATCGCAGTCAAGCAAGTTTATATAATTAAAAAAAAGTTGAAGGCTCAAAGAGATGTCAGAAATACTGAAGAGGCCCAGAAAGGCTGATGCCTGCTAGAGCTGCGGGAACGTTTGAAAGAGTGACCGTGGCCCTAGAACACACTGCCCCGCTCCGCTGTAGCGCGACAGCTGGCCCACAGGGATGTGCGTGGACTCCTGCTCATAGAGAAGTGTACTGACCTGTCGTCGAAGGAGGTGACGGAGTGCGCGCTGAAGGGCTGCGCCTGCAGCAGCTGCCCCGCGCCGCTGTAGCGCGACAGCTGGCCCAGAGGGATGTGCGTGGACTCCTGGTTATAGAACAGTGGCTATATATTGATATCAAGTTATTGAGTAACTCGCCAGTTTTATCATAAAGGGAAGACAGCATTGTAATATTTATCTTCTTGGGTAGCTGACTTCATCACAGACCTCATCCGGCGCTCACCATCTGCTGGTATCGAGATCAAAGGTGGACTCAAGATAGATAAAAACAAAGAAAACAAAATCTTTTGCCCAAGACCACACAAGATTTTTAAGGTGTATACTTATTCTTTCTTTTTTTAGTTCTAAATAATATTCTAATAACTATACCTAACTTGAATAAGCTGCATGAAGTAAAAAATATTGTAATATTATCATTGTCATGTTGTCTGGTCTGTTGATCGATAGATCAACCTAAAATTTAATTATTTTCCATAATTGTATTGATTCCAGCAATCCAAGTTCACTTCTCACCTTAGACATGACGAGGTCTATATCATCTAAAGATACTTCTGAGGGGCCGCTGTACCAACTACTGCGACGGACGTCACCTAAAACACACAACACTTATAATATCCTCCTATCCCCGTTAACCACCCGCGTCGGATTGCTCCGAAGAATGTTTTTGTGCGATATTCGCCAGCGTCGTGTGTTAGCGACTGGGTACTCCATGTCGTTTAGCTCTTCAATCCCCATAGGTGACAGAAGAGCTGACGAGATGGAGTGTTGGGTCATGGACGTGCGACCCTGGCCGAACAAACGCAAGAGGTTTTTGTCACATATATCCAACATAGGCGGTTAAAGCGTTAAAATTGATCTCGGAGGGGTGATGTAGCGACATCTGTGGCGTCACATGAGAACTAATCCTGCATCGCGCAATTAAGTTCTCCGCGCGTTTAGAACATATAGAACAGCCCGAAATCATCTATCGGGCAGTTGCCCACCAGACATAACACCCGTCTGGTCGGAGGATCCTCCCTTTTCAACGGAGGACTTTACTCTCTGTTCCGCCTACCTCCAAACATACAACAAACGATATATGCCATAAGTTTTCATTCGTGTGGAAAAAGAAAGAATGACTTGTATTTTTTCCTTTTTATGTCTTTGATAAAGAATATAGTAATATAAAGGAATGACGTTCTGGAGTTGAGTGCAATGAAAAATGCAATTTCATAGGGAAAAAAATATATAAGTATAATAATGTATTTTGTAACCAATATTTGTGAGAAATGATCTATGGTCACTGATTTTAGAGTTAGGCCAACTGTCCACGGACGCGTAACTTCAGACGCGTATTCGTCATTATACGTCGATTCTGTCGACGAAGCGGCAACGTCATGCCGTCGTGTCGCTGCAGCTTCGTTGATACAGAGCGTCTTGTGTGTTAGCTTCACGCAGGTGTACAACAAGCATAATATAATGACGAATACGCCTCTGTAAAGCTACGTGTCCGTGGATAGTAAGCTTTAGTGTGTTAAAAATAGAAGAGTAAGATACCCATGTCAGTGTCGCTGCACTTGGGAGCCCTGAGGTCGCCCTCGCTCTTGCTGAGCTTGTGTGCCGCGCGCACGCCGGCGCCGCCCAGCGCGGCCCGCAGCGCGCGCGCCAGCGACGCGGCCAGCGGAGACGAGAACCTCAGCTCCCCAGCGCCGTGCCTGAACTCACTGGGAAACATCATCATCATGAGAACCGACATGTTACGCGGCTCACTTCGCCTCACTACTTTATTTGTTTCGTTTGTGTCAAATTCAATGAAGCAATGACACTGTGTACTTTACGCGCCTCACATCTTTTTACCCGACCGCAAGAAGGGTCATTTATTATAATTACACGATTGTAAAAACTACTTGATTTTGGACTTACTAGCCCCAGTGTATACTCAAAATATACACAACACAATGCACTAGTGTTAATCTGTACTACTAGTCTCGATCTCAATCTGTCAATCAGCCATATAAAAATTACCCGTTTAAACTTATAAAACCAAAACATTAACACTCATTTTCTTTTCTGAATAATACCATAATATCAAGGTAAACCCCAGTATTACAAAAAAATATTGTGTTTTCCTTTCATAAAACACATTTAGCTAAGTCAATTAAGTAAATGACGTCAATTTGTTAACAAATAAAGCAACTTGGTGTTTACTACTAGTTCTTTTAATAACAATTATTGTTCACTAGCTTCTGCCAGCGGGTTCGCTTGCATAAAAGTAGGCTTTCTCCATACAAACTTTGAACCTCCGTTTCATCCCTTTAGGGGGTGTATTTTAGAAAATCCTTTCTTAGTGCTCGCCTACTTCATAAAAGGAAACCTCGTGCAATATTTTACACTCATAGTCCCAGTAGTTTCGGCTGTGCGTTGATATGTCAGTCAGTTAGTTTCTCCTTTTATATATATAGAAGAAACTGTGACTTATTTGGTAAGTCATATTATAGAAAAACTGTACAAGTTAAAACAATAGCTTTCATTCGCGGCAGCCTGAATGTCTCGCATTATTTGTGATGCTGAGTCTTTATATATATCTGCATTCCTCACATACACTGTGTTTCAGCTATCGACGCACAACTATGTATCATGGGGTTCTATATACATGATTCCGTGGAAATCGGGATAATTTTTCGTCTTCGTTTTTCTTTTTTTAATTTTAATATTTACTTGTTTTTTTTTTAATTTAAAACTAAAAAACACAATGTAAATAAAACTAGAAGGAGCCATCTGCTCAACTGAGCTTAGACGCTCAGGTGAAAAAAGGTGTTTTTTTTTTATTTGGTGGGAAAATCATCTATTGACATCCCCCGCTTTTAGGCGGAGCGAGAGGGCGTGTCAGACTTTTACTGACTAAAAACCCACTCCTGTTCCTTCTTTGGCATTGTTTTAGGACCCCGGGGATCTCTTTCGCATCACCCCAATAGGCTTCAATCCTGCTGGGCCCCTACGGTTTGCTGACATCTTCTTGAGGCGCAGCGTGGAATACTACGCGCCTTCGATGACTTGGGCTCCGTCCGCAAGCCCGTGCCTACGGTGGCCGGAAATCGAGATCGGAATCCTGACGGCTGGGGTGAGGGCCATTGCCACACGCACGCACGTGCGGCCTCCTCCTTTGCTAGCATTACTGCTTCGCAGAAGCCGACCGCCTGCCACTTCTCTTCGCTCCGGACCAAGGCCCGGCGCGAGACCACTGGGGGGTCTAGAATAATGTACTGGAATACTGGATTCATTTGTATGTCGATGTCTGAGACACGTTGTACGTATTGTATATCTTTTTACCAACAATCGCTCGTCTCCTCGAATGCAAATAACGTATTTAGGCTTGAAATTTTAAGTTTCTCTCTACATACTTTGAAAGTGATACTTTTTTTAAATTTGCGTGATGGAGTAGACGAAATACGCCACCGTTACACTTTTTTTGGTTCCTACTGATCGATTGTCGGTAACTAAGAGGAACGACCCATATAAACTCAGATTCAGAACAGTTATATAGTGTATGTAGGCCATTTGTTTTCAATCTATGTATGTATTATATAAATCTATGTCAGTGGTTCCCAACTTGTGGTCCGCGGGCCATTGGTGAATGAAGGGCCGCAAAAGGTAAGAAAAGTAACAATGATTTAAGTTTCTATCAGAAATGTTGTGTTAGTTTATGATAATACTCGAAAATACATTATAAAGTTTTTTTTTTACCAGCAGCTTCGCCCGTGTGGAACTAGAAAATCATCCCAAAAAAATATATCACCGGGAATTTTAAACCGGTGGAACCAAGCACCGAGATTAAAAATCATATGTGTCAAGAGAGTCTACCCGCGTGCCAAATTTCATACAAATCTGTTCAGCCGTGTAAGCATAAAGCAGTAACAAACATACACACATACACGCATACATACAACTTTCGCCTTTATAATATTAGCGTGACAGACAGGCGTGAGTGTTAGATTGACAGTTTTTTTTTTTCCTAAGACCTCTGGTCCATACTGATCACACAAAAAAAAAGAAAATGGTCCCAGATCTAAAACCGGGATCTATACGAAAAATAAACCAACATCTGGCCTTGCAACATCTAAACTAATACTATAAAGTAAGAATTGTTTGTTTGAACGCGGTAATAACAAGAACTACTGCTTCGAATTGGAAAATTATTTTAATGTCGCAAAGCCCATTCATCGCGGAAGATTGGGCTATATAACATCGCGCTACAACCGATGAGAGCGGAGAAGTAAGCATAGACGCGGGTGAAACCGCCGGAGTCAGCTAGTCTGATAATAATTACACTAATTTTCGTCTAATTAGACCTTGGTAAACCCAGTAACGGGACATTCTATAGCTGGGAAATAAGAAATATTAATTAATTTCTGACAATAAATAACGTTTAATAGTCATCTGATACTGATACTAATTGTTTTCTAACACGCAACCTAAATAAAAAGCTTTCGATAGTCGCTTAATGAACGAAATCAATTTCAGAGTGTCAATGCCTTTCTAAATTTCAACAGAACGGCTCTGGGAATTAGTTCATTGTGCATTGTGCGACTTTTGTACGCTATTGTCAGTTATGCAATTTTATTTTAAACCGGCTTCAAACTTTAGGAGATTCTCAATTTGACATTTGTTATTTTTTTGTTGTTTGTTTGATGTCAATCGGATAATCAAAAAAACAAAAACAAACAGCTATACGACTTTAAAATTAGTCGCTGTTAATGGGAAAATTATTTAAAATGCTTGCAGCATTTGCCACGTCTAATGGCAATGCCAATTCGTTCCAGTTTTTTGTTTTTGTTTTCAAAAAGGCCCCACATTTTTCACGATCTGAAAAGACTGGCTGGTTTTGCCACCCTAAAGACCGAGTGTTGTGCAAAAAAAAATTGGAAGAGTCAGCATTTTTTTTATTACATTGGCCCCAAATTGATTCAAGCATGATTTAAACATATAAGTGACTTACTTTTGCAAAGACACGTTTAGTGAGATGATTTCATTTCTTATTATGCCGTGTGGTACACTGCCAAATTCGTGTTATTAAGTCGTTACGTAAGTATTTGTGAGAAAATAAAGTTTTGCAGCATGGTGTCCAAACTGGTAGCCGTTTGAACTCTACACTGCATTCAGTTTCCGTGTTGTTGTGTTGTTTAATATTTATTAACTTGTTTAATTGGATTTCTGTTTGTTGAACGAACAGTCTTCCAGTTCCACGGTTTCTTTTCGATAGTAATTTGCTATTAAATCACAATTTATTTGCAAATACTTCATCGTGGTTTCGCTTTTCACTTTAGAGAAAGCCATAAACATAAAACGATCATTGATTTGTTGTTATTAACGATCAGCATACATTTCAATTAAGCTTTTATCGATACAGTTGGCATTCAGAAAAAAACAAAAGGTCAATTAAGAAACGTGCGTTGCATTTCGACGAAACAGTATGAGAGCATATCGATGGGTCCTATGTATAAGGGCCAATGTGCAAATTGACAACTTTTCAAAAGAGGCTCTCAAAGTTTCAATTTGATATATGTTTTACAATCTTGTAAAAAATACATCAAATTGAAGTTTCAATTTGATATATATTCATAGGACCCATCGATATGAGCAGATATGTATATAACAGAAGCCAGATTTCACGCCGCTGAACAGAAAAAAATCATGATTTTTATAGAATTTTACATTTTCGGACCTAAAGCATATTTGGCATTTCCCTAGATAAGCAAAATCTTATAATTGCTCGAGACCGGCAACGATTCCCAAGCAATGCAAGCATGCATCACTGCGTCATGTAGTACTAAAGATACAGTCACAGAAACAAAAGGTTAAACAAGTCAAAGAAGCTTAGTGTCTGCCGTACACAGGGTGACTTGACTTATTGGCAATGTTTTAAAGGGTGGAATGAATATGAAAAAAACTTGAAATCGCGAAACATAAATCAGTTATTCCCCATAGTAAACTTCAGAACTGATTTAATAGTTGAAGTTGTTTACAGTGCTGCGAGATTGTTCGAAAGGATTGCCTTGGAACGCAAAAGGCAACTGTAGGAACACAGGTGCGTTTTAGTTAGTAAAAGTCTGACACTTCCTCTCGCTCCACCCAGAGCGCGAAAAGTAATTTCATGACTTCCCACCATAAATAGAGGGGGCAGTGGTAACGGCCCCGACTTACGAGTTGTAGGTCGCGCGGATTCTAACCGCATTATTTTGTGTAATTTATTTCGTCACCACTGCTCTCAAAATGGTGAAGGAAAATGTTGTGAGGAACCCGTCATGTCCTAGAACCAATCCGCAATTGGCCCAGGGGCCGATTTCGGAGAGAGGAGAGGAGGCCTGAGTCCCAGCAGTGGAAATATTACAGTGCTGATTATGCTATGCACCAAAAAAAAACCAAAAAAAAATAGTTTAAGTTGGCAATCGCTAGCAAGCCAAGTCACCCCGTATTTTGGCCTTTACAGCATTCTCTTTTATAGCAAATGAGTAATACACAAACCTATCAACATTAAGAACGCAAGTTCTGTTTTTATCGTCGTTAGCCAGGCGAACATCCTTGATATGCTTCCACTCCAGGAAGGTAGCGAGCTGCGCCCTCGCCACGATCACGCCGCCAGAAGATAGCGTGACCACGGTGTCGGCGTTCAGCGCGCACTTGCGTGACAACTCGGTTGCCACCACGCTCACCGAGTACGAGTCTTTGAGCAATGGTTCAGTGTCTGAAAGATGAGGAAGCATGAACGTGAGGGGCTTTTTGCATTGATATATAAATAGACGATAGTGTGTTTGATGAAAATCATCAATGGTTCTAAAAAAACAACTTTCCGTACAAATTTCATATCAAGAGTCTTACAACATATTTATATCTTTTTGTTTATTGCATCTTGTATCGTAAACAACAGAAGTACTAGGAACTACTACTACTGGAGATTTCCTAGTAGTACTAGGAAATCTCCAGCAAACATACATTAGGTATATGTATGTAATATTTATACGACTATTGATTGAATAGTTCGCCTTACTCAAATATATATTTTATAAATAGAATTTCTATGCTATTTTTAAATTTGAATGCAAAAATACCCTCAGAAACATTAAACAAACAGCCAAATGAAATGTAATTAGTATGACAATGGTCCGATGTGTGTTATATCAATGGCTTATGACATTGCGGCAGATTACACGAATTATATTATCTAACACAAGGCTCACAAAATACAATGTTTTAAATTACCCAGTCAATATTAGCATGATAATGACATGATCTCATTAGTCTAACGGGCGCTAGCCAGATTCCCAGCAGACACTGAGTACAAAATGTATAGCAATGGCATTACCTGCGGAGTCATGTGACAGGTAATGTCATTATTATACGCTTTGTATTTAGCGTTTGACGGGAACGCTAACAGAAAAGTCTGTAGACTGACGTGACTAGCAGAAAATGCCTTAACGCATTAAGTCCGCCTCTGTACTTTTGTGTGCATAAAGAATTAATAAATAAATTTGTCTACGAAGCCGCCGGCAGAAGCTAGTTCACTGATCTGCAAAATGTGAACTAGCTTCAGCAGCTTCGTTCGCAAGAATGTCGGTTATTGCGAATTCGAAGTCAGATAAAAAAAAATCCTTCCTTGGGGTTCAAGCTTAGTCCGTAACAAATTTCATCAAAATGTGTTCAGTAGTTTAACCGCGAAAGCGTCGTGAAGTTGAGTACTTGTACAAACTGAACTTTAGCCTGAAAACCGGTCAAACTTTGGCAAAGTAGTTTTCTAAAGGCTCCATTCAGAAACCTCCTGTTAAACATAATTAGAAAAATTTTGGCGAAGTGAGAAAATAATCGATTACAAAAATCAATTAATTCTTTTATAAAAAAAAAACGATTTTTCGCAAATCTATTATTATTGAAAAGGGAAAAATCTATTTTTAATTAATCGACTATTGGGTCAGATCTGCCATCGCTTCGGAGAAAACAGGCGTGATGTTATTCATTCATGTTATGGTTAATGTCAATACTATCAGTAAATGTTGACATTGGCCATGCAGTCAAATACTCATAAACACGAGTTTACTTAAACAGTGAAATGGTTGCACATAACAATGTTTGACATAAAGACAAACTTTTAAAATGGGAAAGGACAAATATATTGAGTACAAAACTTGTCTCTAAATGGCTTTGGCCAAGGCGAGTCCTATTACAAAGTTTACAGTACTCACAAGTCTGCAAGCTGTAATGGGTTTGCTAAAGCCTTGACATATTTTAATTGTACTGAAACGTTACGAATGTTGTCTTCTTCAAATGCAGTGTGTTTTGTACACAATAGAAGCGAGGTTAAACTCACACTAAGGTGTATCGACGGCGAACAGACAGTGGCGTAGCTAAGGGACCTACGGCCCTGGGCCAAAAAAATCTAAGGCCCCTTTTTTACGTGGAAATTTATCAAATAACTTCTCCTGCTCTGGGTTGAGCGGGAGGAAGTGTCAGACTTTTACTGACTAAAACGAGTTGCCATAATTAAAGTAAACACTACTTTGTTTACATTTCGAAAGTGAGAGAACTTTCGCTACTTCAAAAAGGGCTGTTAATTTGGCCCCGGGGCACTGTTAGCCCTTCGATAGCTACGCCTGACGATTTGATAGCTATGACTGATTTTTGAACCGTCTTAAAACAAAAAAGGAGGTGCTATTCGACCCGTATGTATCCGCGAATGATGACCGTGATTATCTCAAAAACTACTGATCCCACTTGGATAGGGTTTTCGATATTTAAAGGAATATTTTTCAGGAAGGTTTTTAGTCTCTAGGTATATTAGGATTTGATGTAGATCTTCGAAGATACACAAGAACTCTTCAATAATTAATAGCAAATGACTAGCGATTGCTGCGATCGTATGTCTTTGTGTTGTTTACACCATTACATGACGTAAAATTACGCTAATATGCTTTGACGGGGTGTGCAGATGTGTACAGCTGACCCTGGTGCACAGTCATTTCACAAACCTTATCAATTTGTAAAGTGAGTTATGAGGATATTGTCATTCTTATAATACAGCAGTGAGCAAGTTCTATGGTCTTCTTATTCTTCTTTGCGTGTTGATGTACTGATATTGGCTTCGCATAGATCCTGAACAGTGCAAGTGGTTGTGCAGGATGGGCAGCATAGCAGGTGACAGGTATATATTATGTACCTTACCAAAGTACTGTTTAATTTTAGTTGTGGGGAGCCTTTTGCTATTTTTTTGCCTTGTGTGTCAGCCTTTTGTGAAAATAGTTTTTTTTTATGATAGATAATTTACAGCCTATATAAAATTTCGTGTCTGGCCTTCAACTTTGTGATTTCAGCTTAACCATCACAAAAATAGGCTAAAGTTGTGGCTACAGTGAAGTTTCCAGTAAGTTGTGCCGGACGCCACACGTCAGCAACGCCATATACTTTGCGCCATTTAGCTCAAACGACGTTTTGCGTAATCGATCGAAAATAACTTCAAAATTATTCCACCGATATTATTTTTTTTCCCACAAGTTGTACTATTTTAGGAACAGCTAAATAACTAGTATAGACTAGAATAGTAATAACAAGTACCTATATTTGTTATGTAAATTGAATATGATAATAAAATTATGTGAAATGACAATGATTGCAATATAAATAATAACATGGGAGCTACGTCTGCCAACAACAATGTGCGATGCAGTTTGGCAAAGGTATAATTATTTATTTATTGTAAAATTTTCTAAAATAAAAATAAAGCATATATTATTATTATACATTCACTTTTTTATGGCAGTCAAATATTCTGTTCGCTTGCGAATTTAGGTACAACAGTGTTGAGCCTAAGTATTGAAGCAAGCGATTTTCGTGCGTAATTCGACTCAGTCTTTCTGAACCTTAATAGATCATTGTATGTTGTAGGTACTACCATTTTAAATGGGTTTTGTGCGTCCATTCAATGATATGACGTCAATGGCGTTGATGCAAATATCAGGCCATGGACGGGGTGTGCAGTTGGCGCATGTGATATGAATTCAGACTGCATGAATCTGTCCTAATTTTATGTTGATGACGTAAACATTTGGTGACTACATTTTCTTCATATTTTCTTTTAACTAAGCTAATCACAGCCCCATATCATGTTCTGATAATAATTACTGTCCATTCCAGGTTGCCTGGGAGAGATCGCGGAATGCGATAAGGCCGCGTATTGTATGTATTTTAGATATAATAAATTTTATTTATATAATAAATAAATAAATAAACAGTTGAGGAGATAGATATTGACAGGAAACAGACATAATAAAGAGTTTGAACTGGAACTTTAAATCTCCTTTTTTAAATTCTTAGTGTGACTTTATAATATATTTATGTAACAAATCAACATAAGACTGTGTTCCCAGAATTAAATTAAATTAACTCCACTAAGGTGTTCGACCTTGTCTGCATCTGCATACAATACAAAACCCATACCACCTTTTTACACAATTCAAAGGTTCCATTGTCTGTTATTCCATATGAGTAAGGGGTTGTTGACTTGTGTTTGAAATATATAATAGTGAGAGAAGCAAACTTAAAAATACATTATTTAAAATTGCATTTTTAGTGTTTCACCTATTCATATTATCATGGCTACAAAAAATAGTTATTTTTTATCCTTACAGTTATCGACTGGATTCTGTTTTAGTGCAACTACGGGTTGCAATTATGTGCTCTGTGTGTTTGGAGAATGAGAAGTTGGCAGAACATCCTGGACGTCTTCCTTAAGAATTGGAAAGAGAATGCAAGGAACCATGAATTGGAAAGAGTGGAGGGAGCCCTTTGTCCAGCAGTGGGACAATACAGCCTAGCTATAATAATAATAAATCTGTTTTGGAAAGTAACATATTGTAATTTTATTATTGGTGTACAATAAAGAATATATCTGTCTATCTATCTATATTCCATCATCTAGAATTTTGTGGATGACATCAAAAAGCTTTGACAATTTATTTTGATTTAAGAATATATAATGAACAAGGTCATAATTGTGACAAACAAATGATTATGATTTACATAAAATGTTTTGTTCAATTTATCTTCTTTTATTTAAATTCATAATTGCAGCAAAAACTTCAACACAGTGTAATATGATATGCATTTATGTATATATTACCAGCTTTTGCCAGTGGCTTTGCCCGCGTGAAAATAGAAAAAATAGGCCTATGTTACACAGTTATAAAGTAACTTTCTACTGGTTTTTGAGTTAAATCATAATACAAACAAAAAATCAAATCTTTCCTCCTTAAAACATTAAAAAAAAGTTATAATGTTATAAATTAAATAATAATTATTATATTCTATTAATTTAGGGAACAAGCATAGGCATGGGAAAGTGATGTTTACTGTTGATGTTGAAATATTCTGTATGATTATTTACTTCAACTTAGACCAGTTATGCTTACATAAACAACGAGTTGGTTACATATGAACCATTTGCAGGTTTCCTAAGTACTCAGTATATCTAGGTCACACTCATACATACTGATGTGTTGCGACCTAAATATTTTTAACACTAATTCTTGATTGACTCACTATTTTCATTAGAATTTTGAATAGCCAGTAGGTACTAAAATATCTCTGTAGGTAATGTTTGTGAAAAAATAGATTTTTAAGGTTGACAAATCTTGTATTTTGGTGGGTACAGATATGTATATCTCACATTGATGAAAGACAATGTGCAATGAGTCATAATCATATAAGGAAGACATTTTGGAAGAAAATTTTGATTAGAATTACACTGCACTTTAGGGGTAATGGGGTAATTTGATAATGTTTGTCTTATTTTGTTAATCAATTAAATATTTCTGTGTATTCATGCACAAGTACACTTAAATAATAACAAAAACACAATGTCAACAAGACAGAATCAATGCTACTGGAAAGACTTTCAATAAAAAAATAAGAAACAACTAGGTTCTACTTGGACTTTGACCACATGGAAAAATGAACAATGATGAAGGTAGACACTCACCTAATAATTTGTTCCCGTTTAACAAAGTTCGGATTTTTTCCATCCAAACTTGTGTGTCATGGAGAGATTGTGCTGCAAGCAACACGCGGGGTTTTCGCGGCTCGTCAATAGAGAATACGGCGAAGGCATGCGGCCGCGTGCGAGACTTCGCTCTTTTTACAACGCAACCCAACGGCAGCTCCACCGAACCCGCTGCAGCACCTGCCTCGCTGCAGTACACCGCCAGTGAGGCCCCCGAACACGTCGGACTCGGTCTCAAAATACACCATTGTCTTTTCCACGACTGACAATAACAAAAATAATCAATGCCACAATGTTGTGATACATCCCAATGAATAAATTACACTTTGCGAAACTTACCTTGAAAGGGTTTAAGCCCAAATTAGATTTGAACGGATACTTTATCTCTAAGTATCCGGACATTTTGAGTTTTTCGTTATTACTGTGTAAAAAGCATGTCTAAATTATATAAAGTTGACTAATAAACACGAGATGCACATGTTCAATACTCAAACAATATTGTTTACAAAAAATCATAGACAAACAACAAAAGTAGTGATTGGTCGTTTATTTAAAATCGATAACAAAAACCGGTTTTTCCCGAAGACGTTATGTGTCTATGGTTGCAAGGAAAGGTGTGGAAAAATTGAGATTTTGTTTACAAACTAAAATACTAACTGGTTTAAACGAAAATTGACAAAACTTATCAATGAAGTGAAAGTAATAGATGTCAATTTTGTTTTATTTATTTAATTTTTTTTAAATAATGAATCTTTTTGAAGCTGTATCACTATGATTCAAACTTACCAAAAAAAAACTATCAAGTTGACATTAAGGATGGCCTTTTTCCATAAAAGAATATCGATGTTTTAAGTCAAAGAATCGATTCAGAAATTAATCTTCGTCTAAAATATTGATTTCCGAAAGATCGAACGGTACAGTGATCCTACAATACACATGTCATAACTGACATGACCTTAGATTATATAACTCTAGTAGTAGCCATGAGACTGTAGGGAAGTGTGGAAGTGAGAAGCATATTATATATTTATGAAACAAGTACGAAAATTGAGACAAAACATAACATGCTCTGTCAACGACGCCGTGACGTGCCGGTTTTTTGCTTGGCGAACTTTGAAAAATTAGCCAAACCATAGATTATACATATAGCTAAAAGGCCTATTACACCACTCGATATTCAGTCTAGCGTCACACAAGAAGAAGAGCAACTTACAACAATGTCGTGTAAAGGAATGAAACAGAACGATGAGATAAATAGATAAACATAGACATACTGTCTGAATATCGAGTGGTGTAATAGGCCCTTCAGTGTTTAGTATATTTCAGTGGTCATATTTAAAGAAAAGTTTACGTAATAGGAACATTGAAGTTTTATAGTGCTGTCTCATGTGCTGCCACGAGGCTACGTCTAGAGGTATTTAATCTAAGGATATGACAGATGAGTAATCGAGTATACAACATTCACATAAACAATTAGCTTGAGGAAAATACCAACCTAGGTGCTTTGATCATTTCAAAATAATAATACGCTGATGAATAGCAGGACATAACATGAATCTCGATTTTAAGTTTTTGAGGTCAATTCGCATAATCGGCCCATTGTTTAATTAAGATAGTTTCAAAAAAAAATTTTTTTTTGATCTATGAAATCAATTCTTCTATTAATTGAAATCATATCGGATATCGGGCATCCCTAAATGACATAACAATATGTGTCACTTGTCAAAGTCTTCTTCCATCACCTGACGGACTTATTAGTTGCGTTTTTTGTGTGAACTGAAATCGATTGTGATTAGTTAATTATTGCGGAATTTAATTAAAAAACTACAAATATTTAGTACCAACCCTGAAAATGAAGCAACTCCTTTCAATCGTCTTCTCAGTGTGTACTTTTTCATACGTATTATCTGCAGTCAATATCCCAGAGGAGGAAGTTGGAAACGGCAGATATTCTATTGAGGGTAAAGTGTTTCCACCCGAGGATCTAGAATTAGGACCATGGCAAGTTGACACTCGAATCCATGTTAATGGCGGTGAATACATTGGCTTCATCAGAGGAGACGGAACATTCGTCATACACAATGTTCCTTCAGGTTCGTACGTTGTTGAAATTATACATCCCGACTACATGTACGAGCCAGTTAGAGTGGAGATCAACTCCAAGGGCAAGTTCAGAGCCAGGAAAGTGAACTACATACAGACGTCGCAGGTTATCCAGGTGCCATACCCATTGAGACTTAAGGCTCTATCAAAATTCAGATATTTCCAGGTTAGGGAGCAATGGCGACTAACAGATTTCCTGTTCAACCCAATGGTTATCATGATGATTCTGCCTCTCTTGTTCATCATGATTTTACCAAAAATGATGAATGACCCTGAGACAAAAGAGGATTTGAAACAGATAAGCAACTTGGCAAAAATGTCAGAGATGCCTGAAATGTCAGAGATGTTCACCAGTTTGTTCAGTGGGGGTGCTGCGTCCAAAGCTTCAGCTGCTAAAGCTAAACAAGTCAAAAAACGACAGTAACATTGTACTAGTCTTGTTTTTTTAAAGTATTTATGGTCAATAAGTTTATTGATATGTACAGTGATGTAAAAATTAAATAAATTGTTAAAATGAGTTGTGTTTGTAAATATTTCCTTATTGTTGTGACTACTAGGAAGACAATGGAATGCATCATGTGTCACATAGGTAGCAATTATTACATCAGATTCATTGTCAAGCATATTGGCATTCAAATTTTCAAGGGATGAACTTTGGTACTACAAGTTCTTAACACACATTGAGAACTCGGGAGCTGGGTCGTGCAATAACCGAAAATCTTAAAAAGTCTAATTATAAAAAGTTTACTTAGAGTTGGACTCATTACTTGAGCCCTGGGCATGAACACAAGTCAACAATAACATTCCACGATATTCTACAACTTTCACACAACACCATCTAGTCCCAACTAATAGAGCTAGTGCTATGAGTACTAGACAATTACAATTTGATAATTTACACCCAGACACAGAACAAATGATTGTGCTCATCATACAAACATTTGTCTTGGTCGGGAATCAAACCCACAGCATCCAGCATAGTAGTCAGGGTCACCAGGGTCAAGTCAATAGCTACATAATATAACAACAACTGGGGAGGTAGGTTCTTGGCATGCAAATGAATTATTGTTAGTTCCTGGCACTGAAAGTGTGATCTCGAATCAATCACTAATTAAATACAATAAACAGATGTTTGTAAAATTGATAAACAATTAGTACTTATCTTATTGTGGAGCTGGCCCTATGACAGAGCACTTCAACCCTTCTGGATCTTTTGTGCTATTCCCCTCCTGTTTAATACCGAGCGCCGCAGCGGAAACATTCAGTACTAAAGTTTAAACTGATCTCTTTATGTGTATACAGGTAGGTATAAAAAAATGAAACACTATACTGATCTATTTATATCATATTTTTTAAGGTTGGTTGCTGGCCCTAACCAAATCGCGGTAACGAAACCATATCGACTTTTAATTTGATCCCAACGCCATCTATCGAGCGGAGGGGTCAATTACAATAAAATTTTTGGTTTCGTATTTTAGTGGTCGCAAACACCTCCTGTCTACTCAACCCCTAGCCCTCCATGCACCTTCTTCATTAGTCCCAGTATGGCTTTGATGGGCTTGAGCCTGTAGTCCTCTGGTCTTGGAAATGGTTGGCCCAGATACTCTAGTCTTTTGGAGCCTAGTGCAGTAATTGTACTAGTACGTACCCAAAGAAAAATTTGTACAACAAAATTTAATAATGTTTGGCTGATGGTAGTAGTCACAGACATAAAATTCTTCCGCCCGGAGGACACGATGAAGCATACATTAGAGGTGTGCTCCGCCTGGGCAGAGCACCGCCGTGTCCTCGTGGGGGCGATCGGTGGCAGCGATGTCTCGCGCCGGGCCTTGATCCGAAGCGAGGAGGAGTGGCAGGCGGTCGCCTCTTTCTGCGAAGCAGTAATGCTAGTAAAGGAGGCGGCCGCACGCGCGAGGCAATGGCCCTCGCCGAGATTACGATCCCGATTTCCGGCCACCGTAGGCGCCGGTAGGTAACCATCCGGTCCGGACAGAGCCCAAGTCGTCGACGGCGCGTAGTGTTCTACGCGCGCCTCAAAGACATATCAGCAACCGTAGGGGCTCAGCAGGGTCGAAGAAGAGTGGGTTTTTACTCAGTAAAAGTCTGACCCTCGCGCTCCGCCCAAGAGCGCGGATATATAGATAATATTAACATCCAAAAAAGACAAAATTCTTATCCTCTGTCTAATGATAATTTAATAAGCAACAATGCAAGTGGATTTTTTTTTGTTTACTTCATCATCATCCTGCTCTTGTACCATGTTACTTGGGACACAACACAGTTCCTTCTATTCTCCCGTCAACCAGTGCCGTAACTAGGGCGGTGCCAGCGGTGTCCAGGCACTGGGCGCAGTCCTTGGAGGGGCGCAAAATGTTTTACATCTAGTCCTTTTTGTTTATCCTCAAATTGAAGGGTAAAATCTACAAGTCAGTGACAAGGCCTGTCATACTGTATGGATCAGAATGTTGGTCTGTGAAAAAGACGGATGAAAAAAGATTGCATGCAGCAGAGATGAGAATGTTAAGATGGATGTTTGGTGTGACGAGAATGGATAAAGTGAGAAATGAGTACGTTAGAGGAAGTTTGAAACTGGCGCCAGTGACTGAAAAGTTGAAAGGGAATCGTTTGTCTTGGTTTGGCCATTTAAAGAGGAGGGATGAAACGCATGTTGCTAAAAGAGTTATGAGTATACATATGGATGGATAGAGAGGGAGAGGGAGGCCAAAGAAAAGATAGATGGATTGTGTGAGAAGTGATATGAAAGAAAAAAAGAATGATAGCGTGTCGGGTGACAGGACAGAATGGAAAAAAAAACGTGTTGCGCCGACACCAAGTAAAACGGGATTAGGGCAGGAAGATGATGAATCCTTTTTGTTTGTTTTTTACTTTTTCTAAAGGTGCAGTTATGGAAGCTCGCACCAGGAGTATAAAAGGCTAGTTACGGCACTGCCATCAACCGTCTCACTATTCACTCCATTAACTTTTATATATTACTTGCTGTCCGTTGGCCTGCTGACGAAGCAGTTTGTTTAGTTGATTGATATTATTATGAACCTTACCTTACAAGTAAAGTTGATTGCTAAATGCCATAGGCATAACGTGTGCCCCTGTGTTTGTGTGAATGTGCATATTAATATACATATGTAATACTCTTATTAAATTAATAAATTAATCAGATGGATCAGTTTTGGCATTTCATGATTAACACTGGGATAGAATAATAAAACTCACAAATATTTTCATAAGGTTTTATTTGGAAATAAATCTATGACAATAAACCACTCTTGTACTCTACAGAGAAGCTTTGTAACAACTTAGGAAGATATTACACACAATACATAAAGTAAAAAAAATCAGTCATTGGTAATTTGGACGGAAACTACTTAAGTAACTTGCTCACTTACAGACATGAGATTCATTTTTTTTATAGTTAATATATTTTTTATTTTCCTCTATTGGCAATTTTGGACGGGACAATTTTGTACACAATGTCATAATATCTAAATGCTATCAAATATATTTCATGAATGAGTCACTACAATACATAATCGTAAGAAATAAATAGGTACTCTCAGTTACCACAATACAAAAACTTATACCTACTACTAATTGATTAATTAATTATAATACAATTACAAATTAATGTATATTTTTTATTAAAATATTTTCAATAATTGTTAATTTCTCATATTGTCTTTTAATAATTTGTTAATAAGGCATTATTTATGATTGACATTTTTGATATATATTATTACTTGGATGCTTAATTGTAAAAAGAGAGGCAAAAAAATGTGTTACACTGTTTGATAAACCATTCCACGTGACATTCAACCTCGTTAACATATCTAGAATTCTAAAATAAGTTCATCAAATAGAGATTCTTTCATATCATCGGTATCTTCTTCTTTTTTTCAAATACAATATAGACTTAAACCACAATATTTACATATAATTGCTGCACTTTGCCTGCATAGAAAAATATTCGAATAAAGGCAAGGATGCATTTTATGCTATTATATAATCACCGAATAATCTTTCCAAGTTGATCCAAATAAGTTGCAGACTTCGATATGTATGGTTATAGATTATGGATTAGTTTGTACAAGACATAGAATTACAATCAGGGTAAATTAAAATAGAAACAAAATGTAAAATAAAATGCCGACAGCACCTACAGGAATAGAAACCGGGCATAAAAATGATATTGGTAAAAAATTACACCAATTTAAACAATGAAAAGAGATTCTAAATTAAAAGTGGATATTGCTTAGGCGAAAATATAAACATAATTATAATAACATGATCATGATAAATTATATGATACAAACAGTACAAAAAGTGGATTTGTTGAATGTAGACAATTAGACATGCATTGTGTTGCTGACAGGCATTCGAAATCAGAGCACAGACCGTACAATCGTCGCCCTGCATTATCTGACACTCTTTTTTCTAAGTTTTGATAGATATAGAAGCG
Source organism: Mythimna pallens (assembly GCA_961205895.1). Taxonomy (NCBI): domain Eukaryota; kingdom Metazoa; phylum Arthropoda; class Insecta; order Lepidoptera; family Noctuidae; genus Mythimna; species Mythimna pallens. Next base: position 20,934,828 of record OY540842.1, on the reverse strand, counting down.
TACTGACTGTACTCTGATAGCATTTTTCTGATTCCATCTTTCTTCTAAGAAGTATCAATCTATTACTGTCAGTACCAGATAGGCCAGATAGCAAAAGTAGCAAATGCTAAAGGCCGCGTGCATTGGATTGGGCCCCACTTGGACGCACAAATACAAGTCAAGCCCCCCTAGCCAAGTTACGACCGTTTCGTTTCGAATCTCTTGCGTCGAACGCCTCGAGTAGGCCACGCCTCCGATTCCTTTGTTCTGACCACGTGACTGAGCGAACAAAGCAATCGAAGGCGTGGCCTACTCGAGAAATCTAACTAACTCCGGATATTCGATAAAGACAATATGGGCAACTGGCTATCGATGGATCCATTGCTACTACATCGCTACTTACGGACCCTGTGGCCTATTTTGAAAAATAAACTTTGATCGGTTATGATTTATAGATAAATATTTAGGGGGCCCTTTTATAGAATTTGCTACAGGCCCCACGCTGGCTTTATCCAGCACTGACTGAGGTATAAATTGCACGTTCGCTTCTGCAGGCAACACCACGACACACGTCTATATAGTAACACTTAAACTACGATGAACACTTCTTAACTAATACTAAATCATGGAATGGAGAAAGGAATCATGGTTAGAGAGGGTCCCTTAAAACATAGGTTAATTATGGAATGGGGCGGAGTTCCCAAGTTTACAAGTGGTGGTGGTGGTGGTACAAAGAAGGTATGTAGCTCACTACGCATTCCGGCTAAGAAGTATTTACCGCCGATCGGTCAGTGGCCGCGTATCTTAACCAGCTCTAGTGTTTAGAATGGAATGAGTAACAGGACCCCATTGATGACAAGCATCTAACACAAATTTTATAATACTCACCCAAAAGAAACGAGGCAGTTTATGTTTTTTGTTTACTATGTAAAATACAAATGTGCAGCTGGTTTTTCCCTTATACCCTTACAAGGCAATTGTATAGATATGCTAAGAATTTTCCTTAAAAGTAAATCAGCACGTATAAGTATAAAAATTATATCTATATCTTTGCTTACGTGCATAAGGTCTGTCTTTTCATTATATCATACAAATATAAACTAATTTCTAAACGGTGGTTAGTACGGAACATAGTACGCCAGAAAATGTGATAGGTATACATAAATATAACTGATTAGAGCTGCATAAAGCGATGTACCCTTGTAGCTGCCAGTAGTGAGGACCCAATTATAATTGGGTTTTGGGTCAAAGAAAAAATAACTTCATCTATTTTTTTTTTCGTAATAATTTGGTTTGAAGTAAAAATAGCTGCTTCTTTAATATACAAGTTTCGTATTTACTAAAAATAATAATGATGTCTTTATCTGACATGTCAACAGGATCTCAGATTGAATTTTTTAACCCAATGTTACATTGATAGATCATCATTTTTAGTAATTTTCTGTGATTTTATTCACAAAATTAGTTATTCAATAAATTGTATACATAACTATCTACATTCATATGGACGCTAGCTTCTTGCAATCGTAAAATGGCTCTTTTACAGAATGACGCCGATATATTATAAAAACCGTAATTCATAGCAATCATGGTTATAAAAAGAGTGAGTGAGACGAAACAACTGCACGTTTATGACTGCGCATGTGAAATAGCGATAATTTCTAGTCACTGGGTTATGATTGGACGACGAATCTACGAATTTGCATGCATTGGCATCCACGAATTTACACCTACATTACAACTGCTATAGGATAGTGCGGGTGACAGCTGTCAGACAGATTCATACAATGTAGCTACCTGTCCTTTTCTCTCATCTTAAGGATGCCTATTTTCGTCCTGCTGTCACTATGCTATGTAAAAAAGTCATTCTGCAAACAAACCACAATCTTTTGGTATTATCCACTAATCTTTTACAAAATCGATTGCTTATAAATAAGAACATACATACCTACGAGATGCCATAGAGATTCATTATCGGTCGCGCGTACCTTGTGAGGGCGAGCAGGGCGGCGGCGAGCAGCAGGCGCGGCGCGGCGGGCGCGCGGCGCGCCGCGTTGTAGATGGCGCAGTAGGGGCACTGCGACGAGCCGCACACTTCGCAGATGTTGAGCAGGTAGGTCGGGAGCGCGTCGAATATGCTCTCGTTGTAGCGTTCTGTTGGGGGATTTTTTTGTTTATAAACATAATAAAAATCAATCATGACTAAACTTAATATTTTTTTTCTAGACAGATATCCTCTTTTTAGCTTTTAGTGGTAACTAGCGACTTCGTTCGCGAGACTGTTTTCATTTTCATAAAAACTTTAACACCCCTTACGTTTTAGTGCACGCCTACGTCATAAAAGGAAGGTTTGTGTAAAATTTTACGTTCCTAATCCCAGTCGTTTCAGTATAGTCATGTTGTGACACCAGCTCTGTAAGGAGCTCAGGAGGAAAAAGCATAATTATGTCGTGGTACAATAGAAGCTAGTTATAAATATCTTCACTCGCTATTTTAATGTTTTAAAGACCTTTAAATAGACCTCCTATTACTTATTAGAACTGATTCCTTTTCGGTATTTTTTTTAAATAATTAATTTAATTCACTATAGACACAAACATCAGTGGTGCTCTGGCTCTTCTTTTTTATTGATTTAAATTCAAAATCGCACATTTTTATACTAAAAACCACAAAAGCCTTCACTGGCTTTAATATTGGCTAGTGAGTTCGGTTAAATTAAATTATAAATAGGTTAAATAGTAAGTGAACTTGTAAGTTTTACATTTAAAAGATGTTAATAAATAAGTCTAATTAAACTAATTCACTTTGTTGCAAAAAATGCTTTTTTAATACACATTCTTGTAGTAGGATATCCTGTATCACAAGAGCCAGACCTCTTAATACACGGGGTGTTCAGTAAAAACAAGCTCAGTGGAAAACGCGTCAAGCTAATTGGTGATCCAGATGTGGTTAAGACCAGTCTACAAAGCTTTAAGCACAGGCGTAGGGTAGCCAGCCTTTAGGATTTTACAGGATGCATTTTGGAGTGTGCCTGGGATTTACATGAATTGATTCCGCCATCCATCGGACGAACCAACATACGGCGAGTGTCCACCCTTACTCATTGTTGACACCGCTACGATCCGAACTAAGAGTTTCGCTTCGTCATATATACCGTGTACATAGAAGGATTGGAACAAATTGCCTGGTGCGGTCTTTCGGTCTGATTATAATTAAGGTGTCTTCGAGAATAGAGTGAATAGGCTACTACTGCGCTATACTATAAACTACTTCGCTTCACCATCAACGACTGCATAGTGATGCAGTAGCTTACCATCAGGTGGGATTGCAGTCAAGCACTGATTTAAAAAAGCATGATAGACAAACTATTGACGGTACATTCCACCGCACTTTGGTAACTAGTGTTACCACGTCTTGTCAAATAACTTGAGTCCAGCAAATCGTGGCAACAGTAGATTTATAAAACTGTTAAAAGGCTAGAGAGTGCTTACCGGGTGCGTAGTAGTCGTAAACACGTATGGGCAGGTATCTGGACATGTTGGCCACCGGGAACCAGCGCTCGATCGTGAAGTTCACGCACGTCGGCTCTTCTGACAACTGTACATAAAAATAATGGAGGTTCATGAGATACGAGATTTTTGACGGTTTTTTTTTTAATTGTTCATAAATTGATCCCTATTGGATATAAAATTGGTTTAGTTTCGTATCTCAAGTGACTACACAACTGGACAATATGTAAAATCATTAAAACAGGCCCAATTTCACTGAAATGGAGTATTTAAATGCAGTATTGAGTACCTCAGTGAAGCTTGTCGAGAATAAGCAATTTGCCTTTAGCACAATAGTCGATTTGTTACCATTCAGAACATACAGAGATTACTTCGAGCCTCGGAAATCACATTAAGCCGTTGATCCTGGCTGACATTTGTAAATCTTAGTAGTTAGGAGCCAGAAAATCTCGCACGAGTTTTGCCAAGGTGTATTGTGTTGCCCAGTTACTGAGTACTGAAGGTCAGATAGACAGTCGTTTCATCTAAAACAGTTAAGACTGGCAGTCGTCCTAGTCGACCTAGTTAGGAAAAGGCAGACAGATTGACCGATTGAATACTCACATAGTCGAAGTAGAAGAGTATCTTAGTGGGCAGATACTTGGCGCGCTGCAGCGTGGGCACGCGGCGGCTGAGCACGTAGGCGTCCAGCTTCTGCTGCTGGATCATGTAGCCCGTCGGCACGCCCACCTCCAGCACCGCCATGCCCGAGCGCGGCGACTCCGACTGCAGCGTCCAGCTACAGGGAATCACGACAATTCGAGTATAGGTATTTTATAATATGGTGTAATTTTCATTTGATTTTAATAAGTTCTGTGTGCGAGGTAAAAATAAATATTTTTTTCTTTCTAAATGAATAATTAACGGATGTCAGGAGACAAAGAGTCTCGGCATGTATCTAAAGACACGTGTAGTTACAAAAATAAGACGTTATCGTCTTACAAAAATAAGACGATAAATATACGCAAACATACACGTACACACACGTACGTTATGTAAACGTGCGTGTACGTTATGTACGTATACGTAATAATAATAATATTACGCACGTTCTCTTCAATAGGGTAGGTAGAAGTATATAATTGTATAATACACCCACATCTTCCATGCAAAAGGAAACTAGCCGTACCTGAAATATTGTAAGTTGGCTCAAAACCCCAAGGTACCTTTTGAAAAATTTCTGTGATGGAAAGTGACAAGAAATCTACCAGATCTAGGGTTCAGGCTTACATCTAGCCTATCAAGGCATTAAAAAACTTAATTTTTGTTTGTTACATTTGTGTATGGAAATCGGTGCGTCGTGGTATGGCGTGTGATGCGGGGGAAAATTTTGAGTATGAATGAGGATGATTATAAGAAGGAGAGGTCAAAGAAACGCCGAAGAAATATGGAAGAAGAATATTAATGTTTTCACATCACCTGCTCGCTAATGTCAAATTATTGTCATGCAAATCAAAAATAAAGCAAGCAATCATTAATATCCTAGGTTCTAGCCAGGTAGTGAAAATCAATTTAGTAACTTAGTGTTGAGGAACTAAGATGTATCAAAAATAAAAACTTGTTCAAAAATCGAACAGACCTCTACGAGCAATCACATATAAAAGAAAAAAAGAACACATGTACCTAAACTTAAAAGTACGAATCGTTAATTTGTCTTTCCACAACTTTTAATTGTTATTTTTTATTGTAAATACTACTAACTACCTAACTGTAACACCAACTTCATTATATGCTATGGTTTTGATACTACTATTAGTTTTTGACTTTCTCATAGTAGATGCGTAGAGTGCTCTCCTCAGGGATAAAGATGCCTTTGTCTTGGGCTAGCTTGATTCCTTCGCTACACTCAGGCTTAAAGTAACACTTAAACAGGTTTAACCTCCAGAATCCTTCGTGATACTCGGGTTACAATAATGTCCACGACATAAGACACTGGTTTATCTTCTTGGTGAATAATCTAATAGTATCCCTTCATCAAGGGATGAAGATTAAGAGCAAGAGAATGTTGGTTATTATCTTTCTTACCTTGCACAACCCTGGAACTCGATGTGCGACTGATTTCTGCCATAGAAGTGGTGCGAGGAGAGCAGTGAGAAGCAGTTGAGCGGCGGAGGCGTCTGGAAGCGCGCGATGTCCACGTTGTACTGCACCGACATCTGCAGGATGGCGTAGCCAGCTCCGCGCGCCGTCACCTTCACCGTGCCCCACGCTTGAGGGATCTGCACATCGACCACAAATCTTATTAAGTCACATCCTACCCAAATAAGTGTGTTTTACATTTTAGGGACACGTTCACTGAGGGTCTGTACGCGCAATGTTTTTGGTACGACTTGTAAAGAAGTACGGCTGGATTAAAGGCTCGTCGAAAAATTCCTCACCCTTCGTTTGTTCACTTAAAAGGATTGTACACGCAAACTCAGGCAATCTAGTTTGGTATCTCGTCGAGTAAGGTTGATTGAAAGCGTAAAACGTGAATAAAAATAATTTTCCTGGAGAACGGTTTTCTCATTTTCTGACCCCTTCAAATTACGCATTTTTTATTATGGAAATCGCTTCTATAATCTATTCGCTTAAAGAAAATAGTGAGTCATCAGTACAACTGAAAAAACTTAACCAATAATATTAAAAGAACAGGTCAATGTGAACACAACTTTCTATGGTCAAGAGGCGTGGCTAAACTGAGTAACAACGATGAGTCACTATTTCCTTAAGGCGAATACACTATAGTTTATTTATTTAATCTTTATGCAACTAAAGGTACAAAGGCGGACTTTATGCCTTAGGCATTCTCTAATAGTCAACCTAGGGTGGTTGAGAGACATACGGCAGGTGCATAAAAAAAAGTACATATAATAGTAGTAGCCGGTAGTTGCAGTCGTAGTCTCGCCTATATAATATTCGTGTGAAGACTCACGTCTATAAACTGCATGATGGCGAGGTTGTCGTTCTTGACGTGCAGCGTGCGCGTCTCGCCCGACAGCGCCACGGCGTCCACGCTCACCGTCAGCGACGACACGTCTCGCAGGCGCTTGCGGTTCGTGTACTCGATCAGGGCACGGAGAGCTATGTATGTGTCCTACGTGAAAAATAAATAATGATAATAAAACATGTACTAGCAGCAGTCTTGGCCAATACTCAAAACCATTGTAAAACATGTAGGCAATAATCAGTCTCAATTGTTGCCTAAATGTTTTACGAGGAGGTATTTAAAATTATGTTATTATTTTAGTGAAAAGTTAATTCTGTTTTATTCTTGCTAGGCTAACACATCATGACCTTATCTTATGCGTCGAAGATACATTCTTAAACAAAAAAGTAGTGATTTATGGCGTTTTAGCATGAGATAATTCGATTTCCAACATTTGGAAACCCTAATTTACAGGGTATGTGGGTAAATGATATCATGATAGTTTATGAAAAAGTTACTTCTCTAAAATAGAGCTCATTCAATTCCTCGGGCGCCCCGGGGTATTTTATTACGTAATTGCGCGTTTTTACGTAAATCACCAAAAAAAACTTTTTCTGGATTTTTCTAGGAAAAACAAAGATATAGAAACCAAAATTATTGGCTAAAAAAATCGTATAAACGTGTACTAAACGATAATTAAGCGTTTTTCAAGGCCATTCAAGTTGTAACGACGTATGTACAAACGTCGTTTGCGAAAACTACGGGTCTGACTGTGTCCATGACACGCAGTCAAGGGAGTGTAGAGTGTGCTATACTTAATCACTACAGTCATCTATATAAACAGACGGAATTAACTTGATTTTGAGGTAATAATTTTACAAAGTTCAACAAAGTGGAATGTTGAATTAATACCATTTCCTGAAAAATAATGCTCCCATACATTAAAAATAAAAACTAGAAATAATGATTTCGGCACCATCTAGCGAAAAGATGGCTACCGCTCGGGCCTGTAGCTTTTACTATTTGTTTTAGAAGCTTTTATGCTTTGCTTTCCTACTGTGTCTCTCAGCTACTTCGAAGTGAAGATAGTTAATAATATAATTTAGGTGGTTTGATAGTACGTAATCTTGACAATTGAAATGCTTGTGAGTGGTTTCAGTTTCCACAAACCTGCGTAGAAGCCCATCCGCCATCCTGTAGCCTCTGCGAGTTGAGCCACATCACGATGGCCTCGTTGTTGTCCTGGTGGTCCATACACGCAAGCAGCGCATAGGCCGTGGCCGCGATGTTGTTCGAGTCGTACTTATACGGTAGGCGGGGCAGCAGGAAAGGCTTCTGATTCTCCATCTTGTATGGGGGCTGGGGAACTGGCTCCTGACCCCAGTAGCTTAAACCGCCTGTGGGAGAAAGCTGGGTTAGAATGGTTAGAAGAATTAAGGCTGTAGCAGCATTTAAACCGCCACATATGAAGTTGAACTATGATTTGACGTCGCGTCAAAATTTCGCCGCGCTATTTGGATATATCTGTTCTTTTAGAAAAACCGAAAGTCCGTAAGCGCAACGACGCGATCGGCACTTTTATGGCACACAAAATGGACGCGGCGAACTCGAATGTATACTCTGGATGAAGAGATTAGATGAAGTATGATGCAGCATTGTAGATAAACAGTTAAGCCTACTGTCCACGGACGCGTAGCTTTATTGACGCGTATTCGTCATGGTACGCTTGAAGCTTACAAACATAACTATGAAACTGTATCGACGAAGTGACAACGTCGTGTCGTCGCCCGACACAGTTGACCTGCGATGTAGGGAGATGTGGGGGGAATTGGTAACATATATACATATACATAATTCGTATGTGACACTATGCTAATAAAGCTACAAACACAGCTTATCTATCTTAACTTAAACTATGTGCTATACGTGATCTGCTGAAGAACGTGACTTCACACCACAGAGCAACAGTTTGCTTATACCTTCGTATCTCTGGCGTCGCTTCAGCAGGCGGTAGGCATGCTCCGAGCTGGGCGCCTTGGAGTGCGTGAGCGCGTGCGCCACGAGCGCGAGCGCGTAGGGCGAGCCGCACTCGTCCAGCAGGCGCAGGTGGCGCTCCAGCCAGCGCACGCCGCGCTGTTGTGCTGACGACACGCGGGCGCTCAGACCCTACGGGATACACATATTCATGTTATCACACTCTACCTGTCATATGGACTACCTTCCATGTTCTTCTTCATAGAAATCTACCCTTTGGAACGTGCAATTTAGCTTCACTTTTTTTGATAGACCATCATTTTGATAATTCAAAAGTTACTGTAGTTTACTGGCGTAAATGGTTAATTTGAAATAAATGTTTCTGATTTCTGATATTTACTGGACATAAACCAACCAGCTGCCACTGAACAAGGCAAATGACTGGCCTGTTGGTATCATCCCTGACTGCTATCGTGGGTTCGATTCCTACCCAAGACGTTCGTGTGATGAGCAGGATCATTTTATTCCGTCTGAGTGTATTTTATTTATAATATGTAAGTTTTTAGAAATATAAGTATCAGTTGTTTAGCAGGTACCGTCCGACCGTCCGGTGACTGTCCGGACCGAGCCCAAGCCGTCGACGGCGCGTATTGTTCCACGCGCGCCTCAGGGTGATGTCAGCAAATCGTAGGGGCCCGGCAGGGTCGAAGCCTACTGGGGCCACGGGTAGTGTGAAAGCGAAGCCCGGGGCCCCGGGATGAAGGCAAAGAGGGAACAGGAGTGGGTTTTTAGTCAGTAAAAGTCTGACACTATCTCTCGCTCCACCCAAGAGCGAGATTTGTCATTAGATGATTTTCCCACCTTAAAAAAAGAAAAAAAAAAAAAAAATGCACAAACGTACAGCGGCGGACTTAATGCCTTAGGCATTTTCTACCAGTCAACCTTAGGGTGATGCAGAGATAAATAGTGGTAGGTGCAATAAAAGAGAGAGAAAAGGCGAAAAGGTACAAGAAAAGATATACTAATAAACCATAAATATTATACAATTATACAATACATATACAAATTAATAAACTATCTACATATATATCTACACTAATAAAGTCAAACAATTAGTTCAAATCGACAATTTGAAAACATTAACGCTGTGATGACACTACTGCCAACTTCTTACGAATTAGCTCGCGAACTTTGGTTCTGAATGTTAATCGATTTGTTGCCATCCTAATCTCCCGGGGGAGTGCATTCCACAAAGAAATAGCTTGAACAAAGAAAGAACAGTGAAGAAAGTCAGTACGATGAGTGGGACATTGAAGTAGGCGGTTATGAGATGAGCGCAGATTTCTATTGTGTTTGTGTTTGTGTTTTCATCTCAACGCTCAGTCACGTGGTCAGAACAAAGGAATCGGAGGCGTGGCCTGCTCGAGGCGTTCGACGCAAACGAAACGATTGTAACTTGGCTAGGGGGGCAGGTCCTCCGTTAAGTCATGTGGTATCCATCGAGTGAAAGCTTCCGAACCTTCATAAGCAAAAATAAAAGAAATTCTCATTGCGCGGACTTACGGTGCATTTTGATTCGTTACGAGTGCCACTAGATCTGGTAGGCTAATAAAATCAAGGTCGTGTCCGTGCCGTGCAATGTATTATTACCATTAGCGCTGTTGTTAGTAGTTTAAATTCATATGTTTGCTATCCCGGAGTGCAATTTCTGTACTTCTACTATTTCTTATTCCATACTCTAGTGTACGTTGTGATTTGGTTATTCGTTGATTGGACAAATTTGTTATTGTTTGTAGTGAATAAAGTTCTCTGCTAGTAAACCGGCATTTAATTACTCACGTTCGTAACAATAGTTTTGTCTCTATGCTATTTAACAACGACTTCCGAAATTAAAATTATTTTGCACTTTTCAGTGTTTTTTTTTACATTGAAGTTGGTTGTATTTTTTTGTAAAAAGTGTTTAATTTTACACTTTTTAGTTATGGTACCACCACTAAAAAGTATCCCTCAGCCAAACATCGCCAGAGTGCATCTCATGACAATTCTAATAATCCCAAACACAGTTTGATTACATTAATTTATAGCCAGAGTGCATCTCATGACAATTCTAATAATCCCAAACACAGTTTGATTACATTAATTTATTACAGAGTTCCGATGCCTAACTTCAGGTTTCATCATCAGATCACTTCGATCAGCCTCTTCTTTCAGTCAGTCATCGACTATACACATAAACAAAGCAATTTTACTTGTTACGACATTTCTGTTGAGATCCTATGAGGAGTTCTGTTCCATATTTTCGAAGTTATTGATCAGATCATAACAATATTTCTATAGGACTGCCTTAGAAGCATAACCTTTCAATCAAAAAAGAATTTTCAATATCGGTCGACAATTGACCGAGAAATCGGTGAAAATACGTAAAAAAAAAATACATTCAGCCGAACATTGAACCTCCTTCTTTTTGACGTCGATTAAAAATAAATGTATTTTTGATTTTCACATATATACATGACTGAAACTACTAACTAAAGCCCAAACGTGGCGTATACTTTTTCCGGTCTACATGAAACGTATCGCACAATATTTTCATTCTATATATTTTCAAAATGTATGAATAATCTTACCTCTCGCACTCCAATATCCTTGAGGTTTTTCACAGTTTCCAACGTGATCACCACTTGAGCAGTCAAAGTGATGTTACGTTGCATTATTATCGAGTCGTTAACCTGTTGACAAGACACATTCTATGTTAAACTGAAATACAGAAAAAATTACAAATGAGTATGTACTGTGAGAATTTTAGTCAACAAAAAGTCAATATCCAAATATCTATACAATGAAGCTGAGGTACAATAATGGTCTGCTTATGCTTCTACCCATACAATCACACAAATATGTATAATAAAGGATAGTTTGTATGTTTGTTATTCCTTCACGCTCAAATTACTGAACGGATTTGGATTTTTTGGCACACGGGAAGACTAACGAGGTTACCATAATGTTCAAAGTAAGATTGTTTTATTCTTATTTCAGCGTGGGTAAGAGACAGAGCTGTAAAGGTTGTCTAGCGCCATCTCTTACCCACACTGGAAATAAGAATGAAACAATCTTACTTTAAACGTCACGGTACAGGTCCATGTTAGGGAATAATATAAAGCCTAGGATACTTTTTATCCCAAGATGTTCCCTTGGGACAATTTTCTACTGCTGCTGCCAGCGGCTTCGCCTGTTTGGCTAGTCACACTAATATTATAAAGGTGAAAGTTTGTGTGTGTTTGTTACTTCTTGACGCTCGAACGGCTGAACATATTAGGATAAAATTTTGCACAAGGGTAAACCTGGAATAGCATATATTTTTTATCCCGGAAGAATGTTCCCTTGGAACTATTTTCTAATTTCAGTTCGCGGGTGAAGTCGTTGGCAGGAGTTAGTATGTGAATAAATAAACGGTCATCCAAACTTACTTCAACAGCACTGAGATCATGCCAGCCCGCATGTCCAAATGCTTCTCTATACAGGCTGCTATTCTTAGGCACGACTATGGTGGAGTTGTCATTTCTGTTAGGCAGCCATGTCACCTCGTAGAAAGCGCCGTCCGGTGTCTGATGGTCCAACACCCAGGCTACTGCCATAGATATTACCTGTGAAGAGGATCTAGATATTGAGACTTGTTTTTAAAATAAACATAGGGGGTGAGGAGGGTTAAAAAATCTAGTCCAAATATTAGTTTATATTTTTTTACAGTTTTACAATAGCGAAAATAACAAGTTTGGCTATAGCTCTTATCGGTTTTTAACTGCCATTTACCTCAGGATCGATGTATATGAAGTTCTCCCACTCGTTAAACGATGCGTCTTGGAATATCTTAGCACAGAATGAAGTCAGCCAAAGACTTGAAGCCGATTGATTCCTGATAAGAGAATAACATGAAAATTATATAAAGGTTTTTTTTTATTGTATTTCCTGCTCCGGATCAACCGGAAACCTATCTGCGTTACTTTAGTTGCCTTTTGCCATGTTCCATGGCCGCGATGACTCTTTTGAACAACCACGCAGCTCTGGCAAGCATCAAGCTACGGGAAATACAATCAATTGTAGCAGGCACCCCGAACTCCGAACAATCAAAGGAGTCTTCACGGGGCATTATGCCACCAACAAACAGCTCTACAACATGGGACTAGCAAGCGACCCGACTTGCAGGATCTGTGGAGAGGCAGAGGAGAATATGCTACACTTACTGTGCGACTGTGCAGCACTAGGCTCCAAAAGACTAGAGTATCTGGGCCAACCATTTCCAAGACCAGAGGACTATAGGCTCAGCCCCATCAAGGCCATACTGGGACTCATGACGAAGGTGCACGGAGGGAGGGGGATTAGCACAAAAGATCCAGAAGGGTCGAAGTGCTTTGGTTTAAGGCCCGCCCCACAACAAGATAAGATAAACAGGCACCCCTGCTGGCGCACTTTTAGTACTTGTTTCCTGTTTTTTGGATACCTTGTTAGCAGTTTTCAATAGTATAGTAGAGTGATATTTCAGTATTATCAGGCTGATATGATCTTGTTTCGCAAGGATTTCGACCCTTTCCCCATCAGAAACAGGAAGCCTGAGCCCAAAGTTAGTTTTGTGCATTTGAGGCTAAAAATACATTTAAAAGATTTCACTATAAATATGAAAAACACAATTTCTGTATAAATAATAGTTATGAGATCACTTCACAGTCGTGTTGTCAATATAATCAACTCACCAATCACTTCTGAACAAGCTGAAAGAGCCGTCCGGCTTCATGAAGGACAACTGCCGCTGGTACAAGATGTTCATGTGATAGAAGGCGTCTCGCTCCAGCGTCCTGTTACGCTGGTTGATCAGGCGCATGTACAGGGTGAAGTACATGTTCGCCGCGAAACTGAACATGTTTTGTTCGGCGGAATCCTGTGGGGAATAGATGAATTCAAATTTAGCAAAAACGCTTCATGTGGGATAGGCTAGCAAAACTGGGAAGATAAAATATATGCCACCAACGTATTTGATGGTGACACATAATTGTAATGAGTGATGCGCGCGCGGTTGGAGCCGAACACGTAGTAGCGATCCACCTCGTACGGGATCACTTGTAGATACAAGCTCACTCACCATCGGCAGGTGCAGCAAGCTGGTCGCGTTGACGGGCATGGTGGGGAACAGCGGCCCCACCACGTCGCCCACCACAGAGATGCGCGCGCGGTTGGAGCCGAACACGTAGTAGCGATCCACCTCGTACGGGATCACTTGTAGATACAAGCTCACTCACCATCGGCAGGTGCAGCAAGCTGGTCGCGTTGACGGGCATGGTGGGGAACAGCGGCCCCACCACGTCGCCCACCACAGAGATGCGCGCGCGGTTGGAGCCGAACACGTAGTAGCGATCCACCTCGTACGGGATCACTTGTAGATACAAGCTCACTCACCATCGGCAGGTGCAGCAAGCTGGTCGCGTTGACGGGCATGGTGGGGAACAGCGGCCCCACCACGTCGCCCACCACAGAGATGCGCGCGCGGTTGGAGCCGAACACGTAGTAGCGATCCACCTCGTACGGGATCACTTGTAGATACAAGCTCACTCACCATCGGCAGGTGCAGCAAGCTGGTCGCGTTGACGGGCATGGTGGGGAACAGCGGCCCCACCACGTCGCCCACCACAGAGATGCGCGCGCGGTTGGAGCCGAACACGTAGTAGCGATCCACCTCGTACGGGATCACTTGTAGATACAAGCTCACTCACCATCGGCAGGTGCAGCAAGCTGGTCGCGTTGACGGGCATGGTGGGGAACAGCGGCCCCACCACGTCGCCCACCACAGAGATGCGCGCGCGGTTGGAGCCGAACACGTAGTAGCGATCCACCTCGTACGGGATCACTTGTAGATACAAGCTCACTCACCATCGGCAGGTGCAGCAAGCTGGTCGCGTTGACGGGCATGGTGGGGAACAGCGGCCCCACCACGTCGCCCACCACAGAGATGCGCGCGCGGTTGGAGCCGAACACGTAGTAGCGATCCACCTCGTACGGGATCACTTGTAGATACAAGCTCACTCACCATCGGCAGGTGCAGCAAGCTGGTCGCGTTGACGGGCATGGTGGGGAACAGCGGCCCCACCACGTCGCCCACCACAGAGATGCGCGCGCGGTTGGAGCCGAACACGTAGTAGCGATCCACCTCGTACGGGATCACTTGTAGATACAAGCTCACTCACCATCGGCAGGTGCAGCAAGCTGGTCGCGTTGACGGGCATGGTGGGGAACAGCGGCCCCACCACGTCGCCCACCACAGAGATGCGCGCGCGGTTGGAGCCGAACACGTAGTAGCGATCCACCTCGTACGGGATCACTTGTAGATACAAGCTCACTCACCATCGGCAGGTGCAGCAAGCTGGTCGCGTTGACGGGCATGGTGGGGAACAGCGGCCCCACCACGTCGCCCACCACAGAGATGCGCGCGCGGTTGGAGCCGAACACGTAGTAGCGATCCACCTCGTACGGGATCACTTGTAGATACAAGCTCACTCACCATCGGCAGGTGCAGCAAGCTGGTCGCGTTGACGGGCATGGTGGGGAACAGCGGCCCCACCACGTCGCCCACCACAGAGATGCGCGCGCGGTTGGAGCCGAACACGTAGTAGCGATCCACCTCGTACGGGATCACTTGTAGATACAAGCTCACTCACCATCGGCAGGTGCAGCAAGCTGGTCGCGTTGACGGGCATGGTGGGGAACAGCGGCCCCACCACGTCGCCCACCACAGAGATGCGCGCGCGGTTGGAGCCGAACACGTAGTAGCGATCCACCTCGTACGGGATCACTTGTAGATACAAGCTCACTCACCATCGGCAGGTGCAGCAAGCTGGTCGCGTTGACGGGCATGGTGGGGAACAGCGGCCCCACCACGTCGCCCACCACAGAGATGCGCGCGCGGTTGGAGCCGAACACGTAGTAGCGATCCACCTCGTACGGGATCACTTGTAGATACAAGCTCACTCACCATCGGCAGGTGCAGCAAGCTGGTCGCGTTGACGGGCATGGTGGGGAACAGCGGCCCCACCACGTCGCCCACCACAGAGATGCGCGCGCGGTTGGAGCCGAACACGTAGTAGCGATCCACCTCGTACGGGATCACTTGTAGATACAAGCTCACTCACCATCGGCAGGTGCAGCAAGCTGGTCGCGTTGACGGGCATGGTGGGGAACAGCGGCCCCACCACGTCGCCCACCACAGAGATGCGCGCGCGGTTGGAGCCGAACACGTAGTAGCGATCCACCTCGTACGGGATCACTTGTAGATACAAGCTCACTCACCATCGGCAGGTGCAGCAAGCTGGTCGCGTTGACGGGCATGGTGGGGAACAGCGGCCCCACCACGTCGCCCACCACAGAGATGCGCGCGCGGTTGGAGCCGAACACGTAGTAGCGATCCACCTCGTACGGGATCACTTGTAGATACAAGCTCACTCACCATCGGCAGGTGCAGCAAGCTGGTCGCGTTGACGGGCATGGTGGGGAACAGCGGCCCCACCACGTCGCCCACCACAGAGATGCGCGCGCGGTTGGAGCCGAACACGTAGTAGCGATCCACCTCGTACGGGATCACTTGTAGATACAAGCTCACTCACCATCGGCAGGTGCAGCAAGCTGGTCGCGTTGACGGGCATGGTGGGGAACAGCGGCCCCACCACGTCGCCCACCACAGAGATGCGCGCGCGGTTGGAGCCGAACACGTAGTAGCGATCCACCTCGTACGGGATCACTTGTAGATACAAGCTCACTCACCATCGGCAGGTGCAGCAAGCTGGTCGCGTTGACGGGCATGGTGGGGAACAGCGGCCCCACCACGTCGCCCACCACAGAGATGCGCGCGCGGTTGGAGCCGAACACGTAGTAGCGATCCACCTCGTACGGGATCACTTGTAGATACAAGCTCACTCACCATCGGCAGGTGCAGCAAGCTGGTCGCGTTGACGGGCATGGTGGGGAACAGCGGCCCCACCACGTCGCCCACCACAGAGATGCGCGCGCGGTTGGAGCCGAACACGTAGTAGCGATCCACCTCGTACGGGATCACTTGTAGATACAAGCTCACTCACCATCGGCAGGTGCAGCAAGCTGGTCGCGTTGACGGGCATGGTGGGGAACAGCGGCCCCACCACGTCGCCCACCACAGAGATGCGCGCGCGGTTGGAGCCGAACACGTAGTAGCGATCCACCTCGTACGGGATCACTTGTAGATACAAGCTCACTCACCATCGGCAGGTGCAGCAAGCTGGTCGCGTTGACGGGCATGGTGGGGAACAGCGGCCCCACCACGTCGCCCACCACAGAGATGCGCGCGCGGTTGGAGCCGAACACGTAGTAGCGATCCACCTCGTACGGGATCACCGGCGTCTCTGTCACGTTCACGTGCATGTATTGGAACACGTACGCGCGGTTCGAGAGGTCAAGTAGAACTGATTGATGACGGTATTGCGGCAGACCGTCCGGCTGTAGAAAAAAAAAAGATATTGTTAATATTATATCATACAATGACTTTTGAAGTGTGACTGAGGTTGGTGTTGAGGTTGATCTCGTGTATGGAGCATTAAACAATTTTGATCGCCAATATTTTTGCTACTTTTTTTTTGAGTTAGCAAATTATCAAATGACTTCTATAGTTCTAGGGTGGACGGAGACGGCGGTTCAGACTTTTACTGACTAAAACCCATCCGTGTGCTTCAATTGCCCTACGCTTTCCAGATAGACGGTAAACATTTTACGGTGCATAATGATATTGCCATGTATGAATGTGTGACCCAAATTGGTGGCCAAAATGTTGGGTGCTAGTTGGTGTAGGGTTAGTATACATGACGTAATTCCTACCTGTACAGAGATCTTCTTCACATAGTGGTGTTGTCCCATGAGCGTGGAGGCATGTAGTCGCACGTGGATGTCTCCCAGTCGAGTTGGCACCACGGGCA
Organism: Mythimna pallens; assembly: GCA_961205895.1. Lineage (NCBI taxonomy): Eukaryota > Metazoa > Arthropoda > Insecta > Lepidoptera > Noctuidae > Mythimna > Mythimna pallens. The sequence continues at coordinate 20,917,435 of OY540842.1, read as the reverse complement.
CGTACACTGTAGCCGCGTCGCCTGAGGTTATGTACACAAAGAATTGGTGCTCTCCGAACGATGTACGAGGATTGTACGAACGGACCTGGAGAAAAAAGACAGGATTAAATAGTCTACAAAGGACGGAACAAGTTAGCAACCTATAGTGTATTCGCGTTAAGAAAATAGTGACTCATCGTTATCACTCAGCCACGCACCTCAAAATTAGAAAGCCGTGTTCACATTGGCCAGCTGATATAGGCGAGAACGGACGCGACTCTAGTCAATTAGGACTTGCGCACTGAGGGTTCGGTACAAACTAAAAATCCCGAATGGAGTCTCGAAGATTTTTCTAAATTACAAAAAAGTTTTTTCTTGTGACGTAGCTTATACTAATTTACTATTTTCAGATTTATTCCTATACCTGTGCTATAAGACCTTGCTTTATGCCAAATTTCAGGATTCTGGGGCAACGAGAAGTACTCTATGAATTTCGATTCCTTTGATAGTATCGAAATATGCATTTTTTGCGACATAAACGGCCGTATCTTTCTTATTATTCGTTAACTTAGAAGTTTGATTTTTTCACAGCTTCAAGGGACCACAGACCTGAGTATATGGTTTTAATTTCAACTCGATACCTCCACGCGTCCCGAAATAAAGGGTCTTGACAGACAGACAGTCCGACAGGCAGACGGACAACAAAGTATAAGAGTTCCGTTTTTTTCCTTTTGAGTTACGGAACTCTAAAAAACACTAAATAGTATAAATAATATCAATTTCGGAAGTCGGTGTTTCTATAGTTTTAAAAGTATTAATGGTTTAATTTTTACCCATTAAGAATTCATATTTACTTTGCAGTAGGACTGATCAGTCACTATTTTCCTAACGCGATTGAACTACGCTCTCATTTAAGGCTGCATACTCACAATGCCATTCTCCTCGACGTGCACGAACTTGTAGTCAGGTGAAGCAGACAGCACGACAACAGCCTCGATGTCCTGCGGCTGGTAGTTGAACACGACGACGCGAAGACCGACTTGCTCGCCCTGACGACACTGATCCGGGCCCTCCACTTTTATGAAGAATGGTAGGACGCCTATGTACTGAGTAACAAATAGAAATCAATGAAACTCAAATTTCAAAAACAATACGCTGAAAATCAGTTAATAATATTAATGTTCTAACCGTTAGCTTAAGGTCTAACGAAGAGACCAGCCGATATTGATGAAGTTTTTGTATAATTGATGAGAAATTGATAAAAAATACTTACGCGTTTTGGTTCCGTTAACATGCCTAAACCAAGACTCGGAGACATACTGAATGCTGATACTATCCAGTGAGCTGGTATCTGTAACATAATGGAACATTGTAAAAGATGCTTAAGCAAATAGCGTTAAGAAAATAGTAACTCATTGTTGTTATTCAGTTTAGCCAATCCAGTTGAGCAATTAGATCATAGATGTTTACCGTTCAGACAGTACGGAAGCGTCTTTTGTCAATTTAAAAAACGAATACCTCTAACTGCACTTTTCAGTAGCACTGATGAGTCACTATTTTCTTAACGCCAATGGACTATAGTTAAAAATAAACTATTGGTTTACTATGTGAAGTATTTTATATGTTAGACACACCGCTATCTAACACACAAACAAACATACAAACAGTTATAGTGTACAGTTCAGTAACTAATCTGTCCCGTAATTCTCCATAACAATCAAAACTGACCTGAGGCACATCTACAGTGAAGACGTATCGTCCGTGCGGGCCGATGTTGACGTCGCGCCACAGCCACACGTTGTCGTACTGCCGCTGCACGCGGTTGAACCGGAACTTGCGGAAGTGGGTCAGCTCGAACGACTTGCTTATGTCCGTTTCGCCTATGTAACAAAATTTCAATTATTATTATGTACTTTTTAAATGAACCCGATTAGACTGGAAGAAGATTCGAAAATGTCGCTGAACGATAGTAGTGTAGTGACTCACAGTTGGACTCGTCCGTGTGGTCGGAGCAGTCGTAGGCGCCGTCGCAGCGCTTGGAGAGCGGGAAGCAGCCCCCCTCCAGGCACTCGCCGTAGCCTTGCGACACGTTGCACGTCGTGTAACGCCGGGTCACTGCCACGTCGCTGAATACTATGAGGCCTGCATACCTTTGGGACAAACATTACTCAATTTAAAATGGTTCTTTATGCTGTGAATTTGAATTAGAACTAAACAAATTCCCAAATTTCCCAATGACAAAGCAAGAAAAATTTCCAAAATGGCCATCTTTCTCTCGCTTCTGCAACTGCTCTGAAGGCGACGGTACTCGCATCTCCATATGAAACACGCACACGCACCGTCGCACGCTCCAGGAGCGGAAAAGGTTCGCGAACATAGTGGATACGTGGTTTAATGGAGATGTGCGTACCGTCTCCATTAGAACGGTTGCAGATGCACGGAGCACAGTTAGTTCGCGAATATAGTGGAACCCGGCTTCAGAAAACCTACCTTAATAGTTTTATTACAAAAAATCGATTCGCTAGTCGATTACAGACAATCCTTTACAGGAATGAATAGAATTTCTGTCTAAAATGTTAATGGATAACGGAAAACCCTTTTTTTAGTAAATCAAATGTTTTCCCTATTCTAATTAGTTTTAATTTTTAAATAAATTAAAAGATTATTTATTTATGAAATGCATTATGCACACAAAAGTGCAAGAGCGTACTTAATGCTTTAGGTTAAATAAATAATAAATAACTTTAGGTTAAAATATAATTTTTAAAATTTTACACCGACAACGGTAGTGTACGTGAAACATTTTAATATTAAGATCTTGTATGTACCGTATGCTCAGAAATAAATGAATTATAATAATAATTATAATACTAAATAAAGCATAACTTTAATTTAATTTTTTTTCCACAGAACACACAAAAAACATACATATGTATGTGTATAAAACGGTATACTCACTCGAAAGTCCGGTTGGCGTCGATGCCGAAAGTGGACGAAGGGAAGTACACGAGGTCGTCCGCGTCGCCGAAGTGCGAGCGCCACGTGTACGTGAAAGTGCCGTTCGTGGACTCGTCGAAGTGAGACATTTTTGATATGACCTGTGCAATTTAATTTATAATATAAAAATTTAAAAAGAAAAAAAGGCGATCGACTCGTCAGCGCAGTAGATCTTATAGTAATTAAAAACCCTCGACGCTAAAAATCATCTAAAAAGAAAAAAATAATATATTGTTTTGACTAACTGGTCTTTGACTGCGATCCCACCTGAAGGCAATAATGCAATTTTATGGTGAACCGCACTTACACTTTAGTTTATGAAGAGCCTATTCACTCTAACCATAAAGACAACTAAATTATAATCGGACAGGAAGACCGCAGCAGGCAAATTATCATTACTCTGTTATCACTTTACGTCTAACAATAAGGTGAGATGGCCATTCCATAAACACAAAAAAAAAAAAACAACGTTGCCGTACACGTAGGCGCCGGGCTCGCCATAGATACCAACCTTAGCATAAGTCAGCTCGTTGCCGGCCTGCATGGTGTAGAAGGTGTTGTCGATGCCCGACAGCCCCACGTAGGCGCCGGGCTCGCCATAGATACCAACCTTAGCATAAGTAAGCTCGTTGCCGGCCTGCATGGTGTAGAAGGTGTTGTCGATGCCCGACAGCCCCACGTAGGCGCCGGGCTCGCCATAGATACCAACCTTAGCATAAGTCAGCTCGTTGCCGGCCTGCATGGTGTAGAAGGTGTTGTCGATGCCCGACAGCCCCACGTAGGCGCCGGGCTCGCCATAGATACCAACCTTAGCATAAGTCAGCTCGTTGCCGGCCTGCATGGTGTAGAAGGTGTTGTCGATGCCCGACAGCCCCACGTAGGCGCCGGGCTCGCCATAGATACCAACCTTAGCATAAGTCAGCTCGTTGCCGGCCTGCATGGTGTAGAAGGTGTTGTCGATGCCCGACAGCCCCACGTAGGCGCCGGGCTCGCCATAGATACCAACCTTAGCATAAGTCAGCTCGTTGCCGGCCTGCATGGTGTAGAAGGTGTTGTCGATGCCCGACAGCCCCACGTAGGCGCCGGGCTCGCCATAGATACCAACCTTAGCATAAGTCAGCTCGTTGCCGGCCTGCATGGTGTAGAAGGTGTTGTCGATGCCCGACAGCCCCACGTAGGCGCCGGGCTCGCCATAGATCGCCACCTCCACGCGCTCGCCTGTGCGGTGCTTGCGGTTGTTTATGAACACCGTGAACTGTGATCGACAAATTGTAATCTTAGTGGTTATAAAATAAAATAATTAAATTTATAATCGAAATCAAATAGAAAAGAGATATCGAGATGTTCCTACCACGCTTTCAATCTTTCCCATACAAATATTTAAAATTATTATGAATTTACCAATTATGACAAAATTTTCATAGACAATTTTGGGATTTAATTTTTTTTACTTTTGATTACATAAATATGATCAGAAACGGGTACAGAGAGCCCAATTTTTTTTTACTAATTAAAATAATATTCGGGTTAGCGACTCACGTTGTTCCTGGAGATCCCGTTGACCGGGAAGGTGAGCGAGTCGGCCAGCACGTGCGCGCGGCGCTGCGCGCTCCACACGAGCACGGTGGCCACGGGCGCCATCTCCGCCGACACCGTCACCGCGAACGTGCGCACGCCCTCCTGCACGCGAGCAAAGTGCTCAATATCAAGTGTTGCCAAAATACAATGTTGCAATGTTTTATTTGTGCAGTCCTTTACAGACTTAGTTTTTAAGCAACCAAGTTAAATAAAAGAACATACTACAGAGCCAATCTTTGTTTTTTTTTTTATTATACTAAAATAAATTAAATTTTTATCAATTCGATATTATCAATAGATATAATCAATTTTGTTTTATTTAAAAAATGTGCTTCCAAACTTTTTGACAGTAGTGTACTTATATTGTTTTTTAAACAAAACAATAATTCAAGTAGCACCTAGGCTGTGAAGAGTCTAATTTAAAATAATTCAAATAGAGCACATATAGAGAGAGAGAGAGTAGTTTTTTTTTTTTATATAAGCTGTAAGTCCTCTAAGCAGTATAAAATAGCATTATCGGTAAAACACTATTCCATATAACAAGCTTACCTGCATAATCTCCTGTCCGCTCGTGAGGATGATTCCTTTAGACATGACGACGTAGTTGAACGACTCCATGTAGAAGTTGCTCTGCACGTGGAAGATTATATACTCGCCCACCTAAGGCACGACAACTTAGTATTACGAACATATTTCTAATAAGGTGTAGCGACATCTATGGCGTCACTTGAGAACTAATCCTGCATCGCGCAATTAAAGTTCTCCGCGCGATTAGAACATATAGAACAGCCCGAAATCATCTATTGGCGCCCAAACATAACACCCGTCTGGTCGGAAGATCCTCCCTTTTTAACGGAGGTTTACGGGAATTTACACTCTGTTCCGCCTACCCCCAAAAAGGTATTGTTTTTTATCATCAACTAGCTGAATTTAAAATCTTTTAAGGCGAAAGCGCTAGGTAGGCCGCGAAATTTATATTTTCTAAAGTTTAGTAGAAGTAGAAAGTAGTGAAAAATAGCAGTCAGTAGTGTAGAGTAGTGAGTTGTGGAGTTTAGTAGTTTAGTTTTTTAGTGTGTTGTTTAGTTTTTTTTTGCCCATTTTTCGGTCAGAGTCAAGTTAAACGTTAATTAAAATATGTATAATTCGAGGGCGTAATACCTATGTATTTACGAGATTATAATCATTAACATCATCAATACAACCCTAGTATTGTTCGTTAAATAGCCGTTAAATGGAGTAAAGAAAACTCAAAATGCAAAAAGCTAAAGAAAATTTAGAATTCGGGGTTGACTTTAAGCATCTCCCTTAAAGGGATAGTGTATTCGTGCCGCAGTGGCTCTTTCAAACATTGTAGATAGTATAATAACGATGGTTTATATTGGGAAATTTGGAATAATGTAATTTGTTTTTTTTTTTAACTTTTCGATTACATCGTGTAGGTGATCGATATAGTTGTGGTCCCTTTTTCATTGCTACTGGTGACGGTGATATAAAATCGTCAGGCAAACGCGCACTGTGAGTAGCTCAGAAATTCATGTGAAGCTGTTTTCGAGTCGCGTCATGAGTGCAGTTTTCAGCGTCCGGTGTTAGCGTTCAACGATCCCGTTACTCTGCGGATGATAGGTTTATAGTACGAGTTCGTTCTACTCCGAGAAGTATTAAGAGGTCTTGAAATAGTCGACTTTGGAACCGTCGTTCTTAATCAACCGTTATTCTTGTAGGACAACCATCGCATGTAATCGCGAGCTTCTTGAATATGTATTTTTTTTTTTATTTACGACACCCGAAGCGACTGCTATTCTAAACTTGCCTTGAAATGTCTTTTTCAAGAATTTTCCTGGCTCTGAATATGAAAGTGATCTCCCTGACTAGAAGCGCGTCAGTTTTAATTCGACAGCGATACTAGTGAGAACTGCGATAAGTGATATTCTCTAACGACCTTTGCGATAGTGAAACGGATACTGATCGGTTATGGTTGGTTGGACAAATTGTTATTGTTTCTGATAAATAAAGTGATCTACTTGTAAACCGGCATTTGATTTGTGGCACTCACCCTGGCGTCAGTAGTGCTGGTGGAGATGCGAATATGCTGGTTGTTGGCGCTGTAATGCGCGATGAAGTGCACGTCGGCATTGGCGTGCGAGCCCACCGAGTCCACCAATTGCGCGCTCAGGCGAACACCCGTAATGCTGTTCAGCACCTCGCGGTAATTCGGGTCGTTTTCTAGACCTGGAATAAGGAGGAAATTAGTAAATGACCTAAAAGGTAGAAAGAGTACATCTGGAGGGACTCCTCGTGCTTGTATGGTACGTAATACTCACGTAACAACTTGTAGAGGTCTAGCTTGAGATGCCACACGGCGTCGCTGCCCGGCACCAGCGCGGGCTGCTGCGGGTCCACGCCGCCCCCCCTGCCTTCCACTTGTACGTGCACCTGGAGGGACACTCCGCGTGCTTGCCAGCTAGGAAGCGGAGAGCCGTCGTGGTAGGATACTACCATCTGTAAGGAGTTTTCTTAGTCAGTGTGCCTGTGTGTGGGTGTACAGTAAAGAAAATATTTATTTTCAAGAGTAAAAAAAAATAGTACATTTTGATACAAGTGGAGAGTTTGTCATTGCGATCGAGGCGGCATTCACCCGAGCCTTGGCTGGGGTGTTATGGAGCCGAGAGCCGACTTACGAAGTCGCCGCGCGCACAGCTTGATACAGTAAATCTAATCCCCCTTTTATTGATAAATGTACTATAGCCAATTGATAGGCTCGCGTTTGACGACTATTTCATCGTATAGTAAGCGATGATGTGATCGTCGATAGAGTTGCTTGCCTAGTAGAAGTAACTTATTCAATCTTGACTTAAATAATAAATAAAAACTGGTAGTAGCACCAGGATACACACACTCCGGCAAGAAAATAAGTTTACTTTTATCTATTTTTTTTGGGTGTGTATGTTTGTTACACCTACATACGGCTGAACAGATTTGAATGAAACTTGGTACCAAGGTAAATCCTAGATGATATGTAATTCACAGGTGATATGTAATTTATAAAGGTAGATAGTACTAATACTACGCAGGTGGAGCCGCGGGCGACAACTAGTACTTACATAAACGTCAAACGGCATCGAAGGCTTGAAGACCTGCGGCGTGCCCCCCAGGAACGTGACCTGTAGTGACGAGTTGAAGATCCTCGCGATGCTGTACCCCTCGATGACCTCGTCCAGGAACGGGTCGCCCACCGACGCCGTGATGATCACCTCGACGCCGTCCAGATTGGGCACCAGCTGGGCTAACTCCGACATCGGATACTTGAAGTCGTAGGTGCCGTTGAACTGCGGGTTTTGTTATTGTTAGATGGTATTTACCTTGCTGAATACATAGTGCGTATAAATATAGACATGTTATACTTGAATAACTCTCTAGTTCGAAGGGGTCGTTTGTTAATGATATATGATGGTTTTTAAGCAACTTTTTAACCGTCTCGTCGCGAGGATGTCGTTGCTTGGCAACGGCAAGTTAAGGTCACGTGCCGGCCATGATACACAAGATATCTCACACTACACTCTATTCCCCTTCCCCTTGAGATATTTCGTAATTTCCCCTCCCCCTCGCGTTTCGAGCCTCACGTAAAATTAACGGACGATCCATAAGTTAAAGAAATGTCAGTCTATCTAACATTTAACTTTCAGTCTGCATTTACAGACTGAGCTGTAGAGAACTTGGTCAATTACTTAGAAAACTGAAGAAATTTGCGTATCTAGTAAGACACTCATGTAGATGATCGTATAAGAAACTCCAGACACTTTTTTTAACAACACACTTCCACAAAATTCGCTCATATCTTTTTTTTTTGGAGGAAATTATCAAATAACACCTCCAGGACTGGACGAAGTTGAAGAGAGTGTCAGACTTAAACTGACTACAACCCACATGTGTTCCTTTAGTTGCCCTTTGCGTTCGAGGGCCGCGGTAACTCTTTCGAACAATCCCGCAGCCTTGGTAATTCGCTCAAAATCTGAACTTGTACCGAAAAAATAAAATAAAAAAAAAGTTCCAGTCTCCTTAATGCAATTCAGATGTCGGGTCAAGCGAAGTTATCGATCATCCACACTGTGACTACCAAAATGCTATTTTATATTTAAAAAATACTTACAAATCTCAAATACGGCAGCTGATCGTAATATGGGTTGTTATAATAATTGTTGTACGTCGAAGTAGTCGTGTAAGTGTTGTAGTTCGGATTATTGTTGTTGTTCAAGTTGTTGCTGTTGTGGTCGATCGCGTACTGGGTCGGGTCCGGCTTCAACATCCAGAATGGGTACTTTTCATCCTAGAAAGAAACATATTCATTGCATTAAAGGTTATAGATTTTTTTTTTAATAGTCTATAGTGTGTCCCACTGCTGGGCAGAGCCCTCATTTTTTTCCTTCTAAACCTGTATGTGTATATCGATCTCTGGCCCAGTTTGCGCCACGAACATGATCGATCGTCACATCACTTTCGCCACGGTGAAGCTCCCTCAGAAATGCACCCGGACAGATATAGAATATTACAAATGAACAAAAAAAAAACGTTTTGGGAATGCTGTAGTTTAGTGATAACGCAAATTATACTAATATTAAAAAGTTTACTCTTGTAATAGGTATACGGAACAGAGTGTAAAGTACCGCAAGCCTCCGTTCCAGACCAAACGAGTGTTTTGTCTGTTCTGGGCAACTACCCAATAGTTGATTTCGGGCAGTTGTACCTATATGTTCTATTCGCGTGGCAATATAATAACGTAATTCAGGATTTTTGAAAATTAGTTACTATGTGGCATCATAGATGTCGCTACACTCCTTCATGCATTAACAACTGAACCAGGGGCTCCCTAGTACATTTATGAAACCTTACATGCCAAAATGTTATAGAATTTCCATGAAGAGAATTTCATACTCACAAAATTAAACATCCTCGTAACCACTTTTTGCGGATCATACCACCAGTCGGGCTGCTCCAACTGGTTAGGCTGGCCAGGTATATACCGGTTCTCCTTGTTGATGACTCTGCCGAACTCATCCACAATCGTTTGTCCGTATTGGTCGTATTGTTGCTGATAGTTGCCGTCGTACTGCTGCTGGTAGTTGCTGTCGTTATAGTTGCCATTGTAGTTGTTGTTATTGTTGTTGTAATTAGGGTTGTAAGGGTAGTTTTGGCGGACTGTGAAAAGAAAATATGATGTTTAGTATTTTTTGACTTTTTTGTGTTCCTATCAATAATGCTGAGGATAATAACTAGCACAATGGTACATTAATAATGATAGCTTGCATCGGGACTTAAAGATAACGAACGTAAAGAAAGAAATCTCGCACGCAGTCTGAGCGTAAATCGAAGGACTGGAACAATTTGCCTGCTGCGGTCTTCCCGTCCGATTATAATTTAGGTGTCTTGAAAACTAGAGTGAATAGACTCTTAATAAACTAGTGCGCCTCATCAACGATAGAATCACTGCTTACCATCAAGTGGGATCGCATTCAAGCATCAGTTTAGATCAATAGTTTTATAGTTCATAGCTGTATGGTTTGTTGGCTTGCTATATGCATTGGTGTATACTATTATCAAGTAATGGATAAATAAATAAATAATAAAAAAAATGGCATCAAACTTGAAGAAAATAAGCTCAGGAGATTTAAAAGGTTTAGCCCACAAGACAGCAGAATATCATAAAACGGATTGATGTGGGTGCACCAGTTGCTGAATGTCAATGAGTGGATGGATTGCATCAGAAAGAGAGAAAAATAAGTGTCTTTTTGCCTTTTTGGCATCAAGTTCTAGAAAAAAACCTTAGAACAACATGTTTAGGCAATATTAGCATGTGGGTGAAACAAAATAAGATCACAAAAATACGATTCCAGTGTGATTATATTTGTGTTATATTAAACGAATTAAACAAGTGCCAATATAAAACAGAAAAAGCGTAAAATAACAATAATTTAGGAAGTCGTGTATTTATTAGTTTTGTTTCGTTATATTAAATATAATTTCACATCTTACCTCTTGTATACTGATTCCCTCCATACCCAGTAGGTACTCCAAAATGCCCTCTGTTGTTGAACTGTCCCTGCGTGTAGTACCTCGGTCGGTACTGCGGGATAGGCCTGATGGTCGCCTTTAAGGTAAGGTTGCCTCGGACCGGAGCCCCCGATGTGTAATTAGCCATTATGCGGCCGTGGATGAACGGCTCCGTATTGAAGAAGAACGCGGGCATTGTCACGTTGACCTGGATGAGCAGATTTTATTTATTTAAATAAAAACCCTATTTCCCTTGGTTACGCCATCACGCGTGAACGGCTGGAACGATTTCACAAATTTTTTTTTGTTGTGTTTGTTATTGTCAGGAGAAAGATCAAATGAAAGAAAAATAAATATAAAATAGGGTAATCGTAGGGTAGAGTAGGGTAGGGTAGGGTAGAGTAGGGTAGGGTAGGGTAGAGCAGAATAGAGTAGTCAGTTGACGGGAGCGAAGTCGCGGGCAAAACCTAGTTAAATATAATTATAGATATGTAGGTATTTGTTTGAAACTGTATTTTTTTTCACGCTGCTTTGATTTCGAACTTGTAATTCTTCCATTCTTTTCCTAGTGAAAAATTTTAATAGAACAATAGAATATTGACAAAACAATCCCTACAGAATAAAAAATCAGTATTGACACATGTGTGTGCACTTTAACGCCTCTTCTCACACAAAGAGCAATAAATGAGGAAGGTTTCTGTGTATAATTTGCATCCGTGCGAAGCTGGGGTAGGACACTGGCTTTTAACAACAAAACTAGCTGACAATAAAGAGCATATCTATCTATCTATTTATCTATCTATCTAGCTGATGAACGCGAGTTCATCCGCGTGAGGTCATAAAACAGTACAATGCTATTTGGTCACTATTTCAACAGGGTTGTTTTTTTGCATGGTACCCTAATTCTTTTTCCAAAATTAAAGTAGCCTAAGTTACTCCTTATAACATCAACCATCTACGAATAAAAATCACGTCAAAATCGATCCAGCCATTTCGAAGATTTTGTCAGTTTGTCTGTCTATTTGACAGACAAACTGACAAAATTAGAAAAAAAAAATGCATTTTGGCATTTATATGTAGATATCGATATACCTTCCGATTAAAATCGAATAGGTATAGAAAAGATGGATGGATTGTGTGAAGAGTGATATGAAAGAAAAGGAAGTTAGTGATAGCATGACGAGTGACAGGGCAGAATGGAAGAAAAAAACATGTTGCACCGACCCCAAATAACACGGGACAAGGGCAGGAAGATGATGATGATATACCTATTCGATATCTATAACAAAAATGCATATTTTTCTTTCATAATATATGCATTTAGTAAAAACCGTTATTTTGATATTCTAAACAGACACCTCAATTTTATTTATATGTATAGAAAGATATATAGATTCACTGTGTGTAGTCGATGACTGGTTTATAACTTTATAATCATTACTTTGCTTATAATATCACGTGATGTGATATATTTTATTTCTGTGTTATGAACATTGGAGCTATTATGTTCAAATGATATTACATTACAATGTTATGATATTCTTGTTTAAAGAAAACCTTATAAGCAGTGGACAACAGTCCACTTCAGTGGAGAGATGGATTAAAGCTAACTCTAGTTTTACAGAAAGGTTGCCTTTTTCGAGCTGTTGTAACATTATAGGTACTTACACTGATTACTACTTATTAGTCTAGATAGATTGAAATCTAATTGAAAAGGATTTCGAAAACATTTTAATTGACAACAAAAGAGAGAATCTGAGAGTGGAATCATCTAATAACTTCTACCGCTCTGGGTGGAGCGAGAGGATTTGTCACTTACTGACTGGATCCCACTCGTGTTCCTTCAGTTACCTTTTGTGTTCTAATAGGTGGGAAATCATACAATGAATTCCTCCGGCGTGTCAAACTTTTACAGACGAAAACTCACTCCTATGTTCCTTTTTGCCTTGCGTTTTAAGACCCCGAGTTTCCCTTTCGGAAGCTAACCCATGGCCACAGCAGGCTTTGGCCCCTACGGTTTTGTGTTCCAGGGCAACGGTGACTAGAGCAATACATACCTCATATCGCGTCTGATAATACTCCTCAACAAGGAACTGTGTCTCCTCGATCTGTCCCAGCGCCTCGACGCGGATGTACCACTCGCCGAACAGCGGCTGGTCCGACATCTGGTACTGCAGACTGACTGTGCCGAAGTTGCTCTGCAGACAAGTTCAACAATCATTTAACATTATCAATATAGGAGACCATTGTGTTGCTTATATAAGAATGGGGTATGGTGATACGTGTAGTACAATCCGTGCTAAGCATTGCACTACCTGACCTCTCGTTTTTTTCAAATAGGAGTCAGATAAACAAAAACGATCGACTATCGGCCGTTCGGTGTGTCTATTATATAAAACTAGCTTCTGCCAGCAGCTTCGTCCGTGTGAAAGTATGCTTCTCCATACAAACTTTGGATCTTGGTTTCATTCCCTTATAGCCACGATTCCTAAGCTGGGGGTAATTACACCTGAGGGGGTAAAACTGTTTTTTTTTTCCGGGGGTAAATTATAACTGAACAACACTACCGAATTAAGCTCCTCAGTGCATTTCATACCCTAACAGTGCAATCAAATGACAATTCGGAACCTCGCTATAAACCAACCTACCACTTTACACTAAAAATGTAAATGTTACGTTTAGATGTGTGATTGTAAGAACTTACTCAATATTTTTGTGCAATTTTTTGCATTTTTAGAACGTACTATATTCAATGGTAGTAAGAGGGAGAGGAGGGGAGTAAATCAGTTTCCCAAGCATAGGTGTGATAAGATCGAAAAGATTAGGAACCATTGCCTTATGGGGTGAATTTTGGACAATCTTTTGTTATTCTTAATATACATCCTAAAATAAAACTTCATAGAAAATTTCAGCATTGTAGGTCCAAAAATTTGGGTTGGGCGTTGATGAGTCAGGATTATGCATTTATATAAACAGAAGATTTAAACTTATTTGTGTTAGAGCTCTAGAGACTAAGCTGTAGTAATTTAGTCTGAATTTATTCACGATTGATATTACATTGAAATGATGATAAAATAAAAACAGTTTCGTTCTCGTTCGTATTATTGAGAACTTAAAAATAACCGTCGAAATGTGACTGTACTAACTGTTCTGCCTATCGCTTTGAGGACCTGAGGCCCTACCACGAGCTCCTAACGCGATCAGTTTTACTACGTAAACTGAACTGTTAGAGGGATGGAGCTACATAGGATGTATAGCTCCATCACTCTTTCTCGCTCGGACGACTGACACTTCAACACTTCATGGTAAGGGCCCTTGACAGATTTTAGTTACACAGCTTTCTCGAAGCATAAATGATGAATTTACTACTTGGAAGAACACTTGTAATAATCATAGCCCAAAATTAGCAGTAACCAACGACCTTACAGCCACCAGACGCCTCATGCTTGAACTAGCGCACTAAAACAATTCTGTCAACTAGTGGGGTACTACGTTCTGATTGGTACGGGGGAGTGGGGTACTGCATTCTAATTGTGAGACATCAGATTTATAATCATATATGTTGACAGACATGCGTCGCCTGTTATTAGACGTCTAGTGGCTGTAAGGTCGTTGGCAGTAAGTTACCTATTTAAACAAATAGAGTACTTTATTGAATCAAGTGTCACGTCACGATCAAAAAAGTAAAACATGGTCAGAGTTCAAACTACATAAACATACGATGCAGCCATTATGCATGCAGGTAGAATAACGAGTGACCTTTCGACCTTGTCGGGTAAATAGTTTCCGGAGACCCGGCTTGCGGCTTAAAGAAAAAGTATGATACAAGTTATCAAACTTTTTCTTTAAGCCATAGGCAATGTTACATTATCAAATTCTGAGCGTTAGCGCAGTGGTTAAGTTATTTACTGCTGCGTGTGGCGGGTTCTATTCCCGCGCGAAATAAATATTTGTATGGGCTACAGATAATTGTTCCGGGTCTGGATGTCTTGTATACGAGTTTATTTGTTTGTGAATGCAACCAGCATACAGAAGAAATCCCTAGTGTGGGGAAACATTGTTATTTTTTTCTTCTAATTAATAGAAATAATTGATTAAGGATTAATAAAGAACTATCGCAGTATATTGTTGTGCACATAGAGGTATACTGTTGGTTAATCTGCTGGCATAATTCTTTTACCATCGCAATGTTTTCGTCGCCTCCAATAATAGGTAGATTATTTCAATTTTTTTACATTGAATTTTCTTTATAATTTCATTGACTAGATTCTGGCAGCGGCTTCGCCCGCGTGCAATTTGAAAACGATCCCAAGGGAACGTTACTCCCGGGATAGTCCCCCCTATATCCTACTCTAGGACATTATCTACGCGTGTGCTAAATTTCATCCACATCCGTTCAGCCGTTTGATCATGAAGGAGTAACAAACATACACACACACTAACACAGACACATTCATACAAGCTTTCGTATTTATAACATTAGTATAATAAGCTCTCGTTTGACCACTATCACACCTGATGGTGAACAGTGATGTGGTCGGTGATGGAGCACGCTTGCTTAGAATTACCAACCTACATAATAAAGTCGGAATTACAATTTTAAAACTCGACCTAGCTACATCCATGTTCGTAGGCGTCAAGGCGTACGATATCTCATGTCACTTCAATACAGTTTGCGTGAACAATAGCGTCCACACGACACTAACTGGCCTATCGGATCCAGTGGCCGGTGGCACAATAGAACATAACTCACTTATTGTGATCCTATCAGCTTGATTGTGTGAAAGATCAAGTGCCTGCAAAACTGTGTGGTTATGATTTAAGAATCCTTTTGAAGTCAAAACTTCTTTAGACGCGTTGAGCACTTTATTTTGTAGGTATTAATGTTATTGAAGAAATGAGACGGAGTCGTCACGCTCGGCTAGATTTTTTTTTAAGGTAGGAAATCATCATCAACAATGACTTCCCTCGCTCTAGGGCGGAGCGAGAGGGCATGTCAGAATTTTACTGACTAAAACCAGGTTCCAGGACAACGGGTTCTCTTTCGGAAGTCAACCCATGGCACCAATAGGCTTCGGCTTTGCTTGCCCCCTACGGCTTTGTTGATATATCTTTGAAGCGCACGTGGAACACTACGCTCCGTCGACAACTCGGGCTCGGTCCGCACGGATACCGGAAGGAAGGACGATCCGTTTCCTCACGCATGTGGCCTCCTCCTTCGCCAACATAACTGCTTCACAGGAGGCGACCGCCTGCCATTCCTCCTCACTCCGGACCATGACCTGTACCAGGGCCCGACGTGAGAGGTAGCTGCTGCCAATCGCCCCCATGAGGACACGGCGGTCTTCCGCTTAAGCGAGGCACACCTCCACCATATGCTTCACCGTGTCCTCCGGGCAGTCCACGCAATGGAGATGGGTGTCTTTTCCGCACGAATCCGGTGCAGGAACATCCCGAACTGTAAGCATGTCCGGTGAGGACCTGCGTCATGTAGAAGGTGAGTACGCCGTGACATCTTCTCCAGCCACTCCTCAAAGAGGGGAATTACCGCCATGTATATGGCATGCCCGAAATGACATAGTTCTGAGGTAACAAATACAAAAAGAAAAAAAAACAACAGAAAAGTGAACATCCATTTTTTTAAGTCGGTTTAAAAAGCAATCATTTATGAGAACATTGTATTTGCCTAGGTGTCGTTGGTTTACGTTATCTTCGCTGTAACCGAAACTCCCACAACAAAATAACTTCAATGAAATTATACACTGCAATAGAGTAAAATTGACCTACTACTGCAATATTTATAGCAACATTACCTGTCTAGATAGCCATCTCTTCATAATTCGTCGGTTGGGATCCAAGATGAACACGTCGATAGCTCGCCCGAACGCTTTCAGCTCTGTGCTGATCGGTATCACGCGGAAACGAACTGAAATAAAAGGCATTATTGTAGTTTTTGAAAACGGCATGGTTAGCGCAGCGGATAAGCAATTGGCTACTGCGCTACGTATCGCGGGTACGATCCCCGCTCGGAACAAATATTTCGATACCTCCTACGCATAAAGTCGTAACATGTATAAAAAATAAAATAAATATTATTATTTTTTATTACGTCCAGCATCTGGTGCTGTGATCTTGAACTGATTATTGATTACATAATGCAAAAACATTAAAAAAAATAACGAATTATTTATATGGGGCCATTCATTTATTACGCAAGACGT
This sequence comes from Mythimna pallens, assembly GCA_961205895.1. Classification (NCBI taxonomy): domain Eukaryota; kingdom Metazoa; phylum Arthropoda; class Insecta; order Lepidoptera; family Noctuidae; genus Mythimna; species Mythimna pallens. The sequence continues at coordinate 20,900,615 of OY540842.1, read as the reverse complement.
TTTTTACTAGTTTTTTACCCCCCTAATAAGAAAAAATAAGAGTAGGCCGACCTTTTCCCTCCTGTTTAATATTTATTACGTAAGAATGTAAAGGAAAAAATGAATTAACGTTGGATTGGTTTCGATGTTTATTTTTAAAGGTAACATTTTTTAGGAACCAAGTCTAGTTCACAAGCTGGGAAGTGTGACGTTATCATGGAAATAGTTAACCTATATCCTATACGCATCCATTATCGACACTCGTGCGGCCAACCGTACTTTTTCAAATCTTAACTTAGCGTATTTTTGTGATATTACGTAAGAACTATCTAGACTTAATCCCACACCCTTGTAAGAAAAAATAAGAAATGGTCGACCTCCCCCCCCCTAAATCGTCTTGCGTAATAAATGAATGTCAATCATCAATCATTCAATATGTTGTGATTGTATTTTGTACCTGCTAACATAGTTTATAAGTTCAAATTGTTACTAACCATTATGGATCATTGTTATCTGAATAAAGAGTTTATTATTATATAATTAACAATTAAGAAAACGAACTGTCCTGAAAAAAAATACTTTTTTTCTTACGACCTTAAGCGTAAGATAATTTGACCTGTATTCCTGCAGTCACTTTTTAGTTGCGTGCCAGGGTCGCTATAAACTGATCTGGCAGACTGCCTACAATGTTAAGCAATACCAAGTAACCGAAACATAGGTAGAGGATCTATGTTATCTTCAATCAACATCTACCTTGTGGGTCAAGTCCACTTACAGTAGGGCTTACACATCACTACATTGCATTCAAGATTGACTGTTAAAAAATCTTAGTGTATCATAATATTCCATGTAGAAATTTTACTCAAGGTGATGAGTACCTATAAAAGTCCTAATACTACTCAGAAACATTAATGAAATACCAAACGCATGCAAATGGGTGTTTTCGTTTTCTTCGTCCCATTCTTTATTATTTTACTCCTGACTTCGCCCGCATCAAACTCGTAAAACAGCATGCCATTTGGTCTCGATTCCAAGATGTTTTTTAGCGCAGAACCCTAATTCTTTTTCGAAAATAAAAGTACACTAAGTTACTCCTCATAATATCAGCTGTCTATCAGTAAAAGTCCTATCAAAATCGGTCCAGCCGTTTCGGAGATCTAAATTCAAATGAATCTAGAAAAATATAGAAAACAAACAAAAATTTTAATTTTATTTATTATTAGCATAGATATAAAGATAAAAACTTTATGTACAGTAGTGGTACACAGGCGGACTAAATGCCACAATGCATTCTCTGCCAGTCAACCTTTCGAGTTATAAAGACTACACTTAGCCAGAGAGAAATACCTGATATTTCCATAACGAATTTCAAGAAACCCATCAACTGGGTTCTCTCAGTAGCAGCCCTGGGCATTAGCAATACGAACCCTTATATTACTTCGAACTAGTGTGCAAAAAGAAATATTTTCAGGGAAATTTTCAAGGAAAATGGCCGCGATGTTTCATTATTTACCAGATCTTTTCAAAAACATCGTAATACTCACCAGTTTGTCCCTGCATGTAGACAGGCTTGTCCATCTGTATGAATATGGTCATGAATCGTCTAGAGAAGGATAGTTGCGATTCGTTCACGAAGGCGCGCCCTCCGAACGGTGTATCCAAGTATAGACCTTCTACACGGAGCTTGTAGTCCCCGGGCACTGTTGTTGGAGGCACCTGGAGGAGTATGGTTTGTTATAACAAAGGATTTTTGTGTGAAGAGACTGATAAAGTAAAACGTAAATATTGCTTTTTTACCTGCAGCAAAAAAACAATATTGATTGAAGGAGCATCAGATTTACGATTTACAATAATAAAATAAATATAATAATCAGCCTTTTAATGTTCCCACTGCTGGGACTCAGTGCTCCTCTCTAAGAGAGGAAATGGTATTACACCATGCAGGCCCAGTGCGGGTTGGTGAATGTCACATGTTTTCGAATTTTTGGTTCTAGGACATGTCGGTTTCCTCACGATGTTTTCCTTCACCGTTTTGAGAGCAGTAGTGATGAAATAAATTACACAAAGTAATGCGCCTGGCTGGGCTTGAACCCGCGACCTACAACTCGTAAGTCGGGGCCGTTACCACTCGGCCACCACTGCTGCACATGAATTATGAACAACAAACACTAAATAATCAACCCTCCACTAGTTTTGTTCCTATCAAAAGTTGTCTTGCAAATCTCAAGATATTTTCTTTCGTATTATATTAATTTGTGTTAGCAAACATACTTGTATTTAACCCTTTAATCACCTACGTCGGATATATCCGCCAAACACTCTCGCGTTTATTCCGCCATGGTCGCACATCCACGACCAAATACCTATCCTACCAGCTCATCTGTCACCTATGGGGATTGAAAAGCTAAACAAGATGGAGTACCCGGTCGCAAATACACGACCCTGACGAATAGGACATGAAAACATTCGTTGGACCAATCCGACTCGGGCAGTTAAAGGGTTCTATTTATCTATTTATGTATGGTTTCCACACTTAGTCCTATGTGGACCATTGTACGTGTCCCATGGCGGCCGTAAGCATGGGTGGGCTTATTCCAACCAGCCCACCTCTCTCCAAAAACAGAAAAGGCTTAGGTTTTTCAGGACATCAGTAAAGGAGTTCGGGGATACTAAGGTTGTGTGCCTATTTCAGTGACACCTGTGCAGTCTAGGTCACGTGTTCAATTGTCTCCTCCTTCTCCAAACATGTTCTGCACAGGGGACCGTCTGTGATGCCTATTGTATGGAGGTGCTTATTCAGTGTGCAGTGTCTGGTGATGGTCCCCGTCACCAGGCGCAGGCCGCCTCTGTCCATTCTTATGTTTTTTTTTGTGAGGGCTTTATTGAGATGTGGCAGGGCCTCCCTGCCTCCATCCTGGTGTCGAGGACCACCAGCGCTCCCTCACCGTTAAAGGGTTAAACAGGCTTTAAATTATATGTTAAAAAAAAATATTATACAGCTTACCCTCATATTCAATATTTCAGGAACTCCCTCTTTCACTCTCTGGTTTACATCAGTAATTTCTACTCCATTGCAAGAGATGGAAGCCCTGATAGTCATCTGCATGCGGGCTTGTAGGATATTAGCTGATATCTTGTAGATCTGGCCTGGCCTCACCATTCTGGATGCCACTATAAAGTATGTACTGTGAAAATGAAAGATACATGAATACTTTTGTTAAGTGAAGAAAAATTTTATAATATTATTTGTGCCATTGAGATGCTTTTATTTATAACTTCTACAGTTTTAACACCAGCTTTGGTGCCAAGTGCTATTCATTTATTATATGATTTTTGCCACATTTTAATCCACTCTGTCCCAACATAAGAAAAAATAATAAAATGTAACATTCAGCTGACCATATTTAAGATATTTATACATATTACATAAAAATCTAAAGTTTGGATGGTATAAATTTTATTTTCCAAAGAAAATTTTTTTAGGAATGTTTTTTATGTAGTGTTTATTTATTTATTGTTATATTCTTTTTGCACAATTAGAAGACATCTGTGCATAGGCAGATTTCATATAAATGTGGGCAATTAGTATTTCCTTGTGATGAAGTTTTCTGGTACATAAGTGTCTCTAAAGGTTTTAAGAGAATTTAAAAACAAAATCTTACACATTTTGTACAAACAAATCTAATTTCAACTCTTTTCTAACGGCCGGAGTATAGTATCTATAGAAAGTCACCATTCATTTGAAACAAGGTTAAAATACTTGTGGTCAAGATACTTACGCTTCATTAATAATTACACTTTCGTGTTCTAAAGGGGCACCCTTGAACGAAGTACTGTATGTCCTGCTGCTGTCCCAGGAAGCTCTTGGTGTTTCAGGAGTGTATTGGTTCAGATTGTAGTTTACATCTTGATTTCGGTTCTCAAACTGATTGTACCTCTGGTCTGGTTGATTTGGATCATATTGACTCCGGTTTGGATCATATTGACTCCGGTTTGGATCATATTGGCTCCTGTTTGGATCATATGGATTCCGGTTTGGATCATATTGACTCCGGTTTGGGTCATACTGACTGCGATTTGGGTCATAAGGCTGATTAGGATCATATTGCTGTGTTGGATTCTGGTTGCGATTCTGAGACCTCCTGTTTGGGTCATATGGGTTGTCATACTTTGGGTCTGAATTGAGGTAATCATTTGTAGGGTTCGTCTGTTGAATATCCGGGTTGTATGTTGGTGACGCATAATCTTGTGATGTACATAGTTGCAATACTGTTGTAGATAGTATGTATGTTAATATTAAGAGATTCATAATTCAGTCTTTGATTTTGTCTGCCTGTAACAGTAATTAAAATTGTGATTATTATTTTGAAATATTAATTTTAAAAAAAATTACAGTATCTACCTTATGTAGATTTTAATGGTTGCTTTTTGTGTTTCTAATAAGAAAAATAAAATATATTATCAGACATAAATTATATTGTGCCAGTTTAAAAATTATATGAAAGATTTTAATAGATTAATTATAAAAAATCTGTTGATTTAAAGTATTTCTATGTTATATTTATTTCCTGCAAAAGTGATATCATGTACAAAGTAGTGCATTCCAAATCCTGGAGTAATTTAAAATTAGGTAAGTACTGTGCACAATGTACTGGCTTTATTTTATATTTATTGAGCTACAAAGTATATTATGGTACGAAAGTAAACAATAATTTTTAACAATGAAGGCGTTTGACAGCTAAATATTAGCAGTTGTCCAGTTATGAAATTTAGCTAAAACTTCGTTTAATTTAGATACTATAAACACAAGACTTATGGAATATAATTAGAAGATAAATTATGAAGAGCAACTATAGAAATGTTAGTAAATTGGAGCGTATTAGACAGTCGTTGAAGTTAGTTTATATTCAAGATTCGAATTAGCAACAATCTTTGGCCAACATAAACACCGACTATTGTCAGTTAAAAGTTCAGTTAATTACGTAACACCAGTCACATAAAACAAATTGTAGCCTAATAAGTAAACATAGAACGACTTGTAATACTCGATTAACCTTAATTTTAATTTAATAATAAAGTTAAACACTTCTCTAACCTGAAGTTAACGCCCATGGATACTCTTCGCTTTTATATTTTAAGCTAAGAACACCACCACATTTGCACAGAAACGGCACTTTACTACCTATAAACACGCAAACTCACTTAGTTTGAAAGAAATTCATTTAAAATAAGTTTAATTCAAATAAATAAACAAGTACGTTAACAACGTCCCATTACTCACTTCATTCAAGAAAATGCGATTGTCGCGCAGCCGCACTTCACCACGCCCGGCTAGTGCAAAAACCGGTATGTTCCGTTAACGTTCAAAACGTTATCGTAAATTCGACTTTTATTTACATTCAAATTGAAATAACATGCTAAATGAGATGCATTTTTGGGAGTGCATTAGTTTGATGATAGAAAGTAGTTGTTTATTCTATTTAATTACTTTTAGGCTTTTGAGATTGATCTTTTAATTTTTTGTTTGTGGTTAAGGTCGATGCTCCAGGAGGGTAGCCCGCGAAATTCAAATTTTCTTAAGATTTTTCAGGTCACTTCTATGTTGATTAAAATGTGATTGGCGGCCGTAACACATATATTTACAGAAGTAGCTTCTGCCAGTGACTATGCTCGCGTGAAAGTAGGTTTTTCCATATAAACTTTAGACCCTCGTTTCATCTCTTTAGGAGCTGAATTTTGAAAAATCCTTTCTTAGTGCTCGCCTGCTACGTAAGAGGAAACCTTGTGCAAAATTTCAAGTTCATAGTCCTAGTCAGTTTCTCCTTATATATTATAGATTATAATCATTAAAATCATCAATATAACCCTCTTAATTCCTCTAACCGGTATCAAAAGGGTTGACTGAGAACTCTGAGAAGTACCTGGTTGGTATATACACCGGTTTTTTTGTAAATGTGCCTAAACGGCCTTATCTTTAGATTACGTTGACAACTTTAATATTTTCACTGCACCAAGAGATAGCGGAATTAAAAGCGTTTGATATACGCGTTCCTGAGAAAAGGGTCTGACAGACTGATAACAAAGTAAAAGTGATCCTTTATCGGATCCGTTTTTGCTGACTGAGGTACGGAACCCTAAAAAAGATTATAATACTGGTTAGCAACTCATCGCTTGTGCTATCTTATATAGTAAATTATATTCATTTATTGGCCTACTTATTGAGATCGTAATTTTATGTCCACAATCCGGATTTCTACGTGCAATATGTTGCTTATAATGATCTGCTACTACACAACTGCGTAAGATCTAGCCAGAGACCGTATTTATGTTTTATATTTTCATACATGCAAATTCTAAGGCATTGTTTTTATTTGTATTATCATTATACTAGCGAAGCCACCGAGCTTCGCATGGGTGTTACCAATCTTTATATATCTCGGTTTTTCTCTATTATAATAATAGAAGTATTATACATTTAAACAAGATTTAAACCTTCCTCTTGAATCAATGTCTATTAGTGAAAACCGCATGAAAATCCGTTCAGTAGTTTTTGAGTTAGAATCATTTTAGTCGACACACATTTTGCCAGATCATCATCATCATCTTCCTGCCCTTGTCCCGTGTAATTTGGGGTCGGCGCAACATGTTTTTTTCTTCCATTCTGCCCTGTCAGTCGTCATGCTATCACTAACTTCCTTTTCTTTCATATCACTCTTCACACAATCTATCCATCTTTTATTTGATGTCCCTCTCCCTCTCCATCCATTCACATGTAAACTCATAACTCTTTTAGTAACATGCGCTTCATCCCTCCTCTTCACATGACCATACTAAGACAAACGATTCCCTTTCAATTTTTCCCCTCATTCATTCACTTAATTCTCACTTTATCCATTCTCATCTCCGCTACGTGCAATCTTTTTTCATCCGTCTTTTTCACAGCCCAACATTCTGATCCATACAGTATGACAGGTCTTATCACGGACTTGTAGATTTTACCCTTCAACTTGAGAGGCATCCGTGGGTCACAAGTTGTTCCCGTGACCTGTCGCCATTTCATCCATCCTGCGTTGATCCGATGTGTTACGTCCCGGTCTACCTCACCATACCCTTGGACGAGTGACCCGAGGTACCGAAAGTCGGAGCAGATCGGTATGGGCTTTCCAGCGAGAGCTAAAGGCACTGGATTGGAGAGACCGCCGAAATCGCAGAACAAGTATTCCGTTTTGGTTCTACTTAATTTCAGGCCAACACTCTCCAGTCTGTGCCACTACAACTCCAATCTGTTCTGGACCTTTAGGCCACTCTAGGCAACCAACACAATGTCATCGGCAAACAGCATACACCAGGGAGCCTCTTCCTGAATGTCCGACGTCAGAGCGTCCATTATCATCAGGAAGAGGTAAGGGCTGAGAGCCGACCCTTGATATAAGCCGACAGCCACATTGAAGCCCACTGCAGACCGGACTTGGGTACTGCATCGACTGTATATCGCGGATCAACTGCACATACTTCCCAGGCACACCTTTCTCCTTAAGGGCCCACCACAGAACCTCACGAGGTTCCCGGTCATATGCCTTTTCGAGGTCAACGAATACCATGTGCAAGTTTTTATGCGCACCTCTGTATTTTTCGCACAGCTGGCGTATAGCAAAAATGGCATCCGCTGTACCCCGACCAGGCATAAAACCGAATTGGTTCTGTGAAATTTCACTCTCTTCTCTTAGCCTCCTTTCAATAACTTTCTCCCAGGCTTTCATAGTATGTGACATTAGCTTTATTCCTCTTTAATTATTGCATTCAAGCACATCACCCTTGTTTTTAAAGATGGGCACCAGGGAACTGTTGCACCACTCATCAGGTATGGCTTCTTCCCGCAACAACTTATTGAAGAACAAAGCTAACCACATCCATCCATCCATTCGCAGCAACTTTCACACTTCAACTGGTATTCCGTCTGGACCAAGACATTTTGCCAGATGTGATTGAAAAATTATGGAGTGCCACGTAGCCACTAACCCAGCTCCAGGATTTTTTTTTTTATTGATATAATCCAGTGCTTGACTGCGATCCCACCTGATGGTAAGCAGTGATGCAATCATTGATGGTGAGGCGCACTAGTTTATTAAGAGCCTATTCACTCTAGCCTTGAAGACACCTAAATTATAATTGGACGGGAAGACCGCAGCAGGCAAATTGTTCCAGTCCATCGATATACGCGGTATAAACGGTGAAGCAAAACGCTTAGTCCGGACCGTTGAAGTTTCCACAACGTAAGGGTTGTCTCTCGCCGTACGTCGGGTTGTCCGATGGTAGAAAGGAGATGGCGGAATCAAGTCATGCAATTTCCGCGCACACTCCTCCAAAATCCAACCTGTAAAATACCGATAGGCTGGCTACCCTTTGGCTTTGTAGAAATCTGGATCCCCAATTAGCCTCTTAGCACGCCTTTCCACCGAATCCAAAGCTATCAGATAGCATTTTGCAGCACCTTTGTGTTTTGGCGGTGTTGAATCCTACCAGATTGGTTTCGCCCCACTTGGAGACTGCCTGTAAAATGCCTGAAGTGAGACATTCGTACACTCTACCATAGCCTATCGTTCGGACCAGATTAGCTCCTTACTAGCCCAAGCACCTAGCAGGTATCTCTCTACAACTGTGCTATAATCTGCATATCCATGGATACCGGGACTCAGCAGATCGTTAATATGCAGCAGCAAAAGAGTTGCAGAGAGAACTGATCCCTGAGGAACTCCGGCATTAGTCGTCATGGGCTCTGATGAACATCCATAGACAACAACTAGGAGACCGTTTACTCTGAAAGTCTTTTACTCAGTTAATCAGACTAGAGGAAATGCCGTTGCTGGAAGCTTACTTAAAAGGCTAGCGTGCCTTACCCTGTCGAAGGCCTTTGAGACGTCTAAGGAGACGGCAATCGCTTCTCCATTCTTTTCGAGGGCCTAGCCCCACATGTGGGTGGTATACACTAGTAGGTCCCCAGTAGACTAATTGTGGGGAAACCCATACTGTCGGTCACTGAGAAGATCGTTACCTTCCCGGTATGCCACATGAGGCGCGAGTTCAATACTCGCTCCATAATCTTGCAGAGTAAGGTTATTTAAATCGGCCGATAGTTGACGGGATCGGCACGACTGCCCTTTTTGGGCACGGGTTGCACGTTGGGAAGCTTCCAGGACTTGGGCACTATACCAGTCCTAAATGAGAGGCGATACAAGCGCGTCAATACCCGAGACAACTCGGACGCACATGCCTTGAGAACTATTGCTGGTATACCATCTGGTCCACTAGCTTTATTCACGTCTAGACGACACAGTGCTCTCAGAACTTCTTTGTACCTCGGGCGTGCAGTGAGGTAGAGTCGGTGGAGTAGCTAGTGTCAAGACGATAATTATGGGCGAAGAGAGATGCAGAGACCTGCTTTCTCTCTCGCCGTATGAGCCAGTGTTCCATCAGGTTTAACCAGTGGAGCAACGTAGGCCTACAGAAGTTCACTTCGACCAACTCGGCAAGGGACCAGAATTCTCTTCCAGCGTGGTCGGTCCTCTGGTATGGGAAAAACCAGGTTTGGTGGCAGGCGTTAAAATCCCCCAGAGCGACGAGCTGCGCATTAGGGTGCTGATGCAGAGCCTTATCGGCGGCCTCACCGAGGTGGTCAAACCACCGAGTCGTCACCTGATCACCGCTGTGCGATCGGTAGACACATATACAATTTTGTCTATACCAGTATCCACCAACAGCCATAGCGTAGAGAAATTAGGGTCTTTAAGGTGTCGGAGACGCTGGCAGCAGATGTCCTTACGGACGTACACACAGACCCTGGCACGCTGCAGGAAATGATGCTCTAGTGAGTAACCCGGGTAGTTGAGGTACGCCGTATCTGACAGACATCTAATTTGGGTCTCCGTCAAGAAAAGTAAGTGTGGCTTGTCAGTCTCAAGATGAGATTGGAGTGCAGCCCTCTAATATTTGAGAGGTGCACTTGAAACGAGAGGACGTGCATCCGTTGTTGACACTTACCTATCTTTTTACCTTTTATTGTTTCTGTGGAGTGAATGGAAGATGACTGTTGAGTGCGGTGATGCGATGTTAAACCTAACAACACAACCAGAGTTGCTGCGCCAAGCAGTTCATCTCCCAAAAGGTTGCCACAGATATTCATAATGGCATAGGTTATTAATTATCAACCACGATTTTGACCTAACTGGGGATCGAACCCACGAGGCCAAGTTTACTGGCCTTTTATATGGTCAATAGGTTGCGCTTGCGACTATGTCACATATTTAAGACCAAAGAATTATTAAAACTGAGCTGTGTATTCCACTTCAAACTGGAAAATACCGATGAAAAATCACAAAATTGCTTGTTAGTGTCGTTCACACCTTGGGTTTAGGGTGAGTGACTGAGTAATCAATTTAAAAATGCACGTTTTATACTTGCAAGTCAATATATTTCAGTTTGTGTGTGCAAGTTCGACTACTTTGATTTTTTATTTTACTGATAAGTTCATGCTCAAGTGAAAATTCACTATCCCACCTGATTGTTAGCGATGATGTGGTCGACAATCTAGCGTGCTTACCTAGAAGTAACCTATTCATACTTGAATTAAAGACTCCCAGGTTGAAGATGTCAGGAAACAGACTCCCGCACGTAATTATACTCCTTACTAGCTAAGGTATTTGTTCCCGTTTTTATGTATACCCATAAAGTAACTTGAGTGTAGGTCATGTGTGCACCGTAAGCAGGTTAGAAGTGGAACTGGTAAAGGATTTTAAGGTGATTTTTGTATTTTTGATAGTTGAAATTAGTTAGACAGGGTGGAGTAGGTACGCAGGTGACAGGGTGAAGTATTCAGCTTACACAGGGTGGAGTACGCAGGTTAAACAGGGTAGAATGTGCTTGTTAGACAGGGTGGAGTGTGCATGTTAGACGGGGTGGAGTGTGCATGTTAGACAGGGTGGAGTGTGCATGTTAGACAGGGTGGAGTGTGCATGTTAGACGGGGTGGAGTGTGCATGTTAGACGGGGTGGAGTGTGCATGTTAGACAGGGTGGAGTGTGCATGTTAGACGGGGTGGAGTGTACATGTTAGACGGGGTGGAGTGTGCATGTTAGACGGGGTTGAGTGTGCATGTTAAGACAGGGTGGAGTGTGCATGTTAGACGGGGTGGAGTGTGCATGTTAGACAGGGTGGAGTGTGCATGTTAGACGGGGTGGAGTGTGCATGTTAGACAGGGTGGAGTGTGCATGTTAGACAGGGTGGAGTGTGCATGTTAGACGGGGTGGAGTGTGCATGTTAGACGGGGTGAAGTGTGCATGTTCGACGGGGTGGAGTGTGCATGTTAGACGGGGTGGAGTGTGCATGTTAGACGGGGTGGAGTGTGCATGTTAGACGGGGTGGAGTGTGCATGTTAGACGGGGTGGAGTGTGCATGTTAGACAGGGTGGAGTGTGCATGTTAGACGGGGTGGAGTGTGCATGTTAGACGGGGTGGAGTGTGCATGTTAGACGGGGTGAAGTGTGCATGTTCGACGGGGTGGAGTGTGCATGTTAGACGGGGTGGAGTGTGCATGTTAGACGGGGTGGAGTGTGCATGTTAGACGGGGTGGAGTGTGCATGTTAGACGGGGTGGAGTGTGCATTTTAGACGGGGTGGAGTGTGCATGTTAGACAGGGTGGAGTCTACAAAGTGGATAGGGTAGTCAATAGGCTGCACAGGGTGGTGTGGTCTGCAGTTGACGCAAGGTAGGAGAAATGTGCACCATTAGGGCCGACTCATACCGGAATGGAAGTGGCTGGCTAGGCTAGAACTACCGACAAGACGCGCCGTCCTTTTTATGCTTTTCAAGCGATACTGTACTTTTAAGTATGTAGATGAAGTTTAAAATTATTTTACACTGAAAGTTCTCGCCGCGTCGCTGCCATTCCGGTGTGACTCGGCCATTAGTGACATGTGCAAGTTTAGAAGATGTTGGTTGTTCACTTTACTTGAAGATTTTATCTTAATTTTCGTAAACAATAAATACATTGTTCAGTTTAGCGTGTAGTAGTTATATTTGGCATAAGACCCATCATAGCATGAGTACTTACTTTTATCGACCAAAATAAAGGAAGCTGTTGATGGCCATACTTTCGCTTTCTATAAATAACTTTTTTATAGTATTATCTGTTGTCACATCAATACACGTGTCGTGTAGGTAATAAAAATAAATCTTTTGTATGTATTCTAGGTATATGGTTGGAGGAAAGGTATTGCCCTCTTGTTCAATCAATTGATATGAGCTCAGTCATGTGATCTAAACTATTTCACTTGGGAGATTTAAAGCTATTAATGTGTGTTCGTGTTGTGAGCACATGTTAACAGTCAACATAAATACTATGATATCAAAAAAATAGGACAAGATGAAAACTTGTAAAATAATAAGGCAAGATTTTATTAATTAATCATCTCCCACTGTTATTTGAGTAATCATTATACATTTCAGTGTATTACAGAGAGGCACAAAGACAGGGATAACAAAATAAAAAATGTTTTGATTGATGAAATTCTAATTAACCACTGAATTCTCCACAAGTTAGCAGGATCTCATAAACAAAGGAACTGATCAATAAAAATAAATCACGCGAAGTGATAGGATGTAAGATTGAGACTCGTCGGATCGCAGTACGATCGCGTAAGAACAACTGTATAACAAGATGAACAAGAGAGTCCAGTAGGGGTTCGGGTCGCTCCGGGGCCTCCACTCTTCACATTGAAAACTCATATTGTACGCCAGCATCCAATTTATCTTTTGTCAAAAAAATCTGTACAAAATATATTAAATATATACTCTGTAATGCTAAAAACTGTAACGCTACCTCCTCAATAGTTCAATCACGATTATTAAATGATTTAAAACACAATAACTCGTTCACGTCGTGCAAGAACAAACATTTAACGTATCGACGAGCGCCGCCGGCGCTCGCGCGGCGGGGAGACCTATATACAAGTCAACATTTTAAAAATCATACACCTCAGTCTGTCACGTGAATACCGCTGCTGCATCTGATTTATAATTCCGTTGCATTAATTTCATACAGTCGTGTGGTCTTACGATCTAGTGCGCGTATCGCGTCCTTTGCTTATCGTCCGTGCGTGGCATCATAATATACATAGTTTATTTTATATATAGGCAGTCGCGACGAGGCGTGTGTTAGTTCCGCTCCTCATCGCAGTCGCGGGAGATGTGTCCGGGCTTGCCGCACACGTAGCAAGTCTTGGTGCCGTCGGGGCAGTTGCGTGAGATGTGGCCGGACTTGTTGCAGTTGTAGCAGGTCTGGTTGGAGCTGTCGCGGCCGCCCTCGGGGCAGTTCCGTGCGATGTGCCCGGTCTTGTTACAGTTGTAACACGACGGCTCGTCGGGGCTCTGCGCGCATTCACGCGCTATGTGTCCCGTGCCGTTACATCTGCACCAAAAAATACACGAAACCATTAGATAAAAAAACATGACTTTAAAAAGGATAAAATATTTATTTGAAGGCCAAAAAGGTGACAAGAAAATTGGACTTGGTATTGCCAAGGTCAATGACAACAGTTCTTTACATTTGAACATTAATGGATGCACTACACTTTCTCGATGACCTCGTTGCTCAGGCCAATGTCTACAGTACATCAAGCCGTTATTGTGCCAGAGACATCCGATGCTTTTTTTACAGGTTGACAACTATTTTAAATACATATTTGTTCTGAAGCTTCAGCTCTTCAAGTGCTAAAATAGTGTTCCTGAGGTCTATAAATATTTATGTATGTTTATTTTATGTATATATACATTTGATCCCTTGTTTTCGTATTATTCTTTACTTTTTTTTATGCACTTATCGTGTTTTCTCTTCACTACCCTTGGTTGACTGGTAGGGAATGCCTAAGGCAATAAGTCCGCATTTGTACCTTTATGTTGCATGAAGTTTTAATAAATAAATAAACAAATAAATATAGGCATTTAGCCCTAGGGGCGTTCCTGAGGTCTATAGGCATTTAGCCCCAAGGGCGCAATTAAAAAACGCGCGTCGACGGCTGCGTCTGACTCGTGTGCGCATGCGTTTAAAAAACGTGGTGGGCACAGGCCCTTAATTAAAATTTATCGGTCCTCTAAAGAGCTTTAAAGAAGGGTTTTAAAAGAATCGTCATTTTAAAAAATAGGTTTTTGAAAATGACGATTCTTTTAGAGCCTACAGAAACTTTTTAAGTATTTTTGCGACTGCAGTCCTTTTCCAAGTAATAGGTAACGTTAAGGCTGAAACCATTATTGAGACTCGATCTAACTTAAAATTATACTTAGTATGGTCTACCGAACGTACCGCACGCTACTAACGAATACGCGAATACTAGTAAATACGCGCTTGTAAGACATATCCAATGTGCAGTATTTGGTTGTAACGTAGAACTTTTCAGTTTAATAAACTTCACACTTCTGTTTCTTAAAAGAAGAGGAAGAGTAAGTGATATATGGTATAATTACAAAATCTCTCAAATTTACAAGATCTAACGACTGAATCTATAATTTTATTTGAAATAACAATCAATTTATGTAATTAACGATTTATATAATTTTGAAATAACTAATTTGTATAAGCATAACATACCTACATTGATTAAAAAATCTTTAGATATACCACTCAAAAGACATAAAACTTATTTAGTCTAATATGGAAGAACGAAAGCCTTTTATAAATCAAAATGGGTTTTAACTTTTAATCCAAATGATTCATTAACTTTAGAAGGAGATCTTAAATGGTCACTATTCTAACCTGACCTAATCCAGGCGCGATTTTCAACTCAACCTAACCCAAATGATTCACTAACATTAGAAGGGGATCTGGCGCTCGGCGACCGCTACCGCTGCACGCTCGCCTTCGCGTTTTTATGGTCACTGTTCTAACCTAACCCACATGATCCCTTCGTTCGCTCGCCATCGCGTTCTAATGGTCACTATTCTAACCCGACCAAATACAGCTGCGAGGCTCCCCAACAGCATTATATTACAGTAACGTTTTTCAAGTGTTGGAAGGCCCTCTACGAGGTGGACCGATGACCTGGTGAAGGTTGCGGAAATCCAATGGATGCGAGACGCACAGGACCGTTCATTGTGGCTACATTTTGGAGAGGCCTATGTCCAGCAGTGGACGTCTGTCGGCTGAAATGATGATGATGATGATGAACGGATTTCAATACGCCACGTCATCTAGTAATACAGTGTGTTAAACGATACAGTTGCGACAAATATATATTTTAAACGATAGACCTAATGATTCTCGATGAAATAAACTTTATATCCAATAACGTTTAGAGTATAAAAAAAATATTTGTAAAGAAATTATGTCAACAGTTGGTATATCTCACTTTATTATTATATCTTGTGAATGTTATTGAAATGAAAATATACCAAATAACTTTATACGATATGAGACGCACCCGATTTGGAACAGGGAATTAAAAAATAGAAAAAAAGTTAAATCATAGTTACTATAGCTATAGTCTCGAAGCCTAAGAGCTAGCAAAGCCATTTCTATGAAATGGCCTTTTATAAGTCTTTCGTTTTGTAAAGTTTGTG
Source organism: Mythimna pallens (assembly GCA_961205895.1). NCBI lineage: Eukaryota > Metazoa > Arthropoda > Insecta > Lepidoptera > Noctuidae > Mythimna > Mythimna pallens. Next base: position 20,885,032 of record OY540842.1, on the reverse strand, counting down.
CCTTTGCAAGAAAGGACCTTCAACCGAAATTATTAAAATAGATCTGGCCTAAAGGGTCTAGCCCTCAATCGTAATTAAGGGGTTTGACAGGCTAAAAGCCTGATTAATCCTGATAAAATAGCCTTAAAAAGGCTAAAAGCCTGTAAACCTCGTGAACACTAGCTAAAAATGAATAGCAAAGAAACATCAAAGACGATTCTCGTTATCGAAACTGGTTTTAGATATGATCTAATGATAAACCGACGTGACTCGGATAAGAATCGCGGTTAGCTAATGTGCACCCTACGTTACACAAACACGGTTCGTATGAAACAGTTGATAAGTAGGCGTAACTGGTGGATAGACTAGTCTCAAGCAAAACTAGTTTAACTCAGCATATTGATTTTATTGAGTTGCTTTACAGATATGGCGTCAATAGAAAATTCTATCGGTGAAAGGTAGGCCCTGTTAAGTTTTTGTAGTGTTTGAATGCTGTTATTTTATAATAGGACATTTTGAGCTGTTTGGATATTCCTTCTAGGCGGATGCGAGCGGCGCGTGGCACTTGTTTCCTCGTCGGCGCACGCCAGGTCGGCCGGCTCGCTACACGCGTGAGGCGGGCCGCTCAAACGTGACCACTCATGCGTAACGAGCCAATAGAGATACTTCATGTCTACACGAAACATACTATCGTTTGAAGTGTCGTTAACCTATAGCAAACGTTACAACTAAGAAGCTTGATTGATTGTAGCTACTGCTTCAGGCAACCGCTCTCGATGGTTGAGCAATGGGTCACCGATCTGTTTCTCCATCGATCCAACTGTGAAAAAGTTTTCAATAACTGTGAAAACCTTTTTTTAAAGTTAAGATCAATCGTCGCATTTTCACTGGACCTCTAAAAAGTATGTATTCGTCCGCGTATGACTGTACTGGAACCTGATCTGATCCTGTCAAGGAAAATGCTAGGATAATTATTAACCTGTAGCAACGGTCGGCCTCCTCCTTGCAGTCACGCGCGAAGTGTCCGGCGCGGTTGCACTTGAAGCACTTTTCGCGCTGGCGGTTGAAGCCAGAGTCACGAGCACCCTGCACGCCTCCCTGGGTACACTCGCGGGCAAAGTGCCCCGTCCGGTTACACTTGTAGCATACGCTCGAACTCATTGTCTGGAACAATAGGATGCACTCCGTTGATTACACACACTCTTATCACTAACATAACGGCACGGCACCTCTACTGTAAAGCTAAGTTACAGAATTTACTGTTGAATTGGAAAATACGACACTGGAATTATAATAATAATATTCCACAACTATCATACAACGCCATCTAATCTGAAGCTAAGCAGAGCTTGTGTTATGAGTACCTACTAGACAACTGATAAACATTTATATATTTCTAAATACATACATATTGTAGATAAATTACACCTAGACACAGAACAAAAGATCGTACTCATCATCACACAAACATTTGTCCTGGGTGGGAATAGAACCCACGACCTCCGGCATAGCAGTCAGGGCCACTAACCACTAGACCAACTATTTGAAATGAATAAATGAAGATAAGTTAAATACTACCTACCTACGATGAGATAAAACACGTTTTGGTGCTAAAAATTATTCGGTCAACATTTTGACCTTGTAATAATGACCTTTATAAAATACGGTCATTCGCCTCGTCTATCTCTTTCTTACCCTTTTTTCGAACGATGAGTGTAACAGAGATATCGGAGTTTAATTATTTGCACAGAAGTTCCGCTGACGTGATGACCCTGAGGTTGATAACGCGCTTCATGTGCCAAGATCACGGTAAATTACGTACGATTGTCACCAATTGAGTCGCGGCAAACATTTTGATCGAGATGTTAAGGGAGGCCCGGTACGATGCAAAACAATTGAGAACGTGAACATCGCACATTCCACAAGGTCTGTTGACTTGGGTATTTTAGCAGCGACTCGTGCCGGCGCTTAGCGAGGGGACAATGCGTAATGTTACAATGATGAACGACAATAAAAAGTTGTGTAACTTTGAACTTTCTTCTATCAGTACGATATTTTTAGCAATTTATTTTCGCGAATAGGTACCTATATCATCGACTGTAATAACTCTTGTTATCATAACATGGCTCGGTAAAATTGTTTGATTATAATAAGAAAGCTACGACTTGAATTTGATCAGAAATAAAATAGGTCAGTAGTCGGTACAAGTGCATTATGTAATTCTCAGAGGGTAAACTAGGGTTTAATTAACACATGTATTACACTGATTCAAGTACATGTTGTCAACAGTACAATGATGTATTATTATACATATTTGTATTACGTATATGGTAGCAGACTTATGTAAATTTCACTTAAAACAATAAATTATTGAAACCATAGTGTTAGAAGTAGGTACAAGTAATACGGCCGACCTCGACATGGCGACACCTTTCTTTGGCCTCTAAACTATTGATCAACATTATAGCAAGACATAATTGAGTACTCAGTTTTATTTGCATAATCAATAAGTTTTTACTTGTTTAATTAATTTCGTTACGATATTTTCGCTTATTTAAACACCTGCAACATTTTAGTAAGAAATCAAACACAAAAAATCGCCAAGTTTTTTTTTCCCTAAACCAGAAACTACCTAGAATGTTTTTAAATTAAGACAATACAAAAACATCAGGTGAACACTATTTCGCGGCGATAAAGTGTAGCAGATTGTAGAGGGGATAAAGTGAAAGCTGCAAGTGGGAAAGTCATTAACTTGAAGCAATTATGATAACTAGTGTATGTACAGTCATTATGTAAATAGCTGGCCCCCATTTATGTATGAAACATGTAGGTAATTCTCATGGGAATCAAGACTTGTTTGGTCAAGTGTCCATTAAGTAATTTCACTGTTTTGTAAGGGGAAATAATCAAGTCTATTCTGCTACAAAGAACTTCAGGTCAAAAACACAGAAACATCTTCATGAGATGATGATGGCCTCAATTAAATGTTTTTTCTACCTTCAGCAAATGATTGTTTCAAGAATGAAATGTTAACACTAAAAGATCTTACCAAGTGTACACAGTAAAGATTTCAAAACTTATCTCAAACCAAATAAAAGACAACTTAAAACAAATAATTACTTTGGAAAAGGTTCAACATCAAAAATACAAAGTCCTACATGAATTTTAGTGTGAAATCTAGTTGGTTATGGTCTAATTTTCATCAAATGAATGGCTTTCTAAATGTTATTGGTAAAGGGTCAATGGAGCATAATTTGAAAGTTGTAACTGTTCTCTTGTGAAAAGTGTAACAAACCTTTTTGGACTTATTTGGGATTGTAATTGTCTCTGGCAACTTCTTTTTCTTATACTTCTTTTTATACTTTTTCTGAAAGATTGAAGCTACTGTTCATGCCAGATATAATTCAAAAGTATTGTTTTTTTTTTAATTTGTAATTTATTGGCCTACTTCACAATAACATTGGTTTCCTTGTTTATGTGTACTTGTCAGTGTTTAGATATAGAAAATTACACTACCTTCATATTGATGTATTACAGATTAATATTTGTAATTATTTAAGTTAAAATGCAAAAAGCGGGTATTTGAATGTTTTTACAACCAATGGTATGTGAAACTGATATTGAAGAATCCTTAGAAAGTGTATAATTGAGATTGTTCACTGACTGCATGGACTTTCATACTAAGAAATACTAATGAATAGAACAACTAACGAATGGTACGGAGATTTAAAAACGCTATCATAGCAGATTGATTATTACTCTTGAATATTCTTAAAACAAGGGTAGCTATTTGAAAAAGTATTGGTTTTAGTGTGAAACAATACATTATCATTAACCAATGAACATAATTATTGTCTATATACTGAATTGATGTCAATGAATTCATAAGTACAATAGCAGATAATACAGATGTATCATTTCAATGTACATTAATGAGTCCTTTGTGTGAGCATGTAACAGGTAGATAGCATAACACATGCTTAAAACTAGACTTGTAAGGTTCATATCAGGTATTATATTTATTAGTATTTTCCCACATGCTGTTCATAGTGCAGCGATGCGTCATTGTCTTATACTAACAGAGAAAAAAAAAGAAAGCTACAAGAGAAGGTAAGATAAATACTTTGGAGCTGACGAGATAGCAGAGTGATGACGGAGCAATTTCAGTAATTGTTGCCGCTGCAATTTAACGAATACATATGAAAACCGATAGCATATTTCGAATATAAAATTACCTCGACAGCAGCTATATGTGTCAGCAACGAGTCACCGTTTGTCAAACTAACCACGTTCAATAAACAACCTAACTATGATGCGTTGACATAAAAATAATAGAATTTCACTTGGAAACACTTGGGGAATTTGCGTCGTTGCTTTAATCGCTAATAATTACAAGAAAACACATCTGTAAAGTACGTACGCCGTATAGCAGGCAGCCTAACCACGTGTAGAGGTACCGGTAGCGCGCGGTTTCACAATCAATGTTGCACTTTTCACTTACCGATTAGATGTGAAACTTCTTGAGCACTTAAATCACTATTGATTCGATCGTTTCACGATCAAATTTTTAATAAGATTTACAAATAAGATGTAATTTACGATGCTTCGTTTGCAAGGAAGCCAGCCACCATCACTACGAATTCGTAAAAGACATTTTGAGCATAGACAAGGTAGCTAAAAAGTTTTTAGCGTTCTTCCAACGTGACTGGCGAATAATTTAATAAAATATTTTTCCAAGTGATTATGAACGTTAAATGGATCTAAAACGATAAAAAATATCCAAGAAAACTTTTTTTAAATTTTTTACTGTGAAATTATTTAGAAAATACAAAACAATTTTTTTTTCTGGAAACGCTTACTATTGTCTATGAATTCAAAATGATAACCAATGGTAAGACCGAAAAATTTAAGTTTAAACCAATCAAAATTTCTGTCATTAAATTACCAATGGACTCTTCGTATTTTGTTTATTACTAAAGCATAATTTTGTGCATCCTATTCTGTATAAAGAAAACGATTTAGGAAGTCTCAAATTACTGAACAGTTTGCATTAAATCAAGAGGTTTAAATTTTGTTAGGTTATTCAAGTATTGTCAAGCAAGTTTGACGGTGTTTACAAAACTGCGAAAACTATTTTTAAATCCAGTGTTTTTGAGATAAAAGAGAAGCCGAATTGGTTTTAAGAGTGCCAATAATGTCTGCAGAGAAGAGAAGCAACAGCGTTGATAATAATGAAGAAGCAGAGGAGACCGATGGTTGGATAGGGCCTATGCCCGCCGAGGCATCAAAACCTAGAGCTAAAAAGAGAAAAGGTAGTTTTATGATTCAAATGTCAATTTCAGAGGATTTGAAGCTTATGCTAATTAATGGTTTTCTAAATTTCAGTGTTGGAGTTCGAATCCCTGTACATCGAAAACTTGCCGACGTCTGAAACGTACGAGTTCAGTTACATGCATCGCGATGTGGTCACTCATGTCGTGGTTACAAAGACGGACTTCGTGATCACCGCTAGTCAGGATGGCCATTTGAAGTTTTGGAAGAAACAGGTATCACATCATAAAACACAATTAGGTTAACTATGAGACAAAGGACCAGTTAATTTTGGCGCCATTAAGGTTTAGTGGAATAAAGTTCTTCAGTATCATCAGGATAATACAATATGTTAGTAAAAACTTAAGTGTTAATTGGAATTCATCTGTATTTCCATTAAGTAACCATCATAACCAGAATTGTTTGACATCAGTGAATGAAGTACCAATTTAAATCATATAATTAGTAAGTACTTAGTATAGTATAGTATAGTATAACGGGCTGGTATCCGCAACTCCACGACTAAGCGCGTATTTTGCGTACGGGTGGGACAAATGCGTCATTCGAGCCACCCCAGCTCCTCCAGGAAGGCCAGCAGCGCCTTGGTGTCACTGACCATTTCGCGGAGGTTACCTGGGTTTCCGAAGTATTTTGCCCTGTATCCAGCGACAACAGGGCAGCTCAGAAGCAGATGTGCTGCTGTCTCGTCCTCTTCCATGCAGGCTCTGCACAGGGGGCTGTCTGTAACTCCTATGACAGATAGGTGCTTATTAAAGGTCCCGTGTCCAGTTGTTACTGCCGTCACTATGCGCAACTGGGGTTTAGTCAGTCGCAGGGCCTGTTTCGTAAAGCGGCCATCGATGGAGGGAAGCGCCTCCTTGGCCTGCCTGCACTCACTATGGTCTTTCCATAGTCTGTGATGCAAGTCTCTAGTTCGTTTCCTTACCAGGTTGCGTAGGTATCCGAAGGGGAGCGGCACAATTGGCTCAGGTCCCATTGCTGCCATATTCGATCCCCTTCTGGCGAGTTCATCCGCTGCATCGTTGCCTCGGGAATCGCTGTGTCCTTTGATCCATTGGATGGTTACTTGGTTATGCTCACCCACCTGGTTCAGGCGTTGGTGGCACTCGTAGATCAGCCCAGAGTTAACTGTATAGCTGTTCAGCGCTTGCAGTACAGACATGCTGTCCGAGAGTATACGTATTGAGTGATACTTAACTTCCCTGGCTACAACGGCTGAGGCTGCCAGGGAAATGCCCAAGCACTCAGCCTGGAACACCGTGTTATGAGTCCCCAATGGTGTGGCTATATGAATGTTGAGATCCTCCGAGAAGACTCCCGCACCCGTGCCATTACCTGTCTTGGATCCATCAGTGAAGATCCGCAGCTCCGTGGGGCACAGCCCTTCGCAGCGGTGATCCTCATGCAGTTGGATTTTGTATTTTTTATCAAAAATAAATTGCTTAGGTATCCGGTCATTAACTGCTTTAGTTATGGGAAGCTCATCGTTGAGTTCCGTAAGCAGAGCGGTGTGTTGTGTTTCTCTCTTACCCCAAAGATCCAGTGTCTTAAGACGTACAGCCGCCATCGTCGCTTCCTGTTGTATGAACAGGTGGAGTGGGGGCAGTCCCAGCATAGCTTCGAGCGCTGCGGTCGGAGTGGTCCTCATGCAGCCCGTAGTAGCCATGCAGGCCAGCCTTTGCATGTGTTGTAGTTTGTTTACGGCTGTGGCTAGCTTGGTGCGGGGCCACCACACCACAGCGCCGTAAGTAATCATGGGCCGAATAACTGCACAATACAGCCAGAGTATAATTTTGGGGGATAGGCCCCACCTCTTACCTATCATTTTCCTGCATTGCCAGAAGGTGATGCAAGCCCTGCTTAATTTGTTGTCTATATGAGAGCTCCAGTTTAACTTACTGTCAAGGGTAACTCCCAGGTACTTAACCTCGTTTGACAACCTGAGTTCAGTATTGAATAGTTTAGGTAGATTGAAGCGCCCTAGTGCTCGCTTTTGTGTGAACATGACTAATTCAGTTTTAGAGGGGTTCACTGACAAATCATAGTCCCTGCACCATCGTTCCACGATGCGCAGTGCTTGTTGCATAAGGTTGCAGATCGTTCCAGTCACCTTCCCAGGTACGAGGATTGCGAGGTCGTCAGCATAACCTATTGTGTAGTAACGGTTCGCGTTGAGTATGGTGATGAGGTCATTGATAACAAGATTCCACAGTAGCGGGGAGAGTACCCCCCCCTGTGGGCAGCCCCTGGCTATCAAGGCTAACTGCTGCTCTTCCTCAAGGCGAACTACTCGTTTGCTTAACATATTAGTAATCCAGTCAGTTAATACCTGGTCGACTCCGTGCTTGGCGAGGGCGGTACTTATGCTGGAGAAGTTAGTTTTGTCGAAGGCTCCTTCGATGTCTATAAATGTGCCCAGGCAGGTACCTTTCTGATGAATCGCTTCCTCTATCTGATTTACCACCAGATGAAGGGCAGACTCTGTAGATTTACCTGAGCTATATGCATGTTGGTTGCCATGTAGTGGCACTGTTTTAAGGGCGCCATCTCTTAGTTCCCTCTCGCATAACCTTTCCATCGTCTTTAATAGGAAAGAGGTCAGACTTATAGGTCGATAGGATTTGGCGCTTGTATAGTCACTCTTACCTGGCTTAGGAATGAATATTACTTTCACTTCCCTCCATCCTTTGGGAACGTATCTGAAGGCCAGACACGCTCTCATCAGAGGCACCAGACTAGTTGCCAACGGTGTCCCCCCCCACTGCAGTAGCGCTGGAAACACACCGTCAGGACCAGGAGCCTTAAAAGGATGGAAACTTTGGATGGCCCATTGGAGTTTTTCCAACGTGATCATCCTGTGAGCGCAGAGCCAATCATCTTCTGATGGTGTTTGTGTTACATCTGACCATTCTGTTACCTGTGTGAAAACGCAGTCAGGGAAGTGAGCTTCAACTAGGACGCGTCTTGCTTCTTCAGGTGACGTGGTAAGGGTGTTGTCAGGTTTACGGAGCGTGGTAGGCCCAGGGGTGTCCTGTTGTGCCAGTATTTTCCTTACCCTGTTTGCTTGTTGACATGATTCAATGCTCCCACAGAATTTGCGCCAACCTGTGGTACGCCTGAATCTGATGCATTTTTTGTAGCTGGATTTGGCCGCATAGTAGGCGTCCCAGTCCTCGTCCGCACATGTGTTCATAGCTCTGTTTAGAGCCTTCCTTACCTTGCTGCGCTTGCGTTCCAGATCCACACCCCACCAAGGTTGTCTACCCGTTGTGTCACGCGGGAGGGTCTCTGGACAGGCAGTATGGTAGCTGCTTATTAATGAATCGGTGAGTAGGGCCACTTTTGCGTCGATTTGCGTTGTGTCCCCAAGAGTCATCGAATCGCCTGTTGCCGCAAGCTTGGAAGCTAGGCTATGTTTGTAGACGGCTCTGTCCGTATTGCGTGGATTGCGACGTGGTAGCGTAGGTGTCACACAGACCTGGATGTCGAAGCGGATCCACCTATGATCCGAGCAGGAGGCCTCCTTGGAGACATGCCACCCAGTAGTAAGTGCAGCTGCACCCTCAGTTGCCAGAGTGAGGTCAATTATTGTGCGACTGCGTCTGGTTACAAACGTTGGTTCGGAACCTGTGTTTAGTATGGATAAGTTAGTTGTAAATAAATAATCTACCAGATTCTTACCCCTAGTATTGTGCGTGTCCATTCCCCACAGTGGATGGTGTGCGTTCGCATCTGTCCCGACCACAATCTCGTCTCCGCTGCTCTCACAGTGGGTAACGAGGCGGACCATGTCGTGGGGTGGTGGTTCCTCTGCCTCCGGCATGTATACCGAGGCGAAGATAATCGCCATCGTTGTGGCGCCACGCTGCATCGTCAGCCTCGCTGCAGAGACATCTCTGCAACAGAAGTCATTTAATAGCTGTGCTTTAAGGTTACCTGTGACATAGATGCACGCTCTAGGGTGATCGTGGTCCGTAGTAACAAGGAGCTTACCGCCAAGATTGGAGAGTCCTCGTATGTGGCCGCCACTAATCCACGGCTCCTGGATTAGAGCAATGGCCGTGTGTTGAACCTCCAGCCACTTGCGTAGTTGGGCCGTCGCTGTTTGGCTGTGGTGGAGGTTTGCCTGCACAACTTTACAGGCCGAAAAGGACGCCATCGCTGGCTGACCTCTCCTCCTCGCCCTCCAGTCGCAGCCCGGCAAACAGGTCGCCCTCGTCGAAATCCCCCCCCCCCCCCGGGGTTGAAGCTGGTGACAACATGATGTCGTCGAGCTCCCCACCCGACGGAGGGACGGCATCCTCGATGGCTGCGGTGGCGGCCGGCTCTGCTGTTACCGCAGGGCCCGCCACTGGTGCTTCCGGGTTGTTCGGTGGGGGAAGAGTCCCCCCTGCCTCCTGTTGCTGCTTCATCCTGTCCCTGTCCCACCCCCGAGGGACGTCGACGAACCTGCCGTTCGGACCCTGGAACTTGACGTACACCGACCCCAGACCAATCGAGAGTCGGCGCTCGGCTTTCATCAGGGTCGGAATTTGGTCCTCGGGGATGCCCAGGATCAGGAACCAGCATGCTTCCTGCTTGTCGGCGTGCAGAAGGACCCACCTCTTCACGTCGATCCAGGGGTTTTGGTAGCTGAGGGCTCGTCCGATGTACTTCGAGTCCTCGTACACTCCCTGGTCGTCTGGTATGGCGATGCCACTACGCACCCGCCTCTGGATCTCAGACTGCCTACGGACGACTAGCGAAGTGCTAGCCGGGAGAGTCAGTCCAGAGACCGTCTGCTTCAGCCAGGCCAAAGTGTGATCATTACCGCACCACAGCTTCAGAACTCCTCCGGCGTACATCGGCTTACCATTGAAGGTCGGTCCGGGTGTGTCCTGCTGAGGGGAGGAGGCCTCGCTGATGATCTTTCTTTGGATGGCAGCAAGAATCTGATCCGATACTCCCTGGCTGATGACCCCCGTGCGGTCGCAAGTGATCGCGACGCTCAGAGGAGCGCTGGCAGCTTGGGCGTAGCTCCTTGACTCAACCCGCTTGGTCTGGTCAAGTCGCGGCCGCTTATGCTCCCCACGAGGGGAAATAGTCTCATTGAGAGCACGCTTGGCCACGACCTGATCATCCCCAGCGGGCAGCCGTGTCGTGGTTGCTGTTTGGGCCGGTCCTTCTAAAACATAGACTGATTGGTTAGATGTTGGTCGGCTAGTGCCGGCCTCAGTCTGCGACCGCTGACCTGTTGAGAAACTCAACTTACCGTCGCCCGAGTTGGCCGAACCAGTGGTAGCAACCTGCTTCTTCTGAAGGGCCTTGTTCTTACCAGCCCTTCTGCGCTCTTGGCGACGCTCCTTACGCGTCGGCCTTTCCCTTCTTTTACCCTGGCTGGGTGGAGCTGTTGAGCCTGAAGGGTCCTTGCAGGGGTGGTGGGCTTGTGGAGTGGATTTTTTACCCTTGCCCTTGCGTTTAGGCACCTGCCAGTCACCCGAGAAAAGATCTTCGGTGACAGCCGCCGCACTAGTTGTGGGTTGTGGATCCACAGGAAGAGGAGGCGGAGGAAGTACGGGAAGGCGTTCACTGACAGTGGCATAAGTCGTCGCCGGTGATTTCGCCTTTGGATTGGAAGGTCCGGTACTGGTCCCTTGCAGCGCCGTAGTCCTTCGTTGGTGTTGGGACTTAGTTTTGGTCTTGGCTGCGGTTTTCGCCACAGCCAGACCGGCACCCGCGCTGGAGCCTACGGCTGGTGCCGCAGGTTTTCCAGGGGCGAGCGAAGTGCAAGCACCTCGCTTAGGAGCTCCGCCAGCTTCCACCGGCTCCGCTCCTGAATTTAAAATTGATGGCCTTAAATTATCCATGTTGTATATATAAAGACTTCATCTCTCTGGCTCCCACCCTCCATGGAGCCCGCACCTGGGAACGTCGCACTACTCAAAAGAGTGCGCCGTTAGGACTACCAGAGAGACATAGGTGCGCAAGGCTGGTTTACAGTGCGACATCGGGTGCTCGATCGGGCTGGCGTCGGAGGTCGAAAGGCCTACCCCCAACGAACTGATCAACCCTCACTTACACCGTCAGCATGACCTTTACCCACCGCCTCAGCCGTCCGAGAACGACCTCAGCGGACCCCACGCACCTCGCCAGTGGCCCTCTGACGGGACACCATGGCCATTTCCCTACCCTTGGCTAGAAAGTAGGGCCACCGTTTCGCTTGAAATCCAGACCAAAGGGGGCGTGTTGCCTTTCAGCTCAACCCCCCAGGATTCCTTCATCCCCGCTCACGGCGCTCAACTGCGCAGGTCCTAGCGCAGGTGACCAGTTTCTCCTACTCGCCATCAGCTGATTTTAGTGACGGCGGAGCCCGCAACCACCCAGTCACGGAAGGGCCGCGGTGAGGAGAGGAGTTTGGATGTTGATAGGAGATGGGAGTAGGTGGGAATGTGATGGTGAAACTTGGGCAAGGAGGGCCGTGGGTAGGAGTATGGGTTCAGTGGTAGTTGGGATAGGACCGAGTGGACACCCCCACTCTGAGGGTCGCCCGGCGGTTTCAGTTGCGTCTGATTCTGATGGAATTAGACCAAAAACGGGGTGGCAACCTCGTGAAGGTGGATCCGCCGGACTTGCCTTGAGGATCTACGCGACTGTAGCGCTCTCCCCCAAGACCTCGCCACCCTACCGCCTCTGAGGGAGGTGGTAAGGTAGGTCTGCATCTATACTACCAAGCAAAGCATAATAAAGCAAAGCATGTCGTTGTGCAACCGCAAAAGCATACAAACAGACCCTCCCCACGTAGTAAGTACTTACTAAACAACAAAGTACTATAAAATGTTTAATGCTTGTTTTCCAGGAAGAAGGTATCGAATTTGTGAAGCATTTCCGTTGCCACTTGGCCCCGATCAGCCATGTTGCTGCCAATACAACAGGCACACTGCTCTGCACCGCCTCTTTGGAGAAGACCATCAAGGTTTTTGATGTTGTTAATTTTGGTAAGATAATCTATGCTTAGGTAGATACTAAAAGAGTTAAGAGTATTCATGTGTATGGATGGAGAAGAAGAGGGGGGCCAAAGGAAAGAGATGTATAGTGTGGATTGTGTGAGGAGTGATTAAAAGAAAAGGAAGTTGTTGATAGTGTGACGGGTAACAGAACTGAATGGAAGAAAAATATATCTATGGTTAAAAGGCTAATTGATCTAAGCGACATTTAAAAAAAAAGTGACTCAGACAACGGAGAAAAATTTGCTGATTCCAAATACATACATTACTCAATATTGGAAAAAATGTTGTTTAGAACAATCAGCCTTTCAACTGTCGATATGTTGACCCTAATTACAGAAACAGGAACTGATACGAAAAGGAAAAGAAGATGATGGTGTTTGAAGATGGGTAGGGTTCTCATCATCATCAATCAGTTTTTAATGGTGTTAAAACATAATTCATTCTCAAAAATGGGTAACTGTAGAAGACCACCAACAACCAGTATAAATCTATCTTGGGGTGTCCAAAGTTCTAAAGTCTCTAATGGCCACTCCTTTATTGTAGAGAATATCAGAGATCAGCCTTACTCAAATTTATTTGGGAGTCTAAACAGCATGTTATCGTCTATGCATGATCAACACATAAAATTGTTTTTAATTTATTAAACCCAAGATCTACATTCCGAGTAGGGAGGAATGGAAAGGTGGGATGAAACCCCACAAAGGGAAGAACCAGGTATGGTACACGGATGGTTCTAAAATGAACACCAGTACAGGAGCAGGGGTACATAGCAACAACTGCAATCTCAGCCTAAGTTTGGGCGACTGGCGACGGTATTCCAAGCAGAAACCTATGCTATAATCGCATGTGCGCAGGAAATACTAGACGTGAGGCACCGAGGACACTGTCTACATTTTAAGCGACAGCCAAGCAACACTTAAGGCACTCACGTGCAAGAGTGGACTCTGGGCTCGTACTAAACTGTATTAAAATACTGAATCGGATAGGAAGGCGCAACAAGGTCAGATTGATCAGGGTGCCAGGTCACACAGGAGTAAAAGGCAATGAAAGAGCCGACACTCTAGCAAGAAAAGGATCCGAGACACCCCTACAAGGACCGGAACCCTTCATAGGACTCTCACCAAGGGTCATCAACCAAGCATTGAAAAGGGCTGCGTTAGAAATACACAGCACACACTGGCGCAACACAACAGGCCAGAAGCATGCAAAGCTATTTCTTAATGACATAGATAAGGCCTGGACCCAAAAATTATGGAGGTACAGTAGATCACAGCTCCGAACAATCGCAGGAGTCTTCACGGGGCATTATGCCACCAACAAACAGCTCTACAACATGGGACTAGCAAGCGACCCGACTTGCAGGATCTGTGGAAAGGCAGAGGAGAATATGCTACACTTACTGTGCGACTGTGCAGCACTAGGCTCCAAAAGACTAGAGTATCTGGGCCAACCATTTCCTAGACCAGAGGACTATAGGCTCAGCTCCATCAAGGCCATACTGGGACTCATGACGAAGGTGCACGGAGGGCTGGGGTTTGAGTAGAAGGGAGGGGGACTAGCACAAAAGATCCAGAAGGGTCGAAGTGCTCTGGTTTTAAGGCTAGCCCCACATCAAGATAAGATAAGATAAACCCCAAGCGAATGCCGGCTTTCACTCTCTCATTGTATCAACGGTATTACATTTGCAAAAGTCATCATTTTCCTGCCCTTGTCCCGTTTTATTTGGGGTTGGCACAACATGTTTTTTTCTTCCTGTCACCCGTCACGCTATCACTAACTCCCTTTTCTTTCATATCACTTCTCACACAATCTATCCATCTTTTCTTTGGCCTCCCTCTCCCTCTCCATCCACATTACATTTGCAAAAGTATTACACTTTTTTTTATGTGGGAACTTCTCCGCGGATGGACAGGGAGGGAGTGTCGGACTTTTAATGACCAAAACTTTTTCTTTTTTTCGAGGACCATGTTACCTCTTTCAAATAGTCGGCTACCCTGACAGGCGTCGACCCTAACTGGTCCCATAAATTTTGCTGATATCTCTTTGAACCAGTTTTCTGGGGCTTTACTGATTTTACATGGTACCTACTATGAAAAAAAACCTTAAAATACTTGTCAAAACCCAGCAAAACGTAGGGATTGCCCCACATGATATTGGATGAGATTTGGCTCGCCCCCCTCTCCCCTTAAACGTCTTACGTAATTTAAGGATATTACCTAATGTTTTAATTACCCCATTTAAGAAACAGATGGTTTATTTATTTTTTTTGTATATTTCTCGTAATGCTTAGTAAGTAAAGCTCATTTTCGTCATAAATTCCTAACTGACCTTTTATTAACACTTGTTCCAAGGGTTACGTAATTCAGTGCAGAACTTTAGTCTCATAAATGTTATTAGATTAGAAACATCAAGATAATAATTATTGATTTTAAATAATCTTAAGATACCACATGAAGTAAACAAATAGTTGGATCTAGTTGATCTTGTTACTTTAATGATAAAATTCTTATTTAGGTATACTACTTCTGATTATAATTTAATCAACATACAATGACACTGACTAGCAAAATGCAAAAAACTTGAAAGATTTGTTTTTTATCACTATAAAGTAATTAAGGGAAATCTTATATCTTCTGAATATATGAAACAAGAAACTGACTGACTGACATATCAACGCACACATGGGCGTACCCAGGGGGGGGGGCAGGGGAGGGCAGCTGCCCCCCCTTGGAAATTTCGGAGAACATGTGTGGACTCGCCTATTACTAATTAAAGTGCAAACGGGGCCTTATGCTCTAACTTTTAAATAAACCGCGCAGTAGACACTGGCAAAATGCACGATGCAATTGCAAATCCGCGCGCGACGATGGCGGACGTACATTACCGAATCTAGCCGAGCGTTCGAACGCTCGGCTCTATTCGGTAGAGAGTTGCGAGCGACTAGCATTTATTTTATTTGACATAGTCAAATTTACTTTTATTTATTTAACTACCTTTAAAGCAGGATCATTTGCGGCAGTTTGCCCTACACACTACACTATATATACCTAATGTTTCATGTAGGTGTGTTTGTGTAGTGTGTATGACAAAACAGCCGCGGACGAACCGACCTAAAAAATCTGACTTGCCCCCTCCTACGCCAGAAGCTGGGTACGCCCATGAACGCACAGACAAAACTACAGGGCGGAGGAGCGTGAAATTTTGCACAAGGTGTCCTTTTATGACGTAGACAAGCACTGAGAGAGGATTTTCAAAAATTTCCCCCTAAAGGAATGAAATGGGAGTCCAAAGTTTGTATGGAGATACCTAATTTCACGCGGGCGAAGCCGCTGGCAGAAGCTATTCTTATTATAATACTAAATCTGAAACTTAAAAATTATAGATAATATATATATATATATATATATATTTTTATTATTGATAGGCTCGCGTTTGACCACTAGTTCACCTGATGGTAAGCGATATGTGGCCGAAGATGGAGCACGCTTGCCTAGAAGTAACCTATTCACTCTTGACTTAAAGACCCCTAGGTTGTAGCTATCAGGGAACACAGACTCCGGCAGGGAATTCCAATATATAGTTCTTTACTTACCTATAGATTACAAAAAAAAACCTCAGAAAATAAGATGTTGAAAATGCAAGAGCGAGACCAGCTCATACTAGGCCCGTGTTTTTTTATTTATTTAATGTTGTCTGTTATTTCTCTTTCAGACATGATCAACATGATCACCATAGAGTTTGAGCCCTATGTTGCTGAATGGGTGCACTCGGCAGGAGATCCCATATCTGCACTTGCTATGTATGTATCACTTTATGTATACCACAATCATCCACACTAATATTATAAAGAGGTAAAGTTTGTTTTTTTATGTTTGTAGGAGGTAATCTCTGAAAGTACTGGTTCGATTGAGAACTTTTTTTCACCGATAGAAAGCTGCTTTATACCTGAGGACGTAGGCTATATTTTATGTATGCGGGTGAATCCGCGGGCAAAAGCTAGTTATTAAATAACATAGTAACGCAGTGACGTGTCAAAGAATTTTGATCCTACTGCTTATGAACTTATGGTATTCAACTGATGTTTATCTTTTGAAAATTAATTACAAACTCGCTAAACTGTGGAGTGACCTATTACGCCATTGTAGTCTAGTGTGGAAAAAGAAGGTATATATATTAGTATAAACGTTTTGCTATTTTGCGTTGTACATGAGAGAATCTTAATTACGACGATTATTTTTCGCTAAGACTACCTGAATTCAACGGTCGATAGTGGTCGATCTAAAAATTCGGTCTACTCAGCGACATTTGAGGAGCTACCAGTTGCTTAGTTTCTATAGCACTATAATATAGTATTTACTACTAATACATAATATAGAAAATAACATTAACTCTGCTGTTTCCTCGATAGGTTAGACAGAAGTGACATACACACTATTTAAGTTTCAGTTTAAAACTAATTTCAGGCTACTCTGTAGTAAGGGTGTAAAATGTTTTTGCCAGATTTAAAGACACAAACTTTATTGTTTTGCGTAACTTGCAAATATTTCCGTGACGTAATCTCGTAGATATACACGTTTGAAATCATAAGTTAGGGTCGGAATCGTGATTTTTTTATTGAGCCAGCTAATTTATATCATGTTATAGTTTTACCCAGAGCGGTTGGTCATATGGTCAATTTTAATAAAAAAAAAAAAATTTCATGGTGTTCTTTTTTATGTTTTGTAGATTTCCAGAGGTTAAAAAAAGTTTAAAATGATTGCACCATTTTTTTCTGTATTTTTTCATCAGCTCAGAGAAGGCTAGCAACAAGATCCACATCTTCGACGGCACACAGACGGAGAGCAAGCCCCTGTACACATTTGAGACACTCCACCAAGCCACCGTCACCACCATTGCTTACAACCCGGTCTACGAGACGGCAGTGTCTGTTGATAAGCAAGGTAAAGTCTTAAGTGATTGAAAGATTTTTGTTTAATTTTATGAATGGGAATCGTGTTACCTAATTACTGAGTTTTGAAGGTCAGATAGACAGTCAATACATGTAAAAACTTTAGTTGTAGTACCTCTCAGGTAAATTTAAATATTGTTCAAGTTCTATTAGGAAGGTACCTGTACAATATTTAATAATCACACTATTATTATAAAGGGTTGTGAGTGTGTGTTATTTGTGACTTCTTCACGCTCAAACGGTTGAATTTTTTTTCCGAAATTTGGTACACGTGTAGACCATGTCCGATTTTTTATCCCGGGAGTATGTTCCCTTGGTACAATTTTGTACTTTCATGCGGGCGAATACCCTGGCAGCAGTTGGTAGCCAATAAAAACACTTATAGCCAGAGTATAGAGTACAATCGTTCTCTTTTAATAGAACGAGTCCAGAGGAAGTTTTCCCGTTTTATTTATAAGCGCATATGGTACTACTTGTATCTATATCCATCTTTATTTGTTACGGGGATGGTGGGACGGAACTCAGGCGAGAATGACTTCTATTAACTCACTACCACCGTCTCCTGACAAACAAGGTGGAAAATCCAACTGCGCTCGAGCGAGTGGGTCTAGCGGGTGTGCCGAGCCAATTCCTGGTAGGAGGTGGAGGCGTGGAGGGTCCTCGTCGGAGGAAACTGTTTGCTGCGCCACCGGGAGTGCGCACACCACGAGCCGCTGCAGCGCCCGCAGCACGAGCAATCACACTGCTCAACTCTTTGCTCACTCAGCACATAGATCTGGATATCTTCCATGACAAGCCGTACCAAATTTGTAAATATATATATTTATTCATGTTATTATTTAATAAATTTTTTATTACTCTAAGATTTCAGAATATAAGTGTTTTGGTCCGCACTGTGAAGTATCGTGAGGAATAAACGCTTTTAAATTACTCAATAAATTATGTTGGTTACACATTGAGAGTAGTGATGGCCAGTGATAACGGCCTCGAGTAATGAGTATCAGGTCGTAGGTTCAAACTCAGCCAGGCATTACTTTGTGTATTTCAGCACCACCACTCTCAAAACGGTGAAGGAAAACGTCGTGAAGAAACAGGCATGTCATAGAACCAAAAATTGCGAAGACATGTCACACTTGCTTTCGGCCTTCTGGCACTGGGCCTGCGTAGTGGTTTGCGGCCCATTCCCTCTCCTAGAGAGGAGGCCCGAATCCCAGCGGTGGGAACATTATAAGGCTGATTATACTACACGTTCTTATATTGTTTAAGGCATCATTGAATACTGGACGGGTCCGAAACACGAGTACAAGTTCCCGAAGACAGTGAACTTCGGCTCCAAGTTGGACACAGACCTGTACGACTTCGTAAAGAACAAGACTTACCCGACGGCGCTCGCGTTCTCGCCCGACGGCAAGAAGATGGCGTCCATCAGCTTGGATAGAAAGGTACGATGATATAGTGCTAATAATGAAATTGTTAACTTGGTGAATCAGTGGTAAAAGACCCTTGTATTTGTAATAACACTTAGCATATCTTGAGGACTGCACTCAACACCAGAACCAGTCCCCCGAGACCTATACCTCATTAGGACGACAGTGATGGCGCAGCTAGTTGACAAGAGCCAGCCTTGCTAACAAAATATCGAACCTTTTTAGGAAGAACGGTTTATCTTTTCCATTCTCATAAAATAGTTGCTGTTAACATAATTTCATAAATATTTTTGTATGAAAGAGAAACTAGTGCGCTTTACCATCAACGATTGCGTCACTGATTACAATCAGGTAGGATATCAGTCATGCACTAGTTTATATTATTAAAAAAAAAACCATTCCAGCCAAAAACGCAAATTGTCGCTTACTATGTTTTTCTTGAAAAGTGAGATCCCCTATAGAGCTGAATACATTTTGTTAGTCAACTAAATAGTTGGTCCGCCACTGGTGTCCTAGTGACGCACCTAACAAAACTAAAATCTTGTGTTACCCGTTTGAGCCCAGTATATAATAAGTAGGGTGTTTGTCTGTTGATGTAATAGGTGCGTGTGTTCCATTTCCTGTCAGGCAAACTGCACAAGGTGCTGGACGAGAGC
Source organism: Mythimna pallens (assembly GCA_961205895.1). NCBI lineage: Eukaryota > Metazoa > Arthropoda > Insecta > Lepidoptera > Noctuidae > Mythimna > Mythimna pallens. The sequence goes on along the minus strand of OY540842.1, from coordinate 20,865,705 downwards.
CTGCAGCGCTTCCAGGAGCTGCAGCATCAGACGCAGCAGCTGCCTAACATGGAGTTTGGTAGACGGTAATACGAAATTCAAACTGACTTCTATGATGATACTGCACATAAAGACGGTGTATGTTCCATTGCTATAGAGCCCGAATTTCGCGACGCCGCTGGATAAAATTATATTTATATTAAGCATAGTTGGTGTGTGTAGCTTTACTGGACCGACTCACACTTCCGAAACATTTTAGTGTTCCGAAAGATTGGAACATCAGTAAAGCTAGAACTTCATTAAACAAACGTGTAACACGCCTGATTTGTACGTAGAATGACGTCGCGTGGCGTAAATCTAGCGTAGCTCTACAAGTCTAGTTTCCATATAAAATGTACGGAGACCGACGCGCCCAGATCGGCGTGTGTGGCACACGTGTGCGCAGTGTAGTTCTAGCTTAATGTTTTATATGCATGTCTTTTTAAAATTGAAATTAAAACGTAAATAGTGTAAATATAATGAATGACCTGAACTAAAAACATCTACTTAAAATTATTCTTAAATCAAAATACAATGAAACAAAACAGTGTACATGACGCAACGTAACAGATCACGATTCATAACAGTCAGTGTCTGTGTCTTTTGAGCAGTTGTTCCAAATGATACATATCATCCAACATTTCTCTGTCACAGTGTGACTATGACGCGACGTAATAGGTCACGCTTTATAACAGTTACTGATCTTTTGAGCAGTTGTTCCAAATGATACATATCATCCAACATTTCTCTGTCACAGTGTGACTATGACGCGACGTAATAGGTCACGCTTTATAACAGTTACTGATCTTTTGAGCCGTTGTTCCAAATGATACATATCATCCAACATTTCTCTGTCACAGTGTGACTATGACGCGACGTAATAGGTCACGCTTTATAACAGTTACTGATCTTTTGAGCAGTTGTTCCAAATGATACATATCATCCAACATTTCTCTGTCACAGTGTGACTATGACGCGACGTAATAGGTCACGCTTTATAACAGTTACTGATCTTTTGAGCCGTTGTTCCAAATGATACATATCATCCAACATTTCTCTGTCACAGTGTGACTATGACGCGACGTAATAGGTCACGCTTTATAACAGTTACTGATCTTTTGAGCCGTTGTTCCAAATGATACATATCATCCAACATTTCTCTGTCACAGTGTGACTATGACGCGACGTAATAGGTCACGCTTTATAACAGTTACTGATCTTTTGAGCCGTTGTTCCAAATGATACATATCATCCAACATTTCTCTGTCACAGTGTGACTATGACGCGACGTAATAGGTCACGCTTTATAACAGTTACTGATCTTTTGAGCAGTTGTTCCAAATGATACATATCATCCAACATTTCTCTGTCACAGTGTGACTATGACGCGACGTAATAGGTCACGCTTTATAACAGTTACTGATCTTTTGAGCCGTTGTTCCAAATGATACATATCATCCAACATTTCTCTGTCACAGTGTGACTATGACGCGACGTAATAGGTCACGCTTTATAACAGTTACTGATCTTTTGAGCCGTTGTTCCAAATGATACATATCATCCAACATTTCTCTGTCACAGTGTGACTATGACGCGACGTAATAGGTCACGCTTTATAACAGTTACTGATCTTTTGAGCAGTTGTTCCAAATGATACATATCATCCAACATTTCTCTGTCACAGTGTGACTATGACGCGACGTAATAGGTCACGCTTTATAACAGTTACTGATCTTTTGAGCAGTTGTTCCAAATGATACATATCATCCAACATTTCTCTGTCACAGTGTGACTATGACGCGACGTAATAGGTCACGCTTTATAACAGTTACTGATCTTTTGAGCAGTTGTTCCAAATGATACATATCATCCAACATTTCTCTGTCACAGTGTGACTATGACGCGACGTAATAGGTCACGCTTTATAACAGTTACTGATCTTTTGAGCCGTTGTTCCAAATGATACATATCATCCAACATTTCTCTGTCACAGTGTGACTATGACGCGACGTAATAGGTCACGCTTTATAACAGTTACTGATCTTTTGAGCCGTTGTTCCAAATGATACATATCATCCAACATTTCTCTGTCACAGTGTGACTATGACGCGACGTAATAGGTCACGCTTTATAACAGTTACTGATCTTTTGAGCCGTTGTTCCAAATGATACATATCATCCAACATTTCTCTGTCACAGTGTGACTATGACGCGACGTAATAGGTCACGCTTTATAACAGTTACTGATCTTTTGAGCCGTTGTTCCAAATGATACATATCATCCAACATTTCTCTGTCACAGTGTGACTATGACGCGACGTAATAGGTCACGCTTTATAACAGTTACTGATTTTTTGAGCCGTTGTTCCAAATCTTCCAAATATCAGTGTTTTGGAACATTTCAGTCTTGCAAATGTTCCAATCGCAAAGTTGACACACTTTTCCCACGCCTAAAACATACACAGTACATTTTTGATCGAATATATGTATAGTATAAAACAAAGTCGCTTTCAAAGTCGTCTGTCTTTTTATTCGCTAACCTGGAATGCTAACAAGGAAAACTTTATGATTTATGTTTATAATTTGCACCCAAAGCTGGGGCGTGCACTAGTTTAATCATAAATTAAGCATAAATAATTATGATATTTGACTATGCCAACGTACAGGCACTTGTTTTTTTTTTGTAGTTGATATAAACTGCGATCCCACCTGATGGTAAGCAGAGATGCAATCATAAAGTTGTGTGTATTTGACTGCAGTTTGCTGTTGACGTATTGTGCATATAAGCTTACTTCTGCTGTCCTTATCCGGGCCATACGAAGTTGATCGATATTGACAAGTATGCGGAACAGAGTGTAAAGTCCCGGAAACCTCCGTTAAAATGGGAGAATCCATACACGTGTTTCCTGAAAGAGTGAATAAGTTACTTCTAGGAAAGCGTGCTTCATCGTCGACCACATCATCGCTTATCATCAGGTGAGATAGTGGTCAAACGCGAGCCTATCCATAATAAAAAAAAAGAAAAAGACCAGCCGGGTGTTGTGTCTGATCCGGGCTACTGTGTTATAGTTGATTTCGAGCCTTCGTATATGTTCTAATCTAATACTCCGATGCAGAATATATGCCGACATAGATGTCGCTACATCATCCCTTCCGCTGGTCATACTCATACCTCATTAGTTTTAGCCTTGTCTGTTCTAATCTTTTAACAAGCTTTATTCCCGAGATTATCTGGAAAAATTGGTCAAGACGTTTCGGAGGAGTTCGATAATTCTTATTGCCGATTGCGCCATTTTTATGTTTTTTTTTTTATGATAGGCCTTAGAATAGGTTGTAGGCTATCTTTTGTAAACCTAGATGATAAAGGGTGGCCCTCTTCAGAAATTAATGTGGTAAAACAACGTTTGCTGGTGCTGGGTCAGTTTGTACTAGTTATATATAAGCGAAATTCCCTAACACAAACTTCTGTCACCCAGAATGGCAGCCGAACGTGACCTAGAGAAGTCAGACTCGGTCCACCTTGCCAACGTGCTGTTCGACACGAGCGGGCACTTCGTGATCTACGCGACCATGCTGGGCGTGAAGGTGGTCAACCTGGTGACCAACCGCTGCGTGGCCATGCTCGGCAAGCCGGAGAACTTGCGACCTTTGCATCTGGCACTGTTCCAGGTACGATTTGAGCCCTACTTTGTGGTAACTATGAAACTCTGTCGATGAAGCGACAACGACACGACAGCACGACGATGCCACTTCGCTACGCGTCCCTGGACAGTAGACCTTACTACAAACATCTTAACTTGGTTCTAAGTTCTGTTAAAACAGTGATGACTTGGATACAAAGAAAAGAACACAGAGCGTTGGCTATCTTATGTGCTACGTTGGTCCACAGATTGGTATACGAGTAGGTCTGTAAAAGCCTGACACTCCCTCTCATTCCACGCAGAGCGATAGGTATATCATATCTGCATAAGATGATTTCCAACCTCAAAAAAAATGTCCTTCGACAGGTCTAATTATGACTACGTCAGTCAATACTTTTGGTCAACGCAAACACGGTTACTATTAGCAATGGCGTCTGTCCGCGACCGAAGCGGTATTCCGTGCTCTATGAATAATATCCGATCTTCCCACTTATCCAGGGCCGCACAAACCAATCGAAAGTAGCAACAACTCTGGAGATGGAAGGCTCGGAGAACCCCACGCTGCTGAACGTGAAGACCGACCCCACGCTGTTCTGCACGGCCTACAAGAAGAACCGCTTCTACATGTTCTCCAGGCGAAGCCCCGACGATATCAAGAGCCCTGACGCAGACAGAGACATCTTTAATGAAAAGCCTTCCAAGGAGGATATTATTTCTGCTACTGAGGGACAAGGTATGCACTCTCTTTAGTTTTTAGTTCTACTTGATTGCCTTCGACTTCTGAAATTGTGGACTTTCCTGTTTATTTTTTTGTATTTTCTACTAATCAACATCATCGCTCCCTAGCCTTTTGCCAAATACCTTGGGGACGAATTACAGTCTAAATGGATGCGACTGAATACTCACATTTTACAAAGAGCGACTGCCTATCAGTCGTCTACAACCCACCTACTGGGCAATGTGATACTCCTTGGATAGAAAACAGCCGTCATATTTTAATCAACATACTTGACTGATCAGCAAAATGCAAAAACATAAGAAAATATGAATTTTGCAGGTAACCTTTGGCCATCTCCCTTAAATACTGATATTCCGCTACATCGGGCTGGAAAAGGCTAACTAGGAGCCTTACCATGACGTGTTGAAAGGTTCGAGAGACAGGGATGGAAGTACACATACACCTTAAAGTTAAAGTTCCATCCCTTTAACAGTTCAGATTAGGCCGTAAAATGGATCGCGTTAAGGGCTTGTGGTAGGGCCTCAGATGGTAATGACCGTAATGTTGTTGTGCAGGCGTGCAGCGCCTGTACGAGCAGGCCATCCTGCACACGTCGCTGGGGGACGTGCACGTGCGCATCTTCGGCAAGGACGTGCCGCGCACCGCAGAGAACTTCTGCGTGCACTCGCGCAACGGATACTACAACGGACACGTGTTCCATCGCGTCATCAAGGGCTTCATGGTGCAGACCGGAGATCCTACTGGTAAAACTTTAATTGTTCTAATTTTATTTTTTTCAGATTTTTTGTTTCTTGAGTTCATTAAGAGGTTTGTTAGACAAGGTTTTAGGGGGCCCATAAGCTTGGGGGTTGGTCCTGAAATGATGATGTTCCAAGATCAACCGGCCTTCTTGAGGTAGTACAACGATAGCACAACTTCATTCTCAAAGAGCAGTATCGATTGGTATAAAAAAAAATGCTTGTTTACAGTCTGTCACTATCTTCCAAATAATCACGCAGTTTCGAGACGCGAATTATGTAATTATTTCTCCAAAAATCTTTTATTATCATCACGTTTTTGCGACACGTTTGTCACCCACGTGCCACTTATCATGGTGTGACCAGAGATATTTGCCGATAGTGCCGGTAATGTGAAGTACATGTCTGTTATCAAGAGATAGTAAATACGTCATTAGTCGTCGTTTGAAAGCTGAATTTCAATATTTATCATCATGAAATTCACGATGATCTGAAGATATTATTTGAGAATGTATACTATTCTTTTTTTTTATATTTGGTTCCCGCTTGACTATCTCATCTGATGGAAAGCGACGATGTGGTCAACGACGGAGAGCACGCTTGCCTAGAAGTAACCTATTCACTATTAACTTAAGGTTGTAGCTATCAGGAAATACAGACTCCGGCAAAGAATTCCACTCCTTAGCTGTACGTACAATCAACGTGTTCCCAAAACGTTTTGTGCTTATAGGAGGTAATTTTAATTTATATCAAATTTTTAAGCTTATTCTAGTGCAACTATCCTTTTTATGGAACCATTTCGTTAACTTATCAAGTGTTTTCATTTTTCTTTTTTAACGAAAAAAAAACAAGGTTTTTTGACTCTACTTATAATGAACCTATTTTTTTGTTTAAAAAAAATGCGATTTTTAAATCTGTATAAAACCAAACCTGCTCAGTCTTAAGTTCATAATTTATAAGATTATCAGAACAAGCAACGTTGGACTTGTAATAATTAATATATATTTTATAATCAGAGGATCCGTATAAGAGCGTTCCTGCTTATAGTACAAAATTCATTGTTTATTAGATTATCAGAACAAAAGTCTTTTGACTTATGCTAAAACTAATCAGAGATTTATTACTAATCATAAAGGCTTACGTGGGTGCGGCTAAGATTATAGACGCGATTGTAAATATGGCGCACCAAAGAGGTAACACAAGCGTTGTGTACGAAAATGTCAGAAGGAATAGAGAATCTGTAGTCTGTCTATCAATCTTTTTTTTTGTTGAAATGGATTTCGTATATGTACTTATATACCCGTAACGGGGCGAGGGACGTAGCGGGGTTTTCGTGTATTTTTTTTTTCTTGGGTTTATCATCCCCAAAATTATAATTTACTTATTGAATAAAGAAAAGGATTTTCAAAATTATTTCCGACATTTTTATAGGGATTATTCTAGTATCATTATTGATTAAATTTAAAAATAAAAAAAAACTGTTTTTTGTCGCTTGTATTTCTTTTGTAAAGTTCTTTTTTAAATTTATTGAAATAAAAAATTTATAAAAGTAACTACTTTTTTTTTTTTTTTTTTTTTTTTCGGTGGGAAAATCATCTTATGACATCCCCCGCTCTTGGGCGGGGCGGGAGATAGTGTCAGACTTTTACTGACTAAAAACCCACTCCTGTTCCTTCGTTGCCTTTCGTACCAGGGCCGAGTCTTCCTTTCAGAATCAGACCCTTGGCCCCAGTAGGCTTCGACCCTGCTGGGCCCCTACAGTTGCTGACATCTCCTTGAGGCGCGCGTGGAACAGCACGCGCCGTTGACGACTTGGGCTTGGTCCGGACGGTTACCGGACGGTCGGACGGCAAGCCACCCATTGCTCGCCGTCCGCAAGCCCGCGCCTACGGTGGCCGGAAATCGGGATCGGAATCCCGGCGGCGGTTGGGGCGTGAGGACCGCTGCCTCACGCGATCGGCCGCCTCCTTTGCAAGCATTACTGCTTCGCAGAAGGAGGCGACCGCCTGCCACTCCTCCTCGCCTCGGACCATGGCCTGTACCAAGGCCCGGCGCGAGAGATCGCCGCCGCCAATTACCCCCACGAGGACACGGCGTTGCTCTGCCCAAGCGGGGCACACCTCCACCGTATGCTCCACCGTGTCCTCCGGGCGGTCCACACAGTGGCGACACCCGGGCGTCTAATAAAAGTAACTACTGCAAGAATATCAAATTATTAATTTAATACTTCATGTGCATAAAGGTATAGAGGCGGACTTAATGCCTTAATAATAATAATAATCTTTATTCAGGTAAGTTACACCCATATCATTAAATAACACAACACTATACATGACACAATTTACATTAACTAATAAGACTAGAGATTAATAAATAAATAAATAAAATTGCCTCAAATTTTGAATTAATTAATAAAACACAATAATTACATTAAATAATACAAAAATAATAAATAAACAAATCATCAATATAAATTCAATCAAAAACAAAGTCAATCAATTAAAATCAAATTATATAAATTAAAATAATGCAAAATTAAAATCAAAATAAATTAAATTAAAATAAATTAAAATCAGAGTCAAACAAAATAAACAAATCAAAACAAAATAAATTAAAATTATTACTTCCTCTCCGGCATTGACACCGGAACATGTCTAGCCGAACAATGCCGGATGAAAGGACAATCTAGTCTACTGGCAATCATCGCCAGTACGATGTTGGAGCTAGCCCGCACTCTGCTCAGTAAGGATGTTGCACGCTTCCGCATAATTGTGTGAAAGCAGTCAGTGCGCGCCTCTGCAAACATACCCGATGCACTGCAGTAACGGGGTAGCCCCATCACCGCCCTGAACGCGTTATTGTACTGGACGCGGATGGCGCTGTATGCCGCACGAGTATACCTTTCCCACAGACTGCACGTGTAGAGGGATGTACAATAAGCTCTGAACAGTGTGATTTTTACCTCCCTCGAACAGCGCGCAAACCTGTGAGCCAGCATATTACCCCTGACCGACAGCGCCCTCCGCTCCCGCTCAATGTTCGCACCATCTTTCAGGTCTGCTGACACTATATGACCTAGATATTTAAAATCATACACTCTCTAGAGGAACCCCATTTATACACACAGGTGGCACATCCTTTGATATCTTAAGATCCCCCCCAAACACAAGGTATTTACTTTTAGCCTTAGGCATTTTCTACTAGTCAATCTTTCGATCACTCAAAGATGAGAGAAAAATAACCATTATATTTATTATGGGTGTAATTTATCTATAATATGTATGTATTTAGAAATATATAAGCAAGTTTATCAGTTGTCTAGTACTCATAACACAAGCTCTGCTTAGCTTGAGACTAGACGGCGTTGTGTGATAGTTGTGGAATATTATTATATTATTATCGCCATGAAATCGTAGTAAGTTTGTTATTCCATTTGTCAGGCACAGGAACTGGCGGCGAGAGCATATGGGGAGGCGAGTTCGCGGACGAGTTCAAGGCGCACCTGAAGCACGACCGCCCCTACACCGTGAGCATGGCCAACGCCGGCCCCAACACCAACGGCAGCCAGTTCTTCATCACGCTGGCGCCTACTGTAAGTCTAATAATGTTCAAGGCGCACCTGAAGCAGAGGCAAAACACTAACCAGGTTTATCTATCAACAACTTACTCTGAAATACAATCTTTTACAATCGACAGTGCCGCACTACAGATATGTGCCCGACCCAGTTCTCGGTACGTTCTCGTACGTTACTTACCTAATAAACGTATTGATTTAATCACTTAGAAACAACAACACCCGGTGGGGATTGTTACTTAGCATATAAGCATAATCAGCCTTTTAATGTTCCCATTGCTGGGACTCAGGCCTCCTCTCTAGGAAAGGGAATTGTTACTTCCACTAGGCCGATATTGTTTAACTAGTGGGGATTACGAAAAAAAAAAACAATCCCCATTGGCGGGGATTTGTCGGTGGGGATTTCTGGAATAAACCTTTTTTGTTATTATTAAAATATGTTTCTTTTCAGCCATGGTTGGACAACAAACACACAGTGTTCGGTCGTGTGGTCCGCGGCATGGAAGTGGTACAAAACATCGGCAGCGTCAAGACCAACCCCAAAACAGATAAGCCCTACGAAGATGTCAGAATCATATCAGTTACCGTGAAATAAATCAATTATTATATTAATATATATAATTATTAAAGAATAATTATATAGAATAAGTACCGAGTAAAGCGGGGTAACTATGGCCACAAAATAAATAGGTACAGAAGTCAATCTCATGTATGTACTTCAGTTTTCATAGCTACGCTCAGCGCCCGACTGTCCGAGTGCGAGCGGGCGCGGTGATAAATGCCTACCTAATCTGAATTGTAAAAATATCACATGGTCACAAAATCATCTTCTCTTTCTCGGCGCGGGACCTGTTCTGTATTACGTTAAAACAAACCATCAAAATGCAAACAAATATCTTCTTACCTCTCTGAAACAACTGGTAGCTTAAGAAACGTCAATTCAATTTGTTTAATGTTGAATTTAAACAACCGTCCACTGAACAGTTAGAGTAAGGATTTTTTTTTTAAGTTTACAGACGCGTGTCTCAAACGGATAGTACTCGAGCTCGCATTGAGCTGAATTGAGCCGAAATATCGTGTCCATGAGCGGTGTCTATGTGTGCGTTGCTCGAGCGCGCTTTGTATGTAGATTGACTCCTGAACCTATCTATTTTGTGCTTTGGCCCTGGTATATAATATATAGAATAAGTACCAAGTAAAGTGGGGTAACTTTAGCTCTTAGGTATAACATTAGCAAAAGCTTATTAACCAATAGGAGCATGAGAAACTATATTTACAGTGTTTATAATGGTTAATGAGTTCGGGTCAAAGTCTACAAAGCCACTTTACAATATTTTACATCTTAGAATCTTAGAATCTTAGAATCCTGGAATCCTGGATCTTTGAAAGGCTTGCAGGCCCATACATGGGCTCTGTTACGCAAATGTGAATAAGTTATTATTAAGTGAATAATAAATTGACGATGTGATGTACAAATGAACTGTTGCAATAAATATAATCGATGTTGTGTAAAGTGGGATTTGGTTTTTTTATTTAAAACTGCTGCTACCAGCGGCGTCACCTAGTGATAGTATGAAATTATCCTAAGGGAACATTATCCCGGAATAAAAAGTATCCTATGTGCTATTCCAGGACATGGGTTACCCTTCTACCACAAGTTTCATCGAAATCCGTACAGCCGTTCGAGCGTGATGAAGTAACAAATGTATAAATGATACAAACTCGCTTTTATAATATTAGTGTGATCCTTGCTAACATTTTCTGCTGTCTGTTTCCCGCGACTTTGTTCGTATGAAGTTCCTCCAGTTTTAATGCAATCGTTTAAAAAAATATCCGTTTCGGAGTTGTCCACCCCGGAATTAAGATGTTTTCCCCCGAGAGTTAAGTGCTGGAAAAGAACTTAATTCCCGCGGGAAACTGGAAATGAGCTAAGTTTAGCTATATCCCTATAAAAGTCCGGTCAAATTTTGTTCAACCGTTTCGAAGGCATACCCCGTAGACGTAGTATGAAAACTCGTTCTCGCGGGAAAATGAAAAGTAGTCTTAAGTTATACCTTGTAACTAGGGATTGCAAAAACCGGACTTTTTAGAAATCCGGATTTCTGTACTCTCGTTCGGGTAAAATCCGGATTACCCGGATTTTTGAGTTTTTTAAGTTGATTTGATATAACTGAAATAAATAGCATAAATAATTTAAAATAAATGTATTTATTCGCTCAATCACAGTGCGGCAGAATAAAATTAACTAAAATAATCCACAAAATTCACGAAATCATTTTTAATTTAACAATAACTTTAGATAACAACATAAACAAATTAAAAATAATAATTAGGGATGTGTAAATATTGTAAGGCACCGACAACAGTATAGAGCCGTCTCTCTTTAATTCTTCTTTCAATGGATTTGCCAGTTGCTTTGCAGATATCGTACCTTGGCTGTCTTATGATTTTATCAAAATTGGAAAAGCTATATTGGCCGTTACCAAGTAAAGTGGCATCTCTGCGGCGAGCCAAATTCGTGCAAATACTCTACACTACACCTAATCCTACCAATTCAAATATCTTTTGGACTACTTTTAATGGAAATTTGTAGATATTATTCAGTAAACTCAGTTTTGACTAAAATCCGAAAAGACCGAATTTGAGTCCAAAAAACCGGATTTCAAAATGTCAAGAAAAACAGGATTTTTCAATTATTTTCGAATTTCGAAGAATCCGGATTGCAATTCCTTTGTAACATCAGCTATCCATCAGTGAAAGTCCCATCAAAAGCTATCAAGACGTTTAGTAAATTAGCCGGAACAAACAGATGGACAAAAAGTGCATTTTTTAAATATTTTGATATTACAAACTGACACTTATTTTATTCATATGTCTAGCTATCCGTCAGTGAAAGTCCCATCAAAAGCTGTCCAGTCGTTTAGTAGATTAGCCGGAACAAACAGATGGACAAAAAATGCATTTTTTTAAATATTTTGTACTGACACTTCAATTTTATTTATATGTTGTAGTATAGATGTTGATTTAATTAGTAACCTGCTGGACGTATGCTTTGCAGCTTTCAATTTACTGCCACATCACTCCGTTCACCAAGTTGCTTTGTGTTTAGCAGGTTAGCCCTCGATTTTTTTTTCTTAAGTTTTTGCTTTTTGCAGGTCAGTGTCAAGTTGTATGTTGATTAAAATATTACTGGCAGGCGTGATAGGTATTAATTACGACTTTTTCATGTGATGCCGATTTAACGCTCTTTTGCCTTTTCTAAGATACGTAATAATCATCATTAAATGTGTATTTGTGAAATTTTAACCTTATTTCGCTTGATATTTCTTTGTAAATGTGTACATGGCTGAGATCTGTAGCGAAGTAGTAACATGGAGTGATCGGTAAGATAATATATAATAAAGTACTCGTAAAATAAATAGAGTAAGACGAACTGAGAGGGGTACCTATTGATGATTTTAATTCTGTAAATGAATACTTATTACGCCCGTTAATCATATTTTAATCAACATACAACTTGATTCTGACCTGCAATAAAGGAATAAACTAAAAAAAAAAAAATTGAATTTCGCGGGCTGTGCATTCCCCCGGAACCACCGGTCAGAAAAAATAATGACTTCCAATCTCAATTTCATCAATGTGCTGAAAGAGCAGTATTGCTGTTCTTTGAAATGAATTAAATTTGAATCATAAGGTTTTATCTCAATGGTCACTTTATTTTCGAAATGTATAGGACTCGTTATATTTCTTAAGAACGCCATCTGTTATCGAATAGATAACACCGCCATCTAGTGTCAAGTAGACGAAAAATGTTTAGAAAAGTCCCTTATAGATGGCGGCACTAGGATTCATTTTAGCTTAATATTCATTATGTATTAAATAATATTTTTGTTTGAGTACAACTTTCAGGTTTGCTTGCTTGAGCAATTATGCTATGATTTGCAAGCAAACCTGAAAGCAATATTCGTATATTGCTTTCAGGTTTGCTTGCAAATCAGCTAGTTTTAACCCTCTATTTCCTCATGCTCGGTACCACGGTTTTAATGTTAATTGTAAGGCATAACTTTGCATGTCTACATTATATTACCTACCTATTTTGTTTGTTTATCGGTTAGAATCCGTAATTCTGAAAACATAACCCATAACCCCATTAGTTTCCTCTATTTTATTATTGTTAGTCGCCTTATTACAACACTAATGGGAATAACAATATTCTCAATTTATTTAAATTGATTGTAAATTACTTAATTAGAAACAATAATATGTGCCTACCTATTATGATATATATCCGTGCTATTTTTAGAAATACATTATAACATAGAATTAAGTTTACCTTCAACTTCAGTTATTAATTTATATGTTAGTTGAGATCAAGGTAGGTATATACGGGACCTTCAGATGTGGCACACAGATGTGCACTTGACCCTAAATAAGTTAATGATGCGTGGGTTCCGACATCATAGACATTTTTACAATAGATAGATTTGGTAAACAACAACAGTTGGCAGAACAAGAAAAAATTCGAAGACTGCATAACCTCTTTCTTTTTTGTTGACGGTAAAAATTGATAAAAAAAATAAAAATATTGTTTAATCAATTCAGCGATAGGTAACTGTATTTTTGGGTTTGGGGTTTATGGCTCATTAATAATTTTACTTACTTAAATGCTAATAATGCATTCCCTTTTTGTTTATGGAGGTATAGGTACCTACTGAATGAGGAAAAAAATGTAGTTAGGTACCCAATAACATCAACTACACGATATTGCATATTTATGTGACCATAAAAACAAAGTTATTAATTTAATGATGGTTATACCTACATAAGAAGTTCTCACAGATGTGGACTGCGGTAGTGCCTACTTGTGACCTACCTATAATATCTATAGGACTCTGTAGCTAATGTTGTTTTCAAGACCATAAAAAATGAAGGTCAACTTTACAATAACATCAAATGTAAGTCCACAATAATGATGGAATTTTAGATGCATTTTATTTTCCTTTTGCTCAGTTGTTGGACTTATCTTTGGGGGAGCGAAACGGGAGATGCGTGCCGTCTCGCTCTCACCCGCACGCCCCCCCCCCCCCGCGTCGCCCGCACAATATTCTCTTGCAGCGCTCGAGCGGCTACCCCGCCACCGTGCCTCACCCAAATTCGTGCGTTTCCATTGTTACACTTTGACTCTCGTTCAACTACTTTTTAACCGACTTCAAAAAAAGGAGGAGGTTATCAATTCGGTTGTATTTTTATAATCACTTTTTTATGTTTGTGACCACCTCAGAACTCCGTCGTTGATGGACCAATTTCCAATTTTTTTTTCTCTAAATGGATATGCTTCCAGATTGGTCCCATTTTAAAAAAAATCCAGTTTTGATGATGGGATCCATGCGGAATCGAGGGAACTCCTCAAATGTAAGTATGTAGGCAGCCATATAGTGATTTTGGTATTTTCATCGAGAACTTAAAAGCCTGTAAATAGTCAAAAAGTAACATTTAATGAAGTGGAACTGATGAAGACGGCTAGAAATGGTCAACGGAACTTTATACTCACAAAATAATATTTTTTTTGCTATTCGGATAATCTTTGAAACTCGATTCGGGAATCTAACTATTTACATAGAGATAGGTAAATTTATATGAAACCCTCGGTGTGCACCGGTTTTTATGTTTATTATCTACTATTTAAAACAAATAAGAAATTAAAAATCCTAATCCCGTAAATCCCGCGGGAGCCGCGGGATTGCTGACTGCAATCCCGCAGGCATCCGGGATCGAGGTTTTGATGCAAGATTGGATTCCCTAATCGCAACTAAAAAGTGTGAAATAAAAATGATTTACAAAAAAAAACTGACTTCACTAAAAAAACACTAAAAGGATCAAAAAACTTTAATTTCGGAAGTCGGTGTTAAATATGAAACAAACAATACCGAGAAACACAGACTTCCGAAATTAAAGTTATTTTGATCCATTTTGTGTTTTTTTTTTTAGTGAAGTCGGCTATTTTTATTTTTGTAATATCATTTCTTTTCTCCCTAGATAGTACCTGTTTGTACCATAAAAGAAAACTTGATGAGGTATGTAATTGTACTTACATAATTATTATGAACACTCATCAATTTAGAATACTTATAGAAAAGGTGTTTAGATGTGTCAGTTATTTATTCTTAGTGTTTTTTGTAAATAGTGAAAAAAAATTTGCGAGTTTTTTAATGTGACCATAATTTTTCCGTAGTAAGGACTAGTCCTGATTTAATTTTATTTGAGTAATTCTATGAAATATGAGTTCGAGAGGCTTTAATTTTCTCTATGTATATAACGTTTGTACCAATTAAATAAGAGTTGGTAAATTTACATTATTACTGTTATCATAAAACAATAAATAATCTGATTCTTGTATCGGAGAAAAGTAAAAGAACTCTTGAGTGCCTTTAAAAGGTAATTTTAAACGTTTCAATAATATTCAACAGTAGTTTTACTAGTATTCTAAATGCCTACATTTGGGATCAAAAAAATAATTTGGACGCTCGTTTAATGGTACGAAATGATTATTACAATGGGAATGCGCCTACTGATTCTCGGTAATCGTACGAAGTCGTAAACAGCCCGACGCGGCCTCGCGCTACGCTACAATGCCAATCACCAATCACACGCGAGCGTTACTTGGTATCGCGCGATATCCGACCAATGAGCACTGGACTATATCACGCTACTTCTAAAAATAGCTTATCTGAGTCACTCAATAAAAGCAGTGGTTGTTTCTTAACAATGTTTAGAAACAAGTGGAACGTTGAGGGAGTCGGACGTGCGTTGCCGCATGAAAAAGTTTTGATATTCGCGCAGTGAGTTCAGTGATACCGAGTCGTTCGGTGCAAACACATGGTTCGACGCTTCCAACACGGCATGGAGACCACTTTCTATGACGAGCAGTATCCCCTTAGTGGACCTGTGGAGAACCTGAAGAGGCCCCTCACCTTGGACGTGGGGCGGGGCATCAAACGGGCCCGGATCGGCGGCGCGCCGGTCCTGTCCTCGCCAGACCTGCAGATGCTGAAACTCGGCTCCCCGGAGCTTGAGAAGCTGATCATACAGAACGGTATGATAACAACGGCGACCCCTACACCCGGGGCGCCAGTGTTATTCCCGGCCAGTATCGCGCCGACGGAGGAACAAGAAATGTACGCGCGGCCGTTTGTCGAGGCACTGGATAAGTTACACCACTCCTCAGAACCGGCGCCGCAGATCGGACGCATCGTCGACAGGCGAGTGTACGCCGACCTGGACCGGCCGCTTGACCGTTACCCCACACCCGTGGTCAAGGACGAGCCGCAAACTGTACCCAGTGCTGCGAGTTCGCCTCCCCTGTCTCCCATAGACATGGACACGCAAGAAAGAATTAAATTAGAACGCAAAAGGCAAAGAAATCGAGTAGCTGCATCCAAGTGCAGACGGCGTAAGCTGGAGCGCATCTCCAAGCTGGAAGATAAGGTGAAGATCCTGAAGGGTGAGAATGTGGAGCTGGCGCAGATGGTGGTGAAGCTGAAGGAGCACGTGCACCGGCTCAAGGAGCAGGTGCTGGAGCACGCCAACGGCGGCTGCCACATCGACTCGCACTTCTGATCGTGCCGTCGCCGCCGCTCCACCACATTCCATGCTAGTCGCGCCCGGTAGGACGCAACATACAAAGCGATTTGTGATCTTAATTTTACTGTGTAATATATAGTTAATGAACACTAGTGTATATAAGGTGTTGACGCTACGTTAAGGATGCTGTGGATGTTAAGTTTGAGAGATTAGGTTGCCAGTGATGTGTGCAGGCAGAACCTCCGCTCGGGTGAGCTGATTCCAGGACCTTGTTGTTTGTGAAACGGTTATGTTGTGGACGGCCACTTAGCGAGGGATGTACTTAGTGCGAGTCACAACTGCAAAGGCTTTAGCTTCCATTGTAAGTTGCAGAAGTAATGTTTTCCTTAAATCAGTATTGCATTGTCTCATTTAGAATAGTGTAGAAAC
Organism: Mythimna pallens; assembly: GCA_961205895.1. NCBI lineage: Eukaryota > Metazoa > Arthropoda > Insecta > Lepidoptera > Noctuidae > Mythimna > Mythimna pallens. The sequence continues at coordinate 20,848,986 of OY540842.1, read as the reverse complement.
TAGAAAGGATAATCGTGCGACGTCATTCGTTTGCAGACTGACTGAACGAGGTTGAAGCGGCGTTGCCAGTTTTACGGCGAATTTCCCGTTTCAGCGATGTTGCCGCACTTGCCCTCGCTGAATCGGGGATTTCCATTGTTCATTGTGTCCCGGCCATTGTGTGTATTTTTTCTGTCCAGTAGAATCTTATTATAATAATTAGTTACATTTCGGACGTTATTTATTGCGATTTAGACGGAGACTCGCGTCGCCTGTGTGTTGTGACAGGTACGAAACGCAGCCGGTGTGAAAGAGATAGTGTAGCGTAGAGTGGCAACGGCGCATCAGGCCGAGTCACGAGCGGATGTTCTGCTAATTAAAATTCCGCCTGCGCCGCCCTCGCGGAATGGCGGCCATGTGTTCAACACTCGGACGTTCCGAATCACGTTTTGTTGCACAAGGTTAACTTTTTAAACGCGACAATAGCGTTTTAACGCCGCCGTGGACTGGAACGTCTTTGTTCGCTTCGCTTGATTGTTTCGAGACAAATTAAGTGCTTGTGTGGGAGACTGATTGAATGCAAGTAAGGAGTGCCTTGTAAAGTTGTGCGATTGAGCGAGAGCGTGGATCGCGCAAATAATTTCTCCGTTTTGAAAGATGATTCTCGGAACTGACCCGGTGCTCTGTAGAGGACGCGACTTTAGTAAATGCGAAGCCGTCCGATTTAAAATGTTAGTTGTGGACGTATACAAGTGATTCGTAGTGAGCAGATGTTTGACATATGAAATTGTGAACGATGCGAGTGAATGCGTGATGGATGTATTTATTAGTGAGAATGTTTATCTTTTAGGATGAAGTAGCAATCTCGAGTGCCTACGCTTTGTAAACTAAAGCCTATACCTATGTTTTTAATTGTTTTTGTTACCATTAATGTGCTACAGTAAATTGTTCTGTACCATTGTCTTCTATAGGTTATTGTAAAGTAATTATAATACCAATTAACAAGTTGAATTGTTATATAGACTATATAGGGCCAGCGGGTGGCGTACTACTGCGAGCTCTAAGGAAGTCGCTCTGTGAACTGTGAACAGCGCACCCGAGGCCTGTTTGTATTATTTTTATACAAAAGAATTCGTCAGAATGTTAACAGTAATTTGTAAGTTTATAAAAGATATGAAAACAGTTATACTAAAATAATATATTTCTATGAATTTAACAAAGAATATTGTTTTATACGAAGTATCATATTGTATGATAAAATTAAAAGAGAAAATAAATTATGAAGATTATTATACCATTTACTCCTTGATTTCATTTCTATTCCCCTATAAACTAGTAATAAACGAACTGTTCCGAAATCTAAACAGACGATATTTGCGGCAGTTCTTTGTAGTTTCAATCAGACGAAGTTCAAAGCAGTGCAACTTCAAAGAAAACACTGCAGTATACATTAACAAAAATGCAAAACAAAAACAATGATATAGCACATTCAGATTATGTAAATAAATAATGACAAAGAAACAAACAACAAATGCCATTACATAAGAGTAACGACATAATGTAATGAGCAACCGAAGCAGGAAAAGACATAACATTGCAAGTACAGTTTGACATTGAGGAATGAGATCAACAACTGTTACATGATGGAGTAGCGAGATTTAGTTACTCCATAGCAAATCAACTGTCATATGAACTGCTATCTGTATATCTAATTCGAACGTATTTCCCTGACAAACTACACCTGCCCAGCACCGAAAAAAGGTGTCAAGATCATGCGCTCAGTTGACCGGACAAATTGCTTTTTTCCCTACTGAATTGGAATTCTGAGAACAAGATTTTAAAACTATATTTTTTTTCGAAAATCACTTCTCGCACAAAATATTCATTCTAAGAAATTTTTAAATGTGCATTGAAAAGAAAAAAATACAGGTTATAATTTACTGTCTAAACAGATTGTCAACAGAATATATTTTGTGAAGATCAACAGTAATATTCCTAAATGTAAACAACCGATAAATTTGAGAGAAATGCAATTTTATGTCAAAATACACGCTTCGATAACTACGTATATGCTTGTTACTAACCTACACCAGTGAATGAACGAATTAAGACTTTATTTATTAGTCAATGAGTCGATATTCGTGTTATGAAACAAATGAAGGACAAACGAATCGATGCCAACGATATCTCACGGGCCGAGCGGCCGGATGTCCGATTTTTGTGGCAAAAATACCTGATGACTTGGAAAAAACATGTTTGAACAAATAATAAATATTATAACATTTCAAAACACGTTACTGTGTATCTACCACCTTGTTTGGTTTATCAGTGGGCGGTACCTAAAATTCGAAAAAAAAACACATTTAAGGTTCCCTTCACATTTTCGAATGAATTCAGGAAGGGGGGAATAGATTGCTCGATAACAGCAATGGTCATTAAAACTGATTACTTTTATAGACATGCCTACATGCAATGAATACTACTTTTTTTGCGGTGGGAAATCATCCAACCACTCTAGGGTGGGGCGAGAGAGTGTGTCAGACTTTTACTGAAGAAATCCCACCTGTGTCCTTCAGATCCAATGCATGCTTGAAGTTCAATTTGTAATGACCTTATCCAAACATTCCCGATTCCCGACTGGGGTGTGGTTACGTGTAGTTCCGGGGGCGGCAAATCACGGTCACTTATAATATGGGTCAGTATGCTGTTAACACGAACATTAGCCGCTGAAGCCTACGCATTGTTCTCGTTAAAACATCGCAATATTTACTAACACCGCCGTGTTTATACTGGCTGTTGTTAAAACACTTATATATTTATGATTCGATGTTTTTCATACGACGAGCATGTTGACTGATTGCACTGCGTTCGCCTATTCATCACGTTCGCCGAAAATAACATGCAAGCGTGTTGAAATATCAATATTTTATACTGAGTTAATATCAACAATAATTAAAAAAATGCTCGTCTTGTAAAAGTATTGTTATAAATTGTGCATTTTCTGTACTGTAGGTACTTTCTTTTGCGTTTAAAACGCGTGGTTCTAAATCTAAAATATATTACTTACATAACAGATCTCAAGTTCTCTGGCTGATCTATTCACGATTCCATTACCTACCGATGTAGTACGAATTCTGATAGTGAAATAGTCGATCATTTAAGCATATAATGGTCCTATAAACAGTAACAGAGAATTGGCAGACCTCGCAGTCGCAAGTTAAACAAAGTATGACGTTTTATTAAAATTTATATCTCTTGGAAAACATTTATGATTATAGTAAAATGACATTACATTTAGTCTTTGGGTGGCTACCTATTTAATATGAATGTGTAATTCTTATAGCCCGTCTTTTTGACTTTCACTAAAGTAAAATTTTCATGTCATCGACAGGAATACAATCCACCTCAGTAAGAACATTTTGCTAGATTATCGAAACAGCATTTTTATGTCTATGAACTAAATAAATTTCGATTTTCGCTACAAAGCTTTTTAATATTGGAAAGGTTCCAAAGAAAACACCGTGTGCGGTCGTTTGCCCTCGGCAACGTTTGACTCACGTAAAAGAAAAGAAAAATAGTCAAAAACTATTGTTTGTTCGTTACTTGCAAGGATACACTGTTACAACGAGGACAATGTCAACGTAGATACATTGTTGACTGATTTCTAACAGCACCGAGCTATTATGTGCAGTGTTTTTCATTGAAACTATGTAGGTATTAGCTAAAATATCTAAATGCCCAAATCCCTAAATCATCTTAAATAATTTATCAGTATGTGAGCCGGTGAACTACGTGCTTCTCAGAAATGATTTCAATGTAACTACAAAAAGTTAAATAGCTGCCAATTTTTGCGACCTTTTATTTATCAAGAAGCCGATTGTATTTCTAGTGGCATTTAAAGGAAATTCGGCATTTGGCTGGTGGCGGAGGCAATTTCTGCGAAAGACCCCGTTGGCTTTTAATTTTAACCTGCGGGTCACCTTCAACTCGGCGACATGTTTTGCGCGCAGGTGCGCCCTCTGCTGGGCAATACTCGATATACTTCGGAAATTGGTTGGCGGGGCTCCAAGCTTCGCACGTGCCGAGATGCGTGTAGCTACCATGCCTGCTTACTCTGTAGATTAATCCCATCCGTTGTTTATTAGATAAAGCCTGTTTTAAACATCAAAATTTTCGTTAATAAAAAAAACTAGTTATAACTTATAACCCGTTATTGGAAGCATGCCAGATAAACCATTCGAATTAGCTTATCTTTCACGTACAAAAACATGTTTTGCAGTACTGCTGACGAGCTGTTATCAAGTAGTATCTAGCCCGCACGGATACAGCAGTGGGTCTCTCTGGCATCCCTTTCTGAATCACAACCGTGACGGTCGTAATCTGACCTTGTCCTACTGACATCCTGTTGATAACATTGTACTCTAGAATTTACTTGAAATGTACAAGACAACGTTTAAATCTGTAATCAGTACTTATTTCAACAATAATTATTTGGCATTAATTTGGTTAAAAATTAGTAAGTACCTTATATTTTAAAGGTAAATAAAATACTGCCTCATCTGTCACTGTCTGCACAAATGACGTAAGAAGGAAAGTCCTGTAAAATTAGAAATGATGGTGTCTGTATCTTCAGCCCGCTGCCTATAAATCAGGTAGATTCATTGCACCATTGTGTAGCGTCTCCAAGCTGTCTAATAATAAATAGATTATGCAATTTAATAGATTTACTGCCTACACCTTTTATTTTTGTCACAGAAAAATATACATACAACTTCAAATGAGAAAATGGTCTCTGACGTAAGATTTTATCTGGCATATCGCTTCGTATTTATTCATATTTTATTAGACACATTACATACCGTGTACCCACCCAACAATTATTCAGACCTTTCGTACCTAAATTAACCCCTTTGGGGATTTTCAAAAATTGTACCTTTTTTAAAACCACACCTGTGTCCTTCAATTCCCTTTCATTTCCCTTCCCTTTGCGTTCTAGGACTACGGGTTTCCCTTTCAGAAATTCTCCGCGGTCCTAGCTAGCGAGCATCGGCCCTGTTGGGCCCCTACGGTTTGCTGACATCTCTTTGGGGAGCGCGAGGATCACTGTTTCGCTGTCGACGACTGGGCTCGGTCCGGTTAGCTACCGAACAGCCGGACGGCGAGCTACCCAGTGCTCAACGTCCGCAAGCCCGCGTCTACCGTGGCTGGTAGTCGGGGTCGGAATTACGGCGGCTAGGGCGTGAGGACCTTCGTTCCCTCACGCGTGCAGCCTCCTCCTTCGCTAGCATTACTGCTTCGCAGAAGGAGGAAATTGTACCTTGTGCCCACTTTTGGTCTATAAGCAACCTTTTTGCTCATGTTTCTATCCAGCGGTTTACGCTGTGCGGTTTTGGCACAGAATAAGTAATAAAAGGGTGTAGATTAAGTTTATTATTATTAAGTAGGTATATTATAATAAATTAAGTTTATTAATCGAAAAATTAAGTAAACTTGATTGATTTTTAAACGACTTCAAAAAAAGAGATTACCTATTTATTCGATCTGTATCTATGCATGTTCGTTTTTTTCTGAACCTATTTAGCTTCATTATTTAAATAAAATTTGCATAATTAGTTTCTTCCTTTTTTGACACCGATTTTCAATATTATTTTTTTTTTTACAATAATATTATTGTGGAAGTCTGTTGTTCTGTTGTTGTCTTTTAACGAAAACCCAATACTATATTCTATTGATTTACATTCCATTGTTACATTATGCTAACTTAACGCCAGGTCGGCAATAAGGCAGAATAGCAGAAGTGACAGATTATAAAGTTACCTAATCACCACCGGTTCAGCTAAGCTGATCAATAGCTAGCCCGGGGTAAGCGAGAAGCCGACAATAGGCGATGATTGGCATTCCATAGATTCTAAGAGATTATAGCTTTTGTTCATGTTACAAGGAATAATTTATCTTTGCGCTTATTCTGTTATATCTTTAGGCTTATTTAGCTAAGCAAAGGGTACCCTATAGTACCTAATATTCGTCATGAATCTTGCAATCCCATACAGAAATATTTTTTCAATAAACTTACTCGAAATGCCGCTCTTATCCCACCGCTTTTAGGCACGCAATAGACTGCTTTCCGCACTAGTGCAGAAATAGCTTGTGCTCTCCCCCACCACAATGTTATTACATTTATCGTATCAGACTGGGCGCGCGTCGATCCCCGCAAGTCGCCGGTCAACCCCCGTTTATGCATTTCTTCGTAAGTGTATTGAAAAAAGTCGTTTGAGACACGTGCAAATTTGTCACTGTAGCCCTCGGCGCCATAACACACTCGTCTACGGCTCGTGTGAATTCCGCCTCGGCCGCAATGAAAAACTTTCTGCACTTGTATCAAAATGTACTATTCCAATCCAAGTCGGATTAGCGCCAAAAACAAACAACCATGAAGCAAAAAACAAACTCTTCCACTTTACGATGTTATTATAAGTAGATACTTAGTAAAGATCATGTTTCAATTAAGCATAGGGTAAATTCAGCTTGTGCGGTATCTGCACTAGTAGTAGATAATATTAAAAAAAAGAACCGGCCAAGTGTGATACGGACTCGCGCACGAAGGGTTCCGTACCGTCCATAGCAAAAGACGGCAGAAAAATAACGTTGCTTGTAAGGAAGCCCCACTTAAATATTTATTTTATTCTGCTTTTAGTATTTGATGTTATAGCGGCAACAGAAATACCTACATAATCTGTGAAAAAATTTCAACTGTGCAGCTATCACGGTTTATGAGATGCAGACTAGTGACAGACAGGCTGGCAGTGTAGCGTTAGTAATAGCCCGGGTATCGTTTGGGGTACGAAACCCCAAAAAGAAGTGCCTTATAACTATTCAAATCTAATAATACTGTTTAGTTGCCTTAACGAACACTTTTCCACCATTAAGCATTAAACCTGTTTTAACTGCACCTCATTAATTAATTAAAAGCGACCGTTATCGTTAATTAGGTCATTGAAACACAGTCAATTTGAACAGTTTAGCGCCATTAAAGGTATTTAGTAATCCATTGTACGTAATTGTGTGGTAAGACATTAACAACTGGTAAATTGAATAAACTTACCCAATGGTTAATGGAGAGGGCTATACTCAGAGTTTCCTTGCGTGATCGAATCAGGAATGAAGATATTTGCCGCAGAACCAAGGTTACCGACATAACCTTTTTTATTATTTATTAAGTTGGGAAAATCATCTAATGACAAATCTCGCTCTTGGGCGGAGCTCGTGGGCGTCAGTAAAAGTCTAACACTATTTTCCGTATTAGACTTTTACTGACTAAAAACCCACTTTTATTCCTTCGTTGCCTTCGTCCCAGGGCCCCGGGTTTCACACTACCGTGGTGGACCGACATAACCTGAAGAATTACACACTTAAGTGCGCAGGACACATTGCTTGCAAAATTGATAATTGAGTGACGACCGCGTACAAGAAAACGCAGCGTTGGGAGGCCTTCCACAAGGTGGACCGATAAGCTGATGAGGATCGCGGGTATCCATTGTATGTGAGATGCATAGGATCAGTCGTTGTGGCGGCTCTCGACAGACATGAAGATGATGAATTAAAAAAAAAAAACTGACAGTAATAAAACCAATTTGTTACTTAAAAATAGAATAAACTAGATTTCTTTTGTCACTAATCACCTATTAACAAACTATCTACCTACTATAGTGCACTAGCTTCTGACGTTTTATAAGTGCCCATGTAGGCCTATGTGAAATAAAAATTTTTTGACTTTGACTTTGACTTATCAGTATTTACCTAATGGGTAACAGTAACACCGTAATACGATACGGCCAATGGCATAGAAAAGCATAAGCTTAATCAGCCTTATAATACTCCCACGGCTGGGACTCAGACCTCCTCTCTAGGAGAGGGAAAGTACATACTAGATGTCACATGTTTTTGGTTTTTTGATTCTAGGATATGCCGGTAGCCTCATAATGTTTTTCCACGCCGTTTTAAGTGCAGTACCTACTCAAACATATTTTATTACTCACCCAATTGATGTAACTGATTGGTTTGACCTTTCAATATTCAGCTGAAGATATCCGCCAATAGACTGGAGGCCGGTTGATGCTAGGCAGCTGTTATTCCGGGTATAATCAAACGTAAAACGACTTTTTTATGAGAAATCATACATAACCAACCAGTATAAATATTATATTTAGGACATAATTTCATTAGCGTAGGTACATACGGGATTGTTCGATCGAGTTACCATTGCGTTGCCATATGGCTATTAAAGAAATACAGGTGGGGTTTAGTCAGTAAAAGTCTGACACGCCCTCTCGCTCCTCCTATAGGGGAAGGAGTCAATTCATGATTTTGTAGCGACATCTATGATGCTACAGAAGAACTAAAATTCAAAATCCTGCATCGCGGTATTAGAATTCTCCGCGCGATTTAAACTTATACAACAGCTCGAAATTAACCTGGCGAGCAATGGGTTGCTCGCCGTCCGACCGTCCGGTAACCGTCCGGACCGAGCCCAAGTTGTCGACAGCGCGTATTGTTCCACGCGCGCCTCAAGGAGATGTCAGCAAAACCGTAACCGTCCAGCAGGGTCGAAGCCTACTGGGGCCATGGGTGATGCGAAAGAGAACCCCGAGCCCCTGGAACGAAGGCAAAGAAGGAACAGCGCGTTTCGCCCAAGAGCGGAGGATGTCATTGAACGATTTTTCCACCAAAAAAAAAAAGCCCGAAATTAACTATCGAACATCGCCTGGACCAAGGGCCATACCATGAAAAATGACAAGCGTGCGAGTGAGAAAGATGGAGAAGGGATGGGACACCCATATAGCTCCATCCCTTTAACAGTTCAGTTTAGGTCGGCAAATAGATTACGTTAAGAGCTCGTAGTTAGTGCCTCAGACATAAAACCCGTCTGATTGAAGGATCCCTTTTCAACTGAGGTTTTAAACTCTTTTTTGCATGCCTCTTTAAGCCACCGAAAAATAAAACATAATTTCATTTTACGCAGCTCTCCTCTAAAAAAATTGTATAACATATTGTTTATAGGTAGGTCACAATCACAACAAAAGCAAGTATTTCGATACAAAAGCCGTTGTGTACAGTCGCGGCCACTTTCTATGGATTTCACAAGTTGTGCAAGCGCGGAAGCTCCCCGTTATAGTCCTGGCTGGCACACTTTCCACTCTCGTCCGCAACTGTACCGGCACCCACTGTTTCATTGTAGCACGTTGGTTTATTTATACCAAACTTCCTTTAAGGAGTTTATAATTTAGTGGCTGCTACTTATTTGTAGACTAGCTGGGGCCCGCAGTTTCACTCGCGAAAAGGAAACTCGAATGAAACAGGTTTTAAAACCTATTTTTTTGGAGGTGGGAAATCATCGAATGACTTCTCCCGCTCTAGGGTGGAGCGAGAGGGCGTATCAGACTTTTACTGAATAAAACCCTTCTGTGTCTTTCAGTTGCCTTTTTTCCAGGACCAAGGTATCCTTTACAGAAATTCCGCGGCTCCAGCGGTTTAACTGTGTAATTGGAAACATTCAAACTACCTGCACTGCACTCCGTCTCAGCTTTCACGCCCTTATAAAAAAAAGCGACTGATTAAACAAGCAATTTCATCACAAAATGCGATAACATTGTTTTATTTGTATAAAAAAGCATTTGAACAACTCTGATCAGATTCATATTTGGAACTTGGAAGCTACTTGGTTACTGGCAAAGCAATCATGTTAAATAAAGAATAACTTTTAAGGGACCAAGATTTAGAACCTGGTGCCATTACAACTTTTATTCAGCTCAAAAATATCTATCTAACGATGTAACATACATAGCTACTGGAAGGTGGGCCATTGATTTGAATCTTTCTTTAAATATAATATTTTTCAATACGTACACTTACTCGAAAACCCGCTCTCATCCCACCGCTTTTAGGCACGCAATAGACTGTTTTCCACACTAGTGCAGAAAAGTGCGCGTGCTATCCCCCACCACACTGTTATGTATTACATTTATCGTGTCTGGCCGGGCGCGTGTCGACCCCCGATAGTCGCCGGTCAACCCCCGTTTATTCACTGCTTCGTAAGTGTATCGAAAAAAGTCGTTTGATACACGTGAAAATTTGTCAATGCAGTCCTCGGCTCCATAACACACTCGCCTACAGCTCGTGCGAATTCCACCTCTCGGTCGCAATGACAAACTTTCTGCACTTGTATCAAAATGTACTATTCATTCAGAATTCGTGACATTTACGGTCTTTTCATTTCTGGTCACCGCGAGGTCTCTATGGACAAAGCCTAAGTAATTATACTACAACTCCGTATTAGTTTGAAGTATGTGACTTATTAGTCTTATCGCAATCATAACGATTGCTCAATAGTACCGCAGGTGTTAGAGTAGGTACTAGGTGGGTACTCGAACGGCGCACAGCGCAGTACCTTGTTTGTACAGCCAGAGAAACGTATTGTTTAATATACACCTAAAGTTTAATGTTACATGCACTAACGTGTACCCTGCTGGGCCCCTACGGTAACCCGTAGGGGCCCAGCAGGGTCGAAGTTTACTGGGGCCATGGGTTGTGCTAAAGAGAACCCCGTGGCCCTGGAACGAAGGCAAAGAAGGAACAGGATTTATTTTTTGGTCAGTAAAAGTCTGACACGGTCTCTCGCTCCACTCGGGAAATGTCATTATATGATTTCCCACTCTAAAAAAAAAACATGCACGTTATAAAACGACTTATACGGCAATGGATGAGTCAAATTATCTGAAACTCGAATTCTTCATTTAAAAGTCAGGGGAAAAGTCTATTTGTCTATGTGACAGGTAGCTTCAACTAGGGTTGCCATTTCTAAAATCTGGCAACGAGAACAAAAAGCGTGGACTCCTGGACTTTTGGAGCCTAGAACTCAATTATTATTATAGTCATTTGGTTTTAAATGTGCTCAGTATACCTAGTCAAAACTAGTTCAAATTGTCATAAATCAACTTTTTATTTATTTTAAACAAATTCCAACAAAATATAGCATCTGTCACAATCTATTTTTGCTATAGAAAATCATCAAATGGGTCCTCCATTTCTGGGTGAAGCAAGAGGGAGTGTCAAACTTTTTATACCCAGACTACAAATGCTCGCCCTGACACACTTCGAACGTCTTTTAAACTAGGACAAATCTGGGGAAACCCGGAAGGATGGCAGCCCTGGTTTCAACTCAAGTTTTTTTTTTTAACAAGTTTAATTTTCTATGGAATTGTAGTCAATGTGATAAGCTATTAATTTCGCTGACTTTACTTTATAGATGCCCAGGCCAATGGAAACACCGCAGGAAATGCTTTGTTTAATTAACTGCATAGTGTGTTTGTTGTAGGTACCATTGTTTGGCACTTTGGACCGGGACCGCGGTCCCAACTTATAATTTTTGAACCGATTTTTTTTTATTTGTATTTTGGGACCACAATTAAAATAAATAAGTGTCTTTTTCCTTATGGTCCCAAAATACTAATAAAAAAAAATATGTAAGTGGAAGTTGGGACCGCCCAAAGACCCCACGACCGAGCTGTAATAATGCAATTAATTCTTTTTATAAATTGCTTCTGGAGCTGAAACTTCCTGAAATAATGTTTTGGTACAAATTATGTCTTGGTTTAGTTTTAAATTTTCATTTATATTGTAATAAATATTTTTTCATTAATCTAACTACATTGGCTGCAGATATTATTATATATAAGTACTTCCTGTAGGTATAATGATAGTTTAACTATTACGTGGAAACCAACTAAATTGTATATGTTTAATTGTTGTTAAATACCATAAGGAAAGCAGTAATTTGGGTTTACCAACAAGAAAAAGGTTTTAACAATTTTCCTTTTTAGAAAGTGTAGGATGTAAATATGGGTTTTACAGTTTCCTGTAACAGTAGGACTACCTACTTTAAGTCAATGCAAGTCATTTGTTGTTCAAAGTTCCGTTCAGGTTTCAGCCTGTAAGTATTCAAGACGTTGTTTTTCATTTTTAATTAGAGACTTATAATCGACATGCATATGGTAGTCTCAAATAGGTACAAAGGTAACAAATATCTATTTAAATATAAGATAAAATTTTACCTAAACTTAGTAAGTAAGATATTTTTCAGCCTTGTAATCTTGTAACACAACAAAATACAATTAAAAAACATCTAATAAAACGTCTTCAAAAATTAAATTAAGACATGGAGTCTGAATCGTCTTTTACCGACAAATTAGCCGCCAGACGTTCAGGCTCTTGGCTATGAAACTAACAAACCGTAACGAAACAAAGCGGACAGCTAATTGCGCTTCCTACTACATAAGTAGTACGTTATTGTTATGTACGTAGGTATTTCTGTTATAATAATACTTGTACAAAGAGGTTTTTGTACTTTGATCTATTTCAACAAATCTTTGTTGAATAGAATAGGTAGAATAATTACCTTATTATTAATTCTATCAATTTTCCTTGAACAATGGTGTAGAAAAACAGACTACTGATAACTGTGGCGGAAATAGTTACTCACACTCGGTTTTTGGAAAGAAGTTACTGCTAAAACTTCTTTGACAGTTTGTCTCGTTTGGCTTCTTAAAATATTCCTAAAAGAAACTGAGCCTTAATGTGCCTTTAATTAAAATAAAATCTATCATTTACCCGCCAAAAAAGCCCAAAAACCCTGGATTAAATACAGGCTCATAAAATATTCACAAACGACAATAATCCAATAACAAAAAAAAATAAAAAAAGTCGTTTCAAATATCGAATGTTTTAACAGTTTAATAATATAAAAATGATGGAGGCCCTTTGTTCGCTCCGCTCGGTACCACGGACAAAGAGTCAAACGTGCTAGGTCGCACGTATGTGTGCAAAAGTGCACGTGTTCAAGCGCGTACACGCCCATAAACAAACGACATTGAATGATGAAATCGTACTACTAATAAAGAAAATAATTGTCACATGGAAGATTTTTCAATCCATGAATGGATTGAGGAAAAACGTGTGTAAATGTAGGTAGATATTTTTGTTGTTGAATGAATTGAAAAGATTTCTAGGGAATTTACAACAAGTTATAAGTATTAAATCCAGCAAGTACCTATGTAAATTGTAATACATATAGTTGGTCCATTTGTCTGTGAATCAAAGATGCTCTCGCTCGAATGAATAATTCAATAGGCTGTCACTTTTATAGTTAGATGTCTAACATGTATTATAATATAAACAAATGTATTATGTCTTAAAGGTTAATAGCACCGATTGACTTTATTTTTAACTTGTGTGCCTTCGGTAAAGAATACACACTATTAATATAGCGTAGGTATTCTCGATCGAAAACTGTAGCTAATACTAGAAGGATTAGTAATTAAGTATAATATATTATGTTCAATTTAGTTTTTTACTTATTTTTCTTCCCCGTCAATTTGGTTTTCGCAAGTATTTTTCGGTTTGACTACTCATACATTTTTCTCCATGAAATATTAGCTTTGCTCGCAATTTCGGTCCTATGTCATATACAATAAAGCCGAGTATAGACTGCTGTAACGTAACATGGAAGGAGCATTTCATAAGTGTGGACGCAGCGCGCGCACAAACTGAGCATGTACCTGCTACTCGCATTTGTTTCCTAAGTTGAAATGAAAATACGGTGGAAATGCTCTGTCTTTTGTTGCGCTCAAGGCGTCCACACTATGCGAATATAGATTGCGATAATGTGGACGGAGATTTCTTCCATTTTATGTTACGTTACAGCAGTCTGTGTGTACCCGGCTTAAGAACCTTGAATTTTTCCGATGGAACACTTGTGTGATGGAACACTCGGCGATAGGTTTGTGTAGGTTATATCTCATCATCATCATCATCATCATTTCAGCCGAAAGACGTCCACTGCTGGACATAGGCCTCCCCCAAGTGTCGCCACAATAAACGGTCCTGTGCGTCTCGCTTCCATCGGACTCCCGTAACCGTTATATCTATCTATACTTAATTCATATATTATAAAGCTGAAAAGTTTGTCTGTTTGTTTAAACGCACTACTTTCAGGAATCAGAAAAAGGCTTCAGGGTTCGAATTAAAAAAATCTTTTAGTATTGAATTGCCCAATTATCGAATAGGCTATTTATAATATCACGCTACGACGAATAGGAGCGAAGCAATAACTGAAGACGCGGGTGACAGCTGGTATTGATATAAAAAAAGCAATACAATGGCTAAGTGTGGGTTGGGTTGATTGTTATGTGCTGTGTTGTAAAATTAGTAGGAGGTAAGGCTGTGGAAGTACCTACCTATCTGACTTAGAAACTTTTTATTAGAAGATGGTGCTGTCGAGACCGGTTTGGGACGCGGTGGTGAGACGACCCAGCCGTCTACCGCAAGGGCTGGTTCGAGGTGGCTACGGGAAAGAATACCTAGAAGGAAGAGACCTTTGTCTAGTCGGTCCACCTTGTGGAAGGCCTTCCAACGCTGCGTCTTCCGGTACGTGGTCGCCACTCCAGAACCTTTAGTCCCCATCGACCATCTGTTCTGCGAGCAATGTGCCCTGCCCACTGCCACATCACACTGTTTAGCTGTGAGTGTAAGACAGTAGATAAAGGCTAAGTAAAAAATTAAGATTATGTAGTTAGTTTCGTTTGTCAAGATGAACTGGCATACCTGCACAACTTCTACGTTATCAATGGTAACTTATCAACTTGGTGAGGGTCCAAGAATATTCTTTACCACACCTACTCAGTCCCCACATCAAAAATTTGGATTCGAATAATCTGGTCTCCGACTGAATTGAAGCACTCAAGCACGTAGTAGGGGTCTTTTTAATTTGGTGGGAAATCATCAAATGATTTCTCACGCTCTAGGTGCAGCAAGAGTGAATGTCAGACTTTTACTGACTAAAAAACACCTGTGTTCTTTCAATTATACTTTGCGTTCTAAGTCACGGTAACTCTGTAGCGACATCTATGTCGCCACATAGGAACTAAAATTCAAAATCTTGCATCACGGTATTAGAGTTCTCCGTGTGATTAGAACATAATATACAACAGCCCAAAATCAATTATCGGGCCGCCCAAAGCCCGGACCAGACAAAACGTAGGTTAGGTAGGTTTTTGGGACTTGACACCCTAGTCCGCATACTTCTAAAACTCTCGAGTAATCCCGTAGTCCTAGAAGTAAGTACCTAACTTCATACTACATATAGGTAGTATCAACCAAAACCTGACTGTAGAATATGGCTTCTCAATTGTACCTAAGTACTTATCAATCAATTCAATTTCGAATTCTTGATATTAATCTTTTCGCCTCTCAGTTGTAGAAAGAGGTCGCATGTTTTTATAGCTAGTTCTACTAATTTATCTACTAACTATTGCCAGGCATTTTTGGACTGGATTAAAAAAAAACCGGCCAAGTGCGAGTCGGTCTCGCTCACGAGGGTTTCCATACCACGGACGGTATCCGTAGCAAAAAACGGCAAAATATCATGTTGGTGTATGGGAGCCCCACCTAAATAAATATTATTCTGTTTTTAATATATTTTATAGCCGCAACAAAAATACATCATGTGTAAAAATTTTAACTATATTGTCTCTTGCCAAGATGGCTGACTCGATAAATTTGCTGCCAAATACTGTAAAAACACTAGAATTAGTTACATTCCCGTTCTAACGGTAAACAAAGTGACTGTATGTCTGTAACCATAACTAAACACTTTCTAAACTTGACACTAGCTAAATGCAGAAACTGTGCATAGACAAAAAAAGAAAAAAAAAGGTACTGCCAGTGTCTTTGTCTAGGAGGTAGGTAGGCAGGTTAGAATGTTGGCATCAAGGCAGCATTATGTATATTAATGTGTATATTGACAATGTAAATTCTCTGGCAGGGGTTCAACCCGCATTCCTATCTGCAAGAGCCTCTTCAAGGTTCTATAGGCAATTTATATTCGACCAGGAAAATTAATACACAATCTAAAAAAAAGAAAGAAAGAAAAACAAAACGTTTATTTTTTGTGCTTATTTTACACATTCGTATACAATAAAAATACTCAGGTACGGAAAAAACTTACAGGATTACTTACTTACAAATACGGAAGGGATGTGTGTGAAGGATATGTATGTGTGTAACGCTAGTTTTGTATGCGCAAAAATCTAGCACCGCTCAGCCGTTTCCACCAGAGCTGTGCTGACCGAGGCGAGGTAAATGAAGCGATTATATTGGTTCCTTACAAACACATCTCTCGCTACGCATCCTCGCACATCTCTGGTGGAAACGCAGCCTTAAGGGACCGCAGACCTGAGTATATAGTTTTCATGTCAAATCGATACCTCCACGCGTTCCCGAGATCTGATCGTCTGTCTGTGACAAACGGACAACAAAGTGAAAAGTGATCCTATAAGGGTTCCGTTTTTTTCCATTTGAGGTACGGAACCTTAAAAGAAACCCTAATGATCAAATTGTTTATTATTAACAGCCCAGCGTCCTTCACGACGGCTTCCTATTATTTCGAGCTTCACGTAACGAGTCGACGACGTTAATTATGTTCTATTTGTGTATGTAAACAACTCAAGTTGATGTTACTTGTCTAATTATACGCTTGTTCATACAGCGCGTGTTTCTTACGGACTCGGAAGTATCTTGTAGACATACGATGATGTATTATAATCAAGATAATGTAAAGCAAACCTTTTCATCGTCATTTCAGATTAAAGATGACCACTGCCGGCCATAGGCCCCTCTCAAGCGTCGCCACTTTCACGAAAAGTCTTTTCCCGCTTTAGGTGTAGCGGGAGGGCGTGTCAGACTTTTACTGACTAAAACCCACTCCTATGTTCCTTCTTTAGTCTTGCGTTCCAGGATCCCGGGTTTCCCTTTTGGAATTGAACCCATGATCCCAGTCAGCTTCGGTCCTGCTGGGCCCCTATGGTTTTGATGACATCTCTTTGAAGCGCGCGTGGAACTCTACGCGCCGTCGACGACTCAGGTGCGGTCCGGACGATTACCGGACGGCCGGACGATAAGCTATCTACTCGTCGTCCGCAAGCCGACGCCTACGGTGGCTGGAACTCGGGTCCAGCGGCTGGGGCGTGAGGAAGTTCGTTCTCCTCATGCTTGCGGACGCCGTGCGAGAAGTCGCATCTATAAGACTCCCACCGCTTTCATGGATCCATCTTTTGAAAAGTCTACTGATTGATCTCATTCGAGACATCTCTCCGGTTTGTCGGCGCTAGAAGCCGTGCCTTACTTACACTTGTCAATGTCAAGATCTAATTTTCTTCTCTCTTTTTGGCATAAAAATTAGAAGCCAAACATGCCACTGATCAAAAAGAAGTAGGTAAGGGCTGCCGACATATAACATGGAGACAGAACTGGCAATAACTGTATAGTTCATATGAGTATTGTGAAACTATGAAATCAATTTTAACATCGAAGTTAGACGAATAATCCGACTGTAAAAAACATAAAAAGTCTGAAGTACATTTGGCGGCTTTAAATTTAGGATTAAACCATCAAACTGCTTACAAGGTTTGTTTTTTTGCTGTCGTATTTTGTAAGCAAAGATCTCCAGGTAGGCTTCCATAACATTAAGTTATTCTACCAGTTCGCTACTTTAAAGTTGTGTCCACATTAACAAAGCCAACAATCTTATGATAGACTGGAGTGTGCAAATATTTTGCACATTTTTCAATGTTGTCGTCCCTGTGTTTGCTTTGGTGATATTCGCGTCGCGATATGTCAAAATATTTATTTGTTGGATAAGATTACCAGTGATCCTAAGTTCTGTAATATATTAATATGTAGGTACATTATCATATGTGAAGTTTTTCGCGAACACTCTATTATTCAGGTGATAATGACTAAATTTTAGGGCAAGTAGAAACACTGTTTTTAAGAGTTTGTTTCGATGTTTTTTCTCAGGGTTATCAGCGAGGAAAACCCGGCCTTATCTAGTCTGAATTGATGAAAAAATCTACACTAATAATAATAATAATATTTCATAGAGGTAAAGTTTTTTTTTGTAGGTGGTAACCTCTGAAAGTAGATACTGGTCGGATTGCTAAAATTTTTTCACTGATAGAAAGTTGCTTTATTACTGAGTGACATAGAATATATTTTATGTACGCGGGCGAAGCTACGGGATAAATCTAGGTGTTTTTTAAAAACCTCATCACTACTTGCTCCACAATTTGGTCTAAATACTTTCCACGGTTGAGGCATAATTCATTAATATCCAAAATTATTATACACACTCACATTTATAAGTTTGTTATTTCGTCACGCTCAAACGACTTAAAAAAAATTACAAACTGGTAGACCACGTCCTGAAATAGAACATAGGATTAGGAATTTTCTACTTTCATGCGGGTAAAGCCGATGGCCGAAACTAGTTAAAAGTAAAATAACAGCCATTTCACTGGAAAAAGATTTCCGAAGCGTGAACTGTATAACCTAGTTAATGCAGCTCTAGTTGCAACAAGTGAGACTACGTGACTTGAGCAACGGAGCGGGATTTCCAAATGCGTCGACTGATTCCACTGCATATTGCCTGAATAGGGCGTGTCTGTGGCACTAGATGGTTGATGTTTCATCACTCGTTGTAATAATAAATTATTTTTCAAATAATACAATCCATTATTGTTAGTAAAGACATACAGAACTTATAATCTAGTGTTAGTACATAAATGTCTCTGTCATTTAACAAATAAATTCAATAATCATGTCAATAATCACATAATCAAACAATATTTACTTACTTAATAAACACTTGGTTATGGTATTGTTTGTTATTTTTGGATTTTATGAAAATATTGATTTCATCATCTTATCTTCCTGCCCTTGTTCCATGTTACTTAGGGCCTTAGTTACTTAGGGCACAACACGTTATTTTCTCCCTTTCTATCTTGTCACCCTTTTTGTATGCCTATGAGGTAGTCTTATAGCCGTATACATGGCAGGGATGTTACTAGGCATTCATCATCATATTCCTGCCCTTCACCCGTATTATTTGGGGTCAGTGCAACACGTTTTTTTCATCTATTCTGTCCTGTCACCCGTCACGCTATCACTAACTCCCTTTTCTTTCATGTCACTCCTCACACAATTCATTAATCTTTTCTTTGGCCTCCTTCTCCATCCGCCCACATGTATACTATATATATTGGTCATATTTTGGATTGTTCAGCCTGAAAACCTGAAAGATTTTGGCTTCAAAGTAACTCCAAATACTTAATTCAGAAACCGGTCCTTTTTACGTGCCAGAGTGGGACGAGTTATTTGATAACTTAGATAACCACTCCAAAAAAGTCTTAATTTTGTTTATAAGGTTTAATTGATTCAATAGAGTTATTATTATTATAAAAAAAGGACTAAATAAGAATAGTATCGACTTAGTGCCATGGTTTGAAATGGAAATGGGCCGGACATATCCAGCGAGCACCAGGCGAAAGGGGAAAAAAAAGACGAAAGTTACACCAAAATTACCACTTACTGGTACCCTACGGGCAGAAAGCGCAGACAAGGCAGACCACAAAAGAGATGGAGTGTCGACACTATAAAAACAGCAGGAAAAACATGGAGCACAGTGGGCCGAGAAAGATCGACGTGGAAACAACTGTAGGAGGCTTTTACCGCTATCTAGCGGTCCTTGTACAGACCAAATATATAGTTATTAACTATTAAAAATCAAGTTACAAAAACAAGAAATAAATTTATAGAAACGACACTAAAGATACTCAAAACTTCAATAGTCAAGTAAAGAATAAAAAATGTAGAAGAAAAATAAAGCTATTTTATTTTTATTATTTTTAGTGCCATGTTGTGACGTCATAGCTGTCAAATCGAGTCAGTTGGGTAGGGTGTACTTACTTTTTAATTCAAATTTATTTACGAATCATGAACGAAAAAAGTTTAATCAGAATCTAAATCTTTAATTCCGCTATCTGTGTCAAGTGTCTGAATAATGGCGAATGGAAGAAGAAGGCGAATCGTTGCCAACAATGAAAATAAGAAAGAAAACTGTTTATTTTTTTAACTTAAATAGTATAATTAGTTAATTTGGATTAGACAATAACGTTTTCTCTTCACTTAGATTTAGATTTAAACGAAGACTCAATTTATTTAAATAAAGTAAAAAAAGATGTTATTGATACGCAAATAAGTTTTCCTTGCACACCGTACTTTTCAACCAACATTAGACACTGACCCCCGATTTCTGATTTAAAGCTTTTGAACTCTACTTTACCCTGAAAACCTAACCTACCTAACTAAAGGGCCTATTACCCTATTCGATATTCAGACAGTCTTAGTCGATGTTGCATAGTGTAATAAGGGTTAGACCGGTCTTACTCGGAACAAAAAATAAGACTAAATATCGTGTGCTGAATATCGCGTAGTGTAATAGGCCCTTAAAATGTCAAAATTTGACATTTAAGTATGGTTTGAGACATTCTTAACTCAAAATACTTAATTCAGAAACCCGCCCATAGAGGTCATTGACGTTCCTATTCTATTAACGAGGAAAACAAAACGATTTTGTAAAGTTGATAACAAGTGAATCATGACACCAGCTGAATGTAATGTTATTGATAACCTACATATTCGAGTGCATAGTGGAACGATTTAAATAAAATCTACTGCTTACATAAACCAATATTATGTTTGTAACCTACATTATCATCCTCGCTAAACGTTATGTGTTATCTAAGTAGGACAACTTGTTAATACATACCTATAAAATTACATGTCTCGCATTTTTTAAATAGGATTTTTCTTTTGTTTTGACTTCTCACGATTTGTACACCAGCGTCAAGTTTCGAAAGTATTCAGAATGATAATCATTTATAGTTTTCTTGGTTTCTATGATTCTTCTTGCGTAGAATGACTGCTGGATGTTGATCCAAATTATTATTAGGCGACAAATTAATTTAAAAATACCTTTAAAACACCGGCCTAGTGCGAGTCGGAATTGCGCACGAATTGTTCCTTACCGTCCGTAGCAAAAAACGGCAAAATTTCACGTTTGTTTTAGGGGTCTTAAATATTTCTTATATTATTATGTTTTTAGTAAGTATTTGTTATTATAGCGGCAACAATAATACATAATCTGTGAAAATTTCAACTGTCTAGATAAGACGGTTCATGAGATACAGCCTGGTGACAGACGGGCAGACAGGTGGACAGCGGAGTCTTAGTAATAGGGTCCCGTTTTACCCTTTCGGTACGGAACCCTAAAAAGGCATTAACTGGATCAGTATCTGTATTTTTGCCCATGAATTTTGGTTAAAAACAAGAACAAACCAATAGGAAGCCCTTCATTTTCACATTAAAACCAAAATACAACATCTTCAAGGATTAAACAAAGGCAAAGCAATTAACAAAAACAATACCCAAACATGGAAAACGACTTTACATAATTTGTTTAGTTTTTCAACAAAAGAAAGATGGCGGCGAGTCAACGACTTCGCGCCAAAAATACGAGTCGAAACGAATGGTTCACATCGCTCTCCGTGTCAGCTTGACTCTGATGGGGGAACGTGATACGAACAGACAGACAACTAATTATGTGCCTACATTCAGTCTCGTATTTCATTTTATTCCCCCAAATGTCATTGTCATGTAGGTAGATACCTACTTACATGTTTATTTTGGATTGTAATCGGGCGGATGCGTTTCAGCTGTGGTTACAGGAAGTAGGTGAAATATTGTTATCTGTTTCCTGAATTTTAATCCGAGTGACTAATTCCGTGTTTAAAGGGATTTTCACGTAATCGCATCTTAGTTGCAAACCGACAAAAATATTCCTAATTTACCTACATTTTTGAGAGATCTATTACGATTTTTATGTGAACGATTTATTAATTAGCTATCGAGAATTTGTAATAGGTCTCAGTTCGAGTCTGTTCTAGAATATTTGTAACGTACACTTTTATAATGTCAAAAACCCAAAAAGAAGAAACAAAAAAATTATGCTATGCTAAGCGGGAGATTTTTTTTTGGGCTTTAATGACCTGGTCACTTGGATCTTTAAGTTATTTATCTAAACACTGCACTATGTATCACATTAGAGTGCGGGTGCAACACATTCTAATGTGCTTGTAGTATTTGGCAGCAAATGTATAAGGTCAACCTTCTCGGCAAACTTCGCTGAGGTAGCCAAAACTACGATAAAATTGTCAGCTCCGTTTTACAGAGATCACGCCTGTTTCAATGATTCCACATATTGTCCAGTTGCACAGACACTTGAGATACAAAACTACACCAATTTTACATCACAATATCCACTACACTCCACTACGAATCAATGTGCGAATAATGAAATAGCCACTAGTTCAGTGGCTGTTTTTTCACTCGAACAAATCCCGCCAAAACTCCCTCAAAGAAGAAATAAGAAAGTTTGAAAGGATTTGGGAAGGCCTTTGTCCGGCAGTGGGACAGTAAGGGTAAGAAAAAAAAGCTGTTTAGGTTTGTCTTTTACAGAGATTGTTTATAATTAGGTGTGAATCTATGAGTTTTTATTGTATGAGGTTAACACGATGGATCAATCAATTGTTTCAATAGGCGTACGTACCGACTGACTATTTTTCTATACACAAACCATAGATGTATCAGGTTTCTATTGGTAATAGAAATCTAGCAGGTATATCTATGGTATCTTTAGTTCTATCTGACAATAGACCATAGATCTATTGTAAGTATCATAAGGGAATACTTTCCGATCGACCTTTCTATTAGATGACCTTAAATTTTCTTCATAAGTTCCGCGTTTGTAGGAAAATACTCGTTTCATTATTAATAATTTTGGCGCCAGTATCTACCACACATTTTGTTTAAGTCTAGTTATTGTAATAATTGTCATAATAACTCGATTGACCTTGCTAGTTTTGTTTATAAGACTTGGGTCAATTCAGTTAATTTAAAAGTCCATGATTTTAACAAAATATTTTTAACTAGCCTGTGCCAGCAGCTTCGCTTGCGTAAAATTAGGTTTTTTTATACAAACTTTGGACCCCCGTTTCATCCAATTAGGGGGTGAATTTTTAAAAATCCCCTCTCAGTGCTTGCCTACGTCATAAAAGGAAAATTCGTGCCAAATTTCACGCTCCTATTCCCAGTACCTACTAGTAGTAGTAGCTTTAATTTTAAAAGAATAACCACTAAATAATATCTACTATTAGAGATTGAAATCTACTAACCTGTGAAATAAGTACCTACGTTTTGAACTCCAAAGGATTTTTTTATGTTGAGCTCGTTTTTTGAATGGTTTTCGTAAAATTCAAGTATTTTTTTGTCGTAATGATAATTCACTATGTCATTATTATTAATCGGCGCATTATTACTAACAGTTTTATCAGAATAACCATAAGAATAACTGTCCGCCGCCATGATTCATAACAAAAACAAAACAACATCAGCGCCTCTAACGGTGGATAATGTAACTATTTTACGATATGATCTGCCACGTTTGGTCATATCATGAAATAATAGTGCGTTTAGCCGTTCATATTGTTAAACACATAGTGTTCATTGATTTGGCTTGCCCATATCATGATGTGGCCAGCGGACGAGGTTCTAGGTATATCATGAAATGCCACCGTTTCATGATATGGGTTACATCATGTAGTGATCAATTCTAAGATCTGGCAACGACATATATATAGATATCTGACTTTACACCTGATGAGTACCTACATATTTACCATACACATGTACATTTATGTGCCTACCTCACAATACTCCATTATAACTTTTATTATACCTAAGTCTTTAGCCAGAACCGGAAAACTCAAAAAAATAGAAAGGCGAAAAAACATCCCGTGTGTTTATATGAAACTATTTAAAAAGAGTTCAATTTTAGGTACCTATCAAATCTCTCTAAAATTTTTATCGGGGCACTAAAGATTATTCGAGAAATAGATACGATGTATTCTCGCGATTGCAAACTTATAAATTACTACGTTAATTAAAAAAAGAATCACCAAAAATCTTCAATCAAAAAACCGCTCCGCCTACTGAAATCCTTATATAAGTGCCATAGATAATAAAATAACAGTATCGTGTATTATATTATAATCCACAGACTATCGAGTGCGACAAAGGAGTGTGTTGACCCTGCGTTCATTCCACCCGCATGTATACCGAACTGCCGAAACTCAATCTAACAGCCGCTTGCTTTGACAATAAACTGCTCATTGGAGCTCGAGCCGTGTGTCGTGGATGGTGGAGCGCTCTTTGTTATGTATTTAAGAAGGAATTAGACCTTTTTTAACTAACATCAATAAAGGAGGGGGTTCTCAATTCGAATATTTTTAGGGTTCCGTACCTCAAAAGGAAAGAACGGAACCTTATAGGATCACTTTGTTGTCCGTCTGTCTGTCTGAGGTATCGAGTTGAAATTAAAACCATATAGTCTGCGGTCCCTTGGAGCTGTGAAAAAATCAAACTTCTGAGTATATTTCGCACTCTCAAGGAATTCAAAATTCATAGGATACGTCCCGTTGACCTAGAATCCTGAAATTTGGCAAGAAGCAAGGTCTCATAGCATAAGTATAGGGAAAAATCTGAAAACTGTAAAGTAGTTACGTCATCGATTCGGAAAAATCTTCGTATCTCAATTCGGGAATTGCGGGGTTACCATGACGTTCAAAGTAAGATTGTTTCATTCTTATTTCAGTGTGGGTAAGAGACAGTGCTATACAGGTTGTCTAGCGCCATCTCTGACCCACACTGGAAATAAGAATGAAACAATCTTATTTTAAAGTTTAAACATCATACAGGTCTTGAACTGCTTTCTTAGGTAAGTTTGTACGGAACCTTCAGTGCGCGAGTCCGACCCGCGTTTGCTCGGTTTTTTTTACGCTTGTTTTTTTAGATCTCCATCGTTTATGAAACAGTTTGGGTTTTTTCTATGTTATAGGATTTAGGTACTTCTAGATTGACCAGTTTTAATCATGGCATCCATGATTATTCCTCGAAAAATAAAGGTAAGTATAGAAATAGTTATTTGGTATAAATTACATCAACAAGTCAAGCATTTGCATTCTGGGCACGCCTGCATGGTCAGTTCGGGAAGTTCTTGCACCGGATTCGTGCGGAAGTAACGTCCGGGTGTTATCACTGTGTGGACCGCCTGGAGGACACGGTGGAGCAAACGGTAGAGGTGTGCCCCGCTTGGGCAGAGCACAGCCATGTCCTCATGGGGGCGACCGGCGGCAACGATCTCTCGCGGCGGGCTTTGGTACAGGAAGCGAGGAGGAGTGGCAAGCGGTCGCCTCCTTCTGCAAAGTAATGCTAGTAAAGGAGGAGGCCGCAAGTGCATGCGCGAGGGAATGGCCCTCTCGTCCCAGATCTCGATCCCGATTTCCGGCCACCGTAGCCGCGGGCTTGCGGACAGCGAGCAATGGGTAGCTCGTCGTTCGACCGTCCGGTATCCGTCTGGACCGAGTCCAAGCCGTCGAAGGCGCGTACTGTTCCACGCGCGCCTCAAGCAAACCGTAGGGGCCCAGCAGGGTCGAAGCCTACTGCGAGGAAAACTCGGCCCTGGTATGAAACAAGTGGGTTTTTAGTTAGTAAAAGTCAGACACATCCACTCGCTCCGCCCAAGTGCGCGAGATGTAATTAAATGATTTTCTCACCTAAAAAAAGCATTTGCATTCATCAAGTATCATTTGATGAAGTGGAATTGATAAAGAAGACCAAAGATACACTAGATATACACCTAAGGGCTGGCTTTTACCTCGGTCAGAGGTTAAGCATTGCCATATAACGTGGCAATGCCGCCAGCCTTTTGGGCACACTTCCAGTCGACAGCGATGCGGAGGAGTTTTATGACGCCAGTAGTTTTTGCCTTTAGTGTATATATAGTTTTAATTATTAAGTGTTTTTATTGAACTACGTCTTGAATAGTACTTTTCGCACTTTTTTGTTATCGTAGTTAAACAACTATGACGAAACAAATTAAAATAAATAGTTCTGTTGATAAATTGTATCATCGAACGAGATGGTGAGATGATGTAAAACAATGTAGGTATCCTAGCAATATACCACAGTGTCATCAGTGCGTGTTGCCAGTGATGACATATGGCTTCGAAACGTGGTTGCTTACAATGGGCCTCATCAGAAGACTTAAAGCCACCCAAATGGCAATGGAAAGGGCTATGCTCGGAGTTTCCTTGCGTGATCGAATCAGGAATGAGGATATCCGCAGGAGAACCAAGGTTACCGACATAACACGAAGAATCGCCAAACTGAAGTGGCAATGGGCAGGGTACATTGCTTGCAGAACAGATGGCCGATGAGGCCGAAAGGTTCTGGAATGGCGACCACGTACCGGAAGACGTACGTTGGAAGGGCTTCTACAAGGTGGACCGATGACTTGGGAACGGTTGCGGGAGTCTGATGGATGCGAGACGCATAGGACCGTTAATTGTGGCGACACTTGGGAGAGGCCTATGTCCAGCAGTGGACGTCTTTCGGCTGAAATGAAGATGATGTACTTTCTTCTTTTCTTTCAACCTGGTGACATCCTGCATAGCATAAAATAGTCGGCCTTATAATGTTTCCACAGCTGGGACTCAGGCCTCCTCTCTGGGAGAGGGAATGGGTCGTCATCCACCACGCGGGCCCAGTGCGGGTTGGTGGATGTCACAGTCTTCGAATTTTTGGTTCTAGGACATGCCGGTTTCCTCACGATTTTTTCCTTCACCGTTTTAAGAGCAGTGGTGATGAAATAAATTACACAAAGTAATGCGCCTGGCTGGGTTTGAACCCGCGACCTAAAACTCGTAAGTCAGGGCCGTTACCAGTCGGCCACCACTACTCAACTGACTGAGTGATTGATTGCATCCTCAATGATTATTGGTTTATTAGCTTCTGCCAGCGGCTTCGCCCGCGTGAAAAAGGTTTTTTCATACAAAACTTTAGACCAACGTTTCATCCCCTTAGGGGCTGAATTTCGAAAAATCCTTTCTTAGTGCTCGCCTACCTCATAAAAGGAACCCTTGTGCAAAATTTCACGTTCCTAGTCCCAGTAGTTTTGGCTGTGCGTTGATATGTCAGTCAGTCAGTTTCTCCTTTTATATATATAGATTAAATGTTTATCTCATATCGATTTTATCACATCACAGTAATATTATAATGGTAAAAGCTTTTCAGTGTGTACCTATGTATGTACATTTTTCAGTATGTTTGTTACTTCTTCGATTGAACGGATTTGGATGTAATTTGGCGCAAGGGTAGATCATGATGTGGACTTTTTGTCTCGGGGGTATGTTCCCTTGGGATAATTTTCTAATTCCGGCCGAAGCCGCCATCATGAGCTAGTTGTCTCTTTGTAATTCAACCAATGTTTTTACGGGTTCCCCGCCGTTGTTGTGATTTTAGGAAACTAGGTCAAAGCGTAATTTAGTGACGTTCATAGCATAGCGGGACATCTCAAACAAGGGCAATTTCATTATTTCGAAGTTCTACCTCATTTCTTTTTGTATTCGCTTTTATTCAATCGGCTTTGTTTCCTTCACCCAAAAATAAAATAGAATCCTTTATTTCTTTCTGTTTATGATGGTCTTATCTGATATTAAATAGTATCATAATTATAATAATATACTACCCTTGCCGGTGTAGAAATATTAAGATAGAATCATATTAGCATAAAAATACATCTCTATGGAATGTTATTTCCATAGAGATGTATTTTTTAAATGAACAAGTTTAGTGTAAATTTAGAGAGCACATCATTTTTTACTGTACGTAATGTCAATAGGAATTCTTACAATGTCAATATTTATTATGAATATAAAGGCAATATTATTTCTTGAATTGGAAATTTTTTTTCTTGAATTTATTAATAGGCAACATTCTGCTGTATGATGCCAGATGTTGAAACACACCCTACATTTTTTCCACAGCTATTTCCATTTGGGCACGCCACAATCGGCGCGGTAGATAAGTCCCCTATTTGAGATGTAGATTTGGCTGGTGTGGCGTTATGGCGTCCTCACCTTACGCCTGACGCAGGTCCCCATCTGACATGGCCAATTCGGGAGGTTCCTGATTCGGATTCAAAAGGAAGAAATGCCCGGGTGGGTGTCACTGATGTGCGGATCGGCCTGAAGTCAAGTTGCATACGGTGGAGGTGGTACCACTGTGTGCTTGTGGAGGCAATCAGCGGCGGCGACCTTTCGTGTCCGGCCCTGGTTCAGGACATGGTGCGGAGTGAGAGGGAACGGTAAGCGGTCACCTCCTCCTGCTAGAGCTTCTTCTTCTTCTTCTTGAATTGATGTTTTTTTTTCCTCAAAGTTTTTGGGCCCACTATGTTGCCACGTTTAAAGCGGCGTCAGTGGCGAATTATACATCCTCCAGGACACTGGGCCTTCTAGTAAGTGGGCCATCGTCTGGTCAGGAGCACCGCACTCGCACTGGGTCACGTCAGAGGGGTTTTACTTTTAGGGAACAGTTTCTAGCTACTCTGCTAGAGCTGAGTAGCTAATAGCGATTCTCATTCCTTTCAAAATTCTGGCATATTTGTGCCTCTCTTATAATTAATTAGGCTATTGCTAATTCGTTCAGTTCAAATAAAGCTTAGTCTGAGCAATTTGTCAGTGAGTTACGTTCGTGAACGAGGTTCGGGGGAGTCGGTGCCAAACTGTTGGCGCCGTGCTATTGCCAAATAGTTCTGAATTCTTGGAATGAATTTTAAATCACAGAGCAGTTGACATTTTATACATAGTTGTCGCAACTATTTTGTTATTGTTAAACTTTGTTCTACTCTGTCATGAGTTCCTTGGATTCCTGTAGTTGGAAGGGAATCGCTATTCTTAAACGGTGTTGTTACCATATTAATCGATCAATCAATCAAAGCAAATATTTCAAATAAATCTTAAATGATTTATTTGAAATATTTCCTTAGTTTCTTACACTTTCTTCTCCATAGAGATCTATGGAGAAAAAAGTGTAAGAAACTAAGGACTCTTTTAAATCATGTTATATATTTACAGATTTTTACAAATATCTCGATTACCTACATTATATATCTTTGTCACATTATAAAGTGAAAACAATGTAAATAAAATTGTAAATTTGTAAATTTACCAAATCTCATCCTGAGATGTTTGAAAAACTGGGAGATAAATGCTCATTCAGAACTAGATTTCCTAATAGGTTGATTAATCCCAAAATGAGAACGGACCTATATAGGCGAAGTTGTTACCCTATGTGCATTAAAGTTTATAATAAGATTCCAGACCATTTTAAGAAACTTCCAATGGTCCGCTTCAAAAGGGCCTTACGCAGGTGGTTAGTTGAGAATCCCTTTTATGCTATAAAAGAATTCCTACAGTTCAAATTTAATTAATAATAATTTGTTTATTTGTAGGTACTACAATTTGAATAATATCAAATTAATTTTACCTGTAAAAAATTTGCATGTCATTATGTTATGATTAAATATGTTAAGCAACTATTATATATATAACCATTGTAAAAACTTTTATAACCATATTTATCTGCAAATAAATCTTTGACTTTGACTTTGAAAAAACAATTCAAAATATAGAAATTAAAAGAAGCGGCCGGTAGTTAAGAAATGACCCGTCTAAACTGACAGTGTCCGTTTATGAACATGACGCATATTAGCATCACTCAGCCCAACTATTTTGAAGGGAACTGAATGATCAGTTGATCACACATCGATCGATCGTCTATCGATGATATTGATCAACTTTGATAGTTATCTGTGGGTTGGCATTGACCTGCTGTAATCGTCGTCGACAGTTCCAATGTCACCATAGATCGAGGATCAATCGGTTTTTTTTTAAAAGAGTAACCATAGTGTTTCTTACCGGTTCTTATCTTTAAGAAACGACCAATTGGGACCGTACACTAACTTCTGAGTCTGACGTTTTATAAGTGTCCATGTACTATGTAAAATAGAAAAAACCTTGATTTTGATCGATTGGTGTGGTAAGATCCTAAGAACTGTTGTCCTAACGACATGTGAATATAAACTAGTATTTTTTTTTCAATTGACAATCATTAAATGACTCCTCCCGCTCTGGGTGAAATGAGAAGAAGTGTCAGACTTTTATTGACTAAAACTCACCTGTGTTTCTTCAGTTGCTCTTTGCGTTCCAGGGCGGCGGAAACTTTTTCAAAAACTAGAGTCTTGGCAGTTAATTTCGTTGGATCTTTAAGCTTTTTAGACTTACCCATTTTTTTAAAAACTAAGTGCAGCTGTGCAGTCAATGCAGGAAAACAGACCTTGGGTTGAACTCTAGCGGGCCTACCACGAGCACAAGTTTGCCTGCGCAGTTTTACACGGTGTTCCGTGTATAAATCGGCCTGCGCAGGCAAAACAGGGGTGAAACTCGTGGGTGTGGTAAGCCCGTAACATGAGGGTTATGGAGCTGCACATCATCTGCTAATATTGTTTATGCTTTTCGTAGCATATTGACCAAGCCTATTTCTACGTACGATCATGTTACCGATAATTTACCTAAAGTTAAGCGCGCACTACGATATTTATTCGTTGCGATTTTTAAAGAGCGATATTAAATTGTAAACGACTACGATTCCTACGCGCACTACGATTTATTGTAGCCTGCAGAATACTGAATGTCAAAGACGTGTTTCAGTCGTGCCACCACGAAAGTGTGTGTCCATCGAAACTAAATTTTTTTTTTGATATAATTCACTAATTTTTTTTGACATATCTGTAATGTAAACTATATATAATATGTATTTGCGTGCTATGATATAAGCAAAACGTGTATGCTCTAATAATTTCTGATAAAATATTTTTGTACATCATGTTTTATGCAAATAAAATTGATTGATTGAAACATGGGTTTACAAAAGAAACTAACCATTAAATAATATTTAATTTTGCAAGTATTAATTAACATCGCAAGTCGACTGACCGCTTCGATTTTATCCGCAATACGCGGATCTCGGATCTCGGTAAGGTACAAAATATATGTAAGATTTCGCGTCTGCTATTTTAAATCGTAAGCGATTTATTTTCGCAATGCGCGGCTTTTAATGTTCTGTTGTTCACAGACTTACGATATTTTTCGTAACGATTTTTTTATCGTGGTGAGCGCTAGGCCTAAGTTATCCGACAAACACAAGATTATACCGATACCGATTACCACAAACTCCACTTCAGCTTAAAGGCATGATTACCTTTAATTACCAGATAACCCGAGAATTGACGTCACATAATATCCGTTAATCTCTGAAGACGGTCTTATCAGCTGACAAAACAGCGATAAGTTGCAGGAAAATGGACTCACCTTGTTTGTAGATACTTTGCTAATGTCTAAACTTGCGTGATAAGATATGACCAGGTAAACAACCACGGTAAACAGTCGCCTCTATATAGATTTTGAAAAAGATTACCGCTTTTTGCGCGTTACTACAATCCGTCAGTTACAGGTCGATTCAAATTAAATGACGGGTGTGAAGTTCGCATTTCGCTGCACAGTCCCCCCCGCTCGACCCCGCTGTCACATGAATTTGTTACTGCGCATCGACTCGCTCAGTGTTCCAAGCTGCCACTAACTTCGGTTCTACCTATATGAATTACCAACGTCATGTTTTTCATGGTGGTGGTCACCAAAACTGGTGTCTATAATTTCATCATCTTCCTGCCCTTGTCCCATATTACTTGGCGTTGTCGCACGCAACCTCGAGCACAGGCGCAGGGTAGCCAGCCTATCGGTATTTTACAGGTTGCATATTGGAGTGTGCGCGGGAATTGCATGACTTGATTCCGCCATCTCCTTTCTACCATCTGACAACCCGACGTACGGCGAGTATCCACCCTCACGTTGTTGAAACACCAACGGTCCGAACTAAGCGATTTGCTTCGTCGTTTATACCGCGTACATCGAGGAACTGGAACAATTTGCCTGCTGCGGTCTTCCCGTCCAACTATAATTTAGGTGCCTTCAAGGCTAGAGTGAGATTAATAAACTAGTGTGCCTTACCATCAATGATTGCATCACTGCTTACCATCAGGTAGGATCGCAGTCAAGCACTGGTTTATACCGAATAAAAATAAAATAAATAATAAAATAACTGGTAAGTAGCTAAAAAAATATTGTATGATTATTAACATATCATTTTAAGAGGCGCGCTTGAAATACAAAACAATGCGCTGTCGACTCGGGCTACGTCCTTACAGGACGACCGGGCGGCGAGCTACCCATTGCTCGTCGCCCCGCCCACTTCGCCATTCTGTTCTGTTAATTATTATCTATATATATAAAAGGAGAAACTGACTGACTGACATATCAACGCACAGTCGAAACTACAAGGACTAGGAGTGTGAAACTTTGCACAAGGTTTCCTTTTATGACGTAGGCGAGCACTAAGAGAGGATTTTCCAAAATTCGCCCTCTAAGGGTATGAAACGGGGGTCCAAAGTTTGTATGGAGCAACCTACTTTCACGCGGGCGAAGCCGCTGGCAGAAGCTAGTTTGGTTATATAGCTGAAGTGCCAAAATCAGGCTTTTGCTAAATGACTTTAGAATCTTGTTGCTAGTGGCTTATGGCCATGCCTTGTCTCAAATTAAAATGGTTTAGTCATCGTAGGTAATTGTTTTTCTCTTATCTATCAGTTGATTACTTGTCTATATTTAAATGTGGCAGGTATTAATCAAAACAACAACAAATGCCATTATTAATCAATTAGGAATAAGGAAGGAAGGTTAGTCATTACCACAAAATATATTTGAGGGAATACCCAATGGCTATCGGTAAGTGCCTGTATTAAACACTTGTCAGTGTGGAGTATCCCTTATAGATAAAATGAAAATAGATGTTTTGTTTTGGCTTTATGTTCCTTCATTAGCTTTTAACTGTCTGGAACCCGCATCCCTGTTCCTTCATTAGCTTTTACTGACAGAAACCCCCACCTCTGTTCCTTCATTAGCTTTTACTGGCTAAAACCCCACCCCTGTTCCTTCATTTGCCCTTTGCATTCCAGGTTCACGGTAATTCTTTTGAACAAACCCGCAGCTCTTGCTTAATTAGTAAATTAACTCCGACTAGTATGAATGGTTTGTTAGTCGAAATAATTCTAAAAAGTTAACGAACTAAACAAAACATAATCATTAAAAGATTTTATTAAACATTATTGTTGAACCCATCGGTAATTCTATCGTCTTAAATTCATCATTCATCATTGAACAAATTACCTGAAAATCCTTTTTTATTTCTTTATTGTACTCAAAAACATATACATACATAGTACACGGTGATACAGACTAAGCTAGCCTTTGTACATGATCTATGTATAAAGGCGAGCTTAACTCAGCAATGAGTTTTCTCCCAGCAAACCTTCGAGTTCCAGAGAGAGAACATATTCGAGGGTAGGATCCAGTGCACAATATAAACCTACATAATTCTAAATATCGAATCTAATCTTCCTTCCCTCGAAGCTGTAAAATTAAAACCATTTAGCAAGGTTATATGGACAATAAAAATCCGCCTCGACGGTCCTGCTGCTCGCTATAAGGAAAACAAACAAACAAACAAAACAATAAAGTGTACAGTCGGCTATAAAAGCCAATGATCACTTTAGAATTTTAATTTTTCATTAAAATGATAAATACCCACTATTCCTGCAAATACCTACATATCTTTAAATATTTAACTGGCGGTCCTGGCAGCCGTTTTCCTGCCCGAAACATAGCATAATTTCAGAAACAAACATAAGAACCCGATTGCAGTGTCATCTACCGAGTCCAATTGTAATTTTCGAACCATTCAAGGGCTACCTAAATATACACACAAAATTACATCCTAATCGATCAAGCTGAGTTTTTCGGAGGACTGTGTTAGTTGACAAAAGCACTTTAGGTACAGAACAAATATACAGATTCTTCACAATAGCACAGAATAAGTAGCTAGCTTTCGGACAGGACAACGTCTGTCGGGAGTAATCGGGCCCGTTAGTAGTGTTCTTAATAATAATGTAATGTTATTCTTATTATTATGTGTAATTAATATGTCTTCGTCTTTAAAGTTAATTAATATGTAGATTGACATGTATCATATAGATAAAACTTTAAAAGTTCTTTTTTTCTTCTTTTTTTTTCTTAATTAGAATAAAGTGTAAGGACCTTTTTTTTGATGTGGTAAATCATCAAATAACTCTGGGTGGAGCAAGAGAAGGCATGTCAGGTTTTTACTGGCTTAACTCACTTGTGTTCTTTAGTTGCTCTTTGCGCTACAAAGCCACGTAACCTCTTTTAAACGTTCCCTGTATTTTTCCACATCAAAAAAAAGTCTTCTGAAAGTTTTGTCGTCTGTCGTTGATTGTACTGTGTCGGCTAGCTGAGGATCTGTGGGCGATGCCACCGGTATGGAAACTTGTACTCTGGGTGCGGCTACTTTCTCCCAGGCAGCTCGGGGAGGCTGCGATCACGTAAACCTCTGTAAAAGGCGAAGAAAAGTGCTGTTATTATATTAAGGTAGGTATTAATATAATAATATTCCACAACTATCACATAACGCCGTTTAGTCCCAAGCTAAGCAGAGCTTGTGTGATGGGTACTAGAGAACTGATAAACATACCTATATATTTTTAAATACATACATATATAGATATATTACACCCAGACACAGAACAAATGATTGTGCTCATCACACAAATATTTGTCCTGGGTGGGAATCGAATCCACGACCTCCAGCATAGCAGTCAGGGTCACTAACCACTAGACCAATAGGCCAGTCAAAATTATAAATTGGAAGACGCCTAGTTTGCTAGATTTTTTCTTAATTAATTCTGCAGCTCTAGTGAAAAAAGAGTATAAGTCTGATTTTGTCGAAAATGAGTTAAGTATACCAAAGTGATCAGAAAAAATGCTCTATCGTTTGGTGAAACCGATCTAAGCTATCTCTAAAAATAAATATGATACTTTGTGTAAAAGAGTCCAAGTGACAATAAAAAAAAAACGTACAAAACGATACCTCTTACGCATAAAGTCTTAACATATTTTTGAGTTAAATTGTAATATAAAAAGTAAAATAATTACCTACTGTTATTTCCTATTACATCCAGAGTCTGGTACTGTGATCTTAAACTAATTATTGATTACATAAAGCAAAAACATCAGTAAAAGTGTTTCGCAAATTACTTACAAATATCATTACCAATTACATAAACTGCTCTCCTAAAAAAAATGCCCTTTTTGCCTTACGACCATAAGCATAGGAGAGGTAACGAAAAGATAATATTATTTTTTTTTTTTTTTGTATTATCACACCAACGACTTATTTACAATATAATTTCAACAATATAATAATAACATTTACGAAGTGATCCTGTTTAAAAAAGTCACTTACAATTTTCACAGTAGGTCTAATTAATTAAATACCTTAAAACTGTTAAATAATAAAAAATTAAAATAAGAAAATAAGAATTAAAAATTGATGTCTTAACTGATAATTATCTGAGTTGGGCTTGCGGACGGCGAGGAATGGGTAGCTCATCGTCTGGACGACTAAACGCGAGACGTCGACAGCGCGTAGTGTTCCGTGGGGGCTCAGCAGGGTCGAAGCCTACATAGGTTCACTTCCGGATGCTCTAGGGAGCGCAAGGCAAAGAAGAAACATAGGAGTGGGTTTTAGACAGTAAACGTCTAACACGGGCCCCTCCTACTTCGCCCTAGAACGGGAGAAGTCATTAGATGATTTGCCAACTAAAAAACAAACTAATATCTTAGTTAAACACACAATAATAAAACCTTATCTCAATACGTTTTGTGCTTAAGGGTGGGAGGAGTGTCAAAGTATCAAGAATAATAAGCTAACATAAATAAAACAGATTTCCTTTGAAGAAGACTCGACAATTATTGTCGTATGTTTTCAGTTCCGATTGACCGATTAGCGCGGATGTGACTTATCGTGCCATCTGCCAAAACACAGTCGCCATTGGCGCACGGATATTTACGACAATGAATAGTTTTGTTAAAATTAGGATTGTAGTAATCAACAAGAATAGATGTTACGACAACTTTCTTTGAAGGGGTGGGCAGAGATCTGGTCGTTGATGTCTTTATTTCAACCATTACCTCAAGCTAGATCGCAAAGGGTAATTGAAGGACACAGGTGTGGCTTTAGTCTTAAAAGTCTGACACGCCCTCCCGCTCTGCTTAGATCGGGACAAGTCATTAAATGATTTTCCACCTCAAAAAAAGGCTAAAAGTTAACTACTGTAAAGGAAAAGTACCGTTCGCGAAAATTTGTGATAAATATAAGGTATAACATGTAACATAACATACATACAACCTCACATACAACATATCTTTAGAAGTTTTTTAAATAGTTATTTTTTTATTCTTAAACAAGATTATGTTAGGATAAAAAAACGGGCAAGTGCGAGTCGGACTCGCGCACTGTGGTTTCCTACCTATGAAAATAGTTCAATTTCCCAATTGAGTAAAGAAGATTTTTCCGATCGCAGTTTTTTTTGTCACGTATCTGCAAATTTACTGTTTTCTGATGTTCGCTTGTACTTGTGCTATGAGACCAATTGCTTTATATCCAGGATTCTAGGTCAACGAGAATCTATGATTTTTTTTTCCCTTGAGAGTATCGAAATATACGTTTTTTGCGACATAAACGGCCTTATCTTTTTTTTTCGTTAATTCAGAAGATTGATTTTTTCACAGCCTCAAGGGACGGCTGACTTCAGTATACGGTTTTAATTTCAACTTGATACCTCCACGCGTTCCCGAAATAAAGGATCTTAACAGACAGACAGACGGACAAAACAAAGTGATCCTATAAGGTTTCCGTTTTTCCTCTTGAGGTACGGAAACCTAAAAATACCAATTTTGATAAATTCTTGATAGATACTTACGAGTAAATCTTGATTGCGTCATTAGAGTATTTGTGTTGTTCACTGTATGCTTACCACTACCAATAACGATGATTCAGTACTTGAATTACGATTGTAAGTTAATTTTTTATTGGGGTGTTTAAGGGTGCGTATTATTCCAGTTATGTGTTTGTATTTTAATGACACATAAATTATAAAGAAGAAAGTTTGTATGCGCGCGCGTGTGTGTGTGTGTGTGTGTCTGTATTGTTACTCCTTCACTCTCATACGGTTGAATGGATTTCGATAAAATTTGGTACCTATCAAGAGTTCATAAGAGCACATCCTAAACTGAACTGTTAAAGGGATGGAGCTACATTATTTACTTTTTTATGATGTCATAGAAATAATTGAAAAACGAGCGTTCTTGCCATCAAACTATAAAGTTTGGCGAGCTAAAAATATGTAAAACGATTGTTAAAAATGCATGAGATAAATATATATATATATATAAAACAAACGCTCTCAAAACGGTGAAGGAAAACATCGTGAGGAAACCGGCATGTCCTAGAACCAAAAATTCGAAGACATGTGACATCCACCAACCCGCACTGGGCCCACGTGGTGGATTACGGCCCATTCCCTCTCCTGGAGAGGAGGCCTGAGTCCCAACAGTGGGAACATTAAAAGGCCGACTAAGACTAAGAAGATATATATATATATGCGAGTGAGAAAGAGGGCTGGAGCCATACACCCTGTATAGCTCTATTCCTTTTTCTCGCTCGCACGCCGGACATTTTTACACATTATGGTAATGCTCCATGAGAGATCCTATTATCCTGGATATAGGCTGGAATGGTGGGGGGAGGGGAGGAGGGTTAATGGAGGAAGTATTCATTCCATGTGGGTGATAACCCGCGGGCAGAAGCTATATTATCATTTGAGGAGGCCTGAGTCCCAACAGTGAGAACATTATAAGGCCTTTTTGTATGCCTAATATGTAGTCTTATAACTACAGTCATCATTATCATCATATTCCTGCCCTTGTCCCGTGTTATTTGGGGTCAGTGCAACACGCTTTTTTCATCTATTCTGTCACCCATAACGCAATCACTAACTCTTTTTACTTTCATGTCACTTCTCACACAATCCATCCATTTTTTCTTTGGCCTCCCTCTCCTTCTCCATCCATTCACATGTCATACTTTTAGTAACATGCATTTCATCCCTCTTCTTCACATAACCATATCAAGACAAACGATTTCCCTTTAACTTTTCGGTTATTTGGCGGTCAATTCATGTAAAATACTAATAATTCAGCTGCAGTCAGCTAGGAACCCAACTACAACATTGTGGGCAAAAAGGGCAGATTACTATAAATACCTATGATTTACCTACTTACGAACTTCGCTCTCAAATAGTTGGTTAGATCACCGACTATAAGGTGACCTGAGCTAAGACCTGACTCACAGATTATAAATTACGAATGCCTTGTGTTAATGTCAAAACGTTTGCACCAAGTGCACACTAAGTGTTTCATTCAGATTTATAGTTTTACTCCAAGAAGCTGTGGGAATATAGGTCAGAGGAATTAATATCGTACAATTTCACTGATATTATAAAGGCGAAAGTTTGTGTTTGTGTGTATGTTACGCTCTTTACGCTCTAACGGTTGAACGGATTTTGATGAAACTTGGTACACGGGTAGATCATGTCCTGGAATAGCACATAGGATACTTTTTATCCCTGAAATATGTTCCATTGGGATAATTTTCTAGTAATCACGCGGGCGAAGCCGCTGGCTGCAGCTAGTACTATTATAAAGGCGATGGTTTGTATGTGTGTGTTTGTTTGTTGTTTGTTTGTTACTCATTCACGCTCAAACGGCTGAACGGCTTTAGACGAAATTTGCAACACGGGTAGACCGGGTTCTAGAATAAGACATAGGGTACTTTAAATACTTGGGAGTATGTTCCCCTGGGGCAATTGTCTACTTTCAGGTGGGTGAAGCCGCTCCGCGGTAGTTAATTTAATATTTTAGTGACCAGGTTTAATTTACGATGGTATGACACAAGAAATGTTCGTAGATTCTTTGGTAGAAGAAGGGTACTGTTATAAATTGTAAGACAGCCCTAAGCATATAAAATATAAGCGCTGACACCTCATAGGTGTCATGTAATGTTTCCCACACTTGTTGTTTTGCGAAACATAATTATTAGTTTTTTTTTAGCAGTCATACTTTGAACTTTGTGGCGGACACATTAATATTGTATTATTTTTCTAATTCAAATTAACGTTTTCTTCAAGGTTCAAAATTAGTTTTTTTTAAAAAGAGACTTAGAACCAGCCCCGTAACAGTACCGTTTCACGACTCAATGCGAAAACGCTGCATCAACTTGATGGAGCGATTTTAATAAAAACGCGTGGTCGCTCTGTCACATAGCAGTCTGCGGGAGCCTTAGTACCTTTCTTGTCCAATTATTGAAAAGGAGTCAACAGAACAACAGAAAGTCTTCCCCGATGAAGCATTACTTTCGTATCTCGATCGCAGCTCGGATAAACTGGGATTTTCCAAGTGTACCTTTTGTATCTTGCATTCCTAAGTAGTAGAAAACAAAACAGCCACTTATCTTAAATAAATAATCTTAATACGGATGTAGCATAGTTGAGCTACTTGTGTCTATACCAAATCCATCATCATCCTTTTCTGTCATTTCGAACCTTTATTACGCGTACCAGAAGACGCAGCATTGGAAGGCCTCCCACAAGGTGGACCGATGACCCAGTGAGGGTCGCGGGAATCCGATGGATGCGAGACGCACAGCACCGGTCGTTATGGTCTGTGGTCGTTAGCATCATCATTTCATCAGAAAGACGTCCACTGTTGGACATAGGCCTCCCCCAAAGCGTCGCTACATCGATCGGTCCTGTGCGTCTCGAAACTTTGTGGGAGGCCTTGCAACGCTGCGTCTTCCGATACGTGGTCGCCACTTTAGAACCGTTCCTCCCCATCGACCAATCTGTTCTGCGAGCAATGTGCCCAATCTACTGCCACTTAGGTTTGGCGATTATTCGATCTTGTCGGTAACCTCGGTTCTCCTGCGGATATCTTCATTTCAGATGCGATTACGCAAAGAAACCGAGAATAGATCTTTCTATTGTCCTTTAGGTGACTTTGAGCCTTCTGATGAGCCCCATTGTGAGCGACTAATTATTTAATTGATTAAAATCATAAATAAAATCTTAGGATCGAGTTTGGTAAATTCCTTCGAACCAAAATACTAAGTGCTTGTTTACGGAGACGACCCGACGCGTCTCCGTAAACAAGCACTTAGTATTTTGGTTCGTTTATACTGTTTACAGAGCAGCGGCGCTTGCAGCGACCCGTGTTGTCGCACGCGCAAGCGCAGACACATGGCAATGTAGTACGATGTTGTTTATGGAGACGAGGGAACTTCTAGATAGCGTGTAGTAGTGGGTATCGCCGTATGCTCATATTGGGGTGTGCGCGCGTGCGACGCCGCGGGCCCTGCCTGCAAACGCGTGTAAAAACGCTTCTCCCTAAACACTCCTACATAATTATGTTTGAATTTAGTGCGGGCTGCGCCGCCCAACGCGACGCGCGACAACCCAAATGTATCTCCATAAACAAGCACTAAGAGGATAATCCGCAACATCACGGCAAATTACGATCACGGTGCGCTGTTATCAGCATATTGTTTTTACTGCCTAAGCCTTCCGAGCTGCTATCATTGTCAGTGAACGATCGTACGATTGTTGCGTAGTTGCGGACAGATTTGGAAAATTTTCGGAGAATAGAGTGGAATTCTAGACAAAAAGATCATTGTGATGGCGGACTACCTAATTTCAGCATCTGCAAAATGATTTACAGGTATCGGACCCGTCACTCTTGGTGACATCTCTTTGAGATGCGCGTGAAACATAACGCGCCGTCGACCAGGGCCAGGTCTTTATTGGATGGCGATCTATCCACTGCCCGTCGTCTACAAGCCCACGTCTACGGTGGTTGGGAATCACCTTGCGACTTCCCGTGCCTAGGAAGTCCCCTGCAAGTTTGGCACGTCCTCTCGCTCCGCCTTAGAGCGATAGAAGTCATTGGATGATTTCCCTCCTTAAAAAAAGAGCATATAGACTTCCCCATTACCTGAGACACATTTTAATTTTCTATGGATTAGAAAAAATAACTTTACCGGAGCATTTCGTGTTGCTTTTCCTCAATCGTTACTGAGAACCTCAGTAGACTAGCTGACTCCAATATTTCATAATACGGTTTCTTATGAATTGCAAATTTCTATATAAGTAATCAGATAGTAATCCACTTTCCAGAATATTATGTTGGTAATCAGTACGTTCGGAAGTGCCGAATAACAATACCGATACTTAAATGACACATTAGATAAAGTTGATTGGTGTTTGACAGGAAGTTTGAACAATTTGCCTGTTGCGGTCTTCCCGTCCGATTATAATTTAGGAGTCTTGAAAACTAGAGTGAACAGGCTCTTAATAAACTAGTGCGCCTCACCATCAATGATTGCGTCACTGCTTACCGATTGCTCACTGATCGCAGTCAAGCACAAAAAGAAGTAACAAACATTCACATAAACTTTCGCCCTTTATATTATTAAAGTGTTATTAACTTATTATGGGACGTCTTGAGTTTGACCTCGTGTGTCGGTCGACATAAATCGATTCATTTTACGGTCGACTGCTTTCCATTTAGCTCATGCATGCTGTGCATACAAGATTTGGCTCACCAACAGTAGCCAACCCTTTTGTATAGGCCCCTTGGAGGGACGTGGTGCGATAATGTGAAAGCGATTTTTTCATAGAAATTGTATTTCTGTTCTGTTCTATTCTGTAACTTAGAACAATTTCTAAGAAAAAAAATATTTGTTTGTTTATAACATGTTATTTTTGAATTAATATTTATTAATTCAAAAATAACATGTTATAAACAAACAAATATTTTTTTTGGAAAATATATAAACCAATCATACCAAACGTAATATATATAAACCAATAATACCAACCGCAATAAACGCACATGTTCAGCCCTGCGTTCAAAAATGATGACGTCATCGTTTAGATACTCTACGCTCGCATTTTTTAACGCGAACGTAGAGTTCAACCGTCAATGCTAAGCAACTGTCATTCCTGTCGCTTACACCAACCTACCCTGCTCAGAGTTAAGAGTTAGGTACTTGGGTTAACTCTAGGGTAGCTACTCGAGTAAAAAAAGAACAGCCCTGGGTTGCAACTCGAAGTATTTTTGAACGGTTAGAGTAACGACCCTACCCTGGTCATTTTTAAACGTAGGGCTAGGGTCTTGCTTCCTTCTGTGAGACGGTGATGGTCCAGAAGGAGGCCGCTGAGCGAGATCGTGAAAGAGCCGATCCCACTCGGAGAAGAAGGCGTCGGGGAGGCAACCGCCCTGATGCTTAACACGCCGAAACCCTGCTTGCATCATCCAATACAAGTGGGACTTTGGAACCACGGGTGCTCAGAGTGGGGACTCTGTTCGTCCATCGAGTGATTCCAGGAAAGACGGTGGCACAGTGATCTCGTGCTGCCGTACACAGTGAGGTTCAGGGCAGACCGTTATACAGTCTCCTCAGGGATGTGCCAAATCAGGCGTTGCTCAGATGGGGTTCCGGAATGGTCTTTTGAGAGGTAACGGGGCCCCTTCGACGTGTTGATGGTGATCACCGAGGTGGTTTTAGTGAGGTAAAAATCCCACACTCCCCGGACTTATCCCCAAAGTCCACGCGCCTTTTGAAGGTTTCCCCTCGATAACAAAAAAAAAAAGGTCTGGGGCCTTACCATGACATGTTAACATGTCAGTATATAATAGGCTTTTTTTTTCGATAATATTTTTTGAATATTTTAGAATAAAAAAGTAATTCTTAACAAAACTTGATGGCATCACTGGTGTTTGTATAGGTAGGTAACTGACAATTTCATAGAGTCGAGTTGAGGAACAGACTTAGAAAAATATAGAAACACTTTTTTTTTTTTAATGGGTGGGAAAATCATCTTATGACAAATCCCGCTGGGCGGAGCGGGAGATAGTGTCAGACTTTTACTGACTAAAAACCCACTCCTGTTCCTTTTTTGCCTACATCCCAGGGTTTCACTTTCACACTACCCGTGGATAGAAACACTGTTGTGAATTTGAGAATTGATATTTTTAAATCGATCTACAGAGTGTAATGATTCTGAAATAAGATCATGTAATATGTACCTTCGTAATACGAAAGACACGTGTCACTTCCGAACCCTACACGTGTCTCAAGCACATGCGTTTCTTGCATAACAACGATTGAAAACTATGCAATAGAACTCTAGTTCCATGCAAACACAACTCGTATCTAATTAGTATGAAAATGCTACTTACAAACCGCTTCTATCCTCTAATGTCTGGTCAAACTTTTGCAAACCAGTATTTGAACTAGAGTCCCACAATATTGCCGTTCAAAATTGAATCTTATGTCTTTAAGTTAAGTTTGAAAGTCTCATAATTTTGCTGACTTCGGAAATGACCCCATTCCGGGTAGTCGGTCCGCATTGCACAATCTCTTGTTCTTATGACAGCCTTGATTTAAGAGAAATTACACTCATATGGTTCTTAAGCTGTGTTACATAAG
This sequence comes from Mythimna pallens, assembly GCA_961205895.1. Classification (NCBI taxonomy): domain Eukaryota; kingdom Metazoa; phylum Arthropoda; class Insecta; order Lepidoptera; family Noctuidae; genus Mythimna; species Mythimna pallens. The sequence continues at coordinate 20,805,531 of OY540842.1, read as the reverse complement.
GTGCATAGTCGTATAGCTGGTAAGAAACTGCAAATTATATTGTTAATCGATAAATTATAACCATTTGTATCAAACATTTTGCTTCCTATTACAATCTGAGAATTAATAGGTAGGTACTTACTTAGGATTTTTGTAATTTCGAGGTTTTTTTTAATATCAAGATAAAAAAAAAATTAATAGTAATTTAGATTGGTTTTTGTGAAATCAGTTTTTATATATAAGTACCTACCTATGGATATCTTGCATCACTATTACGCAATAGTGACTTTAAAAATTTTAGCATTTTATCTATTCCAATAATAGATGTACTTAGAGGATAAACAAAATTTCTGGGAACGCCATGACATGTGGCTTAAAGCTGCAAACAGTTTTTAAATTAAGAACGGAACTCTATGGCATAAACTTCTTTATTCGTTTAACGTGTTTTTTTAGGGTTACGTACCTCAAAAGGGAAAAAACAGAACCCATAAAGGATCACTTTGTGGTCTGTCTGTCTCGGGTACGCGTGGAGGTATCGAGTTGAAATTAAAACCATATACCTACTAAGGTCTGCGCTCCCATAAAGCAATGAAAAAAAATCAAACTTCTGAGTTAACGAAACAAAAAAAGATGCGGCCGTTTATGTCGCAAAAAACGTGTATTTCGACATTCTCAAGGGAATCAAAATTCCTAGGGTACTTCCCGTTGACCTAGAATCCTGAAATTTGGCATGCAGCAAGGTCTCATAGCACAAGTATAGGAAAAAATCTGAGAACTGTAAATTTGTAGTTACGTCCAGGGGCGCCGACTCCGTGGGTGCTCGGAGGCTCGAGCACTCATGAGAAATAAACAGTGGGTGCCGAGCACCCTTGAGAATAGACATCAAAAAACAGACCAGTTAGCCTTTTAGGTTACGTATAAATTATAATATTTCTTAATAATAAAAACTTGTTTTATTTTTATATAATGGTTCCATTTTATATTTTTAGCAAACATAATTAGTAATTAAGTACGTAGTAGGAAATTTATTTATTTGTCGGTCAATCAGTGTGCATTTTCTTCTACTACTTCGCCACTTTTTCGAGTCATCAAATGAGTATGAGCACCTATGAGGTTTTCTAAAAGCCCCTGGTTACGTCACAAAAAATACTTTTTTTGCGATTCTGGAATTGAACTGTTTTTATAGCTAAGTTTATACCTACGGAACCCGCAGTGCGCGAATCCGACTCGCACTTGCCCAGATTTAAATTTATGTTTCTCTCTTCACGGAAATAAACTCATCATTTCTACGACGTTTTAATAACATAATTTCATTTACAAAATGATTGACGTTTTAAAATTTCCATAATAAATTTTAATTTAGGAGACATTTCATTAATACCTAATGTATAATTTTATTAAGCTCGTTTTTATGAAGAACTTTTAGGGTGTGGATTATTAACATGAGAACAGTAGTAAGGAGTGCCACCTGCCATGTCTAGAGAGCGTTGACACGTAGCTTAGTAGCTATGTAAAGTACGTAAGGGCTCAGCTCTTAGGCCTGGTCCAGAGTGAACCTGCGCGGTACGAGCGTTAGCGGGTGCGGTGGCGGAAGCGATTGGGGGTTCTAGACACGTGACATTCTAAGCATAATGGTCCTTATTTCCGGTCTCATCCAGTTTATATTGACGAAGAAACTGACGTGTTAAAGTGTTATTTATAATCTACTAGCTTTTGCCAGCAGCTTCGTTGCGTGATTATTGCGGACGCCAAGTCGATGTCCATGTTGACGCCAGATAAAAGTAGCCTAAGTCCTTCCTTGGGGTTCAAGCTTACTCCGTACTAAATTTCATCGAAATCGGTTCAGTAGTTTAGTCGTGGAAGCGTAACAGATAGACAAAGTTAGTTTACGTTCATACGAACCTACCTTCCTTTAGTTGCCCCTGCGTTACAGACAGGTTTGGTCTTTCGAATGGACTCTCACATTAAGTGACCGCCATATTTACTAGTGCGTTTTACCATCAACGACATTGCGTCACTGCTTACCATCAGGTGGGATCGCAGTCAAGCACTACCCAGTTTAAATATAAAAAAAAAAATTGTCACGTAAGTATGAACACTGGTTTTCGTTCCGTTTCGTTTAATATCTACTTCGCCCCGCGGAAGCTTCTCACCTTGTCCATGGCCTTAGGCTGGACCTTAATTGGACCACTGACTGTTACATATCTTATATTGTCATAGAACTATGTTAACGATCAGAAAATATATCGAGACATTCCTGAAGTTACCAACAATGATTTAGTGAAATGGTTGATGGATTTGGCATCCCTATTTGCAATTTCTAAAAGTGTTACGAAAGCAAACTTAATTTATGATCATATAGTAATATTCCGAACATACTTACCATTTATAAATTCACCATAGTCACCACACACAAGGAGGAGTAGCAGACGGTCTCCTCCTTCTGCGAAGCTGCAATGCTAGCAAAGGAGGCGGCCGCACGAGCGGAGCAATGGCCCTCGCACCTCAGCCGCCGGGATTCCGATCCCGATTTCCGGCCACCGTAGGCGCGGGCTTGGTATCTTTCCGGACCGAGCCCAAGCCGTCCCAGCAGGGTCAAAGCCTACTGGGGCCATGGGTGAAGCGAAAGAGATCCCGGGGCCCTGGAACAATGGCAAAGAAGGAACAGGAGTGAATTTTTAGTCAGTAAAAGTCTGACACGCCCTCTCGTTCCGCCCAAGGGCGGAGGAAGTCATTAGATGATTTTAACACCTAAAAAAAAGTCACCACACAACTTTTTCAAATAGACTAGACTCAGGTACATACGAAATGTAACCGATACATCCCATTCATACGGTCTAAACGTTTTGGGAACACATTCATTGTGCGTACAGCTATGGAGTGGAATTTCCCGCCGGAGTCTGCGTTTCCTGATAGCAACCCGGTTTTTAATTCAAGAGTGAATAAGTTACTTCTAGGCAAGCGTGCTCTATCGTCGACCACTTCTCCGCTTATCATCAGGTGGGATAGTGGTCAAGCGCGATACTATCACTAATAATAATAAACAAACAACAACACATGACAGTGGTCTTTAAGCTAGGAATGTCCTGTATCTGGAAGAAGCAAGATATTCAATCTAAAAAAGGGGTCAGAGGCACGTAGAAAGACGAATTTCGGATATTTTATTATTTTTTCTTATTCTTAGAAATTCTCTTTCAAAGCGTTTTCTTGTTCTTATACAAATATTTGGTTGCTGTCATAATCACATTTGAACCATTCTTCTTCTTCTTAGCGTGTCTATGGTAAATAATATTTTTTTAGCCGCCGCGGGCCTTGCCTAATTCGTAAAGAGAATTCCTTAATTGACCTTGTTTTTTTAGGGTTCCCTTATATAAACGGAAACCTTATAGATTCGTCTTGTCTGTCTGTTCGTCTGTATGTCACAGCCACCTTTTTTTTCCGAAACTATAAGAACTATACTGTTGAAAATTAGTCTTTTCAGTAGTGTTGGCTCCGTGTCCTCCAGATACTCTAGTAGCTCTGGAGAGCAAACACCCTGCCCCAGCGGATGGTCTTTCTTTTCCTGATCCTCCTGATTCAAACATTCATTCCCTCACCGTTACAGGTCGAGAGGTAGTCTCAACCGTTTGCTCTTTCCGGAGCGGCCTAAGTCCTCAACACCTGAAGGACCTCATGTGCTCAGGCGCCGGGGAAGCTGGTGAGTTGCTCTTGAAGGAGCTTACGGCTCTGTATGTTCCAGTGCCTATATATCATTCTTGATTGACATGATAATTGAAAACCAAAAACTTATGTAAATTAAAAATTAACAAATTGCCGACCTACAGTTTTGTAAGTATTACGTCTTGTCTAAATACTCTTGGCGACATTTGCAAATATTCTTTTGTTAATTCCTACTTTCACCCCTACAAATCTTGTAAATGGCAGAACTAATTTAGATCAAGCTTGTCTAAGAATTATTGAAAAAAAACATGCTTTCAAAAAAAAAAAACTGCAACCAGATCGGTTCACCCGTTTAAAAGCTACTGTGCGATAGACAGACACTCATAGAACATAATAGCGATCAAACTATAACATCCTTCCTTTTGCGGAACACACAATGTTGTTGTGTTATTTAATATATATAGTTTTTTAATTTAATCTTCTACATAATTATGTACACTACCTACTTGTTTATTCTTTATGTGTGTTTGTGAGCTTAATAAACGAGTTTACTATCTTTTCTTTTTAGTTTTTCTTTCTTTCTCTAAGACAGCTCTTTTCAATCAACTACTAAAAATTAAACATAACATTGACTGTTTGTCGAAGGCGATGATAGGCCTGCTGAAACTGTGCCAAGGTGGCCGGCGCGGCTATCGTCGGCACTCGGCAGGCACACGGTCAGGCCAAGCCTGCGAAATTATACCTACGAGTATCTGGGAACATACCAGCCGCCGCGAGCCATGCCTAATTCGTAAGTCATTACAGTTTTTATTGGTGTTTTTTTTAGGGTTCCGTAGCCAAATGGCAAAAAACGGAACCCTTTAAGATTCGTCTTGTCTGTCTGTCCGTCTGTATGTCACAGCCACTTTTTTTTCCGAAACTATAAGAACTATACTGTTGAAAATTGGTAAGTAGATGTATTCTGTGAACCGCATAAAGATTTTCACACAAACATAGAAAATAAACAATAAATTTTGGGGGTTCCCCATACTTAGAACTGAAACTCAAAAATTTTTTTTTTCATCGAACCCATACGTGTGGTGGGGTATCTATGGATAGGTCTTCAAAAATGATATTGAGGCTACTAATATCATTTTTTTCTATACTGAATAGTTTGCGCGAGAGACACTTCCAAAGTGTAAAATGTGTCCCCACCTGTAACTTCTAAAATAAAAGAATGATAAAACTAAAAAAAAATATATGATGTACATTACCATGCAAACTTCCACCGGAAATTGGTTTGAACGAGATCTAGTAAGTAGTTTTTTTTTTTTAATATGTCATAAATCGTAAACTGCAATTTACCTTTCAAGTTTTTACGGAACCGTCAGTGCGCGAGTCCGACTCACACTTGCCCAGTTTTTTTTTATTTTTATATGAGTGGCCTCTTGCAGGTCAACCTATGAGATGGTTGCCTGCTGAGATGCTCCAAGGTAGCCCGAGAAATTCAAATTTTCTCAAGTTTTTAACATTATCCAGGTCACTTTCAAGTTGTATCATCATCATCTTCCTGCCCTTGTCCCGTGTTATTTGGGGTCGGCGCAACATGTTTTTTTCTTCCATTCTGCCCTGTCACTCGTCATGCTATCACTAACTTCCTTATCTTTCATATCACTTTTCACACAATCCATCCATCTTTTCTTTGGTCTCCCTCTCCCTCTCCATCCATACACATTTAAACTATTGATTAAAATATTACTAACGGTCCCTTGTTTCATAGTATCCGTTCAGCCGCCTAGCCGTTGAGGTAATTGATTATTAAATATCCAAGCAGATACTTCGACATCATACATTAGTAGGACACCTAAATTTATAGTTAGTTATTTATGAATAAACAACTCATATTCATTACTAGATATTTTTTTCTTCAGATCTGGATGTGGTCTGCGCTCTTAATATGTGTTACATACCTACATAATATGTAATAGCCGTCGTCGTTGAGTTTGGATCCCTCCTCTTGGTCGTTTGCGGGGACTTCAATGCCAAGAACTGCCGGCTCTGGAACGAAGGCAAAGAAGGAGCAGGGGTGGGTTTTAATCAGAAAAAGACTGACACGTCCTCCCGCTCCGCCCAAGAGAAGACATTGAATGATTTCCAACCTAAAAAAACACAATATGTAAATTCTGTTGTTGTGCCACACGCCGTACGTACTTACTCGCAAATGTTTTTAATTTTCCGTGAGTCTCAAGCTAATACAGATATTTAATTAGAAGAGATAAACATTTACTTAATGTCTGAATAAACATACGATTCTTTATCAAACGTAAACCAAATCAATGTGTATTTTCTTATTACATAACTAATAACCAGGGCTCGGAATTAGGTAGAGTTATTCATGTACTTACATCGAAATGTTCCGCAATCGAAAATCCATATTAATATCAACATTTGATATTAATATGGATCTTACCGAAATTTCTAATGAAAAATGGCCAACAATATTACAAATAAATAACAATAAAAACCACCGAGACAGATAAGACAAATAAAACAAACATAATTAACATACAATTTTTGTTTGTATTTTTCACTGAAAATGATCTCTTCCTCCTCCTCGTCATTAATGTAGGAAGAATTATTTTCTGCTATATTTCTGATACTTAGTGTCATAAAAAAAAAAACTCTGCTTTTTTAAATAATCTCGGGATTTGAAGCATATCCACTGTATTCTTTCGCTGTATGAAATCGGTGTAAGTACATGTTTAACTCTACCTACTTCCGACGTCTGCTAATAACCCAGGGGTCCGAGTGCTCATAAACTTTTCAAAGAACTATCCAGACGCTTAGTTGACACTTCGCGTGACCCAAGGGCTGGCTTTTACCTCGGTCAGAGATTAAGCATTGCCATACAACGTGGCAATGCCGTCAGCCTTTTGGGCACACTTCCAGTCGACAGCGATGCGGAGGAATTTTATGACGCCATATTTTAGCTAGTAGTTTTTGACTTTGTCATCTCTTAGAGGCTGAATTTTGAAATCGGAATTCTCTGCTTCAGCTGAATTTGGCTGAATTCTCTCTTAGTGCTCACCTACAGCTACGTCATAAAAGGAAACCTTGTGCAAAATTTCAGGCTCCTAGTCCCAGTAGTTTTGCCTGTGCGTTGATATGTCAGTCAGTCAGTTTTTCCTTTTATATATATATAGATATAGATTTAATATACCTACACATAAACCTACCTCAAGAATCCAGAGTCCAACCGTATAAGATACATTCAAAGCATCTACATCACACATTTTATACGAATTTTTCGTATGTGAGTACAATACTTACATAAATAATCAGATTTTCACGTTAGAGCAAGTTGACGGCCAAAAAGTGGGTAACATCGGAAGGTGCCAGCTCGCGAGCACTAGTGAGTTTTGCAGTCGCGAGTTGACGAACAAGTCGTCGTTGTGGCGCATCGGGGAGGCCTATGTCCAACAGTGGACTGCGACTGAATAATTATGATGAAAAAAAATTATTAAACAAAGTAGATTAGAGCAGTGGTGGATGAGTGGTAACGGCCCGTCTTACAAGTTGTAGGTCGCAGGTTCAAAGCCAGCCAGGCGCATTACTTTGTGTAATTTATTTCATTACCACTGCTCTCAAAACGGTGAAGGAAAACATCGTGAGGAAACCGGCATGTCCTAAAACCAAAAATTCGAAGACATGTGACATTCACCAACCCGCACTGGGCCCGCGTGGTGGATTACGGACCATCCCCTCTCCTAGAGAGGAGGCCTGAGTCCCAGCAGTGGGTACATTAAAAGGCTGATTATGCTATGCTATAAGTATGTAGATTATCGTCTAAATATAATCTCGTTAATCACGATTAGATAACGAACCTTAAAATAAGTTAATTTATGGTGCTCTTAAAAAACATAAATATTTATTATATTCAGATAATGTAATAATAGATAGTGTTCTGAATTCAAAATATCCATGAGTCACGCTATACCTGTACAAACTTTGCTACTGCAGTTGGCAAACTTGATCTTGTGTGTTTTTCTTCATCAGAAATAAGGTTGAAAATCGATTGGCAAGGTGAGATATAAACGGTAAATGCTAATTAGGTGTCGTGTAAATTGAAATTTGTAACATTTGACCTCATTGTAGGCTCCCTCGCGTACTAGTTGATTTATAGAACTTATTTGGTTCTAGCATTCGCTAATTCATAACATTGTTATCAAGATAGGTTCTTGTCATGTTTTATGAGAACAATGCCAATAAAGTTGGCAAATTGTTTTATAAGTAATAACTTGAGTTCCCTACTAAATAAAATAAAACCGGCCAAGTGCGAGTAGCACTCGCGTACCGAGGCTTCCGTACAAACGTACGTATGTACCCCTATACTTGTCCTCTTAGTGTAGTCTCGATGATTTTTCCGAATTACAAAAAAGTAATTATTTTGTGATGCAAGTTCAAAAATCTGAAAACCGTAAATTTGTAGTTATTTACGGTTTTCAGATTTTTACTTTTGTTTGTGCGCTGAGAACTTGCTTCTTGCCAAAATTCAGGATTGTAGGTCAACGGGAAGCTATCGATTTTGATTTCCTTGAGAGTGTCTAAATATTCACCCAAACGGAGCACAAACGAGACGATCTTTAGATTACGTTCACTTAGATATTTGAGTTTTTACTACTTCAAGAGGTAACAGACCTGCGTATTTAGTACAAAGTTCAGCTCAATACCTCCACATTCCTGAGAAAAAGGGTCGAGACAGACGGACAAACGGACAACAAAGTGATCCTAAAAGGGAGCAGTTTTTACCAACTGAGGTACGGAACCGTAATATGATCAACCTGCTAACCTTATCTCAACTATGTTGGGATCCGCTTCCAGTCTAACTGGATGCACCAGAGGTACATGATGCAACTGCCTATCTGACTCCATAGGTCTTGACTTAAGTTCCTGTATCCCAAAAGGCCTGTGCACACCACGTTTTTTAAACGCGCCGTTGACGCGCATTTGTAGTGATACAGACGCAATGCGCCCGTGAGTCAGACGCACCCTGTAGACCTTTAAGGGCATATTACACTACTTGATATTCAGACAGTTTTAGTCGATGTCGTGTAGTGTAATAAGGGTTAGACCGGTCTTACTCGGAACAAAAAATAAGACAGTCTGAATATCGTGTGCTGAATATCGCGTAGTGTAGGCCCTTTAACAGGATAATAGCGCGCCGTCGACGCACGTTTCTAAAACGTGCGTGAATGGCACGTTTAAAAAACGTGATGTACACAGGCCCTTAGATGGGGTAGAGGGCGTCCATAGTGCGCCGCCATCCCATTCGGTCTTGCAGTTTCGTGCTTTTTTTATTCTTGATATATTCAGGTTCACGCTTGATCGCTATCTCACCTGATGGAAAGCGATGATGCGGTCGACGATGGAGCGCTTACCTAGAAGTAACCTATTCACTCTTGCTTGACTTAACAATTCCCAGGTTGTAGCCATTAGGAAACACAGACTCCGGCAGGGAATTCCACTCCTTAGCTGTACGCAGAATGAATGTATTCCCAAAATGTTGCTTTATTTCGCTCCAGGTCTTCCCTATGTTCTTCGCGTCTGCAATGACTGTTCGTCGCCAGGTCTGCTTAGGACATATACAGCCAAGTAACTGGGTAAATTGTCAAAACTGGAAAAAATGACTGGCCTGTTGGTCTAGTGGTTAGTGGCCCTGACTGCTATGCCGGTCCTGGGTTCGATTCCCACCTAGGACAAATGTTTGTGTGATGAGCACGATCATTAATAAGAACAAATGTTCTGTGTATGGGTGTAATTTATCTAAAATTATTTTATAATAATTGTGGAATATTATATTACTATCATAATAAGATCTTTAAAGAAAGTAAAAACACTATCGAACTACAAAAAAATACCAAACATCACATCGTACCCAAAGCTGAACTAATTAGATAAAAATAATACCTTATTTCAAAAGCAGGCTGCGTTTCAAGGTTAATCGGCCCAAAACATTCATAAATACAGACAATACTAAAGATATCATAAGCTGGTGGGAGAAAGAGATAATGCTATACGGCCTATATAGCTCCATCTCACTTCCACACAGGAATTATCCAGACATGATCCATTACGTTACATAATCTCAGCATCCGTCTTAGTGCACTCAGAAAGTCATTAGACATTCAATTAGCATTAATTTTGTTGGCTCGCTAACATCCCATCCATCATTGGCTGTATACTTTGGCTTACGTTAGACTGTTCTCGTCAGCTAGGATCAAGAACCGAACACGGTTTTTTTAGGGTTCCGTAACTTAAAAGGAAAACACGGAACCCTTATAGGATCACTTTGTTGTCCGTCTGTCTGTCTGTTAAGACCCTTTATCTCGGAAACGCGTGGAGGTATCCAGTTGAAATTTAAACCATATACTCAGGTCTGCGGTCCCTTGAGCTGTGAAAAAAGTCAAAATTTTGAGTTAACGAATTAAAAAGATACGGCCGTTTATGTCGCAAAAAATGTATATTTTGACACACTCAAGGAAATCAAAATTAATAGGGTACTTCCCGTTGACCTAGAATCTCTTATCTTAATCTCATAAGCACAAGTATTAGAAAAAATCTGAAAACTGAATTTGTAGTTACGTCACAAAAAATTAATTTATTTGGATTCGATTTGGAATTCGGGAATCGAACCGTTTTCATAGGTAAAATGGTACAGAACCCTCAGTGCGCGAGTCCGACTCGCGCTAGCCCTGTTTTTTATTTTACTTTGAAGTCGGTTGTATTTTTTTTTTTGTAAAAGTTTTACAACATCAAGTTTTGTGTGTAATTTTGTAAAGTAACTACGCTAATAAAGCTTTTGGCTCATTTTACTGCTTATAAAGTTATAACCTTTAAACTACAAGTATATTGTATAGTGTCCAAAAACCATAATTAAACGTTTAGTATTCATATGGAACATAGCGTCGCATTAACAAGACGGCGGCGGTTTGAACAAGGCGTCGCACTTCGCAGTATGATATTTTCGCTTTAAAATCGTTCGCAGTACTTTTTTGATGTAACGAAACATCGCAGTATCAAAATGTCGACTTAACAAGGCGTCGCAGTATAGAGATATCGTTGAAAGGTTTTCGAAGAAACAAATTTCGATGATACGGCTTTCTTACTGACGATGACAATTTTTTAATTTTTTTTTTAAGGTGGGAAATCATCCAAATGACTTGGGACGAGGGCGTGTCAGACTTTTACTGACTAAAACCACACCTGTATCCTTCAATTACCCTTTGCGTCCTAGGACTACGGGTTTCCCTTTCAGAAACTGACGATGACGTAGGTATTCCTTTATTATGTGGACAGGGGCCTTACCATGACTTGTTAAAATGTCAGGCGTGCGAGCGAGAAAGATAAGGATGGAGCTGTACACCCTATACAGCTCCATCTCTTTAACAGTTCAGTTTAGGTCGCTAAATGGATCGCGTGGTAGGGCTTCGGGTTTCAAAAATGTTTACTGAAATACCTAAACTTTACTAACAATGTCTTGGTCTCACGAACAATAATAAAATACAATGTTAGTGTCCTCGAGTTTTATAACTCAATCGACTAAAATACCCATTCGTTCCTGACCACGTTGTAGACTTTTAGTAGGTTACTTGTTTTTACTAAGATCTTAGAAGTCTACATTGTCGTTAGTCTATCGGATAAGTAGCTTGAAAAATCTTAGAGCGTGATTACTTGACAATAAAAAATAAAAAACTTTGTTTTCATTTTATGTACTAGGCCTGTACTTAATAATCTAACAGTAGAAATACCTAGTATTGATGCTGGGGGGCCTGAAGTTTAAAGATTATAGCCTAGACTCCAGATCTCCAACGAATTACAAATTAATCTACTTTTTTGTTAACGTTTTTTTGTCAAATAATATACTGGATGTTTGAAGTGTCATTTGTGGAGATAAAATGAACTTTATTTATTTGATTTTGAGGATGGATGGAAAATACAACTAAATTCAAAAACAAACTAAATAATTCAAAATAAATTAAATTTTGGAGGTTGGTGTCATAAAATTATAAACAAAACCAGTAAGACTGACTTTCGAAATTATAAGTTACTAGCTTTTGCCTGCGACCTTGCCTGCGTACATAAAATATGTATAGCCCATGTCACTCAGGAATAAAGCAGTTTTCTATCGGTGAAAAAATTTTAGCAATCGGACCAGTACTTCCAGAGATTACCTCGTACAAATAAAAAAACAAACTTAAAAAAAAACTCCTTATAATATTAGTTGTAGATTTAGCATTAATAACCGACTTTTAAAAGAAGGAGGTTCTATGTTCGGCTGAATGTATTTTTTTTATGTATGTTCACCGATTTCTCGGTCAATTGTGGACCTATTTTGATTTTTTTTATTTAATTGATAGGTTATGCATCCCTAGGTCAATGGGACCAACTCGGTCCCATAGAAATGTTGTAATGTTATGATCTCATGAGGATCTTCGAAGATATGGAAAAGCAGTCTATTGCGTGCCTAAAAGCGGTGGGATTAGAGCGGGTTTTCGAGAAAGTGTATAGAGAAATATATAAACAGCTGAAGTGATATCCTCCTCCTTTTTGAAGTGAGTTTTTTTTTAACATAACATATTTATATATTACTCTTCCACAAAGGTGCCTTACAAACTAAAATTACATACGTAGATACGAGTATTCCATTGTGTGTCACACAGTTTACAAGGCTCCCCACAGACTGTTCTTTTTTTTAAATTTTTAAATACTTCTTAGATAAAAAGGCCAAAATGTAAAAGAACTCCTCTCTCTATTTTAATCACAGTTTCATCTTCAATGCAATCAACTAGATTCCACTCCCGCCAATAAATGCGCACATTTTTAGTGTTTTTACATCTGAATGCGGTTCCATTACCATAGCCTCGCGTGAGAAACATGCCTGACTGGATTTTATCTAATGTTGATGTATATGCATAATTAGTAGGCAAGTATTGTGTATGCGAGGCTCTCTGTTTGTTTGGCTCGTACCGTGAATAGCTTCCTAGTTTAACGAGTTTTCATACAAAATGGAGATTTTCGAGGCCAGGTGGAAAATTATGTAGTTTTTTGATGCAGTGTTTGTTATTTTAGAGCCATATTTTATGTAAGTATATATAAAAAACATGTTTTTATTTTAAGCTGAGTTACTTACAGCCTAAAATAAAAATATGTTTTTCAATACACTTACTTGGAAATCTGCTCTTACCCTTACCATTTTAGACGCGAAAATTTTTTTTTGCTTTAGTGCGGAAAAGTCTGCGTACTCGCCTCGCCACAATTATATTAAATTTATAGTATAAGGCTGGGCGCAAAGCGACCCCCACGCGAGTCCCCCCCCTACCCGTTTATTTATGTCTTTAGAAAGTGTATTGAAAAACGTCGTTACATGCACGTGGAAATTTGTCACTACAGCCCTCGTATTATGTATTTAGGGTCCATACACAAAATTGCGATGCGACGTCGCATTGTAAAAATCTGCGAGCTCGCAAGAGGCATCACACATTGCAGGTTAGCATCGCAGCTTACTGCGATGCGCCGTCGAACTGCATCGTTTCGCAGTTTGGTGTGGGAGCTCTAACTTGTTAACAAACTACCCATTAGTCCAACAATTTCAATATTTTATTGATTTAAATTGAAGAGGTGGCGAGACGACCGAGATGCCGACCGCAAGGACTGGTTCGAGGTGGCTCAGGAAAGGAATACCTGGAAGAAGTCCTTTGCCCAGCAGTGGGACAGTATAGGAAAAAAAAATTGCCTTTAATTTTTAATCTGCTTTCATTGCGACGGTTGAAAGGCTAATTGATCTAAACGACATTTTTTCCAATATTGAGTTATATACCGTATGTCGTTTAAGTCGGGTTTCAATTTTTTTTGACTTAATGTCGCTTAGATCCTTAGATCGCAACCGTCGATTGGTAGTGGAAACGACTTCGTGAGAAGTTTTCATTGCACAAACGTCACATGAACCGATTTTTAGGAATAATTCCTGTATCGTGAGTGCGTTCACAAACATGAACATGATCATACATTGAGAGCTAGCCCTTCGTTGGAGGTTTTCAGGGGAAGAATGAGGGAACATTTTTTATCAACATGACCCATAAATATGTATGATATAGATATTTATTTATTGTATATATTCTGTTTATGTATGGTGTGCTGTACACATATCTGTTTAGTATATTAAAAGTTTTAAGTTAGATTTAATTTATGTTTTGAATTTTTTGTTGTACTTACATTTAAAGTTCCTCAAATTAATGCAAAATTTCTTTCGCACTCATATGGTTTGCTGTAACAAAACCCAGTTGTGGGTTAAGCTCGCCTATGTACATCAACTGTCCTATTTATAATGTCTGTATAAATTTGTGTCTACAATAAAGAATAAAGAATGAACTCAATACCCAAGTCACCTAGACCTGGAACATCTATCTGAAGGCCGTACAAATATTTGTTTCGTGCGGGAATCGAAACCGCGACTCGTAGGGTAGCAGTCAATCACTCGACCACTGAACCAATCGTGCCGTCTAATTTTACAGCATCGTATCTTCCTGGACCGTAATCCACCATGCGGGCTCAGTGCGGGTTGGTGAGTCCCAGCAGTGGGAACATTAAAAAGCTGATTATGCTATGCTATATCTTCCAGTCCTTGTCCCGTTTTATTTGGGGTCGGCGCAACACGTATTATTCTTCCATTCTGTCCTGTCACCCGTCACGCTATCACTAACTCCCTTTTCTTTCATATCACTTCTCACACAATCCATCTATCTTGTTTTGGCTTCCCTCTCCCTCTCCATACACTACTCATAATTCTTTAAGTGACCGTCTCTTCTTAGCCGTTTGATTTTACAGCATTAACTATTTTTATACAGCTCCAATATAAAAAAGAATAATAGCATACCAAAGCCACCAAATAATAGAGATAAATATATAAAATAAAATAAACAATATGTTTTTGTATGGGACGGCGTCAGTTCGCCGCCGCTCATTAATCAGTTGCAAGGATATAAATAGCCGCATCGTAGTGTGGGTACTCTATTAACAAAACGTTAGTAGTCATGCCGGGAGGCTGCGTTGCATCATCCCACTTGTTTTCATAGACAAACAACCTCGGTAGCACGACCAGAATGCTTCCGGATTTGTTGTGATGAGTTCTAAGTGCCTAATGCGACTTTGTGTTACGTTAAGGCCTACTGTAAAGAGACGCGTAGCTTCATAGACGCGTATTCGTCAATATACGCTTGGTGTACGCCAATGACTAATAGTAGGCAATGTTATGGACTTTATTATGGCTGATCATTGGCTCTCGGCTAGCCCAAACAACCTCAAAAAAATCCACTTCAAAAAAAGGGCGGTTGGAAGTCTGACACGGCCTCTCACTCATTCTAGAGTAGGAGACGTCTTTGTATGATTTCCTATCTTAAAAAAAAACCTCTGGCAAAAGCTAGTGAAAATCTGACATGCCCAAACACTCCACCTAAAAGCGTGAGAAGTATTTGGATGATTTACCATATCAAAGCAAAAGGTGGAAATCAAAATCGTCTCGGTGTTTAGCCTTCGTTATCTGTGTTCAAGGCAAGGATCCTCTGTTGCATCACCACGCTGTGTTCAACACGCACAAGCACAAGCCTCGCCAGTACAATAATGTAACTTATTTCCGGATTCAACTGGGTGTGTTAGAGTTAGACAGACTATTTGTAATGTGTTTGTACAAGATGGCCTTGGGCGCAGTTTAACTAAGATTGCTGATGTTATTTTGCTTGTACACTGAGACTTGGTTATGTGATGGGTCCTGCATATGAGAGAAACCCTACTTATAATTAGTTCCTGATACTTTTGTATTTAAATTGCTCTGTTACTGAGAATGAGTACCTAATAAATATTATTTAATTGGAACACAACCATAATTAAAGTACAGTCTTGGTAACTAAGACAAGGACAGTCAATTTAACAAAAGTTCATAGTCAAACTAGGCGAAAGTTCATAGCCAAACTAGGCAAAAGTTCATAGCCAAACTAGGCAAAAGTTCATAGCCAAACTAGGCAAAAGTTCATAGTCAAACTAGGCAAAAGTTTATAGCCAAACTGGGCGAAAGTTCATAGCCAAACTAGGCAAAAGTTTATAGCCAAACTGGGCGAAAGTTCATAGTCAAACTAGGCAAAAGTTTATAGCCAAACTGGGCAAAAGTTCATAGCCAAACTAGGCAAAAGTTTATAGCCAAACTGGGCGAAAGTTCATAGTCAAACTAGGCAAAAGTTTATAGCCAAACTGGGCGAAAGTTCATAGCCAAACTAGGCAAAAGTTTATAGCCAAACTGGGCGAAAGTTCATAGCCAAACTAGGCAAAAGTTTATAGCCAAACTGGGCAAAAGTTCATAGTCAAACTAGGCAAAAGTTTATAGCCAAACTGGGCGAAAGTTCATAGCCAAACTAGGCAAAAGTTTATAGCCAAACTGGGCGAAAGTTCATAGCCAAACTAGGCAAAAGTTTATAGCCAAACTGGGCAAAAGTTCATAGTCAAACTAGGCAAAAGTTCATAGCCAAACTGGGCAAAAGTTCATAGCCAAACTGGGCAAAAGTTCATAGTCAAACTAGGCAAAAGTTCATAGTCAAACTAGGCAAAAGTTCATAGCCAAACTAGGCAAAAGTTCATAGCCAAACTAGGCAAAAGTTCATAGTCAAACTAGGCAAAAGTTCATAGCCAAACTAGGCAAAAACCTGTATCTTGGGAGACAGTAGAAAAACAATAAACCTCGATATATAGGAATGGCGATTCTTACCAGAGAAGATCGATTTTTCAATCAATTAGAAACGAAGTGTAAAGAATCAATTTAATTATAAATCGAGTTCTACAAGATCGATTTCTTAAAGATCGATCCAATGGGTTACCGTGAAGGTATTAAGTCTTGTGTCTGAGTTCTAAAAAGCACGGTACAGATGATCCTACAGTGCACATGTGTTTCATGACTGGCGAGTAATCGGGTGTACAACATTCACATAAAAAGTAGCTTGAGGAAAATAGCTGCTTTGGACGTTTTCAAATGGGTAATATGGTCGCATTCCTCGGGAGAAAAATGGAATCTCGATTTCAAATTTTATCATTATTGTTGTATCTGTGGTAAAGATGTGCGTAGTTTCTTCGAGTGGAGTTCAGTGGCTGTTATAATTATTCGCAAATTGATTCCTAGCGGATATTGGGATGTAAAATTGGTGTGGTTTTGTATCGCAAGTGTCTGCCCAAATGGACAATATGTGGAAGCTGAAATTTTTTGTAGTTTTGGCTACCTCAGCGAAGTTTGCCGAGAAGGTTGCCTTGATACATTTCCTGCCAAATACTACAAAATACATTAGAATGTGTATGTACACGTTCTAATGGTAAACAAATGCATTATACATATGAAGACATGGCTTATTAGGACTTAGTATCAAAGCCAAAAACTTTAACAAAAAATATAATATTGTTTCTTGTTTCGTACAACGGCCAGTATTGACGATCACTCCACGAGCCAGCCACCTTCGATTTTCGAAACGCACGCTAATTTGTTCAGCCCCGTTCTGCCTAGACTGGCAAACAGACGATGTCTAGAATATAGATGAGCCCAACCTGCTTTGACTACAACCTCCTTTTACGATGAATCATCTTTCCTTACTCAAAATCGGTATATTACGAAAAGTATAAAATACGGTTTTTCAAAGGTTGAATGGACTCGTTTGTTAAAAGTTAAAAGGTCTTTTGACTTTAAAAAATAAAAAGGCGTTGAATGTGACTTGAATGTATTTAATGTTTTTGTGTTTGTTTTGGTCCCTTTTACGGGTTTTAAAGTTAAGTTTTGTTAAGTGTAAGTTAATTTAAACTTCTTTGTGTTGTCAAAAAACTGCCAACATGCCCAGCAGTAGCGGTTAAGATCATCTTGGGTTGGGTCCTGGGTTCGTCGTGGTGTTTTGGGTTTTCCTGTCTGGAATTTCTCACTACAAGCCGTAAGTCTGGATTTGTACCTGAATAACTGAAGTAATAATAGCTCACCTCCTAATACCCCATAACTTGAGAAATATAGATGTGACTGTCTAAATACAATAGGTACATCTCTGTTCCATCTCGTTGAGGAATACAGGCATAATTTTCAGTGAAGTATTCACTTTCTTCTACGAATGAGTAATGCAAGTGAAGGAGGCGGTGGAAAGCATGAAGGACCTCACTGTGTGATAAGGACGGCCCGAGCCTACGGATAATGCGCCGTAGGCTAGTTTTACGAGCATCTCAAAGAAATGTCAGCATAATTGACTTGATTGTTCGAAAGAGTCCTTGCGGTCCCTGGAATGCAAAGGCCAACTGAAGGAACATAGGTGGGTATTAGTCAGTAAATGATTAAAACCCACCTGGCCTTTTAGTCTAGTGGTTAGTGAACCACTAGACTTACAGGCCAGTCATTTGACATACCAGTCAGGGACGCTATGTCGGAGGTCGTAGGTTCGATTCCCACCGAAGACAAACGTTTATGTGATGAGCACGATCATTTGTTCTGTGTCTGAGTATAATTTATCTTTAATGTATGTATTTAGAAATATATTATAAGTATGCTTATCACTTGCCTAGGTCTAAGTTCCACTTAGTTGGTTACTAGTTGCACAAATGTCTACACACTATGTGAGTTTTTTCTCGCTCCACCCAGAGTGTGAGAAGTTATTTGATAACATCCCACCCTCAAACCAAAATGGGGTAATGTGACGTTATGTAGCCAATATATATAAAAAAAATCGAACTGAATTGGTGTACAATTCGCTTCCAGCGCTCTTTATATCCAAGTACTACCTTCTATCAATGGCCAGTGCAAACAAGAAACTGCTAAGAATGCTACAGATTCTGGTTGCACACGTGCAAGCAATTACCGTCTTTTGTACTTTGATTAGAGTGATTATAATGGGTTGAAGATTTTTTGTGTGTTTACACAAAACTTGAGTATGAGTATGCTAATCAACAGATTCTAACACATAGACTGATGCAGGGGCGCCGGCTTTTAGAAAACCTCATGGGTGCTCATGCTCATTTGATGACTCGAAAAAGTGGCGAAGTGTGAGAAGAGAATTGCACACTGATCGACCGACAAATATATAAATGACCTACTTATATACTGCGTACTTATAATGCGTAATAATAATAAATTGAGACAACATCACATACATTTTTTTTATTTTTTTATTCCACAACCATCACACAACGCCGTCCAGTCTCAAGATAAGCAGAGCTTGTGTTATGAGTACTAGACAACTGATAAACATACTTAAATATTTCTAAATACATACATATTATAGATAAATTACACCCAGACACAGAACAAATGATCGTGCTCATCACACAAATATTTGTCCTGGGTGGAAATCGAACCCATGACCTCCGGCATAGCAGTCAGGGCCCCTAATTGTCCTGGTCCCAAACTAAGATTTTCCTTTGTACTATAGAAACCAGAAACAACGAAAGTACCACAAACACCCAGACCTAACACAAATAATATATCTGTTTCATCAACAAACACTGATTTATGTTGGTGCGGGAATCGACCCCACTGCGCTAAACTGGTCGTCGGGTAATGAAAAAACACCCATCCCTAAAAGGCGATTACTAATCTGTTTCTTGATGTCTATTCTCAGGGGTGCTCGGCACCCACTGTTTATTTCTCATGCTCGAGCCCCCAAGCACCCACGAAGTCGACGCCCCTGACTGACCAGATGATTGGTCTGGACTGATCAACTGATGGTAGGTTTGTTCGGCTCTTTGAAATGAATGCTGGATAATTGTTCAAAAGAGTTACCATAGCCCTGAAACGCAAGAGTTGCTGACGATTCGGACACAATATATTTGGACACAGTGTTAATTCAGTAATTCGATTGACACATTTTTATTTCAATATTTTTTCACTGACGATTTGGACACACACTAATTAGTACAGTCGGATAAAAAGTTTTAAAATATAACATATGGGAAAAAAAACTGTTACCAAAACTATTTTAGGCGGCAACTTCGTGTAAATAAATTTATTTAAGTACATTAAAAAAAAAATTATTGCCTGTACAGCTTCAATGAATTTGGTGGTGTTCGAATCGTCAGTGAAAAAATATTAAAAATATAGTATGTCAGCAACTCGAACGCAAAGGGACTGGTGAAGGGATACAGGTAGGTTTTAGTCTGTAAAATTCTGACAGTTGCAAACATGCTCGAAACACTGCTGAAGCGGGGCAGCCCCAAAACCGCTGCACCACCGCCCTGAACGAGTTGTTGCCCCGGATACGAATTACACCGTAACGGTCCGCTCACGACCTTGCTGCTGTGAGCGGTAGCGATAAGATCAAAAGTATGAAAATGTTTGAAGCACTCCACGAGACGCCGCTCATAGCGAAAACGCGCGCGCTTACCGATGCTGCCCCGCTCGCCGCGTCGCGCGCATCTAAGACCGAAGTCATGACCAGGCCGTAAGGTACTGCACTGTAAATCGCTCATGTGTTGGAAACCCATAGGTACTCATCTGATAGAAACCCTTGCCCATTGCCCTTCGCATGGCAACTAAAGGAACACCGGTGGGTTTTAGTCGGTAAAAGTCTGACACTCCATCTCGCTCCATTCAGAGTCGGAAAAGATTTTTTAAATTGTTTTTTTAAATTTAATTGATGATTTATCAATAAAAAAGTACATCTAGGCTTCAAAGGACTGCAATAGATACCTACCATGCTTATTAACAATACTTATTTTATTTAATGTTGCACCTTTTCAACTAGATTCTAGTTGCATTTTAAGATGTCTTCTAGTCCATAGAAATATTACTATACACATTGGAGGACACAGGATAATTTTTGTACCTGGAGAGATATTCTAGGATATTTTTCAAAGTTTTCGCAGGCGATAGCGCTGGCAGAAGGTCTTCTATAATGATGTTTTTTTTTAACTATTTATTCTGTATCCTAAGCTAAACGAGTGTTTAAGTGTCCTTTTCGCCAGGGTCGTGTGATTGCGACTGGGTACTACGTTTAGCTCTTCAATCCCCACAGCTGGCGAGATGGAGTATTTGGTCGTGGATGTGCGACCCAGGCGGAATGAACGCGAGAATGTTTCGGATATACTTATCCGACGTATGTATACTCTAAAAATAATGGCGATGACTCAACTACAACAACATTGAATTACTACTTAAATAGATATTGCTATTTTTACACAAAAACACCAAACGGGTTATCTAATAAATGGGTAAACTAATTAAAAATGTCAACAAATGATCAACATCCAAAAGTAGAACATGGAACATTCTACACCGAATTCAAGTTCACAACTGCGTCATTCAGTTTGTGACAAAGTTGGAAAATAGAATTTCAAGTTTATGGTTTCTCGCAAAATATTGGTTTCGGGTTCTTCCAAGTTGCGGAAAAGAAAAAAAAAAACAAAAAATGCTAATCAAATTGTTACTGAAAATTTAAAATTGTTGATGCATGCGTTACAAATCAATCAAGTCATGTAATTAATTCAACAAATTAATTCAACCCGTCTGTCTATTTAGTTCGTTAGTGTTGTTGAAACGCAATAACAATTTGACCGATTTGAATAATTTTGTTTTAAGAAAAAAACAAGTGCGAGTCGGACTCGCGCACTGAGGGTTCTGTACAAACTTACCTATGAAAATAGTTCAATTCCCGAATTGAGTTACGAAGATTTTACTGAATCGCAAAAAATGTGTTTTTTTTTGTGTCGTAACTACAAAACAGTTTTCAGATTTTTTCCTATACTTATGCTATGAGATCTCCTTCATGCCAAATTTAAGCAATCTAGGTCAACGGGATGTTCCGTATGAATTTTGATTCCCTTAAGAGTGTCGAAATACCTGTTTTTTTGCAACATAAACGGCTGTCTCTTTTTTTTTCGTTAACTCAGAAGTTTGATTTTTTCTCAGCTTCAAGGGACCGCAGACTTGATTATATGGTTTTAATTTCAACTCGATACCTTAACGCGTTCCTGAGATAAAAGGTCTTGATAGACAGACAGTCCGACGGGCGGACAGCAAAGTAATCCTATAAGGGTTCTGTTTTTTCCTTTTGAGGTATTGAGCCCTAAAAATAGGAAAAACCCACCACCGAGACTATAAAGAAATACAAAAATGTTTAAATAGGTAATTTTAGATGGAAGCGGTAATTTCAAAGTGGCAAACCTGAGAGCGGCGGGATTTTCTGTAAAAGAATCCTTTGGTCTTAGAACGCAAAGGGCAACTGAAGGACACAGGTGTGGTTTTAGTCAGTAATAGACTGACACGTCCACCTGCTCCACCCAGAGCGGCACAAGTCATTGGATGATTTCCCACCTTTAAAAAAAAAAACGCTAGTCGCATAATAATGCGATAATTCACGTTCCAGAAACTGAAGTGGACAATTTACGTGCTGCGGTCTTCTCGGCCGACCGTAATTTGGGTGCCTTCAAGGCTAGTGTGAATAGGCTTCTCATGAACTAGTGCGCCTCGCCATCAATGGTTGCATCACTGCTTACCATCAAGTGGGATCGCAGTCAAGCACTAGTTCATATTACAAAAAAAAAGGATTTAAATTTCAAGACACCCAAAAATAAGGTTAAATAATTCTCAGAACAAGAAACATGTGCTCTTCAGTCATTAAAATCATATTTACTATGTTCATTGTGTAGTACAAGTCACCACGTTTACCTACGCCGCCGATGAATCACCGAACTTCTGAGAACGGTTCACTCGGCGAGAATCCACTCTCGATCGACATCCGGTCACGTGTCGCCTCAGAATAAGGCCTTGGAAAAAAAAAGTTTTTTTGAAAAAGGAACTGAACTCTACGTACGAATTGGTAGTAAGGTGTTCGAGTTACTGTTTTGTAAAGTATTTTTTGTGAAGATTTATTTAAAAATGTTGTTGGAAATGATGTATCATTTGGATTTTAAATTGGAAAAGGAACTACAAAGATTAGTTTGGAGAATTTTAAAGTCACACTGACGCTTATGGAAATGTTGTATTAGGTCTAATGGGGAAACCCAAAGCTGAATTAGTGTGTGGTATGGTTAGAAGATCCCACTATGAGACTGACATGTGGTTTTAGATTTTATAAAATCACGTGCTTTTATGAAAATATAGCGTGATATTCAAGTATTGTTACAAGAATAAGTAGTTACCAATCCGTCATTACAAGTTATATGACTCGAAATCTCGACCACGATAATTATAAATGATATTTATTTTGCTAATAGGTTTTATAAAACACTTTTACACGTAAATTTTTTCGTCAGTTTAAACTAGATGAGGCCGGTGTTTCCTAACTGACTACCCTGAGAAGAAACACCATGTTTTACCACTGTCTTTGTAGGAGTTTTTAGAGGCTGAGGACGTCCTTATTAGCCATACCATCGAATGAGTATACAGAATTACAGATGTGTTTTTTTTTTCAAAATCAACGCGTTCTACACCTGGCTAGTAATATTCATATTTCAAAATCGGGCGTAGTAGACTCCTACAAGTATACAAATATTTCAGTATTCCTCATACCTAGTTTCGTATTTGACCACGACGACGATTCACGCCACTTGAAAATTTCAGTGTATTCAAGTAAATAGTCTATGTGTTTTCTGTTTGCGTAAATTCCACAAAACATAACGATATGACCAAAGATAAAAACATAATAATCCGTAAAACTGTTTACTATTTTTTATCAATAGGGATTTACGTCGTATCACACCACCTGATAATGTTGCAAACATTGGCGCCTATTGCATGGAAATAAGAAGTACGATGACAAGAAATATAATCGTGTATCGGCAGGCGGTATTATGAAAACCGGTTTAATCTTATTAAGGAATTAATAACACAGACTGATAACAATAATAACGTACTTTTTTTCAAAATCGCAGTATACATTCAATTTTTATACTACTTCATTTAAATTTAAAAATACTAACTATAATTACAATAAAATAAAATAAATAATAATAAAAACTCTAATCTCTGCTTTTACCTCGGACAGAGGATAAGCATTGCCATACAGCGTGGCAATGCCGCCAGTCTTTTGGGCACATTACCAGTCGACAGCGATGTGGAAGAGTTTTTTGACGCCATATTTTAGTTTTAGTTAGTTGTAATTAGATAAGAGTTTTTATTATTATTGATTTTATTTTATTGTAATTATAGTTAGTATTTTTAAATAATAACTGATAGTAAATATACTAACAGGAAAATTGGGAACTTAATTTTGGACAGCTCAGCTGAGTACTTGTATTTATCCAGTGTTATATGCTCTGTGTTGTTACACTAGTTCGTAACTAGTGAGTAGCCACAACAGTGGCTTGCAATGGTTTCCAACTTTCTAGTTTGTTCCAGCTAGCCATTAGGATTAGAGTAAATGCTTCTAACTGAGATGCAATGTAAAGCACTTTTTCTTTTTTGACGGCTGTAAATCATCAAATTACCTACTTTTTCCGTTATGTGTGAAGTGAGAGAGATTGTCAGACCATTATTGAGTTATGGGCCTACCACATGCAAAATCTTCACTACGGTACTACTACACGGAACACCTCGTCAAGCTATATGAGTTTTTATAACCACGCGCACGGTATTCCGTGTACAAACCGGCCTACGCAGGCTAAACTGTGGTGAAGCTTATGCGAGTGGTAGACCCATAAAACTCACCCGAGTTCCTTTAGCTCTGCCTTTTGTTCCAGGGCCATGGTAACTCTTTAGAACTTGCCGCAGCCCAATGCAATACATTTGACGTTCAATATCACTGCTATTATTCTCTAGGGCACCATTCAACTGCCTCGTTGACCTCGTGGTCGCAAGCGCGACTGCTGAGCGTGGGGTCCGGGGTATTATTCGGTCGGGTAATAAGTGGCATTAGGTTTTTTATTAGAGATTCCTCAGTAGCAGGCTGTCGTTTGGAAGTCGGTGCTGCCTAGGAAAGCACATAATGCCGTTAGTGCTGTGCGTGCTCTCTCCCCAGTCATGTCGGTTTGCCATCGCATCGGAATATAAGAGTCACGGAATAAAGTGAGTATCCGTGTTAGCGCACACACTTGTGCACTATAATATCTCCTGGACTAATCTCCGTTAAGATTGGCCACCGTAACAGAAATTTGGTCGGGAGGAATCGTACAACCCTAGTGGGGTTTCAATCATATGATTCAATTCCCGCTAGAGTTGCGCGATTGTTTAAAAAGAGTTATTGTGACCATTGAAGGAACACATGTAGGTAGATTATTCAGTAAAAGTCTGACCCTCCCTCTCTCTCTCCACACAGAGCATGAGAAGTTATTTGACGACATCCCGCCTCAATAAAATAATATTTTTTGTTTTCTTATATACAAATTCCTTGTTACATCCAGTTTCCATACATAACATACTTGTATGTAGCTGAAATCCACTTCATATCTTCAGAAGACGCTATAAATGGCACACAACAGAACTAATTATTTCCTTAACATTCCCATATTGGACATAATTATAACTAACATCATATTGGCATTTACAACATTAGTGCTTATTAAAGCAGTGCGTACACCTGCGTATTCCATTCATGCGGAGAAGCATGTTGCCTTGTGTGGTAGCACTGATTGTGCTCCTTGGTATCGTTCGTTCGTTATGTTGGTATTTACTTGATTGTGTCGCAACGGAAAACAACTGTATTGTTTGTGGTGATGGACTTTATTATGGAGGCCCATAAATGTGAATGACCTTTGTTGAACATCACGGGGTTCTTAATGGGCTGCTACAGTTTATGGTAACTGTCGAAAATGTTTATGGTAATTGCTGATTGTTAGGTCAAAATATGTAAGAGAAATCAGCGATTTACAACATACTAACTAGTTTTCTAGGAGTTTTCTTTAAAGAAGAATCTAGGGTCAGGCATTAGCCCCCCCCCCCCCCCCAATTCATGACCAATACATGGCGTTTGGCCGAGGCTGGCATCGCATCGCAGTTTCATGTATAGTAATCCTATTTTAAGTGATACGGGGCCTCGGGCTATAGGCCCCCCGACCTGTGCAAAAAATCGTAACATGTTCCAAAACCTTAAATTCTCATAGGAGGCCAGTAATTCATAAATAACGACTATAGATGTTCCAATTTTGTAGCTCGCGTCCCTCGGGTTCTTTTTTCGACCCGGGGCCTGTTTAGTACTAAGTAGTACTTCTAGTATTAAACAGGCCCCGTAAGTGAAGTATCTACTTCACTTGCGGAAATAATTGAATGTAGTCGTACTAATTAACCATAGAAAACCATAGAAAGATGTGCGGTAAGCCCTACAGGTGGTGGTAGGACAGTTTATATAAAAACTCAAGTAACTTTAGTGGACTGTATTACAATTAATAAAATTAGAAATATAAGCGGCACGGCGGGAAAAAAATAATAGTGATCGAAAAGTGGATGCGTGCGCTCGGTATATTTATATTATTATAGTTTTTCTGTAATTTGAAGTCCATCGCTTTACCTACAAGGTTGTGTAAATGTAAGACCTCTTACCTAATAACCACTAACTCCCAAAATACAAGCTTGACTTAGTTTGGGAGTTAGTAGATCATTTACTGTGTGCTACTGTACAACCAACCAGCAAATTGTATGTTTATATGTTGTATACTGATTAAGATTGTACTTTTGGAGCGAAATAAATTATTATTATTATTATTATTAATTACCCACTCGGACCTATAAAATGTTACTAATTACTGCATCTATCTTATGAGTTTTCGTCGTGAAATTTAGTGCTGCCAACAAATTGATATGCATTGAAGCGAGCAGAACGTTCCGCAGTGTGACTCCACTCGTGTTTACCTTCACTAAACTTACCTGTTGTCCTTATTCATATCCTAGAACAATCGTGAGAAATGATTGTAATCGGATAAAAACATTATTGTAAGAAATATAACTAAGAAGTCGGTACTAAATCAAACTGTTTTTATTTAACATTTCACATAGGCCTCAATGAGCACTTAAAAAACGTTAGAAGCTAGGGTACGGTTTCAATTAATAATTGATAATTAGGTATGGTAATAAGGAGGATAATTTGGTAATGATACACGAGTTGTCGAGAGTCGAAGCTCCAAAGTCTTGAGCTGCGACGCCGAGTTGCTAGCCTGCCGGTTTTCTATCGTTTGCATGTCGGGGAAGTGTGTCGGATTTGCATAATTAAATTCCGACAAGCCCGAGACGTACGGTGATACCCCACCGGAACATGTTTTTTTTTCTTTTTTTTTAAAGTGGTTAAATCATCTAATGATAAATCTCGCTCTTGGGTGGAGCGAGAGATAGTGTCAGACTTTTATTGACTAAAAAACCCACTCCTGTTCCTTCGTTGCCTTCGTCCCAGGGCCCCGGGTTTCGTTTTCACACTACCCATGGCCCCAGTAGGCTTCGACCCTGCTGGGCCCCTAAGATTTGCTGACGTCACCCTGAGGCGCGCGTGGAACAATACGCGCCGTCGACGACTTGGGCTCGGTCCGGACAGTTACCGGACGGTCGGACGGCGAGCCACCCATTGCTCGCCGTCCGCCACCGGAACATGGTGGAGATCCCACATGGGACACACCAAATTTTTTGGGAACATATTCATTCTGCGTACAGAACGAATGTGTTTCCTGATGGCTACAACCTTAGGGGTCTTTAGGTAAAAATAACTGTGAAAGTGAGTGTGGTTACTTTTAGGTAAGCGTGCTCCATCGACGACTAAATCATCACTACCATCAGGTGAGATATTGGTGAACCGGAAACCTATCAGTTATGAAAAAAGGTAGATAGATGACATCAAACGATAAAGAAGAACCGACAAGAAACACCATTGTTACTCTTTTAAAAAAATTAAGTGAACTTGTACCTACATAATTTATTTTTGCTTAAAAGCATAAAAGAGTTTATTTTGGTAAAGTAAATCTACGTATCTACACATACCGACATAGCCCAAAAATCGCCAAACTTTAGTGACCGCGGGCAGGGTACGTTGCTCGAACAGACGGTCGATCGGGATCGGAAGACGCGAAATTGGAAATGAGGAATTCCCTGCCGGGGTCTGTGTTTCCTGATAACTACAAACTAGGGGTCTTCAAGTCAGAGTGAATAGCTTACTTCTAGACTAGCGTCCGCCATCGCCGGCCAAATCAGGTGAGATAGTGGTCAAACGTGAACCTATCAATAATAAAGAAAAGGCAGACGGACGACATGTGATGAGGGTGAGATATCCAGTTTGGTGCACAGAACGGCAAAGACACCTATGATATTTCAGATGTCCATAGGCGTGGGTGGGTCGTCTTCCTTGTTCTCCAATTAATAAAAAAATTAACACTATGTTGTCAGGTCTTTTTTGATTATTTTGTTGTTACTAACCCTTATTGTTCAACTGCTGGGTAGATCCCGTCCTCTGTTCCTTCCAACAACCAACGATCACGATTTTACGCTTATCTTTTCCAATTCTCAAGGAAGACAAGACATCCAAGTCGTCCCGCCATGTTCTTCGTGGTCTGCCGCGGCCCCATGTCGCTGTATCTGGGCACTATCCTCTGGCGCAGCCATAAGACACACAATGTTAGTTTTCTTTTTTTTTATCTTAAGTTTAACTTTCTACTTGTTGTTTCTACTCTATGGATATCTGTGTGTGCCAAATAAAATACTTTTCTTTCTTTCTTTCTCAGTTTTTCAGACTTTTTTAATACTACTCTATTATAATATAATATGCCCACTTCTGGGAATCAAGCTTCCTCTCCAGGAGAGGGAATGGGCCGTAATCCACCACGCGGGCACAATGTGGGTTTGTGGATATCACGTTAGATGTCACGTATTTTCGGTTCTAGGACGTGTCGGTTTCCTCACAATGCTTAGGCTTGATTTAATCTTTTCCGTATTTCTGAATACATTAGAAACTAATAATGCATGCATTTTATCGATCACCTTCACCGTTCAGCCTTATAATGTCCTTATTCGTGATTTATCTTAGAACTTTCGCGAGGACAGCTGCTTTGTGATCAGGTTACAAATGTTTTGAAAGAAGTACTCTACATTAGAGTATGCTTGGTAACTCTATCTCTGTCATCGGCGGCGGGGAACTCTCGCGTCCGGCCCTGGTTCAGGCCATAGTTCGAAACGAGAGGGAATGGGAAAGGGTCTTTCTACGAAGCAGTAATGCGAGCGGACCTCCTCACGCCCCAGCCGCTGTTGAAGAAGACCCCTCGGGCGTTGAGAATCGAGCAATTTCCGGTCAGACGACGAGTATTGGGTAGCTCGCTGTCCGGTCGTGCTGTAAGGACGAAACCGGACTCGATGGCGCGTAATATTCCACGCGCGTCTCAAAGAGATGTCAGCAAAACTGAAGACTTCTGCTAGGGCTGCGGGGACGTTTGGAACAGTGACCGTAGTCCTGGAACGCAAAGGGTAACTGAAGAACTCGCGTTTTAGTCAGTAAAAGTCTGCCACACTGTTCCGAGAGTACAAATACGGTTGGAAAAATTGGCATAGGATGGTCAGGTTTGTAATGTTCCCTGACTGCTGGGACACAGGCCTCCTCTCTAGAAGAGGGAATGGGCTGTAATCCAGCACGCGGGTTCAGTGCGGGTTGGTGAATGTCACATGTCTTCGATTTTTTTATTATAGGACATGCCGGTTTCCTCACGATGTTTTCCTTCACCGTTTTGAGAGCAGTGGTGAAGAAATAAATTACACCTAGTACAGTTATACCTAGCTGAGGTTGATTCCGCGACCTACAACTCGTAAGTCGGGGCCTACTCGGCTAACCTGCTCAAATGAAAAAAAAAATTAAAAGAAAAATTGGAATCCCCCTAAACCCATATCTTACTATTTCAACAAAGATATAAATTCCAAGCGTAGAATTCCAGTAATTAGTACCAGTTAATATTTACTTAGCATATAAAACAAGCGTCTGAACCGAAGCAGGCCAGCGAGGGAACTTTCCCGGAATTCGCGAGATTTGATAAGATTACTCGTTTTACTGGAAACATGTCTGTTTAAACGTCCGAGATAATGTTCTTTGTTGTTCGTGCCGGCGAATATTTTAGAGATAACGATATCTTTGGAATTCTTTAGTTTATAACATAATCAGCCTAAAATTTTGTTATTGTTGCAGGGTTGATTGATAACTTCCTGTGATAGATTGAGCTGTAAGCACAAATATACGGGCCGAGTAGTGATGTTGCGGACGGCGAGCAATTGGTACCTCGCTGTCTGGTCGTCCGGTTCCCGTCCGGACCGAGCCCGAGTCGTCAACGGTGCGTAGTGTTCCACGCGCACCTCAAAGAGATGTCAGCAAAACCGTAGGGGCCCAGCAGGGTCGAAGCCTACTGGGACACTTCCAAAGGGAAAGCCGGAGTCCTGGAACGCAAGGCAAAGAAGGAACAGACGAGTGGGTTTCAGTCAGTAAAAGTCTGACACTCCCTCTCGCTACACCCTGAGAAGAAGGAGTTAAGGGCCTATTACACTACTCGATATTCAGACAGTTTTAGTCTATGTAGCGCCACTTAAGAAAAAGAGCAACTTACGCCAACGTCGCCGTCGTGTAAAGGAATGAAACAGAACGATGAGATACATAGATATACATAGGTGTAATAGGCCCTTTACTTGATAATAGGGCCGCTACGTTACTGTTGCTTAGGGATACCCCGGTAGACGTAGCTCGTAGCCGTGTGCTACGAAAAACTGCGTAGCAACAATTTAGGGCACGGGAAACTATACATTTATAAATCTTTCTAAGTTTCGTAACTATTAATTACTGCTCATATTCTTATTCTTATTATTGTACACATAATGCTATATAGACAATAAAATAGGACAGTTGATGTATGATGTTGATTATGAGTCTACATGTGGATGGATGGAGAGGGAGAGAGAGACGACAAAGAAAAGATGGATGGATTGTGTGAAGAGTGACATGAAAGAAAAGGAAGTTAGTGAATGACGAGTGACAGGGCAGAATGGAAGAAAAAAACGTGTTGCGCCGACCCCAAATAACACGGGACAAGAGCAGGAAGATGATGATGATGATGATGATGTACATAGGCGAGCTTAACCCACAACTGAGTTTCTGGTTTTTTTCTGCTATTCTTTTTATTAATTTATTTCGTGATCATAGACATAGTCCTTCAGTCGAACATTGCTATTCAACGTGTCAATGCTGACGCTGCCGGCGTTCTGGGCACTGTTCCCATTGACAGAGATGTGAATGAATTTTTTGATGCCTAATGAGTTCTTTTTCTACCTATTTTCAGTTTGTATAAATAGTAGGTATTTAAAGTTATAATATTTATAAGTTTAGTAGTTTACAAGTAATATATACATAATTAGAATGTCTATAGTTAAATCACGGTTGATAAAAATACCATTTTAAAATTATTCTACATCAGTCGTTGAATTTAAAAAAACTTAGGAATTATCAGTATGAAATCTGTAAAAACTTTAAGTGTGTACACAGAAAATTACCACGTAATAAAGAAGCTAATGAACATTCTATTTTTAAACTCGCTAAAATCATGCTAACATCAGATTTCATTTTGTCGAACAAATAGGAAGTGCCTCTGTCTGTGTATTTTATCAATGTTTTCAATGATTTTTCGCAATAACATAACGTTGCGTGTTTGTGATTTAATTAACATTTTCCCGTTTGAAAAAATATGATAATTTTTTAGGCAAAATAGTAGACACAGTGTCCGAATTGATACATTATTATTTCAATACTTTGTTTCACTGACGATTCGGACACACACTGTTTAATACATTCAGATTAGAAGTTTTCACTAATCAAATCACGAAATCTCAGAAACTATAACACCTAAAAACTTTAAATTTGGCAGGTAAATTTATTTATTTATTAAGATCATTTATTTATTTAATTTAAACAGAACGGCCGAAGCCAATTAAACACATACAGAAAAAATATAAAACAACAATTTAAAAAAAAATATAAAAATACAGACAAGTCAGAAGTCACGCAGGACTTTTAAGGGGACCTATTTAATAAATATTATACACAGTCATACATTCATATCATCTTCCATTCTTCACCAAACATATCAAAATCGGTGTTTTTGTCTAGGAGAGCATTAAGCGCAGAGAAAAAAATATTCCTTATTGGGTAGACATCCGCTAAGGATTTTACGAAACTCCACCCCTAAGGGAGTAAAACGGGGATTGGAAATTTGTATGGAGAAACCTACTTTTACGCGGGCGAAGCCGCTGGCAGAAGTTAGTATAATATATGGGGAAAAAAAGCGTTACCAAAACCATTTTAGGCTGGATTTAAGGGTTTTTCGGGTAACAAATATTTTTTTTTTTATCTGACCACAAAATAGTTTCAATAAATTTGGTGGTGCCCGAGTTGTCAGTGAAAAAATATTGAAAATAAAATGTGTCCGAATGTATTGTGTCCGAATCGTCAGTAACTCAAATAATATACGGCCATCCCGGCTGTATGCTATTTTTAAACTGACTTTGTATTACTTACTTGACTTTATTGTCTTTTACACTCCGTCATTTATTAGCCGATTTAAATAATCCTTTGTTTTTGAATGTATTTCCAAATTGCTTTCATTTTTGTCAAAGTGTAGTTCTTGCTTCGGATCCGTGGGGATTGTTTACTTAAATAATTATTAGCATAGCATAGCATAGTCGGCCTTTTAATGTTCCCACTGTTGGGACTCAGGCCTCCTCTCTAGGAGAGGGAATGGGCCGTAATCCACCACGCGGGCCCAGTGCGGGTTGGTGGATGTCACATGTCTTTGAATTTTTGGTTCTAGGACATGCCGGTTTCCTCACGATGTTTTCCTTCACCGTTTTGAGAGCAGTGGTGATGAAATAAATTACACAAAGTAATGCGCCTGGCTGGGTTTGAACCCGCGACCTACAACTCGTAAGTCGGGGCCGTTACCACTCGGCCACCACTGCTTTCAAAGTTCAAAATAATTATTATAAGTCCTCAAATATTATAGGCAAGCATCGTAGGGCATCAAGTATGCGGACTTGTGGTCGGCGAGCAATGGGTGACTCGCCGTCCAGCCGTTCGGTAGGGATCAGGCCCGAGTCGACGGCGCATAGTGTTTACACGCGTGTCTCAAAGAGGTATCAGTGAAACTGGGGGTCCACGTCCAATAGGGCCGATGTCTGCTAGGGCTGCGGGAACTTTTAAAAGAATGACCGTGGTCTTAGAACTCAAAGATCAACTGAAGGACACGTTCCACCATAGAGTGGGAGGAGAAATTGGATTATTTCCCACCTCAAAAAAACTAGTGCAAGTCGGACTTGCACATGAAGGGTTCCGTACTACAAAAATATTCATATCTAGCAAATAACGGCATAAATAAAAAATCACGTTTGTTGTACGGGAGCCCCCTTAAATATTTATTTTATTCTGTTTTTAGTATTCCTGTTATAACGACAACAGAAATACATCATTTGTGAATTTTCAACTGTTTAGCTATCACGGTTCATGAGATACAGCCTGGTAACAGACAGACGGACAGTGGAATCGCAGTAATAGGGTACCGTTTTTATCTTTTGGGTACGGAACCCTAAAAACGGCATCATGGGCATTAAGTGTAACTGTGTAACATTTCAAACAGGATAATGTCAAACTAGGAAATTCCTAAGTATGTTATGTATTAAAAGTTAAAACACAGCGGTACACACAATAACACACGCTTCATTCAAAGAATTGGACGTCATTTACTTGGAAAAAGCCATTTGCTGTCATAATACGATAGTGATTTAATTAAATGAATGACATAATAACGTGTTTTGTACATACATCGCATTTATTTATCTATATCGTTTTGGTGATTCATCCATTGCCGTAATGGCCCAGTGATATAAGGCATCCATCTTTCATGCATTTGTTTGCGAATAATGAAGAATGCGTTAGTACCAATGTGAATTTTTAATTCGTATGTACTTTTCTAAGTTTCTTTAGGATATTACTGACACCCCGTACCTCGGAAAGCACGTCAAGCCGTTAGTCCCGGTGGTCAGACGCCAAAAAGCCACCAGTCTTTCCAAGGAGTAAGAGGTCCAATTACACGGTCTTGCAAGCGTCAATCAAAACCATCAATCATGAATGAAGCCTGACTGACGGAATTTTATCGCCATACATTTTTCGTCATACAAACGTCAGTCATCGCATTACACGGTAGGTTTTTCGTCAGGCAAGATGAAGACTGAGGAATGAAGACTGTGGCAAAACTGACAGCAAAACCTATCGTGTAATGGACCCCTATCGTGTTGTCCAGTAAGTGGATTGTAGGGGTCTGATAGGCAGGCGCTCCATGTAAAACACGGGTATTCAGCCACATCCAGTTGGACTGGAAGCTGACTCCAAACTAGTTGGGAAAAGGCTATGGAAATTATGACACTTTTGTTCTTTTTTACTTTGTGTTTATAACCGTTGTGCTGGGTCTGTCCCGAATAAAAGTTGATACTAAACTAAATTTGTCCCCATTTATACTGCGTGTATGTCGGAATTTCGGAAACGACTGCAAGGGAGCATAATATGGGCTGAGGCATTGTTCAGAAGAGTGGGAGTTTGCATTGGAATTGCACAATTAAATTCCGCCAAGTCCGTACTATCATCGGACCACTAGACGTACGGCGTTGCGCTACCGGTACAGGGTGGACATCCCATCCAACCCATGCGTACAAAGCGTTTTAGGAACACAAAAATTATGCGTAGGTACTACATTTATGGAGTGGTATTCCCTGCCGGAGTCTGTGTTTCCTAATAGCAATAATAACCTAGGGTCTTCTTAAGTCAAGAGTGAATAGGTTACTTCTAGGCAAGCGTGCTCCATCGTCGGTCATATTATCGCACCATTAGCTGAGATAGTGGTCAAACATGGGCCGCAAAGGGCAACTAAAACACAATATCGAGAAAAGGCTTCGGAGTTGATGTTTGGTGATTCATACATTGTGCGAATTACCATAACTTGTATGCGCATTTTGTAATAGTAGTCACAGAGCAAAGAACTCGCAACTACGCTGTTTTTTAATGAGCTCGATCACCATAACATTAATGAATGGTTATATATAATCAGCCTTATAATGTTCCCTTTGGCCTCCTCTCTAGGAAGGAATGGGCCGTAATCCACTACGCGCGGGCTCGGTGCGGATTGGTGGATGACACATTATGTCGAATTTTTGGAGCTGAGACATGCCGTGCCATGCATACAAAAAAGTGGGAGAGAAATTAACTGACCGTGTGGCCAGTTGTCTTTCTTAAGTTCTGATTAGTCCACTCTACATGCTATCAGTTTTGCATTTGTCACAACGACCTGTAGAAACTGAAAGGTCGCGGTCATTCAGTTTGTTTGTTTCGCCCCGTCCCGTTTGCCGAGCCTGTAGTCTTAAATTCACCCCAGAATAATATTAATCAACCAGCTTTTGCCCGCGGCTTCACCCGTGTACATAAAATATAGCCTATGTTACTCAGGAATTAAGCAGCTTTCTATCTGTGAAAAAACTTTAGCAATCGGACCAGTTCTTTCAGAGATTACCTTCTACAAACAAAAAAACAATCTTTACCTGTATATAATATCAGTGTATATGTTATGAGATCCAGCCCGTCCGTTGTTGTCCACTGTCCGTATCTCACAGAGGATGCTCTTTTTAGTTTTAGGTTTTTAGTCCTGGCTGGAAGCTTGAATTATATTAATGTCATTAAAGGCAGGTCGGGTTGAGCGGACGACAACCTCATATGGTGACCTGCAAAAGGACACTCATAAAAAATATACATTTGTCCACACATGGCCTGGATTGAGCATAACCAACATTTTCTGATGGTAATGTTCAATCCAGGCCTCCATGTCTATGCTAATACTTAGTTCTAATGTGTGGGTACTGTGTTGCTATAAAAAACTTATCAACCTTTTTAAAGTCACGTGTACTTATGTACGGAGACCAGTGTATTTTGGCCCGCGGCTTATTAGGGAACTAAAACGTTTCTGACGTTTGTCTATACTAGCAGCGCCATCATAACCTATCAAGTTAAAATGGACAGAATGGCTACAGCAGTCAACAAAGTTAGCCAAAAAAACAAACGACAAAACGTTTCTAGACAACACAGGTCACACCCACAAATTAATTACCAAACAAATTTTTGCGGTTCTTTAAACCGTATCTTGATAGCAATAAGGTCAAAAAATAAGTGTAGAGCTGTTTTATTAACTTGGCCAACGTTCCCAAATTACGTATAAACGATTTTGAGCCTTATGACTGTAAATTAAAGGCGAAATATACTTTAACAACGAAAGAGCTTCAATCATGTACTTTGCCATTCTAATCAAGACTCTGTTCTTGGCAGTAAAAAGGTTGATTTTGTAAGAATAAAATGGCTATCACATTTGCTTGGATTTGTCTGGCATTGGTGTCGAGGTCGATGGAGTACTTTAATAGATAAAATTATTGACTTAAAGTCAATGTCAAGTTTGGGTTTAGCTCGCATTGTATTGGTTTCACAGTAAACACATTAGTGTTGAAACGATTTCCGTCTGTTTCTTTGT
This sequence comes from Mythimna pallens, assembly GCA_961205895.1. Taxonomy (NCBI): domain Eukaryota; kingdom Metazoa; phylum Arthropoda; class Insecta; order Lepidoptera; family Noctuidae; genus Mythimna; species Mythimna pallens. The sequence goes on along the minus strand of OY540842.1, from coordinate 20,769,369 downwards.
TTTCAGGAGTTTTTCAGAGTTAAAATGCTATTACACAAAGTGGATTCAACTACAAAACGCAAGATTATTTGTAAGTGTGGGCAAAATCATCAAATAACTTCTCTCGCTCTGAGTGGAGCGAGAGGGCGCATCTGAATTCTACTGACTAAAACCCATCCGATGATGAGTCTTTAGTTGCCTTTCTGCGCTCCATTAGGGCCTGCGCTCTATGTCAAGGCACCGCTGGTACCGCCCTGGTTACGGCACTGATAATAATTGAAGCAGAAAAAAACGCAAACCGCATTAATGGTAGGTACTTCAGCTCTATTCAGCGATCTTTGCAAAAAAACATGCTCACAGTCGTCACGTGTTTGTGGTTACACGAGTTACCTATGTATATTTTATTATCCAAGAATACTAGTCAGTCAGGCACGGGACGGAGTCGATCGCGTGATGCATTTGCCATTCATATTTACTTAGCTGTCAAGGTATAAATAAATATCTTGGAATTTCATTCAGTTTATTTTAATTAAATCATTTCTGATTCTAACATTATTAATAAGGTACAGAGTTTTACTGACTAAAACCTGTCTGTGCCTTTAGTTATTCTTTGTGTTCCAGGGTTGTGGTAACTCTATTGAACAATCCTGTATCCTTGGAAGGCCCTTGCGTGACGGGTCTCGTTACTCATATTGGTGTCTCCTGGCCAGTGCCGTAACTAGGGCGGTGTCAACGATGCCCAGGCACAGGGCGCAGAAATGATCAATACAGAACAAGCTTTATATTATTCATTTCATAAGAAGGAGGTTACTGTTTCCCATCCCCTCTCTCTCCGTACCATGGCCAGACTCAGGCCGCCACCGTTCATCGCCTCCACGAGGATACGGCGGGGCCCGGCCTAAGCGGGGCAAACTTCCACTTATATGCTTCTCCGTGTGCTCCGCCAGATCCAAAATAGGTACCTCCCGAAACACTCCTATCCGGTGCTCGCTCAAGCTTGGTCTTTTTTAGGGGCACAGTTTCAGAAACTGGCACAGTTTCAGAACTGTGAAGAGTGATATGAAAGAAAAGGAAGTTAGTGATAGCATGACGAATGACAGGGCAGAATGGAAGAAAAAAACATGTTGCGCCGACCCCAAATAACACGGGACAAGGGCAGGAAGATGATGATGAGTTTCAGAAACTGGCACCGCGCGGTTATGGTACATGTCTGCTTTGCATTTGCTGGTATTGTATTTATGGTGTACATTAAAGAGTATATCTATCTGTTCCTGGCACACGTGGAACACTACACGCCATCAACCAGAGCCTGGTCTTTATCAGACAGCGAGCTAATTACGGAACCCTGACTCTCCAATGATCCAATCTACAAATCGAACCCACGCTCTCACGCTTAAAATTCCTTCCTCCAGAAGACTATGACACTGATCTAAAAATACTTATGAATAACAAAACAATATTTGCTTGGTTCTGATAATAACTTTTATTATGTCACTGTAAAAGTTTAGCTCAAAAATTTCCAGTAAAATCTAAATTTAGCAACAAAAAATGACGCTTGTTTTTCATTTGCAAATTTCAAAACAAGATTTAAAAAAATAATAATTGCCGAATACGAATCGGAAACGAACACGAATCACACTACATTATTAAAATAAGGCCAAAAACACTGACAAAATAGCGTTATGTGTTTCGATCCAGCGGGGCCACTCGAGCTAGACCGAAAACACTAGTAGTACTAGTAGTATTGCTTTTTTTGTTCTATTTACTAAAAATGAATGAATGATTGATGATGAATTAATTAATTTATTAGTGTATTATTTGGTAATGTACCTATTTATGTATATATATTTTCATCATCATCATATATGTATATTTTATTGTATTTTTATTTTATTTTTTTGTACATTCATTATGTTGTACACTGACAGCCCCAAATCTTTTCCTTTCATTTCAGTCCATCCAAAGGTTGTCTGGTAGAAATTGTCCTGTGCAATAAGACCGCCTATTGTACACTTATTTTTTATAAATGTCTGTCCTGTAATAAGTAAAGGTGTGCAATACAGAAATAAATAAATTTACTAACAACCTACAATGTACCTGAACTATTTTGATAGAAATCACAATTAATCGCCTCGTCCATCCAGCCGCGCCCTCGGTTCTATTACTAAAAACAATACTTCGTCGTCGTAAATCGTAACTTTTGCCAAAGACCTCTTGATTCATGTAACTATAAGGGATTTTTAACAAAACAGGAGAAATTCAGGAAGAATAAGTAGTCTGCCCAGCAGGACCCTTTGTAATTTGAGTTCATATGTGCATAAAAAGCAGTTCATTGTTATGTATCTACCAGTTTTTTCGCTCTATCTCGAGTAGCCCCGCTACATCGAACACATACTAGCGGAGGCTACTACTCTTGTAATGGAAACTCCACTTAATTTGTATTTTTATTTTTATTTTATTCTTTGTCATTGTAGCGGCAATAGAAACACATATTCTGTGAAAATTTCATCTCTTTACCTGTTACGGTTTATGTTTTACAGCCCGCTGACAAACGCATGAACAGACAGACGGAAGTACGGACAGACAGGTGGTTTAGTAATAGGCTCCCGTTGGCTCCCTTCGGGTACGAAACCCCAGACACTATTATAAAAATTATATTTATCTATTATGCAGGTTAATCCACGGATATCGATGTTAATCAATAAATCAATTATATTTCTCATAAAATATTGTTTTCTAAAATAATTTGTTGTCATCATTTGGTATTATAATTGACTCACTGGGACGTATCATCATCCCGATTCACGGGGACAGCACCACCCCGACTCACTGAGGCATCACCGCAGACAGTTCCGACTCACCGAGAACTATGCGGCATTCGGTTCCGACCCACTGGAACCAACCTACCACTGGCCTGGCACGCATCAAGAAGCATCAAGAACCATCGATCTCCGATTTGGAGGGGAGTGATGTAGCGACATCTATAGCGTCACATAAGAACTAATCCTGCATCGCGTAATTAAAGTTCACCGCGCGATTAGAACACAGAACAGCCCGAAATCATCTAATGGGCAGCTGCCCACCAGACATAAAACTTGTCTGGTCGGAGGATCCTTCCTTTTCAACGGAGGTTTGCGCTCTGTTCCGCTTACCTCCAAATTATAAACATGGTTATTTTCCAACATTTGCGTATTTCCTAGAGAGTAGTTTGAACTTTAAAGTCTTTTCCTTGATCTGAACTAAGCATTTGAAGTTGAGTATCTCTCGAACTCTATTTCCCAAAACACTCAATTCAGAAATCCGCCCCGACATAGTAATTCTTAAGTTCTACTTCTAGCAAATATTGGGATTGCTCGCAGTTAAAACTTGTTCAGTAACATACATATTATATTAGTGAATTAATTAAGTAAACATGTCTGTTCTAGTGAATACAGTATCAGCGCCTGCAATGAGTCAACGTTAGCTTCCACAATAGAGGCGACTTCCTACCTCCAGCCTCGTGATGATACCTTTGTTCTTCGGCCATTCTCGGAATTTACTGATAAGTTCGCCTTTGTGGTTTATTGGTGGAAGTGAGATTATGGCAATCACCTGTTCAAATAGGTACGAGTACCTAGATAATAGGTTTTTTTTTTTGTATTATGGAGCCGAGGGCTTTATTTTTTTATTTTTTTCGGTGGGAAGATCAGGCTGCAGTGACAAATTTGCAAGTGTATCAAACGACTTTTTTCAATACACTTACGAAGTAATGAATAAACGGGGGTTGACCGGCGACTCGTGAAGGTCGACGCACGCCCAGTCTGATACGATAAATGTAATAAAATTGTGGTGGGGGAGAGCACGCTCACTTTTCTGCACCAGTGCGGAAAACAGTCTATTGCGTGCCTAAAAGCGGTGGGATAAGGTCGGGTTTTCGAGTAAGTGTATTGAAAAAATATTATTATAGATGTTACTAGGTACGCAAAAAATGTCTTGTTGACCCAGTGTTTAAGGTACCCTCCTCCCAGTCCCATGCATGAGTTAACCCGGGCATGCTTGTTCTAAGTTTATATACTTAGGACATTACTGACACTCCGTGCGTTGGGAAGCACGTTAAAAAAATGGGTATGTGTATAAAAAGTGTTATTTGCCTGTGTTCTGTGCCCTAATCCAAGACATGGTCTAGCCGTGTGTGAAGTACCATCCAAATCCGATCTGCATAAAAAACAAATATTGGAAATTCCTGACTAAAAAAAATTATAGTTTTAGAAGAAGGTCGAGTTTTTTTTAAATACTTACTTACTTATTTTTTTAATATCACATCATACAAGTTATGCATGATAGGAATAGGAGTATTTTTTGCCTCACAGATATGTTTTATGTTGTTATTTTATTGTTTGTCTTGTACGAGTTATAAATAAACTATTTTCTTTCTAACTTTTTTCAGAGGATAATTTTCGAAATAGGAACTTAGTACATAATCATCTTGAACAGCCAGAACCAGGGTAGCATTTTTATTTATTAATCATGATCATTTATGTCTGGTTTATGGTAATCAGAATAGGTCTTAAACTTGACCTGATCCTGCTTCTCACATCTCTTTCATCTTCAAACAACTCACATTTTAAGGAGTTCTCTTTCGTGGAATAATAAATTTATCATCAAAATGAAACTTTTACAATATGTCATGTCGTTATAGTGACAGACATGTTTGTTTTGTTATAGCGTGCCGTAAATTCTTTAACCATAATAAACACCCTTACAACAACTTTCAATTAAAAAAAGAAAAACTCACTTACACAAAGGATTTGCAACTATAAGAATGAAACAATAAGGTTTAAAATTCATTAAGTTATTCAGAATTTTTAAGTAGCGCGGGCCAATGCATTCCAAAGAGGCGTGATGCATTCCTGCCTTTGCTCAATATATCACTTTAAAAAAAAAGTTGCATTCCTCTACAAGCAGAGTGAACGTAATCTAGAGTTACATATTTCACGGCTTGTGACGTCATAATGTCTTTAGTCAATGAGTTTTTGTAAGCACGTTCATTGTTAATTTCACACTTTAGTTGAAGCGATACCAAGAAATGTTGAGGACTTCGTAAAAACAGCTTTGGGTTTTTTTACTTACATTTCTTGTGAAATTCGGAAAACATTAGCATGAAAAATTTTTAAAGTACTGTTTGGACCTACTTGAGTACTTGCTACTGGTATGATGGCGTACATACCAGCAGCAAGTACTTAGGTCGTTGGCGCACAGCTGCACAAGAATATCAAGTTTATAATCTTAGGTACGCTTTTGATGCTAATCTATTTTGTATTTTTCAACTATTATTTTAAAGATCAGCATAATTATCCACATTTCAAACGGCTGTCGTGCGTACTTTATGCGTCTCGAATAAAGTAATAGCGATAAAATCAGCAGATAAACATCGTAAATTAAAGAACAGTCATTACACGTCAGTAACGATGCAACATCATTACCTATAGTCGCGCGTTTGATTCGACGCAGTTGCGCGTTGGAAATGCGACAATACGCTAAAAGTAGCCAAAACACATTGCTGAATCTATGCAAAAACCCTCGTGGGTGACGCGCGTTTGATTCGACGCAGTTGCGCGTTGGAAATGCGACAATACGCTAAAAGTAGCCAAAACACATTGCTGAATCTATGCAAAAACCCTCGTGGGTGACCTCCCTAACGTGCCAGTGTGCAAAATAAACATCGAACTAAAAAGGTTACATTACCCGCGTAACTAAAGTTCCAGTGATCAAGGGAACATGTTGTAAAGTTGCCTACTTGCCGCAGGTCAAGGCGAGTGGGCGAGTAGCCAGTAGGTACTTCACACATGCGAGTCTGCGAGTGCGTGTAAACAGTGCTTAGCATTGAACGTTGACGGTTTCAAATTAGGAAACAATTTGAAATCCTTGACATTCATTTTGTTTTCGTGTTTTAACAATTTATTAATCAAAAATATATTCAAGTATTTATTTATATAAAAATCAATTACTACATAATGACAGAGTAGGTGTCGTATCACTTGAGATCGGCTCGACCGATTTGTCTGTCACTTCTTTTTGTTTTAAGATAAATAAGTATGAAAGAGAAAATCAAAATAAAAGTGCTTCCATGCAAAGCCGGAGCCGGTCACTATACGTGCTCGATAAATAAGAATTTTTACTAGGGGCGTTCGAACTTCATCATCATTTCAGCCGAAAGACGTACACTTTTGGACATATTCGTCCCCCAAGTGTTGCCATAACCACCGGTCCCGTGCGTCTCGCATCCATCGGATGAATTTCGAAATTAAATAATACAATAAGTTTCAGTGATATTGCCATAATTGTTTTTTTATTTTTAATGCCTTCAATTCAAGGACATTATTTTTAGGATATGAATTGGCGTCGTGTCTCTCCTGTAATCGCGCATCCTAATGCACGATTTTGGACAAACTACGCAGCAAGGGGCCTTGGGCCTTCAGGACAGAAATCTTCAGTGATTTGTCGAAATAGACCAGCATGTAGCAAAGTGATTTGATAGTCGAGCGGCGTTAAGACATACGATCTCGTTGGACAATGTAAGATATACCTAGTCCTAAAAGAATTGAACGCAGAGCACAGAACATAGGGGTCCATTACACGGTCATGCAAACGTCAATCAAAACCATTAATCATGAATGAAGCCTGACTGACGGAATTTTATCGCCATACATTTTTCGTCATGCATTAAACGTCAGTCATCGCATTACACGGTAGGTTTTTCGTCAGTCAAGATATTTGACTGTGGCAAAACTGACAGCAAAACCTATCGTGTAATGGACCCCGTAAGGCGAACAGTTTCAGCACGTTTTTAAATCGTGTATTGGTTCCACTCCACGGTCAAATGTCAAGACTAAATAAGACGTATATCCACCAAATGTGACAGCTGCAGCTTAGCTTTAGTTCGTTATTAACACTATTTCTTAGTTTAAATTGTTAAATTAAAAAATAAGCGTCTGTTATTATTATTCAAGAATTAATGATGAATCAATGAATTTACAATGTTCAAATTTTTCCCTATACCTAAGTACTTACTTGTGCTATGAAACCTTGCTTCATGCCAAATTTCAGGATTCTAGGTCAACGGGAAGTACCCTAAAGGTTTTAATTTCCTAGTTAGTGTCAAAATATGGAGCATAAACGGCCTTATCTTTAGATTACGTTAACTTAGAAGTTTGATTTTTTTTCTGCTTGGGGTAGCACACCTGAGTCTATTACTGGTATTAATTTCAGCTTCATACCTCTACGCATTTCTAAGAAAAAGGGTCTTCACAGGTGGACAGACGGACAGCAAAGTGATCCTATATGGATTCCGTTTTTGCCGACTTAGGTATGGTGCCCTACAATAACCAAATCGGTCCACAGTCCAGTCCACACGTCTTCGAGTAATCGGGGAATATATAGTAGTAGTAGTAGTTAGCCTATTATGTCTCATTGCTGGGCAAAGGCCTCCCTCACCCTTTTCCACACATTGCCATTGCGGGCCAGACCCTCCGGTTGTTGTCAAGCTCATTTCTACGGGAATATACAATTACATCTATATAATATATAAAAACGAGTAGATGGGAGTAAAGCCGCGGGCAAAAGCTAGTATATATAAAAAACTGGGCAAGTGCGAGTCGAACTCGCGCCTTGAGGGTTCCATACAAACTTACCTATGTAAAGAGTTCAATTCCTGATTGGACTCTCGAAAATTTTTCCTAATCGCAAAAAGAATATTTTTTTTTATGACGTACCTAATAACAAATTTTGTGTTTTCAGATTTATTCCTGTACTTGTTTTATAAGAACTTGCTCTAAACAAAATTTCAGAATTATGGGTCAACGGGAAGTACCTACTCTAGAATTTTGGTTCCCTTGACTGTCGAAATATATACGTTTTTTGGGACATAAACGGCCCCATCCTATTTTTTCTGTTAACTTAGAAGTTTTTTCACAGCTTCAAGGGACCGCCGACTATAGTATATGGTTTTAATTTCAACTGGATACGTCCACGCGAGATAAAGGGTCTTGACAGACAGACAGACGGACTGACAACAAAGTGATCCTATAAGGGTTCCGTTTTTTCCTTTTGATGTACGAACCCTAAAAATGAAAGATTCCGACGAATTGAGAACCTCCTCCTAGTTTGATGTTGATTAAAAAGCTAAAATTAAAAGCGTCGTTACGCAGTAAAAATTTCGTTTGACAGTTCTTCGGATTCGTAGTTTTTAGAATTCTTGTCTGTACCAGAAATTGACCTAAATAAACACATGTTTGTATTACTTGTTTCCAATACTCTCGTCCTTGACAGACTGGTTTACTTACGTTTTCCTAGAATATTGGGTATTAGTGTTAGTATTTCGATGCCGACTACGCGTTAGGTCGTAAGGCAACAACCAGGAGTGCCGTTTTTGTAATAAATTGTTTATTTATTACAAAAAAGTGTTTCGCTTCGTCGTTTATACCGCATACATCGAAGGACTGGAACAATTTGCCTGCTGCAATCTTCCCGTCCAACTATAAATTTGGTGTCTTCAAGGCTAGAGTGAATAGGCTCTTATTAAACTAGTGCGTTTCACCATCAATGATTGCATCACTGCTTACCATCAGTAGGGATCAAGAACGGGAAGAAAAAAGTAAAAAAAATATTACGCTCTTTAGCAATGACTAACTACTACTATTACATGTAAAGGAAAGCAATTCGATCTTAAGTCTAAGTGCCCCATCACTTAAATAAGAGCACTAATTATACAATTACGCCATAACAGCTAATAACAAATAATTTAAACAACAGAAAAACAATAACTACCTTTCCTCTCTTGTATGATATGTATATGTATATATTTATATATATATATTTTATGTATTTATTTTTAGTGTAAGGTATTTATAGTTATATAAGTATTTATTAGTTTAATTTAATATTTCACAAACTCTTCTTTGCTTATTTTCTACACACTATAGTCTACATCTCTTCTAATCTCTCCTTTCGTAGGTCTGCTGGAAGAAATTTCTTTTTGAAATAAACAGTACCTTTGTACAAACTTTATATTAAGATACCCATCTTCTTCCTTGTTAATGTGTGTACATGAATTATAAAATAAATAAATAAACACCAGAACAGAATAAAAACAACAGACCGAACATTAAATTTGGACCAACAGAAATTAACATTAAACATATATGATTACGTTGATTGTGTAGCATGTTATTGATACCTTGTTATTGTTACATATAAGTATAATTTGTGAAACACTTTCAATTTTAACCGATGTTTTTGCATTATGTAATCAAAAATTATTTTAAGATCACCAGTACCAGACGCTGTGTGGAACAAGAAATAATAATATATACCTATACTAGCTTCTGCCCGCGTCTTCACAAGCGTGAAAGTAGGAAAGTGAAAAATCCTCTCTTAGTGCTCGCCTACATCATAAAAGGAAACTGTAAAAAATTCACGCTCCTAGTCCCAGTAGTTTTGTTGGCTGTGCGTTGATATGTCAGTCAGTCAGTTACTCCTTTTATATATATATATATATATATATATATATATAGATACATTTTATAATACAATTTTACTCAAAAAATATGTTACAACCTTACTTACGATTATATGCGTGGTAGGCATCGATTTTAGCCCTCCATTCTACAGCAGTAGCTTCTCCCTATGCAAGCCAATGACAACTATGTCTAAGAAAAGGTACCACTTACTTCTGAGATGACTAAGAAAGACTTGGGGGAGACCTATGTCCAACTGTGGACGTCTTTCGGCTGCAATGATGATGATGACTAATAGAGAAGAGGACTCACGATAGTTTGTTTGTATGTCTGTGTGTGTGTTACTCTTTCAAGTTCAAACGGCACAACGGATATGGATGAAATTTGGCACACGGTTAAACCATGTCCTGTCATTGGCGTATTTAGGGTTATTTTTAGGGAGAGGGGAGGGGCTACTCCTGACATTAGTGTGCCAGATATTTGGGTATAGCTATCATTTGAAGACGCGGTTGGCGTAATGGCTGAGCGATCGACTGCTTCGCAGCGTGTCGTGTGTTCGATCCCCGCGCGGAACATATATTTGTAAAATCTGCAAGTTGTTCCGTGTCTGGGTGTTTGTTAGTTTATATGTTTGTAAACGCAACCAAGATACAGGAAGACATTCCTAGTGAGGCGCAAAGTATTTAAAAAAAAAAATTGTTTAGGAGCTCAGGAATTCGACAATTTTGACTGATCCGTACAACCTACTGTTTCTCTATGCTATGTTCTGTGATGTTGTTTTTTATATACTTAATAATAGTATTTTAACGTCCTTCATAGAATTTTGAATCGATAGTGGAACATCCTGGGGTGGGCACAATCGTCCACCTCCCCATTCCTGTGTACACCTATGTGTTCTTTAGTCCGTAAGTTACTTATTATCCTGGAATAATTGTCTACTATTACGCGAGGGAAGCCGCTGGCAAAAGCTAAAAGGTATCACACTAATTTAGTAATTTTAGGTGAAAGGCACACGGGAAGACCACGTCCTGAAGCAGCACTTACGACACATTTTACCTATGTTCTCTAGGGATAATTTCTTACTTTCAAGGCGGCGAAACCGCTGTCAGAAACTGAATATTCTGTAAAGGGCTTACACCACGCGATATTCTGTATAGGGCCTAATACACTACGCGATATCCAGCACACGATATTCAGACTGTCTTCTTAATTCTTTATTGTACACAAAACATACATAATACACGGTGATACAATACAGTTTATGTACAAAGGCGAGCTTAACTCAACAATGAGTTTTCTTCCAGCAAACTTAGTTTTTGGTCCGAGTAAGACCGGTCTAACCCTTATTACACTACGCGACCAAGACTGTCTGAATATCGAGTAGTGTAATAGGCCCTTTAGACAAACACACAAACAAGTAAATAACACTCCTTTTTTTGGTCTGATGTGTAAAAAAAAAACAAATGTCATACGAAGTTATGACTTATGAGTTATGACATAATTGCGATGATCCCAAAAAAATAAGACTTCAAGCAAAAGAGGCATGTTGATGAGTCTTGGGTAACTAAAGCCATGTGTTTCCTTATGTCCAACATTTACTTTTTTATTCAAGATCAATGGCCTTTTACAGAAAAAAAACTGACTTCTGTACCACTGAAAAACTTAGCTACCAGTTTCTTAGAACTCTTCTGAGGAAATTGTTACTAAGTTTCCGAGATCAGTGACCTTACAAATATCCTTTACAATACTCACAATTGACGACCGAATGCAAATGCAAAGTAACTTTCTCCAACCACGCAACACTATTGGGTAAACTTCACATGTCCAACGTAACATGACCTCTAACGCGCTACCGAATGCTCAACTTTTTGTCTCATTCCATGGAACAGGTGGGTCAAGGTATTTTGGCTACGAACAATCATGGCGGCGGCAATGGGTTTTTCCGATGGCTGCAATAAAATGTATTTGTTATTGACGACGTTAATCTTTGCGGTTAGGTATAGTGTGGAATACCTAAATGTTGGAGCTGATAATGTTGTGGTGGCTGGCGCAGATGTCCCTCAGAATTAACGTAGGTAGCTACTACGAGGCCTACAATATCAATGAAGAACTGCCTATTGTCCTCAAAAATACATACTTATAATAAATCTATAGAAGTATTTAGTTGTGCGCGCGTCACGTAAAATGTACGAAATCGACGTAGATAACTTTTATATATTTTTGCAGTTTTGTGTAACTTGATAAGTAAGTAGGTATATATCTATTACTTAGGCTTTGTGTCATCGCAATCGGTTGACTATATCGAAAGCATTCATTATATAGCATCAAGCATGACTATAAACATTCATTGACTATTAGGCGGTACGAAGTTCGCCGGGTCAGCTTGTCTTTTTTTATATTTTATTTATTTGGACCAACAATTTGTTGTCGGACCACTTTTATCAGCAGGATAATAATTAGTGGTGGAAAGTTTAATAAAGAAATAATTCTCCCAACCAAATTTCGATCACAGTGGCCAATCTCAACAGAGACTAAACACAGGTGCACTGTGTGAGGCTGAAGGTAAGACAGCCACATTACATTACAGCAACGTTTTTTAATCCGGCGCGCCAACTTGTACTGCGGCGTATTATACGATGATACCGCTGGCGACGGGCGGCGATATTTATTCTTCAGGTAAATATTATCAGACATGTCTGTATATATATATACTAAATGCTTTTTAGGTACCTTTAACAGTTACTGTTCTTAAAATTAAGGAAAAATTTGAGACAAGCGAGCTAAAATCTTTACCAGTATTTATTGTTTGTTAAAACAATTCAATATGCAACAAATTTTCCTCTCTGTATCAGTCTAACTGTATACCTACATGTATTTTAGTTCTAATTAACCTACCGGCTATGTTATGGTAACCTACCTATGACACGCAAAATATAATTAGGATAAATGTCAAACAATTCCACCGGGGGAATATTGTTAATTAATCATTGTTTTCAGGGACTTGTGAAGTTCGAATTAATGGCATTTTTCCACACAATGTTTTGACGCGGAATGGTAACAGGCAATAATTCTTCAATATCTAGATGCTACAGGTACAGTTTTTAGGAATGTTAAATTATAAATTTTATACAAAAGTAGAATAAAAATAATGTTATATCTGTCGTGCCCGGATCTTAGAAATTGATCACTTCATGAAATGGCTAACTAAAACTGGCCAGATCGTTTTAAACGTTAATGTTTGATGATATGTCAATCCACGTTTTTTTTTTATCTGACATATTAAAACATACGACTATAATTATTAAGTATTAATTTAAATTTAAATATAAAACTACAGTATATACTCATAGCAATAATAAGTAATCAATTGAAATGAATTCAACGATATAATAAATATACAGATCAAAAAATTAAACAGGTTCTTATATTAGCGTTTTTCCTCTCTCCTACCATTTATAATGTTGCTGTGCCCGACAGGGTCCATATTTGATTCAATTTTGTATTATTTATCACCATGTACATTATGGATTGCCATAAAGATTTAAGATTTGCGATTTGAATTGAAAAAGTTGCATTGGAACTTGCCCGACTTCGAACCCACAACCTCATGCATGAGAGGCGGGTGCCTTAACCACACTAGAAGTAAAATTGCAATTGAAGTAGAATTGCTAATCATTTTTGGAAGAAAACTTGCAAAATAATAATAATAATAAATTTATTTCACACAAAAACAGCAATTTAATCATAAAACTATGAACATATAGGCTTATTACAAGGTCACAAATATAATTATATAGGTAGTGCTCCTAAACTAGGTGTGGGCATGTAACTTAGTTAGAAATGGCCCCTCTTATTGAGAGGACTACACGACCTAAAGCGCGGTCACTCTCGGTCTAAATACAAAAGAAAAAGATGCACAATGAAATAATGCTTGCAAAAATGTGAATTTTGTGTGTGTGTGCATTTTAGCGATTTACCAAAAATCTACAGCTAAGACGTGAACACACGGTAGGCTGAATCTAAGCTACTTCAAGTGCCACGAAAAAATAACTTTTATGGCAGGAGTACAGCTTTTTATTCAATACCCAATCTAATAAACCAGATATCTGTAGACATCCTGTACCTCTAAATGCTCATTTAATAACAAAAATATAAAGCGTAAGTAGTAGTAAAAAATATATTCAGTTAATTGGACCTTGACAATTTATAGCGCGTTGACCAGTTGTCAGGTTGTGGTACACTGAGACAGACCCCAGGGTTCTAATTGTGTCCCTTTTTCTAAATTTTAGGAAAACCCTCGTTTTTATAAATAAATATAAAATTAAAACGTTAAAACGTTGCTTGTAGAATAATCTTACAAACACTTAGAATGATTGCGTGTACATGAGTCCGATTTTCAATCGATAAAAGTAAAGTTTGGAGTCGTCTTCGTAATTTTTTTCTAACGTCCTAAATTAGCTGTTGATTTGCTGTTGATGTTTTGTATAAACTATCTATGTGTGTGGTGTGTGTGTGTGTATTTCAGCCGAAAGACGTTGAACATACGCGTCGCTATAACGACCGGTCCTGTGCTTATGGCATCCCACGGATTCCCGTGACTGTCGCCAGATTATCGGTCCACCTTGTGGGAGGCCTTCCAACGCTGCGCTATACTATATGCACTGTGCTGCTATATATATGTACATAATTTATATGTATTGCACTTAATTATGGCTTTACGGCCGCACCGAGGACGTTCCTACAATAAAATGTTTATGATGACCATGAAGTTGATGGACATTTCTTTGTTTATGCCATTTTTCAGGTTAAGGTCATGTTAAAGTAGAAGTTTTTTTTTATTATAGATTGGCTCACGCTTGACCACTATCTCACCTGATGGAAAGCGATGATGTGGTCGACGATGGAGCAGGCTTGCAAAAGTTACTTAACCTATTCACTCTGCGCACTCTCTGTGCACTAGCTTCTGACGTTATATAACATTTCACATGTCATGTGCTTTGTAACATGTCATGTAACATGTCATGTCATGTCATAAGTGCCCATGACTTTTGACTTTGACTTTGACTTTTGACTTTGACTCGTGAGTTAAGGACCCTCAGATTGTAGCTATCAGAAAACACAGACTTCGGCAGGGAATTCCACTCCTGACCTGTACCTACGCACGATGAATGTGTTCCCAAAACGTTTTGTGCGTGTAGATGGGATGTCCACCATGTACAGGGGGTGCATCGCCGTACGTCTATAATAATAATAAATAATAAATTTATTTCACACAAAAAACAGCATGTACATCATAAAACTATGAACATATAGGCTTATTACAAGGTCACAAATATATAGGTAGGTACTCTGACTCCTAAACTAGGTGTGGACCTGTAACTTAGGACTCAGTGATTCTCCGTAACAAACAAAGCCATAATTATATTAAAAAGAGTCTGGTATTCTAGTAGTTTTTTTAAATGGAAAACTATCAAATACTCACACTCGGGGCGTCCTGTACTTTTGTTGTCTTTTACTGTGTCTGTCCCGAATAAAACTTTTTCTATTCCATTCTAAATAACTTCTCGAGCGAGAGTCTGCGAGAGCGAATGTCAAACTTTATGACTAAAACTCACCTGCATTCTTTTATTTGCCGTTTGTATTCCAGGGTTGCGTTAATTCTTTCGATAATTTCCGCAGTTCTTGCAGGTATCGTGTCTACTGGGCTGAATACAACGCGTTGTTGACTTGTAACGCCATCTATGTTGCCACATAGGAACTAAAATTAAAAAATCCTGTACATTCAGTCAATGTCAGTTCCCCGAACTGCGTGTTCCAGGCAACCGCTTGTTAGTTGATTGGGCAACGTCGGTATGTAAGACTTTACACCCTGTACCGCATATCCAAAACCCTCGAGGTTGGTCCTTACCGGACGACCGGACGGCGAGCTAATCTATGGTCACCCTACCGCTTTGATCTCTCCCTGCCTCTTTAGATCTGTTGAGTCTAACAAAGTATACGTATGGCTAGACTTACACGTGGACACGCATCAACACATACTTAATTCTAAACTATCAAAGCGATAACTATTTTATTAGCAGGCACGCTTCGCTATTGGTCTAGAAGGCAGCTCGTAACATGAACATGAACGGTCTTCTCAATATACTCCTAGTCCTAACTCCTGACTAGCTTTGTAACCTAGCTCGGTCAGCATAACAGGGGCGTGTTAAAATGTCAGGCGTGCGAGTGAGAAAAAGGGATGGAGCTATGCACCCTATATAGCTCCATCTCTTTTACTTTTCAGTTTAGGTCGTAAAATGTATCGCATTAAGGGGATGGAACATGACATACATTTTCATTGTTTTTCATACAACCGCTCTTACGCAATTATGAAGTTATTACACATTATTCATTAGATATTTTAGAAACACAGTATCTTGTGGATATTATTTATGCTTCTATTGAAATCAATTTTTAAATTTGTGTAAAACTAATCCAGTAAAGACCTCTGAAAATCTGCTATTTTGCATTTTCAACTTTGACACTTCATAATTTACTCAAAAATTAAAAAAGTCAAAAAGTATACCTAACAATAGAAACCTTGCAAATTTAATCAAGATTCTATATGATGACTAGGTATTATCTAGGCTTCTATTGAAATCAATTTATAAATTTGTGTAAAATAAATCCAGTAAAGACCTCTGGAAATCTACTATTTTGTATGAAAATCTTGATTAAGTAATCCATCGATATAGATGTACTACGCACAAATAATCAAGATTCTGAATGACGACAATTTCTTTCAAAAACTTTTTTTTTATTAGCCTATACTGTCCCACTGCTGGGCAAAAGCCTCCCCCAACTTCTTTTTCAAAAACTTTTAAGGGTTTAAAAAAAAACACGTATTTCCTGGAACAAGTTTTGTAAAATATTCGAGTAAATCACGGAATTACCGAATGCTAACAGAGTTTTCAGGCGATATCTCTCTTTTTTCGAGTTGCCTTTTCGTCAAACATCGCGTTGGATTGCGTTAGGTGAAGTAACAAGCTTTTAGACCATGCTTGATGTTGACGATAGGCGAGTGAAAAAGACCCTCTTAAGAGCATCGTGGCAGACAATAACTAGGTTTAATTCTCTTTGGTGGCAGGGCTTCAATAACCTAAAGTAATATGGAATTGTACTAACATTAAGAAACCTCAAATCAAAGGGAACTGAAGAAACACTGTTTTAATCAGTAAAATTCTGACACGTCCTCACGCTTCATCCAGAGCGGAAGACGTCATTTATTTTTAATTGATATAAATGTAGTGCTTGACTGCAATTCCACCTGATGAAGGTGCATTCGTCGATGGTGAGGCGCACTAGTTTATTATTTGATGACTTCCCCGCAATAAAAAAGGGTGGTGTATAATAATGGCATGTGCTCCTTTCTTTTTATAATTAATTATCAAAAAATACAAGTTTTTATAAGGCATTCCGATACTTACTCTTCCAATTTTTTGATAATCTACACTATAAAGAGGCAAAGATTGTTTGTTTGCAGGAGGTAATCTCTGAAAGTACATTTCTGAGTCACATACCCTCGGTTTCTGATTTGAGAATTACTCAAACACTACTTTGCCCTGAAAACTTTTCAAATTTGGCAGTTAAGTATGGTTTGAGACATCCTTAACTCAAAATACTCAGAAACCCACCGTAAGGCTATATTTTATGTAAGCGGGCGAAGCCGTGGGCTGTTAGTTAATGATATTTCACTTTGTATATTTGATCAGAGTCCAGAGGCCTCGTCGGTATCTATCGGGAGCGCTACAGGAGGAAGTGGCCAAGTTAACAAAGTTTACGTAATGCTCAGCAGGTGCCGCTCATCGTCACGTACTTGTCTGTCTACTGTCTACTAATCTCCACGCCATTCATTATCCTCACATGTCACTATAATTATAGATAGCGAGAAGAGTTCAACACGTGTCCAAGCATCATTAGTTGCAGTAGCACTGATGGTAGTGCAGGAATTAGAGTAGGTGTAGTGTCAAGGAAGTAGAAATAAAGTCCGAAGTGCATAATAGAAAGAAAGAAAGCTAATTGTACACAGTCACAGAACACAAGAGTTCCACTAGAGTAGGAGTGGTAGAAATAAGAAGATGACGGAACACACAGAAAGATCGTATAGAAGTGCAATAAGTTTGCACGCTTTAGTTTTAAGCAAAACATGTTCGATCTACATATTTTCAATAACACCTTTTATACCATGTTTTAAGCAAATAAAATATCTTTATCTTTAAAATAGATTTTAGCGCGGCGAATTATCTCACAGATAGATAAACGTTTGCGGTAGACTCGCAAAGCGTATATCTATCTACAGAACCCTAAAAACCTTGCTTCTGTTAGCGGCTTCGCCCGCGTGAAAATAGATTTCTCTAAACAAACTCTGGACCCCATTTCATCCCCTTAGGGAGTGAATTTCGGAAAATTCTCTCTTAGTGCTCGCCTACGTAATAGGAAACCTTGTGCAAAATTTCACGTGTCTAGTCTCAGTAGTTTTGGCTGTGCGTTGATATGTCAGTCAGTAAATTTTTTCTTTTATACAATCATCAACTTCAACTTCAATTCTTCATTATGGCATTTGCGGAAAAGACACCACAATTTTGCCAATATAACACGTGCAAACTGTTAATAGACTATCAAACGCTGGAGAGTATTTAGCGCGAATGAACAGTAAAATAAATATCTCTAAACATTAAAGTTCAAAATAAAAGAATTTCTTCGCAGACGCCGACCGCCATTATGACCAGACCACAGACTATGACTATGGTACATGACTGAAACTCGTAAGAGTGAAACAAAGAAAGAAACATATAGATAACTAGCTTCTGCCAGCGGCTTCGCCCGCGTAAAAGTTAATTTCTCCATGCAAACTTTGGACCACCATTTCATCCTCTTAGGAGGTAAATTTTGAAAAACCCTCTCTTAGTGCGCGCCTACGTCATAAAAGGAACGCTTGTGCAAAATTTCACGCTCCTAGTCCCAGTAGTTTAGGCTGTGCGTTAATATGTCAGTCAGTCAGTTTCTCCTTTTATATATATAGATTAATTGTTGACAATTAAGAATGACATGACATCATGTCGTTCGTTCACGAATGCGTAAAATGTAAAAGCAATGTTTTTTTTTTATAATAAATAGGAATAAATATATACTACTGTATAGTGGATATGTTCACAAACATGAAAACACACATATACAAGACACCCAGACCCGGAACATCTATCTGTAGGCTCCACCAGCACCACCAGGGACCAGCAGGGGTTCGATTCCTACAGCAGGGGTTCAATTCCTGCATGGTACAAATTTTGTACCGTGTGGGAATCGAACCCGCAGTGCCGCAGCCCAATGCTTAACCACTACGTCAACCGTGCCTACAACCACACATTAACAATACCACATAACAATCTTTTAGAAACCATCCACACCTTTTGTCTCGACTAATAAAATCTATATTTATCTCACGTTCTTATTTATCGCCAGTTCGTCCATATGTATTAGTGGCACCATAACAGCTGGTTTATGAGAGTGTTAAGTGCTGTTCAGCATTTATTTTTAGACTGGCTAGCTTCTGCCCGCGGATTCGCCCGCGTAGAAGTCAGAAATTCTCCCAAGGAAACTTACTACAGGGATATAAAGCATCCTGTGTCCTTCTCCTGTTGTTTTAAATTGTTTTCCATATTTTTAATTATAAAATAATGAATTGAATTGTATTTTTAATTATATTTCTATTTTTCTTTATTTTTTAGTTGTATTTTTATATAATTTTATTTGTATTTTTAATCGAATTGAAAATGTTATGTACACCGTTATTGTTACTTACTAGTACTGTACAGCAGACCATATAGTATGATGAAATCGTTTTTTTAATTGTTAAATATATTTTAATGTGGCCGTACTCAATAAATGTCTAATCTTTCTGTACACCGACATTCATCACAATTTGTTTAGCAGTTTTGGTGTGAAAATGTAACAGACGAACATACAGAAATAGTTGCTTTCGGATTACAATATTAACTAACTACTGCCACTGGCTTTGCTTACGTACTACAAAAGCCCAAAGGAATATACTACCGGAATAAAAAGTATCTTGTGTGCTATTCCAAGACATGGTCTACTCATTTAAAAAATCAATCAAATCTCTTCAGCAGTTTCAGCGTAAAGGAGTAACAAACATACAGACATACACAGAAACCTTTGCCTTTATAATGTTATTGTGATATAGACTCATGTTCATTGATATCCGAAGGCTGATCAAATGCGTGCATAATGAAACCGTTTATTTATTGTGTTACTGCGAACATGTGATTGTTAAATAGTATACGAGGATATTTTATAGTTTGATTATGTGTAGAGATAAGGTTATGTATCTGTTAGTGCGAGTATGTATTGCAGAGCTCAGCATCTGGTTAGTACCCACAGTAGCTAATGCTATGTGCCGCGCGCATTGGATGGAGTGGGCTTTGAAATCAGAAATCAGAAACTTTTATTTCAAATAGACCATTTACAGGCACTTTTGAATTGTCAAAATGTCAGTCATGTCAAAAAAAAAGTGAAGCTAAATTGCACGTTTCAAAGCGTAGATCTTTTTTAATAGTAAATTTTGATACACGTGCAGAAAGTTTGTAATTGCGACCGAGGCGGAAATCGCACGAGCCGTAAGCAAGTGTGTTATGGAGCCGAGGGCTGCAGTGACAAATTTGCACGTGTATCAAACGACATTTTTCAATACACTTACGAAATGAATAAACGGGGGTTGATCAGCGACTCGCGAGGGTCGACGCGCGCCCAGCCTGATACGATAAATGTAATAATATTGTGGCGGGTTGCCGAGCAAGTGTATTGAAAATCATATTTCATTGTACCTACGTCCAAAAACCAGTCAAGATAGTACCTTACTATTCAAAATCTATCAAATTCTCTTGTCCATAAAGACAACGGAGGCAACTGCCTAATGAACCCATCGGGGCCATGCAGCTTGTTAAAAGAATAAATATGAGAAGTTTTAATTTGCTATCATTTTATAAATGATTTAGGGGGTCCCTCGGTAGAATTTGTTACAGGACGAAATAATACTATATCAAATTATGGTTTTGCAAATCTAACCTAAATAAGTCATTATTGACCTGTTCTGGATCGGGCACCAGGGGTGTAAGTACCCCTTTTGTTGCCAGGCAATGAAAATTAACTGGTTTTTATTATAACTCGCTTGTCAACTATGTGATTTGAATTTGGAACCTCAACTTAATAGTCGTATAAATAGTTGGACCATGTAACCTATATTTAACGGCGGGGGTTCTGCTCGCGGTGGCCAGTCACCACTCCTCTCGGCTTCCTCTCGGATAAAGATGTGTTTGCCTTCATTAAATCACCTTTTTTAAGTGGTTAATCATCCAATTACTTCTCACGCTCTAGGCTGGTACATACAGGAACAGGAGTGGGTTTTTAGTCAGTAAAAGTCTGACAGTATCTCCCGCTCCGCCCAAGAGCGAAGATGTCATTAGATGATTTTCCCACAGAAAAAAAAAACTACATTCTGGATTCTAGTATTAACTCCCTCAAGCCATTCGTAAATTTAACTCTAAACTCCCTCGCTGCGTTGGGAATTACCGGGATCCTTCATTGCAGTCGAGATTGAATAAGGCGCCCGTGACATAAAACACTGTTTTATTTTCCTTGATGGGTTGTGCAGTCATTGCCTTGGAGCATAATTTTTACATGATTTTCACTGACTGCCATCACGCCGTGAGAAGAAAAAAAAACTAAAATAACGCCAACACGACACTGCCAGCATCTGTAAGACATTAAAAGCAAAAGCGAAAAGGAATCTTCTGGAATAACGCGTTTAAAAAAAATCCACTTTGGCGTCAGCGTTTGTAATAGGCGAGGGCACGGAATAAGTACCTAACAGCACGTACAAGCAAGGGACACTCCTAACGCGATTACAGCGATAAAGTTACCTTGTACTTTCCATTCTTAAAGATAACAAAATCTAATCTTTCGAAAACATACCGTTTAAAGCATTGTTCAAAGCTTAAGAACCATAAAATTAGGTACCACAACACCGATATCAATATTGTTTACAATAATGGCATGGAACAATAACAGCAGGTAACTAAAAAAGAGTCCATTTTTTTTCGTAAAGTTGTAGATAAGCAAGTACTTAAGTAGTCTTTCCATACCTCAATACTAGAAATGGTTCTTCAAATAACGGTTCAAAAATCGATCAATAAATAGAATACGTAAGTAACAAAAGGGCAGGAAACTTTTTTAAAGTAGCACAGACTATTATAACGTCGTATATTTGGCGGGGCGGCGCCGGCGCCCGGGTGGCGGGAGCGGCGCGCCGCCGTGGCGCCCTACGCCTTCGCCCCCGACGCGCCGGGAATTACTATTGCATCTCGACTTCTTTCTAGAATAATGAGTTTAATGACCGACTTGTTGGCGGGAATAAAGTATATACCTAGGCTGTTTCTTAACTACTTATACTCGTTAGATACATATATATACCTACACTATAGCTCTTGAGTTTTTTCATAGACTACTTTTATTACCAATAACATTGTATGGATTCCAAATTGCCCTCGAGAGCGGAACCCCACGAAAAACCTAGTATGTTTCCTAAATGGCAGAACAGCCCAAAAAAGCGAATAAGTGTTAAATGGGAGAAAATATAAAAAAAAACGGATATGCAATACGTATATGGGAGAAAAAAAAACAGTAAGCGTATATCTCTTATATATCGCTTACTGTTTTTTTTTCTAAAAGGCAAAAAAGCGCGTATACGATATATGGAAAAAAAAGTAGTAAGCTAAATATAGGAAAAACCAATAAAAGCTAATAAACCAGATATCGAAGAAAACCCAAAAGAAGCGAGTATATGCGATATTACGATGAGAGAAAAGACGGAGAAAGCTAGAAAGTGATATAGAGAAAACAAATAAAAGTAAGCAAGATATGTATAAGAGACAAGCCAAAAAAACTACTAAGAGGCCAATATGGGAGAAAAGCCAAAAAAAAAAAACAACTTAAAAAAAATGGGACTAGAGCTGAACCCTAAGGAAGTGAATAAATGGGGCTTATTGACAACCGTTATTACATATTTATAGCTTGTATAGATATTTTATTAAAATGATAAAGAAAAGAGGAGATGACACAACAAAAATTCGGATGGATGTAATGTTTTCGTGAGAGATGAACACGAAAAATGAAATGAGAAAAATCACAGAGGAAGAGAAAAACATTGTACGTTAAACCCAAAAGAACCACAAGTAACATGGAGCAAGCCTCACGTTTTGATGAAGGATGACCAGACGGAACTTGGTGTTAGTCATTAACAAAACAAAATGTGGGACAATGCTCCGAATTATGTCGAACGTTTTAAAGAAATAATAGCAGCCAAGAAACTTCAAAGTAGATAGGGAAGGAGTCTAAAGAAATGATGAGCAGATGTTATGAGGAATGAAAGAAAAGGGGGTCATTGAAGAAGAAACGACGCCAGATAACTTGGGAGTCTTGGGGCACCGGCAAGAAGATATTGAAGTCTTCGATATGCAGACACAACAGCCTACTAAAACTAAAACAAAATAAATCTGTCCCAAACACATGGTAGGGGAAAGTAACCCTATATAGACGTGCGACGTATTTTATATTGCTTGTGCGGGGGTCGCTACGCAATGGATTTTAGCTTAGCGTTTCATTAGAAGTGACAGGGTTAACTGGAGAACGGACAGCTCGCCATTTATGTACATAATAATCAAGCTTTTTATATTTAAAACCTTTCTCTTGGAAAATGTATGTCTTGAAACAACATCGACTTCAGTCGATAAATAACTTATGTATGTAGGTCTTATTAGTTGAAATAAAAGTATATCCGTTTACTGAAATTATCACACTTATTTGGTACTAGGATGGGTTATAAGCTGAATTAACGTAGAAAGCATTTTGGGAGTACATTCATTGTGCATACAGGTAAGAAGTGGAATTCCCAGGCGGAGTCTGTGTTTCCTGATAGGTAGATACAACCTTGTAGGGTACAAGGGGTCTTTAAGTGAATATAGGTTACTTCCAGGTGCTATATCGTCGGCCACATCATTGCTTACCATCAGGTGAGATAGTAGTCAAACGCGAGCCTGTCCATAATAATAATAAAAAAAAACTTAATATTAATATAATAATATATTTATATTTGTAAATTAAGTTATTTTTAAGAACGCTCTACCGGTTCAGGGTCATCTAACACAGAATAATTCTTTATCTATTTTCAAGTTTTTTGAAATACTGGTACGATACAGTCCTCGTGATAGAACTTGTATGAAGTTTTTCTTTTTTTTAATTGATATAAACTAGTGCTTGACTGCGAGCCCACTTGATGGTAAGCAGTGATGCAATCGTTGATGATGATGATGAGGCGCACTAGTTTATTAAGAGCCTATTCACTCTAGCTTTGAAGACACCTAAATTATAATCGGACGGGAAGACCGCAACAAGCAAATTGTTCCAAAAGAAACAAAAAAAAAAGGAAAGTTTATGAATAAGTGAAGAAGATGACTGTTCATCTTCTTCACTTATTCATAAACTTTCCATTGTAGCTATTTTGAATTATTGGCACAATTAAAAGCCTCCAAACCCGTCATACATTTTCACTGTTTTTCATACAACCGCTCATACGCGATTATGACGTTATTACACATTTTTCATTAAATATTTTGGAAACACAGATATCTTGTAGTTATTATCTAGGCTTCTATTAAAATCAATTTATAAGTTTGTGTAAAACTAATCCAGTTAACACCTCGGAAAATCTGCTCTCAAAAATTTAAAAAATCAAAAAAATATAATAGTAGAATCCTTGCAAAGATCAAGATACTGAATATCGTTTTTTTTTTCAAAAACCTATAGCAGTTTAAAAAAAAAAACGTAAGTATTTCCTGGAACAAGTTTTGTGAAATATTCGAGTGAATGACGGTATTACGGAGTGCCAGCAGAGCTTTCAGGTATTATCTCTCTGTTTTCGCATTGCCTGTTTATTAAACATTTATTGCATTGGATGAACCGGAAAGCTTAAAAGCTGGCCTGTTTATTAAAAAGAAAAAACTATGCTCAGGTTTACGATAGACGAGTGGAAAAGGGCCCTCTTAAATGGAGAAATATAATATAATAATATAATATTCCACAACTATCACACAACGCCGTCTAGTCCCAAGCTAAGCAGAGCTTGTGTTATGCGTACTAGACAACTGATAAACATACTTATATATTTCTAAATACATACATATATTGATAAATTACACCCAGACACAGAACAAATGATCGTGCTCATCACACAAACATTTGTCCTGGGTGGGAATCGAACCCACGACCTCCGGCATAGCACTCAGGGCCACTAACCACTAGACCATCAGGTCAGTCAAAATATCATTAGCATAGGCTTTGGATATAAAGAAAGAAAGAAAAAACGTTTATTCGTACCTCACACATACAGTAGAATTACAAAAAAACGTATGAAAGGAACGAGTACGGAGTACGTGTGATATGATGAGTGGAACACGAAATAGCACGCAGAACAAATACATTTCACAAGACTTGATGTAAACTTAAATTTTGCACTCAATATCATGGATTCATGTCCAAAGTTTCTAAGCGTGGGTGGCGTGTTTAAAGTTTATAACCCTCGATAGTAATAAACTGATCTATGTATCCCAAGACCTTCAGAATGATACTTAACGTTGTGACGTATTGGATTCTGTGGTGGCTATATGTTGGTATCATCACCGCAATTAGTAGCATATTGGATATAATAGCTCAATGAATGCTAAAAAATATTAGTAAAGAATTCCGACTACACGATTACGTCAATTCTTTTACTAACGGGGAGCGTTCAGCGTTCAGCTGACTGCCATTAGCTACCAACTCGTCCACACTTCATCACCCAGGTAGAATATATACCCCTGGACGTGAACTGCAGTGGCTAACTTGGAAACCTCATAAACGGATGCGGTCCCAGGTTGTCGACTGCAAAAACTATCTTACCAAATGGGGCTTCCTCGATTCATCTTGCACAACCTGTACCTTTCAGAATTGACTGACCTGTTGGTCTAGTGGTTAGTGGCCCTGACTGCTATGCTGGAGGTCGTGGGTTCGATTCCCACCAAGGACAAATGTTTGTGTGAAGAGCACGATCATTTGTTCTGTGTCTGGGTGTTATTTATCTATATATGTATGTATTTAGAAATATATAAGTATGTTTATCAGTTGTCTAGTATCCATAACACAAGCTCTGCTTAGCTTGGGACTAGTCGGCGTTGTGTGTTAGTTGTGGAATATATTATTATTATATTATTAATTTAGATAAGGTCAATGATACTGCTGTACATGTTGTAGAATCATGGTTGGACGAAATTCACTTTAAGTTAGTCAAAACACAACCTGGCTACAAACTGGGGATCTTTAAGTCAAGAGTGAATAGGTTACTTCTATACTACATACTAGATAAGCGCGCTCCATCGTCAACCGCATCATCGCTTTCCATCAGATGAGATTGCGGTCAAGCGCGAAACTATCAACATAAAAAAAAAAACAGAAACAAAAAGAAAACAAGGAGATTAGCTTCTTACTTATGATCTCGAAACTGGCATAATTTCTGTGGGATATACCGCAAAAGCAGAAACGTTGGTTATAGATATTATGTCAAAGGGGACAAAATAGAAAACTTTATGAAAACAATACAACTGAAATATAGATCATAATAATAGAAACAAAAATACAATCCTGAATAATAAGAATAAGAATAATGTTTATTGTTCCTTGTTGCAGTAAATAAAGAATACCTTAAAACTATTATATAATGATTAATATTGTCTGTAACTAATTATTAATTATACATATATTTAGATGGTGGTCCCCAAACTAGGTAGAACCTGTATCTTGGGGACCTGAGTTGAGATAACTTTAATCTATAATAGCATTGTATCGGGCGGACATGTAGAAATTCGGTTTATTTTTTTATATTTATCGCAGAGGTTGTTGTAAACAATAAAACAACAAAATGAATAATAACAAGTAAAAATAGGATAAAAACAAGCTAAATTAAAATAAAGGTTTATATAATATAATACCCATATTGATAAGTGTAACCGCAACATAAAACATGAATAAACCATATGGTTGTGATGAAAAATAATAAAATCATTAACTGAAAAAGAAAAATGTGTTCAGTGTGTATTGGACCATAGACCACAAACTGTTCATATCCTATAGTTTATAATCGCCATTTTGGTTTTTATAACCACTATCGAACCCACACAAAGCAATTGTCACCAGTCGAACTAAGTGAACAATTAATATTGCGTTTGAAAATAGAATTAGCTGAAAAATAGTAGGTA
The DNA here is from genome assembly GCA_961205895.1 of Mythimna pallens. NCBI lineage: Eukaryota > Metazoa > Arthropoda > Insecta > Lepidoptera > Noctuidae > Mythimna > Mythimna pallens. The sequence goes on along the minus strand of OY540842.1, from coordinate 20,742,497 downwards.
CAAAGCTGCGCCCGCGCCGACGTCGATCAGTGACTCACGACCACTGGCGCCACTTGATTTATTACGGACACTTGCAGAACTAAGGGATTTAGAAGATCATTAACTTAAATAATAATTACTTGTTTGTCACTTTCTGGCGCCTGTTTTAGTGATTTCTTACTTTTCTGTTTTAATAAGTTAGAAGGCGAGGATGGACAGTCAGAATAATCTAAGTTTGGAAAAAGATTACTGGCCAAAGAAGGCCAGTAGACTCGTTTTAACTTTTAGTCATAGCTATTATATTTAGCCCTCGATCCTCCGGAGTCTTTTTTCGGTGGTTACCAATAGTCATAACATCATGTACGTTAGAAAAAAATCTTCATCTTTTTAGCAAAAGAGGCGATAGACATAATTATGTTACAAGAAATAGGGACCAATTAGTTCAAACAGGTTTCAGACTGGCTGAAGTGGGGTACCCCATGAAAGATGAAGCCACTGGGGCCTAGCCACACCACAAGGGCTGTTTAAAATGTTATAATAAAATCCCCAAATATTAGAACTCAATGAAACGAAATTTAATCTTGTATTAAACGCACACTATGCAGGCAAGCGTAGTATATGTTGGATTCAAGATAAAAATGCTTGGCTCAATGCTGGTCCAGCTCCACTACCACTAGAGTGTACAAATTGATTAGTTTGGAAATTATTATTATTTTATTTTTATGTTTTTTTGAAATTTGAAAACATTATAGTATTGTATAATGTAGAAGCATTTTTTTTTAAGTTTGTAAATGTGAGGACCATGGAGCTATTTATGATTTTTAGGTTACTATTAGACTTGTTTGACAAAAATGGGCATGACAGTTGAGAGTTTGTCATGCTCACTCAAATGCCCCACTGATGGTGGTGCGTGTGTTGGATCATTCGGCTCCCTTCAAAATGGTTGAGCTGTGTGTAGTGTTAATATTCGCGTCATGTCCGTGAACGGGTACTATCAGTTGAGACTTGTCATCTCTTAGCTGCCAGTTGCTATTTTAATATCTATATTTAGTTTTTATTTTTCCTTTATTTACATTGTTCTCACATGATAGTAGCGACACTAGCGCCAAGAAACATGTAACCGAGATATTTGAAATACATACTAATAATATGATTGAAAAGAGTGTCCATGGAGTTTCTTGCACATTCTTCTCCATAGAGATAGACTAAACTTTGGAATGTGCAATTAGCATCATTTTTTCTGACTGACTGACTTCTTGACATTTCAAAAGTAAATGGTTTATTTGAAATAAAATGCTTTGAATCATAAACGTGTCTATCTGGTCTGTAAAGTCTCATTTCTAGGCGAAGGTGACCGTCTAACTTTTCCACAATGTACAGACGTAATTAGAAAAGGAATGACCCACAATGGAAGAAGACAACTTGAGGTATTGCCAAAGCAATACAATGGACTATTGAAATTACCTATTCGAAGTTGCGGGATTGTTCTACAGAATTTCCGTGGCCTTAGACCATAAAGGGCAACTGAAAGAACACAGGTCGATTTTAGTCAGTAAAAGCCTGGTACTCCCTCTCGCTCCACCACGAGCGAGCGAGTGAAATCATTTAATAATTTCGGAAACTGCGATTCAGTGCGACCACTTAGAGCGCAAGAAGAATATTGCTCTCCTAATTACTGATGAGACAATGTGACTCATGACTTCACGACAGCTGTTCGATTGTCCACCGTCACCAATTTATTGGAACGAGTTCTAAGGAGCCTCATCAGAAGGCTTAAAGTCACCCAAAGGGAAACGCTGTTCTCGAAGTTTCCCTGTGTGATCGGATTAAGAACGAAGATATCCGCAGGAGCCACTGACATAGTCCGAAGAATTGCCAAACTTAAGGTGGCAGTGGCTCCTTAAGTTTAGCACATTGCTCGTAGAACAGATGGTCGATCGCATGGGAAGACGCAACGTTGAAAGGCCTCCTACAAGTTGGACCAGTTACCTGCTTAGTCGCGGGACTGTGTTAGATGCGAGACGTACAGGACCATTAGTTGCGATAACACTTGGGTGAGGCCTATGTCCATCAGTGGACGTCTTTCGGCTGAAATGAAGATGATGATCATGATGAGCATTAATGACAGATAACACTACAAGGTCGAGGTTGTTGACAGGCTGCGTCCATTTTGTCAGATTTATACTAAACAAAAATGATCATCAGTTTCAACGGCATCGTGGTTTTCCTCCAGGAAAACGTGAAATAAGGAAACAACACAATATTAATGTGTTATTCCTTGAGAACCGCGTCGTAGCCAGTCAGGTCACGTTTTACAAAATACCAATAACGTGATACGACGTACCTATAGTCACAATACAATACCTCACTCCTTACAATGAATCAAAGGTGAAATTTCGTGCAAAGGTTAAAAATTATAGAAAACACTGGCATTATGGTTCAACTTCCTTAAATACCTAACGTCTGACCTGCTTGACCTTAGCTTTGACTAATCGACTATTTATGAATCAAAGCATTTCAGATAAACCATTTACAGGCACTTTTGAATTGTCAAGAAGTCCGTCAGTCAGAAAAATGATGACAAGTACATAAATGCAGAAGAATGTGCAAGAAAGTTCACATTGGACATTTTTTATCACAGACTAGCTTCTGCCAGCGGCTTCGCCCGCTTCTAAAAGTAGCTTTCTCCATACAAACTTTTGACCCCCGTTTCATCCCCTTAGAGGGTGAATTTTGGAAATACCTCTCTTAATTCTCACCTACGTCATAAAAGGAAACCTTGTGCAAAATTTCACGCTGCTAGTCGCAATATTTTCGGCTGTGCGTTGATATGTCAGTCAGTCAGTTTCTCCTTTTATACATATAGATATGTACCTATTTCTTATCGCTTCTATTTTGTGAGAACAATGTTAATAAAGCAAAAAAAAAAACAATTCAAAATATAGAAATTTGCCTTGCCTTGCCTTGAGCTGATTAGTGTCATTTTTCGACCTGCTTTTGACAAAGATGGTCCGTAAACTTCTTTTTTTGAATTGGGAAATCATCAAATATCTTCTCCCGCTCTTGGTAGAGCGGCAAGGCGTGTCAGACTTTTTCGGACTAAAACCCACCCACCACTATGGCTCGTATTCTTCTACTCGCGTAATTTGGTCCTTATTTCTTCCGATATCTACGTCAAACACCTTTGTCCTTCATTTATCATCATTAATCATTTACAATTATAAATTCAATCAACTGCTTGAAACTGATTGATGCAAAGAATTTGTCTTAGAATCTATGTCCATCCGGATAAACAAATCCTCCTCCTACACACCACTTCCTCGATACTGAAACAGATACATTTAACTGTCGGACTTTGCCAATATATTTACTAGACTTTTCATTTCGCTGACAGTTTAATAGTTAGCTTTAAAAGTTTACATTTTTAGGAAAATACTGTGCATTCGTTATGAGAGAGGAGAAATGTATGAATCGTTATTTCGCTAAATATTTGAGGGAAATTATTTCATAGCCCTGCGTTTTAAATATGAAATTTGTATATATTTTTTTTTAAATTTGATTTGATTCGTGCGGAAGAAACGCCTGGGAGGATGGAGATATGCCCCGTTTAGGCGGAGCACCGCCGTGTCTTAATGGAGGCGATCGGCGGTGGCGACCTCTCGCGCCGGCCTCTGGTTCAGGGCATGGTCAGAAGCGAAAGGGAATGCAGTTGCAACTTTCTGCGAAGCAGTAATACTAGCGACGGAGGCAGCCGCAAGAGTGAGGGAAAGGTCATTAGATGATTTCCCAAATAAATAAAAAAACCTTGCACAGTTTGTCTCTGCATCATCTAAGGTTGACTGGTAGAAAATACCTCCTCTGTACTTTTGTGTACACAAAGAATAAATAAATAAATCACTTTTTTTTGCAGAACCAAAGGACTCATATTTCTTTGCTGTTGGATTGTCTTCGAGCATCATATTAGTAACAGAGCAATAATGTGAAGATTTTTTTTTTGTGTGTGTCCTCTCGCAGGTCAACCTAGGAGGTTGTCGGCTGCTTAACCGGACTTGCCTGTGGCGGCCTCGATTCAAGAATCAACTCAACTAAACTTAAAACTAAGCGACTACACGCTAAGGGTACCCTGTGGGGTACGGACCTCGGCTTAGGGCGTCGCTTCAGCAAGGGACGGGCTGGATCGAACAAGAAATAATGTGAAGAGAAGTAGCAGATAAAGAAAAACTATAGCTGCCACTGTGTATATACAGTAAAGCTTGAAAACGACAGAGAGAGAGAGCGATAGTGAGACAAACTTTAAATACATGGGCTATGGGAGCCCCTGAAACTGAATTGTAGAAGGGTTAACTTAAGGCAATAGATAATGAAATGTCCGTGTTGGTCACCAATGGGCAGCTGATTCGCCAGTAACTGTTTAGAATAATCAACAAGGAACCAATAATGATAAGATTTCCAGACATGTAAGACATATCGAGATTTCAGTGGTGATCATAGTGATAACTGGTCTTTTAAAAAAATATGCTAGTTGATAGCTTTATGCAGAACTTGCCTTTGACTGTCGAATTGGTTCACAATTACAATATAGTTGTCAACAATTTTGGGATCGGATTCAATCCGAGCTGACGTTTCCCAGGGTATGGTTCAAGAAACCAATCGCCCAAAACCTCTCAACGCGCTTTTGGGCGACGATAACGATAATATCATCTAAATCACGAGAACTATCTTAATGAGGGACACATGGAACCAGATGGAATGGCATCATCATCATCATCATCTTCCTGCCCTTGTCCCGTGTAATTTGGGGTCGGCGCAACACGTTTTCTTCTTCCATTCTGCCCTGTCACTCGTCATACTATCACTAACTTTTCTTTCATATCACTCTTTACACAATCCATCCATCTTTTCTTTGGTCTCTCTCTCCCTCTCCATCCATCCACATGCATGAGAAACATTTAAATGCGGGACGCATGGAACCAGAAGGCTGGCTCGTGGTAGGGCTTCAGAGCATCTTAAGATCATCATGAAGTCCTTGTGAGTTGTTGTCTCTCTCTCAGACCGAAATTCTGATAATTTTAAGACGATATTTTAGATCCAGCAGTTGCTGAAATGATAATAATGCTGTAGATGCGGCTTTAAACAATTCCTAATGGCGTTCAAAAATATATAAAATCGTTTGTCATTGTGAATTTTCCAGTAGATACATTAGCATTTAATGACGTCCCATTTGAATTTATTTTCTATTCAGCCGCTGAAACAACAGGGCACCTTGTGTGCAATGTCACACTTATAAAATATACTGCACAACTATATGCACCTGTCATTTGCATCGGGATTTGATCTTGGAACGTCACCTTCAGCTACCAGTAACCTTGTCCTTGCAATTGATTAGAATATGTTATCTAATGTGTTTTCTTTATTTAACTGTACCCACTAAAAATTAAAAAAAATGCCGACAAAATCTCCCTCTCAAGTGTAGCTTCTTCTAGTATATTCTTTTTTTTTACTTCTTTCTCTTCAAGACGAACTTTGCAAGAAGTCTACCATTAAAACTGATACCTCTCTTTCCTTAGATACTTGGTGAATGGCCAGTATGTAGAAATAGCATGCCAGTTAACTTAAGTCACAATCTACACTTCTACACTAATATTATAAAGAGGTAAAGTTTGTTTTTTTGTTAATCTCTGAAAGTACTGGTCCGATTGCTAAAATTTTTCACCGTTAGACAGCTGCTTTATTCCTGAGTGACATACATAGGCTATATTTTATGTACGCAGGTTAAGCCGCGTGCAAAAGCTAGTAACTTATAAATGAAGCTTTGATTCCTACCTCGACACCATTCGAATTTCGAAACGATGCTAAGAACCACAGATAATAAATTCCGATACGAACAATAGAGAAAATTGGCAGCTAGAAGACGAAGCCCCATAATTGTTGCCATGAATAACGAAACAGCATGATTCAGAGTCCTGTTTTTAGTTTTAAGGTCGCTCTGCCAATTCTAGCTCATCTTAGCTCTTCGACGAATCGTACGTATCCGAAAATAAATTGGGCCAATAAGAAGGATGGGGACAGTTGGAGCCAGATGGCCACCACCGTTTTTAGACTGGCAATTCGGTCTTGAATGATGCCTTGTTTTTTTTTCCTGTGGCTATTGTTCGTGGGTTTATTCGATTAAAATTGATAAAGTGGAACCATTAAAAGCGTTAATACAAACTTAAATGTTGGTTTCCTGTGTTGAACCATCTTTATATTTTTTATTTTTTATGTATATCGACACTTTTTAGTTTGCGTTTTTTTCAGGAACGGGTTTTCTCTTCCATTATTATAAAAGTATTAACGCTTTTAAGCGTTAATAGAAACTTAAATGTTGGTTTCCTGTGTCGCACCATCTTTATTTTTTTTTTATTTTAAACATTTTTATGTATACCGACACATTTTAGTTTGCGTTTTTTGCAGGAACGGGTTTTCTCTTCCATTATTAAAAAAGTATTTATTATAATATCTTTATAAAAACAATTTATAACTTATCTATATATATAAAAGGAGAAACTGACTGACTGACATATCAACGCACAGCTGAAACTACAGGGACTACGAACGTGAAATTTTATACAACGTTTCCTTTTATGATGTAGGCAAGCACTAAGAGAGGATTTCCCAAAATTCACTCCCTAAAGGGATGAAACGGGGTTCAAAGTTTGTATTGAAAAACCTGTTTTTGCTCGGGCGAAGCCGCTGGCAGAAGCTAGTCTATTTATAACAAGAGAAACTGACTGACTGACATACTCGTATCAACGTACAGCCGTAACTACTGGGACTAGGAACATTGACACGAACACGACGTCGTCAATTCGTGCAATAGTTTACAGTTTAATAATTAGTTATAGTATCTTTTTTATGTATTAGTTTAGCGATGATGTGGCCGACGATGGAGCACGCTCGCCTATAAGTAACCTATTCACTCTCGACTTAACGACCACTAGGTCGTAGCTATCAGGGAACACAGACTCCGGCAGGGAATTCCACTCCTTAGCTGTACGCATTATGAATGTGTTCCCAAAACGCTTTGTACGTATGGCTGAGATGTCTACCATGTACCGATGGCGCAACGCCGTACGTCTAGTGGTCTGATGATGGAACGGACTTGGTGGAATTAAATTGTGCAATTCCAACGCACGCTCCCATAAATGTAAACGATAAAAAACTGACAGGCCAGCAATTCGGCGTCGATGCTCAAGGCTTTGAAGTTTTGATTCGACAAGTGCATCATCACCGATGATCCTCTTGGCTCACTTCTCAATCGACTCCAGGGCATCAAGCTGATATTTGGCAGACCCATCCCAAAGATGAGAGCAGTGCTCCATACACGATCGTACTTGCGCTTGATAAAGATTGAGCAGCTGTTCCGACGTGAAATACCGTCTCACCTTAGCTAAGATCCCCAATTTTTTGGTAGCCTGTTGAACATTTTTTTTTTTTAATTGATGTAAACCAGTGTTTCACTGCGATTCCACCTGATGGTAAGCAGTGATGCAATCATTGATGGTGAGGCGCACTAGTTTATTAAGAGCCTATTCACTCTAGCCTTGAAGACACCTAAATTATAGTTGGACGGGAAGACCGCAGCAGGCAAATTGTTCCTTTCCAGGCTTTTGCCTCGATGTAAGAGTCGAAATTGAGGGTAAACGAGAACGTTACGAACGTTACGTGTATTTTATATAAGGGCTTCATCATCTTCATCATCATTTCAGCCGAAAGACGTCCACTGTTGACATAGGCCTCCCCCAAATGTCGCCATAATGACTTTTGTGTCAGCACAACGCAACTAACTAACGCAACTAAGGCCTTACTATTATTAAATTTTACAAAAGGCTTCCTTTTATGACAGGGGTTTTTGGAAATTCAACCTTTAAGGGGTGAAAAGGGACAATTTCGTTTGTTTGTGAAATCTTATTCTCTGTACCAATAGACTTGAAAGCAAACTTGAAAGTTAACAAAAATACTCGTAGTAACCAAAGTAAATATCTTTTGATTAGTTGCTATTATTATATTTTATGTATTCAATTATTTTTCAGAATAGAAATACCGTTCCTGCAAAAACACAAATTATCGCTTACGATTTTTTTTTACGTTTATTTCCAGTGAAGGAATAAATTCTACGTCCAAAATTACCAAACAAAATTGAGTAGGTAAGCTCGATGATAGTGCTTGTGCCTTCTCTGTATGACTAAAAGCCTTTGCCCTTCAGTAGGACAGGTTCAGGCTTTTATTTTAAACCAATGTTTTCTTGCCGTTTGCTAAAGTTAAGCAACGTTTGCCGAGGTCAACCTGTGGATGGGTGACCATTCCAACATACTGAGATTCCTCCGTGCCTTGAAAAGCACGTTAAGCCGTTAGTCCCGGCTGTCGTTTTGTAAATATGTTCTTAAGAAAGTAACTACAAATTTTATAAAATAAAAAATAGGGTTACATGCAAAAAAAAAAATTAAATCCACAATACTGTTTTACAATTCTGATGCGAACTAGTTGAATTATAATGTAAACATTCACACATGTTATTATGTAGATACTTACTTCAATGGTTTTCAATATCAAGATTCAAGTATTGTAAGTAAGTATTTAATGATGTTAACATTGATAAATCGTTTATATAATTCAGTAAAATATACTTATTTATTTTTTCAATTATATTAGATAATCTAATTAATCACTTATTTAAATAAGCATTCTTTGAATCTCAATTATAATACTCATATCTGCTTGCGTAATACAAAACTTACCATTATGTTTTGTACCTAATGCTAGGTAATTAGGGTGTTGTGGGTAGGCTGTATTTGACGAGCGCATAACATCTGTGACGCCAGGAACCATATGGTATCACTTCACTTTTTTGTTTTGTTTCACCTGGCTCCTTTCCAATTTTAATCTGAATCCTTGCACTTTAACTTATTTCTGGAAGCCAAAATTATTTTTATATAAAATTATCACACACAATACACTTGTATCAATTTTTTATTTTAAGTAAGGGTTATTTTTATATAGGTTTATTTATAATTTTATATTTATTTACCATCATCCGTGCGTCACTGCGGGGTGCTAGCTGAAAATCAGCACTGGGTGTCTGACGCCCAGCAATTGCTGAGTTGGCGACCCTTTCGGTTCGGGCACGCTCAGCGCAACTGTATTTTTTTGTGTTGTTGTTGCCTATTGCATTGTATTGTATTGCCTGCATCGAATAAATACTATTCTATTCTATTGGGCATGTTAATTTTACATTTGATTGACGTGTCTATTCTTAGACGGAACATTTCAGAGACTAGGCACCTTTTACTTTCAAATATGGCGTCAGCTGCTAGCTTCACTTTATAAACTGCAAAAGTATATTACATATTATGTTTTTGTAAAACATTCTGTCGGTTGTCTGTTTGTGTATAATAGTCGGAAGTGCGGTTGTTCCTGGGGTTTATCCCGAGGATGAATAAAGTAGTATTTGGTTTTTCTGTAAAGATTTTCTCCGAAGTAGCTCGAAGTCTTAATTTGTGTGCTCGTTCAATAATGGCTATTATTTCGCAATTCGAATTTAAATTCAAACCGACTTCAAAAAGAGGAAGATTCTATGTTCGGTTGTATGTATTTTTTTATGTATGTCCACCGATTTCTCGGTCAATTGTGGACCGATTTGCCGGATTTCTCTAATAAATAAATGTAACCTAACCGTGTTTGGGATTATTAGAACTGTCATGAGATGCACTCTAGCTGTAAGGTACCATCGAGCTAATTTGATGACGGAAGGTAGGCACAGAAACACTTTAATAAAACAATGTATCTTAGCCGAGAATTGGCTTAGTAGAATTGTCGTGCAATGTTTTAATGATTAAATTCTATAAGTAGGTACCTTACTATAGAACTTGCACACTATTAAAGTTTATCTGAGGGGTACCCCTCAGATAAACTTTAATATTTATTCCACACCTAAAAAATATTATAATAATTTTTAGTTGTGGTATCAAAACTAAAAAGTGTAAAATAAAAATCTTTTTACAAAAAAATACATCCGACTTCAATGTAAAAAAACACAAAAAAGTGCAAAATAACTTTAATTCGGAAGTCGGAGTTAAAAAACGAAGAGACAAAACTATTTTAGAAACACTGGCATGATGCAGAATAAAAATAAAAAACTGACTTTCGAAATTGAAATATTTTGCACGTTTTAGGGTTTTTAGGGTTCTGTACTTAAAAGGAAAAAACGGAACCCTTATAGGATCACTTTGTTGTCCGTCTGTCTGTCTGTGTATCTGTCTGTCAAGACCCATTATCTCGGGAATGCGTGGAGGTAACGAGTTGAAATTAAAACCATAAGCTTAGGTCTGCGGACCCTTGAAACTCCGAAAAACTCAGACTTTTAAGTTAACGAAAAAATAGATACGGTCGTCTATGTCGCAAAAAACGTATATTTCGACACTCTCAAGTGAATCATAGTAGCTACTTCCTATCCGTACGGAACCCTCAGTGCGCGATGGACGCGCGTCCGACTCGCACTTGTCCCTATTGTTTGAACATTAAATTCGCTTGTATTTTTTTTATAGACTCGAGACAAAAAACATTTGCTACTATATTTTTTTTAGGGTTCCGTACCCGAAGGGTAAAACGGGACACTATTTCTAAGACGCCGCTGTCTTGTCTGTCCGTCTATCACCAGGCTGTATCACATGAACCGTGATAAGTTAGACAATTAAACATTTTCACAGATGATGTATTTCTGTTGCCGCTATATCAACAAATACTATACACAGAATATAATAAATATTTAAGGGGTACTCCCATACAACAAACGTGATTATTGCTGTTTTGTGCTACGGACGGTACGAAACTGTTCGTGCGCGAGGCCGACTCGCACTTGGCCGGTTTTTTAATTATATTTTTCCAATTTTCGACAATACAGTGAGAGGGCCGTAATCCACCATATGGGCCCAATATATCTTTTTAAGTGGAATATCTTCAAATAACTTCTCCCTTTCTAGAGAGGAAGGAGCGAGAAGTGTCAAACTTTTACCGACTAAAACCCACCCTGTTCCTTCATTTATCCGTTGGGCGGCCCTAGAACGGCCACCCAACTGTTTCGAAGAATCCCGCAGCCCACCCGGATTTTATCCGCATATCGTAAAAAGTGTAGAAGGGTTTTTCCAGGAGAACTTCTTAGTAGTATCCCGGAGTGAATGTGTGAGCTGAATAAAGGTAATAAATAGGCGCGCTCCTAAACCAAAGTGTATTGAAGAAGATTTTTTTTTTTGATTCTCGAATGTGTTTTTTGCGTTCAGCCAGTGTCAGTGCCAGGTAATAGCCCGGACCGAGCCCATCTAGAGGTCGGCGTGTAGTGTTCCACGCGCACCTCAAAAAGATGTCAGCAAACCGTAGGAGCCCAGCAGGGCCGATGTCCGCTACGGCCGTAGGAGAATTTCAGAAAAGGTAACCCGCCGTCTTAAACCGCAAAGGGCAACTGATGGACACAAGTGTGGTTTTAGTCAGTAGAAGTCTCACACTTCCTCTCGTTTTACCCAGAACTGAAAATTTATTTTCAATACACTTACTTGAAACTCGCTCTTATCCCTCCCGCTTTTAGGCACGCAATTTAGTATTTTCGCAAAAGTGAGGAAAAGTGCGCGCCCTCGCCCCCGCCACAATTTATTATTATGTATCGTGTCAGACTGGGCAGTAAGCGACCCCCAGAAGTCGCACATCAACCCCCGTTTATTTATTTCTTCGTACCCAGGTAGGTATATTGAAAAACGTCGATTGATACATGTGGTTTGTCACTGCAGCACTCGGCTCCATACACACCCTCGCTCTACCTACGGCTCTTGCGAATTCCGCCTCGGTCGCAATGACAAACTTTCTTCACTTTTATCCAAATTACATGTTACCACACTCAAAAAAAGGGTACACAGCTGTCTGACCTCTTTGGCTAATATAATGTACCTAATTACGCTATAATGTATTGTTTTGATAGGCTACATCAATAATTTCTACTTAGCCATTTAACAACTAATTAATAAATGATTTATTATTAACTCATTACTCACAGATCAATATGGAGATAAAGTTATTGGATTATTTTATTAAATAGATAATTCCTAGTAAGTTGTGCTGTCTGCGAGTAAATTGAGGTCGTTTGGTATCTAAACAAGGCCAAGGTAACTAGCATTTAATAGTATTTAATAGATAAACATTAATAGGTACTATATCTATGGATACATACATGTTTATTATTAATTTAATAGGAATGTTTAATCTTAATGGTTTGTTTTGTATTCACATGTCTGATGGCTCTGCAGTCTGCACACAATGGCCCAGACTTGGCGGGAAAAATCACAAAGCTATAGAATACGAGTAATTTCTTACAAAACATGTTGTCTATACACAAATCTGTCGAGGTTTCTGATTTTTTCATGAGGTTTATTTTAATATATTTAAATTGGGAATGAACACCAAACGATTTTTTTCAAGTGTTGGAAAATCCCAAAGCAATTTTCCCGCCTTTTTCTTTGCCTCAAAATAAATGATGGCGACTTTTCAAAACATAATATTTTCTTGTGTAAAACAATATTATTACAATACGAAATGTGTTTTAAATATATTTTCTAGGCGTTTCCATGAGGTCGTTGCGTCATATTTATTTATTCTGTGTTTTCATCCGTTTTAACGAACTACTGGCACTTGTCCCATTACACTGCGGACCAAATAAATTGACACGAGTTATTAGTTTCATTAAATCCACATCTTTTTCGCGTTTATTTCGAGAAAATAATTTAGCAAGTACACGAGCATAAAACAGGGAATCTACGGTTTCTGCAAATTAGCAGAATTTTCAAAACTAAAAGAAAAAGTTATAAACCCCGTGTCTAAATTGAGAACAGGAACTTCGTCAAGTTCTCGTGCTAAAGTAGAATTTGATGAGGTACTCTCAACTCCGAATTTTCAATTTAAAAACCAAGAATACATCAAACGTCATAAGTTAAATTAAAACCTAAAACTCATCCAAAAAAGAAACCGAATTATTAAGAGCATTGAGTGCGTAAATAAAAGTACATCCCTATCTATGTCTTACCATAGAGTTTTTCTACAAAAAAAACGTATCTACATCATCTAAAATAAATTACTGACTCATTTATTTTCATAAAGCAGTGTGCCAGTAATCGTGCTCGCCCGTGTACTACAGAAACGGATCTTACGCAACATTTTACCAGGAACTGTATTCAGGAACATTTCATTCATCACTGGTTTGGCTCCATTCAGATCGTTATGTCGCGCCGTGTTGATAAGCGATGGTGATGATTCATAGATTAGGTAAATAAATAGTTGGGCTGTGGAATTGTTTGAAAGAGTAAACGCGGCTCCGAAACGCAAAGAGTAACTGAAAGAACACGGGTGGGTTTTAAGTCAGTTTTAGTTTGGTCAATAGGCGTATAAGAGGAGCGAGTGAGTGGGCTGTGCCCGTGTCACCCCAGTATGGTCTCATTAGTAATCCGAAAATGGACCCCGGGATTCTGGAATGCAAGGCAAAAAAGGAACGTAGAAATTAGTTTTAGTTAAAGTCTAACATACCCTCGCGGTCCGCCCTGGAGTGAGAAGTCATTAGATGATAGAGCCTTCCCCTGGATATTGGGCCACCGATTTGAAACTCTATGTTAGACGCCAAAATACCTGTAGCGACATCTATGGCATCACATAAGAACTAATCCTGCATCGCGCAATCGCGCAATTAAAGTTTTCCGCGCGATTTGAACATAGAACAGCCCTAAATCATCTATCGGGCAGTTGCCTACCAGACATAACACCCATCTGGCCGGAAGATCCTCCCTTTTCAACGGAGGTTTGCGGGACTTTACACCCTGTTCCGCATACCACCAAACTGGTGACACCGACGTGATAACTTCACACTAAAATGAAGCATGTTAGGGGCCACGGCAAGTCACCCTAGATACGCTAATGGGTTCGGCACAGTATTATCATCACTATCACGACTATTCACCTTCAACAGCCCTCCAATTAATAATTATAAATGCGAAAGTAACTCGGTTTGTTTTTACCTTTACCAAGGTACATCTTAACGGCTGATCGGATTTGGATGAAACTTTGCAGTTTGCACACGGCTCGACCATATCCTGAATTAGGGCCAAACTTATTATTCCGGAAATATGTTCCCTTGGGATGATTACCGATTTTCACGCGATCAGAACTGTTGGCAGAAGCTAGCAAAACATTGAAGAATAAAAAACACTTTAAGTATCTATTTCAATTATCCTCCACATGTTGGATTTTATTACATATTTTTTCTTCTTTTAAATCCATGGCATCATCGGATGAGTCGTCATTGCACCTGAAATAAATAGAAGTGAAATAAAATAAAATAAGAATTTATTTCTCCTAGCAACCCCACAAGCTATAAAAACTTTTTTTAAATCGAGCTGACTACGTATTTCAATATAAATAGTTTGCAAAGTAAAAGCAAAAACTATTTTGTACTGATCCTAAGTAACGATCTGATCGTAAGGTGTACGTACAATTTAGGTGTGTTCATTACTAATTCTTAATTCTTTATTATACATTCACAAAAACAATATAATGCACGGTGAATTGACAGAGTGAATAAACTCTTAATAAACGAGTGCACTTCACCATCAACGATTGCATCAGTGCATGCTGACCATCAGGTAGGATTGAAGTCAAACACAAGTTTATATGATTAAAAAAAAAAAACAAAAATAAGGGACAATAGCAAATTGTCTTTGCATCACCCAAACGTTGACTGGTAAAAAATGCCTTGTACTTTTGTGTACACGGGCATGCAATTCGACATACAATTTCACTGTTTTTCATACAACCGCTCTTACGCGATTATGACGTTATTACAATTTTTCATTAGATATTTTGAAATCACAGTAACTTGTAGATATTATCTAGGCTTCTATTGAAATCAATTTGTAAATTTGTGTAAAACTATTCCTCCAGTAAAGACCTCTGAAAATCTGCTATTTTGCATGAATTTTTACACTTTATAAGTAATATACTCAAACATTAATAAAGTAAAAAAAACATAACAATAGAAGCCTTGCAAAAATCAAGATTTTAAATGACATTAATTTTTTTCAAAAACTATTAAGGATTTAAAAATAAACACGTATTTCCTGGAACAAGTTTTGTGAAATATTCGAGTAATTCACGGAATTATAATTATAATAATGCTAACAGAGTTTTCAAGTGTTATCTCTCTTTTTTCGCGTTGCCTTTTCGTCAAACATCGCGTTGAATTGCGTTAGATGAAGTAACAAGCTTTGAAACCATACTCTGTGTTGACGATAGGCGAGTAATAAGGAGCCTCTTATGTAAGTGAGGGCAGGAAGATGATGATGCAGTCCACTGCTAAACACAGGACCTGTTCCAAATTACGCCAAAAGCCACATATCCTATTTTCCGGCTTCCGCATGCGTTTGCCCTTGGTTATTTTTTATAAGTCATCCCACGCTAAAATTGCCAAGATAAACAGCTATTTAGATGATTAGTCACCTCATCAGATGCATTATAGATGCATATGAATCTTGACAAGTTCCGACTCGAATATTTTAAGACGTAGTGACTATTGCACCATTCGGACTAATTATTGCGCATTTGCTTTAAAATATTCCATAATTATTCCGCAGGCTTGTTACAATTTGTGAGTCACAAATAAATAATATCGAAACATTAAATAAACTTAACTTGGTCACAAATGGCATAGCAATAGACACTCGTATTTGCCAGTGTGCTTATTTTTGTACAATATTTTAACACTTAAAAGAAATCTTTTTCTTACTACAGCATCAACATTGGTTATTAAATGAAACAGCCATTAGCATTCCAAATATTGGTTTGAGGCATTGAGGGAAAGTGGGGGTGTAGTGGGAATATCTCGCTATCTCTTTTGAGCACACGTAACCTAAAGGCGGTGACGTCACATTTCAGTATTGTGCATCCTTATATTGTTATTTGAAAGTTTCCCCTTGCACCAAATTTTAAAGCTCTAACTTGAATAATATTGATGGAATTTGAAAATTTCCTTCTATGTACGATTTTAGATAAAGTTAGATACTTTTTGAAACAAAAAATGGTCCATAAGTGCCTACCTACAGTCAAGCGTCAAAAGTGCAATTGCACTTTACCAATGCTAGATTGTTTAAAAATTAAGTGTTCTTTGTAGAATAGTGTCAATGGTTGATGACTGATTTAATTTGTAGCATAAAATCAAAGTATTGAGTAAACTAGTTGTGAACCATTAAACTTCCACTGTAAAGAAATATTACGACACTTTGCAACTGCACTTTTTACCCCGGACTGCACATTTATTTATTTTGTTTATTACACATATAATGTACATTTAAAAATACTTAACTAAATATATCACTACTACTTAACTATTGCAGTAAAACATAAAAAATAATAAACTCTAAACTAATTAAAACTAACTAAAACATTAAATTAAAATATGGCGTCAAAAATACTGTACCGGATGCAATGACAAATGCTCACGCGTATCAAGCGACGTTTTTCAAAACCGTTGACAAGAAACAATAAATAAAATCCATACAGGCAACTACCGTACGCTTGGCTACATATATTGGTTAGCAGTACACCCGCGGTTCTGACATCAGGATGGCGGGTGTACCTTATTTTTAAAATATCATTGCAGGGGTGTAGGTACACAGATTTTCAAGAGAGGTACGTAAAGTTTTTTATTAGTTTAATTTAAGATTTCACAAACTCTTCTTTGCTTATTTTCTACACACTATAGTCTATATCTCTTCTAATATAATATCTCTTTAATATAATCTTCTCTCTCCTAACTTTGCTGTGCCCGACAGGGTCCATATTGGTCTGTGAAAATTTTTCGACACCATCTATGTATACATATAGATTGCAATAAAGTATTGAGTGTTGAGTAATCTCTCCTTTCGCAGGTCTGCTGGAAGAAATTTCTTTTTGAAATAAACAGTACCTTTGTACAAACTTTATATTAAGATACCTATCTTCTTCTTTGTATTTGTGTGTACATGAATTATAAAATAAATAAATAAATAAAGGTACACAGAAAGTACCAAATAACTGTAATAAATTTAGACAAATCTGGAAATTACACCCGCCATTCTGATGCACACCAATACTACTACTACTAGGCCTACTAGACTACTAGCTAGGCCCCAATAGAAATTGAAAACATAAGTTTTCTTTTTTTAGTAAAGAAAAGAAATAAAAAGTTCTACTTGTGATGTTTATTTATCTTACCAAGAATGTATTACAGGAAACTAGGAACATTCACTTCATTGGTATGTTTTCGCCATTACCATAAAACTAGAGGAAATAAAAACCGAACGACTTCTCAGATTAGTGTGATTTATAACCACTTATGTATGACAATCGGAAGTCGGCCATTGGCATACATTTTTAAACTTCCGAGATTTCGGAAAAACACTTTACGACCATTCCTACCTACGCAATGTCCTTCAGATGTTGAAATAAATAATAATAAAGTGCCATTAACTCGTTTCTATGAAAATGCGACCCATAAAATTTTCAAGGCTGGCAATTCTGTAAGTTTGCCAAAATCGATTGCAATAACAACACTGATATCTTTAATTTACGATTTCCTATCGTTTTCAGTGGTAAAACAATTTTCTTTTCAAAGACTAAAGATAGTGAAAAGGCTGAAGAGGGAATGTACCTGAAAATAGTACTTTTTGATACAAATGCAGAAAGTTTGCAGTGACAAATTTGCACGTGTATCTAGACTTTTTTCAATACACTTACGCGAAAATGAATAAACGGGTGTTGACCGGCGACTCATGTGGGTCGACGCGCACCCAGCCTGATACAATAAACGTTATAAAATCGTGGCGGGGAGAGCACGCCCACTTTTCTACACTAGTGCAGAAAAAAGGTCTGTTGCGTGCCTAAAAGCGGTGAGATAAAAGCTGGTTTTCGAGTAAATACTCTTACTCGAAAAGCCTCTCCGAAAAAATTTTTGACATCTAACCAGTTTGTCAATGAATATGCAAAAATTTAATAAGTACGTAACAAAATCAAAATATTTAACAAATACATTATATATCAGTCTTTGTCATAAAAACGTCGTTCCCTATGGAAGCCTTACGTATGTCGTCTATGCATGATGGACTTTAAGGTCAGAGAACATGCCAGACTTCTCTTTCTTTATTACTTCGTCGTTGAAGAAGATACTTTAAATAAATATGCTTTGAGCTACCACTGCCAGACAGCTTTCCGGGATTCAGCAGAATATAAATGCTTATATAAAGCGCAGATAACGGATGTGGGTAAAATCATGTGTACAACTAGCTTCTGCTTCAGCTTCGCTCGCGTAAATGTAAAATCAACCCCTTATGGGATGAATTTTGGAAAATCCTCTCTTAGTGCTCGCCTACGTCATAAAAGGAAACCTTGTGCAAATTTCACAATCCTAGACCCCGTAGTTTCGGCTGTGCGTTTATATGTCGGTCAGTCATAGATAGATAATTTATCTGCTAGATCTATCTCAAAGATTTTCTCCTCTGAGGTAGATTTGCGACCACAGATGAATGAATTGTGCGTAACTACGACCGGCGCTCAATATTTATTTATATGTCGTGACCATATCTTACATTTGATCACTTTCATGATGTGACCGGCCAAAATATATCATGAACTCATATGGCCAACTAAAACTGGCCAGATTGTTTAAACGTCAACGTTTGATTTTATTTTGATCCACTAATGGACTTTTTACAAAATTTAATATGGGACTTGGGGCACCCCGACTTGGACTTTACTTTTTTTTGTACCACCCAGAATAGCATATTTTAGTGCACAAAAAGAAAGAAAGAAAAACAGTTTATCGTTATTATATTTAATAATACTTTTATACCAATTTAATAATAATAATATTCCACAACTATCACACAACGCCGTCTAGTCCCAAGCTAAGGAGAGCTTGTGTTATGAGTACTAGACAACTGATAAACATACATATATATTTCTAAATACATACTCCTAATAACCCCATCCAACCCCGGGAGGCCTATGTCCAGCAGTGGACATCTTTCGGCTGAAATGATGATGATGACCTAATAGATAAATTACACCTAGACACAGAACAAATGATCATGCTCATATATCACACAAACATTTGTCCTGGGTGGGAATCGAACCCACGACCTTCGGCATAGCAGTCAAGGCCACTGACCACTAAACCAACAGGCCAGTCAAGTGTGAGTCAGTCTATTTCAAAATTGTTACTGGCTCATAGTAAAAATATCTGTCAAAGCGAAATAAGCACCTCTACCGTAGACAACATAACTATTTTACGATATGATCAGCCAAGTTTTTTTTTTTTATTATTATTGATTGGCTCGCGTTTGACCACTATCTCACCTGATGGTTAGCGATGATGACCACATATTATGAAATAATCATCTGTTTAGCTACTCATATCGTTAAACGTAGAGTGTTCATTGGTTTGGCTTACCCATACGATGTGACCAGAGGACAAGATATCATAAAATGCCACTATTTCTTTTTTTTTATTCTTGATAGGTTCGCGCTTGACAGCTATCTCACCTGATGGAAAGCGACGATAAGGTCAACGATGGAGCGCGCTTACCTAGAAGTAACCTATTCACTCTTGACTTAAAGATTCCCGGGTTGTAGCCATCAGGAAACACATTTTATTTCACACACTATTTCATGATACGGTTGATTATATCATGAAGTGATCAATTTTAAGATCTGACGACATATTATAATCTATGTACGCTACTTAGGTGGCAGTGGGCAGGGCACATTGCTCGCAGAACAGATGGTCAATGGGGACGAAAGGTTCTGGAATGGCGGCCACGTACCGGAAAACGCAGCGTTGGAAGGCCTCCCACAAGGTGAACTGATGACCTGGTGAGGGTCGCGGGAATCCGATGGATGCGAGACGCACAGGACCAGTCATTGTAGCGACATTTGGGAGAGGCCTATGTCCAACAGTGGACGTCTTTCGGCTGAAATGATGATGATGATGATGATGATGACGCTACTTCTTTTGATACAATGCGAGGGACGGGAGTGCGTTTCGCGAACTCTGGTTGAAAAATAACCGACCTCACTAAAAAAAAACACTAAAAGGATCAAAAAAAGATTTTTATTTCACACTTTTTAGTTGCGATACACTTATATATAATCAGAGTGAATATTTCAATTCCAATTAACCCAAACCTCCTGTAACCGTCCGGACCGAGCGTCCGGTAGCAGTCCGGACCGAGCCCAAGTCGTCGACGACGCGTATTGTTCCACGCGCGCCTCAAGGAGATGTCAGCAACTTTAGGGGCCCAGCAGGGTCGAAGCCTATTGAGGCCATGGGTAGTATGAAAACGAAACCCGGGCCCCTGGGACGAAGGCAACGAACGAATTGGAGTGGGTTTTTAGTCAGTAAAAGTCTAACACTATCTCCCGCTCCGCCCAAGAGCGAGATTTGTCATAGGATGATTTTCCAACATAAAAAAAAACTGCTCTGCATTTCAATTTTCATGACAATTCTAATAAGCCCAAACACGGCTAGGATACATAGATTAATTACAGAGTTCCGGTACCTATCTTCCGGCCCCATCATCATCATCAGGTCACTTCGATGATATCATTTTCAACATAACTATTCAGAACCATTTATTTATTTATTTGTATTGTCATAGTCGCTTAACTATCTTTATTATGATATCTATGTGAGTATGACGTCCCGTTGGCAATTTCTGGTCTTCTTCATCAGTTCCACTTCATCAAATGTTACTTTTTGACTGTAAGTGCTTAAGTTCTCAATGAAAATACCAAAAAACCACTATATGATTGCCTATAATATATTGAACAGTTACCTCGATTTCTCATGGATCCAATCATCAAAACTGGATTCTGAAAAAATGGCACCAATCGGAAAGCATGTCCGCTAAGAGTAAAAAAAAAATTAAATAAAAGACGGAGTTCTGAGGTAAAAAAAAATACAACCGAATTGATAACCCCCTCCTTTTTTTTGAAGTCGATAAAAAAATAAAAAACCGGCCACGTGCGATATCGACTCGCGTGTAAAGGGTTCCCATCGAATCATGTTTCAAAAATGCCTTTCAGTTGATATTTACGGGAAGTAAAGTTGGAATATTATTTTTCTATTTGCATCCCAAAAGAGACCTCCGTAATCCAAATTAAATTATTTACCTACGTTACATGTTCGTATTTGGGTCACGGATATTCATGTATCACATGTGTGTACCTTTCAACTCAGTCACCCCAGTAGATTCGGAGCATGTTGGCTGTGGCAGACTGACAGACAGGCAGACCGACGATGATCCTATATTGCTTTTCATTTGGACTTCGGAACCCTAAGAAGCGGTAAAGATGCCTCATTGAACCTCATTTTGGCAAAAGCAACTATTTCTTATTCTGTGGCAATAGGGCGCGCTTTACGCCGGTGTCATGGTCATTTTAATAATGGCCTATTTTCTTGCAGATAGATACACAATTGAAATTTAAATCTGTAGCTTCGAATGCCAAGAAAATTAAAACCAACGAAAAGTTGCGTATCTTTCGAAGAACAATGTTTCCATGAAAATATTCAACTAAATGTTTGTATGATTTAGTTCAAAACGATTGTATTCACCTCTCGCTTTCCCATAATTTACGTTTATAATACGTTTATACCTGCTTCCAATCTCCGAGTATCAACATCCCAGCGACAGAGAGTCTGTACCCCGCTGGCACAGCTCCAAGGAGTGTACAGTACTCGACTGGCCACTGTTGCTAGCCGCCAGTGCGTTGAGTCGTTGACTCATTGGAACAGAGCTGTATGAAGGTCGTACTGTTTCGACTTGCTTGCTTTACTATCGTGCTGGTTGAGGGTTGCCAACTTACAAGTTTTTTGGGAATAGCTGTTGTTGTTGTTAATGTTTTTGACTTGGATACTAGTGTCATTTAAGCCATGTTTCGTAATAATAGTTATTTTTTTTTTCCATAAGAATATGGATAAGTACACACATTCTAATGTTTTTGCAGTATTTGGCAGTAAATGTATCAAGTCAACCTTCTCGGCAAACTTCGATGGGGTAGCCAACACTACAACAAAATTCTCAGCTTCATTTTACTGAGATCGTGCCTTTTTCAATGATTCCACATAAATTGTCCAGTTGCCCAGACTTAAGATACAAAACTACACCAATTTTACATCACAATATACAATAAGAATCAATTTGCAAATAAAAAACAGCTACCGAACTCTACTCCATGAAATCCCGCCAAAAACTCCTTTGGGAATGGTTTGCGAGCAGTTGAGCACAGGCGTAGGGTTACCAGTCTTTCGGTATTTTACTAGATGCATTTTGAAGAGTGTGCCCAATTAAAAATTCCATGAGTTGATGCCGCCATCACCTTTCTACCATCAGACAACCTGACCTACGGCGAGTCTCCACCCTTACGTTGTTGACACCACTACGATCCGGATTAAGCGTTTCCCCTAGTCGTTAAATTTGCCTAATGTAGTCTTCCCGTCCGATGATAATTTAGGTGTCTTCAAGGCTAGAGTGAATAGGCTCTTAAGAGGGTCCTTTTTCACTCGCCACTATCGTCAACATCAAGCATGGTTTAAAAACTTGTAACTTCATCTAACGCGCGTTCCCTTTTCGTCAAACATCGCGATAGATTACGCGATGTTTGACGAAAAGGCAACGCGAAAAAAGAGAGATAATGCCTGAAAACTCTGTTAGCTTTCGGTAATTCCATTTACTCTTGTATTTCACAAAACTTGTTCCAGCAAATACGTGTCTTTTTTTAAACCCTTAAAAGTTTTTGAAAGAAATTGTCGTCATTCAGAATCTTGATTATTTAATCAAGATTTTCATACAAAACATCAGATTTTCAGAGGTCTTAACTGGATTAGTTTTACACAAGTTTATAAATTGATTTCAATAGAACCCTAGATAATACCCACAAGAAAACGTGTGGTGTTTCCAAAATATCTAATGAGAAATTTGTAATAACGTCGTAATCGCGTAAGAGCGGTTGTATGAAAAACAGTGAAAATGTATGTCGAGTTGCATCCCCTTAATAAACAAGTGCGTCTCACCGTCAACGATTGCATCACTGCTTAACATCAGGTGGGAACGCAGTCAAGCAGTGGTTCATATCATTGAAAAAAAAAAAAGTTTTATTAGTTTCAGTTAAGAGGGATGCTCCAGGGGGGTACCCTAAATTCAATATTTTTATCTTTTTTGCATTTTGCAGGTCACAGTGTCAAATTGTATATTGTTGAGTTTGGCGAAGCAGTACTGCTAGCAAAGGAGGCGGCCGCACGTGCACAGCGCGGGCTTGCGGACGGCGAGCAATGGGTAGCTCACCGTCCGACCGTCCGGTAACTATCCGGACCGCGAGTACTGTTCTACGCGCGCCTCAAGTTGATGTCAGCAAACCGTAGGGGCCCAGCAGGGTCGAAGCCTACTGGGGTCAAGGGTCTGCTTCTGAAAGGACTCGGCCCTGGAACGAATGGCAACGAAGGAACAGGAGTGGGTTTTTAGTTAGTAAAAGTCTGACACGCCCTCCCGCTCCAAAAACGGGGGATGTCATTGAATGATTTCCCACCTACAAAAAAAAAGATGAACTGAAAGGGTTTTATTGTATTGATGATTTTAATGATTATATATTTGCGTAAATAAATATGTTTTACGGTCGCCAATCATATTTTAATCAACTTTAAGTGCCTTTTCATGTAAGTGGTAAACCATCAAATAACTAACGCTTGTGTTGTGTAAGACTTTTACTGACTAAAATCCACTCGTGTTCCTTTATTTACTAATACCCACTCCAGCTTCGCACGGTGTTAGAACCGGACCGAGCCCGAGTTGTCGACGACGACGGTGCGCCTCAAAGAGATGTCAGCAAGACCGCAGGGGCCCAGCAGGGCCTACTAGAGCCATGGGTTGACTTCTGAAAAGGTTATCCGTGATCCTAGAACACAAAGGGCAACTGAAGGAACATAGGTGTGGTTTTAGTCAGTACAATTCTGACACGCCCTTTCGCTTCGCCCTAGTGCGAGGGAAGTCATTAGTTGATTTCCCGAACAAAAAAAAAAACGGGCGTTATAAATCTTTAAAATTTCAGCTTTTTTCTACTACATTACGTAAGTATGTATTATACACCTAAAGCTTTCTCATGAATCTCTCGCTTCCATAGATGAAAATCGCATGAAAATCTGTTCAAGAATTTTTGAGTTTATTGCGAACAAACAGACAGACGCGGGAGACTTTGTTTTATAATATGCTATGATTTTCTTTTAAAATAAGCAGCACCGTTGTCCTCCTTCCTCTATCTGTATGTATATGTTATTTTCGTTTTTAGGGAAAATCAGAACTCTTAAAGGATCACTTTGTTGTCCGTCTGTCTGTCTGTCAAGAGGTATCGAGTTGAAATTAAAACCATATACTCAGGTCTGCGATCCTTGAAGCTGTGAAAAAATCAAATTTCTGAGTTAACGAAAAAAAAAGATACGGCCATTTATGTCCCAAAAAACGCATATTTCAACACTCTCAAGGGAATCTAAATTTATAGTGTACTTCCCGTTGACCTAGAATCCTCAAATTTGGTATGAGCAAGGTATCATAGCACAAGTATAGGAAAAAATCTGAAACTGTAAATTTGTAGTTACGACACAAAAAAAAAACTCAACGACATCAAAACACTTTTTTTTTTTATGATTCGGAAAAATCTTCGTAACTTATTTCGGGAATTGAACTGTATACAAATAACAAAATATATAAAAAAGAAAAAAATATATATATAAATAATGTCGTGTCACAGTGTTTGTTATCGAACTGCTCCGAAACGGCTTGACCGATTGTATAATTACATATCTGAAAATAGGTCGTAGTCCCTCCATTTTTTCTTTGATATTTTTTATGGCAGTTTACCGAGTCAGCTAGAAATGAAATAAGTTTTTCTATATAAATCAAACTTTTATTTAAAGAGGCAACCCTGTATTTCATGCCATGCCATATTGTTTTAAAAAAAAAAAAAAATATCGCGAGGTCTAGCCTCTGTGGTCTAAGACCTGACCTTTGCTGAAATGATAATAAAATGAATTTAAAAACACAATGGCTTATTGTAGGCACCGACTTGATTATAATAATTAATGTTTTACATTAATTGTATCTGTCGAGTTATCATACTTATCATTAACGGCTTGTTTAACTTTCTTTGTTTGATAAGGAAAACATAAAACGTCTCACTGATGATGGCACGTGTTATTGGGTCATTCAGTTCCCTTTAAAATGGTTGAGCTGAGTGGGGCTGATGAACGCTTCATGCTCGTGAACGGATGCCGTCAGTTGAGACTGGTCATGTCTTAGCTGCCAGTGTCTTAATTCAACTTCTATTTTTTAATATTTTTTTTTTATTATTATTATCACTTATCTACATTGTGCACACATATTAGAAGCGACAAGAAATATGTAACCAAGATTTATGTAACTTATAATATGATTTAAAAGAGTGTGAATGGAGTTTCTTGCACGTTCTTGTCCATAGAGAGTTGTGCAATTTAGCTTCACTTTTGTTGACTGACCGACATTTTGACAATTCAAAAGTGCCTGTAATTGGTCTATTTGAAATAAACGTTTCTGATTTCTGGTTTCTGAAACTGTAAAAATATGGGTACGTTTGCCCTGAAGTGGAAGAACAATTTAACATTTACTGTTCTTCTCATGAAGTCGACAAACCGAAATAGTACATTAAATAGTACATTTTGATACAAGTGGAGAAAGTTTGACATTGCGACCGAGGTGGAGTTCGCTCAAGCCACAGGCGAAGGTGTTATAGAGCCGATTGCTGCATTGACCAATTTCCACGTATCAAACGACGTTTTTCAATATACTTACGAAGATATTTATGCAGAGGTTAAACGGTAATTCTTGGGGACCGCTTAGCGCGGCTCAGCCTACACCCCTAGCCAAGTTGATAATCTGCAATCGTTACCGCTAGTCGAAAACTAATCAAATGTATGGGAATGACATCATCTCAACATTAAGTCAGTCAGATCGAACAAATAGAAAATTCGTAGCCAAGTTCAGATCGTTCAAAATGATAGAATGAATTGTTATCGTTTCTACAATGTTCAACGCTACAACCTTTGTTACACAAACGCTACATTGTAATACTCGTAGAACGAGCGGCCGACTCAGGCGCGTCAACATGGCTACCAACTTATCGTTTTCTACAATTGCTGACACCGAGTCGTTCCCGATTGGAGAACGGAATTCGACAAGAAACGGTGGCTATACAAAGGAACATACTACCGGAATAAAAAGTAGGTATGTTTTTTAAAGTATCCTTTTCCAGGACACGCCGATCGATCTACCTTAGTGCTAACTTTCCTCCAAATCCGTTCACCCGTTAAGAATGAAGAGGTAACAAACAGACAGGGGCCTAAATCTACACTAATATTATAAACAGATAAAGTTTGTTTTTTTGGTTGGTAATCTCTGAAAGTACTGAACCGATTGCTAATATTTTTTCACTGTTAGAAAGCTGCTTTATTCCTAAGTAGCATTGGCTACATTTTATGTGCGCTGGCGAAGCCGTAGGCGAAAGCTAGTTTAAAATAAAAACATAGTCTGTGGGAGGGCCTGGTAATATGTGTGACAGGATTCCCTATTGTAGATGCCAGTCTTGAATAATTGTATCATATTATGTAGAGAGAGATGTATTATGTTATATCCCAGTGGTAACGACCCCGACTTACGAGTTGTAGGTCGAGGGTTCAAACCCAGCCAGGCGCTTTACTTTGTGTTATTTATTTCATCTCCACTGCTCTTAAAACGGCGAAGGAAAACATCGTGAGGAAACCGACATGCCCTAGAACCTAAAAATTCGAAGACATATGACATCCACCAACCCGCACTGGGCTCGCGTGGTGGATTGCGGCGCATTTCCTCTCCTAGAGATGAGGCCTGATTCCCAGCAGTGGGATCATTAAAAGGCTGAATAAGCTTATGCTATGCTATTACGTAATGTTAGTTCTGGAAGATAAATAATTTAATATTTTATATTATGTTAAACAAAATTACTGTCGCAATTTTAATAATAGTATGGATTGATCATTATCACAAAAGTACCTACATTATATTAAGTAATTATTTTACAAAACTAATTTATTGGTGCTTGCATCCGGGTTCGTTAATTAAATCAAGAAAAACAATAGAAGTGTAGAGTGCAGGCAATGTGCCAGAATCGTTGCTACTGGACTCATTTCTCTTTAGATATATGTATATCCCGCTAGCTTCTGCCACCGGCTTCACCCACAAGAAAGTAGAATATAATCCGAAGGGATCATACTCCTAGAATATAAAGTATCCTGGACATAATCTATCCGTGTACCAAATTTCATCCAAATTTGTTCAGCGTTTTGAGCGTGAAGGAATGACAAACAGACTGACACGTACATCATACAAACATTCGCCTATATAATACGGCTACAATGTATACAAATGTTTACTTAAAAAACAACCTTATAAGACAACAGTAAAGTCGATACTTCACCTAGCCCTGGTGGAGGAGGATTGGCAGGTGGTAGGTACCTACTTCTACGAAGCAGTAATGCTAGCGAAGGAGGCGGCCGCACGAGGAGGGAATGGACATCCTCACGCCCCAACCGCTGGGATCCCGACACCGATTTCCAGCCGCCGTAGTCGTGGGCATGCGGACGACGAGCAATGGGTAGTTTGCCGTCCAGCTGTCCGGATCGAGCCCGATTCATCGAGGGCGCGTATGTTGCCACGCACGCCCTGCAAAATCGTAGGGCTGGGCCCAGCAGGGTCGAAGCCTACTGGGGCCATGGGTCCGCTACTGAAAGGAAAACCGAGGGTCCTGGAACGCAAGGCAAAGAAGGAACATAGGAGAGGGCTTTAGTCCGTAAAAGTCTGAGTCACGATCCGCCTTAGAGCGGGAGAAGTAATTGGATGAATTCCCACTTAAAAAAAGGGATTATACTCCTGGAATAAAAAGTATGTGCCATTCTAGGACATTATCTACTGTGTACCAAATTTCATCCCTTGTTCTCTTGTTTGAACAAGAAGGAGTAACAAATATCATAATTATAAACTTTCTCCATCTTAATATTGGAATGGTACTACTTGTTCTGCTCATATTTAGTTATTCACTAACCGGGAGTTGTCCTTGAGTGCACTAATATAACACGTACAGGGATAATCGTCGGTTGGTATCTGTTCCAGCTGGTTTCGGCTTCTCGTACGCCTTCCAAAGGTTCAGAGGGTTCAGAGAAATACTGATACATAAAATATTAATACTTAATAATAATTTTTATTTCAAAGACAACTCAACAACCAGCAACAACTTCCAACAACTCAATTCAACTTCGACTTTCGTCAACTTTGCGTCCCAGGGTCGCTATAGGTAACTCTTTCGGACTCTCCCTCAGCCCTGGAATACCTTCATCATAAGAGATTATTTATTTATTTAAACTTCATGTACAGTAGTGGTACAAAGGCGGAGTTAATGCAACAAGGCATTCTCTACCAGTCACCCATTACCTAGCTCATACACTTAATTCCTCTTTACAATCGCTGTGCCTATTCGCGTACATCGCTCGTGGATGTGCAGTGGTCCAAAATAGCCGCCTTATATTTAACATCGGGCTATTATTGTGCTCCTGCCGAGCTAATTGCAAGTCGTAGTAACAGTTTTACTACACCTAGTAACTGGTAAAGATGAGAAGGAAGAACGATTACAGACTTAGATTTTTAGGGTTTCCCTACCTCAGTAGGCAAAAACTGAACCCTTATAGAATCACTTTGCTGTATATGTGTCGTGGCCTGATCTTAGAATTGATCACTTCATGATATGGCCAACTAAAATTAGCCATTTGATACATCATTCCAAGTTTGACAATATCATTGATGTATTATTTCTATAATAATAAATGGTCTAAAGAAAGTAGGCCAAACTAGGATTGAAATATCATCAAAATTTAACGTTTAAAACGATCTGGCCAATTTTACTTGGCCATATCATAAAGTGATCAATTTGTAAGATCTGGCTATGACATATATACTTTGTCCGTATTGTCCATCTATGAAGGCCTTTGTTTTATGAATGCGAGGAATAGCATACCTCCCGTATTAGACATAACTTGAACGGTTTCTTTTTGTATTGATGTCGGTTGTATTCTTTTTCGTAAATCAATTTTTATTTTATACTTAAATAGTGTGCAAGTTTTATTTTATAATAATGTAGCTAACTAGCTTCTAAACTACGCAACAGTTTTATGCCGTTTTCACTAATAGAAAGAGCAATAAACGAAGAAGGTTTGTACAATTTACACCCATACGAAGCCGGGGCGGGGAACTAGTGCTAAATAAAATTTATGAAGTTGAATTTTCTAAAGTCCTTATATATTTCTTTTACTGAATGGTATCTAAGGGACAAATTACTCATTCTAGGATCAGTTTCTCAAACAACTTTGTCATTATTTTACTTTAGGTTTTGTTCCTTTCTCAACAACTTTGCCATTATTTTACTTTAGGTTTTGTTCCTTTCTCAACAACTTTGCCATTATTTTACTTTAAGTTTTGTAATGTTAAATAAGTTAGCGTATCATAGCGTACATGACATTAATAATTCATGAGCTTATGAATTGTGATATTTCCGTATCTAACGCCAACGCTTTTAATAGCGATATGCTTTCCTCTCTACTACGACTTAGTGAGAATAATAAGCAAATGTAGCATGTACAGTAAGGGGAAAAAAGTGCAGTTGCAGTCTAACAATGCTAGTGTCTAAAATTTCTTTATAGTAGAGTTTCAATAGTCCACAACTAGTTTATTTAATACTTTAGTTAGATCCTATGCTACGAACTAAATCAGTCCTAAACCATTGACTCTCTTCTATATAGAAATTTTAGGCACTTTAGCAATGGCAGAGTGCAACTGCACTTTTGACCCCTGACTGTACCTAGGTGGATGTAACATTATTGTTTTTGCAGTATTTAGCAGCCAATGTATCTTTTCGCTTAGCTTCACTGAGGTAATCAATACTACAAAAATGTAACATTCTCAGCTCTAATATAACGAGATCGCGTTTCATTTATTATATTGAATCAGTGGCGTAGCTAGCCCGAGAGGAGGCCCTGTATCAAATATTTTTGAATGCTTTTTCCGAGACTGGATAACTGGATAGGTTGACAAGTCCCGATTGAAATTGAGCTCGTTTAACCTCTCAGGCCCCAGTGTACCGAGAACTGTACACCTCGGTACTAGCTAACTTAAACCTTATTTTTAACCGTCTTGAAAAAAAAAGGAGGAGATTATCAATTTGGTTCTATTTCTTTTTTATGTTGTTACCTCAGAACTCCGTCGTTTACCGACCGTTTTTTTTTTCTTTCAATTGTGTATGCTTCCAAATTGGTTCCATTTTTTCAAAATACAGTTCTGATGATGGGATCCATGAAGAATCGAGTGTACTCATCTTTGAATTTGGAACCTTGCGTTTTTGTTTACAAAGATGGATGTATAATAAATATCCATTAAAACATTGTTTATATACCAAACGAACATGCCATAAAATATCGATTTATGTAATTTTAATGTACATAAAATGCAATAACAAAGGTGTAATTTATTCGGACACGCACCCACGATATCAGACGAGCCATTTGTCCAAATTTATGTAAGTAATCTCGCGACCTTGGCGTCTCCCCTACGAACCGGCGGAACAGGGTTGCCCGATGTACGAGTAGGTAAATAATGGCCATCATGTTAATTTCTTTTTTTTATTATCTTTTTATGTTACGTTTTAGGAACACATTAATTTTGCGTAGGTACAGCCAAGGAGTGGAATTCCTTGTCGGAATCTGTGTTTCCTGATGGCTACAGCCCGCGAATCTTTAAGTCATGAGTGAAGATTACTTCTATCTAAGCGCGCTCCATCGTCGCTTTTCATCGGGTGAGATAGGGGCAAACGCGAACCGAATGAAAAACAATAATAAAAAAAAAAAACATATTAAATTATGGGTGGATCTCGATACTGAAAATTGCTTTAAAGTCAAACTTGTGATCGATCGAAGGATCGCTTTCGGTTTCGGTTTTCAGCTTAAAAATCGAATACCGGCCATGAGGTTCGGTTTTGATAGAAAATCTGTCGAACCTACGGCCTCACCAAAAGTTTCGGTGAGGCCGAAAGTATGTAAAAAAAAAAAGATATTTTTGATATTTCCAACCAGATACTTCAATTTTATTTAAATAAATGTGTAGATAAACCACTTGCAAGCTTTTGGATTGTCAAGAAGTTGGTCCGTCTGTCAGTCCGTCGAACTTCTGTCGACCACCACCATGTATCCCTATCTATTGTGCCCTTTCCTCTCGTCTCTCCCAAAATATCTTTTGCGCATATCTGATACACCCAGCCATCTCATTCCAGCTTTCATTTATACTTCGATCATTTATGTCTCCCATCTCTATCATTTTGTCTACCACTCGCTCTCTAAATTTCTTCGCACACTCACTCTCCTCTAGCCTAAGCCATTTAATTTTAGGGGGAGGACGCTCTTTGTTTTTTTTGTTCTATGTCTTGGCCAATTATACCATAACCAGGAGTTTTTGCTGTGAGACTAGATCTTCTCCTGGCAGTGCTTTAAGTGGTTGCGCCTAACCAGGAAGTAATCGATTTAGGTCTTGTAGTTACCACTTTTGTACGTGACCAAGTGTTCGTCTGTTTTCTGGAACTAAGTATTGGCTACAGCCAGGTCAAATGCTGTAGCAGATTATACCTCTATATACGTCTAAGAATGTGCACAATGGAAGGTGGGACATGGTCTGCGGAAAGACATCGTACAAAAATATTGAATATCGGAAAGAGTAAAATAAAATTACTCCCAATGTGCTTAAATTAATCTTTATGGCTTTTAAAACCCTTTAAGTGAACGTAGCACAAAAACAACCGTGAAATTTTATTATTTATTTTAACTTTAGATAAACTACGTGACTTGGCCGTTCTGAGGCATTTAAAAACCTTTTAAAACTATTTGTAAGTAGGTAGGTCATGGTAGAGGTGAATTAACCATTAGGCAGGTACCTACCTATATCACCTCTTAGTAATTCAATTCATTTTTTTAAGGTTATGGCTGCATCGACGAACGCCCGATGGTTTTGCCAATATCAAGGTATGAGATGCAAAAAGTCGGACTTTGTCAAGAATACTAGTCCGGTCAATTTAGACATCCGAGGTTACAAAAATTTGCACCCAGCTGAAAATTGGTAAGATTATTCAAAACACTCATAAATAAAATCTAAAAGTCCTCATCGAACCGCAATACGCATTGTTACCCCTCGCCCACGGCCTTGCACACAAAGGGGCCTCACTTTTGCCCTTTAAGGTTTTTTTTTATAATTTATAGGCTCACTATTGACCATTATTTCACCTAATGGTTTAAGCGACGATGTTGTCGAAAACTGGGTTGCGACAGTTGCTGTCTCGTTTTCGAATTTATAAAAGAAAAAGACCTCGCTGATGCACCTTCACCCACGTCTGAATTAATCCACGCTACGCCTCTGGACATAAATATGATTCTTAAAAAAAAAAACATACTACGCAGCCACACACGCAGTAATACGCAGTTCACAGTTCGGGGCGGACAAGATATTTTGGCCGCACCTACCTACTGTATGTTTTTCGCTTTCCCTTTTCCCTCAAATGCCACAGAGTTTAAAGTTTAGCGTTCACATTGAGGAAAAACTGAACTCTGCAACAATAACTCAAAATTGCTTATTAAATTGTTCTAAAGAGGTAGAATAGTTTAAATGTTTTTTTTTTTTTTGTAAAATGTAGGCTTTGTTCCTGCAATAGAACATAGGCCACGGAAAGGAAATCTGGAAAAATTGCTGGTCTGTTGGTCTAGTGGTCAGTGGCCCTGATGACTGCTATGTCGTGAGTTCGATTCTCACCCAAAATAAATGTTTGCGTGATGAACACGATCATTTGTTCTGTATCTGAGTGTAATTTATCTACATTATGTATGTGTTTTGAAATATATAAGTAGGTATGTTTATCAGTTGTTTAGTACTGTGGTATCGAAAGAGATCGCATGAGTTTAAGTTAACGAACTGGCATGTTAAAGGAACTTGTAAGGATTTGGTATGTTCTAGAATAGGTTTGAAAATGGAATAGAACAAAATAATGTCTAGTTCTGTCAGTCCGGAGGCAATCGTCGTAATGTAATGTGATGTTATAATATTGAAATCCAGTAAAAATAGTCAATCAAGATAAAAGTTTTATTTCAAATAGTAATAATAAAGATCCTGATTTCGCAAAGTGCGACAGTACTCACCACAAGCTTGCTTAATTTGGGACTAGATGACGATATGTAAAAGTTGTGGAAAAAAGTTCGCTAGTTTAAAATAAAATGTAACCAGCCCTATTTCCACCCTCGCAATAATGCAATGTCCACCCTAACCCCAGTGCCCTTGCCCCTGGTTAACGAACTGAACTTATATCTATAGAATCTGAAATATTTATTTTAATTGCCATAGATAAACAGCTGTGTTGTGTATTGAGTACATGCCTACTTATATGATTAGCAGTAGGTAGTAAAATGAATTGAATTTTTAGAGATAGGTAATTACTGTAGATTTAGACTACATACTCTTTCTTGAATAGGAGTTGTATTTGTCAAACAAAACAATGGTTTTAAATTGTAAATAACAGTAAAAACCACAAGTGCTGATAGACTACAGTTGTGATAGAACACAAGTAACAGTACCACATGTTTTGTTTAAAATCAGAATCATTACTGTGGGTAACAGGTAACAATTCACTGCTTTGCCATCTAGTGCCGAGTAGCTAAACTACATAGAGCTTATATTGTTTGAAATCAACGCCACCTAGTGTCTAGTAGTAAAACTGCGTTCATGGGGAAAAAATATCTAATTTCAGTGCTCATAGTGCCATCTACTAGAAAAAGAATTCAACTGAGATTTGTTGTTTTAAATTTTAATTAGTTGTAGTAGTGTTTTCTTGTTCTATAAATATTAAATAAACGAAAAAAAACATTTGAAGAGATAATATTTTCGCTTTGTTTATGTAGGTACATAAAAACTTTGCTAGAAAAGCGTTGAGTATCATAGACTAATAGCAACTTTTTATCCCGGGAAAATGCAGGGTTCCTGTTTTTTAACCCACTAATAAAAAGGTTTAGTTTACAAACAAATTTGAATTTAAATATTTACCAAATCTATCATCTCATTACGAAACACTTTTTTTTTTACAACAAATAAATAAACAATGATTTATTTCTATCTTTGATTTTTCTTATTATCGCTTAACTTTTTGCTACTTGGTATCCCAGAAATTCTCGTAATTTCTAGGATACCACGTAGCAAAAAGTTTATTCAAGTTTATTTATATATGGAACGGGCCATGAGAGTAAAGCCGCAGGAAAAAACTAGTTTATATCATTGGTCTAATTTCAGACTGCAAGTTATATTAATTACTTTTAAACAATAGAACAATAGCTGAAAAATATATCAATATTTCTAATTATTCGTTGATAGTGGACATATTTCAAAATAAAACCTATGCTGGACAATCGTTGTTTCAAGAATATTGTATTTCCTTTTCCAATCATTACGCAAATTGTGCAATCAAGGCATTTTTTAATATCTGTGCTCTTAACACCATAAACAACATTCGTAACATGAATAAATACCGAAACTGTATTTTAAAAATCTCATTTCCATTGTAACTAGCAAAGTGTGAATACGTGAAAAATAAATAAAAATATTTAATTACGACACACTTTTTTAAAAGTGCAACTAGATCTTAATTTTTTGTAAAACTATTTATTTACAACATATTATTTATTCAAAAATTTTTCTTGGTGGTATCATAAACAAGAGTTTTTTTTTTATATTATTTAGTAGTGGCAATATAAGTTGTCTATGGACTGACTTTCATTTGACGTCTGCCTGCCACATCCGGCCCTCCGACGAAAGGGTCCTTTTTCAAGCGTACGCCATTGCTGGCGTATGGTAGTTTATTTTATTGAACGAAAAATCTAAAACCATCCAAAATGGTGAGTATTTAACATCATAATTATGTGGCGAAAAGTGTCCCTGTGTATCTGTGCCAACGTTTCGTGCCCATATTTTACGTCTGTCGAGTTTAAAATGGAAATAAAATATTACATTCTTCACGACGGCCGTCTTTGTGATCGGATGACGTTTCCAAGTGTCGCGGTGATTGATCAGTATCTGTGTAGACTCGCGGAAAAGCAGCTAGAATAGCATAATGCGTTAGCGGAAAAGAAGCCGTAGTTAAATCTATCGTTTAAAAAAATGAAACGTGCGTGTATTAAGTGTTCCATCTGTGTTGTGATGTTGGATATGTTGACGAGGTGTTTTCTGGTTTGCGCAGGTGAATTTCACCGTAGACGAGATCCGGCAGATGATGGACAAGAAGCGGAACATCCGCAACATGTCCGTCATCGCTCACGTCGACCACGGCAAGTCCACCCTGACGGACTCGCTGGTGTCAAAGGCCGGTATCATCGCTGGCGCCCGTGCCGGCGAGACGCGGTTCACGGACACGCGCAAGGACGAGCAGGACAGATGTATCACCATCAAGTCAACGTGAGTACTCTTAACACCACATGGTGCAACTGACAGCCCTTTGTTTGCAAGACATGGAGGCCGCTGAGCCGGCAATTATGTACCCTTGAACTTTATTACTGAAATTACTGCCGATTTAGCTATTTGAGGTTATGTTCGCAATGTAAACTCGTAATTCATGATATGGCCATATTGCAAACTTGTTAAATTGTATCAAATAATGTAATCGACTACAGAAACCACTTGTAGCTTCTGTATTAACACATGCTATTGTTACCATTGTCACCAAAATTTCTCTACAATATGGTATTTATATGACAAGACAATAAAATCAGCTGTTCTCATATTTACCTAAATATAACACAGATGACAAGTCAGTTCTAGTAGAACTTGTGTTAGTGATTCCAAAATATATTTTTGTCATAATTTCACAACATAATCATTAATGTGAAATATTTAGAAACTGAATTGTAAACAACTCCCTAAGCAAACATATCCACATGATGAATGTTCTTACCATTAAAAACTGAATATCAATGAAGATCTTTCAGAACGGCCATCTGATGAAACTCTTTACAAGGTCTTACACAATCTATGAAATTATGATGGTATTTAACAATTAATTTCTTTCCCAGTGCTATCTCTATGTACTTCGAGCTTGAAGAGAAAGACTTGGTCTTCATCACAAACGCTGACCAGCGTGAGAAGAGTGAGAAGGGTTTCTTGATAAACCTGATCGACTCGCCTGGACACGTTGACTTCTCGTCTGAAGTGACTGCTGCGCTCCGTGTAACTGATGGCGCCCTCGTCGTCGTCGATTGTGTCTCTGGTATGTAATTATATAGTTTTGACATAAATTCAGCCTAAGAACTAATTTTTGATTTGTGAATTAAACATATGGTAATTTAATTCAGTTACTTCTGTTAACTTAAAGGTTCTTAATATCACAAAGGCTTCTAAAATCACACATCTAAAAATGCATTGAGCATGTCATGGCCCTTTTTCTAGGATTGCAAAAATCATTGCATAACAATTTTCATTATGGATGCAATGAAAGTACATTACTTGGTTATTATCAGCTAACAATCTGATACCAAAATGCCAAAGACTATAATAATTCTAAATGACCAGTAGTTTCTAGGTTTATAAATGATAAATTACAAAGTAATGTATATTGTCATTGGATGACATTAACTTTTACAAATAACAGATAAGACTAAACATTGTTGACAAAGATTTGAATAGCAATTTCTAGATAACACATTTTATTTTTGAGAAAATAAGTACTACATGTTACCAGTTAAACAAATTATGCTACTGTTTTATGATATTATTTTGATAGATCAGGCTGATACTTCTTGGAACATGCATCCTTTAACCATTGAGGTACCTATTCAGAATCAGAACCAAGATCAAAATATGGCAAAAACATTTAACATCCATTAAAGATTCAGAAAAAGTTTCAGATCATAAAAACACCACATGGCTGCCCACACATTGATTAACCATGTTAAATTTTCATAGGTGTGTGCGTACAAACCGAGACTGTACTGCGTCAGGCTATTGCCGAGCGCATCAAGCCTATTCTGTTCATGAACAAGATGGACCGCGCTCTTCTGGAGCTGCAATTAGAAGCTGAGGAGCTCTACCAGACCTTCCAGCGTATTGTTGAAAACGTCAACGTCATCATTGCCACCTACAACGACGATGGTGGTCCTATGGGTAAGTTTATACACACACCTGTATTTCTTAATTTTTAGGCTGATGTATATGGACAGCATCATCAACAGCAACATCATTTACTCCCCTTTTTTTAAGGTATGTTTATGAGAGAGGGATACCCAATTGATGCAGCTGTCTGTACCTATTATATACTATTATAATAGATGCTGCACAGATCAATAAAATTTGGTGCATGGGGAGACCATGTCTTAAAACAGTACATGGGATAGTTTTTTATCCTGGGAGTATGTTCTCTTCGGGTGGTTTTCGATAACCCCAAAACCACTGGCAGCAGCTTGTTTAATACCTTTATAAGTACGGGTGAAAAACTCAACCCATATACACATATTTTGTATACGTTTAGATTAGTGGTACCAATCCTACTGACTGGCATTTTTTTTTAACTACCAAGTTGATGCTAGTAGTTATGATGACTGACAAAATATGTATGACACTGCATTTCCCGTTTTGTTTTTTTTTTTTTTTTTTTTTCTTGTAAATGTTAGAGTTTTGCTGTGTCTGTTTTCATAAACAGTTGTAAGTTTTAGGTTGATTTGGATCGTAATTTAATCAGTAACAGAATAAGTACACTTAACTGTATACATGTTACTGATACATGCATATGGTGCCAAATAAGTCTGGAAGTCCTGAGGCCCTACCACGAACTTTTAATGCCATCTATTTGACGACCTGAACTTACTGTTAAAGAGACCATTATAATACACCCCTTATAGCTCCATCCCTTTTTCTCGCTCGTACACTAGATATTTTAAGACGTCATAATAATGCCCCTGTATTGTTTTTGGAGAGAGGTGGCTGGATGGAATAAGCCCGCCTAAGAATGGCCGCCATGTTGGCCTCCACATTGATTTAGTACCTAGACTATAACAGATACATAAAATAGTTCCAGCTTTTAGTTTACAAAGCTAGCATTCTGTCTACAAGATGTTTACTGAAGTTATGATAATACAAACACGTGTTTAAACACGTGGCCTTAATGCGTTATAGATCAGTAAAAAACAAATTGCAACATTTTAATTTGTACCTAATTCCCGTGCCTTATTAAATACTACAACGTAATTTTACGAACATGGTATTTTTATCCTCATTAATTCCAGACAACAATATACCCACGCAATATTAATGCCCGCTGTCTTGTGCGTAGGATTAGATCTATAGAGTATCCGACTTACTGACGTAGTACACCCATCCACGTCATTTCTTTTTGAATTCTTTTTTTTTATTGGGGTTTTGCAACCAAAGGTTAAAACGGGAACCTATTACCAAGACTGCTGTCTGTCCATCACCAGGCTGTATTTCATGAACCGCGTTAGTAACAGTTTAAACTTATTATTATATTAACAACAAATACTAAAAAAGCAGAATAAAATAAATATTTAAAGGGGCTCCCATACAACAAACCTGATTATTTTTTGCCGTTTTTATAGATAAAGTACGAAAACTCTTCGAGTGCGAGTCCGACTCCGCATTTGGTCGATTTTTTTAATGAAATTTTCTTACACAGATACATTGAAAACTAGATCTACTTTCTATCCATCGACGTAGGTACATACTTTGTCCAATTATTTACGAAAGCCTTCGCTTTGCGAAATAATAAGGGATGGATGGAAAGTTTCAGATTTATAAATATCTTTTGAGCGTCGACGTGTTACGTAAAGCGCCCTCGGGAAAAAATGAAATAAACTCGGGGGTGTTGAAAGATGACTCATGAATTTGCTACCACTTGTAGACGAACGCGATTATTTGTTCCTGTTAATTATAGAGGGCTAAAAAAATAGTATTTAAAATAATAAAAAAAAACCCGTAAATCGGTCCAAAACTATCGAACAATTGACAAACATATTGAACGCACACCTTCCTTTCAAAAATGTCTACTAAAAATGACTGAAATCGTTGTTCGTCAACTTATTTTATGGAAGTACATCAAATTACGGACTGGTTTTTGGCACTTATGGAGTACCGGCCCCACTCTACACCCGGCGCGAGTTCGTTGACCACATTTTTCACGCGACGACAAGAGAATTTCGTCTACATTCACTTTGCATCCGGTGTTGCAAGTCTGTTTCCTCCTTAGCTCGATCGAATCTTGCGAAAAAAGGTTCTTTGTTCGACACGTATTTTTTTTATAGACAATTTGCCTTTTTTTTGTTTCGTGTCTTCAAATTTAGAATAGGTAATAGGGCGAAGTGCAGATACAGTATGAACAGACGCGGTAATTTTGTTTTGATCACAGTATGGCCTGCGCTTTACTGCTATGAAAATAGCTGTTTATGTGAAGCTTCAGTTAGTACATTTTGATAGTAATGATCAAGAGAATCCATACGTCCCAGTCCCCACTAAAAAAAAAACAATCTAGTCAACAATTAACGAACAATAGAACTAGATACAGCTTGAACACAAACGCCACCGTCACTTCATCATCCTGTATGTTTTGTACATGTAAATCGCGCGATCGGTATTGATAAACGCGTCTAATCCACGTCAAGGTCGCCCGATGTGTTCTCGTACAATAAAATTGTGTATTTTTCACATTACGAAAACATTAAATAAATATGTAAATTGTGAACATCCGTTAAGATTGATAACGATTACATGAATTTCATTTTGATATGATTTGATAGATCGCGACTTCAAAGGAGTTCACATTGGTATAATCAGCCTTATAATGCTCCCACTGCTGGGACTCAGGCCTCCACTCTAGGAGAGAGAATGGCCCGTAATCCACCACTGCTGGGACTCAGGCCTCCACTCTAGGAGAGGGAATGGCCCGTAATCCACCACGCAGGCCTGGTGTAGGATGTCACGTACCGTCCAATCTTTGATTCTAGGACATGCCGGTATCCTCACGATGTTTTCTTTCAAATAAATTGCACAAAGTAATGTGCCTGAATGTGTCTGAACTGGCGACCTATAACTCTGTAAGTCGGGGCCGTTACCACTGGGGCAACACTGCTCAATGGTTTTTCACATTGCAGAAAGCAATCAATTGAATTCTCTTTCTGAATACTGCTTTGTGAAATGTTGGACATTTTGAGGGCTGTCTAACTTTTGACCTTTAAAAGTGCTGATTCATTCAGTCATAATAGTATGAAAGTCGAATTTCTTAGAAGTGCTCAACAGTAGTTTGAACTAAAAAAGCAGTAAAATTGTTACTTTCAAAGAAAAATACATTTACTAGGTAGGTACATTCTACAGCTATGAAAGGTTACATTCATTGGGTCAACGATCTCTTAAGGTTGCGACATTGGCCCTGCTAAGATCGATATTTCATTAATTTACGTCGTCTGAACAAATACACTGAATCGAATGGAATAAAGAACGAATAGCCGAATAAAATGTTTTATATGAATATGTATTAGTAAAATTCTTTCTTTTAACGTTTAAACACACGTCGAAAGGAACGTTTTTCGTAATTTAAGAAAAAATCAAATTTGCAAACAATTCGAATAGAAAGTAGTTCAATAGAGCGTTTAAATAATTTAGTAATAGTAGGTCAATATGTTTTTTACCCCTAGAGTCGGCAGAAAACTTACCATCTACACAATTCTTTCGTCTATTGAAAATTTAAATGAAAATGAATTGGGTTTTAGGTCGTGTGTAACGGGCATATAGATTTTATAGATCGCGTTGTGCCTCCATTTTGAGCATTTGCATTTTAGAAAAACTTCTAGGTTTTTTTAACCCGTTAACCATTTACTTCGGATTAGTCCTACGAGTGTTTTTGTGTCCTGGGTACACCATCTCGTTTAGCTCTTCAATTCCCATAGGTGACAGAATAGCTGAGTATTTGGTTGTAGATGTGCGGGGCCCTGACGAAATAAATGCGAGTGTTTTTCGGATATATTCGACGTAGGTGTTTAAAGGTTAAAATATGATTCGTCCCATTGATACTGGGTTAAGCATTTAATGCTATACACCAGCGGCAGACCGGGACGAACATTAACTCTCGACTTGGATTGGTGGATTGATCACTGTTGGCTTTTCCACAACGGTTGTTGAGATACATTTTACTGCCATTCAAATAAATCAATAAAGGTACTATGGATTCCATGGCAGTGGTGGTGGTTCTATGGATTACTGCTTACCACCCTAAGGTCGACTAATAGAAAATGCCTAAGGCATTATGTTCGTCATTGTACAGTGTTATTTACTAGGGAATAAAGTTTAATAAATAAATAAATTTACTTACTTTACAAGTAACAAAAAACTTACGTTTACGATAGCGACACAGCAACTACATATTGTTCTATTCCTCAAAGGGTTACCAGCCTAATATAAGCGTTCCAAAATATCTCTATCACTTTCTGGCCATTTTCTCATTAGGAGAAAACAATGACACGTTATCGTCGGGCTAATTTTATTTATCTGACGT
The DNA here is from genome assembly GCA_961205895.1 of Mythimna pallens. Taxonomy (NCBI): domain Eukaryota; kingdom Metazoa; phylum Arthropoda; class Insecta; order Lepidoptera; family Noctuidae; genus Mythimna; species Mythimna pallens. The sequence continues at coordinate 20,700,695 of OY540842.1, read as the reverse complement.
TGAGTTGACATTACCTTTTAACAGTCTCGAGTATTTAGTCGTATATATGAAACTACTAGTCCGTCGATATCGTGTCGTTAATGACCATTCAGCCCTAGACGCCTCATGCTTTATCTAACGCCCCAAAACAATTCTGTCATCTAGCCGAGTTATGAGAAAGCAGGGTATAGCGTTCTTATAGGCCCTACCAAGATCAGTACACAACACACTAGGGATGATACAGGTTCAGATTTATAAGTCGTATATATATGTATTGGCAGACATCGATCGCACTGTTATTAGGCGTCTATGCGCTGTAAGGTCGTTGGACAACGGCTATCGTCAAAACCGAATTACATGCAGCATTATTGGTAAATCGATTAATATTTAAAACTATCCGTATCTTCTGCAAATACTCAAATTCAATTTCCGTCAATCAGGTGAGGTCCGTGTGGACCCCAGCAAGGGTTCCGTCGGATTCGGTTCCGGTCTCCACGGCTGGGCCTTCACCCTCAAGCAGTTCTCCGAGATGTACGCTGACAAGTTCAAGATCGACCTTGTCAAGCTTATGAACAGGTACGTTCTTATCCATTTTCAGATTTGAAGGTTTTCCAGGCTTGGTTGCGGGATTGTTCCAAAAAGTTACCGTGGCACTGGAACGCAAAGGACAACTGAAGGAATATAGGTCTAGTTTTAGTCAGTAGAAATCTGGCACACTTTCGCTCCATCCTAGACCGGAAGAAGTCTTTGGATGATGTCAAACCTCAAAAAAAAAGGTTTGGTTTCAATCAGTAAAGGTGGGTCTACGCTAGAGCAGCCGAGCACGAGAGACACGTTTAAATTCTGACAATCCCTCATGCACCACGCAGAGTGGGAGAAATTATATATTTTCGTCTGAAATTTTTCCATAATTTGGCGGTGGGGCCACCCATTGTCATTCTTCTTCAAGCGCGTCTAATATTAAGCCATAGGAAAATAATCTAAAGCTGTCTGGCAGATTAAACCTGTCAAGTTCAAAATTTTAATCTCGTTTTGATTTACAAAATTATAAGTAACAGTCTCAAAGTGTTGGAACTTTGTTAAATAAACGTTTTGAGGTTATATTTGAACACGAACTGAAATCAGTTGCTTCTGAAAATAGCTCACGAAAATTGAGTTACTCGAGAAGTCGCTAACGTAAAATTGCTTTTCAATTTTCTAAAAAAGGTCTCAATATTATGTAACCTTTATCGTCGGCATCAGTAAAAGGATCTTATATCTCCATTTTTTTTTTTCTAAAAATTCAAACTGCCAGTGTGTGTTGCCATAACCGTATTCCATATAAAAAGAGCTTGTGTGTAACATAATTCTACTGCAGTAATCTCGACGAAATATAATTTTAAATATAAATACAAAACAATAGAAATAAGGTCTTGAAAGTGTATCTTTAAATAATTTTAAATTCAAGGTCCCACATTGACGCCGACAATATTTTACATTATTTTTTTCGTCCTTCCCGAAGTTTCTATTTTAGACGCAAGTAAGGTCCCAAATGCAGCATTGCAGATACACGTAATGACGTGTCTACAGCATTGATTCGTGCACACGCGACCTCGTCACTGACTAGCAATAGCCTCGCTGAAACGAACCCTAAGTCTTTCAAATACAACTTAGTTTGTATTGCGGTTTCGACGATAGATGATTACTTAATGACTTTTGCCGTAGCTTGTCTAGCTTCGGAAGCCTCATACCATTTTGTTAAGAGCTTATGTTTTAATGATCTCAGAATGCAACGACCCATTTTTATGCCTATATTCTAGAACAGCGGTTCTCAAACTTTTTTTTTTTTGTGGAACACACTGAGTATGACTGTTCTAGAACGAAGCCTCGTCATCACCATCATGAAACTAGTCTCAACACAAGTGGGAGTTTCATGACTAAGTAGTTTTTCTTATTTTTTTTATATTCAGTCATTTTTGTTTTTGACCTGAAGAGTTGACATGAGCGACGGGAATGATCGAAACTGTTACCGTGGAACTGGAACTCAAAGGGCAACTGCATTTCTCATCTCAAAAAAAAAAAGATGGTGAGCGGCTCTCGTTTAGAAATAACTTATGGGCGTAGTTAGAGATTCTCTGTTATGAGGGATGCTCAAAGGTAGCCCGCCCGCAAATATCAATTTTTATAAGTTTTTGGATCTTACAGGTCAGAATTAAGGTGTATGTTAATTGTATGATAGTGTATTAAGCTATTAAGTGTGCGTTTTAAGTATTTATTTATGGAATTATACTCATTAAAATAATCAATGCAACCCTCTCGATTTGTCTCATTCTATTAAATGGCTATAAGTACAAAGCGTTTTGGGAACACATTTATTGTGTGTGTGTATAGCTAAGGAGTGGAATTCTCTGCCGGAATCTGTGTTTCCTGATAGCTACAACCTAGGGATCTTTATCAAGAGTGAATAGGTTCTAGGCAAGCGTGCTCCATCGTCGGCCACATCATCGCTTACCATCAGATCAAACGCGAGCCTAAAATATTTCAAGTCAACTCTCCGGGTCCAAGCTTTCGTCCCATTGATACTGGGTTAAGCATTTAATGCTATACACCAGCGGCAGACCGGGACGAACATTAACTCTTGACTAGATGTGGTGGATTTGCTCACAGTGGGCTATTTACTACGGTTGTTGAGGAACATCTTATTGCTAAGAAACAAAAACAAGGCTATTACGTAATCGTCGAAACTCGCAAAAAAACTTTTAGGTAAAGCTAAAAAATGAATCGGTAAATTAAAAGAACACAATGTTAATAACGTTAGGTAGCGGATGCATGCGCGGCCGTAATTTGGTTCTATTTATAGGTTTTTGTTCTTTTTGTGAGAAGCATAAGATAATCAGAAGAATAACAACAAAACTTTTGATATAAACTAGTACTTGACTGTGATCCCACCTGATGGTTGTCGTTGTTGTTGATGCACAGTGATGCAATCGCTGACGGTGAAGCGCACTAGTTTACTAAGAGCATATTCACTTTAACCTTGAATACACCAATTATAATCGGACGGGAAGACCGCAGCAGGCATATTGTTTCAGTCCTATACGCCGTATAAACGACGAGGCGAAACGATTAGTCCGGACCGTAGAGGTGTTAATAATGTAAGACTTCATATCATCGTGTTCTAACACTTTGGCCACAATACTCATAGACTTAGGATTGAATAGTTTAATTCGATTGGTGTATCTCTCACCACGACACGTCACATTAATGTGCCTGTACCTCACGTCTCGCATCTATCCGACAAACAATCTCGTGTTTATACCGCCACGGTCGCACATCCACGACCAAATACTCCATCTCGTCAGATCTCTGCCACCTATAGAGATTGAAGAGGTAAACGAGATGGAGTACCTAGTCGCAAACACACGACCCTGACGAATAGGACACGAAAACACTCGTCGGAACAATCCGACGCAAGCGGGTTAACGGCACTTGGTAGCCAATATACTTACTCTAACATTTCCCACAGACTTTGGGGAGAGAACTTCTTCAACGCCAAGACAAAGAAGTGGGCCAAACAGAAGGACAATGACAACAAGCGCTCCTTCTGCATGTACGTGTTGGACCCCATCTACAAGGTGTTCGACGCAATCATGAACTTCAAGAAGGAGGAGATCGACGGTCTCCTCACCAAGATCGGAGTCACCATCAAGCACGAGGATGCTGACAAGGACGGCAAGGCCCTCCTGAAGGTAAGACATGTCTAATAATTCAGAGGTTATTTCTGTCTGATCCGGGCAACTACCCTGTAGTTGATTTCACACTGTTGTATATGTTCTAATCGCGCGGAACTCAATACTGATGGATACGGCGATGCAGGAATTTGAATTTTATTTCCTATGTGGCGTCAAGGAGGAAGGTCACAACAACTTAAACATCCATTTGTCAAAATCATGTCACAATACACCAATTTTGACAGAATGATGCGATCGTTTCTGTTCAACGTAGTTCGAGATTTCTGTTGGGATTTAAAACAGGCTTTGTTTTAGTTCAGGTCTTTGTTTGACTGGACAATGTTTCTGCAATAATCAGAGTAGCCTTTTGTTTAATGCGAATATACGAATGTTTCCCAAACATCCAGTTTATTTATACAATAAGTCTACTGTACTAAAAAAGACTTTCTAAAAATGCAAACCAACAAAAAAAAAAAAATGAGTCCCAAGTGTTGCCAGTTACTTACAATAAGCATCTGGGTGTCAAAGAGGACTAACAGTATACCTCATACCGGAATTGGTTGTAAGTTCCCATAGCCTGCGACCCCATTAATGTACGAGACATTTACCATAAATATAATTCAATTTTGATATGTATCTCTATGTCATGAATGTCGTAGATTATTTCTTCTGATGCCACATACAAGAAAACTCTTGGTGTTTTTTATAACGACTTTTTCTCGTAGATTCATGCTGGTGCCTAATTACGAGGTATCTCGTATATGGACACTCCTTGAAATCCTGGGCGCCCATTCAATGTGTTATGCTTTCCACTCAACCACGTTTACTTTGTTCAGGTGGTGATGCGCAGCTGGCTGCCGGCCGGCGAGGCTCTCCTCCAGATGATTGCCATCCACCTGCCCTCACCCGTGGTCGCGCAGAAGTACCGTATGGAGATGTTGTACGAGGGACCACACGACGATGAGGCCGCTATTGGTATCAAGGTAAATTAACAGCTAATTTGTAATAAATTTCTCTAGTCTGTTCATACAACCAGTCTTTGTGTTAAAACTATTCAAGTGAATCAAATGAAATTTGGTGTAGAAGCAATGCATGTCACTTGCATGCAACCACACATACTCATGTATATTCATAAAAGCTGTGCTAATTTTTTACTCTTTTCTTTTGTTTTTCCGTATGATTTCAAAACCTTTCGTTTTCATAAAATCTTTATTAAAAAGATATGATTTACGATGTTCAGAATTACCTTGAGGTCTGTTAATTGTTTGGACAAAAAATAGCTATTGTGGAATAATAATATAAAAGTTAGTTGTTGTGGAGTGTTATAGTTTGTTTTAGGTACTTATTAATTTCGCATCAAAGCAAATTTTGCTCAATGTCATAAAATCAAAACTCAATCCATGAATTAATATTTACAATAATTCCTCAGTCTTTTACCCGCCGTGACTTTAATATAATTTGTTTCTAAATAGACTTGCGACCCCGAGGCGCCTCTGATGATGTATGTGAGCAAGATGGTGCCCACGTCCGACAAGGGTCGCTTCTACGCCTTCGGCCGCGTGTTCTCCGGGAAGGTCATCACCGGACAGAAGGCTCGCATCATGGGACCCAACTTTACCCCGGGCAAGAAAGAGGTAAGCCAACTAAATTAAAGGATTTAGAGGTATGCAGAACTCAGTGTAAAGTTCTGCAAACCTCCATTGAGAGATCATCCGACCAGTGTTGGCTGGTCCGGGCTACTGTCCAATAGTTGATTTTGCGATATAGGATTCTGTAGTTTCCTGAAGTTTGAATTTTCAACAACCAATGTCATCTATTTTTGCTCCAAAAATCAAAGCTATGTCTGACATAATTCGATATTTTAGTGGCAAGTGCCTCATCCTTTCGAAGTCCATACTAACTTTAAAAAAAATGGTTTGCATAGGATGTGTACGAGAAGACCATCCAGCGTACCATCCTCATGATGGGCCGCTACGTGGAGGCCATCGAGGATGTGCCGTGCGGTAACATCTGCGGTCTGGTCGGCGTCGACCAGTTCCTCGTCAAGACCGGAACCATCACCACCTTCAAGAACGCGCACAACATGAAGGTAAGCACATTTATTTATTACAATTGACAGTTAAGGCTGAAAGAATTGGCTAAAAAGAAAAACCTGATGTGATGGAAATTAAACCAGCCTCAACCCCAACCTCTTTCCCTCCATAGGTCATGAAGTTCAGTGTATCACCCGTGGTGCGCGTAGCCGTGGAGCCCAAGAACCCCGCTGATCTACCCAAGCTGGTGGAGGGTCTCAAGCGTCTGGCCAAGTCCGACCCTATGGTGCAGTGCATCAACGAGGAGTCCGGAGAGCACATCGTTGCTGGTGCCGGAGAGCTGCATCTTGAGATCTGTCTCAAGGTATGTAGAAATTAGTTATTTGTTTTAATTAGAAATATGAGCTTGATAAGCTTAGGTGAAAGCTAGGAACGCTGAACGCAACATTTTTAGTTTATTTTAAGTGTATGGAGGAAATGGTATTTATTAAAATCTGACATTCCACTTTATTTATTTATTTATTTCATTGTATTGAACTATAGATTTCACCTTAAGTTGGGCTAGATTGTTCTGACATTACACATGCTGTCCTGCTAGCAACAGAAAATCATTTTGTTTCTAAAATGGGACTAAGTTGTAGCTTAGATTAAAAAGTGAAAAAAATAAATAGAAAAGTATGTTTGAGAAAAGATAATGAGTCCCAAGTGTTGCCAGTTACTTACAATAAGCATCTGGGTGTCAAAGAGGACTAACAGTATACCTCATACCGGAATTGGTTGTAAGTTCCCATAGCCTGCGACCCCATTAATGTATGAGACATTTCTATTGCAATAAAATTAAAGAATTACGTTAATTTGTGCTCTAATAATAGGGAAGATATCTGAAAAAAATATTTGTTATCTAACCAGCTTATCAATAAATACACAAAAATATAATACCAACTGTGAAAACTATATTAAAATTGGCAGAAAAGCAAACGACATTTAACAATTATATCTTTCTCTCTCTCTCTCTCTCTCTCTCTCTCTCGCCTGCCAAGATGCCTTTTACTACAGCGGCCGCACGTTCGTGCTGTACTTTGACGTATAAGTTCATATCGGACTTCTCTTTCTTATAAGTAGCTTGAAACGTTGTTGATTAAGATTTAAAAAAATAATCATTTTATATTTGTTTATTACTCGCGGCACGTAAGTTGAACCATGACCTTCAATGCATAGTAACAGATTTTCGGGTCTCAATCGAAGTGCGGCAACGCGGGGGACTGCGCGTAACCATAGCAACGATGACCATTTTAGTTTAACTTATATGCCACGTACAATACTAGAACGATTTAACAAACAAGAAAAATTGCATGCATATCGTTGTTATACATAAACAAACATGTTTTATCACAATTTCTCTTTTGGCTTAGGACTTGGAGGAGGACCATGCTTGCATTCCAATCAAGAAATCCGACCCCGTGGTGTCGTACCGTGAGACCGTGGCGGAGGAGTCTGACCAGATGTGTCTGTCCAAGTCGCCCAACAAGCACAACCGTCTGTTCATGAAGGCGCAGCCCATGCCCGAGGGTCTGCCTGAAGATATCGATGACGTAAGTACACTTCTTTATTTATTTACTCGCATTTTATTGGCCTCAAAACCAAATGAAAATACAAGGTGTCTCAAAAGAAAGTTCACATTTAAATCTTTTTTTAAAAGAAAAGTCTTAGCTTTATTGAAAAAATGTTTATTTTATATTGAAGTACACTGTTTGGGAATTTATTTTTTAAAAATAACATCGTCCAAATGTAAACCGTTGCGCTCTCGGCATTCATTTAGTCGGGCACTAAAATTGCCTATGACAGCTCGGCAGGTAGTCTCCGTGATGGCTGCCATTTCATGACGGATATTTTCTTTTAATTGTGCCAGGGAAGTCGGTTTATTAGCGTAAACTTTTGATTTGACATAACCCCACAGGAAAAAATCCATAGGCGTTAAATCGGGACTCCGTGGAGGCCAATTTATATCACCTCGCCTGGAGATTAATTTGTTCGGAAAAATTTCTCGAACTCGAGGCAGAGATCTGTTGGACGTGTGTGAAGTTGCTCCATCCTGCTGGAACCATGTTCTTTGGTTGTAACCAGGAAAGTTTTGCAGTTGGGGTACGAAAAACTCGTCTAACATCTCCACATAACGCTCTGAATTCACTGTGAGTGTGCGTCCCCTTCCATCTTCAAAAAAGTAAGGGCCGATAATTCCTCGCGCCGACATCGCTGCCCATACGGTGACTTTGGGTGAATGTAGCGGTTTCTGATGTTTTTGTTTTGGGTTGGTTGCACTCCAGTAACGACAATTTTGCTTGTTTACATGCCCATTCAGGTGAAAATGGGCTTCATCGGAAAACAAGATGTTGGTGAACGTTGGAAAGCGCTCAATCATCTGATTTACAAAGGCAAGCCTCTGACCAGCATCTTGAGGCTTCAGTTCTTGCACTAACTGAATTTTGTACGGGTGCAGCTTTAAATCTTTGTGTAAAATGCGGCATAATGAAGATCTGTGCACATTTAAAGCAACAGCACGCTTCCGAATCGAGAGGTTTGGATCATCTCGAATAGACTGAGTAACACTGTCCACGTTTTCGGCTGTTCTTGATGTTCTTGGTCGCCCAGATTTTGGTTTCTCCAGAGTTGACCCAGTCTCTTCAAACTTCTCAACCCATTTTGCAATGAGACGAGTGCTAGGCGCATCATTTAAGTGACGAATATGTCGAATACTGCAGAATTTTCTACGCGCTACAGTCGCCGAATTACCGTTTTTGTAAAACTCACGTACGCACAACGCACGGTCCGCACCAGAGAAACGCTCCATAGCGACTAAATTCCCAAGAGCCAGACTACCGACTGACATACCCCCCGCGCCCCTCAGAATAGTTGCTTTCGCGTAATAAGATAAGCAAATGTGAACTTACTTTTGAGACACCTTGTAGTTAAATAATTTAACATGGTTCCATTTGGTGGTTTCGGAGAAGAGACGGAAACTCGATTTTTAGTTAGTCTTTAAATTTTTTTTATTGATTTTACAATAGGTATGCGAGAACAGTGCAGATCGGTCAACATTGTTCCCAATAAAAATAATAAAAAAAATTGTTCGAAATAGAAAGTAATCTATGAATCTGCAGAGGTTTGTGTTCTCACATTCACAATGTAAAAATGATGGTTTAAATTGATGATATCACTGTGTTAAAGGGAAGTAAAGGCATTCTGATCACTTTCAATTATGCTTTTTATCGTCACAAATACCTTCCGGCACACCGTGCCGCGCCGTAGCGAGTCGGTCGATAACAATCGGCCGCTTCGCGCTGACGGCTGCGGCGTGCTAACGAAGCAGAATAAAGCGAGCCCGCGTCTAAACGCTGCACAGGACCTCTATCCTTATGTCCCGGGACTGCATGCTACGGCACGGGCGATACATGCATACTAACTGTTCACCCTCTAACCACTTGCATCGAATTAGTCCGACGAGCGTTTTCGTGTCCTATTCGCCAGGATCATGTGTTTGCGGCTGGGTACTACATTTCTCCCGATAGGTGACCGAAGAGCTGACGAGATGGAGTATTTGGTCGTGGATGTGCGACCCTGGCGGAATAAACGCGAGTGTGTTTGTGGGATATATCCGATGTAAGCGGTTAAAAGCTTGACATCTGTGTTGATTATGAAGTTATTCATGAATGGTTTCCATCTCTCAGGGCAAAGTTAACCCCCGTGACGACTTCAAGACCCGTGCGCGTTACTTGACCGACAAGTACGAGTACGATGTGACCGAGGCGCGTAAGATCTGGTGCTTCGGCCCCGAGGGTACCGGCCCCAACATCATGGTGGACTGCTCCAAGGGAGTGCAGTACCTCAACGAGATCAAGGACTCCGTGGTCGCTGGCTTCCAGTGGGCCGCTAAGGAGGGAGTCATGGCTGAGGAGAACTTGCGTGGTGTGAGGTTCAACATCTACGACGTCACGCTACACACTGATGCTATCCACAGGTTTGTACTGGAAATCTTGTTTTTTTTTTTTGGGAAACTCCTATGTTGCATAAAAGAGCATCGTTTTTGTGTACCAGTTTTTTTTTCTTCATTTCGTGTCGATGGAATCAAAAATATTTTTTTTCTGACCAGTATTTGGCAATCTGTTATTGGCCTCGTATCAATCCTGAAAATTGCAGGTGGTGCCAGGTGAGCAGTATCCCAGGTGATGCTGGTCCTGTGAAATGATTCCACACTATCACTGTTAGAGATGGGTCGAGGAAGCCCTTTTGGCTAGATTGCTTTTGCAATGCCCGAGTCCGTGTTTTTGCAATGGTCAACCTTGGTCCAGAGGTTCAGTTGGTTAATAGATTTCCAGATTGGCCACTGCAGTACGCACCCTGGGGTTATGTTCTGTTTGAGTGATGAGATGTGGAGGAGTTTGAAAGATGTGGATGTCGGTATTGTTTCAGTTTTTTCTCTGACATGGTAACACTCTTTTGATGTGTTAGTATTAGAGATGTCTAGAGGTGGCGCAATATAGCTACGTTTTGACGCCGCAGAAGTGAAAACACAATAATAGCCTATTATTACAGAAGCGATATGCGACCTCAAGAATACCGCATTATAAACGAAGTAATTTTCACATGTTTATCTGTTGTACAGGGGTGGCGGCCAAATCATTCCAACGACGAGAAGATGTCTGTACGCGTGTCTGCTGACCGCGCAGCCCAGGCTCATGGAGCCGGTCTACTTGTGCGAGATCCAGGTATGTGTGCCTCACTGAGCATGCTGACTGTCGTGTCTGTAGTAACGCTAATCCAGTCTATGAAATACCAGTCGGAGTGAGCTGTTTAGATTATTTAGTTACATTAATTCTTAAATAGAGAGCCCTCTTTCTCTGAAAAGTACATGTGCTTGTTTAAGATTTTATTGAAACGAAAGTTTTTTTATATTTATTTAAACTTCATGCGCAGAGTAGTGTTACATAGGAGGACTTAATGCAACATGGCATTCTATACCAGTGAATCGTTGGGTTAAAAAAAGGCTACACACCCAGACCCAGAAACCTATATTAATTGGAGGCCATACAAATATTTTTCCGTGTGGGAATCGAACCCGCCACACGCAACACAGTCAAAGTCAAGCCAATCGCTCAACCATTACGGCAACCGTACTGTGAAATGATTATGTACCGGTACAATTAGAAAGTACAGTTTAATTTAGATATTTGTGAAAGCATTTTTCGAAATCAAAGCAGTGACACGACTCACTATCACCAGACTGGATTGCGAGACTATAATAACATAATACATGTGATAGCAACAACTGTCTAGTGTATATGTGTGTGTGCAAATGTGTGTCCCAGCATGTCCCCACGTTTTTCCTGAGCGGACTAGCATGCTACGATAGTTCCGCCTTTCCGAGACGTGGCAGATCAACAGTTCTTTGTTTTGGCATTGTCACCCCACAAATACCTTGCCTGAATAGGGGAACTAACACTCCAACAAAATTATAACGACCCTCGATTATTGGGAAATCCTGAAATTGATTGGGTAATAAAAGAAAATATCCAATGTTTGCTGCTTTGATACCCTAGTGTTGAAACTGCTTGTTCCATAAGTGTTGTGTACGTTCTTTGAAATTTAAAGAATGGCATGTTATTATAAATAGAGACTTGTTTATGTGTATAACGCACGCTAAATCATAAAGAGATTGGAGATCCAAGACAAAAAAGGGGATTTTGAAAATTTAACCTTATAAAATGGGACGCTATTGCCAAGACTCCGCGGTCCGTCTGCATCAACTCTATGTCATGAACCATAATAGCTGGACAATTTTCACTGATTATGTATTTGTGTTGCCGCTATAACAACAAATACTAATAAGAACAGAATAAATAATCCCATAAAACAAAAGTGCGCGAGTCCAACTCGCTATGGCCGGTTTTTTTTTTAATTAGGTCTCATTATGAATGAGCGTGCAGTTAATTAATTATTATCTGCCTTTCATATGGTACATTAAACCATTAAAGATCACACGGGTATCTTGGTCACCTCTAAAATGATATTTTTCTTCATATTAATGCACCATATCAATGACTGCTTACTGTTACTGTGTTGTGAACAAGACTTCTGTAACAACTTACCTTACAAAAGCACGATATTAACAACAAAAATTCTTTAAACCTTGCGTACAGTGCCCTGAGGTAGCCGTGGGAGGTATCTACGGCGTACTGAACAGACGTCGTGGCCACGTGTTCGAGGAGTCGCAGGTGACGGGCACGCCCATGTTCGTGGTGAAGGCGTACCTGCCCGTCAACGAGTCGTTCGGCTTCACAGCCGACCTCCGCTCCAACACTGGCGGACAGGCCTTCCCGCAGTGCGTCTTCGACCACTGGCAGATCCTGCCTGGTGACCCATGCGAGCCCAGCTCCAAGCCTTACGTCGTCGTGCAGGTTTGTGCTTCGTACTTCTCTTATTCTATTTTACTAGAGACTACATGAAGAAACATGGTGAACATCCCACCCATACGCACAAAACGTCTTGGAGACACATTCTTAACGCTTACAGCTAAGGAGTGCAATTCTTTGCTGGCGTCTGGGTTTTCGGATGGCTACAATCTAGGAGTAATTCACAAACATGCTCCATCTATAATCACTTAATGTAAGGTGTGAAGTATAGCCGCGTGTAAACACTGCACAGGACCTCTATCTATCCTTATGTTCTGGGCCCGCATACTAACGCAAGTGTTACATTTTCATCTTTTTGTTTTTAAATTATAGTTGGATTTTTTCTGTCATTGCAGGAGACAAGGAAAAGGAAAGGACTTAAGGAGGGTCTGCCTGACCTAACTCAATATTTGGACAAATTGTAAACGTCGTAGCTAATGCAATCCATACTGTAATATATGTAACATTATTGAGCGCGCCTCACGCACTATACAAATTTACGTTTTAACATTATGAATAATTTTATTTTGAACATAAAACGGAATGTATCGCCTCAATTAAGTTAAGTGTTAAGCGACGACGCTGGTCGGACCGTTTGTTACTGAGCGGCTGCTGCCGCCCTGAGATACTAAATAAACTATTGAATATACAACTGTCTGTTTGATATGAATCGCTATGATGTCGGGAACCATGATTCATTACTTATACTGTAATTAATTTTTAAATTATAATTTTTCTATTGTAAACAACCCTAGTGTTTTTATTTGGCTGGAACAGTCAGCTATGAAAAGGTGAGTTGATAATTTATTCTGAGGTAAATTCTGGTAAATATTTAACTGCTTAGCGTCGGATTGGTCCGACGAGTGTTTTCCTGTCTTATTCGCCAGGTTCGTATGTTTGTGACATCTCGTTTAGCTCTTCAATCTCCATAGGTGACAGAAGAGCTGACGAGATAAGTATTTGGTTGTGAATGTGTGACCCTGACTGAACAAACGCGAGTGTTTGTCGGATATATCCGACTTATTCGTCTGTATTGTTCTTTTCTTGTATTTTTTTACAAGGGACACTAGTGACGGCGGCTAAACGCGATTATGCGAGCCAAACGTTGAAACGCGATTAGTTTTATTGGTGAATTCCGCCCTTAGGCAGTTAAAAGGTTAAAATTACCTGAATTTGCCTCTTTGTAACATGCAGGAGTGCAGTAGATAACATCATTTTTAGTACAAATATTGTTATCTCTACGCTAATGCATAATTCGTTTCTATTTTTGATCATTAAGTAACCAATGGCTTTGATTCACAGGACAACGTGAGCAGATACATAAAGACTGCATACCAATAAAATAAGGGTAAGCAATTTTTTAAAACGGGTTTTATTATTTTGACAATTTTTTTTAAATACTTTTAACTGCTGCTATCTTCTACACGTGACAAAGCAAAATAAGTTAATTATGTAACTAGACTCATCCCAATTTATATTATGTGAACTGCTTACTATTTATTTTATCCATATTAGTATAATATCACAAAAACGAACACTGAAATTGTAGCGTCGCGCTGAGATTACGCTTCTGCCTTTTGGACGTGGCGATTAAAGGGTGAAATTTGTAATAAATTTTGCACAATTCGTACGATGATATTCTTGGTACCTATTACCGAATTGCCCCAATAGGCTTAAATTTTTTCGTATGTATGTATATTTCTATGGCATACCCTGTAGCCAAACAATGCATTTCAACAAATAAGCTATCATCAGGTTGATGTTTAGGGTTTTTCTTTCTAGAAACAACTGTAAAATATGAGTGTTCAAAGTAACAGGAAAAAAAATGTTTTACGCACACAAAAAAGTAGAGAGGCAGACTGCCTTAGGCATTTTCTGCCAATCAAATTTTGACTGGCCGGTTGGTCTAGTGGTTAGTGACCCTGACTGCTATGCCGGAGGTTGTGGGTTCGATTCCCACCCAGGGCAAATGTTTGTGTGATGAGCACGATCATTTGTTCTGTGTCTGGGTGTAATTTATATAAGTATGTTTATCAGTTGTCTAGTACCCATAACACAAGCACTGCTTAGCTTGGGACTAGACGGCGTTGTGTGATAGTTGTGGAATATTATATTTTATTCAACCTCTGGGTGATACAGAGAAAAAATCGTGGTATCAAATTTTTCATAACTCGACTGGATTCGATCCTAATGATGATTATCACAGACCTGTACTGAGTAATGAGGAAATAGTTATAATACACTGAAAATATTAACAAATAAAAAACAATTATACTGTAAATGAATAGGTACTCATTTGATATTCTTTCTTGCAGGCATTGAGTAACAGAGCAGAGAAGAAAATGTTGCTGAATGAATGGTAAATATTATTGTATTATTTCAGTTATGTTTCCAAAACAGTGTATTATTATGTATGACTAAGCACGTCATGATTATATATTATTTATAAATATCATCGTCGTATGTTACGTAACTAAATAGATACAAGTGACGGCGCTATTAGTGTAGTGCGTCATTCCCACTTCACTTTTGTGTAGTCACCTTCCTTCTGATTGAAATATCATCAAACTAACGTATAAAACGATCTCATCATGAAGTAATCAATTTCTAAGATCTGGCCACGACATATTATACGATAATAAGCCTTTTTCATAAAATGATGAACCTTCACAGACCTGTTCTGAATTATTTTGAGGTCAACCTAATTTCTTCTGATTAAAAACTTTAATTTACATTTAATTGTAATTGATTGTGAACATTTTGGCTTATTTGAATGTTTCTATTTCAGGTTTAATCGGTGATTTTACCCACAGCAAAGCGTCGATATGATTCGTGTGTTCCGAAGTATGCTCATTAATTTCTTATCAGGTAATTAGCGACGTTATTCTGATATTGTACTTTTTCAGATATCCATGCTATTATTTATTTAAAATGTGAATATAATTAAGGCTCCGTGCACAAAATCAACACATTTTGAACTTTTTTGATCATGGTTTGTGAGAAAAGCGAGAAGAATTTAAACCTTCTTTTATTAGATTATGAAAGTCAAGTTCTTATTCTCTCAGTTGGCTTGATTACTTTTTTAAAATAATGTGTGTATTAATAGCAATTACCCATATTCAAAACCCTTTTCTCGCAAAAGTAACGAGCGAGTGACGTTTGGCTACGTTTTACACCAAACTACAACTGATTTATAACATTAAAAAAAATATCAGTAACATCATTATATGGTCTACTGGCAGATGGGTTGAAAACATTATTGACTTTAATAGAAAATATAGCAGAAAAAAAATGTTGAAGAAACACAATTCTTAGAAAACATCTGGACAAATAAGTATTTTTTTCTATACCTTAGCAACACATTTAAGAAAATTTAAAAATTGCACAATAATCTTAAGAAATCTCTTTAATAGAATCTAAAATTTATTATATAAATAAACAATATCTTCATTTCGTAAATTACAAGCAAATTGAACTATATTATCGACCGCGCAAAACTCGATCGCGTCAGTAACGACCGGGCTCTCCCAGCGTGAGCACACGTTACTTTGCTTCGCAGCTGCTCGCGAATATTACATGAAAATATTCCCAAGATTGCACGCCGACTACCACTTTTTGATCCATTAAGTATTATAGTTTATTTTAAGTACTTTTTTTGTTTATGAAAATTGTTAAAATTTCTTTCGACTTTAATATTAATTAGAGGTAACGGTTGTATGTTTGTTTGTAAACGTTATCTGCGGAATTACTTTACTACTACCCAAATACAAAAATTATTTCACTAATGAAATCTACAATGTTTAATGGCAGCTATATTATCATCCAGTATTATACACTATGTACAGGATGTTGATATTTCTTATGATTACTTAAGGTCGAAATTCAAGGTCTAGTTTTCGAAATCATTTTTTTTGTAGATAATGGGTCGAAAGAAAGAGACGCATTATCAATTATCATTATCAATGCGTCACTAAAAGAAAAAGGAAACGACATGTAGGGCTTTTTTTTATTGGGTGGGAAAATCATCCTATGACAAATCCCGCTCTTGGGCGGAGCGAGAGATAGTGTCAGACTTTTACTGACTAAAAACCCACTCCTGTTCCTTCTTTGCCTTCGCCCCAGGGCCTCGGGTTTCACTTTCACACTACCCGTGGCCCCCGTAGGCTTCGACCCTGCTGGGCCCCTACGATGTGTTGACATCTCCCTGAGGTGCGCGTGGAACAGTATGCGCCGTCAACGACTTGGCCTCGGTCCGGACGGTTACCGGACGGTCAGACGGTGAGCCACCCATTGCTCGCCGTCCGCAAGCCCGCGCCTACGGTGGCGGAAATCGGAGGACCGTTGCCTCATGCGATCGGCCGCCTCCTTTGTTAGCATTACTGCTTCACAGAAGAAGGTGACTGCCTGTCACTCCACCTTGCTCCGGAGTATGGCCTGTACCAAAGCCCGGCGCGAGCGATCGCCGCCACCGATCGCCCCCACGAGGACACGGCGTTGCTTTGCCCAAGCGGGGCACACCTCCATTGTGTGCGTGGAGCACGTGTCCTCCGGGCGGTCCACACAGTGGCGACACCCGGGGATCGCTTCCGCACGAATCCGGTGCAGGAACTTTCCGAACTTAGCGTGATTGGTGAGAAAAACGACATGTGGGGCTGATACGAGCGGGACAAATGTTGCTATTTTTTAGTAAATTGATAATGAAAATTTTGAAATGACTATGAATACTACAAATGTTGACAACTACAAAATTTTCAACATGTGTGAACTTGATCTAAACATGGTAATTATAACCTTTGTGTTACGCACAGGGTGTAAATTAATATCAAACCTACTTTTAGAAATTCATAACTTTTTTAGTTCTACATGGTAGTCAGCTGATCGCGACTGTTTATATAGGAAGTTTAAAGTAAAAATATTTACCAATTTTTCAATGATAAAAATAAAGGCTAAATAGCCGGCCAGCAACAGAAAAAAAAATTGGCGTGAAAGCGGCAATCGGCTCTGTATTTATTTTTTCGAGTTGTAGAGTTCTGTTGAATCTCTGCTATATGAGATTTGTATTAACACGATAAGTTCATCAGAATCAGATATGGATTTAACGTCTGATTCTTAAGAGAAGAGGCTAAAGCAGTAGTGGAAAACCTTTTACCGCCTAAATCAAAAGAAATATATCTAAAGTCATACGACAAATTTTGAGGACGACTCAGATTTTTATTTTTACTTTATTTATATTCGTAATGAAAAGCAGTGTTTTACTTCGGGTTAAAGATCTCTTCGAACTATTGGCGTCCAAGCGTATTTTCGGAACTAAATAAGTTGATCTCACCCCTTGGGTAACAATGTATTATGATTTATGGTGACATTGCACTATTAAAATATTTGCTAGTTATAATATAATTTTTGATAAAACAGACACAAAGATGACGATTTGTGTTTCAGAAAAGGGTTATTTAATTTATTTAATAACCAACTTTTGCCTGCGGCTTCGTTAATTTCGATTTCCATTAAGATTTGAAAGACACGTGGCAGTATCTAGGGATCATAAGTACGTTATTGTTTTTTTCCTCGGGACAGTACTTTTCTTCGGGAGGAAAGTTACCCTGTAACCGTTTTTGTTCACCAGACAACATATAATATGTATAATTTCAGGATAATCAGTTCATTGATTTAGGCGTGAAAAGCTAACAAACAAAAATAAACTTATTTTCGCATTTATAATAATTAAAACTATAGAATCTTGAGAGTAGTTAATTTTATTTGTTTCAAATCTTAAAACTTGTCGAGTAATAGTTAAGATTAACTTGTAAATAATATTTATATATCTTTAATATATATTTTGTTTAAGTAATTTGTCTCTTAATTATCTCACAGATAACTAAGAAACTGGATAAGTGTGAGTCGGACTCGTGCCCTGAGGGTTCCGTACAAATTACAATTCCCGAACGGAGTCTCGAAGATTTTTCCGAATTGCAAAAATGTATTTTTTTAGTTATAAGGTGTTCGGTGGAAACACCGAACAGTGACGTTAGGTAACAACAAATTTATGGTTTTCAGATTTATTCCTATACCTGTGCTATGAGACCTTGCTTTATGTCAAATTTCAAGATTCAGGGTCAACGGGAAGTACCTTGTGAATTTTAATTACTTTGGGAGTATCAAAATTTACGTTTTTTTTTGCGACATAAACGGCCGTTTCTGTTTTATTCGTTACCTTAGAAGTTTGATTTTTTCACAACTTCAAGGGACTGCAGACTTAAGTATATTGTTTAATTTCAACTCGATACCTCCACGTATTCTCGAGATAAACAGTCTTGACAGACAGACAGACGGACGAACCACAAAGTGATCCTATGAGGGTTTCGTTTTTTCCTTTTGAGGTCCAAAACCCTAAAAAGAAGAGTATCCAACACGGATAAAGCTGTTTGTCTTGGGCACCTTGAATCCCTTACTTCACTCAGGTTTCTATATGAACTCCTTAACAATGTTCGGGAGTTAATTATATAAATCCCTGACGATCGGTATTATAACTTCGTTTCGTTCGGAATTCAACATGCCGCCCGCGATTTAAAGACACTGCACGCCACATAATCTACTATTACATATTTTTGACGTATCGAAAGTGTTTTTTTTTTACAACCATTTATATAAATAAATATAATTTTATCATCTGTTTTGGATTTATCGTTCTGTTAAATGTCTATATTTGTCAACATCCATCTAACACAAAATTAAATAATTTTGGTGTACAGTGTGATAAATATAAAGACACACGTCTCAGACGTTTATTTACAAACCTTACTTAATATAAAATTTTGTAATTTAGAATAATATCTTCTAAAGGATCAGAATTGTTTAAGCGGTCACGAAGCTCGTTTTTTACGCGTGTGTGCATGTAGTTGTATGAATGATGCACACAAACATATCATTGCAACGAATTTGCCTAAACTCTAGCGAGTGAATTTTATGCACGGCCTCTTAACAGGTTACGTCGGATTATTCCGACAAAAAATTTCGTGTACATTTCACTAGGGTCATACTCCTATCTTGTCAGTTCTTTCATCTACAAGTGACACTGGGAATTTAATAGTTAAACCTGATGGAATATTTGGTCGTAAATATACGACCCTGGTGAAATGGATAGGAAAATATTTGTCGGATTAACCCGACGTAAGCCTTTAAAGGGTTAATTTCAAAGTTAGTTTTCCTGGTTCAGAATGTATTAGTACTTTGAATTTTGTTTTATTATGATGACAACACTGTTCTAGAAGCCCCGTGATGGTTTAACAAGCTCAACAGGCCTGAGAGTTATTTAAAATAAATTCTGTCATCCTTCCAAGTAACCGATTTCAAACCAATATTTTTAATTGCAGATGCAATAAAGGAGTCAGTTGAAAGGAATATGAAGATTCAATGTAATAGGTAAGATATTGTTCAGAATTAACTAATTACGTGAATTTTATTGTATAACTTGGTTTATTTCCGTCAATATCCGGCAGTGTGCTGTTTATTTTATCACAGTAAAAAGTAGCATATGACACTGGGTTATTTTATTTTTTTATTAGTGAAGGATTTTTGTAATTAATTTGATGAGCATCTCCTGGGGTCACCCCACCCTCAAACTTAATAAAAACTACCTTCTAGTGTAGTTACTAGCGGTTTCGTCCGCGTGTATATTTGTTATTGGGAACGCGAAGTCGAAGCCAGAAATAAAAGTAGTATCATGTCCTTCCTTGGGGTTCAGCCAACTTTTCAATAATAAAAAAAAAACTCCAGTTTCGTTAAAATCTGTTTAGTAACTTAACTGTGAGTGTGGATGTGTAACAAACGGACACGAGTTACATTCACATTTATAATATTGAGTGTGGAAATAAAAGAAAATTTTAAAAAATCTAAGATGATGACAACACTGTTCTAGATGCCCCATGATGGTTTAACAAGCTCAACAGGCCTGAGATTAATTTCACAAAACCTTTACTAATCGTCTAAATAACAAATTTTAAAGATTATTTTTTTATTACAGTTAAACATGTGAAAAAGAAGCGAACTAAAGGATGATGAAAATTTTTCAAGGTGAGAACTTTGTCTGCAAAAATGATTAATTACTAGCTTTTGTCCAGGACTTCATTAGTGTAAATGTCGTCTCTATCGGACGCGAGCCAGATAAATAATAGCGTATTTCTTTCTTTGGAGTTCAAGTGTACTCAACCAAATTGATCAAGATTGATTCACTAGTTTATAGGATAAATACTTTTCATATAAAATGATGAACTTCACAGACCTGTTCTGAATTATTTTGAGGTCAAACTAATAACTTCTGATTTAATTAAACTTTATGCTTTACCTTCAATTGTACTTGGAAACTGTTCCACTAATTTAAATAAATCTGTTTCAGGTACTCTGCTTATTCTAGCGATGACAAGTGAAAACTATAATGTATGACAAATGAGTCAATAAATTAATTTGAAAAATTCCCGCTTTTTCGTTTTATCTTCCTACCTACTTACCTAGGGCGGTGGCAGCGGTACCCAGGCACAGGGCGAAGTCTGGAGGGGCGCAGCTATAAAAGCTCGCACCGGGCGTATAAAAGGCAACTTATGAAACTGACTAACAAGTTTAAAATAGAGAAAACAACTAGTTTTGGCATAACTTATGCCCCAACAGCTGTTCTGTGATCTAAGCCTAGTGGTAGCAAACGCTTCTGCTTACGACACCCTGATACTTCGATTTCCAAAAACATTTTCCATCGGGAACTTACTAGTCAGTCGGTTTGAGGTAGAGCCACCAGTTTACTATACTCTGGCCATCAGGCTAGGTACCCGAAGAGTATGTAAAGCTAAGGATACCAGCCTTAGCGCCTATCACACTTTGAGAACTTATATTTTATTACGTAGCACATATAGTTTGAATGACGCACAAGAGTTCATAGGAGCTCTGACACTGTTCCTAGTTATTTAATGTACAACTGGACGTTTTTTATTTAGCCAGATTTATATGATTTCAAGGGATGTATTTTAGGGTCATTCAAAAGTTGCATTTGTTCAGTGTTGACGTTTGCATGATACAAAAATAATATTGGTCTTTTTGAATAATTTGGTAGTTTTTATATCAAGTATGCCAAGCAAGGGAACTCGGAATTTTGAGCGAGTAGCCATCGTTATCCCCTTCGTGTTAGGTCACTTTAAACGCTATAAACATAAACTCCCCTAGTTTATGTTTGTATGCCTCCGTCGAGCCTGTGGTTTAATTCTCTTTAAGCCTACCCAAGCCGACAATATTAATAGCGGTGCGCCACGAAACCAAACTTAGCATTTTTTTAATCACTCAGTATCGGAAAACACCGGCAATGCTTAGTATCGACTGTACCTATTACGTAATTCTGATCTTTGTCTGAATTACCGAATAATTTACCAGCTGAATGTTGCGGACGTGTACGCCAGACCAATGTCCACTTAAAAAACTCCCCATACCCAGTGGAAAAGGCTGGTACTCGCCAGTAGGATCCTAAGGATGCCATAACATCTTATAATCATCCTAATTCCGGTGTCAGAGAGAGATGGAGCTATACCAGCCATATAGCATTATCTCATTCTGGATTCATGACATTTTAAAACGTCAGAGAGCTTGCTACATAAAAAAAGAAATAACGAAATAATTGAGACGGCCACGTATTACCACAAAGTACATTATTACATGCATATTAGATTGTACTACTTTAAGATGTTTTTAATATCGTGCGGTTTTGATCACGCAAGGGGGTTGCTCCGCACGCGTAACCCCCGCAAATGCCCATTTCATACAAGTATTTATTGTAATGCGTGGAATACACATGCGGGACGCGTTTTTTTGCATTTTGAAATTGTTTGCATGCTTGATGAAATCCGCACGATATTAAAAACATCGTATAACGAAAAAAAAATAGAACCTTTTGGAATAACATCATTTTACTAACATAAAAAATGTACAGCGGTTCAGTGTTACTAACTTAAAATTTATTCGTTCAGTTTAGTTCGCAATCCGACGTTTCGCGGTCTATTAATTTGTTCATTCAGTCATTCATTCATCTGTTACGTCAAAACTCAAGGCTGCAGCTGTGCGCATGTTTTATAAAACTAATTGGATTCCAGTTAAATAATTTAGTCTTGCTTATTTAATGCTTAGCAGCGCGTTGCGGCAGTGTTCGCAGTATCTCAACAAAATGGTGCCTGAAGTTGTATTTGTGTTGGGTGCACCGGGTTCCGGCAAAGGAACGCAGTGTTCATTTATTTCCAAAGAATATGATTTTGTACATCTATCCGCTGGCGATTTGCTGCGCGAAGAGCGACAGAGGCCTGGGTCTGAATACGGAGAGATGATTGAGGAGAAAATCCGAAATGGTGAGATTGTACCGGTAGAGGTTACGTGCTCTCTTCTTCACAAGGCCATGCAGAAGTCCGGGAAGACGCGTTTCCTAATAGACGGCTTCCCACGCAACAAGGACAATTTAGACGGCTGGAATCGCGTCATGTTTGACAAGACGAAGCTGCTCTTCGTATTGTTCTTCGAGTGCTCGCCGGATTTATGCACGGAGCGGTGTTTGGGACGCGGCGCTGCAGGTAGCGGCCGCTCGGACGACAATCTGGAGAGCTTGCAGAAGAGATTCAACACTTATCTCAATGACACCTTACCCATCATCAACCACTATGAAGAACAGAATCTGGTGCGCAGGATTAATGCAGAGGTGTCTCCTCAAAAAGTATTTGAAGATGTGAAAATTGCATTCAATAATATTGGATTGAAAAGAATAGCAAACTAATTCATTTAACTTAAGTAGATCAATCTTGAGCTGTGTACCAATCATCAGAGTATTCTGTCTTGTCTTAGAAATATTATAACATTATTTAACAAACCAGTGTCCTTTAAATGCTAAGTTAGTTTTGCTATAGGAGCAAATCTACACATGATATATGGCCACTGCACTGAAAGGAAATTTTCACTTTGTTTGCAGCATTTGCTTGTAATTCAAGGTTTCAGATCTTAGCATGCCATAATGACATTATGTTTGACCTTTACAATATGTTGTACTCTGAATCAGCAAGCATTCAGTATAATTATACAGGTACTGGATGATTGCTGATTTTGTTCAACAATTATTGATGAAAATAGACAAATATGTATATTCACATAGTGATTGTCTCTCAATTGCCAACTCATTGTATAATAAGTTTAAATTAATAATAAAATTTTAAGACAAATAAAAATTGAACTGAGCCATTGCATTCTTATTTTTTTTAAGTTATACATAAGTTTTAGTTTTAAATGTTGGGTTTACAATTAATTTAAATGAAATGTAATTTCAATCATATTTGTTCTACATTACAATCAAATAGAGTGGTTTCAATTACAAAATCATGTATTAATTGGCTTTGTAAGTAGTTAAATAAAAAAATCTGTTATCATCACTAACATACTTGGCAATCATGTTATCAATAAAAGGTTTAAAGTTAACATTGCATTTTATCTATAAAGGCGACATACACAAATGTCTTGGTAAACATTATTTAAACTGAAAAGGTATTTTTCTTAGATCTTGTGTGGTGAGGAGTATCTCTATGTATTTTTGTAAAAATAATATTTAAATATCACTAATGTTCCACCGGGTTTTACACAGGCGCGAATTGTACAGAAAAACTTGTTCCTTATTTATTCCTCTTTTGTGTTATTGGGAATGGCACCAAAATTTGTTGGTGGTTAACAATAAATCATTTATTGTCGGGCATCTTGGCCCAGATATACCTTTCAGACTAACATATTTATAAAGTAAATTCTACATATTGTTAGTAAATAAGATTTATGACTATGTTAGTAACACTTCACATTGCATCACTTCATGCTGTTCTGTGGTACCTGTCCGCAGTTTAATAGGGAGTATGTGATAAACAGACTAGTATGCAAAGTGATGTTACTTAATATTATGTCTTTACTCAAGATATATATTTCTTTATATGTTATAAACCTGTACTGTACAAGCTTAGTATTGATGCCTTTGCTTAACTGTTTACCACTAGTACAAAACATTTAATATATTTTCTTATAAGAACAAAAAATAGCATTTTTTTGTAATTCTGTAATAAGTTTCAAGTGCGCATTGTAAAGACACATTCCTCGATTTTCTTACTTATAGCTAGCCCAAAGTAGATGTTGTGTTACACATAGATTGTTGAGTAAGTAGGTAATGTGAAAAAATACAATATTTATTGTTTTAAATAATTTGTTTAATTATTGTATCTATAATGCACCCAATTTGTTTTAACCCAAACAGAGTACCTAGGCTAGGGTGCCGGTGCCAAGTGGTAGAGCGAGTTTGTTTCATATTAACGCGATTGACGTGCGGCGCTCCGATTGGCGGGCTCCAAGCTATTAACCAATCAGAAAGTAAAACGCGGTAAACGTTTCGATCGTGTTAACATAAAAACAACTAGCATTTTCAATGCACTGGACTGGATAAGTTACTTGACAAAAAAAAATCGGATTTTGAAAGTCCTACTTATGACACCGGTAAAATTAGGAAGTGGCGGAAAGCTTGAGGAGAAATTCCTCACGCCCCGGTCCACTGGCTTGGTGCCTGCCAGGGCTGCGGGATTGTTCGAAAGAGTTGCTGGAACGCAAAGGGCAATTGAAGGAACACAGGTGGGGTTAATCAGTAAAATTCTGACACTCGTTCCACCCAGAGCGGGTGGGTCATTTGATGATAACCCACTGAAAAAAAAGAGTACACATTGTACACAATTATGTTTAACTAACTTTTGCCAGCGACTTCGCTCGCGTGAAAATAGAAACTAGGCCAAAGAGTATTTAAAGCTAACGCTTTACTATATTGGCCTATGTTGCTCAGTGATAAAGTAGCTTTCTACTGCCACCAGTAGAAGCTGCTTTATCACTGAGCAACATTGACTGAGCGATTTTTAAAATTCTTGATTAAATACCACTACTTAATCAAGAATTTTAAAAATCGGTCCATTAGTTTTTAAGTTAAATCATAACAAACAAACAAAAAAATCAAATCTTTCCGCTTTATTATATTAGTTTAGATTCCATGGAATAGAAGGCGAGCTCACCTTGCCATCACCCGAATACAAACGCAGACTCCAGTCTGCTACTTAGAAGTTCCAGATGGAATTAGGTGCCCAAAAACACTGCCCGTCCAGAGAATCGAATCCAATAGGGCCGATGCTTGCCAAGTCTCAATGGCGCATGGCGTAGCTACCTAAGTGACGAGCGGCCCTAGCACAAAAAAAAAAAAACTAGGGGCCCCCCTTTTTTACATGGGAAATCAGCATAATATATTGCTTCTGTTCTGAGTGGAGCGGGAGGGACCGTCAGACTGTTACTGACTAAAGCGAGTTGTCATAATTAAATTAAAGTAGTGTTGCAACGTATTTTATTTAGATTTTGGTGGGAGAAGTATTCGCTAGTTCAAAAAGATGTTTGCTAATCAGATTTTGAGGCCCCCCGAGCGAGCCCGAACCTGAAGTACTGCCCTGCCTGCCTCATCACAAGCCAAGGAATTTTTGAAAGAATTACCGTGATCCTGGAACGCAAACGGTAACTGAAAGACACAGGAGGGCTTTAGTCAGTAAAAGTCTGACACGCCTACTCGCTCTCGCAGACTAAAGTATTAGTAGCTTCAAGAGAACACTGTACGGATAAGGCTAGAATCACATTAGGTCAATCCGACAGTTTTGCCATCGATCGACCATTGGCGTGTGAACGGCGCTATACACAGCACCTATACCTAATCGTGGCTAAACGAACGGAACTAGGACGTTCGGTACCTAAATGTGCCATATGAATTTCTAAAAACCGCTTTTCAGTGCAGCTCGCCTAAGTCATAAAAGTACCTAATCCATCCTTGTGCAAAAATAAGCAAAATGTAATCGACGGTTGAAAGGCTATCCGTTGATATGTCAGTCAGTTTCTCCTGATAAAGACATATTAATTACCTATTGAGATTAGTTACCATACATTATTTATTCATTTAAATAATTAAACCAATTAAAACTAACTTACAAAATAATAATAAAAGCCCTAAAGTACTAAAAAAAGCAATGTAAAGTACTGCGTCTTTTTTTTTTTTTTTTTTTTTAGGTGGGAAAATCATCTTATGACAAATCCCGCTCTTGGGCGGAGCGAGAGATAGTGTCAGACTTTTACTGACTAAAAACCCACTCCTGTTCCTTCGTTGCCTTCGTCCCAGGGTCCGGGTTTCGTTTTCACACTACCCATGGCCCCAGTAGGCTTCGACCCTGCTGGGCCCCTACAATTGCTGACATCTCCCTGAGGCGCGCGTGGAACAATACGCGCCGTCGACGTCTTGGGCTTGGTCCGGACGGTTACCGGACGGTCGGACGGCGGGCCACCCATTGCCCGCCGTCCGCAAGCCCACGCCTACGGTGGCCGGAAATCGGGATCGGAATCCCGGCGGCGGTTGGGGCGTGAGGACCGTTGCCGTTGCCTCACGCGATCGGCCGCCTCCTTTGCTAGCATCACTGCTTCGCAGAAGGAGGCGACCGCCTGCCACTCCTCCTCGCTCCGGACCATGGCCTGTACCAAAGCCCGGCGCGAGAGATCGCCGCCGCCGATCGCCCCCACGAGGACACGGCGTTGCTCTTCCCAAGCGGGGCACACCTCCACCGTGTGCTCCACCGTGTCCTCCGGGCGGTCCACACAGTGGCGACACCCGGGCGTCGCTTCCGCACGAATTCGGTGCAGGAACTTCCCGAACTTCTCGTGTTCGGTGAGAACCTGCGTCATGCGGAAGGTGAGGACGCCGTGAGGTCTTTCCAACCACGCCTCAAAGAGGGGACTCACTGCCATAATTGTGGCGTGCCCAGCACTGGGTCGCGACAGTCGCTGTCGCCATTTCACCATGAGAACCCGCCGGAGCTCCGTCCGCCATGCTTCGATTTGTCGCGGCAGCGGAGTTTCGCCCCGGCGTTGCATCTCCATGCGTAGATCGTGCATGAGAGCAAGGACTGTTGCTTCCAGATCCCATGGTGGCTGGCAGGCAAGGAGGCTCGCCGCTTCGCGGGAAATCGTCCGGTAACCTCGCACCATCCGTATGGCCATGACCCTCTGGCATGCGTTCAGCCGGGCCGCCGGCTGCTTCCGCAGCGCCGGCGCCCATATTGGTGCGCCATAGAGGGCCATGGACCGAACGATTCCCGCGTAGAGCCTCCGGCAGGAGGCATCTGGACCCCCTAGGTTGGGCAGGAGCCGCCCGAGGGCAGCCCCAGTCCGATTCAGTTTGGGAGCCAGACGTCGGAAGTGCTCCTCGAAATCCCATCGGCTGTCGAGAACGAGTCCCAGGTACTTCATCGTTGACCCGACGCCGATGTGGACTCCTCCTACCGTTAGCTGGGAACCCGGTGGTGGCGCGTTCCGAGGGCCGTGAAAGCACATGGCCTCGGACTTGTGCAATGCCACCTCGAGTCCCAACTCCTGGATCCTGCCTACGACTGTCGCAACCCCGTGTGTCGCTAGTTCGACCGCCGCCTGGTACGACTCTCCCCGCGCCAGGACCAGCGTGTCGTCTGCGTAGCAGACCACGCTGACCCCGCCAGGGAGGTCTCCGCGCAGCACGTAGTCGTATCCGATGTTCCACAAGGGCGGCCCTAGTACCGATCCCTGCGGAACACCGCACGACATCTCTCGACGTTCCCACTCTCCCTGGTGACCAGGGTATATGATGTACCTGTCCGACAGGTAAGCCTCGACCACACGACAGAGGTAGTCGGGCGTCCGGTGATACCGGAGTGCCCTCCTAATGCTACTCCAAGGCAGGGAGTTGAAGGCGTTGGCGATGTCCAGAGACACCGCCACGACACACCTGCCTTGGGACACCGCATCCCCCGTCGTGAGAGCTCGCACGCGCATGATGGCGTCCACCGTGGAGCGCCTCCTGCGAAAGCCGAACTGGCCGTCCGCCAGATCCGGCCCCGCCCGTGTTAGGTGCGCGACGAGGCGGTCTGCAATTACTCTTTCAAAGAGCTTGCCCACCTCGTCGAGCAGCACAATGGGCCGGTACGCGGACGGAGAGTCCGCAGGGCGCCCTGGCTTTGCGATGAGGACCAGTTTCCCCGTCTTCCAGCGAAGTGGGAACTGGCCCCTCTCCATGCATGCGCTGAAGAGCCCTCTTAGTCGAGGCCCGAGAGCCTCCATGGCCAGAACCCAGGCCTTCCCAGGCAAGCCATCGGGTCCTGGGGCGGTATTTTTGGCACTCAGCCTTCGTACCGCCACTCTCATCTCTACCTCGGTCACCTCTGGAGCGTTGTCGTCGTCGTCGCCATCGTGGTCCGCGTCGGACACCGCTGGTGGCGGAGCCATGGGCGGGGGAGAGTGTTCCCCACGCATAGGGAACAGAGTGCTCACCACACCCTCCACAAGCTGGGGCCGGAGACTCTGCGTCAGCGGGGGAGCCCAGGGGCGGAGTTTGTCCCGCACTACCTTGTAGGGGCGTCCCCATGGGTCCCCATTCAGAGTCCCCAGCCACACGTTGCGGGCCTCGAGCTTGGCCCGCCTTATCTCCGCACGGAGGGTGCGCTTTGCCACTCTGTATCCCTCGTACAGCTCCGCCTCTCTGGCTTCCGCATCCGGTGGACGGATGCGGCGCCTGCGGTATCTGGCATACCGGCGTCGCGCGGCATTGCACGCGTTGCGCAGTGCCGCAATCTCCGGCGA
Organism: Mythimna pallens; assembly: GCA_961205895.1. NCBI lineage: Eukaryota > Metazoa > Arthropoda > Insecta > Lepidoptera > Noctuidae > Mythimna > Mythimna pallens. Next base: position 20,671,811 of record OY540842.1, on the reverse strand, counting down.
CCACCAGTATACCTGGCGCTGAGCACGTCCTGGACGGACTCGGGGCAGTGCCGCGTCGCAGATTTGCGACATGGCCTCCCGGAACCACTCTGCCTCGACGTCGATATCGACAGGCCTATCCGGTGCTTGCACCCAGGCCTGTACCGTCGCGGCTTCCAGGAGTAGCTCCCGGTCTATCTGCCTCAGCGCCCATCGCGGACCACAAGGGTTCCGTCGGACCGGCACGGTCGAGGTTTGAGCGGAGACGTCAAACCGGATGTACCGGTGGTCGGAGTACGTCTCCACCCCCTCCATGACGCACCAGTCGACGACACGCGGCGACAGAGCGGGGCTGGCGAACGAGATGTCCACCACGGAGTCACCCCGCATCCGCACACACGTGGGGACAGAACCCCGGTTCAGGACGACCAGGCCTGTCTCCAGGGCCCAGTCCTCCACCATCCGACCCCGTTGGTTCGTGAACCGGGAACCCCAAGCCAAGTTCTTGGCATTGAAGTCCCCACACACGACCACGGGGAGGGAACCAAACCCAGCGACGACGGCTTTCAGCTCCATTAGGGAAATGTGAAGATCGCCGAGAGATCTGTTCGGGGACAGGTAGACGCCCACCACTGCAATGTCCCCAAACCGTGCCGCCACGCAACCCCGTCCCCTCGTGATGGCCTCCACGGTCGGGGTACCGGCGGCGGCCGACGAAATTAGGGTCACCGAGCCGTCCACCCAGTCTCCCCTGGGTAAGACATAGTACGGCTCGGAGACCACGGCGATATTGATCGACCACTGTGCCATGCTCTGGAGCAACAGATCCTGAGCGGGGGCGCAGTGGTTGATGTTCGCCTGGAGGAGACGTAATGGAGTTATCGCCGGTCCATTACAGTCTCCTCCCGAGCCCCCCGTGAGGGCCCTGCCGCGGCGGGTGCGGCGGCGACAGCGGCGGCAGCCAAGGCTGCGGCTGCGGCGGTGAGTGCGTCTGGGTGAACGGGCCTCCGTACCTTACCCTTGGCCTTGGCGGGGGGGTCGCAGGACCTGCTCCCAGCCCGGTGGTCGGCCGGCTTGCCTGCCGCCGCACATGCGTAGCAGTGCGGCGTTGCATGGCATTCGACGGCCTTGTGACCAGCCTGACCGCATTGGTAGCAGCGGTCACTGCGGTCCACCTCCGCGGTGCAATGGGCCCCCACGTGGTGCCCCACGTGGCATCGGTAGCACCGCAGAGGTCTGGGCTCCAGCAGTTTTACCTGCGCGGAGACCCAGCCCACCAAGAGCCTTCGGCCTTCTCCCGTGATGGCTTTGGCCGTCGACACGGGGCAGCTAACCGTAACGGCTCGCATGCCCGTGCTGTCAGCACGGATGGTGCCCGCCCGCACTTGATCGGCGTGGCACCCTCCCGTCCTGACGACGGCGGCCACCACCTCGTCCACCCTAACGGAGTCATCCAGGCCCATAATCCGCATGTCTATGCACTTAATGGGCCTGGACACTCGGACCTCCTCGACATCCATGGACGCCCTAATCCTTGCGGCCAGGGCGTCTGCCGCAGAGCTACTGTCCGCACCAGGGACCTAAAAACTCTTCCGCATCGCTGTCGACTGGCGGCATTGCCACGCTGAATGGCAATGCTTATCCTTTGTCCGAAGTAAAAGCCAGCCCTTGGGTCAAGTGTCAACAAGGCGTTTTGAAAGTTCTTTAAATAATGGTTATATAGATATATCTCTATATATAAAAGGGGAAACTGACTGACTGACATATCAACGTACAGTTGAAACTACTGGGATTAGGAGTGTGAAATTTTTCACAAGGTTTTATGGCGTAGGTCAGCACTAAGAAAGGATTTTCCAAAATTCACTTCCTAAGGGGATGAAGCGGGGGTCCAAAGTTTGTATGGAGAAACCTACATTCACGCGAGTGAAGCCGCGGGCAGAAGCTAGTCTACATATATAAGGAGTAACTGACTGACATATCAACGCAAAACCGAAACTACTGGGACTAGGAGCTTGAAATTTTGCACAAAGCTTTCTTTTATGACTTAGGCGAGCACTAAAAGAGGATTTCCCAAAATTTATCCTCTAATGTGATGAAACAGGGGTTCAGTTTGTATGGAGAAACCTATTTGCAAGCGGGCGAAGTCGCTGGCAGAAGCTAGTATATATATATATATTCCTATATAGATTAGATAAATCTGTAATTCGGTTACGGTTATTATCATTATATCTAGCCTATATTGTCCCACAGCTGGGCAAAGGTCTCCCTCCATTCCTTCCATTGTTCCCGGCTCTGAGCCACTTCTTGCCAGTTCCTAAGGAAGATATCCAAGTCGTCCCGCCGTCTCCTTATTGGTCTGCCGGCCCCCGGCCCCGTCGTGCGATTTCAGGTCACCAACTTTGTATTTTACTGGCCCACCGCTCGATTAAGGTTACAGACAGATTTTTATAAGTGTATGTAGTGTCGGTTAAGCAGTTATATCTAAATTGAATAAAATATGACCTCCGATTTATATAAGTATATCAGTTTTACTGAAGTGTTCATAAAACACTCATGATTTGATGTTTCTAAGTTGATAATGATGATAAGAACATACCAACCCATCAACTAATCTAATTGTGCAGATCTGACTCAGCAGATTCGTAATTTTCAAGGTAGGCTTATGAACCACGGTTAATGAAAAACTGTGAAAGTGAAACCCGGGGCCCTGGGACGAAGGCGAAGAAGGAACAGGAATGGGTTTTTATTCTGTAAAAGTGTGACACACCCTCACGCTCCGCCCAAGAGCTCGAGATGTCATTGGATGATTTTCCCACCTAAAAAAAAGGCTTATGAAGCAAATATACTTTTATTTTACAGAGAAACAGTTTGTAGGTACTTACCACTTTTTATCACATTTCCATGCGCCATGAAACGCGGCTAACGCGGTTATGATTGAATTACTTAAATGACTATAAAAAAATGATTAACCATTACGCATACTTTATCTTACCTACACACTTACACATATTACAATGATGTAATGATGTATTTACAAAGACACTAAATATATATTGTGTATTTAATAGAAAGAAGAAAGAAAGAAAGAAAAAGAATTTATTTGGTACAGCACAAGGCACAAACACAATATAGGGTAAACACGAAACAAAAAACAAAAAAAAACAAAAAAAATGTATTTGTGTGCCTCACGGCTGCACCAAAATAGGTCCAGTTCAGCATGAATTTCAGACAACTAGTGCCTGACGCTGATTTTCAACTGAACCTGTGGTTCTGACGCAACGGACGTAAAACTGTTTTGGAGTGTAATATAAATGTATCGGTGATGCATACTTAAATAGTATAAACTATTCAAATATTGTTGTGTTAATTATAATAAACATGTGCAATGTATGTAATGTATGTGTTTGTTTAAAATGTGAAAAATAAATAATACACGAATAAAACAAAAATGTAACAAGTGAGAGAAAAAAAACGGTAGAATAAAGATACAAAATGTAACAAGTGACAAACTTACACCCGCGACAGGACGCCACGCTGCCGTGGAAAAGCCCTCTCCTGGCCGAAGTATTAGTTATAATAGTATTTACCTACATACTTAATTTCACGCTTTTTCTTCTTGGCGTTATGAGTCACGGATGAACCTATCAGGTTAACCGAACATTAAGTAATAAAAAAAACTAATATAAACGACTACAGACCGCCTCTGCGTGCCGAAGTTAGAGCATTATCACAGTAAATATAAATGGATTATTCTTTTTTTATTGGTCTGAGGCTTTAAGCGTGTAGAGCGTCGTTAGAAGGATAACGAGGGACGGCTGTCCTCGATCGAAGGATGGGGTTACCTACAGCATACCGGGTTCCCTTGATTTCAGTCAGAAACAGTGTACACTTCCAAAGCGCAAATCCCCATGGAGAAGAATACGCAAGAAACACGGACACTTCCATGGGCGTACCCAGCTTCTGGCGTAGGAGCAAGTCAGATTTTTTTATTTCGGATCGTCCGCGGCTGTTTTGTCATACACACTACACAAACACACCTACATGAAACATTAGGTATATGTAGTGTATTGTGTAGGGCAAACAGCCGCAAATGATCCTGCTTTATAGGTAGTTAAATAAATAAATAAACTTTTACAAAAAAAAAATACAGCAGACTTCAAAGAAAAAAAAACACTGAAAAGAGCAAAATAACTTTAATTTCGGAAGTCGGTGTTTCTTTATTAGTTTTGTCTCTTCGTTATTTTACACCGACTTCCGTAATTAAAATTATTTTGCTCTTTTCAGTGTTTTTTTTCTTTGAAGTCTGCTGTATTTTTTCCAGAGGGCTGGGCTTTTTCTCGGTCAACAAATCAGCATTGTTTTTCAACGTGGCAGTGCTGCCAGCGTTTTGGGCACTTTTTCCATTGATCATTGATTTCATTGATGTGAATGAATTTTTTGATGCCACTAAGTTCTTTTTCTTCCCGTTTGTATGTATTTATTATATTTATTTTGTAAGCATATATACCTACTTATTAAGTTTTAGTATTTATTAGTTTAGAAGTTAAGATGTTTATATATTTATATATCTGTACAATAACTACATAACGGATAGTTTCGAATAGTATTTCAAAATGTCTCGGATACACTTCTTTTTTTTCGCTAATAATTTAAATAAAGACTGGCGGCCAAAAGGTGACCAGTTTCAAATGACAGCGTCCGTTCATAAATATGACATACTAATGTCAAACAAATCAAATAGTAATATAAATCATAAATTACTCCGCGGTAGTCACATTTACAAAATTTGATATGCTTCTACCTTTTAAAATGCTATAAAATGGTTTTTCTTCTTTTTTTTTTTTATATTGCAAAGATAAGTAATTTCCAGATACTAATCAATTAGTATGTGCGCGCTGATGGTAGTGGAGCTAGACCAGCATTGATCCAAGCATTTGAATCTTCAATATAATCTTCTAACTTATAATATTCTTACCCGCTTAATTTACGTTTGATACAGGTTTAAATTTTGTCTTACTGAGTTTTAACATGTGGGGCGGTTCTTTATTATAACATTTCAAAGAATATCTTAAAAGATAAATCTTATGCACTTAGTTCTTTGCCCATTTAGAACTCAATTATTAGTAGTGAACCAGTTTTGAACCTGCAGTAGGGCATTATTTACAGAAGTGTCGTCGGCAAACAACACTACGTGAAGTTTGTTTTGCAATAAATAGTAATAAAAATGGCCTAAAAATAAGCCTTGAACCCCCATTTTTACATTTAATTTCGACAAATTGACACCGTTTATCTGAACTAATTGGCCTTGAAAATTCTGTCTTGTAATGTTCAAGTTCCAGATGTAATGTTTTATGAACCTCGCGAACAAACGCCCTAGATAGGTTGGTTGTGCAACCGTGGTTCGTGTTAAAATGAGCACAAGACTCAACACTACCTTGCTGAAGACCGGCAGCATGACTACTGGGCCTCAAGTCTGCTATTGCAATAGAGTCAGAATGATCGATCATTATGAATTAGCAGATTACGAACTCTTAGCAAAATGCCCATTGTCATTTTGCGTTTATCGTGTTGGAATCCGCCACCACCACCACCTACACACCACATAACACCCTACATAACCGCCTACTTCAATGTCCCACTCATCGTACTGACTTTTTTCACTGTTCTTTCTTTGTTCAAGCTATTACTTTGTGGAATGCACTCCCCCGGGAGATTAGGATGGCAACAAATCGATTAACATTCAGAACCAAATCGTTTCGTTCAATCAATTCGCGAGCTAATTCGTAAGAAGTTGGCGGTAGTGTCATCACAGCGTTAATGTTTTCAAATTGTCGATTTGAACTAATTGTTTGACTTTATTAGTGTAGATATATATGTAGATAGTTTATTAATTTGTTATGTATTGTATAATTGTATAATATTTATGGTTTATTAGTATATCTTTTCTTGTACCTTTTCGCAGTTTCTCTCTCTTTTATTGTACCTGTAATATATTTGGGTATACCCACATAAGAAAATTAATAAGTAAGATCACGTATAAATAAGCCTACATCATTGTAACGTTCAGTTCGCAATATACGCTAGCTACAAGTTGACGTCCTTTCATTTATTCTCCCGATACTTCAGTGGCGACGAAGATCAACTGCAATTATCAATCTGTCTATCTATCTGCAATTATTCGAGGAAAATGTCGGTCGGCGGAGTCGGAAAGATTCGCGATTTTGATGTGAAGTCAGGCAACTGGACTTTATACGAGGAGCGGTTGCAGATGTTTTTCAAGGTCAATAAGGTCGAGAAGGACATGTGGCTGCCTATGCTTATCACGGGCATGGGTGATGAGACGTACGAATTGCTGAGCACGCTGTGCAATCCAAGGAAACCAGTGGATATAACGTACAAAGAGGCGGTTACAATTTTGAAAAATCACCTACAACCGAAACCTGCCGTCATGGCGGAACGGTTTCGGTTCAGACAAAGAAGACAGAAAGATGACGAAAGTGTAACACAATATCTGACCGAGTTAAAGAAACTCTCGAAAACTTGTGAGTTTGGTGCAAATTTGGAGGAGAATTTGCGTGACCAGTTCGTATGCGGAGTGAAGAGTGACGTCATCAGACAAAGGTTGTTTGCGGAAGACAATTTGACGTACTCAGGAGCAGTCAAATTGGCGGTTGGGCTGGAGGCGGCCGAGCGGGATGCGGCAGTCGTGGAACAGAAAGCCACGGCGGAGGCATCGGCAATCGTGAACACGTTGCGGGCAAAGCGTGGGCGCGGTCAGTTTGTGGACCATGCAGCGGACCAACGAACGAACCACGGGCGTGCGGCGCGGGACACCGAGAAGGGCGCCGGGGGCTGCACGGCGTGCGGCTGGCGCGGACACAGCAAGGAGGAGTGCCGCTATAAGCATTTTGTTTGTAGCAAATGCAAACAAAGCGGACATTTGAGGCGTGTCTGTCCGCGGACGGAGGCGAACAGTGACAGAGGGAAGAGGCGCGGAGTGAACCACGTGGATGCCACCACGAGCGACCATCCGAGGGCAGGAGCGCGAGACTCCAGTTCGGACGAGCTTGAGGAAGAACTTCATCAACTATGTTTGAGCGGCTACAACCCGGTGAGTTTATCATTACTGGTTGATGATAAAACTTTAAAAATGGAGCTAGACACAGGCTCGGCAATTTCATGTATCAGTAAGAAAACATATGATAAACTTTTTAACAATAGAGTAATTAAACCATTTAATTTGGTGTTAAAATTTTATGATGGTAGCAATATAAAACCACTAGGGGTTATAAGACCGAAAGTTCAATACAAAGATAAAATAAAATATCTAGAACTGTTTGTGATAGACGGGGGTACAACTTCCTTACTGGGCAGGCAATGGTTAATAGAATTGGGTATTAAAATACCTCCATTTCAACAAGAGATTAACCATAGTGTAGGTATACAAAATGTCTGATACTGTCGATTGTTTGTTAAACAGGTATAAAGAATTGTTCAGCGAGGTACTGGGGCGGTACACAGGCGGCAAGGCAACGCTCCGGTTGCGGGAGGGCGTGAGGCCGGTGTTTTGCCGCGCGCGGCCGCTGCCTTACGCTCTGAGGGTTCAGGTCGACGCGGAGCTGGACGCCATGTTGCGCGCGGGCATCATCGAGCCTGTCGAGTGCTCGGACTGGGCGACGCCTTTGGTACCGGTACGTAAAGCGGACGGAGGACTACGTATCTGTGCTGATTACAAAATAACTTTAAATCCTGTCTTACTGGTCGATAGATATCCGTTACCCAAGATAGATGATTTGTTGGTGAGCTTAAACGGTGCTACACATTTCTCAAAAATTGATTTGTCCCTTGCTTATAATCAGATTGAGTTGGATAATACTAAAGATTTAACTGTAATAAACACACATCGAGGTCTTTTTAAGTACAATAGACTTGTGTTTGGGTTGTCTTCTAGTCCGGGCATCTTCCAGCGTATTATGTCGAATTTACTTAGTGGTATTCCGGGGGTAGAAGTATTTTTAGATGATATCATCATCGGAACGGCGGGAACACAGGATAATCACTTAGAAACGTTAGAAAAGGTGTTCCAGCGGTTACAGAGTCACGGTATGAAGCTAAAAAGGAGTAAATGTTTATTTATGGTTGTGGTATACACATTAAATGTAGACCGACTGAGGTGTGGCGTCGGGACACACTCGATCCGTTCCCGAGGACGAGTAGACGTCATTCTGAGGTTGTGCCTGCTTACTGATAATTTGGTTGTTTCATTTATAACCCAAATCCCTAAATAGTGATTATAGTGAACACCACATTACCGACGAGTAAAAGCGCAGTAAGTAAAGTGATCATAAATCAAATAATGTACTACTTACGGATTGGTCAACAATGAAATTATTATTTTATAGCACAGCGTTTTGAAAAAAAAAAAAATGACCGTTAACTAAGTGAAATTCAGTAAATGTTTCATATTTCTATGTTCATATTTCTATTGTTATCTATGAGTGATCTGCCTTGGTGATTTGCTGAGGGATGTGCTGCAAAGATCGATGAAATAATTACGTCACTCAATACATAAACGGGACCGTATATCGAAATGTGATTACGACATACAATTTGTCTCTACATTTCGACAATAGATAAAAAATAAAAATGATAAATACCAAATACGATGTTTGTTGACCAAATTCGTTTGTGGATACATAATATGATACTGAAAAAATCGAAATAAAAGTACCAACGAGAAATCGTTAATAGATCGAACCAAATGGAAAGATATTCGATCAAATGTACCAACGAGAGATCGTTAATAGATCGAACCAAATGGAAAGATATTCGATCAAATGTACCAACGAGAAATCGTTAATTGATCGAACCAAATGAAAAAGATATTCGATCAAAATGTACCAACGAGAGATCGTTAATAGATCGAACCAAATGGAAAGATATTCGATCAAATGTACCAACGAGAAATCGTTAATTGATCGAACCAAATGAAAAAGATATTCGATCAAAATGTACCAGCGACTAAACGTTAATTGATGCTAATCTTATCGAAAGATATTATTAGGTCTAAAAAATGTTCCAACGTTAATGTCGTTAATCAGTTCCAGCGATTAAACGTTAATAGAAGCTAATTTTATCGAAAGATATTATTAGACCTAAAAAATGTTCCAACGTTAATATCGTTAATGTACCAGTTTTAACGCTAAGTACCACTTCGATACTTCGGAGTTAAGTGATGCCTACTGTGAGGTATTACAATATTGTTAAAACTAAATACCTAAGTGTCATGAAATCCTTAAAAGGCTAATTAGATCAAATACATTTTGTACTGGCTTTACTTATCAAACAAAGAATTCGTCACATCTAAACGGCGTTATAACGCCCCGATGTGTTTGGATTTAATCTCTGTTTCAAAGGGCCGATTAGCTGAGTTACGGATAATGAACCTTTGTGTGACTTACTAACTAGAGTTTGTTTATTTAAAATGTTATGGGAACAGTACCCGTAGGTACAGCTCTTATCATCAGCCGGCGACAGTTAATTCAGCGGTATAACTAAAGTAACGATGTGTTGTGTACCTACTTTATTCTTTTATCTTAGTTTAGCACAACAAGATCAAGATGAAAATTAAGAAAAATAACTGATTTGAATTGTAGGTACAATTCTTGATTCTATTTCAAATAAATGATTTGAATTGTAAATATAATTCTGGATTCAATAAAAAATCATAACTATACCTAAACCCTTTAAAACAGCAAACCCGCAATTGAACTACTTAATCCACGATTGCCAGAGTCAAAATGCAATAAGTACCCGCCATAAAGGAGTTGACACTTGAACAGGAATTGTTGCCGGTGCGGCAACTAAAATCACAAACGTGATAAAAGTTCCTTTCCTGTAAAACTATTGCAAATTGCACAAAAGGTGTTTTCAAATGTTATTTCCAGAAACACTGCAATACAAGGACCAATAAAACAAATAGATACCTACCAACCTCATGACAAATAACAATATAAACTAGTTGCTATCATGCATGTCATGAAAATTGTGGTAATCACAAAAGTGGTTACAACTCGAGCGATTAATGAAAATTCAGTTCATGACCTATAATTAATGCAAATGGCATAGAGAGAGTACTAACCTCTTGTCAAATATCTATAATGAATTGGTTGATATCATGCATGTCATGAAAATTGTGGTAATCACAAAAAAAAAAAAATATTATAGCTAGAGCAAAAAAAAAAAAAAAAATAACAGTTGTGCTCTATAATGAATGCAAATGGCATAAAGAGGTGGTTTAAGCGTTATTTTCAGAAATAATGCGAAAAGAGGGTGGCTGGCTCTCGTCAAATGACAACAATAAAACAAAAAATTAGAAAAACAAAGTACTCAAGAAAACGTCTAGTACTTACTGGTAGGTAGGTTCCCACCTACTTATCTAAATTGCCACGTGTCGCGTCGACGACAATGCAACAATTACAATTGATTCTTACAGGCTAAATAATAGAAATTAAATTGAAAAAAAAAAAAAAAAAAAAAAACAATTTTGCCAAATAATAATTGGTAAATATAGAAAAGCAGTTTCGTTGGTACCTGTACTAATGAAAAACATTGTATCACAGGCACCAGCATCTTAATATAAATAAACGTGCCAGGGTGATTACCTTTGGAGTATTACTAGCAAAGCTTATGTCGTAGATAAAATGTACTTAAAACAAGGCTTTGATCTGAATTCCATTGCCAACTTAAAGATCTCTATTGATAAAAAGCAAATCTATCAGTTAGTCCGTCTTCTAATTGATTAAAATATTTAAAAATAAATAAATAGGCGAGCTAGTCAAAATGAACTTCATAGGACCTGAAGTGTAATTAAAACGATCATTCATGTTTTGGATTTCTCAAATAGTTCCGGGTAAGCCTGATGACGACATTGGTATTTATCTGGAGATACATGTAAAGAATTCACAAAAAACAAAGAGTTCTCATCTCAGTGAAGTTTATCACGCCTCGACGTTTCAAGTGGCTGTTAAAGTGGCCGTTGAGGTTAGTTCGCACCTAGCAGATGTTTATCAATGGACTAGTTTAAGTTGTTCATTTAATAAGTTCCTGTATTAATAAATAGTCAAGGAGTCAATCGTAAATTGCTTTACATTCAACAAAATAGAAAAGGTTGAATGACTTATAAATAACCACTAGTGGCACTTTTGAGTTAATTTGGCATGGTTAAATAATTTCCGAAAACCGGAGTTAAAAAACCATAACATTTCAATAAACAAAAAATTATGTATTTATTATATATCAATTGAAACTTATTCAGTTTCTGGGCGATGAATGTCATCAGGTATCATACAGGTATATAGTTAAAAATACAACACAGTCAGACAGACAGTCGATCTAGACTTTCACACAGAAATCCAATGTTTTCTGGACCAAATGAAATTGGTCCAGAAAGTAAAAGGAAACTCTAATTTACAACTCTAGAAATCAAACAAATGGTTTTGAAAATTAATAAAAATCTCTTGGCTGTAATGACAAGAGATCGTATCCATAAGTAGAGCTGACGATAGCTCGGTTAGCTAATACAGTACTCAACTAAAGGCCTCACCCACAATGACTTCTGAGACAGAATCTGACAAATAAAAATGGTACTGCTAGATAAAAACGAGGCACAAGTTTTGGGTGTATTCAATTGAATTCATGAATTGAATTGAATTCAATACAAATTAGCATGTAAAACGTGCAAGAAACTCTACTGACACTCGGATCAATAAATGATTACAAGAACAAATAAGTAATTAAAATAAACCATGGTACCTAGTTGCGAGATGACCAGTCCGAATCGATAGCATTAGTTCACGAACATGACTCATGTCCTAGAACCATTCAGCTCTACTCTCCTGCAGGGAAATGAATGACCTAGCACATGCGCCACCATAAGCAAAACATGACATTCCAAACCGCCAGAGCACACCCAACTCAAAGGCCAACCAGTAAATGGTAACTAATGTATCTAGTACTCACATAGTGGGAAATCCAACAATTGCGCATGTAATAAAATATAGGTCATAAACATATTCCCTAGTCACAAAAACAAAGACCTTATTTAGAAATTAAAAATATAACTTATATATAATATAAGCCCTGAGGACTATATAAAAACAAGCACAAACAAGTCTCTCAGGATATTATATTTAGGCTAAAATCGAAATCAAATAACATATTGTGTTATGTTTAAAAGAAACCAATTGCTGATTCCCATAGTTCACTAAAAGAGCGAAATTGTTTCTAGATAGAAAATACTAGTGTTTAAAACATATACATATTTCGAAAGTGCAAATTGCAAATCCTAAATTGGCCTACAGATGGTTGTTCCGAGTCTGGGTGTCTTGTGCATGTCAGTTTAAAAAAAACATGTCTGTGGATTCACTCACAATACAAGAGTAAATCCTAATGTGAAAAAAGAAATAAAAAGAAATACACTTGCTAGTGGCAGACAAATGTGTAATCAGGAATTCAATGTATACATACAGTATTAAACGAGGAATATGTTTTCAATACTTGATTCCAAATCCAGAATAAAAAAGATTCAAAGCAAATAGGCTGTAATGACGGTGTCAGATCTTAAGAAATATCCAAGGCGAGATGTTTAATGGAGCCTAAAAGAAAATTCATATCCAGAAATTCAACGGTTTATTACCATTGTGCTATACTTCAAAACTAAGAAGTTAGATACAAAAACCAAAACATAAATTAATAAACAAAAATACCCTCACCCGTCATAAAGGAAGCCGGATATCGAAGCTGGAGAAAAGATCAAGAGGAACATCAAATAGACAAAGAATACATAAGACCACCGATTATGAAGCATCACCTTCAATTTAAAACACGTAGAAAGTAGAAAGCAAATGGAAATGTTTCATAAAGTTTAAATAAAATACTACTACATATATTGCTAAATGCTACAGTATATCTGTAAATCTAGTGTAAATACTAAATGCACTCCAATCTGTGTGGTTCTTTACTCAAAATATCATCTCAGACACTAATCTGCACGATTCTCATAAATGATTTGGCCATTACACTTTTACTGCGGATTTTAAAATGACTTTGACCTCTGAGTTTGTTTCTGTGTTTCTTCTCAGAGCAGTCAGCTAGGAAACACAGGCCTCATCTAGTTTAATTAAACTTACATGTTTTAATTTTATATTTATAAACCCAAAATAAGAAATTGTACTTTAAAACTTAACGAATGTTTAACTGCAAAACACAGTAAATTGTACTTTAAAACTCAACGAATGTTTAACTGCAAAACATAGTAAATTGTACTTTAAAAACTTAAAGAATGTTTAAATACAAAACATAGTAAAATGTATGTGAAACGCATTTAATTTCAAAATCTTAAATACTGTAATTGCATTTCAAAATCAAATTAGCGTATAAATGCTAAATATTGTAATTGCACTTAAAATCTTAATAATTATAAAAAGGAAGACATGAGGTATAGACATTAGAAATGAAATCCTAAATACTGAAAACCGAAACAGCGAATATTGTAAATTATCATCTGAGTGCTAAATATCTTGAAATCTAAATCATTTTATAAAAAGGAAGAGATGTGGTATACACATTAAATGTAGACCGACTGAGGTGTGGCGTCGGGACACACTCGATCCGTTCCCGAGGACGAGTAGACGTCATTCTGAGGTTGTGCCTGCTTACTGATAATTTGGTTGTTTCATTTATAACCCAAATCCCTAAATAGTGATTATAGTGAACACCACAATGGTTAATGAAGTCAAATACTTAGGTTATGTCATATCAAAAGATGGGGTAAAAGTAGATTCAGATAAAATAAAAGCAATAATAAAAATTCCCAGGCCAAGAGATATTTCGGAGTTGCGTTCCTTTTTAGGTCTAGTTAATTTTTATGCAAAATTTGTTAAGAGTATGAGTACTATTTTGTCCCCACTGTATGAACTTTTAAAAAAAGAGGTCAATTGGAGATGGAGTGCGGAGTGCGAAAGGGCGTTTGCAAAAGTTAAAAAGATATTAGTAGGCGCAGAGGTATTAGCTCATTATGATCCAAACAAGCCGCTAGTGTTGACATGCGACGCGAGCGCGCGGGGCATAGGCGGTGTACTCACACAGCCGGGCGCCGACGGCCGCGACCGCCCGGTAGTGTACGTGTCACGCGCGTTGAATAACGCCGAGAAACATTATTCACAAATAGATCGGGAGGCGTTAGCTATCGTATTTTGTTTACAAAAATTACATCAGTATGTTTATGGTCGACGTTTTGTCTTGCGAACCGACCACAAACCGTTAGTAAGTATATTTGGACCAAAACACGGTGTACCAGCGATGGCCGCGAGTAGATTACAACGTTGGGCAATTATTTTATCTGCTTATACGTACGATATTGAATATGTAAACACTAAACAAAACGGTGCGGACGGGCTGTCGAGACTGCCGGTTCCGTGCAGTAGCGATGAGTCACTGCGGGTCCCCGAGCAAACGTATTTACATTTTGCACAGAATGCATTGTTATTAGATTATAATACAATTAAACAACAAACTATGGTAGATCCTATGTTAGGTAGGGTTTTAAATTATATTCGTGATATGTGGCCAACAGATAATGATATTCGGGAATTACAGCCGTATTTTAACCGTCGTAAGGAACTGTACGAGGAGCTAGGCTGCGTGATGTGGGGGCACAGGGTAGTGATTCCTGCAAGTGGTCGAGCCAGAGTATTACAGGAATTACATGAACCTCATATGGGCATAGTTAAGACGAAGGCGTCAGCTAGGAGTTATGTTTGGTGGCCGGGCATAGACGAGGCGATTGAGGCTACGTGCAGGGAGTGCGCGGTGTGCGCGGAGGAGGCGGACGCGCCGCAGCGGCACGCGGTCACGCCGTGGCCCTGGCCTTCTAGACCGTGGGCGAGGGTGCATCTTGATTTTCTAGGGCCTATTTTTGGAAAAATGTATTTAATTATGGTTGACGCTAAAACTAAATGGTTAGAAGTATTCCCTGTGCCTAGTACGGCGGCTAGTTCTACGATTGAAAAGCTTACCGAAGTTTTTTCTAGATGGGGTTTACCGAGACA
This sequence comes from Mythimna pallens, assembly GCA_961205895.1. NCBI lineage: Eukaryota > Metazoa > Arthropoda > Insecta > Lepidoptera > Noctuidae > Mythimna > Mythimna pallens. The sequence continues at coordinate 20,656,722 of OY540842.1, read as the reverse complement.
AATAGTCTCAGATAACGGACCACCGTTCACGAGCAAGGAAATGGTAGATTTTTTGGCTAGTCAGGGTGTAGATCACGTTTTTTCCGCTCCGTACCACCCAGCATCGAATGGGGCTGCAGAAAATGCAGTGCGAACGGTTAAAAGAATTATAAAAAAAGCATTTAAACAAAAAGAAAACATTAATTTATTTATAAATACCTTCCTTTTGCATTACCGTAACACGGAGCACTGTTCAACAGGGGAAAGTCCAGCCACATTGATGCTAGGTAGGAATTTACGTACCAAATTAGATGCATTAAAACCAAATATAGAAAATAAAGTTAGGAAGGCTCAGGAACGACAACAGAAAGTAGGAACGGACATCAAACGTTCTTTAGAGATAGGAGAGGAAGTATGGATGAGACAATATAGGGGAAATGAAAAATGGAGTCCGGGGCAGGTAGTAGATAAAATGGGTACTACAGATTATAAAGTTATGGACTGTTCAGGCAAAGAAAGTCATAGACACATTGACCAGTTAAGACAGCGATCGCGAAGCTCATTGATTTGTCCGACTAGCACATCGGAACGGAGTTCTCTTGATGCGGAACGTCCCGACAATTCCGAGGTGACGAAGCCAGCGTCAGTCCCCGGAGAGACTCGGAGCCCTCGGAGCGTGAGGGAGTTCAGTCCGGTTCGAACCGCGACTACCGTTGAGTTACCGTCTACACCTGCTTCTGGATCAGTACCTCTCAGTAATGTACCCAGTCTTGAGGAGCGGGTGATAGTTTCCCATTCCGAGGATACTGTTCCAGAGGTAGTCCGCCCCCGTCCTGTAAGGGCGTGTCGCTTAAAAAGACTGCCCCAATAATGTGATAGCTATGGAAGACTAAGTTCCTATTTCATTTATGTTTGTAACAGTTGAAAGATATAAAATAGTTAATGTTAAGGTTTATATTTGTTTATTTTAGTTTTATAGATAAGATAAGATAAGATAAGTCTTTATTTGCCTTAAACATGGTATAAAGTTGTTACAGTCAGGTATTAATCTATAGTCCACATGTTTAGCTAATTGTATCAATTGCATGCAAAATTATAATTATCAGTTATTGAGTATTCAATGTCATAATATAAAGTCATAATATAAAGTGTAATAATATAATAGTTATATCTCAGCATTATCCGTAATCACATAAGTCCAGAAATTTAAAATATGTGGTTAAAAAAAATCTTTAAGGTCATAAAACATATGTTCTTTCAGCCATTTCAATAGTCTGTTTTTAAATGAGTTTACATTATATAACATTTTTATTTCAATTGGAATTTTGTTATAAATTCGAATACACATGAGCAGGAAACTTTTCGCATACTTGGCTGATTTAGGAGTATCCTGCAGTGCAAGTCTGCATGGGTCTCTATTTCGAGAGTTCATTTGATAGGCTTTTTTGAACAATCCCTTATTATTATAAACATAATTACAGATTTCGTAAATGTATAGTGACGGAAGTGGTAATATACCCAGCTTTTTAAAGAAAGGCTTACATGACTCATCAGGACGGATACCACAAATGGCTCTGATGCATTTCTTTTGCGCAATAAATGCTCTGTGCCTATCCGTGCTGTTACCCCAAAAAATAAGTCCGTATCGTAAGATAGATTCTATATAGGCGTGATATGTTGTAATTGCTGTTTTTTTGTTGGTAATATTCTTTATTTGTCTAAGAGCATAAACAAACTTGTTAATCTTCCCGCACAAATTATCCAGATGTTCTTTCCAATTCAACTCTTGATCTATGAGTACTCCTAAAAATTTAGTTTGTTGAACTTCTTTTAGCCTATTGATATTAAGTTTAATATTGTATTTAGTGTGTTTAGATTTATTGAACTGAAGATATAGATTTAGGATATGCATTATTTAAGGTGGAGGATTGTAATATATTTGGGTATACCCACATAAGAAAATTAATAAGTAAGATCACGTATAAATAAGCCTACATCATTGTAACGTTCAGTTCGCAATATACGCTAGCTACAAGTTGACGTCCTTTCATTTATTCTCCCGATACTTCAGTACCTACCACTATTTACCTATCTCTGCATCACCCTAAGGTTGACTGGTAGAAAATGCTTAAGGCATTAAGTCCGCCGCTGTACGTTTGTGCATGGAGTATTTAATAAATAAATAAATGATGAATTTATAAAAATAGCACCTGGTCTATAATAATTATTTGTGTTTATGCTGTCCTCCGATTTAAAAAGTGGTATCACTTTACTATATTTCATTAGATCCAGAAAGACTCTTAGATCCACACATAAAAAGATATCAACACGCTATATTATATAAGCGCTATAGTCTCAATAATCGAGGTACAATCTCAATATCTATTTCAGGGTAAATTTTGTCTCTCAAATGACATTTATAACACAAATAATTATTATAGAGACTTTGTTTTTTTTTGGTACTTTTGGTATCTTTGGTACTTTTGGTACTTTAGTACTTTGGTACTTTGGGTCCTTTTGGTCCTTTGGTACTTTTGGTACTGTTGGTACTTTTGGCACTTTTGGCCATTTGACATTTGGCATTTGAAATACCAATTTTTTTTATTTGTTAAACTGATGGGTTATGTGCAGATGTTCTAATTATTTAGGAACGCTATGTCTAGCCGTGAACCGAACAACAAATATTTTATGCATATACCTACGCTAAATATATAAAATTTTCAAACGTTATTAAATCAATAAAATCAATATAATAACAAATAATATTACATTTTAAATCATTTATTTGACTTCTGCCATAGTCTTTGACTTTGACATTTGGTTGACATTTGGCCTTTTGATAATTTGATAGTTTAACCATTTGGCCCATTTGGCTCTTTGTTTTGAAATCAGAAATCAGAAACGTTTATTTCAAATAGACGAATTACAGGCACTTTTGAATTGTCAGAATGTCGGTCAGTCAAAAAAAACATACAAGTGAAGCTAAATTGCACGTTCCAAAGCGTAGATCTCTATGGAGAAGAACGTGCAAGAAACTCCATGGACACTCTTTTAAATCATATTATGAGTTACATAAATCTTGGTTACATATTTCTTGTCGCTTCTAATATGTGAGCACAATGTAGATAAGTAATAATAATTAAAATAAAAAATAAAATAAAAACTAATTTAAAAAAATAGAAATTGAAATTAAGTCACTGGCAGCAAAGAGATGACCAGTCTCAACTGACGGCACCCGTTCACGAGCATGACGCGTGCATCAGCCCCACTCAGCTCAACCATTTTGAAGGGAACTGAATGACCCAATAACACGTGCCACAATCAGCGAGACATTTGGGTGAGCATGACAAACTCTCAACTGCCAAGCTCGTAATGTCAAACAAGTTGTAACCTAATAAAAATGCTCCATGGTACTTCACATTCACAAAACTTGAAAAACAAAGTGCTTCTACATTATACAATGCTATTGTTTCCAAATACAAAAGGTAATAAATTATCATAAGCTCTATTGAAACAAACAAAATAAAAAAATTAAATATTTCGAAAACAACAATACAAAAAGGGGAATAGTATCTCTTCCAATATTTATATATATCTAATATATTAAAAAAAAAAACTAGTTTGAAGGTGAAAGTGGCTGTGGCTGTGGAGCAGGACCGGCATTTAGCCAAGCGTTTTTATCAAGGATATAATCTTTCAGTTTATATTACGCTTGTCTACATAGTGTGCGTTTAATGCATGCTTTAAATTTGGACTCATTCAGTTGTAGAATCTCAACTGGTACTTTATTATAAAATTTACACAGTAACCCATGAAAGAACTATGTACTTTAGCTAATCTGAACCGAGGTCGATCTTATTTATTCTTGTTCCTAGTATTAAAATTGTGCCTGTCACTTATCTAAGTGACATATTCTTACTTTTGGCCTTTTATTGCACCCTTTGGGTCCATTGAAACGGTGTTCGTATTTTAATTTGTACTTCCAGTAAAATACAAATTACTGTCCAAAAGGACATTGGCCAAATCGTACCTAATTGCGCCCCCGATTTGCCGGATACATGAGAAAATCCACATCCGCAAAATTTTTTACTGTCTTACAAAAGCCAAGAAATATTTCAATACTAATGTTCAGAACGCACCTGCTGACATTACCTTTTGTGCGCGAAACACAAGTCATAATGTTTATCGTTGCTTTCTTAGTAGCAACAGTTTACGTTGTAGTTGTTGTAGGTACACAAAGACTCAATTACAGGTTATTTTATTTATTTGACTATCACAAAATAATAGACATGTATATGCGTAGTACGTATCAAGATATTGCGTACATGTGTAAAACAACTTCAACTTCAACTCTTCATTATGGCATTTGCGGAAAAGACACCACAATTTTGCCAATAACACGTGCAAACTGTTAATAGACTATCAAACGCTGGAGAGTATGTGTAAAACAAAACGACGAATGTTACTGACGTCTGACAGTCTTAGGTTTCTAATTGACAATCCATAACTTGTTTTAATTTTCGGAACTTGACAATTGACTGTCTTTTTTTCCACTTTATAATTCATGACCTGTCTTATTTTTTTTTGTGACTTGGTAATTCAATACTTGTTTTGATTTTCGAATTGACAATTTTTTGTTTCAATTTCTTCTAATTGATAATGATTATTTAGCTCCTAATCAAAAAGTTAACCGAAGTTATTAATATTATATTATTATTACTTGCCTCGTTAGGATATCGTACCGTACCGTACCCCGTTTTGACAGCTTACAACCTGCCTTGTTTAGATATATGAATTTACCACGTACCGTTTTGACAGTTCGTAAACTGTCTCGTTAGGATAACCAGATTTTGATACCATGTACCATTTTGGCAGTTCACAACCTGCCTGGTTAGGTTACATGGATTTACCATGCTTTGACAGTTCTCAACCTATTTCGTTAGGTTACATGGATTTACCACGCTTTGACAGTTTACAACCTGTCTAGTTATTAAGTACTTAATAATCATATTGGTTACCGACTTCCCACACGTAAAACCATAATCACACATGACTCACGTTTAGTGTAGTTTGTATGATAGGTTAGGGTAGCTAGGCTGCTAGGTAGGTTATATGGCTACTTAAACTTATCCACACTGTACACATTTGGAAAAACGGCCTTACTAAGCTGTAAGCCCCGGTGACATTTTGATTACTCGATAATTCAAACTTTTTTTAATTTTTTTATTATTGATAGGCTCGCGTTTGACTACTATCTCACCTGATGGTAAGCGATGATGTGGCTGACGATGGAGCATGCTTGCCTAGAAGTAACCTATTCACTCTTGACTTAAAGACCCCTAGGTCGTAGCTATCAGGGAACACAGACTCCGGCAGGGAATTCCACTCTTTAGCTGTACGCATTATGAATGTGTTCCCAAAACGCTTTGTACGTATGGGTGGGATATCCACCATGTACCGATGGCGCAACACCGTACGTCTAGTGGTTCGATGATGGAACGGACTTGATGGAATTAAATTGTGCAATTCCAACGCACACTCCCCGAAGTGTAAACTTTCATTTTTCCTCAACAGTTTCAAACCATTTCATCCGGGTGTCCCGTGTAGGTATGCGAATTCACATGTTTGCGAATGCACCCACGATACTGGAATAATTCCTAGTGTGGGGTAACTTTTTTTTTTTTTTTTCAAGTCAAAGAGATTATGCATAAGAGTAATCAATTCACATGTATAACAGTTATCTTTTTTCTCGTTTCGGGGATATAATTATACAGTATTAAGTACTCACTTTTATCCTCGTCGCCATTTGTGATGTTTTAGAAGACACACTATACTTTATATTTATTACGATGTCCGGAGTTAGAGGTTGACACGTCCGACCCGCTTACCGAGCGGGTCGCTAGCTCACAACTGACTCAACTGAGGGCCGACTACCCCCGCCACCTAGCGGCTAGTCTAGTGTTTGTATACCGTACATCACAGGTATGGTGTTTTTTTTTTAATAAAAGGAAATTATTTCCGTAACGTCTCTAATGCAGAATAAGGTTATTAATTAAATGTCATGGAACCAATGACGTATTATATAGTTTATACATCATTGCATGGCGCATACTGTTGCGTTTCGAACCGACATACTATCGAACTAGTAAATTATCGATCTAATCGCTGTAGGGTTTTTTACAATAGGATTTTTCGTACTAACGTTACATCGCTCCAATAAAGCATCGATGGAATAAAACAACCTAGTACAACAGAATTATCGACACACTGTATTCAATATAATAAAAATCGAATTAACCAGTTTCGAAATAAAGGAACCCTAGAATACCAACTCTAACTACGATACAATCCGTTTTTTCAAGGAAATGTAATGAGAAAAATAACGTTAATCTAAATCATTATGTACAAAATATTTTATTTTATAAGAAAACGCAGGGGCCCCTTGGTCTTGGTCTCCGCTTAGAGGAGTGGCTGGAAAGGCAACAGGGTGTCCTTATCTTCCGCATGATGCAGGTCCTCACCGGACATGGTTCCTGCTCCGGATTCAAGCGGAAGAAACGCCCACGGGTGTTACCACTGTATGGACCACCCGGAGGACCTGGTGAAGCATACGGCAGACTTGTGCCCCGATTAGAAGGAGCACCACCGTGTCCTCGTGGGGACGATCGGCGGCAACGGTCTCTCGCGCCGGGCCTTGGTACAGGCCATGGTCCGGAGCGTGGAGGCAGGTGTGGAGGAGTGGCAGGCGGATACCTCCTTCTGTGAAGAAGTAATGCTAGCAAAGGAAACGGACGCACGCGCGAGGGAACGGCCCTCACGCCCCAGCCGCCGGGATCCCGATCCCGATTTCCAGCCACCGTAGGCGTAGGCTTGTGTCTCATAACATAATATGCGTTTTGTTTTTAACGTTCAATCATCTAACGACGCGTGACTTTTACTGACTAAAACCATACCTATGTTCTTTCAGTTGCTCTTTGCGTGCTAGGACCATGGGTTTACCTTTCAGAAGTCGAACCATGGCCCCAGTAGGCTTCGGCCCTGCTGAACGCCCGGAGAACACAGTGGACGTATACCCCACTTGAGCAGAGCACTGCCGTCTCCTCGTGGGGCCGATCAGCGGCAGTGACCTAGCTCCTACGCAGAGCCCCGGGAACAGGCCATGGTCCTTCGTCCAATCCAAGGTGGATTAGGCAGCGGACGCCTTCTTCTGCGAACTAGTAATCTAACAAAGGAGATAAGCAAGCTTGAGGGAACGGACATCACGCCCCCGTCTTCGAGACCCCGACTACCAGCCACCATAAGCACGGGTTTACGAACAATGACCAATGTGTATCAGAATTTGTCGGTCACGGGTTCAATGAATCTCCTTGGCTTTAAAATTTTAGTAGTTCCATCACTTGCAGGGCTGAGTTTAAAATAGTCCATGTAAAGGCGTGATATAACCTGGCCACCAATTCCCAATCGATGGCCGGAAACTTTCATAAGTGTACCTACTTACTGAGAAGGTTGACGGCTCCACAAAAACACCAGATTATTATTATAAGTGGAGTATTACTTTCAGACTTTTACTGACTAACAGACTAAGACCCACTCGTGTTCCTCCGATTGCCCATTGCGTTCTAGGAACGCGGTAACTCAAACAATCCTGCATTCTATAAAGGCCTGCTCTGACGAAGGAGTTTTGTCGGCAGAGTACAAAAACCCCTGAATCGTGAATAAAATATCCGCCGAGAACTTGCCATGGACTCGACGCACACGGCGCGCGAACCTGTTCGTCGGCAATTTAGTGAAACCCCAATTAAATATTCTCAGATTACGTTGTGTTCAAGGCGGACTAAAGTTCGCTGTGTGCGTTGCTGCGCCTAGGCACGTCGCAGTCCAAAGTCAAAGTTAAAAGTTTTTATTTCACATAGGCCTACATGGGCACTTATAAAACGTCAGAAGCTAGTGCACGGTTCTAAATTGGTCGTTTCCTATGGAGAAGAACCGGCAACAAACTCCATGGTTACTCTTTTAAAATTGTGTTTGTTTATTACAGTATTAATAGACATTATGTAAGAACAGTGTAGACCAGTCAATATTGTACCAAAAGCACAATAAAAAAAATCATATTAAAAAAAAGTGAGTCGTAAAAGGAAGTAACCTAAGAATTCGCGGAGTCTAGTGTTCTCACATTCACATTAATAAAAAAAAGAGGCTATATAAAAAAAGCAAGAAAAATAAATAATTACAATTATAAATGACATGTCAACAAAATAAATTACTAACGAATTTATGGTGGTTGGCGTCTATAAAGAATATTGCAAAAGCAATGTGTTAGAAGAAAAAAAAAAATATATTAAGTACAACAAATGTGGAGCAGTTAATAGATCATACAAAATATTATTTATTTGTCCAATTATTAATAATAAAAAATAATTGGACAAAAAAATAATTGAACAAACAATAAAAAATCTATTGTGTCCAATACAGTTTTAAATGATCTTTTTTGCGTAGGCTTTTGCACTTTTTTCCGGTGAAAATTCAATTATACACAATCGAAAATAAAACAAGCATGACACATATAAAAATATTTATTGATATTGGGAATAAGATTAAAAAATATAAACAAACACATTATTTATAAAATTGTAAATATAGGTACATAGTATTATTACAAAAATAAAGCTAAAAAAAGGATACAATTTATAAATGAAAGAACAAAAAATCAATCCATCGAATAGTACACTAAGGCTACTCCACGGACTCGTAGCTTTACAGACGCGTATTCGGTAAAAAAAAGAGAAACCGTCGACGTAACGACATGACGACACGATGTTGCCGCTTCGTCGACAGAGTTTCATAGTTTTGTACGTAAGTTTCACGCAGGCGTACCCCAAGCTTATAATGACGAATACACGTCTATGAAGCAACGCGTCCCTGGACAGTAGGCCTTACACGATATCACGCTGCGTTTCCCTATAGGGTAGGCAGCGTTATAGCTTCAGAGTACACTTTCAGCCAGATATATATTCGTAGAATATTTTTGTTATAATTATAAGTTATTGTGCTTATATAATTGTCTATTTGATTTTTGTTATTTTTAAAATAAGTACTAAATTATCAGTCAACTTCTTGTCTTTTTTAATGGTAGCCGATTATAAAGTCTTAAGCATTACACTTTTATTTAACATGATTAATTTAGTTGAGTACGACGTGCTTCTTAAATATAATAATACTAACTGTCCCGGCAAAAGAATATTGTGATACCTTAGCTAAACTGTCAAAGGATAAAGCCATCGACTGGCATACCAGTACCAGCATAATTCATTTTAGAATAACAATTTAATTAGCGATGGCCGATGGCGATGGCGTTATATTTGAATTTTTTTTTTTCCATATTTTCTCACCAAACCTTCCCTGGAGTATCACGAATATTTCAAGACCAAAATTAGTCAATTCTTTATCGAGTTTTAGCGAGACTAACGAACAGCTATTCAATTTTATATACCTACATAAATAATATTACACATTAAATAATTTTACAGATTATTCCCAAATTTCTGGAAGGAAAAATGTCGAAACGTCATATTTTCGGTGCCAAGGAGATGTCTGTGTATATATATATATATAAAAAGCCAAAGTCCGTCCGTGAGTCATCACCGGGGGTCGGAATTCGGTAGAGTTATTCATGTACTTGCATCGAAATGTTGATAATATGAATCTCCCGGGATTTCTAATGAAAAATCCCGTGTGGACAACAATATTACAAATAAATAATAAAAAAAACGTCAGAGATAGATAAGACAAACAAAAGAAACATATATAAAAAAAGACATCTAAACAAGAAAGATCTCTACGTCAACTGAGGTAAGGTTAAAAAATTTATACACTTTCTCCTCCTCGTCATTAATGCAGGAAGAAATTTTTTCCTCTATATTTCTGATAGCGTCATAAAAAAAATTCTGCTCTTTAAAATTAATCTTGGGATTTGAGGCAATAATCGGTGTAAGTACATGTTTAACTCTACTTTATTCCGACCTCTAATCATCACTCACTGACTCATTAACGCCCAGCCCAAATCTTTGGATCTACTCGTAGAACGCTGAAATTTTGCACAGAGATTCCTTAAGATTTTTTTTTCAAAATTCACCCCTTAGGAGATGAGAGGGGGTCTAAAGTTTGTGTGGAGAAACCTACTTTCACGCAGGTGAAGCCAGTTTATAATAAATTCGTTCGTGCGGTCCTCAGTCGTTAAACAGCTATTGTTGACTTGAGTTCATACGCAGTACCAGACTAGGGAGTGCCATTTTTTTGATTTTACAACTGTACAAAAAAAAGACTATGATGACGTGGAACGTCATCATTAACATACGTCAAATAACTTGACTATCCAGACCCACCTATGTTCCCTCAGTTGCCCTTTGCGCTCCAGACTTGGGACGACTGGCACGACCCATATCCTGGATCCTTGACACCGAAAGTTTAGCGATGCGATTAGTAATTTACCACATTACTTTCGTAATGATATTCATCCCAGAAACTGGCCGTTTAACTAATTAGATTACAATTAAAGCAATTAGTGTTTGCATTACAAAGCCTTTGGTCGTGTACCATCATTATTATAATACATTGCCTGTAATACGTTACACTATAATACATTTACAAACAAAAGATTTTTTTTTTCTTAAAACATTAATATCGTATAAATGAGAATCAACACATGGTGCAGATATTTCATGGTATATCTAGTATAAGTATATAATTAAAAGTACAAACACGTTAATTTGGCCTCAGCGCAGACCAAAGAGGTGTGCAGACAAGCTGATATTGAAATCAACCTTATTATCAGGGTGCAAAAGCGCAAAACATTCTGCCCAGTGTGGGAAGCCCAGACTATACGTTTACGAGTTGATATTAGTACAACTTTGCGCTTAAATATAAAGTAAATTATCCATTGTCACACCTCTGCGCTTCCCTTTGCGGTTTTTAGTCTGTGCAGGCTTAGTAGAATTTTGTAGATTTTTTAAAATCCGTTCAACACTCAGTAAGTTAGAAACCTTTTCAATCTGGAGGGAGAGGAAAGTCTTTACCAGAATCCTTATTCAGACACTGAAATGTGATATTACCGACGTTATGTGTGTATAAAAGAGATAGCTAGATGTTCCCAACACGCCTCCACTCTCCCTTATACATACTAATATTTGAAATGCTAATTGCTGCTTCATTTAATAATTAATTTTGATACTGTTTTCAGAGAAACATTTCTATTTAGTGTTATTTGTTGTTTAATATAAAATATTGTAAAATATTAACACAGCCAATCTATACTGACTGACATATCAACGCACAGCCAAAACTACTGGGACTAGGAATGTGTAATTTTGCACAAGGCTTCCCTTTATGACGTAGGCGAGCACTAAGAGAGGATTTTCAAAAATTCAGCCCTTAAGGGGATGAAACGGGGGTCCAAAGTTTGTATAGAAAAACTTTTTCTCATGCGAGCAAAGCCGCTGGCAGAAGCTAGTTATACAATAAATTTAGATATAAATCTATGGATAAGGCCTCATATTCCCTACACCTGTACGCCTGGCGGTGAGACTTTCATCTGAACACACATATCACTAGCTCTCGACTTCATCACAAAACTATACTCGTGTAGTGTTAGTACAGAGTTGCTAGTACAAAACAAGATGGTGGATTTCTCCAAATATTTAAGAAGTTTACATTAAAAAAAAATCCTTTATCAAGATTTTCCTACTAAACGTCATTTGTTAGGTACGTTGCCTTGGTTACCGGTTCCCTTTGTCCACACCCTCATCTCCTCCTGGTCTTTGACCTCATTGGGCTCCGAAGTAGTAAGTACCGTGATGATGTGGACGAGTGAATGGGAGAGTGCTATTTTATTCGTCTGGTATCTGTCTCTCTTTCACCAAAATCATAATAATTTTAAGAACCTAATTAATTATTTGGAGAGTATATTAGTGTTAGTGAAACATAAATAAAACGCGAATATTTGGACGGATTTTTAATAGGTGGTTAATGAAGCAAGACCCTCCTAAGCGTTTGCCCAGCAGTGAGACAGTAATGGCTTTAAAACAAAAAGGTTTCGCTAAAGGGATGAATATTGAATACATAGGTAAACCATTTTTTGTTAAACTATTTCGTAATATAGTGCCCGAAATAAGATCTGCTATCAGTTCAAAACGAAAAAAAAAATTATTCTGAAACCCAAATTTCTGAATATTCTACAAAGGAATTATTGACGCATCACAAATTAAACGTAAATTATGTATAGCTTTTGGCTGAGAAATTATTCATCTAACCACAGTAGCAAACGTACATTTGACAGTCTTAATCATAAAGAGACCTAACTCAATTAGAGATATTTAAAAATTGAACCTTAAAACATATTCCTTAATCTTTTGAGTAGCGAAATTAGAGACACAATAGAAACACAATGGGCAAGCGAACGCCGGCGTTCGTTTGGGGTTTAATGAAACATTGTTTTATGGTTTATTTTATTTTTTGTTATTAGGCTTTTTTTGATGAGTTCAGCATCCAATAACTTCTCCCGTTCTAGGGTGGAACGAGAGAGCTTATCAGACTTTTACTGACTAAAACCCAGCTGAGTCCTTTAGTTGCTCTTTATGTTCTCGGAGGTCACTCTTTAAGTAACCCGCAGCCCCGGCAGGCATCGGCCCTATCAGCTTTGTATCTCTTTAAGGTGCGAGCCTTCGACTCGGGCCATTAGCGGGTGGACAACGAATTACGCATTGCTCATCGTACGATTATGATTAGGCGTTTTGACATTAATTTTGCGATCATTTTCGTTGAAAAACTAGTCCTCGTCTCTTGCATATCGCTCAAAATTATAACTCATACGAGGGCAGTCTAAGGCACGAGCTGCAATGAATTAAAAAAATAAATCTATATCTAGCCAGCAACTTTGTAATAGCGTCTGTAGAAAATTAATCCCAAGGGAACACTATCGGTACAAAAATCATTTAAAAAAATGGTCTACCCGTTGGCCAAATTTCATCCAAACCCGTTCTGCCGATTGAGCGTGAAGGAGTAACAAACATACATACACACGCATACATACATAGAAACTTTCGCCATTATAATATTAAGTGCGATAGAGATATTTAATAAATTGAAATACGTATAAAGGAAAATAGGAACCATCTTTTTTAACTTCCTTTAAGTTCCTTCATAGAGAGCATTTATCTAGTTGTATTAATTCATTATTTAATGCAACTATTTAAGGTAAGAAACGTCTACGAACAGTCAGCCCATCATTATTTTACTAAATCAGTTAAATTTTTATCATAACTTGAGTTATTCTCGTAAAAGGGAATTTGCATGCAATAATATATTATTTGCGAAAATATTTTTTAAACAAATATGAAAAAAATAATTAAAATATATGTCATTCTTGATAGGCTTGACCACTATCTCACCTGATGGAAAGCGACGACATGTGGTCGACAATGGAGCACGCTTTTCTAGAAATAACCTATTCATTCTCGACTTAAAGATTCCCGGGTTGTTATCAACAACAAAGTTATAAAGCTGCTATTATGAAGTCCGACATGCTCTTTGACTTGTGAAATCTTGCCATTGCCATTATCGCCATAGAAAATGGAATCTTGGCGATAGAAAGATACATTTGTTTACAGTTTAATATTCTTGTATCTCGTTTGCTTTCCTACCAAGTTTGCTATCGTTTTCACAAATATTATTCTATATTTATTGATAAACTGGTTAGTTAACAAATATTTTTGCATGCATATTCCCTAATACGTTTCGTGTTGATTAATATGAACTTTTGTTTCGAACAAAAAATGTCCGAAACAGATTTGGAAATTAAAACGGAAGAGGTATTGTACAAAAATAATGTGTTATGACTAGAAAACTATTATGGGAATGTAGAAGTTAGGAAAAGGGTTTATCTACAGTCTTTAAAAAATATTTTTTTGATTTGCAGTCTGCCAAAAATAAAAACTTTTTTTTATGAAGTTACATTTCGCGTATTCGTTTCGGTAATGAAAACCGTGTTTAGATTTGTTCGACAAATCTTGTTTGCATTCTTATTGTTCGGTAACTGTACGGTAACGGTTATTTAGCCAGTAAAAGACGTACTTTTCACGCTTTTTTAATATTTCTGCGAAGATAGTTTTCTTTTAAATGCTTGATCGGCATTTTCATGTGCTCCTTTGTCTTTGGCTTTCTGACCAAATTTTAACCTTTTGGCCTCCACAGTCATGACGAAGCAAAATGTGCCCAGCACGCCACTGACACGACTACACGACAGATTTAAGTGCTAATAAATCTTACAAGTGTTGTTTTTATTATTATTTTTGTTGATAAAGAATGATATCGCCAGTTTGCTCGTTGGCGCAGAGTGCATATTTTTGCTTTTCTGAGGTCAAAAGGTTAAATATTGTGGTTCGAAATTAACTAGAATCTGTTTAAAAAGTAGCATATAAAAAGTTTGCAAGGCTTTGCCTAAATTGAACCATTATCAATGGAATACATATTTATGTGTGTGGAATATTATTATATTACGTTCACACGAGTCGATCTTCAAAGTTGAGGTACGCTTGTAAAGTCAGTCTGTGGGTAATTAGATAGGGTGGGGCCGTGGACACCACGCCAAGGCGAAAGCTACGGGCCCAAGTGGTCATGTATTTGCTAGATGGCGCTGATCAGCGGATACCCTGATCCAATTAAACTCTTGAGCTGTAATGATACCAAACGCAAAAAACAAGGCATTTTGAACCTAATACTTATGAACCTACGGTGTTCGGCTGACATTTCAAACGTTTTCTCTTATGACTGTCGGTTATTTTTCGGGGGGGACTGGCCCGCAACATCGTATGGCGCCACTCCCTCCCCCCATTTAAGAACATACTTTCATTGTTAGAAAACTACACTATCCGAGTGCCATATGCTACTTTTTATCGATATGCCACTGGATCATTTATCCTGTCTGGGATAGGCTAAGGAAGCGAAGCCGCGGTAAATAATTAGTTTCTTCTATATTCTTACACAGTCTGTGGTTCATTCTGTATAATCTTAAACAGCATGTGGTCCATTCTGCTGCTGTTGCTCTTTCGCGAAGGACAAGAACACTTCTTCGAGCGTGGTCTCCGTGACGGAATAGTCCTCGATGAGGGAGGGGAACTCTTCGCGTAGAGACTCCAGCTCGGAGAACAGGTTGCTGTATCGCATCGTCTCGTTGATGTGGTAGTGCAGCATCGTCTGAGGACGAATTAGGGTTTAGTTGAGTGCGTTGGAATTAGATCTTCATGTGGTTTGCATAAAAGCTATAATAACATATAACATAATAAACGCATATCTTGATAGAATCGGCTACTGAATCGATTTTTAAAATAGGTAATTATTTTTGCCTTAAAATAAGGAATTATTTTCGGATGAAAAAAAAAAACTAAAAAGTATGTGTACGAATCAATATCGATGCGCTACCAATACAGTGCCTCGATGCCCATATTGTTTGTCTATTATTAGAATTAATTTCTTAAAAAAAAAAGACTACCCAAGTACATTTCATCACGTACATTAGGTTCAAAGTTGAGGTATTATGGTGTTCCGCAGGGCTCTGTGTTAGGACCCTTGCTTTTTATTTGTTACATAAATGAGTTCACTAATATAATCAGCCACCAGATGTCCGACAGCACAGTTATATATAACAGTGGTAGTAGTAAAGATATAGTAGATGACATAAATACTAGTCTTATAACAATTATTGACTGGCTAAAAACTAATAACCTTCAAATTAATCTTGCCAAAACTAAAATGATGAATTTTAAAATAAGACAAAATATACCAACAAGCTTGCAAATAAACTAAAAAGGAGACCAAATATTTGAAACCAGTACAACAAAGTTTCTTAGACTACACATCGACAATGATATGTCATGGAGGACTCAAATTGAAAATGTGTGTGCAAAGCTCAGTAAGCTTTCTTATGCTCTCTATATTCTGGGTAAAATTGCGAATAAAACCGCACTCCTAGCAGCGTATCATGGTTATTTCGGATCGACTTTAAGATATAATGCTATTCTATTCTGGGGCAATGCAGCAAATCTGCGGCAATGATGTATTAATAGCACAGAAAAATGCATTAAAGCAATATGTAAAATAAAACGAACGGATTCGTGTAAATCACATTTCAATCATAATTTAAAGATATTGACTGTACCATCACTCTATGTTTATGAAGCTTGCATTTTTGTTAAAAATAATGTGTATTTATTTAAACCTGTAGAGTCAACGACGTTCACATAAATTGCATGTGCTTCAGACCAAAACAAAATTTTATCACAAAAGTATATTTGCAATGGCTCCTAAGTTATATAATAAGTTACCTGTATGAGCAAGTGATAAGCAGATGCGTTGAAAAGAAATCTTTTTAAATTATTAAATAACAAGATATATTATTCCGTTAATGAATTTCTTAATGACAAATTTTAAAAATATTTGACTTATTTAAATTTATCATTTTATATATTAACATTATTTACTCTTTTGACCGACTATTATTTTATTTATTTAAAAGTGACATGCAATTAGTTGTTAATTAAACTGTGACTACTTAGACTTTATTTTAATTTTTGACATTTTATTTTTTTAATAATTATTGTACTCTAATTTTCATTTTGCAATTTATAAATATTATTACAAATTCGAATCATTACAATATTGATAATATTTGTATGCTTTCTGGCGGGACATTATATTTTTTGTATAACATCTTTAACCATACCCTAATAAATATGTAATTATTATTATTATCAAAATGGCAGTGCTTATAATATTATGATTTTAACTTCATTTTCGAATTGGGGTATTTAGGGGTGTGTGTGTGTTCCATTTACATGTGATATTAACACGAAGCAGGAATCAGCAGTATTCGCTGGTTAGGGTTGACCTACGAATATAGCCTATACCTACCATAGATTGCTGTTTCAAATCCAGCTGGAAGGACCACTTTTATGTATGGCTCAGAGGTAGCTAGTTATTTGCAGTAGGAGTTGACGAAAATCATAGTCTTCACGATAACGAAGTTTAATCGTAAAAGTTACACAAAGTTCCGTTGGATGCTAATTCGCGGTTATGGCGCTACGGCAGCTATTGGTCAACTAAAAATTATTGTGACATCCATCAATTAGGCCAACCAAGTAGTGGCTGAATGATCATTCCCTCTCGAAGACAGAAAACGTGAGTTCTAACACCTCTAAAGTCAAAAACGGGATCTTTTTAGGAGAACAAATAAACTGTTTAGTAGCAAAAACTCCATTTTTGGAAAAAAAAAACTGAAACAACACTGTCAGTACAACTGAGTTCGCGGTTTTGCTGTAGCTTTTCTGATCTACACTGACGTACGTATTGTTTTACCATAGTTTCAAATCTTCGCGTTTAATTCGTCAGACGCTGTGTAGATTTCCTATCGAATGAAATACATGACGTATTTTGTTACAATATGACTTACGCGGTGTTAGAACTTCACCATCATCTTAATTGGCCTGTTGGTCTAGTGGTTAGTGGCCCTGACTGCTATGCCGGAGGTCGTGGGTTCAATTCCCACTCAGAACAAATGTTTGTGTGATGAGCACAATCATTTGTTCTGTGTCTGGGTGTAATTTATCTATAATATGTATGTATTTAGAAATATATAAGTATGTTTATCAGTTGTCTAGTACTCATAACACAAGCTCTACTTAGCTTGAGACTACACGGCGTTGTGTGAATATTATTATTGACATTTATTTATTATTATTAACATTTATTATTTATTATCTTTCCTTTGCCTTTGCCCTATGTTGCCCCTTGGGGTCGGTGCAACATGTTTTTTCCTCCATTATGTCCTGTCAACCGTCACGCTATCACCGACTCTCTTTTTTTTAATATCACTCATCACACAACCTCTTGTTCCTTAAGCGAACACCGGCGTCAGCATATATTATAAAATATTATGCGTTCAATCTGTAGGAAATTTATCCAAGATCGTAAATAATAAAACTTCTCCATAAAGTAGCCTGTAAATATCGAAAATAAGGTCTACAATGAAGTGGGAGAGAGCGGACACCGACGTTCGCGTGGAGAACAAGATGGCGATGGTTTATTGAAAACTGGCTCGAATGTTATTCAGTAAATAAATAAGACTTACTTTGTGTTCATCTTTGAGCGTACAGTTGAACGTCTCTTTCAGCTTCCCTTTTAATCTAGTCACTTGTGTCTTAGTGCCGTCGACCTCTGGAAGTGTTATAAAAACTTTATTAGTAGCTAGTAAGTATATATTTTACAGTCAATCCGAGGTAATTCGGCCCCTGTCTTATAATGGGACATGCCTGATATCATTGTCATTTAAGTCGAAAGACCGTCCGCTGTTGGACTTCTTCAAGTGTTGGTTGCCATTAAAATACTTAGGTCTTTTTAAAGTGTAACTTGAATAAAATCGTGTTTTTGTGGTTTACAAAATTTCATAAAATTGCTTTAAAAAAGACTGGTTTTGTACACGACAAAAAACTGTTTTTGGTCAAAAAGAAAAGATTTACTGATTTTGTCCTAAGAATGAGGTTAAGTATTAAAATTAGAATTATTTAGGTACGAACAATTCTATTGCAATTACATTAAGCGCTTGCCGCGCAGCCGTGTACGTACCGTCCCCCTGCTGCGCGTGCGTGACCTTGAACACGACGGCGTGCCCCTGCGCGTGCGCGGCGCGCAGCCCGGCCGCCGTGCCCAGCGCGCGCACGCGGCCCGCCGACAGGATGGCGATGCGCGAGCACAGCGCTTCCATCTCATCCATACTAAGAGAAATACAAACATTATAACAATAATACCATGAATCGTTACCCTTCGGCAAAGAAAAAGCTATGCTCGAACTATAAATGTGATTTTCCCCCTTTTTTTACCAAACTGCAAGAAGGGTTAAAATAATCCAGACTAAAATCATCCCATCTAATGAATCCCGACTGTTGCAGTCAATATGTTCCGTATTAGAATTTATTATTTGTTTTATTTAAATTGGTTTTTACGCTACTAGATTGAATTTGTTTTTTTCTTTTTCGTTTTCATCTAAAGTTATTTTTTACGCAGTCGTTTTTTTTTTTTTTTTTTTAATGATTGAGATATATAATAATGTCGGCAAAATCAATAGTATGGAAACCAGTTTGACAACGAGACAAAGTGTTGTGTGACGTACACACCGCTTGGCAGAGTCGGGACTGAGTTCACGTGAACCGCAGTTAAAAGCTACAACCGCACAGACGCGGTCCCCTTTTCTACACTGCTCTAGAAACTATCTCACGGCTCATTGTGAATTGAATACCTACTACCTTCATCATAGTAAATCAGTTGCGTGGTCTGGAAAAGTTTGTTTATTGCTCTTTACCCAGTCATAACACACACAAATCTTCTTTGAAGGAAATTTTTACTGTGATGAACATCCTGAACCGACATATAGATTTTATCTATGAGTCGGCTCGACCATGGTTTAGCGTCGAATGTAATCGCGCTGAAGTGCTTAAACACGCGACACTCTTATGAAATAACGTGATTTAGAAGTAGAGAGCCTTCAACAGGGCTCCCAAATCCTGCAATAAGGTGTTGCGGAAGTCTCGGTTTGACCAATTGGGCGAATTGGGAATAAACTTGCTTTACATCCAGCAAGTAATGTTATGTGTTATTCCAGGACAATGACATGGTCTACTCGTGTACCAAGTTTCATTGAAATCCGTGAAAGCGTTCGACCGTGAAGAAGTAACAAACACACACACTTACAAACTTTCGCCTTTATAATACTAGTGTGATTGAAATTGTGAAGTAATTTTTTTATTGTTGAATGTATTTCGATGAAACTTGGTAGACAATGTTCTAGACTAGCATATAGGACACTTTTTACCTCGGGATTATGCTCCCTTGGGAGAATTTTCTACTAGTACATCCTGAGATACTAGTTGAACAATAGAAACAAATATCCCCTTTATAGGTAAACTCTTTTATTAATATTATTAGCTACACATATCATATTTTTTTAAATTTCATCCACAGTGAAAAACTCTAGGCGCTGGATAAAGCGGGCACCCGCCACGAACACCAGTCGCAAACCGTCGCGCGTGTGTTCACTCGGAGGTCCCTGTCGCGGAATCCGGATTATTACCTGCGTTTCGCTAGTTCGATTTTAACGGTGTGCATGTCGTGTCGATGGAAAACTTAATATACTATTACGTAGCGGCACGAGCGCGGAGCCCGGCGAGCCGCGATAGAGCACTTTTGTACGGGACTGCGCGAGCGTCCGCTTTACGCAGTTTCGACCTTTACCTGAGTAAGATGATGACGTCAACTCCAGCAATGATCAGCTGCACATACCTGTGTGAGGTGATGACGACAGCTCGCTGATGCCTCAGAGCCCTCCTCAGCGCCGTCCACAGCCTCCTGCGGGCGGCTACGTCTACTCCAGCACTGGGCTCGTCCAGTAAGGCGAGGTCTGAACTACCACATAAGGCTGCTGCTGCACCTAGGCGTCGCACACAACCGCCGCTGTAGCCTTCTACATGGCGACGAGCGTATTTTTCCAGACCTGACGGAGAATAAATCACTTGTCAAAAAATAGTACATTTTTACCCTAGAGGTTAAAATAACTTATTTAGTCCCGAGAAGGGGTTTGGCGCCCGAGCGTAGCGAGGACATCAATAGTTCGACAAAAATAGATGAGGCTGGTTTCTTAGTTGAGAAACTACCCTGAGAAAAAACACGGAAAAAGTGGGTCAAAAGTGCTTGAAATCTCAACTCTGCACCAGTGGAAACAGTGTATGTGGAGCGGAGTAGATCTGAACGGCCTTTCAAATAGAACAAAAGAACTCGCTGTCTCGACCCGGACAGAACGAAGTCTTGTGACGAGCAAAGAGCACGAAGCGGAGGGTAGCTCAAATCCACTCTGCCCCGCTCCGCTTCAATAGAAACACTTGAAACTTTTCACTGCTTTTCTTCGCTCCAGTCCGCCCAGTTCTGCTTTAGTGGAAACGCACCTAAAACTCGTATGCATGGACATACTGCCCACCCTAACCTACGGTGCCCAAAGTCGATTTCTTGGTCAACAACTTAAACTAGGGCCCGAACATGGTCGTGCTCGCTAAACGGCGCTGAACTCAACATTTTTATTTTATTTTAAGTGTATGGGAGCATTATTACGTCACGGATTTAGGTATTTGCTAAAACCAGACATTCCACTTTATTGAAATTAGTTAAATTATTGTCTAAAAATTCACCTCCGACTGTTATCATCATTTTACGGTTCCGTACCCGAAGTGTGCCAACGGGACGCTACTAATAAACCACCGCTATCTGTCCGTACGTCTGTTAATGGATCTGTATCTTATAAATCTTAAGAGAAATGAAATTTTCTAAGCATGTGAAAATTTCACCTATTGCCGCTACAACAACAAATAATAAAAAAAAAATCTTAAGTTTAAAAATTAAAGGGAGATACAAGAAATTTTATTTTATTGACATTTTTGCTCGATATTAATATTGTAGTACAGAACCCTTCATATGCAAGACAGATTCGAACTTGGCCAGTTTTTTATTTTAGTGTATGTAAAATACGAGTACTTAAAATTCCTCACTCACCAACAATATGTATCCAGTTCTTGACTTCCTCTTCGACCCGGCGCTGATCAAACCCTCGCAGCGTCAGCACCATCGCCAGGTTCTCCTCCCCTGTCTGGAACATGTCCAGCCCGAAGAATTGTGGGCAGTAGCCCAGGGTCTGAAGGTACTGTCGGGAAACAACATATTATTGTTTATAGAAAACATCTTAAAACCAGTAACTATTTATTTGTGTATTAACTATAAGTTATGGCTGCCTCGTTGGTGACGTGGTCGCAATCTCGACAGGCTTGGGTTCGATACCCAATTCGGACAAAAAGTACTATTAAGATTTTTGATTAGGGATTACTCTGTTGCTACCCGGAGTTTGGTAGTAAGTGGTGTGATACTCTCGTGCCTTGGTGCGCATGCAGCGCCGTTGGCCCTGATCTCCACTCGCGAGCATCGGGTTGAAAACAAATCACCGAAAGTTTTTCTGAAATTTACAGTTTAATCTATAGAATAACTGACCCGGCGAACTTCGTACCGCCTAATAGTAAGGATAACGCCATCTACTGACATTGCCATAACAGCAAAATTCATTTTATAATGACATTTTAATTAGAGATGGCATTGTATATGGATTTTTTTTTTTTTGGTGATTTTTTCCATTTTTCTCAGCGTTTAAACCTTCCCTGGACTATCTCGAATATTTCAAGACCAAAATTAGTCAAATCGGTCTAGCCGTTCTCGATTTTTAGCGAGACTAACGAACAGCTATTCATCTATATATATAAAATGAGAAACTGACTGACTGACATATCAACGCCGAAACCACTGGGACTAGGAACGTGAAATTTTGCACAAGGTTTCCTTTTATGACGTAGGCGAGCACTAAGAGAGGATATTCCAAAATTCACACCACCCGAAGGGGATGAAACGGGGGTACAAAGTTTTTATAAAGATACCTATTTTTACGCGAGCGAAGACGCTGGCAGAATCTAGTTTTTATATATATAGAAGATATGAAATATAGATAGATATAGATAACGACATGTAGGTAGTATAGTTGTGTAAATGTCATGACCAGATCATAGAAATTGATCACTCTAAGATATGGCCAACTAAAACTGGCCAGATCGTTTAAACGTTGACATTTGATAATATGTCAGTCCTCGTTTTCCCATATCATTGATGTAGGATTTCTATGATAATATAAGGTCTAAAGAAATAAGCTTTGGCGAGTATTGAAATATCATCATACTTTAACGTTTAAAACGATCTGGCCAGTTTTACTTGACCATACCATGAAGTAATCAATTTCTATGATCTGCCACGACATAAATACCACAACTAGACTCATTAAAACCATCATCATACCTCTCTAACTTAGAGACAAATAAAACGTTTAGTTTTTATTAAAATTGCACATTTTAGCCCTTCTCTGTGTCTTCTTCATGTCAGACTTTTACTGATTATAACTCACCTGTGTTTTTCAGTTGCCTTTTGAGAACCACGGTAGCTCTTTCAAAAAAATGTCGCAACTAGTATCTGAATATTACTTCTCTGGAGGTGGTATTCGTCACCGAAAATATTCCCGTTAGTGGGATACACTACAATTTTGAAGCAAGTTAATTTGTTACAGTGCAATGTAGACATTGTATCTAAGCAACAAGAGCTATAGTTGCCTGTCCCCTCTGGTGGCTTCCTCGAATTTCATCGTATTGAAGCAGCTGGACTTGTTGCATGGCAATGTGGACCTTTCATTAACGTAATAAGGGCTACAGTTACCTGACTGTTCCCTCTCCGGAGGTGGTATCCGTTGCCGAAGATGTTGCCTCTGGTGGCGCTCTCCTCCGCCGTCATCATCTTGAAGCAGGTGGACTTACCCGCGCCGTTCACTCCGAGAAGGCCGAAACATTCGCCTAGAAATTAACGTTAAATTAATTGAATGGCAACTCTGAATCTAGAGACCAAAATGTTGATTGAGTTGAGACTTGATGTGAGCATTATCTCAAATAATTCACTCTAAGGCGGAGCGTAAGACACGTTTACTGTCTAAAACCATACCTATGTTCCTTCACTTGCTCTTGGCGTTCCAAGACCACAGGTTTCCATTCTAGATGTCGGTCTATGGCCCCAGTAGGCTTCGGCCCTGCTGGCCCCCCTGGAACACTTCACGCCATTGACGATTCGGGTGCAGTCTAGACGGTTACCGGAGGGCCGGACAGCGAACTACCTATTGCTCGTCGTTCGCAAGTCAACGCTTACGGTGGCTGATAGCCAGGGTGTAACTACTTATTTATGTTGAGCTTCCTAAAAGCTTACCTTTCTTGACAGAGAAGCTGACGCCCTTGACGGCGTTGACATTCTTTTTACAAAGCGGGACGTAGTTCTTGTGCAAATCGTCCACTAGCATTGCGTCGGGGATCTGTTTCGTAGCTGTAAGTAAATTATAATTTTATAAAGACAACGCCAAACTGCGATAAAAATATCATATCAAAAATAAAAGACTAGAACGCGACATACGTTAATCAAAACATAATAAGATAATTTTAACAAGCACATTTTGACGCCAATTTGGACTTTGGAGCTGTACTTATTTAACGGAACTACATCATGCAAAAGTATATATTTGTTACTCGGATGGAAATCCTGTTTATTAATACATAAGATAATGCTATACATGCATATTCTGTTGCCAATTTGGACGTGTTTCTAACTTTGGGGCTGTACTAAACGGAGCAGTATCAAAATAATTCAACAATTCCAAAATAAAGTGCTCAGGAAAACTGAAAAATTAGCTGAGTACATCAGATATGGCGATCTCCTCCATGACCTTAAATTGCAAAGTATATAACGGCTATCCACCAATTAGATTTGTTGATGAATATATAATATGCACAAAATTCACACACTCATCTCACAGAACTCCAGACAAATTGACATGATCGTCTTCTATTCATCCGCGAACACATTGCAATCAGGGCGCGTGTTTAAAAGAGTGCTGAGCGCAGAGAGAGTGCGGGGGGCAGGAGGCTCGCGCTACTGTGTGGCTCGCAGGCACAGCGAACAAGCTGTTTCCTTATATGATTATATTTCACTGGGGCACAAAGTTGGGATAGGTCGGCTATGTCGGTCATCTCTAACGCCTTTAACGCCCAGCCCTGGAGCTGTATCCGGGAGGCGCTAAGGTACCATAGGGTGCCCCGTTACCTCCGCCACATTATTGGGGCTTATTTGGCGGAAAGGTGTGTCACCTACAGAGGACGCAACGGCGAGGGCCGTCACGGCATGTGTTCCACAGGGCTCGGTCCTGGGGCCACCCTTGTGGAACATCGGTTACGATTGGGTGCTTGACGGGCGAGCTCCAACCGGGTGTGGACCTGACGTGTTACGCAGACGACACGCTGGTCACGACCCGGGGGAGCTCTTACAGGGAAGCAGCGTTGCTGGCGACGGCAGCGGTTTCACGGGTGGTGAGCCGCATACGACGCCTGGGCCTGGAGGTGGCTCTCAACAAGTCGGAGGCTATGGTCTTTCTTGTCACCCGACGGGCGCCGCCGCCGGGATCACACATCGTGGTCGGGGGGGTCTAAATCGCTGTCGAGTCCACCATGAAGTACCTAGGATTGGTGCTCGACAGCCGGTGGGACTTTGGCCCTCACTTTCGGCGGCTGACGCCCAAGTTGATGGGCGCAGCAGGCGCGCTCGCAACGCTGCTTCCCAATCTAGGGGGCCCGAGCACTGCCTGTAGGCGGCTGTACTTGGGGATCGTGCGATCCATGGCCCTGTATGGGGCCCCGGTATGGACTTCTGACCTGACGGCCGTCGACGCAATCCTGCGAAGACCGCAGAGGGCGATGGCCGTCAGGGCTATCAGGGGGTATCGCACGATCTTCTACGAGGCGGCCTGCGCACTGGCCGTTTCTCCGCCCTGGGAACTGGAGGCGAGAGTCCCCGCCTCACTGTACCGATGACCGACGCGGGTTGGTGAACCGATGCAGCGCGAGATCGAACTGCGTCGGTCTCAGCTCCGCGAGGTCATGGTGGCGGAATGGCGGGACAGGTTTCTGCGCCCTACCCGGCGGTAGGGCGCAGAAACCTGGCCACCGTCGATGCGATCCGACCAGTGCTCGACGAATGCGACGGGAGGAAACACGGCTCCCTGTCGTTTAGGGCGACGCAGGTGCTCTCGGGGCATGGCTGCTTTGGGAAATACTTGTGTCGCATAAACAGGGAGCCGGACGCTCGATGCCATCACTGCACCGACTGTCGGGAGGACACGGCGCAGCACACACTGGCAGAGTGTGCCGCATGGGAGGAGCAGCGCCGTGCCCTTGTATCTGAAGTGGGCCCCGACCTGTCGCTGCCGGCCGTCGTTCGTTCGATGGTCGGGGACGCCGAGTCGTGGGATGCAGTGATCTCCTTCTGTGAAGCCGTAATTTTGCAGAAGGGGGCTGCAGAGGGAGAGGGAGGCCGTGGCCACTTTCCTGTGCCGCAGCAGGCGAACCGGGCGTCGGCGGAGGGCAGACAACCCCCTCTTTCAGCCCCCATAAAGAGGTCCGGAGGGACGGCGGACTCGGGGTCGTCCGCCGTCCCCCATCCTGCAAGACCCGAGGCGGCGGCGCGTAGTGTTCCACGCGCGCCTCTATTGGACGTCGCAGGGGGAGGACACCTCACACTCCCCGCGGGCTTGAGGTAGCCCGCGTAGGCGGGCCGGCACTAGCCGGGGATCATGGATGGCGTATCAGCTCCCACGATCCCCGGTCCAAGTGTGGGAGGGAACACCGAGGTGGTTTTTAGTCAGTAAAAGACAGACCCCTTCGCTTGCCCCAGGCGAAGGACATCCATGAGGATTTTCCACCCCGGCAACAAAAAAAAAAAGGTCGGCTATGTCGGTAACTTTGTTACTTCTGCGGGTGTTTTTATTCCTGACTAACTTCCTCCGGCGACTTCGCTCACGCGAAAGTGGGTTTCTCCATACAAACTTTGGACTCCCGTTTTATCACCCTAGCGAATTTTAGAAAATCTTCTCATAGTGCTCACTTACGTCATAAAAGGAAACCTTGTGCAAAATTTTACACTCGATTCCAGTAGTGATTTGATATGTCAGTTAGTAAGATTCTCCTTTTTTATATAATTATATATGTATAAAAATTAACCCCATTTCTCCTGGTCACGCTTTAACTTAAAAAAGGCTGGACCAATTTTTTTTTTAATAACTGTTTTTTTTTTGTTATGTTCACCAGCATACAAGGAAGGTTGTAATTAGGGTAGGGTAGGTAGGTAAGTAGCATAAGATAGATAGGTAACGTAGGGTAGAGTGGGATAGAATAGAGTAGTCAGTTGACGGGAGCGAAGCAGCGGGCAAAAGCTAGTATATATATAGATGAATTGAATAGTGTACTTACGCATGGTGATAGCCTTGCTAACGTAAGCCTTCTCCGCACGCACCATGTCGTCTGACTCAGCAGCTCGTGTCGATTGGTAGCGCAAGTTCATAACTTTGTCCACCAAGCCGTTGAAGATCCCGCGTTCTGTTAGGAATACCATCGCCTGGGAAAAGGAACAATATCTTAGAATCTGTGCGGAAAGAGAACTGGCGTGGCGGAAAATGAAACTAACATGTAGCTAGCCACAATAACACGTAGGCTAATTTTTATTAGCGGCCGGAGCCGCTGATAAAAGCTCATCTAACATAGTTAAAACATATCAAGAATTACAGTCGCACTATAATGACACAATCTGGGCCGGTATTCACGCGATCAGCGATCTGTATACGAGATATATTTTCTATCTCATCAGTGGACGTCTTTCAGCTGAGATCGCCACTTCTACTGAAAGATGTCCACTGACGAGACATCCAAACAAAGCGTCCGTCCCTGTGTTGCTCTGAAACAAAATATATCTCGTAGTATCATACAGATCGCGGATCGCGCGAAGTCCGACCCAGACTGTGTCATTATAGTACGACTGTAATTCTTGATATGTTGAAACTATGTTAGACAAGCTTCTATCAGAGGATGAACACACAGAGACGTGTGTCCCGTAAGATAGCTGTGTCGGTGAAGTCAATAGTACGGAAGCTTGACAACGAATGAACAATCGAAGTGATATTGACGTCAAACGTCACTTTAGACAGTGACAGAATCTGGGCTGGCGTTCGCAGGAGTCGAACGGATAAAAGTTCCGACCGAATGGACGTGGTTCCCTTGCCTCTATCGGTAGCCAAGTAAACATCACTGGTTTAGGAACCGTCTCTCGGCTTGTTGTGAATTGAATACCTAAAGTTTACATTAATAACAATAAATCAGTTGCATGGTCTGAAATTGTTTGTTTATTGCTCGTTTCCCAGTCATCACCCACACAATATGCTCTCTGGAGGAGATTCCCTCTCTGGATCGGCATCCTGAACCGATATATTATGTGTACTAGCTTTCGCCAGCGACTTTACCCGCGTGAAAGAAGGTTTTTCCATTCAAACTTTGGACCCTCGAAAACTGACATATCATCAAACTTTAACTTTTAAAATGATCTGGCTAGGTTTACTTGGCCGTATCATGAAGAGATCAATTTCTAAGATCTGGCCACGACACACATATATATTTATATATATATTATACATATATATATTAATACTCACCATCATAAGCAGAAACTGCACCAACATTATGATCATCCCTTTCCCAGGAGAGTATTCATCTATGCAGAAATAACATCGCGGGTTTTCACCAGCTGAAACAAACGGCTTAGGATATAATTTTATTCTTTTTATTAAAACCATATAAAAATCATTCAAATCAGGCACACTGTCTCTCACTGAGAGGAGGGTCTAGGTCCCAGAAATAAAAGATATATGATACAACATGACTTCGAATTGATTGGTAATCCTTCAGTGGTTAAATTTACGGATTTATATGATTAACTTTCACTATAACAACAAGCCTGACAAATAAAAAAATATAAGTATAAGCATAATCACTAATCAGCCTCATACTGTTCCCACTGCTGGGACTCAGGTCTCTTCTCTGTGAGACAGGAATGGAACGTAGTTCACCACGCGGGCCCAGTGCATGTTGGCCAACGACCTTACAGCCACTAGACGGCGACGCATGTCTGTCAACACATATGATTATAGATCTGATGTCTCGACCAATCAGAACGCAGTACCCCGCTCCCCGTACCTCGGCTAGTTGACAGAATTGTTTTGGTGCGCTAGTTCAGGCTGTAAGGTCTGGGCAAGTGCGAGTCGGACTCGCGTCCTGTGGGTTCCGTACAAAGTCATCTTTGTAAATAGTTCAATTCCCAAATGAAGACTTCTCCAAATCTTAAAAAAAAAAACTTTTTGTGTCGTAACCACAACTTTACTGTTTTTAGATTTATGCCTATACCTGTGCTATAAGACCTTGCTTCATGCCAAATTTCAGAATTCTAGGTCAACGGGAAGTACTTTATGAATTTTGATTCCCTTGAGTGTCGAAATATACGTTATTTGGGTCTTGACAGACAGACATACGGAAAACAAAGTGATCCTATAAGGGTCCGTACCTAAAAAGGAAAAAACGGAACCCTAAAAAAAAAGTATGTTTTGTTAAGGATGCTCACCGCAGCACTTGGCGCTATCGAAGCCAGCTTCGTTGATGAACAGCTTGGGGCAGTGCGGCCTGGCCAGCTTGCACCACGCGTTGATGCGGCCCACGCTCAGGCACTTCAGCCCCGTCGTCACCATCGTGTGCGGGGGCGCTATGTAGCCGAATGCCCACAGGAAGTAGTACATTATACCGCTAGTTTCGTCGAACATTTCTTGTGCTGCCTTCATGAAGGGGGTTAGGACACCTGTTGAGATAACGGTTATCATTAGTTCAAGGTAGGTGGGATGAAAAGTAAGTAAGTAAATAAATAAGAAAAAGTTTATTGACCATAAGTTTAGGTACACCGGTAATACATATTTACATAATAATAATAATAATATAGCCTTTTTATTCAGATCTCTTAGGTGATTACAATGCATTTAAACTTATAATATAATAACACTGATTCATAAATTGTTTATCCGAATAATCTGTTGCTTGGTTATCTTTCCTAGATCTGTTTGCCAATCGGCAAAGGCCTCCTCCAACCTTTTCCATTCTTTCCTTTCCTGTGCCACTCTGTTTCACGTGACTCCGGGCTGGCCACGTGATAAGAGGATGCAACAAATGGAGCCAAAGAGTGACCCACTGGTATCCCAGAGACGGCAAGAGGAAGAAAGGTAGACCGAAAAAAAAAAGATGGGTCGACGACATTAGACATATTTACATAGTACATAATAATGCTATCACAAGTAAAACTATGGTCCTCATACGTGATAAAATTTATAAATGCCCAATGACGGTATACAGAGAAAAGTTCTTTACCTCCCGTGCTAGTCAAGGACTGTGTTACGGCAAGGTAAGATTCTCGCTCATGGAATAATAGTCATAACGTAAACACGTTAAGACACTTTTTACCAATTACATTTGTTTTGCTGTGAATCATAGATGATGATAACGAGTTACAAGTTTAGCGTAAACAAGAAGTATATGCAAAGAAATCAGACAATGCAATCACATCATGGATATTCATTCCGTATTTCAATCCCATATGGATAAAATTCCAACATAGCAAGTATAAGTTCTCTTCTACGTGACGCTGTAACATTGTCCAGTATCTCGCAACTTGCCCCTCAACATTATACAACGCATTCACGTGACGCGGGACATGTTAGAAAGTAATTTGACAACGTTGCGCATTATGTTACGGGACATTTTGTCTCCTATACTATGCAAGACTTTAGGGGACAAAGTGTCTTCAAACACGACACGACACGCAACGCTAAATCTGCTATACGCGGGACATGTCGTTGGAGAATTGGACAGCGTCTTTTTCCCAAAATCATCTAATGACTTCTCAAACTTTTAATGACTAAAATCACACCTGTGTCCGTCAGCTACCCTTTCCGTTCTAAAACGAGTTATCCTTTGACAAAATCCCGCGGCCTTAACAGGTATCGGCCCTGCTGGGCCCTTAAGATTTGGTGACATCTCTTTGAGGAGCGGAATTGGGCTCGGTACGGTCGATTACCGGACAGCCGGACGGCGAGCTACACATAGCTCAACGACAGTAAGCTCGAGTCTACTGTGGCTGGTAGTCGGGGTCGGGATCTCGGCGGCTGGGGCGTGAAGATGTGCGTTCCCTCACACGTGCGGCCGCCTATCTCGCCCGCATTACTGCTTCGCTGAAGGAGTCGTCCGCCTGCTATTCCTTCTCGCTCCGTACCATGGCCTGTACCAGGGCCGGGCGCGAGACGTCGCAGCCGCCGATAGCCTCCACGAGAACACGGGGATGCTCCACCCAAGCGGCGCACACCTCCACCGTATGCTCTTCCGTGTCCTCGGGGCGGTCTACACTATGGTGACACTCAGGAGTTTCTTCCGCCTGAATCCTATGCAGGAACCTCCCGAACTTATCATGTCCGGTGAGGACCTGAGTCATGCGGAAGGTGGGGACGCCGTGACTCCTTACCACCCACTCCTCAAAAAAGGGGACTTACCGCCATGTTTGTGGCAGAAACGTAAGCCCGCAACCCGACCCGCTCGCGAACAATAATGTCCGTATTCTTCCGTCGAGTCACTCTCGTCTTTCGGTCTTATCATCTTGGAATAAACGATTGTAATAGATGAAATGTCTCGTCTTTTCATTCTATAACAGTTCAAGTTATATGCCCAACACTAGCCACCTTCTTGAGCGAAACGTATAATAATGATAATAGAAATGTATATAATTGAATTCCTTACCAAATATAATGATACAAGCGACGAGAATGATGCTGGTGCCTCGCTCGTTGAAGTTGAAGCTCACGAGGTAGCTGAAGGCGAAGAACGCCAAGCTGCCCAGCAACAGTACCACCACGAACGCACCTGGAGAGAAATACATTTTTACTTAGTCCCAATCGTGCTTGCTGGTCATGGGTCTATTTTGTACCTCGGAAAGAAGAAGAATTTCGTAAGAAGTTGGCACTACGTATCATCACATTGTTAATATTTTCCCATTAAAAAGTAATATTAAAAATCTTTATTTGAAACTACCTTTTGCCCGCGGCTTCGCTCCCGACTACCTACCCTTTTATTTATATAGATTACAAAAAAAAAACAAATTGGTCGAGCCATTCACGAGTTCTGCGCTTAGCAACATTAATTTTTATTTGTATTGACTAGAAATTAATATAACAATTTATATAAGTACGATGATAGCTACAATAGTTTAAAACTGTGGCGCAGACAACCTTCAGAAACATAATTGTCAATTTGGATTAATTATTATTTGACTACTGAGTCTGTGCAGACAGAGAACCGTCGTGACGTAAAGTGGGATTAACATTAAGATTTTTAAATGACAATCTAACCTAGCCATTCGTCAAATGTCAAACTTCATTTCGTGTTGACACAGTCATCTTTGTTGTGTTATTTATTTGAAATCTTGTTAAACCCTGGAATGTGCTTCCCCTTGACATCAAAAAAGCTGAAAGTAAATTTTCCTTAAAGCGTAAAATTCGGAACTAGTAGTTGAAGTCCTCTCAACTTTAGTTTGGTCTTCGTCAGAATTATTATTGAGTTTTCTTAATGATTTGATATTTTTCATAGTATTTATTAGTTTATAATTTTAGCATATATATGTATTTTATTATTATAAATAACTTATTTTTTCTGTTTGAAATATCTGTTATTTATTTATTGTGCAAACCTACCACATTATTTTCTTTTTAACCCAAAGGTTGACTGGTAGAGAATGCCTTGTGGCATTAAGTCCGCCTATGTACCACTACTGTACATGAAGTTTAAATAAATAAAAATAATTATGCCAAAGAAAAAAAAATCACACCATTATTGATCTAAATAAAGTTGCGGAACGTATAGCTGCTATGGCCAGTATGTAACTTTTAATGTTTATAGTCTTCTTAGGTAAACTCCAGCCCCTGACATCTTAAAATATGTTAAAATCAAAGCAAAAAAATTTTTGTTACAATTCTGTTTTGTTCTCGGCCACTGTTGGACAGCCTTTATCTTTTCAGGGTCAGCCCTCACTCCATCGGCGGAAATAACATGTCCTAGGTAGCTGACCTCCTTCTTGAACAGGGCACACTTCTTTGGGCTTAGTTTTAGGTTAGTATAGAAGTCAAAATCGGTTGAACGGACCGTAAAAATGGATTTTTAAATGTCTAATCTTAATGCGAATGGAGTATAGGTCACCTAACAAGTCGGGCTGGTTGATGGTGTTGTCCTTCTCTATGGTGCAGGCCGCTACGACGGTGGGCACGACGAGCGCCAGGCCGCACAGCGCCATGTGGAAGGCGAGCGTGGCCAGCCAGTGCAGCTCGGCGGGGCAGCCCGACATCACGTGGATGTGCCGCGACCCCGTCTGCCGCTCCTTGCACGGGAGGGAGATGCTGTTGATGTTCGTGGACAGGATCACTGTGGGGAAAGGAAAGCATATTATTATAATATGGAATATGCATGACAAATATTTTTGTTATCTAACTACCAATAAACACACAAAAATAAAATACTAACGGTTATAACAATTTCAAAATTTATAGAAAAGCAAACGAGATATAACAATTTTAAACAAATATTTATCTGTCTCTCTCGCCAGGACGCCGTTTTCCGTGGCAGCCGTAAAGGCGTGATGAACTTTGACGTCAAATTCCATCGATATATATGTACTACGTGCTAGATTACGTGTGCCGAACACTCACTTCAATCGACTCAGGTGTAGTGTAATCCATACACTTTAAACATTACACTATGTTGAACAAAACGCGTAAGTGCCACGAAATTCATGGTGCTTAAAACATTTTGATCGCGAAAAAAGTATCCTCTAAGCGCTGTATGTTTTAACAGTTCTGTTAAACGACATAATGCCAATGTAGCGCCGCAGCGAACTTTTGTTTTAACTTTTCAGTATTTTGACAATTAGTTTCCACAATCGTGCTTGTCTATCACTGTCATATTATAAGTCGCTGTCAAATTCTATATCGTACTATTCTTTCTTATTAGCAGTTTAATAACTTCGTTATTGATGAAAATATAAAAAAAAAATCTTGCACATTTGTTTAGTAGAGCTAAAAATAATTTAATTAGCACACCAAAGAATTGCATGCATGTTCCCTTATTAACTTGTCAATGGTATGGCAGTCATCTTTAGGCTGTATAATAATAATGATAACTTCATCATCATTTCAGCCAAAAGACGTCCACTGTTGGACATAGGCCTCTCCCAAGTGTCGCCACAATGAACGGTCCTATGTGCCTCGCATCCATCGGATTCCCGCGACTCTCAAAAGGTCATCGGTCCACCTCGTGGGACGCCGCGCCAATGCTGCATCTTCCGGTACGTGGTCGCCACTCCAGAACCTTTCGTCCCCATCGACCATCTGTTCTGCGAGCAAAGTGCCTCGCTTACTTGCTTCTTCTTCTTCTTTTCGATTCGATGGTGGGTGCATGAAAGGAGCCTCCACGAGTGGCGTTAAATATATCGGTCTGCGATTTCAAACGCCCGGCGTACCCTGGACAGCTAGCACTCGGTAACGCAGAGTCTAGCTGATTAGTCAACTAGACTCTGCGTTACCGAGACCTTTCACCACGATGGTAAACTCAAACGGTTCTCTTCAGGACCACGACCAACAGTCTTTTTTAAGGCCACGCCTACTTGCTAATGATAACTTACCAAAAGTAATACAGATGCCCCACGTGATAATGGTGATCAATTCCTTGGGCTGTTTGGGCTCATTGTAGTTGAGCTCTCTGCTGATGGGGTCGTTCATGGTGGTGATGGTGTTGCCGTCCGACCACGAGATGTAGTGCGCAGCCAACATGTTGGACAACAAGTTGAGCGCGACGGGCGCTGCGTGCCGCACTATCGTGGTGTATAGTATCTAGGGAAAGGGAGAACATTGGTATTGGCTTAACGATATCTTTTCACTAGAGATACATTTTGGACATCCCACCCATTTTTTTTTTTTTTTTTTTTTAAGGTGGGAAATCATCCAAATGACTTCTCGCGCTCTGGGTGGAGCGCGAGGGCGTGTCAGATTTTTACTGACTAAAACCACACCTGTGTCCTTCAATTACCCTTTGCGTTCTAGGACTACGGGTTTTCCTTTCAGAAATTCTCCGCGGTCCTAGCTAGCGAGCATCGGCCCTGTTGGGCCCCTACGGTTTGCTGACATCTCTTTGAGGAGCGCGAGGATCACTACGCGCTGTCGACGACTGGGCTCGGTCCGGTTAGTTACCGAACAGCCGGACGGCGAGCTACCCAGTGCTCAACGTCCGCAAGCCCGCGTCTACCGTGGCTGGTAGTCGGGGTCGGAATTACGGCGGCTAGGGCGTGAGGACCTTCGTTCCCTTACGCGTGCAGCCTCATCCTTCGCTAGCATTACTGCTTCGCAGAAGGAGGCGACTGCCTGCCATTCCTCCTCGCTCCGGACCATAGCCTGAACCAGGGCCCGACGCGAAAGGTCGCTGCCACCAATTGCCTCCACGAGGACACGGCGGTGCTCCGCCCAAGCGGGGCACGACATCCCACCCATAACAGAGCAGTGGTGGCCGAGTGGTTCACGGCCCCGACTTACGAGTTTAGCTCGCGGGACCTGAGTATATAGTTTTAATTTCAACTCGATACCTCTACGCGTTCCCGAGATAAAGAAAAGAGTAGAGTCTTGACAGACTGACGGACAACAAAGTGATCCTGTAAGGGTTCAGTTTTCCCTTTTGAGGTACGGGACCTTAAAAACAGTTTCACTGTTAGGGCCAGGCATTTACTGTGACTCATGTTACACCATCGACAAAACAAAACAAATGGGGTGGATCAAAGAATGAAATAAAACAGAAAGAAAGTTTTTTTCCTAGCCATTATTATCCCAAAGCTGGGCAAAGGCTTCTCCAAGTCCTTCCAGACATTCTTCAGCCACAACGTTTCGAACCAGTCCTCATGGTAAGTACTCATATATATAAATACATAGTAAACTTTGTTGTCTCACCTTAGCATCAGTCTGGTTAACCTCTACTCCCACTACATATTTGTTGTATTGCAAAACGTCCATCTGGCCGATTTTAAGTATTGCTGTAAAGAAAGTATAAAATTATATAAAAGTTAGCTTTTGCCTACGGCTTCGCTCACGTATTTACATAAAATATAACCTATGTCACTTAGGAATAAAGCAGCTTTCTATCGGTGAAAAAATGTTTGCAATCGGACCAATAGGTATTTTCAGAGATTACCTCCTAAAAAAAAAAAACAAACTTTACCTCTTTATAATATTAGTGTAGATTAATGATTGGAGCGGTGATTCACCACCGAACCAAAATAATAGAAACAGTGGTTTCTGCCCGTGATTTCGCTTACGTAAAAGTAGAGAATTAATCCAAGGGCATAGGTCTATTCCGAGTGTATGTGCTATTCCAGGAAATGGTGTATCCTGATCAAGAGATCAAATCTTCAGCCAATAGATCAAATCTTAGCGGAGTCGAGATACGTCCTACGTTTTTTATAATATGTTTCAATGTTATATGTTTAGCCTATACTTTCCCACTGCTGGGCAAAGGCCTCCTCAACTTCTTCCAGGTATTATTTTCTCGAGCCACCTCTAACCAGCCCTTGTGGTGGGCGTCTTGGTCATCTTGCCACCTCTTCCCAGGTCACCCTCGGCGGAGTCATACATACATAAAAAGTATTAGACACTAAAATATATGAAATAAAAAGTTGGCAGTGTCAAAAACTCCGCTGGCAAAAAAAAAACTCAAAAGTTGATGACGTCAAATCTATGGAATTGAGTTAAATAAATTCCATCAACTACATCAGACTGCATAAAGTGTAACGCCCGTGTGCGCGCAGTAGATCCACATGCTGCTGCGTGACGTGTGGCGCAGCCGTGCAAGAGCACGCCGCGCAAGTCTAGGATCTAGATATTTGTTAGCTAATCATCGTCCCTCCATATTCGTCGCAGTTTGCCGCGGCCCCTTTTAATGTCTCAGGGCACCGACTTTGTGCACCATTTAAGTTGGGCAGCCTTTTGTGCCACATCGGCTATCCTGGTTTCGGAGCGCAGTATAGTGTTTCGAACTCGATCCGTTAATTCAACAACTAGTTTACCACCAAAGAGATGGTGGAACGAACTAAAGAAATCGCCAGAACTGGAAGGAGGGAGCGAGGACCTGCGAAAGATGGAAGGAGTGGAGGGAGAAAAAGGCTTCCCACCAAACCCCTCTCTGCTCTCGGGCAAAGATTCAGAAGTGGGACGGAACATGCTTACAAAAAAAATCAAATACTCACTGGTAGCCACATCATCAGTATTCTCAAAAATTAGTTTCGGGTACCGTGCCCGCAGCTTGTCCACATCGGCTTGCGTGACGTGCGGGCCCTCCACGTGGTACAGCACCCGATTGTGCTCGTGCCCGCCGTACATGTCCAGGTTCATGGACAGTGCGCGTGACGGAGGATCCGGCTTGAAGTTCGTCAGTTTGGTCATCATGAAGATCATGAATATTGGGATTACGATTTGCTGGGAACAAGATGGGTCATATTACAGAAAAATCAAAACACAAAGAAACAAATAATTTATTTGGAAAAAGGAATAAATAATATGCTTTAAATATTAATTGTTTCATATATCGGCAGTTTTTTACGTAAAGATTTAACGTAAGATTGATGATAACAAGCTTCGAAAAAAATCAATAAAACATGCTTCGAATATAATGGACAGAACATGTTTTGAATAGAATCGACAGAACATGCTTTGAATATAATCGACAGAACATGCTTCGAATAGAATCGACAGAACATGGTTCGAATAGAATCGACAGAACATGCTTTGAATATAATCGACAGAACATGCTTCGAATAGAATCGACAGAACATGCTTCGAATAGAATCGACAGAACATGCTTCGAATAGAATCGACAGAACATGCTTCGAATAGAATCGAGAGAACATGCTTCGAATAGAATCGACAGAACATGCTTCGAATAGAATCGACAGAACATGCTTCAAATAGAATCGAAAGAACATACTTCGAATACAATCGACAGAACATGTTTAGAGTAGATTCGACAGAACATGGTTAGAATAGAATCGACAGAACATGTTTAGAGTTGAATCGACAAAACATGCTTACAATATAAACGACAAGATATGCTTAGAGACAGGTAACACCTCTAAATACCTTTTTAGCATATGATTTTTTTTTTCATGCGAGATATGATCAAATAACTTCTCTCACTGAGGGTGGAGCTAGAGGGAGTGGCAACTTTTTCCGACTAAAACCCTCCCTTGCTCTATTAATTACATTTCCAATTTGGAGAACTTAAGAGCACGGCGACGGATGAATTATCCATAACGGGCCCCTACGGTTTTGCTAACATCTCCTTGAGGCGCGCGTGGAATATACTACGCGCCGTCGACGACTCAGGCTCGGTCCGGACGGTTACCGGTCGGTCGGATGGCGAGCTACCCATTGCTCGCTCGATTTCCGGCCACCGTAAGCGCGGGATTGCGGACGGCGAGTAATGGGTCCCACGCGAGCCTCAAGAAGATGTCAGCAAACCGTAGGAGCCTAGCAGGGTCGAAGCCTACTGGGGCCATGGGTTCGCTTCTGAAAGGAAAACCCGGCCCTGGAATAAAAGGCAACGAAGGAACTAGGAGTGGGTTTTAGTCAGTAAAAGTCTGATACGCCCGCTCGCTCCACTCAAGGGCGGGAGATGTAATTGAATGATTTCCCACCAAAAAAAAAGTATTCGGCAAAAATAAAGTTGTGGGTTAAGCTCGCCTATGTACATCAACTTTCATATTTTATTGTTTATATAAAGTTATGTGTACAATAAAGAATACAGAATACAGAATAAAGCAAATTAACATACCTAATTTCTATCAATCATCAAGTCGATAGCCACACATACAGTTGCGCATCACGTCAATCCCTCGTTTGTTTTTGTCAAACAGAGATAGCAATATTCCACGAACGAATTTTGAACTCGCGTCAAGAGTATCATACGCCGGGCTTTTAAGCGTGACATGAAGTGTCATATATGACATATCTATCAAACATGCTTTTTTTTAAATACTCTTATTATTTTTTTCTTTAACTCACCAGTGCCAAGAAGGTCCATTTCTTGTGTATTGCATACTTGGCTTGCCTCTTCAGTAGCACGAACAACTGTCGTATATACAGGCGGATACCAGTTAGCTTCTTTGGTGGTAGCTCTGAAACACAAATAAGGCAAGTTATTATATTTTAGAGTACTTTCAATAAAGTGTATCTTAAAAAAAAACTATAAGTAAGTAGCCACTTCCAGCGGCTTCGCCCGCGTAGGTAGTTACCCCAAGGGATCTAGAGCAGTGGTGGCCGAGTGGTAACGGCCCCGACTTACTAGCTGTAGGTCGCGGGTTCAAACCCAGCCAGGCGCATTACTTTGTGTAATTTATTTCATCACCACTGCTCTCAAAACGGTGAAGAGAAACATCGTGAGGAAACCGGCATGTCCTAGAACCAAAAATTCAGACATGTGACGTTCACCAATCCGCACTGGGCCCGCGTGGTGGATTCCGGCCCATTCCCTCTCCTACAGAGAGGAGGCCTGAGTCCCAGCAGTGGGAACATTAAAAGGCTGATTATGCTATGCTTATGCTACCACAAGGAAACATACTCTCACGCATTCTATGTGCTATTCCAGGACATGGTCTACTTTCATCCTAATTCATGATAGAGTGTGAAGGAGTACCGAACATACAACTCTGGACTGCATAGTCTTTCATAGAATTGGTTTACCCGTGTATCAAGTTTTATCGACATCCGTTTAGCTGTTCAAGCGTAAAGAAGTAAATATCAATGATATTAGCAAATAGGTACTTAAAAACACTTTTCACGTCAATTTTTTCGTCAGATAGAAGCTAGACTAAGAAGAAACACCGTCTCAAAGTCTCTTTTAAAGTCCATACAGTAAACATGTAATGGTCAAATCATATCGTCGTATCCTACGAATACTGCCCTAACGAACATAGGGGCTTTCTTTTTTTATTGCATAATCCAATCCTGCTCATCATACCACATATAACCAGTTCAACAAAACAATAAAAAACGGTACAGGTTATCAAATAATTAAGTTTTCTAAAAAGCCACAATTTTAAGCACTACGTTTTCATCGAAGAAAAAAGTTACAATCGCCGTCGCGCCCTCTTTCTTCGCGAGTAGTGGGGGTGCGCGGGCGCGGAGAGAGCGTATTAGCGCCGTTCGGCCACTAGTCGGCGGAACGCGTTTTGTTAAATTGTAGTATTGAATAAGTTCAAATATCATAACATCAACGAGTTTGTACTTAATTAAGTCATTCTAATTACATAATGCGAAGTACTGCTGGACTTGAGCAATAAGTTATTCCTTTTATCTGCGGAAGAATAAAAGACAAAAACATAATTTAAAACAAACGAAAGACACAAACGTAATAGGGCTTCGTATCGCAATATAGCCATTCCATAGAACACGGCCACAATCACCATTATGGTTTTTTTCTATGTACTCAATACTGAAAATTTATTAACACAACAGAGAATAAGGATTTAAGAGACAAAATGCGTTTAAAATATAAAGATAATTTGTTGAAAATAATCCTAGCCGAATCTTAAGATATCAATACACATTATATGAAATCACTAACACAAAAAAGTGTCTCCTGAAAAGTTGCTACTATGCAGTTACGCCCCTATTCGTAGGATACGACGATATGAGTAGTAATAATGTTCACCGTTATAATAATATAATGTGATAAAAAAAAACTTAAATAGAATGTCAAAGCATATTTTTACAAAGAAATCAAAGTATTTTTGTATTTGGCTTTGGATTATTAAAACTCATAAACAGTTATTTTTAACTATGAAAATTAGCGGGAATGCGATGGACGCGAGACGCACAGGACCAATCGTTGTGGCGACAGTTGGTGTAGGCCTATGTCCAACAGTGGACGTCTTTCAGCTGAGATGATGAAGTGATGATGATGAAGACTCGTCAAGTCAAAAGTTCAAACGGATCCGCGAGATCCATTGGACTTTTAACGTGGTGGGGAAGCCTAAAAAATGTGTTTTATCTCGCAGTTTAAAGTCAAATCTACAGTGAATATGACAACGACGTTCAACTCACCCGGCTCTCCAGCGTTGTCCACTTCATCTTCAGACAACGATGTGTCGATATCACTGCATAACCTTGGGATAAAAATAAAATGTTATGAAGAAGTCAGTAATCTATACATTTTTGTATGAAATTATTTTGTGGACAATTTTGCCTGAAAAGTGGTAGTGAAATTATTAATCTAGTGTTTACTTATGAAAATCGTGATAATTTTACGGTAAGCCTAGACGGCACTTAATCCAAATGGTTTCTATTGCATAATCAGCCTTTTAATGTTCCCAGTGCTGGGACTCAGGCCTCTTCTCTAGGAGGGGGATACGTAATCCTCGACGCAGGCCCGGTGCGGGTTGAACGGTTCTTAACGCGTCAAATATTGCACAATCAATTTAAAGATTTAGGATGCCCGGATTCCCAATAGGGAATCATAATATAATAACAAGTTAATCATTTCATCGTTTTTAGAGGTATGTGAAACAGGGTACTCCGTTTAAAAGGGAGGAACCTCCGGCCAAACGGGTGTTAAGTCTGTTCCGGGATGTTCAAATCGCGCAGAGAATTCTAATTGCGCAATACAGAATTTTGTAGTTTAGTTCCTACGTGACGTCTTAGATGTCGCTACCCGTTCCGTCACACCCATTCATGTTCAGAGACGGACTAAAAAACCCACCCTTCCTTCCCAAACAATTTTGAAAAAAAAAAAAACACTAAATACTTTACCTATAAACACGAGAATCTATAAGTCTATGGTTACAAAAAAAAACCTATTCGTCTGAACACTTTACGCAGCAGTCGCGATTTCGAGTGGTTTTTGAAAACTACTCACTTCAGAAACACCTCTTCAAGTGTGGAAACGCCAACACCTATAGAATCCAGCCCCAGTTCTGATCTCTTGGCCTCCAGAGCCGCGAACAGTCCCGGGAACTTCCCGCTGTGCGTGGCGGGCAGGTTGTATGATATCGAGTTGATAGTCTGCTCCTTTAGCGTCGCGTCTGGCACGTGTGACGTCACTACTGTGCTTATTGCTGCCTCTTTCGGTGAGCCGATCGTTGTGAACGATAAGCGGTAACCGGTACCTGGAATTAAAGTTTTAGCATAAATAATAGGAAAATTAGCACTATTAATGTTCCTCCTGTTGGGAAGCAGGCCTCCTCTCTAGGAGAAGGAATGAACCGTAATTTACCAGGCCCCAGGCACAGTGCTGGTTGGTGAATATAACATGTCTTAGAATTTTTGGTTCCAGAACATGCCCTTTTTATTCACGGTATATTCCTTCACCGTTTTGAGAGCAGTAGTGATGAAATAAATTACACAAAGTAATACACCAGGCTGGGTTTGAACCTACGACCTACCACTCGTAAGTCGGAGCCGTTACCACTGAGCAACCACTGTTCTTACAATCGGGACTATGTGACTAGGCAAAACTGCTCTCATCAGAAGAGAGGATGCTATCTCTTAAAAATAACTTAGGGCCATGCCTCACTGTGATGCCGTGGCGCCGGGTGGTTTTATTTATTAATTATTTATTTACTTTAACGTAACACGGCCAAAGGCCAATTACATTAGTTAAGACATGTTTTTGAAAATTATGAACAAAATGATAATGAGATATAACTACACCACAGTCATACACTCATCTCACAAAACTAGAGAGAGATTAATTTAGACTTAATGATACTGTTAGATTTTTTCGCCAGATGGCGCTAAAGGGTGTTCAAATAAAATTCAAATCTAAAATGGCGGATATTAAATATACTTTATGGGTATATGATAGAATAGAAGTAGTATTTATTCGATGCAGGCAATACAATAGGCAACAACAACAAAAAAAAAAGTACAGATTTACAATATAGTTGCGCTGAGCGTGCCCGAACCGAAAGGGTCGCCAACTCAGCAATTGCCGGGCGTCAGACAGCCAGCACTGATTTTCAGCTGGCACCCCGCAGTGACGCACGGATGATGGTAAATAAATATAACATACTAGCTTTTGTTGGATTCTCCATATAAACTTTAGACACCCGTTTCACCCCGTTAGGGGCAGAATTTTGGAAAATCCTTTCTTAGTGCTCGCCTACGTCATAAAAGGAAACCTTGTGCAAAATTTCACGCTTCTAGTCCCAGTAGTTTTGGCTGTGCGTTGATATGTCAGTCAGTCAGTTTCTCCTTTTATATAACATATAAATAAACCTATATAAAAATAACCCTTAATTAAACAAAAAAAAATGATACAAGTGATGAGGTATTGTACGACACTGATGGCTTAAATTAGATCCGTATATAAATCCAAGATTTCAATAAACATTTGCAAATTATTTACGATATTTGGCGGACTCCTTAAGATGGCGGATCAATTTCTAAATAAATATATATTTTTTTCTATATAACTCACCCACTGCCTTCTTGAGATGCATTGTGGTAGCGAAGCACCGCAGTACCCCAGCGTGCAGCGCGGCCACGCGGTCGCCCAGTGCGTCTGCTTCCTCCATGAAGTGGGTCGTTAGCAGGACGGTTCGCTCGCCTCGTAGAGACTGTCGTGAAAGGACCAAGAAGGTTATTTGAAGCGTACAAAAAAGAAAATTTCTTAGGACAATATAAGCTGAAAAACATCCACTACAGGACGCAAGCTACTCCCCTAGCGACCAGTCTTGTGCTTCAAATATCCTGCGATATAGTCGCACCTTAGATGGTTCACAACAGGGCTGTGGGAATGTTCGAAACAGTTACCGTGGCCCTGGCACGCAAAGGGGAACTGAAGGAACACAATTGCGTTTTAGTCAGTAAAAGTCTGACACTCCTTCTCGCTCCACACACAACGGGAGAAGTTATTTAATGATTTTCCTATTCAAACAAAAAATGGTTTACAATCGTTTTATATCTAGCATTGCGTACATTATTAACTGCTTTTTAATAAATATTGAGGGCATGGTATCCCATAGAACAGGGATGGCGAACCAATGGCATGCATGCCAGTGGTAGCATGCACCAATATAATTATGGGGA
Source organism: Mythimna pallens (assembly GCA_961205895.1). Lineage (NCBI taxonomy): Eukaryota > Metazoa > Arthropoda > Insecta > Lepidoptera > Noctuidae > Mythimna > Mythimna pallens. The sequence goes on along the minus strand of OY540842.1, from coordinate 20,612,957 downwards.
CGCCCTAGTAAGATCACAAAATAGATAGTACAGAAGTCAATCTACATACAAAGCGCGCTCGAGCAACGCACACATAGACAACGTGCACGGACACGATATTTCAGGCTGGTTAAGACCAGTGCGAGCGCAAGTACCAGCCGCACTAATAAAAAGTTATTTTAACTGTTCACTGGCCGGTTGTTTATATTCAGCATTAAATGGTGAATTATCGTTTTTTAAGCTACCAGTTGTTTCACAGAGGTGAATAGGTATTTGCTTGTATTTTGATGGTTTGTTTTAACGTAACGTAAAACAGTTAGGTTGGTAGGTAGGTATCCTGGTGGCCCCCGGCCCCGCGCCGTGAAAGCGAACATGACTCTAGCCATGTAATATTTTTTCAATACACTTACTCGAAAACCTGCTCTTATCCCACCGCTTTTAGGCACGCAATAGACTGCTTTCCGCACTAGTGCAGAAATAGCTTGTGCTCTCCCCACCACAATGTTATTACATTTATCGTATCAGACTGGGCGCGCGTCGACCCCCGCAAGTCGCCGGTCAACCCCCGTTTATTCATTTCTTCGTAAGTGTATTGAAAAAAGTCGTTTGAGACACGTGCAAATTTGTCACTGTAGCCCTCGGCTCCATAACACACTCGCCTACGGCTCGTGCGAATTCCGCCTCGGTCGCAATGACATACTTTCTGCACTTGTATCAAAATGTACTATTACAATTTACATTAGGTATTTATCACCGCATCCGAGCGCATTCGGACAGAGCGGCGCCGCGCACCCACGCTAGCGCGACCGCCAAGTTTATGTATGGAAAAATGAAGTACATACATGAGATTGACTTTTGTATATAGGTGAAATAGATAGCTATTTTGTGGTAAGATGTACAACATGCTGATGATTTGGTACTGCTGTAATCACACTAATTATCTATTTTGTATAATTGAATAAACAAACAATTGTAAACGTTATACGAAGAGTTCGGCACATCATGACAATTTTATTTATTTTTATTATGCACGTTCTCCAATAAGGGTACGCCAAACCTGCCAATAGTAGATGTCATTCTAATAGTTACCAGCAGCAAGTCCCACAGCTCGCGGCGCGTCTCCACGTCGAGTCCGGACGTGGGCTCGTCCAGCACGAGCACGCTGGCGCCGCCGGCTAGCGCACAAGCTAGTTGCGCCCTTCTCTTCATGCCTCCCGACAGTTCTGTTGTCAATGCACCCAGCTTCTCTGACAGCCCGAGACGGTCGGCTAGTTTGCGAGATGATATCCGTGCTTCAGCGAAAGAGCCTTGCTTGAGCTGAGGGTTAATAATAATAATAATTTTCCACACCTTTTACACAACGCCATCTAGTTCTAAACTAAACACAGCTTGTGCTATAAGTGAAAGACAACTGATAAACTTATTCTAAATATATACATATTATAGATAAATTACACCCAGTAGAGTAAAGCAGGAGTAATCCACCACGCGGGCCCAGTGCGGGTTGGTGGATGTCACGTCTTATAACTAAAAAAAAAAGAAATGAACACTAGTGTGTTGCTGTCTCAATCGACATATTAGCTTTCGTATCTGACTTAATCTTCTATCTCTACTTTTCCTATAAAAACATAAAAATGTGAGTCTGTGTGGGTGAAATTTGATACTGTGTGTAAGTACGAATACGAAAATTTATTATAATAAAAGCTCAGCTTTGGAAAAATTATGAATGAAATGTGTAAGTTTACGAAAATTACGAATGTCTTCTAAGACGTGCTTTTAAACGCAGTGAAGTTGCGCAAATCGCGATTTTCGATAAATGCTTACTTCAATTCAGTTCAAATTTCTTATAACGGCTATTGTTTGTTATTGTTTTATTAGATTTTTTTTTAGTTTTCAGTCATTTAAAGTTTTGTGATTAGTTATTGCTGTAAGTTGGTTTTAAAGGTGATTAAAGTTTATTATCTATGAAATGAATTCGGAAACGCATGTAATTGTTCGATGGGAAGGAATGTGTGAAGACTTTTAAAAATCAAAGTGTGTGAATAATGTGAGTGAGTAACGATTTTACTTGGCAAGGTAAATACTTTCGAGTTTTAGAGATAAATGTGATCTAAAACAGTCGCCAACTTTTTACGCCCATGTAATATAATTTGTAGAGAAAGATAGATATTATGAACTAGAATTCAAACAGTATTTTTTTAAATTCATGTACATACCTATAGTGATCGATGACCGATGATGGTATAAAGTAAATCAAACCAAACAGTAATTTGCCTTATATACATAAGGCATTATAGTAAAGAAACAAAGAACAAAGAGCTGTCTGTTTACATTGTAAGTACTTGCTAAATATTTATCAACATCGTAAACAATTTGTAGTTAGTCTCCACTAGATGGCGCACAAACGATTCAATTCGAGTGGAATCAATAGTGGCCAGCTAGAATTTTGTGACCGCGATTGTAGCGACGCAAGAGTTGCCGCAAAAATGTCCATATATGGCTCTTATATGTATATTTGCTATTCGGAATATAAGGAAAGTAGTAGATAGGTCAAGGTTCCTTGGCTTGCTTGTAAAGGCATCTGGTACGCCGCTGGTAGCAATCAGTATTCATGACAAGTCTACTGTGTGTATGAGCGGTCGAGTATGCACGACGTTAATCGGCTGCTGTCGGTAAACTGGATTGTGTGTAGCATAACTTATATTAATTAAATAATAAAACGGCAGTTTCACATGTTTTCTAAACAAAAGCTGTCAAATAACAATTTTTACCTAGTCAGAAAAAAATTGTCTGACCCATTGAAAAATGGACTTTAATTCAAAGTAACTTCGTTAACGTTCAGTTTACTCACCAGCGAAAAGAACATGATATGTTCCTGCACAGTCAAGTCTTCGAAGAACAGGTTGTGTTGTGGACATAGGCCGAGGTTCTTGCGTACTTCTTTCTTCTGTGTCACCGTGTCCTTTCCGTTAACGTACACTTTCCCTTCGGTGGCGCTTGTCATTCCTGAGGACATAGAAGATCGACTTGGTTATGAAGTTTATTGGCATACCCGCGCCCCAGAAGGGGGTACTGTTTGTCGAGAATATAGAATAGAGTAGAATAAACTTTATTGTACACCAAAAAGTAACACAACTTATACATAAACTTAAATCTATGGGTACAATGGCGGTCTTATCGCGTTACACAAACGCACTGCCTGGATCGCAAACGAATTGTCACAACACTTACTAGAATGTGAGGGCATCAAAAGGGTATTAGATATGTTTGTTTGTCTAAACGCGTAGATATATTTTAATAAATGAGGTGTCATCAGATTCGTCGTAAGTGCTGAAGTGACATAAACTATATGAATTTAAAAAAAAATGCATGTGTTTCCTTAGAAGCGGGGTGGAGTGGATTTGAGCTACCCTCCGTTTCGTGGTGGAAACGTACTCTTAAGATGGTATCTGGTGGAGTTTTATAGTTCCTGGAATTGCATGGCTCTATTTGATTAGAAAATCTCATTGTTTTTTCAAATCTTACCAGTAATGATAGACATGAGAGTAGTCTTGCCAGCTCCGTTGTGCCCCACCAGCACCGTTATTTCTCCCTTGTACACCTCCAGTGAGACGTTCCTCAATGCTCGGTGTTTGGGATAAACCTGGTAAAAATTATTACAACATTAAATATATACTAGTTAACACGGCAAACGTTGTACTGACATAAAAAATGATATATTAAAAGAAAAAAGACGGTGGGGATAGGAGGGTAAAAATAGTCTACGACCTATTCTCAGACCTACCTACCTAAATATACAAAAAAAAAAAATACAAAAAATAGGTCAAGCCTTTTCGGAACAGTTTGATAACAATCACTATGACACGAGATTTTTATATATACTAGCTTCTGCCCGCGGCATCGCTCGCGTTGAAGTAGGTTTCTCCATACAAACTTTGGACCCCCGTTCCAGCCCTTTAGGCGGTGAATTTTGGAAAATCCTCTCTTAGTGCTCGCCTACGTCGTGAAAGGAAACCTTGTGCAAAATTTCACACTCCTGGTCCCAGTAGTTTCGGCTGTGCGTTGATATGTCAGTCAGTCAATTTCTCCTTTTATTTTATACTATAGATTAGATATCAAAAAACTTATACTAAACCTAACTATGACATTATACAAAAGCAAAGTCCACATAGTTAGGTTATAAATGATTTGGTAATAATCATATTTCATTTTCTTGCGTACATAATATTGTTACCTAACTAATTACACATATTATCAAAATGGTGATTTCAAAATTAAGGGCTAATTTTGAAACAGTCAGATAGCTTTTAATTTCCAAAATCAACGGATTTTTTAAAAACACCATGACGGAATTTAATTTTTTTATAAATCAGGGGACTCAATTGAGTGTTTTCACTTCATAATGTCGGCTTTGAACATACACGGCTACTTTAACAGATCACCCTGTATACTAATTATCTAAGAGATCAGATACATACTGTTAATAACCATAGACAATTAATTTGTTCTTACATTATTTTTAGGGTTCCGTACTTCAAAAGAAAAAATAACGGAACCCTAATAGGATCCCTTTGTTTTGGCTCGTTTTGGAAACGTTTGTCGTTTGTTTGTGAAGAGGAGGGATGAAACGCATTTTACTAAAAGAGTTATGATCATACATGCAGATCGATGGAGAGGTAGAGGGAGGCCAAAGAAGAGATGGATGGATTGTGTGAGAAGTGATATGAAAGAAAAGGGAGTTAGTGATAAGAATGACGGGTGACAGAACAGAATGGAAGAAAAACCGTATGGCGTCGACCCCAAATAAAACGGGACAAGGGCAGGAAGATGATGATTATTTTTTTCAATTGGGTGTGATGGGTGACAGAACAGAATGGAAGAAAAAAACGTATGGCGTCGACCCCAAATAAAACGGGACAAAGGCAGGAAGATGATGATTATTTTTTTCAACTGGATTTTATTAATTTTTTTCCGTACCTTGGACACATTAACAATTTTGATCCCAATTTCAGTATGCGCCGGCGCAGGTTCGAAGTACCGCGGATCTGTAGTCATGTGCTCTTCCTCCTCCCCATCTGCATCCGGTTTTACCTCGTTGTTACTCCAATACTGGGCCTAAACAGAGCAATAATTGTTAAAAGGCTGATTTTTTAATAATAATAAGATACTTTGTAATTTTTCACAAGAGAACGAAGTTGATCGACTTAGTTTTCTTTTTTTTTTTAGGAGAGATAAAACACACTCTTAGTTCCTTCGTTGCCTTTTATTCCAGGGCCGGGTTTTCCTTTCAGAAGCGAACCCATGGCCCCAGTAGGCTTCGACCCTGCTGGGCTCCTACGGCTTGCTGACATCTCCTTGAGGCGCGCGGAACACTACGCGCCGTCGACGACTTGGGCTCAGTCCGGATATATATATATAAATTAGCTTCTGTCCGCGGCTTCGCCCACGTGAAAGTAGGTTTCTCCATACAAACATTGCACCCTCGTTTCATCCTCTTAGGGGGTGAATTTTGGAAATTCATTTTTAGGGTTCTGTACTTCAAAAGGAAAAACCTAAACCCCTTTAGGATCACTTTGTTGTTCGTCTGTCTGTCCATCAAGACCCTTTATCTTGGGAACGCGTGGAGGTATCGAGTTGAAATTCAAACCATGTACACAGGTCTACGGTCCCTTGAAGCTGTGAAAAAAATCAATCTTCTGAGTTAATGAAAAAAAGATACGGCTGTTTATGTCGCTAAAAACGTGTGATATTGATACTTAATCAGTTTCATATAATCTTTATTGTACATAGTTTTACAATAAATTAAAAATTGAACAGATAATGTACAAAGGTGAGCTTAACCTACAATTGGGTTTTCTTTCAGCAAACCTTAATATATTTGTAAGAAATTTTATATATGAGGATAACTCAAACAAATGCAGAACAAAAATCTAAGTCAACATAAATCAGATCACACTTATAACTAAACTAAACTCCACAGCACACACACACAGCACACAATACGTATAAAAATACTATATACAATAAATAAAACCTACACATATACATTTATGGGTCATGTTGACATGAAATGTTCCTCATATCATACTCTAATTGATAGAGATAGACGGACGAAATGTCTCAATACAGGAGTACGCACATCCTCAGCTATGGTTTTCAGGGTGCTGTTGTGACTTTCCCGCACCCTCTTCATAAGGGACTCAACTTTTTTCCGAATGACGGCATAAAAGCCTTCAGCAGTTTTTAATTTTCGATAGCGAACAAACTAAAATTTTACAGGTTTATTAATTAACTACTGTTTGCCTCATGGCTTTGTCCATGTGGAACTATACACAGTACAAAATCTAGGTCAGAGCGTCATACATTTTGAAAATATCTCCATTGGAGGAATGCACTATATCGACCATAAGCGAGTTCATACTCCGACTTGGCCGATTTTCCTGTGGCAGTCAGCTGTGACCACAACCTTTTCTGAGGGTTAGATCCGCCCTTGTCTACAAAGATATTTTCTTTTATCGTTGATAATGCCTTCTGCTGCATTTCGGCGGGTGCATGAGACTTGCACAGTCTATAAACACGTCTAACATAATTGGGTACTTGCCTGTACAATATTTTGTACTAAATACTAAAAATAATTAAAAATCAAATAAATCAGTAATAAATTTATGGTGGCTAAGGTCTAAATTATATAAAAAAATATCGCAAAAGCAATGTAATAAAAATATCTCCATCTTTGTTGTAGTTAAATAAAATAACGATAGAGCAGTCAATAAACACATTTACATGATAATGCAGCTAATGAGATCATTAACTGCATTGCACATGTGGTTTCCCTAGCTACCACATGCGCAGAAACAGTCATTGCCAAACAAGCGTGTCTTCAACTTAGTCTTCAACCTTGTAAAATGCTTTTTTGGTAAGGCAGCAATTAGCATTTCAAATATTGCCCCCTCTTCCTCTATCATATAATATAGAGGAAGAGGGGGCGCGTGGTAGTAACATCTCGCTCTTTTCTACGTGCGGAACCTAATGGCGATGACATCACAGTGTTGTTCATCCCTTTATCTGTTATTAGACAGTTTCCCCCTCCGCCAGATTTCAAAGATTTATAACGTTTCAAATTTTTAACAGATTTGAAAAAAAGGTTTCTGTTTTTGGACCAAGTTACTTTTTGATTAAAATAATTTAAAAAAATGGGTCTAGTATCCGATTTTGATAACATACTTTTTCATATTCTACAAAAATCGACTCGAAACTACTAACATCATCATCTTCACTAATAACGTAATCACTCAGTCTGCCGATCCCCTGAGTCACTCTTCTGACTTCATAGTTGGCCGTTCTATAGATTTCCGTGGACACAATTGAGTTCGCACTCTCGGACATTTCATGGTCTGCACTTTTCTCTTTGATTTTCTTTTCTTTCGGTTGCCGCTGAAAGCAGGAACGTACAGAACCCTAGTGTTAATAAGACACATCGAGAGAAATAGTAGTTCTATTTCTGTGTGTAACCTCTCCGAGATGGACGCTATTCTGTGTGTAACCTCTCCGAGACGGACGCTATTCTGTGTGTAACCTCTTCGAGATAGACGCTATTCTGTGTGTAACCTCTCCGAGATGGACGCTATTCTGTGTGTAACCTCTTCGAGATGGACGCTATTCTGTGTGTAACCTCTTCGAGATGGACGCTATTCTGTGTGTAACCTCTCCGAGATGGACTATATATTTTTTATCTGATTCATCCTCAGTACCTCTTAATTCCTCATTTTTCCTGTATGAATTGGTAATGAAACTTATATGTATTTACGAATTTTCAAAAGAAATCTACATTATCCAAGGCGAGGTGCTAAAATTATCGAGCTCGCTTCGCTCGCTCTTGCATCCAGTGCCCCTATAATAAATACTGTCAAATCGCTGCCCGCATAGCCATTAGAAAAACAGATAAATATTTAAAGAATAAATATTACAGAAGAGAACTATAGAGAAAATAATTTGTGTTAAGACTAAAAGCAAAATATGTTTTTTTTTTGTCCAGTGTAATGTTGAGTTAGCAAGGCTAAATGAATATTAAAAAAAACCAAAAGCTTTAACATTAATATAAATTTGATTTTTTTTTTATTAGTGAAACATAGTATGTAAATAAAAGTATAATAAACTGTTATTATTGAAATCCTAGAAACGGTCTATCTTTTAATTCTAACAATAATTTGTACCTATTAAATATTTTATTTTGCATACGTTAACGCGCTGGAGTGCGGGGTGCGAGGTGCGGGACGCACTGCCGCCATCTCCCTACTCCCTACAATTAATTGTGCGTATATAAGTGCGTGTGCCGCGGTCAAAAAGCGTCTACGTCTGCTTTCCTATGCATTGTATAGTTTGCCTCGTATATCTATTCCAATATTGTACGAAGTGAAATTGCAGGTACGTACAATAAACGTCTAAAATCGTCTCCAAGTATCTATTTCAGCTCCTATTTACACAGACCTAACACACAATCAGTCTAAGCCTAGACAGCAAACTTTAAACAAGTTCTGACCCTTGCTAGAATTTTCTGCACTTTGCTTTTCAACACCGCGTCTGTATCCTCTATGATGTGTCAATTTTTATCATACTACCAACTATTTTTTAAAACCTACAGCAAGATGAGCCAAAAAACTTAAAAAAAAAAACTTGTCAAAAATATGATTAAAGAAAAATAGTAAACAAAATTTGTTTGAAACGTCAACATATACACGTATCTATACTATGTTTGCGGTTTAGTTTTCAAGCATGTAAACAATATAATGGGATTTTGGAAAAATCACTCAAAAAACATAAATATAGTTTTAGTAATTCTGAAATAAACTCAATTTGGGTGGAATATTTGTGTAGAAATATAATAACATTAATTAGAATCAAGGATTTTAATAGACTATTTTTAACAAGTCATTTCACAAGTTTAGTTAGGAACAAGGTCTTTCTACTTCTTTTTCTAAATAAAAGGCTAATGTTCACATACCTTGAAGAGGAAGTCCCAGGGTAGCGCCTGTCCATACTGGCCAGGTCTGACCAGGGATAGATACCAAGCGAAAAAGTAAAAGATGACGGATTGTAGTAGCATGAAGAAGAGACTGACGAGGGCAGAGACGTTGTTGTAGGTATGTGCTGTGGCGATGTTGCTGAAGTGGGCGCCTATACCTGGAAGAAAAAATGTTTGTTTTTTAAATTTCTACTTTAGTAAGGTAAGCCTAGCAGAAACCTTTGATTGTCAACCTATACTGTACTCCCGTCATGGCGGCACTGTTAGTTACTGGGGCCCAGGAACGCAAAGCCTAGCTTTATGTATACAGCTGGGTTTTAACTAGTAAAAGTCTGATACTCCCTCTCGCTCTACCCAGAGCAGGTGTCATATGATGATTTGCCACCGAAAAAAAATCTTATAATTTCCCACAACTGGGCAAAAACCTTTATGTAGCCTGATCTTCCCCGTGTTTGCAACCAATTCGGCGTATGTATCTCTATACCCTATTCATCTGGGCTTGAGACAAAATGTAAACAAAAAAAAAAACAATGTTGGTACCTTAGGCCAAGTTTCTTCGACGTGTTTGAATATACAGTCTCCTTTTCTGTTGACTGCATTGGCTTTTTTCGTTGCACGCTATTTCTTCGGCGAATAACAAAAATTCACCGAAAATATCTCGTATCGTATCGTTAACAAGTTGATCGATAGTCAAAAAGATAGCGGATTATAACCCGTCCGATGACAAAAAGTCACATTTTTGTGTAAAATGTTTGCAGTATCTGTGGTCTATAATTTAGAAGTATTATAAATAGTTTGTTTACCTTTTATCTCACGGCTCCCTGAATAGGGTATAAGTCATCACCTATGTCGTAACGATTTTGGCCCATAGGTTCTGAAGCATTCTACATACAAACTCCCCACAACCCTACTGCGATCCATCAGCTCTGTAGCCACATATATTTGAAGTGAAAACTTCTTTAGGCACGCCGAGAATTTTCTTGGCAGTGGACTCGAGTCGGCTGAACATACCCAAACGATTTCGATTTAGTATTACTAACTCGCTTTGATGAAGTTTTGAATTTTTGTCGTGTGGTCTTAAGAACACATTGTTTTTTTTTCTGATTCTTATCAAACTCCATGTCTTATAGATGGGACAAAAGTAAACGCGTAGACTGGCCTTCACTTATGGAAAACAGAAGTATGTGGAAAAATAAGAGGGAAGCCTATGGGCAGCAGAGAGAGATACGGGCTAGTTATATATCTACTAGCTTCTGCCAGCGGTTTCACCCGCGTAAAAGTAGGTTTCTCCAACAAACTTCCACCCCCCATTTTAGGGGAGTAGGGGGTTAGAAAGAGACAAAAGTAGCCTATGTCACTCTCCATCCCTTCAACTATCTCCACTTAAAAAATCACGTCAATTCGTTGCTCCGTTTCGCCGTGAAAGACGGACAAAAAAACAGACACATACACTTTCACATTTATAATATTAGTATGGATGTCGGCTCAGGATGACAATCATGGTGAATATTTATTTATTTATTAAAACTTCATACAGTAGTGGTACATAGGCGGATTTAATGCAACAAGGCATTCTCTGCCAGTCAACCTTTGGGTTAAAAAGAAAATAATGTGGTAGGTTTGCACAATAAATAAATAACAGATATTTTAAAAAGAACAAAAAAAAAAAGTTATTTATAATAATAAAATACATATATATGCTAAAATTATAAACTAATAAATACTATGAAAAATATCAAATCATTAAGAAAACTCAATAATAATTCTGACGAAGACTAAACTAAAGTTACAAAAACAATAACAAATAAAAAATAATATCTTCTTCAGAGAACATTTGTGTGGTTGAGTGGACAACGAGCAATAAACTAACTATTCCATATCACGCAACAGAATTACTATGAATATAGGTTTAGGTATTAGTATTAATTGACTGACTTGACTGGCCTGTTGGTCTGGTGGTTAGTGGCCCTGACTGCTATGCCGGAGGTCGTGGGTTCGATTCCCACCCAAGACAAATGTTTGTGTGATGAGCACGATCATTTGTTCTGTGTCTGGGTGTAATTTATCTATATATGTATGTATTTAGAAATATAGAAGTATGTTTATCAGTTGTCTAGTACCCATATCACAAGCTCTGCTTAGCTTGGGACTAGACGGCGTTGTGTGATAGTTGTGGAATATAAAAAAAAAAAAAAAAAATATTTTATATATAGTCCCTACTGTCCCTAGATTGTTGTTCACACGATTGCCAACAGAGAAAACATTATACAAAAAAATAAATAACCGGCTTCCCTATTCTTTGCTTGGTATTTATTAACACATCCAACCTATACGTACAAAGCGTTTTGGGAACACATTCATAATGAGTACAGCTAAGGAGTGGAATTCCCTGCCGGAGTCTGTGTTCCCTTATAGCTACAACCTAGGGCTCTTTAAGTCAAGAGTGAATAGGTTACTTCTAGGCAAGCGTGCTCCATCGTCGGCCCCATCATCGCTTACCATCAGGTGAGATAGTGGTCAAACGCGAGCCTAACAATAATAAAAAAAAAACACCGACTTCCGAAATTAAAGTTATTTTGATCGGTTTAGTGTTTTGTTTTTTGTAGTGAAGTCGGTTATTTTTTTTATTGTAAAAAGTTTTTTATTTCACACTTTTTAGTTACCAGCTCCATCATCAGGTCAGTTCGATAGTACCTTATAGGCAAAGTACATCTTATGATAATTCTAATAAGCCCAAACACGGCTAGGATACATTGACTAATTACGGAGTTCCTGTGCCTACCTTCCGGCTCCATCATCAGATCAGTTCGATAGTACCTTATAGCCAAAGTGCATCTCATGACAATTCTAATAAGCCCAAATACGGCCAGGTTACATTGATTAATTACGGAGTTCCAGTGCCTACCTTCCGGCTCCATCATCATCATCAGATCACTTTGATGATACCATTTTCAACATAACTATTCATTCAACTGTTTATGTATTTGTATTGTCATAGTTACTTAACTATCTTTATTGTAATATCTATGTGAGGGTGAAGTTTCGTTGGCCATTTCTGGTCTTTTTCATCAGTTCCACTTCATCAAATGTTACTTTTTGACTGTAAATGCTTAAGTTCTTGATGAAAATATCAAAATCACTATATAGTATAGACTAGAATATTTGAGGAGTACCCTCGATTCTCCATAAATCCTATCATTAGAACTGATTTTGAAAAAAAAACGGGACCAATCCGGAAGCATATCCCTTTTGGGGAAAAAAAATGTGCAAATCGGTCCATAAACGTAGGAGTCCTGAGGTAACAAACATAAAAAACACAAAAAAAAATTAATGAAGACAAAAAATGAAAACAACCGAATTGAGAACTTCCTCCTTTTTTGAAGTCCGTTAAAAAGAGCCCCGTGTCTCTGCGGTCGGAACATTTATCTGTTCGGCTCGCGCCAACGCCAGCCCAGATTCTGTCAAAGTAACGTTACGTCACCGCTGTCGTTCGTTCTTAAGCATCTATACTATAGACGTCACCGAAAGATAGATGAAAGGGAATGCAGAAACAGTGTCAATTTTTTTTTTTAATAAAAAGGACAAAAAATATCTAAAATAAATACTAACCATAAACCTCCAGCGTAGAGACCTCAGTCCAGAATGAGTACATAGGCATATGAGGCAGGAATCCAGTCGCCAGCGTCGCTAGGTAAGGCAGGTTGCGCTCTGAGAGCACTCGCATTGGCATCCATAACGTAATATACGCCAAAACTGATAGGGTTGCAGCGTATTGAGCTGAAAGAAGGAGAGCAAGATTTAGCGTTGAATTTTGATGTTTAATTGCATTTTACTTAATTTTTAGGGTTCCGTACCTCAAAAAACGGAACCCTTATAGGATCACTTTGTTGTCCGTCTATCTGTCCACCTTTGCTAGCATTACTGCTTCGCAGAAGGAGGCGATTGCTTGCCACTCCTCCTCGCTTCGGACCATGGCCTGTACCAAGGCCCCCCACGAGGACACGGCGGTGCTCTACCCAAGCGGGGCACACCTCTATCGTATGCTCCACCGTGTCCTCCGGGCGGTCCACACAGTGGTGACACCTGGGCGTTTCTTCCGCACGAATCCGGTGCGGGAACCTCCCGAAGTTACCATGTCCGGTGAAAACCTACGTCATGAGGAAGGTTTGCAACGCATTCACGTGACGCGGGAATATGTTGTTGGACAATTTGACGGAAAGGTGCGTCATGTTGGATTTTGTACCCTAATGTACCTGAGGTTTAACCGTGGCAAAGCTGGGGCAAATCACAAATATTTATATACACACCTATTTTTAAATTAGTACAAAAAAACGGGGCTCTATCCGTACCTGTGACTGATCACATTTGTGTAGTCAAAAGTAGAAAAACAAAATCCCAAAATTGTCCACGAAAATTTGTAATTGAATAATAATTAATTCTTTATTGGCATAATAATGGTATAATTTATGAAGCCCCTGACTCCCGAACTAGGCAGGCCTGTATGTCAGGAGTCAGCGCCCTCCCAAATTGAATCAATAATTCATAACATTTACTGATAGAAAATACTACGACCAGTTGTTTTTCCATTTTGATCGCCATTTATTCAGTCATAATCAATAGACTGTACAATAATTCCATAAAATGAGTGACATTTTGGGATATAAACATACGCTAACAATTTTTTGTTGTTTATGAATATTATTATTATTTTATTATTGATAGGCTCGCGTTTGACCACTATCTCACCTGATGGTAAGCGATGATGTGGCCGAAGATGGAGCACGCTTGCCTAGAAGTAACCTATTCACTCTTGACTTAAAGACTCCTAGGTTGTAGCTATCAGGGAACACAGACTCCGGCAGGAAATTCCACTCCTTAGCTGTACGCATTATGAATGTGTTCCCAAAACGCTTTGTAAGTATGGGTGGGATGCCCACCATGTACCGATGGCGATTTATTGAGACTTTACTTAAATAATAACAAGACTTTTTCTAATAAGCTCTTTATATATTTGTACTAATTAAAAATTAGTGATATATAAAAAAAAAAAAACAAAATGAATACTTACTCCCTCTCGAAATATAACTGCAGACGAAAGCCAAAGAGATGACGGTGTTGAAGTACAGAAGCAGCATCAGGCACATGAGGACCCCATCGGTGTTGGGCAACAGCGGGTTGTCTGTCACCTTGAAGAGTATGGTCCCTCCGATGGCGAAGATCAACCCACATGGCAGCACGTTGAGGAAGTGAGAGAGGCCCAGGGTGTTGAGGGATACGCCTACCATTTTCATTAGTTCCTGGGGAGGGAGAAAACTCAATATAATTGGACAGCGTTGCGCGTCATGTTTGACTGGCCTAGTGGTCTAGTGGTTAGTAGCCCTGACTGCTATGCCGGAGGTCGTGGGTTCGATTCCCACCCAGGAGAAATGTTTGTGTGATGAGCACGATCATTTCTTCTGTGTCTGGGTGTAATTTATCTATAATATGTATGTCTGTAAAAATATATAAGTATGTTTATCAGTTGTCTAGTCTAGTAATCATAACACAAGCTCTGCTTAGCTTGAGACTAGACGGCGTTGTGGGATATATTATTATATTATGTTGGGGGACATTTTGTCCCCTAATATTCTTTTAAGAAGGAAAATCATCTAATGACTTCTCGCGCTCTAGGGCAGAGCGAGAGGGCGTGTCAGACTTTTACCAACGAAAACCACAGCTATGTTCCCTCATTGCTTAGCGTTCCAGAACCCCGGGTTTCCCTTTCAGAAGTCAACCCGTGGCCCTAGTAAGTTTCGGCCCTTCCAGGCCCCCTATGATTTTCCTAACATCTCTTTGAGGCGAGCGTGGAACAGTACGCCGCGCCGTCGACCCCTCGGGATCGGTCCGGACGGTTACCAGAGGGCTAGCTACCCATTGCTCATCGTCCGCAAGCCCACGCCAACGGTGGCTGGAAATAGGGGTCGGGATCCCGGCGGCTGGGGCGTTGGGATGTCCGTTAGCACACGCGTGCGGAACCCTAATGTATCTCACGCTATAACTTAATTTAGAATTATATAACGTTAATATTTGTTTAAATGGAAACCACATCAAAATAGAAACCGAGTAAAATCTTTATTTCCTTATACTTGCCTGTATACCAGAGGTTCTCTCCTGCAGCAGACGACACATGAGGAACACGAAGGTCATCATCAGCGATAGCCAGCACAAGACCGCGAGGAATTTGCAGATGGCGGAGGTGTCCGCGTTTTTGGACGTGTGGTAGTAGGGGAACTCTTGGAGAGAGAGGTTCTGTAGGAAAGAATTAGTTGAATTAAATACATGTTGGTGTCATGTAGGGGCCATTCGTTTATTACGTAAGACGATTATTAGTAGTTTTTGACCCCCTCCCACCCCTAAATAAGAAAAAATAAGAATAGGCCGACCCCTACCACCTCCCCCGTTTAATATTTATTACATAAGAATTTCATCTTCCTGCCCTTGTCCCGTGTTATTTGGGGTCGGCGCAACACGTTTTCTTCTTCCATTCTGCCGTCACTCGTCATACTATCACTAACTTCCTTTCCTAAATTTTTTACATAAGAATTTAAAGGAAAAAATTAACATAGGTTCGTTTGGTTGGTTTTGATGTTTATAATATTTATAATTGTTTTTTTTTTTTTTTTAATAACAATTATACACAGTAACAATTTATCGGAACGTTTACCAGTGTGTAGTTTATGCAAACAAGTAATGTCTAATTCACAAGCGGAGAGACGCAGTGACGATGCTATGAAAATAGTTTACCTATACGCATCCGAGCGCACATAGGAACACGCGTGGTTGCCCGCGCTTTTTCAAATCTTAAATTTGCGTATTTTTGTCATCTTACTTAAGAGGTATCAAGCCTCCCTCCCACCTCCTTGTAAGAAAAAATAAGACATGGTCGACCTCCCGCCCCCCCTAAATTGTCTTACGTAATATATGAATGGGCCCCTAAATTTTTCACGAGACTTTACTTTGATGAATGAATTTGGAAGGAGAGAAGTTAAGAACCAGAGGCCTTACCATGACGTGTTAAAATGTCAAGCATGCGACCGAGTAAGAGGGATGGAGTCTACACCCTATGCAGTTCAGTTAAGGTCGTCAAATGGATCGAGTTAAGACTCCGTGGACCCCTCGGGGATGCTATGGAGCCATAACTGTAACTGAAACTACCGGATATCCAAAATAAAAAAAGATTTGTAACCGATACCGATATAAAGGTTTCGGATAATTTCAGATAAAGGCGGAGTTTAAATGAGAAAGTTACGACAGGTTTTATTTATTTTGCCCGGCCAAACAAATGGTAATGTAGACTAGAAATAAAAATCAAATCTTGCTATTTATATTTAACTTTTTTAAATAATGAACGAAGGAACATTATTTATTTATTTATTTAATGCTCTAAGCACACAAAAAGTACAGAGGCTTACTTAATGCCTTAGGCATTTTCTACCAGTCAACCAACAACAACAACATACAACAACAACACAACAACAACAACATACAATAACAACAACAACATTCGTGCACTATTACTGTTGTTTCATAGTCTTCTGGTCCCTAAATGAAATAGGCATAATATTTTTATGCAAACTGTATTTTTTTTTTAATCTAAAGAAGAAAGAAAGAAAGAAAGAAAGAAAGAAAGAAAGAAAGAAAGAAAAAGAATTTATTTGGTACAGCACAAGGCACAAACACAATATAGGGTTAACACGAATCTGTGAATGCAGTTTAGAATATCTATAGATCTGGCCACGGCATAGATATATAAATATTGTAATTTAATAAAAGATATTTAAGCTAATTTATGCAAAGCGTACCGCCTTTTTGCGCGGATGTAACGCATATTTTCCCTATATCTATATATATATAATTATATAAAAGAAGAAACTGACTGACTGACATATCAACGCACAGCCGAAAATACTGGGACTAGAAGCGTGAAATTTTGCATAAGGCTTCATTTTATGCCGTCGGCGAGCACTCGAGAGAGGATTTTCTAAAATTCTCCCCCTAATGAAATGAAATGGGGGTCTAAAGTTTGTATGGAGACATCTATTTTAACGCGGGCGATGCCGCTGGCAGAAGCTAGTCAATAGATATGATTGTAAGCTAGTCTCAAGATTGCGTCATTTCGCGTAAGTAAATTATTTTTCTTTCTTTCTTTTATTAAGATGAGTGTCTTTACTAAGTAGTCCTTCATCAATTAATATTTAACCAGTTTCGCTACATTGTCATGTCATTGATTGCACCGTTACAAATCTTAGTCAATGCCATTACTCTGTAGTGACAAAAGACACTTACGAAATCACTTGGAGTTTCTCTTAGCGCAAACTAAATTCTATTGTGAGACTTTAAAAACCAATTGTTCATAAAAACTGTCCCGATGATCTAGTCGCGAAAATGTGACTGCTTTACGGGTTATTCTGGAATACGTTGCCTTTTTTTTGTAGGTTGGAAAATCATCCAAAGACATCCCCCGGCGGGCGGAGCGTGAGCGCGTGTCAGACTTTCACTGACTAAAAACCGACTCCTGTTCCTTCGTTGCCTTTCAAACCAGGGCCGAGTCTTTCTTTCAGAAGCCGACCCTTGGCCCCAGTAGGCTTCGACCCTGCTGGGCTCCTACGGTTTGCTGATATCTCCTTGAGGCGCGCGTGGAACAGGACGCGCCGTCGACGACTTGGGCTCGGTCCGGACGGTTACCGGACGGTTGGACAGGGGAAGGAGGCGACCGCCTGCCACTCCTCCGGGATACGTTGCTTGGATAGGGCAGTTTTTTTCTTATTGATAGACAGACAAGCATTAGTTTAAACTAGTGCTTGTCTGCCTATCACGTAGGATACTACCTAGTATCCTACATGATGGTAAGCAGTAATGCAAGTTTCTTTATTGCTGTGCTTAATAATCACATAACTCAAGCAGGGACCATACCATGACGTGTTAAAATATCAGCCGTACGAGCGAGAAAGAAGGATGGAGCTAAACACCCTATATAGCTCTATCCCTCTAACAGTTCAGCTTAGGTCTTCAAAATGACTTGCGTTAAAAGCGTGTGGCAGGGCCTCAGTACGTTAGACAAGTTACTTTTCTGTTAACGTTACCGCCTGATAAATATGTTTGCACACACACACATTTGTATATGTGTGTGTGTGTTTATGTGTGTATGTGTGGGTTTTTGTTGTGTGTGTGTGTGTCTTTCGGCTGAAATGATGATGATGATGATGTATGTGTGTACAAATAAATCACTTCTGTGCTTTTACCTGTCAGTAGTTTCACTTGTATGTGTCCATACGTACAAGCAAACATAACAACGCAATGTACAAAATGTATGGCATGACATTACCTGTCACGTCACTTGTCACGTGACTTCCCTACAGGTAATGTCATTGCCACATATTTTGTACTTTGCATTTTCTAAACTTGCTGTTCCAGGTGGAGCGAGTCAGCAACCTGTGGTATGTTGGCCTCATATAAATCCTGAACGGTACAGCGCGCAGCGGAATTTGGCTAGGTGGGCAGACTGCGTCGCGTTGCGTCGGACCACGTGACTGAGCGTTGAGATGACGTCAGAACAAAGGAATCGGAGGCGTGGCCTACTCGAAGCGTTCAGCGCGAACGATACGATTGTAACTTGGCTAGGAGGGCAAGTGTTGTATACTCGATAACGCAGTCTTACTGACCAATCCTTTCACCACAATGAGGACCCGAACTCAAACCCGCAACCCTAACCTCTGACCTGCTGAATAATGTAAAGAAACAATGAAAGTGTTAAATGTGGTAATACGTCCAATGAGATTGCTGATTGAAACCCACCCATATTCCTTCAGTTCCCCTTGCGTTCTAGGGCCACGGTTACTCTTTCGGACAATCACGCAGCTCTGGCAGGGGAATGTTCGCGCAGCCCTAAGCTCAATGATGAATAATGTTCATATAGTTGCTATCTGGCATTCATCTGACAATACTCAGATATAATTGCATGGTGATTCGCTATGACCGGCTGACTTTGTGACCGTTTCCTGTTCAACACAATAGCCATTGTTTTTAACATGATTGAATACTGTAAGGCCTTTGTAATGTGGTGTAGCAAAATGATTTGGCAATGTGTGTCAGTATTGGTAGAGTGTAGTTAAGGTCTCCCACACGGAACTATGACCACCATAAGGGTTGCGGGAATCCGTAGGATGCGAGACGCACAGGACCGGTCATTATAGCGACAATTGGGGCAGTCCTATTTCCAACAGTTGACGTTTTTTGGCTGAAATGATGATGATGAATGGTAGAGTTTTATTTGATTTTTGGATGGGTTTAAGCTTGGGCAATCAAGCAGCAAAAATGGTAATGAATCACCAACGTTGAATGTCATGGCCGCGGAAATTGGCCAGCTGGTCGTGAGGTACAGTCAGGGGTCAAAAGTGCAGTTGCACTCTACTAATGCTAAAGTGACTGACATTTCTTTATAGAAGAATGTCAATGGTTTATTAATTATTTAATTTGTAGCGTAGCATCTAAAGTACGAGTATTGAATAAACGACTTATGGATCATTGAGCGTCTACAATACAGTAGTTGTTTAGCATTGGTAAAGTGCAAGTGCTCTTTTGACCCCCGAGTGTACATTGAACAAACAAAGCAATACTACTAGCTTGTTCGGTCTAGCTCGAGTGGCCCCGCTAGATAGAAACACATGATATTTTTGTAACCGTCAAACAGAAATAACTTCAGCGAACGGTTACCTGACATTGATAAAATTGTATGTTTAAAGGTCTCCATAAGGTTTATTCACTTATACACGTAGTTCTGATATTGTAGTCAGTAGCAACGAAGTAATAAACAAATTATAACACGGTATAACATTTACTTAGCGTTTCAACTTATTTGTCCTTACCCTTTTCACAACAGTGAAAAACTGCAGTAAAACTGAGTATGTTTGAAATGTACAGTCTGTTGATTTAAGTCGCCAGCAAAATTGAGGGGGTGTTTGAACCTGAATAAATGATTAATGATAATAAAATATATTTTGCAAATAGGTTATTGAAAACATTACTCTTTTACACGTCAATATTTCGGTAAGTCCCCTCTTTGAGGAGTGGCTGGAAAGGCAACACGGCTTCCTTACCTTCCGCATGACGCAGGTCCTCACCGGACATGGTTAGTTCGGGAGGTTCCTGCACCGGATTCGTGCGGAAGAAACGCTCGGGTGCCACCATTGTGTGGACCGCCCGGAGGACACGGTGGAGGTGTGCCCCGCTTGAGCAGAGCAACGCCGTGTCCTCGTGGGGGCGATCGACGATCTTTCGCGCCGGGCCTTGGTACAGGCCATGGTCTGGAGCGAGGAGGAGTGGCAATCGGTCGCCTCCTTCTGCGAAGCAGTAATGCTAGCAAAGGAGGCGGCCGATCGCGTGAGGCAACGGTCCTCACCGTCCGACCGTCAGTCCGACCGTCCGGACCGAGCCCAAGTCGTCGACGGCGCGTGTTGTTCCACGCGCGCCTCAAGGAGATGTCAGCAACTGTAGGGGCCTAGCAGGGTCGAAGCCTACTGGGGCCAAGTGTCTGATTCTGAAAGGAAGACGGCCCTGGTACGAAAGGCAACGAAGGAACAGGAGTGGGTTTTCAGTCAGTAAAAAAACCTCTAATCCTCTATCTCCCGCCCCGCCCAAGGGCGGGGGATGTCATAAGATGATTTTCCTACCGAAAAAAAAAACACGTCAATATTTTCGTTAGTTTAAACGAGATGAGGCCGGTGTTTCCTAGCCGATTACCCTAAGAAGATACCGAAACAAACTCAGGGGTCAAAGTTTCTTTTAAAGTCATATCATATGAGAACCATTTAGATTAGTGTCTGAGATGGTCTTTTGAGAAAAGAACCACACATATTTGAGTGGACCTGTCCAGTCAGTGCAAGCATTTGTCAGTTTTCGTATAGCTCAACTTAGGACTATTGAGGAACCAACGATTTGACGAACAGAATATTCGCAAAACATGGTAAATTAAAAATATGGCGGTAAAGATATTACAAAATATTTTTAATTAGAAGAAGAAAAGAAAGACTCGCGTACAAACTTACCAATGTAAGATTAAATCCAATCCAAGATTTTTCCGAGTAGCAAAATCAGTTTTTTTTTTTTTTGTAAAATTTACTGTTTTTAAATTCCTATACCGGTGCTAAGACCTTGCTTTATGCCAAATTTCAGGATTTTGGGTCAAAGGGAAGTAACCTATGAATTTTAATTCCCTTGAGAGTGTCGAAATATACGTTTTTTGCGACTTATACGTCTGTATCTTTTTTCTCAGTTAACTTACAAGTTTTTTTCACAGTTATCTTAGAAGTTTGATTTTTTCACAGCTTTGAGGGACTGCAGACTTAAGAGGAGGGTTTTAATTTCAATTCGATACCTCCTTGAGTTCACGAGATAAAGGGTATTGACAGACAGACGGACAAAAAGGTGATCCTATAAGGATTCCGATTTCCTTTTGAGGTCCAGAACCCTAAAAAGGCAAACGATGTCGCTTAAGATGTTCTTCCTAAAAAGGGTCAATATAATCCATACCTATACGTTATAATGTATAGAAAAGAAATATATTTCTCTAACGATTTACGTAATCCATTTGAAACAGACTTCAAAAATGGAGGAGGTTAAGCATTGACTGACCTGATGGTCTAGTGGTTAGTGGCCCTAACTGTTATGCCCGAGGTCGTGGGTTCGATTCTCACCCAAGACAAATGTTTGTGTGATGAGCACGCTCATTTGTTCTGTGTCTGAGTGTAATTTATCTACAATATGTACGTATTTAGAAATATAGAAGTATGTTTATCAGTTGTCTAGTACTCAAATAGCACAAAGTCTGCTTAGTTTGGGACTATAATATACATACATTCAGTCAGAAAAGTATCGGGAATGGATGATTTGTTTATGGTTCCAAATTCAATTTTTTGGTTTTTTTTTTTGTTGTTGGTAGATTGGCACAACTGTTTTCCATTTTCGCGCGGATATTGAGTTGTATCTGTTATTTATATTAAATAATGTGCTGTTTTTAGTTATATCATATCTAGGAGTAACTGAAAATGTTACAGAAGGCTTACGGTGAATCGACTTTTATCAAAAACACGTGCAGCGATCAAAAGCGGTCGAGATGTGATGGAAGATTTACCTCGCTCTGGTAGGCCATCAACGTCTTCAACTGAAGTTAACATCGCAAAAGTGAAGGAAATAGTGACTGAAAATCCTCATTCAACTTTGAGAGAGATAGCCGCCGAACTTTCTGTATCTCACGAGTCGATCCGTACCATTTTAACTAATCATTTGGGTATGAAACATTTTACCGCTCGGCTAGTCCCAAAAGACCTGAATTTTCTCCAAAAACTCAATCGCATGAGAGTCGCTGCGGAAATGCTTAAACGAGTCAATTCCGACCCAACATTCATGAAACGCACGACGTGGGTTTACGAGTTTGACATGCAAACTAGTCAACAAGCTTCGGAGTGGCGTCTTCCAACTAAACCGAAACCGAAAAAACCACGCCAAAGTCGATCAAAATTCAAAGTCACGTTGACTGTTTTCATTGATTATCGTGGTGTTGTGCACTTGTAATTCTTGCTGGAAGGTCAAACGGTAAATAAAGAATATTATTTGAGCGTTATGCGGCATTTAAGAAAGCAAATTCGACGAAAAAGGCCAGATTTGTGGAAAAAAAACTCTTGGATTTTGCACCACGATAATGCGCCTTCGGACAAGGCTATCATCGTGAACAAATTTTTGACCAAACACTCAACAAATACCATCGAGCAACCACCATATTCACCAGATATGACTCCAGCCGACTTCTTTCTTTTTCCTAAACTCAAATTACCAGTTCGTGGCACCCGTTTTCAAACGGAAGAATACATAAAGATGATTTTGCGGCGAGAACTGAACTCAATTCCGAAAACAGCATTAAAAAAATGTTTTAACGATTAGATTATTCGTTGGCTTAAGTGTATCGTTTCTGAAGGAGCATACTTTGAAAATGATAAAATAAATTTGGATGAATAACAAACATTTTGTGTATTATTTATTGATCTTTTCCCGGTACTTTCTTGGCAGAGTAGTATATGGCGTTGTGTGAAAGTTGTGCAGTATATCAAATTTAATTAGATTTTTTAGGTATTTTGTTTTGTAGCGGATGCGGATACATGCGTCGAAACGCTCCCTATTACATTGTGGAGACAACTTAATCTACTTTTGCTTTTATATTTTGCAAATACTTAATAACTTTTTGTTTTGTTGCATCGCTAACTATTAAGTATCCGCTAGAGATACCCGACATGTGCTAAAAAAAGAAGTAATTTTTGTTTATTTGTTGGCAAAAAGGAGATCTTACAAGAGATTACAAAAATGCTTTAATGGTCTAAAATCATCTTCGCATTATTGCCTTTCGAATGAAACCAATATTTTTTTATAAAATGCAATAACGGACATGCTAGATTTTTTAAAATGTTTTATAGATAGATTAGTCCGCACTTTTACTCGAAGCTCTAGTTTCGCGTCAAAATAAACGTAAATTTGTACTAAAACTAAATAAATGGCGTTTGGTGACAATAATCGAAATACATTCTTTTCCATATGTTTTGACATAAGCGAACGTTTACGTTAACATTACGACTGCGCAAAAAACTCGCACTAGGCCGACTGGAATCAATAATAATATGCAGAATTAGGTAATTACATGGAACTTAAATATGACGAAGGAAATGCGGGTGTAACTTAAGTAGGTACTCAAAATGCACCTTTGCGGAAAACGGGCGTGATGTTTTTTGTGTTGTATGTAACCTATAGTCATAGTGTGTTCGCGTTAAGAAAATAGTGACGTCATCGTTGTTACTAGGGAATCTAGTCCCGCATCAAAATCGTGATCCCACAAGGCTGCGGGATTGAAGTCAGCAATCCCGCGGATTCCGCGGGATTTGAGGGATGGGGATATTTTAAATATTTATTTTATTTTAAGGGACTCAAAGAAAATTGCATTTTGCAGGTCACCGTGCTACTCTGAACTGCAAAATGTAAAAAAAACTTGAGACAATTTAAATTTCGTAGAGGTATAAATAATCAGGAATGATAAAATAAAATATTGAAACCTTAAATATTTAGGAAGATTTTAACTGACATTGATTACGTTCCTTTCTATTTCTAATTTAGGACACGCACAACACAAAATAAAAATTCAAAATTTATTTACCTGTAAGATTTTAATATACAGGGTGTTTGGTGCATCGTGTGCCAAATTGAAATGGTCGACATGAGGGGTCATCTGCTATCCTTTCAGACCCCTAAACACTTCTCATACCCTGGGGATTTTTTTTACATCGACTTTTTATTGTTTAAAAAGCCGTGTGCCGTAAGCTTTCCGGCTTTTTTTTTAAATTGACATAAGACGCGTGCTATTCATAAAAACAAAAGAGACTTATTATTTGAAAAATAGTGTGCAATAAAAAGTTTGCTTAAATATAAATCGTTTAACTTTTACCCCAATATAAATACACCTTTACTTTACATTTGCACTGATGAGTCACTATTTTTTTAACGCGAATATAGACTCATCTTAATTTAGTATAAAACAAAATCGATTCCAGTAAGAAAATCTCTCACTGAATTCTACGTTGCATGTAGATTGTGTAAAAGTATAGAGTGAACTCACCAGAGGCACATCATTCCCTGTGAGTAGCTTGATGTAGCTTGTATCGATCGCCCATTGGATGCGCATAAACGTTCCATATTTAAATCCTGTAGACCATACAACATTATTAAATAAAAGATAATTAACAAAGGAATAAAAAAAATCAATTTTTATAAAGACTGATGTTGCAATAAGGGTCGAGCTACAGTATTGCCGACCGTCTCATCGATTCCGCCGAGTACGATCGTACTCCAGCTCTCTTTCTCGCTCATGTAAAAAACGGTTGTAAGTGATAGGAAAGGATAGAAGCATAAGACAGTATGATTAGGTGCTAACAGATGTAGCTCAACCCTAAAGCTTATTTCATCTGTCTAAATCATCATTTTGGCGCCCCCAAAATCGCCACATTGAACAAGTCTTTGCGTCACGCATCCAGACGATTCCCGCAGCCTTCACCAGGTCACCGGTCTACCTTGAGGACTGTGTCTAAATGTGACTGAGACATTCATGCTTGTAAGTTATACATATCTTACCAAACATCCTGTGAGGTCCCGGTGAATCATCCAGAGTTTCGTATGTCTCCGTATGGAAGTCGCCCTTCATGCGAATGGTATAGTTCAGCCGCTCTGGCCATGTCTCCCCTGACATATCCTGTCAATGCAACGAACCACTTACAATGTAATAATCGAAGGTAGGATCCAGTGTATGATATAAGACTACACAAATACTTTTATTGACATTGTTCCCCACCCATGTTCCTTTAGTTGCCCTACTAATTCTACAGCCCTGGAATTGACGGCGCCTGCTAGGGCCGATGCCTGATCGGCCCTAGCAGACGCCTTCAATTTTCTTATTAATTATTTTAATTATTCTGACAGCTCTTTATGGCAGTCGACGCCATCTCCTGGTGAGCAGAATTTATACGGAGATGTTTGCTTTTCCAGCTGCGTGGTTCATTTGTTTGTTAGGCATTCAGTTGTGCGTATATGTTACGACGTGAATCTCGCATACATTTTTAATATAAAACGGAGCTAAGTATACGAGTTTGGCTATGCCGTGGATTACTGTGGAGAGGCGCCTTTAAATTGGCATATTTCACAGAATGAAGAATCATATTCAAAGGCATCATATTTAAAAGTTGAGATTTAGGATCTCTCCTCGTCGTTCTTCGCCAGACGTGTTTGGGCTGGGTCGAAGAGACACCCAAATTATATGGCTTCAGATCGTCATTTACGATGAACATCCAGTACAGTGTGACCTCGTTAACCACGGTTTTCTCACGACTTCTCTGTAACTGTACTTACATGAAATATGACCACAGCTTCCATGATTTGCATATCAGCCGCGAAGTCAGCGAGCCGAGATCCATTCGCGAGCGGAAAGTAGCCTTTTTCTGCACGATCTGTGGGAAATAATAATAATATAATATTTCACAACGATCAATGATTACGCTTCCTCGTTTTCTCAATCCAATTCTTAAGAAAGACATCCAGGTAGCCCCGCCGTCTCCTTAGTGGTCCATCGCGGACGCTGTGTGCGGCACCAATGCTATATTACGGGCCGTTAAACAGGTCCTGCCCAGTCCCATTTAAGTTGGATCGAATGGAGCGAGGCCTTTGCCTAGCAGCGGGACAATACAAGCTAGCTATAATAATTATAAATAATAATATTCCACAACTTCAACACAACGCCATCTAGTCCCAAATTAGTTTGGGACTAGAAGGCAGAGCTTGTGTTACGAGTACTAGACAACTGATAAACATACTTATATATTTCTAAATACATACATACGTATTATAGATTAATTCACACAGACACAGAATAAATGATTGTGCTCATCGCACAAACATTTGTCTTGGAGACCGAACCCAAGGCCTCCGGCATAGGAGTCCAAGCCACTAACCACTACAACAAGTCAGTCAAATAGAATTAAATTAACTGGTGTATTATGAGATGTGATGTGGGCTAAAAGAACCACCGCTTGGATCCTATATACCCTAGGGCCATACCATACGGCGGCGAAGAGAAGATGGCGGCACAAGTTTGAGTCCCACCGTACAGAATACACTGATGGTGATGATGATTGACTTGTTCTTCATCTTTATCATCAGATGAAAAAAATGTGTATCTCAGTGGGCAAATACCGAATCCTTATAAGATCACTTTGTTGGCTGTCTGTTAGTCTGTCTTTCTGTCAAGACCATTTTTCTCATGAACGCGGTGGAGTGGCGCGGAGATATTAAGTTAGAATTAATATCAAATTGCTCTGCTACCCCTTAGACGCTTTGGATAATGCAATTTAGCTTCACTTCTTTTTGACTGACCGATATTTTGACAATTCAAAAGTGCCTGTAATTGGTCTATTTGAAACAAACGTTTTCTATTTCTAATTTCCTTGGAGTAATGATAAAATCAAACTTCTAAGTCAACGCAATTAAGCTCCGTTTAGGCGCATATTTTAACACTGACAAGGAAATTAAAACCTATAAGTACCGTTGACATAGAATCCTAAAATTTGGCAAGAAGCAAGGTCTCATAACATTAGTAAAGGAAAAAGCCTGAAAACCATAAGTTTGTAGTTCACAAAATCCAAGAAAAATCTTCGATTCGGGAATCAAACTATTTACATAGGTAAGTTTTTACGGAACCTTCATTGCGCAAGGTTTATCTTATAATGTGTACTATGCCACCAGTGTACTTACTTACTCATTTAGCTTCGTCATAATTCATAATTACATCTGATCAAACACGTGTGTCAGTTGGAAGTACCTACTAATGCATCTGATTATTTTGAATATAGACATCACCAATAAGATCTATGTATGTACTTCTGTCCTTCTACACTCTAGAGCGTCAACGTCCCAGGAATCTACCTACATTTGTGTCAAGTGCGAATTTGCTTTACGTTGACGCGAATACGCGATCGCCTCGTTTATGATGTTCAACGCTTTGAATTGCTTACTTGCTTGCTCCGATTGGCCCGGTCCAAGCCCTTAACCAATCAGAGAGCCAAACGCGGAAACCTTTTTGATCGTGTTAACGTAAAAACAACTCGCACTCGGCACTGTATATTTTTACGTACCTAACAGCCGTATTATCTAACTAAACATTATTGTATAGAGTTATTGACTGTTTATTTATTTGTAGGTTGTAATCTTATGAAATATTGATTCAATTCACATCGATGTCAATGGGAAAAGTGCCTAGAACGCTGGCAGCATTGCCACGTTGGATAGCAATGCTGATTCGTAGACCGAAGAAAAGCCCTCTGGTCACACGAAGAGTCGACCAGCTGTTTGCTGATATCACCCACAACTCCAGTCGCTCTAGTGTTTCAACACCAAACAACTTAAACGTATAACTTCGGATAAGGTAGGTAGGTATTATATTAACGCCGTTTCGAGGTTTTCCGCACTTACAGCAGCCGCCCCAGCACAACCTGCCGTACTCAGAAGATGGGATGGCGTAAGGATGTCGACACATGTTCCATCCCATACCAAAGGCCTACCCAACTCCCAGGGCATTATGGTCATCCCGTCTGGCCTCTTTTTATCGTCACATGCCAAGCCGTTGGCTTCTAAAACAGCTGGTACCCCGGCGGTGACAAGAGCTCGGCGGATACTGGCATGCCGTGCTAACCGACCAGCGTTTCTACTGCAGGATAGGCCATGGTGTCCGAGGCGGTCGACTACCACATCACATTGACACCGATGTGGAGCACCCAGACGCAGGCATGTAGCGATCCGAAAAGTGGTGTCGCTTAGCATAGTACTTGATGGGTGACGGTAGAGCCTGAAGCCACAGACCCAACTCCCATTCATCCACAGCCAGTAGGCGAGCACGCTCTGCAGTATTGGTGGACGTTTTATTAATGAGATTATTCGGTACCAACCTGCAGAGCGGCTCACCACTGTCTCTGGGAAGATGGATTTTCGGGCTAATGGCTAATTAATGGGCTAATTAGATTATGTTAAATTACCAAAACACATACTGCGATCACCGTTATAATGAATAACCCTGAAACTATTTTTCCTTCGTCCATGAAAATGAGTTGAATGGAAGTGAACAAATTGCCGTTGACTATCGCATTTATTTATGTCATACATTTGCTCGGTATCAGTTCTAAAATGAGTCATATTACAGCAATGTTGGTTACTTTAATATTACACAGACCGGCATTGTAATAAGCTTCTAATTGGGGTTTATAAGTTACATAATTTTTTTTTATTTACTACGTTTACGGATCCTGGTGTTTCAATCTGTGTCTACGTCAAGAAGATTGAACTACCAAAACTATTTATTTTTCTATTGATGATCATTCATTCATATTCAATAGCTTTTACAAGAGTAATTGATAAAAAAAACACTTAACTAATTAAAACTATATATACACTAAAGACAAAAACTACTAGCTAAAATATGGCGTCATAAAATTCCTCCGCATCGCTGTCGACTGGAAGTGTGCCCAAAAGGCTGGCGGCATTGCCACGTTGTATGGCAATGCTTAATCTCTGACCGAGGTAAAAGCCAGCCATTGGGTCACGCGAAGTGTCAACTAAGCGTCTGGATAGTTATTTGAAAAGCTTTAAGCACTCGGACCCCACGGCCCAAGAGTTTCAACCCCAAACGGCTCAAAAATATAACTTCCGACGAGGTTGTTATATTTCCGCCGCTTGAGGTTCTCCGCAGCTGCAGCGGCAGCACCAGCACAGCACGAAGAGCTAGGAAGATGGGATGGCGCAAGAATGTCGACACAGGTAGCGTCCTACACTAAAGGCCTACCCATCTTCCACGGAAATAAAGACATGCCGTCCGGCCTCTTACCATCGTCGCGTGCCAGGCTATGAGGTTCCAAAACAGCCGGAACGACATGGCCATTTATTTTTCTTGAATAATTTTCACTGGAAAACAGGAGTAGGACAGACAGACGTAGGTGTATTGAAGGGTATTCATCCGTCGTTTGAAGGTTGAAGGTGAATCGATTCGTCTGGCATAAATTGCGGTGAAGTTCAGTGTGTACCTAGTGCGTGTAGTTACAGTCGTTGACCCGAGTCGGCGTCGGTAGGGTGGGTGTAGTATTTATTACTGGGGCACAACGACCATACAGCCCACAGACGCCTAACAACAGGCGACGCATGTCTGTCAACACATATGACATAAAGATCTGACACAGGTCGCCACAGAACAGTTTCCAAATAGTCTCGACCACTTCTGTGAGCCACAAACACAACAAAAAAAAAAAAATGTTGGTTCAATAAGTTGGTGTGGCACAATATCAGCGAGACTTCGACTATCCGAAAATATGTTATGATATTGAATATTTTTTGGTTATTTTTTTACGTTATGCTATTTTATGCTTAAACAATATCAATACTTATGAAGGTAAAAAAAAGTAATTGTACAAAATAATATTTAAAAAAATATCGATATTTTCGTGATTTATTTATACCTATCTCATACCTAGTGTGCCGTGATGACCTTGGTCGGGCCAATCAGAACAAGTACCCAGCTTCTCCGTATCTCTGTTGGTTGATAGAATTGTTTTGGTGCACTAGATCAAGTATAAGGCGTCTATGGGCTGTATGGTCGTTACTCGGGCACTAATAATACTCACTTAATGCGGGTATTGCCGCGTACTTCTCTCATTGATTGCCTCGATTGGGTCATAGATGCCTGGACTCGGTACAAAAAAAAATGTATTTTAACCGACTTCAAAAAGGAGAGGTTGTCATCATCATTTCAGCGGATAGACGTCCACCGTTGGACATAGGTCATCGTGGCAACACGGGACCAAGTGTTGCCACGATGAACGGTCCTGTGCGTCTCGCATCCATCGGATTCCTTTACCAGGTCATGCGTCTGCGTCTTTTAGTACGCGGTCGCCACTCCAGAACCTTTCAGCCCCAAAGGCCATCTGTTCTGCGAGTAATGCCGGAAGTTTGGCGATTCCTAGTGCTATGTCGGCAACCTTGGTTCTCCTGCGCATATTTTCGTTTCTGATTCGATCACGCAAGGAAATTCCGAGCATAGCCCTTTCCATGACTTCAAGCCTTCTTCTGAATCGCTCCTCATTGTTGTCGTAATACCGCCCCTAAGGACTATAACAGTGTTTTTTTTTTTAATGATAATAGAAATAAAAAATGACAGAGAAGACAGAGAGCACCTTGTGTTTCCGCATATGCTTGTGCATAATAATTTATAGTATCTACTGCGTAGGTAATTATTTGGTTATATACGAGTATATATTCCCTTGCCGATTTCGGCTATGGTGACTAGTTATTGTCATAAGTAAAACTACGGGTTCCGATCATGTGCTTCTAATAAAGGCTAATATAGCCTATCATCGCTGTAAAAGTGCGTGCACAGCGCGGACGCGATCAACAGGTACGTGGGGCATAATGAAAGTCTCTGGATCTGGCCACTTACAATAAAAGAATGAAAAACCAATTATAAAATTCGAAAATGGAACTCTGCAAGCACGTTACTTTTTAATTTGCGAAATTACCATTTGCTTTTTCATTGTGGCGTCCTTTCGAAGATTGTGTGTCGCTATCAAAATGAATTTAACTCGTGAATATTTTTGTTCAATGATTTTTTATGATTTTCGTTATGGGTTAAGTCAACAAGAGAGTTGCCAGAGACTTTAATTGGCATTTGATGATAAAGCGCCATATCGCAGCTCTGTGTATTCGTGGTTGGGAGAATTTAGATGCGCCTCCCGCTGCGTACCAGGCTGGGCGTGTACAAAACGTACATCCGCCCAATAGTTACGTATGCCGCCCCAGCTTGGCTCGCCCTCACCAGCGAGGCCAGCAAAACTCGCCTCCGGGCGCAACAGAATCTCGCGCTCCGGACCATCGCAAACGCCCCCCCGCTGGTGAGGAACGACGTCATCCAGCGGGACCTCGAGATGGAGAGCCTGGACCAATTTTGTGTCCGCCTCGCGTCCAATATGTTCTCGCGTGCCGACGCTTCCGCTTGGCAGCACGTCAAGCACATAGCGCCCTGGCACGCGCGTCCTCCAGACGCGAGGCGCTTCCCCCGTGACCTCCTGCCGGACGTGCCCACCCCACCGGACTTGACGCCTGAGTGAGCCGCCTTCACCTACACGCGACTCACTCACACGAATTAGACTCCTCAACAGCACACGCACCCGGTACACGTTGTGTGCTAAGTTAATATAGGCATGACGTGTACCAGCCCTCACACAGTCACGACTCTACATACATAATACTCACGCAGCAGACGCGTAGCGCGGTTGCGCGTTTTGTTTGCCCACATGAGCGGTGTATTACACATATTCAATGCCGCTCATACTCTCACTACGTCCCCTTAGCCTGAAGCGTGACCGGCTCGACCTGGAAGCGTGACAGGCGGGGGTCTACATCCTCAGTAGGGAGCGCCCCTAAAGCCGGCATTCTCGTCGCTGGTCGTCTCTCGCTGGGCTTCCTCCGGGCAACCGGGGGTTCCACCCGGCGGGGACTGACCGCCGAGATGTCGTGAAAAATCGGCACTGCAGGAGCAGTGTCGAGGCGCTCCTACTGAACACAATGCAGTTACTCTCAGGCAAGCTGCGCACGCGCGCCTGCCCCGAGGTCGCCGCCTATAGGGCGCCCCCAACGCAGGTCCCGTATTTACGGGGCCCTACCCCGACACTGCGGGACAAAGGCCTAGCCTATACCCCGCCGCCGCGCCCCCTTGCGGGGACGCAGCGACTTCCACGGAGATCGCTGTAAAAGTGCGTGCACAGCGCGGACGCGATCAACAGGTACGTGGGGCATAATGAAAGTCTCTGGATCTGGCCACTTACAATAAAAGAATGAAAAACCAATTATAAAATTCGAAAATGGAACTCTGCAAGCACGTTACTTTTTAATTTGCGAAATTACCATTTGCTTTTTCATTGTGGCGTCCTTTCGAAGATTGTGTGTCGCTATCAAAATGAATTTAACTCGTGAATATTTTTGTTCAATGATTTTTTATGATTTTCGTTATGGGTTAAGTCAACAAGAGAGTTGCCAGAGACTTTAATTGGCATTTGATGATGAAGCGCCATATCGCAGCTCTGTGTATTCGTGGTTGGGAGAATTTAGATGTGGACATGATCATCTCTATGTCGAGGTACGTGAACCTTCACGTACCTCGACATAGAGATGATCATGTCACCGGCGGGCCACTGCAGTTACAGAAATACAGGCTCAAATATTGACACCGTACGACAACTAATTGAAACTGACAAAAAAATTGTTTGCCAGCAAATTCGTGCTTTGTAGACATTGGAATGAGCTAAGTGCAAACCATTTTTCAATACACTTACTCGAAAACCCGCTCTTATCCCACCGCTTTTAGGCACGCAATAGACTGCTTTCCGCACTAGTGCAGAAATAGCGCGTGCTCTCCCCACCACAATGTTATTACATATAACGTATCAGACTGGGCGCGCATCGACCCCCGCAAGTCGCCGATCAACCTCCGTTTATTCATTTCTTCGTAAGTGTATTGAAAAAAGTCGTTTGAGACACGTGCAAATTTGTCACTGTAGCCCTCGGCTCCATAACACACTCGCCTACGGCTCGTGTTAAGCTTCTCCAACCAGGTCTATCCTTTGCCGTCTCCTGCCAGCTAGAGGGTCTACGAATGTGACTAAGCAGCTTCATTCAGAACAGTACTGCTTCCCCCGCTCAGCCGGGTGACCTAAAAAAGTGGTTACTCCAAAATTAGTTGGAAGATGAACCACGGCTGCCTATCTACGCATCCATTTCTTTGTTTTCGAAATAATACTAGTTGGCTAGTACTTTCAACTGACCGAAGTCCAGGTGTGAAGTCCCATATACTTCACACCTGGATTTCGGTCAGTTGTCTCGTTGGTCAAAGTATAGTTGGTTTAACCCTAGATTTTTTAATTACCAGCCCGGAACCTGATTTTTTCTCCGATTGAAGGCACACCACGGAATATCGCCGGTCAACACAGTGGCTGTTCCTTACTGTTTAGTGAGGATCTCTCATTTACCTGAATTGGAGGCCAGCCTCCGCAGCTTCAGTTTGGCGCCGACGTCATCCATAAGCGAGTTGGTGAGCAGTGACTCAGGGTGGTACATAATCCAATATGGCGGAGGTATGATTTCGTCTAGCAGCAGTATGTCCTGCGAAAGAAAGAGTTTTATTTGTGAGTAATAATTAAAAAGAAGTCATTTTTAAATGGCTTTAGACTTCCAGAATTTCCGTGTTTAGTCTTTCCAACATTTAGTAGAAATTAATCGATGGCTGGACAATGGCAACCCCAAACGACTCCACAACATTCGATTCTATACAACCAGCACCAGTGTTTTGATTGGTCGTACAATTTCTAAATATTTAGTAAATATTTCTCATTTACATTGTAAGGTGATTATACCGTCGAAGTGTCCACAACAGCGTTTCACAAAGAAATTTGAAACGTTTATATTTATAGACTCATTATGGAAACTAAACTGAATTAACTATCACATAAATGGCTAAAAACTTTAACAACCGTGTACCTAGTGCGAGTTTGTTTAACGTTAACCGCGCGATCGACACGTTTATGACGGTCGGGATCGGCTGCTCTGAGAAACAATTCGCTCTACAGGTTCACCGATCATATCACATATCAACATCGCTTCGAGTGAGAGCCTATTTAGTGTTATCTCCGTATACTTATTTAATTACTACCAAGAACTTTCCAAGAAAATACACCCACCTTAGAGAACCCAATCTCACCAACCCCGGATCCCGCACCTTTTTTGCGGGATCCCAAGTTTGTGGGTTATTTTTTTATTGGATTTAAACGACGCACTCTCTCACCCAGCACAGCCTCATAAATAAGAGGGTGATGTAACAACTTTACAAGGAACTCGTGACTTTTTAACCGACTTCAAAAAAAGGAGGAGGTTATTAATTCGGTTGTATTTTTTTAAATCATTGTTATTGTTACCTCAGAACTCCGTTTTTTATGGACCGATTGTCAAATATTTTTGAACTCGGTAATTATTTAATGTATCCTAGCCGTGTATGGGCTTATTAGAATTGTCATGAGATGCACTTTGGCTATAAGGTACTATCGAACTCATCAGATATGATGGAGCCGGAAGGTGGAAGGTAGACACAGGAGCTTCATAATAAAGCAATGTAGCAGCTTTGGGTTAATAGAAATTGTCATGAGAAAAAGGCACTCTGTTTATAAGTGTATCGCAACTAAAAAGTTTAAAATTAAAACGTTTTACAAAAAAATAATAATAATAAATAAAAAAATGTTAAATAAGAAAAAAACAATACCGAGAAACACCGACTTCCGAAATTAAAGTTATTTTGATCTGTTTAGTGTTTTTTTTAATGAAGTCGGTTTTTTTTTTAAGTTTTTTCTATGGTAGGTAGTGTATGGAAAATAATTTTGTTTTCAATTCTTTCCTTACAGCTCAATTCTTAACTTTCGTAAGTCCTGTATCGCAAGTTGAACGGAATGTAATCAGTATCAGTTTAGGTAGGTACCTCCGTTACTTTTTTTGAGGTTGGAAATCATCCAATGTCTTCTCTCGCTCTAGGGTGGAGCGCAAGAGCGTGTCAGCTTTTTCTAAAAAAAACCACACCTGTCTTCTTCAGTTGCCATTTGCGTTCGAGGACCACGAGTTACCTTTTCAGAAAATTACCCTAGCGGAAGGGTTGCAGGAATATTTGAAAGAGTCACAGGCTCTGAAACGGGCAACTAAAGGAACACTAAGAGGTCTTCCCAGAAGGAGACGATCGCCTCTCGTTCCCTCTTGCTCCGGATTATGGTCTGAACCAGGGCCCAGATCAGTTTTTGAACTACTAGCTAACTAGCACAAATATAGGAAAAAAATTGAATACGGTAAATTTGTAGTTTTTACGTCATTCGGAAATATCTTCGTAACTCAATTCGGGAATTGAACTGATTTCATAGGTAAGCTTGTACGGAACCCTCAGTACGCGAGTCTGAATAGCACTTGTCACGGGCAACGTCGCTGCATGAGCTAGAGAACTGACGAAGTCGTAACTACTTACTACTTACTTCAGTAAGAAACTCTCAGACTGTTAATGAGCGCACAGATAAACAAGCTCGTTGTTAATTACTAATTGGCTGTATTCTGAGAAGCATATACTTAGCCGGTGCATAAAACAGATAGCTACAGAAGTCAAGATCACGTATGTACTTCACTTTTCATACCTACGCTCAGCGGTCGCACTAGGGTGACCAACTTTGGCTTAAGCACAAACAACTATCGTGGCAGTGGCATTCGTATCGAGTTGTTTGATTTATTATTGAGAAGAACCTACCTACCTAACTGTTCTGTATTACTTTAAAATGAACCATCGAAAATTAATACCTCGTTACCTCTCTAAAACAGCCAGTAGATTAAAAAAAAACAATTCACCGTTTAATGTCGAATTTAGACGACTGTCCACTAAACAGTTGTATTTTTTTTGCTCCCTTTTGGCACAAAATGTTCACAGACGCGAGTCTCAAGCGGAAGGCACTCGCGCTTGCACTGATCCCAACCGGACCGAGATATTGTGCCCGTGAGAGGTGTCTATGTGTGCGTTGCTCGAGTGCACTTTGTATGTAGATTTACTTTTGTACTTATCTCTCTTCTGTGACCTGTGTGTCACTCTTCGAAGAATTAAGCAATTAAAGACCTAACAGGAGATACGCTTTATGACCTTTCCAATTTTTTCATACTAAAATTTATAATTTGAGATAGGTAAGTAAATCCAAACCACCGCCAGTCGCCACCAATAGTGTATGGACTAAAGTTTGTTATTCCAAAATGTAATAATTCTCTCCAAATCTCAATTCAAAAACACTAATATTATAAAGGCGAAAGTTTGTGAGTGCGTATGTTTGTTACTTTTTCACGCTCAAACGTTTGAATGGATTTGGACGAAATATGACAAACGGGTAGACCATGTCCTGGAATAGTACATTCAAATTTATTCCGGAAGTAGGTATGTTCCTTGGGGACAATTTTCTCCTTACACATTTTTTTTTTAATTGTTTATAGGTTTACGCTTGACCGCTATCTCACCTGATGGAAAGCGACGATGCGGTCGACAATGGGGTACGCTTACCTAGAAGTAACTTATTCACTCTTGACTTAAATATTCCCGCGTTATAGCCATCAGGAAACACAGACCCCGGCAGGGAATTCCACTCCTTAGCTGTACGCACAATGAATGTGTTCCCAAAACGTTTTGTGCGTACAGGTGGGATGTCTACCATGTACGAAGCTAGTCCGTAATATGTGTAAGTAACCAACTAATAACGTTTAAGTGGCATGAGAGTAGCTTTACAGGAACGCATTTGCGGCTTTGACGTTTACCTACATAAGTTGCGACACTGCAACGGATACGTGCGGTCTACCACATGTCAGTAGTACTAATGAAACTACAAAATGTGCCCTTATCAAGTCAACCAACTCAGCCTGTTGAAGTCAACTGCCCTGGCCTATCTCAAGCTGTATCACAACAGCCGGTCCTCCACCTTCCGCATCCAGTCAGTCGCACATTTTAAGACCCCACATTATACTTGTCAATACGTTGTCTCTACTTATGGGGAGACTGAATTGAATGATTTTTTTATGAAATAGTATTTCAATAGGGTAAGACAAAGTGAGAGGGTTGTATTGATGACTTTAAATTATTATAATTACGTAAATAAACACGTGTTGCGGCTGCCAATTAAATTTTAATCAACATACAACCTGACATTGGCTTGGTAAAAAAAAAAAAAATTTCGCGATCTACCCTGGCGACCTTAAGGACTCGGACTGAGGATGCACTCCTCAGTTACTGGTTCTTTGATAATAATTATGGTCAGCCCACTATCTAGTGGATATAAAGCCACTGTCAGAGAAATCATAATGGAACTACGTTGGTTCGATATGAGCTCCGCCCACTTATATTTAGTTGAAGCAATGACCGTGATGTAGACCGATGAGTCCATTAAGTTCAGATTGTCCTTCAATGCGGAGTTAAAAATTCATAGCTCGTTGTTTTCCATCAGGTTTGTAGGGTTTACACTTAATCAAAAGTTTTCGTTTAACAGTAAAATTAAGTTTTTTTAAATGATATAACTCCGATCCCACCCGGTTGTAAACAGTGATGCAATCGTTCATGGTGTAGCGCACTAGTCTGTTCACTCTAGCCTTGCTTTAGCCTTGTCTAAGTTTGTCCTTCTTCGAGTTTTTTTAAAGTAAGTGCACTGTTTAACTTGTTTTGAAGGCGGTTATAACCATTATTACATTATTGTCTGTTTACTGAACTCGGGATCTGGCTATATGCCAAAAACTTTTCTGCCAAGGACGATTGGATGGCGCCAAGTTAAGGGGATGTTATCGATTAGCTGGATACAAATAAAGTTGTTCCGCTGTTGAAACTTGAATTTGGACGTACTACGTTTGTAGAATTGTATTTCATGACAGTTTTATAGCTTTTTCTATGGCGTCAAACTCGTAACCTAATTTGTGGCTGACGCCATTCAGTGTCATTGACACACTCAGAAGAAAGCTTTTCGTTGTTTTGGAAGATACCTACGTGGAAACAATAATAATATAAATCATATATTATAGCATATATATAGTATAACATAGGTATTTAGAACAGGGTCTAAACTACCGGCGGTTAGGGCTCTAGAGAAAGGAGCCTCCTAACAATACGAGCCGTGTTCAGAAGTACTACTTTTTGAATCAAGCTTTTGATCCAAGTGCTTAACCAAGAGCCTCCTCAAGTTTTAGTCGAGGCTAGTGGCTATAAAGCTATTGATTGACAAAACTATGATTTCTGCGAGGTCACATCCCACATGTCGACAACCTCGCGAGGCCAAGTCAAGATTGGCTTATCATTCTTGATATTAAACCGATCCCAGTACAAGCTAGTGACACTGCCATTATTGAGAACTCGGTGGGGCACATTTGTAGTACTCACTTTCGATTCTACAAGGAAGTATTTCAGAGCAAGTTCCTGGTTACAAGGTTGTACCGATGCAAGTACTCTTCGTTATCTACATGAGAACAACCAGAGATAAGGTGGCGGATCGATTCTCCTGAACGACAACATGCCCGTGCTTCCTTCCCCCCAAAAAATTTAACCATAAATGATAGACAAAACCTTTGCCAAGTTTCCCCAAAGAGGTCACCGGAACGGGACCAGGCTACAGTTAATTGGCCAATTGGTCTACATAGGAACGGAACCAGGCTACAGACGCTAATTGGTATACATCAGACCCATGAAAGACCAGATACCTAGTAAAAGCGTCCGGAAAGTTCTTTACTTTGCCATACCTCCTTGCGATGTTAGTTTCAAACACTGCTGCGCCATTTTTATTAGACAAAGACAGCAGGATGTCTTGTCTACCAACACTACCTCTCGATGCATACCCACGTCGGCTTCTACAAAATGTACGGAGACTGCATATTTCGCAATTGTGGAGGGTCTTCGGTCTCTGCGCTTGCGCGGGGTATATTGTCTCATCAACGACTACCATTGATGCGTACGAGATGGAGTCGGCAGTATACAGACCCGCTTATCTAGGGCGTAGAGGCCTATATGAATCCATTCGAGTGACTACGCCGAAAGATTACCGCCTGATAGAAGGTACCTATACCTTCTTTAGGCGGTCAAAGAAGCGCTCATTTCAGGTTTCGGTTGGAGTGAGGAATCTCAGGTTTATGGATTACTAGAGTTGAGATCCCACGAATTCCGCATTCTCCCCTCGCTAGATGCATAACCACACGTTTATCCACACCACATAACTCCACCCTGATAGCAGTCTCTTAGGGCAAAAAGTTTCAAGTCATCTTGTTATAGAGGAGATATAAACTGGCCAACTCTAACCCGTGATAGTCCGCATCCGCAATACTGCTTATGAGAATAAAATTATCAAGAGTAACCGCCACTGCGTTTTGACCAAGATTTTTATCCTTGCCACGAATGTGAAAGCAGTTTAATATTCCCTTCACTTTTTACTACAGCCGACTAAGTTGTACTCGGATAGTTTAAGTCGGTTAAAAAATCTTCATATTATTAGTATCAGTACTTTCTGAGATTAGCGCGTTGAAACAAAGAAACAAAACAAATTTATAATATTAGTAAAGCCTGATAATACTATAGTATCAGCCTGCGATGTGATGCAAACGTCATCATCGTCATTTCAGCCGAAAGACGACCACTGTTGGAAATAGGCCTCACCAAGTGTCGCCACAACGACTATTCCCGTGTGACTCGCCAGGTCATCGTTCCACCTTGTCCACTTTGACCGGGCATATCGACCGTCTGATCTGCGACTAATGTGCCCTCCTCACTGCTACTTAAGATTAGCGATACTTTGCGGGGGTGAGGATAAATGTATTACAACGTAACTTAGGCCACTTTTCATTTTCCCGCGGGAACACGATTTCTAACTAATTTCTGAATACATATTCAAAACGCTTGAACAAAATTTGACGGGACTTCTACTGGGATACAGCTAGTGTTACAGTTTCTTATTTTCCCACGCGAACGGAACTTAATTCCATGTCCGAAATGGATGACATTAGATGTGTTATACGTATAGATTACTTTTATTAAAGGTAATTGGCGTTTTGGCCTTTAGCCGTTTTATGTGCAAATAAAATAAATTAGATTCTTACGGTATTGATTGCTCAAGCTGTTAAGAAAATTCGAAAACTGATTTAGAGAAATTCCGTTTAGTCTACATTAGCTACATTCATTGTGTCATGTCGTAGGGCATATGTTTAAGTTTTATGTGTAATTTAATAGATTATAAATATATATTTTTTAGATTTTATCATAAATGTATGTTTAGGTATAAGAATAATAGTTGTTATTTGCACTGTTGTATTAGCTTTTAAGGCCTGTAAAGATAGATGTAAAGAGGATAAATAATAAATAAATAAAAAATTTTTGCTTTGCAGATAAGGACTATTCTTTTAATAAATTAAGTCCTAGATAATCCCTCAGATATGAATTTAAATATATAAATTGACTGTATCTTCTCAATTGCTATGTAAGAATATTTTGCACGCACATACATCCTGAAAGTCGTTACCGAGAATCCTAGAGCTGATTTGTTGTCTGTTGTAATTATAATTACTAATTCTAGTGTTTAAGTTTTAGCATGTAAGTTATTAACAAAAATGGTTCCATTGTTGTCCGAAAATTAAACAATTTATTATTATTATCATAAAACTATAAATCTGTTAAAAAAATACAGTGATATCCATAAAATTAATACTAGGAACCAATACAAGTTAGTGGTTTCTGCAAACAGTGACAGCCTCGAAAAATAGGAAAGCTAAAAAGCAAGATAGACGCTAGTAGACGAATTATTCACGAGCAAACAAATAGAAACGTCATCACTGTGCATATTGCACAAATGTATGTTTAATGTTGATTAAACATACATTTGTGTTCATTGTTTACTACTACTTCGCTGATAACTGTGAACTGATATCAATATATTATTATACTGTAATAAATAACTTTTTTTTATTGTTATTTTTCTTTTTTTCTTCTCTTTAACAGCTGAACGAGTTTGGAAAAAAAATAGTTAAACTTGGCCCGGATTATATGTATAATAGGATACTGTTTAACTAGTAGAATGTTCCCACCTGGATACCAAGGATGTTATAGATTTGAAATTTCGAATCTGTATAAGGATACTGATATAGGAATAATGTTATAACGGTTTCAGATACGTTTGGGACTAGCATCTGGCCCGGCAAGCTTCGTACCGCCTAACCGTTAATGAATGTGGTATCTTTCGACATAGTCAACCGATTGCGATGAAAGAAAGCCTGAGTAATATATCAAGTTACACACAATTTTTATGTGTAAAAGTTACCTACATCGATTGCGCGCATTTTACGTGATGCGCGCACTACTTAAAACTTTTACAGATTTATTATATGTATAGATTATCCGATACTTTTACATAGTTTCAGTTACGGATAATAGAATTTTAAAACTATAAAACTAAAATACAAATATATATAATTAAATTTTTGTAATAAGTAATAAATAAATAATACTCTTGCTGTATTATTTATTTATTACTTATTACAAAAATTTAATTATATATATTATAAGACTGCACTGACTGCGGATATAAGACTGCAAAATACCGCTACCGGTATAAAATAACGTCAGCGCTATTTTTTTTAGGTACCGCTATACCTTTATTTTTCCTTTACTATACCGAAATTATTTCGGTAGAGGGAGTGAGGGTTTCAACGGATACCTTAATGTTAGAGGTTTTGGTAGCGTAAAAAATAACGATACCGTTATTTTTCGGAAGAGAAAAATTTAGGTATCGTAATTTTTCGGTAGTGAAAAATAACGGTACCGTTAAATAAAAAGGTATGAGGTATTGAAATAAAAAGGTATGACGTCATACCGTTAACCCTTATAACCCATTTTTTTTCGGTATGCAGGCCTTGTTTCAAATTAAATGCATATTTGCAAATACGGCGCATGCGGAGACTGCGTACTCAGCGTAAACGTGTCGGTTATGATGAGTTAACTCAATATTTCTAATCTAGTTTTTCAGTTGTTTTTCCGAGCAACACAAATGATAACCTGTTGTGGTCTGTCTGTTTAGAATGTCGTCTTCGCCTTTA
This sequence comes from Mythimna pallens, assembly GCA_961205895.1. Classification (NCBI taxonomy): domain Eukaryota; kingdom Metazoa; phylum Arthropoda; class Insecta; order Lepidoptera; family Noctuidae; genus Mythimna; species Mythimna pallens. The sequence goes on along the minus strand of OY540842.1, from coordinate 20,570,638 downwards.
ACCAAAACTTTTCTACCGGTTACGGTATTTATTTCTTTCGGATATCCAATAGTTTCTGTTACTTTCGAACACGCGCATGCTGCTGGCTATAAGTAAGTAATTATAACACAGACATCTCCGTGATTTAACAAGACGTTTGTTTAAATGGCCGCGCTGATCTAAGATAAAACAAAAATCTGTTTGCATTTCATGGCCCAATTTAGGAAGGGTTTAGACTATTTAACATCACGCCACAGTCTTTAGGAGCAAAGAAGGCTAAATTGAAAACGAAGTAATACCTTGGCTAAAAGAGACTAGGAGTGCTATCACGCGCGATTAATTTGACGACCCAAACTGAACTGTTTAGCTAATGTCTATTATTTGTTGTAAAATATACTTTTTTTTCTAACACAATTTGCTAATTGCAATATTTTTATATTATTAGACCCCAACTACCATAAATCCGTTAGTAATTTATTTTGTTAACGTATCATTTATTAACAGTTGTAATTATTTCTATATAGCCCCTTTTTTATAATGTGAATGTGAGAACACTGCAGAATCCGCGAATTCTTAGATTACTTCCTATTACGACTCACTTTTTATTATGATTATTTTTATATTACTTTTGAGTACAATATTGACTGGTCTACACTGTCCTGACATAATATCTACTAATACTGTAATATGGAATTATGTAAGCACAACTTTTTTTTTAAAAGAGTAACCGTGGACTTTCTTGCCGGTTCTTCTCCATAGGAAACGACCAATTCGGAACCGTGCACTAGCTACTGACGTTTATAAAACGTCTGAAGCTGGTGGGTGCCCATGTGAAATAAAAACTTCCGTGGAAGTCGCTGCGTCCCCGCAAGGGGGCGCGGTGGCGGTGTAGGCTGGGCCTTTATCCCGCGGTGTCGGGTTAGGGCCCCGTAAATACGGGACCTGCGTTAGGTGCGCCTCAAAAAAAAAAAACTTAAGATTTTTTTTTATTTGAGGCGATTCTTTATTTAGCTTTATCGGGTATATAACTCCATCCCTCTTTTTCGCTCGCACGCAGGTCATGGTAAGGCCCCAGAATGGCAATCTGAATAGGTACGAGAAAAATGCCAATAACTACATTTAAAACTGACAGGTAGTCCAGAAAAGGCGGCTCTCGATCGGTAGGAAGTTCCAACCATGTCATAACATTGGATTGTGAGTCATCTCTCTACTCTCAACTAAACAGTCGTTCTTACAGTGTGTGAGTCATTAATGATATATTTATAAACTGCTGTTAATAATGAATACAATGTTAATGAGTATTAACACATACCTATCTTAATAGAGAAGTTTCATGATGTTATATATACCTATATGGAATAAATTGTTAAATGAAGCTAACCTACCGCCAGAATTAATTCATATGTTTAAGTTCTGGTACGGTAATCAAGATAACACTGTGAGGTAGGCAGGCGCATACTCAGATGTGTATAGGTTAGAGTGCGGAGTGAGACCCCCCGTTTGACTTCGCCACAGTTATTTAATAAGCTGATCGATGAACTCAGCAGCACTGGCATCGGATGCACTATAGATGGTGTCTTTTAACAACATCAGTTATGTAGATGATATGGTGCTGCTGAGTCCGTCAGTCAGTGCTCTCAGGAAATTAGTGAGTATATGGCTATGCTGGAGCCCATGGACTAAGGTATAATGCCAAGAAAGCGAGTGTGGTGCCACCAGTCTCGCTATGTGGTGCAACTCTAAACAGAGCCAAGCAAATTAAATACCTAGGTCATTGGGTTACTGAGGATGCCACTGATAAGTAACTGTGATGTTGAGAGGGAGCGCAGGGCATTGGCCGTACGATACAACATGCTAGCCCGCAGATTTGCAAAATGCGACAATAACGTCAAGTTGACACTACGTAGGACATATTGCCAGGTTTTTTATACCTGCAGTCTGTGTACCAGATACAAGCAGAAGACGTTTAATGCCTAGCGTGTGCAATACAACAATGCTTTTATGATGATGATGTCGCTGCCACGTTTCTGTAGCGCGTCAGGTATGTTCGCAACAGCGCGTACAGATGACTTCTTTGCGATCATACGGAAAAAATCCGCTTCACTGTTGCGTCGGATGCGGGGTGGAGACAATATTCTTCTGAGCATTGTTGTTAGTAAGACTATAGGCCACTTAATGGTGCACCTTCGTATAGTGCATGTACTGTTGCCAGGTGTATCCGGAAGGTGGCGAAATTAATTAAGCAAATATTATTTAAGCTTGTTGTCGAGTATACTGAGTAACATAGCATAGATTATACTAATATAGGTTAAGTACCTAATACTAACGAGTTTGTGGTTAATCTGCCTGAATTAAAGATAAATAAATAAATATATTTAACCAAATGGAATAAAAATAAATATAATTAAGATAAAGATAACACCAATGAATTAGTGAAAATAAATGACTGACCAACAATTGAAAAATAATAATTATTTAAAAAAAATCTGACATAGTTATCAGTATTCACATAATAACATAATATGGATAAGACTTGTATCATTACTGTGTACTTGGTCTGAAATAAATATTTTCAATTAAATTCTTTCACTGGAGTGTCGTCATTTGACCTACAGTGGGATCGTCGCAGGAAGCAGTGGTGGCCCAGTGGTAACGAACCCGACTTACGAGTTTTAGGTCGCGGGGTCAAACCCAGCCAGACGCATTACCTTATGTAATTTATTTAATCACCACTGCTATCCAAACAGTGAAGGAAAATATCGTGAGGAAACCATGTCCTATAACCAAAAATTCGAAGATATGTGACATCCACCAATCCGCAGTGCGTTGTGGATAATGGCCCGTACCTTCCCCTAAAGAGGAGGTCTGAGTCTCAGCAGCGGAAACATTATAGCGCTGATTATGCTTATGCTATGGGATCGTCGCACCGCAAACCATTCAAATTCATAAAGTTTCTAAGTTGCACGTGACCTCTCATCTGACACTGTTTTTTATTTTTATTTTTCAGTAGTGTTTTTTTATTTCATCACACACTGGAGTACCGCGTGAAACGAAATTATTCTTGCAAGAGATATTTTAATTATTCTTTACTATTTTAAGTAAGTTATGTTTCACTTTAATTCTTTAATAAAGTTGAAACTTCTCCATTAAATAAATAAACATATCACTAATGAAGTTTTATTTATTTATTGTTTTATTAAAACTTTATGCACTAGTAAACATTGTACGAAGGTAAACTTAATGCTTAGTTTAGTGAGGTTAATGACGGCCCAACCTGATTTTAGGATGACCTAGATTCGCCTAGAACCTAGACGAAACTAGTTCATCATAAAGTCGGGAGGGATTAGGCCAAACCAGTTTACTTAACCTATCCGTTCACAAGATTTCAATCAAAATCGTTTCACTAACTCCTCCTAAACAACATAATGGATTTTGATACCGTTGTCACTAACAAAGAAATTCACTAGTAAAGAATAAACTCAAAAATTATTGGACCTATTGCAAAAGTTATTTCACTAATAGATTACTACTTTGTCAGAGAATGACATAGCCTTATATTTTCTACTTTGATGCAGGCAAAGCTACTGGCAGAAGCTAGTATAACGACAGTAAAGTGCTAATATCTTCTAACTAAAATTTTTCGAGAAAATTACTTTTAGCGCTTTTAATTCAAATGTGTGCTTCCACATGTTTTTGTGAAATCTCTGAAGCAAATATTTAGTTGCAACTGCACCAAATTAGATTGTGGAAACACTTCCTAACTAAACCAACATGTCAATTTTTAGTATTACCTCCTAACGTTTTTAAGACAAACATTTTTGACTTCAGACAGTTAGGAGTTCTTGTCACTTCACCGTCGTTATGTATAATAAAATCCAGCATTGCTTTTTAATTCTTAATACAATATTTGTGTACTAACGATAGTTCAATTAGTATAGTATGTATCTATAGAAACTAACAGTCTACAAATAAATAATTAATTAATATAATTTATTTACATAATATCTAGCTTCTGCCAGCGGCTTCGCCCCCGTAAAAGTATGTTTCTCCATACAAACTTCCAATCCCCGTTTTACCCCCTTAGGGGTGGAGTTTCGTAAAATCTGTTCTTAGCGGATTTCTACACTCTATAAGGAACGTACCAGCCTAATTTTAAGTTAATAGGTGTTATAGTTTCTGAGATTTTGTGATTAATCAGTGAGTGGTGTTTTGCATAGATACATAATCTATTGCATTCAGAAATATTTTAAATACAATTAATTTAACTCAAAAACAAAAATATTAAATTAATGTTTATATTGAAGTTTATCTGATTTAATTGTATAAAATTATGTGAACCAAACTACAGTCAGATAAGTAGGTACAACACTGAGAGACACCTCTGACCCAATATAAATATACCCACTAAAAGTAAAAGTTGTTGTAACTTGCAACATATTCATTTATGTTTAATTCATTAAACCTCAAGTGAACACCGGCGTTCCCTGTCTCATTGTCTTTTTATTGTCTCTGATTACAGTATTCGAACGGTTAAGAAATAATATAATGATTTTAATGGTAACTTGAATAGTAATAGAATAAAAATATGTTCCATGTTTCAATACTAGATACAAACTCACCGTGTTGGCTACTGGATCTTTCTCTTGTCCCATTTTCATTTGAGGTTTCAAGTAATCTTTGAAGGCAAAGATTAACAGGAAGAACAGCAAAGGAGACACACAGTCTACAGCTGTGTGTATAAACCTCCGTACCCTGACCACCGCATGTTTCCACATCAAAACTGATAACACTCGCGTATTCATTATCACTAATAACTCCAAATAACTTTTTCACAAGGATTTAATTTGACTGCACAACACATTAACACAAAATTACCTCTTTATGAGACATCACAATGGATTGTATACAACTGAAGTTTAAACATAAGCTCATATTATTCGCAAGCATAATTGTTTTAAATTACTAGTATAAACATAAGTTGCAACAAACCCGTTTTAGGATCGTGCAAAGTTTATGAACATTTTAAGAAACTCCTTCAAAATTTTGTGTTTTCATTTCCCAGACCTATTGGAGTGAAATGATCGTGTGAATTCGTGTGACGTTGCGTTTGACATCAGAGACGACAGTTGACACTGTTGACAGTTCTACAGAATAGGGCTGCCAGTTGAACAAACATATTTTATACAGAGTGGCAGTGTAGAAGATAAAAAAATACTTTTTACAAAAGAAATACATTGAGTTTGTTGTATTTTTATTGTAAAAAGTTTTTCATTTTACACTTTTTTGTTAACTAACTTAAGATCTAGTGCTTGGGGGTAGGTTAACTAATTTACCTTTAAATTTGATTAAAACATTGCGTGACAATTCTAATTTAAGCCAAGCCACGGCTAGGATATATTATTCTATTACGAAGTTTTCGTGCCTACCTTCCATCATCAGATTAGCTCGATGGTACCTTATAGCTAGAGTGCATCTCATGACAATTCTAAAATTACATTACATTACATTGGTTACATTGATTTATTACAGAGCTCCGATACCCACCTTTCGGCTTCATCATCAGATCAGTTTTATATATCACCTCCCCCTCTTCCTTCAGTCAGTCATCGATTATACCTCTAGCAAAGCAATGTTATTTGTAACGACAGTTCTTCAGTGATCCTATGAAGAGTTCCATTCCATAATTATCTTCGAATTCATAATCTGATCATAACAATATTTCTATGGGATCAACTCGGAAGTATAACCTTTCAATCAAAAAAATAATTTTCAAAATCGGTTTACAATTGACCGAGAAATCGGTGAACATATATAAAATAAATACATTCTGCCGTACATAGAACCTCCTTGTTTTTGAAGTTGGATAAAAAATAAAACAGTGAATGAAATGGCTGATGGCTGATGCTTAAATTAGGTTTTATGTAACTTTTACTTTCAATATAACCGAATATAACTGTACGTAACTGTGTGTATATGTATTAGTTTATTATTTTTAAGATTATTTTATGTATACTGTCTATGGGCCTTGTTGCCTGAAAATAAAGAACTATTATTATTATTATTATTATTATAACTCATAGAGTGTTATTTTCAAATGGAGTGGAATAAAAAAATATATCTTGCCACCTATTTCTTGGGATTTTGTCGTGTAAAAACTGTTTGCAATCAGGTCAATTCTCGTATTTCAGACTAATGGAAATATATATCGCAATTCAATTAAAAAAAAAGCATGTTCAATCAATTCATTAAAAATAACTTGTGGAAACTATTAAATAAAATTGATTGAGACTAAGGTTAGAATGTTAATGTTTCTTATAAATACGGGAATTGTCCCACTGTCAAAAAATCATGTTACCGAATTATACAGATTTTGTATACAATTTTACAAATTGTGAAACTGGCAGCCCTGTTTGCCCTGAAGACGCTTGACAGCATAACACAGTGCCCAGTGACAGTCAGGTAGTGTTGCCGTAGCCAAATTCGCATTTACTTACGTCCTGCACTCCTGCCAAAGTGCCAACTAAACACTTATTTTTGACTCATTATAACAGAATTCTTTCTCATGAAGTAAATTTTGGATACGCAATATTGCTGGGAAACACAATATTGATTGTTGGTGTCCAAAATCATTTTGAAATCTAAAGACTAGGAAGTAAATATTTGTGAACTAGCCTTTGTTCAACCCGTATGCCTTGAATAGATATTAAAATATGTTACGTGCCTGCATAATATTTTATGTACAAAAGTACACAGGTACTTTTTTGTTGATTTCCTTCAAAAAAGGCTAAATGCGTTTTAAAAATAACCAACGTGCTGAATCATTCATGACCAAATAGCAGGGCCGATGAGTAGATACCTACATTGCATACTACAAAGTGGGAGCTGAACCATAGTCATAAAAAAGATGGGCCAGTAAATCCTTTTCATATTATGTGTTCCGTATGACGTCCGAAGTCCGTTATGAGAGAGTACATCGTCTTTTTTTCACGTTTATTCGCTAGACAGTCCTACTTCCGCTACGTAAATCGACCTCAGCGCCACCATTCAACAACAACAGCGCAGAGCAAGTCACCATTCCTTTATCATTGTTGCGTCGTTTTTCATACCGCGCGCATGTCGCTAGATTTTGAATTTAGAAATACAAAACCTCCATTTTGTCTAATTTTTTTAAATTAAAATACTTGTTTTAACTTTCGAGATTAAAGTAGAAAGTTACAGTTTTTATTTTTCCGTTACGTAAAATTATTTCGTTCGTTTTTAAAATGGACGACCGTTAACAACTTCGCTGGCGTTTAAGTAGTCGGTAATCATTAATTTCTACTCGGCTCGGTTATGTAGAAGTGTTAATGTACGCGTGAATGCGTCTATTGAGTCAAGTTCATCAGATTTGAATTCAAGTTCGAGTGAAGATGATAAAGCCTCCGTTAAACGGCGCTGGACCCGATCACAAAATATGTTTGAAGTACAATATCTGGTAAATCATTTTGCTACTTTATTTTGACCGAATGTTTCTTGTTCGAGTATGGCGCCTGCAAATGTTATTGCCGAGCAATTCGTATTTTTCGAGGTTCATATATCATCATCATATAGCTTCAATGAAAACAATTGACTCTTTGGATTAAAATGGAGAGTAATATCTGCATTCCGACGTATACAATGCAGGAATTGGATGAGAATATGAGAATCTTTGGACAATCTATTTGAACCAAGTGTTTGTTTTTTTATTCTTTTCGGAGTACCTGCCAAAATTTTTAAAACGACATTTTATTCGATCTTTAAAGTTTTAAAATAAAGAAGTTGTAGTACCTCTCGACTACATAAAAAAAACTGTTCTTATTGCAATAAAAATAGCCCAGGAAGGATCATCCAATCTCGCAACTTTTGATGATCAAAAGAAAGGGGGGAGCTGAAAATGTACAATTACCAAAAGTAAGCTCAGTGAGCCTTATTCGAGCAAACTAAAATTAATGTCAAATTGATTTCTATGCCCTTAGCTTTATCCACTATCACCACTTTTAATTTTTAACAAAAACCAGTGAAAAAGCTACGCCTCATTTTTACAGACGTGCTGAGAGGTTGAACTTGATCCAAGCCATGAGATGCGAATTTCACTGAAAAGAGCACTGTCTTTTCTTCGCATAAGTTAAGAAAGTCAACTGCTACAAATTACATGTCTTCCACTTGGTCATGCCATGGCGCTGGAAGAGTTTCCGTCAGTTCCAAACTGGACTGCCGACGTGTAACGCAGTGCTTGAGCTGCGTAACATTAAATACCTCTATACCTGGGCTGACTGGTCATTGCCTGGTCCTATTTTAAGACGAATATATTTAATAATTCTCCAAGCAAGGAGTCCTTAAATCTCATGTAGTTATCACCATAAACCGGGAACTAAATTGGACCGAAGCATACGTGGGCGACACCTGAGTGGTACGTAGCGTCGTCTCGGCTGGCGTCGCGTGGCACGGGTGTTATGTAGCTCTACAAGTCTGGTTGCCATATATAAGCATCCAAAGTTTTTAAAAATCGTTAGTGCTAAGACTTCTTAGCAGCTGGCAGATGGATTCTCAAACGGGCGCAAAGCCTTAAAGGGTATCTCTACTTTATGACCTTCATCATCCTTTGGGGAAGGTTGCAATGCCGTAGCTCGCAGGAGTTTGCCTCCAAACAAAACTTTGAATTAACTGTTTTGACATTTTTACTTTCTTAGTAGGTGGCAGTCGGACCCTCAAACAGGCGCAACGCCTCAAAGGGTATATTTACTTTGTGACCTTCATCACCCCTTGGGGAAGTTTGCTTTGTCGTAGCTTCCATTTAGTTCCTGGAAATTGACGTTATACAGCTTCAAGCATATTCCTTTTTATCTAGACATAACTACTGCTTAGAAATAAATAACGAACACATTGAAAACTGCATGTGCACCAATGTTTACTTGCGGGGGAGAGAGCGTTTTTTTACTTTCGACGAGGGGGAGGGGGGTCAATGTTTGCAAAAAATCTACTGACGTAATACTTGAACGGGCTCCAAGGCCTCATACCATCTACCTACATACGCTCTTGAAATAAAGATTCATATAAAAATAAATTATGTTGTTATTTGGTTAACGGTTAACTTTAGCACCCACGCGTCGCTCAAAAATATGCTTAAAACCGCGAAGTAGCAGATGGTGTTCAATATTTTCTACCTAAACTCGTAGAGAAAAGGTATGAGTTTGTTTGTTGTAAGATAAACAACTAGGAAAACCATTAACATCCCAGAATTACGAAAAACCACATTATCTGAAAATAAAAAATCATTTTTCAATACTATGTAAAAAAAAACTGAACCTTTAAATTTAAGGGATATCATGTAATTTTTGAAGGAAAAAGCATGTATGTAATAACTATTTTAAGTTAACAGATTTCAAAAACCTCTTAGTTATTACAATGAACTATTTTCCGTGAAGATTATTAATTACTTAGAAGTTGGCAACTCTCCCTTTAGCGTCAGTCACTTCACTGTGCACTGGCGTGTTACTCTCCATAAACAACAAGAATCGGGGAGACCCAGTGCAGAAGGTAAGATATTGCTTGTCTATGGTTTGAAAGCAATTATGCAGCTCGATTTTTTAATATTTTTAATCATTATCTACCTGTGAAATATTAAGAACTTGTCCACTACTAAGCATGTGCAGTTAAGCTTATGGTGCGTCCGCATATAATGACATGATTCAGACTTACGCAGATTAAAATATTACAATAGGAATTTCTCTGTGCAACATAACAGTTCAAACAAATGTCGGTGTATAATCTACGTAAGTCTGTAATGTCTGTATCGTGTATACTAAAAGTTAACACTTCAAAGGGACCAGGAAATGATATTGATAAAAAATAAACAAAAATATCCATGATCGATTTAATTACTTTTCTGGAAATTTAAAAACCGTTTCCTTGATACCAGAATCTGCGGAACAGCTGGGCTCTATAGGTTGCATACAGTGCTTTTCACATATTGTTTTATTAGTGAACCTGTTTCGAGTGCCGCCGCATCCACTATATGTATATTTTTCGCATTGATCCGTGTAAGGATTGTAGCCCCATCTGTGAAAAGATAGGTAAAGGTATAAACTCTGTGTCAATGTGCATGTTACATTTTCACCGGGTCACTGCAAACCAGGGTTGGCATGTCAAAGCAAAGTCAAAGTCAAAGTCAAAGTCAAAGACAAAATCAAAGTCAAAGTCAAAGACAAAGTCAAAGTCAAAGTCAAAGTCAGTCAAAAGTTTTATATTTCACATAGGCCCAAATGGGCACTTATAAAACGTCAGAAGCTAGTGCACGGTTCCAAATTGGTCGTTTCCTATGGAGAAGAACCGACAAGAAACTCCATGGTTACTCTTTTAAAAAAGTGATTGTTTTCAATATTTTCATAATACAGTATTAATAGGCATTATGTAAGAACAGTGTAGACCAGTCGATATTGTACCCAAAAGCACAATAAAAATAATCATATTAAAAAAAGTGAGTCGTAATAGGAAGTAATCTAAGAATTCGCGAAGTCCACAGTGTTCTCATATTCACATAAAAAAGAGGCTAAATAAAAAAAAAACAAGAAAAACAAATAATTACAATTATCAATAACTGACATGTCAACAAAAGAAAATTACTAACGAATTTGTATGAAGACGAAGAAAATGTATATATTACAACAAATGTGGAGCAGTTAATAGATAGATGTACACAATATTATGAATTACCAGGAGACCATATGTGCAGAAGCAGTCCTTGCCAAACAAGCGTGTCTTCGACATAGTCTTTAACCTTGTAATACGCTTTTTTAGTTAGGACACGCTTAATATGGGTTTTGAACTTGCCCTCGCTAAGTTCTGTCACTGCTTTTGGTAGCTTGTTATAAAAGCGTATGCTGTTTACTAAAAATGACTTGCTGGTCTTAGCTAATCTCCATTTGGGTAATACAATTTGTGTTTACTACGCGTATTTATGTTATGAAAATCGCTTCTAATTTTAGTCCTAGGTTTTTACGTACATAATATTTTCTAAAATATAAAGAGAAGGTAGAGTAAGTATATCGATTTCTTTGAATTTATTTTTGAGGGACTCGCGACGGCCCATTTTATAAATAGCCCGGATTGCTCTCTTTTGCAATATGAAAACTGAGTCTACATCAGCTGCAGATCCCCACACATGATTAAAATAAGATGTCTTACAAACACATGTTTAAAACAGTTCTAATTTAAAACCGTGTTTTTTTTATCACATGTTTAATAACGCGGATTAAAGCAAGTTTTAAGCATTGTATAAAACAATAAGAAAAAAAAACAAGCTTTAAAACTACTTTTCATGGTGAATGAATGGATTTAAAATACAAATAAAGTAATATTTTGGAGTCTAAATAACTTAACATAAAACCAGTTGAGTTTATGCGATTGTTATTTTATAATTTTGAAGTTTTATTAGAGTTTGGCCAGGGAAAGAAGTCACCGAATTATTTATCAAACTATGTATATGGCAGCATTTAAAAAAATAAGAATTGTCAAAATTTTGTTCTTGACGTTTTTGCTTAAAATAATGCCGAAAACAATTATTAATTCCACAGAGATGCTTAGAATATAATTGACAAATTTAAAGATGCAAAAAGTGAATTAAATTAGAAACATGCAGAGAAAATGCGACGGTTGGATTCAATAATTTTATTTCTAGGTTAGTTTTTTAATTTCTATTAGAATAGCTTGATACTTTTAGACTATTAATAACAAATTGCAATATTACTCACACGGTGAATTATATTTTTCAGGAGGTTTCGACAATGAGCAGACGAAACTCCTAATAATGAGAACAGTAAAGGACATGGAAAATTTGATATTTCGAATGCGCGCTATCCATCAAAGCTGCGGCGGACATTTGAACTATATATTCCGTACATCAATCGACCAATCAAATTAATAAAAAAAATCGATAACACAATTTATTTTATTCAAATTTAAAGATTCCAGGGAAGTCCTTATTGAGACTCTTTATTTCACCGCCCACATGTGGTTGCACTACTCCACACATGATTGCTCTGTTAATTTAACAAATTCCATTTCTTCTAGTGAACTCCATTTTGTTTGTTCATCTATTACCCAGTCAGATTTTTCATTATGCTGTACCTGTTCTTCTCATATGCAGGACCAAAATATTTCTAGCTGTTCTGCTGTTGATAATTCAATGTTGTTTTCGGTGGGTTTTAAGTTCTTCGGAATTAACTAATGCTGTACAATATATTAGGGTATGTACATCAATAAGTCGAATTTCTTCGCTGATATACTGAATTAGAATATTTGTATTAAATAAATGAACGAGTTGAAAAAGTTTTGGTGAGTATCTCAGTTTAGGCAGTTTAGGTCGGGCTTCCGGGTCTGTGCCAGAATATTGAGTGAGCGCAGTTTTAAATTTATCGTGTATATCTTGGATGAACGCATCTGTCGGTGAATTTTGATTGCTATCGGTTAAGGTCTCAATTTCATTCTGTAAAGTTACGGTTAAATTCTCGGTTTGCGTAGATGTATGTGTGGTCTGCGAATGTGCTTTTGATCGATAAAATGGTTGAGATTGCGTGATAGGTGTTGATTGTTCTTGTTGTAAGTACGTTGCGCCTTGTGTAAGCGAGAAAGAGGTGGCGTCCCCAACACCATCCGATCCTGCTTGTAGTTGCAAACGTACTTCTTCTTTTAACTTATCTATTTCTACTAAAGACAGGAGTTTATTTCTTACTATTGTTCTCCTTTGATCTGAAATCCTTTGCTCACTAACTGTAATCCCTGGGTATTGTAGAGAAAAAAGTAATGCAATTGTTTTCTGTAAGTGGTCATGTCGGTTTTTAATTTAGTGATGTAAAGGTAAGTTCGCATGATAAATAGGTTTACTTCCTTGCTCCATCTCATACGAACTCTTGCTTTTCCAGCCTTGGTGGACTTGGGTAAAATGGAACTAGCCTCCCGCGCAACATTCAAGGTTGGAGGGAGTGGGACTGTATTTAAGCTAATAATAGGAGATGATGATGATATGGACGGTGACGATAGTGGGTAAAATCATTTAAAATTACCATTTTGATTGCAAAATTTGTCCACATCCGTTATTTTATGACAAAATTATTCTTGCTATGTAAGAAGTACCTATTAGTACTCTGATATATATTGTCTAGCTATACTACATAGATTTATATAATTTTTGCACATAATAAACGCATAACATTTCCTTTTTTCATCGAACTCGGATAATCTTCATACAAAATAATTTGTCCCCTTCTCGGACTGCGTAACAAAAAATATCTAAATAAGTAAATATAATAGCTACTATTTTTAATTATTGATGAACTTTTTGCCAAAACGTTGTTAATACCCATTTATTACGTAAAAAATATTTTGTTACTTATTTAAAATATTAAAATTTTGGGTACAAAGTAATGTCCATTATTTTGTTCATTTTTGTTATTCACTTTTTTAACAACAAAATTTGGTATTATTTAGAATTTGTAAAATGACAATACTCAAACTATAACGAGCCAATCACATGCTAGAATCTAATATGAGTCGGCCATTTTGTCCTCGAGTCAAAATACTGAATGACGCGTGTTTCTTTGTTGGCGAGCAAAATTCCAATTTTAATTTATCAGTTTTGTTTTGTTTTTAAAACACAGGAAAGTGAGCACTCATATTATTTAATTAATCAATTAAGCACGTTATTGCTGACATTTATTGAAATGTAAGGTGGTTGGAACTCATTGAGATTTTTGTTTGGCTTAACATATTTAAAGTTACTTTCAAAGCTCAACGGTTTTTCATTTTTGTTATGATTTTAGCTAAGTTACAAAAATAAAATAACAAAAATGTACTAAAGTCGCAATCACATTTCAGATAAAATTTTATTATTAGAGCATGATTCTAATGTTGTATATTTCAGTGTATTTTTGTATAATTATAATAATATGGGTCTATTTATTTTTGTGTTATCGATTTATTTTAGATTAATAACTTTATAATCTGAAAAAAATACTGATAAGATAACTATATTACGTTAATCGCTTTTTATTGTCTCTAAATAATAGGTTTTTATGAGAGAAAAAAATCCGCATAGGTATATCTCCTATAATTAATTAATAAAACAAATTAAAAAAGAAATATAATGTGTTTTATTGCGGAACACCTTATACGAAATCAATAAAATAAATAACAGTCAGACTATAATGTGCATTGTAAACGAGCCCTAATATTTCATTTTTGTTATTTTTTGTTACGCGTTTCATTTTTGTTACATTTTCTTTTTTGACACAATGGTCAATTTAAATGATTTTCACCCTAGTATGGATGGTAATGAGTGTCTAGAACGTGAATATGATACTGTACTTGGACTATACGGTTCTACAGGGGTGTTTGTCCTGCCTGTAAGTCTGTCACCATCGTCAATTATTTCGGCTGTAGTATCTTTGTCGGTGGGAGCCCGCCTGCTCAACTCATTATTATTATTATTCACATAGACACACAAAAACTTTAGTTCCCTAAAAACCTTGTTTAAGCTTATTCTTAGTAGGGTTATTAAAAATAAGCTTAAGAGGCTACACATATTAAAATGAAGTAGCTTTAGCCAGCGGCTTCGCGCGTAGGAAGCCGCTGGCTGAAGCTACCCCTTCTAAGAACTAACTAGAACAAGGCTTTTAGACAGCTATAACCCCGTGGATTTTAAGATATGTTGCGTAAAAAGTACGATGATGGGGCAATTCTAAGAGATTTTCTATTCTGTAGTTTACTTGGAGGAAAGTCTGAAGTAAAGTGACTATCACATCACATCTAAAGAAATCAGCTGTATTTAGATTTCACACAGTACAAATATTGTGATTTTTTTATGTTCAAGTGAGGGGTCCCCTCGCGTTCAGGGATCCCCCCTGAACGCGAGGGGACCCCAAATGCACGGGGCCTGTAGCATTTTCTACTATTGCTACATGGCTAATCCGCCACTGAGAGCCGTCTAACCTTTGTAAGAATGTCAAGTTTCCTAGCAGCTACCATAGCTTTAGATTCAATGAACGGTCTAAAATTTAGATTTAAGGAAATTTTACCTCCCAAGAGCTCAAGGCGGTCGATGGACTCCAAGGATACATTATAAAAAGCCGGAGCCAAGGTGAACGGGCTCCTTTTGGCAGTGAACCGATACGCTTGAGTTTTGGCGGCGTTTTATATCTCGGCTAAATAAATAGCACATGTTTAATTGTTAAATAAGCATGCATCATAGATGTATCGCATACTTATTATTTTCATGAATAATCAAAAGTATCAACTCAGTTTGAGCGGCGTACAACTAGGGTGAACAGGTATTTTTTTTAAATACGTCCTTCTTTTTGTTGTGCCATCTTTCGCTGGCCACACTCTAGCATTGCAATTAAATAAAACATATTTTTTGTGAATTTTGTGAGAAGTAATTTACTCAATCAAAAAAAAGCTAGCGCTAGATCTGATGAGTAAGGCGGATGTTCAAACAGTTCAAAACGTACTTCGTAGATTTTCGCCGTGGCAATCGCTCGCTGAGGTATGAGACGGCGCGTTGTCTTGGTGAAAAAGGATTTTCTTTTTCTGCATTTCACATTGACTCACTCAAATGACTGTCAAACAACAACTAAGTACACGTCCAAAATGGCTGAAACTTTGATGAGAAATTATCAAAAGATGCACACATTGCGGTCGGAAACTTTTCAGAACACCCTCGTAGTACTTCTTGGGTTAATAAACATGAAACTTGGCATAAATTCTAATCAAAATGAGTAATAAAGACTGTCATTAGATTATAGTATAGGTACAAAACTACCTCAAAATTAGGTTTATGGGGTGTTACAGTTTTTATAAAAACATTTTCGGGAACGAAGACACTGGCAATAATAATATGCTAGTTAATTAATATAATTTCTGACCTTATTAAATTTTGGTTACATATTCCTTTTGTAGGTGAAAGATAACAGAGTGACATCTTGCCTACGTTTTTGGGGACGTATGCCCACGGTGGAACAGGGACTCCGGCGCTGCCCTTGCCAAGACCTGTGTTATGATAAAATATAGGATTACATATTTTTTCATTATTTCATAAAACTACAGTCAAAACAAACATCCGAACCGATATTTTAAGCGGGCTCTACACGCTTAGCGAACACCTCAAACAGCCACTAAATCAAACACTACTTACTGGCTACTTAAACCTCTCGGCGATATACTGTCCACCACGATACTCCATAAAATAAGCCATGTTAACAAAGTACATCCATTTACTGGGTAACCGAATTATAGCTGGCGGTGACTGAAATGCACAAGCACACGTACTGGGGAGCAAGATTAAGTGTAACGAGGGGTCGGCCCACAGACAATCGAGTACCCCACATTTGTTAGATTTTTTTTATCTCCAAAAATAATGTCACCTGAACGTACATATTGAGTAAAGCCAAGGTTCTTCTGACCACACTTCGGCAATGCTAATGATAAGCACAATGATCATAAATCAGTCGGTCAGTTCGGGCGAATATATTGGCTCGCAGATTCTCCCGCTGTACAGATGCAGTAAAAATTGTTGTAACTTTGTATAAGGCGTTATTGTACCTCACAATACACTGGAACTTTGTGGGCTCAACCAGCCAACTACAACCAGAGAGCAAGCAATACTCTACGGGTCTAATTTAACAGCGTTCAGGGCGCTGTTGCGACTTTCATGTTTCTGTAGAGCATCAGCAATGTTTGCTGAGGCATACACGGATGGCTTCGCAGCTATCTGGCGCAAAAAGATCGCATCTTTTATCAGTCGGCTGCATGGAAGTCGCCACAGCATTTTGATTGCCTTAGCTAATAGGCACGATTTTCCACTTATGTGGAAATTAGTACACAGCAGACAAAGTCCAATATAAGCGCTTCAAAGTATTTGCACGAGATCTGTGTATCGAGCAGAGCCAGCTCACGAAACTGAAGAATGACGATGGCAGAGTCATATCCGCCAAATCGAAGCTTCTGGGAGAGATCAAGGAAATTAAAGGACAGTTTTACACGTCAATCACCAAACCCGATGCAAATCTAGTAAACCACCCAAGAGCTAGATTGACTCGACACTATACCGAAGATATCCCGGACGTCAGCCTATACGAGATTAGGATGGCTCTAAAGCAGTAGAAAAACAACAAGGCGTTGGGTGAGGACGGAATTACGGCTGAGCTCCTGAAGGCGGGTGGAAAACCCTTCCTAAAGGCCCTTCCAGAAGTTGTTCGATTCCATCATACCCGAGAGAAAAACGCCACCGGCATGGAGCAGAGGTGTGGTGGTACTCTTCTTTAAGAAGGGTGACAATACCTTACTTAAGAACTACAGGCTCATCTCACTTCTAAGCCATGTCTACAAGCTGTTTTTTAGAGTCATCACGAACCGTGTCGCGCGCAGGTTCGACGACTTCCAGCCTCTCGAACAAGCCGGATTCCGAAAAAGCTTCAGCACTGTGGACCACATACATACAATGCGGCAGGTTATACAAAATACTGAGGAGTATAATCAGCTTATCTGCTTAGACTTTGTGGACTACGAGAAAGACTTTGACTCGATAGAGACTTGGGCAATACTGCAGTTTCTCCAACGGTGCCAGATTGACTATCGGTACATCGAAGTGCTGAAGTGTTTGTACAAAAATGCCACCATTTCAGTACGACTTCAGGACCAGACCTCGAAACCTATCCTCTTGCAGCGAGGTGTGAGGGAGGGAGACGTCATTTCTCCGAAAATGTTCACGGCCGCAATGGAGGATGTCTTCAAGGTTTTGGAATGAAGAGAGCCAGGCATTAATATCAATGACGAACCTTAACCTTCGGTTTGCCGACAACATAGTAGTCATGGCTGAGACTACGGCAGAGCTCAAGTAGAAGACCTCAGTCGAGCTTCCGAAAGAGTGGGACTTAAAATGAACATGGACGAAACCAAAGTCAAGGTTAACATCCATGTAACACCCGCTCCTATCAAGATCGGAGACTCTACGTTTACCTGGGACAGACGGTCCTGTTGAGTAGGTCTTACTTCGAGAAAGAGGTCAATCGTCGGATCCAACTCGGCCGAGCAACGTTCGGGAAGCTGCGCGGTGGCTTCTCGTCCGATATACTACGTGGCAGTGTCTCAAGATGAAAATCCAGTGCGTGTTTCCAGTGATGGCATATGGATCCGAAACGTGGTCGTTTACAATGGGTATTATCAAAAGACTTAATGTTACTTAAAGAGCAATGATAAGGGCTATGCTCGGAGTTTCCTTGCGTGATCCGCAGAAGATATCCGCAGGAGAACCAAGGTTGCCGACATAGCCCAAAGAATCGCCAAACTTAAGTGGCAGTGGGTAGGGCACATTGTTTGCAGAACAATTCAGATGGTCGATGGGGACGAAAGGTTCTGGAGTGGCGACCATGTACCGGAAAACGCAGCGTTGGAAGGCCTCCCACTAGGTGGACCGATGACCTGGTGAGGGTCGCGGGAATCCGATGGATGCGAGACGTACAGGACCGGTCATTATGGTGACACTTGGGAGAAGCCATGTCCAATACTGGACGTCTTTCGACTGAAATGATGATGATGAGACAAAGTCAGAGAATCCTATTACTTATTAGTTTTACTTGGCTATAAGATGATCTCAGTTATCTAATTAAATCAATGCGGCTGTGGAGAACCTCAAGCGCCGAAAATATAATAACCTTGTTGGAAATTATATTTTCGAACCGTTTGGGGTTGAAACTCTCGGTTCGTGGGGTCCGAGTGCTCACAAGTTGTATAAAGATCTGTCAAAAC
Organism: Mythimna pallens; assembly: GCA_961205895.1. Lineage (NCBI taxonomy): Eukaryota > Metazoa > Arthropoda > Insecta > Lepidoptera > Noctuidae > Mythimna > Mythimna pallens. Next base: position 20,551,843 of record OY540842.1, on the reverse strand, counting down.
GTCTAGTTGACACTTCGCGTGACCCAAGGGCTGGCTTTTACCTCGGACAGAGGATAAGCATTGCCATACAGCGTGGCAATGCCGCCAGTCTTTTGGGCACATTACCAGTCGACAGCGATGTGGAAGAGTTTTTTGACGCCATATTTTAGTTTTAGTTAGTTGTAATTAGATTAGGGTTTTTATTATTATTTATCTTATTTTATTGTAATTATAGTTAGTATTTTTAATGGGCACATAAATCATTATTAAATCAATTATATTATTAATATTATAAATCGGGAGATAGACAATGAAAATCTGCACAATGCAAAAACTAACTGGGATGAATACCGCTATTATCTGGTATCCAATATAAGTCTTAACTGTCCACTCAAAAATCCTGCATATATTAACATGCGTGCATTGTAATTATATCATAAATCAGATTCAGGTGGCAGCCTGGAATAATACTCCTGCACTAGATACTTAAATACCAGTAATTTACCAATACCAGTCGAGATCCGAAATAAAACATCAACCCATTGACAAGTATGCTTCTAATACGAAACCCAATCAATCGAGTTAAAAGAGCAAATGTGCTGTATGACTCAGGAGAGTTGGCTATAACCGCCAACATTTCTATGTATCTGATAACAGTCTACTAGACTAGTCACATATTGTAGGTATATAAAAAAAAAAAAAACATCAAATAAACCCAATGCAAATAGGTAGATATTATCAGCTTGGCAACGTGTTAGATTATTCCGGACAGGCAAACACGGCGGACGACGAGCTTGTGGCAGCTATTACTGTCGGGTTGACCTATTATTATTTTAAAATAAAACAAAAAGGAATTTAAAGAAATCGCAGACGATGATGGATGACGCACATTGTATATGCTACCAAGCGTTTGGATACATTGCAAACTGTTGCCGAACATCCTTTGATTTGCCAAGAAAATCCGAAACCGACAACGAACGGAAGCGAACACTATGTCACACTTAAGTAGAACCCTAGCCAGTAACCTTCTGCAACTGGACAGATGCGGTCTGCGCCTGGTAGCGGGGACTGCTCACTGAATAGAAACTTCTTCACAATTAACATCACGGAATGTCCTCTGTGCAGAGCATACATGAAGTTTTGTTTTTTTTTTTATTTTATTTATTTTAGTTTTATATAAACCAGTGCTTAACTGCGATCCCACCTGATGTTAAGCAGTGATGCCATCATTGATGGTGAGGCGCACTAGTTTATTACTCGTAAGAGCCTATTTACTCTAGCCTTGAAGGCACCTAAATTATAGTTGGACGGGAAGACCGCAGCAGGCAAATTGTTCCAGTCCTTCGAAGTACGCGGTATAAACGACGAAGCAAAACGCTTGGTCTGGACCGTTGAAGTTTCAACAACGTAAGGGTGGATACTCGCCGTACGTCGGGTTGTCCGATGGTAGAAAGGAGATGGCGGAATTAAGTCATGCAATTCCTGCGCACACTCTCCAAAATGCAACCTGTAAAATACCGATAGGCTGGCTACCCTGCGCCTGTGCTCGAGGCTATGTAGATTGGACTTAACCAAATTCGGATCCCTAATTAGCTTCTTCGCACGCCTTTCCATTGAGTCCAAAGCTGCTAGATGGCATTTTGCAGCACTAGCCAATATGTGACTGCAGTACTTACTCCACACACGATCGGAATTGTGTTTTAAATAACATTAGAAGCTCGGGTCAGCATGTGAAGTACCGTCGGACCTTTGCAAGAACGCCTAGTTTTCTAGCAGCTACCTTGGCTTTGGACTCAATGAACCGCCCAAAATTGAGATCTGGAGAAATTTCGTCTCCCAAGAGCTGAAGGCGGTCGGTGCACTCCAAGGATACATACCGAAAAGCAGGAGCCAAGGTGAACGGGCTCCTTTTGGCGGTGAATAACTCGGAGAAAACAGCACGCACGTGCTCCTTGAGTGCACAGCCGTCAGCGAAATAAGAACTTTCAGAACTTACCATGTCCAGTGAGGACCTGCGTCAGGCGAAAGGTGAGGACGGCGTGACGTCTTTTCAGCCACTCCATAAAGAGGGACTTACTGCCATTATTATGGCGTTAGGCGTTAGTTACGCCTTCCTCATTGGGCATGCCATACATGCATATTATAGTAAAAAAAAGCCGAGAACTCCAAAGATTTGTAACACCCGTGCGAAGCTGGGGCGCACGGATCATGAATATTAACCTACCATACCACACACTATATTACCTTTCCATTCGGGTGAATCGGGCCAGCCGCTGCCTGGTCCTCGATGGTAATCTTCATTATAGTCGGATTCTGATCCTCCCGGTCCTCCCGCCCCTCCCGAACCAGGTCCCCAACCCGCCCCGTCTGCTCCTCCCGGCGCTGGGAATCCGTACTTAGTGCAATCTAACGGCTCATTAATTTCCAACTTAATCTTTGTTTTCTTCTTTTTCTTTTTGCCATCATTCCCTTCATACTTTTCCTTACACGCCTTATATTCCGCATACCATCTCTGCCAGTCCATCTGCGTGGTTGCGTCCGGTTTCCAGCCGTTCCACGAAGACATTATGATTCTTTCGACGGGGTCCGAGATACCTGTTAGGTTTACGACGAATTTTTCGTCCATATTGGGAACTGGTAAGGTCCCGTTTATCTGAGTTAAGTTCATGAAGATACCGCCCTCGCTGTCGCCAGGCGGGCTGCCGCCCCAGCCCCAGCACGCCAGTGCACTCTTAGACGTTACAACGATGAACAATACACAAACTTGTAATGTCCAATCATAACAAAGATTATAGATTTTCTGTTCAAGTCTTAATTTTAACTCAATACTCTCTTTTAATATAGGAAACCGCATGATTTCTTTTAGCTGGTGTACACATATGTGATGTATTTGCAACCCCAATCTATATCTTAGAGTTGCATTTACTCTGCATACAGTTTGCCCGTGTTTCAATAAAGCGAACTAATTTCCAATTATTATTTTTTTAATTTGGTTTCGTTAATTAACTTGTTGATTAATTAGCGTGATTGGATGTTTTTTTTTTTTCATTTTGTGTAACTATAAAAATACTTGCCTACTTTATCCCACAGTTTTTCCAGAATTGACGGGCATCGCGCATATCCTTTAGTCGGTTCTGCTACCCCTTGGAGCAGAGAAAAAAATCAAACTTCTTAACCAACGCAATCAGAAGATATGGCCGTTTTTGCTCCGTTTATGGCACATATTTTGACACTCGCAAAGGAATCAAAACCTTGCCTTTTATGTAGACAGGTAATCTATGTTAAAAGCGATTTTACATATACATATAAAAGGTCACTCACTGACTCACTGACTCACTAACGCCCAATTCACTTGGACTAAGAATGCTTAAAGAAGAAAGGCCAATGGGAATAGTAAAAAAAAAAAATTGTTACCGAAATGAGACTCATCAAAATATAGGATATTATATCAATGTAGTTATTGAAAATCATCAGTTTATTTTCAAAAACAGGAGGACAATAGTTATTTTTTTAAATAAATTATTTTGCCTATTTAAATGAAAGCGCGACTTGAGAAAATGAAGTCAAATATATTAAATATATTAATATATACTAACAATAGACAGGACATTGCAAACAAAATAGTACCTAATCCAATATGTATTAAATGATGGTAATAAGTCGCTCGGTCATACTAGACCGAGCGACATCCCTACACGTCAATTCGTGTTTTTATCCGCTCTATGCACTAAAAGAAAATCATTTTCTGAAGAAATATGGCGAGTTTCGCATTACGTTATTGCAAATCTTGATATGGTAAAATGACTGGACCTAACTTCAGTATTTTTTCGTATATTCTTGATATTTACGCAGTAATTAATTAGAATTCAATAATTTTCATTTTTTCTAGAACATTTGCTGATTTTGTGATAACGCTATATTGCTGAAAAGCATAAAAAAATTTATATATCAGACATATTTGGTCTATACTATTATCAGTTTCATTTTTATATTATTAATTTATTATATTAGGTATACCATGTATTAGGTACTTTATATTGTCATTATATTATTTTACTAGCGGTCCCGGCAGACGTTGTTCTGCCCAAAAGCGGGATTTAGTAAAAAAAAAAAATTACCCTACTCTACCCTACTCTACCCTACTCTTTTCTTTGCTATAAACCACACGGAGCCCGAGACCTTTCCAACGAATGCAAAACCGTGGAAATCGGTTCGTGCGTTATGGAGTTATAGCGTCAGGAAGGAAAACCCGACTTATTTTTATATAGTAGATTATTACTTTATGTTTCAATTTTAGTGCCAGAGTGTAAGAAATACTTGAGAAATACAGAAATTAAATTACATGGTTTTAGGATTATTAAATGGACTAGTTACCAGGAACAATGTTAAGACTATGGCCCCTGCCTGAACAATGTTTTTAATTTCCATCAATAAAAAGGAAGGGGGTGACTTACACACTCAACAAACGGGCCCCAGAAACGGTCGCTACCACGAAGTGACGTAGCAACAAGAGGGCAACATATCCTGAAGTGCTTGAGGAGTGAAGAGGTATACCACGGCTATCAGCACCTTACCTACTGGATTATACATCCTTCTCCCGAGCACGTTTGCTCTTGCGAATCTCCTCAGCTCTGTTCCTCGTCAGTGTTCACCGTGTTGGCCGGCCGTACGGCCAATAAAGGCAAGCCGGAGATGAAGAACAAGAATTCACCCGGGAGATCACGTCCGTGGGGTCGCTAATGCCCAACAGTTCGCCACAAAACTGCCCTGCGGATTGTATCTCTCTTAGTCTGGCCCCTCATCTTAGGCATGTTATGGCAAAGCATACGCTACCGACACAGACCTAGGGTTTATTATAGCGCGCAAGCCCCACCACGACGTCAACGTAGACTGTAGAGATACGGCAATGGGGTTATTATTATTATTAAAAGTATTATGTCATCATTACATTGTATAAAAATTAATTCAAGTATTTGCCATCCTCCCCGGGCACGCGCACTTGAGTTTGAACCCAGTGTCTCAGAAGGGGGCTGTCCAACTTGTGGCTGAGCACGCACGAGCAGGGTGTTGTTGGCGGTCCCAGGCGTACGGAACATCAGCGAGACGATGCGATGCCGCAGCACAGTGTGAAAGTCATATGTGTGCGCGTGCGCAAACATCGCAGTCGCACTACAGCAGCGTGGGAGCCCCACCAGCACCCTGCCTATTATATTGTAGTTGACCCACATATTGCAGATGTAGAGAGATTGACCGAATGCTTTAAACAGAGTGATCTTTACCTCTCAACTACACCTTGCAAATCCGCAAACACTTGTCTAATCAAACTAAGATGAACGATGTATACTTACCGAGTTTTTCTAAATAACCCCGTTTAAAAAAGTGTGAAAGATAAATAGTTTTATTAGATTATCATAACTGAAAAGTGTAAAATAAAAAAGTAAATTTTTAAAATAAAAATACCCGACTGCGTAAAAAATAATTTTAGATAAAAAGTAAAAAGAAAAAACACAATTTTAGTCCAGTAGCGTAAAACCCAATTTTATAAAACAAATAATAAATTCTAATACGGAACATATTGACTGTAACAGTCGGCACCCATTAAAATAATCCAGACTAAAATCATTCCATTTATTGGGTACCGACTGTCGCAGTCAATATGTTCCGTATTAGAATTTATTATTTGTTTTATTAAAACTGGTTTTTTTCAGTGGGTTTTCAATTTATGCACAATGGAAAATAAAAGAAGCATTATATATGTAAAATTATTTATTGATATTAGGAAAAAGATTAAAAAATATAAACAAACAATAGATTTATTAAATTGTAAATATATATACCTATGTAGTATTATTACAAAAATAAAGCTAAAAAAGGATACAATTTATAAATGAAAGAACAAAAAATCAATCCATCGAATAGGTACACTAACACGACATCACGCTGTGTTCCCCTGTAGGGTAGGCAGCGATATAGATTTCAAGCATACTTTTAGTCAGTTATACATACACCCCTATTTTTTAATTAGTACAAAAAATGGGGCTCATATTTGTGTAGTCAAAAGTAAAAAAAAACGAAATCCCAAAATTGTCCACGAAAATTTGTCATAATTGGTAAGTTTATAATTGAACAAATCATTCGTAATAAAAGAAAATACTACGCAGTGTTTTTTCATATTCATTGCCATTCATTTATTCAAAGTTAGTGAAAGTATGTGTGTCTGTTTGTTTGTCCGTCTTTCACGGCAAAACGGAGCGACGAATTGACGTGACTTTTTAAGTGAAGATAGTTGAAGGAATGGAGAGTGACATAGGCTACTTTTTGTCTCTTTCTAACCCCCCACTCCCCTAAAATGGGGGGTAGAAGTTTGTATGGAGCATTCCGCAATTTTTAGTTTTGCTTCGTGAATTAAGGCGAGCGAAGCCGCGGACAAAAGCTAGTATTTCCATAAATTGAGTGAAATTTTGGGATATAAACAAACTTTAATAACTTTGCTGTTTATGAATACTATATATTGAGACTTTACTTAAATAATAACAAGACCTTTTCTAATAAGCCCTTTAACTATTTGTACTAATTATAAATGTGTGGGTTTTGTTCGTAGAATGTTGGTTATAATAATATGTTATAGTGCTTATTTAATAATAAGTACTAATTTATCAGTCAATTTCTTGTCTTTTTTTAATAGCATCCAATTATAAAGTCTTCAGAAGCATTATAATTTTGTTGAGTACGACGTGCGCCATAAATATAATAATATTACACATGACATAATTTGACACATTATTCCCAATTTTCTGTAAGGAAAATGTCGAAGCGCCATATTTTTGGTGCCAAGATGTCTATATACTTATATAAAAGGTAAAGTATCACATTTTAACCTTTTGACCGCCACAGTCATGTATAGATGACGAAACAAAATGTGCCCAGCACGCCACGGTCACGACTACATGACAGACATAAACACCAATAAATCTTACAAGAAAGTATTGTTTTTATTATTAGTGTTGTTAAAGTACGTCTGCCAACCTGTTAAATCGCCGAGCTGCCCGTTGACAATAAGAGCACGCTTTTGCTTTTTTGACGTAGAGGTCAAAAGGGTAAATATTGTGGTCAGATATTGCCAGTAATCGGTTTAAAAAGTAGCATATAAAAAGTTTAAATGACTCCCTAAATTGAATCATTATCTAAGAAAAACATAGTCTATGTCCACTGTGTTGATCTTCCAGGTTGGGCTACTCTTGCAAAGTCAATCCAGGTGTCAATAAGGGTAGACGTAGACAGCAAGCCAAGCTACGGCCCCAATTAGCAATTTATTCGCTAGATGGCGCTGATCGTTGGATACCATGATCCAATGAAACCCTCGAGCGCCTATCTTTTTACACCAAACGAAAAAAAAAACAAGGCATTTTGAACCACCTGCGTGTTCAGCTGAAATTTCAAGAGTTTTCTCTTATGACTCTCGATCTTGTATCTAAGATTTGTATTCTTGTATTCTCAGTAATTGTATCTAAGGTTATAAGTATTTTTCTAAGAGAAAACGGACCAATACGGAAGCGAAGCCGCGGTAAGTAACTAGTTTCTTCTATATTCTTAGGGCCTGCGCTCACTTGAGACAAGACTGTCTTAGATAGAATTGTCTACAACGTCGCAGACTTGTCTGAGACAAGACTGTTTTGAGACGTCCAGTGTTGCCAACAGTTACATTAACTTACCACTAGAATCAACTTTTAAACCCACCAAAAAACCACTAACAACAAATTATCCCACACACAAATTTCCCACTAAAAAAATGTGTTTTGTACAAAATAAAATACGTAGGCATATAGGTTATTAGTTTCCTTTAATAATAAGTGATATAAATTAACAATCAGTTGATCAAAATACCATTTGTGGGTAAATTAACATTAGTAGGTAATTCAACATACAAATTATTCAATAACAGCTATGTATTTATTCGTCTTCAGACGAATCATTTTTGTCCACCATCCTAGTCAACCATCATAGTCGGTATCTGATAATTATGGATTCTATGGTGCTGATTTACACCTGAGTGATCGCATTTTTAGTAAGAAATTGAATTTTACTAAAGCACTAGAAAAATCCACTAGCTACTAAAACCAATATTTCGCAATTAAACGGACCCTCCGTTTAATTGCGAAATATTCCACTAAAACTGGTGGTTTTAGTGAAATATTTAAAATCCACTAAGTTGGCAACACTGGCCGTACGCCGCTAGACTGTTTTGTCTTGATCGTGACGTAGACAAAACAGCCTTATCGCAGACGTCGTAGACAAGTCTGCGACGTCGTAGACAGTTGTGTCTAAGACAGTCTTGTCTCAAGTGTGCGCAGGCCCTTACACAGTAAGTAGTTGATTCTGTATAATTTTAAACAGCATGTCGTTTATTCTGTTGCTGCTCCTGTTGGTGTTGCTCTTTCGCGAAGGACAGGAACACTTCTTCGAGCGTGGTCTCCGTAACGGAATAGTCCTCGATGAAGGAGGGAAACTCTTTGCGTATGGACTCCAGCTTGGAGAACAGGTCGCTGTATTGCATCGTCTCGTTGATGTGGTAGTGCAGCATCGTCTGAAAAATTGGGGTTTAGTTGAGTGGGTTGGAATTTGAATTTGATGTGGCTTGCATAAAAGCTATAAGGTACAGTTTTGCATCTTCACATTTCAGGAAGATTTTATAAAACTCGTAAATAATCATAATTATAAAATTACGAATCAATAAATCAGTAATAATTGTATTTTTTTTTTTAATTTTTAGAATAAGTGTCTTAACAAACATTTAAAAAAAAAAAACAGATTCACCCGTTGCTATTTATCGCGGGTCATGCGTCTGTGTGCGTGACTGCGACAGCCTGTACGAGACGGGTTATTCGCACTTCGTCCCATTCACACTTCGTACCGCGAGTTGTTGACATATTATTAAAAAAAAAACCGAGATGAACTATTTACATACCTACAAATTTGTACAGAACCCTTGGTGCGCGAGTCCGACTCGCACTTTACCAGTTTTTTATAAATCCAACCCACTTTGGTCCACAAACCTTTCTTCCCTTACAAACTATTTGCATGAGACTAAGTGCAAATGAGACTAAGTGCGAATGAGACTAAGTGCGAATGGGACCAAGTTCGAATGGGACCAAGTGCAAATGGGACCAATTGCGAATGGGACCAAACGCGAACGCAGTACGAAGTGCGAATGGGACGAAGTGCGAATAACCCTACGAGACTACGCCCACTTACTCTACGAAATACTTTTACATAGATAAGATTGGATTGACCTGCCCCAGTACTGACCATAATTGTTCTAATATATTTATATGTCGTACTTTTATTGCAAAAACCAACTAAATGCAATATATTATTATTATTATATTCGATCAAATCTGTGAGTTATTTACTTTTTGCCGAAGCTATTTTTGTAAATAAGTGTCGTAGCTAATAACTGGTTTTACCTGTAGATTCGTCTTGATAAGACGAATAAATAGCTATATTTAAATATAGCTAACATAATAATATAATAAAGCTAATATAGTGTGTTAACACAATTTGGGTAAAAAATTGCAGATAGTTGATTTTTGCAATAAGGATTTTTTTAGGTGGGAAAATCATCTTATGACAAATCCCGCTCTTGAGCGGAGCGCGAGATAGTGTCAGGCTTTTACTGACTAAAAGCCCACTCCTGTTCCTTCTTTGCCTTCGTCCCAGGGCCCCGGGTTTCGTTTTAACACTACCCATGGCCCCAGTAGGCTTCGACCCTGATGGGCCCCTACGATTTGCTGACATCTCCCTGAGGCGCGCGTGGAACAGTACGCGCCATCGTCGACTTGGGCTCGGTCCGGGTGTTTACCGGACGATAGGACAGCGAGCCATCCATTGCTCGCCGTTCGCAAGCCCACGCCTACGGTGGCCGGAAATCGGGATCGGAACCCCGGCGGCGGTTGAGGCGTGAGGACCGTTGCTTCACGCGATCGGCCGCCTCCTTTGCTAGCATTACTGCTTCGCAGAAGGAGGTGACCGCCTGCCACTCCTCCTCGCTCCGGACCATGGCCTGTACCAAGGCCCGGCGCGAGAGATCGCCGCCGCCGATCGCCCCCACGAGGACACAGCGTTGCTCTGCCCAAGCGGGTCACACCTCCACCGTGTGCTCCACCGTAGCCTCCGGGTGTTCCACACAGTGGCGGCACCTGGGCGTGTCTTCCGCACGAATCCAGTGCAGGAACTTTTCGAACTTACCATGTTCGGTAAGAACCTGAGTCATGCGGAAGGTGAGGACGCCGTGAGGTCTTTCCAACCACGCCTCAAAGAGGGGACTTACCGCCATAATTGTTGTTACAGCACTGGGTTGCGAAGTGCGTAGTGTTTGGGTTATTTCGAATTTTCACCAGAAATATGTATTCTGGCTATTGGTGTATCACAATTAAAAAGTGAAAAGTGTGAAATATTTCTTTTCCAAAAAAAAAAATAACCGACTTCACTACAAAAAACAAAACACTAAAACGATCAAAATAACTTTAATTTCGAAAGTCCGTGTTAAATAACAAGCAAACAATACCAGAAACACCATGAAGTCGGTTTATTTTTGTATTTTTTTTTTTTATAATTATTTATTCGACATGCATTTTCACTGTTTTTCATACAACCGCTCTTATGCAATTATAACTTTTTATTAAGTAGATAACTTTGGAAACACAGTATATTATGGATATTATCTAGGCTTCTATTGAAATTAATTTGTAAATTTTTGTAAAACTAATCCAGTAAAGACCTCTGGAAATCTGCTATTTTGAATGAACTTTGACACTTCATAATATACTCAAAAACAAAAAATAGTCAAAAAATATAACAATAGAAGCCTTGCTTTAGTTAAGATTTATAAATGACTACAATTTTTTTCAAAAACTTTTAAGGCTTTTAAAAAAAACGTTTTTGCCTTACCATGACATGTTCAAATGTCAGTAATACGAGCGAGAAAGTGGATTGGAGGTAAAGACCCTAACATAGCTCCATCCCTTCAACAGTTCAGTGTAGGTCGTCAAATGCTCTCGAGGTAAGGCACCTGATCAACACTGACGTAGTATTATTTTCTTAGATTATTTTTGATGTTAGTTGACGCGAGAGGTCGCACGAGAAATTAAACAAAACTAATTAAGACAAACTTAATAGAGACAATAAGTAAAGTGCTATTGACACATTCTTAGTAAAGACTATTTATTAAATTAATCAAATTACTTATTAGTCTATATATAAGACTAGAATGTAATAAAAATAGGGTCCATCCTTTATATGTACTCTAGGATAAGGGAAAAAAAAGTGTCACTATTTTTTTAAACTGACTCGAATGTTATTCAATAAATAAATAAGGCTTACTTTGTGTTCATCCTTGAGCGTGCAGTTGAACGTCACTTGCATCTTCTCTTTTAATCTATTTAGTTCTGTCTTAGCGCCGTCGACCTCTGAAAGTGTCATTAAAACTTCATTAGCATAGCATAGCATAGTCGGCCTTATAATGTTCCCGCTGTTGGGACTCAGGCCTCCACTCTAGGAGAGGGAATGGGCCGTAATCCACCACGCGGGCCCAGTGCGGGTTGGTGGATGTCACATGTCTTCGAATTTTTGGTTCTAGGACATGCCGGTTTCCTCACGATGTTTTCCTTCACCGTAAGTCGGGGCCATTACCACTCGGCCACCACTGCTCTCTGCGGTCACCGCTGCCGGTCGGACGGCGAGCTACCTATTCTTCTCGCCATCCACAACCCGCGTTTACGGTAGCCGGAAATCGGGATCGGAATCCCAGCGGCGGCTGGGACGTGAGGACCGTTACCTCACGCGTGCGGCCTCCTCCTGTACTAGCCTAACTGCTTCGCAGAAGGCCACCTGCTACTCCTTGTCGCTTCAGCCTGTACCAAGACCCGGCGCGAAAGATCGCCCCCAAGAGGACACGGCGGTGCTCTGCCCAGGTGAGCCACACCTCCACCGTTTGCTCCACCGTGTTCTCCGGCCAGCCTTCCAGCCACACCTTAAAGAGGGGACTTACCACCATAATTATGGCGTGCCCAGCACTGGGTCGAAACAGTCGCTGTCGCCGTTTCACCATGATATCCCGCCGGAACTCTGTCTGCGCGACAAGTCGCGGCATGGCGGACAGTGTTTCACCCCGGCGTTGCATCTCCACGCGCAAGTCGTGCATGTGTGCAAGGATTGTTGCCTCCAGATCCCATGGTGGCAAGGAGGCTCGCCGCTTCGCGGGTAATCGTGCGGTATCCCCGCACTATCCATATGGCCATGACCCTCTGGCATGCGTTCAGCCGGGCCGCCGCCTGCTTTCACAGTGCCGGTGCCCACACCGGTGCGCCATAAAGGGCAATGGACCGAACGATTTCTGCGTAGAGCCTCCGGCAGGAGGCGTCTGGACCCCATAGGCTGGGCAGGAGCCGCTTGAGGGCAGCCCCAGTCCGATTCAGTTTGGGAGCCAGACGTCGGAAGTGCTCCTCGAAATTCCACCGGCTGTCGAAAACGAGTCCCAGGTACTTTATCGTCGACCCGACGCACGCACCCCAATGCGACATGCTTAAAACAGAATGTAATTGATTGTCATCAAAACTTAGACTTTTTCAAGTGTAGTGGATCGGGCGGCGAATGATAAGGGTAAAGTGTTAACAGGTAAGTTGACCTTTTCTCTAAATAGGTCTTTATAATATTATCCAATAAGACCGTGTTTTTTACTTACAAAATGTTATAACTTTGATTAAAAGCCTATCACCGTGCCCAGCGCGCACACGCGGCCCGCAGCAGGATGGCGATGTGTTTACGTACCCTCCTCCTTCTGCTTCTGCACGTGCTTAACCTTGAACACGACGGCGTGCCCCTGCGTGTGCGCCGCGCGCAGCCCGGCCGCCGTGCCCAGCGCGCGCACGCGGCCGCCTGACAGGATGATGATGCGCGAGCACAGAGCTTCCATCTCATCCATACTGCGAGAAATACAAATATTATAAAAACAATTTCATCAATCGTTGACCTCCGGCGAAGGGAAAATAATGCTCGCATTATAAATACGACTTCAGAACGCGGCGACGGATGAATTATCATGTATATAAGCCATTTAATGCTTTCATTTTGGTTTTTCTGTATTATAAAATAGGAACATAGCTTATATTATCAAGTTACAAATTATAGGAAAAAAAAATATGGAAAAATATTAAATTTTCATTCATCATTTTTGGTATTACGAAACACATCCAAATATATCCCAAATTTCCAAAAGTCGAGTCTCGATAGCACTATCAGTGCGGAGCGCAAGGGTGTGTCAGATTTTAACAGATTAAAATTCACTCCAATGTTCCTTTTTTGCCTTGCGTTCCAGGGCCCCAGGTCTAACTTTTAAAACGAACCCATGGCCCCAGCCATCTTGCATCTCTACGCGCAAATCGTGCATGCGTGCAAGGATTCTATACATTGCCTAGGTATTGTATAGAATACCGGATTATACAGATTGCCAGTATTATATATATATAATGCTTAAACGTGTAGGTAATCTATAAAATATTATTTATTTTATACTTTGCCTAGGTATTCTATACAATACCAAATGCGCAGCCGGTAATGTGTGTAAAAGGCGAAGGAACAAGGGAACAAGGGGAAGAAAGGTGGATGGAGGGAAGGAGGTGATGTAATTTTAGGGCACCCCGACACAGACAAGTTAAGTTAGAAGGCTACAGATGTTACTTATAGCCCGAAGAATTATTAATTTCACGTTAATTTTATTATGTATCAGAATGAAGAAATCAGGTCTTCCTCCTCAATCTTTTTTAGAGCAAGGCTCGTAGCAATCCGTCCTGGCGCGAAACCTCTGATACGTTTCTCAGCAAAGCAAATATGTGCTATCATCATTAACAACATGAACCGAGGCAGGTCTTCAGGGCATGATGGGCTCAGCATTGAGCACCTCAGGCGAGTGTCAGTCTGCCACGAGTCCTGTCTATGTTTTTCACAATGTGTATTAGTCACGCGTACCTACCTGCTAATCTGATGAAGAACAGGACAGGTGAAATCGCAGATAAGGGTAATTATCGTCCCATTTCACTTGCGACTATAATAGCATAGGTGTTGGATGGTGTGCTTGATTCTTGCTTATGTAACTATATACATCATTATGATGCACAAAATAAAATTCAAATTATAATACATTTTTTAATTTGTCACAAGCCTGTCACATGTCGCAAGCAACAGTGTATCTAATCTCCAGCATACTGTTAGCGCTCCCCCGCACTCGATGCACCAACGACGTGCCTCTCTTGCGCATTAATGTATGAAAACAATCCATGCGCGCTTCCGCAAACATTGCCGATGCACTACAATATCGGGGGAGCCCCAACTTCATCGTGTAAGTCAAGCACGCGGCATACCGGTCATGGGTCGACACTCGTATGTGCAAAGCAAACGATGTGAGTCAGAAGAAGAGAGCCTTCTACAGGGCTGCCAAATCTTGCAAGGTATTACGGAGGTCTCGGTTTGACCACATTGGACGAATTGGGAACAAACTTCCTCATATCAGCAGATAATAAAGCGTTTTGGTCCCTGACTAAGTTGGTGGAATAGAACTCCCGCCTTTAAGTGTAATAAGAATAAGGCCCAGAGAGAGGATAAAAACAACTTGACGCTGACCTGCAAAATGCATGAAGTTAAGAATATTTGAATAAGGTTGATTTTCTAGGGTGGGTGGCAAAATTCTTCATATTATTTAGTGGAGGTCTATAGCTGGGTTAACTAACTAGTATATACCTGTGTGAGGAGATGACGATAGCTCGCTGTTGCCTCAAAGCCCTCCTCAGCGCCGTCCAAAGCCTCCTGCGGGCGGCCACGTCTACTCCAGCACTGGGCTCGTCCAATAAGGCGAGGTCTGCACTACCACATAAGGCTGCGGCTGCACCTAGGCGTCGCACACAACCACCGCTGTAGTCATCTACACGACTACGGGCGTATTTTTCCAGACCTGGCAGAGAATAATTCACTTGTTAGATAAAATAAGTCACTAACATACATCTCCTTCCAATGACACTCAAAAACTCGTACACATGGGCATCATGTACACACGTCAAAATGATAATTATATAAACACTGCAGTCAATCTTTATTGACTTTTGACATTGTTTATATAATTATGGCTACTTGGCAAATAATAAATAATATAAATCAAAATTTACCAAAGGCCGAAAAATATTGGATGTCAATAGTAAAATTGAATATTTGAAAAACAAATCTAGTACTGGTTACGATGATATAACGACGATCGTTTGAAAACACGTGGAAAACAATATAAGGAACGAAAACGTTTCTATACAATCAGTCAGTTGTAGGCCTTGTGCCGTACGGTCACTTTTATTACCCACATCTATTACGATTGACCACTTTTTCCAGTGTTTTTCAAACATCTTGTCAAACTAAGAATCTTCAAAAAACCGAATCAGTCATGGATATCTACAAGTGTGGCGCCTGTGAAGAACCGCTATCCGATGGAGCTCACTGCACAGTCTGTAATCAGGAACTACACTTCCACTGTGCAGGAATAACGGAGACCGGATATCGGAAGCTAGGTAACAGGAAGCTTACGTGGCGTTGCAGTAATTGTAAGATAAGTGCCAATAATCAACCTCCAGTGTCACCAAGGCCAGAGTCTGAGTCAGCTATCCTCATGGAAATAAGAGCGCTCGCTGAGAAGCTAGCCCCTCTAGATTTTTGAAAGGAAGAGAAATTGTCACTTACTGAAACCAACAAGGAGCTTAAAGAGTTTAACGCGAAGATCATGGAACATGGAAGCGCGCCTTAAGCTTGTGGAGAAAGTTCAGGAGCAGGTGGACATCCTTCAAACCCGCTTAGACAAACTAGAGGACGAAAATAACGCTAAAGAGCAGTGGACTTGAATGAATAATGTTGAGATAAAAGGAATACCACAGAATATCTACGAGAACCTGTTAGAAATTGTTGGCAAAATTGTTACCTACCCCGTGTCTAAGGTCCAGATAAACTTTGTGACTAGAGTTCCAACCCGTGAGAAAGATTATACAAAACCAATCATCGTGAGTTTCTGCAACCGTTACGTGAAGGAGGACTGCAGCTGCAAGACTACTTTTTAAGACTGCTCCTCTAACTGCAGGACAAATTGGCCTTACTGGAAACCAACGGATTTATGTCAATGACCATTTGACATTGCAGAATAAGACATTTTCCAAAACCAAAAAGGCGGCTGCAGAAACGGATTTTCGCTACGTCTAGGTCAAACATTCCAAAATACATGCAAGAAAGACCGATACATCTCCTACAGTAATGTTAAAATCAGAAAAAGATCTCATAAAAACAAAATAAACACAAGTGAATATCCTAAACCTACCAAAAACAACATTTCTAAATCTAAATAAGATAGAGAACCATACGCAGTTGATGTGTGCCCTTACCGTATTCCATATGTTAGTGTGTCGCTCATTAGAACTATGTAAACTCGTTTTAAATTGTGATTGTCTTATTACCTGTCACGGTTGTGCGAATTTTGACCATATAACTGTTACGCTAAAGTACATTTTAAGTTACTTTGCCTGCTCAGTTATGACTAATCGAAACCATATTTTTTCTTTTGTTCCATTGCTTGCGACTGTATCAAAGATCGATATCATTAGACACTGTGCACCGCTGTGCTTAAATTATTCCTGCCAGTTTTTGTTTTCTACCTCCAAAAAACTTAATTATTTTTGGTGCTTTCTGTTTTTGATTTTGTCAAGTAATTTACTAAACCAATTATTACGAAATAATAATCGCTGTAACGGTGCTAAGAGTGTTACTGTTAAACTTAAAAATGCTTAGAATATATATTATCAAAACGTGCGAGGACTGCGCTCGAAAACAGACGCGTTATACCGTAATATTTCCATAAACTCATACGATGTTGTTATATTTACGGAAATTTGGTTAGTGGACGATATTAGTAATAGTGAGTTGTTTGACGTACGATATCTTGTTTGGAAGCGGGACCGGGATTATTGTCGTACAGCACAAACTCGGGGTGGTGGGAGTGTTGATTGCGGTGAGGAATGATCTGACTGTAGTGGAAGATGTGACTGGCGTACTTCTGCTGAGGATATATGGGTGTCCATCGTTCTGAAGCGGTCTAGACCAGCGGTAAGCTACAATATCAATATTTGTGGACTGTATTTGTGCAAAGAAAATGTTGATAATTCATACATAGTTTAGCTACAAAATTTCCACCATAAACTTAACCACTTAGTAACCGCACACCCGTTAGATACATTTATCATCACCGGTGATTTAACTTCGGTGGCGATGTGGTATGGCAACATTCTTACGATAGTCCTGGATTAAATCCTGAGAAAGTACAAGTCCGATGTATTTTGGATTTCTTTGACACGATAAATGTGTGTAACTTGTCCCAGTTTAATTGTGAGCGCAATGTCAACGGTAGGTTGTTGGATCTTGTTTTTTCAAATAGTGCAGTAAAAGTGAGTGAGTGTGGTGATCCTTTGGCGATGCCTGTCGATGTACACCATAAACCGTTAATAATTAACGCTGATTTTGTTCAGGTACACAAATACATTGAGAAATATAGTGTAAATTACAAATTTAATCAAGGCGATTACACTGCAATTACGTCGGCACTAGATCTTATAGACTGGAGTACATTGTTGTCTGCAGGATCCTTAGACCAAGGCCTTAGTTTCTTTTATAGTAAACTTTACGAATTAAGGGATCTTCACATTCCCGTTAAGCCACCAAAAAGATCGACACACCCCCCCTGGTATACAAGGGCTTTAATTAAAATCCTTAAAAAAAAAAACACCTATGCCACAATAAATATAAAAATTACGGTAATTTATCCGATTACCACTCTTTTTTACTATTGCGTAACCGGGTTAAGCAAGTGGAGGCGGTTTGTTTTGATGTTTATATGGAAAAGATTGAAACCTCAATCACCACAAACCCTAAGTATTTCTGTTCTTACATCAAAAGCAAAAGAAGTGTTAACTTATTACCTAACGTACTACATTACATGGACCAGTCTGCAGACACCGGCGAGGGTATCACTGAGCTGTTTTCTTCTTACTTTCAACCCACTTTCCAAGAACCTGACTCCAATTCTGAGTCTGATGATTTAGACTCCGAGGATACTTATTTTTCTAGCTCAGTGAACCTGAGTACCGTTAGCGTATGTCCTGATGTTGTATTGAAACTTCTTAAAGGCCTGGACCCCACCAAACCTGGTGGGCCAGATTTGATACCCCCTATTTTCATAATTAATTGTGCAAAGAGCCTTGTGGCGCCAATCTGTTTATTATTTGAACGGTCTCTAAGAGAAGGTATCGTCCCCAAGATATGGAAATCAGCATTCATGACACCTGTCTTTAAAAAAAGGGAAAAAATCTGAGATAGAGAACTACCGTCCCATATCTAAACTTTGTCTTTTCTTTAAGGTTCTAGAACGATTAGTACACACTCTAGTATACTCAACTTTTCAACGCTATTTTGGCGACGAACAACATGGGTTCCTTAGAAGACGGTCAACTGCCTCCAACCTGGTATTGTCCAAAAAACTAATCACTGCCGGGATGGATGAACGGTGTCAGGTTGATGTTATGTATATGGATTACAGCAAGTGTTTCGACCGAATTGATCACCGTGTGCTTCTTCAGAAGCTATTATCTGCGGGAATACACGGTGACCTATTTCGTTGGTTTTCGTCATACATAAACAATCGGACGCAGGCTGTGTTCTTACGTGGATACACTTCTGGATGGAAATTTGTCCCATCAGGGGTGCCCCAAGGCTCAATCTTGGGACCTTTATTATTTACTATATTTATTTTTGACATTAAAAGCTTTTTACAAATTCACAGATCTTACTTTACGCTGATGACATGAAGGTTCTTAAGTGTGTACGAACAGTGTCTGAAACCGAACTACTTCAATCTGATCTAGATAGATTTGTTCCATACTGCAAAATTAATAAGTTACAACTTAACGTATCCAAATGTTTTCACCTAGTATTCACTCGTCAGAAAACTACTATCGGTTCAGGATACACACTTGATGGTACATATATAAGTAAAACAAGCAGTATCAGAGATTTTGGTGTAGTACACGACAGCAAATTACTTTTTGTTGATCTCATAGAAACCATTGACAAAAAGCTTTCAAAACCTTGGGTTTCATTATTAGAGCTTGTTCTAGCTCTCAGTCTCTAAAACCAATAAAAGTTCTCTACTGTTCCTTTGTGCACAGCCACCTCGAGTACGTTACCCAACTCTGGAACCCTCAATACGAGACTTACAAATCTCGTATTGAACCAGTTCAGAGAAAATTTTTGCGATATTTAGATTTTAAAGCGAAGCAATATTCAGTCGACTACGAGCACCGTTGCAAACGATATCACTTCTTACTATTACATATAAGGCGTAATATCAATGACATTTATTTTTTAGCAATTGTTTGCTACATTGCAATTGATCCGTTAGCTATAAACGGATCAATTGATTGTCCTGAACTACTTGGCAAACATTTTTCTTCGCACTAATCAGAACAACCTACGTAAGCGGCCTCTATTACAGGCACCGTGCACATCGACAAAGTACAGGCGAAACGCTTTCTCCATACGTAGTGTTATAGCCTTCAATAATTTACCATCGCACCTAGAAATCGATCTGTTTTGCACCAGTGTACAAAGTTTAAAAAAGATCCTAACCAAGGAATTTTTTGGAGACAATCATAGATAACTTAATTAGTTTAAATTTAAGATAACGCTATGTAGTCTTTTTCTTCATCTTTGATATCACTTGATTCGATTCAATTGTTATTATACCTACTTAAATTAATTGTTAACTTTATCTTAAACCTAAAAGATGTCAACGCAATCTGTCGCTAGATATATATATGTGGAAGCTTGTTATTAACAATTATAAGTATTGAAAATTGCTATTGTAAAAAATTATAATTGTTATTAGCCTGTAAGCTTTCTTTAAAAATAAAATAAATATAGGAACGTAATAAAGGAGTCAGTTGCAGAATGGATTCCGGAGAACAAACGTTGATACTCATACTTCATCAATTAATGATGTTGAAATTAATTTCGTCACTAGAACTCATTTTAAATATTTCCGGTGCATGCACACTCTTGATTAATTTGCAGTCGACTAAAAAAATACCGGATGTGGTACGCAACAGCAAGTGTCGCAATAGGTCGATTCTTTGGAACAGACAGCCGAAAGCACGCTGCAAACCATCTCAGAATGGGGTGTACAGAATAACCTACGTTTCGCCGCTCATAAAACCAATGCAACGAAGCGGATTAAGTACGATATCCCAGTAATACACATGTCTGGGACAAGGCTGAATCTAGTCGAAAATATCAAACTACTGGGACTCACTATAGACCGTAAACTCACTTTCAATGCGCACGTGACAGCAACTTGCAAGAAGGCTGCAGACATTTACAAACAATTAGCGTGTGCAGCAAAGGTGACATGGGGTATAAATAGCGAAATAATAAGGACCATATACGTGTCGGTGATAGAGGTCGAGCGCAAGGTGAGCCCTTTACAGATACCCCATTCAAATTCATCGCAACTTACCAGAACAGAATACGAGTGCCTAGAGAACTTGGACCCCGAAACCCCGAATGACCGCCAAATAATCGGACCTAAAATATATGCTGATGGCAGCAAAATACAGGGTAAAGTTGGAGCTGCTCTTACATGGTGGAATGAAGGTAGGGAAACCAGGTACTTTACCTTTCGACTGGAACCCCACAAAACCGGCTTTCAGTCGGAACTGTACGCTCTGTATCGAGCAGTCCAATTGGTGAGAGCGTCTAGGATGACCTGCGTCAACATATTGAGTGATTCAAGATCGTTGCTCGATCTGATGAAGAGTCCATCCGTCACTCACCCCTTGGCACTCGATATAAAGAGGCTGGTACGTAAAATCCGAGAAGACGGTAGAAATGTGAGGCTGTTTTGGTTAAGGGCACACATTGGTACTCCTGGTAATGAAAGAGCGGACGAGCTGGCCAAAAAAGCAGAACTTACTAAAAAGACAGCCGCCGACTACGACAAGGTGCCAATATCGTTCGTCAAGAAGCAGATACGGGAGGAAACTGTTAACAAATGGCAGCGGCGCTACGAGACTTCCAGCACGGGCTCAGTCACTAAAGTATTCTTCCTTATTGTCCAAAAAGCAAGGAAGATCCTTAAAGATATGGTACTAACACTTACCCATGTCCAAATCTTGACCGGCCAGGTAGGATTCGGGGCTTACCTCCACCACTTTCACCTTAAGAACAGTTCCTTTTGTGTCTGTAATCCCAAGTGTGACGAGACGGTATGGCATGTGCTCACCGAATGTCCACGGTTTGAACGTGAAAGTTTGGACCTTGAAACTGAATTCCAGTTATCATTTACCCCGTCCACATTGCAATCTATAATGGAGACTAAGGCCTCTAGAACACCATTCCTAGCGTTCGCGAGCAGGGTCATGCGAGTCGTAGCGAGGGCCAATGGCTCTACATAATACTTTACACGTGCACAAGCTCACACACTAACACCTACACCAACACTCACGCAAACACTAACTCTCACGCAAACACCTACGAAACTGTCAAAAAATACTTGCCAGCATATTCGTGCTTTGTTAGGCATAGAAATGAGCCAAGTACAAAACCATTTGACTTGTGCATCTGAAGGTTCGGAAGCTTTGCACTCGTTGACCACATGACTTAACGGAGGACCAGAAACGACTGCATGTCTAGTGGTGCCGTAAAATGATAAAAAGTATAATGGAGGACAGGCATTGGCTGTCTATAATATCGTAACAGGTGACGAAACCTGGGTATACTTCTGTGAACCCGAATGAAAAAGCTAGTCGGCAGAGTAGGTCTTTCTTTTGAAGATTTGCCGACGAAATTTAAGAAAAGTCGAAGTGTTGGTAAAAACATCGCAAACATTACACTACAGTATCGCTTGAAGATCAAAGGACAGTGACTACAGATTAGTACGTCAACACTTGCTTGCCCAGAGTCTTAGAAAAAATTCGCGGAAAGCGTTCTCGAAGCAATGTACTCCTGCATCACGAAACGCATCCTTACATTCCGCTAAGGCAACAGAAGCCTATTAAAAACTTCAAATGTGGAAGTAATGATGCATCGGTCTTACAGCCCGGACTTAGTACCCTGCGACTTATATATATTCGGTCCAACTGACTTGTACAGTGGTTTCAGCGAATACAAAATTGCATCAATTGCGAGTAATTAAACAAGTATATTCCTACCTTGAAAAACAACAATAAATGTATCATAAGTTTTATAATATCTAGTCTTATCTATCAGAATCCAGAAACTTTCAGTATGTCCAAAGCAGTATGACTCATGCTTCTAAGCAGTAGTCGCGACTTCAGCATAGGCCTCCCTCATTACTCTCCAGCGATTCCTGTCCCTAGCCATAGTCATCCACCCTGGTCCAACTCTTTTCCGAAAGACGTCTGGGATACCTTTTCGTTGGTCGGCCTCGGTGCCTAAAAACATGAGTACTTAAAATTCCTCACTCACCAACAATATGTATCCAGTTCTTAACTTCATCTTCGACCTGTTGCCGATCAAACCCTCGCAGCGTCAGCACCATTGCCAGGTTCTCCTCCCCTGTCTGGAACATGTCTAGCCCGAAGAACTGCGGGCAGTAGCCAAGGGTCTGGAGGTACTGTTGGGAAAGAACAATTATTGTTTTTAGAAAACGCCTAAAAACAGATAAAATAATTGGTTATCTATGCGTCGCTTATCACACTACTATAAAGTGTAAAGTGTGTGGGTGTGTGTATGTTTGTTATTTCTTCACACGAAGAAAGAGAAGAAGAAGGACCATGTCCTGACGTAGCACGTAGGATACTTTTTATCCTGGGAGAATGTTCCCTTGGGTAAAATTTTTGACTGCTGGTAATTGTATAAATAAATACATGTCACTACCGCAAAATTTTTTTTTACCTGACTATTCGATACTGAACAACAAATGACAAAAAGGATTTGAATTTCGCGAGCAATCCTGGACCATTCACCATAAAGGAACAAACAGTACAGCTGTGTATATGCGCACGCTTGAGTACTTTAGTGATTAGCCATCATTATCGAAATTCGTTCGGGAGGATGATTTATATTTGAATATAGAATTTGAGACGATTATTCGAAGTTGAAAATTCATTGCAACGTATACTGACTCTTAGCTTGGAATTAGATTGAAATTATGTTAAATTCAAGTACTTACAGTTAAATCGATTGATCCCGAAATGAGGTTTGTTTGATCTATCAAAATTTAGGTAAAAAAATCACATCTATACTTCATTCGAAATAAGATTCGAGAAAGAAATAAAATTTGTAAGATTCGAAATAAGATTCGAGAAAGAAATAAGATTTGTAAGATTCGAAATAAGATTCGAGAAAGAAATAAGATTTGTAAGATTCGAAATAAGATTCGAGAAAGAAATAAGATTTGTAAGATTCGAAATAAGATTCGAGAAAGAAATAAGATTTGTAAGATTCGAAATAAGATTTGTAGAAAAAACCTTTTTATTGTACGTTTAACCGATTTTGACTTTAAATGCGTTAGTGGCATGATAAATGGCAGCCGTAGTAAATATGTAGTTGGTATTGTAAGTGCTTTTTTTGTATTTAATGCCATACTTAAACTAACAGAATGAAGTCAAAATCAGTTGAACGGACTGTAAAATATGGTTGTTTAAATGTCTTATCTTACGTATTTCGAATGGAGTATAGATGTAGGCAACTAGTACCTGACTATTTCTTCTCCGGAGGTAGGTATTCGTTGCCAAAAATGTTTTCTCTCTCGGCGTCCTCCTCGACCGTAACTCGGAAGCAAGTAGACTAGTTGCAATGCAAATGTGCACCTCATTTCAATGTAATAAGAGCTACAGTTGTTTGACTGTTTCCTCTACGAAGGTGGTATTCATATTTATTTATTTATCTATTTAACACTTCATGCACATATAGGTACAGAGGCAGACTTAATGCCTTTTGAGGTATTTTCTACCAGCCAACCGAAGATAATTCTTCTGGTAGAGTTCACTGTTCTCCTCAATTTTTATCGTGTTGAAGTAGCTGGACTAGTCGCTATGCAATGTGGACCTTACGTCTACGTCATAAGGGCTACTCTTACCCGACTGGTCCCTCTCCGGAGGTGGTATCCGTTGCTAAATATGTTGCCTCTGGTGGCGCTCTCCTCTGCCGTTATCATCTTGAAGCAGGTGGACTTGCCTGCACCGTTCACTCCGAGAAGACCGAAACATTCGCCTAGAAATTGACGTTAAATTAATTGAATGGTAATTTCAAATCGTTGATCTTTGTGCCACAATGTAAATCGAGTAATCATAATCTCGAATAGTCACTTTCTATTTGTCTTCAACTTGCAAAATGGCAAATAGCATAGCATAGCATAGTCGGCCTTATAATGTTCCCACTGTTGGGACTCAGGCCTCCTCTCTGGGAGAGGGAATGGGCCGTAATCCACCACGCGGGCCCAGTGCGGGTTGGTGGATGTCACATGTCTTCGAATTTTTGGTTCTAGGACATGCCGGTTTCCTCACGATGTTTTCCTTCACTGTTTTGAGAGCAGTGGTGATGAAATAAATTACACAAAGTAATGCGCCTGGCTGGGTTTAAACCCGCGACCTACAACTCGTAAGTCAAGGCTGTTACCACTCGGCCACCACTGCTCTCAAGGCTCAAATGGCAAATAATAATAATAATAATATTCTATAACAATCACACAACACCAACTGATCCCACACTAAGCAGAGCTTGTGCTATGAGTACTAGGCAACAGATAAACAAACTTATATATTTCTTAATATATAAATAATATATATAAATTACACCCAAATACAAAACAAATGATCATGATATCACAAACAACATTTGTCTTGGGTGGGAATCGAACCCACGACCTCCGGCATAGCAGTCAGGGCCACTAACCACTAGACCAACAGGTCTGCCCAACGCTTACCTTTCTTGACAGAGAAGCTGACGCCCTTGACGGCGTTGACTTTCTTTCTACAAAACGGGACGTAGTTTTTGTGCAAATCGTCCACTAGCATTGCGTCCGGGATCTCTTTCGCAGCTGTAAGTAAATCTTATTCTTATTAACAGCCCAACTAACAAAATAAATGGAATAAGACGTACCGTCCGGTAACCGTCCGGACCGAGCCCAAATCGTCGACGGCGCGTGCTGTTCCACGCGCGCCTCAAGGAGATGTCAACAACCTAGCAGGGTCGAAGCCTACTGGGGCCAAGGGTCTAATTCTGAAAGGAAGACTCGGCCCTGGTAGGAAAGGCAATGAAGGAACAGGAGTGGGTTTTTAGTCAGTAAAAGTCTGACACTATCTACCAAGTGGTTATACAAAAATAACCACGACCTAACCTAACCTGTCCGTGTCGGGGAGCCTAAATTTACGTCAATTCCTTCCCTGATCTCGTATTTTACACACAATGATTTTAAGTAATAAAACAATGTTTCATTTGTCCGTCATTTTATAGGCAGGTCAGTTAAAATTGTTAATTATAGACCGAAATCTATTTAATTTTACACCTTGCCAATAGACCAGCAAGTACTTTATACAATCCTTAGGAATTATAATTATACATTACCTAGGTAAAGTATAAATAATAATTAATAATAAAATAACTTAATTTCTCAAAACATACAGATATCTTACGCTTAAAGTTTAGTTATAGGAAAAAAAAAATACATAAAACATTTAGATGCTGCGGAAATCAGTACACAATAAATTAAACTCTGTCCCTTAAACTAGGTTATCCTGTGTCATAAGGGACAGTGTTTCGCAATGACGTTCTAAAAGGTATGTTTATGAGTGGACGGTGTCGATTTGTCTTCAGAGGGGGAAAAAGTTATAATTAAAATTAGTTTCTAAATTAAGTATGAGAATGTAATGGTGAGGGTGTATGAGTGTGAATGTAGGTGTGTAGGTGTTTGAGTGTGAGTGGGGGAGTTGTATGTGTGAGTGTGTGTGGATGCATTAATTTAAGAGTTTGTGTTAACATAGAGATGATTGAGTAAATATGTGCTTATTAGGTGATGTAGGTAAGTAAAGTCTCCGTTTCGGTATAGTCTTGTCTAGGTAGCCATTCTCTTACTTTTAGTTTTAAGTTGTGTTTGTTGAGGTCTAAGATATTTATTTTTTATGGATTTTTCTGTAAATGTAAGCGCTGATTACGTAATACTGGTGCTTAGCGAAGGTGGTCTTGTGTTGGATGCCTGTGTGAAGGTTTGTGCGCTTTTTAGGGTTAGACGGGGGAAGGCTGCGATGGATACTTAGGACAGATTGGAGCACAAAGAGTTGACGAACTGTAAGAACTTTGCAGTATCAATATGCATATGTCGTTGGGTATTTATGGGGCTTCCTTGTCATTACTTTTAAGTACCACTCTTTGTGCTCTCTCTGTCGCCAAGATGTTACCTTTTGTAGCAGCACCCCACACAAGGATGCAATATACTATGGCCGATTGGCATAGTGCGTAATATATACTATTTTAAAAATATTGGCATTTGCGGAATTTCAAAGGGATTTAAATATATATATGAGCAGCAGAGTTCTAGTCGTGACAGCGTCTAGTTGCTTTTTTCATGTAAGTCCGTTATCTATAAGGAGATTTAAATTGAGCCATTTCATTATGTACACTACTGTTGACTTAGCTATAGATTTGATAGTATCCCAAGTAGGTCATTGAACTAAGATTGCAGTGTCATCAGTATATGTATATATGTTGGTGTGGGGAAGGTTCATATTGCAAAGGTTGTTAACATAAATCAGAAAGAGGGTGGGGCCTAGTATGCTGCCTTGAGGGACGCCGAAAGTAACAGACTCCTCTTTACTGAGGTGGGTGTCAGTTTTAGCATACTGGGTACGATTTCTGAGTTAATCTTTGAAGATTTCAAGTGACACGCCACGTACTCTAACTTTTGGATAAGGATGGGTACAGAAACTGAGCCAAATGCCATAGAAGGGTCTAAAAATATACCTAAACATTTTGTCTAGATTTTTAATCACCTCTTGTGTTAATTCTAGCATAGCGTCTTCTGTTGAAACACCAGGTCGGAAGTCATACTGGTTATCAGCTATGATTTTATATTTTCTTAAAAAGTTCCTGAGACGATTGTTTAAGATCCTTTCAAGGATCTTAGAAAGTGTCGGTAAAACTGATATAGGTCTATAATTATTGACACAGTTTCTGCTCCCGCTCTTGTGTATAGGATGGAGTAGCGCCTTTTTTAAGAGCGTCCGGGAATACTCCCAATTGCAAACTGCAGTTGTATAATTATGTAGGAAAGTGGCGGTATCAGTGCGTGGCGACAGGTTTTTAACAAGAAAGGCGATATACCGTCCCATCCAATAGCACTATAAGGAATTACTCTTAACTGTAGGATAAGTGACTATATTTCAGCTTCATCTACCTATAAGAACGCAGGAGAGTTTACAAAGGAGGAGTTTGTACTGTTTGGATGAGACTGATCGTTAGACCAAGGTAATGGGTTGTGGTTTTGGGATATGATGTTGTCAGCCAGCTTTTTACCTACATTGTTGAAAAAACTGCAAACCTCATCCACAGAAGACTTGGAATTTTTGCGTATTTTTAATAGCTCAACGGGACTTGTGCATATTTTCGTGGTATTGGTTTCCTTTATTGTTTTTCATAATAACTTAGGTTTATTACTTGCTTTCTTAAGCTCACTTTCGTATGAGATCTTTAGCTTTCGGAGTTTGAGAGGTTTACAAAAGTTTCGGTAGCGTTTATAGGTAAGTTTAAGATTTGGATTGTGTGTGTAACTTATCTTTGTGTCTAGTGCATTTTAAGAGGCCAGGAGTTATCCAGGGTATCAAAGTTCTTTTTTGCCGAGGGATTTTAATTTTGAGTTGTGTCTTTTTTACAATGTTTATGAAATTCTTCATTAAATATGCATACATTCATGGAATATTAGTGCCCTTTGCTGATTATATACTCAAAAAATCGGTATTTTCCAGTTCTAGCTTAATTGCTTCATGTTTAATGTGGACGGAAAAGTGACATGTAATGCATGCTGGGTTTATAAGGGCGGAATTCACCAAAAAAGCCTTTTAAAAAAAGCCTTTTCGGAATTCGGCTTGTGTGATGACTCTAGAAAACAGCTTGTAGACATGGCTCAGAAGTGAGATGGACCTGTAATTCTTAAACAGGGTATTGTCATCCTTCCTAAAGAAGAGTACCACCACACCTCTGCTCGAGTATGACGGAATCGAAACACTTCTGTAGAACTTTTAAGACCGATTTTCCATCCGCCTTCAGGTACTCGGCCGTAATTCCGTCCTCACCCGACACCTTGTTGTTCTTCAACTGCTTCAGAGCCATCTTAATCTCGTACAAGCTGACGTCCGGGATATCTTCGGTATAGTGTCGAGTCAATCCAGCTCTTGGGTCGTTTGCTAGATTTGCAGCGGGATTGAAGATTGACGTGTCCATAAAAAGCTTCAATCTCTCCCAGAAGCCCCAATTTGGCGGATATGACTCAGCCATCGTCGGTCTTCAGTTTTGTGAGCTGGCTCTGCCCAATAGTAGTCTCATGTAAATACTTTGGATCCCTTATTCCGCTCAATCACGTCCTTAATCCTCTTGGTATTAAATCAGCGAAGGTCGCGTTCCAGAGACTTCGAGATCCGTCTATTGAGCTGCCGGTATGTGGAGGCATCATCTGAAGACTGCAAAGTCATCTCACGCCTCTTCTTCATAAGCTCTAAACTAATTCTATTAATAAACATAATTCTACAATAAAATTTCCATAAAAGTCATTTTCCATCACGATTGATCTAAATTAAATCAAACAAATAACGCTAACAACAAAGACGGTTTTTCAAAAGTCTGTACTAATATGATAGAGAAGAAATATTAGTTTTTTTTTTTTAATTTTTTTTTGTTTGTAATGAGTCAATTTAAAAATTGCTGGTCCGATTAAAAAAAAAACATCACATTAATGTTAATTTATCAAGTAACATAGGTTAAATGTTTTTTTACTATCACGCAGACGCAGCCGTTGGTAAAAGTTAGCACAGAAATATTAGTGTACTTACGCATGGTGATAGTCCTCCTAACGTAAGCCTTCTCCGCGCGCACTATTTCGTCTGGCTCGGCAGGTTGTGTTGGTTTGTAGCGCAGGTTCATTACTTTGTTTCTTAAACCGTTGAAGATCCTGCGTTCGGTTAGGAATACCATCGCCTAGGAAACAGAAAAATAATTTATTCAACCTGCCTTTTTCCAATTATGTTGATACCAATATTTTACATGGAGTGACTGTCTATGACCTCCACAACACGATACTTTTTAGCAAGACTGGTGTAAAATTTCCTGGTTTCTGACTACCAATAACCTCAGGTACCTGGTTCATCTGATTACCGAGTACCTTAAAGATGACATGGATATTGAACGTGAACGTGGGGCACTGTCCTTTAGGGCGAACATGATTGCTCGTAGGTTTGCACGATGTACCAAAGAGGTAAAAATTATCCTCTTTGGAACCTTCTGTGTATCTTTTTTACACCATTAGCCTGTGGTTAATACTCAAAGAGCGTGCAGTGCCCTTTGGGTACAATATAATAATGCGCTTTGAACGATGTTGGGGCTACCCCGCCACTATAGTGCATTTCGTATATTTGCGGAGGCGCGCATCGATTGCTTCTACGCTATTCTGCGCAAGCAAAGCGCGTCAATGCTGAGCAGAGTGCGGGCTAGTCGTAACATCGTTTTAAGTATGATAGCCAGTAGAGTGTTTTATTATTTTTAATTATTTTATTTACCAACAACATATAAAAATATTAAAAAATATAAACAATTGTAGTCCACCGGTGCCCAGACAGGGTCCAAGCTACCGGTGGATGGAGCTCCAGAGACCGGAACCTCCTCACAATGCGAGCCGTATCGAGGAGTACTGCGTTTTGTATTAGGCCCTTGATCCAACCGCGCAATGACAGCTTCGACAGATGTTCGTAGGCGCAATGACAGCCGAGTCCACAACCTCGACAACCTCAGTCATTTTCGAGAATTGGGTCGGGCACATATCAGTAATACGGTACCTCTGAATATCTGGTTGTATTTCAAAGCAAGTTGCTGTTGAATAATCCTGGCTACTTGGTTATGCCTGCGCAAGTACTTGCCGTTAGCCAGACGAGAACAACCAAAGATAATTTATATATATAAGAATTAGCAAAAACACACACGCGACCCACTTTAGTTTCGAACTGAAACCGCAAATAATTTTATTGTATTAGTTGTTTTATGTTGTCTAAACGATATTACATAATTAATAAATGCAAGGTACACGTCTATTTGGTCTCGCGTCTCGTAAGCGCATTCAAATGATGTGATGCATCCAGTTTGCGGTCAACAGTGTTTGGACCCGCCTATCCAGAGCGTCTAGCTCGGTTTGAGTCCATTTGAGTATGCCGAAAGAGTACATTAACACCGGCATGATCCAACCATTGAACGCGCGCACCTTATTTCCACCTTTTTTTTTTCTTTTGTCTGTCTGCCTGGTCCACACAAATCTGTGTGGTTCTGTCTTCAAAAGACCATCTGAGATACTAATTTGTATGGTTCTGAACATTACATGTTTACTGTATCGACTTTAAAAGAGACTGACCCCTGAGTTTGTTTCGGTTTTTCTTCAAAGGGTAGTCAGCTGGGAAACACCGGCCTCATATAGTTTAAACGGACGAAAAAAAATAGTAAGCAGACAACACAGAGATACGTCTGCCCCGAACGGCGGTAGAAATTAGAATGCTTCGCACGCCATATTTGCTACATAATCATGTATATGCAACAGATCTATATGGAGAAACTCTATGGACACTCTTTTAAATCACACTAATAATTTAAAGGCTAAAATTTGTATGTAAGTGTGAGTGTATATTTGTTACTCATTCACGCTCAAACGGTTTTGCAGATTGGGAGAAACGTACACACGGAGACGATGTCCTAAAATAGCATATTTATTTATACTCTTTTTATCTCAGAAGCAAATTATAGTCCCTACGTGAGTGAAGCTGCTGGCAGAAGCTGGTATTTAAATATATGAATACTCACCATGATAACCAGAAACTGCACGAACAATATGATCATCCCTTTCCCGGGAGCGAATTTATCTATGCAGAAATAACATCGCATTTTTTCACCAGCTGAAATAAATAGCTTGGGATATTATTAATTCTTTTTACACCCATATAAAAAAAATCGATTACATTTGATATCCAATTCGCACTTGACCCGAGTAATGAAATACCTCCCACTGTCTCGCACAGAGAGGAGGACTAGGTCCCAAATGTAATAGATACAAGATGACTTTTAATCTTTCAAATATAATGCAACCATTTCATGAAATGGGCGGCCACATCATGAAGTGATCAATTCTAAGATCTGACCCACGACATATCTACACTCTATATATGTTTATATATATATATATGACATTATTAAGTAATGAAAATCGGTTAATTTGGAAAATTGTAACTTATTTTGTTACTTTTGATCATTGGTCATCTTCTTCTTCTTAGCGTATCGATGGCACAACTAGTTAAATTCCTTGCCTGGCCCAGTATTCGTCCACGGCAGTGCCGTCCGATGATGCTGTCATTACTCATAACGATTAGTCGATTTGATTTTGACATAATGGTAATTTTAATTATGAGCGGGTAACACCGAATGGAGTTGTATTTGTCATGACGGGCGAACGTAATGTCAATTGTCGTAGGGTAGTTGAGAACCGTTGCACGTTTTGAACACTCGCGAGCCCATTGGCTCTAAATCGTTAGTTATTATTTATTGCAATCGTTTATTGTTCCAATAATTAAAGTGTACGTATAATTTAAGTAGTGAACAGTCAAAACCACAGTGTATTAATTTCCACGTTTCCTGAAGTTCAACGCCCACTATGGATTCCCGCGCCAATGAGGACACATCAATCAGCAATCAGATGCAACCGCCCGGTCCCCCGATGTTCCGTTATATATATATATAAATATACGGTGTCTTTGATATTGACGCACAAACGAATACCACAGATCCAGTACATGATTCTGGACCCCTAGTGAGGGAATTTATCGCCGGCTTTTTCCTAATTTAAAAAAAAAATCTGAACTTTTTAAAATCTAAACTGTGTAAAATCGTTATTCTAACCAACCCCGATGATATTATGTTTTTTAATTAAGAGTATTTGAATCTACATCTACAATTAATTGATAAAAAACACTTAACTATGATATTATTAGTAAAAAAAACTTTGATTAAAAATTAATTAATTAAAAAGTCATCGGGGTAGTTACAATCATTATTCTAATCAATCCCGATGACATTTTTAAAAGTAATTCATTCATTTTTTTCACTAAAAATGTTAGAATAACCATTTTTTACAGTAAAATTTAAAAAAAAAATATGATTTAAAAAAAAAATGGAAAAAACCGACGAAAAATTCCACCACTGGGGGTGACAGCGGGGGATTTAATAAGATGATTTTCCCACCGAAAAAAAAAAACCACTGGGGGTCCAGAATCATGTTCTGGATCCATGGTATTCGTTTGTGCGCCGAAGACAGCCTGTATATGTAATAATATATTATATTATAGTTATAGCTATAATATTACAAAGAGGTAAAGTTTTTTTGTTTTTTTTGCTTGTTAGAATCTCTGAAAGTACTGTTTCGATTGCTAAAATGTTTTCACTGATAGAAAGTTGCTTTATTCCTGAGTGACATAGGCTATATTTTATATAAGCCACGGAAAAAAGCTAGTATTTATATAAAAGAAATCAATTGCTGTTCGGCTCCTTAGTACTTTTTCTCCCTAGTGATTTTTTTTTTACTTCTTCGTGCAGTCTGTCCTAGAACATTCAGCAATAGCTATGTGGTGTTCGTAGTGATCTTGCACGCTATGGGGCCACTGCTTCACCCTGTGGTGTTCGTAGTGATCTTGCACGCTATGGGGCCACTGCTTCACCCTGTGGTGTTCGTAGTGATCTTGCACGCTATGGGGCCACTGCTTCACCCTGTGGTGTTCGTAGTGATCTTGCACGCTATGGAGCCACTGCTTCACCCGTTTTCAACTATAGACCATTCAAGCTGGTAATTCTTTAAGAAGGTCTTGGGGTGCTGGCTGATTCGGGTGTGTTTTTAATCTGGTGGTGTCTGTGGTGATATTTGCATTGATTTCTTCGTTGACAGTTCTTACGTTAAAGTCTTTATGGATCGTTTCATTTGTAACATACCAAGGCGTTAACTGTTTGTTTTAGAGTTTTAGACTGGAAACTTTGGAGCATTTCAATATTTGACTTGGCTGCAGTTTCCCATAGCTGAATACCGTAGGGACAGATAGGCTTGAGCATTTGTACAGGAGCAGTTTGCTTTCCAGGTACATTTGCGACTTTATTCATCATCTAGTTTAAGCTACGTAGTTTCTGACCCAGAGCTTTCCGTTTGGTGAATATGTGATGTTT
The DNA here is from genome assembly GCA_961205895.1 of Mythimna pallens. Lineage (NCBI taxonomy): Eukaryota > Metazoa > Arthropoda > Insecta > Lepidoptera > Noctuidae > Mythimna > Mythimna pallens. The sequence continues at coordinate 20,518,273 of OY540842.1, read as the reverse complement.
CCATGTAAAGCGTCTATCCAAATGCATTCCAAGGTATCGTGCAACCTCCGCCTGAGGCACTCAATATCATTTAAAGTCACATACGGGCATGTTTCCTTACGTGTGGTGAAAGTCTTAAATTTTTCAGTCTTTTAGCCATTTGGAGATTAGCCTATTTGCAATTTTTCAGAGGCCTTCCTAGGGCAGGCATCACTAACTAGTATGGCCGTATCGTCAGCAAAGGTACCCGTCAAGACATTTCAATCTAGCGGTAAGTCTAATGGTTTATCCTTTTGTGCCATTTTTATGTCAGCACATCATATTGACTATTTTGCTCGGGATACGTATATTTTTTAAAATAAATGACCGTTTGAAATGTCAGCTTAAAGTTGTTGTTGTTTTTAGAGGTTGGCATTTCTAGTTTTTATATTTTTGACAGTTCGCTTTTTAGGTTAAAATTGATGCCGCACAATTTTCACTGGTGTTTTCTTTTGTAACATTCTCCGAAGAAAGTAATATCACTTGTAGCATGTTTGTAACACTGAACTTCAGGAACTATTTAAACTCACTTTCTTTAGATTTGACAATGATTTCGATTAAACTAAGTACTTTTCCGTGGGTCTAACTTATTTGATGGAAGTGGAAACTGAGTGAGAGAGTGCAGTGGTTTAAAAGAAAAATAAAATTAAAGGAAACCCAAATAGTCGAAATAAAATAAAATTCAAAATCCTTTATTTGTATGGGAATCGCCTTTTATAGAAGGGAAGTACCTATTAATTTTAATGGGGTGAAGCCGCAGTCATCGGCTAGGTAATGACTAATGATAAAAATGATTAACTTAATATCAAGCCTGACAAATGAAAAAAGTGTTTCACTGCTCATTTCCATGCATTATGATATAAATGTTACCAAGGTTACGGACAAAGCCCGAATAATCACTAAACTTCACCTAAGTTTAGTAATCGCAGAACAGGTAGTTCATGGGGCCCAACGGTTCTGGAGTGGCGACCGGAATCCCATGGATGTCAGACGCACAGCGAATGCTTGTGTCGTTGTGGCGACACATGCATTCGCTGTGCGTCTCACTTCAATCTTCAACAGTGGAAGTCTTTCGGCTGAAATGATGATGATATGTTACGGATGCTTACCGCAGCACTTGTCGACATCGAAGCCGTCTTGGTCGATGTACAGGTGGGGGCAGTACTTCTTAAGGAGTTTGCACCACGCGTTGAGGACGGCCACGTTCAGGCACCTCAGCCCCGTCATTACCATCGTGTGCGGGGGCATTACGTAGTCACACACCAATGACAAGTGGTACCATATACCGATTGATTCGTCCATAATTTCGTAACCGGCCCTCATCGTGGTGGTTAAGAAACCTGTTGAGGTAAAGGTTATCATTAGTTCAGTAGGCGGGAAACCGTTGGATGCGAGACGCACAGGACAGGGCGTTGTGGCGATACTTGTGCGAGGTCTATGTCCAGTACCTAGTGCTATATGTTTCGGTTAAAATGATGATGAATTCATTTCATATTTCAATTTTACAGGATTGAAATTCCAACATAGCATCAAGCCTATACTGTCCCACTGTTGGGCAAAAACCTTCTTCGAATCCTTCTATGGTAGTCTTCTAAGGTATTTTTTTCCCGAACCTCGTCGAACCAGTCCCTGCGTTAGATTTATGAGTCGTCTCGCCACGTGTTTCGGAGCCAGTCTCGGCGGAACTTTCCCTCCTCAAACTCCTGTCAAACGCTGTCCTAACCTGACCAATTCTATATTAGCCTAGCAATTTTTTTTCCAAGGATGTTATAAGTACGAAATTTCTGATCCTGGATACGGCAAATAATATTAAACCGGTTTTCGGATATGGTTACGGATATGAAATTATTTCGAATAATCCGATAGTTTCGGTTACCTAAAAAAAAAAAATTATGAACATAAAATACCAATAGCAAAATTTAACTTTTATTTCTAGTCTAGATTATAGTATATTTTTACAATCAGTGATATATAGCCCGAAGAATCGCCAAACTAAAGTGGCAGTAGGCAGGGCACATTGCTCGTAGAACGGATGGTCAATGGGGCCGAAGAGTGGCGACCGCGCACCGGAAGACGCAGCGTTGGAAGGCCTCCCACAAGGTGGACCGACGACCTGGTGAGGGTCGCAGGATTGCGGTGGATTCGAGAAGCACAGGATCGGTCGTTGTGGCGACGCTTAGGGGAGGCCTATGTCCAACAGTGGACGTCTTTCGGCTGAAATGATGATGATGATGATGATATAAAGCCGGGTATTCATTAGACAACATTTGTTAATAAACTGTTTACGGTGTGTTTATCATCAAGTTTACCGTAAACACTGTTACTGAAACTTGGCCCTCCATTATCCTCCATTTGTCAGTTGTTGCTAGGATGTCGTCTGAGGAGGCAGTAATGCTATTTGCTGCTTACATAATAATATAAGAGAGCCACTAGACAAAAAAGGTTCGATACGACGATAGATCCCAACTTTTTACTGTGTTATTATACAAATCTCCGAAAAAATAGAATCAGGGGTCAATTATATAATTATGAGAAACTAGGTTTTGCCCGCGGCTTCGTCAGTGGCTACGCCCACATACATAAAAAATAGACTATATCACTCAGGAATAAAGCAGCTTTCTATCGGTGAAAAATTATTGCAATCGGACCAGTACTTTCAGCTATTACCTCTTACAAACAAAAAAAAACATTAAAAAAAAATTTGCCTCTTTACAATATTAGTGTAGATCATTGCACATTTTACGTCATTTTACGTCGACAGGAGTGATTCCAATTACTACTTATGTGACAGAATCTTCCATAAAACTTATAAAGTTCAATAGTAAAATAAAATTAATCGTCAGTCTCAACTGTTTTTGGTGATAATTTCTTAAGAGGGTTCTTTCCACTCGCCTATCGTCAACATCGAGCATGGTTTAAAAGCTTGTTGCTTTATCTAACGTAACCTAACGCGATGTTTGATTACAAGGCAATGCAAAAAAAGAGAGATATCGCCTGAAAACTCTGTTGTCATTCGGTAATTCCGTGATTTACTCGAATATTTCACAAAAATTGTTCCAGGTAATACGTGTTTTTTTTTTAAATCTATAAGTTTTTCAGAAAAAATGTCATCATTCAGAATTTTTTTAAATGTGCAAGGCTTCTATTGATGTACTTTTTATATTTTTAATATAATGAGTACATTATGAAGGGCAAAAGTTCACGTAAAATAGCACATTTTCGGAGTTCTTTACTGGATTAGTTTTACACAAATTTATGGTCCAAGATGTCAGAGCGATAAGACTTAGCTTATTTTCAAATGGATGAAACCTTATGTTCTCAGTAGCGTCTCATGTGCTTTAAATACCTGTGTGCTTGTGGAGCTCCCCCTTGGGGAACTTGGGCAGGTACGAGTAGAGAAACGGAACTAAAAATAAGAGTTACTTTTTACATTTGTATGGCTGATTTTCATATATGTTTTCTAGAATATTATTCTAAAGTAGTATCCATAAGTGTGAGTGTGTGTGTAGTATGACGAGTGGCAGGGCAGAAGGCAAGCCACACTTGCTTTTCTTGACGGAGACCCAAATTAGACGTCCGTCAGGTACGGCGTACCTCAACTACCCGGGATACTCACTGAAGCATCATTTCCTGCAGCGTGCCGGAGTCTGTGTGTACGTCCGTAATGAAATCTGCTGCCAACGTCTCCGTCACCTTGAAGACCCTAATTTATCAACGCTATGGCTGTTAGTGGACACTGCATAGCATAGCATAGTCGGCCTTTTAATGTTCCCACTGTTGGGACTCAGGCCTCCTCTCTAGGAGAGGGAATGGGCCGTAATCCACCACGCGGGCCCAGTGCGGGTTGGCGGATGTCACATGTCTTCGAATTTTTGGTTCTAGGACATGCCGGTTTCCTCACGATGTTTTCCTTCACCGTTTTGAGAGTAGTGGTGATGAGATAAATTACACAAAGTAATGCGCCTGGGCTGGGTTTGAACCCGCGACCTACAACTCGTAAGTCGGGGCCGTTAGGGGAGCAGTGGTGGACACTGGTATGGACAAAATTGTTTATGCCTGTGTCTACCGTTCGCACAGCGGTGATCAGGAGACGACTCGGTTGTTCGACCACCTCAGTGAGGCCGCCGATAAGGCTCTGCATCGGCACCCTGATGCGCAGCTCGTCGCTCTGGGGGACTTTAACGCCTGACACCTAGACTGGCTTTTCCCTTACCAGAGGACCGACCACGCTGGGAGAGAAGCGCGGAACTTTGCATTGTCGATGGGCCTTTCCCAGCTGGTCAAGCAAGCAACTAGGGTTCCTGATGTAGTTGGTCATACTGCCAATTGTCTGGACCTTCTGTTGACCACCGATCCGGATAGATGTATCGTAACAGTTTCCTTACCACTTGGAACTTCAGATCACTGTCTGGTGAAGTGTGTTTCGTCCTTCTCCCCACCTGACTGCGACTCACGCGGCGAACGGCGATTGTGGCGTTACAGGTCAGCAGATTGGGATGAGATGCGACATTTCTTTGCATCTTATCCTTGGCAGCATGTCTGCTTCTCTTCTTGAAGTCCGTCGAGCTGTGCGGATGCTATATCCGATGTGATACGTCAAGCTATGGAGTATTTCATCCCTTATAGTGACGTACAAATCGGAGGCTCAGATCACCTATGGTTCAACGCCGATTGCGTTTAAGCTAAAGAGCGTAAGCATTCGGCGTTTCTCACCTGGGTTGACGCTCGTGACCGCAAAGCTCCGGATTTTAGCTCAAAGAAGAGAGCTTTCAAATCCTACAAAAAGGCACTGAAGAAGGCTCGGTTCGACCGCATTACCCATATTGGCACAAAGCTCTCTGCACAGCCGTCCGGTAGCAGAGCATTCTGGTCCCTTGCCAAGTTGGTCGAAGCGAATTTCTGTAGGCCGAGCCATTGCCAGAGGTTTGCATAAGGAACAGAGAAGTTTTGAGAGCACTGTGTCGTCTAGACATGAACAAAGCTAGTGGATCAGATGGTATACCAGCAATAGTTCTCAAGGCATGTGCACCCGAGTTGTCTTCAGTATTGACGCTTGTATCGCCTCTCATTTAGGACTGGTATAGTGCCCAAGTCCTGGAAGCTTGCCAACGTGCAATCCGTGCCCAAAAAGGCCAGTCGTGTCGATCCTGCCAACTACCGGCCGATTTCAATAACCTCCATACTCTGCAAGATTATGGAGCGTGTATTGAACTCGCGCCTCATGGCATACCTGGAATGTAACGATCTCCTCAGTGACCGACAGTACGGGTTTCACCACAATCAGCCTACTGGGGACCTACTAGTGAATACCACTCACATTTGGGGCGAGGCCCTCGAGAAGAATGGAGAAGCGATTGCTGTCTCCTTAGACGCTTCGAAGGCTTTCGACAGGGTATCGCACGCCAGTCGTTTGAGTCAGCTTTCAGTGTACGGCATTTCCCCTGGTCTGATTAACTGGGTAAAAGACTTCCTGAGTGAACAGTCTCTCCGAGTTGTTGTCGATGGATACTCATCAGAGTCCATGACCACTAATGCCAGAGAGTTCCTCAGGGGTCAGATTTCTCTGCAACTCTTTTCCTGCTGCATATTAATGATCTCCTGATGCCCGGTATCTATGGGTATGCAGATGATAGCATAGTTGTAGAGAGATACCTTCCTGGTGCTCGGGCTAGTAAGGAACTAATCCGGTCCGAACGAGAGGCTATGGTAGAGCGTACGAATGGCTCTCTTCAGGCAGTCTCCAAGTGGGGTGAAACCAATCTGGTAGAATTCAACGCCGCCAAAACCCAAGCGTGGCTGTTCACCGCAAAAAGGAGCCCGTTCACCTTGGCTTTTGCTTTTTGTAATGTATCCCTGGAGTGCATCGGCCGCCTTCAGCTCTTGGGAGTCGAAATTTCTTTAGACCTCAATTTTGGGCGGTTTATTGAGTCCAAAGCCAAGGTAGCTGCTAGAAAACTAGGCGTTCTTGCAAAGGTCCGACGGTACTTCACACCGGGATAACTTCTAATGTTATACAAAGCACAGGTCTGGTATGGGCTGGTGCTGCAAAATGCCATCTAGCAGCTTTTAGTAGATATTGCAGCGAAGAGGCTAATTGGGGATCTAGATTTGGTTCAGTCCAATCTACAATGCCTCGAGCACAGGCGCAGGGTAGCCGGCCTATCGGTATTTTACAAGTTGCATTTTGGAGAGTGTGCGCGGGAATTGCATGACTTTATTCCGCCATCTCCTTTCTACCATCGGACAACCCGACGTACGGCGAGTATCCAGCCTTACGTTGATGAAACTTCAACGGTCCGGACTAAGCGTTTCGTTTCGTCGTTTATACCGCGTACATAGAAGGACTGGAACAATTTGCCTACTGCGGTCTTCCCGTTCAACTATAATTTAGGTGCCTTCAAGGCTAGAGTGAATAGGCTCTTAATAAACTAGTGCGCCTCACCATCAATGATTGCATCACTGCTTACCATCAGGTGGGATCGCAAGCACTGGTTTATATGTAAGAAAAATGTGCACTGTGTGTGACCCGTTCGCGCTTGCGCGTAAATGTAAAGGGTACATTCACTTGACTGTAAAGTGTACATTACACGATAGGTTTTGCTGTCAGTTTTACCACGGAAAATTTTTTGATAGACGAAAAACCTACCGTTTAATGCGACGATTCGCTTTATTTTGTACTGACTGACAAAAAATATCAATCTTGATTGATGGAATTGATTGACGCTTGCATGACCGTGTACTAGACGCATAACAGATTGTATTTGCAATAGCCATAGTGTTCGCCGCCGGGATTCCGATCCCGATTTCCGGCCACCGTAGGCGCGGGCTTACGGACTGCGGGCAATGGGTGGCCCGCCGTCCGACCGTCCGGTAACCGTCCGGACCAAGCCCAAGTCGTCTACGGCGCGTTTTGTTCCACGCGCGCCTCAGGGAGATGTCAGCAAATCGTAGGAGCCCAGCACGGGCGAAGCCTACTGCTGCCATGGGTAGTGTGAAAGCGAAACCCGGGCCCTGGGACGAAGGCAACGAGGGAACAGGAGTGGGTTTTTAGTCAGTAAAAGTCTGACACCATCTCCCGCTCCGCCCAAGAGCAGGATTTGTCATAAGTTGATTTTCCCACCTAAAAAAAAATAAAAAAATAGGCATAGTGTAGGTAGATATAGTAGATATTGGTTGGATGCTAACCATGTCAGTTCCTTTGACTTGAGGTATGGAAAATATTTTGAATATTTCAAAAGTGTTCCTACTGATAAGAGGAAGTCTGATTTCAAAGATGAGTTACTCTTCCAGCATCTTGGCTTTTACTTTAAAAAGCTTATATATTTTCTTTAAATCCATTTAATAATAATAATAATAATAATAACTTTATTTCGGGTGGCATAGACCCATAGAAAACTTAACCTAGTACAAATTTTATTTGCCATGACTGGCCACACCTTTACAAGACATGACCCAATAATTTTGAAAAGGACAGTCAAAACGCACAGCAATTGCGTTCAGAATGCCGTTGTTGCTACTCCGTATACGGGCCAGCAGGGAAGCTGCTTTTTTGCGCATGATGGCCTGGAAACCATCAGTGCGCGCTTCAGCAAACATCATAGAGGCGCTGCACCGCCACGGCAGACCCAACAACATCCTGAACGCATTATTGTACTGAGTGCGCAAGGCTCTGTAGGCTCGCTGGGTATGACTCACCCACAGGCCGCTTGAGTAGAAGGACTGGCAAAATGACTTAAATAGCGTTATTTTCACTTCTCGCGTGCATCGCGCGAACCTGCGGGTGAGCATATTAGCTTTCACCGCCAGAGCCCTGCGCTCCCGCTCAATATCTTCATCGTCCCGTAGGTCACTAGTCACAATATGACCCAGGTATTTAAAAGTTTGAACCTGCTTTAGAGCTATTCCATTAAGAAATACAGGGGGTACATGGGTAGGCTGTTGTTTGCCTGACTTAACAACTAAAATTTCACTCTTTTTAGTGTTATATTGTAACCCATGCTCCTCCGCGTACTTCTCACATATAAATAAAAGTTTTCTTAGCCCGCTTATGGAGGGGCTCAGCAGCACCATATCGTCTGCATAGCTAATATTGTTAAAACAAGTGTCATCAATATGGCAGCCGACATGTGTGCTACTGAGCCGCTCGACAAGCTGGTTAACATAAATATTAAATAATAGAGGTGAGCTTAAACTACCTTGTCTAACGCCACATTCCAATTTATACTCATCTGACAGCGACCCTGCCCACCTTACATAGTTTTTCTGGTTTGAATACCAATACCTCAGGAGAGAGATACACTCCCCCGGCACACCCACGCTGCCTAGCTTGTCCCACAGAAGATCATAATGGACACGATCGAAAGCTTTTGACAAGTCTAGGAAGCAGGCGTATACTGGCGTCCTTTTGGCTGTGTAGTACCCGACAGCATGCTTTAGACTCAAAATGGCACTCTCAGTAGATAACCCGGCTCTGAACCCAAACTGGGCGTCGTGTAGGTCGACTTTTTTTGCGAGGTTCGCATTAAGCATGCTGTCAAGTACCTTGGCCGCAGTGGTGGCCAGTGAAATGGGCCGGTAGTTAGCCCTGTCAGATGAGTCTCCCGTCCTATTTTTTGGAATAGGCACCACAATAGTACGCATGAGCGGCTCTGGTAGGTACGAATGGGACATGCAAAAATTAAAAAACATCGACAACACACGCGGCAAATGCATTTGCACATTGTCTAAAGGCGATGTCACGTCCCTTGGGAGCTGGCTAGCGATGGTATTCGGTTGATTTTGCAATTTAACGTGAGTCAAAAGGTGTGGATTAAATTGACCGTGATAGAAGTCAGTGATAGTATCCAGCAAGGTGCCTTGTAATGACTTCAAGTTATGTAGCAAGTTGCTCCCTATAATAGCTCCGACAGTCAGCTCGTTTACAATAGTCATGTAATCATTCCAGAGATGATGAAACATTGTGAAACACTGTTTATAAACTGTTTAAAAACAGTGTTTATTAACAAATATTGCCTAATGAATGGCCGGCTTTAAGCCTCTCTTTATCATGCATCTTTCCTGAGAGACAAGATAAAGAAGTTGCTAGACGCATCGAGAACGCCTGGAAAAGCTATTGGTCGATGAAAAACTCGATTGAAACTCATGGTAATGTACATCCTTTCCACCCTCACCTACGGAGCGCAAACGTGGTCATTGACAAAACGACAAAAGTCTGCACTCGGGGTCTGCCAACGAGCAATGGAACAAAGTATTCTAGGAGTCAAAAGGTCAGATCGCATAAGGAACACTATACTTCGTTCTAAAACACAAATAACAAATGTTGATAACTCAGCCGCCAAACTAAAATGGAACTGGGCAGGTCACATCTGCCGCAGTCGCAACAAAATTGGGCGAAAGCAACCAATGACTGGTTTCCGAACAGCAGGAGTCGGCGACGCGGTAGGCCCAGAAGGATATAGCGTGACGATTTGGACTCTTACCATAAGGATTGGTCAGAAGTGGTTAAGGACAGAAAAGAGTGGAATAACAGAAGGGAGGTCTTTGCCCTGCAGTGGAAACTTTATTCGAAACTATTATATCGGTTTCGGATACGATTTTTTTATTATTTCGGGTATCCTTTAGTTTCAGTTACGGTTAAGTCCTACCTTTTTCCTACGTCTATGATCTCCGTTCTTGAGCGCAGCGTTTAATAATGATAATAAAAATGTATATAATTGAACGGACTAACCAAATACTATGGCGCAAGCGACGAGCACGATGCTGGTGCCTCGCTCGCTGAAGTTGAAGCTTATGAGGTAACTGAAAGCGAAGAACGTCAGGCTGCCCAGCAACAGTACCACCATGAACGCAACTGGAAATAATGAAAATACATTTTCAATACATTTACTCGAAAACCCGCTCTGATCCCTACCGCTTTAAGGAACGCAATTTACTGTTTTTCGCAGTAATGCGGTGCAGTGCGGTCGTTCGCCCCCGTTAAAATTGATTACATATGTGTATTAGGTTGGGCACCGCGTGACCCCCACGAGTCGCGTGTCAACCCCCGTTTATTTACATCTCCGTACGTGTATTGGAAAACGTCGTTTGATACACGTGGAAAATTATCACTGCAGAAATCGGCTCCATAAAACCCTTACCTACGGTTCGGGCGAAATCCGCCTCAGTCGAAATAATAAAATTTCTCCACTTGAATCAAAATATACTATTATAATATATGTAGTTAAGTATGTCCCACTGCTTCGTGCTGCTGTTCATGATACTCCTTCGTGCCTCGAAAAGCACCAACAACTCCCAGTGGCCATTTGTAGACCTTTGACAGTCTTTACGAATGCTCAGAAAGGGAATCGTGTTACTCAGTTGCTGGGTTGTGCGTGTCAAATGCTCCATGCAAAATACTGATTATGTGCATTTGTGAGACACACAGCCTTGAGCTGAAGAAAGCTGATGTAAATTCGCCCTAAACTAGGACTAGTGCTTGACTGCGATCCCACATAACAAGAGTCGCCAAGTGCTTACAATACAGAGTTTTTTTAATTTGAATACTATCCTTATGCCTACGGAATAGAGGTCAAAATCGAACGGGCAATGAAAAAGGTTTCTTTAAATGTCAAATCTTATTGCGAATGTAGTATAGCTCACTTAAAAAGTCGATCTGGTTGATGGTGTTGTCCTGGTCTATAGCGTAGGCCGCTATCAAGATGGGTACGATGACACCCAGCACACATATTGTCATGTGGAAGGTGAGCGTGGCCAGCCAGTGCAGCTCGGCGGGGCAGCCCGACATGATGTGGATGTGCCGCGAGCCCGTCAGCCGCTCCTTGCACGGGAGGGAGATGCTATTGGTGCTCGTGGCCAGGGCAACTGTGGAAAAAGGAATAAAATATGATTATGATTATGATTATGATTACGATTACGATTACGATTACGATTACGATTACGATTACGATTACGATTATGATTATGATTATGATTATGATTATGATTATGATTATGATTATGATTATGATTATGATTATGATTATGATTATGATTATGATTATGATTATGATTATGATTATGATTATGATTATGATTATGATTATGATTATGATTATTGGTAGAAAAACTAAGTTTAAATCAATTTAAACAAATATTTATTTGTCTCTCTCGCCAAGACGTCGTTTTATATGGCGGTCAGGTCATAAGAACGTGAAGTACTTTGATGTCAAATTCCATATCGGTCTTCTTATTTAACCAACTTCAAAAAAAGAAGGTTCTCAATTCGGTTGTATTTTTCTATTATATATTTTTTTAATATTCGTTATCTCTGAACTCCGTTGTTTATGGTCCGATTTGCTATTTTCTTTTTTCCCCCAAAAGGATATGCGTCCAGATTGGTTGCATTTTTTCAAAATCCAGTTCTGATGATGGGATCCATGAGCAACGGAGGGAACTTCTTAAATATTCTAGGCAACTATTTAATAATTTTGGTATTTTCATCGAGAACTTAAGCATTTACAGTCAAAAAGTAACATTAATTGATGAAGTAGAACTGATAAAGAAGACCAAAAATGGCCAACGGAACTTCACCCTCACATAGATATCACAATGAAGATAGTTAATTAACTGTGTCAATACAAATAAATAAATGGTTCTGAACAGTTATGTTGTTTTTTTATCTTATAGCGGCTTAGAAGCTTATAACTTCGTTATTTATGATGATGTTTTTAAAATTATTTTTTTATTTGTTTACTAAAGCGCCACTAGTGCGTAGTGGACATCCCACCCATACATACAAAGCGTTTTGGAAACACATTTATTGTGCGTACAACTAATAAGTGTAATTCCCTGCCGGAGTCTGAGTTTCCTGATAGCTATAACCTAGGAGTTTTTAAGTCAAGAGTGAATAGATTACTTTGAGGCAAACGTGCTCCATCGTCGACTACATCACCGTTTACCAGCAGGTAAGATCGCGTTTGATCACTATCAAACGCGTTATTAGGAACAATATTAATAATATTCCACAACTATCACACAACGCCGTCTAGTCCCAAGCTAAGCAGAGCTAATGAAACAAAACGATGTATTCGGAACAGAGTGTGTAATTATGTTAATAAAAGGACTTCTTCAAGTTGCTAATCACTTTTAATAAACTTCTTAAAGCATCTTGATGGATGACATACACGCATTGCGGTTCCTGTTTGATGATGCAGAGCCTGGGGCGTAGACAAACCTTATATTTTCAAACCATAGACATACTACTCAATTAATCTATTACAGAGTGTAAAGTCCCGCAAACCTCAGTTGAAATGGGAGGATCCTCCGACCAGACGGATCTTTTGTGTGTCTGGTCTGGGCAACTTCCAGTAGATGATTTCAGACTGTTGTATAATTATGTTTAAATCCTGAGAACTCCGCTACAACAGTAGACGTCTGCCAGCTGTATTATGATAATGTTAACTTACCAAACATAATACAGAGGCCATACGTTATAATGGATCTTATATTCTTGGGCGATTTAAGGTCTTCGTCGCTCAGCTCCCTGATGATGGGGTCGTTCATCGTAGTGACGGTGTTGCCGTCTGCCCGCGGGTTGTGATGCGCGGCCAACAAGTTGGATAACAAGTTCAGCGCGGCCGGCGCCGCGTGCCGCACTGTTGTGGTGTATAGTATCTGGGGAAGTATGGAACATCGGTATTGGCTTTACGATGTCTTTTCTCTAAAGATAAATTTTGGACATCCCATCCATCATCCAACGTTTTGGGAACACTTTCTTGAGTCGAATTCGACTTTGCTGTAAAGGGCTATGTTCGGGGTTTCCTTACGTTATCGTATCATATACTCAGATCAGAAATGAAAATATCTGCAGGACAACCAAGGTTACCGACATAACCCAAAGAATCACCAAACTTAAGGCAGGGCTATCAAAAATAATTAAAAAAAAAACTGGGCAAGTGTGAGTTAGACTCGTGCACTGAGGGTTCCGTAAAAACTTACCTTTGAAAACAGTTCAATTCCCGAATCGAGTTACGAAGATTTTTCCGACTATAAATTCAAAGTTTTGAGATTTTTTCCCATACTTGTGCTACAAGACCTTGCTTCATGCTAAATTTCAGGATTCTAGGGCAATGGAAAGTACCCTACGAATTTTGATACCCTTGAGAATGTCGAAATACATGTTTTTTGCGACATAAACGGCTGTATCTTTTTTCACATTAACTCAGAAGTATGATTCTTTCACAGCTTCAAAGGATCGCAGACCTTAGTTTTAATTTCAACTCAATACCTCCACGCTTTCCCGAGTTATAGGTGTCCGGGTTTTCTTGACAGACAGACAGACAGACGGACGGACAACAAAGTACTCCTATAAGAGTTCCATTTTTTTCTTTTTAGGGTTGAATCAATTTAAAACAAGTTCAGCTCCACTTTGTGTTGAGACACAAAGTGGAGCTGAACTTGTTGTCTTTTTCTTTGTCAGTTGAACTTGATTCAAATAAGAAATAATACAGAGAGTTTTTTTCTAGCCATTACTGTCCCACAGCTGAGCAAAGGCCTTTCGCACCAGTCCTCATGGTACGCGTACATATATAAAAACACGCGTCCACGTACTCAACTTTATTATCTCACCTTGGCATTAGTCTGGTTGACCTCCACTCCGACTAGGTACTTATTGTATTGGAAAATGTCCGTTTGGCCGATTCTAAGCATCGCTGTAAAGAAAGTATACAGAATAGAGTTTATTTAATTTTGGACATAAAAAGATCCATATGTACAGTGTTAGTAATTTAAATAATTAGTGTTAGTACCAATTACCCTTTGCACAAGAAATTTTACAATCGGAGAATTATAGTTGTCCGCTACAGTTCTCAGGATGCTGTTGCGACTCTGTCTCACTCTCCTTTGCTCAGGAGAGGAAGCACTTTTCATGCGAACAATCGCCTGAAACCCGTCAGTACGAGCCTGTGCAAACATCTCCGAAGCACTGCATTAACGAGACAGTTACAACAAAATCCTGAACGCATATATAGGTCCTAGTTGACAAAATTGATAGAAAAATCATTGGGGCAGTGATTCTCCACCGCAATCAATCCTAACGCACTCCGCGCTGTAAGCATGAAAATGTACCTACGGGCCGCGGCCCTATATTAGCTAATTCAGTAGACACACGCTAACAAAAATTATTTTCGAACTCTCGAGTTATTTCAAATATTTGCGACTTATATCACCTAAAAAGTCTTTTAGGATTATTCAATTTATGTAGATCTTAAAGATCATTCAATATAAGTAGAAAGGAGGTCTACTTACTAGTACTAGTGTCTACTAATGCAAGGTCAACATTTACACGAGAATTACAACTTACAAAACGTTAATTAATATATACTTTTAAAAAAAATACATATAAACGCAAAGCTAACGCACACACAAAACCAACAAAGTTGTATGTAGGTATTTAATTTTAATTTTTACCGTCTTCAAAAAGAAGGAGTTTCTGTGTTCGGCAGAATGTAATTTTTTTCATGTATGTTCACCGATTTCTCGGTCAAGTGTGGACCGATTTTTTAATATATTTTTTATTGTAAGGTTATGCTTCTAAGTTGGTCCCAGAGATATATTGTAATAATCTGATGATGAACTTCGAAAGTATGGAACGGAACTCCTTATAAGATCAAAGCAGAACTGTCGTAACAAGTAAAATTGCTTTGTCTAAACGTGTAGTCGATGACTGACTGAAAGAATAGGTGGGGTGGGGGGGGGGGGGTTATAACGAACTGATTTGATGATGAAGCCGGAAGGTAGACCTGGGCTTGGTTTATTGGAATTGTTACCTTGTTGTCTATTACTTTTTAAAAAGTGTAAAATCTCTAAATCTACCTGCCTGCACCTGCCTACCTGTCCGAACGATTTTCTTACGCACGCTCTGGCGACGCATAGTGCAGATCACACCTAAGATCCTGATCCTGAAGAATTATGCCGATAAGTCCCCTCTTTGAGGAGTGGCTGGAAAGAGCTCACGGCGTCCTTACCTTTCGCATGACGCAGGTTCTCACCGGGCATGGTAAGTTCGGGAGGTTCCTGCGCCGGATTCGTGCGGAAGAAACGCCTAGGTGCCACCATTGTGTGGACCGCCCGGAGGACACGGTGGAGCATACATGGTAGAGGTGTACCCCGCCTGGGCAGAGCGCCGCCGTGTCCTCGTGGGGACGATCGGCAACAGCGATCTCTCCGGGCCTTGGTACAGGCCATGGTCCGGAGCGAGGAGGAGTGGCAGGCGGTCGCCTCCTTCTGCATAGCAGTAATGCTAGTAAAGGAGGCGGCCGATCGCGTGAGGCAAAGGTCCTCACGCCCCAACCGCAGCCGGGATTCCGATCCCGATTTCCGGCCACCGTAGGCGCGGGCTTGCGGACGGCAAGCAATGGGTGACTCGCCGCCTGATCGTCCGGTAACCGTCCGGACCAGGCCCAAGACGTCGACGGCGCGTACTGTTCCACGCGCGCCTCAAGGAGATGTCAGCAACCGTAGGAGCCCAGCAGGGTCGAAGCCTACTGGGGCCATGGGTCATACGAAAGAGATCCTCGGGGCCCTGGAAAAATGGCAAAGAAGGAACAGGAGTGGGTTTTTAGTCAGTAAAAGTCTGACACTATCCCCCGCTCCACTCAAGAGCCGGGATGTCATTAGATGATTTTTCCACCAGATAAAAAAAAAACCTAAGATCTCTTCTTAAATCCCCTCCTCATAAATCCAGTAACTACACCTACTCTTTTTCTGTCCATGCGGTAAGGTTGTGGAACTCTCTTCCACCTAGCATTGATTGATTTGAAAACTATTTCACTCTTTAAAACCCAAGTAAAAGAGCACTATCTTTCCTCTCTTGTGTGATAATCATATAACTTATCTTATCTTTGTGGTCTGGTTTCCGTACTCAGTCCTTATAGGACCATTGTGCGTGGGCCATGGCGGCCTTTACTCCAACCAGCCCACCTTATTCCAGAAACATGAGTCTCTTCAGTTTGCTCAGGGCGTCCATGAGTGAATTCGGTGCTCCCAAGGTCCGTGTTCTCATCTCGCTGAAGGCTGTGCACTCGGGAAGCACATGCGCGACAGTTTCTTCTGACTCCATGCATCCTCTGCACAGAGGGCTATCTGTGATATTCATTATAAAAAAGTTTTCGTTCGGGGAGCAGTGTCCGGTGATGGATCCTGCCACCAGATGCAGGCTGCCTCTGTCCAGTCGCAGAAGGTTGCTAATCATATATACATTATGTATTTATTTTTAGTAAATGTTTGTTAGGTTTTGGAATGCTACTAAAAAGTTAAATTTTCAACAGAGTTTACCAGTCTCTGTTGGTGGATTACAGGAAACATCACATGTAGCGGACTTATTTGCCAGAAAATCTAAAGTAGATCCCCTTGCATGCGGATTGCTAGCTCAGCACTGATACCATCGCCACTGAGTCTATGCCAATATTTACGCAAGAAAATGTTTTTTTTTTTATTCTTGATAGGCTAGCGCTTGATCGCTATCTCACCTGATGGAAATTAATCGATATAATCTCTGCTGTGAGGAATATGTAGCAAGTCACCAGGACTCGATGACCAGATGGCACGATGGCAGTGTTGAGCACCTAATAGTGGGGGTAGCCGCAACTTTTATCACCATTTAAACGTCTTATTTAACCTGTGTGAAGTACGTCTACTTACTCACGTTTTTCAACTCTTGTTGAAAACTGTGGTGGTCCCTTTTGTCTAAATCAGGACAGGCGAATTGAGTGCATCAAACAACTACATACCAATCTCGCTCGGAATTGTTGTAGGTAAAGTGCTGAAACATCTCATACAGGCCAAACTGCAGAGGTATATAAAAAATGACGATGCTCAGTGTATAGAAACCACTTATAATCTTGGGAGGGGTTTATTTATAATTAATCTTACAAATTACATCTGATTTTTCATGATACATGTATTCGCTAAGAAGCCAAGGGGTGTAAGAAAAGAGCCTCCCCGAGCGGCGTTAAAAATATCGTACAGCGATTCGAAACGCCCGGCGCACCTTGGACAGCTAGCACTCGGTAACGCAGAGTCTAGCTGACTAATCCTTTCACCACGATGTCTCAAACTCAAACATTCCAAAGGCATTTATTAATGCCAACTTTAACGGCACCTCCACCTGCCAATTCTGGTTTCTCAATCACTAAATCAGCCCTGAACGTGATCTCTATCAACATAGAAGGTTTTTCAAGCAACAAGGCTCAGCTTCTCGCGAATCTGTGCCAGGACTTATGTTGTGACATACTGTGCGTTCAAGAAACTCGCCGCGACAGTGAACTACCTAGACCGCAAGTACCTGGAATGATCCTTACTGCCGAAATCCCACATGCAAAATACGGCAGTGCTGTTTTTGTTAGACCAAACATTGCTGTGCAGTCCTCAGTTTGCAAATCTATTGACCACATCGAAATAATTACTATCGATACAGGCAGCTGCACAATAACGTCTATATATAAGCCTCCAAATCAACCGTTCTATTTTCATTACACGAGCAATTTCCACGACAGGCCCATTAGAATCATACTGGGTGATTTTAATAGCCACAGCACCGCATGGGGCTATACCATTAATAATACGGATGGTGATGCAGTGGAAGAATGGGCGGAGGCAGAGAACCTCAACTTAATACACAATGCCAAACTCCCTGCATGCTTTAACAGTAGTCGATGGCGCCGTGGCTATAACCTCGACCTAATCTTTGCCAGCGGTAATATAAGCCCCCTTTGCACTAAGATAGTACACCAGCCTATACCAAGAACCCAACATAAACCAATAGGATGCCGCATAGAAGCCGCTGTGAAACCTCAGATCGTACCATTTAGGCGACGATTCAATTTTTCTAAGGCCAACTGGCAAATGTTCTCTGATGTCATTGACTCAAAGCTGATTGACATTGAACCTGTGCTTACCAATTACGAGAAGTTTGTTAAAGTTGTCTGGGCAATGTCACGACAGTGCATCCCTCGAGGTTGCCGTACTGCTTACATCCCAGGCCTAAGCAAGGATTCCGCTTCACTCTTAGCAGATTATGAGAACTCCTACAACACAGACCCATTTTCCGAACAAACTTTAGAACTCGGCGAGGAACTAATGCGTGAAGTAAGTGATAGCCGCAAAAAAAAAAAATGGATGACACTTGTTACTGACATTGACATGACACACAACAGCAAAAAGGCCTGGAACACCATCCACAAGCTCACTGACAACTCGCCTCAAGCCCAGAACCCGGGCCAGGTGACTGCTAATCAAGTTGCACACCAGCTTCTCCTTAATGGTAAACCACAGCGTCGCTTATCCAGAACCAAAAAGTTGTCTAAAATTGCAATTAATCATACAACCGATATAAGCAAGCCTTTTACATTGTCAGACGTGATTTATGGGATAAAGAACTTAAAAAATGGCAAAGCTGCTGGTTTCGACTACATTACTGTCGACCAATTAAAACATCTTCGACCAGTAGCTGTATCCTGGATATTTTCCTTCTTCAACGCATGCCTCAAAGCATATAAGATCCCTCAACTTTGGAGGCGTGCTAAAGTGATTGCTCTACTTAAACCAGGAAAATGCCCAAAAGATCCTAAAAGGTACCGACCTATATCCCTCTTATGCCACACATTCAAACTATTTGAAAGAATCTTGCTTAACCGTCTTACGTCCACAATCGAACCAAATCTTATCCCTGAGCAAGCTGGCTTTAGGCCAGGAAAGTCGTGTACTAATCAGACCCTCAAACTGACGCAATTTATCGAAGATGGTTTCGAGGCAAACAATGTCACAGGTGTTGTATTCGTTGACCTTTCAGCAGCCTATGATACAGTAAACATCAAACGTCTCCTACTGAAGGTCGGCGAACTGACAAGGGATACTGGTTTTGTACATATTCTCAGCTCTATTTTAAATAACCGTCGCTTTCAAGTCTATCTTGGCCACACCAAAAGCAGGTGGCGCAATCTGAAAAACGGCCTCCCTCAAGGTAATGTGTTAGCTCCGGCGCTCTTTAATATTTACACAAACGATCAGCCTAGCTCACCGCAAACGCAACGATTTTTATATGCAGACGATCTTGCTTTAGCTGCTCAGACACCTACTTTCGAAGAAGCTGAAGAAAAACTGACGGAAGCTCTGGAAGAACTTGGCAAATTCTATGATGAAAATACACTATGACCTAACCCCTCCAAGACCCAATCCTGTGTTTTTCACCTTCGCAACCGTCAGTCAAACAGGGTTTTAAGTATAAGGTGGCAAGGTGTAGATATAGAGCACTGCTCTCAACCTCGATATTTGGGTATTACTTTGGATAGGTCCCTGACATTTAAGTCTCACTGCCTAAAAACAAAACAAAAAGTTGGGACTAGGAACAATATCCTTCGCCGCCTTACATCCAGCACCTGGGGAGCATCACCACAAGTTCTTCGCACTTCAGGTCTATGCCTTTCTTTTTCGGCAGGAGAGTTTGCATGCCCAGTGTGGCATCGTTCCGCTCACGCCAGAGAAGTGGACATAGCGCTGAACGATACCTGTCGCATCATAACGGGATGCTTAAAACCTACCCCTCTTGCAATGTTGTACCCTCTAGCAGGTATAGCTCCTCCAGAAGTTCGCCGCGAGATAGCCAGCCGCATCGAGAAGAGTAAACAGGAACGGGACGGCCGTCACCCCCTGCATAAACATCAACTTATACCTGCACGTCTAAAGAGTCGTAAAAGCTTTATGCGATTTACGACCTCTTCAAAAGACAGTGCAGAGGACGAGAGATGCGCGCTGTGGAAGCAGAAGCACCCAACTCCTACACATTTCATCACCCCGTCAGAACATCTCCCTCCTGGACGCGAATTGCACTGGCCAATCTGGAAATCTCTTAACCGACTACGCACTCAGGTTGGCCGCTGTAAAAATAATTTGGCCAAATGGGGCTTCCTCGACCCATCTCTAACACAGTGCCAGTGTGGAGCCGCTGCACAGGACATGCGTCATTTGCTATGCTGTCCATCCTGCACAACTACCTGCAGTTTTCAGGATCTTTACGAGGCCAATAACAGAGCCGTAGAGGTTGCCAAATACTGGTCAGATAAAATTTAGTTAGAGTACATCGTCACGAAAAGAAGAAGAAGAAGCTAAGAAACCGAATGCTACAGATAATCAAGAGCTACTCAATACGTTCGGATACTCCCCTTTTCAATCAAGCTGTATAATCCCTCAAATAACGGGACGTTGCCCTTACACGCTCACTATATCGTGGACCTTGATTGCAATCTACAGAGCTTCACGTGTCTTCGGAGTTGATACATGTTGATGATTCTGATAGTGCATTTGATGATAATATTAAGGACTTTTCAATTGTAAAACCTGCTGTCTCAGTATAATGTGGTTGAGGATGTACCAGTGGCGGTGCAGTCGAATCTGTCTTTGCTGTCACCTCCTGCCTATGTTCAGCATTAGAAGACATCCCAGTAAAAGGTTTGATATGAACTCTATTTCTTCTATTCAATTTATCAGTAACTACATAATTATGATCTATCATTTATGGCTTTAGTGATCTTACCATACGTCCATCTACTATATATCTTAGGCTGAAGATAGACCATCACCTTTTGACCAAAACATAATGGGGGTTTCTCAATAGTACCTCCATCAAAACGTTCTTTTATATTCTCCTTCCTTTCTTTGATTTTCGCTAAAACATTAGGAATGATGGCCGGTTTGAGATGATTCAATAGGCAATGTAGTTCCGTCCTGGTACGTCTAGAGTATAATTTCCGGACAGGACTTGTATTATTCATCTGAATTGGAATGTTCCGTTGATGAAGTAAACAAAACTATAGGTCTTGTTTAGTTTCTAGGCTGTGCATTACCAATTTTTTAGCTACTTTATAGCTGCCTCAGCTTTTCCGTTTGAATCTGGATGATTAGGAGATGAAGTGACATGTACAATGTTCCATTTATCTGAAAATTACTTGAAATGCACATTTATAGAATTAACTCACTTGCTGTAAGGGTCGAGACGCGATCCAGTTCATAAATCAGAGTAATGGTCCACAGTAACAAGAAATTTTAAATCTCCCACTAAGAAAACATCCATTGAGATATATACTGAAAAGGGTATTTAAGAACTTCATGACTGACAAGTAGCAAGTTTTGTTTGTGATGGAGCATGTACTGCACAATAATAAAAAAAAAAAACATTTTTTCAAATAGCTTTTAAGATCAATAGACATCCTGGGCCAAAACATATTTTCTCTAGCTAGTCTTAAAGTGCTAGCAAAACCGTTGTGACTGACATGTAGTTTTTGTGGCTTTTCACTTCTTAAAATTTCCGGTATCATTACCTGATTATTTCTGCATTATTCCTTCTGTTGTGGACAATAAATGTAAGGTCTAATATGTACAATCAGGGGTCAAAAGTGCAGTTCCACCTTACCAATGCTAAAATGTCTAAAATTTCTTTGAGAACAGGGTCAAAGGTTCATGACTAATTTAATTGGTAGCATAGGATCTAAAGTATTGAATAAACTATTGTGGACAATTGAACTTCTACAACAAAGAAATTTTAGACACTTTAACATTGGTAGAGTGCAACTGCACGTTTGATCCCTGACTGTATCGTGGAAATCCATTTATGATAATGATATACATTATTAATTTTTGTTAGTTTCTGCCTTCATTTGTGGCTTTTTTTTATTCTCTCAATAAGTTTATCTGATATTTTTAAATACCTCACCGCAGAAACTTTGCTTATTAGCTTGTAAA
The DNA here is from genome assembly GCA_961205895.1 of Mythimna pallens. Lineage (NCBI taxonomy): Eukaryota > Metazoa > Arthropoda > Insecta > Lepidoptera > Noctuidae > Mythimna > Mythimna pallens. The sequence continues at coordinate 20,496,484 of OY540842.1, read as the reverse complement.
CTTTATTTTCTGATAGTTTGCTTTCCAAATTATAGCTTTCTGCACATTCAGTAACCACATAGTTATTTTTACCCTGTATGAAATTTAGCTGAACATTATAATTTTGAAGTATTCATAACATCATCTGCAATCTTTTAGGTACCTCTACAAGTGGTTTATTAACAATATTGATGAGTGGTCTGTGATCAGTTTTAACAATAGTCTTGCAATTGCCTGCAATATACTGATTAATTATTTTTCAAACTGGGCGTATTTCTTTTCTGTTGCAGACAAACATCTTGATACAAAACTAATAACATTATTATCCTGATAGAGAGCTGCTCCAAGACCAAATTCAATTGCATCGCATTCAATAACTACCTCTTTGTTGACATCAAAATATTTCAGGGTGGGTGTCTTGCTTATGACATTTTTAAATGCTGAAATTCTTCTTCAATTTTCGTAGTCCAGATAAAGTCTACATATTTTCTTGTTAGCCATCTAAAATTGGCTATTTTAACATTAAGATTATCAATAAATTTGCTTAGATAGCCAAACATGCTCAAAAATCTAAGCACTTCTTTGCCACAAGTTGTAATAGGCATATTTTTTATAGATTGATCTACTTTTAAACCTTCATTGATTAGGATATGACCATAAAACTTTGCTAAAGTTTGTAGCATATTTAATTATCTTTATTCAACTTACAATTTACTTCACAAAGTCTTAGAAGAAGTAATATCAGATATTGCAACGTTGTCACTATCTGAGTCGTTTTCCACATCAACTGTTTAATTGACATCTCTTTCTTTTAACACAGTTTCTTAAGATGATCGATGACTTCCACCACATTTCTCACATCTCTTGCCCCAAGCCGAACAGAGCTTTTTATCAAATATGTGTGTCTGCGCACAAAACTTGCATAATTTCTTGACAGATTCCTTAAACTTTACATTTTTAACCGTGATCTTATTTTTGCACACTTGAATACATGTATCGATGCTCTTTCAGCAGATCTGCATAAATTTATGGCTCTGAATCTAAGGTCAAACTTTCTTGACGAAGTTGTTCCTTCATAATGTTTTTGTCTTTGAAGCCAACAACAACTGTCTCGTAACAATTCGTAACACATAGATTCTGAATAATTGCATGGTTTGATTAATTTTCGGAGATTATAAAAGGTAATCATCGAAATACTTGTCAACTAATTGAATCCTTATGTTGAAAATATATCGCGAGTATGACATTAGTCTTCTTGATTTACTCAGATTCCATTTTCTTAAATATCATATTCACATTTTTCTTGTCGGTATCCGATATGTTAAAATTTACAATGCGTTCCAAATAAGAATAAGATCGATTGCCATGTTATGAGTCGCAAGAAATTGGGCAAAATTGAAGAACTCAGAGATGATCAAAATTGAAGAACTGGATTCTGATTAAACTTTTTTCATTCACAGTTCGTAAATAAATTAAATTGTTAAAATTTCTTGTTTTTTTCACCAAATGAATGCTTCGATTTGACAGTATAACGTGACGTCACAACATGGCAACCAATCCTATTCTTATTTGGAAGGCATTGTATGTATTTTAGCATTGCGGCGTTGCCGATTGCATTAAGAAGAATCCCAGCCTTAATTTCTTCCTTATCAGAAACCCACTTGTTCATACCTGTAGCGAAGCAGTAATTTTCCCAGCTTGTGGGGAAACACTGTAAGTTTTCGACGGGATCTCTAAACTCCACTTGCTGGGTTTGAGGCGACGGCACGCTAACGCTGCTTTTAATTTCGGATGACCCATTCGACGGCATGGCGGCGTGATAAAGTTGTTGCTGCATAAAACCCATTTGTTTTTGCATCGCATTTAAGAGGAGGGCTTGTTGCTCGAAGAGCTTCTTAAATGACTCTTCTGCCATCTTCTGACACCATGTATAGAAACCACTAATAATGTTGTGTGGGTTTTATTTATAATCAATCTTACAAATTATATCTGATTTTTCATGATACATATATTCGCTAAGAAGCCGAATGCCACAGATAATCAAGAGCTACTCAATACGTTCGAATACCCGTAATAAATTCGGAAACACTCAGTTTGGTTTCTAACCCAGGCTCTCAACAGACTGCAATAATAAGAATAAAGAGTATGATAGCATACTACACCAGCAGAAAACCTACCGTATACGCTTGCTTTTTAGACCGTAGCAAAAAGGTAGTAAATTTTGGTAATCTCTATCTAAACATCAAATATCGCTAGTGGTCCAGGGGTTCTCACGCTTGCAGGAAAACGCCTCCCTCCAAACTGCATCACAGCTTACCATCAGATGGGATCGCAGTCAAGCACTAGTTTTTATCAATTACAAAAAATAAAATACCCCTTTCTGCTCTCGGGCAAAGGTCCAGGCTGGGATAGGACAAGCTTACAAAAAAAAAACATTTACTTACTTTTAGCTACATCATCAACCTTCTCGAAGGTTACTTTCGGGTACCGTGCCCGCAGCTTGTCCACATCGGCCTGCGTGACGTGCGGGCCGTCTACGTGGTACAGCACCCGGTTGTGCTCGCGGTCACCGTACATGTCCAGGTTCATGGACAAACTGCGCGGCGACGTTTCTTCCGGCGGTGGTTTGAAGTTCGATATAGTGGTCAACAAGCAGATCAGTAGTGTTGGGATTACGAAGTTCTGCGGACAAGGGGTCATATTACAGAAAATATTAAAAATGTATCTATTCTATTCGAAGCTTCGAATATATAAACAGAACATGGGTTTCGTAACTTTGATCATTTCAATTGTAGGGTAGAAAGACGCAAAGTCGTCCCACCTATCTCCATCCCATTCTCCCGTGCACACGCTGACTATTGTCAACTCTGTCATCGCCGCTTGGGACAGTTTTTGACGACTCCTTTATTCTACCATAAAACCATAAAACCATAAAACTAGTGCTTATATTTTTTTTTTTTTTTGCGAACCGATACTCGTGTGAAAACCTAGCTGTTTAGAACATTGTTTGAAAAGTGCGATTATACGTGAAGACCAGTCCAGTTCGACTACCCAGATCAATCCAGAAAATATATTTGTGCTTTGTTGGTCCTACTTACCTTAAAGGTTGTGTTATTAAAAGAATTGGTATAAAAAATCGAATTTGGAGACATCACTTTTCATCAAAAAGTTAGCAAAATATTTCTGGAGTTTGACATTTGCACTTGTCAAATCATTATCTGGGATTAAGAAACGGACATGTGTATTATGAGTCACATTTCACTCGAGCGAAGCCGGGTTTTCATCTAGTAATAGTGTAAATGTCTATCAACTAATACTTTAACTCTATTTCTTTCTTCCTTTAACTCACCAGTGCTAGGAAGATCCATTTCTTGTCCATTGCATACTTGACTTGCCTCTTCAAGAGCACGAAAAATTGTCTCATATATAAGGGGATGCCAGTTAGCTTCTTTGGTGGCGGTTCTAGAACATAATAAGACAAGCTATATTTTAGAGCATATTTGATAACCCATAACATATCTGACTGGCCTGTTGGTCTAGTGGTTAGTGGCCCTGACTGCTATGCCGGAGGTCGTGGGTTCGATTCCCACCCAAGACAAATGTTTGTGTGATGAGCACGATCATTTGTTTTGTGTCTGGGTGTAATTTATCTATATATGTATGTATTTAGAAATATATAAGTATGTTTATCAGTTGTCTAGTACCCATAACACAAGCTCTGCTTAGCTTGGGACTAGACGGCGTATCTTGAAAAGGCCTTAAAAATGTTTTAAACAAGTTGTCACTGCCAACGGCTGCGTAAAGTAGATAATTACCCCAAAGGAAAATAGTCCCAGGATAAATATTATATTATGTGTATAGTGACATCTCATGTATGTGTATTTGATTTGATTATTTTAATGTTTTATTTAATTTTAATTTTGTGTGTAATGTATGGACTATGTCTGAAAATAAAATGATTATTATTATTCCATTTCTTTATTATATTACATACTTATTATATTTTTAAATATTTCCTTAAAAAATCAAATAAAAAAAAACATTTAAAAATATAAAAAATAGTAGCCCACCGGCATCGGGATCAGAATCCAAGCTGCCGGCGGTCAGGGCTCCTGAGAGAGGAAACTCCTAACGATGCGCGCAGTGTCCAGGAGTATTATTATTATTATTATTATAAAAAGTCCTATGCGCTATTCCAGGTCATATGACATAGATTTCGATTCGAATCTTATTACACGGGTGAACTGTATTAAGATTTATCGAAATCCGTTTAGCTGTTCGAACGTAAAGAGGTAACAAACATACAAATACTCACAAATTTTTGTCTTTATAATAATACAATCTAATGCCAGCGTTTTGGTCCGCGTGAATGTTGGTTATTGCGGACGCAAAATCGAAGTCGAAGACGGACAAAAAATAGTTTATGTCCATCCTTGGAGTTTAATCTGCGTACCAAACATCAAAATTGGTTCAGTAGTTTAACCATGAAAGCGTAACAGACAGACGGACAGCGGCTTTAGGATATAGTGTGATAAAAAAACTTGGATGTCAGAATATAAAGCATATTTTTGCAAAGAAATCAAAGCATTTTTGTATGTGACTTTGGATTATTAAAATACATACACAAATATTTTTAATTATATATGAAAACTAGCTAACGCATCAGGTTGGACCTGTTACCGCAGTACGGAAGCCTAAAAAATGAGTTCTGTGTCACCGTTTCTGGATATGACAACGATATTCAACTCACTCAGATCTCCAGCGTGGTCCACTTCATCTTCGTGCAACGATGTGTCAATATCACTGCATAACCTTGGGACAGCAATAAAATGTTATGTAGAAGTCAGTTTCCTTTTTTTTTTTTATAACAAATTATCGGACGTCTTTCGGCTGAAAATTATTGTAGCGATATCTATAACGTCACATTTTTTATTTTATTTTTTTCGTTGGGAAAATCATCTTATGACATCCTCCGCTCTTGGGCGGGGCAGGAGATAGTGTCAGACTTTTACTGACAAAAAACCTCCTGTTCCTTCGTTGCCTTTTGTACCAGGGCCGAGTCTTCCTTTCAAAATCAGACCCTTGGCCCCAGTAGGCTTCGACCCTGCTAAGCCCCTAAAGTTGCTGACATATCTTTGAGGCGCGCGTGGAACAGCACGCGCCGTCGACGACTTGGACTCGGTCCGGACGGTTACCGGACGGTCGGACAGCGAGCCAGCCATAGCTCGCCGTCCGCAAGCCCTCGCCTACGATGGCCGGAAATCGAGATCGGAATCCCGGCGGCGGTTGGGACGTGAGGATCGGCCGCCTCCTTTGCTAGCATTACTGCTTCACAGAAGGAGGCGACCGCCTGTCACTCGTCCTCGCTCATCGCCGCCGCCGATCGCCCCCACGAGGACACGGCGTTGCTCTGCCCAAGCGGGGCACACCTCCACCGTGTCCTCCGGGCGGTACACACAATGGTGACACCCGGGCGTTTCTTCCGCACGAATTCGGTGCAGGAACCTCCCGAACTTATCATGTCCGGTGAGGACCTGCGTCATACGGAAAGTAAGGACGCCGTGTTGCCTTTCCAGCCACTCCTCAAAGAGGGGACTTACCGCCATAATTATGGCGTGCCCAGCACTGGGTTGCGATAGTTGCTGTCGCCATTCCGCCATGAGACCCCGGAGCTCTGTGACTTGTCGCGGCAACGGAGTTTCGCCCCGACGTTGCATCTCGGTGTTGATCGTGCATACGTGCAAGGCCTGTTGCCGCCAGATAACGTCACATAGGAACTGAATTACAAAATCCTGCATCGCACAATTACAGTTCTCCGCGCGATTTGAACATAATACACAACAGCCTGAAATCATCTAGTTCTGGTAGTTGCTGGAATCAGACATAACACCCGCCTGGTCGGGGAATAAGGGGGGCTTTTCAACGGATGTATGTTGGACTTTACACCCTGTTCTTGTTTTGATTATAATTTAGGTGTCTTTAAGGCTAGAGTGAACCCTAGAATGCATCCTTAAATGCCTAGTCAGCACCATATCATCATTCCCTTATAGACTGAGTGCATGAATCAGGCAGTAAGATTAGTTCGGGTTGAGACTCCTACCGGATAGGTCGCAAGTCAGATTATTGACCAAGTTTCCCTACTAATTTCGTGTTAACCGTGGTTTTCACTCAATATAACAATTAACTTGAAATAAACGTTTTTTTTATAAAAAAAAAGGATTTTCACATAGTGTCCTAACAGATCGCATTTAAGTACTGGTATAAAAAAATTAAAAAAAATTGTAAAAAAATAAGATTCAGTCCAAACCCTTTGCGCACAAATCGTAATCCATTCTTGCAAAACTACTCACTTCAAAAACACCTCTTCAAGCGTAGACGCGCCAACACCTATAGAGTCCAGCCCCAGTTCTGATCTCTTAGCCTCCAGATCTGCAAACAGTGCCGAGAACTTCCCGCTATGCTTCGCAGGCAGGTTGTATGATATTGAGTTCTTAGTTTGTTCCTTCAGCGTCGCGTTTGGCACGTGTGACTTCACTACTGCGCTTATTGCTGCCTCTTTCGGTGAGCCGATCGTTGTAAGTGTTAAGCGGTAACCGGTACCTGGAATTAAGGTGAGATAGTTTTAGATTTAATGAAAATGTAGATCATAGTTTAAGAGGACCCTTCCTCATTCACGTAATGAATTAAGGATAAAAGTACGATTACATGTACTGACTGAGCGGAATTCACATTTGTGGGCATAAAGATGAGAATTAGTAGTGTTAGATTGAAGGTCGCGCATTGTGAAGTGAATATATTGGTCTTGTCAGAATTAAATGTTAGTAAATTGCTTTGAAGCCAATTAGTCACACTGTTTAAACCTAATTGAGCGTATTCGTATAATTGATTGCTGGTTTTAGCGGATAAAATTAAGGCTGTGTCGTCAGCATATGAAATAATTTAGGCTTGTTTAATGTTGAAATGACACAAATCATTAATATAAAACAAGAATAGGGTTGGGCCCAGAATGCTTCCCTGGGGAACACCAAAACTAGTGCTTTTTTGTTTATCGGTTGCAATATCGGCCATTGTAATACATTTTTATAGATCGTCTATGTAGTCGCTTAAAAGTTTTCGTTTTAAGCGGTGTTCCAATAATTCTATGTTGATGTATGTTTTCAAAACATTGCGGAGTGTATCTGCAACCGCAGATGAAAAATTAAACCAAAAAATCGTATACCTTGCATTGACATAGTTCTTGTTGACCTAATGTTTCACCTCTTGGGGAGGAGCACCTAAATCTAATTTGATAGACCTAGAGAGAGCGAAGAGAGCTCTCTGCGCTCTCTCTAGGTCTATCTCACCATCTTCCATTTCTTCCACACCGTTACTTGATACACCACTTATATAGAGACACTAAGGTCCTTTAAGTTCGTCAACTTTTTCTGTTAGCCACAATACTTAAACAACATAGCTTATTGGAATATCACCCTCCATTCACTGTCGGTAGAAGGCGAGTAAATCCAGTGGATCGACTCTGACCTCTAACACTCCCAATGAACCCAATTTTCAAGGCGCTTTTCAGTCATTTATGAGGTTTCCTTTATAATAAAAATAAACGGCACCCTAGTCATATTTCACCTAACAAAAAAACACTGTAAAATGAAAGTTACGAATTGGCTTCAACAGCTCAAATATAGTGACTCAGAAAAATATATTTTATATCCCAGAGTAGCAGTACCACGCAAACGAACGAACACACACACATCATCATCATCATCATCATTTCAGCCGAAAGACGTCCACTGTTGGACATAGGCCTCCCCCAAGCGTCGCCACAATGACCGATCCTGTGCTTCTCGCATCCACCGCACTCCCGCGACCCTCACCAGGTCGTCGGTCCACCTTGTGGGAGGCCTTCCAACGCTGCGTCTTCCGGTGCGCGGTCGCCACTCTAGAACCTTTCGGCCCCATCGGCCATCCGTTCTACGAGCAATGTGCCCTGCCCACTGCCACTTAAGTTTGGCGATTCTTCGGGCTATGTCGGCGACCACACACACACACATTCACACAAACACACAGACAAATACGCACAACAAAGCTCGTATAGAACATATCTGAGAGAGATTAATGAAGATGCAATATTATTATTACATCCACTAAAAGAGGGGAAGACCTGATGATCAAACCTACTGCCAAAAGCCTAGCTTAGGCACCAGTTTCCCACAATCCAATTATTGTCATTGTTTTCGTTTTGTAATTTAATGCTGTGACATTGTGATGAGAAAATAAATTATTATTATTAATTATTATAAGTGATGTCCGAAATTAGATCCGTATCCGTATAATGATGGACACCTGCGAATTATTTACATATTTTTTTTTAATAAACTTTGCCCCATAACTCCTGTATTCCAGGTGCGTTCAGAAAAATGAAAACTTACATACACAAGACACCCAGACTCGGAACACTTATCGTATACGGGACAAATATTTGTAAGACCTACAGTCTTACAAATTAATATTTGTCCCGTGCGGGGATCGAACTCGCGACACGCAACATTTCAGCCAATCTCCCAACTATTGCGCCAACCGTACCGTCAAAATTTGACGAATTACTAAAGATGGCGGACCAATTTTTTATTAATTATTTCTTTCTCTATTGCTCACCCACTGCCTTCTTGAGATGCATTGTGGTAGCGAAGCACTTCAGTACCCCAGCGTGCAGCGCAGCCACGCGGTCGCCCAGAGCGTCTGCTTCCTCCATGAAGTGGGTTGATAGAAGAACGGTTCGCTTGCCTCGTAGAGACTGTCATGAAAGGAACATATTATATTTTTCCATTGTTTTTCATTCATAATCAATAGCCTGTACAATATTTCAAATTGAGTGATATTTTGGGATATAAACAAACGCTCATAACTTTGTTGTTTAGGAATATTATTTATTGAGACTTTACTAAATAATAACAAAAGCTTTTCTAATAAGCCCTATAACTATATGAACTGATTAAAAATTTGTGGTGTATTTTAAATAAATAATTATGGCCAAATGTGTTGCTAAGCGCAAAAGTCGAGAGTAACTGGGCAAATTTAGATAAACTTTTTTTTAACTATGTTGAAGTCTCAAAAAGGTTCTTACGAAGAGAAAACTTGCTGAAATGGCACGGAAGATCATAAAAAATAACTCAGTTTTCTTCATTACATTCAAAAGAGCCTTCAAATCGTATCTGTCAATATTAGGGTTGGCAGTCAATAACAGCTGTTGACAGAACAACGCCTATTAGGTCGGCTAGACTCTGGCTAGCGAAAGATGGCAGCAAATTATTTATTAAAGTTCATATAAAATTATGGCAGCATTTTAGAACTGTCAAAATTGTGTCATTGACGTTTCACATTTCGTTCATCTTGTGTTTACGTGAATCTTATTTTCTTTATTTGTTATAATAATGCGGATAACAATAAATAGTTCGACGAGGAGGCTTCTCTCCAAAATGATTGATAAATTCAAAGACCAAAAAAGTGAGATTAGTCAGAAATCTGCAGAGGAAATTCGACGGCTGGATACAATAAGTTTAATAAAGGTTACTGTTTTGAATATTTGGTAGTAGCTTGATACTTTTCGAAAATATTATATAACACATTGCAATATTACTCACTGTGTATTATACTTTTTAGGAGATATCGGCAATGAGCAGATGAAACTTCAAATTTAAAGAACGTTAAAGTCATTGGAAACTCTTGAAGAAATTGAAATATTAACTTCTGAAACACAATTCATAGAACAAATATCTTCAATGACAGGTGTTTTTTTCCAATCAGAAATTTTTGATTTAACAGTCATTTACTATTGTTTATGGGAAACGTGTAAGGATGGGTAAATTAAATAATATACATATTGTTGTATTTTATTTAATTATATTATGCCATTTGATTGTTTTAATAGTGTTATTTTTAGTGGTATTAGTAAACTGTTTCGAAATAATTGTGATTTTTGGTTTTCAGACGTAAGTGTGAGGACACTGAAAAGAATAAAAAAGAAGGTTCTATCAATCAAGGAAAGTCGAACACTCTCGAAAAAAGCGCCCTTATTGTGCAACAGTTTCCAATTTGGATAATTTTTATTTTCTGTTTGAAATTTTATAATAAATAAATTATATAAATTAAATTTAAATCTTGTATTAAACGCACACTATGCACGCAAGCATATTATAAGTTGGGGGATTATATTGAAGATAAAAATGCTTGACTCAATGCTGGTCTAGCTTCACTACCACAAGGGCGCAATAATTGATTAGTTTTAAATTTAAAATCACTGGTGGTGGCGCGTGTGTTGGATCATTCGGTTCTCTTTAAAATAGTAGTTTGGTGATTATGAAATATGCGTCATGTCCGTAAACGGGCGTTATAAGTTGATGATTACTAACTTTAGTCCTGAATTGGATGAGATGGACATCAGCCTGATTTAAACACCAGAGTCATGGAAAATTTGACATTCCAGATGTGCGCTGTCTAGCAAAGCCACAGTGGACATTTGAACGATTTTATAAATACCTATAAGTGTAATTATTGTACCCAGCCGTCGCATTTTTTCTGCAGATTTCTGATTAATCTCACTTTATTGGTTTTTAAATTTATCAATCATCTTAAATAGAAGCCTCCTCGTCATCCTTCATTTTTTTTCTAGCATTTTAGGTAAATAATTATGACAGTTATCTTTTATCACTAATTTTATAACTGTTTCTTAATTCGCATAAAATATCCTTTCCAAATGCAATATATGGTTTTTATTTAACACTTGTGCTCAATATTTAACTCTGAACATAGGTAATTTGAGGGTTACAATTTGTTGAATTTCCGCACTGTTGAGTTCTACTGTAACTTTGTTACTGTTTTCTATATGGAATCGATACGTCTTTCAAACGAATAGAATATAAAATAGAAATCGATGATATCTCACATACAATTTGTTTTATTTAAATTTAAAGGTAAGAAACGCTTTATTTAATAAATATACTTACTAAAATAATATTTATTGGTTTGAATTGTTAAATAAACATGCATCGCATATTATTTTCATGAATAATCAAAAGTATCAACTCCGTTTAAGCAGCGTACAGTCAGGGTGAACAGCTTCAGATTTTTCTGATTCGGCCTCCTTTTTGTTGTGCACGTTCGTCTCTATAGAGTGTAAACCTCTATTTAATAAAGCTATAACCTTTGGAACGTGCAATTTAGCTTCGACATTTTAACAATTCAAAAGTGGCTGTAAATGGTTTATTTGAAATATTTGTGATTTCTGAGTTAGCCCTGGAATTCAAAGGACAACTGAAGGAAAACAGGTGGATTTTAGTCAATAAAAGTGACACTCCCTCTCGCTCCATCTAGAGCGAGAAAAGTCATTTGTAAGCCACCTGAAAAAAAGATGCTTCACAATCGCTGTTGCGTGAGTTGTTTTTACGTTAACACGATCGAAGCGTTCACTGCGTTTGGCTCTCTGATTGGTTAAGAGCTTGAATCGGGCCAATCGGAGAGCTGAACGTCGTTAACGTGTCGATTACTTTAACGTAAAACAAACTCTCACTACGGACTCTGATTTCTGACACATATTGAGGGCATAGTATCCCACTAAAGATGATGTCATTGGTTGGTTACCAGTAGCAAGTCCCACAGCTCCCGGCGCGTCTCCACGTCGAGTCCGGACGTGGGCTCGTCCAGCACGAGCACGCTGGCGCCGCCGGATAACGCACAAGCTAGTTGAGTCCTTCTCTTCATGCCCCCCGACAGTTCTTTTGTCAATGCACCCAGCTTCTCTGACAGACCGAGACGCTCGGCTAGTTTGCGAGATGATACCCGCGCTTCAGCGAAAGTGCCTTGCTTGAGCTGAGGGTGAATAATAACGTAAATACAAGTACCTATTAAAAGGCTAGATATTTTGTAAACTTAATATTTTTTCTGAAAATAAGATTAGTTACTTTAGTTTATGTAAGTAACACGTAACCTAACTAACACTAAGTTACTTTCATAGCGGGTAACAACTAAAGTGTGGAATTCCAACTAAAGTGTGGAATTCTTATCTTCATCATCATCATTTCAGCCGAAAGTTATCCTCTGTTGGACATAGGTTTTCACCAAATGTCGCCACTCCGGAATCTTATAACTCATGAGTATATTATAAAAGGCCAAAATTCACGTAAAATAGCAGATTTTCAGAGGTATTTACTAGACTAGTTTTACACAAAGTGTAATGGCAAATTCTCGAACAAAATTTTGCTGGCATATTTGCTTAGCGTCAAGTGATGAAAAATATACAAAAGCATATAGATTAAATTTCTAAACCATTTTGTCTTAGACATTACTATTCCTCCTCGAATCCTCGTATTAATAAAGATATTTCAGTTGATGTGATGAGATTATTATGTCAATAATACCTATGTACTTCCTTACGCCTTTTAAAAAACAGTAAGCACATCTTTGAACAAACGACAAGTTGTCATGTCATATTGTCGTGTTTTTACAGTAGTTATTTTTATTTTTATGATTATTATCAAATGCGGAAATACATTCAGTCAGAAAATTATCGGGAATAGGTGATTTGTTTATGGTTCCAAATTCAAATTTTTGTTTTTTTTTGTTGTTGGTAGATTGGCACAAGTGTTTTCCATTTTGGCGCGCAGTTTGAGTTGCATCTGTTATTTATATTAAATACAGTGCTGTTTTTAGTTATATCATATCTAGTGTGTATTGCGAATTTCATAATAGACAAAAACATAGGACAAAGAGTTTGTCTTAAATTTTGCATCGCCAATGGAATTTCGTGTTCGGGGTCATTGAAAATCAAAAACACGTGCTTATGAGTGGCATAAAGCGTTCAAAAGCGGTCGAGATGTGATGGAAGATTTGCCTCGCTCTAGTAGGCCATCAACGTTATCAACTGAAGTTAACATCGCAAAAGTGAAGGAAATAGTGACTGAAAATCCTCATTCAACTTTGAGAGAGATAGCCGCCGAACTTTTTGTATCTCACGCTTCCATCCGTACCATTTTAATTAATCATTTGGATATGAAACATATTACCGCTCAGTTAGTCCTAAAGGCCTGAATTTTCTCTAATAACTCAATCGCATGAGAGTACCTGAGGACATGTTAGATTGAGTCAAACCTTCATGAAACGCATTGTTGCTGGTGAAGAGACGTGTGTTTACGAGTTTAACATGCAAACTAGTCAACAAGCTTCGGAATGGCGCCTTCCAACTGAACCGAAACCGAAAAAAACTACGCCAAAGTCGATTAAAAGTCAAAGTCGTGTTGACTGTTTTCTTTGATTATCGCGGTGTTGTGCACTCGGAATTCTTGCCGGAAGGTCAAACGGTAAATAAAGAATATTATTTGAGCGTTATGCGGCATTTGAGAGAGCAAATTCGACGAAATGGCCAGATTTGTGGAAAGAAAATTCTTGGATTTTACACCACGATAATGCGCCTTCGCACAAGGCTACCATTGTGAACCAATTTTTGACCAAACACTCAACAAATACCATCGAGCAACCACCATATTCACCAGATATGACTCCAGCCGACTTCTTTCTTTTTCCTAAACTCAAATTACCACTTCTTGGCACCCGTGTTTTTTTAATTGGTAGAAGACGATAAAGGAGAATTCGCGGCGAGAACTGAACTCAATTCCGGAAACAGCATTTAAAAAATGTTTTGATGATTGGATTATTCATTGGCGTAAGTGTATCGTTTCTGAAGGAGCATACTTTGAAGGTGATAAAATAAATTTGGGTGAATAACAAACATTTTGTGTATTATTGATCTTTTCCCCGAAGATTCGCGTTTCACGGAATCGCGTTTAGCCGCTGTCACTAGTGTCACTTGTCTGTATTTTTCTTTTGTTGTATTTTTACAAGTGACACTAGTGATAGCGGCTAAACGCGATTATGCGAGCCAAACGTTAAAACGCGATTAGTTTTATTGGTGAATTCCGCCTTTATAAGCCAAAATCCATGAAGTCAACAAAGCAAAAAAAAAATCTAGTCAATTCAATCTCGGGTTGGACGCTCTTAATTCAAAGTGACTATGGTAACGTCAAGTATACTTACCAGCGTAAAGAACATAATATGCTGCTGCACTGTCAAATTCTCGAAGAACAGGTTGTGTTGTGGACAGAGGCCGATGTTCTTGCGTACTTCTTTCTTCTGTGTGATCATGTCCTTTCCGTTAACGTACACTTTCCCTTCGGTGGCGCTTGTCATTCCTGAAGACATAAAAGATCAATTAGGTTATGAAGTTTTTTGGCGTATACTTTAGTCCGACTTCCCCAGAAGGGAGTTGTGGACGGCGAGCAGAGCAATGGGAAGCACGCCGTCTGGCTGTCTGGTGACTGTAAGGACCGATCCCGAGTCAGCGAAGGCGTGTAGTGTTCCACGCGCGTCTTAAAGTGATGCCAGCAAAACCATAACAGCCTAGCAGGGCCGAAGCCTACTGTTGTCATTGATTTGCTTTTGAACGGAAAATCCGTCGTCCTGGAACGCAAGGCAAAGAAGGACCATAGGAGTGGGTTTTATTCAGTAAAAGTCTGATGCGCCCTCACGCTCTTCCCTTGAGTAGGAGAACTCATTGGATGATTTCCCACCTAAAAAAAACCTCAGAAGGAGTAATGATTTTCGAGACTATGTTTGTCCGAACGTTTTTTCATATGTCAATTTCTTTGGTAAGTTCTGTAGCTTAAACGTGGGGATAGATCATAACCAATGAGGTATCATTTGATTTGTCATACGTGCCGTCGTTCGTGTGACGTGTTGTCGTACGTGATTTAAACTATATGAATTTGAAAAAGCCAAGGCGGTGCCCGCCTTTAGGTACCTAAGTGACATCGTATTTTCCCGTCACACAGTCATCAATATAAAGGGATCGAGGAGAAGATTTCAAAAATATAACAAAACGAAATTATAGAAAATAAAAAAATACTCGTTTCAATAACCTGATCGCAAAAAACTACTAAAAATAATAATGTAAAACAAAATTTATTATAAAGAGGAAAGGTTTGATTATTGTCTATTTGTATGTTAAGATTCAAATTAATTACTAGGTATTTGACCGATTTCAAAAATACTTTCACCATTAGAAAGTTACATCTTCACTGAGTTTCATAGACTATTAATTTTCTACTTTCATGCGGGTGAAGACAAGAAGGTTTGTTCGACTGTATCCCTATACGTGGCATAAGCATTTGATAAAATATAGCATGAAGGCCTAATATATAAACTAAAAAGCCTGTTACCGAAGCAGTTCGCAGATATACTTGAATCCTACGTTCTAAAAAGTGTCTTCGGAATAAGAAAAGAAGATGCCTATTCAGAATTAAAACAAATTAAAGCCAGTGTACCACAAGGAAGTGTATTAGGTCCAGTCCTGTACCTAATATACACTTGCAAGATTCCAGAATCAGGACAATACCATTGGGATGTTTGCTGATGACACAGCCCTCATGGCTGTAGAAAACAGCCACGAAGAAACAGTTGAAAAGGTTCAAAGGGTTGACTGGACCAAAAAATGGAGGATTAAATTAAATAGGCGGGTCCACACAGAGCGAGCAGCCTCGCGAGGCATTTGCCGCGCGAGGAAACTATCCCCAAACGAGCGCGGCAGCCTCGGTATCATCGCGAGGCTGCCGCGCGCGGCAAGCCCGAGCCATGTTCGTTCGTTCAGTTGAGAATTAAGGCATCATGGCACCAGACGTACGTGTTGCGGTGGCAGCTGTTGCTTTTATCCTTATAAATAGGATTATAAAAAAGAGAAGACAACAAAAACTTAAACGAAGACGATATTGGATCCAGACTTTATACAAAAACAGATTATTATATAATGGGAACGAACTGTACCAAGAATTGATAAATGATGGAGTGGAAAAAAATTTTGCACGCATTACTACAGAGGAGTTGGATCTATTGTGTTCAGAATTACAAAGCAGACTTCGAAGAAATGATACGAACTGGCGTCGAGCGATAACCGTGAGAGAAAGGATACTTTTGACATTACGGTTCTTAGCGACAGGAGATTCTTATACCAGTTTGCAGTATCTCTTTCGCATTTCCAAACAATCTATTTCGAAGATTGTTCCTGAAGTTTGCGATGCCATCATCGAACATTTAAAGGATCATGTAAAAGTGAGTAAAAAAAACCAATCTTGTCAATTTAGTCCAATCATTTTAATAGAACTTTAAAATAACCATAAAAAGAAAGAAAGGTGAAATTAATTTTAATTAGTGGTTCGTATTACGTTTTAGCATAATTAGGAGGCAGGAAGCCGTGGGAGAGGAGGAATGTCTGATAGATTTTGAAAAGCCATCGGAGGGGAAGGGGGAGTAGGAATGTCTGATGAATTTTGAGAAATCATCGGAGGGGAAGGGAGAGGTGGAATCTCTGATTGAATTGGAGAAGTTATTGGAACGGTGGAAATAGATGGTTGAGGAGTTAGTGGTGAGGGGGACGTCGGATCGTTATAAGATGAAGCATGAGTGCTTGGACGTTGCGTAGACCCAGCATAGCTTTGTGTATAATAGCCATATTGTTGATAAGCTCCTGTGTCGGCTTGAAATATTATTCCGCATATATCTTTTTTTACGTGCGCCAGAGTTACTGGATCATATTTTCTCAATTCGTTGGCTATGTATTGTCCAAATGCCGAGTATGAGTCACAAGGCGGTGGGGTTGGCTGTGGTTCTGTGCATTGCTGGAGAATCCTGAAAGCTTCAGAAAGAGTTTCGTCCGATAAATCGTCTGTGTCTTTCGCTGGTCTTCTTTTGCTTCGTTTTCTGGATCTCTGGTCTTGTGTTCCAACTCTAGATTGTGTGTTATTGGCGCCATCTTGTTGTTGCTGATTTTCCATAACTTGAATGTTGTCATTGTCAAGTGAAGGGTCTTGAGCGATTTGAGTTGCTCTTACTGTTTCATCGTTAGTATCGGTTTCATTCTGTAAAATAATACATACTTTTTTACATCTGTTTTAGGTACCAGGTACAGAACAAGAATGGGTTGCAATTTCAAACGGTTTCCTAAATAAATGGAATTTCCCACATGCTGTGGGAGCGATGGATGGGAAGCATGTTGTTTTGCAGTCACCCATAAACAGTGGCAATGACTACGATAATTATAAATCTTTTTCAAGTATAGTTTTGTTTGCCTTAGTAGATGATAATTACAAGTTTTTATATGTAAACGTTGGGAGTAAAGGACGGATTTCTGATGGAGGTGTATTTAAAAATACAAAATTATACCAAAAGTTTGAGAAAAGAGAACTTAACATCCCATCACCCACAATTTTGCAATTACCGTACTATCCCAAAGTACCATTTTATATATTAGGTGACAAAGCTTTTCAGCTAAATGAATACACCATGAGACCATACGAGGGTAATCCAGAAAGAGGTTCAAAGGAAAGAATTTTTAATTATAGACTCTCCAGAGCACGAAGAGTTGTAGAAAATGCTTTCGGAGTGTTAAGTTCTGTTTATAGAGTTTTGCGTAAACCAATTTTATTAGAACCCGAACAAGCAACAAAAGTAGTCTTAGCATCAATACATTTGTACAACTATTTACGGAGAACACCTTCTAATAGCATTTCAGCTCCCGGCTTTTTTGATGCGGTGGGAAATGATGGGGAAATCGTAGAAGGAAGTTGGCGAAATGAATCAGAACCAACATCATTATTACCAATTCAACAAATACCACGACGTGGAGGAAATAATGCTAAAGAGATACGTGACCACCTAGCAAGACATTTTATGTCTCATGGCAAGATGACTATCAATAAAAACTATATTATGTACTTACATTCTCCATAGTATCCCGCGTGGTACCTGGCTCGTTCCTATCAGACATAAATGCAAAGGCATTATATGCAAACCAGCTAGATCTGTAAACCTCATCACGACCTGGAAAATAAGTTACAAGTTTTTATAATAGATAAATACATAGTTCTTAGTAGTAACTGTGAAAGCAATTAATAAATATATATCTTACCTGATCCTGTTAAACGACTTTTCTTTTCTCGTGATTTTTCCCGCCGGAAGGATCCCATTAATGACTCCATTTTCTTTTTTAAATCAGGAACCGGTACATTCATCTCGCGGCTAATATTTAACCAGGCATCTTCCCTAAGTCCCCTATTTGTATAATTAGGATCACTTGCATTCCATAGCCAGGTGTTTACACCATAGAGAGATATTAATTTTAAACACTGATCTTTATTCATATTTTACTCTTATTATACTCGAGCGAGGCATGAAACAATATACGCGAGCGTCCAGAGTGCGCGCGGCAAACGACTGAGGCGCCTTTGAGCAAAACAAAAAGCCGACACTGGATGGCTCGGGCGCACGGACGCTCGCCCGCGGCAGCGCGCGCGTTTGCCTCGGCCGAGGCACGTCCACACAGAGCGAGCTGCTTCGCGCGGCAAATGCCTCGCGAGGCTGCTCGCTCTGTGTAGACCCGCCTAATGAATTTAAATCTCACGTTAACTTCAGTAACAAGGAAACCAGTACTCTCCAGTATATAAAAAACTAGCGGTCCCGGCAGACGTTGTTCTGCCCAAAAGCGGGATTTAGTAAAAAAAAAAATTACCCTACTCTACCCTACTCTACCCTACTCTACCCTACTCTACCCTACTCTACCCTACTCTACCCTACTCTACCCTACTCTACCCTACTCTACCCTACTCTACCCTACTCTACCCTACTCTACCCTACTCGTTAAAAAGTACCCTATGTCCGTCTCCTGGTTCTAAGCTACCTCCCCACCAATTTTCAGCCAAATCGGTTCAGCCGTTCTTGAGTTATAAACAGTGTAACTAACACGATTTTCTTTTATATATATAGATAAACAAGTCTTATACGAGAATACAGCCAAATATTTGGGTATGACTCTTGATGCTAAGCTACGCTGGAAAGCCCACGTCAAGAAGTAAAACGATGAAATCGACTTACTATTCAAAATAATGTATTGGCTGCTTGGAAGAAATTCCAAGTTCAGAATCAGAATCAAAATCTTTATTGTGGGCATAGGTTACATACAAATGTAAAAATTAAATTATAGTGCTATGATGTCCTGCCCAATAGACATACAATAATTATAAATTAAACTATATACTTTCAGATATTTAGAGTGAATTGAGTCAAGAGAATGAATGTCAAATATACATAACAATAATATTTAATCATTGAAGAAATCCTAGATCGTGTAGTAAGCCTTATCAAGGCGAAAGACAATGACCGAGCGAACGCCGGCTTTCGCGCGGAGTTAAATGAATTAAAAAGTTACGAAGTTAATATTTAAATAGTGGAAGTTCCTTAGTGCTCAAAATGTCAATAGGTATTTTATTATAAACTTTTGATGTCATACTAAAGAAACTTTTGTCAAACTGAGCCGTTTTTTGCGGTATGTTGGATATTTTTAACTTAAACCTTTTTGATTTAAGTTTACCAAATAGATTTTCATTTGTTTTTATAATTACGGCTACTTCATTTATGTAAATGGATGAAAAGGTCAATGTCTTTAATTTTTTTGAATATGGTTCAGATGCAATTGCTCGGGATCATCTTTTTTGCGCTTTAAAAATTAAATCCCTATTATTGCCATTACCCTACCCCAGAATACCACCGCGCATTTCAGTGTTGAAACAATATAGGCATGGTAAGCGGTTAATACAGCTGATTGGTCAACAATTTTTGTTAACTTATACAAAGTATAAGAGTACTGATTAAGCTTTTTACATACTGTGTCAATGTGTGTTTGCCATGACATGTCAATATCTATCCAAAAAACTTTTTCAATTATCTTATCTTGTTGTGGGGCTGGCCCTAGGTGAAATTGTCATTATTAAAATTTCTAATATTGAAATTGTGCTTTCATGATAAGTTATTACAGGGTAGCTTCTATCTTCAGAAATTGTTTGAGGGTCTGATATTATACGATTTTTAACTTTTATTTTATTAATATTTTCTCTTGGAAGTTGTATTTTGTTGGAGTTTAATATTTTCTACGTAGCTTTCGATTTGTTTTTGAGACTTTTGGATAAGTTCCTATTGTAATTTTTATTATTGGTGTACAATAAAGAATAAATGTATCTATCTATCTGTACAGAACAAATTGTTATTTTACAGACAAGTCCTGATGCCAGTTTAGACTTAAAAGTTGAGTTTATCGAAAAAGTAAATAAAAATTCTGCAGAAGCTCACGAAAAGTAACTTCATCAGCATGTGAACATCGAGGCAATCCAGCTTCTCTGCCACACGAATATAGTGACAAGACTAAAAAGAACAAAACCGTTCGAGTTCGTAATTAGTGATAGTGAATAGTATAATGTAGCATAATTGCTACCTAATAAACTCAAGAACAAAGTGTATTCGCCTTAATAGAGACAATAAGGAAAGTGCTATTGGACACATTCTTAGTAAAGACAATTTATTAGCTTAGGATATAATCAAATTACTTATTGTCTATATATAAAGCTAGATTGTAATAAAATTAGGGTCCATCCTTTGGATGCAATCTAGGATAAAGGAAAAGAAGATACGGGCAAAGCCGCTGGCAGAAACTACTAACTAATACTTGTTATGATTGCACTAGTCTAATAACTTTTATCTGATAAATAAAGGTTATAGTTTGTGTGCACGTGAAAATATCTCTCTCTCGACACTTATAATATATTAGCTTAAATAAAGCAAGACCACACTCGTTTTGCTTTATTTAAGCTCATACATTAGGGTGCATTTATACTGAAGCGAAGATGTGGGGAGTGTAGTGGAGAAGAGCGTTTCCATTGAAGTGCATGGGGCGGAGTGGATTTGATCTACCGTCCGCTTCGTGGTCTCCGCTCGGCACCCGACCACAGAGTACATTTTTATCGACTGCACCAGACTCCGTTCCGTCGAGTCGAGCCAGATGGCGGCGTGTTCATTTGTTTTATTTGAAAGTCCGCACAGCTCTACTCCGCTCCACTTACACTGTTTACGCGGAGTGAAAATTTTGAGCAGTATGATTGGTCAACTCACGGTGCGCTCTTCACTACTTCGCCCAGCTCAGTGGAAACGTACTCTTAAGTATCTAGTAGAGTTTATAGTTCCTGGAAAATCCATGATTTTATTTGTATAGATTTTTTTCTTGTATTCTTACCAGTAATTATAGACATGAGAGTAGTCTTGCCAGCTCCATTGTGCCCAACCAGCACCGTTATTTCTCCTTTGTACACCTCCAATGAGACGTTCTTCAATGCTCGGTGTTTGGGGTACACCTGATAGAAACCATTTAAATATACATATTAGCTAACCCAGTGAACGTTGTTCCGCCACATAAATTATCAACAAAAATGAGGGCCTCTATGAGACTAAAAAATAAATACCCTACGACCTATTCCCAGAATTAATAAATATAAACAAAAAAAAAAAAAAAAACAGAAAAATCGATCAAGCGTGATTTTTCTAGATTAGAATCAGATATCAAAAAACTTATAATGGCGCCGATTCTCTTGCACTAAATAGTCGAAAAGGAATCGATAGTCGAAAGTGTTATGGATTGTGTAAGGAGTGATATGAAAGAAGAGGGTGTTACTGATAGGGTGACGGGAGACAGGACAGAATGGAAGAAAAAAACGTGTTGCGCCGACCCCAAGTAATATGGACAAAGGCAGGAAGGCGATAATGATTATTTTTTTCGATTGGTTTTTATTAAATTTTCCGCCATACCTTAGACACATTAACGATTCTGATACCGACTTCAGTATTCGCCGGCGCGGGTTCAAAGTACTTCGGATCAGGAGTTGTGGGACCTATCTCCTCCTCATCCGCATACCGCTTCACCTTATTTTTATTCTAAACAAAGAAATATGTATTAAAGGGCTGATTTTTCATATTTAATACAGTTTGTAATTTTTCACAAGAGAACTAATGTTATCGACATTTATGCTATTATTTGCGGTAAGTAAGTTGAACTAACAGATTTTCGGGTCTCAATCGAAGTGCGGAAACGCCCCCTGCGTTGCTTACTACGCGTAACAGCAACGATCGCCATTTTTAACCGACTTAAAAAACAGGAGGAGGTTATCAATTCGGTTGATTTTTTTTATCATATATATATATATATATATATATATTTATGTTTGTTACCTCAGAACTCCGTCGTTTATGGACCGATTTGCAAAAGTTTTTTTCAGTAAAGTCGGTTTTTGTTTGTGTAAAAAATTTTTAATTCACACTTTTTAATTGCGATACACATATATAACCAGAGTGCCTATTTCTCATATCAAATCCAATTAACCCAAACACTGCTAGGTTACATTGTTTTATTATGAAGCTCCTGTGTCTACCTTCCACCTTCCGGCTCCATCATCAGATCAGTTCGATAGTACCTTATAGCCAAACTGCATTTCTTGACAATTCTAATAAGTTAGTAGTAATTGTCACGGCTAGCATACATTGATTAATAACACAGTTCACTTTGATGATACCATTTTCAACATAACTATTCAGAACCATTTATTTATTTGTATTGTCATAGTCGCTTAAGTATCTTAATTGTGATATCTATGTGAGTATGAAGTTCTGTTGGCCATTTCTGGTCTTCTTCATTAGTTCCACTTCATCAAATGTTACCTTTTGACTGTAAGTGCTTAAGTTCTTGATGAAAATACCAAAATCACTATAATATTTGAGGAGTTCCCTCGATTCCTCATGGATCCAATCATCAGAACTAGATTCTGGAAAAAAAGGCACCAATCGGAAAGCAGATCCTCTAAGATGAAAAAAAAAAATTGCAAATCGGTCCATAAACGACGGAGTTCTGAGGTAACACAAATAAAAAAAAAGATACAACCGAATTGATAACCTCCTCCTTTTTTTGAAGTCGGTTAAAAAACGCTAAAAGGATTAAAATAACTTTAATTTCGGAAGTAGGTGTTAAATAAGTAAATAAACAATACCGAGAAAAACTGACTTTTTTTTAATAAAAAGATTTTTAGTTCAACTTATTTGCCGCGTACAATAGAACTACATTGGGCACATGTAGGCCACGTACGTTGATCTGGGCGCGTGAGTCTCCATACACATTTCACGCGGCGTTTATATTAATGAATGATCAATAGAAGATCAAAAGTACTGGGGCCTTACCATGACATGTTAAAATGTCAAGCGTGCGAGCGAGAGAGAGGGATGGAGTTATACACCCTATAGCACCAAACATTCAACAATTCAATTTATGTCGTCAAATGTGCATTTTCCTGGTTTAAGTAGAGCAATCACTTTAGCACGCCTCCAGAGTTGAGGGATCATATATGCTTTGAGGCATGCGTTGAAGAAGGAAAGTATCCAGGATACAGCTACTGGTCCAAGATGTGAAAATGCCCAAAAGATCCTAAAAGCCATCGACCTATATCCCTCTTATGCCACACATTCAAACTATTTGAAAGAATCTTGCTTAACCGTCTTACGTCCACAATCGAACCAAATCTTATCCCTGAGTAAGCTGGCTTTAGGCCAGGAAAGTCGTGTACTAATCAGACCCTCAAAATGACGCAATTTATCAAAGATGGTTTCGAGGCGAACAATGTCACAGGTGTTGTATTCATTGACCTTTCAGCAGCCTATGATACAGTCAACATCAACGTCTCCTACTGAAGGTCGGCGAGCTGACAAGGGATACTGGTTTTGTACATATTCTCAGCTCTATTTTAAATAACCATCGCTTTTAAGTCTATCTTGGCCACACTAAAAGCAGGTGGTGCAATCTGAAAAACGGCCTCCCTCAAGGTAGTGTGTTAGCTCCGGAGCTCTTTAATATTTACACAAACGATCAGCCTAGCTAGTCGTCAAATAGATCGCGCTAAGAGCTCGTTATATTCTATATTAGTTATGACGTAGGTAATTTAAAAAAAACATGTCTATCCTACCACTTCAGGAATGCTTTGTAGTCTGTCTGTATGTAAGTGTTTTATTTTTAAGTATTTACCTAAATCCCTGGTAATTTTGCTACCTTAATGTATGTCTAATATTTGTATAACAGAACATTTTTAAATTATCCAAACGCTTAGTTGACACTTTGCGTGAACCAAGGGCTGGTGTTTACCTCGGTCAGAGATTAAGCATTGCCATACAACGTGGCAATGCCGCCAGCCTTTTGGGCACACTTCCAGTCAACAGTGATGCGGAGGAATTTTATGACGCCATATTTTAGCTAGTAGTTTTTGCCTATAGTGTTTAAATAGTTTTAATTAGTTAAGTGTGTTTATTGAATTATAAAACAGGTTAGGTTTTGTAGACAAAATTAATAAAATAAAATAAAAATGTTCCGTAGGTAATTAAATCATGAATTTATTTTTTTACAAATATTGTTAGTTGTATTTTATACATTAGTAACATTTATGAGGCTCGATCTTATGTTAAAGTACCTACCAAGAACAATATTGTTGTGTGTATAATAATGTAAAACGCTAAACTTATAAAAAGCAGCATTGACGATAATCCTATAAATCACAACTGAAATCTGAAATTTGTAGAAGATGGATATTGTATCAACTATACTATAAAAGAGTTGATATACATATTTTTTAAATTGCTTACTTTATAGCCAGCGCTAGACTTACTGACTACCAAAACTCACGTAAGTTATTAAATATTATATTTTAATATTATATTTAATAGTTGTATTGATTCTGTGTGTGTCATACTTTGGTTTCTAATTATGTCATTGTGAATTATAATAATGATATAGTAAAATGTGTCTTTAAAATACTATGATTGAGCTTCCGAAGTGTTTCTTGCCAGTTTTTCTCTTCGATGACCTAGTATTAGGCTTCAATAAAATCCTAGTATTAAATTTAATTTTCAGTTTATTTTATGTGGCAACATTTAAATTGATTTGAGTGCTAGACCAGAAGTCGTTTAGATAACGGTTTTATGTAGGGTCTTTTAGGAACAGTCATACTGTTTACATAGTTTTATGTCTATTGTTTATTAAACTGTCATAGGTACTAATGTTTGTTTTTTTTTCATCGCAATTATGTACACACGGTGACTTTGATAGCGTAGCAGGGCACACTAACATGATAAATGTGTGCGTAAACGCTAGCGCGTGAAACACAACAGGTATTATCGTTGTGTGATACAAAGTAACTCGTTTCTACACTCACACTCTTGAAAAAAAAAATAGTAGCCGTCTAAGTTACACGACTATGAAAATACAGCAAAAATTGGCTACTGTTATTAATGGCGCTGTGGCGCAATGCGTATGATACTTAACTGACGAGTAAGAGGTCCCAAGTTCGATTCCAATCGTCTGATGTAACAAAAAGTTTGCTTGTTTTTATTTTCTTTTTGATTTACCCCTGTTTTTTTTTTTAATAGTAATGTTATAGTTACTCTCATAATAATTAAAATATTTTGAAAATATTGTGACAAAGAAAACTGCGATAACGATCCAACTATGTTTATTACAACTTATTAATTACATACATTAAACGGAATGGTCACAATTAACGAATCTGTTCATGATTATCTTTAATACAATATATAAAGTGAAAATATTCTAAGTCAGACAAGGATGGACGTCACTTTTTTAAGTTTTTTATTAGTGACATAAATCAACATGTTATCAAGAATGAATTATGATAGATATCGCAACTCTTGATCTCAATAACAATAACATCATGTCACATAATAACAACAACAGTATAATTACCTACAGCTTACTTCTTAGTCTTTTTTTTTTACTTATAACATATCAATCAACATGTTTTAAAAAATGAACTATGATAGGTATCGTAACTCTTGATTTCAATAACAATAACATGATAAAAACAACAACAACAAAAACAGCATACAGTAATACAGCTTTTTAAAAATATTTATAATTGGATTCAATTTAAATCAAAATTAATATCTAATTGGTGCACCTTCATTGTCGATTACTTCTTGTAACCTCGTTCTCATGCTAGCCACCAAATTTTCACACAGGTCAGTGCCGCGAAACGATTCCCACATGGATGACACTAAATTATCTAAATTACGTTTAGATCTCACATCAGATGAATCCTAGTTGAGCACCATGTGACCCCATAGATTTTCTATGGGGTTCAAATCGGGACTTTTAGAGGGCCATTCAATAACAGTCAAGTTTTCTTGGACACTTAACCAGTCTTGCACCATTCGTGCGCGGTGCACCGAGCAGTTATCGTGCACGAAGTAAATATGCTCGTCCGGGTATGCCACGCGCACGGTAGGCAACATAACATTTTGCAAGATGTCCAAGTAACCTTGACTGGTATTGCGACCCCCTACCTCCACTAACTCACCGGGACCCATCGATGACATCCAGCCCCAATAACCTAACGTAATGCGACCACTAGACCTGCATAATATTTTACGCCCATCCTTATCTGACTTAAAACACTTTTCATCACTAAATATAACTATGTTATTGCACCAATCAAAATCTATAAATTTTCTTGCAAACCGCATCCTTTCTTCCTTATGCAACGCCGTCAGTAAAATTTTTTTCGCAGGCTTGCGACATTTAATTTTTGCTGCTCGTAAGTGGCGTCGAACAATTGTCATAGACACGTCGTGCATAATCGCAGTATTTCTTGTTGTAGCAAAGCCGTCAGCGCTATACGTAGCAACAATATTTCGATGCAGTGGGTTGGCATCCGTATATGCAATTGCTTTTGGACCCGGACGTTTGGCATCGATTGTCCCTTCAGCTGTATATCTATGCACCCAAAACTGCACAGTTTTCCTCTGTAAACAATCACAAAATTACGTTAAAACCTAACAAATATCAACAATGTTAAATTATTTCGCATTATGTTAAGTTTGGATTTGTTACTTACCGGTAGCATTAGTCTCCTCGAAATTTCACTTATGGATACATTTTGTTTATATAATACTACTATCTCAGCCCTCAAAAGTGTAGACAAATGAGACATGTTAATTATTACTTGTAAAAAGTATCACTTTCCACAACGATTAATTATTTTTTGTCTCGGAGTAAGTTGTAGAACACACGATCGTGATAGGCAAAAGCGTTATGCCAGGTTAACTTATTATCCGACTCATTTCTTAGTAAATAACTAATAAAGTGGGTAGATGATAATATTCATACACTTAGTTTTTAAAGCAAATATTCTAAGTTTTAGCTTTAATAAACTTCGTTATCATTATACTACAATAAAATAGAAAATAATGTTTTGTCAATGGCTAGGATCGAACTCGATACACCTTTAACGGCAAGCAAGCACTTGATAATCAGTGCTAATTTTCCATCTAATGAACGAAGCGAATTTTTTTATCTAATTCGTAGCAAACACATATACAAATATGTGTGTGTGTATATCGAGTAGTAAACGAGTTTTATTTTGTTTGCGAGTTGAGCTGGAGACATATTATTTGAATAGGTGAATTATTGTGGGATGGCACGCTCGGTTTTACTTCTGTTTGTATTGATACCCACAGCTACTTGATTATTGTGAACATTATTGCTGATTACCTACCCATATCATCAAAATTACTTTCCAAAGATTAAGTGTAAGTGTTTGATGCTAATTTAAATAACTATAATAATTTCATAAGTGAATGTTTGCGAAAAAAAAAAAAAAAAGTTGACAATGAAAGGATTGTCAACTATTAATAATAACGTATTGTTATATTACGTAAATGATATATATATATATTATAAAATTATTTATATTACAAGTTATATACAAAAATTTCGTTAATTAATTTCATAAATATACATAGTTTATATGTATAAAATTACAAAAATATATTTCGAATATTTTAATTATTACGAGAATAACCATAACATTACTATTCAAAAAAAACATGAGTAAAACAAAAAGAAAATAACAGATAATTGGAATCGAACTTGGGACCTCTTACTCGTCAGTTAAGTATCATACGCATTGCGCCACAGCGCCATTAATAACAGTAGCCAATTTTTGCTGTATTTTCATAGTCGTGTAACTTAGACGGCTACTATTTTTTTTTTCAAGAGTGTGAGTGTAGAAACGAGTTACTTTGTATCACACAACGATAATACCTGTTGTGTTTCACGCGCTAGCGTTTACGCACACATTTATCATGTTAGTGTGCCCTGCTACGCTATCAAAGTCACCGTGTGTACTACAAGTAACATTATTTGTACACTTACCAAATATTATATTAATAGTTTGTTTTGGGCATCATCAATATTCACACGCAATATAATAAAATTTAACGAACAAATTAATAAAAATAGATATTTCTCTGAAACACTATGTCCCAGGACCGGTTAATTAATGCATTTTCTGTGCTCACGATTGAAAAAAATAAAATGATTGAGTCAATACCAGACTCGAATTGGAAAAAGATCAAATATTTCGGAAAAAAGTCAGCGAAACGATTCAATTTATAAAAAAAAAAAAATTACCACCTAATGTTTTTTGTTTTAGAAACTGTGAATTCGAATACTTAGTATGCTGGTAAAGTGCACCGCCACTTCTATGACCCACCAGACCCAGCAGCAAATATATATTATATATAATATAAATATAAGTATACATAATATATATTGTTATTTATTTTTATTTTTTTATAATTTATATATATTATATATTTTATTCTATTAGATCATTATTTTTGCTACTCTATCTAAAAATAGATTATTTGGAAAATGTTGTTTTTTTATTATTTAGCCTTCAACTGCTGGCCAAAGCGCCCCAGGCCTGGAGCTGAGGTGTGCTGGTACTCTTCTATAAGAAGCACGACATCTTTGTCGTGCTTCTTCTTTCTTTGTCGTGGGTCTTACGATGAACATGGACCAAACCGAAGTCATGGTAAGCAACCATGCATGTAGCACCCACTCCTATCAAGATCGGAGACTCTACACCTGAAGTTGCGGACGATAATGTTCACCTAGGACAGACGATTTGGTTAACTAGATCTAACTTCGAGAAAGAGGTCAATGTTCGAACCCAACTCGACTGGGCAGCGGCACTGTTCGTAAAGCTAAGTAGTATTTTCTCGTCCGGCATATCACAGTGTCTCAAGACGAATGTCTTAAAGCTGTGCGTGTTGCCATTGATGACGTGGTTGCTCACAGTAGGCCTCATCAGAAGACTTAAAAGGCTATGGGAAGGGCTATGCTGCGTAATCGATTCAAGAATGAGGATATCTGTAGTAGTATCTGCCAATGTCACCGACATAACCTGAAAAATCACCAAACTTAAGTAGCAATGGGCAGGACCAGACGTTTTGGAGACATTTGGGGAAGGCCCACAGCTACACTGTCCAACAGCTTACGACTTTTAGTTGAAATTATGAATGGTGATACATACTTTGAAGAAGAAGTTCCAGGGTAGCGCATGTCCATATTGGCCTGGTCTGACCAGGGACAGATACCAAGCGAGAAAGTAAAAGATGACGATTTGTAGTAGCATAAAGATGATACTGGTTAGGGGACTAGAGTTGTCGTTGATACGTGCTTTGGTGATGTTGCTGAAATTGGCGGAAGAACCTGTAAGAAAAAAAAAATTATTCCTACTTTGATTGTCAACCTTTACGACGACCCCCTCTCATGGCCGTTGATTGACATTGACGTTGATTGTTCGAAAAAAAGGAGGGTTTTAGCAGTAAAAGTCTGGCACTCCCTCTGCCTAGATTGGAAAGAACCTTTTGATAATATCTTAAAGAAAAAATACGTTAAATAATATCCCACAGCAAGGCAAATAACTTAACGTAGCCTACTACTTTTCCTCGTATCTTACCCTTCCTTTTCCAACCATTTCAGCATAAGTTTGTAAGTACTCACCTAAGCTACGCCGTAACGATTTTGGCCTATAGTACTGTTTTAGGTGCAAAAGGCCTAATTCTCAAAATGACAACCGAGTCACAAAAGGACTACTTCTCAGAGCGGCCAATTTTTAAACACCTAATTCTCAAAATGGGCAATTCGTTAAAAGCCTAATTCAAAGAATGCCCACTTCTCTAAACGGCTAATAATCAAAATGACTTTTTTTACAATTGGGAATAGAAATAAAAGATTTTTGATTATCAAAGTCAAAGTCAAATATATTTATTTTTTATACATGGTATAATAGATGATCAAATGAACTTACCTGTGATGTTCGATCTTTATTATATGTAGCTTCGTTCGAAGATATAATTTACAATGCAGCTTCCCGGATGTAATCGGACAACCAAATGCAGCACAGCAGCAGCAGTTCCACAAACCTTGATGACGTAAACAATGCTTTACAGCAAGTCCAAAACTGGTTTACTGTTAATAATTTGGTAGTAAATCGAAAAAAAACTAAGTGCATAAGATTTGCGTTACCGAATGTTAAAAGTAATTACTCCGACATAGTATTGAACAAGGAGGAACTCAAATTCGTCGAGAATACGGTTTTCCTAGGGATCACGCTTGACTCGAGGCTACAATGGAGTCCTCATTTAACATCTCTGGCAGGTCGGCTTAGTTCGGCAGCATATGCTGTCAGAAAAATCCGTCAATTTACTGATGTGGATATTGCGTGACCAGTTTATTTTAGTTACTTTCATAGTATTATGTCTTACGGTATTTTGCTATGGGGACGGGCTGCAGATATAGAGTATATTTTTATTCTGCAGAAAAGAGCTAGCAGAGCCATAAATAATCTTCGCAGACACGATTCTCTTAGGGAACTATTTAAAGAAATAAACATCCTGACTGTCCCTTGTCAATACATTTATGAAAACATTATTTATGTTCGGAAAAATATTCATCTTTTTACTAAGATAAGTGACAGGCACAATTATAATACTAGGAACAGGAATAAATTAGATCAACCTCGGTTCAGATTGGCTAAAGTACATAGTTCTTTCATGGGGTACTGTGTAAAATTTTATAATAAAATACCAATTGAGATTCCGCAAAATTTCTAGTATAAGTCTACCGGCGTTTCTGTCTTCGGTCCACAGCACTCAACAGTTAGTCGAACGTATCTTAACTACATCACTGGTTGACTGTGAGGTGCCGTGCTTGACCGACGCCGTGAACGCCTGGAAAGTGGCTTGCCCGGACAAGGCGTTGCCCGAGAATCCATCTTCCCAGAGACAGTGGGATGAGCCGCTCTGCAGGCTGGTACGGAATAATCTTATTAATACGTCCACCGATACTGCTGAGCGCGCCCGCCTACTGGCTGTGGGTGAATGGGAGTCGGGCCTCTGGCTACAGGCTCTATCGTCACCTAACATAGGTACTATGCTGAGTGACACCACCTTCCGGATCGCTACATGCCTGCGTCTGGGTGCTCCTAGTGGAGCTCCACATTGATGTCAATGTGGCAAAGCAATCGACCGCCTCGGACACCATGGCCTATCATGCAGTAGAAGCGCTGGTCGGATAGCACGACATGACAGTATTAATGACATCATCCACCGAGCTCTTGTCACCGCCGGGGTGCCAGCTGTTTTAGAACCCAATGGCTTGGCACGTGACGATGGGAAGAGACCAGACGGGATGACTAATGCTTTGGAAA
The DNA here is from genome assembly GCA_961205895.1 of Mythimna pallens. Taxonomy (NCBI): domain Eukaryota; kingdom Metazoa; phylum Arthropoda; class Insecta; order Lepidoptera; family Noctuidae; genus Mythimna; species Mythimna pallens. Next base: position 20,464,985 of record OY540842.1, on the reverse strand, counting down.
TTGGGTAGGCCTTTGGTGTGGGATGCAACATGTGTCGACACCTTTGCGCCATCCCATCTTCTGAGTACGCTAGGCTGTGCTGGGGCGGCTGCTGCAGGTGCAGAAAACGGCGTAAATACTTACTTCATTACAAATTATATAAGCACTATGCTCTTATTTAATTACTTAAATTGATAAAAAAGCAAATAAAACACAACGTAAAACGTATTGGTTGCCGCACAAACGTATGGAATGACATATGACATAACTGACAGATACTCGCAGGATTCGGTGCATTTTGTTTTTTGCTTTTTAAGGTATCTAAAAGCTGCATTTGGTTGTCCGAGTACATCCGGGAAGCTGCATTGTAAATTATATCTTCGAACGAAGCTTGCAGTATAATGTTATGGTACATGGTGTTAGTTACAAAATATCGTTTCACTATGTGTTGCCTTACTGGGCATATAAATATTGTTTACCAAAATATAGCTATAGACTGTGTTGGTACAGTTTCAATTATTACTTGTTTATCATATATTCTTACATTACTAATTAAATGTTTAGTTATAAAATATAACGCATCACAAAAAATTAAATAATATTTTAAATTAAAACAAGAAACGTCGCTTATAACGTGGTTACACTCGGTGGCTCGATCACTACGTTGTGAGTCATTACGCGTGGCAAACAATAAATAAATACGACACGTACTGATCAGATCTCTTGTCGCTTGTTACTCAGATTTAAACCTAATTCCAAATAAAGCTAATTAAAAAACAGATGACAGTAGGTGCAATAACGTTTTCTGGGGTAATAGAACTAATGAACAGATAGAGAAATATAGAGAATAGATTTTCCTGAAGAATTTAGGCAGTGTAGTTTTAATATTTGTAATAATATGGATCATAAGAATTTACTAGACAAAATGTAAGTATAATGAGATAATAAATACTACTTATAGAAGACGCATCTATCAACAGTAGTTGTAACAATTTCTCAACCAAATCAAATACAAAGCGGTATGTGATAGGGTGGAATAAACATGTGCGTGGGACACATAGATCCCTATGTGTCCCAGTGTCAGGCTTAAATTTCTCAGTTGGGTTTGGTATTATTATAGGTAATAGACTAAAAGTGGGTCGTTTGTATTAAGAAATGTTTGAAAGGGAGAAAGTATTTAAAAAGAAATTGAAATGGTGTCAAGACAATGCCGAACAAATTAAGTTAACATAATTGCTGACCATCATTCATCAAAACAATTTTGGTGAATTTTGGAAGGCAACGAACATGTTAAATACTAAGCCTGGCTTCCCTGTGAGTGTGAGATGTATGAGTAACAGTAAGAGCATAGCTGATTTATTTAAGGAATACTTTGGGGTAAGTTCACCACCTGCGGGGTTACTATGACGTTTAAGTAAGATTGTTTCATTCTTATTTCAGTCTTCAAGATTATGTCTACTTCTGGCAGGCATTTGAAATCAGATACACCGTCAAAGTGAAGAAACTAGCGATCAAAATTTTCCCTGCGCTTCTCGAACGTTTCACTTTCGTAGGCGTTGGTTTGTTTTGAAACAGCCAAGCTGTCGGCAGACGCTTTGTTTCTGGATCGTATCGATAAATCCAGGATTCGTCACCTGTCTCAATGTCTTAAACGCGCTGCGATGAGCTAGTTGCAATTTTTTAAACTCTACACGGGCCTGCTTCAAAGCTTCGGTGAGGTTGTGCGGGCCACCCAGGGCAAACTATCTTCCTCACGCGATGGTGTAGAATCTTGTGAACGCTTCCCCAATCTGCAGTGTATGCTGAATGTCTTCGTATGTAATTCGCCTGTTTTCTTGAATATTTTTTTTAATGCCAGCACACATTCTTCCGTGACAGCCGTCGTTCCGTAGGACGCCCACTCCTTTGTTCATCTCTCAAAGTAAGGCGAACGCGCTCGAACTCGCTATACCTCGCGGTAAATGGTTGCTTTTGAATGTCCTTCATCCATAAAAGCAATTTGAAGTCGATCAAATGATTTATCAGGTTTTAGAGCACATCTAAGGCATTAAGTCCGACTTTGTACAGTGTTTATTACTACTGCAAAAAGTTTTAATATATAAAAATAAATAAAATCGTAGAAAATTATCACACGAAAATGTTCCCGATTCAGATAATTTTTAAATGAGACAAGATAATTAAATTTGGCTCTCGAAAAAATGTGGAGGGGAATTCAAAATTCGAACAATGGTATTTTTACTTTTTTTTTTAAGTAAAAAACTAAAACCCGACTACGACAAAAAAAAACGACGCTGAAAAAGTATGAAACAATATTTTCAGGATGCTGAAATAAACAAGGCAACTGGAAAAACAAGAACAGAACAAAAAGAAAAGCCGCAGTCACACGTTATAGGTACCAACCGAAACACTTTAATAACGTGTGACTACGGATATTCTCATTCTCATACTTCATACTTTTTCAGCGTCGTTTTTTGGTGTTAAATTTAACACATGACTTTTTGTCCGCTAGGGGGCGTCGCTTTAAATTTGAGCAATATTTTGTAAATGTTCAGTGAAGCCCTTTCAAATGATACCAAACACGGCGTATATTAAATCTCCATTATTATAATTAACACATTACTTTTTGTCCGCTAGAGGGTGCCTTATCGAGTTTTGTGACACGTCACGTAGCCAATGTTCAGCGGACAATTAAGATGGTTCTTACGACACCATATGTTGAGTTCCGATAAGTAGATTAGGAGCTATGAGGGAACAGATGAACATACTCACATACATACATACATACCTACATACATAGCCTGTCAAAATCATAACCCTCCTTTGGCTTTGCCGTAGTCGGGTAATAACCAAAGTTTTCAAAATAACCGCAAGTAGCTAGTGCCATAAATATATGAAAAAAAAATCGCAAAACTTTTTGAGTGGCCCGATATTTTTGAAGTGGCAACTTCTTTATGCACACCAAGCACTTTCGGCTGATTCAGTTAATCAACCCTAAAATAGCCATCTAAGGTGGATACTCTGAAATGCATAGCCATCCACCCTGAACGAGGTGGAACTTCCCTCCACATTCCCATGGCCCGATCAACTAGCAAACGTTTTACTGCCTCCCGTATAACGTTTACGTAATCGTGGGGCGGCTGCGGACATAGCTCCCTTGGTCATCTTATTTTAGTGTCCGCAAGCGCTTCTTGATCCCTTAAAAATTAGCCACGTGTGTCCCAGTTTGCATTCTCCCTAAAGGGCTTGCACAACCGTTAAATGCTGAAACGATGATAATTTTTCTAACAGAAAAAAAATAAAATAAATAAACACTAACCTTCTGCTTCCCGAACAGCGAGCTCTTTCCAGTACCAGAACATAGGCATATGAGGCAGGAATCCAGACGCCAGCCTCACTAGTTTATGTAGATTGCGGTCTGTGATTACTCGTGCTGGCACCCATAAGATGATATACGTCAAAACTGACAGGGTTGCAGCGTATTGAGCTGAAAGAAAGAGAGCAAGATTTGGTGTTGAATTTTTATAACCAATTGTAACTTTTTTATATTGTAAAAAAAAAAGTCGATGTTACTGTTGGAACATAAAACCTTTTTTACGTTAATGAGGGTTTTTAAGAAAGTTCACTCCACCAGTGGGCGCCACTTAGCCGAGTTGACGTCAATTTGCCTAAGGCATTAAGTCCGCCTCTGTACCTATATGTGCATGAAGTATTAAATAAATAAATATCTAATGTCATTAACATAAGTGTTTTGACAAATGCCTGGACCTGACAAGTCAGTGCTGCCACCTGGTAAACGTCATTTTATAAAACCCTCACTGGGACACTTTAAAACAAAATAATGTTTGACAAACAAAACAGTAATAAAGAGGTAGGTAAGCTTCATTTTGTTTTCTACGAGTCTTTTTTTCTCAAAATAAAGTATTTTAGACTTGTGGCCGGCTTCCGCTTTTTATGGACGATAAAATTCGGAACCACAGTAACGCACCTATTCCAAAAATTCTTGCACCATTTAAAGGTAGTTCGGATAGACATAGGCTATAAAGTTGTTCACACGCACGTCCATTAAAAAAAAAAAATACTCACTCCGTCTCGAAATATAACTGCAGACGAAAGCCAAAGCAACGATAGTGTTGAAGTACAGAAACAAAATCAGGCACAGGAGGACCCCATCGCTTTTGGGCATCAGCGGGTTGTTTGTCATCTTAAACACTATGGTGCCTCCGATGGCGAAGATCAACCCACATGGCAGCACGTTGAGGAAGTGAGAGAGGCCCAGTGTGTTGAGTGATACGCCTACCGATTTCATTAGTTCCTGTGGAGGGAGAATTAGAAGATGTTGGGCGACATTTTGTCCTGATGTATTTTTTTTAAGGTGGGAAAGTATCCAATGACTTCTCGGACTTCAGACTCTTCGGCGTATCAGCCTTTTACTGACTATAACAACACCTATGTTACTTATTTGCTTAGCGTTCCGGTACCAAGGTTTCCCTTTTGGAAGTCAACCCATGGCCCCAGTAGGCTTCAGCCCTGCTTGACCCCTACAGTTTTGCTGACATCTCTTTGAAGTTCAAGTGAAACATTACGTGCCGTCGACGACTCGGTCTGAACAACCGGATGACGAGTTACCCATTACTTGTCACCCGCGAACCCACGTCACGGACGTAAGAATGTCCGTTCCCTCACGCGTACATTCTCCTAATGTATCTGAGGCAAAATTTAATTTAAAATAATGTAAAGTTTATATTAGATCAAATCAACAACATCAAATTAGAAGCAGAGCAATTTTTTTATTTCCTTATACTTGCCTGTATACCAGAGGTTCTCTCCTGCAGCAGACGACACAAGAGGAACACGAAGGGCAGCATTAGTGCCAGAGCGCACACTTCCCTGGCCATAACGAAGCTGACGGCTCTCACCGCTTTCGTGATCATTTGTGGGTCGGGGAACTGTTGGAAAGAGAGTTTCTGCGGGCAAGAATTCGTTGAATGAAATACATGTTGGTGTCGTATTAAGGTTTTCACGGGATTTTCCTTTTCTGAATTGAGACTTTGGAGTAAAGAACCAGGGGCCTTACCAAAACGTGTTAAAATGTGATTGAAAAATATGTATGGAGCTATATAACTCTACTAACTATTAATAATAACCTATATGGATCTAAGTGGTCTGAAATTAAATATATTATTATTATTTTCTTTATTCATTCATTATACATATAATTTAAATTTTTAAATATTCCTTTTTTAACAAAATCATATAGAAAAAAAAAAAACATTTAAAAATATAAAAAATAGTAGTCCGCCGGTATCGAGACAGGGTCCAAGTTACCGGTGGTTAGGGCTCCAGAGACAGGAACCTCCTCACAATGCGAGCCGTATCGAGGAGTACTGCCTTCTGTATCAGGCCCTTGATCCAACCGTGCAATGACAGCTTCGACAGATGGTCGTCGAAGCTTTTGGCTATAAGGCCGTTGGCGGTCACGACAATCGGCACAATGACAGCCGAGTCTACATTCCACATGTCAACAACCTCGTGTGCTAAGTCGAGGTATTTAATTTGTTTCTCTTTCTCAGCTTTCACGAGATTCTCGTCATGTGGGATGGTGATATCGACTATCATTACGCGGCGCGCTAATCGGTCTATCACTACTATATCCGGCTTATTGGCTACAATAGTCCGGTCAGTAATGATAGACCGATCCCAGTACAACGTGACATGGTCATTTTCGAGAACTGGGTCGGGCACATACCTGTAATACGGCACCTCTGAATACACTAGTTTGTATTTCAAAGCAAGTTGCTGGTGAATAATCCTGGCTACTTGGTTATGCCTGTGCAAGTACTCGCCGTTAGCTAGACGAGAACACCCAGAGATAATATGTCTGATAGACTCACCCGGACGATGGCATGCCCGACACACGTCAACCGTCCCGTCCTTCATTATATATCTCCGGTAGTTATTCGTCAAGATGACTTCGTCCATAATTGCACAGATAAAACCTTCAGTTTCCCCGAAAAGGTTGCTGAAACGTAGCCAGGCTACGGACGCTGCAAAATCTATATCAGACTCGTGAAGAGCCCGATAAAAGCGCCCGTGGAGCTCCTTACTTTTCCATACTTCCTTGCGGTCATCAGTTGTAAGTACCACAGGTTTGCGCCAGTTCTCTTTAGCCATGGACAACGGGGTGAGTCCTTTGTCCACTGCGACCACATCTCGGTGCATACCCACATCGGTTTTGTGAAAATATTCTCTGAGGCTGCACACCTCGCGGTTGTGTAGGGTCTTCGCATTTAAAAAACCTCGACCTCCACACTTCCGCGGGATGTACAGTCTCATCACCGACGACCGTGGGTGATGCATCCGGTTTGCGGTCAGCAGTGTACGGACCCGCCTATCCATAGCGTCTAGCTCGGTCTGAGTCCATTTGAGTATGCCGAAAGAGTACATTAAGACCGGCATGACCCAACCATTGAAGGCGCGCACCTTATTTCCACCTGACAGAAGGCTGTTTAATACCTTCTTCAGGCGGCCAAAGAAGCGCTCCTTCAACGTTTGCTTCATGTCAGCAACGTTAATGCCTAACGCTTCCGACATACCCAAATACTTATAGGTTTCGGTCGAGGAGAGGGATCTAAAGTATATGGAATCTGAGAGTTGAATCCCCTCAGATTCCATAATCTCCCCTCGCTTTTATTATTATTATTATTATTATTTCCATTTATTAAATTTCTGTACATATTATTTACATTTTTAAATATTTCTTAAAAAATAAAATAAAAAAAACATTTAAAAATATAAAAAATAGTAGCCCACCGGCATCGGGAGCAGGGTCCAAGCTACCGGTGGTCAGGGCTCCTGAGAGAGGAATCTCCTAACGATGCGCGCCGTGTCCAGGAGTACTGCTTTCTGGATCAGGCCCTTGATCCAGCTGCCTAACGAGAGCCTCCTTAGATGTTGTTCGAGGCTCTTTGCTATTAAGCCATTGGCCGTTACGACTATCGGCACAATGATTGCTCTATCCACTTCCCACATGTCGACAACCTCGCGAGCTAAGTCAAGATACTTAGTTTGCTTATCTTTCTCAGCTTTCACGAGGTTCTCGTCATGAGGGACCGCTATATCAACAATCATTGTGCGACGCTCTAGTCGATCTATCACCACTATATCAGGTTTATTGGCAACAATAGTCCTGTCAGTGATGATAGATCGATCCCAATATAATGTGATATTGCCATTGTCGAGAACTGGGTCGGGAACATACCTATAATACGGTACTTCTGATTCCACAAGATTGTATTTAAGAGCAAGTTGCTGGTGGATAATCCTGGCCACGAGGTTGTGTCTATGCAAATAGTCTCCGTTAGCTAGATGAGAACACCCAGAAATAATGTGTCGGATTGATTCCCCGGGCCGGTGGCATGCCCGACAGATGTCAACCGTACCGTCCTTCACAATGTATTTCCGGTAGTTGTTCGTCATCATAACTTCGTCCATAATCGCAAAGACAAAACCTTCGGTTTCCCCGAAGAGGTTACCGAAACGCAGCCAAGATACGGACGCTAACAGGTCTACATCGGGTCCATGTAAGGCCCGGTAAAAGCGTCCGTGAAGCTCCTTGCTCTGCCATACTTCCCTGCGGTCATTAGTATCCAGTACTATAGATTTGCGCCAGTTCTCGTTGGCCAAGGAGAGCGGAGTGAAGCCCTTGTCCACCGCTGCCACATCTCGGTGCATACCCACGTCGGTTTTTAGGAAGTATTCCCTGAGACTGTATACCTCGCGGTTGTGCAGGGTCTTAGCATTTAAAAAGCCACGACCCCCGCACTTCCGCGGAATATACAGTCTCATCACCGATGACCGTGGGTGATGCATCCGATTTGCGGTAAGTAGTGTGCGGACCCTCCTGTCCAGGGCGTCAAGTTCTGTCTGAGTCCATTTGAGTATGCCGAAAGAATACATCAATACCGGCATGACCCAACCGTTGAAAGCGCGCACCTTGTTTCCGCCTGATAAAAGACTATTCAGTACTTTATTCAGGCGGCCAAAGAAGCGCTCTTTCAACGCTTGTTTCATGTCCTCAGTATTGATGCCTAACGATTCCGACATACCCAAATACTTGTAAGTTTCGGTTGAACAGAGGGATCTAAGGTGTATGGAATCCGAGAGTTGAATTCCCACGGATTCCACAATCTCACCTCTCTTTACATGTATGACTGCACATTTGTCCACACCAAATTCCATCCTGATGGCACTACTGAAGGTATCAGTAACCTTCAGTAGCTCCACCAGTTGCAAGTTGTTGGGGGCAAAGAGTTTCAGATCATCCATGTAAAGAAGGTGAGATATGGCCTGACCGCCTCTTTTCAACCGGTAACCTAAGCCAGAACCCTCCAGCAGTGTGCTGAGAGGGTTCAAGGCTAGGCAAAACCACAGTGGACTCAAACTGTCACCCTGGAATATGCCACGCTCAATCCTTATCGGTTCGCTGTTCTCCCGAATCTGTCGACATCCCGGATAGTGAAGGACTGTTCTCCACTGCCCCATACATGACATCAGGAAGGTGCGAATAGTTGCATCAACTTTATACAGTTCTAGCACCCTCATGAGCCATGTATGAGGAACAGAGTCATAGGCCTTCTTATAATCTATCCAACATGCCGACAGATTCTTTCGAGAACGTCGAACCTGTTGGCTAATGGCCATATCGATGAGGAGCAGCTCCTTAGTACCGCGGGACCCGTTCCTACATCCATTCTGAGAGGCAGACATGATAGAATTTGTCTCAATATGACTATTGATTTTAGCTCTCAGAATGGATGTAAGAACTTTATAGACCGTCGGCAAACACGTGATCGGTCTATAATTTTTGGGTTCCGCAGTACTACCTGATTTATGGAGCAGGTTGGTTATTCCTGTCGTTAGAAACTGGGGCAGCGACCCTGACTCTAAGGCAGACTGGAACTGAGATGCCAAGCGAGCGTGCGACCTTTGAAACCATTTAAGCCAGAAATTGTGCAGCCCGTCCGGCCCAGGAGATTTCCAGTTAGGCAGTGGACGGACTGCACGGGCTACATCTTGGGGGCTGATGGTAATTGCCCCCATTTCTGGTAAAAGTTCGCATGCGCGCTCGACCTCTCGAATCCAGTCACCCTCGGTATGACTAACAGGCGCCGACCAAATGCTGCGCCAAAATGAACACATGGCGTCATCATCCGGCAGGCGCGTATCAGTCACACCTTGGTCCGGTCGCTCCCAATCCCTATAAACCCACCTTTCGTTGCTTTGGAATGTACGATTCTGAGTGTACCGCTCCACTCGCCGCTTGTATCGACGAATACGGTTTGCCCATGCGTAGATCTTCTGCTTCAGGAAGTCGATACGCTCTGTGACGCAGGACGGATAATCTGGGGGACTAATATCAGTCCCCAAGAATGCCCGCCTCACAAAGCGCATCACCCTAGGGCGAGTGTTGCCCTCCCTGAAGCAGATAAGCTTACCGATGAGTGCTCTAGCCTCACTGATACGGCGCTCTATCCTGCACTGCCAAGCTGGTACAGCTGGTCGTGTAGCTCTGTCACAATTAAGAAATTTAACATGGGCTACACGACATGCCGCTACAGCCGCACAGTACAAGATCGAGTGGGTATCAGTGAGGTCTTTGCTGCTATCAAAACAATTTGATAGCTGCGAATCTAGAGCACACACCAGCGCCCTATTTCTCTTGTGCATGGGCAAACGAGGTAGACGAGGTCTAAGCTCCGGCGGTGTGGTACGGTACTCCCGAAATGCGTCCTCCAAAGCGCCCCTCAATCGTTCATTACATTGGGTACTCACAGATATAGCCGCGTCATCATCGGCGTCACCAACGTGGTCGGGTCGCGGTGAAGCAGTGGGTTGACGTTGCACCGCGGCCGGTGGTGTAGCAGGTGAAACACGGCCACTCTGTGATTCCAGGCGCAGTCTATCAAGTACGGCGTCATCCAACATACGGTTACGCTGAATGACCCGCACCTGATCCGATAGTCGTTGGGCCGAAACGTTGACAGCTGGCTCAAGCATCTGAAACAGAGAGAGCATCCGACCACGATACGCAGTCAGGTTAATTCCCCCCTCTGTAGCCCCAAAGTATGAGCGCATAACGTTTTCATTAATGGATGATGTCCATCGCATGCGCTGCACACTTCCACCGGCAGCGGGGACCCTATCAGAGGCCGGCGGGCCTCGAGGTCCCAAGCTGGCCGGAGGTCGGCCTCTTCCCCGTCGACGCGCTGGTGGTGGTGTCGTCGGCGGCGAGAAGTATTCGTCGCTCGAGCTCGACGCAACTGCAGCGACCGGAATCTCTGGACTCACGGTTGGTGCTGGTCCCGGCGGCTGCGAGGCGGAGCTGAGCGACGAACCCGAAGATGATGGGTGTGTGTGGAGTTTTTGTGCTCGGCTTCTTGTCAGCATTCTTCCGTTTCAATTCTTCGCCATGTCATTCAGGTTTGCATATTTATTTTCAGGATACATATCATGGATGGTGATGCGATGTTTTTTTTTATTATTTCTTCCTGCGTGTTTTTCGGTGATTGTACATAATTATTGCGTATTGATGAATAAAATAAAATTAAATTTTGGCGAGAAAATATTTGCTGTCAGTCAGTTTGACAGCCGAGCCACAGATTATTATTATTATTATTATATATCTCCATCCCTATATTAGTTCAGTTAAGGTCCAATTTATCGCATTAAGAGCTCATGGTAGTGCCTCAGGGTTGCTGTGGAGCTCCGAAACCGTTACTGAAACTACTGGATGTACAAAATAGAAAAAAAAACTGAAAGTGATGTAAAGGTTTCGGATAGTTTCGGAGAAAGGCGGAATTTAAATGAAAGGTTATGTCACGTTTTTGTTTGTTTTGACCGGCCAAAACAGTGATAAAGTAGACTAGAAACAAAAATAAAAAAAATATATTTCTATTATACTATATTATACTTTAATAATTAAAAAAGCGAAAATCTTCATTGTTTACTATTCGTGTTAACTTTCAAGTAAGTAATAGGGGTTAAAGTATGAAATTGCCGTTTTTCTAAATCTGGTTGCTTTGAAGTGTTATATCTTTGGATTGACTTGGAATTATAAGTTCTAATAAACTTTATATTAAAGGTACGTTTTTTTTCTTTGTGTTTTGTATTTTCTGTAATGTCGCAGTTCTTATAACCATGAAAGCTAACAAAAACGTTTTTTTCATATTAAGAGTTCCAACGTAGAAACTATGCATTTTAAAGGGCAAGCAATATGAATTACGTATACCTACGACTATGACAGGCCTTTTCAGTTACCAATTGTTTGACCGACACGACGGCGACTATAAGCCTATAACCTATATTACAGCCTTTTAACCTTTATCTAGTAGCGCCTAAATACTTATACTATAAGTTGGGTAGTTCCGTAAAGTTTACTTGAAAATAAAAATAAATGCAGACATTGAAAATATAAAGGATCTGCAAAAACAACATCTAAGTTAACAGAAAAATGTAAGACTATAATAAACATTAAAATATAAATTATTTAAACAGTAATCAAAATAATTATATTTTTTTAGGCACATGAATCGGAAACTTTGGTTAGATGTTTATAACTACATATCTATATATGTAAAAGGAGAAACTGACTGACTGACATATCAACGCACAGCCGAAACTATTGGGATTAGGAGCGTGAAATTTTGCACAACGTTTCTTTTTATGACGTAGGCGAGCACTAAGAGAGGATTTTCCAAAATTCACCCCGTAAGGGATGAAATGGGGGTCCAAAGTTTGTATAGAAAAACCTTTTTTCACGCGGGCAAAGCCGCTGGCAGAAGCTAGTACTATATAATTTCATTCATCGCAGCACTAAGAAGAATGGCGGCTCGCAGAGGGACGCCTAGTCACATTTATTGCGATAATGGTCGCAATTTTGTCGGTGCTAACAAGGTACTACAACAGGAATATCAAGCACTAATGAACATCATGCAAGACAAGAATCTACAAGTAGAAATATTAGATATGGAAATACAGTGGAGCTTTAATGCGCCCTCATGGCCATCCGCAGGAGGCTTATTGGAGGCAGCAGTAAAGAGCTTCAAATATCATTTCAAGAGGATTATTGCTGACCAGATGCTTACTTTTGAGGAACTAACTACAGTGTTCACACAGATTGAAGCTCGTCTCAATACGAGACCATTATGTCCTATATCAGAAGATCCAGACGATGTAGATTTTTTAATGCCTGCTCACTTCCTGACAGGTGGGTCAAATATTTCCATTCATGAGACTGAAACGGATTTAAGAACTCGATGGCAGTTGACACAAAAAAATGTACAGGATCTCTGGAAAAGATGGAGAAATGAGTACCTAGTATAAATTACAGAAAGAAGTTAGTGAAGACAAGCTACAAGCAACCATTGAGGTTGAGGATATTATCATGATTCATGAGGACAATCTTCCACCGGGAAAATGGCTAATGGGCAGAGTTATTGAACTGCATCCCGGTTCCAACGATAATGTTCACGAAGTTACAGTAAAAACAAAAAACCGTACACTGAAACGTCCTATCACAAAACTATCAAAATTCCCTGTTAACAATTAATCCTCGCCAATCAAGCAAGCATTTGCTGGGGGTTCGGGAGATAAAGCTACCACAAATAAGCAGTCTAAAACAAGGAAAAGATGAACTCGCTACAATATTGCCTCAGTGTTTGCAGCATTTATGTTAATCTTTAGCAACATAACAACTTCCCAATGTGCACTTAACGTCACACAATTCAGAAATAATCAACATATTTACTTCGACAAACTAACAAATATGCAGATCATACGCGACAATTGGAAACTAATCATATACTACGATTTAGATCCTTATTGGGAAGGAATGACAACACTTAACAAAAGTACAATGTCCTTGGAACAAAGATGCAGAACATTTCAAGATCAAACACATTGTGGCATAATATTATTGCAATTACGTCATGGGTACAATGAACTTGACTACAGTCAGTCATCATCATCAGTCAGTCAGCACTTTGTACAACAAGCGAACAGGTAGTGGCGAGGCCTTATCGGCGGTGTCGGTTATGTAGCAAACAGTCTCTTCGGCGTATTGGACGCTCGATTCGCGGAACGATATGAGAAAGATACCAATTCACTCTTCTACGCAAAAATCAAAAGCATATTGCATCATTTTGGCAAAATTAAACTTCGGTCATAGAAGCAGAATTCAGTCTAATAAATCGGACGGAGGCTACAATGCCCAAACAACATAAAATGATTCATCAGCAGTTTGCAAACATCGTAAATACATTAGAAGTATTAAAGGTTGAAACTCAAAACATTTCGAGAGCAAATAAAGTTTCTACGGGAGGTATGGTTGCGAACAATCTATCGCGACTTGAAAGAGTTACAAAACGATTTAGTGGATACAATAACAGATATCTATCATGGTCGCTTTAATCCACATTTAATAACAACCAAACAATTACAGGATCAGCTGAGCACTATAGCTATTCACTTGTCTAATGACGTCATGTTACCCGTAGAAAACATTCATACATATTTTTTTTTTTTTTTTTTTTTTAAGTACTTTATTTGTATTTTAGACAATTTTACAATTCATAATACTTCTGCCAAACTGCATAGCAGTTTGTTGGCAGACGTAGCTCCGGTATTATTAAATTATTTATATTGCAAACATTGTCATTACACACAAATATCATATTTAATTTAGTTTAATTTAATTTAATTTAATTTAATCTAATCTAATTTAATTTAATTTAATTCACTTCAATTTAATTCAATTCAATCCAATACAATTCAATTCAAAACAATTCAATCCAGTCCAATCCAAATAAATTCAATCCAATTTAATTTAGTTTAAATTCAATTTACAATACAAAATATTTAATTTTACTTTAGGAAACTATCATGCGTTCACTGAGTACACTTAGGAAATATTTCGTCGTTTTATATTTAAACACCCGTTTGGAAATTGACTCACTTTCGATGTCTGCGGGTAGACTGTTGAATATGGTTGGAACTAAACTTTTATCGCATCTTTGTCCATAATAATTATTGCAAGTGGGCACTTCGAACGTCTTACATTGTTTTTTACTTCGAGGCCTTAATTGTACAGTCCTGATTTTGTACTCTTGGTGGCAGTAATGATCTAACGCAACTAATAGCGCTACCCTCTCATGCACCGGCAGGACTTTACACTCAACAAACAATTTCTCATAACTAGTTCTTTTACATCGTAGTTTGGTTTTATTGTCTGCTAATTTTTTTATTGATAGTTGATTAAGAACTTATACAAATAAACTAATCAAGTATTGATTTTTCAATACTACTGACTCAGCCGTCGACTTGGCCGAAACTGCGAGCGCTCTCGAGCGTACGCATACAAAGACAATGTGCATGTACCCACACAAGTATGGCACACCCGCGCTCGTGAGATAAAACATCTGTAATTGCGCACCAACAAAGAACGAGCGATGCTAGTATTAGAGCTAACCTATACTCACCAGTCATTGCATCATGACGTTATAAATGTGTCTATTCCTCAAGACATTTGGAACGACTCAAGCATAGAGAGCGATCGAGAACTTAAAGCGATTGAGCAGAAAATCAAGATCATGAAAGAGAATGATTTGATACTTGACAGTCTGTCATCTCATGACATTCATCATGACACTGCGATCTACTGTATGATCGGCGTGGTACCAGCATGTCTCGGAGTGTTCGTGTGGAACTGCGCGCGCGCTGTTGCTGCGCCTCCGCGCTTGTGCTGGAGATGCCCGCCTACACTGTCCTTATAGACAGTCTACACTATCCTTACATAATATCTACGAGTAATTATACTGTAATATGGAAGTATTGTAAAAACATTTTATTTTTTAAAACAGTTCCATGGAGTTTCTGGCCGGTTCTTCTCCATAGGAAACGTTAACGCTTCTGACGTTTTATAAGTGCCCATGTGGGCCTATGTGAAATAAAAAATCTTTGCGTAAAGTTTAAAATTTACTCACCACAGGCACATCCTTCCCTGTCAGTCGCTTGATGTAGCTTGTATCGATCGCCCATTGGATGCGCATAAACGTTCCATATTCTAATCCTGTAGCACATTATTAAATAAAATAATTAACAAAAGAAGAGAAAAAATATTTTTATAAAGAATATTGTTGCAATTTTAATGTACAATAAGAGTTGAGCTACAGTATTGCTGACCGCCTCATCGATTTTGCCGCGTGCGATCGCACTCCCAGTTTTCTTTCTTCCTCTTTTAAAAGACAGTTATAAGTGATAAAAAGGGATCGAAGCATAAGAAATTGCGGTGTGGTCAGATGTACCTAAACCCTAAAGTTTATTCCATCTATCTAAATCATTATTTGGGCCCCCCAATATCTTTATATCAAACAATTCTGTGCGTCTCGTACTTCAGACGATTCCCGCAGCCTTCACCAGGTCATGTCACCTTGTGGATTCTATCAAAATGCGATTCAGACATTAATATGCTTGCAAATTATTTATTATCATGATTTCAGCCAAAGGACGTCCACTATTGGACATAGGCCTCTCCAGAATGTCGCCACAACGAATAGTACCACCGCATTCCCGCGACTCTCGCCAGGTCATTGGTTCACCTTGTGTGACCATCCGTTCTACGAGAAATGTACCCAGCCCACTGCCACTAAGTTTGGCGATTCTTCGGACTATGTCGGCGACCTTGGTTCTCCTGCGGATATTTTCATTTCTGATAAGATCACGCCAGGAAACTCCGAGAATAGCCCTTTCCATTGCCCTTTAGGTGACTTCTTCTGTCTCCTGTCTTCTGATGAGGCCCATTGTAAGCGACCACGTTTCAATACCATATGTCATCACTAGCAACACGCATTGGTCATAGACTATCGTCGTGAGACACTGTGGTATGTTGGACGAGAAAATACCGCGCAGCTTCCCGGACGCTGCCCAGCCGAGTCGGATTCGACGATTGACCTCTTTCTCAAAGTTAGACCTACCCAACTGGATTGTCTGTCCCAGGTAAACGTAATGGTCTACAACTTCGAGTATAGAGTCTCCGATCTTGATCGGAGTGGGTGCTACATGGTTATTTACCGTGACTTTGGTTTTGTCAATGTTCATTTTAAGACCCGCTCTTTTGGAAGCTCTACTAAAGTTAACGAGCATTGAACTGAGCTCCTCCTCAGTCTCAGTCATGATTACTATGTCGTCGGCAAACCGAAGTTGAGTGATGTACTTACCATTGGCATTATTGCCTAGTACACTCCAGTCCAGAACCTTAAAGACATCTTCCTTTGCCGGCTGCAAAGGAAGATGTCTTTAAGGTTCTGGACTCTGGACTAAACTGTTTCAGTGAAATTATGTTTCCCTGCCTCACACATCGCTACAGAAGGATAGGTTTCGAGGTCTGGTCCTAAAGTCGGCCTGACATTGTGGCGTTATCGTGCAAATACTTCAGCACTTCGATGTATCGATAGTCAATCTGACACCATTGGAGAGATTGCAGTACAGCCCAAGTCTCGATCGAATCAAAAGCTTTCTCGTAGTCTACAAACGCTAAGCCGAGAGGCATGTTATACTCTTCGGCCTTCTGTATAACCTGTCGGAGCGTATGTATGTGGTCTACGGTGCTGAAGCCTTTTTGGAATCCGGCTTGTTCGGGGGGCTGGAAATCGTCGAACCTGCATGCGAGATGACTTTAGAAAACTGCCTGTAGACATGGCTCAGAAGCGAGATGAACCTGTAATTCTTAAGCAGGGCATTGTCGCCGTTCTGAAAGATAAGTACCTCTATACTTCTGCTTCATGCCTGTGGCATCTATCCCCTCAAGTATGACGGAATCGAAAAACCTCTGAAGGGCCTTCATGACCGTTTTTCCACCCGCCTTCAAGAGTTCTGTCGTAATTCCGTTATCATTTGACGCCTTGTTATTTTTAAGCTGTTTCAGAGCCATCCTAATCTCGTACAGGCTGACGTCCAGGATATCTTCGGTATAGTGTCCTATTAATATAGCTCTTGGGTTGTTTGCCAGATTCGTTGTGGATCTTCTGATAGACGTGTACGATTGTCCATAGAATGCCTCTGTCTTTCCCAGAAGCTCCAATTTGGTGGATATGACTCTGCTATCGTCGGTCTTCAGTTTCGTGAGCTGGCTCTGCCCAATAGACAATTCTCTTGCAAAAACCTTGGAGCCCTTATTACGCTCGATCGTGCCTTTAATCCTTTCGGCATTAAAGAGGCGTAAGTTTTCATTTACCTATTTTTTTTTTCTATTTTTTTTTTAAATTATTTAATGGATCTGAATAAACTAGTGCGCCTCACCATCAACGATTGCATCACTGCATACCATCAGGTGGGATCGCAGTCAAGCACTGGTTTATATCAATTTAAAAAATATACATATTGTTATATAATTATGTACATATCTTACCAAAATTCTTGTGAGGTTCCGGTGTATCTTCTGGACTTTTGTACGTCTCCGTATGGAAAGCGTTCTTCATACGAATGGTATAGTTGAGTCGCTCTGGCCATGACTTTCTTGTCATACCCTGCCAAGAAAACGTTTTATTTACAAAAATAATAACACATTACATCAGCTTTTCACTACTGCATTTGCGTTAACATGGCAATCAAGTTTTTGAAAGGGAGTCTAGTTGACTATTCCCCTTTTTTTGGCCGGGAAATCATTAAATAACTTCTCTCGCTCTAGGTGGAGCGAGAGGAAGTGTCAGACTTTTACTGATCAAAACCCACCCATGTTCCTTCAGCTGCTCTATAAATTTTACAGCCCTGGCAGGTATCGACCCTAGACGGCGCCGTCAATTATTCTGATTTGATAATAATAATAATATCCCATAATTTTCACTCAACGCCATCTAGTCCCAACCTAAGCAGAGCTTGTGTTATTTGTTATGAGCACTAGACAACTGATAAACATACTTATATTTCTAAATAATATGTATAATAAAGATAAATTACACCCAGACACAGAACAAAATATGATCGTACTCATCACACAAACATTTGTCCTGACTCCTAGGTGGGAATAGAAACCACGACCTCCGGTTTAGCAGTCAGGTTCAGTAACCACTAGACCAACAGGCCAGTCATGATGGTCTTTAACTTTATTAGTAACTAGCGGTCCCGGCAGACGTTGTTCTGCCCAAAAGCGGGATTTAGTAAAAAAAAAATTACCTTACTCTACCCTACTCTACCCTACTCTACCCTACTCTACCCTACTCTACCCTACTCTACCCTACTCTACCCTACTCTACCCTACTCTACCCTACTCGTTAAAAAGTACCCTATGTCCGTCTCCTGGTTCTAAGCTACCTCCCCACCAATTTTCAGCCAAATCGGTTCAGCCGTTCTTGAGTTATAAACACCACCATACCGGCAATGTATAAAATACGATATTCTATACAATACCTAGGCAATGTTTAGAATACCTAAAACGTGTAGGTAATGTATGAAATATTGCTTATGTTATACTTTGCCTTGGTATTCTATACAATGCCGAATGCGCAGCCGTTAATGTGTGAAAAAGACGAGAGCAGGGAAGAAAGTGACGTAATTTTAGGGCACACCAACACGTACGGTTAGACGGCTAAGCCGTCGTGGTTATATTTTTTATAACATCTTGGAAATAAAAGCCTTATCTCTGTAGGTTTAACACTTCCACATAGTTTATTTACTTTTAAAATAAATTCACACAAGACCCCACAGTTAAAACACAAACATAAACACAGCCACAGTATTATTATAATTTACGTTTACCAATAACACTACTCAAACATTCACGGTATTTATTTATTTATTTATTTATGACAAATTTGCCGATACGGTCGAGCCATTCTCGAGTTTTGCGCTTAGGAATATTCATTTTTAACCCACTCTACCCCACTCTACCCCACTCTACTCCACTCTACCCCACTCTACCCTACTCTGCCCTACTCTACACTACTACCAATTTTTTAATTGTTTTCTTTCATACGATTCTTCTCCTGATAATAAAAAACACAACAAAAAAAAAAAATATTGTGAAATCGGTCCAGCCATTCACGCGTGATGGCGTGACCAAGGGAAATAGGGATTCATTTTTATATAATGTATACGGACTTAATAACAATCACCTTCACGAGGGAATTTTTATCTCACGAATAACTTTTCTTCTTAGGGCGGCTACAAGACAAAATTTCCAAAACGAAAGGTATTAAACCAATTAGAAGAAAGTCGTAGGTTTTTTTTTTTTTTTCGGTGGGAAAATCATCTTATGACATCCCCCAGCTCTTGGGCGGGGCGGGAGATAGTGTCAGACTTTTACTGACTAAAAACCCACTCCTGTTCCTTCGTTGCCTTTCGTATCAGGGCCGAGTCTTCCTTTCAAAATCAGACCCTTGGCCCCAGTAGGCTTCGACCCTGCTGGGCCCCTACGTCATTGATATTGCTTGCCCTTTGAAATGCATAGTTTCTACGTTGCAACTCTTAATATGAAAAAACTTTTTTTTATTAGCTTTCATGTGAATGTGAGTACACAGTGTACTCACATTCACATTATAAATAGTAGTTTAAATTTGAAAGAAACGCGATGCGAAATTATTTGTGATACGTTGCATGACTTTTTTAATTTGCGTAATAGTAGGTCTAATGCAATTAGTATCGTGAGTATTACCTTAGTTTAAAATAATGCCCATGATTTCAATTGCATCCTGTATTATTAAAAAGTTGAGATTTAGTATCAGCCGTCCTCCAGATCCTCCAGGTTCTTCGCCAGATGTGTCCGAGGTGCATCGACACGACATCCAAATTTTATGGCTTCAGGTCACCGTTTACGATGAACATCCAGATTAGTGTGACCTCCACAGTCACGGTTTTTCTATCTTGACTTCTTGGTGAAAAATAGATTAACTTGTACTTACATGAAATATGACGACAGCCTCCATGAGCTGCATATCAGTCGCGAGGTCAGTGAGCCGTGATACTTTCGCGAGTGGAAAGTAGCCTTTTCCTGAACGATCTGTGGGAAATAATAATAATAATAATATCGAGAATCTCGTGAAAACTGAGAAAGAGAAACAAATCAAAAATCTCGACTTAGCACACGAGGTTGTCGACATGTGGAATGTGGACTCTGCTATCATTGTGCCGATTATCGTGACCTCCAATGGCCAAAAGCTTTGACGACCATCTGTCGAAACTGTCGTTGCGCGCTTGGATCAAGGGCCTGATACAGAAGGCTAAGTACTCCACGATACTGCTCGCATTTAGAGGAGGTTCCTGTCTCTGGAGTCCTAACCACCGGTAGCTTGGATCCTATTCCCGACACCGACGAATAACAATATTTTTATATTTTTAACCGACTTCAAAAAAACGGAGGAGGTTATCAATTCGGTTGTTTTTTTTTATTATTTTTTTAGTTTTTGTTACCTCAGAACTCCGTTGTTTATGGACCGAATTGCAAAATTCCAGATAGGTCCCATTTTTTTCAAAATCCAGTTCTGATGATGGGATCCATGAGGAATCGAGGGAACTCCTCAAATATTATATGGTAATATAGTGATTTTGGTATTTTCGTCGAGAACTTAAGCATTTACAGTTAAAAAGTAACATTTTATGAAGTGAAACTGATGAAGAAGACCAGAAATGGTCAACGGAACTTCATACTCACGTAAATATCACAATGAAGATAATTAAGCGACTATGACAATACAAATAAATGGTTCTAAATAGTTACGTTGAAAATGGTATCATCGGTGATCTGATGATAGTGATGGAGCCGGAAGGTAGGCACTGGAACTCCGTAATTAATCAATGTAACCTAGCCGTGTTTGGACTTATTAGAATTGTCGTGCTTCGATGGTATCATCGAAGTGATGTGATGATAATGATGGAGCCGGAAGGTAGGCAAAAAAACTCCGTAATTATCAATGTATCCTAGCCGTGTTTGGGATTATTAGAACTGTCATGAGATGCACTTTGGCTCTAAGGTACTATCGAACTGATCTGATGATGGAGCCGGAAGGTGGATGGTAGACACAGGAACTTTATAATAAATCAATGTAACCTAGCAGTGTTTGGGTTAATTGGAATTTTCATGAGAAGTAAGCACTCGGTTTATAAGTGTATCGCAACTAAAAAGTGTGAAATAAAAACATTTTACAAAAAAAAAAACCGACTTCACTAAAAAAAAAATACTAAAAGGATCAAAATAGCTTTAATTTTGAAAATCGGTGTTAAATAAGGAACAAACAATACCGAGAAACACCAACTTCCAAAATTAAAGTTATTTTGATCCTTTTAGTGCTTTTTTTAGTGAACTCGGTTTTTTTTTGTAAAAAGTTTTTTTTTTTTTTAATATTAAAAAATGTGACTTATTTAGAAGAAATGAATAAAGGAGGTAATAAGGTAATGTTCGACATCGATCAACGATCAGCGTTCTTCGCTTTCTCATTCCAATTCTTAAGAAAGACATCCAGGTCGTCGTGGTTGATGTGTCCGGGCACCAATCCTGTGTTTTACGGGCTCACAGCTCGTTAGACATATCCTGCCCAGTCCCATTTTAATTGGATCAAATGGAGCGAGGACTTTGCCCAGCAGTAAGACATTACGGGCTAGCTATAATAATAATAATAAATAATAATTTCTGTTTCTGTCTCTGGAGCCCTAACCACCGGTAGCTTGGACCCTGTTCCTGACACCGGCGGACAACTATTTTTTATATTTTTAAATGTTTTTTTATATATTTTTTAAAGAAATATTTAAAAATTTAAACGATATGTATAAAAAATAAATAAATGGAATAATAATTAATTTTAGTTAGTACAAGTCTGCCACACCCTACCGCACCACCTCACATATACGCACAAAACGGTTTTGGGAACACATTCATTGTGCGTTCAGCTAAGGAGTGGAATTCCTTGCCGGAATCTGTGTTTCCTGATGGCTAACCCGCGAGTCATTAAGTCAAGAGTGAATAGGTTACTTCGCGCGCTCCATCGTCGACCGCATCGTCACTTTCCATCAGGTGAGATAGCGGTCAAGCGCGAACCTATCTAGATAAAAAAAAAAAACTTAAACTACTAGACCGTTCATCATGAATGCATACACGTCAAGGGAACAGAAATGGACATAGGATTATTCACCAGCAACTTGCTTTGAAATACAACCTATTGCATTCCGAAGTACCGTATTACAGGTATGTGATCATTGCGCAGTTTATTTTACATCAGAAACTTTTCATTACCGGCCCGGAACCTGGATTTTTACCCGATCTTAAAGCACACCATTGAATATCGCTAGTCAATATGGTTGTAGAACGAGGATCTCTCACTTACCTGAATTGGAGGCCCGTCTCTGTAGCTTCAGTTTGGCGCCGACGTCATCCATAAGCGAGTTGGAGAGCAGTGACTCAGGGTTGTACATAATCCAATGTGGTGGAGGTGTGATTTCGTCTATTAGCAGTATGTCCTGCGAAAGAAAGAATTTTATTTGAAAGTGATAAAAAATAACGGTTATTAGGGTTCTGTACCCAAAGGGTAAAACGGGACCCTATTACTAAGACTCCGCTGTCCGTACGTCTGTCTGTCTTTTTGCCACCAGACTGTATCTCATGAACCGTGATAGTTAGACAATTGAAATTTTCACAGATAATATATTTCTGTTGCCGCTATAACAAATACTAAAAAAAAAAACAGAATTGAATAAATACATTACCTACAGGATTATGGTAAAAATAATATTATAATCTAGCTAATGGTATGCATGCCTATAATAAGTATGCACAACTTACACTATATTAGGTATGATATTAATAAAATAATTACGATATGAGATAAAAAGATTCCACAAAAATTAAACATATGAAATGGAAAAGAAAACACACAATTATACAAATAAAAGTAGACTAAAATAGAAAAATGGATCATTTAAAAAAAAGAGGACGCAGTATACAGGGTGTTTGGTGCATCGTGTGCCAAATTGAAATGGTCGACGAAAGGGGTCATCTGCCATCCTTTCAGACCCCTAAACATTTCTCATGCCCCGTGGATTTTATTTATTATTATTTGGTAAGACACACTAGCAGCTATTTAGCTGATGCGTGTGTTTCATATAGTTTGGAGATGTTTAGTCTGTCCAACCGATTTTTAAAGCAGTTCAATGTGGGAGCTTTCACAACACTTTCCGGGAGCCTGTGTGATTTCATCGAATTTTTATGGTTTTATTAAAAAAAAGGGGGAAATTTTTCATTCAGATACAAATTTAAAAAAATGTATAAGGCGTAGAATCGGAATTTTAATTTTATTTAGATGTGTATTGTATTAGTGTATTTTTAAATTTAAAATTAGTGACATTAGCAATCTAGTTTTTTTTTTTTTATTTACTTGTGAAGTAGCATGTAAATCGGTGTCTAGTGATTAGCAAAAGCTATTGTGGGTTTACACATCCGAAGTAAGGATGCGTTGAGGTCAAGGTTGATTTTACGGAAAGGAATATGGAGGTGTCTTGAGATTCCATGTCTGGGAAGTTTCGAAGGGACTGAATACGCTCTACTAAATCACTGTATTTTACAAACCTATTAACTATTTTGCAAAAGAATATTAGATAATGAGAACGGCGCCGGTCACGCAGTGTTTTTATTTGGAAAAAATCTAGGCGCTGTTCATAGGGACAGCGATGACTAATTTCTCTAGATATGAATGCAAGATGTTTAGTGAAAGCTCTTTGTATTCTTTCAACCCTTTGAGAGTGAACTGCTTAGCGGGTTCCAGGCGACACTGGCGTATTCAACAATTCAACCGACTACGTACTAGAGTGTTGAACAACACTATTGTTGTCTTGGGCAATTTATTATTTATTTATTTATTTAATAACACATACAATTGGAAGCCTCTAGTGTTTTGCTTTACAAAGCCCAGTATTTGTACCGACTTCTTTACGACATCGTTGATGTGCGGCTTAAAACTGAGTACCAGAACACCTAAATCCCGTATTTAACATACTTTTGCCAACAAAGTGTTAAATAATGAGTAGGTTGTAGGAATTGATGATTTCTTTCTTGAAAAACAAATATGGAAGAAGCATTTTTGGGCGTATAGGGTCATATAGTTGTTTATGCACCAGTTTTCTATATTATTTAAATCGAAAGAGCAGTATCTGCAAGCCCGGTAGTTTTTCTGTAGATCTTTAAGTCGTCTGCAAATAACAATTTTTTGACAATGCCTAATATGACTTGTAATTGACGAATAACAAAAACAAAACTGGGCCAAGGTGGGAGCCTTGTGGGACACCAGAGCATGCATGGAATTCATAAGAAACGTAGCCATTACCGGCAATGAAGTGAGAGCAATTTTCAAGATAGGATGCAAACCACCTCAAAATAGACCAGTGGACGCCGCTAAGCTCAAGTTCAGTCAACAAGAGTGGCTGACTCATTGTCGAATGCGCTGCTGAAATCCGTGTATATTGCGTCGACTTCAAGTCCACTATCAAGCGCTTCGCATATGTCGGTCAAATATCTAACTAGGTTAGTTTCGGTAGAACGTCCAACTCGAAATCCGTGTTGACTGTCAGAAAGCATGGTTTCCAGGTAATCACCTTTTTTGTGCACAGGCACGATACGGAACTTCTTCCATTCATCTGGAAATACTCCCAACTCTAGAGATCGATTAAATAAGAAACATAGTAGCTGTAAGCACTCTCCCACATGATTTTACAAAATCTGCTGGCATGGAATCAGGACCAGCACCCTTAAATGTATCAAGTTTATTTATTTTCATTAGGACTTGGAGGAGTGGTAGCGTGTTGTGAAGCTTGCTAGCAACACCAGAAGTCATGACTAGGACCACTCTGTCAAGAGTGATACCGACAAGGAAGAAGGAATGTTTGGAGGTCATAATTTTTGATAAAAGGAAATCCCACCAAGCACATCGATATTTCAAAAAGTAATACCTCTCCAGGCGCCTGATCGGTGACTTCAGCAGTGACAGCTGTGGCCCCTTCACCCTCAGCCACCTGCATCCCTTCAGCCACGATTCGTTCGTCAGCATGGTCCCATTCGAACTGTTCTTCTTCAGCCAGCTCCAACAGAGGATCTGCTAGGAACTGCAAAATTTGTTTTTTTTTTTATTCAATTACATGGGACCATGGCAAACTGCGAAAGAAATCGTAGGATGACCTGGTTGTCTCCCTGATGCGTCTTACGTGAGCGATTCAATGCGAACACGATTGCGAAGCGGCTCATACTACTTCAACGCAACGAGGCGATTCTGTCTAACGTGAGCGCGAAACCGCTGCTTCAGTCGTAGTTTATTTAACAAAAAAAAAAAAAATTGTCTTATTAAATTTTACAAATTTAAATGAAGCCCTGAACCCCACACTAGGATTCCCTGTGTTGTGGGGTCCAGTCTCTTTCAATCCGTATTCGAAAGATACAATAACAAAGATAATAGTTAACTAAACTATAAGATATGATAACAAAATTTCAGTGGTTTGTGTAGAGTGTGGTGTCGTAAATGTAGTGTGGGAAGTATAGTGAGTGTAGTGTTGTAGGTGGCAGTGTCTGAGTGCATATGAGAAGGGTAAGAGTGGTTGCAAGTGTTAGTGTGATACTATTATGCGTTTTTTATATTTTTTATGACATTATTTTTAAGACATCCTCTGTTTTTTCGTAATCTAAATTGAGTAGCCAAAGCCAAATTTAAAACAAGTCACCGCACCGGGCGAAAATATCAAACCTACCAATAAGATTCGCTTCACTCGACACCATACCGCACCCACGTGACGTTGGTCACGTTTGCTACCACAATAGAGTATCCATTGTTTATTCCAATCACGCCGCTTTCCTTCGTGTTTGCGTTTGAATTGTATAGCCTAAACCGCGTCTCTCCGCGTCGCGTCGGCGTTGTTACACCGCGTTAAGTAATGGAAAAAAGTAGCGCTGAATCCGTTAGAAAGACTCTACTCGGCTGTAGGACAGTTCGGATAAGTAATACCAATAATGTTAGGTACTTTATCCAAAGACTAAGACTGAAACAAACAAAGACAGAAGGTAAAAGGTCAAAAAAGTGTTAATCGCTTCTGATAAAAGGCTGCCGGACTGTGTACACGAGTCAACTGGTTTGATCTGAAGAGCCCTTAAACTAGGCATGAACTTACCCTGAGAAAGAAAGAGTGCCGAGTCTCGGGGTTGGCTGTGCCGACCTGACTTGGTAAAACACTTACTCCAATGGCAGGTTGACATGTACCGCCAGGCCCTTCTTCTCATGCAACTGAGCGGGTGGGCAGGTTGCGTATAGCCTAGCTCCGGCTTGGGGACCTGCTTGAAGTCGTTCCCCTATCCTGAGTGCCTCGGGTAAGGCTCAGGACAAGAGAAGTTACCCGAAGCCAAATCCCAGGCTAAGGTTAATCCGATATACCCTATTCTCGTCTTCCCATACCTATAAAATCTTTAACCCCTACCTTCCCCCAACCTTTCATTCCCACATCCTATCGATCCAGAGGACAGGTAACCTTGATTCCAGAAAAGCCCACCCTTCTTCAAAATGAGCAAGTAGACAAGAAAAATAATTACCCAGGTGGGTCCCGGCCAAGCCAGGGAATCCCGTGCCGACTCGTCGGTCAGCCCCCAATCTAAACTGGTAGGGGTCACTTCTCTGCTCATTGGGGCCGCGCCTTCTTCGCGGCTGGCTGCTGCCTCACCGCCGCTATCCTGCACAGACCAGGCTGCTGTCTCAGCGCCTTTATCTTGCACAGACCAGGCTGCGTCTAACGCACCAGAACCGACTTCGCCGGCCGCTACTTTTGCGCCTACTGACCCTGACACAACTGGTGCGTAAGCGCCATCCAGACTGACATTGAGTTTACCGTCCACGAGTGCCTGGCAGCAGAACATCGTCCAAAACAGCGTAACGTCCCCGACAACGACACAGACAAAGCCCAACTGACTAGTCTCGGTGACAATCTGCGTGCATTAGCACTACAGTGCGTGAAGACCGAGGCTAGACTAAGAGACGCTGACCCAGAACTAGGTTTGGGGAAGTTGATGGCTCAGGTGGGTCCACCCGGATCCCTGCGGATGAATTACGCTTGCTTTCCTCTAAGCGCGAAAAAAATCGTATTAGGGAGAAGGAGCTGAGTAACTGCATGCGCAAGATCCGCGCAGACCTCGGCCAGCGCGATGCGCAGGCGGCTAGCTCAAAAGGAGTACGCGAGCAGCCCAAAAATATGCGAAGTGTTTGCCCTGCGCGGAAAAGGGCCGGACGCGGAGATGCGCGAGTGGAGGCAAGTACACGACAGGGTCATCCGACGCGAAACGCCTTCGCAAGCACCGGAATCCACCGAAGTTATTGACTAGACCCAGGACTGGACAGACAGACCGTACACCAAGAAGAAAGGGAAACCGGCTGGGGCTAATCGCCACTTTTGGATCCCTGCTGGGTGAACTACGCCGAGCACCTCCAAACCACAATCTGGGCCAAGCGGCACAAGGTCGTCGAAGAGAGACCGCTCGGACGACTCGACCTCACCGAGCGCGCTGCAGAGGGACCTGAAACGAGTGAGGACCTAGGCTGCTCAAGGGGAACTGAGAACATACGCGCTAGCCACGAAGGATTTTCTGGCGCAGCTGGCCATAGCAATCTGCTTCCCTCCCTCCTCGAGAGACCTGACAAGCGACGAAGCGACTTACGCCAAATCGGAACTTGAAAGATTACTGATCGTGTTAGACCCCACAAAATCACTCCCGGCCTTCCGAAGTTACTCTCGGGTGACTGACGGTACATGCGTATTTGGTGTGAGGACGACAATGCCCTGACTTCTTTAATCCAGAACACACCCTCACTGAGACTCCCTAATAACGAACCGATACTGACAGTTATTAGACAATTCGACGTGCCGGCCCGTGTCCGAGTCGCGCTTTTCGTCCCCAAGTTCAATGGAGACATTGCGCTCCAGAACCTTCTGATCCGTCAGAATGCTTGGTACGACATTGGAAGGTGGTCGCTATACAGGGCAACTAAAGTCAGTGGGGATAACTTCGGGACTTATCTGACTAAGTATCCCGATCGATGAATTTGATAAGGTCTTGGGTCGGGAGCGACGCATATCGTACCTGCTAGATTCGATATACGTTCGTACGGACACCACTGAACGGACAAACACGGAGACTAAAGACACTGACACGGACATTGACAAGCTCGAGGAAGAAATGGCACAAGCAGACGCCGACGCCGATAAGGCATGCATCCCCTGGATGGATGGCGCAGCTGTTGGCGTCCTCACCCACTGACGACTAGTGAAGGATGAAGGAAACAGAAACACTTTCCGATGGCTCCGCCTCCTCCTAACTCCAGCGACGCCGTTGTCGACCACACCAAACCTCATGTTGATCATCCAGACCAACCTCCAGCACAGTCATACTGCCACAGCTACCTTACGCAGAGTGATAGAGACCAATCCCCGCACCATAGCACTGACTAAAGAGCCGTGGGTCAGAAATTACAAGATATGCGGGCTTGAGAGCATTGGAAGTAAACTAATATCTAATTAATACATTAATTATAGAGAAACCCCAAACTTGCATCTACATACCCCAAGACATACAGATCACACCATTAACCGAATTCTATTTCAGAGACCTGACAACGATCAGGCTTCAGATTAGTAATGATGCCCCGACGATGCCTAGCCTCGTCGTACATGCCAGGCGACGACGAAAACTGCCCACCGAAAGAACTAACTGATCTGGTTCAACACTGCGAAAACGCCAACCTGGACCTGATACCGCTAGTTTACATTTTTTTTTTTCTTTTACTCAAAGACAATTAATACAGAATGTGGTTTCTACCTACCCTCTAGTTATAAAAAACCTCGAGCCTTGACCTTGCGAGTTAATTTGCTTCTGAGTGAATAGCTTTTGTTGAATTAATCTTATAATTAAACATTTTGATTGGTTTTCAAATGACCTTAAGACAGTGTAAATTAAATCCAAGTAAGTTTTCTTATGTTTGTGGTCAAATTATCCTATTAAAAAAACACGAGAAAAACAATAATATGCTCTTTAGACAATATGTTCGGTGTTCGTCGTCGTGGAGCATATTTCCAATATTTGCAAATCTCGATGACAAATCTTGACAAAAATGTGGTTCCTCGAGTGGAAGGAACCAACAAATCTCACTACTGACTGTTACTTTTGCCTTACCAAAACTTCAGGTTTCAACAACAAAAACAAGAAGTATGTATACAATACCCTGATATTCCTTCAGTCACAAAACCTGTATAGCATTCTGAAGGAGTGCCTTACCCATCATTGTGCTTCAAGTAAGGACTTCACTTGACAAAGATGGACCTTCTTATAAGTACTTAAAAACCATTTTTCCTAATCTTTTTTATGCCAAAGTTAAAGAAGGAATCTCTGTGGGCCCCCAAATAAGAAAGACATTTAAAAATGAAAATTTTGATGGTCATTTATCCAGTGTTGATAAAGATGCTTGGTATTCATTGGTATTCAACAAGAATTTTTTTATCAAGAATACCATTTGAAGCAGTAGTAAAAAAAATCTTGGGTAACTATGAATCAAAAGATTATGAAGATATTGTTTCCAATATGCTGAAGAAATACCATAAGATTGAGGTAAATATGTCATTATAAATTATTTTTTGACTTTTGCACCTGGATTTTTTTCCTGAGAATCTGGGAAGCGTAAACGATGAACAAAGTGTACGTTTTCAGCAAGATTTAAAGATTTATGAAGAGAGGTACGAATGTTTTTGGGATAAAAATATGTTGAGTGATAACTGCTGGTCTATATTAAGAGAAACTGATGTTAATCAGCATGAAAGAAAAAGTAATCTGTGTCATTTTTTATTTTTTTATAGGTCACACATAAAAAATTGTTAAAAACAAATAAGTATAGTAAATATTTAAAGAAATTGACGTCCTATTTTTATTCCACTTCAGTGTCTAAGATATATATAGAGCCACAAAAATCCGGCTAGTTCGGGCACTTGTATTCCCCATATTCTTGTAAGCCGCAGAAACGTGGATCTTACGGGAAATAGAGAAGAAGACGATGTGTTGCTGGAAGAGAATGCTCGGAGTATCGTGGACTGAACTCCGTACCATCGAGTTTATACTTCGAGTACTCGTCATCAAGCAGCGTTTATCATGTTTGGTACAGTCTCGTATTCTCACCTTTTTTGGTCACGTATGCCACTGAGGGGAAGTGGTTATTGAGTGACTTGTGTCCAGGGAAAGGTTGAGGGTACCAGGCCTCGAGGACAATCGCCTATGATGTGGACTGACCAGATTAAAGTGGCAGTAAATGGCTCATCATCACTGCACGAATGGACGAGGAAGGCGGCTATCACAGAGGAGTGGCGGCGTGTTGTGAACCTTGCCACCAACACCTGAAGTGATGACTAGAACCACTCTGTCAAGAGTAATACCGACAAGGAAGAAGATATAAGATTAACATAGTATTTACTACTCTACCGATTCACATAAATTTCATCTATGGGTAAAAAACCTTGTAAAGTAGTGTAATCTGCACCGACTCAAACGCGCATCACCTACTATGGGGTAGCGAAGTATCGAACATCAGAGGTGAGTCCTTATTCTCACATACTTATTCTCTACTAACGTTAACATCGAGAATCGGGGCACGGCACCCACTTGGGTCACGGTCTGCAGACAAACGATCATAAACCTGGCGTGGTGTTCCGCCGCTGCCGCGGACAGGTGCCATAGAACAGCACAAAGTGAACTTAGTGCAATGTGAAATGTTACTAACATAGTCCTAAGTCTTATTTACTAACGATAAATTGTATTTACTTTATATATGTTAGTCTGTAAGGTATGTATCTGTGGGCCAAGATGCCTGATAATAAATGATTTATTATTATTATATCTATGTGGCAGTGTAAGCGCATGTTAAGTCGAAGCTGGGGTACAGCCCCAAAGGTCACTATGTTATACAACTTTATTGTTAGTATATGTGACAAGAATTAGTAACTGAATCGATTCCAACATTTTTACACCATGTTATATTTTTTTCCAAAAATATAACATATCGGGTACTAAATACGGACTCCAGTATCAAACACATACGCATAATGTAAGATGATATTAAACGACCGCCCATGATGGCGTCAGTTAGCGACAAAGCTCCAAATGCGTAGGTAGATATCATTTCCAAAAGCACTTCAACATTCAATTAACAGAGGAAGTGTATGACTACTCAGGCAGCTACATAGATGGATCAAAGACACAATGATACTGACACGGGAGTCGGAGTCTTCTTTAATGCTCTCAATATCAGAATATCCAGACCGCTAGGAAAACTTACGTCTATCAGGCGGGATGTGTTGGTATAATCCTAGCGGCCCACGCCATAGAAACGGACACGCACATCCGGATACTCTCCGACAGTGTCTCAGTCCTACAATCCTTAGGCAAAAACTCTACCACCTCGAGAATAATACAAGAATGCCACTCTGCGCACTAGAAAAAATCACAGAGCCGAAACGAAGCACTGTGATACTACAGTGCATTAAAGGACATAGCGGCTCACTGGGCAACGACGCGGCAGACGAACTGGCCAGGAGAGGATCCGGAGCGGTGGTCTTCGGGCCCGAACCCACTGTCAACCCGGTCCCTTTTGGTCCCTTTGGTCTTTGCGCTGGTGGTCCTCGACACCAGGATGCAGGCAGGCCAAAGCGGCCATGCCACACCTCAATAAAGCCCTCACAAAAAATCTCATGCGACTAGACAGAGGCAGCCTGCGCCTGGTAGTGAGGACCATCACTGGATATTGCACACTGAGTAAGCACTTCCACAGAATAGGCATCACGAACAGTCCCCTGTGCAGAGCATGCATGGAGGGGGAGGAGACGATTGCGCATGTGCTCCTGGAATACACGAGTGTCACTGAAACACGTACACGAACCTTAAGATACCCAAACTCCCTCATTGACGCCCTGAAAACCTGGGAGGCCTAATCAGTTTTTGGAGAGAGGTGGGATGGTTGGAATAAGCTCACCAAAGACTATGTCGCCATGGCCCACGTACAATGGTCCGCTTAGGACTATGTACGGAAACTATACTCAGACATAAGACATAAGAAGGAGAGAGTTCTAAGTATAATAATACTCACTTCAGCAGCAATCTTGGCCATCTTTTCTTCTTCTTGGCGCTGTTTCTTAACCCTGATGGCTTCTTCTGCCGCCTCCCGCCCTAG
The DNA here is from genome assembly GCA_961205895.1 of Mythimna pallens. NCBI lineage: Eukaryota > Metazoa > Arthropoda > Insecta > Lepidoptera > Noctuidae > Mythimna > Mythimna pallens. The sequence continues at coordinate 20,432,742 of OY540842.1, read as the reverse complement.
CCGTGCTTGCTCAGCTGCTAAACGTTTTACCTCTTCTTTTTCTTGTGGCTGAATTAAAAGTTCGTATGTCATGTCTGTAATTACGCATATCATCACGACATTCGATATTTTTATATGAGCTATGTCTTGTGGGAGGAAAATGCTTAAACAGCAAGGTAATCTGGAAATTCAAGAAAAAGTGCCTTTTGCCATCTGCCTTTCTGCTATTTTGTCGAATCCATAAATCAAATCTACGACGTCATACACTCAACCAATGTACAAAGTATTGGTAATAACTTTAGTAAAAGCTTGGCATATAGGGTAATATGTGTTTATCTTCCGTGGTGGTTAAGTTTTATCAGAAGCAAAAATGTCTGACAACTAGTTTTGCCTTTGGTTTCCTATTCCAGAGGTACTGTGGAGGTCAAATGAGCAGTCACTGTATGTAAAAAAAAACTCGTATATTCATTTGATTATATGGAAGCTTTAAAATATTTGGGAATGGGATCCTCACCATTTTAACCAGTTTAGCGTTATACTGGTTCCTGCGGGTCTCCTTCGTGGTCTTGTTGATGCTGGTATAGCGTTCATAGGCAGGTGTTGATGGCAACTGCTTCTCAGGAGGCACATCCATTTTGGGTATCGGGATCTCCTTATATAAGGCGTTAGGTATCAGTTCTGTCAGGGAGAAAATAGAAAAACACAGGCTTTATATATGTACTAAAGTAGCAGTATTTAACTACGTTCCTTAATATCCTGCCAATACTAGTTCTGTTTTTTTTTTTTTAAATAATGTCGATGAAGACAGAAGAACATGTTGCTGTAACAATATTGCAGTACTTTATCTATAAGTAGGGGTTAAACCTACGCACTAACAAAGTCCCGGGTGTCCGTGTCAAACATATTGAACAGCACGATCAAAGTATCGTCGTCGAACAGCGCATGCAGACAGACCTTGTTACGATCAATTCATTTCTAGGTAATTGTTTTTAGCTAAATACATATCTATTTTAAAATTGATATACCCCTTTAATAAATAATTATATAAATATATAAAATTCTCGTGTCACAGTTTTCGTTGCCATACTCCTCCGAAACGGCTTGACCGATTTTGATGAAATTTTTTGTGCTTATCCGGTATTTATGAGAATCGGCCAACATCTATTTTTCATCCCCCTAAATGTTAGGGGTAGTCCACCCCTAAAATTTTTTTTATTTTTTAGACAAAATTTTTAATTTCTATTATTTATATGGCAAAACAACGTTTGCCGGGTCAGCTAGTAATTATATACTTTGTGATTTTTAGGGTTCTCCACCTCAGTTAGCAAAAAAAGGAATCCATGTCGATCTGTGAGTCTGTCAGTCTGGTAAGACCTTGCTTCTCAGGAATGCGTGGAGGTATTAAGTTGAAATTAATATCAAATACTTCAGGTCTCGCTTTCTCTCGGGGTTCACTATAGAGCAGTGAAAAAAATCAAAATTCTAAGTCAAAGCAATCTAAAGGTAAGACCTCGATACTCGCAAAGAAATCAAAACCTATAGGGTACTTTCCTTTGATCTAGAACCGTGAAATTTGGTAAGAAGCAAGGTCTCATAGCACAAGTAAAAAACAAACTGTCGCATCACAAAATAATTAGGTACTTCTTGAGATTCGGAAAAATCTTCGAGACTCGAACTATTTACATGTTTGTACGAAATCATCGATGCGCTAGTCCCAGTCGGGCTTGACTGGTTTTTTTTCTTTTATGGGTACTTTCAGTTAACTTCGTCTACGCACATCTGATCAAACACGTGCGTCAGTTGGACGTACTAATTCACCTCCTTATTTGAATATACAGGGTGTTTGGTGCATCGTATGCCAAATTGAAATGTTCGACGGGAGGGGTCATCTGCTATCCTTTCAGATCCCCGACCCCGCTCAGCCGGGGAGGGGACTTAAAAAGGTAGTTACTCCAAAAACAATATGGAGGTGATAACCACGGCTGCCTACGATCCATTTCTTTGTGTTGGCTATATTAGTTGGCTAACTTTTAACTGACGCCGCATCCAGGTGCAGAGTATATGGGGCTGTCTCCTTGGTCTAATGGTAGCTTTCCTAGGGCTTCGGGGTTAGATTCTCGGGTCGAACAAAGTAAAGTTGGTTTTAAATCAGAAACTTTTAATTACCGGCTCGGAACCTGGATTTTTACCTAATTGATGGCACACCTTTGAATATCGCTAGTCAACATGGTAGCTGATCCTGGCTTTAGAAAGAGAATCTCTCACTGACCTGCATTGGAGGCCAGCCTCTGCAAGTTCAGTTTAGCGCCGACGTCATCCATAAGCGAGTTGGTGAGCAGTGACTCTGGGTGGTACATAATCTTATATGGCGGAGATCTGATTTCATTTAGTCGCAATACGTCCTGCGGAAGAAAGTGTTTTATTTGAGAGTGATTAAAAATAACTGTTTTTAGGGTTCCGTACCCAAAGGGTAAAACGGGACCCTATCACTAAGACTTTTTGTAAATGTTGTAATTATTTTGGTGGGAGATAAGCGGCGTCACTAGGACTCCTTACTATACCGCAATGAAGGCATATAGAATAGAATAGTATTTATTCGTTTCAGACAATACACTGAGCAACAAACAAAAACAAAAAAAAAAGTACAGATTTACAATATAGTTGCGCTCAGCTATCTCCGGATATCTAAGGTCCAATCCGTAGGAATGTCTCTTACAAGACCCATGCGAGTGACGTTGTACTGAGGAATAGTGGTTCGATAGAAAGCTGTTCGCATTCTGGTGAGACTGGAACTTCACTGCCACGCTATTCCTTCCTAACTGTTAAGCACTACCAAGGACAATGTTGCTGAAATTCGTTTCGTGTAAACTAATTTTACTTTTTGAGGAGTAGTATGTACCTGATTTCGGGCCGTTATTTAGGGACATATGTACCACATATGTAATACTGTCCCTAGTTGTGTAGATTTGCCTACTAGTCTCTTTTTTTAAGAATTTAAGAGGGTTTGTCACAGGAGTCGAGGGGGAAGTCACCAATCTTTTCCTGCTAGTAGATTCCATTTTGTCATTTTAAGCATTGTCGTTGGGAAGGGAAACACCGGAGTGTATTATACAGGATTATTGATACAAGACAAAATGGCCCCCGCGTTCGATAGATAGCGTTGAGATCAAGTTAGATCGTTGTACGGTTTCGTTAACGCGATTTGGTTAGGGCCAGCAACCAATATTAAAGTATAGATTGCTATAGATCACTGTTAACTAGGGCGGGATTTGTTCACAATAAGACGGGGTAAAATCGAGTATATTCACGCTTCATAAATAGACAAACAAAATTCAGGTCAATTATATTAACTCAGATTACACACAGAAAGATAATTTGGTAAAGATTGCGATCGTTTGGAAGGAAACGTGAAGCATTTATTTGCACGCCTGCATGCGTATCATTTTTGGCAACAAGTGGCGGCTGCTGAGCGGCGCGCGGCCGCAGACACACGATTCAAAAATGTGCGGAAACACAATACATGACTGCCATTTTATTTTCGCTTCACGCGTGAACAAACTTAAACTTAATGACAAAAATACATTTGCTAAAAATGAGCTGCCTACAATCAGTATACGGCGGGTTTTGGATGAAATAAAACCCGCCGTATACCTGTATACATATTATATAGGGTGACTAATAATTAGTGACCGATACTTAAACACGTGATTGTTCTCATGATTACAAACAACTTTCCCAAAAAAACTTTTTTTTATACTAATTTATTGTAGCGTAGCGCGCTCGCGTAAAGTACCAAAATACTAGTCTTTGGATAATAATTTTACCGAAACATGTAGGTACATTGCTTTCGTTATCGATAACTCGGGCGCGGGCGCCGCGCCGCTAACAGCTGATAGGGTGAAGGCGCAAGCGAAATTCAAAGTTTGGAAACAGCAGTTTTGTTATTGTGATTGAACTAATAATTAGTATAAAAAAAAGTTTCTTTGAGAAAGTTGTTTGTAATCATGAGTACAATCACGTGTTTAAGTATCGGTCACTAATTACCAGTCACCCTATATAGATCAACAGTTCAAAATTATAGCATTGGGTGTATCCGCAGCGCGTTGCGGAGACACTCAGTGCTACAATTTTCAGTGCTCGGTATAATACACTCTAAAAGTAAAAATTGTTGTATTGTAATTTGTATCATAGACATTTAAGGTTTTTTTTTTTATTTATCTTCCAAGAGTCTGCAATAGATTAAGGAAAAATATGTTCCATATTTCACACTAGATACAAACTCACCGTTTTGGTTTCTTGATTTTTCTTCAGTAGGAATTCTCCAATTTTACGAGACACGAAAAATATTAACAGGAAAAATAGCAAAGAACAAAAAAAGTCAATAGCTGTGTGTATAAACCTCCGTTTCCTAACCAACGCATGTTTCCACATCAAAATTGACAACACTCGAGTATTCATTATCACTAATAACTTCAAATATCTTTTTCACAAGGACTTAATTTGACTTCACCACACAAAAACACAAAATTACATCTTTATGAGACATCACAATGTATTGTATACAACTGAAGTTTAAACATAAGCTCATATTATTCGCAAGCATAATTGTTTAAAATTACTAGTATAAACATAAGTTGCAACAAATCAGTTTTAGGATCTTGCAAAGTTTATGAACAATGAATTGAACATTTCAAGAAATTTTCTCTAATTCTAGCGTTTCCATTTCCCAGACCTATTCGAGTAAAATTATCGTGTGACGTTACGTTTGACATTAGAGAAGACTGTTGACAGTTCTAAAGAAGGCTACCAGTTTTAAGAAAATATTTTATACAAAATTAGCTTTTGCCCGCGGCTTCGCCTGCGTAAATAAAATATAGCTTATATCACGCAAGAATAAAGCAGCTTTCTATCGGTGAAAAAATTTTAGCAATCGGACCAGTACTTTCAGAGATTAGCTCCTACAAACAAAAAAATAACAAACTTTACCCTTAATATTATTATTGTAGATGGAATTGTTGAAAATAAAAACCAAATACTTCAAAGTAATTTCAATAGAACAGTGAATGAAATGGCTGACCAACATTTTTTTTCAGATTCTGTTTTTTCAATTGATATAAACCAGTGCTTGACTGCGATCCCACTTGATGGTAAGCAGTGATGCAATCATTGATGGTGAGGCGCTCTAGTTTATTAAGAGCCTATTCATATTTACCATAAATTGTCATGGTGTGCAAATATTATATAATATGTTTAGGATTAAAATTATTTTAAACATTAGATCTAAAAATAGTTAGATTACACTGCTTGATTATAAAATTAGTTACATTATACTAGAAATAGACAGCAAGCTAAAATAGACAGAAGATTACATAAATTGCCAAACATTAAATTATTCAAAAATAAAATCAATATATATTATTATAATGTTAATGTTGGTGGAAGAATATTTCTATTTATATAAAAATAATAAAAAGTAAAAATTTGAAATTAAATACCTTTATAAAAATCATTATTACCATACATTTTAAACAAATATATGTATATTTCAATGGCAATTCATAATAAATGTCAGTTGGTCCAAAAAATATATTCCGTAAAAAATGGCATTATAAAATCATTATTATTGTAGAATTCAAATAATTTACTTATGTCAATTTAAAGTGATTCTATTAAAAATTTCCTGACATCATAATATGCTTTACTAGCTAAAAAAGATTCCAATTTCTTCGTCTAAAACAGTTCTAAGTTTAGCTCTTTCAAGCCATTCGGAAGCTTGTTGTAAATAATGGGAGCCATACAAAAAACGTTCATGCGCATAAAAGCAGTCCGAGACCTATGTTGACAGAGTGACTGTTGTCACGTCTATTTCTAGGAAACACATCAACCATTTGGGGAAATAGATTAGGATTCGTTTTAACAATTTCCAATATATAAATTGAAGGTAAATTCAAGATTTTGTAGTTTATGAAAAATGGCTTGCAACTATCTGTGGTTTTTAGTCTAAATATGGATCTGAGGCGTTTTTTGGAAAAACTATATCTCTATCCGTAGAATGTCCCCAAAAGATAATGCAAAATCTGATAGTGGGCTCTGCTATGCCGTAATAGGTAGTTAATAGGGTATAAGTATTAAGAATCCGCGATAGTTTATATAGTTTTGCTAATGACCTCTATGTATGCCTTCCAATTTAAGTTTCGATCCACTGTTAATCCTAAAAGTTTAGTAATTATTTTATTATATTTAATTTAAAATTTAGAAATTTTAACTGTCTTTGACTGAAATGCATTATTACCGTTTTATTCAAGATTTTAAGGTTATTATTTTGTAACCAAAGATTGTCAACCAGTGTCTCTGCAAGGGACAGTCCGGTCTGGCAGCAATCATTTTCAAAATGCTGTTGTCACTACTATGACGACCATGACTACCATGATGTGGTTTTACGAACCCTGGATCAGCGGTGACTGCAGACAAAAGCAGACCGGTCCAATTGCTTTATACAGTGGTTTTAGAAAATGCATTATATGTGAGGAAATATACTTTAAAAAACAATAAATGTATCTTAAGTCTTATATCTCGGCAAGTCCCCTCTTTGAGGAATGGCTGGAAAGACCACATGGCGTCCTTACCTACCGCATTACGCAGATCCTCACCGGACATGGTAAGTTCGGGAGGTTCCTGCACCGAATTCGTGCGGAAGAAACGCCTAGGTGCCACCATTGTGTGGACCGCCCGGAGGACACGGTGGAGCATACATGGTAGAGGTGTGCCTGGGCAGAGCGCCTCCGTGTCCTCGTGGGGGCGATCGGCGGCAGTGATCTCTCGCGCCGGGCATTGGTACAGGCCATGGTCCGGAGTGAGGAGGAGTGGCAGGCGGTCGCCTCCTTCTGCGAAGCAGTAATGCTAGCAAAGGAGGCGGCCGATCGCGTGAGGCAACAGCAACGGTCCTCACGCCCCAACCGCCGCCGGGATTCCGATCCCGATTTCCGGCTACCGTAGGCGCAGGCTTGCGGACGGCGAGCAATGGGTGGCTCGCCGTCCGACCGTCCGGTAACTGTCCGGACCGAGCCCAAGCCGTCGACGGCGCGTATTGTTCCACGCGCGCCTAAGGGTGATGTCAGCAAATCGTTGGGGCCCAGCAGGGTCGAAGCCTACTGGGGCCACGGGTAGTGTGAAAGCGAAGCCCGGGGCCCCGGGATGAAGGCAAAGAGGGAACAGGAGTGGGTTTTTAGTCAGTAAAAGTCTGACACTATCTCTCGCTCCACCCAAGAGCGAGATTTGTCATTAGATGATTTTCCCACCATAAAAAAAAAGTCTTATATCTAGGCTTTAGTTATTTATCAGAATTTAGAAACTTTCAGTATGCACTAAGTATGAGGCGTACGGTGTTGTGCCACTGGTACATGGTGAATATCCCATCCGTACGTTAGCTAGAGTACAAGACGTTTTCGAAACACATATTTTTTGTGCGTACAGCTAAAGAGTGGCATTTTCTGCAGGAGGCTGCGTTTCCTGATGGCTACAATCTAGGAGTCTTTTAGTCAAGAGTAAATAGGTTACTTCTAGATAAGCGTGCTTCTTCGAGGACTACTTACATCTTCGCTTACCATCAGGTCGGATTTTTTTTTCTAGTGGTCAAACTGTGTTAGAAAAATGTTCGATGAATACTTGCACACAGTATCAAATTTTACTCAAACAGACTCACATTTTTATGTTTTTATTGGGAAAAATGAGATGGAAGATTGTGCCAAATACAGCCTTTCGGTTAGAGCGAGATGGGAGATCGCATAACATTTTTACGTATAACGTGCAGAGTGGCAACGTTGCATTAAGTTTCATAGTGGCATCAGCGTGTTGTACCTGTTTTGTGTTTTATTTTATTCGTTTGTTATGTTCCATGATTTAGATGTTAGGTGTTATGTATTTTCAGATAAAATCAAGCCGGGCTTATTAACTTGTATAGCTCGCACGTCCCTGTGCCGGACCATCCTTTTCTCGAAATAGTTCAGGCCATTTTCGACCCCCTATAACTTCGATATTAATAAAACTAGAAGCCTGAATTTTTAGTAACCAAGCAGACATTGTATAAATACGATATATTTCAAACTTCATTCAATTTGAACCAGTAGTTTAAGTATTTTATCTGGCGACCGCGGCCTGCGAGGTTCTAGTTCCTCGCCACTACAGCGGGAACCGCGAACAACTGTGCACAACGCGGGCGTAAAATGCGTCGTGATACTGTTTCTCGTCACTGGTCAAAAATAGGTATATATATAACAGGTCTCTTAAGGTCAATAAAATTTAATAATAATTTTCAACAAGAAGTAACAATGTCAGTAATTTTATAAAAACAATTTTAACAAACTTCCCCACATTAGGAATTACTATATCGTGAAATCGTTGAGTGCATCGCTATACATATACTAGAACTAGCTGACCCGGCAAACGTTGTTTTGCCATATAAATAATATCCTTGTCTAAAAAATAAAAAAAAAATTTAGGGGTGGACTACCCCTAACATTTAGGGGGATGAAAAATAGATGTTGGCCGATTCTCATAGATACCGGAGAAGCACAAAAAATTTCATCAAAATCGGTCAAGCCGTTTCGGAGGAGTATGGCAACGAAAACTGTGACACGAGAATTTTATATATTAGAGATATAAGTCGATGGTTGAGTGTGTTCACAATGTAAGTCATGTAAAGTCACAAAAGACGCCCGGACGAGGAAAAACTACCTATTGTAGGCCATAGTCAAATATTTGTTTCGTGCGGGAATTGATCCCACGACACTCAATATGGCAGCCAATCTGTTAACCACTACGCCAGCTGTGCCGTCATTGATAATCGGAACCAGAGATATTATGGAACTCCGTAACTGTAACTGTAACCGATATAAAAGTTCAAACTAGAAATAAAACTCATATTACTATTTGAATTTTACTTTTATAATTTTTAAATTCTAATACCCGTATCCGAAACTAACGGATAATCCGTTTCCGTGTCCAGATCCGAAATTTTACAACAGGGATCCCTGATCAAAACAGTGTATGAGTGTAGGTATGAACTTGTACATTCCAGTCAGTCGAACACAACTGTACACAACTTCATATCCAGCTTCAGTAAAAGCAAACATACATTGGCACATATTGGCCACATCTCGGACGGTACCGCGCCTCTCGTTTTTAGGCATGGGTCCAGCTAATTAACTGGCCCCGGACTTTGCCTAATTAGTATTGTTGGGATGAGTCAAATAATCCATCAGGATCAGCAGGACAGATCCAGTGTTTCATCACCACTACAGGGACGGGTCCAGGACCACTGTGATGGATGCAGTGATTTAGGTTAAGATCATTGAGCCGCCTCAGGTGCTGCTGCTACCTCAGCCGCTGCTTCTTCAGCCTTCTGCTCGCCTGAAACTGCAGGGTTTACCTAAGAACAAAGTTGAGATTAGTTTTCAGTTATAGGATAGAATTATTATATACCTATAAGTTTTATTTAATTAAGTAGCACTTTGCCCGCGACTACGGTTTTAAGGATTTGGCCCTGATTTATTTATTGTCATCGCATGCAAACTTTCGAAGGAAACTGTAGTCTTTTGAATTCGAAAGGAAGATCGTTCAAAATTAATGGAATACGCGGTATGAACTCTGTTTCTCCCTCGGCAGATCCGGTTAAAATAACAACCTCAACAATATTGCGGTGGTAATTTCGGAGGCTTCGAGTTCCTATGCAATATCATGGGTGTGCCAACACGTAGTAACAACACTAGTATTCAGAAACTCAACCGGATAATGGACTGTTTCGTCTGCATTTACCACAGTGTCTATTGAATTACACACTATTTTTTCAGCTTCAAATGATGGGAGCAAATTATCGCTGATGCTAAGCCGTTCTTAGGCGTCAATATAGTTCTTCTATATCTTATCTTATCTATTGTAATCCTTTATTTGAGCTACAACTGAATAATTATATTTTTTTCTATCATCTCTTCGACTGTACTTACTACCATGCGAATATGAGATGCAGCCCGTTTTAACCTTACTAATAACCAATAATAGTTATTTGTGCAACAAGAGAGCAAAATTTTTTTTTGCTGCGAGTGCTAATTTTGAGTCCCGAGCAAGCGAAGGATTCTTTGATTGAATCACGAGCGGTAGCGAGTGATTCTAAAGTAGAATCCTGAGCGAGGGGAGGGATTCAAAGGCACGAGATGCAAAAAGTTTTGCTCTCGTGTTACACACATAATTTTTCACTTCAGCAGCGAGAACACATATTACTTAGGAAATAAAATAATTAACAGTAATAGATTTAATAAAGATTTCATTTAAAATAAATACTATATCTCTCGCTAGTGTTGCTCATATTTTACAATTATTTTAACATTCTTAATCTTATATGCTACTATTTTATTTCCGCTGTTTTTTTTAAAGCACGTTCTAAAACAGTCAATGTTGAAACTAGATATAATTAAGTATTTAAAGGTTAAATGCCAGTTTTATCTGATGCTATAATTACTCAGGTACTCTTATTTTATTTTTGTTCAAATACAATAATAAATTTAAAATTCAATAATTAATTTATAAAAAAAAACAATTTTGTATTTTACAAATATTTTCCATTTATTACGCATTTCCGAACGTGTTTTTCTTTGTGGTGGAATTTCAAAATTGGAATGAATTTCGAAATGGCATGTTTCTCACTCGCTTCTTTATAAGGGCGAGAAAGAGACAGAGTACAGTGTAGTTCGATTGTTTCGAATGGTATGCCTAAAAAAAAAAAATTTAAGTTACTTTATCTCACGCAGTGAACAAATCGAGTTTTGCTCACTGTTTTCAAGCAGCAAAACCTATTTGTTTGAGCTGCTGTAGTGAAAAATATAATATACGTGTTTATTACCTCAAACGCCGTTTCTGTGGGGGCGGCAGTAACCTGTAAATAGAAACGACAAGAAATATGTAACCAAGATTTATGTAACTCATAATATGATTTAAAACTCCATGGAATTTCATGCACGTTCTTCTCCATAGAAATCTACGCATTGGAACGTGCAATTTAGCTTCACTATTTTTTTGACTGACTAACATTTTGACAATTCAAAAGTGCCTGTAATGATTTCTGATTTTTAAATAGAAATACTAACGGCAACGACTTACAAGCTGAAGTTCGAGGGTTTTAACCTAGCCAGGCACTTTATTTTGAGGTACGACCCCGACTAATAGACACAGTAGGCGTGAACTTGCGAATGATAAGCAATGAGTAGCTCGTCGGTCGGGCCGTCCGGTAGCCGTTCGAGCCCGAGTTGTCGACAGCGTGTGGTGCTCCACGCGCGCTTCAAAGAGATGTCAGTAAAGCCGTAGGGGCCCAGTCTAGCCGAAGCCAACTGGGGCCATGGGTTGGCTTCAAAAAGGGAAACCCGGGATCCTGGAGTTCAAGGCCTTCTTGTTGTTCTTTCTTTGGAATATGGGTGTGGTTTTAATCAGTAAAAGTCTGACACGATCTTTTTTGCTCCACCTTTGATTTGTCACCTTTCCATTCAGCTGTTTGAGCGTATAGAAGTAACAAATATAGGCTATAAAAATCACGCTACATCTCACGGGAGCGGAGCAGACATGAGTAAAACCGCAGGGTACGGCAGATAGTTCAAATATAAATATACTCCTTACGATTGCCTCTTCCTCCTCCTTAACGCTCTCCTCTTCGACGAATTCATCACCATACCCCACGGGGAACATGGAGAGGCATTCCCTCTCGCCGGAGGTCACGTCGGAGCTGATGTACACAGGGTTCAGGCCGGCCAGCTGCAGGAGAGGTAAACTGCGCTTTCGGGATACCATGAGTGCTAGGCGGTCGTAACTGGGGGTGACAAGAAGATGCTTTATGACCTGGGTAAAGTGGCACCTGCACTAAAATCGAAGCTTTTAGATCATACAGCCCTAAAATCATGCTTTTGCCTTTATTTTATCATTTGTCATGTGAAGGCCTTATTACTGTGTTGCCAGTATATCGAACTTAGTCCATAGATAATTAGGGCTCCGGCCATGGGTCGAATTTTGAAAAGGGGACCGTATTGGGACGTAAAAGGCAACTGAAGGAACATAAGTGTGGTTTTAGTCAGTAAAAGCCTGATATGGATGTGTCAGACTTTTACTTAAAACTAGCAAAATCATGCCCAACAGGGCTAAAGCCTATGGGGCGATGGGTTCGCGTCTGAAAGAAAAACCCGTGGTACTGGAATGCAAAGAAGAACATAGTGGTTTTGTCAGTATAAGTGTACGTCGCGAGGAACACGAAGCCATAGACCAAACATATAAACTCAACTTTAGCAACATCTAGAGGCGCCATCTTGAATAATAGTTATTCAAGATGGCGCCTCTAGATGTTGTGTGATCGTTTGTGTACAGAGCGTGAATTATATTAGTTAAAGACTTTTTGTGCCATGTTTGGAGGAGAGGGATGTATCCAGAATTCGACGGCATGAAAGCTAAGTATTACTTATGTAAATATCTTAGTCAAGCTCCATGTGGATTTGTTATTTCGGCGCAATTGATTCCTATAGATGGTAATGGTAGAAGCCAAACTGTATGAGGCCTGATAAAGTTAGGCCTAGTCCTTGCCGTGGACATGGACAGGTAGGGGGGACGGAGTAGGCAGTCTCAGGCTTTCTAGGTGAGATGCTGAGGCCGGGTAGCCATCCCCCGTATTCCAACCCTCTGCAGGAAGGAGTAGGCAGCCTCTAGTATATAGGAGTTTGTGCCGAGGCCTAGAGAAGTGTGTCTCCGGGAATCAGACTTGTTATATTAAGGAATATACTACGAAGAAATAGCAGCTAAACTCCACAGGTATGTGACGCATTTCCTACTACATTTTCCATGACGTAATTGTCGTCACCTACACAGAATATATATATATATATATATTATTATTATAGTTCATCCCTATCCTTAATTTATATACATACTCAAAGTTGTGTGAGGTGAAGACAGTGTACACGCCCTCTCGCTCCACGATAGAACGGAAGTCTTTAGATTTCCAACTTAAAAAAAAACCCTTTGGGCAAGAAACCTACAAAATGGACAAAACAAATATTTCAGTAAACATACTATCTCCTCGGTCGTATAATCTTGTCGTACTGCTTGATGGTATACGCGATGTGTTCCGACTTATACGGATCGTCCCCCACGAAGATACCCATCTGAAAGAACACATGTTTATTTTATTTATTTATTAATTTTTTATGCACACAAAAGTATAGATGCGGATTTAATGTCTTAAGGCATTTTCTACCAGTCAACCTTTTGGTGATGCAGAGTCAAATTGTGGTAGGTGCAATATTAAGCTTTACATATTGTTTATAACACATTATATTTTATACAAATATACACTTAAATACAATATACATAATATGTCTATAAGTACTCAAATTAGAAAGAAGGAAAAAAAAAGAGAATACACGAATCTAGTGAAACAATTGGTCAAGACAAATATAAGAAAACAAATTTAGCGTTGTGATGATACTGCTGCCAACTTCTTACGGATGTACTCACGAACCTTCACTTTGAAGGTAAATTGGTTGGTTGACATCCTGATTTATGTTCCATATGTAATCTTATTTAATATACCACTAATTTTTAATTAGTGCAAATACATATAGGGCTTATTATAAAAGGTCTTGTTATTATTCAAGTAAAGTCTCATTAAATTATATTCACAGACAGCGAAGTTATTAGCGTTTATTTATATCCCAAAATTTCAATCAGCGAAATATTGTACAGACAATTGATTATGAATGAAAAACAATGCGCGAAGTATTTTCTAGTAGCAATTGTTACGGATGATTGGTTCAATCATGAATTTACCAATTATGATAAATTTTCGTGGTCAATTTTGGGATTTCGTTTTTTTTTACTTTTGACTACACTTATATGATCACTAACTGGTACAGATAGAGCCCTACTTTTTTGTACTAATTGAAAAACAGTGGTGTATAATAGGAATAAGCATGCAATGTTTTTATTTGCTAAATTAAATACTTTTCAGAAATAGTGAACAAATAAACATGATCAAAAAAAAAAACATCAACTACGAACTTATAAAGCTTCAAAGCTGCTATTATGAAAGAGAAGTTCGACGTGGTCCGTGATGTCAAAGGCCATGACATCGCTTGGCAACAGAGATAGATTTCATAAGTTATATCTCGTTTGCTTTCCAACAAAATTTTGATTTTATTTTCACAATTATAGGCCCTCAAATCTAAGAAGTACCGTTTGACGTTTCACACTTTTCAAGCCGAAATAACTTGGTCTCTGCGTAACTCACACTATTTCAATAACCTGTTCCGTAAAACCATGGAATAATGAAGCTATTTTTATTTTACCACGAGATATACAATTTATAATCAACAAATTAAAATATCTCAAACAAAACAAAATAACCGATTTATTTATTTATTTATTTAATCATATGACATACATATAGAACAGCTATAACAAAAGAATAACAATAGTCTAACAGCCAGTTTCTTCATCAAAAGTAACAGCCAAAGTAACGTCATGTAAAAGTAACGGTCAAATTCGTTTCTTCACAATTTTAACTGTTGGTTTAATTGTTACTTTTGCCTTTAACTTTTACTGCTCAATAAGGGGCTGTTAAAGCTAAAGTCACTGTCATTTTGACAAAGTTGTAGGTTATATAGGTTTCATTGTATTTATTTCTAAAATATTTTAGTACTAAAAGGTTATCCCGAACTTCGTCCAGTGAAAGTTCAAGTTCATCAGACGATGAACTTATCGTTAGTGTTATTTAACGCGTAGGCGTAAAAAGTTTAGTATTCGCAAAGATCATTTTTTATGGGACGACACTGATTTTCTATTCCGATACAGAATTTCAAAGGAAACAATTACATACCTCAGCCTATTGTTAGAAGATAAACTGACGCCAAACACAGAAAAGTAAGTTTATACAATTATTGCTGGTTTTACGATTTTATGCAACGGGATCAACGCAACAAGTAGTGGGCGATATAGCCGGCGTACATAAAAGTACAGTATGTAAATGCGTTTTCAAAGTATCTCACGCTATAGCTTCTTTAGCTGGGATGTTTATACAGATGCCAAGAAATGAAGAACTTGAAAACATATCTTGTCAATTTTATGAGATAGCCAGATTTCCAAAAGTAATTGCAGCTATTGACTGAACCCATATAGTAATTATATCACCTGGTAAGTAGTATTTATTGCCAACCTACACTGCCACTACTATCATTTCCTAGGATAAATAGTACCTATCCTGTTTTAATCGAGGATATGGTCTGTGCCTCTGTATTTCAAAACAAATCCTAACACAATAAAACTAGGTTGGGTTTTGCCGGTTTGCTAATAATAAAGACAGCATATTGGGGGCGTCAAATTCATGTCCAAATATCGCTCATTATCTTCGAAAAGCTCCATATTAATGTACATAATTATGTTATTATTTATCAATTCAATTTCAATAAAAACATTCTTTTTTATGGCAATTGAGCCGGTTTCGACTATTCTGCCAGTGTCACGTTGGGAATAAAAACATTCGTTCCTTTAAAAAGAAATGACATTTGACTTTTGGCACTACTTGACAGTGGATATTGCGATGTTGTCATGGGTAAAAAAAGCTCTCCACGTTTTTTTGGGGTAATTATGACGTTTTTGTTGTGGTAACTCAATTGACTTTTAGTTTAACTGTTACTTGGATGAAGAAACACATTTGCTGTAATATCAGTAATAGTCAAGTAAAAGTTAATACTTTTACTGATAGTTTTAGTTGTTGATGAAGAAACTGGCAGTAAGAGACGTTGAGCCAAGTACAGGTTCTCACGGGTAGAAACAGGTAAAGTAATAGAAAACTTACGATCACTAATAGGCACACAAAAAAAAGAACATAATTAAACATCCCTTAAGTAAAATTAGCACTATGCACTTTTGAAAAAGTCCGCATTCAGCTGAGTGCGTGCCGAATAGGTTTTAATAGTAAACGGGTCAAAGAGAACTCTTTACAAAGAACATTATTAAAGTCCTTACACGCTCGCACCACCGCACGTTCCGTACGGTGTTCGGACGTAAAGAATAACACCATCCCATTTCTTCCCGTGGGTGTCGTAAGAGGCGACTAAGGGACATACCAGAGAATGGGCAGCAGCATTCTTTGTGAATTCCAACAACCAAACTGCGATCGCCAACCCGCATGCCAAGCGTGGCGATTATGGCAAATCCCCCCAATGATAAGCACAACCAAAAAATGGCCCCTAGTGCCCGGCAGCCCGTCTACCCTTGACTCCGGTAGCGGTCAAGGTTACGGCGAGGCAAGGGGTGCGAAGAATCTCCGGATGGGATCCGGCTACCCCTTTAGACAACGACGACTAGACCTGGCAACATATAACACGCGTACACTCCGGTCCGACGAGAAGATCACCGAACTTGAGGAAGAATTGAGCAGGTTACGATGGAGTATTGTGGGATTATCTGAAGTCCGAAGACAGGTGGAGGACACGATAATTCTCAAATCCGGTAACCTGCTTTATTTCCGGGAGGGTGACCAGCAGTCTCAGGGTGGTGTCGGGTTTATCGTCCACAAGTCCCTTGTGAACAATGTGGTGAGGATCGAGAGTGTGTCAACCAGGGTAGCGTATCTTATACTCAGAATATCATCAAGATATTCGCTGAAGGTCATACAGGTTTATGCCCCGACCTCGACGCACCCCGACGACGAAGTAGAGTCCATGTATGAGGATATATCCAGAGCCATGCATGGTTCTAAGACTCACTTCACCGTGGTCATGGGGGACTTTAACGCGAAACTGGGTAAACGAGACGGTGATGAGCTGCGAGTGGGGCAATTTGGATTTGGACATCGGAACCGCCGGGGACACCTATTGGCTAGTTTTATGGAGAAGGAGGGCTTCTATATGATGAACTCCTTCTTCAAAAAACGTGAGCGTAGGAAGTGGACCTGGCAAAGCCCTGATGGTGCGACCAGAAATGAGATTGACTTCATCATGTCGACGAAGAAGCAAATATTCAATGATGTCTCTGTGATCAACGCGGTGAAAACTGGAAGTGATCACCGCATGGTAAGAGGCACATTGAATATCAATATCAAGCTTGAAAGATCTCGACTGATGAAGTCTACGCTCCGTCCAGCACAGATCCAGATTCAAAATTCCGAGAGCTTTCAGCTCGAACTTCACAATCGTTTCGAGTGCCTAGGTGGTTCTGTGGACGAATACAACGATGGGTTCGTGGAAACTGTCCATACGGTCGGGTCTAAGTTTTTTAAGACTCGTCGTACAAGGAAGAAAAGGCTCTCTGATCAAACTCTCGAACTCATGAAAGAGAGGCGTGAGATGATTCTGCAGTCTTCAGACGATGCGTGCATCTACCGGCAGCTCAATAGACGGATCTCAAAGTCCTTAAAACGCGATCTCCGCCTCTTTAATACCGAAAGGATTAAAGATGCGATTGAGCGGAATAAGGGCTCCAAGGTTTTTGCAAGGGATCTGTCTATAGGGCAGAGCCAGCTCACGAAACTGAAGACCGACGATGGCAGAGTCATATCCGCCAAATCGGAGCTTCTGGGAGAGATCGAGGCATTCTATGGACAGCTGTACACATCTATCACAAAACCCACAACGAATCTAGCAAACGACCCAAGAGCTAGATTAACTCGGCACTATACCGAAGATATCCCGGATGTCAGCCTGTACGAGATTAGGGTGGCTCTGAAGCAGCTTAAAAACAACAAGGCGTCGGGTGACGACGGAATTACAGACGAACTCCTGAAGGCGGGTGGAAAACCGGTCCTAAGGGCCCTTCAGAGGTTGTTCGATTCCGTCATACTTGAGGGAAAGACGCCACAGGCATGGAGCAGAGGTGTGGTGGTACTTTTCTTTAAGAAGGGCGACAATGCCCTGCTTAAGAATTACAGGCCCATCTCACTTCTGAGCCATGTCTACAAGCTGTTTTCCAGAGTCATCACGAATCGTCTCGCGCGCAGGTTCGACGACTTCCAGCCTCCCGAACAAGCCGGTTTCCGAAAAAGTTTCAGCACCGTAGACCACATACATACGCTTCGGCAGGTTATACAGAAGACAGAGGAGTATAACTTGCCTCTATGCTTAGCGTTCGTGGACTACGAAAAAACTTTTGATTCGATCGAGACTTGGGCTGTACTGCAGTCTCTCCAACGGTGCCAGATTGACTATCGGTACATCGAAGTGCTGAAGTGTTTGTACGAAAACGCCACAATGTCAGTCCGACTTCAGGACCAGACCTCGAAACCTATCCTTCTGCAGCGGGGCGTGAGGCAGGGAGATGTCATCTCTCCGAAACTGTTCACGGCTGCAATGGAAGATGTCTTCAAGGTTCTGGACTGGAGTGGACTAGGCATTAATGTCAATGGCGAGTACATCACTCACCTTCGGTTTGCCGATGATATAGTAGTCATGGCTGAAACTACGTAGGAGCTCAGTACAATGCTCGATGACCTTAGTAGAGCTTCCAAAAGAGTGGGTCTTAAAATGAACATGGATAAAACCAAAGTCATGGTAAATAACCATGTAGCACCCACTCCGATCAAGATCGGAGACTCTGCACTCGAAGTTGTAGACGATAACGTTTACCTGGGACAGACAATCCAGTTGGGTAGGTCGAACTTTGAGAAAGAGGTCAATCGTCGAATCCGACTCGGCTGGGCAGCGTTCGGGAAGCTGCGCGGTATCTTCTCGTCCAACATACCACAGTGTCTCAAGACGAAAGTCTATGACCAGTGCGTGTTGCCAGTGATGACATATGGCTCTGAAACATGGTCGCTTACAATGGGCCTCATCAGAAGGCTTACAGTCACCCAAAGAGCAATGGAAAGGGCTATGCTCGGAGTTTCCTTGCGTGATCGCATAAAGAATGAAGATATCCGCAGGAGAACCAAGGTCGCCGACATAGCCCGAAGAATCGCCAAACTTAAGTGGCAGTGGGCAGGGCACATTGCTCGTAGAACAGATGGCCGATGGGGCCGAAAGGTTCTAGAGTGGCGACCGCGCACCGGAAGACGCAGCGTTGGAAGGCCTCCCACAAGGTGGACCGACGACCTGGTGAGGGTCGCGGGAGTGCGGTGGATGCGAGAAGCACAGGATCGGTCATTGTGGCGACGCTTGGGGGAGGCCTATGTCCAACAGTGGACGTCTTTCGGCTGAAATGATGATGATGATGATGACGCTCGCACCATGCAGGAGTTTTGCTTGTAATTAGAAGAGGAAGAAGGAATAGAGATAGGCAGATTAAATCTAACCGATCTCTGAGGGAACATTAAAGCATAATTTATGTAAGAGATCAGGACAGTCAATCTCATTAGATAAAATTTTTAGTAGGAAAGTGCAATCTGCTAATCGACGACGATATATATACAACAGATTGCTTCTGTTTTAGACTTCGCGTCAAAATCACGTGGTAAGATTCTTTACCGTAGAGTTGCGAGTCTTTAAATTCACTTGTATACGAATAATCTTTAAAAAGGAGATGTTTCATTTTTGTATGGGGCTCCGGCCATAACATGTACATTTTAGCGAAGCTGGGAAACGTACCCCTGAATAGAATAAAGATTTTTTTTTTTCATAATATCAAATGGTCTTTATGTACAAAATAAAAATTAAAAATGTTTGACGTTTGTCCTAGGAGTTCAGCCATGATAGGTCGTAGAGATGACGTTTACTTAACCTATAGAATTGTTTTGTTTTTGCTTATCAGAACTAAACTCATAAATAGTCTAATATCAGATCTTTCAAATAGAATATTAGACAAAAGTGGCGCACCAAAGCACGATTAAATCTGGGACATAACTCACTTTGAGCGTTCGGGCGTTTATTTTGAATTCGTTTAGAAACACTTCAAAAATGGAGACTAAAGATTTTTGTAACGATGAAATGGTCACATTTAATTATGTTCACTCAAAAATATGTATAAGAGAATAATAGTAATTTATTTTTAACACTACAAGAATACACACATTTTTTTTATTATTTTCCACATAACATTGACTTGATGAGACATGATTTCAGAATGAATGAAGTCTGCAAGAAAACGAGACGTCATGTTGATTAAAACATGGCAATAATTGAAAAACTATTATTTTTTGTACACAACAAATCAAGCTCAAATTTACCAGAGAATATTTTTCCCCAATTTGTGGTATTTTTTCGTCTTTTTCGATAAATGTACATGTAATGGCCGAAAATGAAACATCTCCTTTCCGGATAGTCGAACTTAGTAATAACGATCCGTTTTTATTCCATGCGTCTTTTATTATTTAATTTTCAGCTGAAATACAATTGTCAACGAAAAAGTATAATTAAAATTAAAAATATGTAGGTTATTGTTATTTAAAAAAATCTTTGTGGGTAAAGTCGCTTGTGAATCACTTTTGTTTAAACTACAATACTCAAGATCAAGAATTTACGTCGGATAAGTTAAAATGGAATTGAAAAACGTGAAAAAATATGTCTCTTAGAATTCTGACATTTACCTACACACGTCCTTGCTATGTCCTTAGATTTACAAGTAAAATGTAATATACCAATAGCGGGCTACAGTTACAGTAACATACATTTAGATCTGTAAAACTGTAATCGATTTGTAAATACAAAGAAATAAAATCAATATCTCTTAAGAATCGAAAATTATAAGTAATCGATTTCTTTAACCCCATACTTTTTCTTCAATCTGTCAGAACTGTCAAAATGTACTTCTTAGATTTGACGGGCTTTAATATTCTTCTTTATACATAATTCTTCTGTACGTAGGTTTGCCACTTAACTCCTCCTATACGGCTTTACCGAATTGGATAAAATTTTGCGTGTATATTTAAGTGGGTCCCTGGAAGGTTTGAAACTACAATTGGACTGTAAATTATTTATATCCCCACTCACGGAGGCCATTACGTTTCCAACCAATTAAAATATAACAATAAACTCACGTTCAAAATCTCGGAAGGAAAGTTGCTGATGACTTCCTGAACATCATATCGCTTGTCTATGGGGAATATGACGAGCACGTGTGGCGGCAAGTACTCCGTCTCTATGATTTCAGCAAATTCTTTCACTTGCTGCAAAACAAATGAAACTGTAGAGGCATCTATATCATTGTCATCATCTTTCAGACTACAAAATAAACGTAACACGGGTGGTTTTATCGCAGAGGCAATCTTTTAATTTGGGTATCCACTATGTCCACGAACATCTTGCGCTCCGCGCATCTGCAACTGCTCGACATAGTGAATACGTTTGCGCTCCTGCATGTAACGCAAGCATGCAGACTACAAAATAAACGTAACACGGGTGGTTTTATCGCAGAGGCAATCTTTTAAGTTGGGTATCCACTATGTCCACGAACATCTTGCGCTCCGCGCATCTGCAACTGCTCGACATAGTGAATACGTTTGCGCTCCTGCATGTAACGCAAGCATGCAGACTACAAAATAAACGTAACACGGGTGGGTTTTATCGCAGAGGCAATCTTTTAAGCTGGGTATCCACTATGTCCACGAACATCTTGCGCTCCGCGCATCTGCAACTGCTCGACATAGTGAATACGTTTGCGCTCCTGCATGTAACGCAAGCATGCAGACTACAAAATAAACGTAACACGGGTGGTTTTATCGCAGAGGCAATCTTTTAAGCTGGGTATCCACTATGTCCACGAACATCTTGCGCTCCGCGCACCTGCAACTGCTTCACATAGTGAATATGTTTGCGCTCCTGCATGTAACGCAAGCATGAAACGGTGCGCGCACCGCGCTCAGCGCTCCTATTGGTCTGCTCGAGGAAAATACCACGTTTAGTGCGTATGTTTTGTGTATCATGCTCCACGCTCGGATAAGTGAAGTGGTCAGATTAAAAATGTTTACAAGGGGACTGTGGAACAAGCGTGTTTCTTATGGAAATGCCCGTATTGTCTCCATCAGACGGTTGCAGATGCGCGGAGTACAGTTAGTTCGCGAACATAGTGGTGACGCGGCTTGAACAGTCAACGAAAGGTCATAGATTTTCTAATTGGGGTGTAAAAGGGTTGTTTTTTTTTTTAGGTGGGAAAATCATCTTATGACAAATATCGCTTGGGTGGAGCGAGAGATAGTGTCAGACTTTTACTGACTTAAAACCCACTCCTGTTCCTTCTTTGCCTTCGTCCCAGGGCCCCGGGTTTCGTTTTCACACTACCCATGGCCACAGCAGGCTTCGACCCTGTTGGGCCCCTACGATTTGCTGACATTTGAGGCGCGCGTGGAACAGTACGCGCCTTCGTCGACTTGGGTTTGGTCCGGACGGTTACCGGACGATCGGACGGCGAGCCACCCATTGCTCGCCGTCCGCAAGCCCGCGCCTTCGGTGGCCGGAAGGGGTGTATAAGGGTGTGAATTATTCCAGTTACAGGTTGTATATTTTTTCCTTTTTTATACCTAAGATATTACCTTAGGGAAGAAGTAAGCGAGTCCACAAGCCTTGCCCAGCTCGTTGGCAGGTGTATAAAACCCGGGCACGAACAGGCCTCCTTGAGGTATAAAGTCCTCGCCCTCCACCTCTACGTCCGAATCGAACACCTCCTCTTTTTCTTCTTCTGGTACCACTTCCTCTGGTGGAACAGGTTCTCCGTCCTGTTATTTATGTAAGCTATAAATATATGTCGGTGAAGCCAATATTATAGAAACTGACAACGAGATAAAACATCTAATATGACGTTCGCAGTGTTTCCAGCTAGAATAGAAAAAAAAGTGACAAGACTCCAAGAGCTCTCTTGATCTTTGGACTTCGTGCGAACAACATTACCTTTTTTTTTAGGTGGGAAAATCATCCAATGACCTCTCCCGCTCATGGGTGGCGAGAGGGTGTGTCAGACTTTTACTGACTAACCTTTCATACCAGGGCCGAGTTTTCCTTTCAGAAACAAACCCTTGGCCACAGTAGGCTTCGACCCTGCTGGGCCCCTACGGTTTGCTGACATCTTCTCGAGGCGCACGTGGAACAGTACGCGCCGTCGATAACTTGGGGTCGGTTCGGGTCCCAGAAGAACACCGCACGAGTGTCAGACTTTTACTAAAACCCTAAGTTTCTTCAGGTGTCAATTGCATTCCAGGATTACGGTATCTCTTTCAAAAGCATTATATCTGGTAACTAACGTTCTGTGTATTTTGTCGTCTCCCATAGGAATAAGGCGAAAAGGTCAAGGTCGTGTAGGTCATAGTCTATCTGTGTTACAAGTTTCAACAAAATCCGTTAAGCAATTCAAACACTTTCACGGTTATATTTTATTATTCACACATCAAAGAACAACGCACAGCCTAAACTGCTAGGTCTAAGGCTTGGTTCAAGATGGTTTCATCACACTAATATTACGTATAACTTTTCCTCTTAAGTTTATCAGTGTGTGTGTGTGTCTGCGCGTGTGTGTACGGGTGTGTGTGTGTGTGTGTTTTACTTCTTCACACTCGAACGACTCAAAGGATTTCTTGCATGAACATGTTTGGATGTCCTGGAATTGCACATGCACATAGAATATTGTTTATTCCAGAAGTATGTTCCCTTGGGATAATTTTCTACGCTGTCGCTTGAGTACTGACGATTTTAAAAAATTCACTACCTTATGTTTTGAGGTCGTAATTTTTGCCAAAAGGAAATCCCACAAAGCACATTACATGTTTTAAAAAATGATACCTCTCCCGGTGGCTGTTCGGCACCTTCAGTGACAGCTGTGGCCCCTTCACCCTCGACCGCCGGCGCTCCTTCACCCACTATCCCTTCTTCAGCGTGTTCCCCTTCGACTTGTTCTCCTTCAACCTGCTCTCCTTCTACTTCTGGTTCTGGTTCCGGAGGTGGAGGATCTGCTGGTAACTGGAATATCGTAAATATTACTTTTTTATACAGACACGACATGACACTGCAGCAGACTACGAAAGATATCGTAGGACGACCTGAACCGAAAAGGGAAGAAGTAGCACAGAATCCTTTGGAAGGTCTTTACCCCACTATAGGATAGTTCAGGCTAGTAATAAAAATAATGTTAGTTAGGTACTTTACTTAAAACTTCTTTACTCTTTAGATTGGAACTAACAAAGAAGGAAAGTAATATCCGAAGAGAGGTAACCACTTCTAATAAAAGAAAGAAGAAAGAAAGAAAGAAAAACATTTTATTTGGCGGATCAAGGCGCAAATTTACAACTAAACAAATTAAAAGTATATTAAGTGAAAGGAATATGCGCCACATCCGCGCAAAACGGCCTAAACGCTCAGCATAATGCCGTGACCACACGCAAAATGCGATGAGTCTACGGCGCTGGTTTTCAAAAGGCTGCCGGACTGTGTCAACGGGTTAACGGATTTGGTTTATAGAGCCCTTAATCCCGTTCCTGTATCGTGTCTCGGTATGAGCTGACTCAAATAAAGAGAGCGTTCAAAGTACAATACTTACTCCAGCAGCAATCCTGGCCATCCTTTCATCTTCTTGGCGCTTCTTCTCAACTCTGGCGGCTTCTTCTTCCGCCTCCCGCACTAGTCGTGCTTGCTCAGCTGCTAAACGTTCTGCCTCTTCTTTTTCTTGTGCCTGAATGAAAAGTACGAGTATTTTGTCTGTAATTATACGTATCATCTTGTCATCCATCGGATATTTTAAATCGAATTATGGGAAAGCTTGTGAGAGAAAAATGCTAAAAAATCAAACAATTATGGAGATTCAAGAAAGCGTGCCTTTTTCCATTAACCTTTTCACTATTTTGTCAAACCCATAAATCAAATCCACGACGTTATGTTCTCAACTAATGTCAGTGATAAAGTATTATTAATAATTTAAGTAGCATAGGGTAATAGTTGTGCGTTTATCTTCCGTGGTAGTTAAACGTTGTCAGAAGCACGAATGTCTGGCAACTAGTCTTGCGTTTGGTTTCCTATTTCTGGGTTACTGCGTTGTGGAGGAGATAGGCAGCTACTGCATGTATAACACTAGTATAATTATATATATGCTCGATTATATTGGAAACCGATCTTAAAATAGTTAGGAACGGGATCCTCACCAATTTAGCCAGTTTAGCGTTGTACCGGTCCCTGCGGATTTCCCTTGCAGTCTTGCTGATGCTGGCGTAGCGCTCATAGGCAGGTATTGGAGGCACTTGCTTTTCAGGAGGCACATCCTCTTTGGGTATCGGGATCTCCTCATATAAGGTGTAACGCATCAATTCTGTTTGGGAGAAGAAAGAGAAACACAGGTTTCGTATACTGAAGTACTGGTATTTAAACAGACTACGTTTCTTAACATTCTGCCAATACTAATTCTGAAATCTTTCGGCTGAAATTATGGTACTGATGATGATGATGATCAAAGCGACAACACAAAAACATGTTGCTGTAACAATATTGGTGCAACTTTCCCTATGAGTAAGGTATAATACGCACTGACAAAGTCTCGGGTATCCGTGTCAAACATCTTGAACAGCACAATCAGAGCTTCGCCGTCGAACAGCGCGTGCAGACAGGCCTCGTTAGGATCGACGTCGCTCATATAGAGGGCCTCCTGCGCACCTTCCTCGTCCATCTGCATGGTCTCCTTAGCAGCTACCGTTATATCTGGAAGTATGAAAATGAAAAGATCACTAAAAACATGACGCTTGCGACAAAAAACAAGAACGAACGGTGGGATTTAGCCAGGTTTATTTTAAGGTACACACACTTTTAAACACACACCTATCCGCACTAATTGATTCATCATTGAATGATGCCTTCAACAGATAGATAGTATCTTATCTATATAATTATATAAAATAAGAAACTGACTGACTGACATATCAACGCACAGCCGAAACTACTGGGACTAGGAACGTGAAATTTTGCACAAGGCTTCCTTTTATGACGTAGGTGAGCACTAAGAAGGAATTTTTGGAAATTCAACTTTTAAGGGGGTGAAACAGGGGTCCAAAGTTTGTATAGAGAAATCTACTTTCACGCGGGCGAAGCCGCTGGCAGAAGCTAGTTATATATGTCTTAGTAAACTTATTTTAAAATTAAATGGTATGATAATAATAATCGCTGCGATTTACTCATTCGTGGAGGACACGCCTTACCATATTTGATCTTATCATCAAATTATTGAAGTCTTTTCCACCTGGGCTCGCGTTATTGCAGCCGACCTTGAAAACTACAAACTTCGTACTCTAGTTGGTTGCCGTAAAGATACCTCCACAATTGCGATTCTTGATAGTTCCTACCTTCAGAGGAACATGGAATATACACAAGACATGACAAATGTAAACGAGTAACCATCCAATGTCCAGTAGGTATACTGATTCAATATTATAGGAGGCCACAACAATGTACCGTTAAGTTAGCAGCTACGTTTTCGAACAGTCGGACGACGTCGATTGATTCACCGTGGACCTTGGAGCCGATTATTCTCTGTTGGAAACTCAATGACTTGTTAGAATCGTGCACTAGCGCCTGAAGCGGATAACGTAATATTTTGCTCGCGTCCATGAACATACTGAGCTCCCTTTTGTGTTCACCCAGAAATCGCCACCAATTAGAGCGCAGAGCGTGAAGTGCGAACGTATCCATCATGTGGAGCAGTTGCAGGAGCGCGAAGTGCAAGAGGTTCGCGCACATATAGTGAATACCCAGCTTGACGTTTAA
Organism: Mythimna pallens; assembly: GCA_961205895.1. NCBI lineage: Eukaryota > Metazoa > Arthropoda > Insecta > Lepidoptera > Noctuidae > Mythimna > Mythimna pallens. The sequence goes on along the minus strand of OY540842.1, from coordinate 20,406,079 downwards.
AGCGCCCACGTAAGCCTGTGAGAAGTAAAATATTGTGGCGTCTAAGAAGGTCATATGCACATTTTAAGGTTTATGATTTAAAAAAAAGTATAGGTGTTGATATTTGGATGGTAGATTGTTTTGAGAATGTCAAATAAATAAAATAGTATGGGCGGTATGTAAAGCCTTATTACAAAAAAAATGCTTTAGTACTGCATTTAACCAAGAGTTAAAAAGTCTAGGCTTGTTACAGTAACATGTGATCTGATTACGAAACGAAGACTATTCGAGGTTTAGGTTGTGCCAACGAAAGACTGTGGTTTCAATAATATCCACAGATAAGAAATAGAAATGACAGTCTTTCATTCATTCATATGATCTTTATTTGAAGCAAATGTTCTTTAAATATTGCTGTATTAAATGATCGATAAATCTATATATATAAAAGAAGAAACTGACTGACTGACATATCGACGCACAGCCGAAACTACTGGGTCTAGGAGCGTGAAATTTTGCATAAGTTTTCCTTTCATAACGTAGGCGAGCACTGAAAGAGGATTTTCCAAAATTCACTCCCTAATTGGAGGAAACGCGGGTACGAAGTTTGTATGGAGAAACCTAATTTCACGCGTGTGAAGCCGCGGGCAGAAGCTAGTATTAAAATATGTCGTAAATTGTTGTTTGTCTATATAACAGTATTCTGAATAAGAAAGGTTGGTACATTCTTAGTGAAATTTTCTTTCAAAAAAGATTCAGGTAACAAAGATGAAGAAGGGAGAGATTTCGTAACTTGTGTTATGTTGGTGAAGAAGTTTTCTAACGTCTCAGCCACTTCAGTCCTATCTGAGATGATTTTATTATCATTTCTAAGGGACAATTCATTCCGATTTCGTTGGTTTATCTTTCCAGTTTCCTTGTTTATCACCTTCCAGACAGCTTTTATTTTATTATAATTTCTAATTTTCTTACTTACTGACTTAGATTTAGCTTGGGCGCTGTCAAAGGTATTCTTTTGAATACCTTTGAATAGATTCTGATATAGTTATGCAAGTTACTCGTAAGATCAGACGATAATGATTTTTAATGGTATAGCTGATTTAAAGTATCTCTGCTTTTACTAATTCTTGACATACTGTAGAAAATAATGTACCATAATTGTTGAGAGACTTCTAAGAACATTATTATTAAAATAGTTTAATTTATTTTTAGTAAGTGGTCTAAGCTCTGCAGTCGAATGTAGTTGTAACTTTTTGACTGACTCAAAAGATACGAGTTGACAAGTATGGTCAGATCTCACGCCACTAATTAGGGATGAGTCTTTTATATTACAATTAGTAAATATCTAACTATCTATCTAATAATGTATGCATGAAGCCGAAGGAAGTGTTATTCTTGAAGCTTCATTAAAAATACATTTTAGATTAAAAGAATTAAACAATGAAAGAAGTTTACATTTTTCTGGTGAATTTACTAGTAAATCAATATTTAAGTCCCCACAAAAGAAAACTTATTTATTATCTCTAATAAGTTTATTTAGTATTTCTTCTATTATGATCAAAAAAGATGTCTGTAGACACATAAGAAAGTTCGAACTTTGCACATGCTACCTCACATAAGCGATCAACAGAGCAAGCAGTGATATCTTTTCTCTCCTTATATCTTAAAGAATTACTACATATATCAGGGGGTGGTACCTATTGATGACCTGTTGTACGCACTGGCAACTGAAATTTTTTACATCGGGTTTCACAAAAACATAGGATGTCCATATGATATTTATCCATTAACATTTCCACATCTAGAATTTTGCCAGAGAAGCGATTTATATTCTGACGGTATAATAAAATATTAATATTGGGCTTCCCTTTTGTCGCTTCTAATGGTTTAAAGAATCTATATCAGTATTATTAGGTATACTAGATAATAATGATTCATCACTTAACCTAATCTCAGTTAAATTATCAATAACTGCGTATATATTCTAAGCTAACAAAGTAGCCAATAAATGTACACTTTTTGGGAAGAAACATATGTTCCCGTATCAAAACAAAATCTCTAACTAAATTATTAGTATCAAAATACAATAAACGGTCACTATGACGACATGACAAAATGTGCATTGGGTTGTTAAAATGGTAGTGACCAAATATCTACTAAACACAAAAATTATTCAGCCGAGAGTATGAGCGTGAGAGCACGCATGCGTTTCAGAGCGAGTGCGATGATTTCATGCATTGACTGGATGTTGGGTCACTACAATTTGTCAAAGTAATGAAATATAACTTTGTAATAGTTACCATAATAAAATATTTAAAAATTAGACATGTAAAAATAAGTAAAGTTTATTTATTTTTTGTAAGATGCCTAAGAGTTGGAAAGAACTTCCATTAACATTGTTTAAAAAAAAACTCCGAAGCTTTTTAGTGGTGAAATCTTATAAGTTAGTTATTAAGTGAGTACCTAAATGAGAAAGATTTTTTAAGTTAGTTTATATATTTTAAGTTAGTTTAAATTTTTTCTTTGTATTTACTTGTTTATACATCGTACGTAGTTATAGTATGTCTTTTGCATGCCTACATGGTAAAATATGGCTGAACTTGTTACCTATATTTTTCTGTCATCTTTTACTGTTACCCATATTTGCAAAATAAAATTATCTTTATCTTTATCTTTATCTCTTTATCTTTAAGTATTGCTCTTTGAGCACGTTCCAATTCTAAATAAAAAAACTTTTTACAAAAAAATACAACCGACTTCAAAGTATTGTATTTTTTTTGTAAAAAGTTTTTTATTTTACACTTTTTAATTATGGTACCACCACTAAAAAGTACCCCTCAGCCAAACTTAAATACCTTATAGCCAGAGTGCATCTCATGACAATTCTAATAATCCCAATCACTGATAGATTACATTAATTTATTACAGAGTTCCGGTGCCTAACTTCAGGCTTTATCATCAGATCAGTTCGATATATTCCCCTCTATTTTCAGTCAGTCGTCGACTACATTTATAAACAAAGCAATTTTACTTGTTACGACGGTTCTGTTGTGATCCTATGAGGAGTTCTGTTCCATATCTTTAAGTTCATTCAGATCATAACAATATTTCTATGGGACCAACTCGGAAGCATAACCTTTCAATAAAAAAAAATATTTCAAAATCGGTCCACAATTGAACGAGAAATCGGCGATGATACATAAAAAAAAAATAAAAAAACATACATTCAACAGAACATATAACCTCCTCCTTTTTGAAGTCGGTTAAAATCTAGATTTCGTTGCTCCACCCCATATAGGTAAGCAGTATATTAAAACAGACTGTAAATTTAAATAAAAAAAGACACATAAATTTCATTTAAAAGATTACTTTGATTGTAAATCTTTATTTGCATTTACATTTATTCTCCTTGGTACAACATATCTCAGCTCTTTGAATATCCAGATGAGTTTTGGTACTCTACTCGTGAACCCGAGTTAGAACAAGACGAACTACCTGCGTATCTTTTTTCTCCTTCTCTATCAAATCCATCCTAAGGTTGTCTGTAAAAAATCGCTTTTAGCGATAAGACCGCCCATTGTGACACTATATTAATATTAAGTTCCTAATGTAATTTGCATTTTTGGTGTACAATAAAGAATAAATCTATCTATCTATCTAAGTTGCAACTCGTTCGTTGCAACGTTAATCCATAAAATACACATAATCAGCCTTTTAATGTTCCCACTGCTGGGACTCAGGCCTCCTCTCTAGGCGAGGGAATGGGACGTAATCCACCACGCGGGCCCAGTGTGGGATGTTTAATGTCACATGTCTTCGTATTTTGGTTTATAAACACTAAAAGCACTCAACTACCGAAAAATTTTTTATTAAACTAAGTATTGTTATTGTGATTACTTAAATTAATTAGCATAAAAAAGTTTATTTGGGAAAGTTGTTTGTAATCATGAGTACAATCACGTGTTTAAGTATCGGCCACTAATTACCAGTCACCCTACATAGATTGATAACACATAATAATAATCAAAGCTCGCATAGCATAGTCAGCCTTATAATGTTCCCACTGTTGGGACTCAGGCCTCCTCTCTAGGAATGGGAACGGGCCGTAATCCACCACGCGGGCCCAGCGTGGGTTGGTGGATGTCACAAATGTCTTCGAATTTTTGTTTCTAGGACATACCGGTTTCCTCACGATATTTTCCTTCACCGTTTTGAGAGCAGTGGTGATGAAATAAATTACACAAAGTAATGCGCCTAGCTGGGCTTGAACCCGCGACCTACAGCTGGAGTTGGGTCCGATACCACTCGGCCACCACTGCTCTCAAGAAGCTCTCAATCAAAGCTAACCTTAAATATATTAGCGAAGCGGCAAAAAAGAAGAAGAATGACTTACTGATATTGTCCCATTTCTCATATAAGTCGTAGTGCGCCTGGTGGCAATGCGGCCAAAACATGATGAAGTTCAGGTGCTTGATCTGCGCAGCCAGGCGCTCGTTCGCTCTCTTCTTGCGGGCGGCCAGGGTCAGGACGCGAAGCCTTTCCGCTGCTTCTTTGTATTCCTCCTCAAGTTTGATGTCTTCTTCTAATCTTAGCTGCAAGATAATGTTTGATTTAAAGTATTTGCCATTGAATTGCTTTGCTAAAGCGAGCTCAAAGAGGTAGACTGTAGAGTGTTTAACTTCTTGCAGTTTCTTCACATCTGCGGTTTCACGTGAATTCATGAAAGCCAGCTGATGCCAATTTGCCAGTAAAAATAGATCAGATCCAAACTAGTCCGCACATATACATTGCCTTTTCTACCTCTAATGGCCTTTATTACCTACAAATCAACAACAAGTTCAACTGTATTGAACTCTCCAACGAGCTATGTTATGTAGAACCTAGAACTATTGTCTAGCGGGAGGCATGCAATCCTCGATTGTTCTATACTGCAAGTTGTAGGACGAATGCTGGGGTGCGGGCGCCTCTCCGCCAACTAGTGGCAACCTATATCTCACGTTTTATAGATTTAGACATTTTCGCGCTTTCTCAATCTAAAATTAGAAAAATGGCTTGTCATTTGCTGGCTCATCATCATCATTATTTCAGCCGAAAGACGTCCACTGCTGGACATAGGCCTTCCCTAAGTGTCGCCACAATGAACGGTACTGTGCGTCTCGCATCCATCGGACTCCTGGATTTTGCTGGCTCACCGCCCTTAAAATAGACTCATATGTATTTGCTTCTCAGATAATAATTGTAAGAGTATTTTTACCTTTAGATTACTTTTACTTAACACGCGTCCGTTATCCTATTTCACGGGTTATACTTTTTTAATTTTCTGATAAAACTACTGTATATTGATTCTTTATTGTATAACTGTTTTTTGTCCCAAATAAACAAAATAAAATAAATCGAAGTATTTTTTTTTTTAATTATGGAGAGAGACTCGTGTTTGACCACTATCTCACCTGATGGTAGGCGATGATATGGCCGACGATGGAGCACGCTTGCCCAGAAGTAACTTCGCTTGCCCAGAAGTAACTTATTCACTCTTAACTTAGAATCCTAGGTTGCAGCTACTCGTATCAAGAAACACAAACTCCGGTCCGATGACGGATGATGGAAAAGACTTAGTGGAATTAAATTGTGCAATTTCAAAACATACTTCCCGCAATGTAAACGATAAGAAACCCACAGGCTAGCAACTTGGCGTCGATTTTTTAGACTTTGAAGTTTTGACTAGACAAGTGCATCATCGCCAATGATCTTACTTTTATAACTACAAGACCTACCTACCGCTTCTTCAGGCAACATGTCAGAAATCTCCAGTCGCATCCTGTCGACTGGATGGCCCGCTTCTTCAGCCGCCGACTTCTTCAGTTCTTCACTAATGATATTACACAAATCTATCCCGTTTGGGCCGAACATTGCACGGACCAGTTTGCCAGCCTGTTGTGAAATTAAAGGGCTGAAATTATATTTAACTTCTGAATCTAAAGGGTATACATATTTTCTAATTACTTGTTTGCAAATTTCGATTTTTTTTTATGTCTCTTTGTTAAAGCTTCGAGTGTCACCGATGTTATGATTATGAGCACTACGGTCTTTATACATAGCATGGGTAGGATGACTGCAGGAAAAACATATGCAACTTTAAGATAAGAGAAAAATATAGGTACACTACTAGGCTATATTGTATGAATCAGACAGCTGTCACCCGCACTATCCTACAGCAATTGTAATATATGTTATTAAGAGTTGGTTGCGGAATTATTTGAAGGAGTTACCGAGAACCTAAAAGACAACTTAAGAGGGACACAGATGGGTTTCGGCCTGTAAGAATTCCTACCATTATTATTTATTATTATTTCGTCTTTATTTATATAATTAGTTATTATTTCGTTGCTGTCATAACTCCCTTGCATTTAAGTTTTCCACAGCTAGGCAAAGGCTACTGAATTATTTGAAGGAGTTACCGAGAACCTAAAAGACAACTTAAGAGGGACACAGATGGGTTTCGGCCTGTAAGAATTCCTACCATTATTATTTATTATTATTTCGTCTTTATTTATATAATTAGTTATTATTTCGTTGCTGTCATAATTTCCTTGCATCTACGTTTTCCACTGCTACGCAAAGGCTACTCTCGCTTTCCAGTCTTCGTTAGGAGATAACTTCGTTTCTTCATTTTCGTCTGGTACGATGCCTCCTATGATTGGATCTAATACTGCTAGGGCTGCAGCAAAGAGATTTAAAGAGATACTATAGAGCGGCTATCAGAACAAGTGTCTTAGAAAAACTGTCATCCTATGCCTCAGTGATGCCATCTGGCTTTGAATAGCAAACATGCGAATTAAATTTGCCAAAATTTATAATTATTTAACTATCGCTCGGTAGGTGGCCAGGGGCCTTACCATGATAATGTTAAAATGTCAGTCGTACGAGCGAAAAAGAGTGGTGACGCTATACACCCTATTTAGCTCCATCCCTTTAACAGTACGGTTCAGGTCGTAAAATGGATAACATTATTTGCATTATGAGCTTGTGGTAGAGCCTCGGGGTGTGTGATAAAGGTAAGGTTGAGCTTTTCAACAATAGATGGCGTTATCATAAAATCAGCAAATGTTCTAGAACTATTTATAAAAATTATTGAATTTTAATTAATTACTTCGTAAATACCAAAAATATTTACGAAAATAAACCGAAGTTAGGTCCAGTCATTTTATTGTAACAAGATTTGCAATAGCGTAATACGCAGTTCGACATATTTTCTCAGAAAATGATTTTCTTTTAATGCATAGAGCGGATACAAACACGACTTGACGTGTAGGGGCGTCATACTAGACTGAGCGACTTATGACCACTAGGTAATAAGTACCGGGACACGATTTTGTCCGCTATGTCCTGTCTATTGGTAGTTTAAATTTAATGTCTTTGGGCTGCAGGATTTTGAACGCAAAGAACAACTGAAGGAACAATTATGTGGGGTCAGTAAAATGTCTGACACTTCCTCTCGTTTCACCCAAAGAAGGAGGGATAATTAGATGATTTCCCACCACAAAAAAGGGATCTAGTCATCGATCATAGTTATTTATGGGAGTGGACTGGCCACGTCACACGAATGCACTCGGACACATGGGCGAGGATTGTCACTCACTCGACACCTGAGGAAGGTTGACGCCGTTGATGTGAAATGGGGCGAAGGTGGTGTGATGATCTGATCATGTTCACGAAGCAAACTTGGTCAGAAATTGCCATAGACAGAAAGGTTTGGCCCAGCAGCGGGGCACATGATAAACTGTTAAAAAAAATATGATTGAAGAGATAAATACCACAATAAACAGGAATACTGGTTCGCTGTGGTGCTTGAATCTTGCCAAAGTTTCTATATGGTCGGCGGGACACTGCAACAGAGGATGCAATGTAAGTAGATACCATCTTATTTCGTACGTCCTGAATTACTAGAATAATTAGAAATTTACAAAATGGGAGCCCCACCCATTACGAATGAACGATGACGTAAAAGAGAAAGATAAAGTATGAAGTATAAAAGTACGAGAGGAATAATTGCGAGAACTGGTATGAAAGGGTATAGTCTCAACAAAGTCTCCAATGACGTTGAAGGTAGCTAGAAATTAAAAAAAAAAAAAAAAAATTTTGTCCATTAGGTTAGGATACGTGTAAGGTATGTTTTTTAAATAAATAAACAAGGTTAAAGGATAAAATAATGTTTTTCGGTTGCATTTTTGTAAAAAGTTTTTTTTTTACTGTATGGAGATGGTATGGAACTCCGTCATAGGATTATAGAAGAAGATAGATAGATAGATATATTCTTTATAGTACACCAAAAATACAAATTACATTAGGAACTTAATATTAATATAGTGTCACAATGGGCGGTCTTATCGCTAAAAGCGATTTTTTACAGACAACCTTAGGATGGATTTGACAGAGAAAGAGAAAAAAGATACGCAGGTAGTTCGTGGGGTACTATTTACATATATACAATACATAAACTAATAAATTTCATATAATACAAACAATATATAATATACATATATATATATTTAAAATTATAAAAAGCAAAGAAACGATGTACGTAATGACGACATTCAAGAGGAAAGGTAAGAAGTATCGTTATAAGAAAATTGCTTAGTTCATACTTATAGTAGATAACTGAATGCAGGAAGAGTGAGAAGGGGTTCATCGAAATGATGAAAGATGGGCTTCTGCCAGCAACTTCACCCACGTGAAAGTAGGCCTAAAATTTTAGTTAGCTTAGTATAAATTGTTGGTGTCGAAATGATCGTGATTTTTACACAAACATTTGTCCTAGGTGGGAATCGAACTCACAATCTCCGACATAGCAGTCAGGGTCACTAACTATACTAGACCAACAAGGCAGTCAATACAAACGACTTACATATAAAAAAACAAAAAAGTGCAAAACAACTTTTATTTCGGAAATCACTGTAAAATAAGGAAGAAACAAAACTAGAAACACACAGTTGTATTATTTTCTGTTTTTTCGTCATTAGGTAGGTCATCATTTACCCGTCGCATTTAGGGAATTATGCTAGCTAATTTTACTTACCCTGACCATAACGATGCGATCTTGACCGATCTCCATCTTACCCTTTCTGATAGCGTTAGCAGTTGCGAGACAAGGACCACAGAACTCCGAGTATACCTCCATACCTAGAGGTCAACCAAAGTAATATTTATATTTTATTGATATAAACTAGTGCTTGACTGCGATCCTACCTGATGGTAAGTAGTGATGCAATCGTTGGTGGTGAGGCGAACTAGTTTATTAAGAGCCTATTCACTCTAGCTTGAAGGCACCTAAATTATAATCAGACGGGAAGACCGAAGCAAGCAAATTGTTCCAGTCCCTCGGATGTATGCGGTATAAATGATGAGGCGAAACGCTTGCTGGCGAAAGTGAAGCCCAGACCGTAGAGGTTTCAACAACGTAAGAGTGGATACTCGCCGTTCGTCGAGTTGTGTGATGGTAGAAATGAGATGGTGGAATCAAGTCATGCAATCCCGCGCACACCCTCCAAAATGTATCCTGTAAAACACTGAAAGGCTGGCTACCCTACGTCTGTGCTCAAGGCTTTGTAGATTGGACTTAACCAGATCTGGATCACCAATTAGCCTCTTCGCAAGCCTTTCGAGTCCAAAGCTGCCAGGTGTAATTTTGCAGCACCAGCCCATATGTGGCTGCAGTACTCCATACAAGAACGGACCTGTGCTTTGTATAACATTAAAAGCTGTCCTAATGATGAGATCTACAATTAAACACCATAATAATTTGCTTTTCTTTACAGACGTTCGTTTAAATAGTTTTAAAGGTTAAAATTTTTTTTTTTTTTTACATGATCATCCAATAATAACTCCCGCTCTTGGGCGGGGTGAGAGTGTGTGTCAGACTTTTACTGACTTTTAGTTTTAGCCCACTCCTAGTTTCTTCGTTGCCTTTCAATCCTGGGGCGAGTTTTCCTTTCAGAAGCGGACACTTGGTCCCAGAAGGCTTCGACCGGGCCCCTACGGTTTGCTGACATCTCTCGCTCTGGGTGGGGCGAGAGGGCGTGTCAGACTTTTACTGAATAAAACCACACATGTGTCCTTTAGTTGCCCTTTGCGTTTTAGGACTACAGGTTTCCTTTTCAGAAATTCTCTGTTAGCGGGCATCGCACCTTCTGGGCCCCTTTGATTTGCTGACATCTCTTTGAGGAGCGCGTGGATCACTGCTCAATCCAGTTAATTACCGGACGGTCGGACGGCGAGCTACCCATTGCTCGACGTCCGCAAGCCCGCGTCTACCGGGGCTGACAGTCGGGGTCGGAATCACGGTGGCTGGGGCGTGAGGACCTTCATTCCCCCACGCTTGCGGCCTCCACCTTTGCTAGCTTTACTGCTTCGCAGAAGGAAGCAACCGCCTGCCATTCCTCCTCGTTCCGGACCATAGCCCGTCGGTCGCTGGTCGTGGGTATATAGGTCGCTGCTGCCGATTGCCTTCACGAGGACACGGCGGTGCTCCGCTCAAGCGGGGCAATCCTCCACCGTATGCTTCACCGTGTCTTCCGGGCGGTCCACACAATGGTGACAACCAGGCGTTTCTTCCGCACGAATTCAATGCAGGATCCCCCTAGGTCCAGCTGAACTGTTAAAGCAATGGAGCTATATAAGGTGCATGGCTCCATCTCTCTTTCTCGCTCGCTCGCCTGACATTTTAGCATGTCATGGTAAGGCCCTTGGTTTTGTTACCAGTACTTGCACCCTCCTACACCAATTTACTCACATATCAACTTATCCTTATGACGTTCGAGATAGTTTTCAAAGTCCTCATTATTATCTACAGTCTCTTGGATAGCTACTGCTGGCTTACGCGCCATTTTCTTAGTCCTTCAAATAAGTAATTACTTCAAATTCAACTTCAAATCTTCATTAATAGCATTTGTGGAAAAGACACCACAAAGATATCAAATATTTACTTTTCACAATATTTTGTGAACAGAAAATTTTTTGGAAAGCTTCTGACAGAACTTTGAAGTTGACATATTATTATTATTATTTTTTTCTTCTTCCATCTATTTTAAAAGTGAATATGACAATTTCCATAATAAGGTCGGTTTATTGCGGAAGGATGGCAGAGGAAAAGCTGAATCTACCAAAGATGTACAAGGGACCTGAATGGTGCAAGGTGTAGATATTGACAACGATACCACTGGGGTGTTGATCACAATTTTTTTTTATAATCACACCACCGTAATAAAGTTATACAAAAGGTATGCATTTAGAGACCCCGCAAACTGCAGACTTTCGATCGGCCGATAGTTTGATTGGTTGCTTAATCAGTAGGTATGAAGCTAAACTTTTTGTCGGCCGATTCTGAATCGTTTTGTGGTTGTCTATTGTTTACCCGAAGATTATATACCATAATCATCATATTCCCGAATTTTATTTAACCGAATTTCATTTGCCCGAATGTTTTGTTTGACCTAAAAGACACATGACATACTGTTAATTGCCCGAAACTTAGATAACATAAGATACGACTGCCAAACGTATTGTTTTTCATATTTTTAAGTGCCTTAATAATTATCATACATAATATTTAAACGCCATAATGATTATTAGACATAAAATTTAAATGCGAGCGAAGAGCCAAACCTTAAAATATTCTATGCATGGTTGTTGGTGGGCTTGGTTGACGAGTTCGCGGGGCTCCCACTTCTGTGTGGTTTATAAAAAAATAACCACGAAGGGGATGGCGGGGTCTATTAGCTCGCTTCGCTCGCTCACACGACCCCGCCATATCCTTCTAACCTAACCTATCCGAGTCGGAGTGCCCTAAAGTCACGATTGCATCCAGTTTCTCTTGATATAACAACCGTTACATACTCAATGTCGATGGCAAATGATGTTATGGCATATGATAATTATGGCATGTGATAATTAGGGCATGTGATAATTAGGACATGTGTTATTTAGGGCATGTGATAATTAGGGCTTACAATGATTATGACAAATGATGTTGTGGTAAGTGACTTTATGGGAAACAAAGCTTCTAGCACGTAACTAATATAGCAAATAAGAATAAGGCAAATGAATATTACGTCGTATAATATTATGGCTGTTGACTATTATGATCAAATGATATTAGGGTAAATAAAATTCGGGCAAACGGCGGTATACCTCGTTTTGTGTGCGCACTTCCATACAGTTTCAATTTATGAGGTCTCTAATTGATATCATTGTTAAGATTATGACCATAACATTGATGATCTCTTCCTGCAGATCCATGGGATCGTCATGAACATACCAGTTACATAAATAAAATATTGAAGAACTAACAAGGGCGAGATCTATTGCTGAAGCTTTTCGATTGGGATAAGGAACAGTTGTTGGTGATCCATCATTCAAAATGCATAAGTCACATTCATTTATTATATTATACTAGCTTCTGCCAGCAGCTTCGCCCACTTGACAGGAAGTTTCAAACTTTGGACCCCCGTTTCATTCCCTTAGATGATGAATTTTGGAAAATCCTCTCTTAATGCTCATTTACGTCATAAAAGGAAACCTTTTGCAAAATTTCACGTTCCTAGTCCCAGTAGTTTCGGCTGTGCGTTGATATGTCAGCCAGTCAGTTTCTCCCTTTATATTATACTAGCTTTTGCCAGCGGCTTCGCCCGCGTGAAATTTGGTTTCTCCAAACAAACTTGGGACCCCCATTTCATACCCTTAGGGGATGAATTTTGGGCTATCCTTTCTTAGTGCTCGCCTACGTCATAAAAGGAAACCTTATGCAAAATTTCACGCTCCTAGGACCTGTTGTTTTGGCTGTGCGTTGATATGTCAGTCAGTCAGTTTTTCCTTTTATATATATAGATAGATAAACATCTACCCTTGTTATTATCATTATGAGCGTTAAAATCGCCCATTATTATGCAAGATGTGGGTATGTTATTGATTATGTCCTTTAATTTTGCTGAGTCAAGTTTGATACTTGGAGGGCTGTATACACAAAGTATTGCCATGTTAACTACTCTGTACTTTAAATGATGTTTCTCTAAATTTGATACTCCATTATGAGAATTAATGGAATTTTTGTGGATTGAATTATAAGAGGGAAAGTTTGCAATTATAGACTTAGACCTAAGCCAAGTTTCATTAACCTTCTTAGGTCTCTTGGTCTTTAATATTACTGATAGAGTTTGGCCAGGGAAAGTAGTCATCGAATTATTTATTAAACTATGTATATGACAGCATAAAAAAAAAGAATTGTCAAAATTGTGTTTCGTACATAACTCATTTTATGTTTACATACGTACATCTTATTTTATTCGTTTTGCTTAAAATAATGACGAAAACAATCACTAGTTCGACAGAGAGGCTTCTATAGAATATAATTGACTGAATAAATTTAAAGGTGCAAAAAGTAAATTAAATTAGAAACACGCAGAGAAAATGCGACGGTTGGATTAAATAATTTCATTTCTAGGTTAGTTTTTTAATTTCTATTAGAAAAGCTTGATACTTTTAGACTAATAATAACAAATTGCAATATTACTCACACGGTGAATTATAATTTTTAGGTTTCGACAATGAGCATACGAAACTCTTAATAATGAGAACAGTAAAGTAAATAACAGTAAATAACACTCTAGGCAGATGAAACCCCGCCTTTTTATCTTCTACAATTCCATTTCGTCGTTGTTCAAAAGGGTGTTATTTAGACTGTTATTGGAGAAAAATTATTACAGTGTTAGAGAATATTTAGTAGACAAATCGCTAATAGCTTGATAAATAAAAATAGACTTTATTCTACCATACTCAACAATGACATAATTATTTAATATTAATGACATGACTTTTATTAATTTAATACAATTCCAATTTTTATTACAATAATACCTATTTATATTTTGTTAATTGACTCATATTTAATAATTAATAGGTTGACATATGAGCCTTCATTCGTAAATAAATATTTGTACGCCATAGTATGGCAGGATATAATGGAACCAAAATTGTAATATCTATTGTACCATATTCTGAAAAATAAACATTATTGATTGATATTGATATTGATTGATTTGTATATTATAACATTTTCGTACAACTGGTAGCCCTATTCTTTATAACTGTCAACTGTCGTTTCTGATGTCAACCGCAACGTTACATTGTCATTTCCAATCGTTTCATTTGAATAGGTCAAGGAATTGAAATCACAAAATTTTAATATTAGGAAGTTTTCAAATGTTCAATACATTGTTTATTAACTTCGCACGATTCTAAAACGGGTTTGTTGCAACTTATGTTTACACTGGTAATATAAAAAATATGCTTGCGAATAATATGAGCTTATGTATAAACTTAAGTTGCATATAATCCATTGTGATCTAAACTAATAAAGAGAAAAAATTTTACGATTTAACTCAAAAACTACTGGACCGGTTTTAAAAATTCTTTCACCATTAGAAAGCTACATTTTTACTGAGTAACATAGGTATATACTTTTATTTCTACGCGGGCAAAGCCGCTGGCCAAAGTCTTATAAAATATGTGATTTTGTGTTATTGTGTGGTGAAATAAAATTAAATCCTTGTGAAAAAGATATTTGGAGTCATTAGTGATAATGAGAGTGTTGTTAATTTTGATGTGGAAACATGCGTTGGTTAGGAAACGGAGGTTTATGCACACATTTGTGGACTGTGTGGGTCCTTTGCTGCTCTTCCTGTTAATGTTTGCCTTCAGAAATTACGTCAGATCTAAACTGCTGAATGAGGTGACAGGTCCAGAGGAGAATATTTCAGGAGCCAACACGGTGAGTTTGTATCTAGTGCTGAAACATGGAACATATTTTTCCTTATTCTATTACTGTTAAAAAGTTAAAATTTAAAACATTTTCTTACACAACATACACACAACAACAACATAACACATTACACAATACAACAACACAAAAACAACAAACAATAACAACATTAACAACACAACATAACAACAATAAACAACAACACCATCACAACACACAACACACAACATTTTCTTTTACAAGTTACAACAAATTTTAATTTAGAGGGTATGTTTGAATTGGGTCAGAGTCCTCTCAGATTTTTACTTGTCTGACTGTAGTTTTTTTCGTATCGCTCGCCGTTCGTACAGCCCGCGCCTACGGTGACCGGAAATCGGGATCGGGATCCTGGTGGCTGGGGCGTGAGGGCCATTCCCTCGCACGTGCAGCCGCCTCCTTTGGTAACATTACTGCTTCGCAGAAGGAGGCGACTGCCAGCCACTCCTCCTAGCTCTGGATCATGGTACAAACCTAGTTTAGAAGTCAGGATTTTAAATAATGGTCCATAATTTAGCATTTATTATTGTTGTTCAAACTTTGTTGATTAATATTGAGAAATAAATTATTATTATAAGTTATTATTATAAGAATCTCTTTGAGAATTATAGTTATTTCGTTTATTCATCATTAAAACATATAAATTATATTTTAAAATATTTAAATTTTAAAAAAATTTAAAAAATATAAAAAATTGCTACCGGTCAATATACTTGATTTGTTTATCTTTCTCGGCTTTCATGAGGTTCTCGTCATGCGGAATAGATATGTCAACAATCATTGCACGCCTCTCGCTTCGGTCCACCACCACTATATCAGGCTTATTGGCTACAATAGTCCTGTCAGTGATGATGGACCGATTCCAGTACAAAGTGATACGACCATTATCAAGAACTGGATTGGGCTTGTACCTATAGTACGGCACTTCCGATTCCACAAGAGAGTATTTCAGAGCAAGTTGCTGATGGATAATCTTGGCTACAAGGTTGTGTCTATGCAAGTACTCTTCGTTAGCTAGACGAGAACAACCAGAGATAATGTGACGAATTGATTCTCCCGGACGGTGACATGCCCAACATTATGTCAACCGTGCGACGACACGGTTGACATACTGTCTGGCATGTTCACAATAAATCTCTGGTAGTTATTCATCATGATAACTTCGTCCATAATTGCACAGATAAAACCTTCGGTTTCCCCAAAGAGATCACCGGAACGCAGCCAGGCTACGGACGCCAATTGGTCTACATCGGACCCGGGAAGGGCCCGGAAAAAGCGTCTATGAAGTTCCTTGCTCTGTCATACTTCCCTGCGATTGTTAGTGTCAAGCACTTCCGGTTTACACCAGTTCTCATTAGCCAGGGAGAGCAGGGTTAGCCCTTTGTCCACTGCCACTATATCTCGATGCATACCCACGTCGGCAGCTAGGAAATATTCCCTGAGACTGCATACCTCGCGGTTGTGTAGGGTCTTAGCATTTAAAAAACCTCGACCCCTACACTTCCGCGGGATATACAATCTCATCACCGACGATCGTGGGTGATGCATTCGGTATGCAGTCAGCAGTGTGCGGACCCTCCTATCCAGGGCGTCAAGTTCCGTTTGAGTCCATTTGAGTACGCCGAAAGAGTACATCAATACCGGCATGACCCAACCGTTGAAGGTGCGCACCTTGTTTCCGCCTGAAAGAAGGCTATTGAATACCTTCTTCAGGCGTCCAAAGAAACGCTCCTTCAACGATTGCTTCATGTTAGTGATATTGATGCCTAGAGCTTCCGACATACCCAAATACTTATAGGTTTCGATTGGAGAGGGATCTCAGGTTTATGGAATCCGTGAGTTGAGTGCCGACGGATTCCACAAAGAAAAAAAAGCGAGGGGTTTACATGCATGACCGCACATTGGTCTACACTAAACTCCATCCTGATGGCACTACTGAAGGTTTCAGTTACCTTCAGTAGCTCCATCAGTTGCAGATTGTTGGGGGTAAAAAGTTTCAGGTCATCCTTGTAAAGTAGGCGAGATATTACCTGACCACCTCTCTTCAACCGATAGCCTAGACCTGAATTCTCCAGCAGTGTGCTTAGAGGATTCAAGACTAGGCAAAAGTGGACTCAAACTATCTCCCTGGAATATACCTCGCTCGATCCTCACAGGTTCGCTATTCCTTTGGATATGTCGACATCCTGGATAGCAGAGGACCGTACTCCATTGCCTCATACACGACATCAGGAAGGTGCGTAGTATTGTATCAATTTTATACAATTCCAGCACCCTCATGAGCCATGTATGAGGAACAGAGTCATAGGCCTTCTTATAATCTATCCAACATGTCGACAGATCCTTTCGGGAACGTCGAACTTGTTGGCTAATGGTCATATCAATGAGGAGCAGCTCCTTAGTACCGCGAGACCCGTTCCTACATCCATTCTAAGAAGGTGACATGATTAAATTTTCAAATCAAAATTAAATCAATAATAATAATAGTTATGAATTATACAATAACTCAAATGGCCATACGCGTTAAAAAGTGAATCTATAAGTGCCCAATCTACTTTCAACTATCTATCACGGTTCATGAGATACAGCCTAGTGACAGACGGACGGACAGCGGAGTCTTAGTAATAGAGTCCCTTTTTACCTTTTGGGTACAGAACCCTAAAAGCAATTGTTTTAATCGCTCTCAAATAATCTCTCTTTCTTTCGCAGAACATACAGCTAATAGACGATGTCATACCTCCGCCATATAGAATTATATACAACCCTGAGTCACCGCTCACCAACATGCTTATGGATGAAATCGGCACCAGACTGAAGCTGCCGAAACTGGCCTCCAATGCAGGTACGCGAGCGATGTTGACTAGCGATTTTGAATGGTGTGCCTTCAATCGGGTAAAAATCCAGGTTCCAGGCCGGTAATGAAAAGTTTCTGCGGTAAAAACTATACTTTGATTGACTGAGAATCTAACCCCGACACCCCAGGCTTGCTACCACTAGACCAACGAGACAACCCCATATAATTCGCGCCGAAAGTTAGCCAACTAATATAATTTCGACCACAAAGTAATGGATCGTATGCAGCCGTGGTTACCCTCCCATATTGTTTTCGGAGTAACTTTTTTGGGACTCTTCTTCTAATCCCCTCCCCGGGTTAGCGTGGGAAGCGATGCTCTCTTTGAATAGAACTGGTTTGTCACATTCTTATACTCTTCTTACTGAGGAGACGGCATAGGATGGACCTGCCCCCAAAGTAAAATTTCCATTCATAACCCATTTCGACTTCAACACAAGCTCTGCTTAGTTTGGGACTAGATGGCGTTGTGTGGAAATTGTGGAATATTATTATTTATTATTATTCTAGCTAGCCTTTATTGTTTTACTGTTGGGCAAAGGCCTCGCTCCATTCGATCCAATTTAAATGGGACTGGGCAGGACATGTCTAACGAGCTGTGGGCCCGTTAATCACAGGATTAGTGCCCAAACACAGCGACCGCGACAGACAACGAAGGAGATGGCGGGACGACCTGGATATCTTTAAGTTCTCAAAAATTGGTTTGAGAAAGCGAGGAACCGTGATCGTTGATCGTTGTCGAATCATCATCATTCATCATTTCAGCTGAAAGACGTCCACTGTTGGACATAGGCCTCCCCAAGTGTCGCCACAACGAACGGTCCTGTGCGTTTCACATCCATCGGATTCCCTCAACCCTTACCAGGGTCAGTAGTCTGCTATTTTTAAAAATTCGTCATTCAAACACGATTCCATTGTCATTTTGCTAAAAGTTCGTAATCTGTTAATTTATAATGGACGATCATTGATCGATCAGTGGTCTCGTAATAGAATTGTGGTACGAGCTGTCTTGTGACGAATTTAAAGCACTAAAAGAATGACTGCACAGTGACGTTCTAATGGTAGGTCACTGATCAAAGGAACTGTAATTTTTTTTTTGCAGATTACCGCATAAGTCAGGCATTCATTTGTCATTACGTACGAGATTACCATTCTGTGTCATTTCTTTCAATGGAGTACCAGTGGTTGATCATTGGAAAGTCATAGTGACGCCATTATAATAGGTCTTTACCTATGTAATCGGAGATTCTATAACCAGCATTTTCAGAATTAATTATCTGTGGATTGGCGCGCAATTCGAAATTCAAATAAATTTTATTCGAAAGACGTCTTAATTTAATTTCAATTTCAGTCATTTGTTTTTAGATAGTTTTTTGTTTTTGTGACATTGTGGTAGTTTTTGGCGCTATGGATATACTGAATTTTGCATAGTCATCAGTTTGGCTTCACGAAAGGAAGGTCAACGACGGATGCAGGAGTGAAACTCATCAGTCACATTTTGGAATCCTGGGAGAAGTCCCAGGATGCTATTGGCATATTCTGTGACCTCTCAAAAGCATTTGACTGTGTTGACCATAATACTCTGATCCGTAAATTACATCATTACGGAATTCGTGGACGAGCCGCTGATCTTGTTTTTTCCTATTTATCTTACAGGCAGCAAAAAGTATCCATTAATGGGGCGACGTCTTCGGGGTCTTTAATAAAGATGGGCGTGCCCCAGGGTTCAATTCTTGGCCCTTTTTTTTTTCTAGTTTATATTAATGACCTTCCTTATATGATGGCTAATTTATCCGATATAATTCTGTTTGCTGATGACACTTCTCTTATTTTTAAAGTGGATAGAAAAGATAGGGATGTCTTGCAAGTCAATGAAAGTCTGACTGTTCTTTCGAAATGGTTCGCAGCTAATAATCTCTTATTAAATGCGAATAAAACTAAATGTATGAAATTTTCATTACCAAATGTCCCTCAAGTTGGCGTCAATCTAATTCTAGACGGCAACAAACTTGATGTTACTACGGAAACTGTGTTTTTAGGTATAACTATCGATTCTAAACTGCAGTGGGGCGCTCATATTAGAACTCTTTCAGGTAGATTAAGCTCAGCCGCATATGCAGTACGAAAAATAAGGCAATTGACAGATGTAGCCACCGCTAGGTTAGTTTACTATGCTTATTTCCACAGTATTATGTCTTATGGCGTTTTACTGTGGGGATCTGCAGCTGATGTGGACTCAATTTTCATATTGCAAAAGAGAGCAATCCGGGCTATTTATAAAATGGGTCCTCGCGAGTCCTTCAGAAATAAATTCAAAGAAATCGATATACTTACTCTGCCTTCTCTTTATATCTTGGAAAGTATTTTGTACGTTCGTAAAAACCTAGGACTTTTCAAAATTAGAGGCGATTTTCATAACATAAATACGCGCAGTAAACACGAAATTGTATTACCCAAATGGAGATTAGCTAAGACCAGCAAGTCATTTTTAGTAAACAGCATACGCTTTTATAACAAACTACCAAAGGCGGTGACTGAATATAGCTTCTTTTTTTTTAATGTTAATGTGAGAACACCGTGGACTTCGCGAATTCTTAGGTTACTTCCTATAACGACTCACTTTTTTTTTTAAATATGATTTTTTTTATTGTTCAACAATATCGACTGGTCTACACTGTTCTTACATAATGTCTATTAATACTGTAATATGAAAATATTGTAAACAATAATTTTTTTAAAAGAGTAACCATGGAGTTTCTTGCCGGTTCTTCTCCATAGGAAACGACCAATTTGGAACCGTGCACTAGCTTCTGACGTTTTATAAGTGCCCATGTAGGCCTATGTGAAATAAAAAAAATTTGACTTTGACTTTGACTTTGAAAATTCGTAAAATTTTCGAATATGAGTTCCTACGTGAAAATACCGCTGCGCAAACAACACGAAACATTAATGACGTGCACGGGCATAACACTGCTTGCATAAACACAGTCCATTATTGGTTCAATCGTTTTAAATCTGGAAATTTTGAGTTGAAGAACGAGCTTCGCGGTCGGCCGGTAACTATTGTCGACAACGACAAATTGAAGGCGATAGTGGAAGTGGATCCATCTCAATCTACGGCTGAGCTTGCTGCGGGCCTTGGAGTTAGTGTCAAAACAACATTGAAGCACTTGCGTCAAATCGGAAAGATAAAAAAGCTAGATAAGTGGGTGCCACACGAACTAAGCGACCGACAGCGAGATTTACGTGTCGAAGCATGCATAGCACTACTGAATCGGCATAGAAACGAGGGAATTCTTAATCGAATTGTTACCTGCGATGAAAAGTGGATCCTGTACGACAACCGTAAGCGTTCGTCTCAGTGGGTGGACCCGGGTACAGCACCTAATCAGTGCGCTAAAAAATAGATTACTCATAGGTAGATGATGGTGACTGTCTGGTGGACCAGTGCCGGACTTGTACATCATAGCTTCTTACCGAATGGCACAACAGTGACGACAGATGTCTATTGCCAAGAATTGCAAACAATGATGGAGAAGCTCGCAATTCAACAACCAAGACTAGTCAATCGCTCTTCCCCATTGCTTCTCCACGACAACGCGCGAGCTCACACTTCACGACAGACCATCGCAAAGCTACAAGAGTTACAGCTGGAAGCTCTCCGTCACCCACCGTACTCACCGGACCTTGCACCAACAGATTTCTACTTTTTTCAAGATTTAGACAATTTTTTAAGTGGGAAAAAATTCAACACCCGTGATACAGTACAAAACGCTTTCGCTGACTTCATCGCCTCCCATCCGGCAGACTTCTACAGTAAAGGGATAAACAAACTGCCATCAAAATGGCAAAATTGTATAGATAATTTGGGCCAGTACTTTGATTAGCTGAAATAAAAAAATTACCAAAATTTTTTTATTTTAAAATTATCATTCAAATCTCCAATTTCATAGGTAAAGACCTAATATTAGTAGATTACCAAAGTTGTCAAAATCAACAATTATAAAATCAATTATAAACCATTCTGACACTACAGACTTGAGGCCCTGGTCATCATCTTGGAGGAGGCCTTCCAACGCTACGTCTTCCGGTACGTGGTCGCCATTCTAGAACCTTTCGGCTCCAACGGCCATCCGTTCTGCGAGCAATGCACCCTGCCCATTGCCACTTAAGTTTGGCAATTCTTTGTGCTATATCGGCAACCTTGGTTCTCCTCAGGATATCTTGATTCCTGATTCGATCACGCAAGGAAACTCCGAGCATAGCCCTTTTCATTGTTCTTTGGGTGACTTTAAGTCTTCTGATGAGGCCCATTGTAAGTTACCATGTTTCGGAGCCATATCACGCAGTGGTCAAAGACTTTCGTCTTGAAACACTGTGGAATATTGGACGAGAAGATACCGGGCAGCTTCCTTTACGCTGCCCAGCCGAGTTGGATTCAACGATAGATTTCTTTCTCGAAGTTAGATCTACCCAACTGGACAACGTCTGTCCCAGGTAAACGTAGTCGTCTACAACTTCGAGTGTGGAGTTGCCGACCTTGATAGGAATGGGTGCTACATGACTGTTTACCATGACTTTGGTTTTGTTCATGTTCATTTTAAGTCCTACTCTTTCAGAAGCTCTACTGAGGTCACCAAGCATTGTACTGAGCTCCTCCGTAGTCTTAGCCATGACTAGTATGCCGTCGTCGTCAAATATTATATTATTATTATTATTTCCAACAGATCGTTCAGAAAAAGGGTACTTACCACTCGCGAAAGGAACTCAGCTTGCTGAATTCGCGACTGATATGCAGATCATGGAGGCTGTAGTCATATTTCATGTAAGTACAGTTAGTCTATTTTTCACCAAGAATTCTTGCTAGAAGAACCGTGACTAGGGAGGTCGCACCCATCCAGGTTGGATGTTCGTCAGACATCAGGGCTCTTCCCTAGATCTATGCACCACTTAAATATAGGTAATAATAACAATAAAATACAACTTAATAGGTACTTACCGATTTAAGACAATTAAAAAAAAAAGCATTTAAAAATTAAAACAATGCAATAGAAATTAAAATTACAATATAAAATTAAAATACAATCATCACCCTCCTGCCCTTGTCCCGTGTTATTTGGGGTCGGCGCAACACGTTTTTTTCCTTCCATTCTGCCCTGGCACTCGTCATGCTATCACTAACTTCCTTTTCCTTCATATCACTCTTCACACAATTCATCCATCTTTTCTTTGGTCTCCCTCTCCCTCTCCATCCATCCACATGTAAACTCATGACTCTTGTAGTAACATGCGTTTCATCTCTCCTCTTCACATGACCATACCACGACAAAGGATTCCCTTTCAACTTTTTAGTCACTGGCGCCACTTTCAAACTTCCCCTAATATACTCATTTCTCACTTTATCCATTCTCGTCACATCACACATCAACATTCTCATCTCCGCTACGTGCAATCTTTTTTCATCCGTCTTTTTCACAGCCCAATATTCTGATACATACAGTATGACGGAACGACAGTACGACTAAAAATTAAAATACAATAAGAAAATTAAATTAAATTATTAAATAAATGATTAAATTAAGTAATTAAATTATAAAATAATTATTATAAGATAAAATGAATAAAAATGAATCGTT
The DNA here is from genome assembly GCA_961205895.1 of Mythimna pallens. Classification (NCBI taxonomy): domain Eukaryota; kingdom Metazoa; phylum Arthropoda; class Insecta; order Lepidoptera; family Noctuidae; genus Mythimna; species Mythimna pallens. Next base: position 20,382,768 of record OY540842.1, on the reverse strand, counting down.
TGTCAAATGACACGTTATTAAACAAAAGTTTGTCTGGTGATTTGTGTGTAATAGTATATTATGATATAAGTGTGTAATGTTAGTGATTACCGTCGAGGCGGTATTTAGACCCGAGCCGTGGCGAGGGTCTTAAGAGAGCCAAGAACGGTAATCATTAATTACTCACGTGTGTCATACGATGTTTTTCAATACACTTGTGAAGAAAACAATAGTAAAAGTAGCAAAATTTTCTGTGACATGGCGGTAAAAATCGTTTTCAAATATTTTTTTTTATTTACCCCTAGAGGAAGGCTAAGGTATTTTGATCATACTGCCTAGTCTTACGTTTACGTTTTCTTGCGTGAAATTTTTTTACGATAATGTCTTTCGTAGTGACAATAGAATACGATGTAACATTTTCTAATGATTTTGTAGTATTTAATTTTATTTAATTAATACAGCCACTGAACATCACTGGAATTTTATTCGAATTCAAAATTTGTTTTGCGAACAAAGAGGTTGAACAAAAAGGTTTGAACTACATTATAGCACTAGTGTGTAATGGTAATCAAAATGTCACAGTTTGGTAACGAGTGTCATTGTATACCTAAGTGCAGTGCAATAAGAGTCACTTTCTGAGCAAGTGTGTTAAAAAGTAAATTATTTGCCAAACTTGTTGATGTATAATAATAAAATGACGAAAATCAATTTTTGGTGAACTGACATAGGATACTAATATTTTATTTGAAAATATTAGTATCCTAACTAATATTTTCAAATTACAATATTAATAGATACCTATGTACCTTGCCTTTTATGTAATTTGCGCCTTGTTCCTCCAAATAAAATGTATTTCTTTCTTTTCTTTCATATGTGAGGACAATGTAGACCGGACAACTTTGTACCCAAAAGAACAATAAAAATAATAATCTCTGAATTCGCGGAGTCTACAGTGTAGTCACATCACAAAAAGAAGCTAAACAAAAAAAAAATGAGACTTATAATAATAAATCTATTTATATAAAAATAAATAGCTGTTCGTTAGTCTCGCTAAAACTCAAAAACGACTGGACCGATTTGGCAAATTTTGGTCTTGAAATATTATAAACTTTCCCTTGACTATCTCAATAGTCAAGGGAAAGTTTAAACGATGAGAAAAAATTAAAAAAAAATCACAAAAACAAATAAAAAGAATACAACGCCATCTCTAATTAAAATGTCATTATAAAATGAATTATGCTGTTCTGGTAATGCCAGTAGATGGCGTTATCCTTTGTTTAGCTAACACAACAGGCGGTACATAGTTCGCCGGGTCTGCTAGTTACTAATAAAGTTTTAAACTATCAAATTAGAATAATTGACGGCGCACTCTAGGGGCGATACCTGCCAGGGCTGTAATAAAAATTTGATAGAGCAACTGAAGGAACATGGGTGGATTTTGGTCAGTAAAAGTCTGACACTACCTCTCGATCCACCCAGAGCGAGAGAATTTATGTGATATTTTCTCGCTCAAAAAATAGGAATAGTCGACTAGAGTTCCTTTCAAAAACTTGATTGCCATGTTAACGCAAATGCAGTAGTAAAAAGCAGATTTTAATGTGATCCTATTTTATTAAATGAAATTGTGTTGACAGGATATGTCAGGGTCGGTATGGCCAGTTCGGCTCAACTATACCATTCGTATGATGAACGCTTTCCATACGGAGACGTACGAAACTCTGGATGAAAACCCAGGACCTCACAAGAATTTTGGTAAGTATGTGTAAATAATTTGCAAGCATAAATGTCTGAATCGCAGTTTGATAGGGTCCACAAGGTAGACGACCTGGTGAAGGCTACGGGAATCGTTTGAATACGAGACGCGCATAGTTTTATTTGATATGGCGACATTGGGGGCCCCAAAAGATAATTTAGACGCTGTTGACGCCGGTGGTCAAGTGGATGTTGCGTATTTTGACTTCCAGAAGGCTTTTGATGCTGTGGATAATGATATACTTTTGTGCAAACTCTCTGCTATGGGATTCTCACCACACTTGCTTAACTTTTTTGCTACTTACCTTGGCGAACGCGGACAGTACGTCGAGTATGCAGGGCATGACTCTAGGCCCTACTATACTTAGAATTTATATTATTTATTAACGATTTGCCCACAGTTGTTAAAGAATGAAAGTGTCTGCTATTTGCAGATGACTTAAAGTTATTCTTGCCTGTTAAAGATGAGGCTAACTGTGATCAAATCCAGTCTGACATTAACAATGTAGTCCAATGGAGTAAATCTAATAAATGGCATTTTAATGCCAATAAGTGCTGTGTGATGAGCTACAATCGCGCGCATGCTCCATTGCGGCATCAGTACGAGATGGACGGCGTAGTAAAGCCGCGCGTCACGCAGGTACGGGACCTGGGCGTACAGACGGTGCCGGAGTTAACATTCCGCAAACCCATAGTTGGGGTGTGCGCCAGGGCTTTCAGAAACCTCGGTTACATCCTGAGACAATGTAAGGATTTTAGCGATACGGCTGCTGTCAAAGTTTTATATAATGCACTTGTAAGGAGCCACCTAGAAACCAGTTCCATTATTTGGAATCCTCATGAGAAAAAGTACAGCCTCATGTTAGAAAAGATCCAAAATAAATTTACGAGATTTCTGTACTTGAAACAAAGAAGGGATGTCGCACTGGTCAATTACGTAGCTAGTGTATTGATAGGGTTGTTGCACCACCCAGACGTGCTGGAAGCGCTGCGGCTGCGCGCGCGGGACGGGTGTGTGGGCGCGCGCCGCCGCCCCGCTCTCTTAGAGATGCCGTCTGCTAGGACTAACCTCCTAAAGTTTGCCCCTTTGTCACGAGCCATACGAATTATCAATAATATAGCACAATCGGAGGATATATTTGGCCAAACACTGCTAACATTTTTAGAAGCAGCTCATTTAATTATTGAGAAAGGTTTGGACATTACATCCTAATTAATTTAAGAATATCATAACCATGTACATATATTAAGTGTTAGTTATAAAATCGCCTTGGACTTATCTGTAAAGGTGTTATAATGTAATAAATAAATAAATAATAAATAAAAAAACTATCTAAATGTGGAATAAACTTCAGGGTTTAGCTACATCTGGCCGCACCGAATGGAACTTTCCTATGCTTCTATCTCTTTCTGCTACTTACAACCGTCTTTTACAAGTGCGAGAAAGACAGCGGGAGTACGATCGCCCGCGACGGAAACGACGAGACGGTCGGCAATACTGTAGCTCAACCATTATTGTACATTAAAATTGCAACATTATTCTTTATAAAAATATATTTTTTATTCTTTTGTAAATTATTTTAATTCATAATGTATGTTCTACAGGACTTGAATATGGAATGTTTATGCGCATCCAATGGGCGATCGATTTAAGCTACATCAGTCAACGCTCAGAGAAAGTGCCTATGGTGAGTAACTTTCACACATTACACAAAGAGATACATACAACGAAGATGTACATTTTGGTGAGAGATTCTCATACATGATTTTGAAATTCCACCACAAAGAAAACGCGTTCGGAAATGCGTAATAAATTGTAGAAAATATTTGTAAAATATAAAATTGTTTTTTTTTTTTATAAATAATTTATTTAAATTTATTATTGTATTTGAACAAAAATAAGAGTACCTGAGTACTTATAGCAGCAGATAAAACTGGCATTTAACCTTTAAATAATTATTTCTAGTTTCAACATTGACTGTTTTAGAATGGCTTTTAAAAAAACAGCGGAAATAAAATTGTGGCAAATAAGATTATGAATGTTAAAATAATTGTAAAATATGAGCAAAACTAGCGACAGAGATAGTATTTATTTTAATTGAAATCATTATTAAATCTATTACTGTTAATTATTTTATTTCCTAAGTAATATGTGTTCTCGCTGCTGAAGTGAAAAATTATGTGCATCTTGTGCCTTTGAATCCCTCCCCTAGCTCAGGATTCTACTTTAGAATCACTCGCTGACGCTCGTGATTCAATCAAAAAATCCTTCGCTTGCTCGGGACTCAAAATTAGCACTCGCAGCAAAAAAACAACTTTGCTCTCTTGTTACAAAAATAACTATTGTGTAATACTATGTAAAGATGAACCTTAAGTCTATTCACGTAATGAAAACAGTGAGTCATCAGTGCAACTGTAAAGTAAAGGTATATATATATACATATATATAAACTGGGGTAAAAATAAACGGTTAATGTTAAAGCTAACTTTTTATTATACAATATAGGTGTGTTGGGTAATCAGTGTGGAGAAATGATACACGACTTGATGTTAACTCCGTATATTTGCGACTGGCGCTAAAACTTATAAGGCAGGCGCAGCCGCCACTAAGGTGCGCTCTCAGCATACAATAGATACTTACATATATATATATATATATATGATTAATATGTGTCCCTACTTAAAGTATTTTTAAATAATAATGTCACTTTTATTTTTATGAATAGACGAGGTATTATTTTTTTATAATGACAACAAAAAAAACAAAAGACGCGTCAGTACTGTCTGAAAAGCTTACTTCCGCTGGCCAACGTGGTATTATATGAATCCTGCACTAGCATCGTTCAGCTTTTATCTTCTGAAGGAAACTGAATAACCTAACTTAAGTAGATGCACCATCTAGTGTCCGACCGAAACTAGTTTTTATAACCAAAATCGAAACCAAAACCAAATTTCGGCAACGGTCTCAGTTTCGGCCGAAACCGAAACTTCCTTACAAGGATCATGTTTGAGGGAAAAATAAAGAAAACGTTATTAATTTAAGCATTTATATTCGTTGACTATCATGAATTTCATTGCACTCGATTTTAGTGGATAACAGAAATGAAAGATTAATTTTACTATATGGATACTTAGGTAGATACTTATGTAAGTACCTACTCCATTTAATTATAAGTGTGTTTATATTTATAAAAAAAAACAATTAAATGTAGGTAAGTATCTAACTGTAGGTACTAGCTACTGTAACGGTAATAAGTATTAAAATGAATTTTGAAAGTCTAAATCCATAATATTAAAACGACTATTGAACTATAATGTGAGTACCATGTACCTAACTAATGTTTGTTAAGGTATAGCATTAGCGAGAGAGTTAAATCAACAAAGAAAATATTTAGATTATTAGGTTAAACTTGCTTCTACTATAATCTATGTATTAGTTTGTTATAATTGTGATTGTGTTGTGAACTTCAAGCTTCAGTTATATAAATATTTTATTCACATTGGTCGCCACGATTTCATATTTATTATTCTATTAACATTAATTTACAAATACATGGATTGGTAGGACATGTTCACTGTTCAACAACTCCAAGCAGACTGATTCTGTCCAGAATTACAGTTACAAACTCAATGTTTCCCCAACACAAACTTTTACAAACACTCGGTCGACTAACCGACCAATCAGAGCAAAGTACGTAACATCAATTGATTACTTAATATACATAAAGGTATAATTAATTGCAAGTAAATATTTTATCTTTACAATTATGATAGATTTATACAAAACAAATACATAAACTCAAATACTATAAATGATTACTTAATATCTACAAAGGATAGTAGTACTACTACGTAGTAACGGCAGGTTTGCCGTCGAAACCGAAACTAAACTGAAACTCTTTTTTAGCCGAAACTCGACCGAAACCGAAACCGCATATTTGGTCGGACACTAGCACCATCATCACCGAAACGTGTGAGCATGAAATTCTAAATTGCCAGAGCACATCCAAGTCAAAGGCCAGCCAGTAAATATGTACTTAGTACTCACTTATTAAGAAACCCAACAATTGCGCATGTAATAAAGCATAGAATAGAATAAAACTTTATTGTACACCAAAATTTCGAGAACCGAGGTTGGCATATGAAATAAAGAAGTTCTGAGAACACTGTGTCGTCTTGACGTGAATAAAGCTAGTGGACCAGATGGTATACCAGCGATTGTTCTCAAGGGTTGTGCACCCGAGTTGTCTCCTGTATTAACGCATTTGTATCGCCTCTCATTTGGAACTGGTATAGTGCCCAAGTCCTGGAAGCTTGCCAACGTGCAACCCGTGCCCAAAAAGGGCAGTCGTGCCGATCCTACGAACTATCGACCGATTTCAATAACCTCCATACTCTGCAAGATTATGGAGCGTGTATTGAACTCGCGCCTCATGGCATACCTGGAAGGTAACGATCTCCTCAGTGACCGACAGTACGGGTTTCGCCGCAATCGATCTTCTGGGGACCTACTAGTTTATGCCACCCACTTGTGGGACGAGACCCTCGAGAGGAATGGGAAAGCGATTGCTGTTTCCTTAGACGTATCGAAGGCTTTCGACAGGGTATGGTACGCTAGTCTTTTGAGTAAGCTTCCAGCGTACGGCATTTCCCCTGGTCTGATTAACTGGGTAAAAGACTTCCTGCGTGAACAGTATCTCCGAGTTGTTGTCGATGGATGCTCATCAGAGCTAATAGCAACGACTAATGCCGGAGTTCCTTAGGGGTCTGTTCTCTCTGCAACTCTCTTCCTGCTGTATATTAACGATCTGCTGATGCCCGGGTGTGCAGATAATAGCACAGTTGTAGAGAGATACCTGCCAGGTGCTCGAGCTAGTAAGGAGCTAATCCGGTCCGAAAGAGAGGCTATGGTGGAGCGTACGAATGTTCGAAACACAAGCGTGTCTGTTCACCGCTAAAAGGAGCCCGTTCACCTTGGCTCCTGCTTTTCGGAATGTATCCCTGGAGTACGCCAACCGCCTTCAGCTCTTGGGAGTTGAAATTTCCTCAGACCTTAACTTTGGGCGGTTCATTAAGTCTAAAGCCAATATAGCTGCTAGGAAACTCGGCGTACTTGCAAAGGTCCGGCGGTACTTCACACCAGGACAGCTTTTAATGTTATACAAAGCAAAGGTCCGTTTGTGTGTGAAGTACTGCAGCCACATATGGGCTGGTGCTGCAAAATGCCACCTGGCAGCTTTGGACTCGGTGGAAAGGCGTGCAAAGAGGCTAATTGGTGATCCAGATCTGGTTAAGTCCAATCTACAAAGCCTTGAGCACAGGCGTAGGGTGGCCAGCTTTCCGGTGTTTTACAGGATGCATTTTTGAGTGTGCGCAGGAATTGCATGACTTGATTCCACCATCTTATTTCTACCGCCGTACAAGCCGACGAACGGCGAGTATCCACCCTTATGTTGTTGAAACCTCTACGGTCCGGACCAAGCGTTTTGCCTCGTCATTTATACCGCATACATCGAGGGACTGGAACAATTAGCTTGCTTCGGTCTTCCCGTCTGATTATAATTTAGGTGTCTTCATGCTAAACTAGTGCGCCTCACCATCAATGATTGCATTACTGCTTACCATCAGGTGGGACGCAGTCAAGCACTAGATTATATCAATAAAAAAAAATAGTAACAAAAACTTTTAAGCTAACTTAATCTATGGGTACAATGGCGGTCTTATCGCTAAAAGCGATCAGCCGATCGAAAAATATCTACCAGACAACCTTAGGATGGACTGTAAGAACTTAACATAAAAAGGGGGTAGCATAGGTCATAAACTGATTCCTTAGCCTCAGGAATGAAGACCTAAGGACTACACATAATTATACAATCAAGCACAAACATAAGTCCATCGAATATTGCTTGCCTCTCAAGCTTCGTTTTCGATATTAGCATAAACACGAACACACATCTAGTTTTCCTTACAGAATTTTAGGAGAAAAACAAATAGTTTAAAACTTTATATATAAATCTAAGGTTACGTCCGACTTATTGCTCTTATTTCTCACTCGCATGCTTGACATTGTAACACGTCATAGTAAGGTCCCTGGTTCTTAACTCCAAATTCACAATGTTTAAGAGGAAAATCTCGTGAAAACCTTTATACAAAACCAACATGTATTTCATTCAACGAATTCTTGTCCACAGGAACTCTCTATCCAAGAGTTCCCCTACCACCACACGGACAAAAACACGAAAGCCGCCATCTTCTGCAAATTCCTCTCGGGCGTGTGCTGGATGTCGATGATGATAACCTTCGTGTTCCTCATGTGTAATCTGCTGCAGGAGAGAACCTCTGGTATACAGGCAAGTATAAGGAAATAAATATTTTAGTATTTTTCTAATTTGATGTATCCATTTAAACGAATATTACTTAAGAATATTTAATTTTTACCTTTCGAATACCGTAATTAGAGACACAATAGAAAGACAATGAGAGAGCCGGCGTTCGCTTGGGGTTTAAGAGCACGGCGACGTCTATACATTCACTTACGGTTGTCCAAAGTATTCGGCAAACATAAAGCAAATCTTGAACATACCTCATTTTACTAACAATATTGTATACGCTCACATACACGGACACAGCTGCGCACTGCGTCAGTCCCTCACTTGTTTTTGTCAAACAGAGATAGCTATATTCCGCGAACAAATTTTAAATACGCGTTATTTTGCAGTTGCAAGCTTCGTTTAGCTGGACTCTTAATGAATTAAATTAAATTATACATTAAGGGACCACACGCGTGAGGGACTGACATCCTTAGGCTCGTAGAGGTGGGTTTGCGGACGATTAGTAATAATTAGCTCATCGTCCGGTCGTTCAGACCGAGCTCAAGTCGTCAATGGCACGTAGTGTTCCACGTGCGCTTCAAAGAGACCAATGGTTAACTTTTGAAAAGGAAACTCGCGATCCTGGAACGCTAAGCAAAGAAGGAACATAGGTGTGGTTTTAATCAGTAAAAGTCTGACACGACGAAAAGTTTGAAGTCACTTAAAAAAAAACGGGGCATGTGAGGGTTCCGTACAACCTTTCCTATGAAAACAATTCAATTCCCGAATTGAGTTACGAAATTCTTTTCCGAATCACAGAAAAGTTTTAGACGTAACAACAAATTTACAGTATTCAGATGTTTTACTATACATGTGCTATGAGAGCTTGCTTCATGCCAAATTTCAGGATTCTAGGTCATCGGAAAGGATATTATGAATATTGATTCCCTTGAGAGTTTCGAAATATATACGTTTTATACGACATACACGGCCGTATCTTGTTTTTTCGTTAACTCAGAAGTTTGATTTTTTCACAGCTTCAAGGGACCGCAGGCTTGAGTTATAGTATATGATTTTAATTTCAAATCGATACCTCTACATGTTCCCGAGATAAAGGGTCTTAATAGACAGACGTACAGACCGACAGACAGACGAACAACAAAGTGACCCTATAAGGGTTCTGTTTTTTCCTTTTAGGGTACGGAACTCTAAAAAAGATAAATTAGGATAAAATGTCCCCCAACATGACGCGCAACGCTGTCAAATTATAATAATAACATATTTCTCCCTCCCCAGGAACTAATGAAATCGGTAGGTGTATCCCTCAACAACCTGGGGCTCTCTCACTTCCTCAACGTGCTGCCATGTGGGTTGATCTTTGCCATCGGAGGCACCATAATCTTAAAGGTGACAGACAACCCGCTGGTGCCCAAAACTGATGGGGTCCTCATGTGCCTGATGCTGCTTCTGTACTTCAACACCATCGTTTCTTTTGCTTTCGTCTGCAGTTATATTTCGAGACGGAGTGAGTATTTTTTTTTGTTCGAATGGAGATAGGCGCGTGAACAAAATACCTATAAAAAAAAAATTGCACCATTAGAAAGGCAGTTGGATAGACAAACTGCCTTTCAAATGGTGCAATTTTTTTTAACAAGTTACTGATTACGGTTCCGAGGTTCATCGTCCGTAAAAAACCGGAGCCGGCCGCAAGTCTAAAATACTTGAGCAGACTATTTTGAAAAAAAAAACCGTGTAAACTAAAATGAAGCTTACCTCTTTACCCTTAACACTGTTTTATTAGTCAAACATTTTTTTTTTTTGTATTAAAAGTGTCTCAGTGAGAATTTTCTTTTTTTTTATATATAGTTTCGCGCTTGCCGCTATCTCACCTGATGGAAAGAGATGCGCGAAAGGTTGTAGCCATCAGGTAACAAACTCCGGCAAGGTATTCTACTCCTTAGCTGTACGCACAATGAATGTGTTCCCAAAACGTTTTGTGCTTATAGGTGGGGACCATGTACCGGTGGCGCATCGCCGTACGCCTGGTGGTTCGATTATGGAACAGGCTAGGCGGAATTATGGCTCGGCCACGAAAGTAACGCCACTCTTGAGACATCAATTCGCTTGTAGCGTGTATGGTGGGGAGATGAATCAGTTCAGTACAGAAGCACCTGTTCCAGTGTGCAGTTCTGTCTGAACTTTGCGAGGATTTGCAGCCAGTTGAGCCTTTGCTTCGATGTATGGCCCAGAGTTGAGAGTTGACGTCAACGTAACACTAAGAATCCACCATCTTGATAGATGGTCGGTTATCGGCACGGTTATACCCCGGAAAGTTGGAGTGGGGCAGAATTGGCACCTTTTAGAGGAAAATAGACACGCCTAGATTTTAGCAGCATTGAACCTGACTAAATTGGCATCGCCCCTTGGAGGTAATTCAGAGATTACCTCCAAGGACAAGTCCAAGCACTCAACCATGGCCTCTCGCAGAGACTAGATCTGTGACCCACTAGCTAGCGCGCTGGATATGTAATTCTCAGCAACAGTGTTGTCGTCTGCGTACCTAAAGGTACCGGCCTTAAGCAGATCTTTTATGTGCAGCAAGAACAATGTTGTCGAGAGCCCTTGAGGGCTCTGGGCAACATTGTTCTTGCTGGGCTCTCTATGGCCCGGATCAATCAGGAAGTATGCGATCCAAGTACACAATCCAGCAGGTAAACCAAAAGAAGGAAGCTTACTAATAAGGTTTTCGTGCCAGACCCTATCGAAAGCCTTCGAGATGTCGAGGGAGACGGTAAGCGCTTACCCGTGCTTCTCGATGGTCTAACTCGAGATGTGGATGGCATGCGCTAAAAGGTCACCAGTTGATCCATTTCGGCGAAAGCCGTATTGACGGTCACTTAGGATGTCATTAGCTTCTAGGTATGCCAGAAGCTTAGTGTTGAGTACACGTTCCATAGTTTAACAGAGAATGGACGTTACTAAGATTGGTCTATAGTTCGCTGGGTCAGCCCGACTACCCTTCTTGGGCACGGGCTGTATGTTAGCTTTCTTCCATGCAATCGGCACTTTTCCAGTTTCAAATGAAAGCCTAAATAGACGCATCAGGATCGGAGACAGTCCAGGCTCAAAGGTTCTTAAAAAAATTGCTGGTATACCATCTGGACCGCTAGCCTTGTTCACGTCAAGGTTACGACATCCTTCTGATGGATGCGAATATCTGACGTACTCGTCTCGCAACCATCAAGATAAGCAGGTGGCCACGCTTCACCAGAATCTAGACACGAAGTTTCGGCGAAGAGAGAGGCAAACAAATTTGCTTTCTCCTCATGATGTGGGTCAGGGACCCGTCGGGTTTCAGCAGTGGCGGTAGTAAAGGATGGCAGAAGTTCGATTCAACCGACTTAGCCAGGGACCAAAATGCTTTACTACCAGCAGGGTATGAAGCGAGTTGGTCACCGATGCGGCTAATGAGGTCGAACCGAGACCTTCGCATCACCTTCTAAAATGACGTTCACCAGGTGGCAGCAGTGAGTCGTCAGGTCTAGGCTCCTGTTAAAACATTTATGTTATTGGCATTAGTTAAATTGACGTCAAGATCATGTATACGTTTTCAGAAGTAAAAAACCACTCGGCTAAGTGGCGCCAACTGGTGGGGTAAATTTTCTTAAAAACCCTCATTAACGCAAAGTCATGATTATAATATTCGTTGACAGGTTTTATGTTCCAAAAAAATACTACGTGACTGAAGTCATATTTTTTTAACAATTTAAAAAAGGTACAATTGGGTATGAAAATTTATCGCTAAATCACTTTCTTTCAGCTCAATACGCTGAAACCCTATCAGTTTTGATGTATATGGTACTATGGATACCTGCGCGAGTACTTTCAGAGCGCAAGTTGCCTTATTATTTGAGGTTGGCGGCTGAAATCCTGCCTCATATGCCTATAGACTCGTTCTGGAAAGAGGTCTTTACGCTGGAGGTTTATGGTTAGTATTTATTTATAGACTTTTTGTCCTTTTTATAAAAAAAAAAACTTGTCATCATTTCGGCATTGTGTGATTGTGCAAACCTATTACGGAGAATGCAAACCGGTATACACGATGCTGCGACGCTGATTCAATACGCGCCGTCGACGACTTGGGCTCAGTCCGGACGGTTACCGGACGGTCGGACGGCGGGCTACCCATTGCTCGCCGTTCGCAAGCCCGCGCCTACGGTGGTCGGAAATCGGGATCGGAATCCCGGCGGCGGTTGGTGCGTGAGGACCGTTGCCGTTGCCTCACGCGATCGGCCGCCTCCTTTGCTAGCATTACTGCTTCGCAGAAGGAGGCGACTGCCTGCCACTCCTCCTCGCTCCGGACCATGGCCTGTACCAAGGCCCGGCGCGAGAGATTGCCGCCGCCGATTGCCCCCACGAGGACACGGCGTTGTTCTGCCCAAGCTTGGCACACCTCCACCGTATGCTCCACCGTGTCCTTCGGGCGGTCCACACAGTGGCGACACCGGGGCATCGCTTCCGCACGAATCCAGAATAGTGAGGGTAACAAAAAGCTATACACGCATCGAAGCCGCAAGGTAAAGTAATAATAATAATAATAGATTTATTTCCCTTCCACAAATTACAGAGAAATTAATTAATTTAACAATATACCAAAAACAATTTGTGGAAGACTGGTGCCTGAACTAAGTTATTTACAAAACCTGTGTGTCAGGTCACCAGGCCCCCAAAAACAAAGTTTGAGATTAATACCTGTCGTAAAGGAGAAGATTTGATTCTCGAAAGTACATTACAATAATTATAATCAATTAATTACATTATTTAATTACATTTAATTACATTAATAATTATAAGTTAATTACATGATTCAATTTCATTACATTGGATAGTAAAAAAAATAAAAAATAAATATAAAGTAATTTATTTAAGATACATATCTATTATCATGGTATTATTTATATATTTTATATATAAATAATACCATGTATTACCACTACATTTTATGTTTTTTTTATGTTACTATTGGACTTATTTGACATAAATGAGCACGGCAGTTGAGAGTTTGTCATGCTCTTTCAAATGTGTTGGATCATTCAGTTCCCTTCAAAATGGTTGAGCTGAGTGGTGTTAATATTAGTGTCATCTTCGTGAACGGGCGCTGTCATTTGAGACTGGTCATCTCTTAGCTGCCAGTTGCTATTTTAATATCTATATTTAGTTTATATTTTTACTTTATTTACATTGTTCTCACATGATAGCGACAAGAAACATGTAACAGAGATATTTGTAATAACAAAACATGATTGAAAAGAGTGTCCATGGAGTTTCTTGCACATTCTTCTTCATAGAAATCTACGCTTTGGAATGTGCAATTAGCATCTTTTTTTTCTGACTGACTGACTTCTTGACATTTCAAAAGTGCCTGTAAATGGTTTATTTGAAATAAATGCTTTTGAATCTTTGAATTGAATATAAAATAAGCTGATATTATGTAATTTTAGTCAAAAATATAATAACTGTAATTTCGCAATTATTATATTTGTCGTCAGTTTTTTATACTTCTTTTTTATCAAAATGAATGTCTTTGCGCCCTCTTTTTTGACTTTGGCTGTTTTTTGTTTGGCGTCAAAATGATTGTTTTCTATTGTAAGCTTCATATTATTGTTATTGTTGTCGTGTTATGCGAGTATAAAACCAAACTGGTGTGTAGGTACATACCCTACATATTTTGTACGACGATAGTCTGCACACTTATGGTAAAATGATATAAACCGGGGATGATAATAAAACCGCCCGTGTTGAGTGTAGAAAAATCACTGATTTATTTTACTTAGTAACGATTATACTAAATGGCCGCGCGTGTGCAAACGCTGCAGTTGCATAACCTACTTAATTATATGAATGTGCGGGTTCACCGTACATACTGCCAACTCTAAAGGAGAAGACAGGAGACGTGTTTTAATCTAGGTGATAATTGGTGCAACTAAACACGTGAAAAACTAATGACTTAGATTATATGATATAATTTTCAGTTGAACGGTGATACAAGGTGATTTCATTAGGTGTATAACTAAACTAAGTAGTAAAGTCTGTAAAACTAAATTGTCTGGTTATGTTCACACTATCACTGTTGGACCATGGTAGAGGTTCCCTTATCGACACTTTCGGTGGATTTACTAATATTAGGTACTAAACTCACTGAACACTGACACTGGCACAGTTGCACTCACACACTCCGTAGACGGCGCTGCGTGCTCAGCTCGCGCCTCCGCCCCCGGGGCGCGCTCACCCTGCTGCACACATACTTCCACCACCTCGCGCTGCTGCTTGTCAAGCGCATTTTGGCACTTCCCTCTTGTAACAAAATAGATGCTTATTCCGCCTAAGATGACAACTAAGGCCAGAATAATATATGCGACGGAGTAATGATGGATGTCGTGAACGGTTAACTCTGTGGAAGATTGTTCCTTAATATTTTTTATCTGCTCTTCCAGCTGATTCCACATATGGGTGTGGTTTTCTGTTGCGTCAAAATAGATGGGCCAGGTCGTGTTGATAAGTGAATTCAGAATGGACACCTCTGGGACTTCGATGTTTGATTGAATATCCAAGTGACGTAGAAAATTGTTGTGTGCATGGATACTATAGGTGTCTGATTTCAATGTGCATCCCTGACCTACGTTAATGATACCACTGCCTCGAATAACAGTAGTTGTTGTGTCAGCAATACAGGAGATACGGAGTTCACATGATTCACAACAGGTGTAAAACCAGGTATTTACATTATGTAATTTGACCCAATAATTGTGGCACGAGGATACTTCTTGTTTACAAACGCTCCTGATATCACTTACATCTTGAATGTCACATAGCGATTGTTTTATTTTTAGATTGTAAACAGGTTTGTCATAGGTGCACAGTAACTTATTGCTCTTAACGACATGTATGCATGCCTGCAGGTCGTTATCTGATAAGAGAAGAGCAAGGTCCTTTTGGATGTTATAGGCAATAAATGGTGAGCTGGGGATTGTGCGAAAGTTATTCGACCCCCTTTTCTGAGGGATAGGTATGATCCTATCTAACTCGAAGATCTCGTTGCTCACCAGGGGAATCTTTATCTCTATAATTAGATAACCTTCATATAGCGTTGCTGACGCCTTCATAATTTTGTACATGTCGGAAAGGTTTGTTGGTTCAATTGGGGTCATTAAGTTGCCCTGTAGTTGCCCGGAGATAATATTGATCTGACGAGCCAGCTGTTCAGGAGACAAAAGGTAAGGGTCAATACGACCGTGGCTGATGTCTGTCACGGTATCAATAAGTGTGTGCTGAATGCGCATTAGATTTGCTAGTATGACACTCGCGGCTAATGCGGAAGATGTCACATATAAAGCATTTCTGTTGTCCAGACGCACCTGGTTGATTTCAACAGTGACGTTTCGAAGATGTTCGTTTATGAAATGGAACTGTTTGTTCATTGTCTCCTCGCTGCGTCGCAGAATGTTGTATTCCGATTCCAAGACAATTGTTTGATTCTTGAGTAACTGTTGGAGATGATTTTCATGGGTGGTTATCTTTTCTATGTCCTGCTTGTATTGTTGAGCAAAACTTTCATCCAATACTCCAAACAGGGTATTTGCCAAGTACCCCACTCCGTTTATTAATCCACGTCTTTGCCTTCTTGCGTTAGGTTTTTTTTAGAAGAGTTTGATAATGCTCAAGTTCCTTTAGTTCATGTTCTAGTTGTAAGATGACACTATCGTATTGCGAGCCCATGCAATCGGCGGTTAGTTTCAAATGGGTTATGTACTTCTTTACGTTCGATACTCCGTGATAGAACGTGGTCATGTTATAAAACACAATGAGTTTCCAATCGTCCTTGATAACTTGGAGGTTTGACATCTTATCGAAGTAAAATCCTTGGTTGGTAAAAATTTGCGTAACATTATATGACGTCAATTTGACTTGCTGAGTTTGATCACTGGGTGATACAAACAAAAGCATTAGAAAAATGGACATGAAAAAGGCTTGGAAAGGTTTCTGATTTCGTAGTCGCGTGGATCGCCTTTTAACTTCAGGTTGAACTGATGGTGCTGGGGACGACTCATCCACGCACTGAGTTACGGATTCGGACGGGGGTCTCTCCTCATTTGCGGGTAAGTATACAAGCTTGTTGACTGGACGCTGTATGGTATTGTTGCTCGTCTTAACGGTAACAACTCTCACATACCCATCCTTTCCTGGATGAAGTTGCTTTACTCGACCCATTGCCCACTTACCCGGAGGTACATTCTCTTCCCGGATGAGGACGAGGTCATCGACTTTAAGATTACTTCGTGGTGTTTGCCATTTAGTTCTCGCTTGAAGCTGTTGAAGATATTCCGACGACCACCGTTGCCAGATATTCTTAGTTATAGCTTGAACGAGTTGCCACCGTGCCTTTAACGTTACAGACTCCGGTTCAGTTTGAGGCCTTGACAAAATTGGTGCCCCCGTCAGGAAATGTCCCGGGGTTAAGCAATCGTCATCAGAGTTTTCAGTTAGTTGGCATAGTGGCCTGGAATTCAGACACGCTTCTATTTGGCAAAGTAATGTCGAAAACTCTTCGTACGTAAGACGTTGATCACCAATGACCCTTTTTAAGTGATATTTCAGGCTCTTCACAGCCGCTTCCCAAAGCCCACCTGCATTAGGCCAGGCAGGTGCATTGAAGTGCCAGTGGATGTTCATCTCACCGATTTTATTAAAGAAGTCTGGGTTGATATTCTGGATGATCTCCTTGTACTCCTTCTTCATGAGTCGACTAGCTCCCACGAAGTTTGTACCGTTGTCACTGTACATGTGACCTGGAGATCCACGCCGGGAGCAGAAACGACGAAACGCCGCTAGAAAGGCGGCCGTACTCAAATCTGAAACTAGTTCCAGATGGACCGCTTTCGTGGACAGGCAGACGAAAACCGCTACGTAACCCTTTGTTGTTTTGATCCCGCGTCCTTTATTGGCCTTCAGCTCTATGTGCCCCGTGAAGTCGACACCAGTGTTAGTAAATGGCCTTGACGGAGTAACTCTGGCTCGTGGTAAGTCCGCCATAATTTGATGTTGTACTTCGTTATTAAATCGACGACACTTAACACAAAGTCTCAACTGGCGTTTTACCGTCCTAACCCCGCTGATAATCCAGTACCTATCTCTTATGTAAGAAAGGGTTAGTCGAGGGCCACCGTGTAACGTAGTTATGTGAGCCTGGCTAATAACTAGATCAGTAAGTCGACTATGGCTTGGTAGAATGATGGGGTGCTTCGCCGATGTGCTTATACTGGCGTAATTTAACCGTCCACCAACTCTTAATATACCGTTTTCATCTAGAAAAGGATTTAAACTGCAAATCTTGCTTTTTGAACTCACGTGTTGTTTACATTTAATATCTTGCAATTCCTGATGAAATTCTAGTGATTGCATTTCTTTAATAATTAAATTATATGCGTTATTTATTTCTGATGACGATAGGAAACCATGATGTGTTGAAATATGTTTGTCGCAAATTCGCTTGATGAAACGTGAGACCCAGCAAATAATCCGCACAATTCGTGTCAATGAACTACAGTTTTGCAGTAGGTCACTAATGAATGTTACATTATTTTGTACTAAGGCTGTGTTCACACAAGCTGCTTTTATTTCTATGACAGGAGACTGGTACATGATTTTAGTTTCATCTTTTCTCTCGTAACCTTTTAACCATTCTGGCCCTTCCCACCACAACGAATGGTTTAACAACTGAAGAAACGTTACTCCTCGTGTCGCACAATCAGCTGCGTTTTCTTCCGAGCTGACATGACTCCAGAATTCGGCCGGTATTATGTTGGTTATCTGCTGTACTCTGTTAGCTACAAATGATTTCCATCTCGATATATCTCCATGTAGCCATCCCAGAACTATCATAGAATCTGTCCACGCATGAAGGGTCATACCTACGTTTGGTAAGGAATCAACGACCTTCTTCACCAGATGGGATAAAAGTAGTGCACCGCAGAGTTCAAGTCTAGGCAGAGATGTTTTCTTTGCAACTGGTGCCAACTTTGTTTTTGCAGCAACGATGGTCGATGTGTACTCGCCCTTATTGTTCTTGGTGACGAGGTAAATAACGCAAGCGTAAGCTTTGTCTGAAGCATCGCAAAATGCGTGTAATTGATTCTTTATTTCTGTGTTACCTAAAAATCTTGGTATGCGGTATTTATCGATGCAGTTGAAGTCTTCTTTTAATTTAAGCCAATTAATTTGCATGTCCTTTGGTAATTCTTGATCCCAGCTTGTTTCCATGGACCACGTTTGTTGAAACAGTAGCTTCGCTCTGATTGTAAGCGGTGATAGCCAACCAAGTGGATCGAAAATCTTGGATATTTCTGACAATAACTGACGCTTGGTAAACGCTACCTTATCCTCTGGAATTATATTTCCTTGAAACGTGAATGAGTCAGATGATGGATTCCATTTTAATCCAAGGGTCTTTCTGGATTCGAGACCCTTAAATTCGTACGGACTGGTAAATTGATCAGTCGTTAAGTGCTGCAAGAGTTCTGGCTTGTTGCTTGACCATTTCCGCAAATTCATACCAGCACCCTGGAGCATTTTTAAAAGTTGCTGTAGTAGCTCCTTGGCTTGATCAGCGGAGTTATGTCCACTCAGCAGATCATCCATGTAGAAGGAGTTTTGTACAGCTACTGCTGCTAAGGGATATTTTTCAGCGTCATCAGTCGCAAGTTGCTTTAGCGTCCGCATAGCCAAGAAGGGGGCTGCCTTAGTCCCGTACGTTACAGTGGTTAAATTATACTGATTCAATTGATCATCCATTGAATCCCTCCACACTATTGCTTGCAGAGGCTGATCTTGCTCTCTGATGAGTATCTGGCGGAACATCTTTTCAATATCCGCAGTTATTACGTATTTGTATTGCCTCCAATTTATAATAAGTGCTAACAAGTCTTGTTGCAAGTTTGGTCCACTGTACATCAAATCGTTTAGACTATTACCCGATGTAGTCTTGGATGAGGCATTAAAAACCACTCTTAATTTCGTTGTTGTCGAATCAAGTTTCCATACACCATGATGTGGTAGGTAATACGCCTGCTCGGTCGTTTTTTCGACTTGTCGCATATGACCTAATTCCTGGTATTCGCTTATAAATTGTTTGTATAGGCTTGAAAATGATTTATTTTTGGACAGTTTGGACTCTAACTGTTTAAATTGCGCTATGGCCTTAAACTTTGATGATCCGAGTTGCTGTTCGAAACCTGGTATCATGGGTATCCCAACTACATATTTGCCATTCTCTAAGCGTCTCGTGGTGCTTTTGTAAAAGTCTTCACAAAATTTATCACCAATAGTCACGTTTGATGATGATGAGTCGTGAATATCCTCCAACTCCCAAAACTTGGCTATCTCTTCAAGGTTATTGATGGCGACATGACAGTTGAACCTTTTAACATTTCCTGATAAGATCCAACCCATTTTGGTTTGTTGAGCTATAGGAGCCTGCGCTGGGCCCTTTATAAGACCGCTTAATATAATTTCTGAATATACACTGGCATCAAGAAGAAGATCAATAGGCCTTGAGACATTGTATTCCGGGTCTGCTAACTGAAGATGTTGCAAGTGTGCCCAGGACTGTTTGCGAAATGATGAGTTAGGTAGACTGTTTATAACCTTTGACACAACTAACGCCTGAGTTTGCAAGGTGTAATCTCCATAAATAGACTTACAATCTAATGTTACGATGCCTTTGCTCTGCTTAGAGACCGGACCTACCCCTGAAATGGAGGCATGATATTGCCGCCGTTGTAAACCTAGCATTTGAGTTGCATTTTCCGAAATCAGTGAAATTTGGGACCCCTGATCAAGAAGCGCTCTTAACGTAACGTATGTACCATTGTTTGATAAAACTGTTAACGACAACGTAGTTAATAGGATTTCTTCATTGTCAGCAGCGACGTGGTTAACGTTATGCTGAGCCAAGGAAGGCTGCGTAGTAGAGCTCGTCGTTGCGGTGGTTTGATTTTGTGGTACACACACATCGTGAAGTAAAGTGTTGTGGCTGGTGTTACACCTTTTACAACGTTTGGGACTAATGCACTCTTGGTCTGGATGATAGTTAAGGCAATTTTTACAGTATTGAGTCTTTGTTACCCAGGCCAACCGATCCTCCGGAGTCATTTTTAGGAATTTCCTACAAGTAAATATAAAGTGGCGCGTATTACAAATCGGACAGTTTGGTCCTTGAGTAGCGGCAGCTTGATAATGTTTCTTGTAGTGGTTCCCCTGGTTAACAGGTTTGTTGTGCTGTAGACTTGACTCCCGTTTAGC
This sequence comes from Mythimna pallens, assembly GCA_961205895.1. Classification (NCBI taxonomy): domain Eukaryota; kingdom Metazoa; phylum Arthropoda; class Insecta; order Lepidoptera; family Noctuidae; genus Mythimna; species Mythimna pallens. The sequence goes on along the minus strand of OY540842.1, from coordinate 20,362,369 downwards.
AGCAGGCTTCGTAATTTCTCTCTCTCTACGGTGTAAGGGTTCCAGGGCTGTGAATTTGTTTTCGAGAAACGTCATAAATTCTGACAGAGATGGTAGCTCTCGTGGTGATGTACGCGCTTCTTTGTAATCACAGTAGGTCTCCTGGTCCAGTTTCTTACTGAGAAGATGCACTAACAAAGGATCCCATGTATTTGTATTCACACCAAGGTTGTGTATAGCGTGGATACACTCCGTGGTGGTGTCATATAGTCGCTTCAGCTCATAAGCTGTTTGCTTGGAAATAGAAGGCTGATTTAGAAATACCTCTATTTGATTTGTAAAGAGAACTTGAGCATTATTATATCTGTGAGTTAGAATTTCCCAAGCTGTGTCGTAATTATCAGCCGAAATATGAAGATGCTGAATAAGGCGTTCAGCCTCTCCCTTGAGCTTTCCTTTCAGGTGTTGCATCTTCTGAGCCTTGGTAATGGTGTTGTTATCGTGAATAGCTTCTGTAAACAGGTCACAAAATGTTGGCCACTGCGTGTATTTCCCCGCAAAAGTAGGAATTTCGAGTTTCGGCGTAGCTTGCTGTACATGTACCATGGATGATATTTTGTTATTAAGCAAACGCTTGATGTCCTTGTAATTACGCTCAAACATACTAAATTCATTTTCGTACAGTAAGTCACTGCCCTGAAGTAAATGATCGATACGCAGATGCAACGAGTCGATAGTGTTCCACTTGGTTTGTATAGCCCTAAGCTCGTCTTCAAGTTCCCATTTTTCCGTTATTTCATTCACGTTGATGCTCTTCACCAACCTGTTGAAGGCCCTAAAATTGGTTCTTTGTTGAGCCAACAGTTCATTGGCTTCCGTGTTAGCTTGAGTTCCTTTCTCAACAGAGCCAAATGCAGTAAGCAGGTTACGGGTAGACTGGTAGAGGATCTTACCCTGTTGATATAAATCTGTGGAGAAATATTGTGGTTCCTTGTCTGGAAACTCGGAAAGTTTCAGGTGATTTTGTTCGAATTCTCCCCAGAGGTTGTCCAACGACTCTATTCTTTTTTGGATATAATCCGGAGTTTTTCTCGATAATGGATCCTTACCGAAATTGACCTTTATCCTATTGAGCCCTTCTAATATTTCCGACTGACGAGCGCTTGATACTGCCATGGCGATTAAATAAAAGGAACAATCTTACTTGGTCACCGAAGAGTTGATACCAACAGCGATCTGCAGATCCTGGATGCAGTAGAAATGTAGATGAAGGCACTCAGAGTTCCACCAAAGTCTTTACGAACGATTCACTACGTGTTCACTGAACTGAGTGATTGAACTTCACGGAACTGACGCGAAATACTCAACGAATATTATCAAGTCTGGGGTTCTGATTCCGAACCACCCGCGCACCTTGAATTATATACCCGATGGACTGTTACTACGCGTGATATCAGATCCGGCTCGAAGGACCAAAAAAAATGTACGACGATAGTCTGCACACTTATGGTAAAATGATATAAACCGGGGATGATAATAAAACCGCCCGTGTTGAGTGTAGAAAAATCACTGATTTATTTTACTTAGTAACGATTATACTAAATGGCCGCGCGTGTGCAAACGCTGCAGTTGCATAACCTACTTAATTATATGAATGTGCGGGTTCACCGTACATATTTAAATATATAAAATATAATCAAAAACCTTTTATTTATAATAATAATAATAATTTATTTCAGATTTCTCCATATAAATTGTTAGTAACACGAAAATACTTAAGAGCTAATAACAATGAATGATGCATGTTTATAATAGCAATGTAGAATTTTTGCCATTTTGATAATTTAGAATTAACCATTTAGAGAAATTTCTGAGAATTAGGCTTTTAACGAATTACCCATTCTGGGAATTAGGCATTTAGAGAATTGACCACGTTGAGAAGTATTCCTTTTGCGACTCAGTTGCCGTTTTGAGAATGAGGCCTTTTGCATCTAAAACGGTCCTATGAGCCAAAATCGTTACGGCGTAGGTGGGGACTTGCTTACAGACACTTACGCCGAATTTATTGGAAAAGGCAACATACGAAGAAGAGTAGTAGGCTACGTAAAAGCCTTGCTATGGGGCATTATTTAATATATTATTTCTTTAGTATATCATCAAATGGTTCCTTCCAATGTGGGCAGAGGGAGCGCCAGACTTTTGCTGGCTAAAACCTTCCTTTCTATCGAACAATCCTACGGCTCTGAGAAGGGGTCGTCATAAAGGTGGACAAACAAATTAGAAATTAAAAAACAAACCTTTTTTCTTACAGGTATTGGCGCCAATTTCAGCAACATCGCCACAGCACATACCAGCTACAACGTCTCTACTCTCATCAGTGTTATCTCAATGCTAATACAATCCGTCATCTGTTATATTTTCGCTTGGTATCTATCCCTGGTCAGACCAGGCTACTATGGACAGGCGCTACCCTGGGACTTCTGCGTCAAAGTATGTGAACATTACTCTTTATTTAGAAAAAGAAGTAGGAAGACTTTGATCCTATTATTTGCGGCACGTAATTTGAACTATGATCTTCAATACCCAATAATAGATTTTCGGGTCTCAATCGAAGTGCAGCAACGCGGGGTTTTGCGCGTAACCATAGAACGATCGCCATTTTTAACCGACTTCAAAAAGGAGGAGGTTATATGTTCGGTTGAATGTATGTTGTTTTTTTTCTATGTATGTTCACCGATTTTACGGTCAATTGTGGACCGATTTTAAAATTTTTTTTTCGATTGTAAGGTTATGCTTCCGAGTTGGTCCCATAGAAATATTGTTATGATCTGATCATGAACTTCGAAGATATGGAACAGAACTCCTTATAGGATCACAGCAGAACCGTCGTAAAAAGTAAAATTGCTTTGTTTATACGTGTAGTCGATGACTGACTGAAAGTAGAAGGGGAATATATCGATCTGATCTGATGATGAACCCTGAAGTTAGGCATCAGAACTCTGTAATAAATTAATGTAATCTAACCGTGTTTGGGATTATTAGAATTGTCATGACATGCACTCTGGCTATAAGGTATTTAAATTTGGCTGAGGGGTACTTTTTAGTGGTGGTACCATAATTAAAAAGTGTAAAATAAAAAACTTTCCAAAAAAAATATAACCGACTTCAAAGTAAAAAAAAACACAGAAAAGTGCAAAATAACTTTAATTTCGGAAGTCGGTGTTAAATAACGAAGAGACAAAACTATTATAGAAACACCGACTTCCGAAATTAAAGTTATTTTGCACTTATCTGTTTTTTTTTTAGTTTGAAGTCGGTTATACTTTTTTTGGAAAAGTTTTTTATAATTTAACTTATATGCCGCGTACGATAAAATGACTTGAAAACATGGTCTATTAAAATTATATTTCTACTTAAATTAATAACAACTTTATGTAAATTCAAATTGAGTTCATTTATGAATTAGTGAAAATATTGACGAAGTCATAATTTTTTTATGGTAAAAATGTTAAACATTATGTTAAACCACTCATCTAGTGGTTTTACCAAAGTCCCATATTTTATTTACATGTTTGGAAGATGGTTCGAGGCGGCTCAAGAAAAGAATACGTGGAAGAAGTTTGGGGAGGCCTTTGCCCAGAAGTGGGACATTATAGGCTATTAAAAAAAAATGCGGACTTAGTTTAAATACGTAGTATGTGTGGCATGTTGACGTTTCAAACATGTCTTGTTTACTATGTTTTGTTTGATCATATTTAAGACAAGTTGTCTACAAGTTTTTTGTTTATCTTGTCTTCACATCTTGCTGTGGGTAGATTATAAGTAAATTGTAGGTAGTATGAAAAGAATAGACATATAATTGAGAATACAGACGTAGTGTTAGATCTCTGTTTATAGTGTATAGTCTATGGTGTTAGAAGGTAGTGTAGCAAATTCTAGCATTAATTTGTTTAAAGTTTGCGTAATAAAATATTCAGTATAAATTATTGTTAGAATTAAAAGGTAGACACCAAAATATAGACTAGAAACGGTAATTTTTTTTGGGATTTCAATAATGACAGTTTGTTATCCTTGTATAGTTTAACTCAACATAATACTAGCCAAATTTATATTTTTGACAAAGATTTTACTTTGTAAAACATGATTCGAAACAAAAACACAACAAATCAACTATGAATAACAAAAACAATTCTACAGTTCATAATTCACATTATTTTGTATTAATTAAATGAGAAATATGAGCCCAGCCATTTAAGTAAGTTTTTATGTCCATAAAATCCTTTTCTGACAAATGCTGAGTAAGTCTCTCTTGATATTTTAAACTTTTTCTCTTAAGCGTAGGCTAATAATAATAATATATTTATTTGTGAACATAGGGTATGGTTAAAGATGTTGTACAAAAAATATAATGTCCCAACAATGTCCCGCCAGAAGGCATACAAATATTATCAATATTGTAATGGTTCGAATTTGTAATATTTATAAATTGCAAAATAAAAATTAGAATACAATAATAATTAAAAAATAAAATGTCAACAATTAAAATAAGGTCTAACTAGTCACAGTTTAATTAACAACTAATTGCATGTCACATTCAAATAAATAAAGTAATAGTCAGTCAAAAGAGTAAATAATGTCAATATATAAAATGATAAATTTAAATAAGTCAAATATCATTTGTCATTAAGAAATTCATTAATGGAATAATATACCTTGTCATTTAATAATTTAAAAAGATTTCTTTTGAACTCATTTACATTTTTGCTGCTTATCACTTGCTCAGGTAACTTATTATATAACTTAGGAGCCATTGCAAATATGCTTTTGTGATAAAATTTTGTTTTAGTCTGAAGCAGATGCAATTTATGTGAACGTCGTTGACTCTTTACAGATTTAAATAAATACATATTATTTTTAACAAAAATACAAGCTTCATAGACATAGAGTGATGGTACAGTCAATATCTTTAAATTTTGAAAATGTGATTTACACGAATCCGTTCGCTTTATTTTACATATTGCTCTAATGCATTTTTTCTGTGCTATTAATACCTCTTGAACTTTTGCCGCATTGCCCCAGAATAGAATACCATATCTTAAAGTCGATCCGACATAACCATGATACGCTGCTAGGAGTGCGGTTTTATTCGAAATTTTACCTAGCATATAGAGAGCATAAGAAAACTTACTGAGCTTTGCACACACATTTTCAATTTGAGTCCTCCATGACATATCGTTGTCAATGTGTAGTCCAAGAAACTTTGTTGTCCTTGTTTCAAATATTTGGTCTCCTTTATAGTTTATTTGCAAATTTGATAGTATATTTTGTCTTATTTTAAAATTCATCACTTTAGTTTTGGCAAGATTAATTTGAAGGTTATTAATTTTTAGCCAGTCAATAATTGTTATAAGACTAGTATTTATGTCATCTACTATATCTTTATTACTACCACTGTTATATATTACTGTGCTGTCGTCGGCAAATAAGGACATTTGGTGGCTGATTATATTAGGGAACTCATTAATGTAACAAATAAAAAGCAAGGGTCCTAACACGGAGCCCTGCGGAACACCGTAATATAATACTCTTGAGCTAGACGAGTATATTATCTCAGTTTTGGACCTAATGTCTACTTGACTTATCTGAGTAATTTGTTGTCTGTCCTCTAAATAAGATTTAATGAGGTTAAGTACGTTGCCTCTTATACCATACCTGTACAGCTTAGTAAATAGAACTTTATGGTCGACATAATCGAAAGCTCTGGTCATATCCATATACATCGCCATTACTGGTTTTCGATTGTCCATGTTATGATATATTTTTTCTAGAAAATTATAAATAGCCATATTAATCGTTCTATTCTTTCTGAAACCCATCTGTTCCTTGCAAAAAATCTTTTGTTTTTCAAGAAAATTATATACACTATTATAAATTACTTTTTCATGGTATTAGTGCTACAGGTCTATAGTTATTGACTTTGGTTTTATCTTCTTTTTTATATATGGGTTTGATAATAGATACTTTTAACTTTTGGGGAAAAGTACCATTTACAATACATTTATTTATAATGTCACTTAATATAGGTGTTATAACAGGAGCCACTGATTTAACTACCTTTGTGTCAATTTCATCAAAGCCGGTACTGTTTGTATTTTTAAGATTGCTTATTATGTTACAAATATCCTTTGGTATGGTTGGTTCCATAAACAAAGAGTTAAGCGATCCTGATGTTTGAGGGTTTTGATTTATTTTATAATTATCAGAACTAGGTTGAACTGAGTCTATGAAATAGTTATTAAATTGCTCTGCTATCATTTGAGGATTAGTTATATACGTGTTATTTACATTAATTCGATTTATATTTGCTTTAGGAATGTTAGGTTTCATTCTATTTATTACCTTCCAGGTTGCTTTCGACTTGTTTGTGCTTGTTCCAATAAAATAACTATTTTGAGCATTTTGTGTCAATTTAATCACTTTTTGATATCTTTTTGAGAATGTTTTAAAAGCAGTTTTTGTCTCACTATTTCGTGTTAGTCTATATTGCCACAATAAAGTCCGTCTCTTTTTACTACATCGCTTTATTCCCTTTGTGATCCATTGTGGTTTAGCTACTGTAGAAATTTTACGTTTAACAATCGGGAAGCAAAGATCGTAGAATAGCTTAAATAGTTCATATAAGGAATCAAAGCTTTTATTTCCATTCTCTGTTTTGTAGATATCAGAAAAACTGAGGCTGCTAATACATTTTTTAAAACGATTAATGTTTTCCTTGCTGTAATCACGTTTTTTTACATAATAATATTTTAAAATACATGTTCGTTGCACTGAGAATTTCATAAATTGTGCTGTGTGATCTGACACACCAAGCTCCAATATCTCACTCTTACATCCTCGTATATTATGAAAAAAATTATCTAAACACGTACCACTAGTAGGACGTGTCGGCTCATTTATTTCTATATTGAGATTAAACTCTTTTAGTAAATTTTTAAATAAAATAGAGTATTTAGTTTTCTGCAAAATGTCAATGTTAAAATCCCCGCAAATAATTATTCTCTGATTATTTTTATAGCAAAACTGTTGTAGTAAACTTGTCAAATTATTAAAGAAAATATTCATCTCCTCCGAGGAATGAATGAGTTCGATAGTGTATTCTGTGTGCTTTTGTTCTGTCTGGAACTCCACTATCGTTTTAAAAATGTTCCATTTTTGCCGGCGTATTATGGTATTCCACCTGTTGTGTTATGACTCCAGCGCATTTTGTGATAATTATATAAATTCATAGTTGATTTGTTGAATTTTTGTTTTGAATCATGTTGTGTAGGTAATAATTAAAATTATTTTCATTTGAAAATATATTAAATTTAACCTTTCAAAACCATAACATGTATGACACATGTATTGAATTGAATCAAATACGTTTTAGTCAGTTTTTTGGCTAGTTTTCCACAAGTATTGTATATGTAGTGTCCAGATCTTAGAAATAGATCACTTCATGAAATAGTCAAGTAAAACTGGCCAGATTGTTTTAAATGTTAAAGTTTGATGGTATGACAATCTTCGTTTAGCCTACTTTCTTTAGATATTTTATTATTATAGAAATCCTACATCAATGATATGGCCAAACGAGGATCGGCATATCATCAAATGTTAACGATCTGGCCAGGTTTAATTGGCCATATCGCGAAGTGATCAATCTACGATCTGGCCATATATAAAGTTAAAGTCACAGTTGTGAAGACGAAACATAAAGTTATATACAAATCTTGATTCAGGTGTAAACAATATGGAAACAGGTCTACATGTCGAATACCTATGTTTTATACCCCAGGGGCAGACGAACATTTGCATCGGCGAATCGCTCGCCGATGAAAGGTTCTATCGATGAAATTCTCAAAAGTGAATCGTTTTGTCGGCGAAACGTTCGTCATTGAAACGTTCATCGGTAAAAAAATGAAAACGAATAGTTCTGCCGGCAAACCGTTCAACGTTGAAACGGACTTCGGAGAAATGTTTCAGAATCGGCTATGTCGATAACCTTAGTTCTCTTGTGGAAAATTACAAACTGTTGTAAACATTAAATATGAAAAAAATCTGTCGTTTAATACATATTTCTTTGTTTAGGGAAAGGAGGAGGTGAAACAGACTATAGACGCGCAGGACGAAGAGCCCATCACTGTTGATCCAAAGTACTTCGAACCTGCGCCACCACGTACTGAAGTCGGAATCAAAATCGTTAATGTGTCTAAGGTATGGCGGAAAGTTTGATAAACACCATAGATATCCGGAGATACGTCTTCATTGCGGAATAGTAAGGAGCCCTAGTGATGCCACTTATCTCCCACCAAAATGATTACAATATTCACAAATAGTGTATTTAAGACACACACTTAAAATTTGCACACGCATACTAAGAAGAAAGCAGCTACACTAAATCAATTTTTAATACCACACTTAAATAGAATGGGCGGAGCATGCACTTGTAAACATTTGATATTTAGGATCATTCAATGCACACGCAATTAGGGAGTCGAACGCGATGGTCGATAATTTTTATCGACATTTAATTTTAGCATATTCTTGTAATATAATTACTACGTTTAATTTTTTTTAATTTCTATAAACCTATCCGACAAGAGAGTTTACTTTGAATAAAATGAAATAGGTTTTTTTTTTGTATCGTATTACCGGTTAAGGCATCCAGTACACGGTCATGCAAGCGTCAGTCAAAACCATCAATCAAGAATGAAACTTGACTGATAATGAATGAACTTCATTCATGATTGATGGTTTTGACTGACGCTTGCATGATCGTGTACTAGACGCCTTACAGGAACGCTCTCTGTTAGATGCTATGTATTACTATATAATATATTACTTAATCTTAAAAATTCGTATTATAGACAAAAAATTGTCAAAATAGCGATGGATCGCGAATTTTCTAATTCAAACATCGAACCTTGACGGCTGCTCGGCCTCACTATTTTGTTGACGATTTTATGGTATTTAGTTTGTTTGAAAATTTTTAATCCTAAAACACCTTAAGTCGTAATTAGATTTTTGTGGTAGTTTAATAATATTCCTATGGACTAAGTATTACGAGTGTTTTAATTTAATGTCGTGTCGTCAATGCCACGTTCTATATAAAAATAGCGTGTCATAGTTGTTATCTAACTCCTTCAAAATGGCTTGACCGATTTTTATGAAATTCTTTATGTATATTTGCTAAGTCTGGGAATAGGTCGTAGGCATTTTTTTACTCTCCTACCTAAAACCCCTTAATATATAAGAATAACGTTTGCCGGGTTAGCTAATATGTATATTTAAATTGTTTCTATTAGGTGTACCCCAGATACCGAGCATTGAAGAACGTCTCATTGGACGTGTACAAGGGAGAAATAACGGTGCTGGTCGGGCACAATGGAGCTGGCAAGACTACTCTCATGTCTATCATTACTGGTAAGAATACAAGAAAAAAAATCCACACAAATAAAATCACGGATTTTCCAGGAACTATAAAATTCCACCAGATACGGTCTTAAGAGTACGTTTCCGCAACTCCCTTCTGAGATTGTCAGATTTTTTTTTTTAGGTGGGAAAATCATCTTATGACAAATCTCGCTCTTGGGTGGAGCGGGAGATAGTGTCAGACTTTTATTGACTAAAACCCCACTCCTGTTCCTTCTTTGCCTTCGTCCCAGGGCCCCGGGTTTCGTTTTCACACTACCCATGGTCCCAGTAGGCTTCGCCCTGCTTGGCCCCTACGATTTGCTGACATCTCCCTGAGGCGTGCGTAGAACAGTACGCGCCGTCGACGACTTGGGCTCGGTCCGGATGGTTACCGGACAGCGAGCCACCCATTGCTCGCCATCCGCAAGCCAAGGCCCGGCGCGAGAGATCGCCGCCGCCGATCACCCCCACGAGGACACGGCGTTGCTCTGCCCAAGCGGGGCACACCTCCACCGTGTGCTCCACCGTGTCCTCCCGGCGTTTCACACAGAGGCGACACGACGAATCCGGTGCAGGAACTTTCTGAACTTACCGTGTTCGGTGAGGACGCCGGTAGGTCCTTCCAACCACGCCTCAAAGAGGGGACTTACCGCCATAATTGTGGCGAGCCCAGCACTGGGTCGCGACAGTCGTTGTCGCCATTTCTCCATGAGAACCCGCCGGAGCTCTGTCCGCCATGTTGCGACTTGTCGCGGCAGCGGATTTTCACCCCGGCGTTGCATCTCCACGCGCAGATCGTGCATGAGTGCAAGGACTGTTGCCTCCAGATCCCATGGTGGCTGTCCAGCAAGGAGGCTCGCTGCTTCGTGGGAAATCGTCCGGTATCCTCGCACCATCCGTATGGCCATGACCCTCTCTATGGCACGTGTTCAGCCGGGCCGACGGTTGCTTCCACAACGCCGGTGCCCACACCGGTGCGCCATAAAGGGCCATGGACCGAACGATTCCCGCGTAGAGCTTTCGGCAGGAGGCGTCTGGACCCCCTGGGTTGGGCAGGAGCCGCCCGAGGGCAGCCCTAGTCCGATTTAGTTTGGGAGCCAGACGTCGGAAGTGCTCCTCGAAATCCCGTCGGCTGTTGAGAACGAGACTCCTCCTACCATTAGTTGGGAACCCGGTAGTGGCGCGTTCCGAGGGCCGTGAAAGCACATGGCCTCGAACTTGTGCAATGCCATCTCGAGTCCCCACTCCTGGATTCTGCCAACGACTGTCGCAATCCCGCGTGTCACTAGTTCGGCCACCGCCTGGTACGACTCTCCCCGCGCCAGGACCAGCGTGTCGTCTGCGTAGCAGGCTACCTCGTCAGGGAGGTCGCCGCGCAGCACGTACTCGTATCCGATGTTCCACAAGGGCGACCCTACTACCGATCCCTGCGGAACACCGCACGACATCTCTCGACGTTCCCACTCTCCCTGTAGATGACCAGGGTAGATGATGTACCTGTCCGACAGGTACGCCTCGACAACACGACAGAGGCAGTCGGGCGTCCGGTGATACCGGAGTGCCCTCCTAATGCTACTCCAAGGCAGGGAGTTGAAGGCGTTGGCGATGTCTAGAGATACCGCCACGACACACCTGCCCTGGGCCACCGCATCCCCCGTCGTTTGAGCTCGCACGCGCATCCCCCGTCGTGAGAGCTCGCACGCGCATGTTGGCGTCCACCGTGGAGCGCTTCCTGCGAAAACCGAAGTGGCCGTCCGCCAGGGATTGTCGAATTAAAATATACGCCAAAAATCTTCATAACCTAGTCAATCTTCTATGTCCTCAGGAATGACAAGCGCCTCCGAAGGGAAAGTGTACGTGAACGGCAAGGACTCGGTTACACAGAAGAACGAAGCACGCAAGAACATCGGCCTCTGTCCACAATACAACCTGTTCTTCGAGTATTTGACAGTACAGGAGCATATTATGTTCTTTACGCTGGTAAGTATACTGGACGTTAGCATAGTCACTTTGAATTAAGAGCATCCCGATATTATATTTCATATCTTGTGGATATTATCTATTTCTATTGAAATCAATCCGAACGGCGAGGAAATTTTTGATGAATTTATGAAGTGTATACTTGTCATGTTACCATGATATTAAATATATACAGGCGAAATAATTTACTATGTGTTATCAAATCAAGCTAATGTCGTCGATAATTCGAAATTGAATTAGAGAGATGAATTACTAGATTTTTACGATAATAATAATCCAGAATAAGACCCAGTAGATGAAAGTCACCTTAGAGTGCTAGCCACTTTTTAATTATTTTTAAATACAAAATTGCTCAAAAGACCCTCGGAAATTGTGTTCGCGACATGCAAAAGACGCTAAGCATCCTTCTGAAAAAGTGAGTGTAAAATAAACGATCAAAGTGCTATAATAGCAAAAGAAACTGGATTAATCACTGAACTCATTTCTGCGTCTGAGGATAAGCCGCTAAACTGTGTGTCATCTTGTAACCAAGCCCAACAAGTGGTTTAGCAACCGCTTCGTCAACCGTGGCTAAATAAGATCTCCAACACCGCCAACACGACCATCAAAAGTTCTGGACAAGGAACAGGTGTAAAACATGAAGCGCTTCAAAAGCTGATTTGTCTAACGACGATGCGCCGAAGACTCCCGAGCCGAGTCGAGTTGGCGTTGATAATTGGACCAATTGCGTGTCACCAATTAATGATCTGCCATCGCTCGTCATCAATGACGGTATTGCACTGAAATCTAAAGTGAGGGTGATTACAGAAGCGGGCAGTAATCAAGTTATTTACAAGCCTTCAGTTAACACAGACAATGAGGACCAGTGGAAGATCGTCAAACGAAAACGTAGGTCTCGTAGAGTGGTGACAAGAACTGGAAAAACGGATGACGAATTTATAACAGTAGAGCGTTTGAGGTATATTCAGATATGGTCATTTCGATCTGAGACTACGCAACAAAACGTGCTGAACTATACAATAAGAAAATTAAATTGAATTTAATTATTAAAGTAAATGATTAAATTAAATGATCAAATTATAAAATCAAATTATACAATTAAGCCATCAAATCAAATTGTTAAATTAATTGGATTTGGAACATTAAGAAATTAAATTAAAATAAATTAATAAGTGAAAAGTGAATTAATATATAAAAGTGAATATTTCACAAAATTTGTTCCTGGTATTTTATTTAAAATAAAAAATATAAAATTTTTTGGAAAATTATTTCGTCACTCACTACTGCATAGTGAACCCGGAGTCTGTGTTTCCTGATAGCTACAACCTAGGGGTCTTTAAGAGCGTTCACTCGAAATTACGCGCTATTTGGCCAAAAACCATGATTTTCAAACCCAAAAATGAATCTTTTTCTATAACTATTTTGTTAAGGATTCTAGTTTGTGTTTTGTATTTTTTGTTTATTAATTCTATTAGAACTATAGAAGTTGGCAAGCTTCGAAATTGTCTCTGAAAGGAAAATTTCAAAAACTCTAGTTACATATGTTCACAAGTGTGCTATTAATTTAAATAAAATTCTACTTATTTTTATTTATTTATTACTACTACTTAACTATTTAGACAAGAATATTTCCTAATATTATTGGTAAATCACAATGTTTGTACAATATATCATTAATGGATATAAACGGGTTTGAAAATCATGATTTTTGGCCAAATAGCGCGTAATTTCGAGTGAACGCTCTTAAGTCATGAGTGAATAAGTTACTTCTAGGGAAACACGAGTCTATCAATAATAAAAAAAATTAAAAAATGATGGCGGTTCCACAGACGTACAGAATAGCGCGCACTTATTTGAACCATAAAAATAGCAACAACACTAGATCTGTTCCAATAGGGTTATAAACAGCATTTAGCAAGTGCTTAAAAATGCTGTACCAGGATAGAGGATGCTTTACTTTGAATATCACGCCTAAATGTAACTTTTTTTTTTGAAATGTTACCTTAGAAACATTTTGACAACGAAAATAAAATCTGGCATCATAAAATTATCCGTAATTTATATTTGGGCGTCAATGTGTTAAGGGGGTCTTTTTCCACTCGCCTATCGACAACATCGAGCATAGTTTAAAAGCTTGTTGCTTCATCTAACGCGATGTTCGACGAAGAGGCAACGCGAAATTACTCGATGATTTACTCGGATATTTTATAAAACTTGTTTCAGGAAATACGTATTTTTATAAGACCTTCAAAAGATTTTGAAAAACATTGTCATCATTCAGAATCTCGATTAAATGTGCAAGGATATAGATCTACTTTTTTATATTTTTAATACCTATACGAGTAGATTATGGAAGGCCAAATATCACGTAAAATAGCAAATTTTCAAAGGTCTTACTGGATTGGTTTTACATAAATTTATATTTTGATTTACATACAAGCCCAGATAATATCTACAAGTTATCTGTATATCCAAAATATCTGGAGAAATATGTGTAATAATATCATAATTACGTACGAACGGCTGTACGAAAATGTACCTCGAGTTGCCGCTCTTAAAGTTGATTTTTCAATACTCAGATTTATATGAACAAAATAATTTTGAAATATTTTGTTTGGAAAATAAACTCTGGAGCTCGTTACTAAAGAAGTAAGGGTGGTACGATGGGTCGATCGCCAAGTATAAACAACGCCGGTCAGTCTGTAGATGGGTGACCGTCTTAAGATACCGAGCTCCTCCATACCTCGAAAAGCACGTTAAACATTCGTTGTCGGCTTTAATTTCTAGATCCGTGACAGTCGTTTCTTACCTGACTGTCCATCATCATAATTTCTGCCGAAAGACGTCCACTGTTGGACATAGGCTTCCCCCAAATGTCATCACAATGACCGGCCCTATGCGTCTCGTATCCATCGGATTCCCGCGACCCTCACCAGGTCATCAGTCCACCTTGTGGGTGGCTTTCCAACGCTGCGTCTTCCGGTACATGGTCGCCATTCCAGAACCTTTCATCCCCATCGACCATCTGTTCTGCGAGCAATGTGCCCTGCCCACACTACTGACTGTTGTGACGTAAAGAATATTGTGTAATACCATACGGAATTAGTTATATGATCTGTTTTCTTTAAATTATTTTTATTAAAGGACTTTTAAATTATTTTTACCATTATCTCACCAGATGTTAGGCAATGATGTGATTTATGCAAGTTATAAGAATTCCAAAGTGGCGACACTTGGGGTAGGCCTGTATCCAACAGTGGACATCTTTCGGCTGAAATGATGATGATAAGAATTTCCACTCTTTAGTTGTTACCCGCTATGAAAGTAAGTTAATGTTAGTTACGATAGGTGTTACTTAAACTAAAGTAATTAATCTAATTTTAAGGAAAATGTTAGGTTCACAAAATATTTAGGCTTTTAATAAGTACTTGTATATACGTTATTATTCACCCTCAGCTCAAGCAAGGCTCTTTCGCTGAAGCGCGGATATCATCTCGTAACCTAGCCGACCGTCTCGGGCTGTCAGAGAAGCTGGGTGCATTGACAACAGCGCTGTCGGGGGGCATGAAGAGAAGGGCGCAACTAGCTTGTGCGCTAGCCGGCGGCGCCAGCGTGCTCGTGCTGGACGAGCCCACGTCCGGCCTTGACGTGGAGACGCGCCGCGAGCTGTGGAACTTGCTGCTGGTAACCAACCAATGTCATCATCTTTAGTGGTACACCATGCTCTCAATATTTGTCAGAAATCAGAGTGCCCAGTGATAGTTGGTTTAACGTTAATGAGATTGACATTTGTATGGCGTTAAGCGCTTCGATTGGCCCGCTTCAAGCCCTTCACCAATCAGAGAGCCAAGCGCAGTGAACGTTTCGATTGTTTTAACGTAAAAACAACTCAAGCAACAGTGATTGTGAAGCATCTCTTTTTTTTGAGTAAGGAAATAACTTCTTCCGCTCTGGGTAGAGTATCAGACTTTTATTGACTAAAACCTACCTGTGTTCCTTCAGTTGATACATCATAGGTACGGTACGACTATATCGTAGGATGGATTAGAGCACATGATTGTTGTGAGCGATGGATACGATACGACTATATCGTAAAATATGTTAGAGCACATGATTGTTGTGAGCGATGGATACGGTACGACTATATCGTAGGATGGATTAGAGCACATGATTATTGTGAGCGATGGATACGGTACGACTATATCGTAAAATATATTAGAGCACATGATTGTTGTGAGCGATGGATACGGTACGACTATATCGTAAAATATATTAGAGCACATGATTGTTGTGAGCGATGGATACGATACGACTATATCGTAAAATATGTTAGAGCACATGATTGTTGTGAGCGATGGATACGGTACGACTATATCGTAGGATGGATTAGAGCACATGATTGTTATGAGCGATGGATACGATACGACTATATCGTAAAATATGTTAGAGCACATGATTGTTGTGAGCGATGGATACGATACGACTATATCGTAAAATATGTTAGAGCACATGATTGTTGTGAGCGATGGATACGGTACGACTATATCGTAGGATGGATTAGAGCACATGATTATTGTGAGCGATGGATACGGTACGACTATATCGTAAAATATATTAGAGCACATGATTGTTGTGAGCGATGGATACGGTACGACTATATCGTAAAATATGTTAGAGCACATGATTATTGTGAGCGATGGATACGGTACGACTATATCGTAAAATATATTAGAGCACATGATTGTTATGAGCGATGGATACGATATGACTATATCGTAGGATGTATTAGAGCACGTGACCTTTATTCAGCTAATATTTATCCCTAACAAACTAGCTGACCCAATAGGGTTGTTGACTGCCAACCCTAATATTGACAGATACGATTTGAAGGCTCTTTTGAATGTAATGAAGAATTTTTTTTTTTTTATGACTTTTTTATTCTTCGTAAGAACCTTCTTGAGACTTCAAGAAATAGTTAAAAAAAGTACATTCAAATGGTTTCAGTTACTCTCAAGTTTTGCGGCTAACAACACGTTCAGCCATTATTTTCTATTTATATAGATAAAAACATTTATTTTAGCATTTCAAGTTTTCCAACTTTATACTCTAGCATTTTCCCAATCATGCCCAAAACTTAGAGAATTTCCAATAGTGAAAACGAAACCACAAGATACTGCTAAGATGACAATTTTTTTTTTATACCTTTTTTTCGATAGGGTACCATAACAACCCTTTGCTTCAGCGCCATATATTCAGCTATGGTGAAGTCCCGCTCACTAAGGACAACAGTCCTTAAAGTAATTTATAGCAATCAATTAGATAAACAAATTATAAATAGCACAATGTAAAAACTTGACTCCAAAACATGCTAAGTAAACATTATTGAGTATAGTGCAGTAAGCTCTAAAAAGAGTCACTTTCACCTCAGCTGAGCACCGCGCAAACCTGCGAATCATCATGTTCGCTCTGACCGACAGCGCCCTTCGCTCCCGTTCGATGTCAGCGTCATCCTTCAGGGTAGGCGTCACCAAATGGCCTAAGTATTTAAAAATGTCTACCCTTTCTAAAAGAAATCCATTAAGTTTTATGGGTGGCATTACTGTTACTTTTCTCTGCCCACCGTGAAAGACCATACACTGACTCTTCTTTACATTGTAGATCAAACCATGATCAGCTGCATAATCCTCACAGATCCTCATCAACCTTTTGAGACCACAGACCGAGGCGCTTTGCAGTACCATATCGTCCGCGTAGCTGATGTTATTAAAACAGACGTCATCTATGTGACAACCGACATGTGGCTCGCTGAGCGCCTCGATCAGCCTATTAATGTAGAGGTTAAAAATGGTAGGAGAGTTTAATCCCCCTGCCTTACCATATTCCAACCTGTATGGGTCCGACGGCATGCCTGCCCACTTTACGTTATTCACCTGGTTCCCGAACCAAAACTTCAGGGTGTTAATAGGCTCTGGTGGTATCTGAGATGACCTCATCTTATTCCACAAACTATCGTAAGAGACTAGGTCAAAGGCCTTAGAAAGGTCGAGGAAGCAAGCTTACACAGAGGTGTTTTTCTCAGTATAGTACTTAACAGCACTCTTAAAACACAATACTGCAGTTTCTGTCGACATTTCCGGCCGAAACCCGAACTGGTTATCGTGCAACTTGATGTGTTTGTTTAATTGTGTGTTAAGAATGCTGTCAAACACCTTTGTAACTATTGTTGCTAAAGAAATAGGTCTGTAGTTGGATAGTTTAGTCTGTTCATAGTTATACTAAGGAGGTAAAATTAAAAGGTTCTCTTTCCTACAAGAAAATGACCTGCATCCCGAGCCAAGTTGATAATCTGTAATCATTAACGCTATTCGAAAACTAGTCAAAAACTAGTCAAATGTATGGGAATGACATCATCTCAACGTCAAGTCACATGGTCAGAACAAACGAATAGAAAATTCGTAGCCAAGTTCATATCTTTCAAAATGATAGAATGAATTGTAATCGTTTCTACAATGTTCAACTCTACATCCTTTGTTATTGTAGAACGACATTGTAGAATGAGCGGCCGATTCAGGCGCGTCAACATGGCCACCAACCAACTTATCGTTTTCTATAATTGCTGACACCGAGGCGTTACCGACTGGAGAACGAAATTCGACACGAAACGGTTGTAACTTGGCTAGGCTGGTATTAGAGATAATATTTCATCTTGATCTTCTATGTATGATATTGGTCTCAAATTAAGACAAGCCTCAATTTGAGCCAGTACTCCTCTTATTTTGATCTTTTTCAGCGGGTGTAACATCGGTGACCGAGCTAACCGCTTATCTATTCACAAAGTAGTTAAGGAATGTATTGTTTGTATACAGGTTGTTCCTTTAAAACACCTATCAATAATAATAAAATTACCTATCTGTGTGCATCCCTCATGGCATAATCGCATAATTTAAAGGGCACAGATCCGTAAGGTATTTTTTTACGGTTTTTACAACTTTTTTTACAATTTAGATTGACTAACTTCTGGGCACTTTTCCCATTGACATCGATGTGGACGAATTTTTTGATGCCCTATGAGTTTTACATTTTTTTTTGTACATATATTATTTTCAGTTTGTTTATATATTTATTAAGTTATAATATTTAAGATTAATAGTTAAGATGTATATTAAAAAAACTTAATATTATCTAAAATAGACCATGGTTAATTTATCCAATACATAAGCTGTTACTTGGATGCTGCAGTCTAGATTAGTTGACGAATGAAGAAGAACGTCCCTTTTGTTCTTAGAAACCACTTTGACTTCACCGCCTAATCCTGTATAATTACCCTAGACTGCTTCACACTTTAAACCCAGTAATTGAACTGCGGCTTGCGTAATAAACGAAATACGAGACCCTTGATCAATTATTAATGTGTGCCTGCTAATATCTTGACTGAACATAAACAATTGCTGTTGGTAACAACGAAATTTTTGCAAAACACTTTGCTATATGTGAACCATATCTGGTACCTGGTCATCTTGTAATACCTGAGCTCTATATTCGGTTGTACACTGCTGGAATATTTTTTTTTATTATTTTATTTTATAATGATTATTATTTTAATGATATTTAAATTATCAATATAAAATAAATGATAATAAATCCATTCATCATTTATCCTGGTTTCAATGTAAGATTGTGTAATCCTTTCTTTAGGACTATTTTTGAAGCTTTCAGCTGCACTCTAATATCTTCTTGAATTTTCATAAGTTCCTTTATCATAATTAATTATTAATTAATTAAATTTTTGATTTATTATTTATTATTATTAATTATTATTCTTTGTATTAAATAAAGTCGAAAAGCACATAATTTTTATAAGAGTTTCATAATTTGGTAATTTAAATATGAAATCGGACATGGGGGTTCCCGTCGGTTCACTTTTTTTTTTGCAAATTATGCAGTCCCTATCCACATTGAAATTCACAAAATACTCACAGTTTGATGCCCATATCACTTTACAATAATCAACATCACTTGCCCTTCCGTCCATAGACGTTGTTGTGGTGCTCTTGGTGGCGCCCGTCTGCGCCAACCTGCTTGCCGATGCCCAATGGTTGATCCTCAACGACAATCCACTGCCATTTGATTGGATGAACTGCCTTGCAACTCTGGTTGGACCTTTAGATTAACTTTTTACCCTGAGTTACCGTGAGGTTTATCAATTTAGTAATCGGTTAATCAGGTCCTAAAATTTTGGGAATTTCCAATACTTAATGAAAATTAAACAGCCAGATACTCTAAGATGATGTAGAAATATTATAAATAAAATTTTAACATTTCAAGTTTTCCAACTTTATGCTCTGGCACTATTCCAATCATGTCCCAAAATTAAGGGAATTTACAATAGTGAAAAGGAAACCACTAGTTACTACTAAGATATACAATTTTTTTGTAATATTTTTTCGGTAACCATAGCGGCCCTTTGCTTTAGTGCCATCTATGCAGCCACGGTGAACTAAATAAAAACAGTACGTTAACAGGCACTTTTTTGTACATGTAATAATATGGTCCTTTCATGACAGTCTCTACGAGGCTCGCGAACCGTTCTTCTATCAACCCACATCATGGAGGAAGCAGACGCTCTGGGCGACCGCGTGGCTGCGCTGTACGCTGGAGTACTGCGGTGCTTCGCTACCACAATGCATCTAAAGAAGGCAGTGGGTGAGTAACAGAGAAAGGACTGTCCCGTTGACTGGCCCGTTGGTCTAGTGGTTAGTGGCCCTGACTGCTATGCCGGAGGTCGTGGGTTCGATTCCCACCCAGGACAAATGTTTGTGTGATGAGCACGATCATTTGTTCTGTGTCTGGGTGTAATTTATCTATAATATGTATGTATTTAGAAATATATAAGTATGTTTATCAGTTGTCTAGTACTCATAACACAAGCTCTGCTTAGCTTGAGACTAGACGGCGTTGTGTGATAGTTGTGGAATATTATATTTATATTATTAAAGAAATTATGAAAAAAAATTGTTCCGCCATCTTTGCTAATTCGCCAAATTTTGACGGTACGGTTGGCGCAATGGTTGGGAGATTTTCTGCTGTGTTGCATATCGCGAGTTCGATCCCCGCACGGGACAAATATTTGTATGAACTATAGACAAGTGTTCCGGGCCTGGGTGTCTTGTGTATGTGAGTTTACATTTATTTATTTATTTATTTATATATACTTTACTAGCTGCCCCGGCGAACTTCGTACCGCTATAGAGTCAATGAATGTTGTGATACCTTTTAGCTGAATTGTCAAAAGATAACGCCATCTACTGGCATTACCAGAACAATATAATTTTTGATTTTTTTTTTCGTGATTTTTTTCTATTTTTTCTCACCGTTTAAACCTTCCCTGGACTATCAAAACTATTTCAAGACCAAAATTAGTCAAATCGGTCAAGCCGTTCTCGAGTTTTAGCGAGACTAACGAACAGCTAGCTAGCTTCATTTTTATATATTGTATAGATTGTTCACCAAGATAATAAATGATACATATGAGCCTTATATCAAAAAACATACAATTGGCGGCCTTATCGCATTCCGCGATCTCTTCCAGGCAACCTGGTACATTTTTTTGAACGCAACCGCGATACTGGTGTAGGGCAAAGAATATTAAAAAAAAAAATGTTTGAATAAATGACAAAATTAACGAATGGCAACAGAGTTTGCGTCTTCATCGAACATTGCGCTGGATGAAGCAACAAGCTTGTAAACCATGCTCTAGTTGACGATAGACGAGTGGGGAAGGGTCCTCTTAAGCTATGATCTACATTATTGATACGCCGTGAAACTTTAAAAGTCATATATCCATCGATATATAATGTACTATGCACTAGATTACGCGTGCCGTACACTCACTTCAATCGACTCAGGTGCAGTGTCTTCTATGCACCTTGATATTGATGACATTAGTGCAGTTTTCACGTTCAGGCAGTATGAGAGCGGCGCTTATAAATTAAAAGAAAGTGAATCTGGATGTAAATAATAATTATGTAGTGATCTAAATTATTTATTTATGTATTTATTCAATATACACACTCTATCTTTACAGGCTGAACCTAATACAATAAAAAAAAAATTGTAATTATTGAAAAAGTCATCATCTTACACTAACTCTTAAAAATCTAAAACAATACTAACTTCTATTACAATTTAGACTACTAACTATAAAAATAAAAGAAGTACATAAAAAAATAAAATAAACTTAACGTAACCTATATGTAAATACAATATAAAATCAGACTTAGAACAGTAACTAATATTTAAATAAAACTATCAAAATTTAATAAAACTCTTGCGATTTCTCTCTCATGGCTCGAAAATAGGTCGATCCTCTCATGCACTTCATTAAGTACACATATTGTGCGGGTGAGGGGTGCTTTTGACAGTAGGTTGTTTCTGGCAGCAGGTACGGCCAGTAATGGCGGCCGCCGCCGCCTCAGGCACGCACAGCTTCAGGTGCAGCAGCACACCCGGATTGTGCGCTACTCTACGCAAGAGCTTTAAAGCATACGCCGCGAGTTCCCGGAAATTCCCGGCTCTAGAGAAAAACTCTGAGTTCGTTGTACCCCACCATACCCAGTACGAACAGTGTAGGATACATCAGTGGGTAAAACGGGTGAACCCCATACAGTTTGAAATACAAGTGTCTTGTGAATTTATTTTGTACTCGTTCCAGCATGACACTGTATTTCGCTTCATGAGGAGCCCAAATCACCGCACTGTGTTCCAAATGACTCCTTACCAAGGCGTCATACAGTACCCTGAGCGTGGTAATATTAGTGAATCCCTGCGACTGTCTCAGCACGAAACCGAGGTTTCTGTACGCTTTCTTGCAAATCTTAATTATATGATCTCGGAACGTTAGATCTGGTGTAAATAGTACTCCTAGATCTCGTACTTGAGACACTCGCTGGATTGGCACTTCCTCTACTTGGTATTCGTAAGCTATGGCAGTCTTTGCGCGCGTAAATGACATGATTGAGCATTTCGCTGTGTTGAAATAGAGTTTGTTGAAGACTCCACTCAACCACTCTGTCTATGTCTTCCTGCAAACGCTCACAGTCCGATTCATCTTTGACCTCAAGCAGCGATTTTAGGTCATCTGCAAACAATAAACATAAACTATGTTTGACTACATCTGGTAAGTCATTTACCGTTAAAATAAATTCAAGAGGACCCAAATTACTGCCCTGGCTCACTCCTGATCTGGTGTAGTATGGCTCGGATTCGACCCCGTTGTAGTCAACGTAATGCTGTCGATTTTGCCAGCTTCCTTAGCAGTATATCATTGTCAACGGTGTCATCGACGGCAGGCGCCACCCTCGCCACGAAGTTAATCAGATTAGTGGCAGTGCTACGCGCTGGCCGAAACCCGTGCTGCGCGTCCGATAGCTATCCGTTTACTTGAGCCTGCAGGCAGCGCTGGATGGCAGACTCGAACACTTTTGCAGGCGTCGACAACACTGCCACTGGTCTGTAGCCACTGACATCTGGACCTGACTTTCCCTTTAGGAACCGGATTACTCGTGTAATTTTCCACCTAGGTGGAAACGTTGCCTATTTCAAACAAGTATTAAAAATATGATGCAGGGGCTCAGCCAGCACCCTGCCACAGTTTCGGAACAGAAAAGCTGGAATGCCATCGGGGCCAGATGAGCGCTTTGGCTTAAGCTTTAAGAGCGCTTCCCTTACGTCTTGAAGACTGAGGGTCTCAATGTGCACTTGCGCACTGTTCGCTTCCAAAATAAAATAAAAATAAAATTACTGGTTGTTCAAGCAATTTAATAGCTAAGCTTTTAATATCGTAATAGTATGTTAGAAAATCTATTAATTTATTTAAAAGCCTTCCCATTTTACAATCATAGATTAAAACATGCAGAAGTTCCCTTGCGCAAAAACTGGTTTTTACCTACAACTGGCTTAATGAGCAGACTTTGCATAGTGTTTTATTCCGTTTGTTTTTTTTTTTGAATAATTTATTTAATGTTTTTTTTTCATTTTTTGCGTAAGCAATATCAATGAATTCCGTCAAATTCGAATTTGGTTGGATTCGGTACTGTAAAAAATTCATCAAGAAATGTCAGCAAATCATCGGGTATTTTTTTTTAGGTGGAAAAATCATCTAATGACAAATCCCGCTCTTAGGTGGAGCGGGAGATAGTGTCAGACTTTTACTGACTAAAAACCCACTCCTGTTCCTTCGTTGCCTTCGTCCCAGGGCCCTGGGTTTCATTTTCACACTACCCATGGCCCCAGTAGGCTTCGACCCTGATGGGCCCCTACGATTTGCTGACATCTCCCTGAGGCATGCGTGGAACAATACGCGCCGTCGACGTTTTGGGCTCGGTCCGGACGTTTACCGGACGATCGGACGGCGGGTAGTACAGCATTAGACCAAGTGCAAATTTCTGATTCTGAATCAATTCTTGATTCGAAAGTGTAGTAGAACGTTGTTTTCTGAATTTACACCGAGTTGTTTTGTTAAATTTTGAAATAGAGTGCTAATGTAATAAAGTATTGTAGGCAAAAAGCTGTGTCGCTTCTGCGGTATAAAATTTTGTATGGATAACATGTCATTACACTATGTTGAACGAAACGCGTAAGTGCCACGAAATTCATGGCGCTTAAGACATTTTTTATCGCAAAAAAGTATCCTCTAAAAGCTATCTATGCGCTGTATGTTTGGGGCCAAGGGTGTGATTCTGAAAGGAAGACTTGGCCCTGGTACAAAAGGCAACGAAGGAACAGGAGTGGGTTTTTAGTCAGTAAAAGTCTGACACTATCTTCCGCCCCACCCAAGAGTGGGGGATGTAATAAGATGATTTTCTCACCGGAAAAAAGCGCTGTATGTTTTAATAGTTTTGTTAGACGACATAATTCCAATAAAGCGCTGCAGCGAGCTTTTAACTTTTCAGCATTTTGACAAATAGTTTCCATGAACGTGCTTGTCTATCGCTAGAATATAAGTTGATGCCAAAATCAACAGTAACGTCAAACAAGTAAAACGCATTTCTGAGCGAAAGTTCCAGAATCGAAGTACGCCCCAAGGTTTAGCGAATTCTAGAAAAAGGCCCCTTTTTTTTAAGGTGGGAAATCATCCAAATGACTTCTCGCGCTCTGGGTGGAGCGGGAGGGCGTGTCAGACTTTTACTGACTAAAACCACACCTGTATCCTTCAATTACCCTTTGCGTTCTAGGACTACGGGTTTCCCTTTCAGAAATTCTCCGCGGTCCTAGCTAGCGAGCATCGGCCCTGTTGGGCCCCTACGGTTTGCTGACATCTCTTTGAGGAGCGCGAGGATCACTACGCGCTGTCGACGACTGGGCTCGGTCTGGTTAGTTACCGAACAGCCGGACGGCGAGCTACCCAGTGCTCAACGTCCGCAAGCCTGCGTCTACCGTGGCTGGTAGTCGGGGTCGGAATTACGGCGGCTAGGGCGTGAGGACCTTCGTTCCCTCACGCGTGCAGCCTCCTCCTTCGCTAGCATTACTGCTTCGCAGAAGGAGGCGACTGCCTGCCATTCCTCCTCGCTCCGGACCATAGCCTGAACCAGGGCCCGACGCGAAAGGTCGCTGCCACCAATTGCCTCCACGAGGACACGGCGGTGCTCCGCCCAAACGGGGCACACCTCCACCGTATGCTCCACCGTGTCCTCTGGGTGGTCCGCACAATGATGACACCCGGGCGTTGCCTCCGCCAGAACCCGATGCAGGAGCCTCACGAACTGGCCATGCCCGGTGAGGACCTGCGTCATGCGGAAGGTGAGGACGCCGTGTTGTCGCTCCAGCCACTCCTCAAAGAGGGGACTTACCGCCATAATTGTAGCGTGCCCAAGAAAAAGGCCCCTATAAGTTCTTCTATTATTATTTGATGTTAATAGTTAATAAGGGAATATGTTCCTTCCGCGTTATACAATAGAGTTGAAATTTGCATGAAGTCACGAGAAGTCATTATTGTTACATATTTGTAATAATAATGACTTGATCTTGATTTTAACTTTTCAAAATGTGAATTATTCTTATCTGATAGTACTGACAGACAATTAACTCTTTCCAAATTTCGTACACCGCAGAAATCAAAATTATTGTAAAAGGCTCTCTTCATCTCCTTGGGTATCCGAGGATTCCTTTCCCAAATCAATATATCAGCGGCCATCACCTTAATTCGTTTCTTCAATTTGGGCCCTAAATAATATTTCTTTCCCGCTTCTCATTTATGGAAACATCCCCACATTTTGGAAAAAATGGACCAAATTATTCAGCATACTCTTACATCAATTTTTAACGTAGCTTGAGCTTGGGCTCAACCTACCCTTCCTATCAGTATGGGTGGCCTCTGTGTCCGCAAAATAACTAGTCTCAGTTTAGCAGCCTTTATATCCTCGGTTTACGGCACTGAGAAAATAATCAGGAATATCCTATCTCCCTCATTGATCGGTCCTCACGCCCCGACCGCCGCCGGGATTCCAATCCCGATTTCCGGCCACCGTAGGTGCGGGCTTGCGAACGGCGAGCAATGGGTAGCCCGCCGTCCGACCGTCCGGTAACCGTCCGGACCGAGCCCAACCTCGTCGTCAACAGCGCGTATTGTTCCACGCGCGCCTCAGGGAGATGTCAGCAAATCATAGGGGACCAGCAGGGTCCTAGCCTACTGGGGCCATGGGTAGTATGAAAACAAAACCCGGGGTCCTGAGACGAAGGCAACGAAGGAACAGGAGTGGGTTTTAGTAAGTAAAATTCTGGCACTATCTCTCGCTCCGCCCAAGGCGGGATTTGTCATTATATGATTTTCCTACCCTAAAAAAAAAACTCCCTCATTGATTGATTTCAAAGTGCCGTGCTTCATCGAAACTTTAGATACCTGGATACTCGCTTGCCTGAAATCTAATCCGCCCGACGAACCATTATCCCAAAAACGGTGGGATGAGCTGCTCTGCAGTTCAGGAAAACCTGCATATGTTTTAGTGTACTAACGATGTAGCGTACCAACGATTTGGGGTACTGTCGATGTAGCGTACCATCGATTTGGGGTACTGTCGATGTAGCGTACCATCGATTTGGGGTACTGTCGATGTAGCGTACCATCGATTTGGGGTACTGTCGATACATTAGCCCGTCAATTGAACGTTTTCGATACAGCGACCATCGATGTAGTGACTGTCGATATTATGAACTAGACCCCTGCTTCCTTACGTTTAGGCGCTCCCTGCTGTTCTCCTCATCGCTGCCACTGTGGCGAAGTCGTCACTGCTAACAGACGGACGGACGGACGGACCAACGGACCAACGGATGGACAGACGGACGGACAGCGAAGTCTTACTAATAGGGTCCCATTGTGTGGTTTTTGAACAGATATGTGAAACAGTAAAAAAAAATATCGATGAAATTCAGAGTTGCAATTGTTCTATCTCACCAAAACAATCTTTGATGTATTGTATATTTGATGACTTTTTATTCCATGTGCTCAAACTCTGAACACTGTGTCATAGAAAATAGCTGGCGCTTACAAAGGAACGAAGTGTACATGAGTCTACACATACATCCAAGATCGACACCACCTTCGTGGGATAGGACCCCAATATCTATATAATATATATAAAAGAAAGTCGTGTTAGTTACACTGTTTATAACTCAAGAATGGCTGAACCGATTTGGCTGAAAATTGGTGGGGAGGTAGGTTAGAACCAGGAGACGGACATAGGGTACTTTTTATCGAGTAGGGTAATGTGGGGTAGAGTAGGGTAGAGTAGGGTAGAGTAGGGTAGAGTAGGGTTGAGTAGGGTAGAGTAGGGTAGAGTAGGGTAGAGTAGGGTAGAGTAGGGTAGAGTAGGGTAGAGTAGGGTAGAGTAGGGTAGAGTAGGGTAGAGTAGGGTAGAGTAGGGTAGAGTAGGGTAGAGTAGGGTAGAGTAGGGTAGAGTAGGGTAGAGTAGGGTAGAGTAGGGTAGAGTAGGGTAGAGTAGGGTAGAGTAGGGTAGAGTAGGGTAGAGTAGGGTAGAGTAGGGTAGAGTAGGGTAGAGTAGGGTAGAGTAGGGTAGAGTAGGGTAGAGTAGGGTAATTTTTTTTTTACTACATCTAGCTTTTGGGCAGAACAACGTCTGCCGGGACCGCTAGTATTTATATATGTATAAGCATAAGCATAATCAGCCTTTTAATGTTCCTACTGCTGGGACTCAGGCCTCCTCTCTACGAGAGGGAATGGGCCGTAATACACCACGCGGGCCCAGTGCGGGTTGGTGAATGACACATGTCTTCGAATTTTTGGTTCAAGGACATGCCGGTTTCCTCACGATGTTTTCCTTAACCGGTTTAAGAGCAGTGGTGATGAAATAAATAACACAACGTAATGCGCCTGGCTGGGATTAAACCCGCGACCTACAACTCGTAAGTCGGGGCCGTTACCACTGGGCCACCACTGCTCAGTCGGGGCCGTTACCACTGCTCTTGCTTCTCGCTTCTTATATATATATATATATACCAATAATAATATCCTGTCTTTCCTAAAAATTATCTTGACTGTGAAAAAAAATAACTATACATTTTCTGAATGTATAGTTCTTCATTCACTATTTTATTTGATTTATAATTAAATCATATTATACCTAAAACTATCTATAATCTAACTATTATATAATCTAAAACTATCTCACCTTAATTCCAGGTACCGGTTACCGCTTATCATTTGCAACGATCGGCAAACCGAAACAGAAAGCAATAACCAAAGTAGTGACGTCACACGTGCCAGACGCGACGCTGAAGGGACAAACCAATAATTCAATAACATACAACCTGCCTGCAATGCATAGCGGGAAGTTCCCGGAATTGTTTGCTGATCTGGAGGCCAAGAAATCAAAACTGGGGCTGGATTCTATAGGTGTTGGCGTGTCTACGCTTGAAGAGGTGTTTCTAAAGTGAGTACTTTTGCACGAATAGATTACGATTTGTGCGCAAAGGGTTTGGAGCGAAAATCTTCTCTTCTTCTTCTTATTTTTCA
Organism: Mythimna pallens; assembly: GCA_961205895.1. Classification (NCBI taxonomy): domain Eukaryota; kingdom Metazoa; phylum Arthropoda; class Insecta; order Lepidoptera; family Noctuidae; genus Mythimna; species Mythimna pallens. The sequence continues at coordinate 20,333,931 of OY540842.1, read as the reverse complement.
CAAGTATTTTTTTTATGTTGTAAACCAGTGCTTGACTCAATCCCACCTGATAGTAAGCAGTTATGCAATCGTTGATGGAGAATCGCACTAGTTTCTTAAGAGCCTATTCACGCTAGCCTTGAAGACACCTAAATTATAATCGGACGGGAAGAACGCAATAGGCAAATTGTTCCAGTCCTTCGATATGCGCGGTATAAACGAATTTTTTTTTATACGACTCCAGTTTATGAGTAAAGAAAATTTTTTACAACTTATAAAAAAAAATTATGTAAAAGTCATAACATTTTATTGTCGTCCCAAGGTTATGCAGTGATATCGACACAACGTTGTACGAAGATGAAGTGGACAACGCTGAAGAGCCGGGTGAGTTGAACGTCGTTGTCATATCTAGAAACGGCGACACAAAACATATTTTTAGGGCTTCCGTACTGCGTTACAGGTCCAACCTGATCCGTAAGCTAGTCTTCATATGTAGTACGAGCACGATATGTGGTACAAGTAATTAAAAATAATTGTCGTACAAAAATGCTTTCATTTCTAAAAGTTTTTTATCCATATTAATATTCAAAATGTGAAAGTAACTCAGTCCGTCTGTCTATTACGCTTTCACGATTAGATGTTTAGTACGAAGGTTGAACTCCAAGGATGGACATAGGCTATTTTTCGTCCGACTTCAACTTCGCGTCCGCATTGCCAAGCCCAACATTCACGCGGACTAAGCTGCTGACATTAACTAGTATTATTATAAAGACTTAAATTTGTGAGTACATGTGTATGTTTGTTACTTTTTTACGTTCGAGCGGCTAAACAGTTTTTGATAAAACTTAATACACGGGTGAACCATATCCTGTAATAATACATATGACTGTTTATCCCGGGAGTATGTTCCCTTGTTCCCTTGGGGTAATTATCTACTTTACGCGGACGAAGCCGCAGCGACAACTTGTTTATAACTTTTTTTAAGGTTTTTTCAAGATAGGTTACAGGTTATTAAAAATGCTCTAAAATATAGCTTGACTTATTGTGTTCTAGAACCGCCACCAAAGAAGCTAACTGGCATCCCCTTGTATATGAGACAAATGGTCGTGCTCCTGAAGAGACAAGTCATGTATGCAAACCAGCAAAAATCTATGTTTTTGATAATGGTGAGTTAAAGAAAGAAAGAAATAATAATGAATAAATCATGACTATTTCAATAAACCCAAACACTGTTAGGTACCATTGATTAATTACGGAGTTCCTGTGCCTACCTTCCGGCTCCATCATCATCATCAGATCACTTCGATGATACCATTTTCAACGCAACTATTCAGAACCATTCATTTATCGGGGGGCACGGCAGTGCCCCCGCCAAGCCGAGCGCGAAGCAAACACTGCCGTACCATCCTTTACAAGAACCATTTCGCCACATTTTCAGGCCCCTATTTGAGTACCTCTGGATAAGACCAGAACGCAGAAATTTTCGTCATCCAGTAAGCTATAATCACATACTTAAAATCTAAAATGTCAAGTCTGTAGGTCATTTATTTCCGAAGTTAAGCAAAAGCAAAGTTTCGCATTTATGACACTCACTCACTCACTCATGATCATCAGAATAGAACTAGTACTTCCCATAAACTGAGAGAGCTGAAATTTGGTACAGAGTTAGGGTTTAATGGCCACATAAAGGGAAAACTATAAAAACTAGGATAATCGAAGCTCTGGAGTAGCTGGTGACCCTGATAAGAAAACACAAGAGCCCAACTAAAATTAGAGATCGACATACCACCTTTACAAAAAATATTTAACTTGGTTGGCCGCTTCATTTGATGTCAAAAATCGAAGGTCTGAAGTATCTAATGAAGAACTCTCAGCTGGTGTCAGCTGTATTAGAGATATGGTAATGCGCCCTTCTACTATTGGTACATAAAAATAGACTGTCATTGCAAAAATCAAATGCCCACGTTTCTACTTCTTTCTTCTTTCTTTACAAAAACATTCTGTAAAAAACTAGCCAAGTCTCGATGGAGCTGCTTGTTTATCTCTAAAAAGTAATGAAATCTAGACAAAGCGTGCCAAGTCTAAGGTTCCTTATTGCGATTTCTTTATTATTATAGTTAATGTTGTGTGACTTGGCCGTTGAAGGATACACAAGGGTACAAAACCAGGTGCTCCTAGACACCTTTGCACCAATCTGTCGCCAGAACCGCTACCCATTGACGATGGAAAATTGCCACTTGGAAAACGTAGTGTTCAACGTATTGTTCAACGGCCAAGTCATACAACATTTACTATAATAATAAAGAAATCGCAGTAAGGAACCTATAATATTTGAGGAGTTCCCTCGATTCCTCATGGATCCAATCATTAAAACTGGATTTTGAAAAAAATGGGACCAATCTGGAAGCATATCCTTTTAAAGAAAAAAAACATTGCAAATCGGTCCATAAACGACGGAGTTCTGGGGTAACAAATATAAAATAATGAAAAAAAAACAACCGAATTGATAACCACCTCCTTTTTTTGAAATCGGTTAAAAAAGACTGTCTTCATCGATTTCATTGATGTGGATTGTAGGTGAAGGATTAGTACAGCTGTCACCATTGCATTCCAAGCAAGCTACAGTGCAAATGAATCCACTTTTCCTGCACCTACAAGATGCTCCGCATCCTGTTTTGCATGTGCAAAAAATCATTTTTAATAAGGATTCAGGAGCGTCATTGTTTCTGGCATCAGTATTTCGCATTCATGTTTCTAACCCCATTCTTCTGGTGATATTTCTCTTCCGAGTCATATTTGAATTTCTAGATATACTCTTTTGAAGTGTCCAAAAGCGGCATCTGCAGTAGGTGGCAAAGACCTGTTCTTCTACAGCACTGGATTGCGACAGTCGCTATCGCCATTCATCTCGCCGGAACTCTGTCCGCCATACCTCGACTTGTCGCGGCAGCGGAGTTTCGCCCTGGCGATGCATCTCCATGCATGCGTGCAAGGGTTGTTGCCTCCAGAATCCATGGTGGCAGGGCAGCAAGGAGGCTCGCCGCTTCGCTGGAAATCGTGCGGTATCCTCACACCATCCAGATGCCCACTGATCACCCTCTGGCATGCATTCAGCTTGGCCGCCGGTCTCTTTCGCAGCGACGGCGCCCGTATTAGCGTCCCATAAAAGACCATGGACCGCTCTACGCAGGCATCGTATTGCCTGCGTAGAGCCTCCGGTAGGAGGCGTCTGGACTCCCCTAGGTTGGGCAGGAGTCGCTTGAGGGCAGCCACAGTCCGATCCAGTTTGGGAGCGTCAGAAGTGCTCCTCGAAATTCCATCGGCTATCGAGGCCGAGTCCCACGTACTTCATCGTCGACTCGACGCCGATGTGAACTGACGCCTTCATGTGCGTGGGACCCGTCACGATGGGAGATACGGTGTCCCGGGGCAAAGTCGACTTGGTGGTGTCGTTGTCCATCGCCAAGGCCTTCAATCCAGCATTGCTGTATTGATCGGGTGCCGACCTATCTTCGTCTTGTGATCGAGGCCTACCTAAAAGACTGGTTCATTATCTACCCGTTCATCAGGGAGAGTGGAAACGCCGAGAAATGTCATGCAGTATTAAGACCGCCCTTGTGGAACATCGGGTACGATTACGTGCTGCGCAGCGACCTCTCCGACGGGGTCAGCGTGGTCTGTTACGCAGATGACACGCTGTTCCTGGCGCCATGAGAGTCACACCAGGCGGCAGTTGAACTAGTGACACGCGGGGTTACGACAGTCGTGGAGAAGATCCAGCGGTTGGGACTCGAGGTGCCACTGCACAAGTGCGAGGTTATGTGTTTTCATGGCCCTCGGAATGCGCCACCAACGGGTACCCAAATAAAGGTAGGTTCACATAGGCGTCGGGTCGCCGATGAAGTCTGCACTCCTGTTCCTGGGACTCGTCATCGACAGCCGATGAAATTTAGAGGAACACTTCCGATGTCTGACTTCCAAATTAGAACGGACTGGGGCTGCCGTCGAGGGGCTCCTGTCCAACCTATGGGGTCTAGCTCTCTTGCCGGAGGCTCCACGCAGCGATCGTTCGCTCCATGGCCCTTTTATGAGCGCCGGTGTAGGCGCTATCGCTGTGAAAGCAACCGGTGTCTAAGCTGAACGCATACCAGAGGGTCATGATAATGTTAATAATAATGAAAATTGACAATTTAAATTTTCATTCAATATTAAAACCTCCGCCAAAAAAAAAAATATCCTCCTCTGATTTAAAAAAAAATTATAATCACCGCTGACCTTGACAAAATAGGAAAGAAAAAGCCCTTGGTTTGATAAATTTAAAAAAAAACACGAGGGTGATATACATGGCATGTTGAACCTAATCATAGTGTGATAACTATTTCTGTTATATATTTATGACCTGAGAGAAGTAACTGACTATCGTGGCATACATTTTGCAGACAATGTGTCCGTAATTATCCATAAAACTAAAGAAAACTATAATGAAGAAATAAATAACAATAATCTTAAACCTAATATAGATAAAACCAAATATGTACAATTTCTTAACAAAAACTGAAATAAAATTAATTTAAACATCACTTATATAAAAAAAAAACAAATACAACAATCAGATAGTATGACTTTTCTTGGGATAGTTCTAGATGAGAGGTGCTCCTGGATTGGTCATATTCATATGTTATGTGGAAAACTCAGTAAGTTTGCTTATGTTCTATGGCGTTTATCTAACCTAACAAGTAGACAAGCCACATTACAGGCTTATCACGCTTATGTTGTTTCAATTTTGCTTTATGGTATACTAGTATGGGGAAACTCGGTGCATCTCGGAAGAGCCTTCATCGCATAAAAGAAGTGTAGGTATACGTGCGATTTGTAATGTAGACCCATTCACATCCTGTAAACCACTGTTCAAGAAATTAAGAATACTGACATTAACTGGTAATCTATATTGAGGAAATATGTAAATTTACCAAATCTCATCCTGAGATGTTTGAAAAACTGGGAGATAAAATGCTCGTTCAGAACTAGATTTCCTTATAGGTTGATTAATCCTAAAATGAGAACGGACCTACATAGGCGAAGTTGTTACCCTATGTGCATTGAAATTTATAATAAGATTCCAGACCGGTTTAAAAACTTCCAATGGTCCGCTTCAAAAGGGCCTTACGCAGGTGGTTGATTGAGAATCCCTTTTATACTATAAAAGAATTCCTCCAGTTCAAATTTAATTAACAATAATTTATTTATTTGTACTCCAATTGGAATAATATCTAATTAATTTTACCTGTAAGAAATTTTGCATGTCATTATGTTATAATTAAATATGTTAAGCAACTATAATTTAAAAAACCTTCTACAACCATACTTATCTGCAAATAAATCTTTGACTTTGATTAAAGTCAGTTTTCGAGTAATGAAAATAATTATAAAAATTAAGATGGCATAATAATTATTTTTTTAATAGTTTTTAATTTTTGTTAAAAACGCATTTCAAACTTTATTCACTGGCCCTGAACTTTATTCAGGGCCAGTGAATAAAGTTTATATAAAGATTTATTCACTGGCCCTGGATTCCGAGGTATAAATCTTACGGCACTCCACTTTATATAAGACAGGGCCAAAAAGTGATACTGTCGGTTTACCAACACCACACCAGAGGAATATGTCCGACAGACTATTCGCCCTGCGACTTTGCAAAATACTATTGGGGACGAATTCAAGTTCTGAGTGTTTGCGCAATACAGTGTTGAGGATAAAGGCATGTCTTACTGTAAGAACTTTGCAAAGAGCATAGAGTTCATGTGTAGGGAACCGAATTGGTTTGTGCGCCATGACTTGAAGTCAGGGGCGTCGGCTTTTAGAAAGCCTCATGGGTGTTCGTACTCATTTGATGACTCGAAAAAGTGGCAAATTGTGAGAAGAGAAATGCACACTGATCGACATTTTGATAACGGAGACGAAGATATCAGTAACTGGCATCCGTTGCCCGCATCGTTAATAAAAATAAAATAAATAAAAAATACTTTATTTCAGACCGTGGTCCATATTATGTTAGTAATCACACAACTTAAAAACTATGTTAATAAAAGATAAAATAACAGAGAGAGAGATTTTTTTAAATAAATAATAATAATAAGCTTTATTCACAATTATGAGACAACATCACATACATTGTCCTGGTCCCAAACTAAAGTTTTCCCTTTTACTATGGAAATCAGGAATAAAGAAGGTACCACAAACACCACAGACCCAACACAAATATCTGTTTCATCAACAAACATTTGTGTTGGTGCGGGAATCGAACCCAATGACGACCCTTGCGTCTCAACCGGCGCTCTAAAACCACTGCGATAAATGGGTCGTCGGGTAATGAAAAAACGCCCATCCCTAAAAGGCGATTACTAATATTTTTCTTAATGTCTATTCTCAGGGGTGCTCGGCACCCACTGTTTATTTCTCATGGGTGCTCGAGCCCCCGAGCACCCACGGAATCGACGCCCCTGCTCTGAGTACAGCTCTCTGTGCTCTTTCTAGCCTAAGCAGTAAAGTCTTTCCAGAGTTTCCCCATACAGTTATGCAATAGTTTAAGATAGATTGCGCCAGTGCAGAGTACATAATTTTTAGTGTTGAAAAATCGGCAAAAGACCTCAAATTTTTAAACACAAATATTAATTTTCTAACCAGTGATACTAGTAAACAGACTTGTCCATGCCATGACATTGTGCTATCGATAATGATACCAAGATATTTTATGTTATTGGTTCGCATTACAACATTGTAACTACAGGTTCCGCTAATCGTCGAGTGGCATTTGTGTGCAATAAGGTGGAAGGGTGAACTTGGTTGTGATGTTTTACTTGGTGCAAAAGTTATGAACTTAGTTTTTATCAAGGTTTAGGGTAAGGAGACTGCTGGTAAGCCATTCCATAACTTGTCTTTTTAACCCAAAGGTTGACTGGTAGAGAATGCCTTGATGCATTAAGTCCGCCTATGTAACACTACTGTACATGAAGTTTAAATAAATAACTACCGTTGATTGTGATGATTGCTGAAAGGTGCTCTGGAGTGACGCCATTTGCACGTGGAGTTGCCCAGAAGCAAACAATGTATAATTACCAAACAAGGGCACGGACGTCATGTCCGTGGTTTAAATGTAAGGTAGGAGTGCGGTTTTAGTCAGTAGGAGTCTGACACTGCCCAGACTGGCTCGTCTGTGAGGCAGCTTGGGCGTCCATGAGGATTTCCACGACTCCTACCGAAAAAAAAAAAAAAAAAATAACTACCGTTGATAGGCATTTACACTATTACATCATATCACGCTTAACTTCTCCTAATTGAAAATGGGATTGGCAGGTCTATGAGATAGAAAGAGTCACCGCAGCCCTGAGGCAATACAAGGGGCAACTGAAGGAATACGGATTCGTTTTAGTCATTACAAGTCTGAGATTCCGTCTCGCTCTACCAAGAGTTGAAGGAGTTAGTTTTGCCTGAAAAAAAAAACAATCAGATTCTATTCGAAGTTACGACCTCTCCTTTCTATAAGAAGCGTGTTTTGTCGATTCTGTTCTTAAACATGTTTTATCGATTCTATTCGAATCTTGTTCTGTTGATTGGTTTGTTAGTCTGATGGTTAATGGCACTGACTGCTATGCCGGAGGTCGTGGGTTCGATTCCCACCTATTACAAATATTTATATGATAAACACGACATTAAATTTGTTCTGCGTCTGGGTGCTTATTTTGGGGCTAGATGGCGTTGTGTTAAAGTTGTAAAATACATCAATTATTATGTTATTATTCAAAGCATTTTCGGTCGATTTTATCCAAAGTATGTTCTGTTGGATCTATTCCCAGCTCAAATAGAATCGTGCATTATTTAATATTTTATCATATTCTGGTCTGGTCCTATAAAATCGGCGATTAATTAATAGTCCGGTCAATCTAGACCAAAAAATGAGAGTGAAGGTACATAAAATCCCAACAAGCTGAAAATCAGTAAAATTGTTCAAAACATAATTATAAATAATATTTAAAAGTTTCCCATCATTCCCGTGTATAGATTTTTTTTTATTCAAGGTGTAAGGTCAAAAAATTAGTTTTTCGCGATTTTCAGCGAAACGGTAAGCTTTATTATATAATATAATATTCACACAACTATCACACAACGCCGTCTAGTCTCAAGCTAAGCAGAGCTTGTGTTATGAGTACTAGACAACTGATAAACATACTTAAATATTTCTAAATACATACATATTATAGATAAATTACACCCACACACAGAACAAATGATTGTGCTTATCACACAAACATTTGTCCTAGGTGGGAATCGAACCCACGACCTCCGGCATAGCAGTCAGGGCCACTAACCAGTAGACCAACAGGCCAGTCAATATAATAAAAGTACCTTATAAATATTATAAATAGTAATATTATAAAAGTACCTTAGACAAAAATTGTAGATCATAAAATTAGCTATAAAAAATGTACAATACTTTTTTCCCACGAGCCACCGTTTGTGAGATATAACGATTCAAAAAGTTATAAAAGTTGTTATCGTCATATTATGCACACGTTTCCACACCATCTATGAGGTAGTGTACTTAGCGCGTTTTTTTCAACAAGAAGTTATCACCAACGGCATCCGCTTTCTTTTTTCTATGTACGGAGCTCCTAAAAAACCTACCTGTGTAGATGAGCATCGATATGCATGTTTCGTTAAAAATACTAAAAATAAAAAACAAGTTCAATAAGCTTGTCTTCCAGTTGCTGCTCATCAACATCTTTTTCGGGTATATTATCAAGTTCAAGTGTGGCTTGGTTATCAGCTAGACCCTACAGACTGGGGTTGGAAGTTGGTCAACAATATATTAGAGCCAATTCAACACCTGCGCCGGAAAAACTGCTGAACCCAATTTTTTGCAACTGCAAAAATGGATGCAGTGCTAAATGTGGTTGCAAAAAAGTCGGACTGTTCTCTGGCATGCACAAATTGTCAAGGCCGGTCGTGCTCTAATGTTGAATCACAAACAATGGAGAATTCGTTTGATTCCGACGAAGTGTCATGCGATACATCGCTATTGATGCAATTTACTTGCATCCAAAATGAAGATGAAGAAGAAGCAGGAAAGAAAGAAGAAGAAGAACAAGAAGAATTTGAAACTTACGAATCAGGCGAACTTCAGCACTTTTTAAATTTACATCGCTTTTATCTTTTCCAGTCTTTGAAATATTTCCGTTATTTTGCAATAGTTTCACATTAAACAGGATCACAACTGACCCGTGGAGTAGGCCTACTGGGAAAACCACGTTGCAAAAAACGCGCTAAGTACACTACCTTATAGGTGGCGTGGAAACGTGTGCATATTATGACGATATCAACTTTTATAATTTTTTGAATCGTTATAATTATCTCAGAAACGGTGCCTCGTAGGAAAAAAGTATTGAGACATTTTTTATAGACAATTTTATGATCTACAATTTTTGTCTAAGGTACTTTTATGATAAAACTTAGCGTTTTGTTGAAAATCGCGAAAAACTATTTTTTTTTTACCTTTGACCTTGAATAATTTTTTTTCCATACACGGGAATGATGGGGAACTTTTAAATATTATTTATAATTATGTTTTGAACAATTTTACTGATTTTCAGCTTGTTGGCAACTTTATGCACCTTCGAATGTCTAAATTGACCGGACTATAATTAATTAATATATATTCCTTTTTCAAAACCAGTTTCGAAATTGTTAATTTTTTCTGTAATATGCCTTACCTTGTCCACAGCACTTCGTATTCCCACTAGTAATGATCATTTTAGTTACCTATAAAACGAACAACAAGCCCTCAGAGCGTCCGCAGAGCGCGGTGGCCATGAACCTGGACATGTACGGCGGCCGCGAGGACAACCGAGTACTGTATCACGTGAACAGCCCGCATGTCACGCAGGCCGATGTGGACATGCTACGGGCACGGTACCCGAAAGTAACCTTCGAGGAGACTGATAATGTAGCTACCAGTAAGTATTTGTTTCGTTTTTTGTAAGCTTTTCCCATCCCTTTCCTGGACCTTAACCCGAGAGCAGAGACGGTTCTTTTTTATTTTTTGTAATTGATATACACTAGTGCTTGACTGCGATCCCACCTGATGGTAAACAGTGATGCAGTTTGGAGGGAGGGTTTTTCCTCCCTCCCTCCTGTCATCTTTCGCGAGCCTGCGCTCCCTCCCTCCAGTACTGGCGATCTATCTAGTTCGTCCAGCCATCTCCTTCGTGGTTAACTATAGTGATAAATTAACGAATCGAGTTCGAAACACTATACTGTGCTCTAAAACTAGTATATCTGATGTGGCTCTAAAGGCTGCCTTGACTTGGCTCGCGAAGTTGTCGACATGTGGGATGTGGATTCGGCGATCATTGTACCGATAGTCGTGTCAGGCAACGGCTTAATAGCCAAGAGCCTCGACCAACACTTTAGAAAGCTCGCGTTAGGCAGCTGGATCAAGGACTTGATTCAGAAAGCAGTACTCCTAGACAAAGCTCGTATAGTTAGGAGGTTCCTTTCTCTGGAGCCCGGACCGGTAGCTTGGACCTTGTCCCCGGTTAACAATTTTTTTTTTTTCATTTCTATGCATAGCTAAAATGTTCATTTTTATAGAATTATTTTTCTGACACCATTTGATTTTATTTTTAAACATAGCTCAAGTTGTACGCATTTTATCGAAAATTAATCCTTGTGGTGGCCTACCAGTCTCCACCCAAGGTCTTGTACTTAAATACAGAATACTTATGTATATTTACATTGTATTAAGCACTTTATAATATTTTTAATATAAAGCTACGTCCAGACTTTTATTTGACACCTTCTATCTATCTTCTTTCGAATATCAATCCTATGCTTTTTTAAACATAAACCGTATGCAAGCCAGTAATATATGTGTGGCCTCTACGATCACCACATGAGCTATGCCCCTATGAATAGAAATGCGAAGGATTACAAAGCACTTCTACCAGTAAGTTTCTATCATAGCTAAAAATAGAATATGCTCCACAAAATGACAAGACTTATATGCTCGACAAAATCGAGCTTTAGCCCTCCTCGCCTCTAGTTCCACTTCAATGTATAAAAGGGTGAGATTGAGCAGCGTTTCCATCGCCGCAGTTGGCGTGGTCCTAAATGCTCCTGTAATGGCCATGCAGGCTGTACTTTGCTTAGGGCCTGTCTGCAAGTTGGCAGCTTGGTTCTGGTCCACCATACGATGCTCCCGTACGTGATTAGCGGTTTCACCATCATGGTGTAGATCCATTTAATAACCTGGGGTCTAAGGCCCCATGTCTTCCCATAGGCAGAGCGACACATGGCAAATACTCTTAGAGCCTTGTTTGCTGAAGCTTCGTGGCATGGCTTTTCCACGTGAGTTTGCTGCCTAGGATTACTCCTAGATATTTTACTTCTGTGGACAACTCTAGTACGGTGTCGTAGACCTTTATGGTACCCATTGCTGTTAGGTCCCTCCTTCTGGTAAACAGGATGAGCACCGTTTTGCTTGGGTTGATGGATAAGTGGTTGAGTTTACACCACCTTTCAACCATGTTTAGTCTCTCCTGTATGATCCCTGATACAGTGTTAGGAAATTTTCCATTTGCAAATATCACGAGATTATCGGCATATCCAACCGTGTATGTTGGTCCTTTTTTCAATTCTATTAGTAGCTCGTCTATTACCAAACACCAGACCGTTGGCGAGAGCCTCCTTGCGGGCATCCTCTTGTGACATGTGCCCTTTTGGTCTCACCTAGCAGTATTGATTCTATAACTCTGCCCTTCAGCATATTATCCATCCAGTCACAAATGGTGGGGTCTATGTCGTGTTTCTCTGCAGCTATTCGTATCGTTCTAAAAGTAGTGCGATCGAACGCGCCTTCTACGTCAAGAAAAGCTGCTAGGCATATCTCTTTGCATTCTAGCGCCATTTCGGCACGGCTTATGAACTGGTGTAGCACCGTTTCTGTCGACTTAACAGGCTGATATGCGTTTTGCATCCTGTGAAATGGTTGTTTCTTCAGCGCTCCCTCCCTGAAATACGCTAAGCTTTTCCAGAGTTTTTAGGAAGAATGATGTCAGGCTTATAGGTCTGTATGACTTAGCGTCCTCGTAGTCCGCTCTTCCTGGCTTGGGAAGAAAGATTACCTTCGCAATCATGCTCTTTATAGTGTACCAAGGTCAACGGAACATATAATGTTACAAAACATTATAAAAAAAACGTACTATGACGTATCTCGACTCCGCTTCATATATTGACCGAAGCCTTACTCTCTTGATCAGAATGCACCATGTTCTGGAATAGCACATATACTCAAAAAGTTCCCTTGGGATAATTATCTACTTTCACGGGGGTGAAACTGCTGGCAGAAGTTAGTGTTTCTCATCAAGATATCATTTTGAGTCTTAAGGTGGCGAATCACCGTCCCAATGATTTTTAGGTTTCCGTACCTCAAAAGGAAAAAAACGGAATCCTTAGAGGATCACTTTGTAGTCCATTTGTCTGCCTTTCTGCATATCAAGACCCTTTATCTCGGGAACGCGTGGAGGTATCGAGTTGAAATTAAAACCATATAAACTTGTCTGCAGTCCCTTGAAGCAGTGAAAAAAATCAAACTTCTAAGTTAATGAAAAAAAAAGATACGGTCATTTATGACGCAGAAAACGTACATTTCGACACTATCAAAGAAATCAATTCATAGGGTTCTTTCAGTTGCCTCAGAATCCTAAAATTTGTCATACAGCACAGGTATAGATCATATATACGTCACAAAAAAGAACTTTTTTGCGATCCGGAAAAATTTCGAGACTCCATTCGGGAATTGAACAATTATATAGGTAAGTTTAAACGGAACCCTCAGTGCGTCTGAAACGGACCTGCCTAGTTTTATCTATAATTTTGTCAACTATATACGCCTTCAGGATGTTGTTGGAACTACCTCGTTAATGCAGTGCGTCGGAGATGTTATGGCAGGCTCGTATTGACGGGTTTCATTGTTCACGAGAAAAATGCTTCGCTATCTACTCAGAAGAGTGAAAGAGAGTCGCAACAGAATCCTGAGAACTGTAGCGGTCAACTATAATTCTCCAATTATAAAATTTCTTGTGCAAAGGGTAATATTGCGATCCGGAAAAAAATTCGAGACTTCATTTGGGAATTGGACAATTTATATAGGTAAGTTTAAACGGAATCCTCAGTGCGTCTGAAACGGACCTGCCCAGTTTTATCTATAATTTTGTCAACTATATACGCCTTCAGGATGTTGTAGGAACTAACCCGTTAATGCAGTGTGTCGGAGATGTTTTCGCAAGCTCGTATTGACGGGTTTCACGCGATTGTTCACGAGAAAAATGCTTCGCTATCTACTCAGAAGAGTAAAAGAGAGTCGCAACAGCATCCTGAGAACTGTAGCGGTCAACTATAATTCTCCAATAATAAAATTTCTTGTGCAAAGGGTAATAGGTACTAACACTAGATAACAAGTTATTTATTAAATTACTAACACTGTACGGAATTTTTTTATGTCCGAAATGAAATAAATTCTATTCTATATATTTTTTTTTTTCAGCGATTCTTGGAATCGGCCAGATGAACATTTTGCAATACAATAAGTATCTAGTCGGAGTAGAAGTCAAACAAACGAATGCCAAGGTGAGACAACAAAGTTTTTTTCTATACAGTTCCTAGGCAATGTATGAAATCTTATAAGTATTATTCTCCACTAGCTTCTGCCAGCGGCCTCGCCCGCGTGAAGAGTTTCTTCATATAAACTTTAGACCCCTGTTTCATCCCCTTACGGGCTGAATTTCGAAAAATCCTTTCTTAGTGCTTGCCTACGTCATAAAAGAAAGCCTTGTGCAAAATTTCACGCTCCTAGTCCCAGTAGTTTCGGCTGTGCGTTGATATGTAAGTCAATCAGTTTCTCCTTTTATATATATAGATTACATACCGAATACAATTCCTAGAGATTGTATAGAGTCCCTTCTGGTCCATCGGCAATTTGTAAAAATAACAGAATTTGATCTATAATAACATTTATCAATGTACACCAACCTACTTATAAAATGACTGGCAAATAAAACGTGTATTTTATTTATTTATTTAAGCTAAATTTACACGATTATTTAAAAAAAAAACACAATTAATTAAAACTATAATATACACTAAAGGCTACTCCTAACTAAAATATGGCATCATAAAACTCCTCCGCATCGCTGTCGACTAGAAGTGTGCCCAAAAGGCTGGCAGCATTTGCACGTTGTGTGGCAATGCTTAGTCTCTAATCGAGGTAAAAGCCAGCCCTTGGGTCACGCGAAGTGTTAACTAAGCGTTTGGACAGTTCTTTTTAAAAAGCTAATGAGCACTCGGACCGCACGGCCCAAGAGTTTCAACCCCAAACGGCTCAAAAATATAACTGCCAACGAGATTGTTATATTTCCGCCGCTTGAGTTTCTCCACAGCCGCAGCGGCAGTACCAGCACAGCACGATGACTAAGGAAGATGGGATGGCGCAAGATTGTCGACACAGATAGCGTCACATACCAAAGGTCCATCTTCCAAGGAAATAAAGACATACCGTCCGGTCTCTTACCATCGTCAGCGTGTTAGGCCATGAGGTTCCAAAACAGCCGGAACGCCGACGCTGACAAGGAATCGTAGAAAAATGTCGTTAATATTCGCGTGCCGCGCTTTGCCACCCGCGCTTCGACTGCATGACAGGCCGTGGTTGGTGACCGAGGCTGTTAAGAAAAAATATATTTGCGAATAGGTCCATAAACGACGGAGTTGTGTGGTAACAAATATAAAAAAAAATACTACCGAATTGAGAAACTCCTCCTTTTTTTTAAATCGGTTAAAAATAAATGGGCCCCTACGGTTGCTGACATCTCCTTGAGGCGCGCGTGGAACACTACGCGCCGTCGACAACTTGAGCTCGGTCCAGACGATCGGACGGTGAGCTACCCATTGTTCGCCGTCCACAAGCCCGCGCCTACGTTGGTTGGAAATTGGGATCGGAATCCCAGCGGCGTGTACGTGCACGTGCGAGTCAATGGCCCTCGCGCTGGGGCCCCGTCCGGCCTTCTGCGAAGCAGTAATGCTAGCGAAGGAGGAGGCCCGTCCGGCCTCCTTCTTCGCTAGCATTACTGCTTCGAAGAAGGAGGCGATCCCCTGCCGCTCCTCCTCACTCCGGACCATGGCCTGTAACAAGGCCCGGCACAAGAGATTGCTGTCGCCGATAGTCCCCATGAGGACACGGCGGTGCTCTGCCCAGGCGGGACACACTCTTACCGTATGCTCCACCGCGTCCTTCAGGCATTTCTTCCGCACGAATCCGGTGCAGGAACCTCCCGAACTTACCATGTCCGGTGAGGACCTGCGTCATGCGGAAGGTAAGGATGCCATGAGGTCTTGCCAGCCACTCCTCAAAGAGGGGACTTATCGCCATAATTATGACGTGCCCAGTTTTAAAAATCTAAGCATACATACATAGGGTCAGACAGCGGGAAGCGACTTTGTTTTATACTATGTAGTGATAAGTAATTAATAGAACTCAAAATCTTCTCTTTAGAAAAAGAACTAAACATCTTAAGCCGGGTATACATCAGGCAACATTTGTTGTTATAAGCTGTTTACTACTTGTTCATCGCTAAGTTTACCGTAAACACTATTTCTGAAACTTGACCGTCTACACTTGTCAATTGCTAGCATGCTTTATCCCCGGCTATGCTCAAAATTAAAAAAAATATTTTAAAAATAAGGTTTTACTACTTAACTATGAAAAAATCAACGAACTTTTAGTACTCTCGCATATTTTTATGTTAAAACAAATAGGGCTACTTTTTTAGTCTAAAATAATATTATATGTTAGAGTATATTGCAAGAATGTCTATCACTTATTTAAATGAGATAAACTTCAATAACACATCCATTGTGCATACAGCTAAGGAGTGGAATTCTTTGCCGGAATCTGTGTTTCCTGATGGCTACAACCCGGGAATCTTTAAGTCAAGAGTGAATAGGTTACGTCTAGGTAAGCGCGTTCTATCATCGACCGTATCGTTGCTTTCCAGCGGGTGAGATAACGGTCAAGCGCGAGCCTAACAAGAATAAAAATAAAGTGTTGCTTACTAGTGCATAAAGTTTTAATAAATAAATTTTCATTTCTGACGCGAAGGAAACTCCGAGCATAGCCCTTTATATTGGCCTTTGGGTGACTTTAAGTCTTCTGCCCCCCTAGCCAAGTTACCTTTGTTCTGACCACGTGACTGAGCGTTGAGATGACGTCAGAAAAAAGTAATCGGAGGCGTGGCCTACTTGAGGCGTTCGACGCAAACAAAACGATCGTAACTTGCCTAGGGGGGCTGATGAGGTCGATTGTAAGCGACCACCTTTCAGAGCCATATGTCATCACTGGCCATACGTACTAATCATGTATGTACTTTCATCTTGATTCACTGTGGTATGTTGGACGAGAAGATACCGCGTAGCTTCCCGAACGCTGCCCAGCCGAGTCGAATTTGATTCAAGAAAGTGTCCCCAAAACGTTATTTTGTTATGGATGAGATGTCCAATGATGTTTGTTCCTAGTGGAAAGACATTACATGCTCCTTCCCTCCTCCTCCTCCTGCTTATTCCCTCTCACCGTACTGGCTTTATGTCCAATTCATACGCTGTTTCCACCATAAAACTCTGGAATGTGCTTTCCCTTGACATCAAAAAAGCTGAAAGTAAATTTTCCATCAAGCGTTAAATTCGGAACTACTACTTGAAGTCCTCTCAACTTTAGTTTAGTCATCGTCAGAATTATTATTGAGTTTTTCTTAATTATTTGATATTTTTCATAGCATTTATTAGTTTATAATTATAGTATATAATATATGTATTTTATTATTATAAATAACTTATTTTTTATTTTATTTGTTCTGTTTGAAGTATTTGTTATTTATTTATTGTGCAAACCTACCACATTATTGTCTTTTTAACCCAAAGGTTGACTGGTAAGGAATGCCTTGTTGCATTAAGTCCGCCTATGTACCACTACTGTACATAAAGTTTAAATAAATAAATTATAAAGCCAATACCGATGTTCCATATTTCCCCAGATACTATACACCACAACAGTGCGGCACGCGGCGCCGGCCGCGCTGAACTTGTTGTCCAATTTGTTGGCCGCGCATCACATCCCGCGGGCGGACGGCAACACGATCACTACGATGAACGACCCCATCAGTAGGGAGCTTTATATGTATGAAGAATCTAAACAGCCCAAGGCATTGTTAGGCCTTATTTTTTGGGGCTTTTTTATGAGTATTGGTAAGTAATCAATATGCAACCGGAATACGTCTACTATTGTAGCGACATCTATGGCAATGGCGCCACATAGGAATTAATCTACGAAATCTTGCATCGTGCAATTAGAGTTCTTTTTTTATCGGTGGGAAAATCATCTAATAATCTAGAGCGGGGGATGTCTCACGCTCTTGGACGGAGCGAAAGCCGAATTGGCCGTTCGCCAAATCCGGCCCCATCCGTGCTAGGTGCGCGACGAATCGGTCTGCAATTACTTTTTCAAAGAGCTTGTCCACCTCATCGAGCAGCACAATGGGCCAATACGCGGACAGAGAGTCTGCAGGGCGTCCCGGCTTCGCGATGAGGATCAGTTTCTCCGCCTTTCAGCGAAGTGGAAACTGGACCCTCTAAATGCATGCGCTGAAGAGCCCTCTTAGTCGAGGCCCGAGAGCCTCCATGGTCAAGACCCAGGCTTTCCCAGGCAAGCCGTCGAGTCCTGGGGCGGTATTTTTGGCACTCAGCCTTCGTACCGCCACTCTCATCTCTACCTCGGTCACCTCTGGAGCATTGTTGTCGTCGTCACCAGAGTGGTCCGCGTCGGACACCACTGGTGGCGAAACCATGGGTGGGGGAGAGTGTTTCCCTCGCGCAGGGAACAGAGTGCTCACCACACCCTCCACAAGCTGGGGCCGGAGACTCTGCGTCAACGGGGGAGCCCAGGGGTGGAGTTTGTCCTGCACCACCTGGTAGGGGCGTCCCCATGGGTCCCCGTTCAGAGTCCCCAGCCACAAGTTGCGGGCCTCGAGTTTGACCCGCTTTATCTCCGCTCGGAGGGTGCGCTTTGTCACTCTGTACAGGTCCCTCGTACAGGTCCACCTCTCTGGCCTCCGCATCCGGCGGGTGGATGCGGTGCCTGCTGTATCTGGCGTACCGGCACCAAGCGGCCCTGCACGCGTTGCGCAGTGCCGCAATCTCCGGCGACCACCAGTACACCTGGCGCTGAGCACGTCCTGGACGGACTCGGGCGTTGCCGCGTCGCAGATATGCGACATGGCCTCCCGAAACCACTCTGCCTTCACGTCAATGTCGACAGGCCCGGTGCTTGCACCGAAGCCATTACCGTCGCGGCTTCCAGGAGGAGCTCCCGGTCCACCTGTCTCAGCGCCCACCGCGGACCACAAGGGTTCTGTCGTGCCGGCGCCGTCGAGGTTTGGGCGGAGACGTCTGCCCGGATGTACCGGTGGTCTGAGTACGTCTTCACCCTCCATGACGCGCCAGTCGACCACACGCGGTGACAGAGCGAGGCTGGCGAACGAGATGTCCACCACTGAGTCACCCCGCATCCACATACGTCCCCTCGTGACGTGCTCGAGAGACGGGAAACCGACGGCTTACGAAATTAGAGTCACCAAGCCATTCAGGTCCTGAATCCAGTCTCTCCTGGGCAAGACATAATACGGCTCGAAGACTATGGCGATGTTGCGACCAATGCGCCATACTCTGGAGCAACAGATCGGTTGATGTTCACCTGGAGGAAACGTAATGGCGTCTTTATTGACAGTCCATTACAGTCTCCTCTATAATGATGGGCCTCCGTACCTTGCCCTTGGCCTTAGTGTGGGGGTCACAGGACCGGCCCCCAGCCAGGTAGACAGACATGCGTAGTAGTGCAGCGTTGCACGACATTCGACGGCCTTGTGACCAGCCTGACCACACTGGTAGTAGCGATCACTGCGGTCCACCTCCGCGGCGCAGTAGGCCCCCACGTGTGTGTCCTACGTGGCAGCGGTAGCACTGCAGAAGTCTGGCTTGTTCATCATCTCAACATCTACAGCTGGGTGGAAACCCAGTCAACCAAAAGCCTTCGGCCCTTACCCGTGACGGGTAAGGGCCGAAGGTGACGAGGCTCGTCACCGAGGGTGACGGCCTTGGCCGCCGACATGGGGCAGCTCACCATAACGGCTCGCATGCCCGTGCTGTCAGCACGGATGGTGCCCGCGCGCACTTGAGCGGCGGTGCACCCTCCCGCCCTAACGATGGCGGCTACCACCTCGTCCATGAGTCGTCCAGGCCCATGATGCGCATGTCTATGCACTTGGTGGGCCTAGACACTCAAGCTTTCTCGACGTCCAGGAACGCCCTGATCCTTGCGGCCAGGGCGTCCGCAGCAGAGCCACTTTCCGCACCAGGGACCTCCAATATTCAGGCCCCGGTTGCGGCGCACCTGATTCGGAAGCCTTCAGAGGCTCCAAACTCGTCGAGGTGATCCACCACCATCGCTTCGCCTTGGCCATTACCATATCGTAGTTCACGCCCTTTTTTTCCGCAGCTAGCTGTAGTGTGATCCTACTACAGCTGCGGAATTCGGGGCGCGAAGTCTGGCTGCCATGGCCCGCTTCTTGCGCTGTTGTCGCCGCGCGCGCTTTTTGGCCGCCCTAGCTGCCTTGCCCGCCTTTCTGTTGGCGCCGACAACCATCCATTCGGCTCCAGCCGAGGGTTCTTCGGGCAGGGGAGGCGCCAGCCGCGGCCTAGTCGCCGCCGCAGCAGGGTCAGCACCTCGCTCTCTGCCTGGGGCAGGGGCTGGGACTGACCTTGCCCCTGCCTGAGTCCCCCTTTTAGCGCTACCTCAGGGCCAGTGCCCCGGGGACCGGCCAGCTCCACCTCGAGCCGCTCAATCCTCTTATTGAGGAAGTATAAATTGGTTAGATAACAAATATTTTTTTCATGCGACCGCGACTCTCACCAGATCATCGGTCCATCTTGTGGGAGGCCTTCCAACGCTGCGTCTTTCGGTATGTAGTCGCTACTCCAGAACCTTCGTCCTCATCGACTATCTGTTCTGCGTACAATGTGCCCTGCCCATTGCCACTTAAGTTTGGCGATTCTAAAAGTTATGTCGGTGACCTTAGTTTTCCTGCGGATATCTTTATTTCTGATGTGATCACGTAAGGAAACTCTGAGCATAGCCCTTTCCATAGCCCTTTGGGTGACTTTACGTTTTCTTATCAGGCCCATTGTAAGCTACCACGTTTCGGAACCATATGTCATCCATCACTGGCAACACGCACTTGTCATAGACTTTCGTCTTGAGACACTGTGGTATATTGGACGAGAAGATACCGCACAGCTGCCCGAACGTTGCCTAACCGAGTCGGATTCGACGATTGACCTCTTTCTCGAAGGTTAGATCTACCCAACTGGTCCTTCCGTCCCAGGTAAACGTAGTCGTCCAGAACTTCGAGTGTTAGGGTGATAGGAGTGGGCATTCCATGGATGTTTACCATGACTTTGGTTTTGTCCATGTTTATTTTAAGTCCCACTATTTCGGAAGCTCTACTGAGGTCACCGAGCATTGTACTGAGTTCCTATTGTTTTCATCCATATTTTCAATCAATTATAATAAGAAATATGCATGAATAAAATATTTATTATAATCAAAGTCATAGTCATAGTTTATTCATTTTTCCACAGATATCCTGATCACGAACTCCAATTGCTTGTCCCTCCCGTGCAAGGAGCGGCAGACGGGCTCGCGGCACATCCACATCATGTCGGGCTGCCCCGCCGAGGTGCACTGGCTGGCCACGCTCACCTTCCACATGACATTAAGTGTGCTGGGTACCATCGTAACCGTCGTGATAGCGGCCTTAGCTTTAGACAAGGACGAAACCATCAACCAGATCGACTTTTTAGGTGAGGTATACTCCATTCGCATTCAATTTTTATTTTTAAATTAAAGCAAATTGATTTTCCTAGTAAATTAAGTAATTGTTATGATAATATGTGTTATGAACAAGAACATAGGTTAGTAATGGATGATTTGAATTGCAAAATTATTTTATCTTTACACGAGGCTGCCGAGTCCACCTATCTTTGTAGAGGATATAGTAGAAAAGGTCGACCCATCCTGGGGTGGAATAAATATGTGACGGACGCTCACCAGAGCGCTTGGCAAAAGTTTTCAAACTGGGTTTGGCACAGGAACAAATATACAGGATATACATATGTTAAAATGGTTGAGTCCCGTAAGATTTTTAAACAAAAACTTAAGTTTTTTCAAAATAAACAAGACCAGATTAAAATGGATATATTCGCATCGAGACACGAAAAGGTAGACTTTCATGGGTTCTGGAAACATACAAAGAAATTAAATCCTAAGCCTAGTGTTCCATTGAGCGTTGATGGTGTAGGCACGCCCGGGGAAATCGCAAAACATGTTTATGAATCATTATAAATTACAACCACCTTCGAAATCGGATGTGAATGGTGTTCCTGAGGCTGTTGTGTCACAGGTGCCAGTTCGAATTACGGCTAAACAAATATGTTTATTAATTAAAAATATGAGGCAAGGCAAATTGCCGGGACATGACAGCCTTAGTATCGAGCATCTCCCTCGACTGCTTGCGTTATTGTTTACTTTCTGTATTCGTCACTCCTACCTGAGCGCTGAGCTGATGCGGACGGTGGCCGTACCAATACTGAAGAATAAAACTGGTGACGTCAGCGTCAAGAATAATTACAGACCGATTTCGTTAGCGACTATTGCGGCTAAAGTACTTGATGGTGTGTTTGAGTGACAACGTAGTGAACATTTTAAAATACATGATGCTCAGTTCGACTTTAGGCCAAAGCTATCAACGGAATGTGTTGTGTTGTTCCTCGAGCATACTGTCAGGAATTATACGGACAGAAGTACCATGGTTTATGCGGTGTTTCTGGACCTCTCCAAAGCGTTTGACCTTGTTAGGTATGACTTGTTAAGATGCGTGAAGCGGGAATGCCTGAAGCCATAGCAGGTATGTTTCGATATTGGTACGGTCACCAAACCAATCAAGTTAGATGGGCCAATGAGTTGTCTGAGGAGTAAAAGTTCGAAGCGGATAGAGACAGGGAGGGTTGGCCTCGCCGGCGCTTTTCAACCTGTACATAAATTAGCTGATTGTCGACCTCAACGTACACATGTCGGCTGTTCTATTGACGTTCTCTGTGTCAATAGTATTAGTTATGCGGACGACATGGTGCTGCCGAGTCCCTCAGTCAGTGCACTCAGAAGGTTGTTGGCGGTCTGTCAGGCCTATGCTGAGGAGCGTGGACTTGTGTACAATGTACAAAAAAGCAAGTTACCTACTGGAGTTCAAAGTGAAACATAGGGTGCTAAATTTTAAATTCCTGGGGCACATAGTTACTAAGACTTTGAAAAACGATGATAACATTGAAAGAGAACGGAGGGCGTTGGCTGTCCGATGCAATATGTTGGTCCACAGGTTTGCACGTTGTACACCAAAAGTGAAAGTGACGCTTTTTAAGGCATTTAGACAAACTTTGTACACGTGCACCCTGTGGGTTCGGTATACGCAGCGGGCATACAACGCCCTCAAAGTTCAGTACAACAATGCCTTCAGTGTGTTGTTGGGGCTCCCACGTTACTGCAGTGCATCAGGAGTGTTTGCCGACGCAAATATTGATGGTTTCAAAGCTATCACAAGAAAGCGGGTAGCGTCCATGATGCGCAGGGCATTAATCATAAGCCGTGCATGTACACGTACATGTACCTGGTGTGTCAGGTGTACGCAAAAGATATTTAAATTAAATTAAAATCTGTCTGTTATTTTATATTTTACTAACATAGTTTTAAGTTGTGTGATTACTAACATAATATGGACCTTGGTCTGAAATAAAGTATTTTCATTTTCTTATTATTTATTTATTAAGATAGACATCAAAACAAACTTTTTTCATATCCCGTTCGATTTTGACTTCTATTCCGTAGGTATAAGGATGGTATTCAAAGTTTGTATCGTAAGCACTTGGTGATTCTTGGTAGGTCGGATCGCCATTAAAACCAATTTTTTCATAATCAACAATATAATTAAGTGTCATTACATTTAATTAATTATTTAAACAAAAAACTTTTCACAAAAAAAAAATAACCGACTTCACTGAAAAAAAAACACTAAAAGGATCAATTTAACTTTAATTTTGGAAGTCAGTGTTTCTCGGTGTTGTTTGTTTCTTATTTAACACCGACTTCCGAAATTAGAGTAATTCGTCAACTCGTACCGCATACCTACGGCCCATATGGTACGAGTTGCAGAAAATAAAAATAAATTATATTTTCATTGGTCAACTCGTCCAACGTTTCTTTTTGTATGGAACTTTAAACCTTATCAACTTTTGGTACAGTTAGTAATACAAGATTAATAATAATGTTTTTTTTTAGTTTCGTTTTGTTCATAGATTATTTCATATTTAAAAAATCTGACGAATTAAGAACCTCCTCTTTTATGATGTCGGTTAGAAAAGTCAGTAACTATGTTTTTTATTGTTTCACTTTACAAGCAAACGCACAAGTTCATGTGTTATCCGAAACTAATAAGAATGGTAGACTTGCTGTAGGTACCAAGATTTTAAGAGAAGATGTCCAAATGGCTGTATACTTTTATGCTCATGTTACAGCTAACACTTTTAAATTTATCTAGAAGGTCCTGAGCTAATGTCACGTAATTTTCTGCCTTTTCATTTCTTAAGTTATTTTTGATGAATTTGACGAAAGATTTCCAAGCCGTTGATTCCAAATTATTCATTAAAATGATAAAATCGTTGTTTATCATCAAAGTTCTTATTTGAGGCTACTCGAAAATACCAGTCGTTAGTTAATTTGAATAAACAAAAATAACTCGAATAATTTTTTTTTATTGGTTCTGGCTAAATCAGGTATACCTAACGTCAATCGTGCTAGTTTATCACTCATCCACTATCGGTCGCCTATGGTCGGTCTAAGTCCTTGATATAGATCTTATAAAAGCCAAAATACGCCTTTTTACGAAAACGGTTCTTGGTTTTTTATTATTTTTCTCCCCATATACACCCTTAATTTAATAAACCCCAAGCGAACGCAGGCGTTAGCTCTCTTATTGTCTTTCTATTGTGTCTGTAATTACGGTATTCAAAAGGTTAATGTAATAAAATGTATGCGAATTAATTAACCAACTGCACCTAGACGACAAGATGTTATTACAGGTTAATAACATAAATTGGCGGAATGCAAACACAGTCAACATACCAAATATTATAAGTTAATATCCAGTCATTCATCAAATAATATTATGAGATTACCTGCAAAAAATAAAAATATTAGTCCGCCGGTGTCTGGACAGGGTCCAAGCTACCGGTGGTTAGGACTCCAGAGACAGGAATTTCCTTACAATGCGAACCGTATCGAGGAGTACTGCCTTCTGTATCAGGCCCTTGATCCAACCGCGCAACGACAGTTTCGACAGGTGGTCGTCTAGACTTTTGGCCATCAGGCCATTGGCGGTAACAACAATCGGCACAATGATAGCCGAGTCCACATTCCACATGTCGACAACCTCGTGTGCTAAGTCGAGATATTTGATTTGTTTTTCTTTCTCAGCTTTCACGAGATTCTCGTCATGCGGGATGGTGACATCGACTATCATTGCGCGGCGGCGTATTTACATTCTGTACATAGCCAAAACGCATCCATAGGAAACTGCTCGTGTATACTTTGTATCGCTATTTTTAAATCTGCAATTACAATATATACACGAATTCTGCTCACTGGTCTTGTATAGTTTTTAACGTGTTTCCAAACTATACTACAGTTAAAATCACTTCATCATCATCTTCCTGCCCTTGTCCCTTGTCCATATTTGGGGTCGGCGTAACACGTTTTTTTCTTCCATTCTGCCCTTTCACTCGTCATACTATCACTAACTTCCTTTTCTTTCATATCACTCTTCACACAATCCATCCATCTTTTCTTTGGTCTCCCTCTCCCTCTCCATCCATTCACATGTAAATTCATAACTCTTTTAGTAACATGCGTTTCATCCCTCCTCTTCTCTTCACATGACCATACCAACACTTAACATCACTTACGCCTGACAAAAGCTTTTTTTTTTTAATTCTTTATAGGTTCGCGCTTCACCGCTATCTCACCTGATGGAAAGCGTCGTAGAAGAAGTAACGTCGTCGTAGAAGTAACCTATTCACTCTTGACTTAAAGATTCCCGGGTTCTAGCCATCAGGAAACACAGATTCCGGCAAGGAATTCCACTCCTTAGCTGTACGCACAATGAATGTGTTCTGAAAACGTTTAACCCACATGATCGCTTGGTTAGCTCGCCATCGTATTCTAATGGTCACTATTCCAACATGACCTAATCCAGGCGCGATTATTCCGATCTAAGCACGATTAGTCCTTATTCGTACTAGCACTGTATATTATGGAATAAGGTTAGGTAGTTAGATCGCTACGAAGTATACGCGAGTACTTGCGTACTACTCTTGTATAGATTGGAAGACCTCGATAAAAAAGTGATTTTCATTCTATTAGATACGCGACTAGTTTCACACCCTTGCGTTCTGGCTATGTACAGAATGTAAATACGCTGCGCGGCGCACTAATCGGTCTATCACCACTATATCCGGCTTAATGGCTACAATAGTCCGGTCAGTAATGATAGACCGATCCCAGTACAACGTGACATGGTTTTCGAGAACTAGGTCGGGCACATACCTGTAATACGGTACCTCTGAATACACTAGGTTGTATTTCAAAGCAATCCTGGCTACTTGGTTATGCCTGTGCAAGTACTCGCCGTTAGCCAGACGAGAACAACCAGAGATAATATGTCTGATAGACTTACCCGGACCATGGCATGCCCGACACACGTCAACCGCCCCGTCCTTCATTATATATCTCCGGTAATTATTCGTCAAGATGACTTCGTCCATAATTGCACAGATAAAACTTTCAATTTCCCCGAAGAGGTTGCTGAAACGTAGCCAGGCCACGGACGCTGCAAAATCTACATCAGTCTCATGAAGAGCCCGATATCAGCACCCGTGGAGCTCCTTACTTTTCCATACTTCCTTGTAGTCATCAGTTGTAAATACAACAGGTTTGCGCAAGTTCTCTTTAGCCATGGACAACGGGGTGAGTCCCTTGTCCACTGCGACCACATCGCGGTGCATACCCACATCGGTTTTGAGAAAATATTCTCTGAGGCTGCACACCTCACGGTTGTGTAGAGTCTTTGCATTCAAAAAGCCGCGACCTCCACACTTCCGCGGGATGTACAGTCTCAATACAGACGACCGTGGGTGATGCATCCGGTTTGCGGTCAACAGTTTACGGACCCGCCTATCCAGAGTGTCTAACTCGGTCTGAGTCCATTTGAGTATGCCAAACATTAAGACCATCCGCTAAAGGCGCGCACCTTATTTCTACCTGACAGAAGGCTATTTAATACCTTCTTTAGGTGGCCAAAGAAGCGCTCCTTCAACGATTGCTTCATGTCAGCAACGTTAATGCTTAACACTTCCGATATACCCAAATACTTGTAGGTTTCGGTCGAGGAGAGAGATCTAAGGTGTATAGAATCTGAGAGTTGAAACCCCTCAGATTCCATAATCTCCCCTCGTTTTACATACATGACTGCACATTTATCCACACCAAATTCCATCCTGATAGCACTACTGAAAGTATAACCAAACTGCATTTCCTGACAATTCTAATAAGCCCAAACACGGCTAGGATACATTGATTAATTGCAGAGTTCCGGTGCCTATCTTCCGGCTCCATCATCATCATTAGGTCACTTCGATGATACCATTTTGAACATAACTATTCAGAACCATTTATTTATTTGTATTGTCATAGTCGCTTAATTATCTTCATTGTGATATCTAATGTGAGTATGAAGTTCCGTTGGCCATTACTGGTCTTATTCCCAAGTTCCATTTCATCAAATGTTACTGACTGTAAGTGCTTAAGCTGATGCTTAAGCTTAAGCAATGCAAATACCCAAATCACTATATGGTTATAAATATATTTATATAGTGCCTATAATATTTGAGGAGTTCTCTCGATTCCTCATGGATCCAATCAACAGAACTGGATTCTTATAAATTGGCACCAATCGGAAAGCATATCCACTAAGAGGAAAAAAAAATTGCAAATCGGTCCATAAACGACGGAGTTCTGAGGCAACACATAAAAAATAAAAAATACAACCGAATTGATAACCTCCTCCTTTATTTGAAGTCGGTTAAAAATAATTGGTTAAACTAATCTGAAATTAAATTATAAAAAAAAAATATTACCATTATCAATTATGTTTTAAGAATGCCTACCTAACGACAAGTTTGAAGTCTACTTACAGCGAAATTGTGTAACATAATAGTGATTCATTTCGTCAATGAAAGTTTGGCCAAGCAGAGTGGTGGAGTGCCTAAAAAACGAAACCCGGAGAATAGTAATAGTTTATTTATTTCTGTATTAGAACAGTGGTTTAATGAATGTTCGGAAACATAATAGTTCGAACAAATGTTATTTCGGCTAAGTGTAACATTGGTGGAAAGTTTTTCGACCAAATGAAACGTCGGAGTAACGAAAAAAATCGAATTAATAATAGGTCAACTGATACACTGGCAGACGTGACGTCGATATAAAAAAAAAAAAAAACGAAACGAAAATATCAAATATTTTTCGTACTTATGATAGGTAACCGTTATTGAACCGTAGGTAAGGGTTTTATGGAACCAAGTGCTGCAGTGACAATTTTCCACGTGTATCAAACGACGTTTTTCATTACGCGTATGAAGGTTTATGATATAAATCGCGCGACGCCCAGCCTGATACACACATGTAATCAATGTGACGGGGGTTAACGAGCGCACTATTGCATCAGTGCGAAAAACAGTAAATTGCGTGCCTTAAAGCGGTAGGGATCAGAGCAGGTTTTCGAGTAAGTATATTGAATATGTATTTTTGTTCTCTGCAGAAGCTTTCGTGGTGGTACTGTTGCTCGGCTGTCTGGCGTTCTTCGCGTTCAGTTACATCGTGAGCTTCAACTTCGGCGAGGAAATTACTAACCTCATTCTCAGCGTTAACATCTTTATGTTTGGTTAGTCGTTCAATTATATACATTTTATTTATTATCATTATTATAAGCTTAGCTCATGAACGAAGATCATAAACGTAAGAAAAAAGCAGGACTGCAGCTTCGTAACCGTACCCAAAACTATCGGATATCCGAAATAATAAAATGATCATAACCGAAACGGATATAAAAGTTTCAGATTAAGGTAGAAAACTATTATTATTATGAGCCCGTTGTATCCCACTGCAGGGCAAAGATGTCCCTTCCGTTATTCCACTCTTTTCTGTTCTTTACCACTTCTGGACAATCCTTATGATAAGAGTCCTAATCGTCACGCCGTTCCTTCTGGGCCTACTGCGTCGCCGACTCCTGCTGTTCGAAATCCAGTCAGTGGTTGCCTTCGCGCAATTTTGTGGCGACATGCGGCAGAAGTGGCCTGCCCAGTTCCATTTTAGTTTGGCGGCTGAGTCACCTACGTCTGTTATTTGTGTTTTGGAACGAAGTATAGTGTTCTTGATGCGATCTGTCCTTTTGACCCCAAGAATACTTCGTTCCATTGCTCGCTGGCAGACCCCGAGAGCGGACTTTTAACGTTTTGTTAATGTGTCAGCGGTCGATCCTAATGAACAAACAACAAATTAGAAAGAAATAAACGTGCAATCTATTTGCATTAGCTGCAGAGATGGGCTTATTAATGAAGCTTTTGGATATTGATACCGCGTTTCTAAATGGAAATTTAGAAAAATAAGTTTTTATGGAGTAGCCCCTTGGTTTCAAAGAAAAAGGGAAGGTAAACAAGGTTTGCTTGCTGAAAAAAGCGCTTTATGGTCTTACATAGATAAGTTTGTACGAAACCCTCGTAGCGTGTCTCGCTCGCAATTGCCCAGTTTTTTTATGTATTATAACGTAAGCAGCACAGAGCATCACTGCCTCCTCGGGCGACATCCTATAAACAACTGACAAGTGTGGATGGCCAAGTTTCAGAAACAGTGTTTGCGGTAAACTTGGTGATAAACACGTCGTAAACAGTTTATCAACAAATGTTGCCTAAAGCCGGGTATTCATTAGGCAACATTTGTTATTAAATACTGTTTTTTAACAGTTTATAAACAGTATTTCATAATGTTTTATCATCTCTGAAAACTGTTTATAAACAAAGGTGATGAAATATTGTTTAAGAAACATGTTACCGTGTTCTCCGTGCTTATCTACAAATGTTGCCTAAAGCCGAGTATTCATTAGGCAACATTTGTTGATAAACTGTTTACGACGTATTTATCACAAAGTTTACCATAAGCACTGTTTCTGAAACTTGGCCGTCCACACTTGTCAGTTGTTGCTAGGATGTTGCCCGAGGAAGTAGTGATGCTTTATACTGCTTACATAAGAATTCATAAGAGTGCTACTAGAAAAAAAAGACAAACAGGCAGTGGATTCGAAACTATCTCTTAAATAAAAGTTACACAAACACACATGACATATTCAATTCTGCAGCAATTTCGGCCCGAGCATCATTTTTTTAAAATTTATCTTTATAATCTTTATTTGAAGTATCCCAAAGTACTCTTGTACTTTGGGATACTTCTGCTGTTGCTGTTGCTTCAGCTGTTGACAAAACTCTATGAGCATCGAAACCTGTTTGTTGGACTACACTTCTTCCATGTTTACTAGATGTTTCGTCTTGCTCTCCATTCGAAGTGGGGTACACGGCAACATGTTTCTTAAACAATGTTTCATCATCTTTGTTTATAAACTATTTACACAGATGATGAAACATTGTGAAACAATGTTTATAAACTGTTCAAAAACAGTTATTAAAGAATGTTGCCTAATGAATACCCGGCTATTAAAGCCGGGTATTCACTGATTGTAAAAACAAATGATAATATAGACTAGATATAAAAGTTAAATTTTGCTACGCCGTCTAGTCTCAAGCTAAGCAGAGCTTGTGTTATGAGTACTAAACAACTGATAAACATACTTATATATTTCTAAATACATACATATATAGATAAATTACACCCAGACACAGAACAAAGGAAAGATACCGCTGAGCCCGGCCGCGAGACACGTGGCGGGACGGCTCACAAATCTAACGCAGGGGCTGGTTCGACGTGGCTCGGGAAAATAATACCAAAGAAGACTACCATAGAAGGATTAGATTTTTTTTTTATCAATGATAGGCTCACGTTTGACCACCATCTCACCTGATAGTAAGCGATGATGTGGTCGACGGTTTTTGCCCAACAGTGGAACAGATTAGGCTAGATGCTGTGCAATTTTAACCCTATAGAATAATTGAAATATGAAATAAATTCATCATCATTTCAGCCGAAAAATATTCACTTATGGGCCTTCAACAAGTGTCGCCACAACGCCCTGTCCTGTGTGTGCGTCTCGCATCCAAAAACGGTTTCCCGCCTTCCTTGAACTAATGATAACCTTTTCCTTAACAGGTCTCCTAACCCCCATAATTGGAGTCGGACAAGAAATTTTCAACCAAACTAGCGGTGTAATGTACCACTTCGTAACGGTATTATTTTACATCGCGACCCCGCACACGTTAGTGGCCACGGGGCTGAAGTGCGTGCACGTGTGCTACATGAACGCGATGTGCAAACTCCTTAGGACGCACTGCCCCAAGCTGTTCATCAACCAAGCAGGCTTCGATAGCGCCAAGTGCTGCGGTAAGCGTCCGTAATAAATCATCATCATCACTTCAGCCGAAAGACGTTTACTGTTGAACATAGTCCTCCCCCAAGTGTCACTACAACGACACAAGCACTCGCTGTGCGTCTCGTATCTATCCACCTTGTGGGAGGACTACCAATGCTGTGTCTTCCGATGCATGGTCGCCACTCCAGAACCGTTCGGCCCCATGGACCTTCTGTTCTGCGAGCAATGTTGCCCACTACCACATAACTTTAGCAATTATTTGGGCTTTATCCTTAACCTTGGTAAAATATCATTAAAAAGAAAATAGCAGTTCAGTAAAATACTTTTTTTTCAATGGATTGCCCAAATGAAGCCATGAGACTAGAGAAAAAATACATTGTTCATTAATTTTGCTATAAAAAAATATGTATTCACTTACTTTTGATGAGCACCACTACAATCAACAACAATTCGTAAATAAAAAGTAACTTTATTGATAAAACAATCGGTTTTATCATTTTGACGCTAGCAAATATTGCCAGCATCAATATTATTTTTAAGTATTTAGATTGATCGATTCGAATCGATTTATAAATAAATACAATAACTTCAACGGCATACCCTCTGAACTTTGCTGGTAATTACTTACTTTAATAGAACTATCTAAAAGAGAAAATATATGACAATAAAAACCAATTTGTACTTGGAAAAAAATAATAAGAAACATTGAAATCTATTAAAGGTTAGTGAAAAAAATACTGGGCAAGTACGAGTCGGATTGGCGCCGTGAGGGTTCCGTACAAACTTTTACTTTTCAATTCCTGATTGGAGTCTCAACGTTTTTTCCAAAACGCAATTTTTTTTTTGGGACTTAACAACAAATTTAATTATAATATGCTATAATTTTAATGATAAAAGGAAGTTAAATCAGTGCTAATGATCATTTTATTTACCCATAATTTCTTAATAATTTGATATTGTTATTATTTTAATTTTCTTAATTAGTAAACTAAATCAAAACCATTTTAAACCTTCATGAAGCACAGTTTGGGTTCCAGCCAGTTTGAGACTCAAGAAAGCAGTTTTAGAATACTGTTCAATATTATACTGATCGTAAGACGCCCGTGTGCGCCTGTTTCCTCGACCTCTCGAAGGCATTCGAGCTCGTTTCTTATAATGTGCTTTGGGAAGAGTTGAGGGACAGGGGTACCCCTGCTGAAATACTGCATATTTTCCGGTATTAGTATGTCAATAAAAAAAAAAAAACAAGTAAAATGGTCTGAAACTTTCGGATACGGATTGGAATGTGGTGTGAGACAGGAGGATTTGTCAGACTTTTACTAACTAAAACCCACTCCTGTTCCTTCTTTGCCTTTGCTCCAGGGCCCCGGGGTTCTCTTTCGTATCACCGATGACCCCAAGATCACTTCATGATGTGGCCACCTATTTCATGAAATGATTACATTTGTGAATTAAGATTTTAACCACTGAAATATTAGCAATGAACGGATGGCCGTTGGGGCTGAAAGGTTCTGGAATGGTGACCATGTACCGGAAGACTTAGCGTTGGAAGGCCTCCTGCAAGGTGAACCTATGATCTGGTAAGGGTTGCGGGAATCCGATGGATACGAGACGCACAGGACTGTTCATTGTGGTGACACTTGGGGGAGGCCTATGTCCAACAGTGGACGTCTTTCGGCTGAAATGATGATGATGATGATGATGATATTAGCAATCAGTTAAAAGTACTCTTGTATCTATTATTGTTGAGACCCTCCTCTCTGTGCGAGACAGTGGATGGTATTTCTTACACGGGTCAAGTGTGAGTTGGATATCAAATGTATTCGATTTTTTTTTATATGGGTACAAAAAAAGAAAACATAATATCCCAAGCCATTTATTTCAGCTGGTGAAAACCCGCGATGTTATTTCTGCATAGATGAATACTCTCCCGGGAAAGGGATGATCATATTGTTGGTGCAGTTTCTGCTTATGATGGTGAGTGTTCATATATTATACCAGCTTCTGCCAGCGGCTGGTCCGCGTGGGGAATATAATTTGCTTCTGGGATAAAAGAATATTCTATATCGACGGCGAAGTGACAAGAACTCCTAACTGTCGAAGTCAAAAAAAAATTGTCTTAAGGACTTTAGGAGGTAATACTAAAAATTGACATGTTGGTTTAGTTAGAAAGTGTTTCCACAATTTAATTTGGTGCAGTTGTAACTAAATATTCGCTTCAGAGATTTCACAAAAACATGCGGGAACACACATTTGAATTTTGTTAGTTAAAAGATATTGGCACTTCACCGTCGATATGGTATTTCAGGACATGGTCTCCGTGTGTACGTTTCTCCCAATCTGTTAAACCGTTTGAGCGTGAACGAGTAACAAATTTATACTCACACTCAAACGAAGATGCCCACACATTGGCACATACGTGGGACACTCAGAAAGTTTTGAGAAACTAAAAAAAACTAACTTTTATGGATAAAATATTTTTATTACTACTTAAAATAATTTTATACAAAGTTTCATGCAGCTGAACCAATTTTCGAAACAACTTTTCTAGTCCGCCGCAGACACCTCTTCCACGGCCTACTCGAACGCTGCTAGTGCGTCTTCCGCTATGTGGTGCGTGATTTTTTATTTTAGAGAATAATAGAAGTGACACGGTGCCAGATTAGGATTGTAAGGAAGGTGCCCCAAGACTTTGACCGGTGTGATATCCAGGAAGTCCCTCGTTTTGAGCGCAGAGTGCGCGGGCGCGTTGTCATGGTGAAGCAGTACCCCGCGGAGCCCGGTCGCTTGTTGCTCATTGCAGACAAAACTTTTGGCAGGCATTTTGTGGTATACCTATCATTCGGCGTTGATGCTGCTTTGGTCTCGTAATGGAATTGAAATCAGATACTCCGTCAAAGTGAAGAAACTAGCGATCAAAATTTCCCTGAGCTCTTAATCTCTTCACTTTCGCAGGCGTTGGTTCGTTTTGAAACAGCCAAACTGTCGACTAATAATGACGCTTTGTTTCTGGATCGTATTGATAAATCCAGGACTCGTCACCTGTCACAATGTCAAAAACGCGCCAAAACGAGCCTGCTTAAATTTTTTTAATCATATCACGGCACCACTCCACACGGGCCTGCTTGTAGCTTCGGTGAGGTTGTGCGGCGCCCAGCGGTAAACTATCCTCCTCACGCGAAAGTGCTCGTGTAAAATCTTGTAAATTCTTGAGTTAATTTTTTTACTGCCAGCACACTTTATTATTTATTTATTTATTTAAACTTCATGCAACACAAAAGTACAAAGGGGACTTAATGCCTTAAGCATTCTCTACCAGTCAACCTAGGGTGGTGAAGAGAAAACACACATACTTTCTTCCGTGACAGCCGTCGTAGGACGCCCACTCCTTTGTTCATCCCCCAAAGTAAGGCGACCGCGCTTGAACTCGCTATACCATCGCTAGATGGTTGCTTTTGAAGGTCCTTCATCTATAAAAGCAATTTGAAGTCGATGAAATGACTCATCAGAATTTAAGCCTCATTTAAAATCGTAGAAAATCATCGCACGAAAATTTTTTCGATGCAGATCTATTTTTAAATGAGAAACGATAATTTGATTTAGCTCTCGAAAAAATGTGGAGGGAAATTTAAAATTCCAACAATGGTATTTTTACTTATAAATAACCAAAGTTTTCAAAATAATTACAAGTGGCCAATGCCTTATATATAGAACTTTATTTCGCAAAACTTTCTGAGTGGCCTGGTACATACAAATTTTAGCCTTTAAAGGATAGTGTGATTGAGTGTCCATAGAGTTTCTTGTACGTTCTTGTCCATAGAGATCTACCTACGTGCGTGACTGACTGACCAACTCCTTGACTATTCAAAATTTTAACCAAAAGTGCCAGTTAATGGTTTTATTGAAATAAATGATAATGCTAGGAGTCATGGCAAACAAGCTCATTCGTTTGTTGTCTCGCTCGTGTTTTCTTATGTTTGAGTATTGTTGTCCATCCTTCTATAGAAGTGTTTGAGTTACTTTTCTATACATGCCGCGAATTCTCCGTGGCTTGGAAAGCACGTTGAGTTGTCATCTCCATTGATCCCGGGTCAAGAAACCTGGAAATCTGACACCAGCACAGTCTTGCTAAGAAGTATCGTGTTACCCAGTTACTGGGTTGTGGAGGTCGTAGACAGTCGCTCCATGTAAAATATTGGTATCCAGCTGCATCTCGTTAGACTGTATGGCGGCCTCAACATAGTCGAGAAAAGGCAGGTAGAATGACATATTTTTCTGTACCCTAGGGGATGGTATTCCTAATCGAACGCAGGATCTTCAACGGCTTAGTAGACAAAGTGCTGAATCTGCGCTACCAACCGACACAACCTGCCGAGCAAGACAAGATGGTGCGCAAGGAGAAGGCTTACGTTAGCAGGACTATCACCAAGCGTAAGTACACTATTATTTTTACACAAACTTCTGCCTACGACGGCATCAGTGTGATAGAAGAAAATGTTTAAGAGCTCAAAAGTATTAGCAACGTGATATCAAAAATATACTTTATTTTCAAAATTTGTTTCACAATCCGGAAGCAACAAAACTTAAAATAATATTACGTATAAATAAACCACACCATTTGGCACCCTTTCATCACAGAGCCCATACAAAAAAAAAACGAAAAATAAAAATTTTGGCTCCCTAAACTGTAGGTCGCTCTTTTAGTTCGTCAGCTCCTGACTCTAACCAGAAAAAGGCAGATCGCTCGCTCACTTTGCTAGTTCTACAAACCAGACAACTGAATGAACGATGAGAACTAAATGTGCAGCGAGTAAAGAGTTGACCCGACGGTTACAAACTAGCGTTCCAACCAAAGTGACCTTGGTTTGTGTGCTTGGTTTTTGTAGCCATATGGATGTAAATCACGCTCCGGTGGTTGGCAAAACGCGCCTCCCAACCAAGGGCATTAAAGGTCATGGATTACAACTGCTGTCTACACGGATTGTAACTAGCAAGGACACCTTGGTTGGGACGTTGGTTTGCAACCAACTGGTCACCCCTTTTGTGTACGGTAGAAGTATGCGACTAGCTCGGGCCACGCTCTGGTCTCGTTCACTCTTGCTTCTAAAATTAAGTCGGTTTTATTGAATGAACTAACGAACTACAGAGTGACAACCCCTTTTGTGTACGGTAGAAGTATGCGACTAGCTCGGGCGACGCTGTGGTCTCGTTCACTCTTGCTTCTAAAATTAAGTCAGTTTTATTGAATGAACTAACGAACTACAGAGTGACAACCCTTTTTGTGTACGGTAGAAGTATGCGACTAGCTCGGGCAACGCTGTGGTCTCGTTCACTCTTACTTCTAAAATTAAGTCAGTCTTATTGAATGAACTAACATAACATACTACAGAGTGACACTCGCGTAGTTTGTTCGCTAACTACGTAAGGCAGTGGTCCGACCGCCGGCGAGAAAACGATTAACTAGCTATCAACGATTTTCTCTCTTAAGAAACACACAATACATGTACATTCGAGTAAACGAAAAAGATGCATATATTAAAAGTTGCTCTCTGACTGTTCACACTGCCGGCAACAACTCGCTTTACTAGTTTTGTCGTTGAGCGACGAGCTTTCAAAAATAAACTCGCTCAGCGATACTCGTTCAGCGATGCTCGCGAGCCTAAATGGCGACAAATCGCTTACGTTGACCGCACTGTGAGCGACCGCGGGCGAGTGGCGCGACTAATCGCTCGTCAAACTTACACACTCGCTTATAGCCCTGCTACAAAACTATTGAAACTACACACTCGCTTACCACTGATCGCCAACTCGTTTATAGTTTCTAGTTCTACTCGTTTCTCGTTCATCGTCGGCGGTCGGACCACTGCCTAAGACTTGTAACTATTCCTATCAAAGTAGACACGAAGTCAGGAGTTTAGAGCAGGCTCTAACCGCTCTAAACCTGTTAATAATAATATGATTTACTTACAGCTGTGAAAGAGATCTCGGACGCAATGCTAGTGGACGATCTGCACAAGAACTACGTCGCGGTTTGTAAAAAGAAAGTCAACGCCGTCAAGGGCGTCAGCTTCTCTGTCAAGAAAGGTAAGCGTTGGACACGCCTGTTGGTTTAGTGGTTAGTAGCCCTGACTGCTATGCCGGAGGTCGTGGGTTCGATTGGGAACCCAAGACAAATGTTTGAGTGATTAGCACGATCATATTTTCTGTATCTGGATGTAATTTACATAAACAACTGATATATATTTAGAAATATATATCAGTTGTTGTGGCAGTTGGGCTGAGCAGTCTCTCTAACGATGTCAGATTGACTTTACATTAGTACATCGAAGTGCCGAAGTGTTTGTGCAAAAACGCCACTGTGTCAGTCCTATTTTAAGGCCAGACCTCGAAACCTATCCTCTTGCAGCGGGGTGTGGCGCAGGGAGACGACATTTCTCCGAAACTGTTCACAGCCGCAATGGAGAATGTCTTCAAGGTTCTGGACAGGAGTAAACTAGGCATTAATGTCAATGGCGAGTACATCACTCACCTTTGGTCACCTATGGAGGAGCTCAGCACAATACTCAATGGCCTCAGTAGAGCTTCTGAAAGAGTGAGACTTAAAATTAATATGAATAAAACCAAAGTCATGATAAACAACCATATAGTACCTGTACCTACTCCTATCAAGATCGAAGACTCTACATTCGAAGTTTTGGACGATTACGTTTACCTCGGACAAACAGTCCAGTTGGGTAGATCTAATTTTGAGAACGAGGTCAACCGTCGAATCCGACTCGGCGGGGCAGCGTTCGGGAAGCTGCGCAGTATGTTCTCGACCAACATACCACAGTGTCTCAAGACGAAAGTTTATGACTGGTGCGTGTTGCCAGTGATGACATATGGCTCTGAAACGTGGTTGCTCACAATGGGCCTCATCAGAAGGCTTAAAGTCACCCAAAGAGCAATGGAAAGGGATATGCTTAGAGTTTCCTAGCGTGATCGAATCAGGAATTAAGATATCAACAGGAGAACCAAGGTTGCCGATAGAACAGATGGCCGTTGGGGCCGAAAAGTTCTGGAGTGGCGACTGCGTACCGGAAGATGCAGCGTTGGAAGGCCTCCTACAAGTTGGTCCGATGACCTGGTAAAGGTTGCGGCAATCCGATAGATGCGAGACGCACAGGACCGTTCATTGTGGTGACACTTGGGGAGGCCTATGTCCAACAGTGGATGTCATTCGGCTGAAATGATGATGATGAACAACGGCCCACTGATCGACCAATCGCGCGCTCGGAACGATGTATCGTTTCGCCCG
The DNA here is from genome assembly GCA_961205895.1 of Mythimna pallens. Classification (NCBI taxonomy): domain Eukaryota; kingdom Metazoa; phylum Arthropoda; class Insecta; order Lepidoptera; family Noctuidae; genus Mythimna; species Mythimna pallens. The sequence continues at coordinate 20,295,747 of OY540842.1, read as the reverse complement.
TCCCGCATGCTGTCCGCAGAGACCTAAAAATCGTCTTCTGCGTATCTAAAGACGCCTGCTATCAATCAAATCATTAAGTACCGCCGACAGTATCATTTAATAATTTAATGTTAATCTCTAGGCGAATGTTTCGGCCTTCTCGGAGTCAACGGCGCGGGTAAGTCCACCTGCTTCAAGATGATAACGGGTGAGGTGAGCGCCACCAGAGGCAACATCTTCAGCAACGGATACTTCCTCCGAAGAGGGAACACTCAGGTAACAGTAGCCCTTATGACGTAGACGTAAGGTCCACATTGCATAGCGCATGGAGTGTTAAATAGAGATAAAGATTTTTTTTTTGCGTAACTGTGTACATTAAGAACTTACTTATAAATATCACATTTTAAGTTTCAACAGTCTACCCAAGTCGGTTAAGCATAGTATAGTAAATTAGGTATCCACAAATTTCATTTTATCAAAAAACTTATGCTGATTATAAAATACATTGTCAATCAAAATGATATGACAAATGGAAATATGTTTAAAAATATTTTTTTTCAATTTATTTTTAAACATATTTCCATTACATAAATAAATAACCAATAGATAAATAATTATGAATACTTACCACCTTCGTAGAGGAAACAGTCAGACAACTGTAGCTCTTATTACATAGAAATGAGATGCATTGCAACTAGTCTACTTGTTTCCGAGATAAGGTCGAGGCAAGCGCCGAGAGATAAAATATTTCCGGCAACGAATACCTACCTCCGGAGAAGAAATAGTCAGGTACTAGTAGCCTACATGTATAATCCATTCGAATTAAGATTACATTTAAACAACCATATTTTACTGTCCGTTCATGGATGGCATTAAAATAAAAAAGTGCTTATAATACCAACTACATATTTACTGCAGCCACCATTTATCATGCCACCAACGCATTAATATGTTAAAATAAAAGAAATGATGTAATTTATCTGTACTTGAATTCAATATAATTTCAATCTATTGCAAAGCCAAAAGTCAGTATACTTACATTTACTTTTTTTTACTTTTTATTTTATCGTTGTTTGTCCTGTGCGAGTCTCAAATAAATGTTTTCTTTCTTTCTTTCTACATCGCAATGGATTTTCGACTTCGAATAATTGCCTGAAATTCTTCAAATATGATTCATCCTTCCGAACGAGTTTCGATCATGATGGTTAATCAGTAAAGTGCTCATTTGCTCAAGCGCGTGCACAGACACAGCTGTAGGTACTGTTTGTTCCTTTATGGTGAATAGTCCAGAGTAGCTCACGAAATTCAATTTTTTGTACGTTTTTTGTCAGTTGCATTTGAGTTTAAAGAAGTTTATTCTCATAAAAGACTAGTCACTAACATGAGAAACAGTGCTTATTATTATCTAGTATTTTCGTCGTTCATAAGTATATATTTTTTGTATGAGGAGGTACTTCTACAATGCATTCAGTAGTAATTGGATGCTAGTGGATTATGGTTAATGTTTTTCGACTACCAGTCGGGCTAGTTGTACTTTGAATACATTATAGGAGCTTACATTTTTAATGGTCGATGGTAGTTTATTATAAGTATCTGGTAAACACGGTTTTGCCGCGCTTCATTCTTGTCTTGGGTAGAACTAAAAAAAAAATATCAGCATTTCAGTATCGAATAATGGGGTAAAAAAATAATTTGCGGTAGGGACATGTACTATATTTATTTATACAACTAGCTTCTGCCAGCGGCTTCGCCCGCGTGAGTGTAGGTTTTTCCATACAAACTTTGGAGCCCCGTTTCATCCCATAAGGGACTGAGTTTTGGAAAATCCTCTCTTAGTGCTCGCCTACGTCATAAAAGAAAACCTTGTGCAAAATTTCACGCTCCTAGTCCCAGTAGTTTCGGCTGTGCGTTGATATGTCAGTCAGTCAGTTTCTCCTTTTATATTTATACAATTACTAGCAGTCCCGGTTGATGTTGTCCTGCCCCAAATCTGGCTTTACCCACCGGGTCCAATAAATTGTATTTTCAAACCACCCACTCAAATATACACACAACATTTCATCCAAATCCATCCAGCCTTTTAAGAGGAGTTCGGTGACAAACACACGTACAGAAGAATTGTATACATAAAGATACTCATTAAAACCATTAACATAACTCTCTAGCTACCACCTCCGGAGAGGGAAATTTAACCCTAGGGAAAATTCTCCCGGGATAAAAATATCCTATGTGCTATGTCAGGACATGGATTATCTTGTTCGATCCAGCCCGTCCCTTGCTGCCCCCCCCCCCCCCCCCCCCCCCAGCGACACCCTAAGCCGAGGTCCGTACCCCACAGGGGGTGCCCTTAGCGTGAGCCTCGATTCTTGAATCGAGGCCGCCACAGGCAAGTCCGGTTAAGTAGCTGACAACCTCCTAGGTTGACATTGGAGAGGCCACAAACTAAAAAAAAAAAAAATGTCAGGACATGGTTCTTCTTCTTCTCTTACTTCGTGTGAAGAAGTAACAAACATACACACACTCACAAACTTTCACCTTTATAATATTGTGATATGTGACGGATAGATGACCAATTATTTTATCTATTTTTAGGCGTTTTCTAAAAACAATCATTGTTATTTCCTGACAGTACCTCCAGACCCTAGGCTACTGCCCGCAGTTCTTCGGGCTGGACATGTTCCAGACAGGGGAGCAGAACCTGGAAATGGTGCTGACGCTGCGAGGGTTTGATCGGGAGCGGGTTGAAAAGGAAGTCAAGAACTGGATACATATTGTTGGTGAGTGAGGTATTTTAAGTACTCATATATTTCAGGCAACGAGGCGACCAAGCAAAAGGTGGGAAGACGTTTTTCGGAAGAGAGTTGGAACAGGGTGAATGACTATGGCAGGAACAGCAATTATTGGAAAGTACCCAACTAGCAAAATGTCTCTTATAACACACTTCTAAACGTCTGTAAGTATGGAATTGGGCGTACCTTGTAAGATTATTTACCCTTATAGTAGTTGTATGATGGTTTCATTAAGTGTTTTTTTCATCTTACATTAATCTTGATAATGCTTTTGTAAGAACAAATACACTTACAAGTGTATTTTAGCACAATACGTCTTATAAGGTGCGTTTATAAGTTACACAATCTTTGCCAAGACAGATATAAACCTTTTATAAGGTCTAAGCTTTTATTACGGATTATTCTTATGGCTATTTAGCCAGTTGGGTAATGTTGGGAGGCCTACGCCGAAGAAGCGACTACTGCTTAGAAGCATGCCTAATTCTCACTGTTGGGCGTTACAACCCCAACAAATGGAATTCAGTATCAGTACCTATGAATTGATTTTTTCACGAAATAGCCATTCAATAGGATTAAACTAACTGAGAGGGTTGTATTGATGACTTTAATTATTATTATAAATCAGTAAAGCCTCATGTTTTTTTTTTTAGGTGGGAAAATCATCTAATGACAAATATAGTAGATAGTTTCAGACTTTAGCTGACTGAAAACCCACTCCTGTTCCTTCTTTGCCTTCATCCCGGAGCACCGGGCTTCGCTTTCACACTACCCGTGGCCCCAGTAGGCTTCGACCCTGCTGGGCCCCTACGATTTGCTAACATCTCCCTGAGGCGCGCGTGGAACAGTACGCGCCGTCGACGACTTGGACTCGGTCCGGATGGTTACCGGACGGTCGGACGGCGAGCCAACCATTACTGACACTTGACTTGCAAACTGCAAAAAAACTTAACAACATTTGAATTTAGCTACCCTGGAGCATCCACCATAAGTTGTTCACCAAGAACTCGCGTTTGCGCGAGAGACACTTCCAAAGTGGTAAAATGTACCGTCCCCCCCCCCCCTGTAACTTTTAAAATAAGAGAATGATAAAACTAAAAAAAATATAGGATGTACATTACCTTGCAAACTTCCACCAACAATTGGTTTGAACGAGATCTAGTAGTTTTTTTTTAATACGTCATAAATCGTAAACAGCAGTTTACCTTTCAAGTTTGTACGGAACCCTCAGTGCGCGAGTCCGACTCGCACTTGCCCAGTTTTTTTAGTCGACTGCATATTGCAATAACAATGTTTCTACTTCGGAATCCATTCTGCAACTGACTCCAAGACCTAACTATCTGTATCTTGTATGTACGTAGGTATGTAATATTCTTTATTAACCTCATATCTTCCAAATCGCTGAACGGATTTACTTAATTAATATACCTTTAGATTTCTCTTGATAACTCAAGTGTTATTTGATAGGTAATGTTGAAAAAAAACCAACATAACGACTGTGAGACGCTATACATTAGCGTAAAAAAAAATCGGGTACTGCAATATGGGTATCAAATTAAAGAGGAGATGAGGATTCCAAAAAGGTATATCATGACCATATTTAAAAAAAAATACAATAGGAAATATGTTATTTATTTTTCTACTGACTTGTCACTCACGCCTTCATTACTCACCTTTTTCGGGGCAAGCGTGTAAAAAATGTCATATAATTCACAGATATATGAAATAAAAATGTAAAGTAACCTAAGTTACTCCGTGAAACGTCAACAGTCAGTCAGTTGGGCACACCGTAATAATGGCGGGTAAGTACCCTCTTTGAGGAGCGGCTGCAGAGGCGTTACGGCGTCCTCACCTTCCACATGACGCAAGTCCTCACTGGGCACGGTAAGTTCGGGAGGTTCCTGCACCGGATTCAGGTGGAAGAAAAAAAGACCAACCCTTACGCGGCTATGGTCCGGAGCGAGGGGGAATGTGTGGCGGTCGCCTCCTTCTGCGAAGCAGCAATGCTAGTGATGGAGACAACCGCACGCGTGAGGGAATGGACACCCTCACTTCCCAGCCGCTGAAACCTTATTCTCTATTTTCCGTCAGGTCTGGAAAAATACGCCAGTAGTGAAGTAGAAAACTACAGCGGCGGTTGTATGCGACGCCTAAGTGCAGCCGCAGCCTTATGTGGTAGCGCACACCTCGCCTTGCTGGACGAACCCAGTTCTGGAGTAGACGTGGCCGCCCGCAGGAGGCTGTGGACGGCGCTGAGAAAGGCTCTGAGGCTTCGGCGTGCTGTCGTCATCACCTCACACAGGTATGTACTAGTTGCTACCTATCGCTGGAGTTGACGTTTTAGAGGTTGCGTATTGGTAATTAAAAAACGACTAACAATCTGTGTCATTTATCAAAAAACGCTGCTTATACCTACAACATTATTTTTAGTATATGCGAAACCTGAATATAGTTTGTTCAGTAACCCTAACTGAATTGATTCCAATAATTTTTACACCATGTTATGGTTTTTCCCAAAAATATTTAAAAAAGATCACTAGCCGGACACCACCGGCAGTAAATACAACACAGGTCACGGTAATTCATAGCGGGCATTAGGCGCCAGCGCGCAGCTGGGTGCGGGAGCAAAACAAACTCAGTCGCTCGGATGGCTCGGTGACCGTGTAATTGTGCGGACAACTAGATTACATAACAAGCTTATAACTTAATGATTTTTCATGATAAAGTTATGAAATTTTGTACACAGATTCTTTACATAAAAATACTAGATTGTGTTTCAGGTATCGCATATACTAAAACTAGACAATTTTTTATTTTATTTATAATAATATAATGTTGTATAGATACAGTTCTGGTCAAAAGAATTCTAAATAAAAAAGGGTACATTGATAAACTTACAAGAAACCCTATTCAATAATGATGGTAGAACGTGCCTTGGCTCTCGTCGGGTCGGCCTTTCAACAAGCGAGCGCGATGATGCGGGCGGCCGGGCCATATATGCCTTGTAGTTTAGTGTGCGCGACGGCGATCGGCCGCGTGAGTTCCTCTCAGTTGTATGTACTTAGATAAGTATGAGCCGCTACAACTCATCTCACACAGGTAACGCACTTGATATACCCAGCTATAATGTTCCTCCCGATCTGTATTTCGATTACGGTGGCCACTCCCAACAGAGATTAGCCAAGTACCAGGCCACTCAGAAAGTTTTGCGAAATAAAGTTTTTATGTTTATGGCACTGGCCACTTGCAATTATTTTGAAAAATTTTGGTTATTTAAAAGTAAAAACACCAACGTTAGAATTTTGAATTTCCCTCCACATTTTTTCGAGAGCCAAATCAAATTAATAATATCGTGTCTCATTTAAAAATGGATCTGCATCGAGAACATTTTCGTGCGATAATTTTCTACGATTTTAAACGTGGCCTAAAACCTGATAAGTAATTTGATCGACTTCAAATTGCTTTTATGAATGAAGGACCCTCAAAAGCAATCATCTACCACTGTTATAGCGTGTTCAAGCGCGTTCGCCTTACTTTGGGGGATGAACAAAGGGAGTGGTCGTCCTACGTTGGCTGTCACGGATGAAAGTGCACTGGTAGTAAAAAAAAAAAACAAGATAACAGGCGAATTACATATGAAGAGATTTAGCTTACTCAGTAGATTGGTTCGGGAAGCGTTCACAAGATTCTGCACGAGCACCTTCGCGTGAGGAAGATAGTTGGCCGCTGGGTGCCGCACAACCTCACCGAAGCTCAGAAGCAGGCCCGTGCGTAGTGGTGCCGTGATACGTGATTCAAAAATTTGAAGCAAGCTCGTCTCAGCGCGTTTACGACATTGTGACAGGTGACGAATTCTGGATTTATCAATACGATCCAGAAACAAAGCGTCAGTCGACAGTTTGGCTGTTTCAAAACGAACCAAAGCCTACGAGACGAGAGCAAAACAGTATTAACGCCGAATGATATACCACAAAATGTCTGCCAGAAGTTTTGTCTGCAATGAGCAACAAGTGACCGAACACCGGGCTTCGGGGGGTACTGTTCACCATTACAACGCGCCCACGCACTCGGCGCTCAAAACGAGGGACTTCCTGGACACCACACCGGTCAGATTCTTGAGGAGGGTGCTCCTTACAGTCCTGATCTGGCACCGTGTGACTTTTTTTTATTCCCTAAAATAAAAAAATCAGCTGAAAGGGATACAGTCTTCATCGCCGGAAGATGCGCGTTCGAGAATGCCGTGGTGGAGGTGTCTGCGGTGGACTGGAAAAAATGTTTCGAAAATTAGTTCAGACGCATGTTACTAAAAGAGTTATGAGTTTACATGTGGATGGATGGAGAGGGAGAGGGAGACCAAAGAAAAGATGGATGGATTGTGTGAAGAGTGATATGAAAGAAAAGGAAGTTAGTGATAGTATGACGAGTGACAGGGCAGAATGGAAGAAAAAAAACGTGTTGCGCCGACCTCAAATAACATGGGACAAGGGCAGGAAGATGATGATGTCGATGATGATGACGCATGAAACTTTGTATAGAGGCTTGTGGAGAGTTCTTTGAAAAGATTTAATAAAAATATTTTATGTCCCACGTACGCAGAGGATATTATAGTGCACAAATGCCTGCGCAAATACAGGTGTACTCTCTACCTCATTGGTCTCGTAGTCACAAGCACGACTGCTGAGCCCCACGCTCAGCAGACGTGCTTATGTTAGTCCTGAGTTCAATTTTAGGGTCAGGCAAAAACTGCTTTTGGGATTTTCCATTATGAATTACTCTGAAGCAGCACGGAGTTTTGAAGTTGGTGCCTCGGAAAGCACGTAAAGCTTCTGGTCCAGCGCCAGATCTCTCTCCGGTCGTGTCGGATTGCCGTTCCATCGGATTATGAGAGTAAAGGAAATCAGCTATAGACCTCCACTAAATAATATATAAAATTTTGCCATAAGGTTGATTTTCCTGGGAAACCTACCCTGAAAAATCGACCTTATGGCACAATGCAAATATTCTTAACTTCATGCATTTTGCAGGTTAGCATCAAGTTGTTTTTATTCTATCTCTGGGCCTTATTCTTATTACACTTAAAGGTACTACCACCGACTTAGTCAAGGACCAAAACGCTTTACTATCTGCTGGTATGATGAAGTTTGTTCTAAATTCGCCCAATGTGGTCAAACCGAGATCTCCGTAACTACTTCTTGCAAGATTTTGCAGCCCTATGGAAGACTCTCTTCTTCTGACTCACGTCATTTACTTTGCGCATATGAATGTCGACCCATGACCGGTATGCCACGTATTTAACCTTTTTTATTCCACCTGAGTCGCACATCCACGACCAAATACTGCATCTCGTCAGCTCTTGTGTTACCTATGGAAATTGAAGAGCTAAACGAGATGAAGTACCTAGTCGTAAACACAGGACCCTGGCGAATAGGACACGAAATCACTCGTCAGACCAATCCAACGCAAGCGGTTAAAATGCTAAGCGCTTCAGCGCGACTACATTTGGCAGTAAACCATGTTCGAGCTTTTATTTATATATCGGCTCAGGATGCCGATCACATATCCTTCAGAGAACATTCGTGTTGGTCATGAGCGGGTAACGAGCAATAAACAAACTCCAGACCACGGAACTAATTTATGATGTAGGCATTAGTTTAATTATAGTATTAAATTCACACCGAGCCGTGAGACAGTTTCTATAAGAGTATAGAAAAGGGGACCACGTCTGTGAGGTTGTAGCTTTAAGCTGCTTGGCTCGCGCAGAAGTGTACTTCACACAACGTTTTGTCTCGTTGTCAAAGTAGCTTCCGTACTTCTCTGACAAAAGCTTCTGTATTATTGACTGCACCAACACAAGCTTTCGTACTGTTGACTTCACCGATCCAAGCTTCCGTACTATTTATTGATTTCGCTGACATATAGAAGACAGTCGTTAAAAATAGGTGTTAAGTCGTTTTTATAGCGCGAGCATTATTTTCCTTTTGCCGGAGGTCAACGATTGATGGAATTGTTTTTATAATGATTGTATTTCCCGTAGTATGGAGGAGATGGAAGCTCTGTGCTCGCGCATCGCCATCATGTCGGCGGGCCGCGTGCGCGCGCTGGGCTCGGCGGCCGGGCTGCGCGCGGCGCACGCGAAGGGCCACGCCGTCGTGTTTAAAGTCATGTACGCGGACGGTACGTACAGTTGGTGGAATAAAGAGGCTGACCCACCTAACTGCAGAAAGTAATAGGTATAAGTCATCCTAAAAGTTAGACGAATTTGAACTTTCGCAATTAACAGAAGGTTATTCAATTTGGAGCTTAATAATTTTAACGAATAAAACGAGGTTGACAAATGATCTAAAATATAATTATGTCAATTTGATTTTTAACACGTAACGTTAGGGTAGGTAACCTTATGAATACTGTTTTGTCACATCATTATGATGCACTTGTTAATTTCAACATTATTTAATAAGTCGAATCGGTCTAAAGGTTGTAACAGTAACCATAATTATGTCAACGTGATCGAGAGTTCAAAACTAACCTTCCACTTTTTGCAGCTTTGTATTTACAATATTTAATTATGTTTTTTTAATTCAGATAATCTACGGATAGTATTCCCATCATTAGTGGTACCGTGGCCCTGTTTAACAATATCAATAATAATAATAATATAATAATAATAATTTGCTTATTTGTACTAAAATTTAAATAAATTAGTAAATTACAAATATTACTTATGTTGTACATGTAAAATGCGAACTGCTGCTGCAAAATAGAAGCAGACCAGTTCTATTTTGAAAAGCTATTTGAATTTCTTTTTTTTTTTATTTTCCAACTTAGCTTTATTTCTTCCTTTCGCAACCCATGGTTTAAAATCTAGTCTGTAGGATGTGTGCAAAATATATTCCATGCATCTGATCCAAGCGTGAAGTGATGATATGCCAAAATACACCTAAGTATTCTGCTGTTTTTGTAACAATAAGTCCAACTCATTCATTTCTTTAGGTGTCGCCTTACAAATATCACTTTGTAAAGAGGTCTCACTTAATCACCTTTCCATCAATCATCCTTAAATGTAACTTGTGACGAATAAAAAAATTTTAAAATAATCATATTCAGATTCTCTCTTTTTAACTTCTGATTATTAATGTGTCTTTACAACATATTTAAAAAACAGGGGACGGCAAAAATATGTGGAATTGGGTGATTCATTTTCACACAAAACTTGTTCTCCACACGGTAGTTTTGAAGGAACTAGGCTTTATTATCCTTATTATGCAAGCGTGCTCCATCGTCGGCCACATCATCGCTTACCATCAGGTGAGATAGTGGTCAAATGCGAGCCTATCAATAATAAAAAAATAAAAATATTCGCCGCCGGATCCACTACACTTGAAAAAAGTTTTGATGACCATCAATTACATTCTGTTATAGGCATGTCGCATTATGGCCAGATTAGAGCGAGGCAACTGTGTAATATTTCTTTTTAGTAGCTACTAATGAAGTTTTAATGTACTTCCAGAGGTCGATGGTGATAAGAAAGAACTAAATAGATTTAAAAGGAAGCTGCGAGAGACGTTCAACTGCACGCTTACGGATGAACACAAAGTAAGCCCTTATTTATTTACTGAATATCATTCGAGCCAGTTTTCAATAAACTGTCGCTCAAGTCCTAACTCTGCGTTATATAAAAAGTGATATAAAAGAAAAGGGTGTCAGTGATAGCGTGACGGGTAGCAAAACAGCCCCCCTAGCCAAGTTACGATCGTTTCGTTTGCATCGAACTCATCGAGTAGGCCACGCCTCTGATTTCTTTGTTCTGACGTCATCTCAACGCTCAGTCATGTGGTCAGAACAAAGGAATCGGAGGCGTGGCCTACTCGAGGCATTCGACGCAAAAAAAGCGATCGTAACTTGGCTAGGGGGGCAGAATAGAAGACAAAAACGTGTTGCGCTGACCCCAAGTAACATGGGACAAGAACAGAAAGATAATGAAGTTCTAACACCGCGTAAGACATATTCTAACAAAATAGTTAACGCATGTCATTCGATAGGAAATCAATCGGACAATGCAGCGTTTGACGAATCAAAGAAGAGGTTTTGAAACAATAGAGGCGCATCTACTATCATCAAAAATAATATTAATCAAGTCGATCAGATACTCTACCAGGAGCTCTTAATTCACTCCATATGACGACCTAAACTGAATTGTTGAAGGGATGGTTATATATCCTTCCATAATGATCTCCTGGACAAAACACCGATTTTGATATGTTTGATGAAGAATGGAAGATGATACTGTCAGAATGTATGAAATTTTGTGAGATGACAGTATATAATATTTATTAAATAGGTCCCCATAAAAGTCCTGCGTGACTTCTAACTTGTCTGTTTTTAATTTTAATTATTGTTTTATATTTCTTCTGTATGTGTTTAAATGGTGTAATTGGCTTCAGCCGTTCTGTTTAAATTAAATAAAGAAATAAATCCCTTTTTCTCGCTCGTACTGCTGACATTTGAATATGTCATGGTAAGGCCTCAGAAAAGCTACAGCAAAACCGCGTAGTTCAGTTTTACTCCCATACCAAGAGTTAGGGTGGAATTCACCAATAAAACTAATCGCGTTTTAACGTTTGGCTCGCATAATCGCGTTTAGCCGCTGTCACTAGTGTCACTTGTCTGTATTTTTCTTTTGTTGTATTTTTACAAGTTACTCTAGTGACAGCGGCTAAACGTGATTGTGCGAGCCAAACGTTACTTAAGTTATACTTAAGTATTCAAAACTGCCAGACATTACGTTAAAATTACAAAAAATAAAAGTAATCCACATAGCCCCCACATACACAATAATAAAACAATATTTACAGAAATGTAAAAATTTAAAAAGTAAATTGTAAAATAAAATTATCGTTACTGTCAAAATAAAAATTAAAAATCGTCAATGTCAAAATGAAAAATATTTTAACAATGTTAAATTCGAAAAAAAAAATGGAGGACTGGAGTAGGTCAATCCAATCTGTTGTCTGGTCAATCGTAGAGTGTCGCACTCACGCACACAGACGCATGACCCGCGATAAATAGCGACGGATGAGAGAGGATGATGATGATGAATAGCGGATGATGAGAGAGAGGTTTGTCAAGAGAGTTATTCTAAAAATTAAAGAAAACAAAATACAAGTATTATTGACAAGTATAGAATAGAATAGAAAAGAATAGCATAAACTTTATAAGTATCATAATTTTATATGATTATTTACGAGTTTTATAACAACTTCCTGAAAATTTGTAAAGATTCAAAACTTTACCGTGTATATTATAGCTTTTATAATAATAATAAGGCAGTACTCCTTGATACGGCTCGCATTGTGATGAGGTTCCCGTCCCTGGAGCCCTAACCACCGGTAGCTTGGATCCTACTCCCGCAACCGGCGACTACTATTTTTTGTATTTTAAATGTATTTTAAGACATATTAAAAAATATATAAAATATACGTATTAAATAATAATAATAATCAATTTATTTTAGGTAACATGTAAATAAAATAATATAAATAAAAAAGCCATTATTGTACTACTTACGTTAGTTGACTTATTTAATTCTACACTTTAGAAGAAGAAGAAGAAGAAGAAGAAGACCTATTTTATAATAATTATGCCATATATTTTAAATCACTCATCTAAGTAGTAGTCGCCTCTTCGGCGTAGGCCTCTTCCATTACTTTCCATTGTGGATGCACTTATATACTACTAATATTGGAAGTGGACTGTATTTTTGCGGATATTAGAGCCGTTTAGGATTACGAAGCAGAGAGAAACAGCTCGTAAAATGGGAGGGAACTGCACTAACCTTTTGAACTCCACGTGTCTGCAGGCCGGCTTTCTCTGGCTTTCGCGACTCCTGCTCCAGAGGCGAGGAAATATAACACTCACTGAACACTGCACAGTTTTCAAGCACAAAGCGTTAGCGGGTTTAGTGTCTTTAGCGGATAAGTTCAACAATAACCAATTTTGAACAAAACACAATGGTTCCTGTTCCTAGCCATAGTCATCCACCCTGGTCCAACTCTCTCCCGAAAAAACCTTCCCTGGTAACATGCAACCATATCATAAATATCTTATAGACTAACATACATATCTACTTGTATTAAATCATTTTGTAACATAACATGATTTAAAACTATGTGTGTGTTTATGCAAGCCAAATAAAATTCAAATTCGAACCCACTCAACTAATCACCAATTCGTCCTCAGACGATGCTGCACTACCACATCAATGTGACGATGCAATACAGCGACCTGTTCTCCAAACTGGAGTCCTTACGTGAAGAGTTCCCCTCCCTCATCGAGGACTATTCCGTCACAGAGACCACGCTTGAAGAAGTGTTCCTGGCCTTGGCGAAAGAAGATGAGCAGCAGAATAGACCACATTCTGTTTAAGATTATACAGAATGAACCACAGACTATGTAAGAATATAGAAGAAACTAGTATTTTACAGCGGTTTCGCTTCCGTATTCGTCCGTTTTCCCCATGAAAAATAAAATAACCTTAAATACGCCAATGTTCGAGAGTCGTAAGACGCTTGAAATTTTTTTTGAGCTTTTCTGTTCCTACTAAAATGAATTTATAGTTAAAAGTATTATTTTCTAACATTTTATTTTTACTTTTTTTTTATTTACTTATTTATTTATCGGCAACCGGTTTAGCTCGTCTATTCTGGACCAGCTACTTTTTTTATTTCGTCTTCTCATCGTGTCACCTTCGACGTCCTTTATTTCTTTTTCCATCTCTTGGGTACGACTCTGTTATTTATTTCGTCCATTTTTTTATTTTTTCTCTTAACATGTTACCTGTCCATTTCAGAGATTTAAACAACTTTTCTAAATTTTTAAATTTGTTTTTTTCTTTTATGTCATCTAGCCTTGCTCTATCTCTTCTCTTTACCTTTAATAAGCTTCTTTCGATGCTATTCTGACTAACGTTCAGCTTGTTTAAAAGTTGTTTCGTTAAGGCCCATGTGTGACTTCCGTATGTTAAGCAGGGTAAGGTGTACGCATTGTATACTTTTCCTTTATCCTTCATAGGCATGTCCTTATTTTTTATAATTTCGCGAAGTGATCAAAACCTTTTTCAAGTGTTGGCGATTCTTCTATTTATTTCCCTATTCATTGGGTCCTCTGGGGATATTAGTTGTCCTAGATAGATATATTCTTTTACGAATTCTATTTCTTCGCCATTCACTCTGATATTCTTTTACGAATTCTATTTCTTCGCCATTCACTCTGATGGGCACTAGTTGGTTGGAGTTGGTTATCACTTTAGTTTTTGTTACATACATCTGGGACGCACTAAAGTCACAGAGAGTGCAAGAAAAATATATAAGAATTTTACAAAATATCTACTCAAGAAGCACTGCACAGATAAAGCTGGATAGGACAGGAGAGGAATTCTTCATGAGCAGAGGAGTTTGTCAAGGGGATACAATCTCACCTAAGCGGTTCTCTGCAGTTCTAGAAGCAATATTTAGAAATATGAATTGGGATCAATACGGCCATAACTTAAATGGTGAGAACTTAAACCATTTACGATTCGCTGATGACTTTATCTTGTTCTCAGAATTTTCACGTAACTTCGAAATAATGATACAACAACTATCAGATGCAAGTGCTATTGCAGGGCTATCCATGAACACAACAAAAACTAAACTCATAACCAATTCCAACCAACTAAAAAAAGGATAAAGGCCTGCGTAAAAAAGTGGTACTTTTTTATCCCTTAAAACCCTAAAAACCCTTAAAACCCTAACCCTTAAAATGAATTAAAATTAGCGCTTACAAAATTGCCTAGGCGCAACAACGCACACAGCGAACTTTAGTCCGCGTTGAACACAACGTAATCTGACAGTTTTTATTTTGTAAACTTAAAACATCTTTCTCATTAACTGGTACTCACCTATAATACGCTTTCACCACTAAACACGAGCGTGAAGAAGTATCAAACATAATATAACACACTTACAAACATTCGCGTTTATAATTTTACTACGGTGAGTGAGTGATCAAAGTATTAAACAACTTTTATTTTCAGACGAAACAAAATTGGTGATGATTGAGAATAAACAGGAAATGATCTAGTTGGAGTGGAGGCCGATGCCATACCGATCAAAAATATGATCCCTTCAGTCTACGGAGTTTATAGGAAAAACTTGTTTCTAGTTCTTTTGTCGTAAAGGTGATGACAGAATTGTGATCAATATTTGTGATATTTCAAATTCATCTTGAGCTTTTCTTGTTGACTTTTTTTTGTATATGTAAGAATCTTAAATATGTCATAAAATTGTAAACTATTTTTTCTAAATATATTGTTATGTTAGAAACTAATAATTTGGATGTGATTTATCGTATACAAAACGATTTTGTACACGACTGCCCAAAAAAAGGGAAATTCGAGATGGAGAAATTATAACCTAATAAAAGCTTATTAGGTACAATCATACGGAGTCTGCAATTTTCTTGTGATATAATATATATATATATATATATATATATACCAATTGCATTTTAAATACTGTTCAATATGAATTAATAGACCGTATGCGAGCATTTTTAAATTTTTATGGACTTTGAACTTTTTCTGTGGAAGCTGACCCATTTTTATCTTATAACAAAGTTGACGTGGAGGAAGAAAATTATCCCAGAGGACATGGTCCTGCACCCCTAGCCAAGTTAATAATCTGCAATAGTTAACGCTAGTTGAAAACTAATCAAATGTATGGGAATGACATCATCTTAACGTTAAGTCACATGGTTAGAACAAAAGAATAGAAAATTCGTAGCCAAGTTCACATCATTCAAAATGATAGAATGAATTGTTATCGTTTCTACAATGTTCAACGCTATATCGTTTGTTATTGTAGAACGACATTATAGAACGAACGGCCAACTCAGCCCTCCTAGCCAAGTTACAATCGTATCGTTCACGCCAAACGCTTTGAGTAGGCCACGTCTCCAATTCTTTTGTTCGGACCACGTGACTGAGCGTTGAGATGACGTCAGAACAAAGGAATCGGAGGCGTGGCCTACTCGAAGCGTTCAGCGCGAACGATACGATTGTAACTTGGCTAAGGGGCAGGCGCGTCAACATGGCTACCAACTTATCGTTTTCTACAATTGCTGAGACTGAGGCGTTACCGATTGGAGAACGGAAATCGACACGAAACTGTTGTAGCTTGGCTAGGGGGGCTGGGATAAAAAACGTATCCTATGTGCTTTTCCAGGACATGATTCACTTTTATCCAAAACCTTTCAGCCATTTGAGAGTAAAGGAGTAACAAACATACATCTTTTGCATGTAGGTCTTTTTACGTGTAAAAGATGTATGTTTGTTATTCCGAAGCCGTTCGACTCGTAAACCGTTTGAGTCTGATTCATTATTAAACCACTTGAGTATGATCTAAGAGTTACTTGATATCATGTTACGACCTATATAATAAAACAAAGTCCCCAACCGCACCTGTCTGTCTGTTTCAACATGATAAACTCAAAAACTACTAAACAGATTTTCATGCAATTTTCTCCAACAGAGTGATTCATGAGGAAGGTTTTGGTGTATGTAATACATGCATATTTTAACACTCATGTGTTGCTGGAGCGGGTCAGTCGTTCTTTGTTATTATGTATAAGTATATAACTACTGACCAACTAAATAAAACAGTGATGTTTTAATATTTCATAAAATATAGTCATTAAAATAAAATAATTTTAACAAGACTGATCGTTTCTTGGTCACCTCTATTGTTTGGACCTAAATGTTGTTGATGTTATTTAATTGTTTAATGTTGAAGATTATGTTGTCTATATTTTGGTAATTGTTAAGTTATTATAAATTATAATTGTCTATTTTATTATACTTTCGTTTTATTTACTTGAGAACTACGTCGCAATCTAAATGAGAATAAAGTAACTGAGGGGTTAAGCTATTCTCATTTGTATGTAATATAATCTTAAATAGAAAACTAATTAATTGATATCCATTCAATAGGTGAGTATTTGGATTGAGGGCCCATTATTTTTAATCCGTATGAAACCAAACAAGATTTACAAGGAATTTAGCTAAAAACTAAATTCCTAAATAATAATTATTAACCCAGACATCGTACTTTCTGAAATTTAGACTATGCCTCTTTATACAAGCGTCTGGATTGAGGGCCCACGTTATTTAATCATAACAGTTTTATTTTACGTTTAAGAATTTTATGTTTGTAGTTTTACTAATTTTTAAATTAAATTGCCTCTAAATCTTGTTTCCAGATGCACACACACAAAAGTAAAATCAAAGAGATTAAAGCGATACAATAAAGAGGCTCTTGGCCACCTACCGAGCGACAGTTAAATTTATACAAATTTATAATAAAAAAAAAACACTGAGGCATAGGATGACAGTTCCTGATAGCCGCTCTATTGTATCTTTATCAAAGACATTAAATATATATTACCAATAGACAGGACATAGCGAACAAAATCGTAATCTGATACTTATTACCTAGTGGTCATAAGTCGCTCAGTCTAGTATGACAATCCTACACGTCAAGACGTGTTTGTATCGGTTCTATACACTAAAAGAAAATCATTTTCTGAGAAAATATGCCGAGCTGCGCATTACTCTATTGTAAATCTTGTTATGATAAAATGACTGGACCTAACTTCGGTTTATTTTCGTAAATATTTTTGGTATTTACGCGGTAATTAATTAGAATTCAATAATTATTATAAATAGTTCCAGAACATTTGCTGACTTTTTGATTACGTAATCTATTGCTGAAAAGCTTAACCTTCCTTTATCACACACTAAGGCTCTACCACGAGCTCATAACGTGATCCATTTTACGACCTAAACCGAACTGTTAAAGGGATGGAGCTATATAGGGTGTATAGCTCCATCACTCTTTTTCGCTCGTACGACTGACATTTTAACATAATTATCATGGTAAGGCTCCTGGCTACCTACCGAGAGATAGTTGAATTTATATACATTTTGACAAATTTAATTCGCGTGTGTGCTATTCGAAGCCAGATGGCATCACCGAGACATAGGATGACAGTTTTTCTAAGACATTTTCTTCTGATAGCCACTCTATTGTATATCTTTAAATCTCTTTGATCTCTATAAAACTCTTCGTTCATTTCATAAGTGTTGATTTATTTATTATGCTATTTATCTATTTTAGGTTTCCGCACTTAGTCCTATGTGGACCATTGTACGTGGTTATTATGTACTTTATTGTACACCAATTCAAAAGGAAACTAAAACATACATACAATGGGAGGTCTTATCGCATACCGCGATCTCTTCCAGGCAACCTGGAATGACAGTTATTGCCTGGACAAGAAATGGCGCTGTCATTGGTGTGACAAAACCAGTATAGATTCACAGATATATACATATGCTTATACATAATTATTGAAAACTATAAGCAGAAATATAAATGACGACTATCGATATTCACAGTGACATGTAATGTTCACTAGCGAGTCTTTTAAAAACAGGCAACGATTGAGCGCGTTTAATTGTGTCTGATAATTCATTCCACAGACGAGCAGCCTGGACAGTTAATGATTTATCATAGAAAGTCGTGGTATGGATTGGCAATTTAAGTTGCAAATTCTCTGATGATCTTAGCAATTTTGTATGTGAGTTGCAGAGAAACTCAAAACGTTTTTAAGATAAAGAGGCATAGGTAGATTTAAAAAAGGAGAAACTAACTGACTGACATATCAACGCAGAGCCGAAACTATAGGGACTAGGAGCGTGAAATTTTGTACCTACATGGTTTCCTTTTATGACATAGGCAAGCACTAAAGGAGGATTTTACAAAATTCGCCCTCTAAGGCGACAAAACGGAGTTTCAAAGTTTGTATGAAAAATCCTACTTTGACGCGGACGAAATCGCGGGCAAAAGCTAGTCAACTAATATAATGGCATCATTATGACTTTGAACACTTTCACAATGTCTATCCTGACATTGATAACATAAGTTGTAGGTAGTTTAAAGAAACAGCGATTCTGTCACCAATTAACGAACGTAGATAAGGTAACTAAATAATACGATTCTTTCAAAGATTATTGCGCCTACACAAATATACTACTCGGTCGATACTGTTTTCGATTTGGAAGAAGCTGTTCATTTTCCTACATAATTTCTTAATTCTTTGAACCCGTCTGGACTCCCTCCTCATAAAATGGTATTGAAAGAAAGGTTGTCCTGTTATTTTACTAAGAAACCTGAATCCACCAAAATTTTGCAATGGCACGCGTTTGCTGGTAAAATCACTAAAACCTTCCATAATGGAGTGCACAATACTGATGTGGTAGGTACTGGAGAAGATGTATTGATTCCCCGAATTCCTCTGATACCATCGGATTTACAGTTCCAATTTAAACGCCAACAATTTCCGGTAGATATCTTTTTCAATGACCCTTAATAAATCACAGTGTCAAAGTTTCAACGTTGCAGGCTTTTTTTTTTTTTTCGGTGGGAAAATCATCTTATGACATCCCCCGCTCTTGGGCAGGGCGGGAGATAGTGTCAGACTTTTACTGACTAAAAACCCACTCCTGCTCCTTCGTTGCCCTTCGTACCAGGGCCGAGTCTTCCTTTCAGAATCAGACCCTTGGCCCCAGTAGGCTTCGACCCTGCTAGGCCCCTACAGTTGCTGACATCTCCTTGAGGCGCGCGTGGAATAGCACGCGCCGTTGACGACTTGGGCTTGGTCCGGACGGTTACGGGACGGTCGGATGGCAAGCCACCCCTTGCTCGCCGTCCGCAAGCCCGCGCCTACGGTGGCCGGAAATCAGGATCGGAATCCCGGCGGCGGTTGGGGCGTGAGGACTGCTGCCTCACGTGATCGGCCGCCTCCTTTGCAAGCATTACTGCTTCGCAGAAGGAGGCGACCGCCTGCCACTCCTCCTCGCTTCGGACCATGGCCTGTACCAAGGCCCGGCGCGAGAGATCGCCGCCGCCGATTACCCCCACGAGGACACGGCGTTGCTCTGCCCAAGCGGGGCACACCTCCACCGTATGCTCCACCTAGTCCTCCGGGCGGTCCACACAGTGGCGACACCCGGGCGTCGCTTCCGCACGAATCCGGTGCAGGAACTTCCCGAACTTACCGTGTCCGGTGAGGACCTGCGTCATGCGGAAGGTAATGACGCCGTGTTGCCTTTCCAGCCACTCCTCAAAGAGGGGACTTACCACCATAATTACGGCGTGCCTAGCACTGGATTGCGATAGTAGCTGTCGCCATTCCGCCATGAGATCCCGCCGGAACTCTTTCCGCCATGCCGTGACTTGTCGCGGCAGCGGAGTTTCACCACGGCGTTGCATATCCAGGCGCAAATCGTGCATGCGTGCAAGGCCTTTTGCTACAAGATCCCATGGAACGTTGCAGGCTTAGATTTGAGAGTTGAAAGTTTTGCACATGGCCAATTATATGTCGTTCTTTCAAGAACATCTAAAAAAAACATGTTTGTATTGTCTAATGACAAAAAAGCTGTAAACGTAAAGATATTCTGTAATATATTTAGTATCAGCATTGCACCCGTGCGAAGCCGGGGCGGGTTGCTAGTTTAAAGATAAGTATAATTAAAGAATATATAATTATATTTTTAAGTGATTTATTTTATTTCAACTATTTCTTTAAAATACTTTATTTTTAAATAAATATTAGGTAAGATTTTTTTTTTCTATTTAACAATGAAAATGAAAAATAAAGGCTACAGCCGGCCGGCCACAGAAAAAAGAACAAAATAGGTGGGAAAGTGGCAATCAGGCAATACGATCTTCATTTGTTCTTTTGATTTGTGTTTACTTTTCCATACAACAGAGATTGGTAAGTAGTGATGTAATCGTTGATGGTGAGGCGCACTAGTTTATTAAGAGCCTATTCACTCTAGCCTTGAAGACACCTAAATTATAATCGGACTGGAAGACCGCAGCCGGCACATTGTTCCAGTCCCTGGATGTACGCAGTATAAACGACGAGGCGAAACGCTAGGACCGAACCGTAGAGGTTTCAACAAAGTAAGAGTGGATACCTACTCGTCGTTCGTCGAGTTGTCCGATGCTAAAAATGAGATGGTGGAATCAAGTCATGCAATTCCCGCGCACTCTCTCCAAAATGCATCCCATTAAACATCGAAAGGCTGGCTACCCTACGTCTGTGGCTTTGTAGATTGGATTTAACCAGATCTGGATTACTAATTATCCTCTTCGCACGCCTTTCGACCGAGTCCAAAGCTGCCAGGTGGCATTTTGTAGCACCAGCCCATATGTGGCTGCAGTACTCAACACACGAACGGACCTGTGCTTTGTATAACATTTAAAAGCTGTCCCGGTGTGAAGTACCGCCAGACCTTTGTTAGACCTTGGCTTTGTACTCAACAATCCGCCCAAAGTTAAGGTCTGAGGAAATTTCAACTCCCAAGAGCTGAAGGTGGTAGGTGTACTCCTGGGATACATTCTGAAAAGCAGGAACCAAGGTGAACGGGCTCCTTTTAGCGATGAACAGACACGCTTGTGTTTTGGCGGCGTTGAATCCCACCAGGTTGGCTTAAGCCCACTTGGAGACGGCCTGAAGTGAGATATTCGTACGCTCTACCATACCCTTTCTTTCAGACCGTATTAGCTCCTTACTAGCCCGAGCACTTGGCAGGTATCTCTCTACAACTTTGCTATCATATGCATACCCGTAGATACCGGTCATCAGCAGATCGTTGATGGGTATAATGTAGCAGGAAGAGAGGTGCAGAGAAAACAGACGCCTGAGGAACTCCGGCAATAGTCGTAATGGGCTCTGATGAGCATCCATCGACAACATTTCGGAGAGACCGTTCATTTATTTGCAATAAATGCGGTACAACAGATGGTAACTTATAATTTATTAGCGCAAAGACACATTTTGCCATGAGTTGGCATGCAAATATTAAAATATGTTATGGTCTATTAGTTCGCACATTTTTTTGGCAAAATTGTGGTCTATTCCACAAATGCCATTAATAAAGAGTTAAAGTTGAAATTGAACTTACTCAATTATTTTTATATGGATATCAATTTCTTTTCTATTTAAGACTAGCTTCTGCCAGCGGCTTCGCTCGCGTGAAAGTAGGTTTCTCCATACAAACTTTGGACCCCTGTTTCATCCTCTCAAAAGTTGAATTCCCAAAAATCCCTTCTTAGTGCTCGCCTACGTCATAAAAGGAAGCCTTGTGCAAAATTTCACGCTCCTAATCCGAGTAGTTTCGGCTGTGCGTTGATATGTCAGTCAGTCAGTTTCTCCTTATATATATATAGATTAAGGAAAACACTACACCGACACTTACTTTGAAACAATAGAGAATAGCTTAACCCCTCATAGTTACTTTATTCTCATTTGGGCTGCGTCATAGTTCTCACGTAAATAAAACGCAAGTAGGTATAATAAAATAGACAAATATATTTTATAATAACTTAACAATTACCAAAATACAGACAACATATCATCAACATTGTATAAATAACATCAACAATATTTAGGTCCAAACAATAGAGGTGACCAAGAAACGATCAGTCTTGTTAAAATGATTATATTTAAATGAGTATATTTTGTGAAATATTAAAACATCACTGTTTTATTTCGTTGGTCAGTAACTCAGTAGTTTTTTACTTATCATCATCATTTCAGCCGATAGGCCTACCCTAAATGTCGCCACAATGAAAGGTTCTGTGTGTCTCGCATCCATCGGATTCCCGCAACCTTCACCAGGTCAACGGTCCACCTTGTAGGGGGCCTTCCAACACTGCGTCTTCCGGTACGTGGTCACCGCTCCAGAAACTTTCGGCCCCATCGGCCGTCTGTTCTACGAGCAATGTGCCCTACCCATTACCACATAAGTTTGGCGATTCTTCGTGCTATGTCGGCAACCTTGGTTCTCCTGCGGATATCTTCATTTCTGATTCGATCACGCAAGGAAACTCTGAGCATAGCCCTTTCCATTGCCCTTTGGGTGACTTTAAGCCTTCTGATTGTTTGTACTTATACATAATAACAAAGAACGACTGACCCGCTCCAGCAACACATGAGTTTTAAAATATGCATGTATTACATACACCAAAACCTTCCTCATGAAACTCTCTGTCTGTTGAAGAAAATTGCATGAAAATCTGTTTAGTAGTTTTTGAGTTTATCGTGTTCAAACAGACAGATGCGGTTGGGGACTTTGTTTTATATGTTATACGTAAGAATAGGTCATTTATTTATACATTCACACCAACAATCAAGTCATGTGTGTGGCAAGTCTTGTCATGGTCTTATGCAAATATCAAGTAACTTAGATCATACCCGAAGTGGTCCAATGATGAATCAGACTATAGTTACATGCAAAAGATGTATATTTTTCACTCCTTTACTTCTTTTTTTTCCTTCTTTCTTTGTTTGTTTGTTATGTGGGGGTTCAGGGATTCATCTACATTTGTAAATTTAATGAGACGACAAATAATTGTTCTTTTTTTTACTCTCAAACGGCTGAACAGGTTTGGGCAAAAGTGGACCATGTCCTGGAATGGCACATAGGATACTTTTTTATCCCAGGAGCATGTTCTCTTGGGATAATTTTCTTCCTTCAGGTGAGCAAGCTGCTGAAAGAAGCTACAGTCAGCTTTGTAATAAGATAAAAATTGGTCAGCTTCCACAGAAAAAAGTTCAAAACCCTTAAAATTAAAAAAAATGCACACATAAGGTATATTAATTCATAATGACCAGTTTTTAAAATGCAGTAGGTATATAGATAATTTATGTCACCAGAAAATTGCAGACTCCGTATGTTTGTACCTAATATACCTGTATTAGATTATAATTTCTCCATACATTAGACTCTCGCTCTTTTTTTTGGGCAGTCGTGTAAATAATTGTTCACATCCAAATTCATTAGTTTCTAACATAACCAAGTCTTATTTGGAAAAATTTGTTTACAATTTCTCGAGATATTTTAGAATGTTACAGTGTTTGTAATTTTCCGGTGACATATATAATATGTTGCCATTGTTCATTTATTATAAACTTTATTTTGTACATTTTCTTCCACTAAACTGGGAAAGGAATGATGGAATCCCATGTTCATATTTTATATAAACTTTATTTGAATAAATTTATTATTATTATTTATTTATTTTGACAGGCCTGTTGGTCTAGTGGTTAGTGGCCCTGACTGCTATGCCGGAGGTCGTGGGTTCGATTCCCACCCAGGACAATGTTTGTGTGATGAGCGTGATCATTTGTTCTGTGTCTGGGTGTAATTTATCTATATATGTATGCATTTAGAAATATATAAGTATGTTTATCAGTTGTCTAGTACCCATAACACAAGCTCTGCTTAGCTTGGGACTAGGCAGTATTGTGTGACAGTCGTGGAATATTATTATTATTATTATTATTATTATTATTATTATTTATTATACAGGGTGTCTTTGACATCGACACACAAACGAATACATGATGAGCCCCCAGTGATGGAATTCTTCGTCGGTTTGCACTAATAAAAAAAATATCTTTTTTTATTACAATTTAAAATTAAACTAAACACACACACACACACACACACCAAAAAAATTCCACCACTGGGAGGTCCGGAATCATGTACTGGATCCGTGGTATTCGTTTGTGCGTCGATGTCAAAGACACCGTGTATATATCGAAAACGACAACAGGAAAAAGTTCAGGCCACACTTGAAAATATCACAAATATTGAACACAATTCCGCCATCACCTTTACGACAAAAAAAAAAAACTAGAAATAAGGTCCTATAAACTCCGTCTGAAGCGATCATATTTTTGATCGGTATGGCATCAGCCTCCACTGCGACTGGATCATTTCCTTGTTATTCTCAATCATCGCCAGTTTTTTTTCGTCTGAAAATAAAAGTTGTTGTTTAATACTTCAATCACTCAATCACCGTAGTAATATTATAGAGGCGTAAGTTTGTAAGTGTGTGTACTCGTGTATGTTTGTTGCTTCTTAACGCTGGCTGATAGGATTTCGATGAGACTTAGTACACGAGTAGATCATGCCCTGAAATAGCACATTGGATACTTTTTGCTACTATCACGCGGGCAAAGCCGCTAACTGCAGCTAGTATTTAACATGGACCGCCCGGAGGACACGGTGGAACATAAGGTAGAGATGTGCCCTCCTGGGCATAGCACCGCCGTGTTCTCGTGTGGGAGGTCGGCAGCAACGACTCTCGCGCCGGGCCGCGCGTACAGGCCATGCTCCGGGGCGAGGAGTGGCAGGCGGTCGCCTCCTTCTGCAAAACAGTAATGCTAACAACGCGCGAGGGAGCAACCCTCACGCCCCAGCCGCCGGGATCCCAATCCCGATTTTCGGCCACCGTTGGCTCGGGCTTGCGGACGGCGCGCAATGGGTAGCTCACCGTTCGACCGTCCGGTAACCGTCTGGACCGAGCCCAAATCGTCAACGACGCGTACTGTTCCACACGCGCTTCAAGGAGATGTCAGCAAACTGTAGGGGCCCAGCAGGACTGTTTACTTGTACTTCGAGTCGTTTCTAATGCGACTGGGTACTCCATCTCGTTTAGCTCTTCAATTCCCATAGGTGACAGAAAAGTTAACGAGATGGAGTGTGTGGTCGTGGATGTGCGACCCTGGCGGACCGAGAGAATGTCTCATTCATCTGGCCTAGTTTTTTCTTTTCAATTTTTCTTTATTTGCATATTAATTTCCCCGATCACCAAATGTATTAAGGGTACTCATTTGCGCCCAGTGGCTTACGACACAAAATAGATAGATACGAAAACTAGGCCAGATGAATGAGACATTCTCTCGGTTTCAAAGAATCACCCTGCTACCTTTGTCTAGTATATAATTAGTGAGCGCGTCGCTGAAGACGGTGACGGGGACGGCCATGTTGACGTACGGGAAGCAGGCGCCGCCGTCCGACGTCACGTTGATGGCGATGATGCCGATCACTTCCACATGGTTGTGTGGCCTGAAGGTCACCAAAATAATATTCAGTTTTTATAACATATAATAAAGAATTTACAAGTTCGTGATAAGATCTGTCATACTGTATGGAAGAGGAGGGATGAAGCGCATATTACTAAAAGAGCTCTGAGTATACATGTAGATGGATGGAGAGGGAGGCCAAAGAAAATATGTTTATTTGTTTATTTGTTACGGCATGGCGGCACTCCAACGAATAGTTCGCAAAACCATTGACAAAAGCATAATCTTAACAATAAACAATATCACAGCGAATTCTTCACTTAAAGGTGTGCACAGCACTTACAGAATTTAGTAAACTTATTATTACATTTTTATTACATTTTGAATCAATTGTACATTTAACAAACAATAATAAGGTACAAAACAAAGACAACAGAATCGATAAAATAAGGAATTATTATAAATCAATCAATTAAATAAATTATGTCAAATTGAATGAAATTACAATAGTATATATTAAATAAATGATGTCAGATTAAATTAAATTATATTACAATACATTAAAAATGCACTAAATTACATTAAATGGCAATAAATTACACTAAATTAAATTAAAAAGTTGAGTAATATAATGTATTGTCATGAAATGTGATACGAAAGGAAAGGGAGTTAGTGCATCAACCACTTTTTTTAAAAGAGTAACCATGGAGTTTCTTGCCGGTTCTTCTTTATAGGAAACGACCACTTTGGAACCGTGCACTAGCTTCTGACGTTTTATAAGTGCCCATGTAGTCCTATGTGAAATAAAAATATTTGAATTTTGAATTTTAGTGATAGTTTGACGGGTGACAGGACAGAATGGAAGAAAAAAACGTGTTGCGCCGACCCCAAGTAATATAGGATAAGGGCAGGAAGAAGAAGAAGGGTAAAAATTTTCAAAGAGTTGTTAGTACGTTCACAAAAATTTAAACTTACAAGACACCCAGACCAGGAATAACTATCTGTAGGCCATATGAATACCAAGTAAATTGGGGTAACTTTGGCCCTAGAGTATAACTTTGGCATAAGCTTATTAACCAATAGAAACGCAGTAAACACAGTTTCTCATGTTCTTATTGGTTAACTAGCTTCTGCCAGCAGCTTCGCACACGTGAATGTAGGTTGTCCATACAAATTTGAGACCCCCGTTTCATTCCCTTAGGGGGTGAATTTTGGAAAATCCTCTCTAAATGCTTGCCTACGTCATAAAAGGAAACCTTGTGCAAAATTTCACGATCTTAGTCCAGTTTCGGCTGCGCGTTGAAATGTCAGTCAGTCAGTTTCTCCTTTTATATGTTAAAGATAAGCTTGGGCCAAAGTTATACCCCTGGGCTAAAGTAACCCCATTTTAAGGTACATATTTGTTCCGTGTGGGAATCGAATTCGTGACATGCAGCGCCAACTGTGACGTTTTTAAGAGTTGTTTTTCAGAGTAATTGGATTTTCCGAAAAACTTATTAGTCTCTTTTTTAATGTTAACCGATTTAATAGTTTACGGTTTTCAATTACAATTTTTAGGTTTTACGAAACTCTCTGTTAGTAAGAATTACACCTGCTCTGTCTTTATAGGGGGATGGAGGTATAAGCTAAATTTTGGTCCTGTATATTGGATCAGGTGTAGATTTAGGCCAGGTTTAGGACACTATTTTTTTTCAGTAGATTTTTTTTTAATGATTTTCAAGGATTTTTTTTTGTTATTGTTTTTGGCTTGGATACTAAGTCCATTCAGTATGAATAGTTTATTAGTTTACTATTAGAATGCGGGTGCAACACATTCTAATGGTTCTTGTAGTGTTTGGCAGCAAATATATCGAGTCAGCCTTCTCGGCAAACTTCGCTGAGATAGCCAAAACCACAACAAAATTCTCAGCTCCATTTTACCGAGATCGCGCCTGTTTCAATGATTCCACATATTGTCCAGTTGCACAGACACTGAACTTTACTCGAAGAAATCGCGCCAAAAACTCCTTTCTTCTTTCGATTATTTGATTACCTGGTAAGCCTGAATATTGGTCCGCCACTGAAGCCAGACTGCACGCAGCACGACGTCTGTATCATAGAGGGCGACACTGTGTTGACGTGGCCCGACGTTATCGTTGGTATTAAGTTTGTTAGGTCATACTCGTTGTAATAGGGGAAACCTGCTGCTAGAACTGATTCACCTGGAAACGATAATTATCAAAATAAAATTATTGTTTTACTGTGCTACCGTGTTTGAGTCCGATCGAGCTTGTTATTTGTTGTGTTATTGTATTATTATTATAGGTAGGTATAGGGAATAACGGAAATGTTTGCTTATTTTCGATATTTACAGACTACTTAATGAAGAACTTTTTATTTACGTTCTTGGATAAATACCCTTTAAATAAAACGCTCAATATTTTATAATCTATGCGGACGCCAGTGTTCGCTTGGTGTTTAACCGAATGGCGCGAAATCACGCGCGAACGCACGTTTGCTTGGGTTTTGAGTGATGTGCAGTTATCGAACAATTGGCGGGTTTCCTTTTTATAAAAACACAGTATTATTTTTATACAGACATATACACATCACAGTGTGATCATCAGTTTATTCAAGAAGTATCGTGTTGCTTAGTAGGTGGGTTGTGGAGCTCTGGATAGGCAGTCGCTCCATGTACAAGAGAGGTTCAAATATAAACCAGAATTTTTGAATAAACAAGCGAAAAATTTAGTGTCGTAAAAGTGGCTGCAATGGATGTAAGACTGATCTGTTACGAAGCGTAGAGAACAGCCAGGACCCCGTAACCTCGGTTGTTACTGTAGTTAGCGAGAAGAATGTACCAGTGACTGTTGCGCAACGCATCATTATTCGTTTTTTGGTCAAAGATAATGTAAGATCCGCGAAAATGTATCAAAAATTACTCGAGCAATTAGAGGATGAATACCTCTCCAAGACTTAAGTGTATGGATGGTGTTCCGCTTTCCGAAAAGACCGAGAAGTGCTGGCAAATTTGGCACATTCGCGGCACCCTAGAACAAGTGTTACCGATGTGAACGTCAGCGCTGTAGAAAAAATAATTTTGAAAGACCGACGCTGTACTGTACGCGATATGACTGAAGAATTGGACATCAGTGTATATAGTATTCAGTAAATAATTCATGAACGGCTCGGTTACCGCAAAATTTCAGCCAGGTGGGTGCCAAGACTTCTGAATTTTGAGCAGAAATTCACACGCTGGGAAGTTTGCACGACTTACAATGGAAACGTTAAACGAATTGGGTTGGGAAACACTGGAGCACCCACCTTATAGTCCCCGTTTGACGCCATACAACTATTATTTAGACACTTAGGGGACAATTAGAAAGAAGGGGGCGATTAGAAAACAATGTGGAGGTAGAATCCTTCATTCACGAACGGTTACGTGACAAGCCGAAAGATTTTTATGAATAAGGCATCCGAAAGCTTCCAGAGTGGTGGCAAAAGTGTGTAGAGTGTGACGGAGACTATCTAGAAAAGCTGAAAAAAAAATCAGCTCTGTAACATAATAATATTTTTTTTTAAAGCGAAATATCGGTTTGTATTTGAAATTTTGAACCACCCTAATAAAACACGGGTATTCAGCCGCATCCGATTAGAAAGGCAGTGAGTAAGGAAAAAGGCTAGAGATGATGATTATGAGTTTTTTTTTTTTAAACATATTAAAGCGTACCAGGGGCCGAAGCCATCTTGCAGAGGGGACTCTGCGAGTTGACTTCGGCCCCTCGTTAGATACTTCTCATAAAACGTGGTAGCAAACGACGACCGATATTGTTCTTGAGTACTTATGTGTTTGTGAGATTGCGACAATAATACAGAGAGAGGAGAGGAGGTTCAAGTATACTGATTACCAATAACAATGTTTATGATGTTCTCCATATCTTGATGGAGTGTGTATCAAAGATTCAAAAGCATTTATTTCAAATAAACCATTTACAGGCCGCTGGACCAGCATTGAGCCAAGCATTTTTATCTTCTATCCTCCAACTTATAATATGCTTGCCTGCATAGTGTGCGTTTAATACAAGATTTAAATTTCGTGTCATTGAGTTCTAATATTTGGGGAGGTATTTTATTATAACATTTCAAACAGTGAAAGAACCACGAAAGAAGAGGCCACTTTAGCCAGTCTGAAACCTGGTTGTATGGAATGAGAATACGAGGATCAATGTTTTTGGAAGCTGTAAAACTTAAAACTTATGATATTGGCATTAGCAATACAATCGAGCTGAGTTAGGCTGATGGACGCGTCACGCTCGTGAATGGGTGTGCCGTCAGTTGAGACTGGTCATCTCTTAGCTGCCAGTGGCTTAATTCAATTTCTATTTTTTAATTGTTTTTTTTTTATTTCAAATAAACCTGCGAAAAAAAGTGAATATTATGCTTTAAAGAAAAAAGCCAAGAAAGCCGTGGCAAGAGCGAAAGCAACAGTACAGGACAAATTATACGACACTCTAGATAGTCCGGCAGGCCAGAAAGATCTATACCGGCTTGCCAGAGCAAGAGAGAGGAAAGCGAGAGATGTTTGTCAGATAAGGTGTGTAAGGGATGAAACTGGAATGATTTTATCAGAAAATAACAAAATCAAAGAGAGGTGGAAGGACTATTTTGAAAGACTGATGAATGAGGAAAACAACTGGAATGGGATTTTAGAGAGCAAACCAGTGAATGTGGGTTTAGTGAGAATGATTAGTATGGATGAAGTCAGAATAGCTGTAAATGGAATGAAGAATGGTAAGGCAATTGGTCCAGACGGAATACCAGTTGAAGTGTGGAAGTTGCTGCGAGTGGATGGATGGATGTGGTTAGCTTTGTTCTTCAATAAGTTGTTGCGGGAAGAAGCCATACCTGATGAGTGGTGCAACAGTTCCCTGGTGCCCATCTTTAAAAATAAGGGTGATTTGCTTGAATGCAACAATTATAGAGGAATAAAGCTAATGTCACATACTATGAAAGCCTGGGAGAAAGTTATTGAAAGGAGGATAAGAGAAGAGAGTGAAATTTCACAGAACCAATTCGGTTTTATGCCTGGTCGGGGTACAGCGGATGCCATTTTTGCTATACGCCAGCTGTGCGAGAAATACAGAAGTGCGCATAAAAACTTGCACATGGTATTCGTTGACCTTGAAAAGGCATATGACCGGGTACCTCGTGAGGTTCTGTGGTGGGCCCTTAAGGAGAAAGGTGTGCCTGGGAAGTATGTACAGTTGATCCGAGCGATGTACAGTCGATGCAGTACTCAAGTCCGGTCTACAGTGGGCACCACTGGCAGCTTTAATGTGGCTGTCGGGTTACATCAAGGGTCGGCGCTCAGCCCTTACCTCTTCCTGATGATAATGGACGCTCTGACGTCGGACATTCAGGAAGAGGCTCCCTGGTGTATGCTGTTTGCCGATGACATTGTGTTGGTTGCCGAGAGTGGCCTAGAGGTTCAGAACAGATTGGAGGTGTGGTGGCACAGACTGGAGAGTGTTGGCCTGAAATTGAGTAGAACCAAAACGGAATACTTGTTCTGCGATTTCGGCGGTCTCTCCAATCCAGTGCCTTTAGCTCTCGCTGGAACGCCCATACCGATCTGCTCCGACTTTCGGTACCTCGGGTCACTCGTCCAAGGGGATGGTGAGGTAGACCGGGACGTAACACATCGGATCAACGCAGGATGGATGAAATGGCGACAGGTCACGGGCACAACTTGTGACCCACGGATGCCCCTCAAGTTGAAGGGTAAAATCTACAAGTCCGTGATAAGACCTGTCATACTGTATGGATCAGAATGTTGGGCTGTGAAAAAGACGGATGAAAAAAGATTGCACGTAGCGGAGATGAGAATGTTAAGATGGATGTGTGGTGTGACGAGAATGGATAAAGTGAGAAATGAGTATATTAGGGGAAGTTTGAAAGTGGCGCCAGTGACTGAAAAATTGAAAGGGAATCGTTTGTCTTGGTATGGTCATGTGAAGAGGAGGGATGAAGCGCATGTTACTAAAAGAGTTATGAGTTTACATGTGGATGGATGGAGAGGGAGAGGGAGACCAAAGAAAAGATGGATGGATTGTGTGAAGAGTAATATGAAAGAAAAGGAAGTTAATGATAGCATGACGAGTGACAGGGCAGAATGGAAGAAAAAAACATGTTGCGCCGACCCCAAATAACACGGGACAAGGGCAGGAAGATGATGAATTGTTTTTTTTTATTATTATTACTTGAAAGAAGAAAGAAGAAGAAAGAAAAACATTTTATTTGGCGGATCAAGGCACAAATTTACAACTAAACAAATTAAAAGTATATTAAGTGAAAGAAATATATGCGCCACATCCGCGCAAAACGTCCGAACGCTCAGCATAATGCCGTGACCACACGCAAAATGCGATGAGTCTACGGCGCTGGTTTTCAGCGTGGGCCGGTAACGGTATCGTCATAAAGATGTCGGCACGGTATTGTGTGCTAATAGATTTGAATAAAATAGATAAATATAAATAAATTATAGGGAAAGGAAAAAAAAAAACAATGAATAAATAAATTGGAAATACGATATCATAATATATATAAAGTGGCAACATTATGTTGATGTTATGATGTTGTTCTACTTACCTACATTGTGCTCACATATTAGAAGCGACATGAAATATGTAACCAAGATTTATATAACTCATAATATGATTTAAAAGAGTGTCCATGGAGTTTCTTGCACGTTCTTCTCCATAGAGATCTACGCTTTGGAACGTGCAATAAAGCTTCAATTTAGCTTCACTTTTTTTTGACTGACCGACATTTTGCAATTCAAATGTGCCTGTAATTGGTCTATTTGAAATGAACATTTCTGATTCTGAATCCTCGCTTCTTCAATGTCCGATAAAGCTAAACAAGTTTGAGTTAGTCCT
The DNA here is from genome assembly GCA_961205895.1 of Mythimna pallens. Lineage (NCBI taxonomy): Eukaryota > Metazoa > Arthropoda > Insecta > Lepidoptera > Noctuidae > Mythimna > Mythimna pallens. The sequence continues at coordinate 20,263,088 of OY540842.1, read as the reverse complement.
AAGGTAGATTGTATGTTTTTGTGTTCTCTGAGCGATGTGGTCGCTAAGCTACAAAGGCCTTAATTCAAATAAAAAAAAAAGAACTATGTTTAGACTATGGCCGCTGCCTGAACAATATCCATCGATAAAATAGAAGTAGGGTGACTTGAACTCTCAATAAATGGAGCCCTCAAAACGGTCGCTAGCACGAAGTGATCTCGGTATTATTATTATTACAGTTTTAGTGGGTGTGTTTACAAACATGTAAGTTCACATTAACCAAACCCGGAATGTCTGATAGGTGCCGTAGGACATACAAATATTTGTTCCGTACGGGAAAAGAACCAGCAACATGCAGGGTATCAGCCAACCGCTAAACCACTGCACCAGCCGTGCCATCAAAACTACGGAAATTGTAATTATTACTGGCTAGGTACCTTTTTCAGCTGGCACGTTGGACAGTACCGCAGCCTTCATATGGCTCAACCTCTCAGGGTTCGTGAACAGCAGAGCCAGGTCGTACGCCTTCTTGTCGGGCGTCTTGTAGCGCACTATCGCTGTCTCGCTCACTCCGCGGCAGTATACTGACAGCTTGTGTGTTTGGTACTGGAAAATGTTTTGGGGTATTAATTTTATTAGTCATGTCGACCGAATCATAGACTAAATTTAGGTTATAGGCAGATCCAGGCAAATATCGAGGGACAGCTTCGACTTTTACACATAAAAAAGAGTGGTTCATACTTGCCCAGAGCCGCAAGGAAGAGAACTTTCCACAACATCACACACACACAGCTACTATACACACACATAGCTACTACACACACCCACAGCTACTACACATACACAGCTGCTACTACTACACACACACACACATACAGCTACCATACACATAAAGCTACTACACACACACAGCTACTTTTTTATCATTATTATTCACTAGAGCTTCTACCAGCGGTTTCGCCCACGTGAAAGTAGGTTTCTCCATGCAAAATTTGGTGCCCCGTTTGATCCTTTTCTTAAGGGGTTAATTTTCGAAAATCTTTTCTTATTTGTATACATCATAAAAAACACTTCTGTATAAAGTTTCTAGGTCCAAGGGTTTGGACTTGGCGTTAGTGAGTCAGTGAGGACCAGGACTGACTTTTATATAATTATACAGAATTTTGACCGAATCATGGATTCAAAACACAATGAGGTTCCGAAAAATGTTAGGAGATATGGCGACAGATCCAGGCATATATGGAAAGACGGCTTCGACTTCTACTCATGAATATGAGTGATCTTCGCTTCAAAACCACAAAGGAATTCGGGAGAAGGAGAAAAGAAAGGGAGGAGTTTACCCTGTGTCCAATCTTTTTATAAGTATCGAGCGAACTTCCTACAACACAAAAGTGACTATCCCTAAAGCAAAATGCAGTGAAATGTCTGTGGCTAAAAATGTAGATAGTATTAAAATGGATTTGTTGGTAGTTGTTAGGATGCGGACCCAACTCAAGCTGTGTGTGATCTACACACTATTGGCATGTGCGCGGTTGCCGCACCCCGCACATGCCGATAGCGTATGATACGGCGCGGCTGATCGACCACACTGCTCTACTGTTTTTTTTAATTGTTTATCTAATGTGTTTTCTAAATATAAATTATATGTTTTCTAATGACGGCGTTAAACAATCGTTAAATTTAACACAATCGATTATTATTTCTACCCCAGCTATTGTTGGTCCTTCGAGCCGGATAGTAGTAGAGCTACAGCTGATGAGTCGTTGAATTAACACCGTATTTGCCTGTTCTTTTTCAAAGACGTCTATTACTGTACATAGGATTGTGGACGCTCAAGCGTTGCTGCATTGACCTATAATTACTAACGGCGAAAATTAACATAGTCTAAGATGGGATGATCAACTTGTGGAAATCGTTATAGATGTCCTCTGCCCATGGTTGGCACTGTACGCCGCCATCTCGATTCTCGGGCCTTTCGCTGAACAGGCAACATACTCTTTATGTCTGTTACCTGTAAGCAATAACATATGGCGGCCAATCTTTGTGTCCTCCGGTGGCGCCCGGTGTATTTACAACAGATAGGAAGGAGAGTTTTATTTTCCCACACCTCTTTCCACCACCTTCTTTGAGAGGACCACTTCCTCGCAGAAGGAGGCCGTCATATCCTACGCTTCCAGCATAGACTAGGCCACGTTCAGAAGCAAGAGGTGAACCACAGTAAGTAAACATCCCTGTATGGTCACGCGTACCCGCACCGCACCAGCACTCAGCACTATCTCACCTGCATGACGACATGCGCGCACGTGACGACGTAACCGGCGCCGAGGTAGACGCCGGCGCCCCACGCGTGCCCGCACCGCACCAGCACGCAGCACGAGTCTATCTCACCTACAAGGGAGAAGACAGTATTTAGAGGTCAGCCTAAAAAATGACGTGATTAACCAAAAAAGAAATACATGAAAAAAATGAGTCAATTACTTTTTAATATAAAAAGTCATTGGGGCTGATTAGGATAACGCGCGAATATATTAAAGCAACTGTTCGCGTCCATTTCGCTTCTCTCGTCACCGTACCGCACCCACGTATGGTTTGTCACGTAAGCCACTGCAGTAGATTATTATCAATTGTCTGTTCCATTCGCGCCCTGGTTGCGATTGCGTTGTATCACCTACTTAGGACACCACGTTCGACTCACCGAGCACATCGTGCAGCGGATGCTTGTGTATGGGGCGCGGCGGCTGCTGCGGCGCGACGCGCAGCTTGGCGGCGAGCACGGAGATGAGCGGCGCCACCAGCGTCAGCCCCACCCACTCGCCGCGACACCACGACACGGCGCACACTACTGTACCTATCAGCTCCTTGCTGGAAAACCACTCAGGAATTCAGTTTTTTTTTTTACGGCTGATTGAAAAAATGTCATTGCATAGATAGGGTAAGACGAACTGAGAGGGTTGTATTGATGATTTTCATGATTATAATTCCATAAATAAATACTTATTACAGCGGCCAATCTTATTTTAATCAACATAAGACTTGACACTGTGCAGGTCAGGCACTGACCTGACGGACTGATGCAAAAAACATTAAAGAAAAATTTAATTTTTCGGTTTTGCGTCCCCCATAATAATAGGCCATTCGTTAGCAGTTTTAAGTCCGTATACATCATTAATATCGCATACCGCTTGATACACAATGTTTATACGGTAGAACTCATATTACAAAATAATGAGAGTGTTCTTAGATTTCATACAAAAATGGCTTTATGTACGAGTACTTTCTGCGATATTACAGAAAATACAAAACACAAACAAACCAATAAATACCTAATTTCGATAAAAGAATAACGTACCCTTAATATAAAGTTTATTTGAACTTATAATTCCATGCCAATCCAAAGATATAACACTTCAAAGCAACCCGTCTTAAAAAACGGAAATTAAAAAAAATATATTGTAAGGCCTATTATATCCTAGAAACGCTAGTGCTTCTAAATGCTTGTAAATATTCCACTCAGACTAGAACTACATAACACCTGAAAAGATACTCACGTTGGTCCTTCAGTGAATACCGGTCCACCTTCAGAGCCCAAAGCAGTAGCCGCGTCAGTTAGTAGGAGGGATGGTCTCTTGCCCACCACACCACATATCGAACCCCGTGTTACCGCATTTAGGAACACCTGCAATGAGGTGAGGTCACATCAAATACGAGTACCTTCTCCTGCTCTGGGTGGAGCGAGAGGGTGTGTCAGATTTTTACTGCCTAAAACCCACCCTTGTTACTTTGGTTTCACTTTGCATTCCTGGGCCTCGGTGACTCTTTCGAAAATCCCGCAGCTGATATCTGCTCTAAGGTCTACTCCCTTATACAGTGTGTCTTTATAATGTACACATATCGAAATGAGGGAATCTATGCTTAATTTAATCGACTGAAAAAATATTTTAAAAATCTAAATATTTATTTATATATTTTATGTTTTTTTTTTTATTATTTGCTTTTGTGACCCCAGTGTATATAAAGCTGTGTAACTTTTAAACTAAACGATCTATCATGATAAAAAATTGTATTTTCATTTTATGACAAAGCCTAATTACTTCCGATCATTATGGAGTTTGTTTCATCGGTGTTGTGCTCGGCACCCACTGTTTATTTCTCATGCTCGAGCTCTCGAGCACCCACGGAGTCGGCGCCCCTGGCTGAACGTATTTCGATGAAACTTGGTACACGCATAGATCATGTCTTGGAGTCCATGTCCGGGAGTATATTCTCTGGGAATCGTTTTCTACTTTTATAACGCGGGCCAAGCCACTGGAAGCAGCTGCTTCTTGTAGACTAGCTAGTCTACCACATTTACGATGACTTTCACAATCTTCAATTCCCTTGAGTACATCGGATTTCATCATTATTAATGCCAAAAGACATGCACTGCTGTTCATAGGCCTCCCCCAAGCGACGCCATATCGAACTATTCTGTGCTATAACAGCTGTAAAGATGAGTAAATGATAGTGACATTACCTCACAGCCGAAAGGCGTGGAGTGGACTTCGAGAGTGGATCCTCGCCCAGTCGGTGGTCGAACCACGTCCAGTAGATAAGAAAGCGGCCTTAAACTTTCAACACCTGAAAATGTAAAGAGTTTGGTTAGTACCGTCAAACGGGGTAAATAGAAACAAAATTTTGGTTTGGTTTGACACTATGTTATATATTTATATTATTAATTTCTATCATAACGATAAAAACGAATTTATTATAATTAATGAACAAATAGGGATGGGGCATTTAAATGTTGTTTTTAGGGTTCCATACCTCAAAAAGAAAAAACGGAACCCTTATAGAATCACTTGGTTTTCCGTCCGTCTGTCTGTCTGTCAAAACCCTTTATCTCGGAAACGCGTGGAGGTATCGAGTCGAAATCAAAACCATATAGTCAAGTCTGCGGTCCCTTGATGCTATGAAAAAATCAAACTTCGAAGTTAACGAAAAAACAGATACTTTCGTATAAGTCGCAAAAAACATATATTTCGACACTGTCAAGAAAATCAAAATTCATAGGGTAGTTCCCGTTGGCCCAGAATCCTGAAATTAGGCATAAAGCAAGGTATTATAGTACAGATATAGGAATAAATCTGAAAACCGTAAAATTAATGTTACGTCACAAAAAACAATATTTTTATGCAATTCGGAAAAATCTAATAGGTTTGTACGGAACCCTCAGTGCACGACTTCGACTCGCACTTGCCCAGGTTTTTTTTTAAATAACGTGATAATCCCCTTCAAACTTTTGTCCCTATTCACCCCTGCGTTTCAGTTCACCCAGTTTTACTGTACCTATATAGTTTATTATTCTTTTTTAATTTTATTTACTAAATTTTATAAAGGCGAATGTTTGTATGTACTTACATATAGTTACTCCTTCACGCACAAAGGGCTGACCGGCTGATTTAAATGATTTATTTCTTGGTGAAAAGACTGAAAGCTATTTCATGTCATTTTTTTATTTTAACATAGATACTCCCAGGATAAAAACTATCGTATATACTAATATTTTTATCTTGGGATTGTCCACCTGAGATAATTTTGAACTTTCACGTGGGTGAAGCCGTTGGCAAAAGATATAGTGGTCCATAAAAAATACAAATAAAACATTCTATTTCTAACTTATACTTTAAAATAAATCTAAATAATGGAATATCGTCTAAAGTAACTGTTGTTTTTGTATGTAGACAAACTTTATTTATTTATTTTATAATTTATGCACACACAAATATTATATAGAAGAAGATATCTTATTATAAAAAATTGTACAAAGGTACTGCTTATTTCAATAAGAAATTTCTTCCAGCAGACCTGCGAACGGAGAGATTAGAAGAGATGTAGACAATAGTGTGTAGAAATAAGAGTTTGTGAAATCTTTTTTTTTTTTTGATCTAGAAGACTATTCATTTTGATTAAGATAAAAAAACACTTAACTAAATAAAACTATATATACACTAAAGGCAAAAACTACTAGCTAAAATATGGCGTCATGAAATTCCTCCGCATCACTGTCGACTGGAAGTGTGCCCAAAAGGCTGGCGGCATTGCCACGTTGTATGGCAATGCTTAATCTCTGACCGAGGTAAAAGCCAGCCCTTGGGTCACGCGAAGTGTCAACTAAGCGTCTGGATAGTTCTTTGAAAAGCTTATGAGCACTCGGACCCCACGGCCCAATGTGAATGAAATCTTAAATAAACTAATAAATACTTATATAACTATTACATACCTTACTAACTTTTTGACCATGAGTGGTCAACTAGATCATAAATAAAATATGACAGCACGAAATGAAGGGTGTTTGACATTGTCAGTCAGTGTCTGTCGACAGCCATAGTTTCGTTTGGCCGGTTTGGCTTCATACGGAGTCTTCATAAGATTAGATTGAAGTCAACAATGCCAGCCAAGAAAGACAAGAAAGATAATAAAGAAGAGGAACCAAAATGCGATCCTCGCAATTATGCCAGGTATTACGATACGCCTGATGGCTGCGACATAAAGACGAAGGTAACTGAAACAAGTGCTTTTGCCAACAACCCAAAAATGCTATGATGCGACGATTTGTGATCCACCTGATGTTGATGTGTAATATAACCTACTAAAATTATAAACGCGAAAGTTTGTATGTATGAACTAACTTCTACTAGCGGCTTTGCCCGCGTAAAATTGGTTTCTCCATACAAACTTTGGACCCCCATTTCTAAGTGCTCGCCTACGTCGTAAGAGGAAACGTTATGCAAAATTTCATGCTCCTACACCCACTAGTTTCGACTGTGCGTTGATATGTCAGTGAGTCAGTTTCTCCTTTTATATATAAAAGTGTGGATGTTTGTTACTCTTTCACGCAAAAACTACTGAATGGATTTCGATGAAACTTGGTACAGAATAAACAATGTCCTGGAGTAGCACATAGGATAATTCTTATACCGGGAGTATGTTTCCTTGGGATAATTTTCTACTATCACGCGGGCGAAGCCGCAGGCAGCAGCTAGTAAATAATAAAGTCTGTCATTATTAGTGTATCAAATCTACCCTCATAATACAGTTTAAGAGGTGCTCAGGTTTTTATGAAAACATGCTCACCATCGATCTTGCTGGCAAAGTGCTATTACATAGGGTGTCTTTACACCCTAACACTACATGATTCGGGACAGTACATGTATACAGTACATGATTCGGGACCACCCAGTGGTGGAATTTTTCGTCGGTTTTTTCCTAATGTTTCAGAAAAAAGTCTTCACATTTTTTATAAAATCGTTATTCTAACACTTTCAGTGAAATAAATTAATGAATTACTTTTAAAATTAAACATGTCATCGGGGGTTGATTAGAGTAACGATTATATAGCGGTGCAGCGGTGTGGATAAAGACTTTTTAATTAATTAATTTTTATTTAAAAATGATTTTTATAATAAAATATCTTTGGGATTGGTTAGAATAGCGATTTTACACAGTTTAAATTTAAAAAAGCACAGATTTTTTTTTATTATGAAAAAGCCGACGAAAAATTCCACCACTCGGTCCAGAATCATGTACTAGATCCGTGGTATTCGTTTGTGTGTCAAAGACACCCTGTATATTAAAGGGAGAAACTAACTGACTGACATATCAACGCACAGCCGAAACTACTTGGACTAGGAGCATAAAATTTTACACAAGTTCCTCCTTTTGTGACGTAAGCGAGCACTAAGATAAGAGAGGATTTTCTCCACGGGTAGTGTGAAAGTGAAATCCGGGGCCCTGGGACGAAGGCAAAGAAGGAACAGGAGTGGGTTTTTAGTCAGTTAAAATCTGACACTATCTCCCGCACCGCCCAAGAGCGGGATTTGTCATAAGATGGTTTTTTCCACTCAATAAAAAAAGAGGATTTTCTAAAACTTACTCTTTCAAAGTTTGTAGTTATGGAGAAACCTACATTTACGCGGGCGTAGCCGATAGCAGAAACTATCTCTACTAATTTCTTTATATTTGCCACCAGATGAAGGTAGCCAGCCGCTATGGCATTGTCGCTGGTCTCATCTTCGGCACTTACGACGTCCTGATGTACTCCCATGTCGTAGGAACGGGACCCATACTGAGACGGTAACTTAATAGTCTAACTAAACTAATATTTTCAGGTCTGTTAGTCTAGTGGTCAGGCTGCTATGCCGGAGGTCGTGGGTTCGGTTCCCACCCAGGACAAATGTTTGTGTGATGAGCACGATCATTTGTTCTGTGTCTGGGTATAATTTATCTATAAGTTGTATGTGTTTATAAAGATATAAGTATGTATATCAGTTGTCTAGTACTCATAACACAAGCTCTGCTTAATTTAGGACTAGATGACTTTGTTGTGGACTATTTATATTATTATCTAAGAGATTAAACCAATGTCGCATTATATACTGATTTAGAGGTTTGCAGAACAGAGTGTAAAGTGTTGAAAAGATAGGATCCTCCGACTGTGTCTGGTCCGGGCAACTGACCGATAGTTGATTACGGGCTGTTGTATATCATCGATCATTTGTTCTGTGTCTGGGTGTAATTTATCCATAATATGTATGTATTTAAAAATATATAAGTATGTTTATCAGTTGTCTAGTACTCATAACACAAGATATGCTTAGCTTGAGACTAGACGGTGTTGTGTGATAGTTGTGAAATATTACAAAAAAAAAAACGAATCGCGACGAGAACAGGCATCGTGGTATTAGGGGCTTTATTTAGGCTTTGAATTTTAGTTTTGCCGTCACAAATGTCGCTACACTAATAACCTGCCCCGGCTTCGTACAGGTGAAACCTTCCTTGCTCATTGCTCTATCTATTACTGGAAATCGTATCAAGATCCGATGCGTAGCTACGGAAAAATAAGCGGAGAAACGGACAGACGCAGTTGCAGTTAGTGACTTTCTTCAAGGCTAATTTGAAAGCTAGAAATTAATTATCATTAATATTTTACTTTTTCGTTAAATATTGCATCAAATGCTGCCTTTTTGGCCTCACACAGGTCTTTTATTTTTAATCTTTTAATATTTTTTTCTTTTATTTTAATTAAGTATTTATAAGTTAAGTAGTTACTTTCATATTTTATTATTGTTTGTCTACAGGACAGGACGTGCGTGTCTCAAATTAATGTTTTATTTCTTTCTTTTCTTTTCTTTCTATTTAATCTTCATGCAACACGAAAGCACAAACGCGGAATTAATGCCTCGGGCATTCTTCACCAGTCAAACTTCTGGGCACGCCACAATTATGGCGGTAAGTCCCCTCTTTGAGGAGTGGTTGGAAAGACCGAACACGGTAAGTTCGGGAAGTTCCTGCACCGGATTCGTGCGGAAGCAACGCCCGGGTGTCGCCACTGTGTGGACCGCCCGGAGGACACGGTGGAGCACACGGTGGAGGTGTGCCCCGCTTGGGCAGAGCAACGCCGTGTCCTCGTGGGGGCGATCGGCGTCGGCGATCTCTCGCGCCGGGCCTTGGTACAGGCCATGGTCCGGAGCGAGGAGGAGTGGCAGGCGGTCGCTTCCTTCTGCTAGCAAAGGAGGCAGCCGATCGCGTGAGGCAACGGTCCTCACGCCCCAACCGCCGCCGGGATTCCAATGCCGATTTCCGGCCACCGTAGGCGCGGGCTTGCAGACGGCGAGCAATAGGTGGCTCGCCGTCCGACCGTCCGGTAACTGTCCGAACCGAGCCCAAGTCGTCGACGATGCGTACTGTTCCACGCGCGCCTCAAGGAGATGTCAGCAAATTGTAGGGGCCCAGCAGGGTCGAAGCCTACTGGGGCCATGGGTAGTGTTAAAACGAAACCGGGGACGAAGGCAACGAAGGAACAGGAGTGGGTTTTTAGTCAGTAAAAGTCTGTCACTATCTCCCGTTCCACCCAAGGGCGGGATTTGTCATAAGATGATTTCCCCACCCAATAAAAAAAAAAAAACCAGTCAAACTTCCATAGGCGTTAACCTACCATCCACCTTTAGGTGAAGAGACAATATGTGTTGTGTTTTGAAACGAAGTACGGACTTTCTAATGCGGTCTGAGTTTGATAAACTACGGCGTGCTATACTTATAAAGATTATAGGGTATTTTAATTTCTTACAGGTACGCTCGACATGCCGTGCCTCTTGGTCTTATGGGAGCGACATTCGCCGCAGTTTCTAACAAAGTCCTGCTCCTAAGGAATATTGACGACCAACTAAATTATTTTCTTGGTAAGATCTTTCTGCTTTGCTGGCTTTATTGATGTTTATTGATCATACATCTTTTTTTCAATCGTCTATTACGTAGATCTTTATCAGTCTTCATATCGTTAATTCGTTCGATTTCTTCTTCGTTTTTTGGCAAGAGATAGCGCGATTGAGAAACTTTAGTCTCCGCAACTAATTTGTTTCTCATATCAAGTCTAAGGGATTGTATGAAAATGTGCGCATAAAGCGACGCGACAGCTAGGAGACTTTATTGTTCGGGGACAGGCCGGCGACAGAACTATCGGCCTGTCTATTGGTAGCAATTTTTCACGAAAAAGTCGCGTCGCTGTATCGCTCCCGTGTGACGTGACTTCATCCAAATCTCGGCGAGGAGACTGGACAGAGGCAGAAACGTTGCTGAGCAACTAAGCTGCTTGTGGGTGCCCTCCCTTTGCAAGACTAGACCTAAATGACACTACGAACGTTCAAGGGTAAGTGAGCTCGAACATATTAGATATCCGCCTTGGAAAGGATAGGTTTTTATGTGGGTACCTTTTTATGACAGTGATCACATACGACTCTAAAGCGTGGTCGCTCACAATAGGCCTCATCAGAACGCTTAAATTCACCCAAAGGGCAATGAAGAAGGCTATACTCGGAGTTTCATTGTTTGATCGGATTAGGAAACGAGGATTACCGACATAGTCCGAAGAATCATAGAAATTAACTAGCAGTGGGCAGAGCACATTGCTCGTAGACCAGGTGGCACGTACCGGAAGAAGCAGCGTTGGAAGGTCTCCCACAAGGTGGGCCGCCGACCTGGTGAGGGTCGCGAAAATCCAATGGATGCGAGACGCACAGGACCGGTCATCATGGTGATACTTGGGGGAGGTCTATGTCCAACAGTGGACGTCTTTCGGCTCAAATAATGATGACCCGTTTTATCGCTATATGTACGTATGTATTCTTTCTGAGGGTTTTCGTTGGTGTCGTCATCCAGTCTAACATGGATACAGAATACCAGCATTTTACATACAGCGACTACGTATCTGTTCATGCCCTTAGCTTGGTTGGGATCAGATCACCTGGTGCTGAACTACCAGTAACGAATATCAAAGATCTATCTGCAATTTAGCTTCACTTATTTTTTTGACGGACCGACATTTTAACAATTCTAAAGTGCCTTTAATTGGTATATTTGAAATAAACGTTTCTGATTTCTACAAATGAAAGATTGCTGTATAGTTTTTTTTTTAGATTTTTAGACTTCTCCCGCCCTAGGATGAAGCGGGAGTACATGTTAGAGATTTACAGATAAAACCACACCTGTGTCCATTAGTTGCCCTTTGCGTTTTAGGATTTCTTCAAATTTTCCGTTAGCGAGCATAGGTTTACAGTTATCTCTTTGAGGCACACATGGTATTCTACGCGCTGTGGAATACTCGGGCTCGAGCCTTACTGTACGGTTGGACGGCGAGTTAACTATTGCTCGTCGTCTACGCCTACGGTGGCCGGGGTTCACCATGCGACTTCCGACGCCCAGAGGTCTCCTGTGGCAACGGCTGGGGTGTTGGTGATGTTCGTTCCTTCATATTTGCCCCCACCTACTTCGCTAGCATTACTGCTTCGCAGCAGAAGGCGGCCGCTTCCCATTTCCTCTTGCTCCAATCACTGAATAGTTCAAAGTTTAATTTATACATTTTTTTGTTATCCAGGTGGTTTAGCATGTGGACCGCTAGTAGCCTGGTACCTCCGCTCATGGCACGGGCTCGTGGCTGGTGGGATCGTCCTCGGCCTCGTAGGAATAGTCAAGAAGGAATCGATCATACGAGGACACGAACTCTTCCCAAAGTTTCCTAGCCACATGAATACGATCACTGGCTGCAGATCAGATTATACATTGGCGGCTGACCCTCTCGATGGTAATAATTATTTATAGGAAGTACAGAGCTTTGTTTGAACTTTGTAGCAGCACTATAGTTTATATTATAAAAGAGAGGGGCTGTCACCCCAATAGCGTCGTGGCTACTGTAGTCAACAGGGTGGATGGCCTAATGGTGTCTCACTGAATGGCGGTACACAGACCGTCTTTCAGGTATGTGAAGTAGGCATATTGTATTGTATTGTATTGTATTGTATTGTATCCTATCGTATTGTATTGTATCCTATCGTATTGTATTGTAATGTAATGTATTGTATTGTACCGTATTGTATTGTATGTCTTATTGTATGTGTTTTTGATTTTGTTTAGTCATCAATGATCAATTTAATGTAACTGAAAATATGAATCTCTGGTCTGGTAATAAAATTTGTTATTATTATTATTATTATAAAAAAACTTGCAGCAACGACCACGGTTGTGGTAGTTGCATTTATGGTCTTTGAAACTCCAATCAAGGGCAAGATTAATTTAAAACTTTCTACGGATTATTCGCTATCTCCATACGAAATAAGACCGGTGTGTATTGCCAGTCATGACATATGTTTCCGAAACGTGGTCGCTAACAATGGACCTCATCAGAAGACTTAAACTCACCCATAGGGTAATGGAAAGGGCTATACTTTGAGTTTCCTTGCGGGATCACATCAGAAATGAAGATTTCCCGCAGGAGAACCTAGGTTACTGACATAGTTCAAAGAATCGACAAACTGCAGTAGCAGTAGGCAAGGGCACATTGCTCGCAGAACAGATGGACGATAGGGACGAAATGTTCTGGAGTGGCGACCACGTACCGGAAGACGCAGCGTTGGAAGGCCTTCCAAAGGTGAACCGATGACCTGGTTAGGGGCACGGGACTCCGATGGATGCGAGACGTACAGGGCCGCTCGTTATGGCGACACATGGGGAAGACCTATGTCCAACAGTAGACGTCTTTCGGCTGAAATGATTATGATAATGATTCGAAATAAGATTAGACATTTTTACAATTTTACAACAAATCATTATTACTGTCCGTTCAACCGAATTTGAATTCTTTTCCGTAGGCATAAGGATTAGACTAAAAGCAAAAAATTGGTTACAATACCAACTATTTACTGCAGCCACCATATATCATGCCACCAACGCAATAAAGGTCAAAATCGGTTGAACGAACAGTTAAAAACGTTTGTTTCAATGTCTCATCTTTTTTCGAATGGAGTAAAGATATGTTATAAATCTATTGGTTATTGATTATTCCACAGCAAGGATACGCGAATGCGCCTCTGATCAAGATAAAAAAAAGAAGAAAAAGGGAAAGAAGCAGCAGCCGGGTGAAAGTTAGTTTTGTATGTTCTGTGACTAATGACGAGCGGTTGACCGTATTAGCAGCTTGAAGTGCTTGAACTAATGTTTTTATTACAATAAAATATTTTCTTGATAATTTACTTTTTCGCCTTATTTTTCTAATATATAAAAAACTCGAGTCAATGTTTGTTATCGATCTCCTCTGAAACGACTTGAACGATTTTTAACCGAGTTCAAAAAGAAGGAGGTTTTATGGTCGGCTGAATGTATTTTTTTTTTTATGTATGTTCACCGATTTTTCGGTCAAATGTGGACCGACGTTGATTTTTTTTTTTTTTTTTATTGAAAAGTTATGCTTCCGAATTAATCCCATAGAAATATTGTTGTGATCTGATCATGAACTTGGAAGATATGGAACAGAACTCCTCATAGGATCACAGCAGAACCGTCGTAACAAGTAAAATTGCTCTGTTTAAACGTGTAGTCGATGACTGACTGAAAGAAGAGGGGGAATATATTGAACTGATCTGATGATGAAGCCTAGAGTTAGGCACTGGAACTTTGTAATAAATTAATGTAATCTAACCATGTTTGGGATTATTAAAATTGTCATGAGATGCACTTTGGCTATAAGGTATTTAAGTTTGACTGAGGAGTACTTTTTAGTCCCACTAAAAAGTACTCGTACCATAACTAAAAAGTGTAAAATAACGAAGAGACAAAACTATTATAGAAACACCGACTTCCGAAATTAAAGTTATTTTGCACTTTTCAGTGTTTGTTGTTTTTTTTACATTTAAATCAGTTGTATTTTTTTTGTAAAAAGCTTTTTATTATGTTTTTTTTGTGTTTATTTGTTTTTTCTGAGATTAGGTTCGGCTATTTTTTATACCCCAGGACCTAGGAGATAGTGTGATAACGTGTGATAGTAGCTATATCACCTAGGGCCTGGATGATAAGGCTATAATAGCCTAGATAGTAACTATCACACGGCCGATGCCACTGGCAGTAGCTAGTAGGTATATATAAATATAATTAACTGAGACAATATTTTTTTTTAGGATTAGGGTTGGAATTCATCAAATTACACCTCCTGCTCTGGTGCAGCTAAAGAGAATGACAGACTTTTATTGACTAAAGTTTAGCTTCCACCGCGTCAGGATCGGAGCGTACGCAGTGTACGAGTCGTCGGTATTTACAAAATGCCGATAGGGTGCGTCTACTGTATTCGGATTTTGCTTCGGCAGTACCATACAAATTAATACAAAACAACGAATGCGTCTGCTCCGAACGCTCCTATCCCGACGCTATGGACACTTAGCTTAAAACCCACCTGTGTTCCTTTAGTGGCCCTTACCGCTTCCAGGCCGCGATAGCTCTTTAAAACAATCCGGCTGGTGTAATAATTTTTCATTATTTTAAAATTCAAAAGTACCGATTTTGAAAATAGCCAATTCTGAACGTACTACTTTCATGTCCGTTTATTCTGTTACATAATATATAATTATAATAAAAGGAGAAACTGACTGACTGACATATCAACGCACAGTCGAAACTACTAGGCTGGGACTAGGAATATGAAATTTTACAAAAGGCTTCCTTTTAAATGAAATTATTTATAATAAATTAAATTTTTTTAACAATATAAATCATATAAATTTCAATTTTTATTCAATTAAATTTATATAAATATAAATTAAAGCTTATCTCTTAAAATATAAAATTATCTATTAAATTAAATTTATTTATTTATTTATTTACAAAAATAATAAAAAAATATTTTTTTTTCTAAAAAACTAGATATATTTAAAAACGTCAAACGTCAAAAACATTTCATTTCAAATTAATTATGAAAAATATTTATGCTACAATAACTTTATTAATTAAGGCGAGCACTAAGAAGGGTATTTTGGAATTAGAATTCCAAAATACTCTTCTTATTGCTCACCTTTATTTATTTATTTATTAATTCTTTATGCACACAAAAGTACAGAGGCGGACTTAATGCCTTAAGGCAATTCCTAACAGTCAACTTTGTTGTCTTTAATGGGGTGATAAGGGGGAGTTTCGTTTGTATGCAAAAACTCATTCCGTGTACCAATATAAATACTTGATAGTTAGTAGTACAAATAGTAACCTAAATCTACACTACAATATTATAAAGAGGTAGTTTTTTTTTTTTTTTGTATGAAGGAGGTAATTTATTTATTTATTTAATCTTCATGCAACAAAAGGTACAAAGGAGGACTTAATGCCTTAGGCATTCTCTACCAGTCAACCTAGGGTAGTGAAGAGACAATATGGCAGGTGCATAAAAATAAGAAAATATAATTTAGACAACAAGTATAACAAAATTATATATAAAACTAAAACTAAACATACATACATAATTAATCAAATATATACCTATACATACATACATAAAATTATATATATACACAGTAAAGGAGTTTTGAGATGATTCTGCTAATTGTGTAAAAAGTAATTTCGCAACTTTCGCTTAAATGCATACTTACTCGTGACCGTCCTGATATCAAGAGGTAGCGAATTCCATAGAAGGATGGACTGTATATAGAAGGAGGAATGAATGAAATCAGAAGTGAGAGAAGGACAAAACAGTAGGAAGAACGCAGATTCTTAGCGTGTGAAGAATAGAGATATTGATAGTGAGATATAAGATAAGAAGGAGGGGTAGGAGAGTTGAGCAAAGAGAAAAGTATTGTCAAAGCTCGCAGCCTTCTTCTCTGGCGAATAACCAACATTTGAGCTCCGATCCGAAGCTTGACACATGGTCATATTTCCTCAAGTTAAAAATAAACCTTATGCAGTTGTTGAGGAGCCTATCAAGCTTATCCAGCAAGACGTTCAGGTCATAGTAGCACACATCACCATAGTCGATAATAGGGAAAATTAAAGTCTGCACAAGCATTGTCTTCGTTTTCGCGGGCAAAAAGTTCCTCAGACGATACAGCTACCGCAAAGTCCCGTTGACTCTTTGACAGACAGTAGAAACCTGACTTTGCCAGCCAAGCGTCGAGTCAATATGCAAACCGAGGTCCTTTACACTAGGGCTGATGGGAATGACGGCACCATTGAAAATAATAGGAGGTAGAGAGCCAACCGCCACTCTACTCATCATGTGTGCAAGTAGCTACTAATAACAATGGCCTGACATTTCAAACAACAATCAATCATTTCAATCTTTGAAAGTACTGGTCCGATTGCTGAAATTTTTCACCGATAGAAAGCTGCTTTATTCCTGAGTGACATATGATATATTTTATGTACGCAGGCGAAGCTACGGGCAAAAGCTAGTAAATAATAAAGGTTGTAATTATTTGTTTTCAGAACTGCCCTCAATAGAACAATTAAGAACGTTTTAAAGATTATATATTATGGAGAGTTCTTATTTCTTAGGTTAAACTTGAAACTTGGCACAAATTCAAATCAAAATGAATATAATGAAGTCTGTCATCATTGATTTTTAAAAATTATCCTCAAAATACGGTTTAAGGGGTGTTAAAATGAAAACCGTGCTAGCGAACGAAGTCTCTAGCAAAGTTCTTTTTTCTTTTTCTCGACTGCTAATTGGCAATCTGCTTCAGGAGCAATAATCCAATGTGCTGGCTGAAAACTGTCTTATTTTATTTTATTGGCCAACCAACAATTGTATACACAAGAAAATGTAAAAAAAAACTATAATCTACGTTAGTGTTACAATTTCTTATAGGTTAGCACCGCATGCTCCTTAAAAGTATATAAAATTAATAAATTAAATATAAGCAAAACATTCGGACGTGAAATCATTAAAATTGAAATTAGAATTGTAAACCAAATAAATAAAAAAACAAATTAGAAATTGAATTTAAACACAATAGACATCACTAATAAAAAAAATGTCTTTGATGTGGTGAGTAGATTTGTCCAGTGACGCATCTCTTAATTTTACGGTGCCAATCTTTCCGCAACATAAAATAATTGAGAGATGCGTCGGCAAAGTTCTAGTGTTGTATTAGTTACGAACCTCTTTTGTCGCTCTCCAAGTCGATAAGTACGAAGACAGAAAACAGTGCGTTGCCCAGCTTCATCTGGCTGTCTATGTCCCCATCCTTGTGGCCGATGGTCCAGCTGTATAAGATGTCATCGGCGCACCGGTCCAGGATCGGGCACTGCCACACGTGACATATCCTGAAGAGAAGAAAGGTTTATTATATAAATCGGAATATTAGGTTTTGTGGATAAAATATTGCATGTAGCGAAAATGAGAATGTTGAGATAGATATGTGGTGAGACAAGAATGGATAAAGTGAGAAATGAGTACCTATATTACAGAAAGTTTGAAAGTGTCGCCAGTGATTGAAAAGTTGAAAGAGAATAGTTTGTCTTGATACTAACATGGGAAGAGAAGTGATGAAGTGCATGTTACTAAATGAGTAATAATTATAGCATGTGGATAGAGAGAGGGGGAGGCCAAAGAAAAGATGAATTGATTATAATGATGAATGATATGAAAAAAAAACAACACCCGCCTGGTCGGAAGATCCTCCCATTTTAAGGAGGTTTGCAGGTCTTTAAAAAATCACTATAAAGTTCAGTTTTATAAATCAAACTAGCTGTTACGGCGGCTTCACCCGCGTGTAAGAAAAAACTTATCTAAGAGAACATACTCTCGGGATGAAAAGTATCCTATTCCAGGACATGGTGTTTTCCTTATCAAATATGGCCACCGGTGTATACGGCACGCTTGTCGCAATAGTTGAGCGATTGGCTGCTTTTTTTTAGGTGGGAAATCGTCCAAGGACTCCTTTTGCTCTAGGGCGGAGCAGGAGGACGTGTCAGACTTTTACAGACTAAAACCACACCTATGTTCTTTCTCTGCCTTGCATTTCAGGACCCTGGGTTTACCTTCCAGAAGAGAACCCATGGTCCCAGTAGGCTTTGATCCTGCTGGTTCCCTACGGTTTTACTGACATCTCCTTGAGGCGCACCTGGAATATCTCCTTGAGGCGACCGCCTGCCAATCCTCCTCGCCGGACCATGGCCTGTATCAAGGCGAGAGATCGTTGACGTCAATATCCTCCACGAGGACACGGCGGTGCTCTGCCCAAGCGGGGCACACTTCAGCTAGAACTACATTACGCCGACGCACACGTGGACCACGCCTGATTTGTACGTAGAACGACGTCGCGTGGCGTGGTTCTAGTGTAGCTCTACAAGTCTAGTTTCCAAATAAAATGTATGGAGACCGACGCGCCCAGATCGGCGATCAAGGCACACGTGTGCGCAGTATAGTTCTCCCTTTCTATCGTATGGTCTACCGTGTGAGCGATTGGCTGCTGAGTTACATGGTGCAGGTTCGATTCCCGCAAGGAACAAAGATTTGTAGGGGCTCCGGCTCTGGATGTCTTATGTATGTGAGTTTACATGTACAGATCCCACGATACAGGAGTAATTCGTAGTGTGGGGCAAACAAATAGGTGTATCACAGTGTGAGATTCAATTCTGCGAAGCAGTAATGCTAGCAAAGGAGGCAGCCGATCGCGTGAGGCAACGGACCTCACGCCGGCGCCCCAACCGCCACCGACATTCCGATCCCGATTTCCGGCCACCGTAGGCGCGGGCTTGCGGACGGCGAGCAATGGGTCGCTCGCCGTCCGGACCGAGCCCAAGACTGCGACGGCGCGTACTGTTCCACGCACGCCTCAGGGAGATGTCAACCAATCGTAGGGGCCCAGCAGGGTCGAAGCCTATTGGGGCCACGGGTAGTGTGAAAGTGAAACCCGGGGCCCTGGGACGAAGGCAAAGAAGGAACAGGAGTGGGTTTTTTAGTCAGTAAAAGTCTGATACTATCTTCCGCTCCTTCCAACAGCGGAATTTCTCGAAAGATGGTTTTCCACCCAATAAAAAAATGTGTAAGATTCGTGGGAACACATACCTTCCAGTAAGTACCCTTATTAGGTAACTGCTATGATCCAAATCTCCCTGCTGCAAATTCCGTTCCCGACTCAATTTCTCTACGCTCTCATAAATATTGGGATTCTTCGACTGCTTCTTTTCACATGTAACATGGATTTCTGGTAAATTAGCGTAGAACTCGTCACTAAGAATGGGTTTTCCTCTAGCTTTCTTGATGATCTTGGCTTCTTTTAATGGAGATAGTATGGAACCGTGTGTAAGTACCCATCGCTTGGAGAATCTGATCCCGGAGGCTGATACAGTCAGGATGTTCGCGTATTCTCCGTCCTCTGAGTAATTGTAGGTTACCATTACGCCTTCAACAGCCATGGTTCTGGAAGAAGAAAAGATGATATGATGCTCTTAAGGTCTTTTTTACATAACATGGGTAGGATGACAGCAGGACGAAAATTTTCATCTTTATGATGAGAAAAAGGATAGGTAGCTAAATTGTATGAATCCGACAGTCACTCGCACCATCCTACAGCAATTGTAGTGTAGTCTGATACGGACCATTGTACGTAGGCCATGGCGACAATCCTTTGATTGGCTTATTCCATCCAGCTCACCTGTCTCCAAAAACCGATTAGACCTCCCAGGTTTTTCAGGGCATCTGTAAGGGAATTCCGGGATGCTAGGGTTCTCATACGCGTATCGGTGACACCTATGCAGTCAAGGATTACATGCGCCATTGGTAGAATCAATTTGTGTATGTTGGCCGACTTTCCGTCAAATAATTGCTTAAATTATGAAGACCATCAGAATAGAAGGACTTAGGATGCATTTCCACTGAAGCGGAGGCGATCGGAGTGGTGTTGACCGATGTGAAGACGTGCTAAATTCGACCAATCATAGACGGGGCGAAAGACAGAGACGCAACTTAGATCTTACTTGACGTCTTACTAGATCGATTCAACGAAAATGCAATTGCGAAGCGATCCGAAGCACTTTACGCAAAAAACAAACGCGACGCGGTGGTTCTGTTCTACGTGCGCGCGAAGTCTCCACTTCATCCACAACCGGCAATCAGTACCCTGCATTTGTCATGGACGGCCCAACCTGCACCGCAGAAGTTTGTGCGAAAATATTAAACTGACAGATAGCGTCCGCTTCGCTTCTCTCGTGGCACGTAGGCCACCGCAATTGAGTATCAATTGTTTGTTCCGATCGCGCCGCATTGCTTCACGATCGCGTTCGCTCACCTACGTATAAACTTTTTGATAGTTACATTGCGATTCTGTTGGCGCCTCTCGTTGACTCATTATTATGATTTGGTCCATTCTCGCATGTCTCCACTCCACTCATTCCCGCTATAGTCGAAACGTACCCACACAGAATATAAAAGGAAACAGAAAATACAAATTAAAAGAGAAGAATAGTAGGTACCTACAGAATTACATACGCAATAAAATTGTACTGAACATGCCGATACTGTAAAGGTGCGTTTCCACTGAAGCGGAGCTGGGCAGAGTGGAACCGAGCAGACCGTACATTGGCCAATCACAGTGCTCGCAATCTCCACTGAGCATCAGTGGTAACAATGTAAGTAGAGCGGAGTGGAACTGAGCGGACTTTCAAATAAACCAAATGAACACGCAGTCTCAAGCCGGACAGAACGTAATCGAACGGAGGGCACAAAGCGGAGGGTAGCTCAACTCCACACCGCCCCGTACCCTTTTCAATGGAAACACTTGGCACTTTTCACTGCTCATCACCGCTCCACTCCGCCCAGCTCTGCTTCAGTGGAAACGCACAAGTGTTACCGTCACTATTACAATAAAAGCGTCTATGACGTCACGGCAAAATCAATATGGCTGACGCTAGACGTCATCATGGTTAATGATACATTTATATTAAAAAATTTAGGAGCAGCATATTTTATCCAGTCAAGTTCCTTGCTCTTCAGTGATTATATTCAATTAACTATTTAACCCAAGTCTGTTAGCAATTTGTTTATGAATTTTATTGACGCTCACACCTACAATCGTAGTGTTAATAATGCTATCTAAAATGAAGATCGCAATGCACTACAAATAGAACAATCTGGAGGAAACTGGAATCGTGTGTATGCCGGCAATGATAGGACGACACTAGATAACACGCTCGTGATTCCTTTTAGGAATGATATGGGCTGGGTAAGAAACTTTATGTAGTGGAAGAACCATTGACACAACGGATGGACTGAAAGATTATGACTACCGGAAAGATGGCAGCTAATCTGTAGTATATGTCGTGGCCAGTTGTTGATCATTTTATGATAAATGGTCAATTAGCCAGATTGTTTAAAAGTTAAGGTTTGATGATATAGCTATCCATAATTGGCCATATCATTAATGTAGGATTTCTGTAGGTATATGAACAATCTTATTTTTCACTAAAAAATACTTATTGTACACCAAATTTTAATGGACAATTACAATCGGACAGGTCAGAATAGAAGGAGATGGTTGGGTCTAGTGAGCGAACATAGACCCCGCCATCTCCTTCTTTGTTATAAAACTTTGTTTTTTTTTTTTAAACCTCCCAGAACAGCATATTTTAGTGTTTTAAATATTTGACGGTTCAATTCGTTTTGTTGATAGAACAAAAGCGTATTTTTTAGTAGAAAACATAAATTCTTCCTCAATGAATTTATGTTTTTCTGTGAGTGGACTCCACCGGTGAACTCCTTTTTTTTAAAGGCCTGCATGTGCCGGAGACAATCAAGGATTAGGAATGATACTCATGATTCGGCATGACAATAATAATAACATGCATTTAATTGGTATTGTTTTAACTATTTGTTATTACTAAGGGTTAATTCGACAAAACTATGCTAGAGGGCGCTATCAGTTGCTTGGATTAATCGTTTTTCACACTTCATTTTATGGTCCAGATTTTTCAACTTTATTTGGTATGTTCTAGATTTAAATAGAGATAATTAATTGAACGCTGTTTAAAATAAGAATCAAGAATTTAAAGTTGATATCTGACACGTTCTAAATTTCAAAGTACCAATTCAGTACTATGGATCAGTGACTTTTTATTGGCTAATGCTTTCGCGAAGCCAAGCCAGAATAAAAAAAGTAAAATAAAAAAGGATCAGGGTCAAAAGCTATAGTAAAGTACAAAACACGTGTTTTAATTCACTTTATACGTAAATAACACTATCCATGCTAATAAAGTAGGTAGGTACTAAAACTTTCAATTTCATTAATTTCATCACACAACAGATTCTGAATAAAAATAGATGAAAAAAGTAATTTACTCACATTTTCTTTTAGCAAACGAGAATAATCATAGCATGACGTGTGTGGTCCCGTGCGAAAACCTCGATTCAAAACACACACAACATTTTGCAATACATTGCTTTGTCATAACACATTTCAGTATAAAACGTTCCTATTGATCCAGCAATGTATACTAAAAATAGCGATGGTACCAAAAGCAGGCGAGAGTATCAAATACGCTGGTACAAGTAAAAGATGAGCTGAAGACAGGGTGCGAACACAATTACAAATTAGACATAAACACACCCATGGAATGGAAGTAATGAACCATATTCATGCGGGTGGTCAATATAGCCATGCAATTTGCGATGGTATAAAAACGATACGCAAGCCTTGTCCCGCCAACTTGCGTCGAAGCGTCTTCCAGAGGGCGCTTGTGACTTGTGTTCGAATTTCAAATTCACTTTTTTTCCTGTGCCACCTGTGTTAATTGCCAATTGCTTTTGCTAAGGTAAGTTGTTAATTGCGTTTATTTTATTCAATAAATATTAAAATAGCAACATTACGACGACGTCAATAAATAGTAGTATTAATCTATTAAGGTATTTTTCGGAGCTATTTACAATTTTCGAATAACTTTGTCTTGAAAGTAAACATAAAATTATTTTGTATAATTTCTGATTATAAGGTCAAGTTCACTTGGCTAGTTGGATGTTTCTGAAACAATGACAGAATGGTTCGCTCAAAAACACAAAAATCACTCTTTAAAGTTAGGTATTTCTCTTCATCAACTGAACTGTAATTTCAACCTCGCTAACATCGTTTCCGTAGTGTAGCGGTTATCACGTGTGCTTCACACGCACAAGGTCCCCGGTTCGATCCCGGGCGGAAACATTCCTTTTAGATATTGATTTTTTTGGAACCCATTTTTTTTCAATTATCTTTTTCTTTAAATGTTATTATGTAATTTTGGGTACAAAATTATTACCACGTTTTATTTTAAAGGAACACAGTTTATAAGGTACCCATAAAAATTGCAGTAAAGAACCCTCTTTACAGGTATTTTTCTTTTTATTATTTATGTGTATTTTGGACGTAAGAGATAATAAACTACATAAGTGATTGATAATAACGGTTACCATTTGATAATCGGTAGCACCGAAAAAAAATTACCCATAAATTGCTAAAAAATTCCTTCGAGCCGGATTTGAACCAGCGACCTATGGATTACAATACCGACACATCTACAGTCCACCGCTCTACCAACTGAGCTATCGAAGGTTAACAAACGCAAGCGAAATTATAAGCCGGTTACAAAATATCTTTTGCCTTGGATTTATCTCTACTTTTCTTTATTTTTTTTTTTAAACTTTGGCAACACAAAAAAAGGCAAAAAAAAATCAAAACAACTCGTAGGTAATAATGAACTTAATACCTATAAGTTAAACTGAAATTTTTGCGTGCATTAAATGTCTAAAAATACGAATGCATTACTTGCATAAATTCGTATTTTACCCTGCTGCCTGTGCATGTCAAAATCCTAACCTAACTCTATTATCAGTTACAATAATATTAATTGCAGATAGAAACAATATCCAGTATTTAGCCACCTTTAATCAATTTCAAATAATACATCTATTCCATAAAGATCGAGGTTAATATCTCAACAACTACGTAAAAAGGACAACTACTTAAATATTAGTTTTTTACTAATATTTAAGTAGTTGTCCTTTTTTTATTAACCATAAAGTTAATTAAACACTAATTGTAAAGAATACTTATGTTTTACTACCTACATCACTAATTCCCAAGTATAAAAAATGAACATAACCTTACAGGATAAAATTTAGTCTTCAGGCTATATTTTTCAAGTTGCTTACTTATTAGATACTACAGATACATTAAAAAATAAACATTTTTTTTTGAAGTGTGGCACTAGTTGTAAAAAAAAACTTATATATGTATCTGTACCCGTTATTTGGGAAAAACGGTGACATTTTATAAAATTCGTTGATTATCAATTAATCGAAAACCTATCAAGTGGTCTATTATAGAATCAGGAGAGGCCGAAGCAAGTAAAGTTGGTTTTCAACGAATAATATGTTGTCTTTCTTTGGTGTTAGAAAGGGTGGAGCATAGACTATACACTATAAACATTGAGAGTGGAGCATTAAAATTGGCGCCAAAAGTGAAAAAAAATATGGCGGACGGGCTGTCATTGTTAATCCGGTTTCGTGTCGTGATACGATTTGTACGATACGCAGAATGGTCCCATTTATCAGATTAGATTAGCCTTTTATCTTGTGACCCAGTTGTAATGAACTTGGTTTTATCTGACGCGTTACAATTTAAACAAGCTTTTCTACTAATTGACATAATGACATAATAAACACGTGCTGCTGAGAATAACCAGAAGGAACTGGAAATGTTTTCAGGATGTCATATGATTATAACAATATTTATGTGGCAGCCATGTGGGTAAATTGTAATTATGCGCCACGTTTAACCAAACGGTTGAATATCTTTAGTCATTTAGTTAATTTGTAATGTTTCTTTTATTTACAAATAGTTTTACAAATACTAATACCTACCACTAAGTAACATAACTAGTAATTAGTGAAATATTTTATAAAATAAATAAACGAAAAATAACTTTCACGGTTTTAAGGGACCACTAGCGCTGCAGTGAAAAAATAACTGAACTAAATTTGAATGACTGCTGATTCTTTAAAGTCATTTCCAAAGGGCTGACTTTCAATACGCCAAGCTGTTAACGTCGAGTGATTCTGTATAGTTTAATTATATGGGCCTTAGTATTCCATTGGATGCCAGCGTTTAATCAATGGCTTAGGCATCCAATTAGCTGACTAATTTAACTAGATAGCAGCGACCAAAGAGCATATAAATCGTTTACTTCTTTCCTGAATTATCCGATGGCATAAAAACATTCAAATTTGTTTGTTGAGAACAATCGGTTTTTAGACCTACATAGGTCGGTGAACAGGAGGCAGGTTTTGCATTCATTAATTAAATAATAAATGCTATAATGCGCGTTATAGGACCCTAATAAAACTTGGAGGTTATTTTTATGGAGTTAATTATTAACTACTTTTATTTTATTTTAATTTTTTTAAATATTTTTGGCCTGGATACTAAGTCCTTAAAGCCATGTCTTCGTATACTCTATATTAAATTACGTTGACACATGTAGAGTTGAGCAGATATGCGTCAAATCAAGTTAGTTTTGTCAGGAAACCTAAGTCGATTAAACTTAGCCTCTATCGGTAACCTAATCAAAGTTCTAAACTAGTTTGTCAATAATCTAACTAGCACCAGTTTCCTCTTTAGATTGCTTGCAGACACTTTAACCTTTCGAAACTATCAAGGGCAATGCTGGTGATTTCGTAGCTGTCATCAGGAGGCCTTTTTTTCGGGGTGGGAAATCATCAAATGACTTCTCCCGCTGTAGGGTCCACCCTAGCCAGGGGATATGTCAAAAATTTACCTTCTAAAACCCACCTATGTTCCCTCATTTGCCTCTTATCCCACGGCCAACTATTTCAAACGTTACCATAGCCTTATCAAACATCGGCCCTACTTTGCTCCTTCGCTTTTGCTGACATCCCTTTTAGGCCCACATTTACGCGCCGAACAAAGATTCAAAGATTTAAAAGCATTTATTTCAAATAAACCATTTACAGGAACTTTTGAAAAGGCAAGAAGACAGTCAGTCAGAAAAAAAAGTGATGCTAATTAATTAAGAACAACCGCGATATCGGTCAAATGCATGTGAGATTTTTAACGGCGATAAATTTACTGCAAAATACTGCAAAAGACATTAGAATGTGATACAAATATCCGCATTTTAATGCAAAAAAAAGTGACTGTACCTATATTTTGTATCAAAAAGGAAATATTTTCTTAACTTGACAAAAAAAAAGTGCAACTGATGCAAAGATAAGCAGAGTTTAGAGCCATCTTAGTCTTGTGGCCGATTTCTGAGTTGAGCGTCTGGAGTTAGGTGTTAGTCGGGTTCTGCTTTGCCTGAGGGCCTGGCATGGTCTGGCACTAAGGTCCTTAAACAAATTTTTACAGGTTTTCGGGGAGCAGTGGAGTTTGACGGATATTTAGCTTCGGGTGCTTAATTAGGAAAGGAGGGTTAGTATTGGCGTATAGTATTAGGGATAGTATTGTATCGTTATCCGTGCATGTTGTTTTGTATAAATTTGGTGTGAAAATCACGAGAACGTACTTACTGCCAACAGTACCAACAAACTGCTTTTTAGTTTAGCAAAATGTTATAATATAATATAATTTATATTATTATTCCACTACTATCACATAACGTCGTCTAGTCCCAAGCTAAGCAGAGCTTGTGTTATGAGTACTAGACAACTGATAAACATACTTACTTATATATTTCTAAATACATAAATATTATAGATAATTTACACCCAGACACAGAACTTATAATCGTGCTCATCACACAAACATTTGCCCTGGGTGGGAATGGAACCCACGACCCCCGGCATAGCAGTCAGAGCCGCTAACCACTAGACCAACAGGCCAGTCAAATTAGTTACATTAAGACTACTACATAACTACTATATTACAATGTAAATAATAGGTACTTACTTATCTTAACTAAGCATAAACGTAAGTAACAAACAGTTCTCATCGGTGACCTAGATTTTTTTATATAAGTTAACAAGTTTTCTACCTAACGGCATTTAAACGCGACGGCCAAACAAGTGGGGGTTCCTTTAGTTTTCTTAATTACCTATTAGTCCCCTACGTAACCCGAGGAGCTTGCCTTCGCAGTACTCCACACGGTTTTATATGGCTTCGAATACCCCTTCATAATAAATTTCCTAGTAAAATTTACGAGATGGAATTTCCTTAATATATTTTCAATTTGTTTGCTTGTGGACCTGAAATGTGACTGGCTGCACGTTGGCATTTGTGTGATTTTGTTTGGTTGGATTTCTACGAATAACTAATTACTGTTTTGTTTGAAATAGGCAGGATTCTTAATGTTGTATTTTACAGCTGAAACTAATGGGTCTAGAAACGTGAAATTTTGCACAAGGCTTCCTTTTATGGTGTAGGCGAGTACTAATGTGTTTAAATTTTTAAAAGAAGTAAATAATTTGTATGCAAAATTTGATTTCTTGGACCTAAAGAATTTAGCGTTCTAAGTGAAACTTAGCTTATTAGTAATCAAAGTACTTTAATAAAAAAAGTATTTAGCGTTCGTTTTTAAAACTACCCCAATAAAACGATTTAGGGGTGTTAAAAGCTGTATGGAAGAATCTTATTCCTTGGGTTAATAAACCAGAAACTTGGCACAAAACGAATAATAAAGACTGTCATTATCAGTTTTGTTTTTTAAAATTACCTTCGAAATACGATTTAAGGGGGTGATAAAGTTTTTATGAAAACAGTCTAGTGTTCGTTTTAGTTAGTGTAAAAATTTTGTTTGGTGTACAATATAATTTATTCTATTTATTATTTATTTATTAAAACTTCATGTACAGTTGTAGTGGTACACAGGCGGACTTAATGCAACAAGGCATTCTCTACAAGTCAACCTTTGGTTTAAAAAGACAATAATGTGGTAGGTTTGCACAATAAATATCTAATAATATCTATTCTATTCTCGCGATCGAAGTCGCTAAGGCCAAGTGCTAAATAAATTAAGAGGGCCCTTCCCGGTCCGCCTACCGTCAACGTGAGCATATTTGTAAAGCTTGTTATTTCATTCAACGCAATGTTTGGATAAAAAGACAACCCGAATAAAAAGATAAGAACGCTCGATTAGCGTTTGGTAACTTCCCTCACTCCCGGCTGGTATTAAAGCGCCTATTACACCACTCGATATTCAGATAGTTTTAGTCTATGTAGCGCCACACAAAAAAAAGCAACTTACGCCAATGTCGTGTAAAGGAATGAAACAGAATGATGCGATACATAGATATACATAGACTAAGTCTGAATATCGAGTGGTGTAATAGAAAGAAGAAAGAAAGAAAGAAAAAATATTTTATTTGGCGCACATACATAGATACGCACAATGTAGAAAAACATATTGAAACTTAGAGAACAGAAAAACTAACATCATGTGTCTGACGCTAGCGCCAAAAAGGCCCAGTTCAGCGAAAATAATAGGCGCTTCAGATACCCAGTGTATCTGGAGCGCCTATTATTTTCGCCCAGCGACATAAAAAAAGCAGAGATAAATCATAAGTCTAAAATACAAAAAGCTATATCAATCATTATCGGAGAAACGTGATTAATAAACGTGATAGAAGATAAAAAAAAAATATTCATAATTTATAGGTCAAAGAAACGTCACATCACAATAGAGGCAGATTGAATAAAGTTTGATAAACAATAATTGACGATATGTTTTATGTAATGACGCAGAAACATTTATAACTTTAGGTAAAAATAATATTGACACTGAACTTTTTACTGATTATTGCAATGTCATCAGTTTGTTTAAATTCATTGCCCTGCCCTTAAATCTATACATATACAAGGCAACCGTTACTGACTGACTGATCTATCAGCACACAGCTCAAGGGACTAAACCATAAGGCCGCGTTCCCACTTTGTCGTGACGACAGATAATCGTGTAGGAACCGTGCGTGCACTAGCTTCTGACGTTTTATAAGTGCCCATGTAGGCCTATGTGAAATGAAAACTTTTGACTTTGACTTCTGACTTTGAAGTGTCGAGGCTTATATATTTAATTCATTAAACCCCAAGCGAACGTGTTCGCTCTCTCATTGTCTTTCTATTGTGTCTCTAATTACAGTAGGTATTCGAAAGGTTAAATGGAGGTATTCACATATAGAACAACACGATTAACTGTTGTCTACATTTTTTTTTACGGTGTCATCAGCTTGTCAGATAATGGAAACGGCTAGAATGACAGTCTTAAAACGAAAAAAAAGTCAAGACTAAACTATGACGGTAAATTATGTGTCGTTGTTGCGACTGTCTGTCGTGGCCATGATAAAAAGTTGTTATAATGGTAACAGCTAGAGACGAAAATAACCGTTACGACATAGTGGGAACGCGGCCTAACATGTTAAATTGTCAGTCAAGCGAGCGAAAAAGATGAATGGAGTTATACACCGTATATAGCTCCATCCCTGTAACAATTCAGTTTAGGTCGTCAAATGGATCGCGGTAAGAACTCGTGTTAGCACTGTACAAATCACTGAATCGATGCCACTGAAAGGCACACAGTTAATAGTTATGACGCAGACATTCGCTTTGCAGAAAGGATCTTCCAAAAACCCTCGTAAAAGAAAGAAACGGGGTTTTAAAGTTTGTATGGAGAAACCTACTTTCACGCAAGCGAAGCTACTGGTAAAAGCTAATCGTACATTTATATTACTGTGTACCCATAATCATGGTAACTTATGAACAATAGAAAAACCTCGACAAATAGGTTAGCATTAATTCTATCTAATCCATCATATCTTGATTACTCACGTCAGTGCACAAAAGTCCACCAGAGAAATGAAACTCACAAGGTATTCATTAGAAATCCCATATCACTAGACGCGTTAATGCTGACACACCATTGGTTGAAATCAGTGGTGTGACAGCCGCACCTAGCACGACGCGTACACACGACAGTTAGGTACCCGTTTAACACCTGCACATCCGTAATAGGAAACCTATACATAAATATTAAAGATTTTATCGTTAACTTTCGTAATGTTTTAGGAATTTTATTGGAATTATTGGAATTTACAACGCACAGGGTTAAAGTCGCTAGAAGATCTTGAAATTTATGTAAGTAGGTAATAAATTAGTGATGCCCAGATTTCTAACCTACATGTACTCAACAGGGTTATTATAACTCAAGGATACAAGATGACGTCACGCATTTTATTCACATAATTAATGACATCCTTGCAGACAACTTTGTATTAGAACTAGGCATTAAGGAACATACTCCCTGCCTACACTATTAAGAGACTTCCTGGAGATATAATTGAAGAGTTAAGTACAATAAGTTACACTAGTACCTATGTACCCTTTGTGGTCTAGGACCACGTATTTCCTTTTTAGAAATTTTCTCGTGGCCCTAGCGGGTATTGGCCTTACTGGGCCCTTACGGTTTGCGTTTTTTTTTTGTCGCGAGGTTTGACATGCGCCGTCGACGACTCGGGAGTTGTCATTACATTGATAAAAATAGCTTCCTGCTTTCCTCTGTATGAACTTGCTACAAGATTTCGCAAAATAACGGAACGGCTTTCTATATCAGGAACTTACGAACATTTCTGGGGATCCCAGAGTTTACTGGAACTCAGGATATCGTTTATAAGTTCATAGTCCGTAAGGGATTATAAATTATAATATAATTAATTAAATAAATACTTAAATAATATTTTCACCAAAGATTAAAATAACAGAGAGAGTCTAGACTAGACGATATTAATTTGTACACTTTTGCCCTAGCCTAGCCAGTTAAACCCAGGATCTTTGACACAGTTACAAATCGTACTGACCTACCAAAAACATCGTTATAGATCTGTCAGTATTAAAAATCTGCTTCAAATATGTTTACAATAAACCACAAATAGCTGTTGAGTCGTTCGACCTTATAAACTCATTGTGCACATCCTTGATCGAATTCGTTGGAGTCGGGAGCTCCGTGCCCTCACCGAGACGACCAAGTGCCAACGACACCAATGTACAAACATATACGTAGACCGACAAATATTATTGTACAAGCACCAGTGGCGCTACTTGTCAAGGAGAGCTGTCAGAAACCTGTCAAATTTAGTACATTTTATCTTAGTTCCCGTTTTCGCCACATAACAGCGTGTCAGTGTATCTATATTCGTTCTCTTTCTCATAGCTTGATTTAAACCGGATTGATGCAGATCTTCAGGGATATAGTATTGCAGTAGTCTGTTCCTACAAACTAAAGCCTATCTTTACTCTAGGATTCGTCATTGTAGCACTTGCTTGAACTGAGAACATTGAGGCGTGTCTGTGCATTAATTGGTGTAGAATGACTAAAAGTATCCTACGTACTGCATAACGTGGATCTAGTGGTGTAATTACAAAATCATCCTGCAAATACTCGACCTACTTTGTCCACGTCCAAAGGGTCGTCAAGTTGCGCCATGTCCACGTATCCCTCCGCAGGTTCCTATGTGAAATATCAACGGAAACGGCCGGCTTCAGAGCTTCGCCGGTACTTAAGTGTCCAATTGAACAAACGAGCGTGATAACCCTGGATCCGGTCCCGTGACTTGGTTCGTTGTGGTCTCTTAATGTATCTAAATGCAGTCATTACTGATGATGACTAATTTACGTCACGATAGGATCATGAAAGGATGTTTTGGTGTCTCTGACACGCTTTCTAGACCGTACGTGTAAGGTTTTATTAGTAAAAATATGATCACCTACCTACATTCTGGATAATCGCTGTAATCTTCGGACTCGAAAAGTGTTACATTTCCCAAAAATATAACGGCAACGCTCCCAAATTTCTGGGTAACACACGTACATGGCCCGGGTCGGCCATTTAAGGAGACACTAGCACTACGATAAGCCCACGACAATACAATAATGGACGCTCTTTGCCTAATGGGTCGCATCCTGCACGGCCCAAGCGCAGTCCAGTCAATGCTAAGAGTTCGCTCCTCTGGCACACGTTCGTTTCCAGAAACTAAATTTCATAGCTCATGTTTCCCTAATCGTGTGTGTGATCACGTTTCGTGTCATTGTAGACATCCTCGTGTGGGTTTCAAGTGTCGCAGGTCTGGTGAGCCATCGCTTTGCCAATCGACCGACGTCGGCCGCGGCGAACGATGCGCCTGTTGCGATCTCGAAAACGATAACGAATTTCGACAACTTTACTACTAAATTATCTGTTTACCTTTATCTCTATTGTGCTATCTATGGATGCAGTGCTGAGGATGGAAAAGTGCATTTTATGAGAGAATTTTACCTGTGCAGTGTATAGTGACGGACATGCCTGAGTTTCGACGCCTGGCAGCCAGTGTGAAAAAAAAGAAGCCACTTTCGCCGACTCAGCGGTTGAGTCACACAAACAATTCTATTTACTTGATGCGATAACATTTTAGGTGAGTCTGTCATTAGTGTAAAGTGGTGTATCCCTTACATTAATGGCCACTTAGCTATCGTGGACAGGTGTGTGTTTCAAAGGCATTATCGTTGTCCTTAAAAATGTTCACCATTTTTACCATTTCTAGATACCAGTGTTTGTTACAAGGTGGGATTTAGAATTTTCCGTTCATCCTAACGAGCGAAATATACCATTTATAATACTGGTAAGTTACATAGGTTATTTATAATTATTAAAGTAGGCTGCATGCATAATTTCTTCTGCATAGGTTCTCTAATGAGACGGTTTGACAGTAGATTTGACAGATAGTTAAAAACAAAACAATTGAAGTAACTTGAAAATAGAACAAAATACCACTTCTTACCTCCTAACATAACTTGATTAATATTAAATTAACACCTAAATATAATGCAAACACACCTACTGCAACACATTAGACTAGTCTTTGCTTTAGATCAAAAATAAGAAGGTTAGACAAATAATAACAAAGTATAACCAAATGCAAACCCACTGGAATATTACCAACTATTGTAACGTCATTATAATATCGCTAAAACAAAGAAACTGAATATTTACCTTTGACCTTAGTTAGTTTGTTTACTTTTTTAAGGTTATGTTTGACATTGGCCACTAAACAATCTTTGGAATTCTTGTTTAGAGTTATCTATCTTGTTTTCAACACATCACTGGCACAAAAACACACTGTTTCCACGACAATCTTCTTGTATAATGATTGTTTTCTCGTAATATATCTATAATAAATACTATTACTCTATTACTTATCAGCTGATGAGCTGAGCAGACTGTTTTGTATTATTTAATTTGTTGCAATATAATAAATCTATGCATTCTTATTGGTTGTTGTGGAACGATCTCTCGCGGACTCATTCAATACTACATTCATTCATGATTTACGTGTCTGCGTCATAGTTCTTTGTAATATCGCAAGATGGCGTTATTATAAAAGCTGCACTGAACTGATAAAAACAGTTTTATTACAATGTTACTGACTCAAAATAATAAGTCGCTAATCATTTTTTTTTTAAATTCCATTAATTGATTTACAGTAAGTATTAAATTTTGTATTTCTTTTTTGTTTTACGTCGTTTATTAATTCCCTATGCTTTCTTCATTTCGTGCTTTTGTTTCATATTCATTTTTGTAGGTCATGACTCTTAATTCTTGGTACCATAAGGTATGGACAGGCTTGAGTAATATTTCTTGACTGCCCCGAAGGAGGGTAAAGGGTAATGGTTAGATTAGGTTAGATACGAGTACCTATAATCTTTATTATATAGCATTAAAAATTACAGTAGGATCCAAAAATAATACGGTGTAACAGTGGGCGATCTTATCCCTAAGGGTCGCCGCACACGGACCACACGCTACAGCCAGTGACGGATTAAGACTACTTGATGCCCTAAGCAATCTACGCCTGTGGGCCCCCCTATCCGTATGTCAACTAGAATCGGTCTTAAAGACCGATAAGACCTTTACCGTCTAATTAGTTTTTTTATAAAATAAGGTTTTTTTTTTGTAAGGTGGGAAAATCATCTAATGACAAATCTCGCTCTTGGGTGGAGCGACCTAACCTGACTACCCGTGGCCCCAGTAGGCTTCGACCCTGCTGGGCCCCAACGATTTGCTGACATTACCCTGAGGCGCGCGTGGAACAATACGCGCCGTCGACGGCTTGGGCTCGGTCCGGACAGTTACCGGACGGTCGGACGGCGATCCGGGATCGGAATCCCGGCGGCGGTTGGGGCGTGAGGACCGTTGCTGTTGCCTCACGCGATCGGCCGCCTCCTTTGCTAGCATTACTGCTTCGCAGAAGGAGGCGAC
This sequence comes from Mythimna pallens, assembly GCA_961205895.1. Lineage (NCBI taxonomy): Eukaryota > Metazoa > Arthropoda > Insecta > Lepidoptera > Noctuidae > Mythimna > Mythimna pallens. Next base: position 20,228,561 of record OY540842.1, on the reverse strand, counting down.
CGCCTGCCACTCCTCCTCACTCCGGACCATGGCCTGTACCAATGCCCGGCGCGAGAGATCACTGCCGCCGATCGCCCCCACGAGGACACGGCGTTGCTCTGCCCAAGCGGGGCACACCTCCACCGTATGCTCCACCGTGTCCTCCGGGCGTTCCACACAGTGGCGAGAACCTCCCGAACTTACCATGTCCGGTGAGGATCTGCGTCATGCGGTAGGTAAGGACGCCATGTGGTCTTTCCAGCCATTCCGCCATAATTGTGGCGTGCCCATTATAAAATAAGGTGATGAGATGTAACGTACCTTAGAAGTGGAGTAGGTGCGACAACAATAAAAATCAAAGCATAATTTATTTATTAGGGGTTAAAGTATGAAATTGCCGATTTATACTGAAAAATTGAAATTCGTTTTTGTTTCATTTAACATATTTATTTAATCAAAATAATTATCATTATTATTTATACATTGCTGCCATCTAATAGGAAGGTCATTTATGCTTTTGAGATAGAACTCTGGAGATCTAGATTCGACAAACTGTGTGAAAGCAATTTGTACTGCCTCCTGAGAAGAAAACTTTTTATCAATTAGAAAATTGTCCAAATCACGAAAAAAATGGTAGTCCGTTGGAGCAAGGTCTGGCGAATACGGAGGGTGACGAATGGTTTCTAATTGCAGTTCCTGTAGAGTTAAAATGGTTTCTCGTGCTGTATGAGGTCTCGCGTTATCATGGAGTAATAATGGTGAAGATCGTTTCATGAGTTGGGGCTGTTTCACTGCTAGTTTTGCTATCATTGTTCGGAGTTCGGCACAGTAGACATCTGCCGTTATTGCTTGACCAGATCGGACAAAGCTATAGGGAATAACACCATGCTGAGACCACCAAACAGTTACCATTACATTTTTATTGGTAAGCTTTGCTTTAGGACACTGTTGCGGCGTTTGACCTGGGGTCAGCCATTGCATTTTTCACTTACGGTTATCGTAAAGAATCCACTTTTCATCACATGTCACAATTTGATCCAATATTACTTCATTTCTGTATCGATTCAACAAGGCAACATAAGTTTCAACACGCGTTTCTTTCTGCAGATCAGTCAAATCATGAGGCACCCATTTTTCATATTTTTTTATTGTTGGTAAGGTAACATTAAACCATGCCACTAATTCCTGGGTAGTTTGGCTCGGATGGGCTTCCACCATCTCTTTCAATTCATTGTTATTCACCTATGTGGGCGGTATTCCACGTGATTCGTTCAAATAAAATCCATCACGAAAGCGTTTAAACCAGAATTGCACGGTGCCTAGCAGTGTTTGGGTTAACTGGAATTGTCGTGAGAATAGGCAATGTGGTTATAAGTATATCGCAAATAAAAAGTTTGAAGTAAAAAAAACTTTAAAAAAAATACTTTTGGAAGTCCGGTGTTAAATAAGAAACAAAAAATACCGAGAAACACCGACTTCCGAAATTAAAGTCACCTATTTTCATTGTTTTAGTATTTTTTTTAGTGTAGTCGGTTATTTTATTTTAATAAAATGTTTTTTTTTTTTTTATAGAAGATCTTTATAGGTTATATGTGAAAAAAGTTTCACTCAATAATCTCAAACCATGAAGGTTTTATATCAATTCGAAGTACCTATTACAATAAAACGGCAATTCCATACTATAACCCCTATTATTACGAATGCATAGAAGCCGGCCGGCACAATTACTCAAAAAACAAAACATTTGATGGAGGGGTGATTTGTGATCGCAATTCCGGTGCATTTGAATTGCCGAATGCACTAGCGGGCAGCGAGTGGGCAAGCGGGAGCGGGGTTATGACTCTATGTCAACTTAAAACCCGTTAGTCCCAAAAACTTTTTTTGGTGGCATGAGAATGAGACGTGATGCCCTAAGGACGGATTTTTTTGTGCTTCTTCTGGTGCCTCCCCAGACGTGATGCCCTAGGCAATTGCTTAATTTGATTAAGGGTTAATCCGTCACTGGCTACAGCGACAAACACCGCCATGAGAAGATAGGAGCGGCTACTGACGAAGAAGGTTTATGGCGTCCAGTACACGGTTGTGCAAGCGTCAGTCAAAACCATCAATCATGAATGAAACTTGACTGATAATGAATGAACTTCATTCATGATTGATGGTTTTGATTGACGCTTGCATGACCGTATAATGGACCCCTAAATGCGCGAGTGGCGCCGTTGACACCTGACGGCGTTTTTTATCGACGCCGCGACGTTTAGTGGCCAGTGCGGGCCACATGAAGCGTGCAGCCAATTTGTAGCGTGTGGCGGCCACCGACGTCAACCATGTGCGGCGAATCCATATAAAATGTATGAGAACTATAGGAAATATGCCGGTGGCGACGTTTTGTGGTTGTGACCGGGCGGAGGCCCGTGTGCGGCGACCTTAAGAGCAATTTTTTACAAACAACCTTTTGGGTTTTGTTTATTACTGAGTTCGATCCAGGTAAAGAACATCTGGATCCTTACCATATCGTGTTAAAATGTCAGTTGTTTGAGCGAGAATGAGGGATGGAGCTATACACCTTAGATAACTCGATCCCTTTTACAGTTCAGTTTAGGTCGTAAAATACTGAGGTAATGGTAGGGCTTCTGTTCACAGGACTGTACCTACCTGGATTTTCTCTTGCATTACCATATTTATCTATATTTATAAAAGGAGAAACTCACTGACTGACATATCAACGCAGCGCCAAAACTACTGGGACTAGGAGCGTGAAATTTTGCACAAGATTCCTTTTATGACGTAGGTGAGCACTAAGAAGGGATTTTTGGAAATTCAACTTTTAAGGGGGTGAAACAGGGGTCCAAAGTTTGTATAGAAAAACCTTTTTACACGCGGGCAAAGCTGCTGGCAGAAGCTAGTATATTCATAAAACAATTTGTATAAAAATAATACTACTAACAGTAAATTAACACTAAGCAAATCAAGAGTAATAATTACTAGCAAATAATCATAGTAACAGCAGTTGAAAGATTTTTTTTTCTGTTAAAATTTATGTCGTAATAAAGTAAGAAAATACGGGACTTTTCCACAACAAAATTGCTTTCACCTATTAGGTGTAAACTTTCCTTTTATTGTTATGAAAATTGAAACTCTTGATTGGTTATTACAATTAATCAAAAATCTATTATGTGCGAAGCCTTTTAGCGCGGTTACGTGGACATGTCATTAACTTTAAATGGTTTTCTCAAAGCTCAGAATACCGGGAAATTTACAAATTAATTGTTTTACAACGAAATGAAAATCTGAGTTGTTGGAGACGGGACTGTAAAGGACCTACCTCAATTGCTTTGTAGGTGTAGAAAAGTTATTTCGTTACTATTACAAGTAGACGTGAGATGATATTTGTATTAAATATTATACCTATGGTAAATCCCATTAGTACACCGTATGGCGGACGGCATGTACCAGTATGATGATAGCATAGCATAGCATAGTCGGCCTTATAATGTTCCCACTGTTGGGACTCAGGCCTCCTCTCTAGGAGAGGGAATGCGCTGTAATCCACCACGCGGGCCCAGTGCAGGTTGGTGGATCTCACATGTCTTCGAATTTTTGGTTCTAGGACATGCCGGTTTCCTCACGATGTTTTCCTTCACCGTATTAAGAGCAGTGGTGATGAAATAAATTACACAAAGTAATGCGCCTGGCTGGGTTTGAACCCGTAACCTACAACTCGTAAGTCGGGGCAGTTACCACTCGGCCACCTCTGCTCTCTCATGATGATATAATCATGTATAAAACAAGGGTTTATCCATTGTATAATAAATCTAATTATAACTTATCCGCTCTTCTATAAGAGGACTACGAACTATTCACTTTCGAACTGCTATAAAAGAAAGACATGCTCAAACAGTGGCGGATTAAGCCAGCACGGGGCCTGTCTGTAGCAAATTGTACCAAAGGACCCGCAAAATTTTTGTCTAATGGAAACGAATTAAAACTCCTCCAACCTATTTTTCTTACAGACCGTAGGACCCATAGGTAGCGATGGCCTCATTGCAGTTGTTTACATTTTCTTAGATATTTCGGAATCAGTTAGATATCATAATTGATATTGGACTTCCTGACTTGTTTTTGTATGTTCGACCTGGGTTGCGGTAGGGCCTCTGGAATAGCATTTGGAGGTACGCGGAACAGAGAGTAAAGTGCCGCAAACCTCCGTTGAAAAGGGAGGTTCCTCTGACCAGACAGACGGCTGTTATGTCTGGTAGGCAACTGCCTGATTGATGATTTCGGGCTGTTCTATATGTTCAAATCGCGCGGAGAACTTTAATTGCATTATGCAGGATTAGTTCTTATGTGACGCCATAGATGTCGCTACAAGCACATAGGATACTTTTTTTTATCAAGTAGTAAGTTCGGGGGGCGATGCGCCACCGCCGCGGTACATGGTGGACATCCCTTCCATACACACAAGACGTTTTGGAAACACATGCATTGTTCGTACAGCCAAGGAGTGGAATTCCCTACCATAGTCTGTGTTTTCTGGCAGCTACAACCTAGGGGTCTTAAAGTCAAGAGTGAATAGGTTACTTCTATGCAAGCGTGCTCCATCGTCTAGCACATCATCGCTTTCAATCAGGTGAGAATGGCAAACGCGAGCTTTTGATAAAAGTTTATCTTTGTGACCAAGCATTCACTCGAGCCTTGGCGAGGGTGTTATGGAGCCGAGGGCTGCAATAAAAAATTTCCACGTGTATCAAACGACGTTTTTCAATACACTTACGAAGACATAAATAAACGGGGGTTGACGCCGCGCCCAGCCTGAGTGCATAAAACAACCGATTGCTTACCTAAAAGCGGTGGGATAACAGCGGTTTTCAAGTAAGTGTATTCAAAAATAATTTATTACATGTCCGTTGCTATGCTCGACCGGATGCCTTCACTTTACTTATTATTTTAAGTGTTAGTCACCAAGTTATGTTTGAATGAAATCACTTGTATTTGACAAGCTACTTTACTTAATGAATGACACCAATACTTATGCTATGTTAGGTACCTAAGGTCTACCATTTTTACCTAGGTACATAGACAAAAGCTTGTAAGAAAGTCCTGGCGGAATTTGGATCTGAATTTTACTGTGTTACACTTTGCCTTTCATTACTTTTGCATGAAAATATAGCACTATCCCGTTCTACACCGGATTCGAACTCTATTGGCATATTTTCGCGCCAAAACAAGAAACATCAGCATATTTGAAGGGTGCTTTTTCATTAAAGATGAGCGTACCTCGCTCATCTTTGGCGAGGTAGGCGGTGCGTGGGGAAAATCCACCAATGGAGTCTCTCGTTTTTGTAGTCCAGCTAAGCAAAGGATTTCCCATACGATATAATAGCGAGAGATGTGTGAGTGTGAGGGATGAGTGCCGTTTTATTACATCACTACGCATCCTCGTACTACGCAAGCCAAAGAACCTATACATCTACAACGTTTCCTCTCTATCATGCTTAAAGACAGATTAGCATAATTAGAGAGTACTTTTTTAAGATGAGATAGCGAGAGCTATCTAACTCATCTTAGCTTGAGCAGTGGTGGCCGAGTGGTAACGGCCCCGATTTACGAGTTGTAGGTTGCGGGTTCAAACCCAGCCAGGCGCATTACTTTGTGTAATTTATTTCATCACCACTGCTCTCGAAACGGTGAAGGAAAACATAGTGAGGAAACCGGCATGTCCTAGAACCAAAAATTCAAAGACATGTGACATTCACCAATCCGCACTGGGCCCGCATGGTGGATTACGGCCCACTCTCTCTCCTAGAGAGGAGGCCTGAGTCCCAGCAGTGGGCACATTAAAAAAGGCTGAATATGCTAATATATAATATATGCTAGATAGCGAGATGGTGCACGGGCAAAATTCACCAATGAAGTCACTTCGTTTTTATAGGCAAACTAAGCGCAACTCTGTTGGAGGGTTAGATTCAAAGCATTTTATTTCAAATAAACCATTTACAGGCACTTTTGAAATGTCAAGAAGTCAGTCAGTCAGAAAAAAAAAGATGCTAATTGCACATTCCAAAGCGTAGAACTCTATGGAGAAGAATGTGCAAGAAACTCCTTGGACACTCACAGCGTCGCTACGCATCCTCGTTCCGCGCAAGCTGATCGCATAGCTCTTCAGGAATAGCACCGATACACCTTGTAGCAACATCTATGGCGCCTCCATATGGACTAAACTAAGAAATCTTGCATCGCGCAATTTATTGAGTGCGCATGAGTTCTCCGCGCGATTTGAGCAGTGTTGGTCGAGTTGAGAGCAGTGGTGGCCGAGTGGTAACGGCCCCGACTTACGAGTTGTAGGTTGCGGGTTCAAACCCAGCCAGGAGCATTACTTTGTGTAATTTATTTCATCACCACTGCTCTCAAAACGGTGAAGGAAAACATCGTGAGGAAATCGGCATGTCCTAGAACCAAAAATTCGAAGACATCCACCAACTCGCAGTAGGCCCGTGTCGTGGATTACTGCCCATTCTCTCTCTTAGAGAGGAGGCCTGAGTCCCAACAGTGGGAACATTATAAGGCTGACTATGCTATGCGCGATTTGAACATATACAACAACCCGAAATCATCTATCGAGCAGTTGACCAGATCAGACAAATCATTTGTCTGGTTGGAGGATGCTCCCTTTTCAACAGAGGCCATGTGGTACTTTACACTCTATTCCGCATAGCTCCAAAACTTGAAACAATTCCCTACCCTCGTGATACTTGAGGAAAGTTCCAACAAAGATAGTCATCATGACCATGGTGTTTCATTTTCCATACAAAGAATGAGTCAATATCTAATTGCCCCGTTTCTACTAAACCTATTATAGCAAATATTGCACAATGGAAACTGCAAATTAATGCCGACGGCGGCACTCTTAGTAGTTTTCATACTAAAGATGGCTGCCAGTCATTAATCATAGGGTAGAAAATGATAATGGGAATCGGAAAAACGACTTGAAATACACACTTTTGTACTCACCTAGTTGTGTTAGGGGAAAAACGATAAGGTGACGTAGATTTTGTTTCGTTTTAGGACTTTTTTTTTTTTTAAATCCAGTTTTTATTAAGGGACTTTTGTCCAAACAGGATATGTCAGCCCCATCGTACCTTATACCAATTTCTTCACATACCTACATACCTAAGTTTTAGGACTTGTAAAGCCATTTTCAAATATGGTATTGTAGATACAGGTAATTTTCTTGTATTTTTTTAAAACGTCTTCGCTCGCGGTAGTATCGAAAATTAACCGAAGAAAGCCTACCCCTACGATAAAAATCTACCCTGTCTTATTACAGGACATGGTCTACTTGCGAGCCAAGTTTTATCCAAATCCATACAGCCATTTTAGCGTGAAGGAGTAACAACCATATAAACACACAAAATTTCGGCTTTATAACATTAGTGTGATGATTGAAATTGACTTCTTATAATACAAAGTGGATTATTAAATCAACCAATGCTGTAAATAGCCTTTAATACGCCCGGTGGGTGCTTCTATAACTACGCCCCTAGATAAAAGTATAGCACAAAACAAAAAGGACTAGATATAATAAATTTGCGTCCCTGCAGGGACTGCGCCCTGTGCCTGGGCACCACTGGCACCGCCTTCTATACGGCACTGAAATCAACATTAAGGCGTATAGTTCCTTGAACATCTGGTTGGAGTTCAATGCACACGTATTCGTACTACTCTATGCGCCCGCATAGAACCCTGCTGACCTTTAAAACAATTTTCCTTGCGAAATTTTGATTAGACTTGCATATGCTATGTAGATTCTGAAGAACATTTAACCAGCAATTTCTTTATTTAAATATATTTCTAAAGACCAAAAACCCGTTTGGAAGGAGTAGGGAAAACAAGCTAAAAAACTATCATGTTGTCATTTTTTTTTTCAAAAGTTTTTGTAAAAAAGGCTTCAGAAAATCACTGTTTTATGGCACTTCTTGGGAGCTAGGGCCTTAAAAAACCAATTCTAACTTGATAATACCGGTTAAATCGAGACCCAATCGAATTAGTGTTAATCAAAACTGATTCATTATAACAAATGACTTCGCAAATTCGTATAAAAAAAAATCACAAAAAGTCTGTTTGATACACTGACACATCACGTTCTAAACAGTTAGGCACATAGGTAAAATGTGTCATATGTAATATTGTCTTTGCATTGCAATTGACATGGTAGAAAAGATTCTGTCCGGTTGGGTATATGACGGACTTTAAAGTAGGACACCCTGTGCGTTTGCAACGGAACTAGGGTTGCCTACAAAATAGTGCTTTGGTAGCCAAGAGCATACTTAAATATTGGGACAAATCCATAATTATCTTTATCATTATATCATTATTAAGCAATTCATACAATTACCATTTTGAACAAAGTACTAAGGGGGACAGTATTTGTCACTAGTTAGCAGAGGATCCGAAACTCATTTTCCCTGAGGGTCTCGTTTCTGAGAGGTCTCAGGGAAGCAGCAAGGAAAAGTCACCGGTAGAAAACTATAGTAGAAAACTTTGTTTTTAGAAAATTCAGAAAAAAAAAACAGTCACAAAGTCAAATCGTACAAAAAAAAACGTAAAAAGTCGTTGTGTACTGTAATTTATTCTTTTTTTTTTCTTATTCGTATTAGACCTTTTTTAAGGTGGCAAAATCATCTAATGACAAATCTCGCTCTTGTGAGGAGCGAGAAATAGTGTAAGACTTTTACTGACTATTAATTAACCCACTCCTTTTCATTCGTCCCACGGCCCCGAGTTTCGCTTTCACACTACCCATGGCCCCAGTAGGCTTCAACCCTGCTGGGCCCCTACGATTTACTGACATCTCTCCGAGGCGCTCGTGGAATGACCTTTGAAGATTAACCAAAGCTGTAGTAAACCATGTTTACATTACTGAAACTTTTATACAAACGTAGAAGTTGTGGACTCGTGCAGAAAAAAAAAGATTGAGAAATTTATTATAGAGTAGTATGAGCGCACACATTTTGGTACCAAACAAGTTTACTGGCTTATTTTGGCCTTATACGGGATTTCAGTAAATATTTCTCAAAATTTATAGTAGTATAATTTAGATTAGAATTAATAACTAGAGTAAATATGGTACGATACTCAGGTGGCAACCCTAAACGGAACCGAGATGACTTTCATATGTCACTTATAGGTAGAGTAACAGTCACGTGATTGGGATTGGGTTACTTAACGATATTTTAACAGTTAACACTGCTTAAAAAAAACGGTGTGTGCTAGCCCCTGTGGCACACCACAGAAATGAAAACTACATCAACGCGAGGTTAATAAATACACAATCGTAATCGTTCGGGTAAATTCGGCCGACTCGAACCGATCGCGCTCACCCTAGATTTCTGTTTTAAGCATTTGAAGTTGAGTATTGCCCATATTCTACTTTAACCTAGAAACTTGTAAAAATTTGACATTAAACGTAGGATTTGAGACGTGCTTAACTTAAAATACTCAATTCAAAAACTCGCCCTCAGTCTCATACAATACTTATATAACCTCTTCCTTTTTGAAGTCGGTTAAAAAAAGCTCAGCACGCTTTAAGATGTATTGACTTCAAATAACCAAAAGAATTATAAAAAAAATCTAGTCCGATCATTCTAGTTAGTTAGATCACGTAGTTGTTCTACGAGATCTCGTAGAGGGTGAATGCCATAGAGCTTGTTGTTTGGTACTGGGAAATCATCAAATAATTTCTGCTTTTCTGGGTGGAACGAGGGTAGTGTCAGACTTTTACTGACTATAACCCACACGTGGTCCTTTGAGTTGCCATTTCAGTTCCAGTGCCCTGGTGACACTTTCTAAGAATAAAATACGCATAATCAGCCTTTTTAATGTTCCCACTGTTGGGACTCAGGCCTCCTCTCTAGGAGAGGGAATGGGCCGTAATCCGCCACGCGGGCCCAGTGCGGGTTGGTGGATGTCACATGTCTTCGAATTTTTGGTTCTAGAACATGCCGGTTTCGTCACGATGTTTTCTTTCACCGTTTTGAGAGCAGTGGTGATGAAATAAATTACACAAAGTAACGAGCCTGGCTAGGTTTGAACCCGCGACCTACCACCCGTACGTCGGGGCTGTTACCACTCGGCCACCACTACTCCTCTTTTTTATCAGTCTTTCTAACAATACTACCGCCCAGTACCTGAGACCCTGCAGAGATATTGGTCGAGGCATTACTCAGCATAAATTTTGTTTTTTTTTTTTGAGGTGAGAAATCATCAGATGACTTCTCCCACTCTAGGGTGGAACGTGTCAGAAATTTGCCGACTAAAGCCGACCATGAGTATCCCTAGCTGGCATCGGCCCTGCTGGGCCTCTTCGATTCTGTTGAAATCTCTTTGAAGCGTGCGTGGAACACTACGCGCCGTCAACAACTCGGGCTCGGGCCATATAGGACGAGCGAATAATAATAATAATAATAAAATAATAATAATATAATTATTATTATTATTATATAATATTCCACAACTATCACACAACGCCGTCTAGTCTCAAGCTAAGCAGAGCTTGTGTTATGGGTACTAGACAACTGATAAACATACTTATATAGCTCTAATTACATACATACACACACAGAACAAATGATCATGCTCAACACACAAACATTTGTCCTGGGTGGGAATCGAACCCACGACCTTCGGCACAGCAGTCATGGCCACTAACCACTAGACCAACAGGCTAGTCAAGGTATTCTACCACCCCTGCGTTCCTAGTTTCTACTCCCCCCGTATGATTGTACCTAAATACGTCTGTGACCTTCAGCTAGTTTTTCATAGTATGGGGCTACGTCTTTTGTAGACTTTTAGTTTCAGGCTTCAGTTATGTCTAGAAACTTTAAACTCATGGTCAACATACATGGACACTGATACATTATGTCAACACTCAACGTCCGTTCAATTTAATTTTCTTGACATATCTTCATTTTCTCGGAAAATATATTCATCATTGTATGTTAAAATGTAGTCAAGCCGTATTTAACGATCCGTCACGTCATTAAGGTCTTAGGACAGATAATAATTATATCCCACGGATTAATCTTATAATGCCTGGTTTAAAATTCTCGGTAACGATACATAGTTAATAAGTTAAATATGTGGGCAACGTTTGACGTAGATGCATGTTCATTTAGTTTTTGTTTTCTTTCTGGTTACATACATAATCAGCCTTATAAAGTTCCCACTGCTGGGACTCGGGCCTCGTAAATAGGCACTTAATAAACTAGTGCGCCTCACCATCAATGATTGCATCACTGCTTACCATCAGGTGGGATCGCAGTCAAGCACTGGTTTATATCAATATAAAAAAAATGGAGGAAAATAGAAGTAAACTAAACTGCATCCAATTTGGCCGGATGCCGCCTCCATTATCGTCAAAAAGGCTAGGTAGATCCATAGATCTTTATTTAGATAATAATAATAAATGAAACAGACGAACATGTAACACGAGTAATGAATAAATTATTAATTAAATGTAAATGATCCGTCTAAAGAAGCCAAACTGTGAAAAGCCTAAAATTTAACTAAAAAAAAAATACAAAAAATGCTAATAAGGAAATAATAATGTTTATTGAATAATTATAAAAGTATGGCTATGGATAAATGCCTGTACTAGGATAAACCTGTATCAAAGGCGGTAAGTTATTAAAATATGGCTTTTGTAGGACAATGAAATCTATAACAATATTTAACATTAAGTCTCGAAATAGTACAGACCTGTTGGTCTAGTGGTTAGTGGCCCTGACTGCTATGCCGGAGGTCGTGGGTTCGATTCCCACCCAGGACAAATGGTTGTGTGATGAGCTTGATCATTTGTTCTGTGTCTGGGTGAAATTTATCTATAATATGTATGTATTTAAAAATATATAAGTATGTTTATCAGTTGTCTAGTATCCATAACACAAGCTCTGCTTAGCTTGGGACTAGGCGGCGTTGTGTGTTAGTTGTGGAATATTATAATAGTAAAAATTTGTTAAATTATTTTTTATGTTACATACCTAGTTTGTGTTAGTGCAAACGGGAATATCGTATATTGATAGAAGAGCCAGTTTGACACTTGGAAATAAACCAATTATACTAGCTTTTGCCAGTGGCTTCACCTGTGTGAAAAGAGGTTTTTCTATACAAACTTTGGACCACCGTTTCATACCCCTTGAGAAAATGCTAAAATACTGGGACTAAGAACATGAAATTTTGCACAAGGTTTCCTTTTATGAAGGACTAGCTTCTGCCCTCGGCTTCACTCGCGTGAATGTAGGTTTCATCATACAAACTTTGGACCCCCGCTTCATGTCCTTAGGGAGTAAATTTTGGAAAATCCTTTCTTAGTGCTCGCCTACGTTATGAAAGGAAACCTTGTGCAAAATTTCACGCTCCTAATCCCAATAGTTTCGGCTGTGCGTTGATATGTCAGTCAGTCAGTTTCTCCTTTTAATTATATATATATAGATAGAAGATAGATATAGCTTACTATACTTCATACTAGAGAGAGGATTTTCAAAAATACACCCCGTCCCAGTATTTTGGCTGTACGTTGATATGTCAGTCAGTTTCTCCTGTTATAATATACTAGCTTCTGCTCGCGGTTTCACACGCGTGAAAAAAGGTTTCTCCATACAAACTTTGGACCCCCGTTTCCTCCACTTAAGGGGTGAATTTTGGAAAATCCTCTCTTAGTGCTCGCCTACGTCATAAAAAGAAACCTTGTGCAATATTTCACGCTCCTAATCCCAATAGTTTCGGCTGTGCGTTGATATGTCAGTCAGTCAGTTTCCCCTTTTATACATATATATAGATAGAAGATAGATATAGCTTACTATACTTCATACTAGAGAGAGGATTTTCCAAATTACACCCCGTCCCAGTATTTTTGGCTGTACGTTGATATGTCAGTCAGTTTCTCCTGTAATAATATACTAGCTTCTGCTCGCGGTTTCACACGCGTGAAAAAAGGTTTCTCCATACAAACTTTGGACCCCCGTTTCCTCCACTTAAGGGGTGAATTTTGGAAAATCCTCTCTTAGTGCTCGCCTACGTTATGAAAGGACCCCTTGTGCAAAATTTCACTCTTCTAGTCCCAGTAGTTTTGGCTGTGCGTTGATATGTCAGTCAGTCAGTTTCTCCTTTTATATATATAGATAATATATAGTACTGACTTCATTCACTATTCTTTTCATGTTCAAGCTATTTCTCTTTGGAATGCACTCCCCCAGGAAACCAGGATGGCAACCAAACGATTGACCTTCAAAGTGAAGGTTCGCGAGCACACCCGTAAGAAGTTGGCAGCAGTATCGTCATAGCGCTTATTGGTTTTCCTATTATCTGTCTGCACTATTTGTTTTGATAGATTCGTGGATTCTCTTTTTTTCTTTCTATGTAGTTTGAGTACATATATATATATATATATATATATATATATATATATTATGTATATTGTATTTATAGTAGCCTCTGTACTATTGTGTTCATAAAGAATTAATAAATAAATAAATAGTATATAGATATAAGATATAGGAAGGAAAAACGTTGTGCAAATATATATTTTAATCAGATATTTAAATTTTGGCCAAATATAACCATAATGACGTACTTTGTGGTAGGATTTTCCTACAATAACGGTATTTATTACAATAAAAAAGATTTGGTAGGAAGTGTGTTCCGAAATATTTAAATATTTAAATTAATGTTGTGGTCACCTTTTATTGATGTTTTTTTTTGTGGGAATTTTGCCAACATTTAATTGGTCCATATGAAACGAAATCGAAACATTAGGTTATACATTGATAGGAAAATTCCGTAACAGGGGATTTTCCTATAACGACAAACGCACGACGAAAAAACACGCGAAAATGTTCCACTTACAATTTGGGAATTACATAACAACTTTCCCTCCATACATTCAGGCTCTGCCTAGTATGGTTTCACTGTTATTTTTGTAAATTTTAAGTTGAGTTGCTAATAAAGTTTACTTATTATTCTCTTTATTCTTTGTAAACACAACATATAAATTACATTTTTAATTATTTTTTTTAAACAAAAGCATACAAATAAAAAAACATTTAAAAATATAAAAAAATTGTACCCCACCGGTATCGGGAATAGGGTCTAAGCTACCGGCGGTCAGGGTTCCAAAGAAAGGAACTTCCTAACAATGCGAGCCGTGTCCAGGAGTACCGCTTTCTGAATCAAGCCCTTGATCCAGCCACCTAACGCGAGCCTCCTAAGGTGTTGGTCGAGGCTCTTGGCTATTAAATGGCTTAATAGCCAAGAGCCTAACACGACTATCGGCACAATGATCGCCGAGTCCACATCCCACATGTCGACAACCTCGCGAGTCAATTCAGTATACTTGATTTGTTTATCTTTCTCGGCTTTCGCGAGGTTCACGTCATGCGGGACGGATATGTCAACAATCATTGCACGCCTCTCGCTTCGGTTCACCACCACTATATCAGGCTTATTGGCTACAATAGTCCTGTCAGTGATGATGGACCGATCCCAGTACAAAGTGATATGACCATTATCAAGAACTGCATCGGGCTCGTACCTATAGTACGGCACTTCCGATTCCACAAGAGAGTATTTCAGAGCAAGTTGCTGATGAATATTATTATTATTATTCTGGTGTGTCACAAAATCTTACCTTAAAATCAAGGAACTCTTCTATTGTGGCCTAAGGGAAAAATAAAATTTCCTTTCTTTGTAATTGTTCGTGGAGTTGTTGAGCTATTTTACTTAACTATATATTTTTTTTTAAATAAATGTTATGAGTTTCAAAAAGTTGACGGTTTTTTTGTTTGTTTAATTTTAATTTTGTCATGATTTTAAAATATGTAAGGTACACCCGCGATGTGTCTCTGGTACACCCACATTATGCTAGTTATTTTTAAGCCACTTATGTTATATTAGACGAACCTACTGCTATAAACTGGGTATAAACTGGACTTTATACAGCTATCGACAATGTTGCCAAAGCTTTCCCGATATAATTAACTTTTTGCGCTTTTTTTAGGTAGGATAGGTATCATCTAATGACATCTCCTGCCCTTGGGTGGGACGGGATGGCGTGTCAGACTTTTACGTACTAAAACCCACTCCTGTTCCTTCTTGGCCTTCGTTCTAGGACACCGGGGTTCTCTTTCGCATCACCCATGGCCCCAGTAGGCTTCGACCCTGCTGGGCCCCTACGGTTTCGCTAACATCTCCTTGAGGCGCGCATGGAACACTACGCGCCGTCGACGACTTGGCCTCGGTTCGGACGGCTACCGGACGGTCGGACGGCGAGCTACCCATTGTTCGCCGCCCGCAAGCCAGCGCCTACGGTGGCTGGTTACTAAACCGGGCATAAACTAGACTCTAGATTGCTATCGAAAATGTTGTCAAAGCTTTCCCAAGGTTGAGTGATAGGGAGGATCAGACAGCTCCAACATATTACAAAAGCACCTTTTGTGACACCAATAATTTTCTGGGATAAAACGTCATTCTCATACTTGGCGGTAAACTTAGCTAACACCTTATCATACATAAATTAATTAATTTAAGCATAAAACCCACTTAATATAAACAAATCTAAACTATATATCTTTATTTTTACATATTATAAAAACAAGTCCCCACCGCGTCTGTCTGTTTGTATGTTTGCGACAACCTCTAAAACTACTGAACGAATTTTCATGCTGTTTTTATTAATAGACAGAGTTTATTTGTGAGGAAAGTTAAGGTGTGTAATCTATCGATGTATCTTTTTTATTATATAAAAGGAGAAACTGACTGACTAACATATCAACGTCCAACCAAAACTACTGGGACTAAGGAGCGTGAAATTTTGCACAAGGCTTTCTTTAACATGGAGGCGAGCAGAAGAAAGGGTTTTTTGAAAATTAATCTTTTAAGAGAGTGAAAAGGGCGATATTTGTTTGTATGTAAAATTAATCTACGCTTATATTATAAAGAGGTAACATTAGATTTCTGCTTTTTATTTGTTTGTAAAATACTAGGATATATTTTATGTACGCGAACGAAGCCGCGGGCAAAAGCTTAGTACCTAATAAAGATTGTAGTTGATAGTTTTTTTTTAAACTACACTCAAAATACGGGTTGTTAAAGTTTTTATAGAAACGTTCTCGCGAACGAAGTCGCTAGCAGAGTGCTAATACATACATGCATAATATAGTAGAGAAAATCATTCGTGAGGTGCTTGGGCGGATCATTATTAATACTAGATCGATATATTTAAAATACCGGCCAAGTACTAGTTGGACACGCGTACTAAGGATTCCGTACCGTCTGTAGCAAAAAATGGCAAAAAAATCACGTTTGTGTTATATGGGAGCCCCACTTAAACATTTATTTTATTCTGTTTTTATTAAACTGTCTAGCTATCACTATTCATAAGATATAGCTTAGTGATAGACTAATAGCCAGCGGAGTCTTTGGGTTTTTACCCTTTGGGTAGGTACGAACCCTAAAAAGCAACTGTTACTTACTCCTGCGTCTCGTTTGGCTAATTATATTCATAACACAGACCGTAGACGCCAGTTCATTACTCCATGTAATTTTATTATGTCTTCAATACCGACTTTTTTATTTGGCTCTAAACGATATTTCAATGTCAAGTTCTATAGGTACTTGAAAACTTGTATGTCGCGATTTTTTGTTGCCAAATCAATCAGAATAGATAGTCTGTGTCAATTTTTGCTAAAATATAATGTTACCAACATTACGGGATCACGTACGGGGCTTTTTTGAGAATTTAAAAAGTTATTGGGTGTGAATTAGTCTTAACATATCGCGCAGACGCGCTAATTGACTTGGTCTGGTCGAATTTGTAGTGGCATACGTTGTCCATTTAATTTAAATCAGTATTACAGTAGGTCCTCGCTAATCCGGATAGGGAAAAACAAGACCACTTCCGAATTATCGAGGCGTCCGAAAAAAAGTATGCAATATATTAATAGGAATAAATAACATTTTTAACTTGGGTTTCATTTATTATTGACAATGTAAAATGTTTACAACGCGATGCCATTTTGTCAGCGTGTTAAATTAACTAACACTGCACGGAGATAAATAAAAGACTGACGAGTGACTGCAAATGATTGAATATTGACACGTTGTGACTTACAACCTACCCAGGGCCGCGCCGCCCCTGAGTGCGAAGTGTGGGTCGCACACAGGCGCCAAGACAATAGAGCCGCCGCCATCGAAATTATTTTTGTTACACTTACACAACAACATATTCTTTGTAGTGGAATATCGATAAGTAAGTAGGTACAATAAGCGCAACATATGCCTTGTAAATAACAAAACATAATTATAATGCGCTTATTGTAAAAGTCTTCTAAGATAATATTCACGTGTGTAGTTTAATTTTACGCTTTGGGTTTTACCTATCATCATCATCTTCCTGCCCTTATCCCGTGTTATTTGTGGTCGGCGCAACACGTTTTTTTCTTCCATTCTGCCCTGTCACTCGTTATGCTATCACTAACTTCCTTTTCTTTCATATCACTCTTCACACAGTCCATCTATCTTTTCTTTGGTCTCCCTCTTCCTCTGTATCCATCCACATGTAAACTCATAACTCTTTTAGTAACATGCGTTTCATCCCTCCTTTTCACATGACCATACCAAGACAAACGATTCCCTTTTAACTTTTCAGTCACTGGCACCACTTTCAAACTTCCCCTAATATACTCATTTCTCACTTTATCCATTCTCGTCACACGACACATCCATCTTAACACTGTCATCTCCGCTACGTGCAATCTTTTTTCATCCGTATTTTTCACAGCCCAACATTCTGATTGCACCACTCATCAGGTATGGCTTCTTCCAGCAACAACTTATTGAAGAACAAAGCTAACCACGTCCATCCATCCACTCTCAATAACTTCCACACTTCAACTGGTATTCCATCTGGACCAATGGCTTTACCATTCTTTATTTCATTTACTGCTATTCTGTTTTCATCCATACTAGTAACCATTCTCACTAATCTCATATTCACTGGTTTATTACTCTCTACTCTAACACCCCACTCCAATTATTTTCCTTATTCATCACTCTTTCAAAATATTCCTCACACCTCTTTCTGATTTTTTCATCATACGATAGAACCATTCCGGTTTCATCTCTTATACATCTTACCTGATAAACATCCCTCGCCTTTCTCTCTCTTATTCTAGTAAGCCGGTATAGCTCTTTTTGGCCTGCAGGACCGTTCAGCGTGTCATATAGTTTGTCCTGGGCTTTTAATTTTGCTATTGGCACGGCTTTCTTCGTTTTCTTCTTTAAAACGTCATACTCATTCTTTTATTTCTGCTTTTAAACTAGCGTTTCCTGACTCTAACCGCTGCTATTCTTTGAATTTTTTCTTCTTTTCATTCAATACACTCTGAATTTCTGTCGACCACCACCATGTATCCCTATCTATTATGCCCTTTCCTCTCGTCTCTCCCGAAATATCTTTAGCTGCATGCTGCATGCCTGATACATCCAGCCATCTCATTCCAGCTTTCATTTATACCTCGATCAATCATGTCTCCCATCTTTATCATTCTGTCCACCACTCGCTCCTTGAAATTTTTCGCACAATCATTCCTTTCTAACATAGGCCATTTTATTTTAGGGGGAGGACGCTCTTTGGATTTGGTAGACAGTTCTTTGACTACTGATGTCATAACCAGGAGTATGTGTTGTGAGACTAGGTCTTCTCCTGGCAGTACTTTGTCTCTGTGACGTGCTTTAAGCTTGTGCCATAAAACATAATTATAATGCGCTTATTGTACAAGTCTTCTAAGATAATATTCACGTGTGTAGTTTAATTTTACGCTTTGGGTTTTACCTATTTAGGAAAATATTATCTAAGTAGGTATATAAAACTGGAGAACATTTATTTCGGTCAAAATTAACAAATAATAAAAAAAACATAAGTTGAAACATGAAGATTCGTGAAAAAAAGAGGCGCTTCATAGGATTCTCACACAGGCGCTGTGGGGGGTCGGCGCAGCCCCGCACCTACCTCTTCCCAGGCGAAGTGCGATCCTCTCGCCTGTCCGGATTACAGCGTACACCGGAGTAACGGGGCCCCGATTATGAAGCTCTACTGTATTTAGAATTGAAATAATATGAAAGGAGTTTTAAGGGTGAACTAGTCGCGGGCTCAAACTAACTTATGGGCGTGGCCAAAAAGTGCGCTGTTTCACCTGACATCGATAGTATCAGTAATGTTGATCAGTTAGACGCTAGACGCATTCGCACAAGCTTTTGTTATCATGCACACAAACACCGTTCGGAACTGAAACAACATAAAAAATTACGATTAGTGCTTTCGACAAAAGAGTTTTATGAAAAAAAAAACACTGCTTAGATCAATATTACAAATAAATTTTATAGAACTCTTCTGTAATTGAGCTTTGTTGGTAGGTACCGAGATTCGTTTTGGAGATTCTACACGATTTTTGTTACTTTTTTACACCCCAAATTGAGTTAAAATTATCCAAGAACTTTTTAATTGCATTTTTCTTTCTTTTTCTTTTTCCGCATACACAAAATTCATAATAAGATGAAACGATATAATTTTTAGGTAATTTTGAATGTACAATGCCAAACTATGGAGTAACACCAAAAATTGCTATAGAAAAAATATCGACTAGACCTTAAGCACACGTCATGCTAAATGATTCTGTGAAATTAGTTAAAGCTTTAAATAAAACCGGGTGCTTTTTAATACCCCGCCTGACGTAGTCTCCACGGGAAACGTCTCAGTATTTTCCCTAACCTAACTTCCCGCGCAAATTGATACGTCACTATTACCACAAATTAAAAAAAAAACACAGGCGCATGTATTTTATTTTCTTATCTCACAGACAACAACAGTTTATTCTAAGGTTGAAGGCCGACCACTTACGTTTGCTGTTAGCCAGTGGCGCCAAGTTTTTGTCATAAATGTACGCTAATTAATGGCATATTGAAAATCGATTTGTTAGTTTTATTCTTATGATTAATTATCGTAATATATTATGTACACTCGTGTACTAAAATATGACCTGTCGGGAGTTTTTTAAAGGTGAATCAATTGAATGGCTATTAGCAAACTCGAAATAAATGCGTATTATAGAATAAAAAGAACTTGTTGTTTATAATTTGTCGTCTTTTAGGCGCCACTTAGTTTTAGGACTATTATATAGTCCCTTGAAAATCTGCCCCCCATAGCCAAGTTACAATCGTATCGTTCGCGCCGAGCGCCGCGAGTAGGCCACGCCTCCGATTCCTTTGTTCTGACGTCATCTCAACGCTCAGTCACGTGGTCAGAACAAAGGAATCGGAGGCGTGGCCTACTTGAGGCGATCGGCGCGAACGAAACGATTGTAACTTGGCTAGGGGGGCTGGCAGTAGTTAAATGTACACATACTTATACAGCCGCTTGCACCCCGTTGACCTTACTTTGCGAAATATTGACTGATTTACATAGATATGCCATGTACATTCTGACAGGCTTTTTTTTTCTGTAATCATGTTTCTAAAGATCAAAGCCGTTTGAAAGGAATAGGGAAAACAAGCGAAAAAATATCGTGTTGTCAAAATATTTTTTTGTCAAATATATTTTGTTAACATTTTTCATCTGAATTTATAATTAATATATATTTTTTGAAATCTATTAAAAAAGCCGTTATAGAGGATTAGGTTTTTTTTCGGTGGGAAAATCATCTAATAATATAGTGAGAGATAGTGTCAGACTTTTATTGACTGAAAACCCACTCTGGTTCTTTCGTTGCTTTTCGTACCAGGGCCGAGTCTTCCTTTCAGAAGCAGACCCTTGGCCCCAGTAGGCTTCGACCCTGCTGGGCCCATAAGGTTTGCTAACATCTCCTAGAGGCGCAGGTGGAACAGTACGCGTCGTCGACGGCTTGGGCTCGGTCCGGACGGTTACCAGACCGTTGCTTTAACGCGTGCGGCCTCCTCCTTTGCTAGCATTATTGCTTCGCAGAAAGAGGCGACCGCCTGACACTCCTCCTCGCTCCGGACCATGGCCTGTACCAAGGCCCGGCGCGAGAGATTGCCGCCGCCGATCGCCCCTACGAGGACACGGCGTTGCTCTGCTCAGGCGGGGCACACCTCCACCGTGTCCTCCGGATTGAGGAGTAGGCTTCAGAAAGTCACGGCTTATACAATTTTAGGATTTTCTTTAGGCGGGAAATCACCGGACTTCTGCCACTCTATGATGGATCAGAAGGTAGTGTCAGACTACTGACTAAAACCTGTTCTCTCTTTGCCTTGCGTTTCAGGACCCCTGGATCCCCTTTTGGACAAAATGAATACAATTTAAGAGTGAATTACATAGGAGGAGGACGTGGCTAGAATAATAACAGCCACACGGGTCAATCCCCAAGGTTAAGCAACGCTTGCCGAGGTCAGTCTGTGGATGGGTGACAATACTAACATACCAGGACTCCTCTGTGTGTCAGACAGCACGTTAAGCCGTTGGTTCCGGCTGTCTTTTGTAGATCTTTGACTGTTGTTACAGATAGTCAGAAGCCAGGGCATCTGACATCAGTCTTGCTCCTTATTTCCAGTTAGGTAATATTTTTTTTTGGGAAAATCATCTTATGATATCCCCCGCTCTGGGCCGAGCGGGAGATAGTGTTTGACTTTTACTGACTAAAAACTCACTCCTGTTCCTTCCGCCTCCGTTGTCTTTCGTACCAGGGCCGAGTCTTCCTTTCAGAATCAGACCCTTGGCCCCAGTAGGCTTCGACCCTGATGGGTTGCTAACATCTTCTTGAGGCGCGCGTGAAACAGTACGCGCCGTCGACGACTTGGGCTAGGTCCGGATTATTACCGGACGGTCGGACGGCGAATTACCCATTGCTCACCGTTCGCAAGCCCACACCTACGGTGGCTGGAAATCGGGATCAGAATCCCGGCGGCGGTTGGGGCGTGAGGACCGTTGCTTCACGCGATCGGCTGCCTCCTTTGCTAGCATTACTGCTTCGCAGAAGGAGGCGACCGCCTGTCCAGTTAGGTACTGGGTTGTAAAAGTCAGATCTAGGCAGTAGCTCCGTGTAAAATACTGCTACGCAGTTTTAACTGGCAGCTGATCGCCTGATCCCAAAGTCTAGGGGAAAGGCTAGGCAAGCAGGGTAAATTACACTGGTTTACTGCTAAGAGTAATCCGCAAATCACATCTTACCAGGAAAATATTGATTTACTAATAACCCAATATAATTATAGGTTTATATTTACAATACACTAGCTGTTGCTGACTTCGTTCGCGTAGAGTTTATAACTTTCCTTTTTTGGGAAAATCCTGTAGTACCTAAGTCCCATTTCCGCGGCATAATAAAAAGTACTCGTAGCTTAAGTAACATAGCCCTTGCTCTCTCAGTAATAGTCCCGTTAAAATCGGTCAAACCGTTTCGGAGATTAGTCTTAAAGCTGATGCAAATCAGAAATATATCCCATTTCCTGATCAATAACAATCTCAAAAACATTAATTAAACAACTATAACTAGCCCCCATTGTCCCACAGCTGGGCAAAGGTATCCCTCCATTCATTCCAACGATCATGGTTCCTTGCTTTCTCATTCCAATTCTTAAGGAAGCCATCTGGGTCGACCCGCCATCTCCTTCGTGCCGCGGCCCCTCGTCGCTGTGTCCGGGCACCAATCCTGTGTTTTGCGAGCCCCAAAAACTTTTATTTTTTTCTAAAATACCATTACAAATGGTTTAAAAGCATGAGATTAGAATGTACGAACTCTTTTAGAAGCAATATAATTAACACCAATCATCGAACGCATTTAAAAAAAATATCTGTCACGCAACAGACAGCTTGTCGACACGCCTATTAACTTTCCAGCAATTAGATTTGATCCTTATCTTTATTGTGTTTAAGTGTTAAAAACATTTGAAAACGATCTGGGACACCAATAGGTATGTCACTATGTACATACTCTTATTTTATATACTTAGTAGTATTAGCTTTTGGAACACATGGCATTTCAATCCTGAGTTCCATTCGTAACAAAGCTGTTTAAATAAAACTTTTTAAATAGACTGTGTTCATAAACTGAATAGCGTCGATGGGTCTTTTAACTTCTGCCGCTCTGGTTGAAGTCAGCTCCCCTAGCCAAGTTACGATCGTTTCTTTGCGTCGAACGCCTCGAGTAGGCCACGCCTCCGATTCCTTTGTTTTGACGTCATCTAAACGCTCAGTCAGAACAAAGGAATCGGAGGCGTGACCTACTCGAGGCGTTCGACGCAAACGAAACGATCGTAACTTGGCTAGGAGGGCAGGAGTGCCCGACTTTTATTGACTAAAACTCACTTTTGTTCTTTCGGTTGCCCTTTTTGCGTTCTGTGAAAAAGTAATAAATATACACAAATGTATAAACAGTATTATGAGTAAAAACAAAGATGAATGTAAATTGAATACGGATCATCGCACAAGCTTTCTAATCGAAGATGAACCCTGCAGGGCCGAAGCCTACTGGGGCCTAGGGGTCGACTTCTGAAAATGTTACCCGTGGTCCTAGACCGGAAAGGGTAACTGAAGGAACATAGGTGTGGTTCTAGTCAGTAAAAGTCTGATACGCCCTCCCGGTTCTCCTTAGAGCGGGAGAAGTCTTTTGATGATTTGCTAGTTTAAAAAAGGGTCGCGTTGACTCTTTGAAACAATCCCACCACACAATCACATAATGTCAAAAATTAAATTTTCATAAGGTACTACTAACAACTGAGAATGGGCAGCAGAATTCTTTGTGCATTACAGCAACCCGCTTGCCAAGCGTGGTGATTATAATAATCCCCCTTCTTGGGGCAGGCCGATGTCCAACAGTAGACATCTTTCGGCTGAAATGATGATGATGATGAGCGGAACTATAAGTCCTTACTTCTAAGTTCTAACTATATAAGTCCTTACTTCTAAGTTCTAACTATAATTCCTTACTTCAAAGTCCTTACTATAAGTCCTTACTTCAAAGTTCTAACTTTAAGACCAAATACAACATTGTGAACGTATACACTGAGATTTTGATGCAAGAGTTCATCTCTAAGCTTTCATATTCCTCCCATATCTTACGTTAGCTACATCTTCATAACTAAACTCAAAACGAACATTATTTCGCATCGCTAACGTTCACAGACGATGACGCAAAACCCTTGCAGCAATTAAAAAAAAAACAAGCAAAAAGATCAATCTTGACCGTCTCTGAATGATTATCATTGATAGACATCCTCATTTCTGCGGGCACCAAACTAATCAGCATTCAAATCTGAACTCTATTTCCCAAGAAATAGAGTCTAGTCATGACTTTTTGGACTGTCAAAACAAGATGGCATCGTAACTCTTGTGTGCTGACAGCAATGATTGGAAGGCTTGAGTAATCCTAAGTAATATTAATGCGAATTTGAGTCTGTTTGTCACGTTTTTACGCCTAAATCGATGAACATTTGACGATGAATTTTTGAGTAGAGATAGACAGAAGCTTTCTTTTTCTTAGGGTGGTTAATCGACCTTACTTTGGGCGCCTTCAAATTAGCCGCCGCGTGGCACTTTGCGGCAAATTTGAAGGCGCCCTTTTTCTTATTACTCCTTTCGCTTTGGGTGGCGGAGAGGAGGAGCGTCAGACTTTTACTGACTAAAACTCATCTGTTTTGCTTTAGTTGCCCTGGTGATTCTTTCAAATAATAGCGCCGCCCAATGCCGGAGACCCTACAAGGATATTAATCGAGAATTTGTAATAATGGGATCTTGGGCTAGCGAACCTTAATACAGGTTACTGTGTAACCTAGCTAGGACTCCAGGACACCCTTCTTCTACTTCTAAATTGGTCATATCTATTGTAATCTGTTTAGACTGTGCCTCATTTTGTAAAATGTAAAATCAAGTTTGAAAAAGACTGTTCTGCAATATTTTTCCACTCTAGCTGGAGGAGTGAGGGAGTGTCAGACTTTTACAGTCTCATTTGTGTTCCTTTAGTTGCTCTTTGCGTTTCAGAGTTGCAGTGACCTGATAGATAGGACTTTGGCCTTGGAGAAGGACATATAAGATACTTTTCATCCTTGGAGTAAGTTCCTTTGAGATCTTATGAAACAGAATTAATGTTTTTCGTTATACTAACTCGAAAACCCGCTCTTATCCCACCGCTTTTAGGCACGCAATATACTGTTTTCCGCACTAGTGCAGAAAAGTGCGCGTGCTCTCCCGCGCCACAATGTTATTACATTTACCGCATCAGGGTGGGCGCGCGTCGACCCCCACGAGTCGCTGGTCAACCCCCGTATATTAATTTCTTCGGAAATGTATTGAAAAAAGTCGTTTGTTACACGTGCAAATTTGTCACTACAGCCCTCGGCTTCATATCACACTCACCTACGGCTCGTGCGAATTCCGCCTCGGTCGCAATGACAAACTTTCTGCACTTGTATCAAAATGTACTATTTCTGACCAGAATCTCGGTTAGTAGTACATCTCTGTTTTGGCCTCATATAAATCCTGTAATGTGCAGCCGGTTGTGCAGGACGGGCAGCATAGCAGATGAAACATGTCCTATGAAGAAGCTCCACACTGGCACTGTGTATCCTTTGAGATAATTTTCGACTTATACTCGGGCAAAGCCACAGGGAGAAGCTAGTGGTGGAGTTATAAAATAAACCAGTATTCATGTTTCAGGAATTCCATTCACAGTTATGGTGAATTGGTTGTGTTGGTTCTCCTCATTATGGCAGGATGTAGTGAGAAACTCACGCGGTATCTATGAAGCTAATTAATCCATTTGTGTGGTAGATTCTAATCTTAATTAGTCTCATGTGGTGGGTTTTTCTATTGGATTTCCGTCTCTGATCTAGTTATTCTGACACTCAGTGTTACAGTTACAGATGGCGGAAATTTTATTGTCTATGATTTATTCATTGCGTCAGCTCGTAGGTACCCATTTTTTGTGGCACCCATTTTTTTGCATACTTACTTAATTAATTTTTAGGAACGCAATTTACTTTTTTTCATACTAGTGCAGAAACGTGTGCGAGCTCGCCCCTATCACGCTATTTATTACATTTTTCGTATCAGGCTGGGCGCTAAGCGACCCCATGAATAGCGCGTCAATCCCCTTTTTTTATACTCGTATCTTCGTAAGTGTATTGAAAAACGTCGAACACTCTGCTCCATAACACCCTCGCCTGTGGCTCGGGTGAATTCCGCTTGCAGCTCTAGCTTCTTTCTTTTCGGGCGGCTGGAAGGCAAGCTGTCCATTGGGTTACACTAGTCTACAGCCAAAATGCAACTACCAAATGTGATTATTTATTCCTGCTAAATCATCTACTCATGACGTTTGTCGTAATTGCATCAAAAGAAAGAAAAATGCGTTTATTTAGCACTTGTGCATCGCACATTCTTCCTCGTCACCGCTTCCACGATTATAATTAACTCGGACAATTAAACTAACTGGGGGTTAAACACCTGTAGTTAATTTGACATCAATCAGTTTGGCAGCGCGCCCCGACAGATGGACTAACCAGACGATAGTGATGTTCAGAAGAAAACAACTATATTAATTAAAAACAAAAATTAAACCTATCCTGCCAAATCAAAACTAACGAGCATTGTCATACAAAACACAATACATATTGACTGGCTTGTTGGTCTAGTGGTTAGTGGCCCTGACTGCTATGCCGGAGTTCGTGGGTGGGTTCTTCGTGGGACGAATGTTTGTGTGATGAGCACGATCATTTGTTCTGTGTCTGGGTATAATTTGTATGTATTTAGAAATATGTTTATCAGTTGTCTAGTACTAACTCATAACACAAGCACTGCTTAGCTTGGGACTAGACGGCGTTGTGTGATAGTTGTGTGAATATTATTACATTACATATTTCTTAGGAAGGAACTAAGGGCTAAGGCTATTACACTATGTATATCTATGTATCTCATCGTTCTGTTTCTTTCCTTTACACGACATTGGCGTAAGCTGCTCTTTTTCTTGTGTAACGCTACATAATAAGACTGTCTGGATAAAGCGTAGTGTAATAGGCCCATTAAAATTGGATCGTATCAATATTACTTTTTCATTTGGAAAGTTTGAAATTATTAGACAAAAGGTCTAATAATTTCAAACTCCAATGCAAATCATAATTTGTTTTATTCAAATTGCTACACACTAGGAATTGCTCACTACACTGCATCTTGGGTGCGTTCACAGACATTTTGAAGCTTACATACTCAAGATATCCAGAGCTGGAACAACTATCTGTAGGCCACGCTGCCCTGCGTTCAAATTTGAGCTTAGAGTTAACTCTCGTCATCAGAGTAAATACTCTACGCTCGCATTTTTGAACGCGAACGTAGAGTTCAACCGTCAATGTAAAGCAAGTGTCATTTATGACTGCTTACACCAACCCTACCCTGCTCGGAGTTAGAGTTAGTTGGATTAGCTAGCTAGCACTCTAGGGTAGCTATACTCGAGCTATAAAAGAACGACCCTGGGTTGCAACTTGAAGCATTTTTGAACGGTAATAGTAGCTAACTCTACCAATACTTGTTCTGTGCGAGAATCGAAACCGCAGCGTAGCAATTGATCGCGCCAACCGTATACAAATTGAACTAAAATGTTTCTAATCTTCTATACTCCGATTCTAAATTAATAATTTGAAGTTTGAGCTTTAAAATTCTAGGTACGAAAACTGTACCGCTCCAGTGAGCGGAGAGGAAAGAAGCGAAGCGGAGCTATGGAGAATTAACCAATGGAATTGCATAATATTTATGCTCCGTTTTATTGAAACATCCGGAATTGAGACGAGAACGCGGAGTGGGGAAGCGGAGCGGGCTACAAGTTGCTTGACGGGGGTAGCAGGGGTTTCCTTAATTAAAGTCTATGTTTTCTTACAGCATTTAGTTTATATAGTATGTGGTAAGTAGGTAATTTGGTTTCTTCCAATTCCATCTCTTCTTACTCGACTAATTAATGCGAGATAGTAACAAACCAACTTTTGTTTTGATACAAATTTAGATATGCATCTGTTGTTTGTAACATTTCGCATATAACTGAAACTGAACTGATCATCTGCCGCCGCACAAATTACACGTCTCGTGAACTTAGCCTAACTCCGCTCAACCCGCAACTGCGCTCCGCATCAATGGACAGACATAGTCCGCAACTCCGCTCCACTTTACTCTCTCCCTCCGGATCAATGGACAAGCAGCTTTACTCAGTAAAATTTTAGGTACTATTAAAATAAAAATTAATTGGAATTCCAACTAGCAAATTGTCGTAAGACTGATCAATAATGATAAAAGCCTTCGCTTAATAATATCTAAATTACAGTTCAATCAATTACAAGCAAGGTAAACTAGTTGTTTGTGCACCTACGTTTGTAAATGTCGCTGTATTTTTAAGTCTAAATACGGAATAGGTTACTGCTGAGTAATGATTAACTAGATTTTCGTCAGTTGTCATTGACACCTATTCTTGTCTATGCCTCTAGAGTATTGAGATAGAGTGGGGCTGTCTCCCTCTCTAAACATTTCGATATACTATTTATATAAAAATCAAATGTTAAGGTTATAAATGTGTGATGAGAGATCTCGAGATTGACTTTAGAAGCTTTAGTAATGGATACAGTTAATTTAGAAGGACTGGAACAATTTTACTGCTGGGGTCTTCTCGTCCTATTATGATTTAGGTATCTTCAAGCCTATTCAATAATAGGCTCTTAATATTATATTAGTGTCAATGGAGTTTCTTGCACATTCTTCTAAATAGAGATCTACACTTTGGAACGTGCAATTTAGCTTCACTTTTTTTGACTGGCCGACATTTTGACAATTCAAAAGTGCCTGTAAATGGTCTATTTGAAATAAACGTTTCTGATTTCGGATTTCATAACCAAGCTTCTGTTGCAGTCGGCAAAAAAAGAAACCATTGATGAGCTGCTCCCCACTTCGTCAGTGTAACCGCCACACCTCCTTACATCAGACGGTGGTAGTAGTAACCTTAATGCATTTACGAAACTTGCAAAATTCGCGCCAGCGACCAATGATTTGACTTCGAAGCACATTGCATCATTCACTAGCCGTCGTACGCGCAGCCGGTGTGAATGAAAAACTTGAATGACCAAATTGAGACGATGGACGAAATAACGCTGAAGCCTGAATAGGCCAGGAGTTGTTGTGAAGGCCCGGTGGCCGACTTATGAGTAGGTCGTGGGTTCAAACCCAGGCAGACGCTTTACTTTGTATAATATATGTCATCACCACTGCTCTCAACACGGTGAAGGAAAACATCGAGAACAAACCAGCATGTCCTAAGCAAAAAAAATAAAATTGAAGACATGCGACATCCATCCTTCTGCGAAGCAGTAATGCTAGCGAAGAAGGAGGCCTGACACACCCTCACGCTCTCCCAGAGCGGGAGAATTCATTGGGTAAATTCCACACTTAAAAAAAAATGTGACATCCACCAATCCACACTGAGCTCGCGTGGCCTTTTCTCTAGGAAAGGCAATGGGCCATAGTCTATATGGCCCATTCCCTTTCCTAGAAAAAAGACCTTAGTCCCAGCTGTGGGAACCATAATTATAAGTGTGGTTGATTACGTATGTTTTATCTACCTATGTGTTGTGAAAGGGCGTGTCTGAGGAAGGACGATTGAATTTATTTTCCTTAAACTTCATGAAGAAATAGGTTTAAAAACACCATCATATTTTCGTTGTGCATACCTACAGCTAAGAGAAGTGAAATGGAATTCCCAGAAGAGGAATTCCATGCTCGTGTCTGCGTTTCCCTAGCTACCAACTGGGGTTAAGCCAAGACTGAGTCTAGGCACGCGTGCTACGTCGGCGACGTCGTCATCACATACCATCAGGCGATATGGTCATAATCATCATTACCATTTCAGCCGTAAGACGTCCACTGTTGGACATAAGCCTCCCCCATGTGTCGCCATAATGACAGGTCCTGTGCGTCTCGCATCCATCGGATTCCCGCCACCTGATACCATCAGGCAATATAGTAGGTAGATAAATTCAAGCCAATCAACAATTGAAACCTAATTTAAGTAGTTCATAAAAAATATATACAGAGACGACTTAAATATTAACTAATTACGAGTATTTATAAACTCAATACACGTACGTAATTAGGTGCCGAAATACTCTCCTCCATATCACTGTCATCTGGATACGCCAGCAGTATTGCCACGCTAAACGGGCAAACGGCGCCCTTGGGCGGAGCGATAGGGTGTGCGGGGTGGTGCGACTTTGGTAGCTTACGGACACCATGGCGGCGCAATTGGTCGCGCCGCCATGGTGTCCCGATGAAATATAGCCCTTACGCGATCTTTTATGACGTTCGGCACTCCGATTGGCCCGTTCCTAGTTTTTAACCAATCAGAGAACGTTTCGATCGCGTTAACCTAAAAACAACTCGCACTCCAGCAGTCGGGATGGGCGATGTAATAGTCGTGTCGCAATTGTGGTGAATCGAGTCAACTCGAGTCGGTTTATTCGGTATTTGAATCAAGACTCGATTCTGCGATCCCAGTACTCGAGTTAGCTACTCGAATGTTGCCTCGAGTCCAGAACTCTAGTCTGAAAATTCGAATCGAGAACTGGAGTCTATAAATTCCATGAGATGCCAATCTTTAATTTGCCTGGTGGATAACGTTTAGATTTTTTGTATTCTTAAATGAAGTGTTACGATTGCATGACACGTCATCTATCAAGCGCAAATATCTTACGCATGTTTACATATGACGTTGAAATTTTTACGCTAAGAAATGTCGGTATTGTGATCAGTGAACTGCCGAATTTTATCTTGAGTTTTACCTGTCATAAACATCTCGGAATTAACACAATTTTGTTTGTTTTAATTCGTCACCAAGCCATGAGTCTCATGTTACGATAATGTTCGAAAGTATTACCTGCGGCCTTGGTAAGTAAAGGGCAACTGTAGGAACACATGCGAGGATTTAGTAAGTAAAAGTCGACACGCCCTCCTGCTCCACCGCTTCCAGAACAGAGTAAGTTATTTGATGATTACCCGCCTGAAAAAATTAACGGTTTATGTCTTCTTTTTTGTATTTTCATGATGCCTATCCTTTACCCAACTGTGTTGGGTAAAATTTCCTTTTTTTCCTACATTCTATATATATAAAAGGAGAAACTGACTGACTGACATATCAACGCACAGCCGAAACTACTTGGACTAGGAACGTGAAATTTTGCACATGATTTCCTTTTATGACGTAGGTGAGCACTAAGAAAGGATTTTTCAAAAAATCACTCCCTAAGGGGATTAAGTGGAAGTCCAAAGTTTGTATCGAGAAACCTAAATTCACGCTAGTGAAGCCGTGGACAGAAGCTAGTCTATACATATAAAAGGAAAAACTGACTGACTGACATATCAACGCACAGCCGAAACTACTTGGACTAGGAGCGTGAAATTTTGCACATGATTTCCTTTTATGACGTAGGTAAGCACTAAGAAACCTGGATTTTACAAAATTCATCCCCTAAGGGAATGAAATGGGGATCCAAAGTTTGTATGGAGAAGCCTACTTTCACGCGAGCGAAGTCGCGGGCAGAAACTAGTAAATCAATAAAAATTGTATTTCTATCTTTAGCGTTGTAGCTCACGCCGGGTATCCGCTAGTTATAAATACATTAAAATGAACCTGTATAAACTTTATAGGTAGGTACTCTGGCTTCTGCCAGTGGCTTTTTCGGTAAGTAAGTAACTTTCTCCATACAAAGTTTGGACCCCCGTTTCATCCCAAATATCCTTTAATATTCTTTGTAAACATCATAAAAGACTCGCACAGGACAAACAAGAATAAAATAAAAAGTAACTGCTTAACCTATAAATCCTTAACTATAATAAAAAATAAATGAAAACTAATATTAAAAAATTCAAAATAAAAGATCTGTGCAAGGCCAAAAACACTCCTATCTCAGCATATGCTGCGATATATAAAAAAAAAAACTGGGCAAGTGCGAGTCGGACACTGAGGGTTTCGTATAAACTTACCTAGGAAAACAGTTTTAAATTCCTGAATTTAATTACGAAGATTTTTCCGAATTGCAAAGTTTTTTTTGTGACGTAACAACAATTTAACAGTTTTCAGTTTTTTTCCTTTTGCTATGTGACCTTGTTTCATGCCAAATTTCAAGATTCTAGGTCAACGGGAAGTACCCTATAAATTTTGATTCCCTTGAGAGTGTCGAAATATACATTTTTTGCAACATAAACGGCCGTATCTTATATATCTTTCACAATTAATGCTGCATGGCTTAAATTTCAACTTGATGCGTTGCTTTGCCACGCATTCCCGAGATAAAGGGTCTTGACAGACAGAGAGACACACAGACAGACAGACAGATGGACGGACAACAAAGTGATCCTATAAGGGCTTCGTTTTTTTCCTTTTGAAGTACGGAACCCTAAAAAGTAAAATTACACACCGCTAGTATTCTAATAGGGCCTGGTGATGCCACGGAACACACAGACGGAACCTCTGATCCAAATTTCAGCGTTCTAGGATCAAGTGTTTGGGCCGTGCTTTGATGAGTCAGTGAGTGAGTCAAAACTTAGCCTTTTATATCAGATTTAGAAAATGTTCGTGCTCATTTCCCACAACTTGCAATTTTTGAGTCAGGTCACTTTTGCGTGCGTTTTGTTCTGTTTATTAAAACGAAGATAAGGAAGGAAATCTATGAACCTTAAGGGTAAAAACTATGAGTAAGCACCTAAGTTATGCTCTTTCCTTTATAACATTTTAGTATGCCAAGAGTTTGATATCCTTTTTTGTCTACTTTATGGTGTACGGAGACAGTCACAGACTTGTACAAATAATACCTATTTCTCGTAAAAGAATAACCCCAGGGAAGTCCCTGTTTAGTCACACAGCTTTTTAAGAGGAAGCTCCTTACAAAAAATTGAATACAGAAGAAAAAATAAGCCGTTAACACACATTTAACATCGAAATGAATCAGAATAAAGTCGATATGTCCATATCGTATTAATTGTTGGTATTCGAGGGGTATTCCCATGAGTCCACTGCGATATTTTTAAAGGGTTGGTGGCGCCTCTTATCGATAAACATTATAGGGTTGTCACTTACTTGGAACTTCAAGTTTGCGAAGCTTTGGCAAGGGGATTCTTGAACTACTGACCAAAATGTGATAATATAATATATGACCGTCATCATTTTGATTTAGTAGTACCGGGTTCATTTTGATGGGATTTTCAAATAACTATTCACTTCAATTTTCAGTTTAATTATAATGTCACTTTCACAGTTCACCCTAGTTTTGTAAGTACACTAAATAATTCATGGGCAAACCGACAATTTCGTATCAGAGCTGTTATACCCGAAGCCGCGCAAACCATACTGCTCTCGTGTTCTGTGCTTCCAGGTTCCCAGCCCTATCATACGACTCTGTCCACGCAACTCTATAACATATAACATCACGGCGTTATACTTATTGGTACCATAATAATAACAAAACAAAGATTCTATAGTTAAATCTAGTTCTCCACGACATATAATTATAATATGATTTAAAAGAGTGTCATGGAGATTCTTGCACATTCCTCTCCATAAATGAATTTTTCTGACTGACTTACTTCTTGATAATTCAAGTAAATGGTATATTTACAATATAATAATATAATAAATGTTTTGATTTTGATTCTAATTCGATATCTCATCTCCCACGTTGTGCGGTTTGGTAACTTATAATAATAACTCGTAGAAGTCCAAAGCAAGCTGCTCCTGCTTCACCCTGGTGCAAATTATATTCTTAAACCTTCCGCGTCTATTTATTGGTCTTTCTATTAGTGAAAACCACAACAAAATCGGTTGCGTGGTTTAGGTGTTAGCAAGTATACAGACAGATGTTTAAGCATCGATATCAGTAGGTATATCACGTATTATAGGTTTTCCATCCAAAGGTTGTCCAGTAGATATCGCTGTCAGCGATATGACCGCTATTATACCCATAGATTTAGGTTTGTGTAAAAAGTGTTTTACCTGTTTTCGTGTAATTTATTTTATTACAGCCTATCAATATTTTATCTTAAAGAAGAGTTATAAAAAGAGATACTCAGTCTCTTTTGTTTTGATGTAGTGTAGTATGGCAGAATTTTCATTGTATATTTAAACCTACACAGATTTTAAATTAAGGGCCTTTAATTTTTTTTTCTGTAAGACGACACTCATTTTTTTTTTAACTTATATCATAACCTAATTACAAATACAAATCATTACTAAGACTGTGACTCATAAAGTTACGAATGGTGTTCAATTTGTATGTTGTCTAGACACGAGAACCAGAAAGGCACAGCCCTATAGATGCAAATGCGACCACAACACGCAATCAGTTGCGGTTAGCGTGAACTTGGGCTTTATACACATGAAGCATTTTTTCTAAAGATTTTTCTGTCTTTCTTTGTCGTCAAAAATCAAAGTCGTAAAACGTATTGAGAATATGGAAAACGCAAGCCATTTTTAATAAGAAAAAATATCCACATCAACAACTTAATTAAGCTTCAAAGCCGCTATTTTGAAAAAGAAGTCCGTCATAGCCTTTGACGTCAAAGGTCATGACACCCGCACGGCCGCCACTGAAAACAGCGTCTTGGCGAGAGAGACAGATATATTTGTTTAAAATTGTTCTATCTCGTTTGCTTTTCTACCAATTTTGATATTGTTTTTTTACAATTGACATTCTATTTTTTTATATTTATTGATAGACTGGTGAGATAACAAATATTTTTTTCATGCTTTATTCTCTATTATCGTGTCATCTGGCCTCCCATTCTTTCTTCGGACTTTAGACAATCCCACAAAACTTTATCGTAACCTGCTGAATTCTTTCTCGAGCTCAATGATCTTGTCGGGCCGAAGTGTTCTCGTCTTATTTATTACCAAATCTAGTCATCTGTTTTGCTTGGGGTAGTTGGATCTCTTCCTGACATTCTTCGCACCTCTTGTCTCGCCGTAACCTTGACCGCTACCGGAATCAAGGGTGGACAGGCTGGCGGGCACTAGAGGTAATATTTTTGTTGTGCTGTTCATCGAGGAGTTTGCAATAATCGCCGCACTTGGTAAGCGAGTTCTTGATCGCAGTTTGGTTGCTGCCATGCACAGAGAATGCTGCTGCCCATTCTCTGGTGAGTCCCTTAGTCCTCTCTTACGGCATACGCCACGGAAAGAGAGGGGGTGGTGCTATTCTGTGTGAAAGTTGTGGAATATTGTATGTATTATTTCTCTAATATATAAAATTCGCGTGTCACAGTGTTTGTAAAAACACACCTCCGAAACGATTGACCGATTCTTATGAAATTTTGTATGTATTTTCAGTAGGTCTATTTTTTTTTCACTCCTACTCCCACCCACCATTTTTTCTTTAATTATTTGTATGGCAGAACGTTTCCCGGGTCAGCTAGTTATATATATACTTACATTAGACACCATAAGGTACAATTTTCTCATTACAAAAAAAAAAAACTATAATTCAAAACTACAAATCGCTTTTATAAAAAAAGATAAAATAAAAAAATAAGAAATAAAGAAAAAAATAAGAAATAAAGAAAAAAAGAAATAATGAAATAAAGAGAAAGATAAAATAAGTATGATTCCTTATATGCTCAAAATTAATAAAAAAAAAAAATTATTAATTTTGAGCCCACCTCAATCTCGCCTTATACATAGATGGATAAGGTTTGCAATGACACGAATGAGTGTTTTAAAAGCAGACGATTACATAAATTTTTGTTTTTTTTTTTTTGTCTGATTCAAAATTGTCGTACAGTCAAGAGACACCGATGTGAGCACATGTCAAGCAGTCGATCGAAATGTCTTTGGTCTTTTAATTATCTTTATTTTGGGGGTCTGGGGAAGACCAAATCTAAATATAAATTTAATGAGAAATGTATCACCTTCAATCTTTTGTGTGGTTACAATATTTTTATTTCAATTAATTTTAAAAATAACCGAAGTGAATTTTTTGGGTTTTTACTTTCAACTTCAAAGTCAAAATAATCTCGATTTGCAAGGGCAATTAGGATTTGGGAATCAAGTAAGTTATTTTTAACATTTTAGTTAGACCTTAGCTGTATACCCAGATACTTTTTTCATTGGGTAAGTGATACCTCATAAGTAAGCTTGTGCAAAATCTATGGCAGGATCTTGTAAGTTGCACAAAAATGATTTACACGATTTTTTTTTTGAAGTTGGGAAAATCATCTAATGACAAATCCCGCTCTTGGGTGGAGCGAGAGATAGTGTCAGACTTTTACTGACTAAAAACCCACTCCTGTTCCCTCTTTGCCTTCATCCCGGGGCCCCGGGCTTCGCTTTCACACTATATCACGACATGATGTATAACCTTACATACTATTATAAAATAAAGTCCTTCACCGTGTTAGTCTATCTGTATGAACGTGATAAACTCAAAAACTACGAAACGGATTAAATGACGTTATAAGCAGATATTTTTTTTTTTAATATCAAATTGGAAAACCGTAAATTATTTTTTTTCACAATCTCACTACCCCTTTTACTATTATACAACAGATCACAGTAATTTTAATGCGATAATATTGTTTTGGTGAACTTTGAATGTAAATTTACTGAATACAATTAAAAGCTTGAGTTGAGCTAAGCGAATACAAATGTTTGCACTGACTGACAGGTCCATTTAAATCTGTGTGACTTTTTCCTCAAAAGACCATCTCAAACACAAATCTGCATGGTTCTCATATGATTTGACCATTACGGTATTATGTTTACTGTATTGACTTTAAAAAAGACCTTGACCTCTGAGTTTGTTTCGGGGTTTTTCGTCTCACGGTAGTCAGCTAGGAAACACCGGCCTCACCTAGTTTTAATTGACGAAAAAATTTACGTGTCAAGTGTTTTTAAAAACCTAGTTTCAAAATAAACATCATTTATTATTTAAAGCGAAGCATAGGTAGGTAATAGCATAATAATCAAACTTATTAAAACGGAGGTCGTGGGTTTGATTCCCACCTAGGACAAATGTTTGTGTGATGAGCACGATCATTTTTTCTGTGTCTGGGTATAATTTATCTATATATGTATGTATTTAGAAATATATAAGTATGTTTATCAGTTGCCTAGTATCCATAACACAAGGTCTGCTTAACTTGGGACTAGACGGCGTTGTGTGATAGTTGTGGAATATTATATTATATTATATATTATTAAATAAGCCCGTAAAAGTGAGCTCCAACATTTCTTACGAAGATTTTGAACTAGTTTGTATGCCAGAACCATCTAAGATTAAAATATTTGAATAAAAATGATATGTAATCTAGTGACGCATATGCCTGAGATTAATATTCTGCCTTTGAAGTAACTAACAAACCGTGAAGTAAATAGAATTACTTACACGATATAAACACTGCACTGACTACTAAGAATGCATTCATTGATGAATCTACAGACTCATGATAAATTTAGACCTCCGATTGCGTAACAGATTCTGTATTTACTTTCCTCTGACATACAAATGTACCTTAAATGTATAAAAATAAACTTTCAAATATCATTAAAATCTATCATCAGCGGACGGCATTGCCGTGGCCGAATACTGGGCCAGGCAAAAAATTTAACTAGTTTGGCCATCGATACGCTAAGTAGAAGATCGTTACGTGATAATTAATATTCTGTTAAGCTCTTTTTAATTAAGGTGAGAAAATCATCTACTGACTTCTCGCACTCTAGGGTGAAGCAAGAGGGCTTTATATATAAATATATTCCTTTAGTTACCTTTTGCGTTCTAAGACCACAAGTCTCCCTTTCATACTTTTCCTCATGGCCCTGGCAGCCATCGGCTCTGCTGTGCCCCTACGGTTTGCTGACATCTCTCCGAGGCGCGCGTGGGACAATACGCGCCGTCGACGACTCAGGACTCTGTTAACCTCTGGCAAACCTTTGAAAGTTCGAAGCCCATGCCATGACAACCGATTTACCCACAACTTTTCGGTCACCGATGCCACTTTAGAAGTATGCGGAACAGTAAGACAGAAAAAGAAAAGTCCCAAATACCTCCGTTGAAAAGAGACGATCCTTCGATCAGCAGTGTGTATTCTGAGCAACTGCTGATAGTTGATTTCGGGCAGTGGTATATATCCACACCCGCATTGAACAAGGCAGTATCTCGGATTAACATTGCAAACAAAATTCAAACATGGCACTATTATATATTATGTTTTAATCACACGGAGACCATTAATACCGCGATGCTGGATTTCGAATTTTAATTCTTATGTAGCGTCATAGATGTCGCTAAATTTTTTTTAAATTGACTCTTACATAATAATATCTAGTCGTATGATTCATAGCTTGCGTTGTAGATTGCGTTAAAAAAAATTGCTGACGCATGATGATAATAAATTACACATTTCCCGTGAGGATAAAACACTACAGTTGTGACGTACAATTAAATATATAGGGAAAAAAAAAACAGATTTAATTTTACATAAGTGCTTCAATCTGCTCTTGTTTATTTTATTATTGACTAGCTTTTGCCCGCGGCTTTACCCACGTATATGAAATAAAGCCTACGTCACTCAGAAATAAAGCAGCTTACTATCGGTGGAAGAATTTCAGCAATCGGACCAGTACTTTCAGAGATTACCTGCTAAAACAAGAAAAAAACAAAGTTTATCTCTTTATAATTGCGCTTGACCACTATCTTCTTCTTCTTTTCGATTCGATGGTAAACTCGTCAAACTGTTTGGGCCCAATAGGTGGCTACATTAATAGCAGCATCGGTAGCACTCATCAAATCCTCCAGAGTGCAGGACTATCTTACCTGATGGTAATTTAAGTGATGATGTGGTTGACGATGGAGCACTCTTGCTTAAAAGTAACTATTATAACTCTTGAATTAAAGGCTCCTAGGTTGAAGCTATCACAGGAAACACAGATTCCGACAGGGAATTCGCCTCTTTCCAGCTATGTTGTGGCTACCTTCCAGTCTATTCGGATGCGGCTGAATATCAGTATTCTACCTATAGCCACTGCTTATCTGGCCACCACAACACAGTCAAGTCGTAAGTAATTTATTTCCGATCAATTTAAATTGTGTGGAAAATACAAAAAAGCAAGACTAAAAACATTACATAACAAAAGGCAACTGAAGGAACATAGGTTTTTTTTTTTTTTTTCGGTGGGAAAATCATCTTATGACATCTCCCGCCCTTGGGTGGGGCGGGAGATAGTGTCAGACTTTTACTGACTAAAAACCCACTCCTGTTCCTTCGTTGCCTTCGTCCCAGGACCCCGGGTTTCGTTTTCACACTACCCATGGCCCCAGTAGGCTTCGACCCTGCTGGGCCCCTACGATTTGCTGACATCTCCCTGAGGCGCGCGTGGAACAATACGCGCCGTCGACGACTTGGGCTCGGTCCGGACGGTTACCGGACGGTCGGACGGCGGGCTACCCATTGCTCGCCGTCCGCAAGCCCGCGCCTACGTTGGCCGGAAATCGGGATCGGAATCCCGGCGGCGATTTGGGCGTGAGGACCGTTGCCTCACGCGATCAGCCGCCTCCTTTGCTAGCATTACTGCTTCGCAGAAGGAAGCGACCGCCTGCCACTCCTCCTCGCTACGGACCATGACCTGTACCAAGGCCCGACGCGAGAGATCGCCGCCGCCGATCGCCCCCACGAGGACACGGCGTTGCTCTGCCCAAGCGGGGCACACCTCCACCGTGTGCTCCACCGTGTCCTCCGGGCGGTCCACACAGTGGCGACACCCGGGCGTCGCTTCCGCACGAATCCGGTGCAGGAACTTCCCGAACTTACCGTGTTCGGTGAGAACCTGCGTCATACGGTAGGTGAGGACGCCGTGAGGTCTTTCCAACCACGCCTCAAAGAGGGGACTTACCGCCATAATTGTGGCGTGCCCAAAGGAACATAGGTGTGGTTTTGGTCAGTAAAAGTCTGACAAGCCCTCTCGCGTCACCCTAGAGCGAGAGAACTCAATAGATGATTTTCGACTTAAAAAAAAGGTTATCAGGCTAATCCTGCGTCGGTTTTATGTTAAGTTCTTACAGTCCATCCTAAGGTTGCCTGGTAGATATCGCTGTTAGCGATAAGACCGCCATTGTACCCATAGATTAAGTTAGTTTAAAAGTTTTTTTACTATTCTGGTGTACAATAAAATTTTATTCTATTCTATTAAAACTGCCTTCTAGCTCCCGATACGGTAGTTGACTCCAACTATTTTGTTGTTTATGGTCACCCATCCATCGACTGACCTCGTCAAGTATTGCTTAACCTTGAAGGACGCGAGGCTGTTACTACTTAGCCTAGTATTTTATTGAATCGAGGATAACACATACGTTTGTGTGTACAATATGGTAGCGTTTTTTAGTTTGACGTCACAATGTTTTCGTCGTCGGAAAATGATCCAAATCATATGACTGATATTGTTTCAGGGATTAAGACTATATTTAATTTATTTGATAGTGTTTTAACAAAATATTAACTTGGAGACAAAGTAATAGAATTATGACCGTCCGCGGGTGTGTTTGTGATTAAAGAAAAAACGGGGGTTTTTCGGGATGTATCTCATAAATCGTAATAGTTAGAGAGCTCAAATTTACTCCCGTCAACGTCCTCCCCGTCCCTTGCTCGAGCCAGCCCGCGTCGCTGAGCCGTAGTTTTAAAATTCCCCAAATAATAATAATAAAATCTTTGTTCGATCCAGCCCGCCCCTTGCTGCCCCCCCCCCCCCCCAGCGACGCCCTAAGCCGAGGTCCGTACCCCACAGGGGGTGCCCTTAGCGTGTAGTCGCTTAGTTTTAAGTTTAGTTAAGTAAGACCTGGCTGGAGGCTTTGATGCTTGAATCGAGGCCGCCACAGGCAAGTCCGGTTAAGCAGCCGACAACCTCCTAGGTTGACCTGCGAGAGGCCACAACCAAAAAAAAAAAAGCTCAAATTTACACAGAATATGTATTTCTATTGCCAGTACAAAAATAAAAAATAAAATTAAAAATTAAATGGGTGTTCCATACTAGAAATTTTATTTTGTCGGCATTTTATGCTCGATTTTAATGTTGTGTGCGAACCCGACTTCCACCCGGCCAGTTCTTTTTTAAAAACATTTTTTTTTATTCACATTATTTCAGATGTTTTTAGTTACACTTCTATAAACACGCAGAAAATCTTTACAAAAATTAAAAATCTCAACTCTTCCATGCTAGACAGACGGATTTTTTTAGACATTTTTTACATGTGTAGTAAACGGTTTACCGCATCGCACACGTGCTTTTGTGCTAACATTTGCAGTAACACGTGTGTCAGTGATGCTTTGCAGGTATATAGGTAAACGCAGGCGCCATTACTCACCTACTGGAGTGCCGGCATTAGTCTGAGATCTTACAGGTGGAGTTTATTAAAGATAATAATAGGAATCGGATTTATATCTGTGGTATTTGATGTAGAGTTTGCTGAATCAGATGGTGACCTATTTTAGAATGAAAAGGCGATGGAAATTGAAGTTGAGAAATACTCAGGTTATATATCGCCCAATTTGTTGTGTATGGCAAATCATCTAACCTCTCCCGCTCTGGGCGGACTGAGAGGGAGTGTCACACTTTTACTTGCTAAAATCCACCTGTGTTCCTTCAGTTGCAATTTGTAATTTAGTCAATACTGGTTAGAAGATGCGAGCCTTTTCTTTGCTGCCAGTCTGTGTATCGAACTAACTTTTGTCCATGTTTTTTATCTACTCTGAAAACGTGCTATATGTATAGTCGACGTCTAGTCTTGTAATACGTCCAACAAATTGATTTATGTGTACTTTTAATATTTTTATTCTCATGTATGCGAATTTATGTCATTCTTATGAGAATCTACCTCAAACCTCAAATATCAAGGATGTGATGGAAGTAGGCTTTATCTTTCAGCTGAATTTTTATACCCTAGCTGTCCGTCCCAGCTTCGCACGCGAACCATAATTATTTTTTAATTTTGTTTGAACTGAAATTTGCCGGCTGCAGTCTTCCCGTCCGGCTATAACGGCTTCAAGGCTAGACTCCTAATAAACTAGTGCGCGTCACCATCAACGATTACATCACTGCTTACCATCAGGTGGGATCGCAGTCAAGCACTGGATTATATTATTACAAAAAATATTACAATTACAAACAGAACAAAAAAAAACCAAATAGGTGCCGCCGCCGTTCAAAGTTTTAGTTCGAAGTGATGGCAGGACATACATTCGGCAATTGGTTTTTATTTATATATATATATATATATATATCGCTCACCTAGCAATATATTGGCACATCTACATTCCAAAGATTGTACAAATACTTCGTTTTACATTTTATATTAGAAATTGTGATGGTGGCTACTAGTACCTATGGACCATAATAGATATTCAAGGATATAAAAAATTCACTTTTAAAAACTTAGGCTGTTAAAATTGAATTTCGCATTTATTGTAGATGTGCCAATATTTTACTAGGTGAGCGATATACTAGCGTCCCGTCCCTACGCACAGGTTTTAAAAATCTTTGAAAATTTCTCGGCTTTTCTCTACTATAATATCCATGTATTATAAACCTAAACTATCCTTATATTATGTACTTATATATTATTTGAGCAAAAAGTTGGCAAAAAAAATAATAGTGGGAGAACTGGAGTCTAAACTAGGCCTAAACTTGTATCTTAGACCTCCAGGAACCAACATAAAAAAAAAAAATCTGTATGTGAGTATTAGAGCATATGGAAAATTATATTTTAACTAGCTTTTGCCTGTGACTTCGCTCGCGTAAATGTAGGTTTCTCCATACAAACTTTGGACCCCCGCTTCATCCCATCATGGAGTGCATTTTGAAAAATACTTTCTTTGTGCTCGCCTACGTCATAAAAGGAAACCTTGTGCAAAATTTCACGCTACTAGTTCCAGTAGTTTAGGCTGTGCGTTGATATGTCAGTCAGTCAGTCCCCCCCCTT
This sequence comes from Mythimna pallens, assembly GCA_961205895.1. Classification (NCBI taxonomy): domain Eukaryota; kingdom Metazoa; phylum Arthropoda; class Insecta; order Lepidoptera; family Noctuidae; genus Mythimna; species Mythimna pallens. The sequence goes on along the minus strand of OY540842.1, from coordinate 20,185,550 downwards.
TATATATTTCCCCTTTTATATATTTTTATTATTTAAATTATAATAAATATATAGAGTCCAGAGCGTAAATAATATTTAGTCCAATAAAGAATAAAAAAGGCAGTAGCGGATTGGTTTCAGAATAGTTCCCAGTTCCAAGTAAGAATATAAGATGATAATCAACAAGAAATAGCTATCAGATCAGTCAGGAAACAATCATTGAATCATTTCTCACAAAAAATCTTGTAGGAAGGCCATGATTTAAAATACCTTAACTATAATGAGTTTCCTGTAACTGACTCAGATCCTGGCAACATTCGGCAAAATTTCTTTGTTCTTTTTTGGTCAAAGGCATTTTGGGGTTGCCAGTTTAGCTGAATCGAGATGAGTTGTGCTCCGACCTAACCGTTGTATCGAATTGATTCATGACAAATCGGGTTTTACGAATATTTTTTTTTTCAGAACCTAATTCTGGGGACACCCCTCACGTAGCATGGATCAATGACTTCAAGATTGTAAATCGGTTGTAGATGGAAGATTTCCAATAGATATACGTCATATATATATGCCAGTATAGAAAATTTGCAGTTTTTCTCTAATCGAATTGTCTGCCAAAGAATTTGATATTTCATGAAATGACAATTCTTTCGAAGAGTCTTTTTCAAAACATATTATGTACATTATATACATATTATATACATTATGTTGGTACAAATTTACTAAATTAATTTTATCATAGATATACTTACCTAAGGAAAGTCACTACTTTTAAACTTTAGTTTTTTCCTAATTTTTTTTACAGCCACTATAAATTTAAAGTTTCACTAAGATAAAGGTAAAACTACACTGCGCACCGCCGATTTGGGCGCGTCAGTCTCCATACATTTTATATGGCAACTAGACTTGTAGAGCTACATCAGATCCACGCCACGCGACGTCGTTCTACGTACAAATCAGGCGTGGTCCACGTGTGCGTTAGACCGACGCATGTAGTTCTATCTTAACTTTCCTGTACCTACGACACGCCATTCCTACACATGAATCATTCAGGGAAAATAATATATGATGCAATATACAGTAATAAAACTCTTGTCAAGTTATAATTTAACGAGAGTTTTATTTCTGTATATTTATTAATAATTATAATAAAAAAATATTGTTCTCTCTTCACAAGTACTGCCCTTGCTTATGTATGTATGTATTTGTGTAAATTGTAATGATTATTATTATTAACAACGATTTAACCGCTTACTTCGGATATAACACTAGCGTTTATTCCGCTAGGGTTGCACATCCACGACCAAATACTCCATCTCGTCAGTTCTTCTGTTACCTATGGGGATTGAAGAGCTAAACAAGATGGAGTACCCAGTCGCGAACACACGACCCTGGCGAACAGGAGACGAAAACACACGTTGGACCAATCCTTTGCAAGCGGTTAAAGGAAGAAAAGTTATGGAGGAAAAAGGCAAATATATAATTCTAACCGCAACCACACACTGATATTGCGCACGCGCCCCGTACATATTGCTCCCGTAACGTCAGCAATATGTACGTCACATGATGTGACGTCAAGTAATAACAAAGAGTATTATCACCATCTGCCTGACTCCATGGGTAGTGTGAAAACGAAACCCGAGAACCTGGGACGAAGGCAACGAGAACAGGAGTGGGTTTTCAGTCAGTAAAAATCTGACACTATCTCCCGCTCCATCCAAGAACATGATTTGTCATTAGATGATTTTCCCACCTAAAAACAGCCATCTGCCTGACTGCCCTTGTCCCTTATTACTTGTGCCCTTGGTGTCGCCGCAACACGTTTTTTTCTTCCATCCCGTCAGCCATCACGGTATCACTGACTCCCTTATTTTTCATATCACTTCTTATGAATTGTTTCTAAAAATGGTTCCGTTAGGGTGTCTCCTACCAGCCAAACGAAGTAGTAACGTTTTTTTGAGGGCGGGAACGCGGTGGGAATCATCAAATAACTTTTCCCGCTCTGGTTGGAGCAAGAGGAAGTATCAGACTTTTACTAACTAAAATCCACCTGTGTTCGTTCTATTGCTTTTTGTTTTCCAGGCCCGCGGTAACTTGCGAATATTTCCATAGCCATGAACATAGCATAGAAGTAAGAAACGGGTATATCGTCGGTAAGCTATTATTTTGGAATTTGGGCATATTGCTCGCAGAATAGATGCTTCTGGAGTGGCGACCACGTACCGGAAGACGCTGTGTCGAAAGGCCTTCCACAGGGAGGACCAATGACCTGGTCAGGATCGCTGGAATCCGAAGAAAGCGAGAAGCACAAGACCGGTCATTGTGGAGAAACTTTGGAGAGGCATTTCCAGTAATGGACGTCTTTCGGCTGAAATAATGATGATTTGATATTGGATCTCCTGCACTCACTGCGCACCAGTCCAAAGGGCCTTGGAAAGCATGTAAAGCTGTTCTTCCTACACCTCTCTGTCAGATCGTTTCGAATATTGTTTTCCCATCGGACTATGAGAGTAAAGGAAGAAAGAGAGTACACCTATGCTTGCTGTGCACTATAGCATTTTCAGCTCTAATGCCTAGTCTTATCTAAAATTGGCCGCTGTGGCCGAAATTTAGTTTGGAATTCTGGATTATTTTTACTTGTTTTTAACATGTCTATCATTCTATATCACACTATACTATTGTAAAGGCGAAAGATTGTGGAGGTACGTATGTTTGTATATTTGTTAGTTCTTCACGTTTGAACGGCTGAACTGATTTGAATGCAATTTGGCATACGGGTAGACCATACCCTAGAATAGCACATAGGACTTTTATTCCTTCCGAAGCCGCTGGCAGTAGCTAATACTTGTATATAAATTATGTATACTTGTAAGCTACGATTGATTTCTCAGGTAAAGGTGAGTCATTCCAGCACGATGGCGCCCCTTCAAGTAGTATTTCTTAGAAAATACTATTGTGGTCACATAAAGAAACGCTTTGTAAACGAGTCACTTTAGTTGTATTATATTATTTATAGATTTCTTCGAAATGGTACGGTTCTCCCTAATTTAGTGCTTGCTTAAAGGTATATTACCTTTCAAATTTTCAATTTGAGAATCGAAAAAAAAACCCTTTCTGGCGTAGTCGGGTAAAAAGAAAAACTATAGGACTCAGATTTTCACCTTTCATTTATAATAAAACTCAACTAGGTATAAAAAGCCATCTATTTATATATTTTTTCCTTTTTTATGTTTTAATATTATATTATTTTATATTTATTATAAATGTGACAGTAACTCTGTATGTCAGTCTTTCAGTTATGCTGTCACGGTTAAACTACTGGACCGATTTTGATGAAATTTGGTACGGAGCAAGCTTGAACTCCAATGATGGACATAGGCTTGTTTTTATCAATCTTCGACTTCGCGTCCGCAGTAACCAACATTGACGCGGACGAAGCTGCTGAAAGAAACTATTCTATTATAAATCTGATAAGCAATTTTTGAATTGAAAGATTTATAAACAGAAAATCGTTCGTTAGAAATATTGGTCACGAAAAACTAAAAACATTTCACGGAAATGCATTTAACGATTAAATAAACCAGATGTCTTAACGCCAAGGACAACCCTCCATTCACCATCATACCTGCAACACACCTGTATAATTTCGTCCACTTCAATTGAACACTTAAGAAACGGAAATATCTTACTTCCTAGTACTAACTCACACGGAAAAGTTTGGATTAAAAATTCCAGCATCTTAGAACTGACTCATTTCAGATAATTTCTCGTTAATCCAGATTCTAAACGGAATTTTTTCATTATACGGCGCGACTACTGTAGCAAGCTGCAACGTTTTTTCTAAAGTTATTAGAGCAAACGATTATAAAGAAAAAAATATAAATATCTCATGCCATTAACATAAGATATTCCATATATATCTTGGATTGAGGAAAAATCTGTCTGCCTGAGGATGTAGGAGTAAATCACGATTCTAGAGTGTTCACGATCTACCTATAGTTTAGTCTTGATTGACATATATCTATCACAATAGTATTTTAAAGGCGAAAGTTCGTCAGAAATCAGAAACGTTTATTTCAAATAGACCAATTACAGGCACTTTTGAATTATCAAAATGTCGGTCAGTCAAAAAAAATACAAGTGAAGCTAAATTGCTCGTTCCAAAGCGTAGATCTCTATGGAGAAGAACGTGCAAGAAACTCCATGGACACTCTTTTAAATCATATTATGAGTTACATAAACCTTGGTTAAAATTAGGTATGTCTCGTATTTGTGTATGTGCGTTTTTTTTTCGATGGGAAAATCATCCAATGACATCCCCCGCTCTTGGACGGAGCGTGAGATAGTGTCAGACTTTTACTGACTAAAAACCCACTCCTGTTCCTTCTTTGCCTTCGTTCTAGGGCCCCGGGGTTCTCTTTCGCATCACCCATGGATGTGTATGTGCGTGTGTATTGTTTGTTACTTCACACCCAAAACGCGGCTAAACGGATTCCGGTGGAAATTGGTACACGGGTATACCATGTCTTGGAATACCATATAAGATACTTTTTATCCCGGCAGTATTGATTATTTATTTATGTACACACAAACACTTAAAAATGATAAGAATAAAAGCAGATAAAAGAGCACAAAGGTACTGATTATTTCAAATGAAATTTCTTCCAGCAGACCTGCGAGAGGAGAGTTGGATGAGTGATGTAGACACAGTGTATACAAATGAGTTAAAAAACTAAAAATATACTATATTATCTAAATAAAATCAAAGTATGAAGAAGTATGAAGTGTGTTAGTATGTTCCCTTGGTATAATTTTCTACTTATCCGCTAGTAAAACTCTAGATAGATCTAGCTCTAACGTCGTAGCGTATTTACATTCGGTACATGGCCTGAACGCAAGGGTGTGAAACTAGTCGCGTATAGATTGGAAATCACTTTTTAATCAAGGTCTTCCAATGTATACAAGAACTATATGTAGTACGCAAATACTCGCATATACTTCGTTGTGACCTAACTACCTAACCTTATTCCATAATACACAGTGCTAGTACGAATATGGACTAATCGTGCGTAGATCGGAATAATCGCGCCTGGATTAGGTCATGTTAGAATAGTGGCGATTAGAACACGATCACGATGGCGAGCGAACGAATCGATAATGTGGGTTAGGTTAGGTTAGAACAGTGATAATGCGTTCAGGCCATGTATAGAATGGAAATACGCAAGTCATGTCGCCAGAAGGCGGAAAGTTATGACTTATGATGAATAGCTTAATTTTCGTGACATCAGGGAGGCCTACTATGCTTCCTCGAGAGCCTCAAAGAGATATCAGTAAAACCGTAGGGGGGGACTACGGTTTTGCTGGCAGCAGGGCCGAATCCTGCTGGGGCCATGGATGGTCTGAAAGGGAACCCCGGTGTCCTGGAACGCAAGATAAAGAAGGAACATAGGTGTGTTATTAATCTGTAAAAGTCTGATACGCCCACCAGCTCCACCCTAGAGCGAGAGAAATCATTGGATTATTTCCCACATTTAAAAAAATGGTGACACCCGTACATAAATAAATGAAGAGCGGGTATAAAGACACAGAGCAATTGTAATACTAGTGCGATTAATACCAAAACCATACTGGACAATTATGAGTTAATTGTCTAGACACCGTCATAAATAGGATTCCCGTAATCCACGTCACAGTTACTCAACATTAGACAATGACGGCAATTATTGTTTACCTACACAAGTGGATAAACGGGAAGAATTTTTTCAATATACGTCATATTAGACGAGGAGAGGTACAGGGACGTCAAAGAAAATATGAAAGAAAAGGAAGTTAAGCATCCCTAGCCAAGTTGATAATCTGTAATCGTTAACGCTAGTCCAAAACTAATCAAATGTATGGGAATGACATCATCTCAACGTTAAGTCACGTGGTCAGAACTAACGAAAAGAAAATTCGTAGCCAAGTTCACATCGCCATCGTTCAAAATGAATTGTTATCGTTTCTACAATGTTCAACGCTACATATATCCTTTGTTATAACCTGTTTGACGTTTGTAGGAACGCTCGCCATAGACTAAAGAATAGGTCGTTTTTCTAAAGACATTGTAGAACGACCGAACGACTCAAGTGCGTCAACATGGCTACCAACTTATCGTTTTCTACAATTGCTGAATGATTTCGATTGGAGAACAAAATTCGACACGAAACGGTTGTAATTTGGTTAGGGGGGAAGGTCTTTTTTACATAAGTAGTATCGGTACGATAACAGTAGGCTGAAAATATGCATCTTTAAGAGATGAGAGAAAAAGATAGCTAGCTACATTGTATGAATCCGACAGCTGTCACCCATATCATCCCATAGCAATTGTAGTCTAGTGATAGCGTGATGGGTGACAGGACAGAAAGGAAGAAGAAAACGTATTGTACCGACTCCAAGTAACACAGGACAAGAGTAGGAGTACGATGATACGTCATATGGACCATATATTATACTGGGCAACCAAGTTAGGCTACATTTTTGGCTTGAGTCATAAGATTGTGGTCAATGGACTTCAAAGCGAGATGACACAAGGCACGCTGCCTCTTTTAAAATATGGTGCAACTGCTGGAGGAAGTAAACTAAGTAATCTATTCTACGGAGACAAAAACATTTGCAAAATTGAATTAGAGACGAAGAAAAAGTATGATAAGTAAGGTGTAGTGTCCGTTGCTCCCATGGAAACCTATCACTAAAATAAAGACGTTAAGAGAAATTACGTATGTGGCAAATTAACGAAAGCTACGCCTTAATTGGGTTTGATATAGCAGAATCGAGCTGCCGTAATTCAAATCATAATTAGATCATCATTTTCTTCCTGATTGACTTCAGACAACAAAAAACTGCATCCCTTATCCACCTGTAGTATAATGCTGTAAGCAACGTTCAAAGTATTTCTCCAATTGCTCTGCCGCATTATAGACGCTATGCTAATAAATTTAGACGTTGCACATTTGATAGAGGTTATCAGGAAGTTCAGATTATTTAGTTCCTACCTCGATTAATTTGACAAAAACCTTTAACTTATTAGTAAAATCATTTTGGTCATTCAGAAGTGAAAGGACAAAATGGTTTTATCCGTTTATAAATTAATAGGAAGAAAAAGAACAAGACAGCCTTTATGCGGAAGTCTTGGGGTATATTTGACGTCATATTCTGCGGTATGGTCCATGCTACCTACAGGATTTACAAGTCGACTTTAATTCCAGTTACGGCTAAATCTAGAAACTAGCTTGTTACACGTCATTGTGACGTCGGTGGATTAAAAGAATTGGAAAATTTGGCTGACGCGAAGGAATTGATGATGACCACTTACCTTCTAGAGGAAAATTCAAAGAAAATAGACTAATTTATTTATATAGAGGTTGGAAAGTAAACCGTTCAAATTCAACTGCTAAATGCATAAGTACATAGTGAATGCATAATGTCTGATATTAAAAATAGCGTTCAAACAAACCCTATTTCCATCAAAATAACTATATTGGATCAAAATATTTTAAGAAAACACCCGATACAATAAAATTAGCACATCTAAACATAAAGAATACCACAAAAGTTAGAACATATTTGAATTATCAATACCTACATAAAATTGAGAAATCATGAGTTTGTTAGATTATGGCAGCAAATAACAGTAATGATAAATTCAAACACAAAGATTTCCATCATATACAAAAAACAAATAGGTAGATTCATCAATCAATATCCAATAAAACCAGTTGAATTTATAAGATACTGCCAAAAAAAATGGAATCGAACATTTAGTTAGAATCGAAGAACATTCCATTGCAGAATCTAAAACATTGCTCACAGGGATGATTCGTAGAAAAGCCTTCTGTTAATCAAATTATGGTTCAGGCAAAATTAATAGTCATTTTTTGAAATATAGAAACGATGAATCGTCTTGCATTATTTGACTTCTATTTATCTGGCGGTTCGATAAGGCGAAATTCATGCTTGCGTGAAGTCAAAGTAAATATGAGGTGCGAGTTATGATGTATTCCAAATTTTACGAGCTAGGTAACCACTCTGTTATCTTTTTGACCGACTTCGAAAAAAGGAGGAGGTTCACTTATTGGTTGCATAATTTTTATTTTTGTTACTTGAGAACTCTTGATTATTAACCTATTTGGAAAATTAGTTTGAAAGCATTATAATTGCAACAATTTTTGTCTCTCTTTTATGAAAATCTATTTCTAACATGGGACATATGATGAATTTAGGAAACTCCTAAAATATTTTAGACACATAAGTCGCGATTTTGATATTTTTTATGAGAAGTCAAGTAGTTACCAGAACTTACCCTTGCCGTGTTTGGGCTTATTAGAATTATCATGAGTTGTACTCTGGCTATAAATTGCCATTAAACTGATGTGATGATAAAGCCGGAAGGTAAGCACGGAAATTGGAGCTGTGTAAATTCACAGCAAAAAAAGGAAAAAAAAGACTACAAAATAGTCGGTTTTGGTTTCTTCGATATTTGATAACGGCTTCCAAAATTAAAAGTATTTTGTACTTTTTAGTGTTTCTTTTTTATTTAATACTTGAGTCTGTTGTATTTTTTTTTTTTTTTTATTAGAAATTTTCTTTATTTTTTTACCAACACTATCAGTTTCATAAGTTTTTAATTTATCATTCGTATCTAAATTCATGGCTATATATAATTCTAGTCTATACCGTAACTTCTTGTTATTCGTATATCTATCTAGACAACGTTGCCACTTCCTACAGACAGTCTCAAAATAAACAAAGGTCCTCTACATATCCTACATAGATACACTTATTAAATAAACCCCAAAAAATTCCATAGTTCAAAGACTTTTTCCGGAAATCTTTAACTATTATATTATATTGTGTTACAAAATTAATATGTTACACATTCTTATCTACTGATAAAATTAATTGGGTACGGTGTTTCCTTATTTTATTTAGAGTTATATGGAAATTATGACAATATACTACAATGACATAATTTTAAATCGATTTACCTGCTTTGAGATACAGACGACGCTTATATCACGCGACACACTAATATTTATTTAATTAAGAATTATTAACTATTTAATATCAAGTCAACATTTAGGGGCCTAACATAGCTCCCTGTGGTATTCTCTGGAGTAACCTACCTTTCACTGTCAATGATGGCCTATAACATTGTAATTAAAAACAATTCAATATTTGCAGACTAGTATTAGCCTACATTGCATAATAAACAGTTCAATATTCCCTCAATTTCCTTCACAAGAGTGGTCCATAAGTAATCGGATGATGTTAATAGATCCATTTTTTTTCATATTTTCTTAGATTATCTCGGAAATACTTACCAAACTTGATTAACTGGATATAACTATGAAATTCATGGATATATCTATGTCGTGGCCAGATAATAGAAATTGATCACTTCATGATATGGCCAACTAAAACTGGCCAGATCGTATAAACGTTAACGTTTGTAACGTTTGATGATATGTCAATCCTCGTTTGGCCAAATTATTGATGTAGGATTTCGATGATAATAAAAAATATAAAGAAAATAGGCCAATCAAAAATTGAAATATCATCAAACTTTAACGTTTAAAACGATCTGGCCAGATTTACTTGTTCATTTCATAAAGTGATCAATTTATATGATCTGGCCACGATATCTCATAGTCATAGTCATAGTCGGCCTTTTAATGTTCCCACTGTTGGGACTCAGGCCTCCTCTCTAGGAGAGGGAATGGGCCGTAATCCACCACGCGGGCCCAGTGCGGGTTGGTGGATGTCACATGTCTTCGAATTTTTGGTTCTAGGACATGCCGGTTTCCTCACGATGTTTTCCTTCACCGTTTTGAGAGCAGTGGTGATGAACTAAATTACACAAAGTAATGCGCCTGGCTGGGTTTGAACCCGCGACCTACAACTCGTAAGTCGGGGCTGTTACCACTCGGCCACCACTGCTCACCCACGACATCTACTCTAATATTATAAATAGGTAAAGTTTTTTTTTTTTTGTTCGTCCGAAGTAATCTCTGAAAGTATAGGTGCAATTGTTAAAAAATTTTCACCGATAGAAAGCCGTTTTATTTCTGAGTGACATAGGCTATATTTTATGCACGCCGGCGAAACCACGGACAAAAGCTAGTCTGCTATAGTCTAGATTACTATTGACAGCTAGTCGCCGAACAATGATCGATGACGTGGTTTTAAAGCGGTGGCTACACTTTATCGGTCGAAGGTTCTGTTTCTATTCTAACTACATCCTTACTGTCTGATTTTCGCATTACGTCCGTATGATAGCTTATCGTGTCTGCTTAAAGCATAATCTATGTATATTTAAATAGAGCGTTTCATATTTGAATCTGCCTCGTGTGCAGGTGTTACTGGGTTAGAAGCGTTGAGGCTCTTCATCATTTACCTACCCTTGTTTCTTATCAGCAACGTTTTCTACTCCCATTATTTCCTGTCAATCATTACACTATTCCTCATAAACTCAATGATAAATATTAATTCAAATTAGTAGTTAGTTCTTTGTAATATTTGCAGACTACAAACCACTAGACGCACACTAGATGGACATTTACACAACCCATTAGACCAAAATACCATGTTTCCATAATTTAGAACGCACATTTCTCGAATTTCGGTTTCGGATCCTGTACACAAAGCGATATCATTTTTCGTATGGTTTTTTATGGTCTCTTGTCCCAGTGAAGCTCCAGACGAATAACCATAAATTATTCTCACAGTCCGGTGGAAACACACCAAACATACTAATGTCAGAAATCATAAAAGCTGTCTGTGAAATGTAGGTTTAAGATAGTGCACCTTCGCTTTGAACATTTGAAATGGTAATGTGTTTATTCTAAAGTATAATTTCTCAGATTCGGTGAATGCTGGCTGTTCTGAATACATAAATAGCTCCATTGCATTTGAATGGTCTTTTGGCCCACCTTTCGTGATTTCGTAAAATAATATTTGGTCCTTCTACCTTTCTGAGGGGATAAATAACTTATTCTAAAACATGGATGTTTTCGTTTGATTAAGAACTAGCTTCTACCAGCGGCTTCACCCGCATAAAAAAAAGGTTCTTCGTACAAACTTTCGATCCACGTTTCACTTAGGCGGTGAATTTTGGAAAATTCTCTCTTAGGGCTTGTCTACGTCATAAAAGAAAACCTTCTACAAAAATTCACGTTCCTAGTCGCAATTTCAGTAATTTTGGCTTTGCGTTGAAATGTCAGTTAGTTTCTCCTTTTACGTATATATCTATAGTTAAAGATAATTCTAAAGTTATTTCAAAATAAAGGTTTTCAGGTCTTAAGATTTTAATTAAGTAAAAGTAAAACTAATTACTTCAGTAGACATGAAGTGTCGTGTTGTTGACCCTGTTAGCTTCCGTGGTATTGTCACGGTCAGACGTGTTCGTTCAAAGTCACGGTCACTACTTTTTGATGATTCACTAGACACTTCAAAGTTATTAAAATTTGCGGTTTTCGGTGAGTATTTTCTAAGGAGTATTCATATTTTTTTGGCAGGTTCTTATATTAGTTTAATGGTTGTAAGTGCTTCTGACTAATCCGGTGTTGGATTTCCAATTTGCGTTTGTACGGTTTTTATGTTTTTCGGTATTTCCGATTCAGTTTTTTTTTAAACTGGTTTAGTTTCTAGTGGTCTAGTTTGGATTTTACCTGGATTGGTCAACTTGAGCAATTATTTTTCTATTCTCTCATTTTAATATTGCATTAACCATATAGCATAGCATAGCATAGTCGGCATTTTAATGTTCCCACTGTTGGGATTCAGGCCTCCTCTCTAGGAGAGGGCATTAACCAATTATATAATATTGATGGTAATTTCTTTATGCCAGATACTTTATCACAGTGTTTGTATGTATGTGTGTATAGGGCAAATCTTACAAATTGATTTTGGGACAGTTACCCCAAACCAATTGAGCTGAAATTTGGAATACTTATGTAACTTGGATGACAATGCAGTAATATGGTACCATAAGGCTGGTCTGATAATGGAACTACTAAGCGTAACAAGATAACCTCATCGTGTTTCAGCTCTTTGAAATGGTCTTGAAGAGTAGCTGTACCTTGCGATATATAAGCTTGTTATAAAAAAATGTTTTTCATCGAAAATTTATTATCAACCATTATTCCTTTATCTTTAATTAACGTAACTTCCCCTTTAAATTACTTCAACAAATTAGTCACATGTGATTACGTCATAACATACTCGTAAATAATATGTATCAACATCAACACCTACATAATCTACGTAACGTTACTCTTATCTGATAAGAATCAAAATCTTATTTAAATATTAAACATAAATATTTTGGAGGTTTATGTTCAGATACCGTATGTCGTTGTGAACTAAGAATAAAATTCTGACTAATAATATAATAAATAATACTAGCTGTCCCGGCGGATGCTGTACTGTCGGAAAGCAGGCATTTTGTTAGTTTTTTTTTTTTATATTGTATCACGTCTAAGTGTGATTGCATGATTTTTACGCTGTAAAATAAAAAACTGACCAACGAAGCCGACGAAGGGTTAGTACTACAATATTAAAAACGAGCAAAAATTGCCCTTTAATTTTTCACTTTATTTTGATTATATTATTTGTAGTTATAACGGTAACAGAAATACACATTCTGTGAAAATGTCAACTACCTCTTAAGGTTTATGGAATACAGCCCGCTGACAAACGGACGGACAACGGAGGTTAGTAACAGGGTCCCATTTGCATCCTTCGGGTTTTTTTTTTTTTTTTTTCGGTGGGAAAATCATCTTATGACATCCCCCGCTCTTGGGCGGAGCGCGAGATAGTGTCAGACTTTTACTGACTAAAAACTCACTCCTGTTCCTTCTTTGCCATTTGTTTTCCAGGGCCCCGGGGATCTCTTTCGCATCACCCATGGCCCCAGTAGGCTTCGACCCTGTTGGGCCCCTACGGTTGCTGACATCTCCTTGAGGCGCGCGTGGAACACTACGCGCCGTCGACGACTTGGGCTCGGTCCGGACGGTTACCGGACGATCGGACGGCGAGCCACCCATTGCTCGCCGTCCGCAAGCCCGCGCCTACGGTGGCAGAGCTTGTGTTATGGGTACTAGACAACTGATAAACATACTTATATATTTCTAAATACATACTTATATAGATAAATTACACCCAGACACAGAACAAATGATCGTGCTCATCACACAAACAATTGTCCTGGGTGGGAATCGAAACCACGACCTCCGGCATAGTAGTCAGGGCCACTAACCACTAGACCAACAGGTCAGTCAAATGAAAATTAAATCACAGTCAATCATCAAAAAATGTACATGATTCACATAGTTCAGAGTATTTCAAACAATTAGATCAAGTATTATCATCATTTCAGCCGAAAGACGTCCACTGTTGGACATAGGCCCCCAAGCGTCGCCACAATGACCGATCCTGTGCCTCTCGCATCCACCGCACTACCGCGACCCTCACCAGGTCGTCGGTCCACCTTGTGGGAGGCCTTCCAACGCTGCGACTTCCGGTGCGCGGTCGCCACTCTAGAACCCTTCGGCCCCATCGACCATCCGTTCTACGAGCAATGTGCCCTGCCCACTGCCACTTAAGTTTGGCGATTCTTCGGGCTATGTCGGCGACCTTGGTTCTCCTGCGGATATCTTCATTCTTTATGCGATCACGCAAGGAAACTCCGAGCATAGCCCTTTCCATTGCTCTTTGGGTGATTGTAAGCCTTCTGATGAGGCCCATTGTAAGCGACCATGTTTCAGAGCCATATGTCATCACTGGTACTGTATAAACATACTTATATATTTCTAAATACATACATATATAGATAAATTACACCCAGACACAGAAGAAGTGATCGTGCTCATCACACAAACAATTGTCCTGGGTGGGAATCGAAACCACGACCTCCGGCATAGCAGTCAGGGCCACTAACCACTAGACTAACAGGCCAGTCAAAACACTATAGTGTCAGTTAGTGTATCACTGCAGGATAGTGTTAAGGACTTCTTTAAATAATTAATTATTGGGCCTTTTACATTAGTTTAGTTTTTTTTTTATTGAGAAAATGAGTCTTAGGGTCGCCGCACACGGGCCACCGGCCACGACCACAAAACTCTGTCAACGGCATATTTCCTGTAGTTCTCATATATTTTATATGGATTTACCGTACACGGTTGACGCCGATGGCCGCCACATGCTACAAATCGCCGCTGCTCGCGGCGGGGTACTGTCCACTAAACGCCGATACAAAACGCTGTCACACGCCACTCGCGCATTTAAACCTTCTTTGTTAGAATCCATTATGATACAGCGCGTATGGGTTAAAAAGTAGCAGCCACCAGTCATAAGTGGCTGTCGCGCGCTTCAGCTTCCTTTATGGCCGCTTCTAGCTTCTCGTAGTGGCGTTTGTGACTGTCGAGTGTGGTCTGTGTACGGCGACCCTTATAGAACCACGTCATTCTTCAGTGGCGCCACCAAGCAATATCTTTAAAGATACTCTACGAGTGCCTATGTTTCTTTTATCGCTTCTTATTTATCTGCATCTTGAACTGGGCGGCTAAGTGATCGGCTTTTCATTTGACTGATAAGTGATACTTGAAGTGTTCGATAGTGAAAATTCTTTTTTTGCTCTTATCGTGACCTAAAAGATAAAGTTGGGTTTTCTCCAAACACACCCACATTTGTCCATGATGGTTTTAAACACCAAAAAAAAACTTTACAGAAGGTGGAAGCAGTGCTGTAGCTAGGGCAGTGCCAGCAGTACCTATGCACATGGCGCAGGCCCTGAAATTAACAAACCAGGTTCAAGTTTTGGACCACACTTAGTAGTTAGTTAGTAGCTTATATAAGATACCTATATTATAGCGATTAATATCGCAAATGGTTCAATTGACTGTCCTGAACTTGTCTCAAAGATATCACTACGCACTAATCAGATGGGGCTAAGACAGCGGCCACTTCTGCATGTACCTAGTGCAAACACTAATTATAGGCGTAATGCATTTTTTCTGAGAGCCAGTCGCAGTTTTAACATGATTTCATGTGAACCTGGCGTTGACCTATTTTGCACCAACGCGAGCACAGTTAGGAAGCTCTTAGCAAAGCCATTTTTTGAACAACTAGCACCTATTTGCACCTGATTCACATTATTATTGTTTGTATAAATTATTTTACTGACAGCAAGGTATTGTGGGACAAACAATTTTTTTTTGTCTTTATATATGTGGAAGCTTGTAATTAGCAATTTAGTTATTTACCATTGTTATTGGTCTGTAAGCTTTCTTAAAATGTGAAAAATTAAATAAATATATTATTTATCGTGTAGGTACATAATACGGTTGTAAGTGCGCCCTCCCGGGATAGCCAATTTTGTGGGTGCTAAGGGAAACAGAACCTACAAGAGGTAAAAAGTGGGTGGTGAGTTTCAAGCATCATGCCACACGTATTTTTTTGTATCTAGTCTTTTTTTCTTTTTATTGTTCGAGTCGAGTAAGATTTTTTTTAAGGGCGGCTTCCTTAAAAAAGTTAAAAGAACCCTTAAAAAACAGCCACCGCCGGGCGTTTAAAAGGCTAGTTACGCCTCTTGGTAGAAGTACGGAAATCTAGAGTATCGTATTAACTTAGTTCTGGAGTTCGGATAGACAATCGCTCCATATAGGAGTATATACGCAGGCTTATGACTTTTGTGAGTCACCCCTCGCTCGCCGTCTGGCACAGGCCAAGCCCGGTCTAGGGTGCGTTATATTTCACGCTCGCCTCAAACAGATATCATCAAGATTGATGGAGCTAGTTGGAGTTGATGCCTGCTAGCGCTTTTTTTTCCGGTGGGAAAATCATCTTATGACATCCCCCGCTCTTGGGCGGAGCGGGAGATAGTGACAGACTTTTACTAACTAAAAACCCACTCCTGTTCCTTCGTTGCCTTTCGTACCAGGGCCGAGTCTTCCTTTCAGAATCAGAAAATCCCTTGGCCCCAGTAGGCTTCGACCCTGCTGGGCCCCTACAGTTGCTGACATCTCCTTGAGGCGCGCGTGGAACAGCACGCGCCGTTGACAACTTGGGCTTGGTCCGGACGGTTATCGGACGGTCGGACGGCAAGCCACCCATTGCTCGCCGTCCGCAAGCCCGCGCCTACGGTGGCCGGAAATCGGGATCGGAATCCCGGCGGCGGTTGGGGCGTGAGGACCGCTGCCTCACGCGATCGGCCGCCTCCTTTGCAAGCATTACTGCTTCGCAGAAGGAGGCGACCGCCTGCCACTCCTCCTCGCTCCGGACCATGGCCTGTACCAAGGCCCGGCGCGAGAGATCGCCGCCGCCGATTGCCCCCACGAGGACACGGCGTTGCTCTGCCCAAGTGGGGCACACCTCCACCGTATGCTCCACCGTGTCCTCCGGGCGGTCCACACAGTGGCGACACCAAGGCGTCGCTTCCGCACGAATCCGATGCAGGAACTTCCCGAACTTACCGTGTCCGGTGAGGACCTGTGTCATGCGGAAGGTAATGACGCCGTGTTGCCTTTCCAGCCACTCCTCAAAGAGGGGACTTACCGCCATAATTACGGCGTGCCCAATGCCTGCTAGCGCTGAATAATGAATAATAATAATAATAATTATCATATTATCAGTTGGTATCGTGTTCCATTATAATTATCTAAAGGGCCTCTGCGAGTTGGCTTCGGCTCCTCGTACGCCTTCCAAAGGTCCAGGAACTCAGGGTCCTGAGATAAATAAAAATAAAAAAAAATGATATACCACAACTATCACACAACGCCGTCTAGTCCCAAGCTAAGCAGAACTTGTGTTATGGGTACTGGACAACTGATAAACATACGTAGGTATATATTTCTAAATACATACATATGGAGAGGTAGGCCAAATAAAATATGGAGGAATGATATGATGATGATAGTTGACGGGTGACAGAACAGAATGGAAGAAAAAAACGTGTTGCGCCGACCCCAAGTAATATAGGATAAGGGCAGGAAGAAGAATAATAATTGGTTATTCACTTATTATTAGGTACTATCAGAAAATCGCAAAATTGCAGATAACTTTTTTACTTTGCACCCGTCAAAATTTTCCTAGCTCGTTACAACCCAGTGGGCAAATTTTCCTAAACCCTAAAAACAAAACCTAAAGATTACGAAGGAGTAAAGATTACAGAGTACAAAAGAGATTATAGTGTGACACCGAACGTAGCGTTATCGTTTCCGAGAAAATTCTCACATAATAATCTCTGTATGTCAATGTATTATCAGTGCCTTAGATATTTGCACAGCTCCTGAAAATTCTGGTTATTTGAAGAGAGATTCATCTCCTATTCGATCAACGAATTCAGATCGACTTGTAGCGACATCTATGACGCCACTTAACTACTAATTCTACATCCTGCAACTATCGGTCAGTTAGCAAAACCAGACACAATAACTGTCTGGTCGGAGGATCTTCCCTTTTCAACGGAGGTTTGCGGGACTTTACATCCTATTCTACGTTTGACTGGCCTGTTGGTCTAGTGGTTAGTGGCCCTGACTGCTATACCGGAGGTCGTGGGTTCGATTCCCACCCAGGACAAGTGTTTGTGTGATGTGAAATATTTAAGTATGTTTATCAGTTTTCTAGTACTCATAACACAAGCTCTGCTTAGCTTGAGACTAGACGGCGTTGTGTGATAGTTGTGTGAATATATTTTATATTATTCTGCAACTCTATGCTTGTTAAGGTTGCATGATTGTTTCAAGAAATAACCGTGGCATATACGTATATTACTTAGTATATTGTACTTAGGCACCAGCAATATTGACACATTTGGCCCAACACCTCCACCATTTTGTGAGGTGCGTGCGACTATTAAAAATAAAAATAAAAAGAGGTCGGAATTAGGTATTCATATATTCACACTGATTTTATACAGCGAAAGAATAAAGTGGATGTGCCTCAAATCCCGAGATTAATTTTAAAGAGCAGATTTTTTTCTATGACACTATTAGAAATATAGGTAGTAGAAAAAAATTCTTCCTGCATTAATGACGAGGAGGATCATGTGTATAAATTTGCTAACCTCACCTCAGTTGACGTAAAGAGATCTTTTTTAATGAAAAATTGTATGTTAATTATCTTTGTTTTATCTGTCTTATCTATCTCTGATCGGTTTTTATAAAATATTTATTTGTAATATTGTTGGCCACACCGGATTTTTCTTTAGAAATCCCGAGAAGATCCATATTAATATCAACATTTCGATGCAAGTACATGAATAACTCTACCTAATTCCGATCTCTGGTTATGACACAATATTTTCTCATAACAAATGGGCATACGTTGATAAACGCTCTGCAAGTAGCTGTAAATATTTGCAAGTGTTGCGCCGGGCCTTGGTACAGGCCATGGTCCGGAGCGAGGAGGAGTGGCAGGCGGTCGCTTCCTTCTGCGAAGCAGTAATGCTAGCAAAGGAGGCGGCCGATCGCGTGAGGCAACGGTCCTCACGCCCCAACCGACGCCGGGATTACGATCCCGATTTCCGGCCACCGTAAGCGCGGGCTTGCAGACGGCGAGCAATGGGTGGCTCGCCGTCCGACCGTCCGATAACTGTCCAGACTGAGCCCAAGTCATCGACGGCGCATACTGTTCCACGCGCGCCTCAAGGAGATGTCAGCAAATCGTAGGGGCCCAGCAGGGTCGAAGCCTACTGGGGCCATAGGTAGTTTGAAAACGAAACCCGGGGCCCTGGGACGAAGGCAATGAAGGAACAGAAGTGGGTTTTAAGTCAGTAAAAGTCTGACACTATCTCCCGTTCCGCCCAAGAGATATATACGAGATTTGTCATAAGATGATTTTCCCACACAATAAAATAAAAGAAAAGTGTTGCGGCGAAAAAGTTTAAATAATAGAATTTACTATGGCTGCTTGGCGTTATGATACGTAGAACAAATAATTACATATTTTATTAAACGTGATTAGGCGTTGTGTTAACAAGAAAATGTACGAATCAAATTTTACGTCATAGAAGTTAAATCTTTCTTTTAAAGCCATCTACGCACATAGAGGTCATAATATTCACACAACTATCTCACACAACGCCGTCTAGTCGTCTGCAGTAGTTTGTGCTATGAGTACTAGACAACTGATAAAGATACTTAAATATTTCTAAATACATATATATTATAGATAAATTACATCCAGATACAGAACAAATGATTGTGCTCATCACACAAACATTTGTCCTGGGTGGGAATCGAACCCACGACCTCTGGCATAGTAGTCAGGGCCACTAACCACTAGACCAACAGGCCAGTCATTACATCATATTACAAGATATATCTCATATATGTGGCAAGTGAGGTGAAGATATCGCCTTAGACTTAAAACAGTAGTCTTCTCAGCCATTCTTAGTTTCCCAAGGCTATAAAGGGTAAAGGTGACCGAAGCCCGATTTTGTTTTCAGACAAAGCTATTGACGTCACATCAGTCACACAGTGGGTACTTTCAATTAATTGCCTGAGAATGCAGACGTGCATCATCTTACCTAATTATGAACATCAACTGGCTTTTGTTCGCGGCTCCGCTTATTTTATTGAAGGCGTTAAGATCGAATATACTGTTCTTTTTGTCAGTATAGATAGACTGGAAATTTAAAAAGTTTAGAATCGCTAAATGAAAAAAAAAACACATTGACAAACAATAAACAACCAACTTTTAAAAAAAGAACTCATCAAAATTGATTATTGAAGCCGTTTTATTATTATAACATATACAAAAAAAAATTAAGATCATAAATTTATACTAATTCAGTTTACTAACAGATTAATTCAATATTAGTTTGCGTCTCATCATTTGAATTCAATTACCATTTTTTCCCAAGACTGCGAAAACAAAAATCAAAACAAATTAATAAAGCAACCAAATCCTCAATTAACACAGACAACAGACACACACAGGGACACATAATACAAGTATATTCGACAAACAATAGGACGCGAAGTACTCGCCGGTTTCAGAGACACACATTACTGTGGTGTGCACCAAGCTTGACTGCTCGACTCGGACGTTAGTCGCTTACCGCAGAGAGTATCAGAGAGACGTTAGTGTTCGTTACTGTGTGGATTTGCCGAATAAACGTTGTGTTATAACACTTGGGTAAGTTCTATTCCATATTTAAATTTTAAAAAATACTGTTTCTCTTGTCTATGTTTTTTTTTTTTGAGTTGAACACCGTTTAAAACTGCCAGCAATTTCTGATTACATTTTTTTTAGTCTTGTCTCCGTTTTTAATTCTAATTTTAAAGTGGTTGGACTTGAACTTTTGTTGGTTTAGTTACGGTGTGTTTTTTACTAAATTAGACGGTAATTAGATGTGTCCGGGGTTAGTTTAGTTTTTACTAGAGTAACTTTGCCGTCGGAAAAAGTTTTAGATTTGAATAGGTCATGCTAACTTTTTCCATTTACAAATCCGTGTTCTGTTTCACTAAATTAAAAATATGTAATATATATTAAATATTTTATTTGAAATAAACATAGCTACTGAATCGGTCGAGAGGGTAGAATTGTAGCTCGCATCTCTACCCAGCCAATCCGACCACCGCACTGTGCTACTCCTACTCTACGACTCTAATCAAATTGCCAAACTGTAGTAAAAATCTATCGGTTGCGTGAGCCCTAAAGGCTTTCGTGTGACGTAGCGACGGGCTCGCCGGCTCGACCAATCACAGCGTCAGCTATATAAAAACGTCAAGCGTAAAGCGGAAAGACCAAACGCTAAACGTACGCCAGGCTGAACGCACGCCGGAACAACAAACGGACCGCGCCACATTCGTTCGCTCATTCAAACTTACGCTCGTTTACAATCAGTGTAGTGTTCGCATTTCGGAATAACAAAAGTGAGTAAAAAGAAAATAAAATCTGCAGTTTTTCCAATTTCGACCCCGTGGGTGTCCAGTCGGAACCGGCGTGTAATTGCTCTCTGGATTGGTTCAAGTGATATTAACTTACTTCCAAGTAAGCTGTTTTTTATATAAATTCATAAGTTGTTTGCAAGCAAATTTTTTAACTTGGTTCCAAATGGACATTCATAGTTGGTGATGGTAGTAATTCTAAAGTCGCAATAAGTTGACGTATCTTTTTTGATAATGTTTGCATTGATATTAGCAACTGCTGGAGGTGTGTCCGCATTGTTTCTCAACATTGGATCTGTTGCTTCAAAAGTTTTATAGCCTTTTAACTTGAGAAACTTCTTCTGAGGACTTAAAACTTAACTAAGAAATTTAATCTTTAAAATTTTAAGTTGACAAAACATGCTTGAGAAACATTGCTTGCTCCTGCTTACGACATATCCAGGTGTTGCATATTTCTAAGTGATCAGTCATCATTGATGCCTTATCTTATTCTCTTACATAAACATCATCGGAAGATTTATTTCTACAATTTCGGATAATCCGAAATTGTATTGTATTATCTGATAATCTTATCCACATCTAAATGCTTTACCATTTTGGAACGGTTACGAAATGCACTTTTTGAATTTAATAAGTCTTGTTTCAACTTGTCAAAAGTGGGTCTACATTGCAAAATGCAAAGAGTATATACACATTTTCTCTCAAAAGCCGCAAAAGCGATTTAAAATGAAACTGCAAATAGCAAAAGTAAATATGTTGAGGACTCTTTACACAAACGACTAGTAAATTAATATCAAACACTAAATATTGTTGGCATTGATAAAATTGTGTCATATTCATCATGTTATCAGTTAAGATCAAAATGTAAATTTCATTCTGATACCACGCACGGGATAAAAAGAGACCTATGGTTTAGTCACGCAAGAGGTAGATCTCACGTGAACACATACCAAACTTGAGTAAATAAAAAACGAAAGTCTGTGTTTAGTTATCTTAAGTCTTTAAACCACAAATATGCTTAGAGCTATCGAAGTAGAGAATGCAATCTGTATCACGTAGGCTACAAAAAAATCATCGATGGCATATACCGCCATATATATACAGATAAATATATACGTGATCTTAAACACGAATTTGTCAATGATGAAAATTGGACAACCGGTTAAAAATTGGCTTAAAGATAATTTAAGACTCCCATCAATAGGACAAGTATGTAAAGAATCATAATATATTCCAAGCTGTTATCATTGAGGTTTAACCTAGATATTGATTCATTAAAACGAAAGATTTATTGGGGAAAAAATGCAATACACGTTTTTGTAACTTTGCCCTCTATTATTATCTTAAGCACATTCTAAATTTTCTCCAGCCTTTGTAACATTGAAATTCTCATTTCTATGATAACCTATTTTTACAATACCATTATGTCAAGCCGATATCACTTTTTAAGGATATTATAATTATGTTATAAGGTTATCCTTCCTGAATATGGTTATTTGTATTATCAATTTAGCATTTACTTTGATATTATTATATAATTTATTATCAGTTGTTACAACATCTTCTTATTTTGATTTATCTTTGATAACATTGTCACTATTTAATTAATTGATATCTGTTTTAATATTTTTATATTTCTTAGATGAGATTGTATAATTCGCTTGTATCCGTAATATTTTGAGTGCATTAGAGGGATCTATTTTGTCATGACCGTGTGTTGAAACCTTTCTCTGTGCACCGTCATCGGATGACGCAATAACTGTTACTGTTTCACTATGATGCTGCACACCTGTCCTTTCTAATGCTTTTGTAACTTCCTCCGAATTGTTATCATTGTTGATCTTAATTTCAACCATTTTAGTTTTTTTGTCGTCTTTTTTTACCTGTAACATTGTCACTCTGTGTGATGGTTTTTACATTTTATAAGTATTCAGTAATTTACTTATATGATGAATGTAGTCAAGATTATTTAATAAATATATATTAAGTGTGGGTACACATTCCAAGACTAGCGCTGTAAAACTTGAGTTAACGTGTGATTCCGTGTCTAGTACTACTTACCTCGTAAGTTTACATTAAAATTGCAAATAAAACAAATAGCTGTTACATCAATAAAGATGAGAATGCTCCAATGTTCGACAACGTATACTTCGTCTAGCACTTTACGCTAACTCTTTGAAGCATTTAAATCTTGAGGCAGGCCACTTTTTAAGTCATCTGTGATCAATAGTCGTCAAAATGAGAAACTGAAACAGTAATAATCATAGTGAGATACACTAAATCACTTATAAATAAAACCAGCCAAGTGTGAGTCGGACTAGTGCACGAAGGATTTCGTACAGTACGTAGCAAAAAACAGCAAAGAAATCACGTTCTTTGTATGGGAGCCCTCTAAAATATTTATTTTATTTTGTTTTTTAGTATTTATCGTTATAGCGACAACAGAAATAAATCATCTGTGAAAATTTCAATTGTCTAACTATCACGGTTTTTGAGATAGCCTGGTGACAGATGGACAGACCGATAGACAGACAGACGGACTGACAGCGGAGTCTTAGTAAATATTTAACCCTTTGGTAAAAAAGGAAAGGAAAGATACCGTAATGCTCATGAGCAGCATCTAGTATAGAAATATTTGCATTTCTATACAGCAGTTGTTTGTTTCATTGGGTCAGTAAGTGGTAAATGTGGCTGAAAGCTGATAGGTTGTAACTTCAGAGTGGTAAATCATCAAGTAACTCCTCTCGCTCTAGGTGAAGAAAGAGGGAGTGTCAGAGTTTCACTAGCTAAAACCGAACTGTGTTCCTTCAGTTGCCATTTACGTTCCAGGGCCGCGGTAACTCTTTTGAACGATTCCACAGATGTTATGTACAGGTATATACATGTATATATACCTCAAGAAGTATTGTCTTTCATAGGACCTGCAACAACCTACCCATGACGGTAAATTGTTAAACAACCGTTCGGAAATCAATCGTAAAGCTTTGAAATAAACAAAGTAGCCTGTAAGAACAATAAAATGAACCAGGTTCAAATGTTCAGCACATACTTGAAAACGTATAAACCCTTGTTAGTACCTGCATATTAGTGTTTCACCGCAGGCCGAGACTGAGACCGAAGCTGACGAATTAAACCTTCGGCCGAAGTGAATCCGAATTTAACTTTTAGCCGAAGTGAATCCGAATTTAACTTTTGGCCGAAGTGGAGCCGAATTAAACCTTCGGCCGAAGTGAATCCGAATTTAACTTTTAGCCGAAGTGGATCCGGATTTAACTTTTGGCCGAAGCGAATCCCAATTTAACCTTTGGCCGAAGTGAAGCCGAATTTAACTTTTGGCCGAAGTGGAGCCGAATTTAACTTTAGGCCAAAGTGAATCCGAAGTTTTAATAACCCTAAGAAACTCAGTTCAAGATTGGCTAAAAGTACTTCTTTTTCCTCAAATATATCTCCTCTCCTTCAGTCCATCCAAAGGTTGTCTGTAAGAGGTTGCCTTGTGCATGAAGACCGTCTATTATATGTACACTTGTTTTTATAAATGTTTGTTATAGGTGTACATAGTCCCCATCGCGTCTGTTTGTCTGTTTTTAAGCGATAAAATAAAAAATTACTAAACGAATTTTCATGCGGTTTTAACCTATGGACCATGAGGGAACAAGTGCATGATGGTTCATGAGGAAGATTAGGTGCATCCATATTATAGTGGAGAAATCCGAGAATTTCAAAGTTTTCTCGGAGCGCTATTACTAAATGAATAAAGTTTATTTTGTCAGAGCTAATTCAAATTTTCAAGTTTTTTTTTTTAAGATGGGAATATCATCTAATGACAAATCTCGCTCTTGGGCGGGCGGGAGATAGTGTCAGACTTTTACTGACTAAAAACCCACTCCTGGTCCTTCGTTGCCTTCGTCCCAGGGCCCCGGGTTTCGTTTTCAGTTGACAAAAATATTAAAAATTTCGTTTAACTTCGATATTTGCTCAGGCCGAAACCAAAAATTTGACTGAAAGTGGATTTTTCCGAAGTTAGCCGAAAGTAGCCGAAGGTAACCGTAGATAGCCGAAGTTAAACGAAGGTGGACGAAGCCCGACCCTCGGTCGGACACTAGTACATATAAATAGAGGTAACATTACGACTTTGCCGCATGGGGCTAAAAGAGTCGTTGATTTATAGTCCTTCAAACCAGCTATTTACGGGATAAATATGTTAGGATCTATACAATAACTAGTTATTAACGGCGGTTTTGTCCAGGTATATTTTGAAAAGTATCCTTCGCCAACGTATTAAATAAGGCAAAGTTTAACACTAAAGACTATAGTTTAAATAAATAGAAATAGCCATAAATATCATTAGAACCGTTTGAAATTGTCAAAATTTTATTTTAGCAGATAATTATGCATTTTACTTGCAAATGATAACGCAATAATTGGAACGATTAAATAGATCAATAATCATTTTTTCCAAAGCCAAAAGAAATATTTAAAATTAATACCCAAATCCAACACACGACAAAAAATAACGTATCCAACTAAAATTGAGTGCAAATAGTGTAATATCCAATGTTCTTATAAAAGACATCAACGCACTGGACCCCACACATTGGCAGTATGCGCACATTACCTTGGCCAGTCCTTCCGAGAAAAACTTCACTTATCATTGATTTTTTATATTAATGTTTTTGACTTGGATACTAAGTCCTTTAAGCCATGTCGTATAAATAGTTAATTTGTTTACCATCAGAATATGGATGTACACATTCTAATGTTTTTTTTTTAGTATTTGGCAGCTAATGTTAACAACCTTCTCGACAAACGTCGCTGAAGTAGTCAACACATTGAATTGTCAGCTTCATTTTACCGAGATTGCGCCGGTTTCAATGATTCCACATAATATGTCCAGTTGCGCAGATACTTGTGATACAAAACTACACTAATTTTACTTCACAATATCCACTACATCATCGATAGTGACCCCCTAGTGAGCTAACACGTGTAACCGAACCATTCTACCTTAGATTTATTTACCTGTCAGAACCTGGATTTTGCACAATTTTCTTTATTATGTGAATAAATTGTCCTTGTCCTTTTCTTGGTAGTATAGAAAGAATGACATAGAAGATGTTCGGAGCTAATATTTGAAAAGTCACGTTAACGTTCTAAATTCAAACTTGTTGACAGCTTTATTTTTTCCCTCACTGCAAAAAATAGTATATTAGTCATCGAGACCTTCGTACGCAAAGGACAATTGAATGAACAAAGGTGGGTTTTAGTCAGTAAAAGTCTGACACTCCCTCTCGCTTCACCCAGAGCTAGGAGAAGTTGTTTGATTGCCTACCCAAAAAAAAACCTATATTGATCTAAAGATCATTCCCTTCAGCTGTACTCCACGACGAATCTTTAAATTGACAGTTATAGCAGTTTTCTTTTCGTTGTCATGGCAACTGAGTCGAGTGTAGAGGACATACACGCCACACAGTCCACTTTTTTGGGTCTGAGTAAATTTATGAATGTAATTAATCTATTTTTTAAATGTGTGGTTTTTCTATTTGAACAAGTCGGCTCGTGGCACCCATCAAACTTAATGGTTTAGTAATACGTTTCTAATTGATTTCAAACTGTGCGGTTTTTTAATTAGTGCCAAGATATCTAAATTACAGTAGGTATTTCTTGTAGACGTTCGTATTAACAATTTTTGTTTGGAAATTTTATATGTCAACTTATAAATCTCATTACAACATAAGATTTATAATTCATATTTTATTAATTGTCATTTAGATACCTAAATAGTAAAATTTATAATATGACTGCACCTTTTTCGGACAATAATATCATATTTCAACGAATCAATAAAATCGTCTCAACCTCTTTTTTATAATTTACACAAAAACACTGATATAATTTGCGCACAGGTGTATAGATATTTTTTTTATTAATAATAATTAATTTACATAATATCTCAATTATTAATATGATAAATGAATCTACAAAAATAAAAGTCGGTTTGATCTAGGGACTCCATAGATATGAAATCTCTTTGGAATAAAAGTAATAGAAAAAAAAATATTGTACAGAAACGATATAACGCTGGCTGTAAATACAATGATTTGCATAATATGTTATACAACCAAGTTATTTGTTGGTCCGGTTACAATGTAGTCTCCTCAACGTAAGTCAAGTAGCCCACCTGACTTATGCTAAGCTGGATTCAACCTTTTATTCATCAGGCCACTCACTCTGACTTGCTAAGAAAACTAAGTAGGAAACGTACTTTTCTTATATTTTAAAATTAGCTTCTGCCAGCGACATTACTCGCATACAAGACCTAAATTAGCCCAAGGAACACACTCCAGGAACAAAAAAAAATCCTATGTCCTATTCCAGAACATGGTTTACTCTTGTGCCAGCCTACATACTAATCCATTCAACTATTTCATCATCATGATCATCATTTCAGCCGAAAGACGTCCGCTGTTGGACATAGGCTTCCCCCAAGTGTGTCACAAGGACCGCTCCTGTGCGCATCGCATCCATCGGATTTCTTCGACCCTCACTAGGTCATCGGTCCACCTTGTGAGAGGCCTTCCTACACTGCGTCTTGTAGTGCGCGTAAATTAAAATAATTGTACTTACTTCCTTGCGCTCTTGTGGCTCGAAATTTAATTGAGTACCTGTAATATTGAGTATCTTCTCAGGTAATAATTCAAAGTGTCAGGCTTCCAATGTCGTAAGTGGGAGGCTTTCCAACGTTGCGTCTTCTGGTACGTGTTCGCCACTCCAGAACCTTTTAGCTCCATCGACCATCTGTTCTACTAGCAATGCCAACCGTTTCAGCGTAAAGGATTAACAAACAAACTCACAAACGTATTTATTCCTTTGTAATATTAATGTGATACCTTTTTTTTTTGAGTATGAAATTATCAAAAAACGTCTCCCACTCAGGGTGGAGCGAGAGGTACCGACAGACTTTTGCTGAATGCAACCCACTTGCATTCCTTCAGTTGGCCTATGCAATCCAGAGTCGTGGTGACTCTTGAACAATCCAGCGGATGTATAACATACCTCAAGAAACCTCTCAGGGCTTCTTCAAGTAAACAGTCATCTTGGTGGACATCCCACCCATATGCACTTTACATGGTTTAATTTCCCGAGATAAAGGGTCTTACCAGACGAATGGACCACAAAGTGATCCTGTAAAGGTTCTTTTTTTTCCTTTTCAAGTACGGAACCCTAAAAACTCATCATCATTATTATCTTGTCCTTTTCACAATTTATTTGGGATCTGATCAACATAATTATGTATGTCTTTCGTCCTTGCTAATTCTTTCCATTCTAGCCTTAAGATCTCTCACACAGTCCATACAGCGTTTCATCATGTTTACCAATATTCCGCAAACGAGTATAATATAACCATATACCCACACGCTATTATACTGTGAACTAGAACAAAATATTATAATAATTAACAATGCAAATCACATTTTTAATGAAGAAAACTTGGTTAACCTAGTTCACACTAGTGCAATCTAACAATAATATTGTTTAAAATCATTTACTACATTGGAATATCTATCGTAGACACATGGCTTCCAGCCCTGTTCAAAACATGAGCCATATGTTAGAGTGCCATAAGTGCCCATACACCTGCACTATGAAGGATTTAATGAGTGCCACCGGTGCTGCGTTGGCGTAGCCACATACTGGGCCCAAACAGTTTAACGAGTTTACCAACAATTCGAAAAGAAGAAAAAGAACCCACACGGATCGATCTTAAAGGTTAAGCAACGTTACCGAGGTCGGTTTCAGGATAGGTGACCATCTTAACATATTACTTACATAAAAAAAATATAACAGGTGGAGGAGCTCGTGGATTCCTAATTACAACCACACGAATTAATTTCGAAGGTTGAGTAAGTCTTGCCAAGGATTATCGTGTTACCTAATTATTGGGTTGTGGAGGCCAAGGTTACCGACATAGCACGAAGAATCGCCAAACTTAAGTGGCAATGGGCAGGGCACATTGCTCGCAGAACGGATGGCCGTTGGGGCCGAAAGGTTCTGGAATGGCGACCACGTATCAGAAGACGTAGCATTGGAAGGCCTCCTACAAGGTGGATCGATGACCTGGTTAGGGGTGCGGGAATCCGATGGATGCGAGACGCACAGGACCGTTCGTTGTGGCGACACTTGGCCTATGTCCTACAGTGGACGTGTTTCGGTTAAAATGATGATGACGATGGAGGTCAGACAGTCAGTGACTCCATAAATACTGATATCCAGCTGCTTCTGGTTTGACTGGAAACCAACCCCAATATATTTGACAAAAGACTAGACAGGCATTGGAATATCGTATCATTCTCCTGCAATCCTTTTTCTATTTATAACTTTAATAGAACCTAAAGCATTTAGGACGGTTAATTTAAACGTTAATGATGATAATGTCGCCATAGGCATAAAATGTCCAAAGAATGATGACATTGGGTTCAAAGTCCAACCTATTATAAGCTATTGGTACTGATGGTACTGTAATATGAACGAGCGTAATATAGATGTGAATAATATCGTAACTGACAACTGTAGTATTTGGCTGATGACCAAACTAATAACGTTAAGATTAAATGTGTGTTTTGTTTCCGCTACTTGGGTGGAGTGGGAAGGGTGTGTCAGACTTTTACTGACTAATAACCCACTTCTGTTCCTTCGTTGCGTTTCATACCAGGGCCGAGTCTTCCTTTCAGAAGCAGATTCTTGGCCCCAGTAGGCTTCGACCCTGCTGGGCCCCTACGGTTTGCTGACATCTCCTTAAGGCGCGTGTGGAACAGTACGCGCCGTAGGCGACTTGGGCTCGGTCCGGACTGTTACCGGAAGGTCGAACGGTGAGCTACCCATTGCTCACCGATCGCAAGCCCGCGCCTACTGTGGCCGGAAATCGAAATCGAGATCCTGGCGGCTGGGGCGTGAGGCCTAGCGCGT
The DNA here is from genome assembly GCA_961205895.1 of Mythimna pallens. NCBI lineage: Eukaryota > Metazoa > Arthropoda > Insecta > Lepidoptera > Noctuidae > Mythimna > Mythimna pallens. The sequence continues at coordinate 20,155,680 of OY540842.1, read as the reverse complement.
GCACGTGCGGAATCGTCCTTTGCTAACATTACTGATTCGCAAAAGGAGGCAACCGCCTGCCACACCTCCTCGCTTCTGTTAATGGCCCATACTAAGGCCCGGTACGAGATATCGTTGCCGCCGATCTCCCCCGTGAGGACACGACGGTGCTCTGCCCGAAAAGATTAAATGTGATAGTAATAGTGCAATAAGTATCAAAGTAAAAACAAATGTTTCAAAAGTCTGTAACAGAAAACAATTTACTCACAACTATCTGCTCGTTTGCCAAAAGCAAACTCCTTATTTAATTTAAAGAACTAAAATTTGAAATTAAACATCATCAAACATGAATACATATTTTCACCAAACATATTAAAGTAAACGGAACCCGAACTCATCTTGAAGCACCCATTCAAATTGAAATAAACGATTCAATAAATAATTAATTTAAATTAATTTCATGTTAAGTATTATTTATATTATTGCTCCAATATTTGAATATGGCCGAACACCTGTGTGCAACCCGATACGACCGTCGCGTCGGTGCCGACTGGTCATAAATTGACCATTAACTTGACCATAAACATTTTTTTTTTTAATGAGTATCGCATATCTTTTGGGGCGGTTCCTCAGGTAGACTTCGAGGAAGGCTTCATTGATGATTAATTTGGACTGGTTGGAGATGGAATTGAGATTTAAAATAACTATTTCAAGCTAATTGCAGTTTATAATTTAGATTTAACTTGGTTAGAAATGAGCTCTCTTCCTATCTATATAGCCGATTGGTATATATAAATGAGAGTCGTAAGTCGTGGGTTTAAAATCCGCCCAAGCGCTTCACTTTGTATAATTTATATCCCCACTGCTCCAAAAACAGCGAAGGAAAACATTATGAGGAAACCGGTATATCCTAGAAACAAAAATTCGAAGATATTTAACATCCCACACTGAGCCAGGGTGTTGGATTGGATCATTACATTTCCCAGAGAAGATACCTGAGTCCTAAAAGATAATAAAAATCTGGTTTCCAACCATTATCACCTGCCTGATCTTTACCCAAATTTATTTGAGTGCAACATGACTTTTTCATTTATAGGTACTCCGCCTTCAATTTCTATTGGCCATCATCTCAATATTCATCTCTGTTCTAACCATAAATCTTTGAAAATAATATAAATATCGCACAAACGATTGAAATTTTTAAGTTTTTTAATTTGTAAAAAAACTATTTCATTTTTTTTCGTAAAACGCGTGGCAGAGTGAAGGCAATACGTTTCCGTCACACTTTCTTGTACTAAAAGATAGTTATTGATAGTAAAGAAGAATGTCTAATACCTTTTTGATATTTTTATGCACTCTAATACCATTTGTTCATGGAACACCCGTCAGATTCCATAACCAGTACGCCTATAAACACCTCGAAATGCACTTTATAGTAAACCCATTCAATAAACTAAGGGTACTCGGACATGGTCGGTATTATGCTTCACACGCCATCCAGTAAACCAACACCACGGCTATATGATTACGCGGAAGCGTCGGGTATGTCAGCAGACGTTAACATTGACACTTGACCTATCCAGCGTGCGTGTATCTATCGTTAATCAATGGGAGTCATGGGACTGTCTCATCTAGTAATTTTTGTCTTTAGTGATAAGTTTGTTGTATAGCAGTGGTTACCTTTAGTGAATGATTACGTTTAATTTGTTGATTTAGAGTGGTTTTTTATTGCAAATTTAGCTTGGTCTACTTCAAATTTGGTCTCAATATTCCTGTTTTTCTCATTGTCATTTTTTTTTTTACTTTACAACGATCCCATTGATATCACTGTCAACAATAAGACCGCCATTCCATCCATAGATTTAAGCTTCTGTGAAATTGTTACTATTTAAGTGTACAATAAAGTTAATCCTATTCTATTATAAACTCGTTCATTAGTTTGATTAGCTAATTCTCCACTAAATATATTTAGAATAACTTAAAAGTGAGATCTTCATGTACCTCAGTCACCGTCATCTTTAAATTAACTGACTTTCTCAAGCTCTTCATCCAGACGTAAATTTAAATCAGAAACCCGTTGATAGCCGCGATTTTCATCATCTTCCTCCTCGGACCGGCTTGAGCGCGCTCGTGCGCACTCGGGTGTATTCGGAACCAGCGCAAGAGTCGCCGTCCAGTCTCGTTCAACTCGCTACTTATGTTACAAACCAGATCTCGTTAAGGTAGATTTTATTTTATAAAGTTATTTTCTTTTAGTATGATATTTATTTTATCATATCATATGATAATGTGTTTTTTCCTTTGATCTATTTTTGTAGTACCTAAATGCATATTTATTTTTGGACTTGAATGATCTAAAAAGTTCATGAATATTTTTTGTCTTGATTTGCAGACGCGAGTTACTTTAGCAGATAGTTTAAAATAGAATCTTGCCAAACATAACTCTTTTTGTCTGTCAATCTTGATGTAACAGCTCTACTTATCTTCGAACTCTATAAAGTTACGTATCTCATCTTCTAAATTATCGAACCCGACAACATCTCAAGAATTATAATCCATGAAAATAGAATTATCAAAGTGAGTTGACATAATAACTTTCTCATCGCGTTCATTGCCAACTTTCATGTGATATTTTACTGATTTCAATGTTGCGGCGACTACAAACGAACGTATACACAGAACGAGGTTACCGTACATATAATATTAGTTCAAAAGAAAAGTACGCTCATGTGCAAGCTGAGTTAATTTATAAACTAATATATTCTGAGATCAAAATGAAGTCAGCAAAACTTGCAATGTAATACCTTACGATGACAGCAACAGAGTTTAAATCGCTGCAAATAATGCTGCTGAAGCAAATTTTCTTAATACTGTTAGAACTATATAGAGAATTACAAATAATTTGTTTATGAAAGGACATTACATACAATGTCAGTTTGAAAGGTGACACTATTCTTCTTAGAACCGAAGATAACCCAGTCATCTTAGTAGTCCAACTGAAGTGCAGTAGGTATGAATACTGATAACATTTAAAAAACAGCTTTAGTAACGAAACAACTGCACTTGTAAAAATAGTCCAATACACGGGCTCAATATTGATTGTGGTGGGCAACATCATATAAAGCATCTGCCTGTTGGTTTGTGGACAAAAAATAAATATGAACCTGTTTTACGCTGTTGGTGATAAGCGATTTTAACGATAGTTTATGGAGGGTCAATCGTTCCAGTCCTTAACCTGCTTCAAGTAAATGGTTGGTTTTTTGTTAACCTATATATTGTGTTCTACTACTGGGCAAAGGCCGGTCCCTTCTCCTTGCAAGCCTCTCTTGTCTTGAGCGATCTCTCACCTAGTTTGCTCCATGTGACGATCTGATCATATTCGCGAAACAAGTAAATGGTTAATATCAATTAAACATAAAGCAACCGCGGAAGTACCAACAAGATACTAGATCATTACACAAATAGTTACCCATATATTCACGCATAATCTTAAGAGGACTAAGCAGATAAAGAATCTCGTTGATTGCCAGTAATTATTACGAAGGCTTAGTGAAAGGTGGAGCATATCTGTAATTAGATCTCCAATGTTGTTTTCCTTGAAAACTTGAGACCGATTAATGTGCCGTCAAAAGGCAATCTGATCTTAGTGAGTTATGAATATTTTCACATAAACTGGATATGGGTGGAGAAGTGATAAGTGATAGCATTGATGAAGTATGTGAAGTTAAATTAATACGAGAGTTTGGAGATAAGGGAAATGGAAACGTCGGAGCAACTCTGTTGTTTAAGGTAGCTTAAAAAAATATTGACAGTGATAAGCCTTAGCATCTTAATTCTTTATTGTACACCAAAACTTGACACACTATACATTGATTAGACAGTTCATGTACAAATACGAGTTTAACGCAACGACAGATTTCTCCCAGTAAGAGTAATTCTTGTAGATTCCATGTATCTCCAGCTAAAGAATAAAACTCTTAAAAATTTTGACAGTTCATCAATGGAAATGTGTTCAGTAATGGAACTAAAGAATGGATTGAAAGTAAAATACACCAAGCGCACGCACTAATCACTAACACGGTTTAAATAAGCATAACATTGCGGTAATCATTCTCTCTAGTCCGCTAGTGTGCAGTAGTAGCTGTGGTCCAAGAGACACACGACAAAATGTCGTAAAGATACTTATAGCAGTAACATTACTTACTCAAGTAAGTTAAGTTGTCGAACCAAACACGTCTTACTTGCAAACAACTTGAAAGCAAAGACATTTATTTCGAGAGCAGCACTAAAATATGTTGTTATTTCTCAACTTTATTGTCATTTCAAGCATTTTTATCTCCTAGGCCTCGATTTAACCAAGCCTCTTGTTCATTTGGTGGCTCATGTTAAGGTAGAAGGAGAAATATTCATAAAACTGGTCTGATTAAAATTATGTATACAGTAAAAATGGCTCTATATTTTGAATTTGCTTCTTCATCAGCTCCTACAGTTTACGATCCTTTTTTTGGAATAAACTGTACATCTGAATAGAACTTTACAAAGCTTTCGATAAAGTATGACTAAACGAGATTTGTTAGTCAATTGTCTCCTAACTGTATGACTGTTTTCACACACTATTATTAGATGTTGCTGCATTTGTACGAATATATCCATGTGAAGCTGTTCTATTAATACTGGTAAAGTCAATGTTTCACTTACGAGTTTTATTTTGATTGGCCATACATTGGCAGTGGGTTACATTTGTGCGAGAAGTTTTATATCTACTTGGTTTATATGTTCAGGTTTGAAATTAACTTTCCTATCTTTAGTTACATCAGTTCTATCATTTTCAACTGCAATGAAAACTAAAAGTAAAGTTGTTTTTAGTTTCTCTCTTTAGTTTATCTTTTTCGGAAACTAAGTTTTATTATAGTCATAACTCTTAACGCTTATTAGAAGATTGCTTAGTAGAAGGGTGTAGTTATCTATGTCTACTTTTGAACCTATAAAACGTCAATTCTCAGCCTTATTAAAAAAACTATCTGCACTTATCACCTTCCCCATTATTCAATACACTCTTTTATCTGCTCCCACAAGATCAGGGAAAATTTTCGAAGCCACAATACGCAGTAGGTGTTTAGTTGCAACACGTCGCCGTCGCTCCGACGCAGTAACGATGTAGATTGGATTGCGCGCATGCGCCGTAGAAGGCGTCAGGTTGTCTCCGTGTGTCCTCGGTACGTTGACAACGCACACTGACGCAAATGTGTAGGGACGCGATATACTGGACCTCAGAAACATTCTCGAAGTGCTATCTAAAGTAATATTAATACTGCAGCATTAGAGATAGAAGCTTTTGAATTTTTTCGCCGTCATCACCATCATCTTCAGTTCGACTTCGATTAATGCCGGCCATAGCCTTATCTTTTATTGAATTCAATTTTATTTCACATATTTACTAGCTCACCTGGGCACATATAAAATGTCAGAAGCTCAGTTCCAATTTGTCGTTTTCTATGGAGAAGAGATTTTTACAATATTTTCGTACAGCACAGTGTAAACCAATCACCATAGCATACTACTTTAACGCAGGCGGATCCACTAGTAAAAATTCGTTACTCAATAAAGTTCCAAATCCTGCATCAAATATGTGATCAGAGTCTGTTTTCGTCATACATTGGAATGTTTGCAAATCGTTACCACATAACATTGTGTTGTATGTCAACTTGTCTGTGCAAATGATAGCAAACGGATCTCCTTGTGTGACCAGACTATGTAACTTGTTCTTTACGAGCTTTATTTTAGCTTACAATTGTGTTTAATATTCGTAAGCGTTAATAGGTCGCAAGGATTTGTTTTGTCAACTTTAGCCGGTTGCACCTTTGTTTTATGAGCTGGTATGTAGTGAAATTTTTATCTTTTCCGACTCTAAAGAAAGAAATGATTCGATATCTGTTGTATTCATTTTTGAGCGCTGTACTGTGCCTTTATCTTCCATGGGATCTCTTGCATATTCTTTTCCATAGAGATCTAAGCTTTTGACTGACTGACTTCTTGGCAATTCAAAAGTGCCTGTAAATGGTTTAGTTGGAAATAAATGCTTTGAATCTTGAAACTTCCATCTCTTCATTATATACTGTGGCGTTTAAGAAGGTCACTCATTAACTTGCAAACTGGCAAGGTAATGTTACATTTTTAGGTTTAGGGTAAAAAGCATAGGTTCCATATTCGAAAGAATATTGATATTAAAATCTATTTAGATAAAAGGAGAAACTGAATGACTGACATATCAAACACACACAGCACAGCCGAAACTACTGGGACTAGGAGCGTGAAATTTTGCATAAGGTTTTCTTTTATGACGTAGGTGAGCACTAAGAGAGGATTTTCCAAAATCCACCCCCAAAGGGAAGAAAACGGGGATTCAAAGTTGCGAAGCCGCTGGCAGAAGCTAGTATATTATAAAGTGCTTCACACAATATAAACATAGTATTAAGAATACGAAGCCTTTCAATTGCGTCCCGTATCACAATACCTACAGAATTTAAAAATCGTGTCATTAAAAACATAATTAACCTATCTTATAGGATCAGCGCGTCTTTTAGGAAAACTAACCTATAGCACAAAGCGATGAAATACCAGGGAAATAATTTTTGTAAACTTACAAACAAACAATAAATTTTGACCTTTCATATCTTAACTTACATTTTCAATACCTACTTCTTATTATAGAGATTTAACGTTCAAGTTCTATTACAGTAGTTTCTATAAGACTTTTACTTTACCACTCTGGCCAAACCTTTAACTGCGCAAGCGCGTAGCCATCGAGTCTACCGCTGTCACCAACTCAGGCGCACGTAGCCGTGTGAAACCCGATACATACACACCATCACACACACAGTCAGATACGCAGGGAAAATCAACGAACTGCACAGAACACAGCTCTGAACCAACTTGCTTTACAAAATGTTATAACTTGATTTTACTTAAATTATTTTAGCATCTGATTTCATCTTAAATTTTTTTTTAAATTTTCGTCACAGCTTGTTTAAGTTACGGCTGCATAAAATTTAAACAATCAGGTCATTAATCTGCGATTTCCATACTGTTTATGGGTTACGTTTTTGGGGGTACTATTCATATGAATTGAATTGACGTTCGAGACCTAAATTAGTTTAATTGATTTTTATTGAATGCTAATGGCCTGTCTCAATAACAACATAAGCAAAAAAGAACTGTATGATAAGTAATTTTTCTTACAAATTCTGTGTAAGAATACACAGAATTTGTAAGAAAAATTACTTATTGTCTATGTATATAAAATCTTTAAAATAATCATCCTGCATTATTTTAAAGAAATTATCCGATTAAAAAAGCTTATCCGGACACCTTTTTTTCATGCTTCGGGTGGAGCGAGAAACTTGTCATACTTTTATTGACTGAAACCCACTTATGATCCTTTAGTTGCCCTTTACGTTCCAGGGCCGCGGTAATTCTTTTAAACAGTCCCGCAAAGCCTGTTTTTACATCCGGATTCTGAGTACTGATTTAAAATATTCAATCTTACCATCCTGTGCCCTGCGCTATCCAATTATAATCCGATTTAATATTGTTTCCTCATGTCGAATTAAGAATTATAATACGTTAATGTTATATATTGTAGTGTCTACCTCAATCAGTCGTACAATTATTATTTAAAGGTTTTTCCTCTTATATTTTGTAAACAGGTAACACATAAGGTTCATGGCTTTTGATTGAGTAAAAATGTTACTATAATTCCTTTAAAAATAGCATTTTCAATTTGTGCTTGCTGTCTGAAATAGCAGTATCTTTTAGTTCTTAGTTGATACTGGAATGCAGAAAAAATAGGTACAAGATTTTTCGTTAAAAAAGGTCCATCACAAAATTTTCTAAGACGCAATATTGCATGCCTACTTTTTAAAGCAAAGTCCATTCTGTTTGGATTTTCCTAAAAACATCTCAAAGTAGAATTACCAGTGGATTTTGTACCAGGTGCGTCAGTTTCAAAGTAGACTAATGATGTTAGGGCCGCGACGCAACGGCGTTTTTATGTCGCATGACTTTATGACTTTATTTTAAAATCAAAGACATTAAAAAAATATTAGCTTAGCTGATCATCTATGGCTGTAGTATTGTTAGAAAGAGTTACCGAGTCCCTGAAACATAAGAGGCAACTAAAGAAACACAGGTGGTAGTCAGTATAAGTCTGTCGACACTTCTTCTAGCTCCACATGGAGTGGGAAGATATAATATACTATACATCTGTCTCTACGCAGCAGAAACTTCAATAATTTTTTTAAACAAGTATGGAAATCCAAACAAAGCATAAATACATTTTATTACCATAAACATCTTAAAAGTCACGAGCTCCCCAACGCGATATGGAAGCATGAATGAAATATCCCCGCTAAACATTTATTACTATTTATTGACGTAATGTTATTGACTGATAAAAGTGAGTTAAGTTCAGTATTATCCTCCCTCCATTGACAAGTTTTATTTATTAAATTTAATTTGTAAATATAGGAATCAAAATAGATGCAAATAAACCCACAACGTGTTGTGACGACAATGGCTTGATTTTATAAAACGTAGACTATTTTTGAATGGGGTTTTCTGGCATACTTAATTATAGTAATGCCTACAAACCTTAATCAAGCTCGTACCTACATAAAGCATCCATCAGTGTCAATACCTGTAACAAAGGTATGCCTAGCTAATTTCTTCACAATCTTTAAATCTATAGATCTGCCATAATTCATTCTGTATTTTGTTGTAGCAAGTGGTACAACTATCAGTTCATCTCGATTAATACCTAGAAGTTAATACAGATATATCCATGCATTTTTACCATCCCTCATAACTATTGTGAGTCCTGTATGGACCATCCGGATTGACGATGATATGTCCAGAAAGGCGGTGACTGCTCAAATGACGTCCTTACTACAATATGTTTTTGGCTTTAATTTTGTAATTTAAATTGTTTAATTTTGTTTGTGGTACTTTAATATTGTATAGGCAAGTTTGGTTTAGCAGACTATAGATTGACTTGCGAGAAGGTACTCACAAAAAAAAGAACAAGAGAATGATGATGATGATGATGATTATAAACAAACTCGAAGACCCTTGAACAACAAAGCAAAAGCATAGGTCCACAAAGTTACACTCAAAACCATAAGCATATAAGTGATAAGGCCGATGTGTGACACGGTTTATAAAAAACTAATGAAGGAACATGGTTGAGTTTTAGTAAGAGTCTGACATTCTTCCTTGCTCCACTGAGAGTAGGCCAAATTATTTGATGATTTCCTAACCCTAAAAAAAGCTTAAAAGCGAAGCATGTGCCAACAAATCAATTGATCTATTCAGAAGCACTTAACCCTCGTAACTCCATGCATCTTTATGACATAGGTAATATATTTCAACCTGTCAATGCTTATTCACAATCGTGGTCATTAAGTCAACACGTTACGAACCACGTGTTCCATGGAGCCAACGCACCTATAAAACAATTCTTCTCAGTTTTATTAATATATTCTCAATGAAAATGAACGTGGGCTTAGATATTTCACACGCTTTATCTCTACTGTCATTGTTCTTAAAATAGATTTTTATAGTCTATGAGTAATTGACGGATGCAGTTTTTTGTTTATGGAAATGAAATCGGCAGCTAACACGTTTTGACGTACTTATTCTAACTAATTGTAACTAACCCATTATATTCCACTGCTACGCGAAGGCACACCAAGCTCTCTGGTGAAAGTCGAGTTCTTTCCACCTTTGCCTTAGTCTGCCGCGATGGCGTACTTATTAATCCTTTTAAACTGTAACTAATCACACATGGATTCCAGAGAGGTAACAAGCCAATCCAAAAAGGATTATAGACTATTTTAGAAAGTCCCAAGGCAGATATCCTCGTCAACATTATTAAACTGCACTTAGTTTTCCTTATCCACACTCGTGTTTAGTGCTAAAAATACACAATATAGTTTATTAGTCACATTTAGCATATAGTCGCTAATTTTGTTGTAATTCATAACGTTATTGTCCGTTATTTTATTACACTAAAAACTAACTATAGGTATTGAATTGAGTAATTTAAATCACAGTTCAATATGCGTACACTGCTCCACTTATTTACAATCCTCCATCAAAGCTGTGACTGATCCTTCAATGTATACAAACATGGTCAACTAAATCATATTGCCGCCTTATGGCCATTACAGTTGTCGTTACTTACTTGCAACTGATATTATGCCTATATTAACAAAGTTACTTCGTCGCTTCCCGTTATAATATTAATTACATTTATCACTCTTGCTCCGAATAGTCGGTTAGAATTGATTTTTCCTTTAATATTCGGATAATTTTATTTATTTATTTAAACTTCATGTACAGTAGTGGTACATAGGCGGACTTAATGCAACAAGGCATTCTCTACCAGTCAACCTTTGGGTTAAAAAGAAAATAATGTGGTAGGTTTGCACAATAAATAAATAACAGATATTTTAAAAAGAACAAATAAAATAAAAAATAAGTTATTTATAATAATAAAATACATATATAATTTTCTTAGCATTACTTCTATCCTTATAACAGTTATCAAGCATTTAAAGCATAGGTTTTCCTTTTTGTCAGATAATGGTTCTACGTCATCATCCTTCTACTCTTGCCCTTTGTTTAGGATTGGCGATTTTATTCCATATGCCATAAGCGGTCATCTCAATAACCACCTTTTTTCAATTTCATACCTTCCAACCATCGTTCTCTTCTTTGGTTTTTTTAAACTTTTAGATAAACAATAGCTCTACATGGGTCAGAGAATTAGTGATTGCTTGTTTATTTCCAACAACAATGTTTTCATTAGCTACATCATTTGCTTACCCCATCTCCTTAATTAATCTACTCAAACACAAGAGGTGGCGTGTCTTGAAGATCCACACTACAAAACACGTGATGATCAAGATTAGCACAATAATAGCCTCTTTAAATGATCATAAAAAGTTGCACATCGCCACGTGACCTCTAAATGTGTAGAATATAAAATTTAACGTGTTATTAATGAAATATCTTGTGTCGTATACTTAAGATGACCCAAATAAGGATATCGCGTTACTCGGCGACGATGCGTCTGCGAACGAACATCTACCAAGAGCCTTAAATGTATGTTGAAATAATGTTGTGTCTTATTTTAAAGTTGACAGATTTTCAATTTGAGTTTTTTGTATTTTAAGTATATGAAAGAAAAGGGAGTGATGGCATGACGGGAAACAGGACAGAATGGAAGAAAAAACATGTTGCACTGACCCCAAATAACACGCGACAAGGGCAGGAAGATAATGATAATAAAGCCTTCATTTTCCCTTAAAACATGTATTGTTACATGAAGAAATGAAGATTAAGAGAGAAATTTCAAAAAACATTTGTAGATGCATTAATGATCTTAACATAATTGAGTGATCACTAACCATTGTTGTTATTACTACCGTCTACCATTCATGTAATGTTATAAATTGTATAAAGCAAATACAGAATGGAGGAAAATAATGTAAAAATAAACTATTATAACATGCAATTAGTAATACAACAGTTATTTGTATTGGCTTAAATGGGACATTCAATCAACATTTTGAAAATCAATTAAAATAGAAAACAACTAAACAAATTCAAGGTGAAAGCTTATTCTAGACTTATGATTTACAATAAATATAAAGATCTCTTAAAAGACTTTTTAACGTCGACTAAAACTTTGATGCTAATTTTAACCTCACCAACATCTAATAGTCCTATATGAAAATCTCAGCTATCATTTTTATATAGCAGTTGATTTGTAGGTCACAAATGAATTCCCTCGGTGGTTGTAGCCAGTAACGTAACACTAGTGGCTAAATATAGTAGCACATTCGCATCGATTACCATCGTATCGATATTTGGTGTCGATTCATTGATGTTTGATTTAATTTTACAGTAATGTTTTATTATTATTATATTCTGTTTATTCATTTAAAAATCTATATATATAAAAAGGAAAACTGACTGACATATCAACACACAGCCGTAACTACTGGGATTAGGAGCATAAAATTTTACACAAGGCTTCCTTTTATGATGTAGGTGAGCACTAAGATTTTTTTTTCGAAAATTCACTTCCTAAGGGGATGAAGGGGGGTCCAAAGTTTGTATGGAGAAACCTACATTCACGCGAGTGAAGCCGCGGGCAGAAGCTAGTATAGGTATAAAGTAGTATACCACTGGTACCGGGAACAAGGTCTATGCTTCCGGTGGCCGGGCTCTAGAGAAAGGAACTTCCAAAAATACGAGCCGTGTCAAAAGTACCTCTTTCTGAGTCAAATACTCGATTCAGCCGCCTAACGAAAGCCTCCTGAAGTGTATTTTGAGGCTGACATGACTACCGGTACAATGATCGCCGAGTCTACATCCCATATGTCGACTACATCGCAAGCCAAGTCAAGATACTTGAATTGCTTATCTTTCTCGGTTTTTATGAGGTTCTCGTCATGCGAGGCGGTTATATCAATAACTATTTCACGCATTTTGATTTGGTCCAACGCCTATCAGGCTAGCAGATGTAGCCATTATACTTACAATAGTCCTGTCAGTAATGATAGTCTGATCCGGGTGAAATGTGATGTTCTATTATTAGTATTACTTACACGTATTGTTTGGTAGATGGACATAATTATGTTTTAGAATTATGTTTTAGGATCGTCAGCTCCTGACAGTTCTTTATTAATCTTATCTAAGGAATTTTCCTTCCTGTTCTGTTATTATCATTCTGTCTCAGCTTTCCCCCGGTGGAGAAAATATCAAATTGAAAATTACACTATACAGCGATAAAATGTAGTTGTATACAAAGATATGACTTTTAATTTGTTTTTATTATCCATCTGTTAAGATCTTAATACTTCATAAAATCTACAGGGAGGAAACAGCGATAAAATATTAAAATGCAACATAAAAAAAAAACACCAACAAAAAGCTAAAACAAATGTCAAAGAGAGCAGCATCGGGTTTATCCTCAAAATAAACCGAATTACTGTGAAAGCGTCCGTCTGGACACCAATAAGACATATTTACAACGCTTTAATGAAATAAATAAAATTAAACAAGCCCGCTTGGGAAGCTAAAGTTAGCTTTTGTCTCTTGCCAATTGTCGCTCGGCTTAATGAATTGTGTTTTGTCTATCTGGCTGTGGCGGGTCATTTTGATTTTAGTCCATAAACCGTTCTGATTTCACATCTTCATTCATTCTTCGTTATAATTATGATATATCTAATTCAGTATCAAATCTAACTTTGACCTCTTCAAATGCTGTATTTTCTGAGTCTCTACCACTAAAATCATTTAGTTTGTTCTACAGATTTTCAACAGATCTGTGTCTTTCAGCTGTAACTATAGTAATCACATCCTCTAATTCTGCTCTTGATTATGTCTCTTGTGTCTCTTGATTGTGTCTCTTTTTACTTAACCTTTAAACTAGAATTCAAAGAAAAATCCACTTTTAAACTCACTCGCTGCTTTCAAATCGTCATTTCCTCTCTTTCCACCCTCTAACACATCATTGCGTATTTTAATATTGTTGAGTCTGCCAAATCTCTTTAAATTTTCTTAAAGATGTCATTGAAGATGAAAGCATGTTTTTCTGTGGCGGTACAAACGATATCTTTGACAGTTTTATATCAATCGGAAACCGCACGGTTCACCTTCCTCCCGGCTGGTCGTCACGCCTGCGGTCGGCTTGACACGAACAACACGCGCTTACGTTCTCACAGGGATGCACTTAGGACGGTTTTATCATCATCATTTCAGCTGAAGGACGTCCACTGTTGGACATAGGCCTCCCCCAAGCGTCGCCACAAAGAACGGTCCTGTGTGTCTCGCATCCACCGTATTCCCGCGACTCTCACCAGGTCGTCAGTCCACCTTGTGGGAGGCCTTCCAACGCTGCGTTTTCCGGTGCGCGGACGCCACTCTGAAACCTTTCGGCCCCGTCGACCATCCGAGCCGATCTACGAGCAATGTGCCCTGCCCACTGCCACTTAAGTTTGGCGATTCTTCGGGCTATGTCAGCGACCTTGGTTATCCTGCGGATATCTTCATTCCTGATGCGATCACGCAAGAAAACTCCAAGCATAGCACTTTCCATTGCCCTTTGGGTTACTGTAAGCTTTCTGATGAGGTCCATTGTACATTGGCGACCATATTTCAGTGCCATATGTCATCTTTGGCCACACGCGTATTTTTTACATATTATTTATGTCACTGCAAAAAATAAACTTCCATATTTAAAAACAGTCCCTTAGGTACCCAGATACATTGCACCCTTTCTCGTCCTAGATCCCTCCCTTTAAAAGATGACCGTCGTCGAACCCGCGCCGTCTCGAGAGCCAGATCCATATCACGCAATTTACAACCACTATATTTAAACTGAGGTCTCTTCATTTAAAGCTGGGTGGTCTTTCGCCCGTAGAAAAAAAATACTAATAAAAATGTTTTCTGTTTAACAGTATCTTTTGATCGGTGGAAGTAATTTATTGCGGATATAAAATGACGCTTGAAAAATGTAGCGCAATCTTTAGATGTTAGTGTCGGGAAAGAATTTGATTTTGTTAGTTATTTCTGTAAGTGTGAAAAAAAATAACTAACAATTAGTTATTGATACCTAAATCTTTTTGAAACTTAAACGTTCAATAAACAGGATTAAAATAACTTTCATGTGTATTTAACTGTTTAAGGGATTAAAAATAGCACGTCACCGGACTCCTTTATGAGGTAGTAACAATAAACAAAGCAATAACAATACCTTGTTAGTACTTTAACTACTAACAAAACCACTTATTCATTTTACAAGTTAACATTTTAATATACACATCAATAATTCTGTTTGATTATAAAATTACATATTACAGACTAAATAATTATAAATAATCTATTAATATATTAATATTATATATATATATATATAATATTATATTACTATTATTATTTATTGTATTTTTTTTATTTACATTTTATTTATTTATTTATTATATTATTTATTAATATATTATTATTTATATTTATATTAATTGTGTTAGAATAATAATTACAATATGGCAACCCATGTTTCTGAAGCGTGAATGAAGCTGAATTATAACATCCTCTAAATGATAAGCGGAGTTGGAAGGTGGCCAACGTTAAGGCGACATTTTATTTCGGAAGACTCAATAAATATATTTAATGTATACCCTCCAGACACCGGCGACAGTTTTACAAAACGTGTTTGATGAAAAGAACAGAACAAACTGTTTCAAACATAATCTTGGTTGTTTTAACAACCAAGATTATGTTTGAAACAGTTTGACATTTTCTGTAGTATCCATCTGTAGTATTCAAATATATAAATTAAGGTATATATTATTGAATTGATTTCTATGTCGTAGCGTGTTAATCCGAATATATCTATATTCGGAATTTTTGAAGGGATTTCTTCGAGTGAAGTTCAGTGGCTGTTTTAATTATTCGCAACATGATTTGTATAAAATTGGTGTAGTTTTGTATCTCAAGTGTCTGCGCAATTGGATAATATGTGGTTGTGAAGTAATTGAAACATGCCCGATCTCGGTAAAATGGAGCTGAGAATTTAACTGTTGTGTTGACTACCTCAGCGTACCGAGAAGGTTGACTTGATGCATTTGCTGTTAAATACTATAAAAAAATTAGAATGTGCACATCCATATTCTAATATTAAATAAATTAACTACCCATACGAAGACATGGCTTAAAGAACTTAGTATTCAAGCCAAAAAGTAGCTTAAATATCAAAACATTGACTGTGGCAAAATTGACAGCAAAACCTATCGTGTATGGACGCCTAACAGTTTAGGTCGTGAAATGGATCGCGTTAAGAGCTCGCGGTAGGATCTCTGGAACCGGTTTGACTGAAAATCTACCTCAATACAGTTTGAAAGCAGATATGCACAGAGACATATCTGCGCAGGTAGGTATATCAGTTACTTAATTCATCCAAAAAACGTACGTGTACGAGTATATTAAAAGAAAAGAAAGAAAAGATAAAAGATATTTTTTTTGTCAAACATAAATGATTTAAAAAAATTTGTAATGTATTAAAAAAAAAACTTTGCTCAAAATAGACCAATCAAAATAATGACATTATTTCTACACCGGTCTTCATATATATATGGTTATGTAACTTAATCAGGTTACGTAATTATTCAAATGGGTGTTTGAACTCCTTAATACCTAGTATAAATAAGAATTAACACAATTTACAAGTGGTAGTCGTCTGATCTTTAGGTAAAAGGTCACACACATTCTAGAGGTTGCGCAGGATTGTTCACACCGGCGCGCCAAGTCTACAGTCACTGTGAGTCATTTAAAAAGTTTATCTTTGAACAGAATAACTTTGAAATAATATCATATAATAAGCAGGGCTGCTATGGAGCTCCGTAACTAGGGTTGCCAACTATTTTTGAAGAAAAATAACGTATCACATCTTTTTAGAAAAAAAAAGTTTCTCAAAATATATTTATTTGTTTCTTCGCTTGTAGCCAATTTTTTATGTGCTTGCGGTTTTTCATTAGAAATTTTTGGGAACGTAGTCGTTTCAGTAGTATTTCAACGAAGAAGCATCGATATAATTGTTCAGTAATTATCCATATTAGTGTTTCATTTTACGCATCACAGTAAAGATTGAAAATAGAATATTTCCATATACTTAATTTTTATACAAAAGTGTATAGTATATTTACCAAAAATAAAGTAAGATATATTGCTATAATATATGATTGGCAACCATATATATAACCGTAACCGAAATATCCGTAACCGAAACCGATATAAAAGTTTCAGTTAGTTTTGGATAAAGGTGACGTCTAAATGTCAGTTGCGACTTACGGTTGTTGTTTGTGTTACCCGGCCAAACCAATGATAATCGAACATTTGTTCCGAGTCTAGGTGTAATTTATCTATAATATTTATGTATTTAGAAATATACCTATAAGTATGTTTATCAGTTGTCTAGTACTCACAACACAAACTCTGCTTAGTATGATGAAGATTATTGAGAAAAAAAATTATTATACTTGTATAATTTTAAAATTCTTATAACCGTTACCGAAACTATCCGAAAGTAGCTTATTCATCCAAAATAATTTCATGTCATATCCGTAATCGTATTCGAAACCGGTATAATATTATTTCTATATCCGTATCCGACTCAAGATCCGAAATGTCATATCTTTAACATCCCTGATATAATAAGTGCAGCGAAAAAGAAACCACAAGATGTGTTATGATCGTAACGCGTGTTTTATGTAATTTATTATACAATGACATAATAGTGAAGCGTCTCTCTGGCATCTTATAAGCATTCTAGAAAAAATAGGTAGATAGATCTAACGTATAGATTCATCTAAACCCTTTTTTTTTAATTTGATTAATGGGCTTTGTGGCTTAGTGACTACATCGCCCAGAACAGAAAACACAAATACTTACAATCTATTTTAAGACTAACTCAAACAATTGCTTAGCTTTATCGGACATTGGAGAAGCGATAATTGTATTGCAAAGGTTATTAACAGACGTTTTACAGCGTCCAAAAACATTGATCCTTGTTTTGTCATTCTGGACACACTCCATCAAGATAATGGAAAACATCATCAACCACACCACAGTCTGATGACTGTGACAATTCGGAGACAAAACTTTCTTCATTAAATAGTTAAATATCCAAGTCCTATCTACATCTAAGGGCAATTTTCTAGAGCTGCGTGATGGTTCGAAAGAGTTACTGCGGTGAACGCAAAACAGACAGGGTTTAGTCAGTAATAGTGTATCAGCCACTCTCACTGCACATCAGAGTAGGAGTTATTGAATGATTTCTCAACTAATAAAGGTCTAAATTCTAAGTACTTTTGAAGGACCTTCTTCTTCTGAAGAATCTTACTTTCACTTCAACCGACTTAGTCGCCATGACGAAAAACCCTTCGATTAATGTCAATAAATATCTAAATAGTTATAACTGTCAATTTCGTTGAATCAAGAGGAGAAAATTACTTAGAAAACTTTTTAATTTCTTCAGGATTTCAGTATTATTCATTTAGATTTGGGGATACCGACAAAGTTGCGCGCGCGCACCGTCTGGCCGTCCTGTTGCTAATGTACGATTGGTTAATTTTGGCCAAACTACGCACGGTGACTCGACTTGTTTATATGCGCCAGACGGGTGTCCTCTAAACTTTGTTTATTTTTTAATTTTTTTCGACGGCTACTTATCATTTTATTTTATTAATGTTTTAAATGTGTTGGAGTTGGCAGTTCTCCTTTGAAGAGGTTGTTATGTTATTAAATGTGCAGTCTCTTGCGCAAGTACATAAATACAGCATCTATTAATCTACCCGACACTCGCTTACATTTTGTGTCGGTTTTTTTTTTTGTTTGCACTATTACAATCATATAGGTACTCCTATTAGAGCTTCTACAATATCATCATGTTCCAATACTTCTATTATTGAAAAGAGTAAAGATTTTTAATTTTGTTAAAACTCAAAAACTATTGGACCGATTTTAAAACATTATTTTACCAATACAAAGTTACTTTATCACTGACATAGTATAATATTTTTGCATAGGCCAAATTTGTTTATAGGTTATTCCCCCGTGTTTCATTTCACTTAGTCAAGAAGTGTCAGTGCAATAAGGTGAGAGAGGTAGGTATCCAGGTTTGTTAGTTAGCCACATAATATGCTCACTTATGTACTTGGAATACATGACCGCAATGATTCTATTGTCATTAAACAATTTGTTTACGTCATTTTACTACGTACATATTAATTATGTCATATTTTAAGTTGGGTTTAAGCTTAAGTGCCCAATTACTAATTAACTTGAGAACAAATTTATGTAGATGTAACTGAAAACACTAAAAATAATTTTACTGAAACACAACTTTCTAAAAAGTTAATTAAATATATTTGTTTGTTAGTAATTTAACATAAGCGTAAACACTAACAAATCTATCAGTGTCAGTGTTTATGTCAGTTTTATGATCCATTGGCTACTTAACAGCGAGTGCACAATACTCCATAGAGTCTACAGGTTAATTTTTAACAGAAATAGAACCTCTTTAATATGAAATGTCTTATAAAAACAGTGGACAACGTCTTTCTGGAAATATAATTAAGTGTCTATATTTATTTCTATTCTTAAGAATTATGCGGTTATATATATAATGTAATAGGTATAATCAATTAGCAATTATGACACAAGCGGAACACGTTTCAGGAAGCGGACATAACCATAGATCACACAAGACTTCGTAATTGTCTATGGCACAACATGGACAATTATTGTTTTTTTCTTTCTTTGACTGAAAAATTTTCCACGTTGTTTAATGACGTGTCAATAGGATTTTTTAAATTTTTGTTAGGTAATCCAGTGTATTTGACGCGGCATAGATGAGTTATTAAACTCTTAGATAATTCTAACGTATTTTTCTTTACGTAATCGTGGATTGCTGTAAAGTTTTTACGCAACAGAACCTCGTCATTCCAATTGCGAATTAGTGCACTATCTATATTGGGAAACAATTTATCTAGAACGCCTTATTCGCCATATTTCAATACTAAAATAAATAAATAACTAGGTAGGTAGATTTATTATGCGACAAAGTTATTTTCTGATTGGAAAAATCCTCATGGAAAAAATGAGGTTACACAGTTTTGCTACGCAAAATAAACGCAATGACACTCAGTCATTAACATAATATGAATGCCTTGATGATAATAGCTATGTACGGTTTTTGATACTCATAGAGGAAAACCGTACTGTACCGCAATTTACTAAATTACAAGTTATTTTATGATTTATAGTAATTTTTTCTAAATCAAGCTGCAACACTGTAAATTGAAGTTTCTTATCTTGTGCCTAATTTTAAAGTCAAACTTTCAGAAACATTTCCATATTTAATATAAGAAAAATCAAGAAAATATTTCTAGAAGCTTTCACACGAGCTTCGAGGAGTACAAACATTTTCCCACGAATAGTGTTGTACAGTTAAAAAACCGTAAACATCCCATCTTTGCGCGCGACTCTCGGTTTCTGTCGGGACGTCGCACGTCAATCGCCCCTCTATTATTACGCTGTATTAAATTTATCTCTAGTAATTCAAGGACCACCTGTGCAGTTCATCGCACTAGACCGAACCAGTCAGTCTGGTTAACACAACCACGTCATTTACACCTGTCAAATGTTATTTTAAACGATATTCAACTTTATTACATGTATAAAAGCGGCAAACTGGATGAACGATCTGAAACAAGTTTTGCCGCCAAAGCGCCGTTTGTGTATATATTTATTTATTCTTTTTTAATCTGTATCTCGGTCTGGACGCTCGCGATTAATGCCTGTGCCCGCGAAGTTGTTCTTTTTTTAATCTTTCACGGTGGGCCAATATCATTTCTTGATTGATCATCTGAAATTGATGGTTTGTGGGTTAGTGTTCGAATAGAGTATACATTCTGCTCATTATTTGGTGGTCAATCATCGTTTTTGCTCACCACATTAGGTACATTTCTATCACTATGTACATTGTCAGCAAAACTGCCTACTGGGGCCATGGGTTGTCCGAAAGGGAACCCCGGGGTCTAACACGCCCTCGCGCTTCGCCCTAGAGTGAGAAAAGTCATTGGATGATTTCCCACCTAAAAAAAGAAATCGCTATTTACACAATATGTCTGAATGCCTATCAAAATGAAACTGAACATAGCATAGCATTTAGTTTAGCTATTAAAAAAAGAGATTCTACGCATTTTTAACAACAAAATTTAATGTAAGAACACTCAGTGCACTACGTGACTTCAACCAAAATTAATTACCGTTTCAAAATCCGCAGCCTCCGCCCATGACGTGTCGCTGTCAAAAAAACCGTCTCAGACCAAAAACCGGTATCTTGTACCCGTTTAATAAAAAAAAAGATGAGACGTCTGCAACACATTTTCGCATGCGTTATTATCTGTACAGTAATCAGCTGTACGGTGACGTCATCCTGGAGTCGCCACTTTCTTTTATTAAACAAGGCAAAATAAACTTGCATGGTTTCTATTTTTTCTGAAAATAGTACTAACTCGACCTAATAATAGTTTTATTCGAATTCTCAAAACTATTTATATCAATCGGAAGTAATTCTCACTTTACTTACAAATACTTCAGATACGATAAGGGATCCATAAATCGCCTTTATACCTGTGGCAGAAGATGTTCACTCTAGAATGCATTGAATTGACCATAAACGACAACTCTATGAAAACTATCCACTACCAAGCTACTCAATTCACTCAATGTAATTTAAACAGGACTCTTAAACTTAAAGTTCTATTTACCTCGTAAACATAAAACCCAGCGATATAACATGTGATCGGACGAAGTCGCCCGCCTGACTTGTTACGTTATTAAAACAGGCTGCCTTCTCGAATGTTCCGACTTTCCTGCCCAAGCCGTTTTGCGCGACAATTTTCCAATACGTGTTTTTTTTTAGTTGCGTGACTAGGGATCTAGTTTTACATAAATAAACTTGATCTAGTCTAGTTATGTAGCATAATGGTGGGACTACGGGGAGCGGAGCGATAATTAGTAGCTTTGGCCTGTTCTTGATTATTGGATGAATTATGTAGACGATATTCTCGTGGTAAAGTTGTTGCGGGCGAGTTAAACCCTTTCCGAGAATACCGCACACGAACAAACAAAAATAACTTCATTTGAATTCGAAATCGGAAACTGGTTTTTAATTGGTCAATGAGAACAATATTCTATTTAACCAACGCTAGTCTTCTTGTCAGAGCTGTCAAGTTTGACAGATGTCAAATTCCCGTCACTGTTTTTCTGAGTCGATTTTAATTAAAATAACAAACTTACAAATTCTGGATGAAGTTCAACAATTTCCTCAAAGAGAAACGCATATTTATTGCATTAGTCATGTGATTGTAATATTTATAATGTTTGCGCATGTCAGATGTATGCCTATTGATATTAGCTAGCCTATGCGACTCACGCACTGTGCATTGTTGCACTAACTATATATTTGAGTGGTCGTTAATGTATGTTGATGCTCATTTGTCCGTCATAGTATTCACGTAGGCCTTTGCGTGAAGTGGCATGTCAAGAGTCGTGTTAAAATGAAAACGATATCCCTTCGTGCAATATGCCTCAGGGGATCATCTTCCTTTTGTATGTTAAACACGTGTTTTTGCCATTACTTTGTTTAGGATAAGATGTTACTAATGGTAGGGTAATACCTATTTTATTGAATACAGTAAAACAGGGTCAATAGAAACGAATCTTAGATTAGGATTGTTACTTTGATACTATATTTTTAGTTCCAATAAAGCATTAATATTTGTAATATAACATTTTAATAATAAATGTGAGTACTAAAATGCTGCAAAAAAATTTTTAATAACGTGAAAATCCCCATCAAAATGTTGTTTCTATTCAACCCCGCTTTTCTAACCTTTCCCGGGTTTTTTTTTTATGAAAATGCTGTCAGTAGTTTACAAAAAACCGTAAACAACCGTTAGTCCTTCAAAAACCGTAAAGTAAAAAGTGCTTCATTTTACAATGACTACATGAAATATGCATCGATAGTAGGTTCCTTAATAATAAAAAATCATTCCAAGTAAGTATTCTAAGTAGACGAAAACTCTACTGTTACCCAGTCACCTATTTCGATAAACTTTGCTGTCGCAACTCTATAATAGTTCAAGCTAATAAAACATCAAATTAACGTTAAACCTAGCCAATAATTTTGCTAAATTAATTCTGATGAAATGACTCGTAAGTGCGGCACATGATATATTAACACGTTTTACTAAAAGTCAATCATAATCAGCATATGATTACATCCTATCTGCTGGCGAACGTACCGACACTAAATGGCTAAAGATTACGAAAAAGGAAAATTCATGTAATTTCCACAGTGAGGTTGTTAGGGTTACCTGCCTGTGTTGAAGAATGTTGAGCGACTTTTTGACGTATTGGACTTTTGCCAAACATAATTTTAACAAAAAAACTCTCTTCTAAAAATTTAGATGCTAAAATTATGAAAATCACCGACATTATAACATAGATTTAAAATCTCTGTTATACGTGTCAGTTTCACAAACAATATCTACTTACATACTTCTAACCAAAATTTCAAAATCATCGAAAGCTTCAAAATTAATTCCATATTTATTATCGATTAAATTCATCAAAGTCACAGCCCTAACTATCGTACGCATGTATAGATACGCATTGCCTTCGTGTGTGCGTGTAACCGGCCTCCGATTCTCGTTGCAGACAGCGAGGCGCGATCGGCAACGCAGGCGCATGTACGCAAGTACGCAATGAATACATTCAGCATTGCCAACTAGTGCCAACCAACTCCCATACATGAACTAGACAGAACTGAACTTGTAGCGAGTTCGGTGACTCTATAGTAATGAAGATGAATGTGGAATCAATTTAGGTGGCAAAGGACGAATTATAAGTTGGGAGAAAGGATTTTGTCAATTTTTAGTGTCATTATTTTGTTAAGGTGTCAAATCTAGGTCTTGAACTCTAGCGGCCGTTGACTCGGCAAGAACGAGCAAGAACATTGAAAGGAAATGTAATTCAATTTTTCAACTGTTTCTTATGAAGTTTTTTCGCTACAAGTAACTACAAAGTTTAGACTCATAATAATGATATAAAGTTCCCATGGAAATAATCTGTATGCAAATAATCAATACTAATTTTAATCTGAAAGTCTATTTTATAATATAAAGGTTTTTGAGATTGTTTTAGCAGAAAAACTCATTTAAAATTAGTAAAACTCTCTTTAAAAAGTTATTACATTATTCCTTCTTAGTCACAGACTACACTTTTCGAGATGCGCCATGACAGGTAACTGTACCAACCTAACGGTATTTTACTAGTTTACTTCAAAATATCATAAATACACTATCAGTACCAAAATACTCGTTACAGAAATAGTGTTCGTTAGTAAATTGGCATCAAACAATAGATGACGAGTTTCTTACCAATGATACCAGCGCAGACTTAAAACTGACTGGATGTGCCATAGAACGTACTAGTATTATCTCTTTTATGTCATCGTAAAACAAAGTTACGTGTGTTAGTTTGGGATAATCTTGAGCACACGGAATTGAATAGAGATATACAGGGAAATAGTGGTGGGCAGTTTACTTACAGTTGCTCGCAAAGTCGCAACCATTATATGGATAAAAGTTAGGTATACTTGGGATGTTTTTAGTACAAAAAAATGTGAACGAGGCGTAGTTAGTCCACTCAGTTCCACAAATTTAAAACAAAGTAAAGTGTTATGTCTTTAATCAATTTAAACCCATTGAATAGCCATGTATTTATATTTAAAGGAATAAAATTGAAAATCGTAATAATTTCAAGCGTAAAACCGATATTCACATTAGTTTTTGAGGGTACAAGCGATTTTTGGTACAAAAGATGAACGGGATCAGAACTAGATACTAAAATCAGGTTTTTATGACAGCTTTTAATAACTTTCCCAAAATTATTTGATCAAAACTCATGGATCCCTCGTTTTTTGGACCATCGACTTTTTTCTGACATGAGAATTTTCTTTTGCAGTAATTCTATGATCGTTCTTAATTTTCAATATTTTTTCACGATCTCATAGCTTGACACTTTAATAAATTGCGCAAAACCCAGCAACATTGCGCCACACTAGGCCATATCTTTACGATCCGCATTACCAGGGACACATAATCACGCCGGCACCATATTTTCTAATTCCTTGTTGACCTACATAGCAGCGCGCGTGGCTAATTGTCGCTCATTGGTGGGAGTGAGCCATCACGCGACGCCGACCTAGCCTGCTAATTGTCCTATGAGATACAGAATCGTTTAGCTAGCTTACATAAAGAAACTGGGTGTTTGATGTTGACACGTGTTTTGTCATGCTTTGATTAAAAGCTTGGAAGTGTTATCATCACCCTCCTCTTCTTCTTTAAGTCTCGTAAAGACCTGCCCTTTTTCCTTCTAAACCTTTCTGTCTTGCGCGATTACTGGCGTAGTTGGTAAACGTAATCTCGATCTCATTCCCTTACCTATCCCAATTTATCTTTTTTTTTTAATGTTTTCGGCTTGGATACCACTCCTAGGTCCTTAAAACCATGTCTTCGTATGAAGTCGCAACTTTGGTTTCCAATAGAACGCGTATGTAATTCATTTTTTTACAGTATTTGACAGCAAATATATCGAGTCAGCCTTTTCAACAAACTTTGCTGAGGTTGTCAGTACTACTTACAATAAAACATATTAGCTTCATTCTACCAAGAGAGAACTTATTTTTAATGATTCTACATATTGTCCAGCTGTGTAGACACTCGAAACAGAAAACTGTACCGATTTTATATCACAATATGCACTAGTAATCTTTTACAAATAATTAAAGCAGCCATTGAACTTTACTCAATAAAATACTGCCAAAAACTGCCTTCCTGCCGGTGCAGCGTATTTTAGATGTTTAATCGTTCGTGGAATTATCAGCAGCATATTAACCCAGTCAATATATACTATAATTATTGTCATGCTAGTATCTCGCCTGCCTCCTCGCAGAGGCTACTTCAAATGTTTCTCTTAACAAGTACTCTTTACTCTTTTTTGGAGGAAGCACGTAAGACTACCAAGGATCAAATAATTATTTTTAATAGAAAATCTCTCATAATTTTTTAACTATGTCGAAAGGAGCGACAGTCACCCGATACGTTGGACGAGCCATCATTTGTTTACAAAGAGATTAATCAGTCGACCTTGCACAATGATCACTAAGCTTCTACCGATCAATTACCTACATTCTGGAAGATTCCAATGCAAACATTCTTCGTCTATGAAGGGTTCACTAATGTTTGGAAGAAGAATTACTGATACAATCGAATACCTTTTTACTTATGGACTTTATTTTAATATCTACTTTATTACAGATCCTTGAAACTGACAGTAAGGATTGTCGACTTCTTCCAAGTGTGTTGACATCTTCAGGGTCCAAACGACTTACTATCAGGATCGTTCGATGAACTAGTTTAACGTATAGGTCGGTTGAATTTATTACTTCGGTCAATAGCTTCAAAATCATGAGTTGAGTATCGACCTCAAATCTTAGTAGAGATTCTGTGTCCTGTTCGCTTACTCGCACACGCTGATCTTTCAATTGAACAGCTAGAACATAATTATGATTGCGTTGAAATATTACATTTATTTGATAAGATTTATCAAATGACTTTTCCCGCTCTGGGTTAAGTGAAAGGGGAAAATCAACCTGTGTTCTCCAGTTGCCCTTTGCGTTCGAGGGTCACGGTAACCCTTTCGAACAATCTCGCAGCCCTAGCATTGAAAGATTACCTGCCTTTCTATTTATGCATTCTCTTGAATATAATAGTGGTTTTATAGCTACCACAATATCCGTCTTCATCTTGAAATGAATTCTCTGGAGTTGATCTGGATTAGGAGACTGTCAAACTTTTTGGAGAAAAAGATAGCCAAACTGTTCTCTTTGCTCTCTCCTTCGTGCCCCGATCACATCCAGCATCTTTTCTTCTCAACTAGGAAGTGAAAGTGCCCTGGGTATTACAAGTAGGCATAGGAAATATTATAATACATTTTGTGCCATTACTAAACTGCATATTTACATCCATAAATAATGTCTCCGAATGAAGACTAGGGGCATAGATGTCATAGAAATTTTCGAAATTATTAAAAAGGTGTTTCATTCTGTTTCTTTCTGCCACGAAATTATTAAAAAGGTGTTTCTTTCTGCCATCCCACGAACTAGTCCATCCTACTTGATATATATTTTTTTACTACCTACTCCTACATTTTTTTTTCAAATGCTTCCTTCCAGTGGATCTAGGAAGTGAGAGCATCTGAATTGGTCCGCTAAGGCCATGCAGAGGCCAGCCCCAAGGTTGCGCCCGCGCAGACACAATGGCGAACGATGCGTACCATACGCGCCATTGTTTCTACTCGTGAATTCATTTAACGGATTGCTGTTCTGATTTTTTTTATTTATTTGACAGTTGATTTTAATAACATAAGTTTTGTTTTACGACCAGTAGTATGAAAGTGTTTGAGCGTTTACTTCATAATTCGGTAAAATTTGAATGAATTGAAGAGTAAATATGTTGTTTATTAAGTTGACTGGCCTATTGGTCTAGTGGTTAGTGGCCCTGACTGCTATGCCAGAGCCAGAGGTCGTGGGTTCGATTCCCATCCAGAACAAATTTTTGTGTGATGAGCATGATCATTTTGTTCTGTGTCTGGGTGGAATTTTATCTATAATATGTATGTATGTATTTAGAAATATATAAGTATGTTTATCAGTTGTCTAGTACTCATAACACAAGCTCTGCTTAGCTTGGGACTAGACGGCGCTGTGTGATAGTTGTGGAACATTATTATTATTATATTAATATTAGTGTTAATTTTGGTAAAATACTAGTGGTATATACTTACTGAAGGTATAGTATTTGTATGTACCACACTACTTTTAGAGGCGAAAGTTTGTGAGTGCATAGCTTTGTTTGTTACTTCTTCAGATTCAAATAGTTGAGCAGATTTGGACGAAATTTAGCGCACGGTTAGAGTATATCCTGAAATAGCACATCGGATTCTTTTTTACCCAGGAATATGTTCCTTTGGGACAATTTTCTGAAGTTAGTTATTTATAAGTGTTAATCATTTTATGTCACTATTATTATGTAAAAGACTGAAGATTACGCACACATTATAAAACGCCATAGCTGTCTTACAGTAGACCACAATAACGTCATAAACACCTCGCAAAACAAAGTTGCCATATTCTGACGTCATAGTTCAGGTAGACTGCCCGTCCTTTCAAACATACCTTTTGTTGACATTAAAGCCACTACGTAAGAAAAAGACAATAATAAATATTACCCACTTACCGCCAGGTCGTTGTGGGCGTTTGTGATCAAAATAATCGTAAAGTCCAGCGGTGCCATACCGTCTATAGACCATCCAGTTGAAAAAGACCCCTCAGCTCATAATAAACGACGAAAAACAGGGGTCCGATTAAAATGGTTAGCATAATTTGCAAATTTTGTAAACAATATAAAATGGTAGAGTTTATTCAGTGCGCTCTGAGGACATATTATTATGCAGTTGTGTGCATTTAGATTCTAGGTACTGTTATTCTGTTTGTAAATAAGAAATTGTTGTCGTGTTCGAAGAAATTCAGGCATTTGCCGGTCAGTAGGAAAACACAGCATTTTAGCCCTTCTGCAACGCAACGAGCTCTGAACGCGATCTTTTGACGACCTCAACTGAAATGTTAAAGGGATTGAGCTACATAGGGAGTATAGCTCCATCCCACTTTGTCGCTCGCTCGCTTGACATTTTAACACGTCATGGTACCTAAGTGTCCAGTACGTGTTCATGTTTTCTTCATTATTAAACTAAATATTAAAAGGAAAAAACGGAACCCTTATAGGATAACTTTGTTGTCCGTCCGTCTGTGTGTCTGTCTGTCAAGACCATTTATCTCTGAAACGTGCGGAGGTATTGGCTGAATTTAAAACCATTTACTCTGCGGTCCTGTGAAAAAATCGCAAATCAATCTAAATTAACAAAAAAAAAGATACGGCCATTTATGTTGCAAAAAACGTATATTTCGACTCTCAAGGGAATCAAAATTATAGGGTACTTCCCGTTGACCCAGAATCCTAAAATTTCGTATGAAGCAGTCATAATTATAACATAGATATTATAGGAATAAATCTGAAAACAGTAAAGTTGTTACCTAAGTCACAAAAAAAAAAACTTTTTTGCAATACGGAAAAATCTTCGAGACTCCATTCGGGAATTGTAGTTTATACGGAACCATCAGTGCGCGAGTCCGACTCGCACTTGCCCAGTTTTTGTTTAAACCATTCCTTTTTCAAACCAGCTCAAGGCATGGAATAATTAATCCTTCGCAGTTAGAAACTCGTTACAGCATTTTAGTAAATATATAAGTATTTTCTCGAATCTCGCCATGTTTACTCAAAAATCAATCTGCAGCAATTTTTCTTGAAAACAAAGTTGCGTTAACTCCCTGCATAGCAAAAAGGATAAAGGCTAGCTCACACCAAGATGCAAAGCTGTAATATAGAACTTTATTCTCTTCATTTTAATGAAGATATTTCAGTGAGAGAATTCCGATATCTACATACCGCGGAATTTGTATTTACCATAAGCAGCCTATAATGTTGGCACTGTTGAACACAGGCCTCCTCTCTATGAAAAGGTGCAGGGTGTCATCCACCGTCCAGGCCCAATGCAGATTGGTAGATGTCACATATTATCTTCCAGTCGAGAGTTCTAGAACATGCTGATTTCCTCTCGATAGTTTTTCTTTACCGTTTTGAGAGAAGTAGTACAAAATAATTTCATAAAATAAAATAAAAAAAGCATTTATTTCAGGCAACTTAGCACCCATACAACAATCACAAAACAGAAAACACACACACATAAAGAAATACACATTTTACACTATCGGACATAGCCAGCAACATTTCTGCTACAGCAATGTCCGATATAAGGGCAATCAAATCTGCCGGCAATCATCGCCAGAACTGTATTGGAGCTGCCCCGCACCCTGCGCACCAAGCACGCGCACCGCTTGCGCATGGTGGTTTAACAAAAGTAAAGCGACAATTTCGCTTTAAATTTCCCCAGGCTGTACCGTAAAATGAGGTTACTTTCGCCATGGGGTTTAAATTTGACCCGAACTCATTATCCAATAGAAACACAGTAAACACAATTTCTCATGTTCCTATTGGTTTGTAAGCTTGTAGCAAAGTTATACCTACCACAGGGCCAAAATTATCCCACTTTACTCGGTACTAGAATTCTTTCATTAGGACTGTGTACCATTTGATGCAGTAATTAAAGTCGTAAAATGTATTTTAAAAAACGCAGTCGCATCTCTTAGTGTGCGTTGCCCCTTACTGCCGCGCTGGGTGGCAGCCGGAGTGCCGGGCAGTCTAGCAGCTAACTAGTTGTCGTAATTGCCATGCAGAGGGCGTGCCGATCGGTGCGACTGCGGCAAAATCACGCACACTCTCTCACAGGCTTTGCGTAACGCCTCTGTGTCTGAGTATCTCACTCAGAGGACCCGGAGGACTTATTTATGAGCATATTGGATACTTAGTTAACGGTAGCCTATTAGTTTTGGTTACCGGTAATGTAAAATATAATTTGACAATAGCTGAAATCTATGTATAACCATGGGTGACTTACCATGGCGTGTTAAAAAGACAGAGTTGCGAGCGAGAAAAAGGGATGGAGTTAGACACGCTATATAGCTCCATCGGCTCGTGGTAGAGCCTCTGTGTTCATTCAGTTACCCTTCGCGTTCCAGGGCCACAGTGACTCTTTCGAACAATACCGTAACCTTACTACTAGATGGCTTTACCAGCCAAAATCGCGACGTCATACCCACCTACTGCTAACCCACGGGTAGTATGAAAGTGAAACCCGGGGCGAAGGCAAGGAAGGAACAGGAGTGGGTTTTTAGTCAGTAAAAGTCTGACACTATCTCCCGCTTCGCCCTAGAGCGAGGGATGCCATTGGATGATTTTCCTACCGAAAAAAACCTACTGCTAACAATCTCTCAATGTAGACACATTCCAACCGCTTCAGATCAATTTAATCTACGCACCACATCTACGTAGTCACATTAGGCGTGCATCTCGTTCTAGTCGAGCCAGTCTCGTTGGGCGGCAGCCGAGCAGTCGGCTATCTATGATTGCTTGCATAGTGTGTCCCTGCGCATGAGTGCGTGGACTGTAAAGCTGTATA
This sequence comes from Mythimna pallens, assembly GCA_961205895.1. Classification (NCBI taxonomy): domain Eukaryota; kingdom Metazoa; phylum Arthropoda; class Insecta; order Lepidoptera; family Noctuidae; genus Mythimna; species Mythimna pallens. Next base: position 20,124,807 of record OY540842.1, on the reverse strand, counting down.
CACACTAGCTGGCAACTGTTAGACAACTTATTGGCTGCAAATTTGTTTAATTGCAGATTATGTTTGAAAATTCTCAATGAAGGTTGTTTTATATAAATAATTTGTCTTCATTTACCGCTGTAGTTTGGTTGTGTGTGTGTGTGTGTGTTACACATTATTTTAGATCTGGTAAAGACTAAATTGATCTGGTTACAGTAAATAAAGTATTTAATTATTTACATGCTTAGATCTGAGTGGCCAGAGTGAGTTTGTTTCTCGTTAACGCGATCGACACGTATATTATGACGTATGGCGTTTTGATTAGCCGGCTCCAAGCTATTAACCAATCAGAAAGTTAAACGCGGTAAACGTTTCGACTCAACTCGCACTAAGCGCACTTCTTCACTTTACTTTTATCTTCGGTTTTGTATTATTAATTTAAAGTTAAGAACTTATACCTATACCATTGTTTGTCAAGTTCTGTTAGGTAAAGAGAAGTTCTGAACATCAAAATTTATCTAGGAACCGAGTATTTATCCTGAGCAGCATGGCCTGTAGTAGACGCTGTTTGTACAAATCTCATTCGGCGCCATAGTATTTCGGGAAAAAGTTCCCAAAGTATCAGGCAACATGTTGCCAACATCAGTCAGCTAATGAGCACGCTCCTTCAGCCACACACTTGCGTAACAAACGACAGTTTGTGCCCGCTGTTACATTATGTATGTCTTGTAAGATATGTGTGAAACGTAGCTAATCCCATGCCAGAAGAAAGTTAAGTTTTCAATGAATTCGATGCTCTAGTAATGAATATGTAGTGCAGGTTACATTCCTGAATGGCATTTAAGTAATGATGACTTTGGCGATTGAAATTAGTTTGCTTTGCAAAGGAAAATTAACATTCTACTAACTGGACTAGCATTTCGCCTCATTGTTTCTACCGCGTACATCGAAGGACTGGGACAATTTGCCTGCTGCAATTTTCCCGTCCGTTTATAATTTAGGTGTCTTCAAGGCTAAAGTGAATAGGCTCTTAATAAACTAGTGCGTCTCACCATCAATGATTGATTGCATCACTGCTTACCATCAGGTGGGACTGCAGTCAAGCACTAGTTTATATTAAATATATTGGTCCAACCATTAATTCAAATCTGGGCTGCCATAATTTTTTCAAGAGTATCTCTCTTGATCTCGATCTTGCCTGCTAGAACTTAATGCGCTAGGTCTAATTTAAAAGAAGCACATTCAGAAGATTTTATTCTCAGATTTTATCAAGAAAAAATTTTACAAGTTAATAATGAACTCGCAATTCCAAATTCGTCACTTGCGCTTACGTGTTTTAGACCAACATTCTAGTTCTAAAATGCAGTAGGAACTGGATATAACTGGTTCGATAATGTACTCATGTATTATTCTATGTCTGTTCAGCCTACATTCACTATCCGCTTGTTAGAAGCTTAGTTTTATTAAACGATGTCTCTTTCGGTTCTATCGACTACCTTCAGCCAGTGACTTCGCCCGCGTGATGCTAGAAAATTATTTCAAGGGAACATATTTCCAGGATAAACAGATCAACCTATGTGCCAAATTTCAGCTAAATCCGTTCAGTCGTTTGAACGTAAAGCAGTAAAAAAAAAAGAGTATGAATTATACATTTGGATTGAAATTGAATAAGATAGTTAGAAAGTGTTGTATTTTCAGAAATCATCAGTGACATACCTACTGAATAACGCTGCAAATGTTAGTGAACAACACAACAACGAGACTGGTAGAATCAGCATCTGCCTTTTTCCCGTGTTATTTTAGGATCAGCGCAACACGTTTTTTCTTCCATTCTGTTCTGTTACCCGTCACGCCATCACTACACTACAATAATTATAGAATGGTTCGGGTGACAGCTGTCAGATTCATACAATGTACTTAGTTACTATGCTTTTCTCTCATTTTAAAGATGCACATTTTCACCCTACTGTCATCACCCATGCTATGTAACGCGGGGATTTTCCGAAAAGGAAACCCGTAGTCCTAGAACGCAAAAGGCAACTGAAGGACACAGTCGTGGTTTTAGTCTCTCCGCCCAGAGCGATAAAGTCATTGGATGATTTCCTACCTTCAAAAAACCCATGCTACGTAAAAAAGAATCTTTATGGTGAGAATCTTTATGGTCGTTAAAAAAATTTGATGCTACGTCCCAATTTTTTTTTTTTTATCTATCCTGTCACCTAGATAATGATAATTTATCTGTCTTCATCTGTACACATCTTTTCTTGTTGCATTGTTTTATCGAGAAAGCCGAGTGCATTGCACAATGCACGCCTGTTCACAATTATTTTTTTATCTGCATTGTAGATATTATTGTGGCAGTGAAAGGGTTGGATCTGAAAGTTGAAGGTTATAATCGAGTTTGGTATTTAATAAATTAAATAGCCATTGAGATTAGTACCTAACGATAAAGGCCACACTAAGTTTTAATGCCTATACTTGTCGATAATATAGAAACATTGAGAATATTTATTTCGTAAAAATGTATCTTTGAGATGAGAAATCATTAAATAACTTCTCCCGCTCAAGGTGGAGTGAAAGGGAGTGTCAGACTTTTTCTACATTAAACCCACCTGTGTTCCTTCAGTTGCCTTTGGCGTTCCAAGGCTACGGTAACTCTTTCGAACAAGTCCTGTGAGTCGAAACAGTGACAAATCATTTAATCAGTAGATAACTCTCCAGTTCCTTATAATTAAGTCTTCCTTAATTTTTATTTCGATACCTCATTAAATAACCGGCTTCATATAGATTCAATTAAATGCAGTTTCACTTATAAATGTAGGTATCTACAAGTTCCAGTAACATCCTTACCTACATACTATAAAACAAAATTCCGCACCGCGCCTATCTGTATGTAACTCTATATGAACTCGATAATCTTAAAAAGTACTCGACAGATTTTCATGCGGTTTTCATCAATAGACAGACTGATTCGTGACATTAAAAATGTAAAATACTTGCATGTAATAGTACCTAGAGAAAAGACGAGAAATTCAAAGAATTTTAACACCCGTGCCAAGATGGAGCAGCCAAGCCAAGCCAAGTTTCAACTATTTAGTTTCTATTCTCTTTTCGACGATTGCCTCGAGTCGGCCACGCCTCCGATTCCTTTGTTCGAATCGAAACGAAACGGTTGGAACTTGGCTAAGGGGGCTGAGGCGGCCGCTCGTTCTATACTGTCGTTCTACAATAACAAATGATGTAGCGTTGAACATTGTAGAAACGATAACAATTCATTCTATCATTTTAAACGATGTGACCTTGGCTACGAATTTTCTATTCGTTTGTTCTGACCACGTGGCTTAACTTTGAGATGATGTCATTCCCATATATTTCGACTAGCGTCAACGATTGCAGATTATCAACTTGGCAAGGGGTGCAGCCCCCCTAGCCAAGATACAATCGTATCGTTCGCGCCGATCGCCTCGAGTAGGCCACGCCTCCGAATCCTTTGTTCTGACGTCATCTCAACGCTGTCACGTGGTCGAAACGATTGTAACTTGGCTAGGGAGACAGGTCGCTAGTACAATATAAACTACAAAACACACCACTCTGTAGATACATGTTGACAACTGTCCACCACCAGACCACCATTGAACGAGCCCACCATGGCATAATAACTTCATAAAATCGCCCATGAATCACCATTGCCTGGGGCGTCCCTCGTTACTGAATCGTAAAGCGATGCCGACTGCTATCAAAATGACACAACGACTTACTAAAGAAGGCCCATTTGTAGTAAAATGTACGGAAAAAGATTTTTCTAACTTTCCTTTCGCAGGTTTACTTTGTGCCTATTATTCTGTTTCGTTCTTCTTGTCTTATTTTATGTGTACATAAATAGTAAAAAAAAAATGGAAGTTATAGTTACCATTTTTTAGTACCTAATTTCATCAACTTTGCGTAATAAAATCGCATTTTTTTGATAAGCAGTTAAGTAGAGTAACGAAAAGATCTAAATCTGGTCATAAGTTAAAGCTGGTATTTAAAATAAAAAATCTAACTTCATTAAGTATTAGCTTTTGCCCGCAGCGTCGCCCGCGTACACTATATTTAGCCTATTTTACTCGGAAATAAAGCAGCTGTCTATCGGTGAAAAATTTTAGCATTCAGACCAGTACTTCCAGAGATTAGGTACCTCCTACAAACAAAAAAAAAAAAAACTATAAAGAAGATTTGTAGAGACCGTTAGTTGTATTTAAAAAATCGCCGCGTTTTCTTACAAATAAATATATATTTTAATTTTGTTCTTCCTATACTTATTGACAAGGAAAGGCAAAGCCATTCAGCCAATCTTACTCGTATTTATTTTGTCTTTTTATTCGATTCTAGGCCGAAACCATATCTTCATCGTTCTTTCTTCAATTTTCTTGCAATAGGTACAGAAACTATGATAATAATTCACTGTGCGTTCCATTTATTTTCAAATTTCAAAATACAAATTCAAACTTTAGCATTAAACCTTGCTACAGAAGCAGAAACTGACGGAAATGTTTGATTTGATTAGTAATAGGGTTAAAACTTCTGTTCTACATTTTTGGTGTGACTGTCGGCTCACTTTATAATACCGAAGTCCGAACCGGTCTACTTGGCCCAATCAGGAAACGTTACGTATAAATTATGTTTGTTTATTGAGACGGGTAACACTTTGTTTAAGTGCGGGCGCGGCGGATGGTTAAGTAGTGACGAGTTTCGGACTTTATTGATACGAAACAGTGGGAAAATTGTTTTAAACTACAGTTCTTTGAGCCTAAGTAAAGATTTTTTAGAATGAACTTGGCAGACTGTCTTTTTATCCGACCACGTAACAAAGACAAATATTTGTACTTTCATTAAGGTAAAGATACTGAATGACCTTAGAAAGAGAAATTCATTTCGTTTTTCATTTACAAAAATAATCTACTTACAACCATTATGGCCTGAACTTTCGGACATAAAATGCAAAAAATTAGGCCAAACTGGCCATTAGCATAGTTTAGGACAATCACCTCGTATGAGTCATTCAAAGTGGACTTGATATGGAAGAAATCAAGATAAAATTATTCTTTCGAGTGTCCATTCACTAAAAGATGCCTTTCGCCGTACATGAGGTGATATGGTGTGACGACGTAATTGACACCTGCCGATTTTTTACAACGATAAGACCACAATTGCTCATCTAATCGCTGTCATCATCAAGATAATAACAATAACTACAATACGAATTCGACGAAGTTAAAAAAAAAAAATGAAAATGATGAGTAATCGTTTCAGTACTTAATTTTAATGAGATGAATAAAATATTATTTATGATAATGACTTATGAGAAAAATCTACAGTAAAATTCTAAAAATATCGCATTACGAATCGAATTGACTAACTCCGTCCACATAATACTTTATCAATAAACATGACATATCGTAAATGTTCAATATAGAAATTGCACAAGTTCTTAATATCCGTGTTGATTGGAAAGCTAGGGAAAGGAGCGTGGAATATGTTGTAAGTTTGTGATAATTTCCTGTTTCATGCATTAGTAATGGTCTACAATGACGGTTGGTGGCATAGAAACGTCTATCTTTCATTACCATAGATTAATCATGCTATAGATCATAGACCTATAAATAGATTTTTTTGTAATGATTTTGTTCTGGATAGGTACTAAGTTCTTTAAGCTATACTATAAATAGATGTCAAAGGGTACCATAGATTAAATAAAACACACGATGACCCTAGGGGCCTTCATTTTAGCTGTAATTGCCAGACATTTTCCATTTATAGCAATTATGTGTCTCGAATAGCCTTAGGCTTGGCTAATTGAAACATAAATACTGTTTCTAAATTAAAACACTAATCGAACAACTTTACGTAACATAGTTTTAGTAGGCAAAACCTATCAGTTTAGTATTTTAGTTACAAGGAGATTGCGGAGCTATTTAATAATAGTATGTTGATCTATAGATAGGTAAGTATATGGTGGCTAACTCTGGTGGTTGCCTTCAAAGAGGCACACATCTGCCTGTAAAAATGTGACTAGGTTGTTCTCTGTATATTTTTTTTATATTATATGTATTTCTCTGTGTATTTTTGCTATATTATAATTTATCATTTGGTTCTAGCTTTACACACAAATTGAAATATTCTGAAAACTTGCAAGCTTAACGACTTAGCTCTACTCCAAACTTGCCCTAAGGCAAACATCTATATAATTCAAACCCTAATATTTTCAGTTTACTCCACTGACTACCCACTAATACTGGGCCACCGTGTACTTAGAGACCACTTGAGATAATCGCCCGTTCACTTTGCGCTTACATACTTTAATCTATCGATGTATCGGTTAAGGCGGAGTTCAGTTTTAAATCCAGACGCCCTACCGCAAGCTCATATCGCTATTCATTTGACGAACTAAACTGAACTGTTAAAGGGATGGAGGTATAAGTTGTAAAACTCCATCCCTCTTTTTCGCTCGCACGCCTGACATTTTAACACGTCATGTTGGTCCTTATTCCCCTACAATAAGACATATGAATGAACCACGAGAGAGTTTAATTCATAAACTATTTAGGCATATATAATTCTTATTGGAATTGGCCAGCTAACCAAAACAATCAGGGCCTTTTCATACCGTTATTTTATATTATGGTATGTTATACCCACAAATAGATTTAACAATGTCATCATTAGTTATACATGGAAATTACAGCTCATCACACATAATTAATGGTTTAATAATAAAATAGGGGTATGATATGCGTATTTCCCTTAACCGCGTGACAACTCGGCTTGCGCAGGCGCGGAGGCTGCATAATATTGCGCCGACTCCTTTGATCCTCTTCCCCGTTACTAAATAACGGCCTTTTATATTGATAATGTTAAAGTGCTTATTTTAATAACTGTAAAATTTATACATATACACGAAAGGGAAGGCAGAATAATTATAATATCTTCTTCCCGGTGTGAATAATTATAGCAGCAATGGTAAACGTCTATTTATAGGCGTTTAGTGGCAACATATAACCCAATTATAAGTGTTTGACGCAAGGTAAAATCGTGACTCTACGTTACCTACATAGCTAAAAGTATGAAGCATTATTATTATTATTAACCTAGACCTGATTTGCGAGGGAAATCCTTTTTCAATAAACAATTATTTAAATACGATGCAACATAAATAATATCGTCGGATAATTGCATCAATCAAGCGGTCGTGTTACCCGCAGTAACATTTTCCTATTCTGTCTTCTGTACCTTTATTTACGTTTGACTTTTCTTGTTTCCAGATGCATCTAAGTTCGATTCAGTTGGCGTGCGCGGCACTGGTGGCGGTGGCCCTGGGCGCAGCGGCGCCGCCCTCGTCGTCGCACCACGTCGCGCGACGCTCCTTCTTCACCCTCGAGTGCAAAGGAGTCTACGACGCGGCCATCTTTGCCCGCCTCGACAGGATCTGCGACGATTGCTACAACCTCTTCAGAGAACCACAGCTTTACACCCTATGCAGGTTCGTTGCGTTTTGTCTATGATTCCTTTTTAAATGTGACGTTTTACAGTTTTTTTTATCTGTGCCAGTTAATGGCGGGAATTTAGAGTTATTATTATTATTATTATTATAACTTGAATTAGTTTAGTGTTTTGATAATCTTGATTTCATGAGATAAAATATGACGACAAACATGACACTACTCATTCAAGATTCGAAATTAACGCTATTCAACTTCAAACTTAAAGAACATGTATTAAAGTGCATTATTCCTTGTTGGGGCACAGGAAAGACTGTTTCACGACAGATTACTTCAAAGGCTGCGTGGAGGTGCTACAAGAAACTGACAAGTTAGAACTGTTCAAGGAATATATAAGAATATTACACGGGGCCGTCCCCCCGGCTGAGAATTAGGTACCAACCGAATTTATTTTGCCTCTCCTTCTCACAATTATGTTTCCTATTTATCTATCTCTTTCTAATGCGTCAAGCATTCCTTCAGCTTTGGGGTATTAACAGCACGCTATGTGTATCGCACTATTTTATATTATATTTTAACACAGCTAAGCAAGCAAAAATAATAAAAAAGTCGTAAGTAAGTATGATGTGTAATTTTCTTTTTACAGCATTTTTAATATCTTCTAGCATTTTTAACCTGATTTAACAGCATGCCTTTCTGCCTACTTTTCAGCACTATTATCTACTTATCTAATATTTTCTAACTTTTTAGAGCACTAAATTATGTATAACTTTGAGCACTATTATGATAATTTCTAAGTTTTTAACGCTATTATAATTACTAAGGCAGATAACACACTCGATAGACTGAGCCAGCATTTTTTTTAACAGACGATTTAGTCATTAAACTACAATTGCTTTAAGATGGTGCGGGTGACAGCTGTCAGATTCATACAATAGCTACCTATCCTTTTCTCTCATCTATAAGATGCATATTTGTATCCTGCTGTCATCTTACCCATGCTATGTGTAAAAAACCTTAGGCGTCATGTCAAATTCGGAATTCTTGTGATTTATCTGCCTTATTTTATGGTTCTAAAAGGATAGGTCTATAATTGTATTGTTATTTAATGGCATAAATATAATTATTTATTTTCTTACTAATCCAGCTAAAACATGGCCTTCTGCAGTCCATTTTTTGGACACGCCCATTTCAAATTAGCGTTTCGTTTTTATTGACAAAAAAAAATTCTTTTTGCCTACAGATTTCTGAGTAGTTTTTCTTTGTATACAAAAATATTTTTTTTAAAAAGCTACCAGCTATTTTCTACTTCCTAACATATCTAAATACAGGAAACTAATTAAAATTTTCTTACTTTCCAGGGAGAAATGCTTCACATCGCCCTATTTCAAGGGATGCATGGAATCTTTGTACCTATACGATGAAAAGGAACAAATTGATCAGATGATCGATTTCGTCGGTAAACGCTAATACAACACGACCGACGCACCATACCGTGTCAGTACCCACGCAGTTTTGTACCAACATCGCGAAATAGCAGATTTTTTGTTGTTCCTCGTCTGCTTTCTTCCTCAACATATTCTAGTCCTAAGCGACGTAAATTTTATGTTCGCATTATGTTATAGTAATTAGTATTTAAGTAACATTAAGATCATTTATTATCTATTTTATGATTTATATGTTATTAAATGTTGTAAGCTTCTAATGTAGGGAAGTGCAAAGTACATTGAAACACCTAGCATTGAAATTCGAAAATTTTGAGGCAGCCTTTGGTGTTGATGCTGGTCATCTGTTCTGTCTCTCGATCCGACTGAGATTTTAAACGATTTTATTGTCATGATGTCGTTTTGAGACTGCGGCGGAGGTTCGGGGTGATACCTGGATGTTTCCACTGCTTCATTTCAGCCGATAGCTTCGCCCGATTGTAATCCCGTCCCCCCTCGACCGTCTCAAAACGACAACTGATTTGCGACGCATTCCAATTACAGTATTTAAAAAAAAATACTTACGCTTTTTTCAATCTATACTATCAATTTTACATTTCTTTTTTATTTTCATTTCTAATTACGTTTTAAAGAACCTAACTATAACTAGTTCTTACAAGATTAGTATTTGATTTTTTAAGATATAGATAGGTTTTAAACCAATATCATTTCTTTGCTATACGAATTTGAACTTAATAACCAAGAATATAACTTTGATTTTAGTTTTTGTTGAAATTTTGTATTCACAGTCTGTTGCTAGTTAGTTTATAAATATGTAAATCACGCATGTGGCTTATACATCACTTAGATTAACACTACAAAACTCAGGGAGTTTATTGTTTTTAATTTCATTCGCGTTTATTTATTTATTATTCATGTTCATATAAAAGGACCAGTTTCACTAATTGATAAATCCAAAACTTTTCAATCATAAAATAATAGAATAAAAAAAAATATGTATAAAAAGTCCATATCCCTGGTTACCTTGGTTAGTGAAACTGGCCCTTTATAAATAAAGGTAAGTTTTCATTTGTACAAATGAATTGTAAATTTCGACCATCAGTGTCGTTTTAGATAAGTACCTAAGTCCGTTTGTACAAATGATGCCCGAAATACAGAAATTTGTGCTCACTTCGCTTTGATCAGGTTTCGATTGCTAAGCGAGTTAGGCTACGTCTGCATTGACTAGCGGCTTGCTGAGCGCCCGAGCATAGCGAATCTACTAACAGTGTGCACGTAGCCTTCATAATTATTTTTATTAGTTAATTTCACTAGTTAGTAAGTATTTAAAAAAAAAGATTTATTTTTATATACTTTCCGACCTATTTATTACCTATTGTTACTTTTTATTTATATTTTTTTAATAATAAGTATGAATATAAACTTTTTCGTGCAGCGATAGTGTACCAGTGTGGAAAATATTTAACTGTACTCATATTATATTCCTGATTTTTTTTTTATTATCTTTAAGTTGCGGTTTATACTTATTTAAAAGTTTTCTTTTTTTGTAAATTCCGCTGTAACTCTTGTCTGTGTTCGAATCTCATCTTTTTAGTTTATTAGCGTTTCTTATGTTTCATTGACAAACTTGTAATATCGACACAGTTAGTGACATATAGTTTCGACATGAAAGTCTGTCCTGTAATGTAGACAAAATGGTGCCAATTATTGTCAGCAAGACACTAGGTTATAAAAAAATTAGCTAATGGTATATAAACAATTTATAGGACGCGTTTGTAAAAATGAATTAGTAAATTATTATAAATAATTGTATAAATTTTATAAAAACAGCTAAGAAACGCTACGGGTTCCATGAAATATATTTGATTTGAAAATCATACCTGCATTTTCTTTGACCCTAAAGTTCCTCCTAAATGATATAATAATGGATCTACTTCTAGATTTAAATTTTAGATAAACATAGATATAAGATTTGAGTGAATAGGCTCTAAATAAACTAGTGCGATTCATCATCAACGATTGCATCACTGCTTACCATCAGGTGGGATCGCAGTCAAGCACTTGTTTAGTAGTTTTAGTTTTTTTTCGTATTATTGTATGTTCCTGGCACTGAAAGTGAGAGTAGTTACGTATCGTAAGAACTATTACTTGTAAAAAGTGTTAGCTTCAAAAATATAAAATTGGTTCTTTGAACCTACACAACACGTGATGACTAAGTAGCAAGTAATCTCAATGAGATTTTCAACAATAAAAAATACTGCTGCCCGATATTAAACTTAATAACACACAAAACACGACACAATTTCACATTACCAGTTTTAACTAATAATACAACAATATTTCCTAATTCATATATTTTAACGTAATAAATCTTTGACATTAGATATGACAACGTAGTTCGGGGGATCACAGTAATATAAGTATACATAATTATTCAATTCCTTACATTAATTATTTCATTAATTATATTTTGTTAATTAACATTAAATTTATTTTTAGTGGCAACTTTAGCACGCGAGTTTATATAATTTGCAAATGGGGCTAAAAGAATAAATAAAACTAAAAAATACGAACTTAGTGTCGGTGCACACGGGCCACACGCGACAGCCACAAAAGGTCATCATCTTCCTGCCTTTGTCCCGTGTTATTTGGGGTCGGCGCAACATGTTTTTCTCTTCCATTCTGCCCTGTCACTCGTCATGCTATCACTAACTTCCTTTTCTTTCATATCACTCTTCACACAATCCATCTATCTTTTCTTTGGTCTCCCTCTCCCTCTCCATCCATCCACATGTAAACTCATAACTCTTTTAGTAACATGCGCTTCATCCCTCCTCTTCAAATGACAGCCACAAAAGGTGCAGTTTTTTTTTGTAAATATTAGGGGGAGGCATCACAATGGATTCTGACGAAGAAGGTTTAAATGTGCGAGTGGCGTGTGGCGGCGTTTAGTAGCCCATGTGGGCCAGAAGAAGCGAGAACCCACGATAAGTCGCGTGTGGCTGCCGCTGACGTAAACCGTATGCGGCGAGTCTATATAAAATTCACGAAAACTACAGAAAAAATACACTGCCGCGTTTTCTGGTTGTAGCTGATGGCCCGTGTACGGCGACCTTGATGATGTTTTTTTTCGCACGCTGTTGACTAATAATAATAATTCTTATATAGACCCATTTAACAAATTATCGAAAATAAAATATAATTGAAACCATCATACAGGGTGCCTTTTAATTCACTGGCTATTTGCAACAAATGAACTGCATTCTATCAAGTTTTAAGAAAATAAACAGTCCTTTACAGCACTTTTTTTTTACATTTTAGAACTTTAAAACTCCAAAATATTAACCAGCAGCAAAAAGTCACCAGTCATTTATGAATCAGTAGTACCTTAGGCTGGTTACAGTACTCCACTGATCGTCAGTGCATATGTCCTGTCCTGACGATAGACATTAGCCGACCATCAGTTTATGACATAATGCTCTCTTGACCGACTAACTGACCGGACTAGTACAGCCGTACAAGAAATGGACGCGTTCAGGAATAGTTTAAAGACGATGATACACTGTGGAGCACTGAACGCGTTCATTTGTTTGACGGCCTTCGTACGCAGTGCGTAGCGATATACGCATGCGTACGATCGGTCAAGTACTGTTCGATTTATGAATTTTCACATAAATGACAAGTGCGACTGACATACGCGCCGATGGTCGGTGGAGCACTGTAACCGGCCTAAACATTATACCCGTTACAGACGATACAGCGTCCAATTGATACTTCTCTAGATCATCGACTGTACTTGCACGGCCGAAACTTGAACTACGAAAACCGCCCTTACTACTACTTAATAAGGGTGATGCCAAAACCAAACCATTATCACAGTGCATCCGTACATCGTCTCTAACGTCGTTTTCAGTAAATAAATGAAATGGATATTTATACAAAAATACATTTTCTATACAAATAGAAATGTCAAAAATTTTGGCAATGCGCATTTGATAGGAATCTGAATATAATCAAACAAGCGGCCCAAAGTAATAATAATAAAAACTAAATTTCGAATTTCCTAAATAAATAGGTATAGTATTCCAGTCTCATAACAATCACTCAATCAAAATTAAGTTAAATTCGAAGAGGCTATCCAAATAGCAGCCAGGCAGAGAGGCTAATACAGAGTAATCAAAACATACAACAGTCAAGAATGTATAGGTTACTCCTAAGCAAACGTGCTCCATCGTCGGCCACATCATCGCTTACCATCAGATAATAGTCAAAAGTTGCGAGCCTATGCATAATAAAAATAACCTCTTTTCTTTACAACCGCTTAAAATGACATTTAGATAACCTCTTCAAACAGAAGACAGGACGCTTATTTTTTTTTAGCAAAATTAAATTTTATTCTTTCGGCCATAAGCTAGTTTATCATTTGAACCAGCTAACCTGTCTTCTAGGGAACTTAAGCTGTTTTTACACTATCCTTTTTCAGTTCACGAATTTTGACTGTAGCAGTCAATTTAGACCACTGAGCAGCTATAATTTTTTTCGCATTAGGCATGGCACTCCTACTTCCTACCTGATTTAAAAATAAAGATGAAATATTTTAAAAATCTTATGAATATCTTAACATTATTTTTACACTATTTATCATTTAAAAGCCAACAAAAAGTTTTACACAGATAAAATATTTATATGGGGTCACAGAATTATCGCAAAAACTGAAAAAGACTCATTGTTTTCATCGTTGTGAACAAGTTTTACTATCGTACCAACCTTTCACGTTTTTACGTTATTTCTGTTACATATTCTATAAAGCGATTTTTTAATGCTAACTTTGATCATATCTGCCTATTCAAGTCATACTATGTAATATATATAACAATAGTAACGGCCCTGACTTTCAGGTTCAAACCCAGCTAGGCGCATTACTTTGTGTAATTTATTTCATCACCACTGCTCTCAAAACGGTGAAAGAAAACATCGTGAGGAAACCTGCATGTCCTAGAACCAAAAATTCGAAGAGATGTTTCCATTCCCTCTCCTAGAGAGGCGGCTTGAGTCCCAGTAGTATGAGAACATTATAAAATTGATTATTCTATGTGATATACGTCTGATATGATAAAATTAACTTGGTTATCTGATTACCAGAGGTCGGAATTAGGTAGAAGTTTTTCATGTACTTAAGACTGATTTCATACAGCGAAAGAATGAAGTGGATAAGTCTCAAATCCCGAGATTAAAGTTAAAGAGAAGATTTTTTATGACACTATTAGAAATATCTTTTTCTGCCAATCATCCACTTTAAGGGGTCATTCATAATGTCACACGCATTTAATGTCTTTTTTTTTACCTCGCCTTTGACAAGACTGATCACATTGTAAGACACGGAATCTTACAATGTGATCTCCCAAGTATGTCGTCACCTACATTATAATTTTACTTCTAGAAATGATTAAACTAAAACAGCAATCCGAAATTAGTTTTAGAACTCGATCGTACAGGTGGAGTTGAAAATATTTGTAAGTTTTTTTGATTTTTAAATTGTGACGTCACGAAACGTATGATTCCTCTCACCGCTTGCCATACTTTGTTGAACCCCTCCCCTCCCTTCACCTTAACGAATGATGCAAGGTATGGACAACCCCGAATAACTATGCCTTATAACGTTTAACTAAATTAAGCAATGTCCATCGGCATTTTGTTTGTTTCTCTAAAAACATAAAATGCTTTATACTGTTATTACCTGAATTATTTTTATGTACAGTTGCTTTTATACTCGGCAGATAAAAAATTTTTTACTATGATAACATTTATACAACCTACGTAGTAAAACTTATCGTAGTATGGAATGGTTTTGTGCAAAAATATGTCTTTAGTCTACTAATATAGAGGTAATTTTGGTCACAGCTAAATACGTATTCTGTTTGTTGGCATTGAAAACTAAGTAAAATAATTTTGATAGATCAAAATTAAACCTTATTACATTTGTTTAAGATTGTTTTTATTTGAACTAAAGTTGAAATGTTCCTGATACAAGGACCCAAAATCTTCCAATCCTTTTTGGCTTCAACGTAGTCAGGTAAAAATAAAATAATTAGAAAAATGTCTAATGGAAGTCATTGTGCTACAAATAAGAACCAAATATTTAATTCTATCAAAATTATAAAAATATATCATCTATACTTCTAATAATAATCAGTTAATGCTATAATCATCATAATTTCATAATAATAATCTAATATTACAATAAGGAATAGCCACCGAAATTATAATATTAAAATTACAGGGTGAAACATTTAGCTATCGACATTTTGTTAAGATATTATTTTATTATTCAATTAAATAAGGCACTAGCATCTTTAAAAAAAAGCAAACAAAAGTCTCTGGCAAATTCAAGGACAAAAGCAGAGACAAAATCCATTTCAAAATTGTTAGCAGAAATAATTTTATTAACACTTTTAAGATTTAGTTGACCCTGCCAGAGCTGCAGGATTGATCAAAAGATCGCAAGCCTGGAACGCAAAGGGCAACTGAATATACACAGGTGGGTTTTAGTCTGTGAAAGTCTTAAGGCCGATTCATACCGAAAAAGCAGTGAACAAGCACTTTTAGAGTGAAATAATTTAAAATTTTATCTTCATCCTTAAAAGACCAACAGGCCTAGCCAACTTACGACCGCTTCTTCTCGAATCTCTTTCTACAAAGATGATGTCATTTCCATACATTTGATTAGTTTTCTACTAGCGTTAACGATTGTAGATTATCAACTTGGCTAAGCCTGCGGTATCTCTTGAAAGGTTAAAAAAGGCGCACGGCCTTGTGCGGCGCCGTCAAGCGGCCGTGCGCGGCTGACAGCGACCGACCGCGGCCAGCTCCGCCCGCTGCCATTCCGGTGTGGATCGGCGTTAGCACTTCCTCTCCCTCTTATTTGATGATTTTTGACCCAAAAAAAAATGTGTGTAGTCGATAGCTAATAGTTTCACCTAGTCCTACCTAGTCAGGCTAGTCTAAATTTATTATATACTGATACTAACATTAGAAGTCATCCAGACAGAAATCGAAGTGATCTTCCATGACTTTGTACTGGTCGCATGAAAACCTCATGCACTTTGGACACGTGAACACCTGGAAAACAGAAAAAAAAATATTTAAAAAAAATTAAACATTTTCAGTCGAACAAACACATCCATGCGTATTCAGTTTGAGAATGCATTAAAAACATGCATTAGAATTCTAAGATTATTACATTGTACATTGATGATAAATGATGTTTATTTTGCAAATAGGTTAAACACCACTAATTTTTAATTAGTACAAATACTTAAAGGGCTTAAGTCTCGATAAATAATATTCATAAACAGCAAAGTTATTAGCGTTAAGCAGCCCCGGTGCGACACTGTCACTTTTGCAAAAAATGCAAAAATGAGTTAAATATCTAAAAATGATCCTAAAGCACCCCTTATAAAGTGATTAATATTTATCCAAAAGTAAAGTAAAAAGTTGAAGTTGTAGTATAAGCTGTCCATCTCATCTACTATCTTAAGTCATTGTTTTGTCAGGCGTCATAGTTTTAAATGCTTCTCCTGAAAAACTACATTTTTGCTTAAGTGACAGTGTCGCAACGGGGGTGCGGTTTGTTTATATCCCAAAATGTCACTCAATTTATGGAAATATTGTACAGGCTATTGAATTTATGAACAAAATGGCGATCAAAATGAAAAAACACTACCCGTAGTATTTCCTAGTAGCAATTGTTATGAATAATTAATTCAATTACGAATTTACCAATTATGACAAATTTTCTAGGACAATTTTAGGAATTCGTTTTTTTTTACTTTTGACTACACAAATGTGATCAGTAACGGGTACGGATAGAGTCCCATTTTTTCTACTAATTAAAAAATAGTGGCGTAAATAACACTTTTACACGTCAATTTTAACTAGACAAGGGCGATGTTTCCTATTTGACTACCCTGAGAAAAAACACCGAAACAAACTCAGGTCAAAGTTTCTTTTAAAGCCCATACAATAAACATGTAAAGGTCAAATCATATGAGAACCATGCAGATTAGTGTCTAAGATGGTCTTCTGTGGAAATAACTACGTAGATTTGAGAGGACCTGTCCAGTCCAGTTATGTTATGTTATATAGGTATATGTCGTGCCCAGATCTTAGAAATTGATCACTTCATGAAATGGCCAAGTAAAACTGGCCGGATCGTTTTAAACGTTAAATTTTGATGATATTTCAATTCTCGTTTGGCCTACTTTCTTTAGACCTTTTATTATCATAGAAATCCTACATCAATGATATGGCCAAACGAGGATTCACATATCAACAAATTTTAACGTTTACACGATCTGGCCAGTTTAAGTTGGCCATATCATGAAGTGATCAATTAGATTTGACTGGCCTGTTGGTCTAGTGGTTAATGGCCCTGACTGCTATGCCGGAAGTCGTAGGTTCGATTCCCACCCAGGACAAATGTTTGTGTGATGAGCACGATCATTTGTTCTGTGTCTGGGTATAATTTATCTATAATATGTATGTATTTAAAAAAAAATAAGTATGTTTATCAGTTGTCTAGTACTTATAACACAAGCTTTGCTTAGCTTGAGACTAGACGGCGTTGTGTGATAGTTGTAGAATATTATTTATCAGTATAATAATGTTTAAAGTACTAAATATCCTCTGTCCTATTCGCACTTTTTCATGACTTCAAAGCCGCAAGTCGGGGCATTTTTTTATTTATGTTGCATTGAATGGAGGATCAATTGAATTTTATTTTTATTATATGCGGGTTAGTTTGAATTATTTGAAGATTAATCAGTCGACGAAATTCGTAATACACACTCATCACGCAAAAAACAACAAGGAGTTAGATAATACCTAAAAATCTAGATCGTTAAACAAACCACTTCAAATTATAGCGTATTATGTTAACTTTTGGTGTACAATAAAGATATAATTATGTTACACAAAAATAAGATATTATATTATTACAAACACCGGAAGACACAGCGTTGGAAGGCCTCCCACAATGTGGACCAACGACCTGGTGAGGGTCGCGGGTATCCGATAAATACGAGACGCACAGGACCGGTCATTATGGCGACACTTGTGGGAGGCCTTTGTCCAACAGTGGACGTCTTCCGGCTGAAACGATGAAACATCGAAAACACACAACACTCAAAAGAACTCAGTCTCACCTAAATGTAGAAACCTTAAAATAATTTCAAATATTGGTTACTAGTGTCTTCATGTTAAGAAAATAGTGACGTCATCGTTGTCACTCAGTTTAGCCACGCCCCTTGACCAATTAGATTATAGTAAATTAGAAAGCCGTGTTTACATTGACCAGTTAAAGTAAACCCCTCAGACAAAACGTACGCGTCTATTACCAATTTTAAAAATGAATGCTTGACCTATTACCGTAAAAATAAAAGTGAAAATTCTGAGGATTACGATGAAATTTTGAAATATGTAATGATTAAATACTTACAGTGTAATAAAAAAATTGCTTTAATATTAATGGTGATAAATACGCCTGTACTTTGCAGTTGAACTGATGACTCACTATTTTCCTAAGGCGAATAGACACACAAAAACCGCAAACCAGAGGCCCTACCACGAGCTCTTTACGTGATCCATTTGACGACCTAAACTGAACTGTTAAAGGGATGGAGCTATATAGGGTAAATAGCTCCATCTCTTTTTCTCGTTCGCACGACTGACATTTTAACATGTCATGGTAAGGCCCCAGGTTTATTATTAACTCCCCGAGTTAGTTGCTAACCCGGGCTCATTATGACTGTATGACTATTTGTCATTCAAGCTCGTGTTAGCAACTAGCTTTCAGTTAATAAGTTTACCCTAGTCTGCGCAAATAGGCCTAAAAATAATTAAACAAAAGTAGTAATATGTATATTCATTTTTCTAGTGCAATAAATGTAATAATAAAAATAAATGCAAGTTAGTAATAAAAACAAAAGTAAAAAAATGTGCGTATCAGCTCCGGCACACGACTGGAGATGACTCCTTAAAAACAATTGTCTTAAAATATATACAATAGGCCAGGGAAGCAAATACATCCCTATATTTATTTATACATATACACCGATTTAATGAGTTGATACAAAATAATACTCAAATTATGTTACATAAAAAATTTATGCGATGAATACAAAAAAAAAAAAAAACAAAATTAATTATTTATTTTTAAAAATTTGAGTATTCATTGAATAAAACTTATAAAACAATCTGCTATACTATAGCTTCACCACGCTTTTCACATATTTAGAAAGCGAAAGAGTGACTAGAAAGAAGAGAAAGCGTAAACGTCTAGGTACATGGTGCTGAAGAACGCAAAGCGCTGAGATGCGCAAGTATTTTGCGCAACTCAGCAAGGAAAGGCAAGGAAGGCATTACAGTTTCACTTTTTGTTCCCACTTGATTTACCCATCTTTGTTTTTTTTTATACCTGTCATTATATAGCCTCTTATCTCCTCATTAGTAAGCTCTCTTATCCTAACTTTTTGGTTTTGATTCTATTCTACATTTCCTGTCATTAAATGCTTATTTCTAATTAAATACTATTGCTAATGAATTGCAAGTCATTTAAAGCTGCATGTATTGTAGTGAGTTGCGCACGAATTGATTGAATAAATGTATTTAGACACTAGCAGCCCGCACCGGTTTCGTACAGATATACTAATGAAGATGAGAACAAATTCATTTACGATCATGTAATAAAATAAAATGTTAATGAAATACGAGTAATTTAGATCATAATTTATTGCAGTGGTTTGTGATATGCAATGCATTTATTGCATTGGTTTACATGGGCCACATAGATGTAATCCAACGATCCGAGAAATCGACAATCAACACAACAGTTGGCTTGGTTTACAATCCGCAAGGTCCCACCAGGCTGTTTGGACGCTGGATTAAATCGACAATCAACACAATAGTTGGCTTGGTATACAATCCGCAAGTTCCCACCAAGCTGTTTGGAAGCTGGCATTGAGTATGGCAACTATAACCATTTATTTTAATACTTTTTATTATCCTAAAAAAGAACTTAAGAAAAATCTGGTAAAAAATAGATTAGAATTGAAAGAAATTGAATTTACATTTAGATTTTTGTGGTGAATTTAATTGAATTTATTATTTATTTTGCGTTATTATGTTAGGCAAAAAGCTTTCCGGGTCTACCTGTTTATCCGCTAAGTTCTACTAAACAACGCAACGTATTTTGATGCAGTTTTCACTAATGGAAAAAGCGGTACACGAGGAAGTTTTATGTATATGTCATCGGAAAATTGAAAACGTCGCGTCCTAACATTGTAAAATATATGAGTATCATGAGAGTAAACATTTTTTTCTAAATAAGACACAATTACGTTTGAAACCAAGAACATAAATAACCGTGTCTTCTTTGGATCTGATTTATCATAAACAGAACGATTTTTTTTAATAATATGTTGAGGAATTCTAATCTAACTAGCTTCTGCCAGCGGCTTCGCTCGCACGAAAGTAGGTTTCTCCATACAAACCCAACAAATTCCAACCCTCGTTTTACCTCCTTAGGGGTAGAGTTTTGTAAAATTCGTTCTTAACAGATGTCTACACCCTAAAGGAACATACTTGCCAAATTTTTAGGTTTTTTTTTTAAATCATCTAATGACAAATCCCGCTCTTGGGTGGAGCGAGAGATAGTGTCAGACTTTTACTGACTAAAAACCCACTCCTGTTTCCTCTTTGCCTTCATCCCGGGGCCCCGGGCTTCGCTTTAACACTACCCGTGGCCCCAGTAGGCTTCGACCCTGCTGGGCCCCTACGATTTGCTGACATCACCCTGAGGCGCGCGTGGAACAATATGCGCCGTCGACGACTTGGGCTCGGTCCGGACAGTTACCGGACGGCCAAATTTTTAGGTGATTTCGTGATTAATCAGTGAGTGGTATTTCGTTTTTATATATAGAAAGATTTGGTACAATCATACGGAGTCTAGAATTTTCCGATGACATATATAAAATTTGCACCCGCATCAAGCCAGAGCGGGTCGCCAGTACTAAAAATAATATTAATGTGATTTTGTTGATTTCAAAAATGCATATCTATTATTTAAATCAATTCGCACGCAAATCTCTTCAATTTACAATCTATCTTGTTCTTGGAAAGAAAATTACCTTAAATTATTTATTATTAATACAAATTGCTTTCATTAGTCTATAGCCAAAATGCAAAAAAGTGTCAATTGGAGTTTTTATATTTATTTACATACCAATTATGATTTTGTATGTGCAAAACTTATTTGAAAATCTAAAATTTATAAAGTACACAAAATGATGTTAAAATACGGGAGATATTATTTGTATGTTTTCGGCTCATATTCGCCTAGAACACATACTAAATATTTTCCTAAAAAAACAAAACTAAATTAGTATGTGATTCACTCAGTATAGATGAAGTAATTAAGTTATACTGACTTAGATTTTTTTAGTATGTATACAAAAAATATTTTTTTTATTTCAGCAACGTACACATAAAATGCACTTTATTCAATTTAATAGTTTTTATGTCAATACTCTCAAAAGAAGTGTTAAGGACTTTTTAAATACAGAATCATATTTGGTATCACACTAATATTATGAAGAAGAAAGTCTGTGTGTGTATGTATGATTGTCACTTCTTCACGCTCGAACGGATGAACAGATTGGATGAAATTTTAAACCATGTCCTGGAATAACACATACAGGGGCGCAAACTCCGTGGGTGCTCGGGAGCTCGAGTAACCATGAGAAATAAACAGTGGCACGAGCCGAGCACCCCTGAGAATAGACATCAAGGAACAGATCAGTGATCGCCTTTTAGGTTACGTATAAATCATAATATTTCTGGATACTAAAAACTAGTTTCTTTTTGATAAAATGGTTTCATTTTATATTTTTATCAAACATTATTAAATACGCAGTATGTAAGTAGGACATTTATTTATTTGTCGGTTGATTAGTGTGCACTTCTGTTCTCACACTTCGCCACTTTTTTGAGTCCCATCAAGTGAGCATGAGCACCCATGAAGTTTTCTAAAAGCCGGCGACTCTGAACACATATGATATTTTATCTCGGGAATATTTGCCTTTGAAGTAATATTTTAGCTTCACGCGGGTGAACCCGCTGGAAGCGACTGGAAAATATAAAACCACAATAGCCACTGTTGCATTTTAGCTGTAGACTTGTGTATTTAAAATTTAAAGTAACCTATTAGATTTAATAGGTGTTGTAGACGAAGTTGTCTATGCCTATAATCAACCTAGACAGTGTTCGACGTGCTGTTGCAACAGTATGACCGATTTGAAAGGCAGGTCGCACACGGGGCAGTCGAACCGCAGCGGTGGAGGAGTGCTCTCTTTTGTAGCCGACGGATCTTCCTCCGAGGCGTCGGATAGCTTCTTCTTTTTGCGTACCTTTTTGTAGGATTTTGCGTTTAGATAGAATTGACAAAGTGGAAACAAAACATATGGTTGATGTTGATATAAAATAAAGCATGTGAAATAATCTTTACGCAGAACGAAGTTTGATATTCCAACACAAATACATATAGAGGTTCGACGCATGTCGCAATGGGAAAATTTTAGGCATTTCCTTAGAAACACTTTAGGGTTAGAAAAAGAGATTCCCAATTTTTTTCAATGTGATACGTTGTAACGTGGCTCTAACCTACGTAGGCGTGAAGTCGCCACATTAGCCACCACTTATATAAAACAAGTCACCGGCACCGCACCGCAAGAGGTCGTGCGAAAATATCAAACCAACTGATTGCGACCGCTTCGCTTCGCTCATCGCCTCATCGCTCCCACGTGCCGTTGGTCACGCAGACCACCGCAACTAGTATCAATAGTTCGTTAAATTCGCGCCGCGGCGATTTGTGATCGCGTCAGACACCGTGTAAAGCCTTTACTTGTGTTAACCCTTTGGTGAAACAAATATTTGTTTAAATTGTCTATTCAAAGTTTTCTCATTCCATTGAAGTTTCCACCGGGAATTTGATTTCTTATTGTAAACCGCATTAATGATACCTGTCTTTTTGACACTGCTGTTCACTGTCGAATTTGTTCCGCATAGATGACGCTACATGTATTTATCACTTTTATACAAAGCCGCCAATGTAGTTTCTTGTCGAAAACATTTTCGGAACGACGCGATTGGTTGCAACACCTTCAGAACGACGCGATTGGTAGCAACACCTTCAGAACGACGCTATTGGTTGCAAAACCTTCAGAACGATGTGATTGGTTGCAACACCTCGGAACGACGCGATTGGTTGCAACACCTTCAGAACGACGCGATTGGTAGCAACACCTTCGGAACGACGCTATTGGTTGCAAAACCTTCAGAACGATGTGATTGGTTGCTACACCTTCGGAACGACGCGATTGGTTGCAACACCTCGGAACGACGCGATTGGTTGCAACACCTTCAGAACGACGCGATTGGTTGCAACACCTTCGGAACGACGCGATTGGTTGCAACACCTTCGGAACGACGCGATTGGTTGCAACATCTTCGGAACAACGCGATTGGTTGCAACACCTTCGGAACGACGCGATTTGTTGCAACACCTTCGCGATTGGTTGTTTATCATTTTAAATGATTTAGATAATTGGCGAACGGTTATTACGGTGATGCTTCCAGCAGCATTTATCTCAACATACCTTTGGGAATGTCTCTACCAATCATGTAAGAGACGTATTTCAACTTAGTGTTTTTAATTTTATTTCTTTGACTCCAGACATTTAATTCAAATAAAACTTTACTTTATTAAGTTTGTCACAGGAAAGTCCGTTTCATTCCTATTAAAGTAAGTACTCACCATATTCCCAGTAGTGGCGGGCTGCGCGGGCGCCGCCCTCGCGGGTGGGGGGCGCGCGGGGGAGGGGGGCGCGCGGGAGGGTGCGCTGCGGGGGGAGCTGGTGGCGCTGCGGTACACAGCTGGGTTTATCTTACGGACTTCTTCTAACTGCGGGGGAGAATTATATTTGGATTAGTGTACAGTCTTATAGTGTATTCGCGTCAAGAAAATAGTGACTCATCGTTGTCACTCAGCTTAGCCATGCCATTTGACCAATTAGATTTAGCCATGCCCTTTGACCATAGATCTAAAAATGTCAGCCAGGACCAAGGGCTTAACGAAAAGATCTCACGTAGGAATCTCGGTATGTTAAGATAAGCACCCATCCACAAACCGCCTTCGACAAGCTTTGCTTAACCTAGGATATCGATCCGTGTAACTATTATTATTTTAGCCATGAGCTCTTCAAACCGTAATATCACCTGTTTATGCAAAAAAAAAATCTCATGCAATCAAGAGATGACGTAATAAGGTGTTCTCTTTAAAATATATACTTATCAACGATAGGATCAATGAGGGCTCAATCACAATAAGACTCTGGGCAATGAAAAAGCAAAAGAAATAAAGTAGTTACCTGCTGTGTTAGTTCTTGGTTACGCTTCTGCGTCTTCCTGAGATCTGTGAGAACGTTCTCTTTCTCACTCGCCATCTTCTCGCGAGATTCCCTTTCAGCTTCGAAGTCACTCCTGGAAAATTCGAATTGATTTAGTACTTTGATCTTTATGCTGAAAAGTAGAAACTGTAGTCGCCATATAAGAAAACAACAAATGCTTTAAAAAAATACGAAGAACTTAACAAAACTTTAAAGACTAACACTTATACAACAATCCGAAATTAACTATCGGACAGTTGCACAGACCAGACACAATACTCTTCTGTTATTATTATCCTTTATTTATTTTCTATCCATTTTTTTTTTTCATAGTCCACCCATGTCGTGCGCAGGGTCCAAGCTACCGGTGGTTAGGGCTCCAGAGACAGGAACCTCCTCACAATTCGAGCCGTATCGAGGAGTACTGCCTTCTGTATCAGGCCCTTGATCCAGCCGCGCGACTACAGCTTCGACAGATGGTGGTCGATGCTTTTAGCCATCAGGCCATTGGCGGACACGACAATCGGCACAATGACAGCCGAGTCGACATTCCACATGTCTACAACCTCGTGTACTAAGTCGAGATACGTGATTTGTTTCTCTTTCTCATCTGAAATTGGTGCCAATCAAAGCATACTCACAGGAAAAATGCATGATTTTGTCACATAATCGAGCAATGTTTCTCGTTGGACTATCGGGACTTCTTGATAGGATAAAAGCTACTGCGCGTCGCCTAGAAGTAAGCTATTCACTCGCGATTTAAAAGCCCCCAGATTGTCATCATAATCTTATGAAATTCTTTCTAATGACGTCAACCACAGACGCTTTCCTTAAACATCGTCACAGCGAAGTGCCATGTTTCTCACATCGCATCTGGGAAGCCTATTTTTTTGGATAGTATATCATCAAATAACTTCTCGTAGAGCGAAAGGGAAGTGGAGTGTCAAATTTTTACTGACTAAAACCCACTTATATTCCTTCAGTCGCTCTTTGCAATCCAAGACCACGGCGAAACTTTCGAACAATCAGTCCAAGCAAGCATCGCCTTAGCAGGTCTCGTCAGTTTTGCAGATATCTCTAAGAGGCGCGCGTGGAACACGGCGTGCCTTCGATCCTGGTCCTTGTCGGACGACAAGTAACCCATTAAGCGCTGTCCGCAAGCACGTGCCCACGGTGGCCGGTCTAACAAAGAAAATAAATAAAATCAAACGACTCACTTATATAAGTCCATCTGCGCCTTCAGCAGCTCCGTATCATCCTTCTCTCCCTTCAACTTGTTCAGCTCAGCGGTCAACATGGTGAGCTCCTGTCCCCTCGCCACTAGGGCTGCGGTGAGCGCTTCCACATTGCCCTGGCGCTCCACGCGGGGCTTCGCCACTGAACGCTTGAGGAGCTCGTTATAGTCCTTGAAGATGCCTTCGAATATTGAGAGCGTGCCTCGGACTTGGCCGCTAGAAAAGAATTGATTTTATGATTTTATGTTATTTCATCATCTTCCTGCCATATTATTTAAAAAAACACGAATTTCTTTCAACAAACCTTTACATTGGATACTTATATCTTGGGGTTATCTAGTGTTGTCAGGTCCAGTAAGTGAAAACCCGGGACGAAAGATGGAAATAATCGGGATTTTGGTATTGAAATCGGAACAACTCTAGCAATAAACGGACTAAGCTTTTTAGGAGCGGGCAACAAAACTAGATGAGGCCGCTTTCTCGAAATTTAAAAGTTTAGGACTACCCTTAGGTTTCTTTTCAAAATTCATACAGAAATAGGAGACTTGTAAGCATACAATTTTGATAGACAAAAAAAGTGAAAAATCAGGATATTTGACGTCCCGATCAAGGATTAATTGAGACGTGTCACCAGACCCCTGAAAATCAGGACTTCCCGCACAAATTGGGACACCTGGCAACACTAGTTGTATTAGAAATAAATCGGTCAGGTATTTTCGGCTGACCATTCAAGCGTTTCCTCTTATGATCCTATGTGGTATCATGCCTAAATTAGGTTGCGTTTCCACTGACACGGAGTGGAGAGGACCAGGCTGTCAATTGGCCAACCACAGTGCTTAAAATCTTCACTCCGCATCAGTGGAAACAGTGTAAGTGGAGTGTAAATTTGTCCCCAGAGCTAAAGTAACCCAACTTTAATGAAAATGGTTTCCATGGTATGTGTGAACTAGCTTTGTATACCACTCCGCTCCTATTTACCGTAGTGTGATATTATAGCCTATAGCCAGCCTCGATACATGGGTTATCCAACACTAAAAGAAGTTATCAATTCCTGAGATCAATTCCATGCATGTATTAGAGCTAGTTTCTTTGGTTCATAAAAAAAAAATATAATACCATTAAAACATTGTACAATTTTTTTTATTCAAGCTTACATGAAAATATCGTGTAGCGACATCTATGGCGCTATATATGAACTAAAAAACTGCCCCAAATCATCTCTCAGGCAGTTTTCTACACCAGATATAACACTCGTCGAAAGATCCTCCCTTTTCGGTTGAGGTTTGCGGAACTTTACACTCTGTTTCCGAATGCCTCTAAACTGGTGACCCCGACGTGACAGTTCCCGGTTCCGTGAATCGGTGTTTCATGCCACGACTTTGCCAGAAATAGCAAGAATTTCTGAATAACGTAATTCAACTTACATGTTATTTAGCGCCGTACTGTGCTGTTTCTCCATCTGCTGCTTGACCTCGGCCAGGCTGATCTTAAACTGGTCTGCTGTCGTCCTTTCCAACTTGTAGTCGTGAAGGCTTGTGATGAGACCAAAGGTTTCGACTAGACTGTCGGACATGCTGGAAACAAATATAAGTTAGTAAAATGATGTTTTCGTTTGACATATTTACACGATAACTGCATTATTGTATAAATATATTTACTATTAACAGCTCCATCATTACTTAAATTATATAAATTTATTATTTCTTTTATTACATTGTTTTTTTTTGCAATATTTTAGTCTTATTTTTATAATGTACACGGTAGGCTCCGTGAATTCATAGATTGCTTTCTACTTCGACACACGTTTTTATGATTATTTTTATTGTTCTTTTGGGTACAATATTTACTGGTCTACACTGTTCTTACATATCTATTAATATTGTAATAGTGCCCATGTAGGCCTATGTGAAATAAAAACATTTTGGATACTTGTTTTCAAAACTAGGCACTGCATATTTTCTTTCTAAAAAACTGGGCCAAGTGGGAGTCGGGTTCCGTACAAACTTACTTATAAAAACAGTTCAATTTCCGAATTGAGTTACGAAGAGTTTTCCGAATCGCAAAAAAAGGTTTTTTTTTTGTGACGTAACTACAAATTTACAGTATTTTTTTTTCCGCTTAGAAAAATCCAACAATATGAAACCTACCCATGTGTCAATGTATTGAGTAGCTCAGCCAAATGCTTGAGCGTCTTATCGTAGAGCTTGACGTTCGAGGTGAGGCTCGCGAACTCCGACGATGACGTCGACTCTGGCTCCGAACTGATCGAGAACCGAACTGGTTGGAACACCTGCCAACAAGTTCAAACATGGTATTGTTTAAAGTTACTTAATTATCAAGCCTTTTTTATACGGACCACATGCCATAACCACAAACGCCGCCACGAGAAGCTAGAAACGGCCACAAAGGAAGCTGAAGCGCGCGACAGCCACTAGTGGTTGGTAACTGCTGTTTTTTTTAACCCATACGCGCAGTATGGACTCTGACGAAGAAAGTTTTAATGCGCGAGTGACGTGTGACGGCGTTTTGTATCGGCGTGTAGTGGCCAGTGCGGGCCACTAAACGCCCACAAGAAGCGAGCAGCGGCGATTTGTAGCATCTAGCGGCCACCGGCGTCATCCGTGTGCGGCGAATCTATATGAATTGTAAGAAAACTATAGGAAATATGCCGATGGTGGCGTTTTGTGATTGTGGTACGGCGACCCTTATAGTTTATATAACATTTTTTTTTAAGTTAGAAACTCTGGTTAGCTTTACTGCGATCCCACCTGATGATAAGCAGTGATGCAATCGTTGATGGCGAAGCGCACTAGTTTCAGCCTATTCACTCTAGCCTTGAAAAAACCTAAATTGTAATGAGACGGGAAGACCGCAGCAAGCAAATTATTCCTTCGATGTACGCGGTATAACCAACGAGGCGAAACGGGTAGACTTTTGCATTATCGCCGTCGACTCGGGCCTAGTTCTACCGGGACAGGTGGAGGATGAGCTACCCAATGCTCGTGGTCTGCAAGCCCGTGCATAGCCGGAAATTACCTTGTGTCTGACGGTGCCCGGTGCGTCTTCTATGGTGGTGCCGGAAGCGTGAGGATGTTGTCCCCTCCCCCTTCACCCCGGAAGGAACCGGCGCGAGAGGACACCGCCACCAGTAGCTTTTACGAGTTTCACATGACCATTTTTATATTTGTTAAATAATATAAACTAATGCTTGACTTCAATCCCACCTGATGGTAAGCAGTGATGCAATCGTTGATGGTGAGGCGCACTAGTTTATGAGGAGCCTATTCACTCTAGCCTGGTCTATTCACACACACAGTTCCAACTCAATAAATCAAGTCAACTAAAAAGGTAATACTCACAGTAGTAGACGCCTCCTTTAGCCTAATGTGCAGATCCTGTATTTGGTCCTTATATATCTTGACGGCCTCCGATACGCCAGATTTGTATTTCGTGAACTCCAGCTGGAAAAAAAACAGTATTTTGTAAAACAAAACGTATTTTGAATCACACAATATAATCTTTAAACAAAACAAAGTCGTGTTAGTTACACGATTTATAACTCAAGAACGGCTGGACCGATTTTAATGATGTCTACTTTGTTGGATTCGTCTTCACGCCGAATAGCAGAATAACTATTAAAATATCGGAAAGATTCACGTAAAACTACAAGATTTATTTATTTATTTAATCAATTAATTACAACGGTTAAACAACCAATTACAGTAACTAAACAAAAAGTTTTAAATTATAAACGACATGTACTTTCATCAATTTCTCTCACAGTACTTCTGACATACCAATAAAATCATCTTCCATTCATCCGCAAACAGATCGTTCGTTGGATAAGAATCCAAGAGATCATTTAGTGCAGCCAAAGTGCGAGGTATTGGAGACTGCGCACGGGCAACAGTGCGACATTGAGGCACAGCAAACATTCTGTGCTTTTTGCCGCGACAGTAATTGTCCGGGACAAAGAAACGCGCTAGCACAGTAAGCAGATCAGGCGCGTCAATAGAGCCACGGAGCGTCTTGCAGGCTATGGTGAGCTGATCTCGCGCTCGTCTTACCTCTAGTGAGTTATATCCGAGGCAACCCAATAGAAATTTTGTCGGATAGAGGTATGGGTAATAGCCGTGCTTCCGCTTGTACAAGAACCTAAGGAACGCTTTTTGCACTTTTTCCAGCAAAAGTGCGTAAGAACTTTGGTGCGGGTTCCACACGCAAGAGCTGGATTCTAATTTACTGCGCACGAGCGCATTAAATAAAATCTTAATGACGTGCGCGGTGCGAAAATCACGGCAATTGCGTAAAACGAAACCCAACCTTTGGTATGATTGCTTTGCTACCGTAACCATGTGGTCGTGGAATGTGAGCTTTCGGTCGAATGTGACTCCCAGGTCTTTCATAGCAGTTGTTTTTATGATGGCATTATTATCGAGATGGTATTCGAAATCAACTGGGCGCCGCATTCGACCGAAGGTCATAGCAAAGCATTTAGAGGTATTAAAATCCATCTTATTATCCAGACTCCACTTGTAGATTGCGTCAATGTCTTGCTGTAGTGCCAAGCAGTCGGACTCGGAATTTACTTCGAGGTAAAGTTTCAAGTCGTCGGCATACAATAGACATTTTGCGTGACGTAGAACTTGGGGAAGATCATTTATCATAATTAGGAATAATAAAGGCCCCAGAATAGAGCCTTGACTCACTCCGGAACGCGTGTGATAGGCACCGGATTCGTATATTCCGAGCCTAACAAACTGCTGACGATCACGTAGATAGTCTGCGAAAAAACGGAGGAGGGAGGGTGAGAAACCAATTTTGTTTAGTTTCATCAGCAGCGTGTCATTATTAATCCTATCAAACGCTTTCCGGAAGTCAAAGTAAAGTACGTCTACCTGACGTCCGCGGTCTAAGCTAGAGGATATGTAATCAACCAAAGTCAGGAGATTGGTGTCAACAGATCTCTTGCCCCTGAAACCGTGCTGCTCATTACATAAGTATGTGTTTATTTGTTGGTAGATGGCATTGTGGAGGATGTTCTCAAAGACCTTCGCCGGGGAAGATAAAATTGCGATAGGGCGGTAATCTTCAACGGAACTTTTGTTTTGGGTTTTAGGAATTGGTGTGACTCTGGAAACCTTCCACTGAGAGGGATATGTACCAGTCTGCAAAGCTAAATTAAAAATGTGGCAAAGAGGATCACTGAAAATATTTTTTAAATCTTTAATAATAAAGGGGGGAATATTGTCAGGGCCGATGGAGCTGCTAGGTTTGAGTTTATTTATGGCTTTTATAAGGTCTACTGGGCACAAGGGAGGTATGCTTATGTAATTACTGTTACTGGTATGGACAGTCGCAGAGATGTGATCTGCATCAAGCCGAGGAGCATCAGGTAAGAAAACATCAGAGAAAAACTCGGCAAAGGCCCCTGCCGCCTTAGATCCCGAAAAAGTTATACCCTTGTACATAATGTTATGCTCAAACCCACCTTTGGAGCGGAGGCTGGAAATGTGTGACCAGAAATTACGAGGGCTGGTCTTAATTCTACTCTCTATATTTCTCATATATGAGGTATACGCATCCGTAATACGGGCTTTTAAGCTTGCCCTGAGATTCGAGAATAGCAAATACGCGCTATCGCACTTAGTTCTCCTCCAGTTCTTGTGGAGCCTCAACTTGAGTTTTTGATCCTGAATGATATCGCTTGTATACCACACTGGATATCGTTTATTCGCCGACCTTTCTCTGTTCTTTTTAGGCATGGAAGCGTCAAAGAAGTCATAGATAATTTTGTAGAACTTACGAGTGGCTATTTCTACATCTTTAGATTCTAAAACCTCTTTCCAAATATTCTCGCCAGAGAGAAGTAAATAGAGTTGATAAAAATCGCATTGGCGGAAGTTCCAATCCTTGGTTTTGTTTATATTACTAAGCTCTATCAAGTCTGAGGAATGACGTACATCAATGCTTACCTCAATATGCAACGCCGGGTGATATACGTCCAGTGGCACTATTCCCTCTGTGGCGGTGACTACGGTTCTTGGAGCACTTATGTTCTCTTGGACCAAAACAACATCTAGCATACCACCATACAAATTATTCACAACATTCATCTCATTCATACAGCAAAAAGACACAAAATAACAATAATAATTCTTAATATTTGACGAAGCACTATTTAAATTTAAGTCACCTAAAATGATAACAAGTCCTTTCAAATTATTTATATACTCTTCCACTTTACAAAACCATCCCATGTACTCTTCATCATTTGCACTAGGCTTGATGTATACCACACATACATGAACAGTTCGCCCGCACCATGAAAAATCAGCCCACAAGTCTTCACCACCGACCGTTTCGAGATCGCGGCGGCGGCGCAGCACGATAGGTTCGCGAGCAGCGAGCATCACTCCGCCGCACGGTGTACTCCGGTCGCGTCGCATCACGTTCCAATCGCCAGCCGCAAGTTCTCCATCTTCAATGGAAACATCGAGAAAGCTCTCTGTTACAGCGATGAGATTATGTTCCAACTGTAACAAGTTTGCTCTCCAAGTTGAGAGTTTAGTCTTGAGACCACGGACATTTTGGTACAGCACATCAAAGTTCTTAATTCTGGTATGAGGCGGTTTGGGCACGAAATGGCTGTTGACTCATGTGGGCACTATCAGATGCCTTATGACTCCCATTACGAGTAATCCAAGTATTGACTCTTGCGTTCATTGGCCATACATCAACAGAGTAACATTTCCCATAATAAATTATTGGAACACCGATCTTATACGACTTATAACTTCCCCTAGGTCGTAGCTCTTCGACCGTACATACGCCGGTGGGACATAATAGACGCAGATAGTCACGAATCTCGTCAGCACTGGACTCCATATTCCACAAGTGCAGATATTTACGTGGTTCGACAGCTTTTAAGTTAGTAATGTTGGGCCCAGCGACACCACATAGCGATATAGGTTTCCTGAATTTCTTTCCTTTTACTTTCGTCCAGCTTTGATCGTCAGCGTGGTCATCAACAGGAAAAGTGCAACTGTCGGGAGAAATGCCGTCGTTGTCAGGAGATACGTGGTCTACGAAAGAAGTGGAGTCGTTGGCAGGAGAGGTTGTGTTATTTACACAAAGCAGTTCTAATGTTTCAGACGTGGCTCCTTTGTGGTCAGTTTGATTAGCCCGTATGATGTCCAGCTGATTGGGGTTAGTATGGCCAGGTGTTTTAGAAGCAGCGCTCTTTGCTTTAACCTTTTTATGTTTTTTGGCACGGTGCGACGTTTGCACTGATGTAGGAGCAATGGTCAGCGGTGCGTGCTGAAATTGCTGTTGGGTGGTTACAGAGTCTGGTTGTTGCTCCGTTGTAACACAGGAGGGTTGCTGTTGATCGGCAACATTTAGTCGAGCTGATAGCATGACGGTGCACTGCTTTAACTGTATGTTAAGAAGGTCTATTTGAGAGGCAAAACAAGTAAACTTACATTCATAATTGGAAATAACAGATACAGCTTTGCCAAACTGTTCTTTTAGTAACTCCATCTCACATCGCAATTTACTCATTTCAAATGTAAGCTCCTGAAATTCGACCTGGTTTTGGGCGTCTTGAATCATGGGGGCTTTTTTCCTTAAGGTAACATTCGGGTCGCTATCTTGCGTTAAAGTGGTAGAGTTATTATCACTTTTGATCGAACATGCACATTCCGCGCAAACCCAGGATGTTAGGTGCCCTTCAGTCACGATCACTTCACCCGAGCATTGAAGATGATATTTGAGTTTACATTTATCCAATGTACAGCTCAGGTATTCCTCTCCGTCGACGATAATGCCTCGACAGGCGGCACAATTTAAATTAGTTACTCGGTGCTTATCAGGAAGGTCTAAACTGACAACAATGGGTGAAGAAAAACTTCGATTAGTAATTGGAGGGCTCTCAAGCCGGGCATGCCGGACTGGCGTATTAGTATTATCATATTTCGGCTGTTTAAACAAGCATTCCGGGCATTTCCAATTATTTCTGACTTTAACGTACGTCAGGCTTTTTTTAGAAATATTAGCACAAATAAGATCATAGTATTTAAAGCAAATAAAGCATTGTACGCTATCTTCTCCTTCCAAAGCGTTCAAACATCCAGCACAGTAATTTGTTGACATCCCGCAATCATAAAATACACGTTAAACAGCAAAATTCGAATGTTGGCACAGTGCAAATAATGCGCTTTAAGCAGTGCGCAAAGCGATTGGCGTTCAATCATGCAATTAAGCGAGCAGCGATGGTTACGCTTAGTGGCGATGCAGCGGCCGCACGAAACTTGCGCGGAAATAAGGTCTTAGGCGCCGTGTAATAGGCGTCGCTTACGCGTTTGAATCAAAACACTTTATCACACGCGAAACACTTTTAGATTTCGAAAACTGTTTTGTTTATTGTTGTTTTACGATGTTTATTTGGTGAACTAGCACTAGATAATATAACACTGAGACTATTTGAGTTCTATGTGACGATATTGATCAAGAATTAACTTAAAAAATGTACTTTGAACTATATTTAATTGATATTGATTGGGAGCAAACGAAAACGGACCGTTTACTTAGAGGATACGAGACTAATGTGATGGATGTTATTAGCATAGGTACTTGGTTATAATATAAACAACATAACAATAATGGTGAAGGAGGATTTTGGGAGGTAAATTGGTTTTTGAGTGCAAAACATCTAACTTTTGCCCCGTTTTGTCATGTACCCTAAAAAGCCACTTCATACTGAACACGGATTACAAATACACACACGAAACGCAAAGAGGAACTAAAGGGAAACAGGACGCTTTTAGTGAGTAAAAGTATGACACGCCCTCTCGCACCACTCTAGAGTGGGAGAAGTCATTAGATGATTTCTTACCTAAAAAAAAAGTCACGCTATCGCTAGAATTCAAAAGAATCATTATTGCAGAAAAGTTTGAAGATAACTCTCTAAGAGACTAATAATATTATTACAAGTTTCTTAGATTTTATTACATGTTCATCCCTTTTAACAATATCCCTTGCTTATTAAAAAGTTACAAATAAATCATTTTATGCTGAAAGCAAAGAACATACCTTTCTTTTTTAGGGTTCAAACAAGGGCCAACGGAACCCTATCACTAAATCTCCTTTGTCTGTCCGTTCGTCCGCCTGTCTGTATGTCCATTTGTTAGTGGGCTGTAACTTATAAACCGTAAGAGATACATTGTTAAAAATTTCACATATACAACGTGTTGTTTTTGATACCCCATAACTCAAGGTTTATATTCTATAAGAAAAAATTATACTAAAAGTCCTAATATATGTGGTCCAAAAATGCATGGTTTCGAAGACTTCATCATCCTAATTAATTTAAATTAAAAATTGACACCCGTATGACAAATCTTTACTTTTGCGACGTTGCCAAACTTCGCAGTAGTGTTGCAAAGTTATAATAATAATTCATATGCCAGTTGATTTTTTAAGACAAGACATATTATTTTGTCGGCATTTTTTACTCGATTTTAAAATTGTAGTACCGAACCATTCATGTACGAGCCTGATTCGCACTTGGCCAGTTAGTTTTGCTCTCACATTACTGGCACCACACAGACCGAAACATCAATTAAATCTGATTCCGTCAACATAACAATATACCCGATGACTGCCTACACCAGGCCTCAAAGAGGATTTAGCTTGACGAGCCACCGTCTCAATGCATTGTGCGCAGAGTATCTGATTCATCTGCGATTGTATTTGCATACTGTAGCTAGACATACGTAGGGTGTGTTGTAAGCTTTAGGCTATAACGCATTATGTGTAGATCCGGGTTTGAGAGGTGTCAACTGATTAAATTGTGCTTCTGGAATGGATTAACAGACGGAGACGTAAATGCCTTTAAATCTGGAATCTCTCTAAATCTGGGATCTATTCTAAGGGACGCTGCACGCGAATCACACGCCATAAAAACAACGCCGCAACGAAAAGCTAGAAGCGGCCAAAAAGGAAGCTGAAACGGGCGATAACCACTGTGTGGTCGGTGGCTGCTACTTTTTCTAACCCATACGCGCAGTTTTATAATGGACTCTGACGAAGAAGGTTTATATGCGCGAGTGGCGTGTGACGCCGTTGTGTGTGTGATCAGTGCGGGACAAGAAGCGAGCAGCGGCGATTTGTAGCGTGTGGCGGCCACCGGCGCCAACCGTGTGTGGCGAATCCATATAAAATGTATGAGAACTATAGAAAATATGCTGGTGGCGGCGTTTTTTGGTTGTGGCCGGTGGCCCGTGTGGGGCGACTCTGAATCATTTACTCTTGTAGACTTGATCTAATCCAAAACTCTTACCTTTATAATGCATGTTAGTACGATTTGACACTTTTTTTTTTGTGAGAAATTATGCAAAGACTTCGATCTAGGGTGAAGCGAGAAGGTGTGTCAACTCTTACTGACTAAAACCACACCTAAGTTCCTTCTTTGCCTTAGCGTTTCAAGATCATGGGTTTCCCTTTCGGAAGTCAACACATGACCCGAGGCGCGCGTGGAACACTACGTGATGTTGGTGACTCGGGCTTAATTTGAACGTTTACTGGACGGCCAGATGGCAAGCTACCCATTGCTCGATGTCCGCAAGCCCACGTCTATGATTGCTGGTAGTCGGGATCGGGGTACCGGTGGCCGGGGCGTGGGGATGTTCAATCCCTCACGCGTGCTGTCGCCTCCTTCGCTAGCAGTACTGCTAAACAGAAGGAGGCGACGGCTGCCCTCTTCCTCTCGCTTCGAATCATGGCCTGAACCAGGGCCCGGAGTATGATTTGACTAATAGAGAATAGAATGCAAGCGTGCTCCATCGTCGGCCGCATCATCGATAAAAAAAAGACTAGAATAAACTTTATTGTACACCAAAATAGTAACAATTTCACAGAAACTTAAATCTATGGGTATAATGGCGTTCTTATCTCTGACAGCGATATCTACCAGACAACCTTAGGATGGACTATAGGAACTTAAACTAAAACAGGGGGTAGTCTGCGGTGTACTGCTAGCAAATATAAGTCAAACAAAATAGAGGTTTCTTTTCGTTGTGGACTGCAACGACAAAAGTGATGGCGAATGACTGGATTAAATTTACTTCAAATAGACGTAGAATGGAACATCTTTGGTGTCAATTTCCATGTTTTAAGACACTATTTTTCGATTATCTTGCTACACGTCGAGTCAAGTTAAGTATATTTTATGTTATTTTTAACCGACTTCCATAAAAAGGAGGAGGTTATCAATTCAGTTGTATTTTTTTAAATGTTTATTACCTCAGACCTCCGTCGTTTATGGACTGATTTTGAAGTGATATAGATAGGCACCGGAACTTCGTAATTAATCAATGTATCCTAGCCGTGTCTAGACTTATTAGAATTGTCATGAGATGCACTTTGGCTGTATGGTACTATTGAACTAATCTTATGATGGAGACGGAAGGTAGAAGGTGGACAAAAGAACTTCATAATAAAACAATGTAATATAGCAGTGTTTGGGTTAGTTGGAATTGTCATGAGAAATAGGCACTCTGGTTATAAAATATAAAAGTGTATCGCAACTAAAAAGTGTGAAATTAAGAAAAATAACTGACTTTACTAAAAAAATATGACTTTAATTTCGGAAATCGGTGTTAAATAAGAAACAAACAATACCGTAAAACGGGGTGAATAGTAATAAAACGTTGGCTTGGTTTTTCACTTTGATACCATATTATCGGCTTCTAACAAAGCATCAATTTGTTAGAATAACAATTCATTCATAAATTGATATAGTTAAATGCTGCAAGAAATATTCAGATATCGTGAAAATACCCTTTGAAATTTTGCTTCTATTCACTCCGTTTGACCCGAGAAATACCGATTTCCGAAATTAAAGTAAATTTGATATTTTTAGTGTTTTTTTTAGTGAAGTCGTTTTTTTTTGTAAAAAGTTTTTTATTAGTGAAGTCGGTTTTTTTGTAAAAGGTTTTTTTTAATGTTTAACTACGAAGTAATATTACAGTTCGATTGATGTTCAGCAAGTTTCGGTTAAATGAGAGTTTTTTTTATTTCAATAGCATATTTACTGGCCAGTTGGTCTAGTGGTTAGTGGACCTGGCTGCTATGCTGGAGGTCGTGGGTTCGATTCTCACCCAGGACAAATGTTTGTGTGATGAGCATGATCATTTGTTCTGTGTCTGGGTGTAATTTATCTATAATATGTATTTATTTAGAAATATTTTAGTAAGTTTATCAGTTGTCTAGTACTCATAACACAAGCTCTGCTTAGCTTGAGACTAGACAGCGTTGTGTGATAGTTGTGGAATATATATTATTATATTACCTATGAACATAGACAATACTAAAAGTTTCTTGCTGTTGTAGTAAGTTTGGTAATTCAAGGATTGTGTGAAATAACTAGTTCTTTAGTCTGGGTTGAAACAGATAATTTCTGTTGCTACTACAATGGTCTTGAGTTTCGTTGATACCTGTGTTTCGCTGGTATGAGCTTTCTTATCCGAATGTTATTTTGCTTGTGGGACACTGTGCCTTTCAGGCGAGTGCTTGTGGTAACTTTTGACTATTATTACCGAAGTTGTTTAATACATGACAACATCAGTTAGCACCGTTGCCGCAGAAATTGGAGCTTAGGATTTTAGACTCTGATAGTGCTATAGTTTTATTTAAAAGGGAAATTGAAAGAACACAGGTTGGTATTAGTCAGTGAAAGTCTGACACTACCTCTCGATCCATCCAGTTTGAGAGAAATCGTTTGAAAAAAAGTTTTGTTCCTGCAATCACTACCAGACTGCTCATCCTAGAGTAATTATGGAGTCAAGAGTGAATAAATTATTTCTAGTTCAGTGTACTCTATCGTTGACGGCGCTTACTAACAGCCCCCCTAGCCAAGTTACAACCTATTCATTTCGATTTTCTTTTCGTCGATCGCCTCGAGTAGGCCACGCCTCCGATTCCTTTAGTCTCACGTTATCTTAACGCTCAGTCACGTGGTCAGAAAAAAGAAACAGGAGGCGTGGCCGACTCGAGGCGATCAACGAAAAGAGAATCGAAACGAAACGGTTGTAACTTGGCTAGAGGGGGAGGTGAGATAGTGGTCAAGCCTCTTTTTTGTATTCCTATCGTTCTACCTAATCTACAAAAACATTGTGTGATTAGAGAAATGGAATTTTATAATGAACTTCTAGTGCTAAAGGTGAAAGTACCCTGGTATTAAGTTTCTTAGGTTTTTTGCATTTAGCAGGTTAGTGTCAAGTTGTTTGTTGATCAAAATTTGATTAGTGGCCGTATCACGTATATTTTTTTACGGAATTATGATTATTATAATCAACAAAACACTGTTCTTGTTCTGTTCTTTTAAGGGAAAATTTTGAAAATTTGCTTCACTTTAAAAACCAATTTTAATTGTTTAAGAGGTTACCACTTTAAATATCATATCATTCAAAAAAGACAATCGGGCAAGTTGAACTCGCGCACTGCGGGTTCCGTACAAACTTACTTCTATGAAAACAGTTCAACTCCTGAATTGAGTTACGAAGATTTTTCCGAATCGCAAAAAAGTTTTTATTTTTTGTGACGTAACAAAAAATTTACAGTTTTCAGATTTTTCCATACTTGTGCTATAAGAATTTGCTTCATGCTCAATTTCAGGATTCTAGGTCAACGGAAAGAACCCTATGAATTTTAATTCCCTTGAGAGTGACAAAATATACGATTTTTGTGACATAAACGGTCGTATCTTTTTTTTTCGTTAACACAGAAGATTTTTTCATAGCTTCAAGGGACCGCAGACTTCAGTACCTATATGATTTTAATTTCAACTCAATATCTCAACGCGTTCCCGAAATAAACAGAATGACAGACAGACAGTCAGACAGACAACAAAGTAATCCTATAAGGGTTCCGTTTATTCCTTTTAAGGTACGGAACCCTAAAGAACAAAGTATAAAAGTACCTGTACCATTTTTTGGTGGGTTCTCCTCTTTGGAGGAGATTGAGAGAGTGTCAAACTTTTACTGATTAATATAAGGATAGGAGCTCTTTGCGTTCCAGGACTACGGTAACACTTTCGCATAATCCCGCAGCTTTAGCTGGCATCGGCCTTAGTGAGCCCCATCCGACCTGTACAGTGTATAGGTTAATAAAGAGGAGTAATTCGATCTTAAGGTGTACAGTACCCTAAGATCGTATTGCTTCTTTCAATACACCTGCCGAAACGATACATTATCGGACTTATCCTTAATTGTAGTGGTTTCTGGTAAAAGCTCATATTCGTACCTTCGCTTGATAAGCTGTATATATGCACATACATTTACATTTGCTTCGCAACGTTCGCACATTCTCATAAAACACTAACTTATTGGCTAGATAGTGTTATCCCGAATTCAATATTACCATTGTTAATTTGATATTTACTGTACGTTAATTTTACTTGGTAAAAGTATGATTTTATCTTCTTCATTACTATGCAGGCTATGCAAGTTTCATAGCTGTTATGAGCATCCAATTTCTTTGATAAAGATCGTGGGCTCGATTCTTGCGTTCAAATGTAATTGAATAACCAACGGATAAGTTTTCTAGCTGCAAATGATTTGCATTTAACTTTTGCCCAAAACTTAGGGATGATACATGTCATGTGTTTTGGTCAATGTTATTTGCCATAATGCATTTATTTATTTAATCTTTATGCAACCAATGGAACAAAAGCGAACTTAATACCTTAGGCATTCTTTACCAGACAACCTAGGGTGCTGGAGAGACAATATGGCAGGTGCACTAAGAAAGAAAATATTATTTAGAAAACAAAGCTTACAAAAGCAGGTATATTATATAGCTGAAATAAACATACATAAAGTAAAAATGAGTTTTGAGACGATTTTGCTTTTAGTGTAGAAAGTAAATTCACACTTTCCGCTTAAATGTATACTAACTCTTGGCCGTCCTGCCCCCCTAGCCAAGTTACAACCGTTTCGTTTCGATTTTCTTTTCATTGATCGCCTCGAGTCGGCCACGCCTCCTATTTCTTTAGGGAATAACCAGTTGATGACGCTGTCCGTACCTTATTACCTACCTATATTTTAGTTTGGAGTAAACAAATATCGCCAAACTTATGTGGCAATAGGCAGGGCACATTATTCGTAGGACATGGCCGATGGGGCCGAAAGGTTCTGGAGTGCCGACCGCGTACCGGAAGATGCTGCGTTGGAAGGCCCCCCACAAGGTGGACTGATGACCTGATGAGAGTCGCGGGAATGCGATGGATGCAAGAAGCTATAGCGGTCTATAGCTTCTTGCATTCGTCGTGGCGACACTTTGAAGAGTCCAACAATGGACGTCTTTCAGCTACGTAAAGCAAAAATAAAACCACACAGAACACAATACCTTTTATCTACTAGAGGGCGCCACTTTAAATTTGAACAATATTTTGGAAATATACAAGTGAGGCCCTTCCAAATATTATATTTTTTTTTTAATACAATACTTTTTGTCGGCTAGAGGGCGCCATTGAGTTTTGTGACACGTCATGTATCCTATGTTCAGAAGACAATTAAGACGGTTCTAACGATACCTCATTTGTCGAGTTCTGATAAGTAGTTTAGGAGTTATAAGGGAACACATGTACTTACAACCCCTTTAGCTTTGCCGTAGTCGGGTAAAAAATCAGTTTAATTTTAGCCTGTAAAAATCTCCACCGTAGGCGCGGGCTTGAGGGCAGCGAGCTGTCCGACCGTCCGGTAACCATTTAGACCGACCATTTTGATGCCAAGTCGTCGACGGCGCGTATTGTTCCACGCGCGCCTCAGAGAGATGTCAGCAAATCGTAGGGGCCCAGCAGGGTCAAAGCCTACTGGGGCCACGGGTAGTGTGAAAGCGAAACCCGGGGCCCTGGGACGAAGGCAAAGAAGGAATAGGAGTGGGTTTTTAGTCAGTAAAAGTCTGACACTATCTCCCGCTCCGCCCAAGAGCGAGATTTGTCATTAGATGATTTTTCCCACCTTAAAAAAGCCTCTAAAAATCTGACATTCATTCTCGCTCCACCTAAAGCAGAAGAATATATTTAAGGATTTCCCATTTAAAAATAAAATTCCTATATTCAAAATATTCGAACACCACAGTACCAACAGTCTATTATATAGCTCTATGATAGGGTGCATTCAAAAAGCCTCGTTGATAAGCTCCATGTTGTGATACTTAAGCACGTCTGGCGTTCTCAAGGCAGTGCGTTCCAATAAGAACGTG
Source organism: Mythimna pallens (assembly GCA_961205895.1). Lineage (NCBI taxonomy): Eukaryota > Metazoa > Arthropoda > Insecta > Lepidoptera > Noctuidae > Mythimna > Mythimna pallens. The sequence goes on along the minus strand of OY540842.1, from coordinate 20,082,904 downwards.
GTTTACTGGCTTTTCATCACGAAAAATAAGGCTCTTACAGTCTGTAGCGAAGCGACAATGCGACAACGACATAGGAATTGTTTTATGGAAGAGAGCAAATCAATCGCTAAGTTGCGGGAGTCAATATTATCATATCTATACATCACACTAGATATCACCCCTATTTTTTTTTAACAAAAATCAAATGAGCTCCATCTGTACCCGTTACTGATCATATTTTTGTAGTCAAAAGTAAAAAAAAAAACGAAATCTCAACATTGTCCATAAAAAAATGACATAATTGGTAAATTCATAATTGGATCAATTATTCATAACAATTACTACTAGAAAATACTACACGCAGTGTTATTCCTTTGTTTTTCATTCGTAATCAATAGCCTGTACAATATTTCCATAAATTGAGTGACGTTTTGTGATATAAACAGCAGCTTTATAAACAAGCACTATAATAACTTTGTTGTTTACAAATATTATTTATTGAGACTTTACTTAAATAATACTAAGACCTTTTCTAATAAGCCTTTTAAGTATTTGTACTAATTAAAAACTAGTGGTGTATAGCACACTAATACTATATAGGCGTTTGTAAGTGTATGTACTTGTTTGTTAGCTTTTTACGCTCGATCGGGTAAACCGATTTCGATGAATCTTGGTACACAGGTAGATAATGTCCTGGAATAGCACCTAAGACTTTTCATCCCAGGGGACATACTCCTGGGATATAATTATCCCAAGGAATTATTTCCTAGCTAGTGATTAGTATAAAGCAAAGTCTAAAGCGACTTGGCATCTATGTTTTACTCGCTGGGCACGCCATAATTATGGTGGTAAGTCCCTTCTTTGAGGAGTGGCTAGACAGACCTCATGGCGTCCTCACCTTCCGTATGACGCAGGTTCTCACCGAACATGGTCAGTTCGGGAAGTTCCTGCACCGGATTCGTGCGGAAGTAACGGCCGGGTGCCACACTTTGTGGAAAAAACCCGGCCCGGAGGACACGGTGGAGCACACGGTAGAGGTTTACCCCACTTGGGTAGAGCACCACCGTGTCCTCGTGGGGGAGATCGGCGGCAACGATGTCTTGTGGCGGGCCTTGGTACAGCCATAGTCCGAAGCGAGGAGGAGTGGTAGGTGGTCGCCTATTCTTCTGCGAATCAGTAATGCTAGCAAAGGAGAAGGCCGCATGTACACCCTAACTCTCCGGGATCCCGATTCCAGGCCACCGTAGGTGCAGGTTTGCGGGCGGCGAGTAGCTCGCTGTTCGACCGTTCGGTAACCGTCCGGATCAATCCCAAGTCGTTGACGGCGCGCCTCGGCCCTGGTATGAAAGGCAACGAAGGAACAGGAGTGGGTTTTTTGTCAGTAAAAGTCTGACACGCCCTCTCGCCAAGATTGGGAGATGTCATTAGATGATTTTCCCACCTAAAAAAAGATATCTTTATCCGCAAAGTCACCTTAAACAACACAACGGATTCTGATGCGGTTTCCACTAACAGAAAGACCAATAAACGAGGGCGATTAATGTATATAATTTGCATCCATGCAAAACCAGGTCATGTCACTAGCAGCTCATATAAAAATGTCAAAGAAACTGATCACCAGAGCTCTCACAGATTTACAACCTTTCACGAATATTAAAAAACCACTCCCCGTTATTCCATGTTTCAATCATCATCAGCTTAGTTGACCAATGCTGGGTAAATCCTGTGTGTGTAACAATAGTACATTTTAATACCAGGTGCGAGCCAGCCCTGGTCGGATTGCCCCGCGGCGTATCGGACGTGCGTGCTCGGTCTGTTGCTCTTTGTGAGCGGTACTGGGCATGAGCGGAAGCGATTTAGTGTAGAATGTTCTGCCCCCCTAGCCAAGTTACAATCGTTTCGTTCGCACCGAACGCCTCGAGTAGGCCACGACTCCTATTTCTTTGTTGTGACCACGTGACTGAGCGTTGAGATGACGTCAGAATAAAGGAATCAGAGGCGTGGCCTACTTGAGGCGATTGATGAAAAGAGAATCGAAACGAAACGGTTGTAACTTGCCTAGGGGGGATGATGTGGGTCGCGAGAATCTTATAAATGTAAGACGCAAAGGACCGGTCGTGGTGGTGATACTTGGAGGAGGCTTCAGTGTTTGCTGAAATAATGATGACTTCAACATCTCCACTTTCTACCACCCTTTAAACCTCCATAATCTCTGCGCTTGCGCCACTTACAAGCTTTAACGGGGTTTAATACTAGTACATACACAAAGTGCTAGAGGTTTATTTCACTAGACGTGGCTCTGCGTCTGGATTGCCGCGGCACACGTCAATTTATGTCAGTAATTGGTGATATGTCTGCGCATAAAGTCGACTCTTGCTCTGAATCAGGGTTTAATTTTGGAGTGAACGGTGATTGGTGATTTGGGTTGTATGCTTTTGTGGATTAGGCTTTGACGGTATGGTTTAATGTAAGCCTTTGTGGATGCCGGACAAAATTATATATGAATATGGTGTTATGTAAAAGCTGATTTTTCAATAGCTTGAATACTTTCAACTGAAGAATAACTATGGTCGTTTGACGTACTTCCTATAACAAAACTGACTAATTGCCATTTTTATTTCTCATATAAGAATTATTTGCTTATTGAAAAGTTGGACCTAAATGATGTGATTAAAAAGAAGATTACAGGTAATGGTATCGTGATGTCCCAGTGGTTAAGGCACCCACAACCAACTCGCGCATTTAAACCTTCTCGGTCTTCCACAAGTAGCTGTCGTACGCTTCAGCTTCCTTTGTGGCCGCTTCAAGCGTCTCGTGGCGACTTTTATGGTTGTAGCTGGTGGCCCGTGTGGTACGACACTTAGTTCTGTACCGTGATACGTTCACAAACATATAAACTCACATGAGCAAGGTACAATTTACAGTTTCATTTGTATGGCTTGAAATTATTGAAACAAATTGTTTGATACTATCTTATTAAATTGGTGAAAAAAAAATGACCGACTTCACAAAAAAAAAAAACTGAAAGGATCAAAATAGCTTTAATTTCTGAAGTCGGTGTTTCTCGGAATTATTTGTATCTTATTAAACACCGACTTCCGAAATTAAAGTTATTTGGATCCTTTTAGTGAAGTCAGTTTTTTTTTTTTTTTTGAAAAAGTTTTATATTTCATACTTTTTAGTTGCGATACACTTATAAACAGGGTGCCTATGTCTAATTATAATTCCAATTAACCCAAACACTGTTTCATTACATTGTTTTATCATGAAGTTCCTGTGTCTACCTTCCACCTTCCAGCCCCATTATCAGATCAGTTTTGATAGAACCATATAGCCAAAGTGCATCTTATGACAATTCTAATAAGCCCAAACACGGCTAGGATACATTGATTAATTACGGAGTTCCCGTGGCTACCTTCCGCCTCCATCATCAGACCAGTTCAATAGTACCTTATAGCCAAAGTGCATCTTATGACAATTCTAATATGTCCAAACACGGCTAGGTTACATTTTTTAATTACAGAGTTCCAGTGTCTACCTTCCGGCTCCATCATCATCATCGGATCACTTCGATGATACCATTTATTTTAATTATCATAGTCGCTTAACTATCTTCATTGTAATATCTAATCGAGTATGAAGTTCCGTTGACCATTTCTGGTCTTCTTCGTCAGTTCCACTTCATCAAATGTTCCTGTGTAAATACTTAAGTTTTCGATGAAAATACCAAAATCATTATATAGTTGCCTAAAATATTTGAGGAATTCCCTCGATTTCGCCAAGATTCTATCATCAGATCCCAACTTGCTGACTTTTTGCCAATTTTCGACTTTTTTTTTTATTATTATTATTATTATTGATAGGCTCGCGTTTGACCACTATCTCACCTGATGGTAAGCGATGATGTGGCCGAAGATGGAGCACGCTTGCCTAGAAGTAACCTATTCACTCTTGACCTAAAGACCCCTAGGTTGTAGCTATCAGGGAACACAGACTCCGGCAGGGAATTCCACTCCTTAGGTTGAGCGGTGTTATAGAAATCCGATATGAATTTTGATGACAAAGATATATTTGTTTAAAATTGTTTAACTCGTTTGCTTTTCTACCAATTTCGATATTGTTTTCATAGTTAAATCATAAACATAGGCAAGCGTACTCCATCTTCGGCCACATCATCGCTTACCATCAGGTGAGATAGTGGTCAAACGCGAGCCTATCAATAATAATAATAAAAAAATAAAATAAAAAAACTGGTTTTTATATTCGGTGGGAAAATCATCCAATGATATCCCCCGCTCTTGGGCGGACGGGAGGGTGTATCAGACTTTTACTGACTAAAAACCCACTCCTGTTCCTTCGTTGCCTTTCATAACACGGCCGAGTCTTCCTTTCAGAAGCAGAACCTTGGCCCCAGTAGGCTTCGACCCTGCTGCCCAGGGCCCCTACAGTTTGCTGACATCTTCGCGCGTGGAAAAGTACGATCATAACTGGTTAAACAACAAATATTTTTTTCATGCATATTCCCCATTATAATGATTCTATAAAATTCTCTATTCAAATTCAAAATTCAAAATCTATTCGCAAAACGGCCGAACGCTCAGCATAATGCGAAGAGTCCATAGAGCTGGTTTTCAGCGTGGGCCAGTGGCAGTGTCGACACAAAGACGTCGGAACGGATAACACCATAGTAAATATAACAAATAATCACCTACAATCACGAGCAATAAAATATTTAAATTCTCACATTTTCTATCTTATCATCTACCATTTAAGAAATATGTGTACCATAATTGGTTCTAAATGACCTATTTGATTGTTATGTAATTAAGAACTATTTGTCGTACACTTCTTTTTTTTATTTTTGATAAACTCGCGGTTAACCACTATCTTACCTAAAGGAAATCGACGATATGATCTACGATGGAGCACGTTTGCCTTGAAGTGACCTATTCACTCTTGATTTAAAGATCTCCAGGTTGTAACTATCAGGAAATACAGACTCCTGCAGGGAACCCCACTCCTTAGCTGTACGCATAATGAATGAGTTTCCAAAACGCTTTGTGCGTATGGGAGAAATATCCACTAGGTACCGGTGACGCAACTTTGTACGCCTGGTAGTCCGATGATGGAACGGGGTTGGCGGAATTAGGCTATACAATTCCAACGCACACTCCCCGAAATGCCGGTAGAAAACCGAGAAGCTCACACAACTCGGCGTCGATGCTCAAGACTTTGAAGCCTCGACTCGACACGAGTGCATCATTACCAATGATGCTCTTGGCTCGCCTCTTAATTGTCTCAATTGCATCAAGCTTGTATCTGGCAGATACGTCCTAATGATTAGAGCAGTATTCCATACACGATCGAACTTGCGCTTGATGAAAATTTGAGCATCTGTTCCGGCGTGAAGTACTGTCTCACCTTTGCGAGGATTCCCAGCTTTTTTACAGCCAGTCGACCCTTTGATTCAATATATGGCCCAAAGTGTATGGATTAAAATTGTTATATCTCATTTGCTTTTCTACCGATTTTGTTTTGTTTTCTTTTTTGTGTATCTATATAAATAATAAAAGGAGAAAGTGACTGACTGACATATCAACGCACAGCCGAAACTACTGGTACTAGGAACGTGAAATTTGGCACACGGGCTTCTTTTATGTAGTAGGCGAGCACTAAGAAAGTATTTTTCTAAATTTATCCCCTAAGAGGTATGAAACGGGTGTCTAAAGTTTGTATGGAGAAACTTATTGCCACACAGGCGAAGCCGCTGCCAGAAGCTAGTTTATTAATAAACTGGTTGGATAACAAATATTTTTTTATTATAATGATTCCATGGGAAAAATATGCGTTACATCTGCGGAAAACAGGCGAATGCTCAGCATAAAGCCGTTTGCCCCGGCTCTCATTTGTAGATCTTTGATAGTCATCACTGTTAAGTCGAAGAAATCTATCACCAGTCTTGCCAAGAGGTGTTACCGAATTACTGAGTCGTGAAAGTCAGATAGGCAGTCGCTCCATGTATAATACAGGTATTCAGCCGCATCCGGTTACACTGGAAGTCGACTCCAACACGAAAAAGGCTCGGCCAATATTTGGAACCGTGCACTAGCTTCCGAAGTTTTATAAGTGCCCATGTAGGCCTATGTGAAATTATTTTATTGTAAATTGTAAAAACGTATTCCTTTTTTAGGTGGAAAATCATCTAATGACATCTTCCACACTTGGGTGGGGCGTGAGGGCGTGTCAGACTTTTACTGACTAAAACCCACTCCTGTCGTCCTGTCTTTGCCTTCGTTCCAAGGCCCTGGGGTTCTCTTTCGCGTCACCCATGGCCCCGGTAGGCTTCAACCCTGCTAGGCCCCTACGGCTTCGCTGACATCTCCATAAAGCACGCGTGGAACAATACCCGCAAAAAAAAACTTATTACGCCTACTACTAAAAACGACAACCGCCTAAGTCAATGAATGTAGTATACTTTCGATATAGTCAATCGATTGCGATGAAACAAAGCCAAAGTAATATTTCAAGTTAAACACAATTTTAAAGTATAAAATTTATCTACATCGATTTTATACATTTTACGTGATGCGCGCACAACTAATAACTTCTACAGATCTATTAATGTATAGATATATCTCTTTTGCTATTGGCTTACTAAATATTCACCTTACGCGAGGGACATTTATCAAGGGATGACGTCGAAAATTCGTAATGAATTACGATATTGATAATATAAGTCATAGTCATAGTTGCATATTACATATTATCTTTTTTTTTTTTTTTTTTATTCGCTATAAACCAGTGCTTGACTGCGATCCCACCTGATGGTAAGCAGTGATGCAATCATTGATGGTGAGGCGCACTAGTTTATTAAGAGCCTATTCACTCTAGCCTTGAAGGCACCCAAATTATAGTTGGACGGGAAGACAGCAGCAGGCAAATTGTTCCAGTCCCTCGATGTACGCTGTATAAACGACGAAGCAAATCGCTTAGTTCGGACCGTTGGTGTTTCAACAACGTAAGGGTGGATACTCGCCATACGTCGGGTTGTCCGATGGTAGAAAGGAGATGGCGGAATCAGGTCATGCAATTCCCGCGCACACTCTCCAAAATGCAACCTGTAAAATACCGATAGGCTGGCTACCCTGCGCCTGTGCTCGAGGCTTTGTAGATTGGACTTAACCAAATCTGGATCCCCAATTAGCCTCTTCGCACGCCTTTCTACTGAGTCCAAAGCTGCCAGATGGCACTTTGCAGCACCAGCCCATATATGACTGCAGTACTCCACACACGATCGGACCTGCGCTTTGTATAACATTAGAAGCTGACCCGGTGTGAAGTACCGCCGGACCTTTGCAAGAACGCCTAGTTTTCTAGCAGCTACCTTGGCTTTGGACTCAATGAACCGCCCGAAATTGAGGTCAGAAGAAATTTCGACACCCAAGAGCTGAAGGCGGTCGGTGCACTCCAGGGATACATTCCGAAAAACAGGAGCCAAGGTGAACGGACTCCTTTTGGCGGTGAACAGACATGCTTGTGTTTTGGCGGCGTTGAATTCTACCAGGTTGGTTTCACCCCACTTGGAGACTGTCTGAAGAGAGACATTCGTACGCTCCACCATAGCCTCTCGTTCGGACCGGATTAGTTCCTTACTAGCCCGAGCACCCGGAAGGTATCTCTCTACAACTGTGCTATCATCTGCATACCCATAGATACCGGGCATCAGCAGATCATTAATATGCAGCAGGAAAAGAGTTGCAGAGAGAACTGACCCCTGAGGAACTCCGGCATTAGTGGTCATGGGCTCTGATGAGCATCCATCGACAACAACTCGGAGAGACCGTTCACTCAGGAAGTCTTTTACCCAGTTAATCAGACCAGGGGAAATGCCGTACGCTGGAAGCTTACTCAAGAGACTGGCGTGCCATACCCTGTCGAAGGCCTTCGAAACGTCTAAGGAGACAGCAATTGCTTCTCCATTCTTCTCGAGGGCCTCGCCCCACATGTGAGTGGTATACACTAGTAGGTCCCCAGTAGACCGATTGTGGCGAAACCCGTATTGTCGGTCACTGAGGAGATCGTTACCTTTCAGGTATGCCATGAGGCGCGAGTTCAATATACGCTCCATAATCTTGCAGAGTATGGAGATTATCGAAATCGGCCGATAGTTGGCGGGATCGGCACGACTGCCCTTTTTGGGCACGGGTTGCACGTTGGCAAGCTTCCAGGATTTGGGCACTATACCAGTCCTAAATGAGAGGCGATACAAGCGCGTCAATACAGGAGACAACTCGGGTGCACATGCCTTGAGAACTATTGCTGGTATACCATCTGGTCCACTAGCTTTATTCACGTCTAGACGACACAGTGCTCTCAAAACTTCTCTGTTCCTTATGCGAACCTCGGGCATCGAGGTGTTGCAGTGAGGTAGATTCGGTGGAGTAGCACTGCTAGTATCAAGACGAGAATTATGGGCGAAGAGAGATGCAAAGAGACCTGCTTTCTCTCTCGCCGAGTGAGCCAGTGTCCCATCAGGTTTTACCAGCGGAGGCAATGAGGGCCCACAGAAGTTCGCTTCGACCGACTTGGCAAGGGACCAGAATGCTCTGCTACCGGACGGCTGTGCAGAGAGCTTTGAGCCAATATGGGTAATGCGGTCGAACCGAGCCTTCTTTAGTGCCTTTTTGTAGGACTTGGCAGCACGGTTGAAAGCACTCTTCTTTGAGCTCAAATCCGTAGCTTTGCGGTCACGAGCGTCAACCCAGGCGAGAAACGCCGAATGTTTACGCTCTTCAGCTTGAACGCAATCGGCGTTGAACCATGGGCGAGCTGAGCCTCCGATGGGTACGTCACTATAAGGGATGAAAAACTCCATAGCTTGACGTATCACATCGGATATAGCATCCGCACAGCTCGACGGACTTTCAGAAGAGAAGCAGACCTGCTGCCAAGGATAAGACGCAAAGAAATGTCGCATCTCATCCCAATCTGCTGACCTGTAACGCCACATTCGCCGTTCGCCGCGTGAGTCGCAGTCAGGTGGGGAGAAGGACGAAACAGACTTCACCAGACAGTGATCTGACGTTCCAAGTGGTGAGGAAACTGTTACGATACATCTGTCCGGATCGGTGGTCAGCAGAAGGTCCAGACAATTGGCAGTATGACCAACTACATCAGGCACCCTAGTCGCTTGCTTGACCAGCTGGGAAAGGCCCATCGATACTGCAAAGTTTCGCGCTTCTCTCCCTTCGGTCCTCTGGTATGGGAAAAGCCAGTCTTGGTGGCAGGCGTTAAAGTCCCTCAGAGCGACGAGCTGCGCATCAGGGTGCCGATGCAGAGCCTTATCGGCGGCCTCACTGAGGTGGTCGAACAACCGAGTCGTCTCCTGATCACCGCTGTGCGAACGGTAGACACAGGCATAAACAATTTTGTCCATACCAGTGTCCACCAACAGCCATAGCGTGGATAAATTAGGGTCTTCAAGGTGACGGAGACGTTGGCAGCAGATGTCATTACGGACGTACACACAGACCCCGGCACGCTGCAGGAAATGATGCTCCAGTGAGTATCCCGGGTAGTTGAGGTGCGCCGTATCAGACGGACATCTAATACATAAACATATCATATTAAAGTGTTTGCTATCGAATTCCTCCGAAAAAAAAAAACATAAAAATCGGTCAAGCTGTAATGACCGATTTTTATGCTTTTTTTTAAGTAGTTGAAAGGTCGTAAGCTATTTTCATCATAATTTATATGGCAAAAGTATTTTTTGTCATTGATAGGCTCGCGTTAGACCACTAACTCGCCTGATGGCAAGCGATGTTGTGGTCGACGATGGAGCCCGCTTGCTTAGAAACAACCTATTCACTCTTGACTTAAAGACACCCAGGTTTTAAGGGGTGACCAGGCGATTGCAAACTAGCGTTCCAACCAAGGTGACTTTGGTTTACGTGTTTCGTTTGTGTTGCGGGCCTTGCGGCTACATGGATGTAAACCATGCGTTAACACGTTCGGTGTTTGGAAAAACGCGCCTCCCAACCAAGGGCGTTGAAGGTCATGGTTTACAACTGCTGTCTACACGGATTGAAACTAACAAGGTCACCTTGGTTGGGACGCTGGTTTGCAACCATCTGATCACCCCTTTAGCTATCGGAAAACATAAAAATTCTGAAGAGAATTCTACTCCTTAGATGTGCGCACAATAAATGTGTTCCCAAAACGTTTAATAAAAAGGTAAATTAGACTTACTTCAGCATTCTTGAGTTTCTCTTTGAGGTCATCTCTCTCCTTAGACGTCGCATCAACGATGTGCTCCAAAGACTCCTTCTGCCAGGAGAGGTTCTCATTGTCTACTATCACCTGTAATAAAACAAATAACAACGTATAACCATTAACAAATGAATACTCAACTTTAGATCATATAAAATTGCTGGATTGTTCAAAAAACACACCAGCGTCTTTTTTTTAAGCGAAATCCTCCAACGACTTCTCTCGCTCTAGGGCGGAGCGAGATGGCATGTCAGACTTTTACTGACTAAAACCATCTTTACTCTTTGCGTTGCAGGACTTCCCTTTCGGAAGTAAACCTACGTCCCCGGAACGCAAGGGCAACTGAAGGAGTCAAGAATTAATAGATTACGTCGTCCATATCATCACTTTCAGGCACTAACTTTTTTTTTTTCACTTTCTATCAGGTGAGATAGTGGTCAATCGCGATCTATCGATACTAAAAAGCAGAACAAAGGTGGGTTTTAGTCTGAGGACAAGATGAAGTATATGTGGAGGTGTACCCCGCTTGGGCGGAGTCTTCTTGGCAGTGTGAGGTAGGGGCGACCTCTCGCGCCGGTCCTGGTTTAGAATTTAGGGGACAAACACACGTACAGAAGAATTAATAATAATGTGCAGGTATATTGAAAGCTTATGCCTTAAATTTAGTTAATCCAGATAAGCACTATTTTCGCAATAAAAATAAAAACACTTTTTTTGTATAATAACTTCCGGACAAGTCGTCAACCATATCTTATCAGGTAACACGTGTTTGAAGCAGGGGAAGTCTATAATAGAAATCAGAATTCGAGATTATAATCGAATTTTGGAACAACAAACTTTATGCCAGTAAAGATTAAGTTCAAATTCCACTGCAAGCCACACTCGGGCTGCGGGAACGTTTGAAAGAGTTACCGTGGCTTTAGAAAGCAAAGGGTAAATGGAGAAATACAGATGTGTTATAGTCAGTAAAGGTTTGACACGCCCTCTAGAACCACCCCAGAGTGGGAGAAGTCATGAAAATTTGATTATTTCCCACCTGAAACAGCTTTCATTTAAATACAAACGTCCACTTAAAAATCAACCTAAAATACACAAAGTTAAAGTCGATAGTATTTAACTATCGATTAAAAATAAATTTACTAATATTGTAAATGTGAAAGTAACTGTGTGTCTGTTACGTTTTCACAGTTAAACTACTGATTTTGATGAAATTTGGTACTGAGTGAGCTTTTTTTTTATTCTTGATAGGTTAGCGCTTGACCGCCATCTCACCTGATGGAAAGCGACGAACTTGAACCCCAAGAAAGGACATACGCTACTTTTTCTTAGTGTGTCGATGACAAAACCAGTTTTTTTTTTTTTTTTGTTAAATTTCTTGTCTGGCCCAGTATTCGGTCACAGCAATGCCGTCCGCTGACGCTGTCATTAGATACCAACGTAAACAGGTAACAAGGCGCAGGATGGAAGGTGGGACATTGTCTGCGGAGAAACACAGCACAAATACTGAAGACACATAGGCTACCTTTTTATCTGGCTTCAACTTCGCGTCCGCAATAACCAGCCAATCACACAGACGGCGGATGAAGCCGTTGGCAGAAAAAATGGATTTATAGAAGAAAAGTTTGATATCACAACTCACCTGTCGCCTCTGCTTCTCAACCAGTTCCAACTGCGCCGTCAGTTTATTAATAGTATCATCATCAGGTGAAGTCACAAACTCCAGCGCAGACGAAGGCCCCGACTGGCTCGTTTGTCCCGACTGCGACATCGGCCCCGACTGGGACAGCTGTCCCGACTGTGCCGACTTGGTCGATCGCACCGACTCGCCCGTCTCGCTGCTCACGTGTGAATGTGCCTCGGACTCGGCGAGTCGAGCTATGTCGCTTTTTAGTTTTTTGTTTTCTTGGCGTAGCTGGAAATGGAAGGAATATAATAAATATTTTATTTATTTATTTATTCATTTATTTATTTATTTGCTAGAATGTAGGTGTACAAAGTAGTATGATCTTAATTTTAGTTAGGCCCATTTACATTCTACCATAACTTGTGGTGTGCAAATATTAATACAGTGCAAATATAATCATTAATTTAAAATGTCATAATAATGTGACATCATAGGTTACCAATACCTGCTATCACTATAATGTAATTAAATGGTCCATGCACATTGATAAAATGTCAAAATAATAAAAATCAAAGTCACCAATATCCACTATCACTATCAAATGTCAAATTCTATATAATAATTTTAATGTCCATGAATATTATAAAATGTCAAAAATATGATAATAGTAATTGTCAACTTAAAAATAAAATGAAAGTATTTATTGAACTTCATATGAATTTAAAATGTCAGAAACAAAAAATGTAAAATATTAAATGTCGGTTTAAAAATAGAATAAAAATGTAAATAGAACCAAAATTGCCATTACTTTCCTACTTTGCGTTCGTTAAATGACATATATTCATTGACACTGTAAAAACATTTTTGCGTCAGCCATTGAATCAACTTTTTTTTGAACATAGGTAAAGGTAGTTCTTTTAAGGCATTTGGTAATTTATTGTAAACCTTAATAGCCATTATAAACGAATTTCTTTTGAATAAATCAAGCTTAGATTGTGGCAAGCAGAGCCTATGTTTATCTCTAGAGGCAACATTCCTTTTAGTTACATCTCTATGTTTAATAAAATATTCTGGATGTTGTCGTACAAATAGACATAATTCTTTGACATACATGCATGCTAATGGTAATATATTGTATTTTTTAAACAGTGGTTTACAGCTATCCATATAACCAGCTCCACAGATTGCACGCACACATTTTTTTTGTACAATAAATGCTTTAGTGATATCCACCGAGTTACCCCACAATAAGAGACCGTATGAGAGTACGGTGGAAACATAACCGTGATATGCGCAAAGAGCCGCTTCAGTTGAAACTGTTGCTCTTAATCTTCTTAGTGCATAGATAAATCTGTCCAGTTTGTCACAAACATAGTCGACATGCTTTTTCCAATCGCAGTTTTGATCTAGTTGTATGCCCAGAAATGCAGTACTTACTACTTGTTCGATAGTAGTGTCATTATATTTAATATTTAGCGTTAACGGGTTTCTCCTATATGTTTGAAATTGGATCATTTTCGTTTTCTCCATATTAATTTGCAGGTTATTGGTGTTCAACCAGTGTATTATATTTTTGACAGCTTCATTTATTTCATGCTCGTAGGTGTCTACTCTTTCACCTTTCACAACAAGGGTAGTGTCAATATTTCTTTCTTAATAAGTAAATAAATGGAGATAATAGTATATAATAAACTTTATTGCACACAAAAAAAGTAACACAACTTATACATAAACTTAAATATATAGGCACAATGGCGGCCTTATCGCTGACAGAGGTATCTGCCAGACAACCTTAGGACGGATCGTAAGAACTTAAAATAATACAGGGGTTCCTTTATTGAATTTAGAAAGCCGAATTAAGCTTCAGATGCATTGGGAGACAAAATGTCCTCACGCAACGTTGCCAATGTCCCCCAAGTTGCTTCCCAATATTTTACTAATGACGCGTGACATGTTGGACAATTTGACAGCGATGCGTGTCACGTTAGGGGACATCTAATTATCCTCTAGTGTGTCTGAGGCTTGATAGGTGAAATATAGAAAAACTACAGCAAAACAAAAATAAGGCAGATGCATGTCATGTTTAACAAGGTCATGTTCCGATGCTATTTAGGCTTACTGTCCACGGACGCTTAGCTTCACAGACGCGTATTCGTCATTATATATATGCTTGGTGTATGTACGCCAGCTCACAGCTTACATACAAAACTATGAAACGCTGTCAACAAAGCGGCAACGACACAACATTGCCCCTTCGGCCTTATTCTTTTAAAACTTCTCACTACTAAAAGGTAACTTTTTCCGTTATCACCCAGACAGGCTTACTCATTAGACCCAAGATATAGATACGCTATATTGCCAATTAGATATATATCTTGCAAATTGGTTATAAATAACACTTTTACACGTCAATTTAAACTAGATGAGGTATTACCCTGACAAAAAAAAACACCGGGCAAGTGCCAGTCGGACTTGCGCACTGAGTGTTCCGTACAAACTTACCTATGAAAACAGTTCAATTCCCGAATTGAGTTACGAAGATTTTTTCGAATTATATTTTTATTTTTTTGACGTAACTACCACAGTTTTCAGATTTTTTCCTATACTTGTGCTATAAGACCTTGCTTCATGGCAAATTTCTTTTTTTTTAAAAGGGTTCCGTTTTTTTTTCCTTTTAGGGTCTTTTTAGCAGTAACCGTCCGGACCGAGCCCAAATCGTCGACGACGCGTACTGTGACTGTTCCACGAGCGCCTCAAGGAGATGTCAGCAAACCGTGGGGCCTAGCAGGGTCGAAGCTTACTGGGGCCATGGGGAAGACGCAGCGTTGGAAGGCCTCCCACAAGATGGACCGATGACCTGGTCAGGGTCGCTGGAATCCGATGCGGGACACACAGAACCGGTCGTTGTGGCGACGCTTGGGGGAGGCCTATGTCCAGCAGTAGACGTCTTTCGGCTGAAATGATGATGATGATGATGACTGTGGAAAGTCTTCCCCTTCTTCCAAAACTCTGCCTTAGGCGATCTCTGGCCCAGTTTGGCCCGTGAACATGATCAGAGGCAGGAGCTCTTATCGTGATCCATTCGACCTAAACTGAACTGTTAAAGACATGAAGTTATATAGGGTGTAAAGCTCTATCCCTCTCTTTCTCTCGCACGCCTGACATTTTAACATGTCATGGTAAGCCCCAAATCGTCATACCAAGTTTTTTTTTAAATTTGATATAAACTAGTGCTTGACTGCGATCCTACCTGATGGTAAGTAGTGATGCAATCGTTGATGGTGAGGCGCACTTAGTTTATTAAGAGCCTATTCACTCTAGTCTTGAAGACACCCAAATTATAATCGGATGGGAAGACCGCAGCAGGCAAATTGTTCCAGTCCTTGGAAGGACCGTAAAGGTTTCAACAACGTAAGGGATTTTTTAGGTTGGAAAATCATCTAATGACAAATCTCGCTCTTGGGTGGAGCGGGAGATAGTGTCAGACTTTTACTAACTAAAAACTCACTCCTGTTCCTTCTTTGCCTTCGTCCCAGGGCCCGGGTTTCGCTATCACACTACCTATGGCTTCAGTAGGCTACGACCCTGCTGCGCCCCTACATTTTGCTGACATCTCCCTGAGGCGCGTGGAACAATACGCGCCGTCGACGACTTGGGCTTGGTCCGGACGGTTACCGGACGGTCGGATGGCGGGCTACCCATTGCTCGCCGTCCGCAAGCCCGCGCCTACGGTGAACAACGTAAGGGTGGATACTCTTGTACGTCGGGTTGTTTGACGGTAGAAAAATCAAAAAAAAAAACATACCTTCTCAACTAATCCTTTTGTCTCATCAAACTTCTCCTTATGCAGTACATGGGTCTTCATCATGTCTTCTTGACAGGATGCTATCAACAAAAACTGTTCCTTCATCGACTCATTGTTCTGTTTCAGTGTCTCTTTGAGGATCACGTTCTCGTCTAGGAGTTCTCCGAAGCGCTTCTGTAGTTCTTCCGTGCTTCTGTCATCGGTTATGATGGTACTGGCCACCATCATGCTGCCTGGTGATGGCTGTAAGAGGAAAAAAATATGTTTAAAAATAGAACGTTTTTTTTTATTTGTTTTTTATAATGAAAGGTGTAAATTTATTAGTGATGAGTTTTTTTTTGTTTTGAGGATTAGTTCGTTACTTCGTATTATAAAATTGTACGTAATATTTAGGAAGTAAAAAGTATTTCCTTTGTTTTTTTTTAGAATTCCTTAAAAAAAGTACAATTATCTATACATATAAAAGGAAAAACTGACTGACTGACATATCAACGCACAGCCGAAACTACTGGGACTAGGAGCGTGAAATTTTGCACAAGGTTTCCTTTTATGTCGTAGGCGAGCACTAAGAAAGGATTTTCCAAAATTCACTCCCTAAGGGGATGAAGCGGGGGTCCAAAGTTTGTATGGAGAAACCTACCACTACGCGAGCGAAGCCGCGGGCAGAAGCTAGTAACTAAATAAAAATTCTAACTTGTAATTTATTTCAGATTCGCAAGTCTATAGAAAGTCCAGCCACTTCTAACGATTAAAAAATAAGTCCTACCTTTTATTTAAATAGGCACTTGTATCTCCGCAGTAACAAACAAGAATTATATTACCGACTTCCAAACGCAAAATCACCAGCCAATGATTCCAGTTTTGTTTCTTAATTTTTTGACACCCACAACCACTTTATTCAAGTTGGTTGTAAAGCTGAGTTACCTAGATCATTATCTATCTAAAACCACAAAAAAAAACTCTTAAATTCTATCGGAGAAAAAGAAAAAAAAAATCTAGGTCTTTTCTCTCTCTAACCTCTCCCTAACAATGTCTAAAACCGAATGAGCGCTACCGCTACCGAAGCGATTATCGTAACACTCACAACATGGACAATTTCCTCCATACAGCCATTATATTATCTAAGGTAAATCCCCTTGAAAAGCAAGAGCTAACACTAAAGATGAACACACATTCGTTTCGGAAATTAGAAATTATTTGCTCAAGTAGGCAAATAATTTTAATGAGGCGTTGGAAACCAAAAAAAAAAATGCGTAGATTTGGTTAATGAGAAAAAATGTAATGAGCTATTTATATTTAAACTTTGTAAACGATGATATTGGAATAAAGGTTTTTTTCTGAGGTTGGAAATCACCAAATAATTTCACCCGCTCTGGGTGAAGCGAGAGGGTGTGTCAGAGTTTTACTAACTGAAATGCCTCCTGTGTTCCTTCCGTTGTCATTTGCGTTTCAGGGTCACGATAACTCATTCAATTCAAAATCCCCGCAGCAAAAGGGTGATTTCTTTTTATTTACTTTTTTGGCGGGGAAGTCTTCAAAAACTTCTAGCGCTCTAAGTGGAGCAAGAGAGTGTGTCAGACTTTTACTAACTGAAAAGCCACCTGTGTGCCTTCATTTACCCTTTATTTATTTATTATATATTACAGGGGTGACGTCTACTCAATGACCAGTAGCGAAGTTCGAAAGCAGAAGACATGAGCAGTTGTGGCCAAGTGGTAACGGCTTCGATTTACAAGTTGTAGATCGCGGGTTCAAACCCAGCCAGGCGCATTACTTTGTGTAATTTATTTCATCACCACTCTTCTGAAAACGGTTAAGGAAAATATCGTGAGGAAACCGGCATGTCCTAGATGAAAAAACTCGAAGATATGCGATATTCACCAACCCGCACTGGGCCCGCGTGGTGGATTACGGCCCATTCCCTCTCCTAGAGAGGAGGCCTGTCCCAGCAGTGGGAACATTGAAAGGCTGGTTATGGTATTTATTATGCTATATATTAAAACACAAAGTACTCTCAGGCGTTGAAGTACTCCTCCACATCGAAAATGTGCCCAGAGAACTGCCACATTGAATGGCAATGCAAATTTTTTGGGCAAAGAATGAGCCAGCTCTCTGGCTACGCCAAGTGTCGACCAGCCAGTGTGTTTCTTTGAAAAGTAGACGCGCACTCGGACCCCATGACCCAAGCATTTCGACCCCAAACGGCTCAAAACTCTGACTAATAATTAGGTTAGGTATTTGCACCACTTGAGGGTTTCAGCGACCGCAGCGGCAGTGCCAGCACAGCCCTGCGAACTAGGAACATTGGATGGCGCAAGGGTTTCCACACCAGAGGCCTAACCACTTTCCACGGCACCAACTTCATGCTATCTAGTCTCTTCCCGTAGTGACGTTCCTAGCCGCTTCTAACACGGCAGGTACGCCGAGGGTAAGAAAAGCTCGATGAAAAATATCATTGATGCTAGCATTCCGTGCTATGCAGCCTGAGCTCCTGCAGCAGGACAGGCCATGGTGTCCAAGGCTGTCGATAGCTTCGCCGCAGTAACACCGACGTAGAGCAACACAATGTGTGCCTAAGCGTAGACAGACCTAAGACTAGACAGAGGCGGCCTGCGCCTGGTGACGGGGACCATCACCAGACACTGCACACTGAATAAGCACCTCCACACAATAGGCATCACAGACAGTCCCCTGTGCAGAGCATGTTTGGAGGGGGAGGAGACTATTGTACCTGTGCAGACTGCACAGGTGTCACTGAAATACACACACGAAACTTAGGATCCCCAAACTCCCTTATTGATGCCCTGAAAAACCTAAGAGGCCTAATCTGTTTTTGGAGAGAGGTGGACTGGTTGGAATGAGCCCACCTAAGGTTATGGCCGCCATGGCCCACGTACAATGGTCCACATAGGACTAAGTGCGGAAACCTAAAAAAAAAAATAGATATAGAATAAGAGTAGCCAAGTTGCGAACTGAAACGATACGTTATCCATCAAAAAGCCCATAGTGGATGACGAGAGTGCCTGAAGCCACAAACCCGACCCCCATAGCCAGAAGACGCACACGCTCAGCAGTACTTAATCATCATCTTCCTGCCCTTGTCCCGTGTTATTTGGGGTCGGCGCAACATGTTTTTTTCTTCCATTCTGCCCTGTCATTCGTCATGCTATCACTAACTTCCTTTTCTTTCATATCACTCTTCACACAATCCATCCATCTTTTCTTTGGTCTCCCTCTCCCTCTCCATCCATCCACATGTAAACTCATAACTCTTTTAGTAACATGCGTTTCATCCCTCCTCTTCACATGACCATACCAAGACAAACGATTCCCTTTCAATTTTTCAGTCACTGGTGCCACTTTCAAACTTCCCCTAATATACTCATTTCTCACTTTATCCATTCTCGTCACACCACACATCCATCTTAACATTCTCATCTCCGCTACGTGCAGTATGTTAAATTAAGTATTAATTAGGTTATTTCGTATAACACGACAGAGCGGCTCATCACATCCCACTGTCTCTGGGAGGACATTTGATATTGAAAAGATGTAACAAAAAAATTTGGTTGTTAACTTATTTTCTTCTAATTGAACTACTATGAACTAGTAGTGCTGGTAATAATATGAACAATAGTGAGAATGACTAGTTTCATCATCATTATCATCATTTCAGCCGAAAGAGGTCCACTGTTGGACGTAGGCCTCCCCCAAGCGTCTCCACAACGACCGAAGAATCGCCAAACTAAAGTGGCAGTGAGCAGGGCACATTGCTCGTAGAACGGATGGTCGATGGGGCCGAAAGGTTCTAGAGTGGCGACCGCGCACCGGAAAACGCAGCGTTGGCGGAAAATCTAGAGTATGGGTACATCTCAAGTTTTGTTGAGCGTGGTTGTGCGATTAACTGCTGCGCGGCGTGTTGAAGGTTTGATTCCCGCATGAACCAGTCATTTGTATGGCATACAGATAGTTGTTCCGGGTCTGGGTGTCTTGTCTATGAGAGTTTACATGTTTGTGAACGCACCTACGATACAGGAGTAACTCCTAGTGTGGGACAACGTTTTTGTTATTGTTTAAAAAAATTAAAATTAAAAAAAAATAAGCAAAATAAAGATCAATCATTTTATGAACATTCATTTTCACTTCAAATATTTAGGGAAAGAGCAGTGATGGCCAAGTGGTAACGGCCCTGACTTACGAGTTGTAGGTCGCGGGTTCAAACCCAGCCAGGCGCATTACTTTGTGCAATTTATTTCATCACCACTGCTCTCAAAACAGTGAAGGAAAACATCGTGAGGAAACCGGCATGAAAAAATTCGAAGACATATGACATTCACCAACCCGCCCGACTGGACTGGACTGGACCCGCGTGGTGGATTACGGCCCATTCCCTCTCCTAGAGAGGAGGCCTGAGTCCCAGCAGTGGGAACATTAAAAGGCTGAATATGCTTATACTATATGCTTATACTTAGGAAATGAGAATACTGCAACTACAACAATGCATTCGCACGGTGCAAATGCATTGTTCTAGTTGCTGTATGATCGCACCCTAACAATGTTTATGTTTTTAAGCTCAGTTAATTGATTTACATTTATATCATCCGTGAGTCATCATATAATTTGATTGATTGATAAGGGGACCACCTACAAATCTAAAAATTATGATAACGTTAAAAAAATCCCTGTATCTGTACCTACAGATAGGACAGGTATTTTTATTTTTACTATTTGATTTTACAAATAAAAAATTAATGAATGGTTCGATGACGTCTTAAGGGCCTATTACACTACTCGATATTCAGCCCCCTTAGCCAAGTTACAATCGTATCGTTCGCGCTGAACGCTTCGAGTAGGCCACGTCTCCGATTCCCTTGTTTTGACGTCATCTCAACGCTCAGTTACGTGGTCCGAACAAAGGAATTGGAGGCGTGGCCTACTCGAAGCGTTTGGCGTGAACGATACGATTGTAACTTGGCTAGGGGGGGCAGACAGTCTTAGTCGATGTCGCCTAGTGTAATAAGGGTTAGACCGGTCTTACTCGGAACAAAAAATAAGACAGCCTGAATATCGTCTGCTGAATATCGCGTAGTGTAATAGGCCCTTTAAAGTTCAATCGTTATTTTGTACGTAGAATAATAAATGTATACAAACTTTTATACTATCTTCACAAGAACAAGAATTTTAAAAATTCTTGTGAAGATAGTATTGTCTTACATTACATATCACACTAATACAAAGGCGAAGCCTTGTAAGTGTATGTGTTACTTTTTCATGCTCGAACGGCTGAACGGATTTAGATGAAATTTGGCAAATGGGTAGACCATTTCCATGGAATAGCACATAGGATATTTTTTGCGGGTGAAGCCGCTGGCAGCAGCTAGTATTACACAATGATTATTGATTAAAAACTGTAATCCGATGGATGCAAGACGTACAGGACCAGTCGTTATGGCGACTCTTGGGGGAGGCCTATGTTGAACAGTGGACGTCTTTCCGCCGAAAGACGTCTTGTGAGTAAGGAGAATATCATAAATATAGATGTTCCAAATAGACAAGAAGCAGATTCCTCATGTAAGAGAGCATATCAGATTCTGATAAGATATCGATTCCTTATTTCCTATATATTTATACTATGCAAGAAATATATTATCTAAACGCCTTGCTGACACTTCGCGTGAGCCAGAGACTGGCTTTTATCTTGCAGAGGCTAAGAAGCATTGCCATACAGTGTGGCAATACCGCCAGTCTTTTGGGTACATTACCAATCGCAATTGACAGCGATGCGTGAGTTTTTGGACACCATATTTTAGTTTGTTTTAATTAGGGGTTTTTTTTTGTTATAGTAATAAACGGTTAAGTGATTTTTAAAAAAAGAAATCCTATGTATGTAGAAATTGCTTAACAAAATATATAAAAGGAAAATAAAAGGAAATATATTACTATCAGAGCTAATGACAGTTTTTTTTTTATTATCATCACTGAAAACCAATATTTTTATTATGACGTCAAAATCGAAAACGGCACACAAACGAAATAAAAAATACGTGTTACACAAATACGAATTTTAAAACCATATCAATATAATCGATTTCAGAATGACATCATTTGAAAACCATTTTTTGCTGCTAAGCAAACTGAACTTTGTGCAATATGAACAAGGTATATTCTTCCAAAGCATATTTATTAAACATTTGAAGTGGCAAAATGCACTTTAAACATTTATGTATGTGTGTGTATAACACGGTAAAGTCCCTATTAAATTAAATGGCTAGTTAGGCTTGATTTTACCTTATACAGTATGTTTCAAATAAGGTGAGCCGCATTCCACCTTGACTGATTTAATTTTTAATAGGTATGTCAAGAGGAAAATACATAAATGTGATGAAAAAGCAATTTGTCAACTGTTTTTTTTTTTTTTTCGGGTGGAATATCATCTCATGACATCCCCCGGTCTTGGGCGGAGCGCGAGATAGTGTCAGACTTTTACTGACTAAAAACCCACTCCTGTTCCTTCTTTGCCATTTGTTTTCCAGGGCCCCGGGGATCTCTTTCGCATCACCCATGGCCCCAATAGGCTTCGACCCTTTTGGGCCCCTACGGTTGCTGACATCTCCTTGAGGCGCGCGTGGAACACTACGCGCCGTCGACGACTTGGGCTCGGTCCGGACGGTTACCGGAAGATCGGTCCGCAAGCCCATTCAATGACTGTGTGTAATTAATTTGAGGAATCACATATTTGATAATAAAAATATCCCATGACACCGTGTACCAATACGTAAGTAGATAGTTTATTAACTTGTGTATGTATTATATGATTGTATGATATTTATGGTTTATTAGTATATCTATTCTTGCGTTTAGGCGCAGAATGTGACAACGTTACGATGAATACTGGACATTCTGCGCCTAAACGTATTCTGTACCTATTCGACTTTTCCCTCTCTTTGATTGCACCTACCACTATTTATCTCTGCATTACCCAAAGGTTGACTGGTAACTGACTGCCTAAAGCATTAAGTCCGCTGCTGTACTTTTGTGCATAAAGTGTTTAATAAATAAATAAATAGATATAAATCTGTTCAGTCGTGATGATGATGAGTTAAGGGAGTAATAAACGCACACCCACAATCTTTCGACTTTATAATATTACTGTGATAAGGCCAAACTTTTGTAATAACTTGATTAAAGAGTGGCCTTTGGGTTTTTTGCACACTCAAATAATCACTTTAAAGGAAGAATATGCACAAAAATTCAAAGGACACTTGCTAATAACTACGTTTATTTTTGTACAATACTTTATATTAAACAAAAAAAGAAGACGAGGAAGAGATTGACCACCAACTTACCTGGAGGCCAACCATCCAGAAGGACCTGCTGACAAAGGGCCTAACGCCAAAAATGACGCAAAATCGCCTAGACTGACGTAAAAATGTCAGGAGGGCTGACCCCAAAATAGGGAACAAGCCAGAGGATTGATTGACTTTATACTAAACAACAAATAACACTTAAAAGTAATCTTTAACTGAAAACAGTATCTAAACTGGTTAATAAATGAAACAGCAATTAGACCAATTAATATTGATATGAGTTATTGTGGGGACATGGTAGCAACATCACGATATCTCTTTTGTATGCACCTAACCTAATGGTGGTGACGTCACATTTCAGTATTTGCATCCTATTTCTGTTACTTGACAGTTTCTCCTAATAAATTTGGAAGGATTTTAACTTACTTAATTTTTAAGTGATTAAAAAAATTAAAAATGGTTATTCGTTCTGCTCGATTTTAAGGAAGAAGTAAGGGCTGAGAGCCGACCCTTGATGCAAGCCGCCTGCCACATTGAAGCTGCCAGTGTTGCCAACTGTAGACCAGACTTGGGTTCTGCATCGACTGTACATCGCTCGGATCAACTACAACATTTTGAATAGAAACTTAAAATCTGTTCGCATCAATGTTACTTTTCAGTTGGAAGTTTTAGGCCTCTTACGAACTATAATTTAGCTCTTGTGGAACAGTGCTCCACGAACCACGGGTTGAGAACCACTGGTCTCTCGTTTGTTTTTCACAATCACGTAAAAAAAGATCCGTGGAAAATAAATATTGACAGACATTACATTGTTTCATTTAAGTTAGTCTACAAAAAAATCTCGTCTTGTTATTTTCGACCAATTAAAATGTGACCTTGTGTAATCTAGAACTAGCACAGGTATATCCCAGCTGTGGGAAGATTAAAAAATGAGTAAGCATAAAAAACTTAGGTTTTTACTATGTTTCTGGTTGTGTTCTTTGTTATTTAACAACGACTTTCGAAAATATTCTATTGTATTTCGTAGATCTTTGAGTCGTTTTAGGTAGGCCCACCCCACGAGTATAGAACCACTCCTTGTCCTTCTTTGCCTTAGTCCCAGGGCCCCGGGTTTCAATCTCACACTAGCCGTGGCCCCAGTAGGCTTCGACCCTGCTGGGCCCCTACGATTTGCTGACATCTCCCTACGATGGCCGGAAATCGGGATCGGAATCCCGGCGGCGGTTGGGGAGTGTGGACCGTTGCCTCACGCGACCGGCCGCCTCCATTGCTAGCATTACTGCTTCGCAGAAGGAGGCGACCGCTTGCCACTCCTCATCGTTCCGGACCATGACCTGTACCAACGCCCGGCGCGAGAGATCGCCGCCGCCGATCGCCCCCACGAGGACATGGCGTTGTTCTGCCCAAGCGGGGCACACCTCCACCGTGTGCTCCACCGTCTCCTCCGGGCGGTCCACACAGTGGCAACACCCGGGCGTCGCTTCTAAACGAATCCAGAAACTTCCCGAACTTACCGTGTTCGGTGAGAACCTGCGTCATGCGGAAGGTGAGGACGCCGTGACGTATTTCCAACCACGCCTCAAAGTGGGGACTTACCGCCATAATTATGGCGTGCCCAAGTATGCTCCCTGGTGATAATTTTCTATTATCACGCGGGCCAAGCCGTTGGTAGCAGCTAGTTAGTATAAGTACAACTAATAGAGATTGAAAGTAACTTTAATCGTTTTACGTCTCACATTTCTAGACCGATGACTTCTAGCTACATGATGCGAACAATATTTACAAAATATTGTGTCGTTATTACAAACTACGGTGATAACGTTAATCTAAGCTATTGACGCATTTTCATATTATTATGCTGTCTAGTTATAACGGCCATCTATGACTTTTTTTATTTTTTTATTCGGTATAAACCAGTGCTTGACTGCGATCCCACCTGATGGTAAGCAGTGATGCAATCATTGATGGTGAGGCGCACTAGCTTATTAAGAGCCTATTCACTCTAGCCTTGAAGGCACCTAAATTATGACTGACATATAAGTATTACTTACTTATAATGAAAATACTTTGGAATCTAATCCCGCATCAAAATCGCGAAGGATCGAAGATTGAAGTCATCCATCCTGCGCGATTTGCGGGGTTAGGATTTTTTTTTATATTTTTTGTTTTAAGTAGTAGTATACAAAAATTATTTAAAGTAAAAATTTAAAACAAAATTAAAAAGTCATGCGTTCCATGTGTATGTATCGATTATACCATATGGATCGATTGACATCTTGTGACGTCACGTCATAGGTAGGTACTGTCAAATCGCAAGAAATTGGGCAAAATTGAAGAACTCAGAGATGAACTGGCTTCTGCTTAAACTTTTTTCGTTCACAGTTCGTAAATAAATTAAATTTTAAAAATTTCTTGTTTTGCTCACCATAATAATTCTTCGATTTGACAGTATGACGTGACGTCACAACATGGCAATCGATCCTATTCTTATTTGGAACGCATTGTACATCACTTACTTATTAATGAGGCTGAGCTGGGTCTAATAAATAAAATTATACAGCGCGTCGTCTAAACCCAATAAAAAAAAAAAAAACAATCCTGCATTTCAGATCCCGCAAAAAGGTGCGGTGTGGCTCCGCATTTGCAGGATTGGATTCCTTAGTAAATACTATGAAATTAACTTACACTATAACACCTTGAAATTTTGTTGATTCATTTTTAACATACCTATTACAGCAGACCCGAGTATGTGGTTTTAATTTCAACTCGATACCTCCACGCGTTCCTGAGATAAAGGGTTTTGACAGATAGACAGACGGACAACGAAGTGATCCTATAAGGGTTTTGTTTTTTTCGTTTTGAATAGTACGGAACCCTAAAAACTAGGCCAGAGGAATGAGACACCCTCTCGGTTTCAAAGAATCACCTAGTAGGGCTAGTCACTCACTAGCCTTTAATCTGGTAAATATTCGTATACAATAGGTAAACCACACGTAACCATGCCTTTCATCTACAGAAAACGGAAGCACCCATTATGTTCGGAAAAACCGGTCAAGGACGAGTTTCCTGGACATTTTAAACTGAGGAAATCCTTGTTCCCTAAAGTTTGTTCAATTTGTCCTATTATCTTTTAAGTAAAGTGATCCCCAACACGGCTCCAGTTAAATTAGACCGTGTTTTGAATACCTTAAGAAGGTAGAACACAGTGAAACTAGGTGGAAGTCTGTCTCGCTTCGGCAGATCATCTCTATGTCCTTGTGGAGATGATCAGTGGTAGCGACCTCTCGCGTTCGGCCCTGGTTCAGATCACAGTCCGGGGCAATGGGGAATGGGAAGCGGTCGCCAACTTTTGTGGAGCGGACATGATAGCGAAACCGTGAGGAGCGGACATCCTCACGCCCCAACTGCAGGAACCGCCTCGGGCGTTGGGACTTACAAGAATCTCGGCAGCCGAAGATTTGCGGCAAGCCATTGGTAGGTCGCTGACCGGCCGGCCGCACGTATAGGACCGAGCCTTAATCGATGGCACATTGTGTTCCAGACGTACCTCAAAAAGATATGGGGGCTCGGCAGGCCCGATGCCTGCTAGGGTTGTCAGAATGTTCAATAGAGTTTACCGTGACCCTTGAACACAATATGAAGGATACAGGTGAATTTTATTCAGTAAAAGTCTGACGTGCTGTCTCGCTCCACCCTAGTGCGAGATAAGTCATGTGACGAAAAAAAGCCGGCCAAATGAGCGTCGGACTCGCGCACGAAAGGTTCCGTAGCAAAAATGGCAAAAAAAATTTGTTTGCTGTATGGGAGCCCCACTTTAATATTTATTTTATTCTTTTTTTTGTATTTGTTGTCATAGCGGCTACAGAAATATCTATGAAAACTTCAACTGTCCAGCTATCACGGTTCTTGAGATACAGCCTGGTGAAAGACGGACAGCGGAGTCTTAGCAATAGGGTCCTGTTTTTACCCTTTAGGTACGGAACCTTAAAAAAGGTAGTTACGTAAAACTTGGACTAGGTCAAAATACCAAGTCATTACATAATTATTATGCAACGTTTCGAACTTCATTAGGTAAGTACTTTCAAAGAGATTGTCTTACATACTGACGTTGAAAGTAATCATTTCGGTCCGAGTTCCGGTTTTTTGGTACATTTTAAACATAAAGCCCCATTAGCAACAGTCGCGTAGTAGCAATACATGTATTACAATAACTAGTACATAACAACCGAAAGAGAATTTCAATGTTTTTTTTTCTAGACCATTTTTTGAGGCGGAAAATCATCAAATATCATCTGCCGCTCTGGGTGGAACGAGAGCAAGTGTCAGACTTTTACTGACTAGAACCTACCCGTATTCGTCCAGCTGCCCTTTACGTTCCAGGATGAAGGCAACTCTTTCCCCATCTTCTTTAACTCTTTCCTCAATGTAGTAGCCGCACGAAGGTTGCGCTGACGTTCATTGTCGAGGGTCACCAGTTTGGGGGTATGTGGAACAGAGAGTAATGTCCCGCAAACCTTCGTTGAAAAGGGAAGATCCTCCGGCCAGACGGGTGTTATGTCTGGTGGGCAACTGCCCGATAGATGATTTCAGGCTATATGTTCTAATAGCGCGGAGAACTTTAATTGCGCGATGAAGGATTTGTTCTTTTGTGACGCCACAGATGTCGCTACAGACCCAAAGTTGCATGCTGAGTCACACTTTGAATCTATAAAGTGCGATAACGGGGCAGTATGCTTTTCAATCTCTTTTTATATGAGGTTTGAAGTGGTACATGTTAAAACTGGCACCTTTCTCAAGATCGTTCGGCCAGTCGCATCTAGTAATGCAAGCGCAAGCAAGTGTGAGACGGAGACAAGCCTCAGGCCCTGGGCTCCTGCCACCGGGAGACGTAGGACGATTACCCGCCACCCAAGGCGCGGGTTTGTGGACGGTGAGTCCGGAGGGAAGCTCGCCGTCCAACCGGTAGGGACCAAGCCCGGATCGACAGCGCGATGTGTTCCACGCACGCCTCAGAGAGATGTTAGCAAAATTTTAAGGGCCAGTTAGGGCCGCGGATTATTCGAAGGAGTTACCGCAACCCTCGCAATAAAAGGCAACTGAAGGAACACTGTGGATTTTAGTCAGCAAAAGTCTGTGTCTGTGAAGTTATTTGATAAATTTCCATGTAAAAAATAAAAACTTTTTACAAAAAATAAAAAATACTACCGACTTCAATGTAAAAAAAACACTGAAAAGTGCAAAATAACTTTAATTTCCGAAGTTTAACACCGACTTCCGAAATTAAAGTTATTTTGCACTTTTCAGTTATGGTACCACCACTTAAAAAGCACCTCTCAGCCATACTTAAATACCTTATAGCCAACCTTGCATCTCATGACAATTCTAATAATACCAAACAAGGTTAGATTAAATTAATTTATTACAGAGTTCCGGTGCCTAACTTCAGGCTTCATCATCAGATCAGTACGATATATTCCATATCTTCGAAGTTCATGATCAGATCATAACAATATTTCTATGGGACCAACTTGGAAGCATAACCTTTCAGTCAAAAAAAAAAAAATTCAAAATCGATCCGCAATTGACAGAGAAATCCATGAACATACATAACAAAAAAACTCATTCAGCTAAGCATAGAACCTCTTCCTTTTTGAAGTCGGTTAAAAAATGGCCAGCATCATCTCGATCTAACCCGACAACACATTCCGTTCGGTCATCGGATGCCATATGTTCCACGAAAAAAATAATGTTGATACTACAATGTGTTTAGCAGATGCCGTGAATACACGGAGGTACTCTCAACCTAAGCCCTGACGGATGCGCTGCGAGAAAGCTGGAAAGAGTTACCGTGGCTTTGGAACGCAAAGGGCAACTGAAGAAACAGGAGCTTTACCATAATGTGTTAAAATGTCAGGCGTGTGAGCGAGAAAGAGGAATAGAGCTATACACGCTATATAGCTCCATCCCTTTAACGGTTCAGTTTAGGTCGAAAAATGGAACGCATTAAGAGCTTATGGTAGATTCTTTGGTAGCTGATAGGTAGCTTGATGATTTTCCACCTTAAAAAAAACCCCTGACGGATGAGCGTTCCATATCGATTAATTAGTGAATCATATATTCGTTATCAGTAATTCTCAACGAGGGATAAAATAAAGGTAACAGCATGAATCAACTAAATAACATCCATCTTTGTGATAAAATGCGTATGAAGAAGATAAGTCGGTAATCTCGTATTGATTTTTGCATGTATAAGCCCAAGGTCAATATAATATCAAAATGAGAAGCGGCTTTTTAAAAACGCCGACGAGATTTTATAGTAAAATGAGGTTTATTGTAATATTTTTTTGTCACAAACTAGGCAATCTACATGACTACAGAATTTATACTCTGAGACAGTGCATTTTTTGCACACCTCGGCGCCCTGGTAGCCCGGGAGCTCCGTAGCCTTATTGGCGGTAGCTATGCCCCTCACCATCCCAGTGGCTCGCGCCGGGCCTTGGTACAGGCCATGGTCCGGAGCGAGGAGGAGTGGCAGGCGGTCGCCTCCTTCTGCGAAGCAGTAATGCTTGCAAAGGAGGCGGCCGATCGGGTGAGGCAGCGGTCCTCACGCCCCAAACGCCGCCGGGATTCCGATCCCGATTTCCGGCCACCGTAGGCGCGGGCTTGCGGACGGCGAGCAATGGGTGGCTTGCCGTCCGACCGTCCGGTAACCGTCCGGACCAAGCCCAAGTCGTCAACGGCGCGTGCTGTTCCACGCGCGCCTCAAGGAGATGTCAGCAACTGTAGTGGCCCAGCAGGGTCGAAGCCTACTGGGGCCAAGGGTCTGATTCTGAAAGGAAGACTCGGCCCTCGTACGAAAGGCAACGAAGGAACAGGAGTGGGTTTTTAGTTAGTAAAAGTCTGACACTATCTCCCGCCCCGCCCAAGAGCGGGGGATGTCATAAGATGATTTCCCACGAAAAAAAAAAAAAATACTACCCCAGTGGCGTAGCTACCGCCAATAAGGCTTAATAACGTGTGATGACATTCAATATGTAACGTCAGTTCATATGATAGTATAGATGTCGCATACGCACTTAAACATAGTCCGTTATTTGTAAACATGCATTGGTTTAGCAAGTAGCAGTAATAAGACACTGGATTTATACGAAAGGAATTTGCTGACGAAACTTGCCATATAGTCGTCATCGGAATATTATATGGACATTTAGCATAAACAGTACATTGAGACAGGAAACTATGCCGTTTAGTAAGTAGTAGGTAGCCTTTTAAATTATGCTAAGTAACGCAAACTAAAACGCAATGAGTTCTCAAACTCGATGCATGATTTATTTCACATAGGCCTACATGGGCACTTATAAAACGTCAGAAGCTAGTGCACGGTTCCAATTGGTCGTTTCCTATGGAGAAGCAAGAACCGGCAAGAAACTCCATGGTAAGGTACTCTTTTATAATAAAATTATTACAATATTAATAAATATGAGAGGGCAATGTAGACTGGTCAGCTTTGTACCCAAAAGCACAATAATTGACTTCTGAAAAGGAAACCCGTGGTCCTAGAACGCCAAGGGCAAGACAGGCTTTAGAAAGAAAGAAAGAAAAAGAAAAATGTCAGTAAAGGTCTGACAGTCGAAATAGTTTGATGATTTTTCCAATAGTTTTATCGAAAACGCAAGTCGTAGTATTTAAACAGATGGTAAATTATTTTATCGCGTTCACACAGACAGACAAACGTAGTGGACTGCGATCCCACCTGATAATAAGCAGTGATGCAATCGTTGAGGGTAAGGCGCACTCACGGAGCAGTGGTGGCCGAGCGGTAACGGCCCCGACTTACGAGTTGTAGGTCACGGGTTCAAACCCAACCAGGCGCATTACTTTGTGTAATTAATTCATCACCACTGCTCTCAGAACGGTGAAGGAAAACATCGTAAGGAAACCGGCATGTCCAAGAACTACAAATTCGAAGACATGTGACATTCACCAACCCACACTGGGCCCGCGTGGTGGATTACAGCCCACTCCCTCTCCTACAGAGGAGGCCTGAGTCCCAGCAGTGGGAACATTAAAAGGCTGATTATGTATGTACGAGCATGTTATGTAAGGCGCACTGGTTTATCAGGAGTCTATCCACTCTAGCCTTGAAGATACGTAAATTATAATCGAACGGGACATCAGATTTGATCAGATACAGGCTGGTGACAAACAGACAGGCAGTGAAGTGCCAAAAAATATGTAGGTAGCACTTATATTGAGATGCGTGAGTAACAGCTAGTATGGGAAATAAACTTACACAATCTCCAAGTTTGAAATGAGCCTTAAACGCCATGTTAGCTTCTACGGAGAGGTCCTTCATAGCCTCTTCCATCTGCTCCTTGTCAAGAGACAATAACTCCTCAGTCTCTATACCGTTGCACTTCATGTCCAGACTGGTCCCAGGAGAAGTTCCAAGGATTATGAACGAGTCCTCGTCCCCGTTCTGCAGGCTCGTCATGTTCTTACATCAATCTGAAAAGAAGACTCGATATTAATTTTGTGAGACAAATTAAATGGATTAGGATGGACTGTAACTAAATAGTTCCCGCAGCGTTTATATCTTTGGAATTCAAACACTATTTATGAAACATTAGTAGCTAGCCAGTGAACGGTTTCAATTGGTCTACTCCTGAAGAGCCATCAAAAATACGCTACGGATACTCTTTTAAATAAATGATTGAGTTATACACAATTAATAGGTATGAGAAGGCGGTGTATTAGTTCAAAAAATAAGTAAATAACACAAACGTGGACCGGTACTGAAAATAATTGAATTATCTATTATAATCTCTCTGTGGATCGAGTTCGAAGCACTTTACTGTGCTCCAAAACCAGGGTAGCTGATGTGGTTCAAAAGACTGTCTAGCTTAAATGGGACTGAGCAGGACAGGTCTGCCATATGCCCAACAAACTAACGGCCAAAGTAGCTCAAAATTGGTGCCCTGAAACAGTGCGACAGAGTCGCGACAGACCACGAAGGAGATGGCAGAACGAACTAGACATATTTCGCCAGAACTCGAAGGACGAAGCGCGGGCCGCGGGAGATGGTAGGAATGGAGGAAGGCATTTGTTTAAGAGTGGGACAGGACAGACTATATAATGTTCGATCTAATCCGTTCCTGCATGGCTGTCCTCCCTCAACGACGTCCTTTTTTTTTTGCCAGGGTGGAATATCCTCATGGATGTCCTTCGCCTGGGGCAGACGAAGGGTTACTGACTAAAAACCACCTCGGTGTTCCCTCCCACACTTGGACCGGGGATCGTGGGTGCTGATACGCCATCCATGATCCCCGGCCCGCCTACGCGGGCCACCTCAAGCCCGCGGGGAGTGTGAGGTGTCCTCCCCCTGCGACGTTCAATAGGGGGGCGCGTGGAACACTACGCGCCGCCGCCTCGGGTCTTGCTGGATGGGGGACTGCGGACGACCCTGAGTCCACCGTCCCTCCGGACCTCTTTATGGGGGCTGGAAAAGGGCGTTGTCTGCCCTCCGCCGACGCCCGGTTCGCCTGCTGCGGCACGGGAGAGTGGCCACGGCCTCCCTCTTCCTCTCCGCAGCCTACTTCTGCAAAATTACGGCTTCACAGAAGAAGATCACCACATCCCACGACTCGACGCCTCCGACCATCGAACGAACGACGGCCGGCAGCGACAGGTCGGGGCTTACTTCAGATACAAGGACACGGCGCTGCTCCTCCCATGCGGCACACTCTGCCAGTGTGTGTTGCGCCGTGTCCTCCCGACAGTCGGTGCAGTGATGGTACCGAGCATCCGGCTCCCTGTTCATGCGACACAAGTACTTCCCGAAGCAGCCATGCCCCGAGAGCATCTGCGTCGCCCTAAACGACAGGGAGCCGTGCTTCCTCCCGAGCCATTCGTCGAGTACTGGTCGGATCGCGTCGACGGTGGCGAGGCGGTAGGGCGCAGAAGCCTGTCCCGCCATTCCGCCACCATGACCTCTTGGAGCTGAGACCGACGCTCAACGACGTCCTAAGCCAAGTTCCGTACCCCACAGGGGATGCTCTTAGCGCGTAGTTGCTTTTTTATTTACTTTTAAGTATTTATAAGTCCTGAAGGCCTTAAGTAATTTATGGTTAAACAAACGGCAACCTCATAGGCTGACCTGGCGAAGGGCACTCATAAAAAAATACTTTTTAATAATAGTCTCCCAAAACTCGTTCCTTTGGTCTGATGACGTCCTAGTATTTTGTATGCTCAAAGCGTTTTAAATCTATGAATCAACTAGAAAAACTAGGTTAGTGTGCCATTTTCTAGCAATAGGGTAATAACCTGTTAATAGATTGTTATTTTAACAAGTGACGTATATTGCAGATAATACAATCATACTTCTGTCCATTGTCTTTTTTATTATTATGGATAGGCTCGCGTTTGACTCCTTTCTCACCTGATATGCTAAGCCATGATGTGACCGACGATGGAGCACTCTTGCCTAAAAGTAACCTATTCACTCTTAACTTAAAGACCCCTAGTTTGTAGCTATCAGGAAACACAGACTCCGGCAGGGAATTCCACTAATTAGCCGTACGTACAATACATGTGTTCGCAAAACGCTTTGTACGTATGGGTGGGATGTCCACCATGTACCGGAGGCGCAAAGTCGTACATCTAGTGGTCCGATGATGGAACGGACTTGGCGGAATTAAATTGTGCAATTCCAACGCACACTCCCCGAAATGTAAACTATAGAAAACCGACAGGCTTTTGGTCTTTGAGGTTTAAGAGAAAGATCTAGCGGCAGGAGCCAGTTACGTTGGTCAGATCAAACACGTTCCGCGCTAGAGACTTCACTCTGCGATGCCGTCCAAACCGCTAAAGATTGAGAAACATGGCGAAATGTCTTGTGCAGTCCACGAGAAAATCATTTGTCGAGGTCACGACCCTCAACATTGAGGACAAACGACGAGAGGAGCGGAGTCTTTGAGGACAGTCAGATATCAGTGGTGACAATGGTTACACGTGCACTACGAAAATAACCTTTTTTTATTCATTTTTTTGAGTGGGAAATCTTCAAATAGCTTCTCCCGCTCTGGATGGAAAGGGAGAGAGTGACTCGATTTAAATCTAGCCGTGTTCTATCAGTGTTGCCCTTTGAGTTTCGAGGCCGCGGTGATTCTTTCGAATAATCCGTTGCCCTGGAATGCAAAAAGCAACTGAAGGCACACAGGTGGGTTTTAGTCAGTAAGTCTGTCTCGCTCCACTCCGATGGGGAGCAGTTTTCATATCTTAAAAAAAAACACGCCTACACTGCTGAACCAATTTTGATGAATTTTAGTGGATAGGAGAAAGACTGAAGATTGGAAATTATTATGAAATTATATTCACTAGGGATAATTTTAGACTTTATAAAGGTCGAAGGCGCTGGCAGAAGATAGTATTGAATAAATCAGTTTTAGTTTCCTACATATATATACAAAGGATAAACTGACTGACTGGCATAACAACATACAACCCGAGAATCTTTAAGACGACAGTGAACAGGTTATTTCTAGGTAAGCGCGATCCATCGTCGACCGCATCATCGCTTTCCATCAGTTTAGATAGTGGTCAAGCGCGAACCTATCAAGAATAAAAATAAAAAAATAACAACCCACAGCCCAAAGTACTGGGACTAGGAGCGTGAAATTTTGCACAAGGTTTCATTTTATGATGTAGGTGAGGACTAAGAGAGGATTTTCCAAAATTCATCCCCTAAGGGAATGAAAGGTCATCATTGTGCGGACCACCCAGAGGACACGGTGGAGCATACGGTGGAGGTGTGCCCCACTTGGGCGGAGCACCGCCGTGTCTCGTGGAGGCAATTGGTGGCAGCGACCTTTCGCGTCGGGCCCTGGTTCAGGCTATGGTCCGGAGCGAGGAGGAATGGCAGGCGGTCGCCTCCTTCTGCGAAGCAGTAATGCTAGCGAAGGAGGAGGCTGCACGCGTGAGGGAACGAAGGTCCTCACGCCCTAGCCGCCGTAATTCCGACCCCGACTACCAGCCACGGTAGACGCGGGCTTGCGGACGTCGAGCACTGGGTAGCTCGCCGTCCGACTGTTCAGTAACTAACCGGACCGAGCCCAGTCGTCGACAGCGCGTAGTGATTCTCGCGCTCCTCAAAGAGATGTCAGCAAACCGTAGGGGCCCAACAGGGCCGATGCCCGCTAGCTAGGACCGCGGAGAACTTCTGAAAGGGAAACCCGTAGTCCTAGAACGCAAAGGGTAATTGAAGGATACAGGTGTGGTTTTAGTCAGTAAAAGTCTGACACGCCCTCCCGCTCCACCCAGAGCGCGAGAAGTCATTTTGATGAATTCCCATCTTAAAAAAAAAAAGGGGGGATGAAAGAAGGTCCAAGGTTTTTAAGGGGAAACCTACCAGTAGTATCACGCGGGTAAAGCCTCTGGCAGAAGCTAGTGTTTATATAATAAAATTATGATCATGTGACAATAGCACATTAATTGTTTTCATTACGGTCCTAACATAAAAACCAAACATTATGTTGAATGATATCAACAATTATGTATCATTAGAGTGTTTCATTGACCTAAAAGCATATTAAGCAACTTGAATTGTTAATAAGTGTTATCATCATTATTTCAATGGTTAACCCCTTAGTTTTAATTAGGAACGCCTCAGTTCTTCTTTCATTTCTCAATGCTTACTAAAGGGAGCATGTAGCTACTAAGGTGCAAATGCAAATAGTGTTGAGCAGCACCAAGGGTTAAGGGGATTCCCATCGGTAATGTCGGTGAATCTAATAAAATAGCAGTCATATTATTATTAGTAGTATGCTTTAAGAACACCAAGCGACTCAATGATCAACTCAGTCAATGCATGCTTTAAGTAAGCCTCAGGCAATTTTGCATCAACTTGAAAGAAAATTCGTTACATATAAAATCACTAGACTATCAGACTTCTAATCAGGGGCTCTGGGATCGTTCGAAAGAATTACCGCGTCCCTGGGACACAGATCCACCAGAGCAGGTGAAATCATTTGATGAGTTCCCAAAAAAATAATTAAAATACAATAAGAGTTCCTATACTGTTAAAATAAACACTAAATCCAAATATATATTACATTGTTATTTATTGAACAAATGTTTATTATTTTAGCAGGAAGTGTTTCTATCAATGCCCTTTAGAATAGTAATGAATTAAAAATAAATCAATTACACACATTACAATGTTGACAGTCTTTGATTTGCATACTAAAACTGCATATTTATTTCTGCTTTTATCTTAGACGGGTATTATCTACCTATTTCTTAAACATTGCCAAGGAGGAGTCAAATGTTATATAAATTGAATACAAAATTTGAACAAACCTGCTGTGCAAATGAATAAACACATAATTTATATTCAAAATGAATGATTAAACATGA
The DNA here is from genome assembly GCA_961205895.1 of Mythimna pallens. Taxonomy (NCBI): domain Eukaryota; kingdom Metazoa; phylum Arthropoda; class Insecta; order Lepidoptera; family Noctuidae; genus Mythimna; species Mythimna pallens. Next base: position 20,046,507 of record OY540842.1, on the reverse strand, counting down.
AAAACTAGGAAAGTGCAGCTGTGCAAATTAAAATGATAATGCTACTTTTGTTTCAAAAATTAAATTGTTACTAAGCAGTTTTGATCAAATGAGTACTTAGTAGACTTCTATGCCACAAACTCACCTAACGCTATCCATTTTACGACTAAAACTGAACTGTTAGAGGGATGATGCTATATAGGGTGACTGGTAATTAGTGACCGATACTTAAACACGTGATTGTACTCATGATTACAAACAACTTTCCGAAAGAAACTTTTTTTATATACTCACTAGTTTGTAGGTATTTTCACTGATTAGGTACGTACACCTGTGGATTTACAAGCTGCGCGGGTGTTCTATCACTATTGTAGGTACGACGGCGTCACGCGACTAACAGTTGAGCGGTCGCCGGTCGCAGGCGCACGCGTATTTAAACAGCTGTTTTATTATTGTGATAAAACTAATGAGAATATAAAAAAACTTTCTTGGGAAAGTTGTTTGTAATCATAAGTACAATCATGTGTTAAAGTATCGGTCACTAATTACCAGTCACCCTATATAGGCTGTATGTATATCTCCAACCCTCTTTCTCGCTCGCACATCTGACTTTTTAACAAGTCATGGTAAGGCCCCAGATCTATAAACAAACTAACATCATCATCATCGTGAGATTTGGAGGCAACAGTCCTTGCACGCATGCACGATCTGCACATGGAGATGCAACGCTGCCGGGGGGAAACTCCGCTGGCGCGACAAGTCGCGGCATGGCGGACAGAGTTCCAGCGGGATCTCATGGTGGAATGGCGACAGCGGCTGTCGCAACCCAGTGCTGGGCTCGCCATAATTATGGCGGTAAGTCCCCTTTTTAAGGAGTGGCTGGAAAGACAACACGGCGTCCTTACAGTCCTCATCGAACAGTCGGTGGTCAGTTCGGAAGGTTCGTGCACCGCATTCGTGCGGAAGAAACGCCCGGGTGTCACCATTGTGTGGACCACCCGGAGGACACGGTGGAGCATACGGTAGAGGTGTGCCCTGCCTGAGCAGAGCACCGCCGTGTCTTCGTGGGGGCGATCGGCGGCAGCGATTTCTCCGCCGGGCCTTAGTACTGGCCATGGTCCGGAGCGAGGAGGAGTGGCAGGCGGTCGCCTCCTTCTGCTAAGCCGTAATGTTAGCAAGGGGGGCGGCCGCACGCGCGAGGGAATGGCCCTCACGCCCCAGCCGCCGGGATACCGATCCCGATTTCTGGCCACTATAGGCGCGGGCTTGCGGACGTTGAGCAATGGGTAGCATGCCGTCCGACCGTCCGGTAACCGTCAGGACCGAGCCCAAATCGTCGACGGCGCGTATTGTTCCAAGCGCGCCTCAAGGAGATGTCAGCAAAGGCCACTAGGGCCATGGGTGATGCGAAAAAGAACCCTGGGGCTCTGGAACGAAGGCAAAGAAAGAACAGGAGTGGGTTTTAGTCAGTAAAAGTCTGACACGCCCTCCCGCCCCGGCCAAGGGTGGGAGACGTTCCTAGATGACTTTGCTTGCACAAAAAATTTCCAAACTCCGTTCATTCCGTTCTGTTTCCACTCTTTTTGCCTCTTCACACTAATATTATAAAGGTGAAAGTTTATACGTAAATCTATGTTTATTGCTCTTTTACGCTCAAACAGCTGAACGGATTTGAATGAAATTTGAAAAACAGATAGACCATGTCCTGGTATAGGATGTATACTTTTCATCATTTATTATCCAGGAAGAATGTTCCTTTGACATAATTTTCTACTTCATGTGGTTGAAGTTGAAGACACAATCAGAAGCTAGCTTCATATATATGCAAACAATCAGATGCAAAGCAGCTAGTGAATGATAAGGTTATAAAACAATTAATCTAGACAAGAGATTGGCATCCTTATCTTGCTCAAATAACTGTTATCTTTGAATTAATTACTGTTGTACCTTTTATTAATGAATCGGCGCACAATATGTGACATCCTGCTACCCTAGATAAGGAACACATTGCAGTATAATGTAGTTGTATATTATAGTGTTTTAGCTCAACATTCTATTTCTCTAGCAGTATGGACAAAAAATCATGATATATCATTTTCATTGCAAAAGGAGTAAGTATCTGAGGATCGTAGAAAAGCTGTGTGATTGTTTGAAAGAGATACCGCTGCCCTGGTATGCAAAGGCCAACTGAAAGAGCATCAGGGGGTTTTAGTCTGTAAAAGTCTGGGAAACACTAGCTCCAAAAAAAAACGCAAAATAAATCTAACAAAAAAAAAGTGTGAGGGTATACTGTAAATATAAAAATGTCAGTTGCTTTTTTCCATTTGTTATGAGGAGATAGGCACTCAAAGGGTATAAATGTCTTTAAAAGGTTTAGTTATAATAAATGCTTTTGTTTGAGTTTAAGCAAGTAAAAACAATAATTGAATTGTGTGAAAAATTACATATGTTTGAATACTGAAATTGCAGCTCATGAAGATTTATGAGAAAAAGACATGCTAATCTGACCCAAATAACTTTGATAAAAGTGGATCATTATCAATAGTGTAATGCTATAAATAAATTGTGTGTGTTTTGATGAGTTAAATTAAGTTTTAAACTGCTTACCAATATCCTGGCTCTACAAGTAACCTCAGTAGATGTAAACAGTTTAATTTAAAACACTTTGTATCTCTGCTATGACTCACAGATATCAACACAATTTACTCAATAGGCTATTAATATTACTCATTTTTGCATCTACTTTAAAATTAGCAAGTCAGTGGCAGATAAGTCATGAATTCGCGATTTAAAAAAACCAAAAAAAACCCTTTCAACAAGTTATTCTGGCACAAGGAAAGTCCCCGAATACATTAAAAGATGAGACGCACTTTTAAATAATTATGTCGAAAACTAGACTCCACACTAAATGTTTACAAAATTTAATATTACTTAACAAAAGCATCAGCATTCGTTGATCAGCTTGAATACTTGTGAGCCTGAACCACTCGACGCCGTACGAACTAAAAATAAATTATGAAACTTGTCATATTTTCGCGTGTAGGTAGAAAAATATCACTTACCGGATAATTCGAAGCGATGGCAAAATATAATTATAATTGTTATGATTATACAAAGTTTACATTACATGATATGCAAGTTGCACCACCGATTATTTGTTATCTAGACTTTAGATATCAATAGTAAATATTTTTTTTATAGCGGACGACGACGAAATTCATTCGCAAAACCTTGGGATATTTTGACAAATTGACAGTGACAGATCGAGCATGATGAAAAATGACATTGAATCACATGATGACCCATAGCAATAACAAAACGTAGTTGTTTTGTAACATAATTAATTACAGTAATTTTAAAACAAAAATCAGAACAAAAATAACCAGTGGAGAGCAAATTGAATCAATTATTTTCGTTCTCTTTTCTATAAAGCTATTAATTTTCGTTAATATCGAATATTACATCCATCATAGACCATACTGCCCTGCGTTCAAAAATTAAGTCACAATGAAGTTAGAGTTAACTCTAATGACGTCATGGCTGCGTTCAAAAATAACCAGAGTAGCTTCGAGTTGCAACCCAGAGTAGGCTTGCCTAACTATCGATAGTTGATGTATCGATAGTTGACCTCGAAAAATAGTCATAATATCGATAGCCCTATCGATACTATTGAAATTTTACAATACTATCGATACTACCGATAGTATCTATCCAAGAAATTGAGCAATACTATTGATAAAGTGCAATACAATCGATAGTATCGATACTATTGGGTATAGATACTATCGATAGTATCGATACTATCACTATTATGGTGTATTTTACTGCAATCACTGTCGATACTATCGGTACCATCGATAGTTTTACTACATCGATATTTAACAAAATTCAATAGTATCGTGTTCGATTCAAACCTTTATTAGCGTTTTATGCACAAAAAGTAAAGTAAACCATCGAATTTACTAATTAATAATATTATCAAGGTAAGTAGTAATAATCCTTGTAACATTGTATGTTTACTTATAATTAATACATTTATTACACTTAAGAAGAAAGGCGGCATTTTGTACGTTTTTTTCATATTACAAGGCTGTTTTAAGTTGTAAGTTCATAAAGTAATAATTGCCGACTATATTGTTGATATATAATTTACTTTTTAATAATCATGAACTAATAATGTTGACTAAAATTCCGGTGCAATACTATTGAACTTTGGGTTCATATCGATGTAGTATAACTATCGATAGTACCGATAGTATCGATAGTATCGACAGTGATTGCAGTATAATACACCATAATAGTGATAGTATCGATACTATCGATAGTATCTATACCCAATAGTATCGATACTATCGATAGTATTGCACTTTATCAATAGTATTGCTCAATTTCTTGCATAGATACTATCGATAGTATCGATAGTATTGTAAAATTTCAATAGTATCGATAGGGCTATCGATATTATGACTATTTTTCGAGGTCACGATAGTATTGACAACCTATCGATAGGATATCGATAGTAAGGCAACACTAACCCAGAGTCATTCTTTTATAACTCGAGTAACTACCCTAGAGTTAACCCAACTAACTCTAACTCCGAGCAGGGGTAGGTTGGTGTAATGACAGTTGCTTGGCATTGACAGTTGAACGCAGGGCAGGGTAGATACTCTAAGCTCGCATTTTTAAACGCGAAGGTGAGTTCAACTGTCAATGCCAAGCAAATGTTATTTATGCCCGCTTACACCAACCTACTCTGTTCGAAGTTAGAGTTAGTTGGGTTCTCGGATTATAAAAGAACGACCCTGGGTTGCAACTCGAAGCATTTTTGAACGGTTGGAGTAGCAACTCTACTCTGCTCTGGTTATTTTCGAACGCAGCCCTGCGTTTATTAGAGTTAACTCTAACTTCATTTTTGAACGCAGCGTTGGGTAGTCAACTGTCAACGTCAAAGTCAGTGTCAGTTGTCTTGTCACTGTCAGTTAAACTCAGTTCGCGAGTTGTGTCGTTTGGGCCGTGTAGTGATATTTAAAATTATTTTACATTATATTAAGAGAAATGTCGAATGAAAACGCACTGGATTTACATCATGTCCACCAAAGCTTTCAAAGAAGCCTTAAAGAGGATGACGACGTCGTCATTGAAGCATATATAGATGGGTTCAACGAATTAGTAAAGTAAGCTATTTACTTTGTTTCCATATGGATTTTAAAATACTAAGAGCTTAGTTAAGATTGGATAATAGGTTTTCGAGGTCATGTAGCGTAAATTAGCAAAAAATAGGTAACTGAGATCCTGCTATTCTCTGTCTACAAGCATTCAAAGTTGAACATTGATTATTCTATGAACAATAGAACCAATATAAAATCTATAATGCAGTGGCTTGGTAGTCCACTTTCCTTCCTTAAAAGCAAGCACGCTTCATCGTTGACCACATCGTCGCTTTCCATCAGAAAATAAGGATAATTACATCGGAATACATCATAATATTTTTCAAGTAACTCCCTTAATTCCTTGAATATTAAATAACTAACCATCCATGATTCATTTATAATTGCTACTTGAGATAAATAATAACAAGACTTGTAATTCTATATAATTTTCATTACCTACATACTTAGTAATAAATTAGTGAAATCATAAATTTAGTATTATATTTAAAAATTATTCTAATTAATAATACATGTTTATTGTTTAATTTATCTTTTCTTTTTCTTTCAATCTAACTCAATTTGTATTCATTCAAATTGATTTAGTTTTTAAAAACATTTTCAATTTTTATAATTAATTTATTTAATGTGATGTCAACTATAGAATTGCAATGAATTAATGAATGATATTATTATGTTTTTGTTTTGTGTATTTGTGCTAACCTATGGGGATCTTACCTGAAATAAATGATTATTATTATTATGGTACATGATACTTATTATTTAGAACAACCTTCTAATGTTAACAATAAAATCCTCACTTCAAGATTAAAGCGTCCAGGAAATCAAAAATGCTTATCATCTTCCTGCCTCACGCCAGAATGTCTGGCCATCAATCTAACCAAGGTGTATTGTGTTGCCCAGTCACCACTAAGTTGTGTAGGGGCTGATAGGCCCACACTCCGTGTAGAACATGGTTATTCACCAATATCCGGTTAGTCTGGAAGCCAACACCAATCTCGTTGGAAAAGGTTACGGAGATGATGATGATTATCATCCTGCTCTTATCCCATGTGACTTGGAGTTACATATTCTCCTGCCAACCATCATGCTATCACTCACTGAAGAAATATAAATTTAGACAAATAAAGTGTTAATGAAGACCAATTAAGTAAATATGTATTCATTTCATTTTGGATTTTTTTGCATTTCTATGTACAATTTAAATTAGATTCACATAAGAAAGTTACAAAAATCTCTCCTTTCAGATTCCTTAATTTAATAGGATCGGTATTCTCATTTGTGAGCAGCGATGTTAGAAGTAAAATAAAAATAATGGAAAAACATAGAGAAGGCGAAGATGCAGTGCATTACGATTCATTTAAAAAAATGATGAAATTTGAAAAGGAAACGAGCTTGTCTGAAAAGATTGGTTTTGTGTCCGGTTCAAGAACAATGCTTCGTTTGCATCGAGGATTAGGTACGTTGTTTTCATTATTGTTTCTAATGAACAAGTTATGTTAGTGTAATTAGGTTTTGTATTTTTTTTTTGGAGTTTATTTTGTCATTTACACAGCTTATTTATGCATTAAATAATTTGATCAATGTATTCTTCTTTCATAGGAAGATTTCAGAAAAAATAAAATGTTACTATTATTAACCTCAAAAATTTACCCACTTCACTTCTTTTAAGTCGCAGCACTTTTTAAATTTTTTGCATTTCTCTGGCCAAGGCCAAGGAACAAGGACAAATTGTGTTGTCAGCATTTTTTACTCTTGTAATATCTATCTTCATTCACAAACTATGATGATCCTGGCTTTTACTGGATGAATCTGAATCATCTAGTCCTGTTTTTGCACGCTTTTATTTTTTAAGCTTTTTTTTACCTTTCACGATGTTTGTCTGTAGTAATCAAATCTTGTATATTAAATTTGATCCACTTCCTGGCTACCGATTGAGCTGAAATTTTGCATGCAAGTATAAATCAGTTGACAATGCAAAATAATTATGGCATGGAGCTGATCTAACGATGAAACCGGAAAGTGACCGTAGGAATTCAAATAACCCTATTGTGTTTGAGGTTTCTGGGAATGGTCTTGAAGAGTATTAATTATATAGGTACCTATATACCGCGCTATGAAAGCTTGCTATCTAGTTTGATAGTAGGCCAGCTAATGACCCAGATATCAGCTTACGTGACATTCTACGAATATTTCACGCAAAAACTTCTGAATGGGTTTTGATGAAACTTGGTACATGGATAGAACACGTCCTGTAATAGAATGTATAATGCTTTTTATCCCAAGGATATGTTCCGTTGGGATAATTTTGTATTATAACGCGGGCGAATCCGCTGGCAGTAGCTAGTAGTAAATGAATTGTAATTGAGCAGCAGTTTGTAATTATTATCATATGTGATTGATAGTGTGCGCGTGAATTGCATGACTTGATTCCGCCATCTCCTTTCTACCATCGGACAACCCGACGTACGGCGAGTATCCACCCTTACGTTGTTGAAACTTCAACGGTCCGAACTAAGCGATTTGCCTCGTCGTTTATACCGCGTACATCGAGGGACTGGAACAATTTGCCTGCTGCGGTCTTCCCGTCCAACTATAATTTAGGTGCCTTCAAGGCTAGAGTGAATAGGCTCTTAATAAACTAGTGCGCCTCACCATCAATGATACCATCACTGCTTATCATCAGGTGGAATTGCAGTCAAGCACTGGTTTATAGCGAATAAAAAAAAAATACAAACTGTTGTTCAGTTACAATTAAAACTGGAAAATATAGCTGAAGATTTTATTTATACTATACTATACAATACAATAAATACAAGAAACCAGAGACAAACTCTCTAAAAAAGTTTACAATTTATATTATTATATCCATTAGTTTGAAGCTGCAGCGAATATAAACCTTATGTATCACAAACATATTTCTAAGAATTTAATTGTTTGCAAAATTAATTTCAATACAACTGTAATTCATATTAAATTATGATTTAGAAAAAAAAAATCCGATTATTCAATTTTAAGTAAGTCAATTGATTTTTAAGGTAAATTGATTTGCTTCATTATCGGTGGTAACTCCAACTTATTAGTGGGTTAAAATCCAAGCACGCACTTTACTTTATGTAATTTATTTCATCACCATTACTCTCAAACTTTAAGGGAAATATAAATATTCGAAGACGTATAACAATGCACCCTAGTGGCTAATCTGGGAATCTCTTGTCCTCCGTACTCTGAACCGATTGCGGAATCAGGTTGACCGCTGCAGAAGCAATCCGAACAGAATGCCACCTCTTTTCCTGTTCGGTATGCACCTTCACCTTCCACGACTTACTGCCAGTTTCTTCATCAACAACTAAAACTATCAGTAAAAGTATTAACTTTTACTTGACTATTACTGATATTACAGCTAATGTGTTTCTTCATCCAAGTAACAGTTAAACTAAAAGTCAATTGAGTTACCACAACAAAAACGTCATAATTACCCCAAAAAAACGTGGAGAGCTTTTTTTACCCATGACAACATCGCAATATCCACTGTCAAGTAATGCCAAAAGTCAAATGTTGTTTCTTTTTAAACGAACGAATGTTTTTATTCCCAACGTGACACTGGCAGAATAGTCGAAACCGGCTCAATTGCCATAAAAAAAAGAATGTTTTTATTGAAATTGAATTGATAAATAATAACATAATTATGTACATTATTATGGAGCTTTTCGAAGATAATGAGCGATATTTGGACATGAATTTGACGCCCCCAATATGCTGTCTTTATTATTAGCAAACCGGCAAAACCCAACCTAGTTTTATTGTGTTAGGATTTGTTTTGAAATACAGAGGCACAGACCATATCCTCGATTAAAACAGGATAGGTACTATTTATCCTAGGAAATGATAGTAGTGGCAGTGTAGGTTGGCAATAAATACTACTTACTAGGTGATATAATTACTGTATGGGTACAGTCAATAGCTCCAATTACTTTTGGAAATCTGGCTATCTCATAAAATTGACAAGATATGTTTTCAAGTTCTTCATTTCTTGGCATTTGTATAAACATCCCAGCTAAAGAAGCTATAGCGTGAGATACTTTGAAAACGCATTTACATACTGTACTTTTATGTACGCCGGCTATATCGCCCACTACTTGTTGCGTTGATCCCGTTGCATAAAATCGTAAAATCAGCAATAATTGTATAAACTTACTTTTCTGTGTTTGGCGTCAGTTTATCTTGTAACAATAGGCTGAGGTATGTAATTGTTTCCTTTGAAATTCTGTATCGGAATAGAAAATCAGCGTCGTCCCATAAAAAATGATCTTTGCGAATACTAAACTTTTTACGCCTACGCGTTAAATAACTAACGATAAGTTCATCGTCTGATGAACTTGAACTTTCACTGGACGAAGTTCGTGATAACATTTTAGTACTAAAATATTTTAGAAATAAATACAATCAAACCTATATAACCTACAACTTTGTCAAAATGACAGTGACTTTAGCTTTAACAGCCCCTTATTGAGCAGTAAAAGTTAAAGGCAAAAGTAACAGTTAAACCAACAGTTAAAATTGTGAAGAAACGAATTTGACCGTTACTTTTACTTTATGACGTTACTTTGGCTGTTACTTTTGATGAAGAAACTGGCTGTTAAACGAGGCCAACGACAGAGCAATTCAGGGGGCTACATATTAAACGGATTTTTTTTGAGTCAAGTCGACACAAAAGGAGTTCAAACCAACTAATTTATTTCACTTCTCGTATTTTCTATCAGGGAATTTTTTTATATAAAATTAAACCTATTTGTTATGGTAATAAAAGTGATGACAAATCATGGTAACTACATAATTCGTTTAATCAAGTAAAGTGGACGAAAATTCGTTGTTTTATTATCCTTAATTGGAGGGTCGGGCCCAGACGTGAATGGTATAATAAATTCATTTGCTAATTGTATTATTTTGGAAGACATCAGGCAAATAATATTTTTGGGGATTTTTATCATCATTCATTCTAATCAGTGGGAAGGAAAGCTATCGGTTTTCAATTTTACACTCATTAGGTAGGTACTTAGTCTACTGCCTTGCGTTCAAAAATAACCAGAGTAGCGTAGGGTCGTTACTCTAACCATTCAAAAATGCTTCGAGTTTTGCAACCCAAGGTCGTTCTTTTATAACTCGAGTAGCTACCCTTTAACTCTGAGCAGGGTACATAGGTTAGTGCAAGCGGCCATAAATGACACTTGCTTGGGATTAACCGTTGGACTCTACGTTCGCGTTCAAAAATGCGAGTGTTGAGTATCTACTCTAATGACGTTATTAGAATTAACTCCAACTTCAAATTTGAACGCAGGGTAGAGTGCTGTAATTTAAATCTTCATTCTTCGATTTCTGAAGAATTGATCGAGTCACTTTTAAGTCAAATGATATATCCGGCTGTTAAATGTTCATTCAACCAATCACATCATTTTTACAAACGAAAAAATAAATTCTTTGCATTATCTTCAGTCCAGCAATCTGACAATGAATAGCATCAATACTTTGAATCAATTATGTTTAATTCATTTCAATGAGGTGGAAATATGGAATGGATTTTTTAACCAACTTCAAAGAAGGAGGAGCCATTCAACGGTTTTTTTTTACGAGTATTTAAATTATATTATACAATTTATAAATTAATTTATTATGCCATTCATATTTTGTAAATTTATTTTGCTGTAATAAAGTATTTATTATTTATATTGCTTTCTTATCGTACCTTTAGTAACAGTAATTTTTATAATGATATTGATAGTCTTTTTATGGAAAAAGTGCGAAGTTGTGACGTTACATATAAGTAACGCCATATTTACTAGCATGTTATGTGGTTTTTTTAGGTGGGAAATCATCTAATGACATCTCGCGCCCTTAGGTGCAGCGAGAGGGCGAGTCAGGCTTTTCTGACTAAAACCCAATCCTAGTTCCTTTGTTGCCTTGCATTCCAGGGCCGGGTTTTCCTTTCAGAAGCGGACCCATGGCCCCAGTAGGTTTCGACCCTGCTGGGCCCCTACGTTTTGCTGACATCTCCTTGAGGCGCGCGTGGAATACTACGCGCCGTCGACGTCTTGGGCTCGACCCGGACAGTTACCGGACGGTTGGACGGCGAGCTACCCATTGCTCGCCGTCTGCAAGCCTGCACCTAGTGGCCAGAAATTGGGATCGGGATCCCGGCGGCTGGGGCGTGAGGGCCATTTCCTCGTTCGTGCGTGTTCGGTCGCCTTCTTTGCTAGCGTTACTGCTTCGCAGAAGGATGCGACCGCCTGCCACTCCTCCTCGCCCTCGACCATGGCCTGTACCAAGGTTCCTACAGAAAGAAAGCGCCGTCGAGGCCGGCCTAGGAAGAGGTGGCGGAATGATCTGGACGCGTACCGATTGACGAGGACTGAGTCGGGAGAAAATGTCTAGAAGGACTTATTGGAGGAGGCCTCTGTCCAGCAGTGGGACAGTAAGGGCATGAAAAAATAAAGTGCTATTCCAGGATATGGTCTATCCGTGTGCCAAATTTCATTCAAATCCGTTCAGCCGTTCGAGCGTGAAGAAGGAAGAAACACACTCACTCATAAACTTTTATAATTAGGGGTTAAAGTATGAAATTGCCAATTTGTACTGAAAAATTGAAAAATGTTTTTTTTAATTTAATCAAAATAATTACCATTGTTATCTATACATTGCTGGTATCTAATAGGAAGGTTATTTATGCCTTTGCGATAGAACTTTGGTGATCTAGATTCGACAAACTGTGTGAAAGCATTTTGTACTCCTCCTGAGAAAAAAACTTTTTATTACGTAAAAAATCGTCCAAATCACGAAAAAAAAAATAGTAGTCCGTTGGAGCGAGGTGTGGCGGATACGGAGGGGTGACTAATGGTTTCTGATTGGAGTTCCTGTAGAGTTAAAAACGGTTCCCCTGCTGTATGAGGTCAATCGTTATCATGGAGCAATAATGGTGAAGATCGATTCATGAGTCGGGGCTGTTTCACTGCTAGTTTTGCTATCATTGCTCGGAGTTCGGCACAGTAGACATCTGCCGTTATTGCTTGACCAGATCGGAGAAAGCTGTAGTGAATTACACCATGCTGAAACCACCAAACAGTTACCATTACCTTTTTATTGGTAAGCTTTGCTTTAGGAAACTGTTGCGGCGTTTGACCTGGGGTTAGCTATTGCATTTTTCGCTTACGGTTATCGTAAAGAATCCAATTTTCATCACATGTCACAATTCGATCCTATATTCCTTCATTTCTGTATCGATTCAACAAAGCAACACAAGTTTCAATACGCGTTTTTTTCTGCAGATCAGTCAGATCATGAGGCAACCATTTTTCATATTTATTTATTTTATTGATTTGACGCAAATGAGTCAATATTGTTAGTAAGGTAACGTTAAACCATGCCGCTAATTCCTGGATAGTTTGGCTCGGATCGGCTTCCACCATCTCTTTAAATTTATTGTTATTCACCTGTGTGGTCTTCCACGAGGTTCGTTCTTCAAATGAAAGTTTCCATCACGAAAGCGTTTAAACCAAAATCGCACGGTGCGTTCATTAGCAGTCCCCTCTCCAAACGCCACATTGATATTGCGAGCTGTTTCTGCCGCGTTAGTTCCGCGTCGGAACTCGTATTCAAAAATCACTCGAATTTTCGAATTCCATTTTTCTCGTCTAAGCTGAATAAAAAAAAACAACTGAAAGTCGATAATCGAATATTGCACATTTTTTAAAAGAAGAACTTTATCAACTTCAGGTACCCTGTGAAAAAAGTTTCACTCAAAAATCTCAAACCATGAAGGTCAAAGAGGGTCAAAGGGTGTCAAATCGAAGTATCTATTACAATAAAACGGTAATTTCATACTTTAACCCCTATTATTAGTGTGATTATCAAAACATTTTATCTCTCATTACAGCGTCTCTACAACACCGATAACATAAACTTCAACCGATACACTTGTACCACATCATCGCTAATCTGTAGCATGTATTTTCCAGACTTCATACGTCTTTTCCTGAAGCGTCTGAGCGAGGCGGAAGAGAACATGAACACTTGTACCACGTGCCAGGGCTCTTACAACGAGACCCTGGCGAACTTCCACCCCTGGTACATCAGAAAAGCAGCCACGTTAGCCATGCATGCATTACCGTCGAGGCCGGATTTGTTGAAAAAGGTAACTATGTAATGATAGTTGTTTATTGTTATTATTTCTTTATTGTTAGGCAACTAAGGCCCATAGATAAAATACATTATATCACATTCCTAAAAACAAAATAAACTAATACATATTAAATAATATCACAAACAATATCGGCGTCGTGTTCCGCTGCGTGGAGTCGCGTAGCCTTCCTCGAAAACGTCGACAGACTTCACCTTTAGGCCAAAAGTCCTCTTTCAAAAAGGTCTGTAGATGGTGGGTTGGAGGTCGTATCACGAACGACTTGAACTTGGTGTCATGGCGCGAATCCAGCCTTTCGACCCTCGAGAGTCCAGTTGCTAGTTGTTGTTGGTTGTTTATTGTTCATTGCTTCGTTTTTTTAGTCAGTGACTACTAGGTTATTCGACTGTTGGGTTATCGACAAGGAAATTCTCAGTTGTAATGTAACCTTCTCAATCTAAAAAAAACAATTTTCGTCCTATTCTCAGACCTACTGAATTTACACACATCATATCTGAAGCGGTCAAGCCGTTTCGGAGAAGTTTTGTTACAAACACTGTGACACGAATTTTATATATTAGATACTAGCCAGATTGGCAGCATAAAACTAATAATAGTTTATGGAACTATCACATAACAAAGGTTATTAGAATATAACTATGTTGTTATATACCTAATTCGTATACTAATATATCTAATCTCAACAAAAACACTATTATAAATATTCGTAGATCATCATCATCATTTCAGCCGAAAGACGGTGTTGGACATAGGCCTCCCCCAAGCGTCTCCACAACGACCGATCATGTGCGTCTCGCATCCACCGCATTCCCGCGACTCTCACTAGGTCGTTGGTGCACCTTGTGGGAGGCCTTCCAGCTCTGCGTTTTCAAGCCGCTATAAGCGGCATCTCGTGGCGTGCTTCAAACACGTTCATACTTTTGTTCTTACCGCTCACCGCCCCGCGCTTAGCTCCCGCTTACAGCGGCAATTAACGTGCCATAAAAGTCCGATACGCCCTCCCGCCCCGCCCTAGAGCTGGAAAGGTCATTGGAAAATTTCCCACCTAAAATTAAAAGGTCAGTGTAGACTAGTCAAAGTAATAAAGTAATTTAAAAAAAAATAATCAAAAAAATTAAAAACAATAAGTTATTAATTTTGATTTCATAGTTGGAAATTTACGATATGAGAGAAGATAATAAATAAAACTACTTTCAAGGTCTGTTAAACTTGACACAATTCTTATTTCTGATTTCAAGCAAGGTCATCGGAATAAAACCTTGACAATAGTTATACATAACAATTGGAGCAATTTGTGAAGAGGCAATCAATACTACTCGATTTAACTGTAGGAGACACTAGCATGGCTACGATGCGATATTTACCTAGTTAATAATGAAACGCAGAAGGACTTTCTTTTTTTTAACAAGCAAGTCATTTTTAGTAAACAGCATGCGCTTTTATAACAAGCTACCAAAGGCGGTGACTGAACTTAGCGAGCGAGTGAATGTGAGAACACTGTGGACTTCGCGAATTCTTAGGTTACTTCCTATTACGACTCACTTTTTTTTTTGTATGATTATTTTTATTGTGCTTTTGGGTACAATATCGACTGGTCTACACTGTTCTTACATGATGTCTATTAATACTGTAATATGATATATGGAGTTTCTTGCCGGTTCTTCTCCATAGGAAACGACCAATTTGGAACCGTGCACTAGCTTCTGACGTTTTATAAATGCCCATGTAGGCCTATGTGAAATAAAAACTTTTGACTTTTTTGACTTTTTTTTATACGACATTTACGATCAGTACAAAAAGTGTGATTCATTCACTCTGCAACGTAAATATAAAAAAAAGTAAAATATTATTACTTATCGAATATTAAGACTTGGGTACCCCGCGTAGCTATAATTTTATTTTTTATTTATTTTGCTGGTCAGTGTCAGGTTTTCAGTTCACTAAAGTTATGATCGTCATTAACATACAATAACATAACATCAATACTGAAATCAAAACAAAATTAAATAATTGTAAATATGTATTTTTAGAGTTCCGTACCTCAAAAAGAAAGCACGGAACCTTTATAGGATCACTTTGTGACATAAACAGCCGTATCTTTTTTTTTCGTTATCTTAAAAGTCTGTGTTTTTTTTTCAAGGGATTACAGACTTGAGTATATATGGTTTTTAATTTCAACTCTATACCTCCACGCGTTCTCGAGATAAAGGGTCTTGACAGACAGACAGACGGATGGACAAAAAAGTGATCCTATAAGGATTCCATTTTTTCCTTTTGAGGTACGGAATCCTAAAAAGACAGGTAAATACCGCCACTCCAAGATGGTGACCCAGCCACGCCACTTAAGTTATCGTATTGTCATCTTATCATTATTCTAGTGTTATGACGTTCGATGTTTCCTCCATTTGCCTTTTGTATAAGTTTCTTTGGTATCTTTTCATTTGTCCTGATAACAGGCTTGACAAACGTCAAATTAAATTAGCCAGCAAAACTTCATAGACTGGACAAATATGGATATCTAATAA
This sequence comes from Mythimna pallens, assembly GCA_961205895.1. Classification (NCBI taxonomy): domain Eukaryota; kingdom Metazoa; phylum Arthropoda; class Insecta; order Lepidoptera; family Noctuidae; genus Mythimna; species Mythimna pallens. The sequence continues at coordinate 20,030,644 of OY540842.1, read as the reverse complement.
GGACAAAACAATTAACAACTATATTTTTTGAGGGTAAAAAATCATTGTTTTTTTTTACTTTACATGCATTGTTCTGACATAATAGTAGTGACAAGAAACATGTAACTAAGATATTTGTAATATGTTTATAATACATAACATGATTGAAAAGTGTGTCTATGGAGTTTCTTGCACATTCTTCTCTATAGAGATCTACGTTTTCTAATGTGCAATTAGCATCTTTTTAGGGTTCCGTATCTCAAAAGGAAAAAAACGGAACCCTTATAGGATCACTTTGTTAAAAAATCTTCCGAGATTCCATTGAACTATTTACATTGGCAAGTTTGTACAGAACCCTGAGGGTGCGAGTCCGACTCGCACTTGCCCATTTTTTTTACTGACTGACTTCTTGACAATTCGAAAGTGCCTGTAAATGGTTTATTTGAAATAAATGCTACTTGAATTTTGATTCATCGAATAACTTTTCCCGCACTGGGTGAAGCAAATAAATGATTATGATAATTCATAATCATTTTTTTTTTTTAAATGATGTAAACTAGTGCTTGGCTGCGATCCCACCTGATGGTAAGTAGTGATGTAATCATTGATGGTGAGGCGCACTAGTTTATTAACAACCTATTCACTATTGCCTTGAAGACATTTAAGTTATAATCGGACATTTGAAGATTTCCCACGTTAAAAGGCCCGCCGGTGAACCGACAGACCAAAAACTATTAAGTTTTTGGTCTGTCTGTTCGGCTAGTTCCAACTATATAGGTATGTATTGTGTAGGCAATGTGTCATCGCGCAATCATATATTGTGAGTTATCACGTTAAGGTACAATAACCATGATAATTGAACGCGTCAGTACAGCGCGTTAGCTATTGTTGATTTTTCTACACTTTTCACTGCGGACTGAGTAGGTACAATTATTGTTATGACGAAGTTTGGGCTGGTATTCACATGCAGGATTCTTCAAAAATGCCACCGCGGCTCAGGAAAGCTAAGAGCAACTGAAGGAACACGGTGGATTTCAGTCAGTAACAGTCTGACATTCCCTTTCGCTCTACTCAGAGCGGGAGAATGGAGGAACAGTCTAAAATATGGCATCGAAAAATTCCTCCGCATCAGTTTATGGCAATGCTTATCTTTAATCTTTATACAACATGTGCGCACTCGGACTCCACGATCTAAGAGCTGTAATATAACTGCCACATAATATAATATTGATAACACAAGTATGCTATTTCGTTTTCGCTTTTGATGGAAACTGCCCCCCTAGCCAAGTTACAATCATATCGTTCACGCCAAACGCTTCGAGTAGTACACGCCTCCAATTCCTTTGTTCGGACCAAGTGACTGAGCGTTGAGATGACCTCAGAACAAAGGAATCGGAGGCGTGGCCTACTCGAAGCGTTCAGCGCGAACGATACGATTGTAACTTGGCTAGAGGGGCTGGTCCTTATTGTAAATGTATTTTATTTATATGAATAACTAGCGTTTGCCCGCGGCTTCGCTCCCGTCTACTGACTACTCTATTCTGCTATACCCAACTCTACTATACCCTACTCTACCATTTGCTAATTTTACTCTCTCTTTACTCTACCCTTGCTTTTTTATATTAGAGCGTCATTTTGAACAAAATGATCCGCCAGTTAATGAATTCATTTGTTACAAAAAATGTTATTAATGAAGAACCGCTCGAGCGATTTTGTGCAAACTTCACATAAACCATCTACTAAATAGTCCGAACAAAGCCTAAACATTTGGTTTGGATAGGCGAGCCCGTTCTTGAGTTATAAAATTACAACGAAAAGTGGAATTGATTTTTATATATATATTCATATTGATTGATTAAAGTCTTGCGAAGTTACCTAATGCATAAAATAATTCTTACTAAAGATTATTATTATTACTAGACTGATCTGATCATGTTCGCGAGGCAAACTTGGCCATAGATCGCTCTAGACAGAGAGGTTTAGACGGTAAAAGGGGAGGCCTTTGCCAGCAGTGGGACATAAAAAAGGCTATAAAAAACTAGTATTTTTTCTATAACCACATTAACAATAATAATAATATTCACACACACACATCACACAACGCCGTCTAGTCTTGGGACTAGACGGCGTTGTGTGATGTGTGCTAAGCAGAGCTTGTGTTATGAGTACTAGACAACTGATAAACATACTTGAATATTTCTAAATACATACATATTATAGATAAATTACACCCAGACACTGAACAAATGATTGTGCTCATCACACAAACATTTGTCCTGGGTGGGTATCGAACTCACGACCTCCGGCATAGCAGTCAGGGCCACTAACCACTAGACCAACATGCCAGTCAGCATTATTTCACTGGTGGGCAAAGACCTCCCTCGATTCCTTCCAGGCAGTCACGATTTTTCGCCTCGTCTTTCCAATTCTTAAAGAAGACATCCAGGTCGCCCCGCCACGCCATCTCCTTCGTGTTCGTCCTCTGCCGCGGCCTCGTGTCGCTGTGTTAGGGCACCAATCCTGTGTTTTATGGGCCCTCAGTTTGTCAGTCATGCGGTAGACATGTCCTTCCCAGTTCCATTTAAGTAGGGCAGTCTTTTGAGCTCCGTAAACGATTGCGTTTTAGAGCACAGAAGAGCTAAGACGCGCGTAAGACTCGCGCACTGATGGTTCTATACAAACTTACCTATGAAAATAGTTCATTTCGATTCAATTTTTCCGAATCACAAAAAAAAAGTTTTTTTTTTAAATGTTTTACTTAACTACAAATTTTTAATTTTCAGACTTTTTCCTTTGGTTGTGCTATGAGACCTTGCTTCATGCCCAATTTCAGGATTCTAGGTCAACGGGAAGTACCCTACGCGTTCCCAAGATAAAGGGTCTTGACAGACAGACAGACAGACGGACAAAAAAGTGATCTTATAATGTTCCGTTTTTTCCTTTTGAGGTACGGAACCCTGAAGTTGAACCTTGCCTCTAAGTTGATGATGGGTTTTAATGAGTACATAATTGTGTTAATACATACCTGTCGCTCTCGCTACCACAAATATATATTTTTTACTATGCTATTTGATACTGAGCTGCAAATTGCAAAAAACTTTAGAAAATTTGAATTTCGCGGGCTGCCTTTTATTTAGGTGAGAAATCGTCCATTGACTTCTCCTGCTTTAGAGTGGTGCGAGAGGGTGTGTCAGACTTTTACTGACTAAACCAACTCCTATGATCCTTCTGTGCCTTGCGTCCCAGGACCCCCGGGGTTCCCTTTCGGACGACCCAAGGGCAGGCTACCCTGAAGCAAAAGATTAACTTAAGCCAGTAAAAGATTAACTTAAGTAATTACTTTCCATTTTCTTACAGGTCTTCGGCACAGATGAAAGCCTAAGAGCAGCCCTCGCAATCTTACCACAGACGTTATCGTCCTGCGACGAAGTGTACAATCGCGTTGAACAGCTGTACTCGGACTTCGACTTCCACGGACTTCCTTAATGTATGCTAAGACTTTGGATTAAGTAGAAAATTGTACTGTCCTTGAAGTTGGTAGGAGCCTAATCTCCTGAAGTTAATATCAACAAGGCTTATTACCTAATCTCTAATGTTAATAAGCAAAGTCGTTTATCATTGTATGCTCTATGATTTTGGCCATCATTCATCATCATCATCATCATCATTTCAGCTGAAAGACGTCCACTGTTGGACATAGGCCTCCCTCAAATGTCACCATAATGACCGGTCCTGTGCGTCTCGCATCCATCGGATCCCCGTGACCCTCACCAGGTCATCGTTCCACTTTGTGGGAGGCCTTCAAATACTACGTATTTCGGTGCGCTTAAATTAAAAAAAATCTGCTTACTTCCTTCTGTCTTGTTACTCGAAATTGAATTGAGTAACCTGTACCTAATATTCAGTATCTAGATCTACCTAGATTATTGAAGCTTTCTTGACTTCAGAAATTAATAATAGTGCAGGGTCCAAGAACCTATCGTCTAATATATTCAATCAATATAAGAAAAACCATATGCATATATATGCTTTAGTGAATTAAAAAATATATAGGTTAGTTACCCTTCAAAACTATAATGACCACAAAATAAATAAACCCCCCGATTTCTGAAGTTGAGTATTTGTCAAACTCTACTTTCGTTCTTTACTTAAAAATACCCGATTCAGAAAGGGTAGTATTTAAATGTTCTTCAATTTATTCCCGTTTTCTACTACAAAATATACCTTTGTTCCACCAAAAGTACTAATTGTGCACTTAAGTATGCTCTTCTGTGGTTGGGGTGGTATAAAAAAAAAATACCACGAAGGGGATGTCGGGATCTGTGTCCCCGAGATCTGAGACCTTGTCGTCCTCTTCTAAACTAACCAGTCCGAGTTGGGGTGCCCCAAGTTCCTTAAAAGTTCATTAATATTTGGTATACAATTAGTATTTTTATTGAAGAACTAGCTTTTGCCCGCGGCTTCGCTCCCGTCAACTGACTACTCTATTCTGCTCTACCCAACTCTACCCTACTACCATTTTTTTTTTCAAGAACTTTCTGACAATAACAAAGACCAAAAAAAAATAGTGAAATTGGTCCAGCTGTTCACGCGTGATGGCGTGACTGAGGGAAATAGGGATTCATTTTTATATATAAGATTTATGATGCACAATTAAAAATATCTCCTTCAGAAATCGGCCCAAAGTATTAAAACGGTTGCTTAGTTACAACACTGTATTTAAGCATAAAGTGATGATAAATCTGTCTATTTCACAAAGGCCATATTGTTTGACTAACCAACAGTTGTGTTAGAATGTGATCTCAAACATAACAAGTACTACAATACGCATAATATGTTTAATGTAATAAAACGGTGCAGAATCTCTTGTTTACCAAGTAAACTCGTTTTTTTTTTTGTTTAGGTCAACTTCATTAGGCTAACCAGGGTTTGAAAGAGTGACTGTGGCCCCAGAACGTAATAGGTAACTTAGGACTCAGGTAGGTTTTAGTCACTAGAAGTCTGAGACGCCCTCTCGTTCCACCCTAGAGTGTGAGAAGTCATTGGAGCATTTTCCACCTCAAAAAGGGGGTCTAAACATAGTGATATTTTGGCTAAAAATATTTATAAAAAGTAAAAACCCTCAAGTTAAGTTGGTTTACAATAGATTCAGCACCAATGAATTGGAATAAATGTAAATAATATATTATAAAGATTAGCATTTGAACCTATGGTCCTAATGTAATGCTACTTAGTTCATAAGAGGGCTTCGCAATGTGTAATATTTTTATGTATGAGTACCGTTCGCGTTATGTACCTTAGTTTGTTGCTGTGAAAGCAGGCTTTCTGGTCCGAATGGCATGGCTCGCTGTATATGTCGAGCTGAGGTCCTCAACTCCACATCCGAAGCGCGTATTTTGCATACAGGCGGGACAAGCGTGTCATTTGATCGATCCCAGCTTCTCATGGAACACCAGGCGCATCCTTGCCAGGGGCCCAATCTGCTATTTTAATAAATTCGTCATTCCAACACGATTCCATAATGATCAATCATTGATCGGTCAATGGTTTCGTAATAGAGTTGTGGTAGAATGACAATATCGAGCTTATTAAAAGCAATGACTGCACAATGACGTTCTAATGGTAGGTCACTGATCAATGGAACTGACAAAATTTTTGCAGATTACCGCATACGTCAGACATTTAATTTTTAGATATGTACGAGATTACCATTCTATGCCACTTCTTTCAATGGAGTGTCCGTGGTTGACCATTGGAAAGTCATAATGACGCCATTATATTAGTAGATTACCAAACTTGTCAAAATCAACAATTATGAAATCAATGATAGACCATTCTGACACTATAATAATAGCAGCACTTGAGGCCCTGGTGTGACCGTCTTTCGTAGGGTACCTGGGTTTACTATTGCGCTATTTGTAGCCTACTTCAGAGCGGCAAACTTTGATATATCTATACTCCATTCGTAATAAACTTAAGCATTTAAACAAAAGGTTTTTTCAGTTCATTCAACCAATTTTGACCTCTATTCCGTAGGCATAAGGATGGCATTCAATGCAAATAAAGTTTGTATTGTAACCGCTTTCGGACAGTGAAAAAGAATTGTTTTAATCTGTAAACGTATTGCGAATGGAGTATGGTACCTATTATTTTAAAGTCCGATTTTTAATAGCCGTATAAAGTTCGTCTGGGGAATAGAAATGGCGGCTTGTCAGGTTTTGAATGGATGAAACGTCAAACCGACATTTTGTTCGAATATTAGTTGACGATTTAAAAATAAGTCTGTAAAATTGTAAATACGAATGAGTTAATTTAAAGCTCTTTTGGGGCTCCTAATATATGGCTCAACTCACATTAGCGCAGAGTCAAATGTTTGCATAACACAAATTTGTACCTTAATAAAGGTAAAATAGATATGAATATACTCTAGGCGACCGAGCCCAAGTCATTGACGGCGCGTATTGTTCGCGCGCCTCAGGGAGATGTCAGCAAATCGTAGGGGCCCAGCAGGGTCGAAGCCTACTGGGGCCATGGGTAGTTAGGCAAAAAAAGAACAGGAGTGGGTTTTTAGTCAGTAAAAGTCTGACACTATCTCTCGCTTCGCCCAAGAGCGAGATTTATCATACGATGATTTTCCCACCTAAAAAAAAAAATATTCTAGGCGAAATACATGACGCGTCGCAACGCTTCGATTCTGCGCTATTCTCAGTTCAGCATCAATGTAGGTACTTATTTCGAGAAATATTTATAATCTTCGCATTATAAGAGCAGTTTATTTATATGTAAATAAAAAATAAAGAAAATTCAAAATAATATATTAATTAAATCCGCTTTTTGTTATACGGACAATAGTATTCTATAGAATACTTAAATATTTGTGTGAATAAGATTTGTAACAGCTTAGGTATAATGCAATTAATGCCATTTATCAAAAATGCTAGCAACGAAAGATCCATAGTCGCTTACTTTAAAGCCTCCGATACACTAGGGGACAAAATGTCCCCCATCATGACGCGCAACGCAGTCAAATTGTCCAACAACATGTCCCGTGTCACGTAAATGCGTTGTAAAATGTTGAGGGGCAACTTGCGGGACGCTGGGCAACGTTGCAGCGTCACGTAGATTGAGAGTTTAGCGTCATGTTGTGGGTCAATTTTTCCCCTAATTTATCTGAGGCTTAAAATTAACAAATATACTATTTAATATTTTTAGTTTTTACTTTACGGAGCAGATATTATTAATAAAAGGTACCTTATTAAGTAAAAACAATTTAAAACGAAATTGGAGATTTCTTAGAAACTAGTTAGTACTGCCACCAAATTCTAGTATTTAATTATTTATATCAAATTATGCTTTCTGTAGTTTCTACCACCTTAGGAAAAAGCTTCAATTGATGTACATATATAATTATGTAAAGATATACCTATATAGTGAAACCTGGTCAAGTGGGTCCTGGATCTGTGAAAAACCTTTACGACTGATGAGTTCCCGATACTTTTGCATTGAAATACTTCTGTCACTGAGCCTCAACTGCTGAGATAATATAAATTATTTAGATTTTTTCTATGCTTTAGATAGCTGATATTGTGAGAAGTAAATTAGGGTAATTCTATTTCATAAAAAAAAATTCAGTACCAAACAAAAAAAAAATTATTTTGTACCCAATTGGCATTGTACTGTTTTAAGAGTCTAACGCGGGCGAAGTCGCGGGTATTAACTAGTTAATTAATTTATTTACATTTGGAATATTAGTCCGGACAGGTTGTTTGTAAAAATTCGGAAGTCTCAAGGGGCTAGCTGTAAATGAGACAATGTCACTTTAATCTTGGATATTTAGAAAACTGTTCAAATTGATAGCTTCTATAAGCGTTAAAAAGTCCTAGATCCCTTGACCACCCAGTTGTCCAGATATCACTGTAATAAACAGTACTAGCCGTAAATATCGCACATCGAGTTTTCGAGACGGTTTCGCTTTGTAGAGCGTTGTCTTTGTCACTCATACCTCGACCTCGACCTCTCTTTCTAAACCTCGATGTGTCATATAAACGCACGAGTGCTGTTATTTTTATACGCGCGCAATGAGCTCAATTTATTGGAACGATTGCTCATTCAACAATATTGGTAGCTTTTGATAAACTGTTGTCGTGTTAAAAGTATTTCGATTAGTAATCGTAACAGTAACGAAATCATTAGGAAACAAATAGTAATCATGTTTCGTATACAGGTAAAGTTGCCATTTAAAATTAAGAAATCGCATTTAAATGCCTATATTCTTGTGTTTGATCAACTGCGTTCATATGTTGACCATTTATGATACAATTACAGCTACTTAAACAATACTATAATGTAATACATTAAAATATTATTTTATTAACTGAAATATAAATTATAATTAATAAAAATTAGTATGCCATCATAGTTTTCACCATATTGTCATACATCATTGCATAGACTACGAAAAAGATTTAATTTTTTCATATTTCATTAGCAAACCCAAGGTTCCTTCTAATCTAGCTTAAAGGCTTATTTGTATTGAAAAAATAAATGTGCGTATTAATTATTGTAAGTGTTAAGATTTTAATTAATATGTATCTTCATAATCATGCTGTTATCTATTCGTATATAACCTTAGTTTGTACATACGCTTGAGGGTAAAAAGAAAAAATTTTAAATATTAATTGTGAACCTTATGACTATGAGAATAAGTCTCAAAACAAGCGCTCTTGATTTGATATGGCTGTGAATAATAATTTATATGATATAAAGAGCATAAAAGCGCCCGTCGTTAGCTTGCAGAGACACCATCACTAATAATACTAGTGCTCGAAATCAAGTATCTTCACTTGGCTCGCGAGGTTGTCGACATGTGGGATGTGGAAACAGCGATCATTGTACTGATATACGTGTCAGCCAATGGCTTAAAACCCAGTAGCCTCGACCAATACTTTTGGAGGTTCTCGTTAGTCGGCTATTGGGCTTGATTCAGGTAATATAATAATATAGTGAGTACAAGTTTTGACTGTCATAGCCATAGTCTAAATAGTGAATTTAGATTTTTATTTGTTAAATTTAAAAACTTAGCACTGGTAAAAAAAATCATGAAAAAAAAAATATCTTCATCAACAGCGATGTAGTAAAGCTTCAAAGCTGCTATTATGAAAGAGAATTCTGCCATGGTCTAAAGCCAAGACACCTGTACGGTAGCTATAGAAAATGGCGTCTTGGTAAGAGAGACAAAAATATATTTGTTTAAAAATTATTATATCTCGTTTTTACTTTCCTACCAATTTCGATATTCTTTTCACAATTAGTATTCTATTTGTATATAGGTATTTATTGATAAACTGGTTAGCTGATAAATATTATTTTGCGCATACTGCCTCTTGTCACAGGCTATCGATTTGTCTGAGTACCTAAACGATGACACTCACGGACATGCTAGTATTCCGCCTGTATCTGTAAGTTTACACCGAGGTGTCTCTATGCTCATTGGTAAGGCCTCATGACGTGGCCATCATAATTCCGCTGCGAGGAAGGGACGGCGCTATCCATCATGTCTCACTCTTGCATACACTTTGACCATAATATTGTAGCAAACGCGGCTTTAACCTTATCCTCAAGCGTACTGTATGCTTCATACATTCCCAAATCATTCCTAGTTTAAGAAAGCGTTGTATATAATTTTTTGTAACAACGTTATAAGAATAAAGTGTTTTTGCAAATCATTTTGTATTTTTATTAAAATCAACCGAGGACATCGCGGTTAGACTCAGGTGTAGACAACGAGTTGAGCTTGAATTCTGGTTTTCAATCACTGTCTCTACTCTTTTAGACAAATGAGTTTTCAACACACTCACTCGAAAAGTCGAAAACCCGATGACGACATCGCTAGCGCAGTGGTTGACCGATTGGCTGCTGCGCTGCATGTTACGGGTTCGATTCCCGCACGGAACATGTGTATGGCTTAAAAATAGTTATTCCGGATCTGGGTGCCTTATGTATGCGAATTTAAATATTGGTAAACGCACTTGTAAAACAGGAGCAATTCCTATTGAGGCAACGTTTTTAGAAGAAAAAAACGGTTCTACCCCTACGCTTTTCGCACAAGTGCGGGGGCAGGCCCCGCCACAATTTATTATTTGGTTGGTAGAGAGTTTTTCCATTGCTGGCAAACATTGGACAGTGTTTGCTTGAAATTGAGCAGAACCAAAACAGATTACTGTCTTGTGTATACGGCGGTATTACTTCTCGCCAGAACACCCACACCGATCTGTTCCGGCTTTCGGTAGGTACCTAGGTTCACTTTTTACATGAAAATAGCGAATCAACTCATGATGGTGACAAGATATTGGATGTATAGGTACTTTTTTTTAATTAAATTATATAAACTAGTACTTGACTGCGATCCCACCTAATGGTAAGTAGTGATGCAATCGTTGATGGTGAGGCTCACTAGTTTATTAGGGGCCTATTCACTCTAGCCTTGAAGACACCTAAATTATAATCGGACGGAAAGACCGCAACAGGCGAATTGTTCCAGTCCTTCGGTGCACGCGGTATAAACGACGGGGCGAAACGCTTAGTCCGGACCGTAGAGGTTTCAACAACGTAAGGGTGGATACTTGATATACCTACTTAACTACAGGAAGGTATTGATTGTATATTTTGAGGGTTATATTTTATTGTGTATCGGGTTAGTGTTAACTCCACATCCACTTTCGTATTTTTATAAAGAAGGAATGTTAAATTAGAAGCTAGCCGACTAAGTGTGACGTTATGTGAAAAGGGATTGGAGTAGTCGTAAGTTTCATGATCTATATTTATCTAACCTTTCGCTTTTTGGAACCGCTAAACTTAAGTGGCAGTGGCCCCATCGACCATCTGTTCTGCGAGCAATGTGCCCAGCTCACTGCTCATTTGTATTTAGTTTTAAGGTATGCGCGTAAGGTTTGACGTGAATAAACTGTTTTTCTTTCTTTCTTTCCACTTAAGCTTTATCTTCACTTACCTTATTTAATCACGCAAGGAGAATCCTGAATCCTTTCAGCCCCATCGAAGGGCTGAAAGGATCTGGAGTGGCGACCGCGTACCTGAAGACGCAGCGTTGGCAGGCCTCCCACAAGGTGGGCCGATGACTTGGCGAGGGTCGTAGGAATCCGATGGATGCGAGACGCATAGGATCAATCGTTGTCACGACACTTGGAGGAAGCCTAAGCCTAAGTCCAACAGTGGACGTCTTTCGGCTAAAATGATGATGACAATGATCAAAGCTTTAAAAAAATCATAAATAGCTGGCCCCATAAAAATGAAACAACAATATTGGTATTACAAATATCGCAATTTATTCGCTGCACTCTTATATTACACAACGCAAAACGTAATAAGTAGCGTAGAACAACAATCTAAACATTACATTAATTCACAGTTCGGACACCTTTCTATCAAGGTACTCTTGGACTCCCAAAAAGTGGCTTAAAATTATCGAAGAAAATATTAGACATACATTAATATACTTGAACAATAGATCATACACACTCGTTAGTCACGACGTCGATCAGCCAATGATTGTATGTGAACGACTGAGAGACACCGGTCCTGGCGTGATTGACGTGTGTGTATGTAAGAGTCTTAACATTTTGACCGCCACAGTACATACATGACAAAGCAGTGTCCAGTACGCCACGGTTACGATTACATGACAGTCTTAAACGCAAATAAACCTTATAAGTATTGTTTTTCTTATTTATATTGTTAAAGGATTAAATCGCTGCGTCGGTCAAAAGGTTAAATATGAGCAGAGAAAATACGTTATACATGAAATGGATCCTATTCATGTAAGAATAATAAAAATAATCGCATTAGGCTAAGCGTGAATTGGGCTCCAGAATTTTCTGAAGGCCTGTGGGATTGTTCGGAAGAGTTACCGCGGCCCTGGAACGCAAAGGGTAAGTGCAGCAACACAGGTGGGTTTTTTAGTCAGTATAGGTCTGAACCTTTCGCTCGCTCCATCCAAAGATAGAGGAGTTATTTAACTTTTATTGACCTTATGCTGGACTGAACTTATTTGGCGCAGCCGTGAGACATTAATGGTATGGGTTTTTGTTTAATTTAAGTATCTACTTGTTTGCTCATTGTGTGGGTCTGTTTACCAAATTAATAATTAATTTTGTGATGTTCTTAAAAATTATATTAATTAAAAATTTCTCTACCCTCTTCTTAGCCAAGCACAAACTTTTTCACACGAAAAAGCTTCGTAACAAATTACCACTAACAAATATAAAATGCAAAACAATATTGTATACAATTTTGCGGTTTAATCAGGATAAAATTTTATTTTAGTTCTTTAATGATATTTAAAATACATGGAACGCAATAAAAGCTATAACAATAATATAATTTTGGCAATAACAGCTGTTTCGATCGATTAACGGCTAGTTTTTGATCCGTAGTTATTTCAATTAGTAGTATTTTAGTCACATTTCTGCGATTAACTAAACTACGAATCAAAAACTATCCCTAAATAAATATAACATTAAATAGTCAGCTGCCAGTTGCATACCTCTAGAAATAAATATTAGATGCTTATTATTAAAATATATATATATATAATATTAGTCTACTTAGTGCTAATATCGCGGATATCCAGATAAAGACTGAGGCATGGAATTAGTATGTTAAAAAATGTTTGGTTTTTGGGCTTTAGATAGTACTCAAACTAAAAAAATAAACAGTTACTCTTATTTCGTGTTGCCAGTGATGACATATGGCTCTGAAACGTGCTCGCTTACAATGGGCCTCATCAGAAGACTTATAGTCACCCAAAAGGCAATGGAAATGGCTATGCTCGGAGTTTCCTTGCGTGATCGAATCAGGAATGAGGATATCCGCAGGAGAACCAAAGTTACTGACATAGCATGAAGAATCGCAAAACTTAAGTGGCAATGGGCAGGGCACATTGCTCGCAGAACGGATGGCCGTTGGGGCCGAAAGGTTCTAGAACGGCGACCACGTACCGAAAAACGTAGCGTTGGAAGGCCTACAAGGTGGACCGATGACTTGGTAACGGTTGCGGGAGTCCGATGGATGCGAAACGCACAGGACCGTTCATTGTGGCGACACTTGGGGGAGGCCTATGTCCAGCAGTGGACGTCTTTCGGATGAAATGATGACTCTTATTTCATCTGTCGGCACGTTTGGCGCAGTAGTTGAGCGATTGGCTGCTGCGTGTCACAGGTTCGATTCCTGCTCGATACAAATGACCAACAAATAGTTTTTCCGGGTCTGGGTATCTCGTGAATGTGAGTTTACATATTTGTGAACGCGTCTAAGATACAGGAGTAATTCCTAGTGTGGGGAGAAAAGCTTATAAAAAAAAAAAAAGATTTAACCGAAATTACTTCAAATAATAATCTTGTCTAATTCCATGGCCCTTCGCCGAATACTCCCGGTTCTCAATATCACAATTAAGCAATATATTTTCAACATACGTTTAAAAACAAAATGTATCATTTAAGTTAAGCATTATTACACTATATTAATATAACATCTTAACATTAATGAAAAACTGAGAAACATCTAGCAAACATTCTAAAGCTATGTATTTATATTGGGAAACAGCAAAATGGTTATATGAAAACACTAAACTAGATGTAAACGTGTTTATATATATAGACTCTTAATTGAAGTAAGCTCCGGGCTCGAACTTGGCTATGTTCACGGTAGATGTCGCTGAACTCAACATGTTTTGTTTCTTTTGTATTTAGTACATAATTGGGTATATGACTCATTTTTAGGATTCCGTACGTCAAAAGGAAAAAACCGAACACTTATAGGATAACTTTGTTGTCCGTCCTTCTGTCTGTCTGTCAAGACCCTTTATCCCGGAAACGCGTGGAGGTATCGAGTTAAAATTGAACCATATAAATAAATCAAACTACGGTGCCTTCAAGCTATGAAAAAAACAAACTAACGAATAAAAAGGATACGGCCCTTTATGTCGCAAAAAACTTATATGTCGATACTCAAAAGAATCAAAATTCATAGAGTACTTCCCGTTGACCCACAGTCCTGAAATTTTGCATAAAGCAAGGTCTTATAGCACAAGTTCAGGAATAAATCTGAAAACAGTGAATTTGTTATCTACGCCACAACAAAAAAAAAAACTTTTTTGCGAGAAACGTAATTTATAAGCAACCCTCAGTGCGCGAGTCCGACTCGCACTGACCAGTTTTTTTAATTGTTTGTATCAAAAAGTAACTTATTCAAAATCGCAAAGAGAAAGAAATTTTCAAATTCGTTCAATATTAGTCAAGTTAGAAACCTTTCAAATCTGGTGGAAGAAGAAACTGTCAAAAAATGTAAATGTGTAGTGTGTGTGTGTATGTGTGTGTTGGTGTAATGTGTGTGTGTAATGTATAAATGTGTGTGTGTGTAATGTATAAATATGTGTGTGTAAATGTGTATGTGTGTGTGTAAATGTGACGTCACCGCCATTAGATTACGTGTGCTCAAAAGCGAGATAATCCCACCACGCTTCCACCATTCCACAAACCAATATTTGGAATGCTAATTGCTGCTTCATTTCATAATCAATTTTTATGCTGTTTTCAGAAAAAAAACGAAGAAGAAAAAGAACTAACTACGAAAAGAGAAGGAAGAAGTAACTACGAAGACAGAAGAAACTTCTCTCCCATCGCTAGCGCGAGTGAACGTTCCACTTTATTGGAGTTCGCCAAATTATTATATATTGCCTAAAAACCTATTCTGACTGTGTACAAAGAAAGAAAGACATTTTATAAGATCTATCATTATTTTCTACACTTTGACTTTGAGATTTCACGTCCTTAAACAACGTGCAAAATGGCTGAGCTTTACGACGATCAATTGGCGTCCGGCATCAAAGTGAAAACAAAATCAACTAAAAATCTTGAGTTCAACGCCATCTAGCGAGAAGCCACGCTCGGGCTCAAAGCTTTTACCTTTCCAAAACAGGTCACTAAAGAAAAATGGACCAAAAATCTCTTGCACTAGTACTCAAAATTGCTAAAATGTACATAAATCTTCAATATGACTATGACTGTTTTGAAATTGGACAAGGCACAATGTTACCCGAAAAAAATCCTATTTAAATAATAGTACACACGGCAAACTGGATAAGCATGCAAGCGGCTCGTACGTAGCAGTAGAGGTTATAGACAGTGTGAGTAGGACAGCGAATATTTTGTAGAAGACTAATAGCTATCAGAAGCTTCGCTCGCGTGAAAGTACGTTTCTCCATACTACTTTTGGACTTCCGTTTGATCCCCTCAGGGGGTGGATTTTGAGAAATCCTTGCTTAATGCTCGCCTACGTGATAAAAGGAAACCATGTGCAAAATTTCACACTACTAATTTCACACGTCCAGGCCTATGTCCAGCAGTGGACGTCTTTCGGCTGAAATGATGATGATAATTTCACACGTCACTTACAATAGTTTCGAAACTACTGAGACTGTCAGTCAGTCAGTTTCTCCTTTTATATATATATAGATTCATTTTAACTGTCAATATTTTTGTTGCCACTGACATTAGTATTATGGTGTAGAGCATAATTTACTATGTATAGTATAGATTTCTATATTATACATAGCGTGTACTCATTTCGCAGTTGACCCGTTTTAACAAAACATTTACTTCTGTAGTTATCTATTTGCCGCTTGTACTACGAACACTAACTTTGCTTTACAAAATATACAATCAATTGGACATGGACATTTCTTGATTCTTACAGTGCTGTGTAAAAATTTTATAGTGCACTTACTCATAAATAATGATTGAGCGCCATTTTAGTCCTAAGGGCTAATTGCTTTCCTCAAAACTAGATGATCATTTTCTACTAGAATGTTAAACGTACTATTTATTATAGGTACTTAGACAAAACCATTTTACTTTCATTTTAGAATAACTATTAAAATTATAGTTACTTATGTGTCGTTTTAATAGTATAACCTGGTTAGAAGATATTTCATAAAAAAGCAATCATGTATATACTCCATTCGTAATATGATTAGACATTTATACAAACCTTTTTTTACTGTACGTTCAACCGATTTACTTTTCTATTCCGTAGACATAAGGATGGCATTAAAAGCAAAAATTTGTACCAATACCAACTATTTACTACAGCCGCCGTTTGTCAAGCCACCAACGCAATAAAAGTCCAAATAAAATAAACGGACAGTAAAAAAGATTCGTGTAGATGTCTAATTTTATTGCGAATGGAGTATAGATAATATATATTGTACACAGATTATATTAAGCATACAATAACATCTTACAAAACACAGTTGAATACAAAATTTTAATTTGGAATATTAAATGATTATGACAATTATAATAACTGATAGTTGGTACTACTACTTGCACATTATCGTGGTACCCAGTAACTGGGTTTTAGAGGTGAGATAGGCTGTCGCTTTGTGTAAATGCTGGTATTCCATAAGACCATCACAGACACCAATATTCAGGTTCTCATATGATTTGACCATTAAATGTTTGCTGTACGGGCTTTAAAAGAGACGAGAGAGGAGCTAAGAGCCACCGCCCTCATCAAACTTAAAATGAAGAAAAAAATTGAAGTGTAAGTGGTTTTTTTTAATCTGTTTGCAAAATATTATTTATCATTCAAGCTTTCGGTTAGAATGGAAGCAGAGAGAGAAGATAGCGACAGATTATACAGTAACTTACAGTCAATGGACTTCTGAGAAATTATTAATTGACCACAATGGAAAAGTTTTATAATGTTGTTTATATCATATTTAATTAAATGGAATTAAGTCATAGATCAGCTTTGAAATCCAATAATGGCTGAAAAAGTAATTATTTAAGTTAACACACAACGATTGCAGTCTCACACTAAAAGGTGGCGTCATTTGACCTAGTCGAGATCGTCACACCACAAATCATTTAAAGACGTGAGTTTCTAAGTCACTCACGAGCTCTCGCGCTGTTGCTAGTTATTTTACGTCCAACTGGATTATATTTTGGATCATTGGCAGTTCTTTCTTTAATTTCATACCAGTGGGCGTAAAGGTCGTGTGACGTCACACAGCAGAGCGCAGCGTAAAACGCTATTATTCTTGCAAGCACACCTTTAAAGTTTCTTATGTTTGTTATTTGTTGAGATGTTTTATTGATATAATCATATAAATTTTACTAAATTTCATTAACAAAAATGGAAAATTATGACCTCTCAAAAGTAGCGATCCACAGAATATATTTTCAACATAAAATACGGCGATACGACGGACAATGTCTATTCATTAGAGAATGTTATAAGCCCTCAAAAAGTAGTACCATCGCCAAAAATTTATGTATTTTAAACAATGAGCACAACAAACATTTTTGTTTGTTAAAAGTTGTAATTTTTACTTTCAACGTTGAGCTAACCACTGAGCACAATTGCATATGAATCGCTATCTTAAATTATGGCAGAACTGTTTTATTCTAAAGAAGTCCGATTACAATGAGAACAATCTGAAGCGCATTGCTTATATTACTTAGACAATATTGCTATTGCCAGCGGCTTCACCCGAGCGAAAGTAGGTTTTTCCGTACAACCGTTTCATCCCTTTAGGGGGTGAATTGTGAACTACTCTCTCTTATTGCTTGCCTGCGTCATAAAAGGAAGCCTTGTGCAAAATTTCACGGTCCTCGTCCGTCTAGTTTCAGCTGTGCTTTGATACGTCAGTAGGATTAGTTCATTTTAATTTTTAACCCAAAGAAATTTAGGAAAAAAGGTAGACCCAAGTCTAAAATGCATAGTTATACGTACAAATAAATCAGGAAAGCTCTGAAAGAGTAAGAAATGTGTGCGTTGTAATATGCCATTATGCGCAGGAGTTTATTATCACTTAATGTACTGCACAGATTACATTTACGAGACTTACACGCGAGATCATATCTTATTATTACAGAATTGGCCACTGCTTGGTTATTCCATATGAATCGGCATTCATTTAACAAAGCAGCGCGACGGCAACGCTGCAGCCGCGCGGCACTTTGCGGTTAATTTCAAAGCGCGCCTTTAGTGTATTTCATCCAAAATAAGTATATTTTCCTATACTGCGTGCACGCAGTGTTGAATTCTCTTTCGTAATAGAAGAGTATATATGCATTGGCATGATTTACTAAAGCTAACGATAGCAAAACCTAGGGTACATTCCAATTTTTAAATGTAGATGGCGTTGGTAGTCTGTATACTTAAAGGTCTTGTCTTTGCTTTATCTTGCAATTGTTTTTTTTTTGTGTGGTGAAAAATATATAATACACAAAAAGTAGTTTTGCTTTCGTATACCATTTCATAGTCAAACATCATTGACAAATGTTTATATAGTCTCTGCTTCATATTTCCTGTTATGGTAAGCGAGATTTTGAGCTGTTATCATTTAATTATTTAAATATGGAGAATCTATTGAGCAAAATTGATTTTTTTTCAGTTTTTTCAATTTGTTTCTCAAAGATAACACGAACTTTCATAAAAGTGATTCAAAATACAAAATTATTTGCATCTAATTTATATTATACCTCAAACAGTGCATATTATATACAAGAATAAATGACGAAACTGTGCTTAAAGAGACATACATATTGTCAGACGTGTATTAAAAAAATATCCTCTATACTTCACTCGCAATAACAACTGTTAATTAAATAACTATAATTCACAAGATTTATGATCTATTGCCAACAACTGATCGAGGACTTATTTGAAGACAAAAAAGATCAGTGTGGATGATTGTTTCATTCTTGTAGATAAAAATAAAAATTAACATCACCATACATCAAGCTTTGCGTATCTCCCACCGAAATTCACGACTCGTTCCGACATGTCGTACGACTGATCTTTCGACTGGTCGTACGACTAGTCGTGGCTACGATTAGTCGTGGTGGTCGTGCAAGTCGTCGCCTACACGACGTGTCAAGCCTGCGGCGGCTCGTCCATGGGGTTGGCGCGCGGCAGGTCGGCGGCGGCCGCGTCGGCCGGGAACGTGGCCGCCGACGACGAGCCGCTGCGGCTGCTCGACGTCGACGTCGCAGTCGACGAGTCGCCAGCTTGCGAACTGCTCGATTCCCTGGGAAAAGCGCTTGCAGATAAAGTAAGGTAGAGGTAGAGGTAGAGCCCAGTATCCTGTCCTTCGCACAGAGAGTGCGATCATGCGAGTTGCGCTCAACACTCTTTTAGACACGCACCCTGACTGTGATCTGTTCGTGAACGAATGTAAGACGGTCATGTCAGTATGTCTGAAGTTCTGTGAGCTTATGTGTGTGAATTTTGTGTACATTAATATATTCTTTAAATAATCTAATTGACGGATAGCGCCTACGTTTAAATGATAATTTTGGGAAATCATCCAATGACTCTCGCTCTGGGGTAGAGCGAGAGGGCGTGTCAGACTTTTACTGTCTAAAACCACGACTATGTTCCTTCTGATTGTCGCTCCAATTAAGAACGTAATTTTGTAAAGTTTTAAAACAAGAATTGACCTGTTAAGGTACTAAAACAATCGGGACCTGAGTCACATCACCATATTGCAAGCAACAACGAGATAAACTGTCTCTCAATAATAATAATAATAAACTTTCTCACTTCACGGGAGGTGTTGGGAGCTTGTCATAGCAAGTTCTTTAATTATGTGGTTATTTTGGTACATTTATGAAAATTCGTGTACTTACTTATGAAATCCATTGGTCTGGCACGTATTGTAAGCGCCGCAGTGCTGGCACTTCAGTCCTACGACGTGGAATTTTACCGTCGACAGCTGTTATGAAAAAAAAAATTTTACATGTGGTAAGAAAACTTAAAAAAAGAAAGAAAATGGTATCCCTCTGGTATCGGGAACAGGGTCCTTGTTCCCGGCGCGCGATCAGGGCTCCAGAGAAAGGAACCTCTTAACAATACGTGACGTGTCAAGGAGTACCACTTTCTGAATCCAGTCTCCAAATCAAAATCTGTATATATAAAAGAAGAAACTGACTGACTGACATATCAACGCACAGCCGAAACTACTGGGACTAGGAACATGAAATTTAGCACAAGGCTTCCTTTTATGACGTAGGCGAGCACTAAGAGAGGATTTTCCAAAATTCACTCCCTAAAGGGATGAAACGGGGGTCCAAAGTTTGTATAGAAAAACCTATTTTCAAGCGGGCGAAGCCGCTGGCAGAAGCTAGTTTTTAATATAACCCTCCCAGTTTCTCTTACTATTACACTTCACCCTATTTGTTTTTTTCAAGAAATATCCATTTAATTCCAATAATAGAAAATGTGCATTTCGCGGGTTACCTTGGAGCATATTAATATTGTTATATTATTAACCTTTGTAATTTGGGGATCGAGAATTGGTACCGCCTTTGTACCCATAGATTTAAGTTACCTAATGTAAAAGTTTTGTTACTATTTTGGTTTACAATAAAGTTTATTCTATTCTATTCTAACCTTATGACAATCCTTGCAGAGTATAGTGGCCTTGTAGTCTGCGTATTCTGGTGGCATCGGTGTAGCGGCTACCTCCGAGTCCAAATAGCTCCACAGCTGTAAATAAGAATAACATAATCAAGCTCAGGCAAATGAAGGCTCGACTGACAAAGATAGATGAAACATATAAACCAGTGCTTGACTGCGATCCCACCTGATGGTAAGCAGTTATGCAAACATTGATGATGAGGTGCACTAGTTTATTAAGAGCCTATTCACTCTAGCCTTAAAGACACCCAAATTAAAGTTGAACGGGAAGACCGTAGGAGGCAAATTGTTGCAGTCCTTCGATGTACGCGGTATAAACGACGAGGCGAAACGCTTAGTCCGGACCGTTGAAGTTTCAACAACGTAAGGGTGGATACTCGCCGTACGTCGGGTTGTCCGATTGTAGAAAGGAGATGGCGGAATCAAGTCGCACAGTTCTCGCGCACACTATCCAAAATGCAACCTGTAAAATACCGAAAGGCTGGCTGGCTGCCCTGCACCTGTGCTCGAGGCTTTGTAGATTGGACTTATCCAAATCTGGATCCCAATTTAGCCTCTTTGCACGCCTTTCCACTGAGTCCAAAGCTGCTAGATGGCATTTTGCAGTATCAGCCCATATGTGACTGCAGTACTCCACACAGGATCGAACCTGTGCTTTGTATAACATAAAAAGCTGTCCCAGTGTGAAGTACCGTTGGACCTTTGCAAGAACGCCTAGTTTCCTAGCAGCTACCTTGGCTTTGGACTCAATGAACCGCCCAAAATTGAGGTCTGAGGAAATTTCAACTTCCAAGAGCTGAAAGCGATCGGTGCACTCCAGGGATACATTCTGAAAAGCAGGAGCCAAGGTGAATGGGCTCCTTTTGGCGGTGAACAGGCAGACACACTTGTATATCTGTGGTTCTTTGATCCCTATACCTAAATATACATATGTATATGTGTACTATGCGTTTCAGATAAGAATTTGATCGACTTAGCGCCATGTGACGTCATAGCTGTCAAATCGAATCAGGTAGGGTGAGCAAAATAAGATATCGTTTAATTTTTTTTTCGAATTATAAACGAAAAAAAATACAGAATCAAGTTCATAGATTACGCTCATCCCTGTATCACTGTGTGAAGTGTCGAAGTAGTGGCGAATGGAGGAAGAAGAAAAATTGTTGCCAACAATGAAAATAATTTTTAGTAATTAGTTTTTTTTTTAACTAATTAAGACAATATATTAGGCTAATTTAGATTAAAAAATAACGGTTTTCACTTAGATTTAACTAAAACGCGGTAAAAAAGAAACGTTGTTGTTAAGTAAATAAGTTTTCTTTGCAAATCGTACTTTTCAAATCAATTTTGGCAGATAGAGGTCATTGACGTTCCTATTCTTATTTGAATCGCATTTTACAGTCATAGGTGTGTTTATAACAGGGGAGGGAGGCGAGCGGGCCGTGCCCACCTGTTTTCCTTTAGTAAATTTGTCTTTAATGACTCACTATGCGCCTTGATGCCTGAAAATAAAAGATTTCTTTTTCGTTCGTGCGTTCCAGGGCCGTGGTAACTCAATCTCGCAGCCCACCCTTGATTCCCGCTGTCACATGATTGAGCTACTGCGAGACCGAGCCGCCATTAAGTTTGAACCGTACTATGATTGTTACACGTTACAATGCGTTTGAAATCAGAACAGGATCGACTTTGCGTCATAGCTAACTAGTTGCGAAGAAATTGGGTAGGGTGAGCAAAACAAGAAATTATGTAAATTAAATTTATTTACGAATCACTAACGAAAAAGTTAAATCAGAATCCAGTTCTTCAATTCTGCTCATCTCTGCGTCACTGTGTGAAATTTCTGAGTAGTGGCGAACGGAAGAAGGCGAAACAATTCGCCTTCAATGAAAATAAGAAAAAAAAAAACCGTTATTGATACGCAAATAAGTTAGTAAGTCTTTGCAAATCGTACTTTTCATTCCACATTTGGCAGTTCGAGGTTATTGACTCTCCTATCCTTATATGAAACGCATTGTACTTACATTAGTCATGTCGATCATGCTGGTCTGGCAGGTGGGGCAGGCGTAGTGTCCGGAGTGCAGCAGCTGCTCGAAGCACGGCCGGTGCAGGAGGTGGCCGCAGTCCGGGATGTGGCACGGGATGCGGGACGTGTGGATGTCTTCCAGGCACACCGGGCAGTTGGAGCGGGATACGTTTTCGACGCACTGCGAATCAGACGTTTAAAACATGAATATTTTAATAATAATAATAATAATATTCCACAACTATCACACGCACAACACACACACAAGCTAAGCAGAGTTTGTGTTATGAGTACTAGACAACTGATAAACATACTTATATATTTCTAAATACATACATATTATAGATAAATTACACCCAGACACAGAACAAATGATCGTGCTCATCACACAAACATTTGTCCTGGGTGGGAATCGAACCCACGACCTCCGGCATGACAGTCAGGGTTACTAACCACTAGACCAACAGGCCAGTCATCAATATTATGAATGCAACATTTATTATTATTTTTATTGATAATATTATGGTACGGTTGGTGCAGTAGTTGAGCGATTGGCTGCTGTGATGCGTAAGTCAAGAGTGAATATGTTACTTCTAGGCAATCGTGCTCCATGATCGACCACATCACAGTTTACTATAGTGATATAAATATTTCACCCTGTGTCCGACTTGCTGCAGCTGCACCGGCAGGCACATGTTGCAGCGCTCGCAGTGGAAGAACCGGTCCCTGCCACCGACGCGGCAGATGCCACAGCCCTCGCAGTGGTACTGCCTCTTGTCATCATCGTCGAACAAGTTGCAGATCAGGCATGTGTACTGCGGGAATAAGATAAAGGATGATTAACTACGGGAACAAGCCAGAAATTAAAATAAAGATAAAAATTACAGATAGACTAGGTTCTGCCACCGGCTTCGCCCGCGTGTTAGTCAGTTTTTCCACACATACTTTTGAGCCCCATTTCAACCCCTTATGGGACGAATTTTGGAAAATCTTTTCTTATATTTCGTGAACAGATCTTAGAGTTAATCACTTCATGAAGACCGGCCATTTCATGAAATTGTGCTATTTCAGATAAACGAATGATTATTTCATGATATGGTCAAAAATAGCTGATCAGTGAGTCCACTGTTCCTCAAAGTATTCCTGTTTTCTATTACGAAATATACTTTTGCTCCATCTAAAATACTAATTATTGTGCACTACATGTGCTCTTCTGAATGGTTTAAAAAAAAATAGTTACGAAGGAGATGACGGGGTCTGTGTTCGATCGCTTTGCTCGCTCACTACAGTACTATAACAATAAAGTGACCACTGTTTTTTTAGTGTTTCTAAAGCAGAGGTGAAAGAATTCTTAAAATCGGTCCAGTAGTTTTTCAGTTAAAGTCTGACAGACCTCTTGCTCCACCCAAGAGCGCGAAAAGTATTTGATGGTTTCCCACCTCAATATAAATGAATGTGTCTAAAACAGGGCAATCGCTAGATAAGTTACCAACACGTTTGGGCATAGCGCACACTAAAACTCCCTTAAACGCCAGTGAACACGCATAGCGTGCCGAAAATCACGTACAATATAATTAGGGTGACTGCAGTGCACGCCATAACCCTTGGTTCTGAGGCGGCAATGCTAATCACTATAAGATATCTTTAAATTTAGGTAAATCATTGAAGACTTTTTTGCGAATATTTTCTAGTAGATTCTTGATATATACAGTTTATTCTGTCATTAAATACCCTTTTTTTTTGGTTTGTTATTGTCATGAAGAATAGCTAAAATAGGACGTCTGTTAGGTTAGCTAGTAAATAATAAATAAATAAATAGCAACGCGCGTTGACAATAGGTGGAGTAAGGCAGTAATCGGATGCCGGTCAAGGACTGGCAGTAGAAATATAATATTGATCGTCCGATAGCGAGATGATCAGACGATATTGTTAAAATCATCTAATCAGATAAAAATTTTTTTTTTTTACTAGTTCAGTTTTTAGCCAGCCATGCTACAAACAAAACCGGGTTATCTGCTTTTCACGTCACAAACGTGGAGATTGGCATAAGAAAATAAAGAGATAATATCAATTATCTCGGGTTTTTTTTTAGACATTTAAATATACATAGGTATTAATATTTGTCATACATTCATGATATGGCAATATAAAACAGTGGCTAGAAAAGATAAGATTTCATAAAATTGTTGTTTTCACAAGATTTGCTTATAACAAACTAAGTACTTCAATATTTTAATTATTAATTATGTAAATGTGTTTATAAAAAACATATACATTGAAATAATTTTCAAGGCTATTGCAGTGTGTCAATGTTGTGTAACATAACATTTAGTATTATTATCTGGTAAAGAGTTGATGACCCGATAATGCAATAAGAAGTAATGTAAGATAAAATTCCTATTTTTCAGCCATATTATCTTATCACAGTTATCACAGAACACTCTTATATTTTACAGTTATGAGTACATGTGGATGGATGGAGAGGGAGAGGGAGGCCAAAGAAGAGATGGATGGATTGTGTGAGGACTGATATTAACACTAATAGCGCAGTCCCAAAGAGTGATTGCAGACTCTCGAACAAAATTTTATGCTTGAAGAAAAATTTACTTTCATCTTTTTTGATGTCAAGGGGAAGCACATTCCAGAGTTTTATGGTGGAAACTGCGTATGAGTTGGACATAAATTAATGCAATGCAGAGAGCAAAGCATATTATGTTACTTGACCAAGGTTTATATTAGTGGCAACATTAAATGTTCAGTTTAGCCAAAAGCCGTGAAGTCAAGCCAGCAAAAAAAAAAAACTAAGCCATCTGCAGAATATTCGCAACCGCCTCAATTGCCATAACAAAAAAAAAAACTAAACCATGATTATTTATTATCTTAAAATATCTAGTCAACTTAGTTTCCAATTATAACGATTTTTTGTGCGATACTGAGACTAGTCATTAACTTGATTTGATAAAACGTAAATTATTATTACCGGTATATATTATATATCATGATGACATAAGTAGATACTTAATAATTTCATCAACAATTTCCTCGCCGTTGTTCTTTGACCCATTTCAATGTTATATTTAATAAATATAATAATTTTTTTATTATATGTGATGATTATTTACACGATATTTCATAAAGTCGTAAAGAATTGCGATTCTAAGGGGCCCATTACACGATAGGTTTAGCTGTCAGTTTTGCCACAGTCAAATATCTTGACTGACGAAAAACCTACCGTGTAATGCGATGACTGACGTTTGCATGACGAAAAATGTATGGCGACAAAATTCCGTCCGTCAAGCTTCATTCATGATTGATGGTTTTGGTTGACGCTTGCATGACCGTGTAATGGACCTCTATGCATAAGTAAACTAAAAAACTTCGAAATGGGTCAAATTTGGGATGCCCGAGCCCGCATTTCTACTGTTAAAAAAAAGGGAGAAAAAACGTGTTGCACCGACCTCAAATAACACGGGACAAGAGCAGGAAGATGACCACGATGGAAATTGAAGTCTACAAGATCTAGATCTAGGTCTAGATTTTAAGTTATTCTTTTCATACTTTTTTTGTAATTCTACTGTATGTGTACAGACGAAAATTCCTTTGTGCTTAGCAAAATTGTTATATTATAGAGCATAGATGAAATTGTTTTGTTATATAATGGGATAATTATATAACAATATAAATAAATTTTAATTTATTTTCTTTTAATTTATAATTCATATGTATTTTTTATATCCTTTTTCTATCCAAATCTTGTTGTTCACTGCACCGTTCGGGCGTCTTTATGTCGACACCGCCACCGGCCCACGCTGAAAACCAGCGCTGTGAGTTCATCGCATGTTCGGCCGTTTTGCACGGATGTGACGCACATCTTCCCTATTAATTGATAATGTTTGTTTGCTAGTTTTTAAGATTGCGTCATTTCGCGCGAATAAACAGTTTTTCTTTCTTTCTTTCTTCTTTCTGGATATTCTGAAAAGAAAACCCGTAGTCCTAGATCGCAAAGGGCAACTTAAGGACACAGGTGTGACACGCCCTCCCGATCCGCCCGTAGCGGGACAAGTCATTGGAAGAGTTACCCACCTTAAAAAAATACCCCATCCATTGACCAAACCTAAGTAAGTGTAGCCCTGAAAAGCATGGGCAAGTCAGTGAAAATCTGACACATCTTCCCGCTCTCAACTATTAAATTCTCAACCTCAAAAAAAAAAAAGATTTATATTCAACAAGACTGTACAAATTTAAAACAAACCTTTCCAAATCGCACTCCGCAGTTCTCACACTCCTCTTGCACCTTCTGCCTCTTGTCACACTCTGTGCATATCAGCTCTGTGACGGACTTCCGGTTGAAGTAATGCTGTTCATTCTCATCGTGACAGTATCGGCAAACATAGACTTTGTTGCAGCATGGTGTCTAAAAATAATGCATTATATTTGTTTTAATGTTATTCAGTCACTTATGTTTTACAAATACATTACACTAACATCCATTGTCTAAAAGGAAAATTATTGTAACAAACTGTCAGTAGCACATTAACCACTACAATAGAGTTTTAATATTTAATTCAACTCTCATTTGTTGAAAAGACTTGACTATTTATTAATCTACTAATGAGCCAACCCAACTTTGGATGGGTGTTACATTTATCTTTGACTAGCTTTAGCCCGCGGATTCGCTCCCGTCAACTGACTTCTCTTTTCTGCTCTACCCTACTCTACCCTACTACCAATAGTTTTTTTTTTTCTTTCCTAATATCCTTCTCCTGACAGTAACAAACACGACAAAAAAACATAGTGGAATCGGAAATAAGGATTCATTTTTATATATATAGATATTCTCGGCTTTTCTATACTATAATACTTAAAACCTTCCTTATCACTTTGTTTATAAGTGAAAACCGCATTAAAATCATCAGTTTTAGCTCAGCAGTTTTTAAGTTTATTGCATACAGACAGATAGGCATGTTATTATTTTTCCTTTGTTGTTGTTGTTGTATTTGTAAAAACGCTTAGTTTTTATAATTTATTTATGTTTTGGTGTATGTTTTGTGTTGTAGCCAATAAATGCTTTATCTATCTATCTATCAGACAGATATTGCGAAAATTGTTTTATAGCATGTAAAAGGAAGTAAGCAATGTTACAAAAATTTTTTTGGTTTAAAGATGAATAATTTTATGATAATGAAATATGATGACTTTCACTTTCAACAGTTAGCATTTCCAATCATCAGCCAGAATCTTATTGGCTAGTACCAACAAAACAATTTCATTGTATTTGTACTGGATCTACACTTTTTCAATTTTAGAAGTGATTCTATCCAGCAACCAAGAAAAGAATCACCTAAAACAGGGGTGACTCATATGCTTCATTAATGTGCAATTAACTCTTTAATTTTAGTCAACAAAGAAGTCTAGTATACTAGTACTAGTTGTTACTTCAATGTTTTAAATATAAAATCATGAAATATCAAAGTAATGTAATAAAATCATTTTTTTTTAAACTGAAATCTAGATACCTAAGAAAGAGCGAAATGACTGCTAATTGATGATAGTAATAGTAAAGTAATGCTAATTATTGTGAGAGCAGTTGTTTCCTTTATTCCACCTTAATAATAACTCATGATGCGCGCCTTCCAGTTCGTTGACTTTATCTTTGTTTTTGAAATCCGGATGTCATCATCTCGAGACTTCTGCGATGTTGTGTTTATATTTAGACCACGCCTGTTTTTGTTCCCGGCTATTGTACTTTAGACAAATTAATCAACGAATATCGATTAATTAACAACTGTTTAAGATCTAATTCTTACCACGAATTTTGCGCGACGTTTATAATGAGCGCAGCCGATCCGTTTTTCCTTGTTCGCTTCTATGTTCAATTCACCGATATTAACATAATCATTTTCCGTTGACATTTTTTCGGCTAATACACCGATGCACTTCCCGATAACAACACACCAAGGTCTCAGGATGTCATTGAATAGATTCTCTTTTCAATTAATAAATTGGATTATTGAACAAAATATCATTTGCTTTGCGTGACATCTGGTTCAACTGCGTGATTTTCCACGGATATGAACTGGTTATTGCGCATAAAACAAGCGTAACAGAAACAGCAGATCTAAACTGACACAAGTAAAACAGTGACAGATATAAACATGATGCCAAAAATTACAATTTGTTTTATGACATTCATTTGACGTTTAACACGTTTAGTCGTTCCATCATGATAACGTGCTAAATAAAATATTTTCTCTAAACTTTCACTTTCATGTTTGTTTATTAAAACAAGAGTATTGTATCAAAAAACTAACAAACACATACTAGTTTTATAGTTCAGCTATACTACTACCTACACTACTGCTACTACTAGCTATATATACTACTATGTCTATATAATCCTACTTTGCATTTTATTTATCGCATAAACTGAAACACAAATCTTTTATGGCTCCAAAATGACGATTTTATTTCTAATGGGCAGGTACAGTTCTTTGGTATGTGCCTAATTGCCAAACAGTTTTGACCAGCCACAAGATGTAGCTGGTTCAAGTTACGGTTAATGTGGCCCGCATCCATCGCAGCAGATGACTGGCCGCGCAAGTCCTTTGTCTTGGTGCACAAAGAGAAGCATCCTTGGTTCTCCTTGGCTTCGTTTATGTTATGATTTTAAGATAGGTTGCTCATTGCAGCACTAACCCATTGTATTCACAGCAGCAGCTGATCGCGATTCACCATGACTCATAACAATATTGATCCAAGTCTATAAGGTATACTAGAAAGATCCTTATCCAACATACAGTTAGCTTACCTTCGTGGTCACCTCTCTACTCTACTCTCTTCTCTAGCTATTTTATAACTAGATCTCTAAACATCAATGGAAATGTCAATAGAAAAGACAATGCCTTAATTTTATTAATGTAGGAAAAATGTAAAAAAAAAATTGTAAAAATAAAGAAAAAAATCAGTTCGTAGCAATATGTCCAAATTTTCCGTGCTTATAATTATCTTTGTCTTATATCAAGCGACAGCGCTGATACCTCCAAAATTCCAATGGAAGGTCATGGACTTTGCATGGGCTTGCGATGACTGCTGCCAAGAAAAAAAATGTGCTTTAGGCAATGAAACGTATATACCCAATAACAACATGCCGACCGGAATCGCAAGGTGGAAGAATAAATTGTTCATTACCATACCCCGGTGGAAAAAAGGCTAGATATTTATTTTTGTTCAGTTTATAATACAATAAAGAAACCGATAGGTAGTAATACTTAGGGAGGAGAAAAGCTGACTATCAACTGCCTCGTCAGTTTAGAGGCAAATGCGATGGCTGAATGCTGGGTTTTATCATTGGGTTATTGTACCCTCAGAGCAATAAAAAAGTTTTGGTCTGAGATTGTACCTATGTTTTTCATTAAGGAAGTCTCATTACTCTGGGATAGTTACGTCTATTAAGTCTCATGACTATCCCAGTAGACTTGATGAATAGCTTTATAATATACACTCAAATCAAATCAACGAACTCTTGGTGTAACTACTACACACTTCTGTATTTCGCTCCATCATGTACCTTTCAATATAGCTCAATCTAACCTGAAGTATTTCTCCAATCAGGCATCCCTGCATCCCTAAACTACGTCTATCTGAACGACACTCAAGACGCACCTCTCCATCCGTACCCAAACTGGCGTGAAGCCTGCCTCAACCGAGAAGGCACTGTGGTTTCCAATAGGACGGTTGTGAGCACATTCAGGATCCACGTGGACAAGTACGATCGACTCTGGGTTGTTGATAATGGAGTCACCGACATGGCAAGTAAGTGCTGATGCTTATACATTGCCGTCTGCGTAGCCTTCTCTCATCTATTTTGGGGTCAACTTACATCCAACAGAATGCTACTTGATCTGTGCTGGCTTTACCTGTTGTTCAGGGTGTGCAACATGCACGGGGGTGACAGTGTGTTAAAAGGCACCGAGTGCCGGATGTGAATATAGCCTGTGCAAGTGTGCACCCACTGGATAAATACCCGCAATTTAAATGGAGCGTCTGTCGATGTGATTGCCACAACCTTGCTAAGTCTACTGATTAGCATGATGCCTAGTCCTTGGTAAGAAGTCTACTTAGCAGTGTGCCACTTGAATTCTTTCCGCTATAGCGAGGTGTATCTACTTTAGGTACTTACTGTTTTTCGCATAGAGGTATGAAAGTCACATTAGTTCTCTCCTGCATGCATGCATGTGATACCTATGTCGCATGTCGATTTCCATGGTTTTGGAATCTGTTCCCTATGGATGTAATTTATATCTACTAAAGTTATGCTATATGCAATAAGACAATAGGAACATGACCTACAAGTATTGTAAAAAAACGAAGCATTTGACCGGCCAAAAGTTGCAACGTTTCGGCAAAGCCTATGTCTAGGAGCGGACGTCTTTCGGCTGAAACAATGACGATGACGGTTGTATTAACTCCACAGCTGATGTAAAACAAGTGACAAATCCGGCCGTGCTAGTCTTCGATTTGAATACGGACCAGCTGATAAAGAAGTACGACCTTGGAGCGAATGTGTTAAGAGACTCTTCCATGTTGACTAGCATTGTAAGTAAAATTAGTGTGTTATGATATGTGTGGGAACATGGGCACCGACTCTGTGGGTCCACCCAGTACCCATGAAAAATAAACAGTGGGTGCCGAGCACCCCTGAGAATAGACATCAAGAAATAGATCAGTAATCGCCTTTTAAGGATGGGCGTTTTTCATTACCCGACGACCCGTTTAGCGCAGTGGTTTACAGCCTCGGTTAAGACGCAGGGTCGCGGGTTCGATTCCCGCACCAACACATATGTTTGTTGATGAAACAGATATGTTGGGTCTGGGTGTTTGTGGTACCTTCGTTGTTCCGCAGTATGTAAGTATAATAGGACATTTATTTATTTGTCGGTCGATCACTGTGCATTTCTCTTCTCACACTTCGCCACTTTTTCGAGTCATCAAATGAGCATGAGCACCCATGAGGATTCTCTGAAAGTACTGGTCTGATTGCTAAATTTTTTTCACCGATAGAAAGCTGCTTTATTCCTGATTGACATATGCTATATTTTATGTACGCAGGCGAAGCTGCGGGTAAAATCTAGTAAATAGGTAATATGTTTTGTGTTACCTTTAATTGAATAGCAAGTGGTCCGCAGTTTGAATGTCAACTGCTAGAAAACCGCATACAAAATCCTAAAACTTCGTATCTTCAAAAAAATCGTGAAGATGTCCAACGCAGATTTTGTAATATCTATAGGTACCTATTCAAAAAGCCATTTGCCTTAACTCTGGCTCAATTAACGATCATACTTAGTCTATAGCGAGGCACCTTTTTTTGCTGGGAAAGTCATCCAACGACATCCCCCGCCCTTGGGCGGAGCGGGAGGTAGTGTCAGACTTTTACTGACTAAAAACCCACTCCTGTTATGTTTAATCGGGATCGGAATCCCGGCTGGGGCGCGAGGGCCATTGCCTCGCGCGTGTACGTGCGGCCTCCTCTGCTAGCATTACTGCTCCGCAGAAGGAGGCGACGGCCTCCCACTCCTTCTCGCTCCGGACCATGGCATAGCGAGTCTCACCTGGAGATCAGCAAAGTAGTTCAGCTTCAGGGGCCTTACCATGACCTGTTAAAATATCAAGCGTGCGAGCGAGAAAGAGGGAAGGAGCTACCCTATATAGCTCTATTCCTTTTAGGTCGTCAAATGGATCAAGTAAAGAGCTCGTGGCCTCAGAAACAAATTCTTAAACGTTGTTCACCAGCCGCTCTGTGTTCCCAAGCACGCAGAGCGGCTGGTGAAGAACGTTAGCCTAACCTAGCGCTAGGTGACTTGCCACATCGAGGTCCACGATTTTATGTTCATGTAGAACAATCCCGCAGATCTGGTATTCCAGGGTGGCCGTAAAACGCAATGATCAACTTAAGGAACACGGGTGGGTTTTAGTCAGTAAAAGTCTGACACTCCCTCTCGCTCTACCCAAAGCGGGAAGTCTTAGTACCCTATGAATTTTGATTCAATTGAGTGTCGAAATACATGTTTTTTGCGACATAAACGGCCGTATCTTTTTTTTTCGTTAACTCAGTAGTTTGATATTTTTACGACTTCAAGGGGTCGCAGATTTAAGTATATGGTTTTAATTTCAACTCGATACCTCCACGCGTTCACGAGATAAAGGGTCTTGACAGGAAGGCAGACAGACGGACAACAAAGTGATCCTATAAAGGTTCCGATTTTTCCTTTTTCGGTACGGAACCCTAAAAAAGATAGAGAATAAGGAAGCTTTTTCCCCAGACTGTGGAAACAATAGGCAAGGCTGGAAACAACAGCGCCGCCTACGCGTACATCACGGATATGGGATCAAACGCGGTCATCGTGTATAGTATGCACGAGGACGAGGCATGGCGGGTCGAGAACCATTACTTCCACTTTGACCCCCACGCTGGGGTCTACAAAGTTGGAGGGATTGACTTCTATTGGAGTGATGGTGTGTCTTCTGCTACTTTGTCGCAACCTAAGAAGGATGGGTGAGTTGATTTCGGTGGAACTAACATGTTGAACTTGTTATCATTGAGCAATTTTGGACATTCTTACATGGTTGGTATACCTGGCAAGAAATCAAGTGTAAGGAGGCACCTCCACCTATATCAAGTCTTCTTTTAATCAACCATAGGTAGAGTAGGACGCCCTCGGGGTAACTGGAACCATAGCAGGGGCAGGCTGCCCCACCTGTCCCACCCTGGGTATTGTGGTGGCAATCTACAAAGCGGAGTTCAACGTTTAGCTGCTTTATTGTTAGCTAGAAGCAAAGCTGACTGACGGTGACTATAAATGATGAAGAACAGATCCAAAAATACTCGGGTAGGGTTGGGGCTACTATCTCTGTTTGCGAGGTTTTGAGTAACCTAACACGAAGAGGATAACGGGGTTTTGTTCGCTTACATTGCTTGGTTGCTTTGCTCATGCATTCTAGCCTGTTATCCCCTAATCCGCGCTTAATACGGCGTGATACACCTACAATAAGTAAGCAAAATATATAAGTATAGACAGATGAAAGACAGTTTCAATATTGAAGAATTCAACTTTCCAGTTACTGCGATTTGTACCTGCATCCGACCTCAAGCACTAAACTGTTCAAAATGTCAACTAAATTACTAAGAGACAAGAATGCCCCTCAAGAAGAGATATTCAACGGAGTTGAGGTTTGTAGGATATGTAGGATTTAAGCGAATGCTCTTGCGCCTCGGTTTTACAATAGCTTTTTACCGCGACTTTGCTCCTGTGACCTAATCCACAGGAACCGGAGCCTACACGTTAATATAGCATTCCATCTGCCTGTTTAATAATGTTTGAAGTATCAGATCTTACAGAAATCATCAAAATTGTTTATAAAAACAAACAATTTTAATTTTTATGTATAGTTTGGAGTTTGATGATCTACTGTTCAGTGCGCTGATTGCGAGTTGTTTTTACGTTAACACAATCGAAACGTTTACGGGTTCGGCTGTCTGATTGGTTAAGAGCTTGGAGCGGGCCAATCAGAGCGCTGAACGTCATAAACGTCTTATTCGCGTTAGGCCGCGTTCGACGACAGATAATCGTAAAGTTTCACTTATAGGATGACACGATTAACAGTCAGTCGTCTACGATTTTTTATCGATTGGAACGGCAAACACTACAATTGTAAAACGATAAAAATATGTCAAAGCTAAACTGTGACGATAAAACAAGTGTCGTCGTAGCGAAAATCTGTCGTGGCCACGACAAATAATTGTTATAATGGGACCAGCTAGAGACGATAGTAGTCCGACGATAAATTAACCGTTACGACATAGTAGGGCGTTCCCACTATGTCGGCCATAAGGCTATATTACACTGGGACACCATGACGGCGCGACCAGTTGTGCCGCCATGGTGTCCGTAAGCTACCAAACTAGACACCATACAAACACCAGAGTCTCTACATCACACTGAGAAAGTATCAAAATGGACCTTAAGTGAACGGGTCCCAGCTGGTCGCGCCGCCAAATTGGTTGCACAACCACACGGACACCAGATAACTCTCTATAGAGCTGTAGGTCTGTAAATTTTGATGGTAGCGGCGACTGGTCGCGCCGCCATGGTGTTCCAGTGAAATATAGCCTTTAAACTCGCACTAGGTACAGTATGATCAATACCTACCAAAAATGCGTTTTATTTTTCTTCACTTTTCCAGATAATTGGTGACAGAGGGCCCAAGTCACAAGCCACGGCCTGCGATATAGATCCAATTACTAACGTTATGTTTTACACCCAGGTTATTATTATTTTTTAATTATATAAACCAGTGCTTGACTGCGATCCCACCTGATGGTAAGCAGTGATGCAATAGTTGATGGTGAATCGCATTAGTTTATAAAGAGCCTATTACCTAACTCTAGCCTTGAAGACACCTAAATTATAGTCGGACGGGAAGACCGCAGCAGGCGAATTG
This sequence comes from Mythimna pallens, assembly GCA_961205895.1. Classification (NCBI taxonomy): domain Eukaryota; kingdom Metazoa; phylum Arthropoda; class Insecta; order Lepidoptera; family Noctuidae; genus Mythimna; species Mythimna pallens. The sequence continues at coordinate 19,995,645 of OY540842.1, read as the reverse complement.
TTCCAATCCTTCGATGTACCTACGCGGTATAAACGACGAGATAGAACGCTTAGTCCGGACTGTGGAGGTGTTAACAACGTAAGAGGTGTTAACAAGTAACGTTGAAGGTGTTGTCGCGTTTTCGGATGGTAGAAAGGTGATGGCGGAATCAAGTCATGAAATTCCTGCGCACATTCTTCGAAACCTAATTTAGCTGAATGACCTTTTTTTTTTTTATTGATAGGCTCGCGTTTGACCACTATCTCACCTGATGGTAAGCGATGATGTGGCCGACGATGGAGCACGCTTGCCTAGAAGTAACCTATTCACTCTTGACTTAAAGACCCCTAGGTTGTAGCTATCAGGGAACACAGACTCCGGCAGGGAATTCCACTCCTTAGCTCCTTAACTTAATTTTTGTGGGAAATCATCTACTTAACCCTTCCCGAACTGGGTAGAGAGAGAGGTTGAGCGAGGCTTGGTCCTAATCAGACAGCGAGCAATGGGTAGCTCACTGTCCGCCAGCCCATATCTTGTGGTGGCTGGGACTCGCCAGCTCTCCCGCTCGGATCTCCCTCACTCCGTTGTTAAAACACTATCAACGACTGGGATTGTTTTATCCCATTCGTTAACAGTATTGAAGAACGCGATATTGTTGTGCCAATCGTGCACCGTTTTGTAGTTACGTCACGGGAATTGAACTGTTTTCATAAGTAACTAACTTTGTACGGAACCCTCAGTGCGCGGGTCCAACTCTCACATGCTGGGTTTTTTTTTATTGAACGTGCTTTAATCACTCTTTTTATACTTAGATATTTTATACTTAGTCATAACTTCATACTTTTCTCAAGTGACTTCGTAATTTTAAGTTCTCGTGTTTATTCTAAGTTATTCACGGTTATTTTTGCATGACAGGTGTGCAAAAACGGCTTAGGATGTTGGAACATGGACAAAGAATTTAACGAAGTCAACACGCCTCTAATCCTCAGTGACTGCAATATAATGGAGTTTCCGAATGATGTCAAAGTAAGTATTCCGAATGATTTGAAAATTATTTGTCCAAGGTTTGTTAATGGAAGAAATTTTTGCTTACAACATTCACTCTCTCCATCTTGGTAGGTATTACAAAAAAGGGATGATGGAACTATCTCTATTTTGGCTGTAACAAATGATGGTCCTGAATAGTAAATAAAGTACTTACACACAATGCGATTCGATGTGAAGGGCATCGCAGAAAACTGCGATGTCACCATGCTCTGGCCTCACTAGTGACTGGGACGTCATTTAGTGGCGCGGTCAGTCGCTTTGCTGACAAAATATATTCATTTTCTTCTGTTCTTTCCTGTCTGTCACCCGCGTCATTTTTTCTTTGGTGTCTCTCTCCCTCTCCACCCATCCACATGTATACTCATAACTCTTTTAGTAACATTCGTTTCATCCCTCCTCTTCACTGAGACCTAAGCTTAACACTTCCTAAATCCAGGTAGACCAAGAAGGCAACCTGTGGATCCTGAGTGACAGGCAGTCGCGGTTTCTGTACGAATCTATGGACTTCAAGCAGGTCAACTTCAGGGTCCTGACTGCACCCACAAATATTCTCGTTAGAGGCACGCCCTGCGAGAGGAAAGTGTTGAAGGGCTCGGCTCTTATTTGTACGTATGTTACTTACAATCCTACTAAATTTTTATAATGTTTTATAATAAAACTAGCTTCTGCCAGCGGCTCCGCCCCCATGAAAGTAGATTTCTCCATATAAACTTTGGACCCTGTTTCTTCCCGAGAGGAGGTGAATTTTGGAGAACCCTCTCTTAGTGCTCGCGTACGTCATAAAAGGAAGCTTTGTGTAAAATTTTACACTCCTAGTCCCAGTAGTTTCAGCTGTGCGTTGATATGTCAGTCAGTCATTTTCTCCTTTTATATGTATAGATCACACCTCAATCCGTGCGGTCCAACCTGGGTCCAACTCCCATTTAAGCCGGGCAGCTTTTTGAACCAAAGCAACGATTCGTGTTTTGGACAAAATTTTAGTATAGAATATTTAAAGTGCAGTGTTCAGGATCTCGACAAAGCCTCTGGAGTATTATTAGTTTTTCTGTGAGGCTTGCATTGCTACTAAGATAGTAGATAGTGTCAAATAATTGTTTTTTTTTTTTAATGTAATTAATAAATTATTGTTTATTTCAGCATCAAAACTAAAGTAATAGTATTAAATACTATTTTAAATATTTGAAAAGGAGACTACAAAATGGACTCGAAAACTTAATTGGTCAGAATTCGTAAGCCGATTAATAACAGTGCCCATCTCATAAACACTTTATAATTGCAGCGACATTTTTTTATCTTTGTAATGTTCTCTTGGTCTTGTTTTTTTTTTACATTGCGAATTATATTTAACTTGAAACTGGCTTACCTATTGTTTTATTTCCCATACCAAGCCGAAATACTTTTTAATGAAGAAAAAATCAGACTTAAAAAAAAGATAATCTAGGCCCTGAATAATCTTCGTTTCGACGTCGACGAAACAAAACGGTCGTAACTTGACTTGGCTGGTCTCATCTGCTTCTAGAGAGTGTTGGGTTGGTAGAAATAAAGGTCGCTATGGCCCACTTACAATGATCCACAGAAAAGAGACCACAAAGATAAGATGGGCATGCTTTCAGGAAGCAGACGAGGGTCCCTCGCTTCTGTAGCACATCAGGGGTTGTTTGTGAAAATGCGTATTGATTACTTCCATGCATTACTGCGTAAAAGATGTGTGAAAAGATCCTTGGTGCACAGGGTGCGAGCCAGTTTCAACGGCATCCTGGGCATGATTCTTAACAGGCTGGACTGCTGTGGCATGTAATATTGGTTAAAATGGCAGTATAAACACTCGACATAAGAGAACCAATCGCACGTCATTCGGTTCCCTTCAAAATGGTTTGAGTGGAGCTGACGCACGCGTCATGCTCGTGAACGAGCGCCATCGGTTGACACCGGACACTTACAAGGTTACAAGGTTTATTTCAATTTCCATTTTTAACATTACTACTCCTTTTCGCCGCGGATAAAAAGGCAAAGGTCCAAAAGGAAATAAAAAAACAAAACGCATAAAATAATTTAATCTTTTATTTAAATATACAACATGGTAGTTACAACTATGTAATTAAATAAGTCTATGTGATTGAATAATTCATAATTAATCATAATTTTGCACGTGACCGTCGATTTCGTTTGATTTCGTTCACATTGTCAGTCTTTTCGCTAATTATTACAATGAACCGACGATAGACGGACAGTGGACTTAGAAATGCGAGCACCTACTGACTAAGGTTAGGTGAAGTTTAGCGTCCAGTGGACATCGCAGATACGGATGGACAAGGGTGAATGTAGGACAGGAGAGAGGTGAACAAAAGGTTTAGTAATATCCCGAAAAATATGTGCTTAAACTACCCAAAGAGGAGGACAGTTTAGAGAAGACCTATGTCTTGAATGTGGATTTTTTCAGACGTCCTCTTTTTACTAAATGCTTTATTCCTTTTTATTATTATTGTTCGCACTTTACCACTATCTCACCTAATGGTAAGAGATGACGTGGTCGACGATGGGGCATGTATGCCTAGATGTAACCTATACACTCTTGATTTAAAGACCCCAGGTTGTAGCTATTAGGAAATACCTTCACCCAACGACCTTACAGTCACTAGACGTCTAATAACAGGCGACGCAAGTCTGTTAACACATATGATTATAGATCTGATGTCTCGACAAATCAGAACGCAGTATCATGCTCCCACTTACCAATCTGAACCAATCAGCACGTAGTACCCCGCTCCCCGTACCTCGGCTAGTTGACAGAATTGTTTTAGTGCGCTAGTTCAAGCATGAGGCGTCTAGTGGCTGTAAGGTCGTTGCTTTCACAATTTATTTTTGTTCTAGACATGTTTCACAAATTGTACAACGTTTCTAACACGGTGTATTTCATTTACAAATGGAGTTATCACTATACATGCATAAACCCTGCTTTACGGTTGCCACAAACAGCTGATCTGAGGTCCTACCGTGAGCTCTTAACGCGATACATTTGACGACCTAAACTGAACTGTTAAAGGTATTGAGCTATATACAGTTAGGGCTACCATCCGTCCGGGTTTCCCCGGATTTGTCTTAGTTTAAAGGGCGTCCGAGGAGCGTCCGGGCGGGGTTTTTAAAAGAGTCCGAGAGAGGGTGAAACCCGGACACTTTTGCTGTCAAGGGAAACGCTAGCAGTATACTTTTAGCAATGCGGTTACATACGAACCTATTTCGATTTTATTAACAACCTGTATAAATGAATAAAAAAAAAAAAATATAAAAATGTTTTTATTTTTGTTGCAATTTTTTTTTTCCGACGTGTCCGGGAAAAAACCATATTTCGCCCAAATCTCCGGGATTTTTGCCGTGTTTTTCCAGCGTCGGCGAATTAGGTGATGGCAGCCCTATATACAGTGTACCTACAGCTCCCTCTTCCTCGTTTGCACCCTGACATTAAAACACGTCATCGTACAATGCGTTACAAATAAGAATAGGATCGATTGCCATGTTGTGACGTCACGTCATACTGTCAAATCGAAGGAAATTGGGAAAAATTTAAGAACTCAGAGATGAGCAAAATTTAAGAACTGGATTCTGATTAAACTTTTTTCGTTCACAGTTCGTAAATAAATAAAAATTTCTTGTTTTGCTCACCATAATAATTTTTGGATTTGACAGTATGCCGTGACGTCACAACATGGCAATCGATCCTATTCTTATTTAGTACGAACGTACGTAAGGGCCCCTGTAGTAACGTTTCTTATAGGAGCGTGTATGTAGTATGTACTCCATTATACTTAATAATTAAGGGTATATAGACATCGGGATATTACTTTACAATAATGTTTGCACTACATACGAACTACAGTAGCATAAAAAAAGTATAGAATCTAAATGGATTTTAGAAAATCATTGTATGAATAAGTTTTGGTTGAAACATTACTTATTACATCCACATCGGATCAGTAAGTTCCGAAAGATTTGTTTTAGATTTTTTTTTGTCGACTGCACTTTAAAAACTTTTCCATAAAATGGTTTCCGAATTATTTCGACGGCGATTGAAATCGACTGACTTATAAATTGCATTAAAACATGAATATTGAGTGCCTGGTGCGAGTTTGTGTTACGTTATGACGTTCGGCGCTCCGATTGGTCCGCTCCAAGCTATTAACCAATCAGAGAGCCGAACGCGGTAAACGTTTCAATCGCTCGCACTCTGCGCACAGATGTATTTTGCTTGTGTTGACGCAAAAATACAAAGGTGTAGAGAATCTTATTTGATAACTTGTAATATTTTACAATTTAGTTTAACCATACCTTAGTCCTCACAACACTACAGCTGCCGACTAAGACCAACTATTCACTATAATAACATTTCTTTCATAATACTCATTAAATTCGCGACTTTTAACACTACCGTACTTCGACCAAAACTTACCTATTTTATTTTTCCATTATATTTCTAAGTCCATGCGTGGCTCGCTCGGTAACCATCGCGCGTCCGAATCGAATACAATTTATATAAGCGTTGCAATTTGAAATATAACATTATTTACAAGTATTATTGCTGAATCATCTATCATAGGCCATAATAAGATTGAGAATTTACAAGAAAATATGAATTATAAAATAAATCTTATGAAATAGTGTCGCGCATGCTGATACAGAAAATGTGTCCACACAATCGATAGTCATTTATTTTTCCTAAATTTTAGGCCAGTCATTCAAAATAAATGGTTGTAAAAAATGCACTGTACTGATTTTTTGGGAAGTTGTTAGGTCTCCTCAATGTTTCGTAAGATCGTGTAGAAAGGTCTAAGTAATAGTTAATCGTATAAGTAAAAAAAAAATTACCGAAAAATTTCGAGACTTTAGGTATTGGCTTAAAAGGGTATGAAGGTATAGGGCCCCCCTATACCTTTATACCCCTATAGGGTGGGGGGGGGGGGGGAGTTATGGGGCGAGTATGTCGTACCCCTTAATAACTATACCAACAACATCCCAAAAACGTGTATTTTTTGCAATCTAACGGTCCATTTGCCTACGCCGACTGGCCTATTTCTAAAACACGATGGGATCAATTTCTAAACTAAACAAATGCGGCTCAATATCGATATTTTAGTCGTTTTTATCTCGACTATCACCAATATTTAATTGACAACGATTACTGATTACTGCAAATTTTTGTTGATGTCAGTAAAACCGTAGGGTCCCAGCAGGGTTGAAGCCTACTGGGGCCATGTGTTGGCTACCGAAACGGAAACTCGGGGTCCTGGAACGCAAGGCAAAGAAGGAATATAGGAGTGGAATTATTATTATTATTATTTTCCACCTAAAAGAAAATCACATATTGTATGGTTATCTGAAATGATGCTTTGCGATACTGCGATGGTGTCGTATCGCATCGCAGTTTTGTAATAGGAGCCCTTAATCGGTACTACAATTAATTCATAAGTTTGTTTCAATTGGTTCTCGTTTTTTAGTCGAATAGATCGATAAGTGTTTAATCGATACATTTTCAGGTTTGTTAAGGTATAATGTAAGCTTGATACAACCACGTAATATATTTACACAAAATCGCTTTTAGTGTCTATTTGTTTAACCGCTAACTCCAAAACCACGCAACGGATTTTGATGCAGATTTCACTAATAGAAAAAGCAATAAACGAGGAAGAAGACATATTTAAATAAATTGCACCCGTGCGAAGCCGCGGCAAGTCACTAGTTTTTGATAAATTGTGTATTTCTTTGGGCATTCACATTACTTTTGTCAACGATTTTAGGGTGAATCTTCCTAAACGCCTTGACCGTTATGGATGAAATTTTGTGTGTATATTTGAATGGATCTCTGGATGGTTTGACAATACAATTGAACCCGGTAGGTAGCAATGCAATTTTTATTTTCTGACGAAAAGTCATGACGTCTGTCCGCTAGTCTTTTATTTATGTACAACAGACAACCAAGACATTGTCTCTTCATTATGACAGTTACGATTTTAGTGGGTTTTATTTACAGATTGATTTCATGTACAATGCCGTTAGCATTTCCATACATATAAATGTCCAATGAACTCCTACGCCTATTTTATTTAACTGTTAAAACAGGCGATTCCATTATTGAATAACAAAACTTCACAGCCTTTCACATCCAGTTAACATCAGCTACCATCTTTCATTAATAATTTAGAAATAAAAGGAAAGGTGGCAGGACAAAATTCTAGTGGGATATGCCCTGAACTTTTTGGACTCAATATAAGTTCATTAGGCAACAGTTTTGTGCATTGTTGCACTATGTTGCGCAACATACACAACATACGATGCAATTTAAATAAAGATAGGAACGTCAATGACCTCTATTTGTCAATTATGTTACTTGAAAAGTACTGTCTGCAAAGAAACTTATTTGAGTATCAATAACGGCTTTTTTTTTTACTTTCCTTAACCAAGTATATTATTTAAGTCATAATAAGTTAAACAAAGAAACAGTTTTCTTTCATATTTTCATTGTTGACAACAATTCGCCTTCTTGCTCCATTCGCCACTACTCAGATACTTCACACAGTGATGTAGAGATGAGCGTAATTGAAGAACTAGATTCTGATGAAACTTTTTCTTTCATGATTCGTAAATAAATTTAATTTGAATAATATCTTGATTTGCTCCAGTAAATCGTAGGGGCCCAACAGGTTTGAAGCCTACTGGGGCCACGGGTAGTGTGAAAGTGAAACCCGGGGCCCTGGGACGAAGGCAAAGAACGAACAGGAGTGGGTTTTAAGTCAGTAAAAATCTGATACTATCTCACGCTCGACCCAAGAGCTCGATTCGATTTGACAGCTATGGCGTCATAACATGGCGCTAACTCGATCCTATTCTTATTTAAATCGCATAGTAAGCTTCAGATATATATCTTGGATGTGTCTAGGAGACAAAATGTCTCCCAACATGACGCAACGCTCGAGCTACTTGACGCTGCAACATTGCCCAATGTCCCGTAACTTGTCCCCTACATGTTATAACCAGTGATCGGAGTAAGTAGATTGAATTTGGGTCATTGATCCGAAGCGTATATATTAATATGGACATTCCTCCGGAATTAGATGCTTATTAAAAAAAAACCGGAACTTAAGAATTAATTGTATCAAAATGAGCAATATTATATTCTTCATTTTTTTTAACGGTACTCAGTCACAATCAGAACATTATACCTTCCTTTAAATTTTGAATTGAGTAGTAACACTACCAACATTAACAATATTTAATTGAATCCGGAAATACCGGAATTACTTTCCGGAAAAATGGCTTATCCACGTTATTCTTTCTGTGTGCATTTATGATATAAGTACCAAAAATTTATCTACCTACTCCGATCACTGGTTATAACTTATTATCGTGATGATACGGGGACATGTTGATGACGTGTCATCTTGGGAGATATTTATCTTGTAGTAAGTTTGAGGTTTGAAGTTCAACCTGGCAACGTCGTCAGATGTTTTAAAAAGGTGAGCTTATACGGCCAACTGATAAAGAGTATTTGATTGTTATCAAGAATCTACATAAATGAATTTTTATTTAAAAGATTTAACTAAAATAGACCGTCTTCAAATTAATAAAAATCGGTGGAAAAATTAAAAGTTTTTAGAGGTATGCGGAAGAGGGTATAAAGTCACGCAAACCTCTGTTTAAAAAGAAGGAATCTGCCCAGGCAGACAGTGGCCCGGACCAGACACAACAGCTTGAGTCTGTTGAGAAAAGAAGTTTGCAAAGTCACACTAATATTATATAGATAAAAGTTTATATGTGTGTATGTTTTTTACTCCTTCATGCTCAAACGGCTGATAGGATTTAAATTAAATTTAGCACACGGGTAGACCATATCCTGGAGTAGAACATATTATACTTAGATACATTTTATCCCGGGAATATTTTCGCTGGCAGAAGCTTATCTATGAGAAATAGAAACAGAACTAATCGCGTGTGAGGTCACTCGCAATTCAAGCAATAGTGCAGTTGCCCGGACCAGACAACAGCTTGCGTTTGGTCCGGGCCCCTGTCCAATAGTTGATTCCAGGCTGTTGTAGATTTTCTATTCTAATCGCGCTAAGAACTCTAATACTGCTATGGATTTTGTAGTTTAGTTCTTATGTGTCGTCAAAGATGCCGTTACAAGCTAAACATACACCATTTTGACACCCTAGGTTGACTGGTAGAGAATGCCTAAGGCATTAAGTCCGCCTTTGTACTTTTGTGTTGCATGAAGTTTTAATAAATAAATAAATAAATAAATTTTGAAGTTATTCTTCTATCCTTGTCACGCAAAGCACAACTGCACTATTGCTTGAATTGCGAGTGACGTCACACGCTATTTAGTTCTATTTCTTTTTTGATTCGTTATTTTTCATATACTGGCTTCTGCCAGCGACCCAAGTCGTCGTCGACGGCGCGTACTGTTCCACGCGCGCCTCAAGATGTCAGCAAACCGTAGGGACCCAGCAGGGTCGGAGCCTACTGGGGCCATGGGTTGTGCAAAAAAGAACCCCGGGCCCTAGAACGAAAGCGAAAAATGAACAGAAGTGGGTGTCAGTCAGTAAAAGTCTGACACGCCCTCGCGCTCCGCCCATGGGCGGGAGATGATTTCCCACCTAAAAAAAAGTTTCTGCTAGCGAACATATTCCCCCAATCAAATGTATCTAAGTATAATATGACAATATGTGCTACTCCAAGACATGGTCCACCCGTGTGCCAAATTTCTTCTTAATCCTATCAGCCGTTTGAGCGTGAATGAGTAACAAATATACACACACACATATAAACTTTTGTCTCTATAATATTAGTGTGAATTTGCAAAGTTCTTTTCTCGAAGTTATAATTATAAGACGTGTAATAAAAAAAGTAAAATATTCCATACGAATCTATGGACCAAAGCATAGCAATGTGAATGGTAATTTAAAAACTATACTAAAAGACATTTGAAAATTTATTTAGTATTCTGTTCTCTAGTTAAATTTTCCGTAATCGTGTGTTTTCTCTAGAGTTTTAAACAAGGAAACTTCTTCGTTCTAGGATTTAAGACAACAATTATAAAAACATATGAATAAAAAAAAAATGCGAAAATGCATGCGCGACGTCCAAAACCGTAAAATTATGGCAAAAGTGACTTAACGGTCCAACTTTCCCGATTTCTAAAACAAGAGACCACACTTCGGCTACCATCCATTAATATTAGCAAAAGGCAACAATATATCGTCATCTCTATTCCCCGAAGATTCCCGAAACATAACCGAAGTGTGATGTCATTGAAACAGTGCGTCACTGTGAACATTGTTCTACCCTAAAAGGTCCATTTTGCTGTGACAGAGGAATTTCTACCTTATTTTTAATAGTCCAAGGTTGTATTTTGAATTGATTATCTAGTATTTTCGGCTGTTTCTCCGTTTTTATGTTGGGGCGTTGTCTTTGCTGGGGGGACTCGCATTTTGAGGGGTGTTGTGTACTCCCATCCGTCTTCCCCTTTAGGGTTGAATAGCTGTAACCAAAATCACAAGTGACTAATCATATTGGCTTTTGAAGATATCAATTTCTTGAGACGACAAAGAAAATATCAATAGGGCAAGCATACAATCCCCAGTAGGTATTTTTTATTATTCAGTATCTTTGGAAAAAAAAGCGACACTCGAAAACAGAAGCAACACAGTCTTGACGACCTCTTGATTCCCTTGCTTCACCATATTAATGAATGTTACATACCAGCGTGGCCCACTTCTCTCCATTGGCCTCCCTGGTCTTCACGGCCTCCCGCTGCGCTTGCTCCACGGTGCGCTTGGCACTGGTGGCCGCGTCGCAGTCGGCGGCGCGCAGCGCGCACGTGACGTGTCGCCACACGCGCCGCGACTCGTGCGGCTGTTGCCTGGACACTGGAGCCACACGCTTGCGACGTGGCTTCATGTTTGATACTTCAAAGAGGACTTCTGAACGCTGCGGAGATTTGAAAGGGAAATTAGACAATTTTGTAGCAGCACTTAATGTTTCTAATAAATTATTACACTATAAAGACTTTCTTATAAGCATAGTTTCAAATGGGGTATAGGTACATAGAGAATAAATATTTGAAAAAGCTTTGATTTTTCTCTGTCTTGCTTTGTTTCCTTTAATTAATGTCTTCGTCAGACTGATTATTGAGAAGGTACAAAAATTCGAGTAGTCGACCTACATAATTATGCTTAGTTGATTTCTTAAAAGCATTTGACTCCATGACCTAGCCTACTTTGTGGAAGACGCTACTGGAAATGGACACATCAATGCATCCTATGCACCTTCTTATAGAACTTTACAAAGGAGGAATAGCATCAGTTTGAATAGACAACCACATTTCAGATAGCTTCCATTTCAGTGCAGGTGTCCACCAGGGATGTATTGTATCGCCACTCTTGTTTAATATTTATAAGGAGCTCATTATGCGAGTCTGTGGACCGATTTGCTATTTTTTTCTCCTAAAAATTTTTTTAGGAGAAAAAAAATTGCATAAACGACGGAGTTCCGAGGTAACAACATAAAAAAATAAAATAAAAAACATACAAAAGCTGGGTAGCTGGGTTTTTTTTTCTATGGAGCCAGAGCATTCTCGTTTGTAGTTACGTAAAAAAAAAACTTTTTTGCGATTCGAAAAAATCTTCGTAACTCAATTCGGGAATTGGACTGTTTTCATAGGTAACCGTTACCTGTTGTACGGAACCCTCAGTGCTCGAGTCCAAGTCGCACTTTTTTTATATATATAGAAAATAGTACTTACACCAGAATCAGTCCATCGGCCATCCATCCTAGAATTCCACTCTCCCTGCGCAGTATAGTACGGTTTCTTGTCAACGCCCGCGAATATCTCGCAAGTGACCCGGTGCTTCTTGCCGCCGTAGAACGGTTTCGTGAGGAACTCGATGTTCGCCTTGTGACCTGTTTGGACGCACTCTATGCAGACTGAGCCGCCCAGTTCTATCCAGGGGACTGTTAGGATTGATCTGTGGATGTAAAGATTAATTTTAAATATTTTTTTCATAACAAGGTATTAAAAAATATTCAGAGCCGGGCTCATTTCCTATTCGAATTAAAAAAGCCAATATAATTAATTAAGATGCTGCTGCACTTCCACGAGCTTGTACTTTAGATGCCGACAATATTAGGAAACGTGAAAGCTATGTATTAAATTTTAGAATACTAAAAATATAATTATTTTGATGTAACTTCGTTCACGACGAAGTTACGACAACCCATAAAAAGTAAGTTAAGTATTAGTTTATAAGTTGATAGTACTTATAGTGTTTTAGCGAATAAAGTGTATTGATGAACATATTTTCCTAGCTGGCACTTGTGTACCGTTTACATAAGTTGGGTGGTAGCTACAGTGTTTGTGAAGCCAACGTGAATTTAAAAAAATCACTAACCTGCCATATCCATTCGGGAAAGTAAGCGTATACTCCTCCCCCGTATCCAGCAGCGTCACAGTTCCCTTGCCAATATTATGCACTCCTATAGACAGGCCAAGGAACTTGCTCTTGGTCCACACCCAGGCTTCGAACTGTATGCGCTTGTTCACGTGTTCCGCATAGAAAGCTGAGATCGGCGGGTGGTGGGATACTTGCTCGGCCACGAAGGATAGCTGGTCTGGCGTGCACCAGGGGACGGGGCCGTCACCTACTTCTTGCTGTGAAAACAGGAAAGTATTTTTGAAGAAGGCTGAGTCGTGATGAAAAAAATGTGGAAAAATCAGGTTAAAAACTAGCAAAAAATACTTAGATAAAACTTATTCTATAAAAAATATTTTAGAATAACTTTTTTAATTGACAGGTTACGGTGATTCACTAACATACCATAAAACTAATTATAATAAAACTAGCTGACCCGGCGAACTTCGTTAACGCCATCTACTGGCATTACCGGAACAGCGTAATTCATTTTATAATGAAATTTTAATTAGAGATGGCGTTGTATTCGAATTTTTTTTTCGTATTTTTTTTTCAGTTTTTCTCACCGTTTAAACCTTCCCTGAACTATCTCGAATATTTCAAGACCATAATTAGCCAAATCGGTCCAGCCGTTTTTGAGTTTTAGCGAGACTAACGAACAGATGTTGATGTTATATATATAGAAGATAGAAGATGTTTAGTGTTACAGTTAACTGCTTATAATGGTCCCAGTCCTAGGACTTTTGCCACCTCTTTAACAATAATAGGTACAACGTAGGTTCTATTCTGGTTAGCGAACATATCAATCACAACGGTATATCTGAGTATGGTTTCCGCACTTAGTCCTATGCGGACCATTGTACGTGGGCCATGGCAGCCATAACTTTAGGTGGGCTCATTCCAACCAGCCCACCTCTCTCCAAAAACAGATTAGACCTCTCAGGTTTTTCAGGGCATTAATAAAGGAGGTCGGGGATCCTAAGGTTCGTGTGCGTATTTCAGTGATACCTGTGCAGTCTAGGAGCAATAACAACGTTTCTTATAGTTTAGTCATTCTTATGATTTTTTCACTACTGGGACTCAGGCCTCTCATTTCGGGAGATGGAATAGGCTACAATCCACCACGCAAACCCAGTGTGGGTTGGTAGATACTACATGTTCTATTTTTGGTTTTTGGACATACTGGTTTCCTCACGATGTTTTCCTTTACCGTTTTGAGATCAGTGGTGATGAAATAAATTACACAAAGTGAAATGGCTGCCTAGGGTTTAACCTAAGACCTACAAAAGTAATTTGTTAACTAACCATTTTATCAAAAAAATATACAAAAATAGAATACTAATTGTGAAAACGATATCAAAATTGATAGAAAAGCAAACGAGATATTATTAAATTTGAAACAGATATATATATCTGCCTCTCGCCAAGACGCCGTCTCCTAAAGCAGTTGTAAGTGTGTGACCTTTGACGTCAAAAACCATGTCGGACTTCTCTTTTATAACAGCAGCTTTGAAGCTTTATAACTTCGTTGTTCGTGAAGATATTTTTTTTCATATTCGTTTACCAGAGCTATAAATTTTTGTATTTAATTTATCATTTAACAAATTGCATGCATATTCCCTATTGGGGCTCGTTACCACTATTCCGCTATTAATAGAATAGAATAGAATTAGAATAGAATAGTATTTATTCGATGCAGACAAATCAATAGGCAACAACACAAATACAAAAAAAAGTACAGATTTAAAATATAGTTGCGATGAGCGTGCCCGAACCGAAAGGGTCGCCAACTCAGCAATTGCCGGGCGTCAGACAGCCAGCACTGATTTTCAGCTGGCACCCTGCACTGACGCACGTTTGCGGTTACCTTATCAATATTAGTGTTGTTGGTCTCCGCGGGCGCGCCGTCCATGTCCCAGTGGCAGCGGAACACCTCGCCCAGGATCGGGTTGTACGGCTTCTTGGCGACCTGCGACTTGCGGCCCGCGTGGTACGAGCTCAGGTACCAGCGCACCACCTGCACCATGCGCTCGCGGGGCGTGGCCTGGTCTACTATCCTGGGAACGTACAGACGAGAATATATAAATATTAGACTATAGTGAAGGACCATCACCAGTGCTCTGTCAAAATGTCTCAACATGAAGCCATGCCACTTTTTTTTATTATTATTGATAGACTCGCGTTTAACCACTATCTCACCTGTTGGTAAGCGATGATGTGGTCTACGATGGAGCACGCTTGCCTGGAAGTGACCTATTTACTCTTGACTTAAAGACCCCTGATTGAAAAGAGTGTCTATTTTTTTTTTTTAGTTGGGAAAATCATCTTATGATAAGTCGCGCTCTTGGGCGGAGCGTGAGATAGTGTCAGACTTTTACTGACTAAAAATCCACTCCTGTTTCTTCGTTGCCTCCGTCCTAGGGCCCGGGTTTCGTTTTCATACTACTCGTGGCTCCAGTAGGCTTCGACCCTGCTGGGCCCCTACGATTTGCTGATATCTCCCTGAGGCGCGCGCGGTGGCGTGGTGGTAATACGCGCCGTCGACGATTTGAGCTCGGTCTGGTTACCGGACGGTTGGACGGCGAGCTACCCATTGCTCGCCGTCCGCAACCCCAAGGTCCATGGAGTTTTTTTTTGCACATTCTTCTCCATAGAGATCTGCGCTTTGGAATGTGCAATTAGCATCATTTTTTCTAAGAGTCTGACTTCTTGGCCTTTCAAAAGTGCCTGTAAATTGTAATGTCAACTTACTTTACAAACTGGTCCGGATGTGCGAAGGAGTCTGCGTACATCTCTAGAAGGGATCGCCTCTCCAGGATAAATGTCGGTAGCACAACCTGTAACAAATAAGAAGTTTTATAATTAGGTACTTTATTTACTTTATTGAGTTTACATGTGGATGGTTGGAGAGGAAGAGGGAGATCAAAGAAAAGATGGATGGGTTGTGTGAAGAGTGATATGAAAGAAAAGGAAGTTAGTGATAGCATGACAAGTGACAGGGAAGAATGGAAGAAAACAACGTGCGTGTTGCGCCGACCCCAAATAACATGGGACAAAGGCAGGAAGATGATGATGATTGTCCAAACCCTAATTTGTGAATAACGAAATTCCTGCTTTGATGTCATTGGATGATTTTCCCACGTAAAAAAGCCAGTAATGTTAATGCCAGTATTACGATAAGGGTCACTCACTCAAGTGAACGTTTAGCCCTGAATATGTATTGTGCTGTAATACAATCCTAACGTGAACCGGTTCGTATTACTGATCCCTTTTTGTATACAGCATATGAAATTCTATACACACAATGATATGAACACCTCCCTGTATTTGAGAGTCTTGTAAAATCTATCTTCAACGGACTTAGTATGAGATTTTGAACGTACTCCATGGTGTTAACTTAAAACTCCATTTGTACAAAAATAGGGAATACTGGTCTGACCAGTTTATCAATACGTTAAAGAGCAATGGAGTGCAGCATTCTGGGTGTCAAAAGAGCCGACAGAATGAGAAACCCCATGCTGAGCTTAAAGACGGGGAACATAAACGTAGGAAAAAAGGCAACCAGGTTAAAATGGGATTGGGCGGGGTCACATCAGCCGCATGCACACCGACAGCTGGGCAAGAGTGTCCACAAAGTGGGTACCTGAGGATGGACGACGTCGTTGATCTGGAAAGAGGTGGCGAGATGACCTACCTCAAGGGCTGGTTCGAGGTGGCTCCAGAAAAGAATAACTGGAAGAAGTTGGAGGCTTCTGCCTTGCATTAGATTTGAAACAAGCGAACGTTGGCTTTATTTGTTTTACACCGAAATATCTTATAGTCCGGTCAATTTAGACCAAAAAATGAGAGTAGTGGTACATAAAGTCCCAAGAAGCTGAAAATCAGTATTTTTTTTCAAAACATAATTATAAATAATATTTAAAAGTTCCTCATCATTCCCGTGAATGGAATTTTTTTTATTCAAGGTCAAAGGTCAACAAAATGAGTTTTTCGCGATTTTCAGCAACACGGTAAGTTTTATCATAAAAATACCTTAGACAAAAATTGTAGATCATAAAATTATCTATAAAAAATGTGTCAGTACTTTTTTCCTACGAGCCACCGTTTCTGAGATATAACGATTCAAAAAGTTATAAAAGTTGTTATCGTCATAAAATGCATGAGTACGCTCTGTAGTCACTGTCACTGTACTAAAATAAAAAACAAGTTCAATTAGCTTGTCTTCCTCCAACCTCAGTTGCTGCTCATCAACATCTTTTTCGGGTATATTACCAAGTTCAAATGTAGCTTGGTTATCAGCTAGACCCTACAGACTGGGGTTGGAAGTTGGTCAACAATATTGCCCAGCGCCGGAAAAACTGCTGAACACAATTTTTTGCAACTGCAAAAAGGGATGCAGTGCTAAATGTGGTTGCAAAAAGCCGGACTGTTTCGTTCTCTGGCATGCACAAATTGCCAAGGCCGGTCGTGTTAGAGCACGACCGGCCTTGGCAATTTGTGCATGCCATGTTGAATCACAAACAATGGAGGATTCGTTTGATTCCGACGAAGTGTCATGCGATACATCGCTATTGACGCAATTTAATTGCATTCAAAATGAAGATGAAGAAGAAGCAGGAGAAGAAGAAGAAGATCAAGAAGAAGAACAAGAAGAATTTAAAACTTACGAATCAGGCGAATGAACTTCACCACTTTTTTTAATTATATTTGGACATTCTTTTTGCATCATGGAGCGGGAAGCCTTTGTTGAGTTAAATTTTTATAGTACCCTTTTGAAAATATCCATACTGATGATGTAGTCACTTACCTTAGTGAGATCCATGCCGATCTTGACCTGCGAGAGGAGATGGGTGACCACGGAGCCGTGGTTCTCCATCGAGCCGAGCTCACTGTCCGATTCATCTTCGTACAACGCTGCCAAAATAGATTAGATTGTAAGATATGGGACATATGATGTTTTTGAATGTTATATTTCCATATATCACATCTTTTTGCTACGCTATTATGGAGTAGTTGGTGTGATTGTTTTTTTTTTGTCGGAGTGATTAAGTGATTAAATAAATCCCCTCCTCCTCCTTCCTTAAAGGAAGGAAGGGAGAGGAAGAGAGGAGTTTCCTTTTTAAATCACATCCAAATTCATTCGTTTCCAACATAACCGTGTTTTTTTAGAAAATAATAAATTACAATTTCTCGCGATATTTTACAATCTTACGGCGTTTGCAATTTTCCACACCATAAAAGAAACATCTATGCACAGCGTTCTAGGTCCAACGATTTAGTGTTGATGAGTCAAGTTAGACTTTGCCTAGATAAACATAGATCACAAAAAAACAAATGCTGTTCATCCATTTGTGCTACGACCCAGAAACATACATATTCTTCTATGTCGCCTATATTCGTTATCTAAAGCATAATAAATTAATCTAGCCTACTTTCTTGACTAGTGTAATAAGCTTAGTCTTCACCAATGACTAGACTAGCATGATTTTCGGCTGACATAAAACTACGTCGAGTCCTTCAGTAGACACGCCTATGTGTTTCAGTTGGAACTGTGCCAGGGAGACTGGGAGAGGCTCGGTCGCTTGGATCGAATTTTATAGGTTTTCAGCGAATAACTGACAGTGTATACATGTATTATGTCGGTATCCTTATAGGGGTTGTTAAGTTTCAAGAGCGATGCTGTTATGGTTTTGTTTGAGGGTTAATAATAATTAAATAACTTCTCCCGGTCTGGGCGGAACGTACCTATATGAAAATTTGAAATTCGGACGAAAAAAAAAGGTATTTTGTTACGTTTCATGGTTTTTTTTTTTTGAGGTGGGTCATCATCTAATGACTTCTTCCGTTATAGGGTGGAGCGAGAAGGCGTGTCAGACGTACTGACTAAAACCACACGGCAAGCTACCCATTGCTCATCGTCCGCAAACTCGCACCTACAGTTGGTAATCAGGGTTGCGGTCCCGGCGGCTGGGGCGTGAGGATATCCATTCCCTCACGCGTGCGGCCGTCTCCTTCGCTAGCATTACTGCTTCGCAGCAGGAGGCGACCACCCATTCCCCTTTGCTTCGGACCATGGCCTGAACAAGGGCCCGGCGCGAGAGGTCGCCGCTGGTTACATTTCGTGGTGGATTTTCGATTTAATTTATTTCGCTATAATTTCTATCAGTAAGGCATAGTGTCCACGGATGCGTAGCTTAATAAACGCGTATTCGTCATTATACGCTTGGTGTACGCCTGGTCACAACTTACATAGAAAACTATGGAACTCTGATGATGAAGTGGCAATGTTCTGCCAACGTGTCGTTGCTGCTTCGCTAAGCTACGCGTCCGTGGGTGTTTTTAATATGGTGTGGATTTCATCACGCATGCGTAATTGCCCCGCATGGAGAAAATTGTGGTTGTGTATAATAGACTACAAATGCGCGTCCCGCGTGCGGAAAAAGACATTTGCGGGAGTTGCGCGTGCGGGGCAATCCTGCATGCAAGATCAAAACCGCACCATATAAAAAACACCCTAAGATTTTATTAAGTGAACATTTAAAGGCTGCTATACTAGCGCGTACAATGCGTTCCAAATAAGAATAGGATCGATTGCCATGTTGTGACGTCACGTCGTACTGTCAAATTGAAGAATTACGAGTAATAAGGTGAGCAAAACTAGAAATTTTAAAAATTTAATTTATTTACGAACTGTGAAGAATCCAGTTCATAAATTTTGCTCATCTCTAAGTTCTTCAATTTTGCCCAATTTCTTATGATACGTAATGTCGTGCAATTCAGTGATAGCCGACGGGAGACGATCCAATGTCCCTACTTACGGGAAAAAAATGTCACGGATGAATTCTTAGGAGAATTTGTTTTGAAGTTTTAAATATTATGTATTTTAATATGATTAGGAGTATTGTTAATAGCTTTAAATAAAGCTAGGTATCGTTTGAATTTATTGTAAGAAATGTATGCTGGTGTATTATACTTAATCTGAATGTTATGTCATGTCATGATTTGACAGTATGACGTGACGTCACGACATGGCAATCGATCCTATGCTTATTTGGAGCGCATTGTACACAAACGCACGACTGTATCGATAATAAGCCCCGTCTTGCACATTGTATGCTAATCTTAAGAAGCCCCACGAACTCTGACTGTGCTTGCCTTGTCAGGGGATATTCCTTTTAAAACAATCGTGAGGGGAATAACGATAGTATTCTATTGTTTACTTTGAAAGTGTTTTTGTATGTGCGTATTGGCAGGAGACAGAATAGGTCTGTGACGTTCATATTTGGTTTTAGGTTTGGGAAGAGTCAAGATACTGATGCCATTTAGGTACTGAAATTAGAAATCCTGCACCGCTGTATTAGAATTCTCTCCGCGCGATTACAATATATCAACAGTCCTAAATCAACTGTCGGGCAGTTGCCTGGACCAAACACAAGATTCGTCTGGTCGGAGGATCCCCCCTTTCCAATGGAGGTTTGCGGGATTTAACATACTGTTACTTCTAAAATACTTATAAAATTGTTTTACGAGTTAAGCTGCGTTTCTACCAGCAAGCAACTCTCTTTGTAATTATTTATAATTGTGCTAGTTGTTTTTAGGGTTTCGTACCTCAAAAGGAAAAAAACGGAAATCTTATAGGATCACTTTGTTGTCCGTCTGTCTGACTGTCTGTCAATGACCCTTTATGTCAAGAACGCGTGGAGGTATCGAGTTGAAATCACAACCATATACTCATGTCTCCGGTCCCTTGAAGCTGTGAAAAAATCAAACTTCTAAGTTAACGAAGAAAAAAGATATGGCCGTTTATGTCGCAAAAAACGTATATTTCAACACTCTCAAAGGAATCAAAATTCATGGGGTACTTCCCGTTGACAAAGAGATCTGAAATTTTGCATAAAGCAAGGTCTTAAAGCACAGGTATAGGAATAAATCTGAAAATAGTACATTTATTGTTATGTCTTCGAGACTCCATTCGGGAATTGAACTATTTACATAGGTAAGTTTGTACGGAAGCCTCAGTGCGCGAGTCCGACTCGCACTTGCCCAGTTTTTTTATTATAGTATATATATATGGTCGACAGTGGAGCACACTAAGACTTGCCTAGAAGTTTACTTTTCACTCTTGACGTAAAGACCTCTAGGATGTACATCAGGAAAAATAGACTCCGGCAGGGTATTCCAACTCCTTTGCGCGCACAATGAATGTGTTCACAAAACGTTTCGTGTGTACGGGTGAGTATGTCTGCCACTCCTGTCCTGGGCTCAAGTCTGTTATTTTTATAAATTCGTCATTCCAACAGGAATGACGAATCCATTGTCATTTTGCTAAAAGTTCGTAATCTGCTAATTCATAATGATCGATCATTGATCGGTCAATGGTCTCGTAATATAGTTGTGGTAGAATGACAATATCGAGCTTATTAAAAGCAATGACTGCAAAATGACGTTCCAATGTTAGGTCATGCACTGATCAAAGGAACTGACAAAATATTAGCAGATTACCGCATACGTCAGACATTCATTTGTCATTATGTACGAGATTACCATTCTATACCATTTCTTTCAAATGGAGTGTCAGTAGTTGACTTTTGTAAAGTCATAATGACGCCATTATATTAGTAGATTACCAAACTTGTCAAACTCCATAAAATTCACGTTCGTGACAGTTCTTTTTGCGAGTGTGGCCTCGATGATGGTACATTGGACCAAATTTTCTTTTCTTGTCCTTCAACCTCCACTCCCTCGACTTGTACCAAATGCTTCCCAAAATTAAAATACCCCTTCCTACTAACTTCCATTCCCTATTGACGAATTTCTCTCCTAAAGTTGTCCAACTCCTATCCAAATTCCTAAATGACAATAACATCAATCTGTAACCTGCCACTAACGTCTTAGATCTATCACAAAGGGCAAAGTTCGACGGCTCACCTTACGGCGCTGCCGTCACCACATGACACTGGCAGAATAGTCGACACCGACTCAATTGCCAAAGAAGAAAAAAAAAAAAACTTGTCAAAATCAACAATTATGATATCAATGATAGACCATTCTGACACTATTGTAATAGCAGACTTGAGGCCCTGCTCTCTGTCCTAGTTCTTACGGATGAGTTCCTATCTCTGTCTAGTTTCATGACTCCCAGTAGGCTTCTCTCCATAGGTCTCTGGCAGTATTCAATTTTTCCTTTACTAACACACTATCCTTTTAAAACTACTATCGTCAAGTATTTCTATAAATACTTATTCTTTACAACTTGGTAAAAATATTCTCCAGCGTGGTGGAGGCTGTCTTACCTGGTTGCGCCGGACGTACTACTCAAGTATCACTCGTGCCACCTATTTATAAATCTCACACAGTTTCCCAGTATCGTGTACGAAATAATTCAATTTTCCCTCCACCAGAGGAATTCAATTGAATTCTAACTTATAAATCGATTTCTGCATGCGATGGTGAGTTGTTCAAGATCATATTTATTTACTTATGTACTCACAAACACTAAAAAAAAAAAGAAGAGAACAAAAGCAGACAGAAGAGCACAAATGTTATATTATATGAAATTTCTTTTAGCAGACCTGCGACAGGAGAGTTGGCTGAGAGATGTAGACACGGTTAGTATATTAAAGATATACTATATTCATCATCATCATCATTTCAGCCGAAAGACGTCCACTGCTGGACATAGGCCTCCCCCAAATGTCGCCACAATGAACGGTCCTGTGCGTCTCACATCCATCGGAATCCCGCAACCGTTACCAAGTCATCGGTCCACCTTGTAGGAGGCCTTCCAACGCTACGTCTTCCGGTACGTGGTCGCCATTCCAGAACCTTTCGGCCCCAGTGGCCATCCGTTCTGCTAGCAACGTGCCCTGCCCATTGCCACTATTATAGTATATTATTTAAATTAAATCATATATAATATCAATAACAGTAAATAAAACGGCTAAACTGTACTATACCGGACAACGAGTTTTACGCTCATAATTTTATATTGGAAAGGTTTATGTCTAAAAAGTAATTACACAGTCTCAATGTTAGGAAACATATCGTTTTTGAGAAAAAAAATAATGAAAATCGATAATTTTTCGTAATATTTGACGCCATTTTGACAGATTTCGTTCACTTTTACTTTAGGGCTGTTATTAATACTTTAGGGCTTTTATTTTGCAAGTTAGTTTAATTACGTTATTATTAGATTTAAATGTATATAAAATTAGAAAAAATATTATTAAAGCAATATTCTTTTACTTTGTTTGTAATATTATGACAAAGGTATTAGTTCATACAGCCACAATGAATATTTAACAAAACGCAAATTTTCTTTTATTTACATTAAAAATGACGAATAATATAGCCAAATGACGTTTTATACATCATTATGTGAATTTAGCTTGTCCAATGCTAAATTAATAATATTTGAAAAAAGTACAAAATAAGACTAAGACCAGAAAACTTTCTTTGTTTCAATCTAAATACATGAAAGTATACAATGGCTACAGTGGGAGGTTAGGTTAGGGTTATTTTTTTTTAAACCACCCAGAAAACTTTTTTTTTTCATCTAAATACATGAAAGCATACAATTGCTACAGTGGGAGGTTAGGTTAGGGTTATTTTTTTTTTAACCCCACGCAGTTTTTTTTTTTTTTTCATCTAAATACATGAAAGTATACAATTGCTACAGTGGGAGGTAAACTATTTTTCAGTGCACAAATATTTTTATACAATGGTAGAGCGCTCTCCGACACAACAATTTTTTTTTTTATCTATATACATGAAAGTATACAATTGCTACAGTGGGAGGATAGGTTAGGGTTATTTTTTTTTTAAACCACGCAGAATTTTGTTTTTTTCATCTAAATACATGAAAGTATACAATTGCTACAGTGGGAGGTTAGATTAGGGTTATTTTTTTTTAAACCACCCAGAAAACTATATTTCAGTGCACAAATATTTGTAGACAATGGTAGAGCGCTCCCCGACAACAATTTTTTTTTTTTCATTTTTAAATACATGAAAGTATACAATTGCTACTGTGGGGGTATAGTCCAAGGGGTTTTGGGTGATTCTCCTCCCTAAAACCCCCAAAACTGCCCCAAAAATGCGTTAAATGTACGATTTTGTGATTCATAACCTCAAAATTTGAATCTTGAATATCTCCAAAAGTATGTGTTTCCTAGATTCGGGAAGGTCTCGACTCGGTCTGGATTCGGATGTCTGGGGGGGTGCGGACACCCCCCCTCCCCCTCCCACTCCAAAAATCCCAATATTTCGTTGTCCGGTATAGTAAAGTTTTACCAATAAAACACATAGATACAATGCATTAATTAAATGATAAAATATATATCTATAAAATACTAGCGGTCCCGGCAGACGTTGTTCTGCCCAAAAGCGGGATTTAGTAAAAAAAAAAAATTACCCTACTCTACCCTACTCTTTTCTTTGCTATAAACCACGCGGAGCCCGAGACCTTTCCAACGAATGCAAAACCGTGGAAATCGGTTCGTGCGTTATGGAGTTATAGCGTCAGGAATGAAAACCCGACTTATTTTTATATAGTAGATAACTTTACGAGATGGTACAGAGATAATATTTTTCTCTTTCAGTTATTTTTTTTTATTATGCTCGCGTTTGATCTCACTTGACAGTAAGCGATGATGTGGTCGACGTTGGAATACCCCCAGTTTGTAGCTATCAGAGAAAAATTATGATCTTAAACTACTCTTAGCTAAATCCCGTGGCCTTGGAACGAAGGCAAGAAGGAACAGGAGCGGGTTTTTTTTTAGTTAGTAAAAGTCTGCTGCGTGATAGTAGAAATTTATCCCAAGGACGACCAGGACAAAAAGTATCCTTTGTGCTATTCAAGGACTTGGTCTACTAGAGTACCAAGTTTCATCGAAATTCGTTAAGCATTTCGAGCGTGAAGAAATAACACACACATAAGCTCAAGAACACACAAACACACACAAAATTTTGGCCTTTATAATATTTGTGTGATTATAATAATATAATGAAATTTTATGTGGTGAAACCTTATGTCTACTGCTCTGGTGCATAGGATTTGTTGCCTAAAAACTTGTGCCAAGGCTGTTAAGTGCAGAAGCAAACAGTAAGTAAGCAAGAAGGATAGTGCGATGCTCACCGTCGTAGTCGATCTCTCCATCTCGAGTGCGGGGCAGGTCGACGGGCTGCGCCGGGTCTTGCTCGGCCGCGCCCTCCGCCTGGCAAGTGCGACTGGCGCTGTAACAATACAAAACAATTATAAATAAATATTCATGTTTCTGGACAAGTTACTGCTGGCAGGAAAAGTAGAAAAGAAAAGACCAATCAGTGCAACCCCATTTTGTGTCCAGAAAGTCTCTGTCCATTCCAGGTTGCCTGGAAGAAATTGCCGAGTGCGATAATGCCGCCAATTGTATGTTTTTCATAATTTTTTAGTTTTGTTTCATATAACAAAAGTTAATATATATTTCCATAATGTTAGTAAGATTAACTTAAACCTAGTTTTTGTCTTATATTATAATTATACTACTTTAAGCATTCAACACAGAAGATGACTCCTGAGTTTAATCTGTCCCATAAAATGCCTAAATAAGGGAAAGCACATTCTCCGCGACTGTTTTTAGAGTGCTTTATAAGGTCTTCTTTTGAAAAACGTAATCTTGGTGTACAATAAAGAATATAAATACATAAATACCCAACAGCAGGAGTCCAAAACGTTGGTCGGACCAAAAACGACACAGGAGTAATTGCTAGTGGTGGGACAAGGTTTTGAATAAAAAAATAAAAAATATGGTTGACATAGCTATCGTCTCGCTTGGCTTGCATAAACATGTTTAGAGGTATGTGAAACAGGATGTAAAGCCCCTCATACCTCCTTTTAAAATGATGATGGATCCTCCATCCACACGCATGCTGTGTCTGGTACGTGCTACTGCCCGATCGTCGAATACGAAAGGTTATATGTATATGTTCTACTCGCGCGGAGAACTTTGATACTGCGATGCAGTTTAGTTCCTAGGTGGTGACATAGATGTCGCTACACATAAAACTTAGGGCTATATTTCACCGGGACTCCATGGCGACGCGACGAGTTGAGCCACCATGGTGTCTGTAAGCTACCAAACTAGACATCATTAGACACCAGAGTCGCTACACACCACACTGAGACAGTATCAAAATTGATCTTAAGTGCTGCTGATTAAGAGCTGGTCACGCCGCCAAATTGGTTGCGCAACCAAACGGACACCAGGTGAGTAACTCTCTATAGTGCTGTATAAATTTTGTTGGTAGCGGCGACTGGTCGCGCCGCCATGGTGTCCCGGTGAAATATAGCCTTTTTATTTAGTCTGACCTATTGGTCTAGTGGTTAGTGGCCCTGACTGCTATTGCGGAGGTCGCAGATTTGATTCATACCCAAGCCAAATGTTTGTGTGATGAGCATGATCATTTGATCTGTGTCTGGGTGTTATTTATCTATAATATGTATGTATTTAAAAAAATAAAGTTTATAAGTTCTCTAGTATTCATAGCACAAGGTCTGCTTGATTTGGGACTATATGGCGTTATGTGAAAGTTGTTTTTTTAGGTAGGATATCATCCAATGACTTCTCTCGCTCTAGGGCGAAGCTGGAGGGCGTGTCAGACTTTTACTGACTAGAACCTACTCCTATGGTCCTTCTTTGCCTTGCGTTCCAAGAAACCGGGTTTTCCTTTCAGAAGCGAACCCATGGCTCCAATAGGCTTCGACACTCCTGGGCCCCTATGGTTTTGCTGATCTCGTTGAGGCGCGCGCGGAACACTGCGCGTCGTCCACGGCTTGGGCTCGGTCCGGACGGTTACCGGACGGTTACCGGACGACCATGTGAAAGTTGTGGAATTTATTATTATTATAAGTTTAACAGTTTTACGTGACAATCTAATTTCCGCGAACGTTCATTCCTGCTCATACCATATTAATCACACTTTGAGACAGTTCGAAGTCAATTTCGAAAACGAAATTGCCTTCATACGTCGCCGTCGTCGTGTTAAGACGACATTGATGAATATTAAGGAAAATAAAAAATGTAATAAGCGTTCTGCCTAAAAGGAATTGTCGTTTACTAAGAATTGATGGTTCTAGAGAAGGAAAAAGATCGGTGGCTGCTTATCCTGTATTATACATTTTTTTTTAAGGTGGGAAATCCCACTCCTGGGCGGAGCGCGAGATAGTGTCAGACTTTTACTGACTAAAAACCCACTCCTTATCTTTGTCTTCGTCCCAGGGCCTCCGGTTTCACTTTCACACTAACCGTGGCCCCAGTAGGCTTCGACCCTGCTGGGCCCCTACGATATCCTGTATTATAACATGTAGATTTTTAAAATGGGGCAATAAGGGCAGGGTACTAGGACTATCTTTGGGCTTCGACATTGTTCGTAAGAGACATAGCGGCCCTGGAACGCAGAAGGTACCTGAAGAAGTACGGTAAGTTTTAATCAGTAAAAGGCTAAGACCTAGTGGCCACGGACGCGTAGCATCATAGACGCGTATTCGTCATTAAACCCTTGGTGTACGCCTGCTCACAGTTTACATACAAAATTATGAAAATCAGTCGACGAAGCGGCAACGACATGACGTTGCCGCTGAAGCTACGCGTCCGTGGACTATAAAATCTATGTATTAATTTCTTATATTTTTTTTAATCACGAAAACTCACAACAAACAAAACTAACTGCAAGCCAATCATGACATTATTATGCACGTGGACGCGTCATAATGTCTTCGTCGCTTACTCGCTTGGATGGAATTTAACGCACCGAACATGACCGATTACAGCCCGAGAACTCTCGAATATAATTTCGGTTTCGCCCGTAGTTTCAGCAGGTTTTCCATCGAATAATTTCATAATTTCACAACCTCAAAAACATATATTTTTTTTGAGTAAATGCATTAAAAAAATCTTTTGTTGATCTTTAATTAGAAACAAGATCGAATGGTCTCGAAAAAAAATTTTTTCTTTAATCGCCAATATTTTTATCGACTGTTACTTATTTTTTTCAAAATCTATGCACTTAGCAATTACTGAAAAATTCTCTTAAGACTGTTTTCTTGTATCTACAACGATAAATGTATATATACTCTTTTGCGCCATTTATAAAATCTACCCTGTATATGGTTTAAAACTTTTGGACTATACATATTATATGTATGTAAAGGTATGTAAGTAACTTAAAGTTTGATCCAAAGGCATCTCTTAATGTGTTTTGTTGAAGTCTTCTAAGGATTGTCCTTCAAGAATGCTTATTCAAATTGTAGGGTACATTAGTAAGGGCTTAGAGGTTATTTGAAAAAGTTACCAAGGCCCTGAAAGAACACGGGTACTTACCTAGAGGTTTTAGTCGGAAAAAGTCTGACATTCCCTCTCGCTTCATCCAGAGCTGTATAAGTTGTTTGATGGATTCCCACCCCGAAAAGGTAAGTAGATCTTGGCCACAGTATGGAGTGAGAGGAAATGTGAGGCGGTCACCTCCTTCTGCGAAGCAATAATGCGAGCAAAGGAGGCTGAAATCGTAAGGCCGAGACCAGCACGAAAACCCAAATTCTATACATACTAACTATCTTTGGTAAAGTGTAAACCCCTGGGCATTGACTTTTATATGTGAGAAATCATGAAATAACTTCTTTCACTCGGTTAGCACGCAAGGTAGTGTCGATCTTTAATGACTAAAACTCACCTATGTTCCTTCATTTGCCCTTTGGGTTCCAGGACCGCGAATATTATTAATTTGGAAAGTGTAAAAACCTATATTTACAGTGTACTGTGCCATTAATGTGTTTTCAAGTTAATTAACGTTCGTGCAAAATGTATTATAGCATGTGAGCCGGTAATTATACTCGTGATCTCAATGTTTTTGCAACATGTTTTCAATATTAATCATGGAGGATACGCAAATTATTTTTATCAAAATCAGCTGGTGAAATTATTAATTAATTTAAATTTATTACAAATCTATTATATATATTTTATCTAAAACAAATCTAATATATTATACTAGCTTCTGCCGGCGGCTTCGACCGCATGAAAATAGATTTCTCCATACAAACTTCGAACCCCAGTTTCATCCTATCGGGATGAAACTGGGGTTCGAAGTTCGGAGGTGAATTTTGGAGAACCCTCCCTTAGTGCTCGCCTACGCATAAAAGGAAGCTTTGTGCAAAATTTCACGCTCCTAGTCCCAGTAGTTTCGGCTGTGCGTTGATATGTTAGTCAATCAGTTTCTCCTTTTACATAATTATATAGATTAACTCAGTGGGAATCGTCTAAACCCATTCACTGCAGTAACCGGGTTGAGACCATTTCCATTGAGTTGTCGAGACTTTCATGCTTTCAATGAATGACAGTCGGGTCCAACGCTTCGATGTGCTTTCCGATTCACGGAAGGGTTTTGTAGGTTATGGAGAACCGATAAAATACTAGGCTTTTACTGCGTTCGATAAAACTAGTACCTAGCCGTCTGGTAAGTTGAAAAAGACTAGCAGGTGACGCTGATTACGGACATTAATTAACTTGAAAACACGGAATTATGGAGCAACCATAACTCCGTGTCCAGCATACCCACTGTTAGCAAAGGTTTATGACACTATTAGAACCTTTTATGGAAGGGAACAGTTTTATGGGAAGGTCGAGAATGGAAGCGCCATTGAATCACGGAATGGCACATTCCTATTGCGTACCTACATAAGGATTGAATCAAAAGTATCGATACCTACGTACCTATACTGCGATTTTGGAAGAGAGTAACATTTATCTTTAAATATGTTACCGGCTAAACCCGATCTTAGGATGAAGTAGTTTCGCCTAGGGCAAACTCAAAATATTAATCCAAGAGCGAGCGAAGCGAGCTTAGAATATTAGGGCACCCCGACTCGGACAGATTAGGTTAGACGGATAAGGCGGGAGCGTAGCGGAGCTCCCGCCTCAGCATACAATTTTTTTTTAAAATCACGATTTCATTTATTTCCTTCTGTAAATATTGTAGCGACCAACAACCGACAAACTGCATCAAATAACGTTAGGGGTCACCAGTTTAGAGGTATGCGAAAAAGAGTGAGACCCCGCAAACCTCCGTTAAAAAGGGCAGTTGCCCGGACCAGACACAACACCCGTCAGTTCGGAGGATTCACCTTTCAACCAAACCTCCGTTGAGAATGGTGGATTCATATTCTGTACCGCAAGACTTTCATCATCTTCCTGCTTCTCGTTCTGTGTTAATTGGGGTCAGCACAACACGTTTTTATCTTCCATTTTGTCCTGTTACCCGTTACACTATCACTAACCTACTGTAAACCTCTAAAAGATATTAATTAATATTGCCTGAAATAGGTACTTCGAAGCTCGATCGATGCACAGTGAAAACGTATAAAATATTACTATTTCAGACTTGTCTTTCACAGACATTACGTTTTTCCACGACATAACCAGTCCTCAAATAAGAGATAAAGTGATAAAGTAGCTTTACAAACCGTCGACATTTAATGTTTTATACTGAATAAAGCCTATTTTAGGCCGTCAGCCGCACATAACGACGGTTCCCGTTACTTATAGCACTCGGGGGAGTATCCTGAATTTATTATTGAAAGGAAGATTCTGTTGTAGTTTTGTAGGTAGTTGTTTTGTGAAACATATTTTTTTGAAGAAGTGTTTCAGAATTCGTATAGGTATTTCTATACTAGGTTTTTATTATTTTGCGGCGGTGTGGCCTTTGACGAGTGGCTACAGAGGCGCCACGGTGTCCTCACTTTGAGCTTGACGTAGGTCCTCAACGGACAAGGTTGTTTCGAGAGGTCCCTAAGTTGGGTTCAGCGGGAAGAAAAGCTCAGGTATCACTATTGCGCGGATCGCCCAGAGGACTCGGTGGAAATCTCAGTCTCCCTCGGGCGGAGCACCGTCGTGTTTTCGTGCAGGCGATCGGCGGCGGTGACATCTCGCGTCTGACGCTTGTCTTCACCTTATGATTTGGTCGCCTCCTGCGCTTGCATTACGGCTTCACAAGACCAGGTGGCGGCTTCCCACTCCCTCTCGCTCCAGACAATGGCCTGACCTAGAACCGGACGCGAGAGGTCACCGCTGTCGATCTGCTCCAAAAGGACATGGCGGTGCTCCACTTAAGCGGGGCCAACTTCCACCGCTTATATACCAGGTGATCCGCACAATGGTGACATCCGGGCGTTTCTTCTGCTTGAATCGAAAACAGCAACCTACCAAACAACTTATGTCCGGTGAGGAACTGCGGCAGGCGGAAAGTGAGAATGCCGTGGCGCTTCTTTAATCACTCTTGAAAGAGGAAATTCACCGTCGCGATTGTGGCGTGCCTAAAGGGCTTTAATAGTTATTTTTTTTTTTATGATAATATTTTAAGTACATCGATACCTAATTTCCTACCAATATCTATGTGTCCCAACTCTATACTACCTAACTATGATCACATATGGCATGCTTATTATCATCTTCAAATGACAAGATATAAACTGAAATACTTTAGATGATATTTCCAAGGTTTTGAACTGAAAACATTCAATTAGAAGTTGATAAATTTTTTTAATGTCGTCCAACAAAATTTAATCTTTGAAGAGCGTCAGATTGTAGGTGGATCTTCGTTGAAGCTGCTATAGGTACGAGTATATCTAAACCTAAAATTAGATTAGTTACCCTTACCCTAAGTATCAAATCTGAAAAGAAATACTTTTTTGCAATATAAACCGCCGTATCTTCTTTTTTCGTTAACTTACAAGTTTGATTTTTTCACATCTTCAAAGGATCGCAGACCTGAGTAGCGTATATGGTTTTAATATGTCGTATGTTTCTAAAATTCGATACCTCCGCTCCAGGCGGACGGATAACAAAGTGATCCTATAAGGGTTCCGTTTTTTCCTTTAGAATAGAATACAATAAACTTTATTGTACACCAAAATACTAACAAAACTTGTACACTAACTTAAGTCTATGGGTACAAAGGCGGTCATAATATCGCTGACAGCGATATCTCCCAGACAACCTAGAGATACGGAACCCTAAAAATTAATGAAATATTTCCACTCATATTTAATCATTACGTTAATTAATAAAACTCATGTTATTTAATTAAACAGGCAACAGAACAATTTAACCTGTTATAAATAAAATAAGAGCCTTGATTTCGTTTCGTTGAGAAATATTAAATGTTTAATTAGCACGCGTTGAAAATAAATAAATAAAAGG
Source organism: Mythimna pallens (assembly GCA_961205895.1). Taxonomy (NCBI): domain Eukaryota; kingdom Metazoa; phylum Arthropoda; class Insecta; order Lepidoptera; family Noctuidae; genus Mythimna; species Mythimna pallens. The sequence continues at coordinate 19,963,928 of OY540842.1, read as the reverse complement.
GAATTAATTATGAGATGTTGAAACGCTGTTCATTGTAAGTCCTGAAAGTGAAATATTTTACTTTTGCCTCTTCATACTATTTAATTTACCTTTGATCTTTAATTGTGACACTTTCATTCTGTCTCTAATTAAAATCTGTGTCCGAGTCTGTGATTACTGATAGCTACAACTTAGGGTTCTTTAAGTAGAGTTTATAGGCTACTTCTAGGCAAGTGTGCTCCATCATTGATCACATCATCGCTTACCATCAGGTGAAATAGTGGTCAAGCGTGTTCTTTACGTGGGAAATCATCAATTTCCTCCCGCTCTGGGTAAAGTGAGAAGGAGTGTCAGATTTTTTACTGAATGAAACCGAAAGCGTTCCTTTAGTTGCCCTTTGCGAGGGCAACTGAATTTATGATACACGTTTTTTTTAAAGGGCGCGATCAATAATCAAAGATCTCCCGTTAACCGCACCAACCGTAAGTCTGCTAACAAAGCCATTTTCAGATGAAGCCAAAATGATTTATAATCTAGTTTTAAATAAGTAATCTTGATATTGTTTACCTGTATGTGTATTTGTACTTAAATGTAAGATTATGTACCTACTTACCGTATGTAATAATGGAACTGGCATGAACAAATGTTCAAAAGTTCATAAACCAAAAAAAAATAATCTTATCTCGTTCTGAGTAAAGCGAGAGGGAGTGTCAGAATTTTACTGACTACTGAGTACTTCAGTTGCAATTTTCGTTCTAGAGCTGCGGTCCTAGGACGAATAAGGAAACCCGGGGTCTTGGAACGTAAGGCAAAGAAGGAACATAGGAGTGAGTTTTAGTCAGTAAAAGTCTGACACGCCCTCCCGGTCCGCCCTAGATTGGGAGAAATCATTGGATGATTTCCCACCTGAAAAAGGGTGCCGTGACAGTTTCTAACAATCCCCCAGGATACACGAACGGTTTATTGATAAATTGAGGTAAATAATAGATAAAAAAGTTAATGGAGGACGGTCTATATATTAACTGTCATGAACGACAATGCTGTCATAAACAGGGAATACACCATAGTCTAGTTGCTATATCAATGGCATACTAGTGTAAATTTTATATTAGTTTCGTAACTTAACTTGACCTCGCATTTAGGCAGTTGTTAACCTCATTGTAATCTAATAAAAATAACCTAATTATATTGTCAAGGCCAGAAACGAAAACATAGCCACCTAATAGAAGGGTGGGACTATGATTTTGTAGGTGTAACAGCAATTAACTTTTAAATAATCAATACAAAATGTATTCAGTAGTGACGTGGGTAGGTACGTTACACTATATACATTATCAATAATTGTATAGTAGTGGGGATGAAAGCTCACTTGCAGGCTGGCAGTCTGCGCGAGCGGACGTACGACCGAGCGGTGAAGTGTTGTTTAATTTTAACTAGCGTGATCTTCAGTGGTTTACCGTCTTCTGGGTCGTAGATGTATTTTACTTCGCAGGTCAGGGCAGGACATAAAGGTACAGAGATCGTAAAGACGGAACGGCCAGAGATATTAAGGTAGGTTGTGTGGTTAATGTGTGAGATTGGATAATTCCGAATGTTATTACATCATTAAAAAAAAAACAACTTTGGAGAAGTAGGTAATGTTTTAAATTAATGTTACCATTAGTAGATGTGCATAACGTAAAAAGCGTAACACCCTTTGAGGGAACGGGGGGGGGGGGGAGTGTGTTTTTTACTATTTTTTTGTACAATGAAGTTTATTCTATTCAATTCTATTATGAATGTATCACGAGTCATAACATACAGACCATTCCGGCAAAACATGCAAATCCTGTTATACAACATAACAGATTTAGTGGGTGGTTGTAAATAATACTTTTTGGCATCTAATGTATAAATATGAAGGTCAGGTTTCGGCCTTGTGTCCAATACGTAACATTTGGGAACATTATTCGTCAAGCCACGCGTAGTCAAATCAAAACTTATAACTTGACAGGGCTGTCGCCATTTGGACAAGCGAATTTGCAACTGCAGTTCACATAAAAACAAAATCATTCTAACATTTCATATATTATTCACTCTAATCTTTGAACGCAAATAATCGTTAGAAGTGCCAACACTAAATAAAGAAAAAAAAATAGCAATGAGAAAATCAGTTACGGGAAATTGAATCCGAAGCAATGATGTGGTCTAAGACGGTGCAAGCTTGCCTAGAAATAAAGTAACAATTTTCTGAATACATTTTCAGATTGAATCTGAAAATTCGTGGGCGTTTTCCAGCCTTCCACAAGATGGACCGACTTCTTGGCGAGGGTGGCGGGAATCCGATGAATGCGAGACGTACAGGACCGGTCTTTGTAGCGATACGTGGTGACATTCGGAGGAGGAATATGTCCAGCAGTGGACGTCTTTCGAGTGAAATTATGACCTAGAATGGGGGAAGTTATTACATAATTTTCCACCCTAAAAAAAACCGGGTCTGGGTGTCTTGTGTACGCGAGCGTAAATGTTTGTGAACGCACCTACGTTACATGAGTAATTCCTAGTGTGAGATAACGGTTTGAAAATAATAGTTTAAAAAACTAAAAAACACGCTTTTAGCACGCACAAAAAATTACAAAAGTGCATTTCAAATAGCCTGTCCGCCATCTTGGACGTCCGCCATTTGGATTTAAGTCACGTGACTATTTTTTTCCTTTTCCTGACAGTAAACACTTTCATTTGATACCTACCCATATCATGGGCGTGGATTTCAAACAGCCAGTCCGCCATCTTGGGGAGGCTGCCATATTGGATTTGTAATGACGTTTCTTAGCTATTCATGTATTGTCATCAGAACTCAGAGTGTGTGCAAAATTTCATCCTAATCGAAGACCCGGAAGTGGGTCAAATTAAGATTCCAAGATTTTCTTACATACATAGTTAGTTACCAAGTGAAGCTAACAAAAGCGTGTTAAAAAAAAGAATGGCAGCCCTAAATGTGAGAGTATTTTGTATTTTGGGATATTACGAGCTGTTTATGTATTGTATGAATAAGAGCTGTAAGCAAATGTATTGTTAAATTAATCTGTCAGATTATAGCCTGTTGTGGTCTTGAATGGAAAGTCTTTGTGGGCTCGCTTTGTGGAAAATAATGGGACTAACTTGTGGTATTCATTTTCGTGATTACCTTGTGGTATTAATTTTCTTCTAAATCTAATAATTATTTTTTATGCGTTTCTTTCTGGATCACAAGGGAAGTGCTAAGTGGGTAGTTATTAAGAAGCAATACTCAGTCATGAATCAAAATACCTATAACAAAATATGATGATCGTATTGTATTTACAGTCTTTGTGGTGTAAAATAAACATAAAGTGACTTTAGATTCAGTTTGAGTGTTTTTCTTCAACTCAATTTGATCTGGCCTGAGTAATTTATAAACGTGATACATCATCAGCTTCCTAACTTTCATTGAAAAAAAAAAAAAAACTAAATGCCGCATAGTCCAAGTATTTTTTTATTAACATAATATTTACTAAAGCAAGTGCGAGTACTTTCGCGCGTCTTTTGCATCAGAAACTAAGACCATTACTAAGTCTATCCGTGGAGTATCGTTTTGCGCAGTTACTGGGTTGTGGAGGCCTAAGAGGCAGTCGCTCCATGTAAAACGCAGGTATTCAGCCGCATCCGGTTATACTAGGAGCTGACCCCAAGCTAGTTGGGAAAAGGCTGGGAGATGATGATGATGATAACCACGGGTCGGAATGGTAGGAAAGGTAGTTATTCATGTACTTGCATCGAAATGTTGACATTATTATGGATCTTCCCGGGGTTTGTAATGAAAAATCCCGTTGCAACATTACAAATAAATAATAATAAAAACCTCAGAGATAGATAAGACAAATAAAACAAAGTTGTAGCGACATCTATGGCGTCATATAAGAACTAATCCTGCATCGCGCAATCAGAGTTCTCCGCGCGTTTAGAACATATAGAACAGCCCGAAATCATCTATCGGGCAGTTGTAGCCCACCAGACATAACACCCGTCTGGTTGGAGGATCCTCCAACTTTACTCTCTGTTCCGTCCGTCTACCTCCAAACTGGTGACCCTCGACAAAGAACGTCAGCGCAGCCTTCGTGCAGCAACTACTTCGTGACGTCATCATCACTTCCTCAAGCTTTCGAGCAGCGAGCCATACAGCCAGCACCCACGGCTTTAAAGGGTATCCTGAGCACCAGCATGCCTACCTGGTCATACCTGGTCATCACCCTCAGATTCATCAGCGACCTTGGCTAATCACACCGCACCTTCGGCCAGTCACATGAAGAGCTATGAAGAACCTCTCCTGGTCGACGCAAGCAGTCAAGCCACTACATCGCACAGCACCGCTCCGACTCACTGGAGCCAGCAGCACTACTCCGACTCACTGGAGCCTGCAGCATCATCCCGACTCACTGGGACATCAACACCCCGACTCACTGGGGCATCATCCCGACTCACTGGGACATCATCACCCCGACTCACTGGGGCATCATCCCGACTCACTGGGACATCATCACCCCGACTCACTGGGGCATCATCCCGACTCACTGGGATAGCACCACCCCGACTCACTGGGGCATCACCGCAGACAGTTCCGACTCACCGAGAACTATGCGGCATTCGGTTCCGACCCACTGGAACCAACCTACCACTGGTGTGGCACGCATCAAGAAGCATCAAGAACCATCGATCTCCGATCTCCGGAGGGGAGTGATGTAGCGACATCTATGGCGTCATATAAGAACTAATCCTGCATCGCGCAATCAGAGTTCTCCGCGCGTTTACAACATATAGAACAGCCCGAAATCATCTATCGGGCAGTTGTAGCCCACCAGACATAACACCCGTCTGGTTGGAGGATCCTCCCTTTTCAACGGAGGTTTGCGGGACTTTACTCTCTGTTCCGTCCACCTACCTTCAAAAAAGTTAATTAACATAAATTTTTTATTAAGTAGTATTTTTTATTGAAATAGATCTCTCTACGTCAATTGACGTGAGGTTAACAAATTTATACAGTTCCTCCTCCTCATCAATAATGCAGGACGAAATTTATTCAGCTATATTTCTGATCGTGTCACAAAAAAAATCTGCTCTTTAAAATTAGTCTCAGAATTTGAGGCATATTCACTTTATTCTTTTGCGGTACGAAATCGATGTAAAAGTACGTGTTTAACTCTACCTAATACCGACCTCTGATAATGATTCAGTTTAGTCATAGTCATTGGTAAGGGATTCTTACAAGCCATTTATAGAATCTAACATAAAATTAGTCAACAAATTATTACATAACAATGTCAAATAATAAAAAATGTCAAACAAATAAAAGAAAATTCAAGAAAAAAAAATCGAAGTCAAATCACAAATTAAAATAAAAACAATCCTATTAAAAGTCAAAATTATTTTCATTCCAAATTAATATTCGCGTCAAAGTTAAATTAAATTAAATCATAAATTCGTCAAAAGAATTTGCGCTTGTATTTGCGTTAAGTTTGAATTTGCGTTAATCTTGCTCGATAAGCCATTTCTTCAAACGAGCTTTGAAGCTCTCTATAGCTGGGGCACCAGAAATAGCTACAGGCTGATTATAAACTGTGGGGCCCATAACATGAGTCGTCTTGGAAGATTTGGTGAGCGTTCTGGAGACCGTCGATAACTGACCCCTGCTTCTGGTGCAATATGAATGACGGCTGCCTACCTTTGGTTAAAGAGGTTCATCCTCACGTACAGTGCGACCTGATATATAAGTATAGCAGGTAATGTTTTTATTATTAGTTTACGTAGGAATTTCGAATCGAATCATCCTTTACAGTTTGTAAAGTGCTTTTTAAGCAAGAAATAGATTTCACTTTACTTGAGAATTATGACATAGCGAATTAGATCTCTCCGAAAAAGTACTTTCCCGGAAACAAAGTGAGGAAATATGATTTCCGAGACCTTTCAAGGTAATTCAGTAATATCAAATCGTATTATCGTAACGTTGAAGGTAGGGTCGGCAACAAAGTTGATTGTTGCTTAGGATATCAGTATAGGGTAACAATAGATCTGTAAGATACTCGTATATTATTATTATATTCTGCTGATTTGGTAGACCTACATGGAGATAAGAAGGCAAGTATCACACCGGTTTGCGTCAACCCTTAAGAATAATTAAATCTGAAGGTTTTTTACTATTTTGGAGGATGGAACTTAAGGTTACAAGGTTAAAACTCCTTGTCCAAATATGATCTGGTGGGTCAGTGCCATTCGGATATTGTAGAGTGATATTTATTTACAAATTTCAGCAAACTCTAACATTGCAGTGCATCTATGATCCTTGCTTTCCGAGTCACGATAACATTGCTGTTAGAGCGTCAATATATAGCGGATGGACGTACATTGGGTTCCAGATAAGAATAGGGTCGATTGCCATGTTATGACGTCACGCCATACTGTTAAATCGCAAGAAATTAGGCTAAATTGAATAACTTAGAGATGAGCAAAATTGAAGAACTGAATTCTGATTAAACTTTTTTCGTTCGTAAATTAATTAAATTTTAAAAATTTCTTGTTTTGCTCACCATAATAATTCTTTGATTAGACAGTATGACGTGACGTCACAACATGGCAATCGATCCTATTCTTATTTAGAACGCATTGTACTTACGGTCACTCGGAATAAATGTTAACAAGCGCGCTAACATCGATATTGTCGTGACTCGGAACGCGGGGGGTTATCAGTGATGTGTGCTGTGTTAAATAGATGTCGCTCCACTATTCTTTTTCATTTATACACTTTTCCAGCTAACCGTACATCAAGCCGGTACTAATTTCCGCGCCCCACTTTCTTATACCTCTATGAACTTACTACAGTAGTTATATTCCTTATCATAGTCCTCAAGGTAACCTCAGTCACGAACCGTGTTTGTTATTACAGTTTTACATCATAATGTTAGCTTAATGGGTTCGTTTTTGTTCGAGAAAGTTCGATGAGTTTTAATATAGGTAACCATGTTTTTGTGTCAGGGGAAGTTGGCTGAAGCGTGGTCGTGTTACTGTTGTTGAAAAATTAAGTAGTTAAGTTGGTATGAACACTAATTATGTATGTATGTGTTTGTTACTTCTTCAAGCTTGAACAGCTGATCGGATTTAGATGAACTTTGGCATACGGTTAGATCATGTCCTGGAATAGCTTACAGGATAGTTTTTATCTTGGGAATGTGTAGCGTTGGGACAATAGTCTACATTCACGCGGGCGAATCCGCTTTCAGTATCTAGTTAAACCTAATATTGGTCCAATTCTGAAAATTCTTTCGCTAATAGAAAGCGCATAAAGATTGCTAATTGCGTGTACCAAAAAAGTATAAGCGGAATATAGAATAACTAGCTTCTGTGCGTGAAAGTATCCTATGTATCTACTATTTCAAGACATAATCTACCCGTGTGCCAAATTTCATCAAAAACCGTTCAGCCATTTGAGTGTGAAGGAGTAACAAACATAAACACACACATATACTATACCCTACTCAGGGAGCCGTGAGACAAAAGGTAAACAAACCATTTATAATACTACTAAATTATAGACCACAGATACTGCAAACATTTTACATTAAAATGTGATGGTTTGTCATCGTGCGGGTTAAAATCCGCCATCTTTTTTACTATCGATCAACTTGTTGATATGAGAGTACCGCTTTCAGATATTTTCGTCGAATTCTTGTTAATCGCCAAAGAAAAAGCATACAAAGAAAACGCCAATGCATTCAACAGAAAAGGAGACTGTTAATAATGTAGGTATTCAAACACGTCGAAGAAACTTGGCCGAAGGTACCTACATTGTTTTCTTTGTTTACATTTTGTCTCAAGCCCAGATGAATAGGTCATAAGAATACAGGACTCAAACCCGCTGCACGCAGCGCAGCAGTCAATCGCTTAACTACTGCGACAACCGTGCCATCAATTATTCTGCATTTTATTCTCTCCTTACTTGAAACTAAGTTAAATTATAGATAAGGAATATTCTCTAAGTACTTAAACATGATTAATTATTCAAACTACCTCCTGTCAGATAAAAGTAATTGATGTCTGTGTAAATACTCAACCGTGATTAGGGTCTAACTTTTCGGTCCAAAACATTAGGTACGCATAAACCTTTGAAATAGAACTCCATACGATAAACTAATTAATTAAATTCTCCTTTTACAAAAGAAGGAAACAAAGAAGAACAGGAAAAAAGTGAAAAATCAAATTTCTGAGTTAACAAAAAAAAAGATACCGCCGTTTATGTCGTAAAAAACGTATCTTTCGAAACTCTCAAGGGAATCAAAATTCATAGGGTTCTTCCCGTTGACCTAGAATCTTGAAATTGGGCATGAAGGAAGGTCTCATAGCACAAATATAGAAAAACTGTAATCTTGTAGTTAAGTCGCAAAAAAACTTTTTAGCGATTCAACAAAATTTTCGTAACTCAATTTAGGAATTTAACTGTTTTCATAAGAAGTTTGCACGAAACCATCAGTGCGCGAGTCCGACTCGCACTTGCCCAGTTTTTCTGATACCACGTAAGTTTCCGAACATTCGTTTACGGTTTCGGTGTCGACTACAAATCGTGACGTTCGGTCAAAGGTGCCAAACACATGCTGAGTTCAGCACTTTTTAAAACAAGAAATAACGCAGAACTTAAAAAAAAAAATGAATTGTCACAAATAGAATAAATAAAAACAACAGTAAATCATATTCCATAACTACAACACACCGCCGACTAGTCCCAACCAAAGGAGAGCCTGTGGTATGAGTACTAGACAACTGATAAACATACTTATATATTTCTAAACACATATACATATTATAGATAAATTACACCCAGACACAGATCAAATGATCGTGCTCATCACACAAACATTTGTCTTGGGTGGGAATCGAACACACGATTTGATGTAAAACAGTGCTTGACTGCAATCCCACCTGATGGTAAGCAGTGATACAATCATTGATGGTGAGGCGCACTAGAGAGCCTATTCACTCTAGCCTTGAAGGCACCTAAATTATAGTTGGACGGGAAGACCGCAGCAGGCAAATTGTTCCAGTCCTCCGATGTACGCGGTATAAACGACGAAGCGACGCTTAGTCCGGACCGTTGAAGTTTCAACAACGTAATGTTTGTTAAAATCATAAAAGCTTTGTTCGATCATGAATATAAAGTTAATTAAAGATTTTCTATTAACAAGCGTTGAAAACCTTTTATAATTAGGGTTCAGGCTCATAATGAGGCTGTATCTCATGAACCGTGATAATTAGACAGTTGAAATCTTCACAGATGATGTATTTCTCTTGCCGCTATAATAACAATTACTAAAAACAGAATAAAAAAAATAAAGTGTAAAAAAACTAAAACCCGACTTCGACAAAAAAAAAACGACGATGAAAAAGTATGAAACAAGGTTTTCATACTTCGAACAGAACGAAAAGAAAAGCCGCAGTCACACGTTATAGGTCCAACCGAAACACTTTAATCAACGTGTGACTACGGTTTTTCTAATTTTTAAAGAGGGCGCCGTATCGAGTTTTGTGACAAATCACGTAGCCTATGTTCAGCGGATAATTAAGACGGTTCTAACGATACCTCATACGTCGAGTTTCGATAAGTCGATTAGGAGGTATGAGGGAACAGATGAACATACTCACATACATACAAACATTTATACATACATAGCCTGTCAAAATCATAATGCTCCTTTGGCTTTGCCGTAGTCAGGTAATAAATATTTAAGGTGGCTCCCATACCATACACGCACTTGTTTTTTTATTATGGATAGGCTCGCGTTTGACCATTCTTTCACGTGATGGTAAGCGATGATGTGGCCGACAATAGAGCACTCTTGCCTAGAAGTGATCCTATTCACTCTTGACTGAAATATAACTAAAAAAATAAAACTATTATTGTAAACAAGCTTCTGCCAGCGGTTATGCCCGCGAGAGAGTAGGTTTCTCCATACAATCCTTTGATGATATATGTCAATCATCATTTGGCCATATCATTGATGTAGGATTTCTGTGTCAATAAAAGGTCTAAAGAAAACAGGTCAAACGAGGATTGACATAATCATCGTTTAAACGATCTGGCCAGTTTTAGTTGGCCATAATATAATGAAATGATATTTCATGATATATTTATATGTTCCATCATCGGACCACTAGACGTACGGCGTTGCGCCATCGGTACATGGTTTTGTTTTTTTTTTTGGGTGGGAAAATCATCTTATGACAAATCCCGCTCTTGGGCGGAGCGAGAAATAGTGTCAGACTTTTACTGATTAAAAACCCACTCCTGTTCCTTCTTTGCCTTCGTCCCAGGGCCCCGGGTTTCACTTTCACACTACCCGTGGGCCATCGGTACATGGTGGACATCCCACTCATACGTACAAAGCGTTTTGGGAACACATTCATAATGCGTACAGCTAAGGAGTGGAATTCCCTGCCAGAGTCTGTGTTCCCTGATAGCTACAACCTAGGGGTCTTTAAGTCAAGAGTGAATAGGTCACTTCTAAGCAAGCGTTCTCCATCGTCGGCCACATCATCGCTTACCATCAGGTGTGATATTGGTCAATCGCGATCCTATCAATAATATAAAAAAAAATATCAATTTCTAAGATCTGGCCACGACATTATACCAACCAACTAAACAACACTAAAATCGAACGACCATTCCTATTCACAACGTCATCTATTGTTTTAACTACGAAAGGTCCTTCGACATCGTCCTTGAACCTGACTGACCTTGTACCACTTGACCTCGGAATGGCCTTAGAGCGTCAGTGATGGCGGGAAATCGTAATGTTACATGTAATCGACGCCAGTGGGTCTGCCGATCAATAGTGAGTAAACGACAGATTAGCTTGAACGTGATTAGTCATTAGTGTTAGGCTATCTTGTGGCTCCAACTTGGTACAGAATGACAAAACGGGTACCATAATCTGTATATATAAAAGCGAAATACTATTCACTGATTAATCATAAAATCTCAGAAACTATAAAAGGTACAAATTTAAAATTTGGCAGGTAGGTTCTTTATAAGGTGTAGACATCCGCTAACAAGTATTTTACAAAATTCCACCCCTAAGGGGGTAAAAACGGGGTTTGGAAGTTTGTACGAAGAAACCTATTTTCACGCGGACGAAGCTGCTGGCAGAAGCTAGTAATTAATAAATTGATTATTTATTTTACTAATGTTTTGTATATTACTGGGGCCATGGGTCGACTTCTTAAACGGTTACTCTTGGTCCTGGGACGCAAAAGGTAACTGAAGGAACATTAATGTGGTTTTAGTCAGTAAAAGTCCAATAAGTGTGCTATAATAGTCTTATCTACGTAAAGTTGTGGTTTCCGCTACGTGAGTCTCGGCGATTGATTATATTAGTTGTGTAGATAGGGCTTAATCTATTTGTATGTTGTAGTCGAGTAACTATAGCCTAGGAGTTTGACCTTGGAGTTTGTGATAGTTGGTTTTTGTTTTGCAGGCTCTATGGCATTCTCCTATGCTTTGTTCCACGAACCAAAAGTGCCGTGAAAGTAGCAAAGAGTTGGGCAATGAAAATTTAAAGAAAATCGAACTATTTGACACTTTTCATTAATTATTAAAACTACATTATAATGTATTATAATTTGAGGTAGCTATCTATTATTCTAGTTATTAGCTCCTAGCAAAAACCCACCAAAAGAAACAAATATAACGGAAATAATTGAAATTATTACTTTTGAGCTTTTGTCCAGTTAAAGTTGTAAACAGGCCAAAACTAATAAGTGGCACTTTGTTGCTCCGACTTTCAGATATCGGAAAAGCATTATGGTTTCTCTAGTGGCCAAGTCTTAATACTGATAGAAACAATTTGAAGCTTGATTCTCTAGGTGAATTTACAAATAAAAATACATCCTAAAAATTCAATAACTTCATTTCTAAATAGCCTTGATCGCCAAGGCTACTCCATTGCTGCAATGACCTTCAAATGTCAACTAGTGTTGGTACCTGTAACGGGCGTAGGTACTGAGAACAATGCTAATGTGATTCTATACGAATCCGTATTGAATAACGAATGAATTGGAAGGAGCTACCATCACAGAAGTGGCAAGATTTCCTGATACTGTTAGACAAAGTTCAGAATTAACAGGGACCTTCCCAATCTGTCTATCGTCAACTATGGTGAGAATCTTGTTCTTTCAACCAACGCATAATGATAAAGAGGCAATGCGAAAAAATAGAGATATCACTTGAATACTCTGTTGGCATTCGATAATTCCGTCATTCACTCGAGTATTTGCAAAACTTGTTCCGAAAAACACTTTAAAAAAAAAACCCTAAAGTTTTTGGAGAAAATGTTAGTCAAATAGAATCTCGATTAAATGTGCCAGGTTATAAATATACTTTTTTCCCTTTTTAATTTAAGTATGTGTACATTATGAAGGGCCAAAGTTCACGAAAAATAACAGATTTTCAGAGGTTTTTACTGGATTAGATACTTTTACACTTTATGTTTTGATTTCATTAGAACCCTAGATAATATCCATAACATAACTGTGTTTCCAAATTATCTGGAGAAGATGTGTAATAACGTCATAATCACGTAACAGCAGTTGCGATGGAAATTCACCTCGAGTTGGACACTCTTAAGAAGGAAAATCGAAGTCACAAGAATCTAAATAAAAGGAAATCTTTAAGAGAAAAAACAATCAATCACGGTAAAACAATAAGAAAAGAAACACAGATCCTAGATTTATAGGAACTTTCGTTGGCAACGACCTAACATCAGCTGAAAGAGAAAAACATTAAAATATGAATTCATAGCCCGAGGCTTTAGAGGAATATAACATGTCCCATACAGGTTAAAAAACAGAACAAGGTTCCAATTTAGGCTTTCACATTTTGTACACGGCCACAAAAAAAGAAAATAAAAATTACTTCAAATTTTACACAAAAATCGAAATATTCGTTGACATTTCCCACCCTTGTTTCGCCAATCAACGACGAAACATCGCTGCGGGGTTACTAACAATAATTGATATTGAAATTTCCCTGTTAATAAAGCATGGTTCTGTTTCTGGCCGCGTGGGAAATCGTCATTTGTGCTATGGTCAATGTCAACTCATCAGGGTCACTGTGAACTAACATAGTATTGGATACATATAATATGTCACTGTCAACTAACACGTATACGTATTGATTGTATTTACTGCATAGCTCTGCGGAATATTTAATATGAAAAATGTAAAAGATACTACGGCATTTTTCCCTCCATTTCATTTCCCATTCTCAAAAATAAAAACGCCTTGGATTACGTTGTGCCAATCAAAAGACATTCAGTAGTAAATATTACATTTTTGTAAACTTTATTTTATACATTTCCTTTTATTATTTTGAATGAGAGGACTACGTAATTTTTTTCCTATTTAGTAAATTAACGTGTCTGGCAATTGAGTATTTTTTGCGGTCTACCCAAACGTCCTTTCCTAGTATTGAACATGAAGTCGTTGAGCTCCTTAGTAGTCCCGAGTTGCAAAGTTGCACAAATCTGTGTGGCTCTTTCCTTGAAATACAATCCGTGTTTTTTTTTTAATTTATTTACACGTAAGTTATGTATATTAAATAATATTTATTTTAAATAATACTTAATAAACATGACTTATTATTTTCAACGACGTAAGAAATTTTCTGATGTATCCACCTGCATACTGCCAACGACCAACATATGTATTTAATTTGTATGTTTATTAATTGCACTTACGATAGCGGAGTGGCTAGGTACATGATGTTGAAGAGCAAAGTTAGATGAGTTTCTAGTATGTAATGACGAAGTTTACACTTGAAATAACTTGTTCTAAATAAGAGGCAATCAGGTTACCTACCACACGGATTCTAATTAGCAGAGTTTTATGCGTTAAACGTGTTTTGGTTCACTTATGCACAGTAATGGGTCAAAAGTGCAGTTGCACTCCTTCAATGTTAAAGGGTCTAAAATGTCTTTGTAGAAGAGGCTCAATGGTTCATGCCTGATTTGTTTTGTAGCATAGAATCTATAATATTGATTAAACTAGTTGTGGAATATGAAACTTCTACTACAAAAAAAATTTAGAAACGTTCGCATTGGTAGAGTGCAATAGCACTTTTGACCCCTGACTGTACATAGTATGTGTATTGTATTCATATTTATATGTGTAATGTATTCATTTGTTAGTCTTGGCCTGTTGGTCTAGTGGTTAGTGGCCCTGACTGCTATGCTGGAGGTCGTGGGTTCGATTCCCACTCAGGACAAATGTTTGTGTGATGAGCACGATCATTTGTTCTGGGTCTGGGTGTAATTTGGGGATAGGAGCCTTTTTGGCCTCGCACTGGTCTTTTATTTAATATTATTTTCTATTATTATTTTTAAGTTAAGTATGTATAGACTAAGTAGTTACTTTTTATTTTATCGTTGTTTGCCCTGTGCGAGTCTCAAATAAATGTTTTCTTTCTTTTTTCTTTCTTTCTTTAATTTATCTATATATGTATGTATTTAGAAATATATAAGTATGTTTATCAGTTGTCTAGTACCTATAACTCAAGCTCTGCTTAGCTTGGGACTACACGGCCTTGTGTGATAGTTGTGGAATATTATTATTATAGTGATTTGACCATTCAGGTTCAATGAGTTTTCTTCCAGCAAACCTTTGAGTGATAGAGATCACATTCGATCCAGTGTACAGTATAAACTACCATAATAAATATCAATATTATATACTACAACTAGATTTACCCACGACTACGTTCGTATGAATGCCAGTTATAGTGGTCGAAGTCAGATAAAAAGTAGCCTATGTCTGCCTTTATTTGATTTTCTTTAACCAACTTTGACAAAATTTGAAATGGAGTTACCTTGAAACTCTCGGTTCAGAATGGACAAGAACAGCAAAAGACCGAGTAGAATGGAAAGCTTTAGAGGAGACCTTTGTCGAAGGACAAGCTAAACCGGTTGCCGAAAAATAAATAAATAAAAAATAAGTAAAAATAAAATGTTAGGAGATAAAACTTTTAATTATAAACTAGTTTTAAGACATGTAAATATTCATTGTAAGTATTAGGAAAAGAAAAGCAATAAAGACTTTTTTTATTATTATTCTATTTTACCTTGGAACTCAAACTCCATCCCAAATTTCATCAAAGTCGGTTCAGTAATATAACAGTGAAAGCGTAACAGACAAAGTTACTTTCACATCTATAAAAATAGTAAGTATGTATTATGTCAACTAAGAAAGGATATGAAGAATGCTCTTTAATTTTCCTCTTGAAGACATTCAGAGAAAGGTGGACGTAGTTTTTTTTATTGGGTGGGAAAATCATCTTATTACAAATCCCGCTCTTGGGCGGAACGAGAGATAGTGTCAGACTTTTACTGACTAAAAACCCACTCCTGTTCCTTCGTTGCCTTCGTCCCAGGGCCCCGGGTTTCGGTTTCACACTACCCATGGCCCCAGTAGGCTTCGACCCTGCTGGGCCCTTACGAAAGGGGGACGTAGTGTGTGTTTTCATTGAATTGCAAATGTAAAACTCAAGTACCCTCCCCACCACCCTTTTCTGCCACACTTGTATACCCTTCGTAATGGGTTACGGGAAAAACATCACCTGCTCTTTTTGTACCAGTTACAAATACTATGGCAAACTGCTGTGACTTCCCACACTACATACTCTAACAGTTTTATACAGTGCGTTCGGTTATTGACTATACAGATTTTTACAAAATACAGAACTTATGAAGACAACCATGATTCTGGGAATAAAACTGTAATATTTTCAAGGCTAGAGTGAACAGGCTCTTAATAAACTAGTGCGCCTCATCATCAAAGATTGCATCACTGCTTACCATCAGGTGGGATCGCAGTCAAGCATTAGTTTATATCAATTAAAAGAAATATATTTAAATAGAAATACTATCTGAAGATTCAAACAAAAGTACGATACTAACACAAAAGAAAGAAAAAGGTATAAATAAGGAAAGGAATAAGTTAAGGTGTGCACACCTTAACCTATTCTGAAACTGAACTTATAAAGGAACTAGCTGACCCGGCAAACGTTGTTTTGCCATATAAATAATTTTTTGTCTAAAAAATAAAAAAAAAATTTAGGGGTGGACTACCCCTAACATTTAGGGGGATGAAAAATAGATGTTGGCCGATTCTCATAGATACCGGATAAGCACAAAAAATTTCATCAAAATCGGTCAAGCCGTTTCGGAGGAGTATGGCAACGAAAACTGTGACACGAGAATTTTATATATTAGATAAATAAATAAATAAAAAAACTTATGGAACATGTTTTATTTTATATCTCATATTTATATCCATAGTTACTCGAAGTTGTTCAAGATATGAGTAGATGCTATATTCTTGAAGATATACTAGATTGAGATCTAGACTCGAATTGGCGATACGACATAGACGGCTTCCGCAGGGTCTGGTTTGCGGTAGCTCAAGGAAAGAATACATGGAAGGACTTGAGGGGTCTTTTCTTAGCAATGGACAAACATAGGTTTTTTTTCGTGGAAAATGGTCGAATGTATCTGCTCTGTGAGAAGGCGTTTCGGACTTTTACTAACCAGAGAACCCCCTTTAGTTGCCTTTTGAGAAAGCCACGGTAGTTTTATCGAAAAATCTGCAGCGACCATATAGAAAAAAAAACAATGTTCTGTGAAAGTCGTTAATCGGACATCCTGTAGATTACTTCGATAATATTTAATAGTACCAGCATATGAACCACGTGTGAGCCAGCAGTTCGCAGACAGGGTCACAGTCAACTTACATTATAGATGAATATCGATTGAACTTGACTCGCGACAGTATCGTTCACGACCACTGTTGCCACCTTGCCGCTGATGAAATATTGAGTCATGTTGGCTTCAAGGTTTAATACTTCTTAAATTAGTTATCTATAGATAGATATTCTTTATTGTACACCAAAAATACAAATTACATTAGGAACTATTCTCTTTCTATTACTCTTTCTCTCTATTATTTTTGTGTTAGTTTTACTTTTTTGTTTCTCAAAGCCGGAGACATCCAAGGCGTTGAGAGTCACGATTCAGTCAGCCATTCCTGACCGACATAAGCACGGGCTTGCAGACGGCGAGCAATGGGTAGCACGCCGTTCGGTTTTTCGACAAGGATCAAGCCCGGGTCGGACGGCGTTGTATTGCACGTGTGCCTCAAAAAATGTCAGCAGAAATGATGGGGTTTAGTTAAGGTCGATACTTGCCAGGTTAGCGGATTGATCAAAGGAGGTTACCGTGGCCCTTACAAAGGGCAACTGAAAGAAATCAGTAAATGTCTGACACTCCCTCTCGGTCCACCCAGAGTGGTAAAGTAATTTGATGATTTCAATAGGTTTGTTTCGATGTACCTATATATTGGCTTGGTTTATTGCTATTTTGTTTTGCCCAGGGTTGTTTTATCGTATCTCATGGAAATAGAACCTGGTCTTTGACACTTCAGCATAGGTCCAGGCTCGAGGTTTGTCAGTGAACCATGGCGCGCAGTATCCTGGGTGTACGAATTTCAGACCTCGTAAGGAACACACTACTGCTCGCTAAAACTAAGATAAAAATGTTAACCGAAGAGCTGCACTCTTAAATGGGATTGAACCGGACATATCTGCCGGAAGTCAGATGAGCTGCGGGCTAAAAGAGCTACATATTTACTGGGCCCCATTAAACGCAAAGCGATACCACTGTAGATCAAGGCGATGGTATAGAGACATGCTTGACTCCTACCGGAGGGACTGGCCTGCAATAATCGAGGACAGACGGGAAAGGGAGGCCTTCGTACAGCAGTGAGATATAATAGGCTAATTAGATAGATACGAGTAGACAGAAGGGATTTGCCCAGGAGTAGGACAGAATATGGCAGAAAACAAAAAAGGATAAATATTTTTCCCAAACTAGTTATAAAACATGTCTTCAAAAGAAATTCCCAGGGGCGTAGGTACCTATTGACATTACTAATAGGAAAAAACCAAATCGAAAAACAATGTCATGCGTAATAAATAAAATAGATCCAAAGAAGACACGTGATAGCGGCTTTCATATTACATAAGGGGATCATAACATAACATAGGTACTCAAGCAGCATGCATACTGAGATGAGAAATTTATTATTTACTACGCCATCTAAAGCTGGGTACAGACTGCGGTAACGTAGCATGCAATGTATCATGCAATGTAACAGAATTCCCGTAGTGTGGACGTCCACACTTCAACTATGCAACAAACCAGGAGCGCCGACTCCGTGAGTACTCGGGGCCTCGAGCACCCATGAGAAATAAACAGTGGGTGCGCGGGCACCCCTGAGAATAGACATCAAGAAACAGATCAGTAATCGACTTTTATGTTACGTATAAATTATAATATTTCTTGATAATAAAAACTAGTTTCATTTTTATATAATGGTTTCATTTTATATTTTTAACAAACATAATTAGTAATTAAGTATGCAGTATGTAAGTAGGACATTTATTTATTTGTCGGTCGATCAGTGTGCATTTCTCTTCTCACACTTCGCCACTTTTTCGAGTCCATCAAATGACCATGAGCACCCATGAGGTTTTCTAAAAGCCGGCCAACCCTGCAACGAACTAAGCATTTTAACTATGTGAGTAGGTACATGTTCGATTTGTGAAAATGCTCCTTTCATGTTAGAAGTTACAGCAGTCTGAACCCGGCTCAATGTATTCCATTCTCCTATATTTTAATATTATATGCTTGTATGGTTTATGTGATACAAAGTTACAATTTGATGCTACTAGCGCAGTGGTGGATCAGTGGTAACGGCTCCGACTTACCGAGTTTTACGTCGCGGGTTCAAACCCAACCGGGCGCATTACGTTGTGTAATTTATTTCATCACTCTCAAAACGGTGAAGCAAAATATTGTGAGGAAACCAGCATGTCCTATACCTAAAAATTCGGAGAAATGTGACTGACATCCACCAACTCGCACTGGACTCGCGTGGATTATAGCCCATTCTCTCTCCTAGAGAGGAATCCTAAGTCCCAGCAGTGGGAACATTATAAGGCTGATCATGTTACCAGAGATATTTTGTCAAGAAAATGTATTTAATAGGATTTAGCAATGGATTGCTACAGACTAATGATAAGGTAAAAACCATCAAAAAGAGTCAACGAGATTTTTCCAAAACGAGAAAAAATTATCTCAACATTATGTGAACCTGAAGACGGCAAGAGAGAGAAAGAAAGACATTTGAAAGAAATTCCAGCTTTTCGTTTATTAAACGTCACCTCAATCAGAATCTTTAGGAATCGTGGGCACGTTCACAAATATATAAACTGACATACACAAGAACCCTAGATCCAGAGTAACTTACTTTTTTTATTCTCATACAAATTTTTAGTCCGTGTGGAAATCAAACTCGCGACGCGCACGTCAGCTTTTTTTAATTTTTTGGGTTTCGTACCTCAAAAGGAAAAAACGGAACCCTTATAGGATCATTTTGGTGTCCGTCCGTCTTTCTGTCTGTCTGTCTGTCTGTCAAGGCCCTTTATCTCGAGAACGCGTAGAGGTTTCGAGTTGAAATTAAAACCATATACTCAGGTCTGCGGTCCCTTGAAAAAATCCAATATCTGAGTTAACGAAAAAAACAGATACGGCCATTTATGTTGCAAAAAACGTGTATTTCGACACTTTCATATGAATCAAAATTCATAGTGTACTTCCCGTTAACCAAGAATCCTGAAATTTGGCAAGTATAGGAAAAAATCTGAAAACTGTAAATTTGTAGTCACGTCACAGAAAAAAAATCCTTTTTGGCGATTCGGTAAAATCTTCGAACTCAATTCGGGAATTGAACTGTTTTCATAGGTAAGTTTGTACGGAACCCTCAGTGCGCGAGTCCGACTGGCACTTGCCCAGTCTTTAAATACACGTTGCCCCACACTAGGTATTGCTCCTATACCGTAGGTGCCTTCATGGACACGCTAACTTACATACTCAAGACACCAAAACCAGAATAGACCAAACAAATGTATGCTTCGTGCGGGAATCGAACCCGCGAGACGCACCGCAGCAGACAACCACTGCTTGTCTTTTCGTTGCTGAAATGTCTTTGAACGACAACCACTCAAAAATAAATGATCAATTTAAAACGAACAACACTGAAATGTTTTCCGAATTTCCACAGCCAGGCGCGAAGAAAACACAACACACTCCTCTACTACAGACTGTACATAATTTCTAAGGCTCGAATAAATAAGTAACAAAATAAACAACTCAAGCGCAATAGCAGCACCCACTGTTTATTTACTCGCATCATGCCAAGAACACACGCACTCAGCGAGACAACAACGTCTGCCGTGCCAAATGTACTGCTATAAATTTTGTAGGAATTGTCTGTGCGGAAGACGTCAACGGATAGAAATTATTATAAGATAGAGATACTATCGTCGGAAATAGGCCGTATACAACTTTCCCCTAATCCACGGACGCGTAGCTTCAAAGACGCGTATTCGTCACTATACGCTAGCGGTAACGTCGTGCCGTCGTGTCATTGCCGCTTCGCCAACAGAGAGTCATAGTTTTGTATGCAAGCTTCACGCAGGCGTACACCAAGTGTATTATGACGAATACGCGTCTATGAAGCTGCGCGTCCGTAGACAGTAGGCCTTGAAAAACTTTTTTTGAATTGAGCGTTTTTTATTTGAGTATTTTTAGTTAATAACGTCTCAAACCCTACTATGCCTGATTTTTGATTTAAACATTTGAAGTATTTTTCAAACTCTAGCTTGAACACCGACAGGTTGACAGGTGATGATGATGACTTGCTTAACTCAAATACTTAATTTAGAAACCCGCCCTTTAATATATTTATAATACTCCTTAAAATCAAAAATCGGGGGTTAGTGTATTTTTAAAAGGTTAAGAAACAGAGTCCTCCTTCTTATTATTATTATTGATATGCTCGCGCTTGACCACTATCTCACCTCAAGAATGATGTGGTCGGCGATGCATCAAAGCTTGCCTAGAATTAACTTATTCACTCATGACTTAAATATCCCTAGGTTGTAGCTATCAAGAAACAGACTCCGGCAGGGAATTCCACTCTTTAGCTGTACGCACAATTAATGTGTTCGTTCCCAAAACATTTTGTGCGTAGGTATGGGTGGGATGTCCAACATGTACCGGTGGCGCATCGCCGTACGTCTGGTAGTCCGATGATGGAACGGGCTTGGTGGAATAAAGTTATGCAATTCCGACGCACACTCCCCGAAATGCAACATGTAGAAAAACGACAGGCTAGCAACTCGGCGTCGATGCTCAAGACTTTGAAGCTTTGATTCGTCGAGTGCTCAATTGACAAAAATCCTCTTGGTTCGTTACTCATTTCACTCAAGCATTAAAAGCCCATATCTGATAGATACGTCCCAAAGATTATTTGCAGTATTAACAATTATCACCAAAGCAAATATTCTGCTTATTGAATACTGTTTTGCTTACAGCAGTTTCATTGTAACTTTCTGTTTTGTAGTTTGGCATACTGGCTTTTAGCCAAGGGGATTGCCGATCAATGACACGAAATAGAAAGATCTCATTTGTTTGAAATGTCACCACCACCAATTGGTTTGAAACTGTAATAACACCACGCAATTTGGCAATAAAAAAGATATGGTAGAAGTATTTTTTGTCGAACTGACTTTGAGAAATCCTCTCTTCATTTCTCAAAGAGATGTCAGTAGAGTGACGGGACTCGCCGTAGTCCTGAGACGCAAAGGGCAACTAAAGGAACACGGTTCGGGACGGTTTTAGTCAGTAAAAGTCCCATAATCTCGTTTCACCAAGAGCAGGAGAAGTTGCTTTCCCAATACGGAAAATAGGAAGAGTTCAGTAGATTTAGGCAAATGACTTTTCTATTAGCGTTCCCACGAAACGCATACTTATATCATATTTAAAAACAAGTAAAGTTCATTTATTTTTTTATGGAACTTTAAAGCGTCTGACATAAGTTTTGGTCCATGGAAAGTGTTTGATACATATGATACTACTTTAGGATAATATTCTACAAAACATAAATAAAAATCGGCCAAAAAATATTAAGTAACTGTTATTTTTATTTTCCTTTCCCACCAGGTACTGACCTGCCCAGGGGCCCCAAAGAGAAGCTCCACAAGCACACAGGTATTCAAAGCACATGAGACGCTACTGAGAACCTAAGGTTAAATCCATGTGAAAATAAGTTATGTCAGATCGCTTTGGGATCTTGGACTAAAGTGCATTGCCTGTTAGCCACTGTTACGGGTTTTAAATAGATGTGACTTGGTAACCTGGTCTGTTCTTGTATGTTGCCCACGTATTACACTAATCAGTAGCTAACTCAGTAATAGAAGACAGCTATTACAGGTTGTTTCGTTATAATGACTGCAAACAGAGGTAGCCAGATTATTACTTTACTCTTAGATAACTAGTTACTTGAACTCACACTCTGAAAACTTTCGAATTTGGCACAGTCGTTTCATTGATTCGTTGATCGTTTTTCTCTCTGATAGTCTTCGGTTGAATTTTCAAATTTAATTTAGTTTTACTTAAATCACTGTTAAGTCAAAGCGGAGAGCATTTGAGTTAACAGTATTTATTTATTACACTTTTTATTGTACACCTCGTATAAAATACAGGTCAAATGTTTATAAAAACAAGTGTACAATGGGCGGTCTTACCGCACAGGGTCTCTCAGGGAATTTCTTACAGACAACCTTTGGATGGACTGAACGAAAGGAGACAGATTTAGGGCTGGAACTGCTGGCAGTGTAGAAACATAAAAAATAACACCACTAAAACATAATAACACAAAACACATACATATTCTTTCAAATAATCTATACTATAAAGAGGTAAAATTTGTTTTTTTGTCTTTTTATTTGTAGGAGGTAATCTCTGAAAGTACTACTAGGAATCGCAGGCGTGGCCTACTCGAAGCGTTCAGCGCGAACGATACGATTGTAACTTGGCTAGGGGGGCTGGTCTGATTGCTAAAAATTGTTTAGCGCTAGTTTTATTCCTGAGTGAAGTGCTGCTTTATTTCATAATAAAAAAAAAGATATTTTGTTCTGTACGTGTGTCTGACACCTAACTCCTTTCAAATGGCTTGATCGATTTAAAAGTAATTTTGTATGTACCTCTGGATGGTTTGAATTTTTGGTAATTTTGTATACACGGTACCTCTGGATGGTTTGAATTTTTACAGCGCCATCTACCGGATCCTATTGTATCAATTGGGCCCGGTAGGTGGCGCTGCATTCGGGTACTTAAATTTTTTCTTATAAAGATTTCGGACAGGACGATGCGTCGCGACGTCTGTCAGGACCGTATACTAATAAATATATCATTGAATGAAGAAAAAAAAAATCAGAGTGAAAGCTCCTTCGTCAGTTTTTTTCACTTCCAAACTCCGGGCTACTACAGAGTAATTTTTATTGGAAAACCCAAAAGCACTTCTTGTCCGACCCAGGAGTCAAATCCAGGACCCCCACGCTCTTAAGCCGCGTTTGCAACTACGAGACCAACGAGGCAGTTAAACTAGCGATTAAGTCACTGGTAGTATTATTGAAAGAAAGACTTCAGAACTTCCTCAAAATTAAATGTCCTTTGAGTTTCCTTTGGCGGGTCACTAGTGAAAATTCTCCCGCAAAACATGAAGAATTACTTTAACAAGTCTTCACCTTTTATATTATAAATAACTCAAGCCACAAACTTACCTATTATTAAAGCTTTGAGCGTTATTGATAGCCCCTTAGAAATAGCTAGCTTTTTGGGCGCCCGTTGCGATATTTTATATAACAATATTATATCACGAGTTTGGAAAATAACGGCTTCATAAATAACATTAATTGTCATGGTCGTTATTACCTAAGGTAAGCGCCAGACAAACGTGGAATAACGGTCATTGACCGTCCTACATTTATTGACATTATTAAATTAAAAAACGGAAATAAAGACATAAAGAGCCTATTACACTACTCGATATTCAGACAGTCTTAGTCGATGTCGCGTAGTGTAATATGGGTTAGACCGGTCTTACTCAGAACAAAAAATAAGACTGAATATCGTGTGCTGAATATCGCGTAGTGTAATAAGGGTTAGACCGGTCTTACTCAAAACAAAAAATAAGACTGAATATCGTGTGCTGAATATCGCGTAGTGTAATAGGCTGTCTTGAATCGGCTTCTATCGCGATCCTTTACATTTTTTAGTAGGTATTGAAAAAACCATTGAAGAAATCTCTAAAGAGGACTGGTCAAACTGCTTTGTACAGTGGTTTCAGCGAATGCAAAAATGCATTACTTGAACACGAATGAGATATTTGGAAAAGGTCAATGTACTTTATTCCAAGTTTATCTGTCGCTTTGTATAGTGAGCATTAACTTGGTTTTTTTTTTTTAAGGTGGGAAATTATAAAATATCTTCTCCCGCGAGAAAGCGTGTTAGACTTTTACTGAATAAAACTGACTCAATATTCGTTGGGCCTTGGGACGAAGGCAAAAAAGGAACAGGAGTGAGTTTTTAGTCATTAAAAGTTTGACACTATCTCGCGCTCCGCTCATGAGCGGCATTTGTCACAAGATGATTTTAACACCTAAAAAAAAAACCAATGTTCGTTGCCCTTTGTGTTCCAGAGCCATGAATATTGAGAGGAAAATAGCGATAGAAAAGTATGAAAGAAGATATGTCGCGCTTGTCAAACAAAACGGGATAAGTGCAGGAGGATGGATGGGAATAACACTAAACTTATTAATAAATATACCAAAAGAGTTACGATTTCAACCATGTAATAAACATGCATAATCCATTTGAAGACGTACTGAAAGAAAATACCTAAGTATACAAATGTAAACACAGATGGCGCACATCTGTGCCATTCGGGGTGTTGTTGTCAGTTAAACTTTCATATTAAATTCTGTTGAATTGAAAACGGAACGGAAAATTGATTCCAATACGCAATAGACTTATAGTAATTTGCCATTTTATTATAACATGTCAAACGAAGTGTAAAATTGAGTGTTTAGTTGTAATCTTGGTGTAAAATAAAGTATTTATCAATAAATCCAAAGTTAAGGTAGCTGCTAGAAAACTAGGCGTTCTTGCGTCCGACGGTACTTCACACCGGGACAGCTTCTAATGTTATACAAAGCACAGGTCCGATCGTGTGTGGTACTGCAGTCACATATGGGCTGGTGCTGCAAAATGCCATCTAGCAGCTTTGGACTCAGTGGAAAGCCGTGAGAAAAGGCTAATTTGGGATCCAGATTTGCTTAAATCCAAGCCTCGAGCATAGGCGCAGGGTAGCCAGCCTATCGGTATTTTACAGGTTGCATTTTGGAGAGTGTGCGCGGGAATTGCATGACTTGATTCCGCCATCTCCTTTCGATCCATCGACAACTCGACGTACGGCGGGTATCCTTACGTTGTTGAAACTTCAACGGTCTGGACTAAACATTTCGCTTCGTCGTTTATGGGAAAGTTGCCATGCTCACAGTAACCTGTATTAAGGTTCTCTAGCCCACTTGGGCTTGGGATGGGGTACTGTATAACCTGGCTAAGACTCCAGAGTCACTCTTCTACTTTGTTAATTGGCTATATCTCTTGTAACTGTAATAGACTTTTCCTTACTTAGAAAAACGCATAGCTAGCAGAGTGATTGCGTAAGATACAAATTCACACAAGCAATGGCAATACCTTTCATTTTACAATTCAACAGTACATTGCATTCTTTAACTTGTAAACGTGAAGTAATGGACAGGGAACTTCCTACGGTTGTAGGTAATAAGCGTAATTATACACACAAATACTACTAATGTATCATCATCATCATTTCAGCCGAAAGACGTCCACTGTTGGACATAGGCCTCCCCCAAATGTCGCCACAATGACCGGTCCTATGCGTCTCGCATTCATCGGATTCCCGCGACCCTCACCAGGTCATCGGTCCACCTTGTGGGAGGCCTTCCAACGCAGCGTCTTCCGGTACGTGGTCGTCATTCCAGAACTTTTCATCCCCATCGACCATCTGTTCTGCGAGCAATATGGCCTGCCCACTGCCATTTAAGTTTGGCGATTCTTCGGGCTATGTCTGTAACCTTGGTTCTCCTGCGGATTTCTTCATTTCTGACGCGATCACGCAAGGCAACTCCGAGCATAGCCCTTTCCATTGCCCTTTGAGTGACTTTAAGTCTTCTGATGAGGCCCATTGTAAGCGACCACGTTTCAGAGCCATATATCATCACTGGCAACACGCACTGGTCATAGACTTTCATCTTGTATCATTAATGTACTACACCAAATCTATTACAACTAAACCATTGTACTAATGGCTGAAACCCTAGCTACAACAGAGCATACTAAAATAATGAAATTACCCTGTCACAAAGTGTATACAACCCTTTCTAACGATCCTAATATTTTGTTAAATAAAATGATCTGAAGCAAAAAAAAAGGGGTGAAACGAGGACTTTATTAAGTAAAAGTTATATAGGAGCTGGAGTCAATTAAGAGTTAATTAAGCTTGCCTTTGTAAACAAATCTATACCTAGAACAGAGTTAGAATAATGCTATGGAATATTGTTTTACGATAAGCGAGAACTCCCCAACTTGTACTTGCTTAAAGCTTATTTTCTTCAGGTGTGAAATCATCTTTGAATTTCTCGCTGTAGGGTGGAGCAGTTACCCTTTGCGTACCAGGATCACGGTATCATTTTTGAAAATTCCCGTGGCCATAAAGTGTATCGCCCCTACGGTTTTGTTGACATTTCTTAGAGGCACGCGTGTAACGTAGTGTTACGCCGGCGTAGTTACCCTTTTCTCGGTGTCCTATTATATAGAGTGACTGGTAATTAGTGACCGATACTTAAACACGTGATTGTACTCATGATTACAAACAACTTTCCCAAAGAAACTTTTTTTTATATACTCAATAATTTTATCACAATAACAAAACAGCTGTTTGAATCTAAGGCTGTTTGTAATAAAGGGCGCCTGTGACCAGCGACCGCTCAGCTGTTAGCCGCGTGACGCCGTCGTACTTACAATAGTGATAGAAAACCCGCGCGGCTTGCAAACCCAGCGGTGTACGTAATCAGTGTATACCTACGTTTCAGTTGTTATTTACTAAATAAAAAAGTTTCTTTGGGAAAGTTGTTTGTAATCATGAGTACAATCACGTGTTTAAGTATCGGTCACTAATTACCAGTCACCCTATATATACAGAAACGTTAATACGTTTCTTACCAGGAGATGAACAACAGGCACCCCGTGAACTTTTAAAATATGAATTTTAGGACGACATGAGGTGCCTGTCCTTAGTGATCACCGAGCTGGTTAATATGGACTACACTCCATTCGAAATAAAATTAGACATTTAAACAAAAATTTTTACTGTACGTCCAATCGATTTTGACTTCTATTGCGTTGCTATCATGACAAATGGAAATTGCCGTAAATAATTGGTATCGTAATCATATTTTTTGCTTTTAATGTCATCATTATGCCAACGAAATAGAAGTCAAAATTGGTTGAACGGACAGTAAAGAAGATTTGTTTAAATGTCTGATGTTATTGCGATTGGAGTATAGTATAGTAAGGATCCTACAGTCCCTGGTCTCATCATCAATAGTCCAAATGCCTTTTGCTTTCTCACAAAAAAGAAAACTTTATAGACCAAATCATGACGTGGGGTATCCAAGTGTGGCTCAACTAGTCAACTAGTCTGATACAATTATCCTGTTGAGTTATCTACTCGCCGACAATTGGCTAGATTCGTCAATAACAGTATAAGTAAAGTATGATGTAACGTATACTGCAAAGACGTCTTGTAGTTTGAAGAGAATCATAGTTGTGAATTGTGATTGCCTTCTGAATAAATAACAGGCAACGGTACATTTAGAATACACTTGCTATCTATCATCAAGGGATTCTTACAAGTGCTCTGGAACTGAAATTACGATTATCAACGCTCGGTTTAGCGTAGAGGGTTCAAAATCGAACAGTGTAATAAAATTTCGTTCTAGTTTTTTTCTAGTGAAGCGTCACTTTTATATAAGTTTACATGGACGATACGTTTCATTTTAATCTTTTTTTTGTAAGCTTTAGGTTTTTTAAGACGATGGCAACCTCGAAAGGTTCATCGTGATCGATAAAGTAGATGGGGGAAGGTTTCGTGAACGAAGCCCAACACGTTGATCTGACTAGATCCATACCGCTTTCGATTCTACAGCATACAAGGCCGAAACAGATAGAGGATTATCATAAAACTGAAAGTGATAAAGCATCCCAGGTCACGACCCGAGCATTGAAGAATACGACGAAGGAGGAAGTAGGTTCTTTACAATTTTCTTCAATAGTTGAATATCCACAATGACGATTGTCCAATGCAATAAACAGGACCCACCCAAAGCTGAGGTACACATGGGATGGATGGTGATACTCACAACGTAACTAGCAAACCTTCACCTTCCGTAAAAAAAATGGTTAGTGATATTATGTTGATCAATGAGGTCAACATCTTGAGGAACAAGACAGACTAACGCCTGTTTCCGTATCTAATTAAAATAAGCCTCTTTTCATCAGCTTTCTTTCCACTCGGTTTTCAATCAAGCATGTCGTATCCGTGTCGTATTAGTGTCGTGGTCGAGACGAGCGCGTGCCTCCAACGGTCGGATGCACTGTTCAAGATCAGTAACCGTGAAGCGACGCCGTTATATTGACCGATCCAAGTGATGCACTGTTAAATTTTTGTTTTTTTTTAAATTTGATATAATTTAGTGCTTGACTGCGATTTTACCTGATGGTAAGCAGTGATGCAATCGTTGATGGTGAGGCGCACTAGTTTATTAAGAGCCTATTCACTTTCCAACACGCACTGGGCCCGCGTGGTGGATTACGGCTCATCCTCTCTCATAGAAAGAGGAGGCCTGAGTCCCAGCAGTGGGAACAATAAAAGGCTGATTATGCTTATGCTTTATGCTATTCACTCTAGCCTAAATTGTAACTATTTTGAGGAACAGGAAGATTGTATGTTAAAGAAATGGCTTCCGTGAATGGAAGCAGTTTTAAAATGGTGTCGGATGGTGGAGTACTTATGTTGAATTGCGCCAGAATGTACAGGGGATGGAAGCGTCTTTTTAGTGGGGCCCACTCACGGAAAACAGGCCCGCGTGCTAGTAGTTCTCTTTATGTACCACGCGGGCCCAGAGCAGATCGATGAATACCAACCACATGCTTACGAGTGTTTTGGTTCTAGAACGTACTTCTATGTTTCTAGACTTTTGCCTTTACAGTTTTCAGAGTCATCATCGTCTTCCTTCCTGCCCTAGTCCCATGTTACTTACGAGTCGGTGCAACACATTTTTTCTTCCAACTGTCCTGTCACCTGTCAAGAGTCAAAAGGGAGTTAGTGATACTAACTCCCTCCTCAATCCATCTTTTCTTTGACCTCCCTCCCCATATATCCACATGTATAGGTACTCATAATTATTTTAGTAACAAACACAATTTTGTGAGTAGAGGTGATGAAAACAATTACGGAAAAGTGGTATTAGACACTTCGAAAACCCGTTTGTCATATTTTGAAGAGTAACAACCCTTGTCACTACATCAACTTCCTGACAGGAAGCTTAGTGCCACGATGTTTTAAAAGCGATGACAGAGATAATTGGTTGTGTAACTTTCTTCGCCAGACGTGCCAAATGAATCTTAAATGAGAGCGCCATTTTTGTTTACCAGGGGTCTTACCATGACGTGTTAAAATGTCAAGAGTTTTTATTTATATAAACTAGTGCTTGACTGCGATTCTACCTGATGGTAACCAGTGATGCAATCGTTGATAGTGAGGCCCACTAGTTTATTCGGATGGGAAGACCGCAGCAGGGAAATTGTTCCAGTCCTTCGATGTACGTGGTGTAAACGACGAGGCGAAACGCTTAGTCCGGACCGTAGAGGTTTCAACAACATAAGGGTAGATACTCGCCGTACGAGCGCCGTACAGCGTGCGAGCGAGAAAGGGGGATGGAGTTATATACCCTATATAGCTCCATCTCTTCAACAGTTCAGTTTAGGTCGTCAAATGGATCGCGTCAAGAGCTCGTGGTAAGGTCTTTGGCCAAGAAAATCATGTATAAATGTTTAGGTACATACAAAGTCAAATAAGGTAAAGAGGTGCACTATAAAAACCCACAACGGGTAAGCAAAATTGGCCTTGAACTTGGAATAAGGCTCGAGAAAAAAGTGTTTCAAAATAAAAACACTGCTACGAGTGGTAGAAAGATTTAGAAAGGTCCAAAGGGAGGTTTTATGACGTAAGCGACCGCTTAGAAACATTACCCCTTAGGCGAGAACCTTTTACAGGCTTCTTGGATTTGCGTGCCTTCACAATGAAATCTAACATTTAATAGAATTCACGAAAAACATGCCACGCATGTAATAGCAGGTTTCGAAACTTTGTGTTAACCAATGTGATATTGTTAGCTCAGGATAAGGCAAATGTTGTTTTAATAAGGGTTCACTGTTCAGATTCTGCTAATGAATAGAAAGCTTCTTAGTTGTTGTAAGTAGGGTTCAGACGTGAATAAATAAGAAGGTTTATGCTTAGACTTGAATTAACACTCAACCAAACATAGTAAGTATACTTTAGGAAAGTAACAGTAGGTATGAATGTAAACACAAACATAAATGATAAATGATATTTATTTTGTAAATAGGTTTAAAAAAAACACTTTTACACGTCAATTTTTTTTTTCGTCGTTTTTAAAATAGATGAGGTCGGTGTTTCCTAGCTCACTACCCTGAGAAGAAACACCGAAACAAACTCAGGAGTCAGTCTCTTTTAAAGTCCATATAGTAAATATGTAATGGTCAAATCACATGAGAACCATGCAGATTTGTCTGAAATGGTTTTTTGAAGAAAGAACCATACAAATTTGAGTGGACCTGTCCAGTCAGTGCAAGCATTTGTCAGTATACGTAAAGCTCAACTCAGGCCTACTAAGGAGCTCAACGACTTGACGAACAATACCAAAGAAATGAAATGAAACAAAAATGTTTACAGTAGTGGTCACACACAGGTTGAGTCATTTCAGACGGCTAAAGCAAAAAACCACAAAGAAAAACTACAGTAACAAGATCTATAAATATATATATATATATATATTTATAGATCTATCTTACCTATTTATCATATATATATATATATATATATGATTGAGGACGAGCAACATTTGCTGATGGATTGTGTCCGGAACAAGAGTGTGAGAGAGTCACTTTTAAAGGGAACTAGACCTAAATAGACTTAACGTGGGGCTAATCCAGTCAATTTTATCTCGACTAACTTCAGATGATGCCAAAAAGTTATGTCATTTAACCTATTGAGTAGCGTAATTAGAGACACAATAGAAAGACAATGACCGAGCGAACGCCGGCGTTCGCTCGGGGTTTAATGAACTAATAACCACCCTTCTCAAATCCCGTGCAACCCTTCATCTGTGACTTTAATTTTAGTTATAAAGTGTTATATATATATATATACAATATATATGTCTATTGTAGTGCAATGCAATATTAAAAAAAAAAACTCCAAAATAAATGAAGAGAGAAAAAAAAGATCTATATATATAAAAGGAGAAATTGACTGACTGACATATCAACGCTGTCAACGCATAGTCAAAACTTCTGGGGCTAGGAATGTTAAATTATGCACAATGCTTTCTATTCTTACGTAGGCGAGCACTAAAACGGGATTTTAGGTAACTCAACCTTTAAGCGTGTTAAAAAGGGGGATTTTGTTTGTATGCAAGATGTTATTCCATGGGTATTAGTATTAACATTCGAAACTTATTACGAATTTTGGTATGGTTTCCGCACTTGGTCCTATATGGACGATTTGTATGTGGGCCATGGCGGCCATAACCTTAGGTGGGCTTTTTCTAACCAGCCCACCTCTCTCCAAAAACAGATTAGGCCTTTTAGGTTTTTCAGGGCATTAATAATGGAGTTCGGGGATCCTAAGGTTCGTGTGCGTATTTCAGTGACACCTGTGCAGTCTAGGAGCACAATAGTAACCTAAATAAATACTTAATAAAAATTGACATTCTTTTACAAAACTATCTCCATATAACTATTTAGGGTCAGTAAATCTTCTATGTCTATTTCTTGGGTTAATAAACTTGAAACTAGGCACAAATTCTAATTTAAATGAATAATGAAAAAAACTACCCTGAAAAGACGGTTCAAAATTTTATGAAAACATTCTCGCGAACGAAGTAGCGAGCAAAGATCTAGTACAATAATATAACAGACGTGACAAGTCGACACCATGGAACAAAAGAGTAACAGCCGAGTACTGTCCAGCTATTATCAGGTCGACTCTTGACAAAAGGTAACAGTACAGCACTTCAGACTCACCTTTGACATTAAAAGCAGTAAAAAATAATGAGACTTCAGACAGCAGAAGCTACAATAGGGATGTCAGCAGTCAAAAAAGATTAATATCGATCTCGATACCTTTAGGCAAAATATATCGGTCAAACTTTCAGAGATTTTCGGTTTTAAAATATTATTTTTTTTAGCTCAGTCTAATTCAATAATAGGTAGTAGTAATTTCTGTACAAAACCCACATTATTTTAATGTATGAGAATGTTAATAAAACGAAGATTTGTGACTTTTTTTTAATAATATTCCTTTTTATCAGAAAAAATTAGAAAATATGAAAAACTAAATAGCAATCTTCTGATATTTTGAAGACCATTAATAATAAATAATTTCAACCGAACAACGCTTGCAGGTAAGCTAATTTGATTGTTCAAGTATTCTACTTTTTTTTAAGTTAATTAAAAAAAAGTTTTCGATATACTTAATTTTCGATTTTGAATAGGTACTTTGTATAGATATATCGAAGCAAAGAATATCATTACATCGATATTTTTTCAACGAGCCTAAGGTACATGACGAAGGAGGAGGAGGATACTCTTAAGTGTCGAATTTATACACGAATATTTCCAGAGGGATTTTGAGAGATACAAGTATTTTCAAGTCTATAATTACGTAAGTCTTGCGAGCTTTGGGGGACGTAATTCATTCTCTTGGAGAGACATGGTAATTTCGTGACGGGTTTCATGAACTATTTAATTTTACAGTCCCTTCATAGCAAATTAAATAGTTACCTACGTTATAGAGCTACATACGTAGGTAGCTCGTCTACTAATGCAAATCTCAAAGGACTGCGAACGGTTCTCGCTTTATATTAAAAACTAGCTGGTGTCCGCGACTTCGTCCGAGTTAGAATCGTAAAATAAGCACAATGCCATTTGGTCATAACTTCAAGATTTTTTTCGCGCGGTACTCTAATTCTTTTTCTAAAATAAAAATAGCCTAAGTTTATTCTTTATAACAACAGCTATTCAAATCAACCAGTGAGAGTTACGTCAAAACCGGTCCAGCTATTTCGGAGATTAGGTGGAACAAATAGACTATAATTTAATCGAATTTAGTAAAAAAAAAAAATTCAGAAAGACATTTCAATTTTATTAACGTAATATAGATAGAAGAAGATAGAGATAAGATATAGATGCATAGATCACTGTGCATTTTGGAGAGCTAAAATTAAAAAGCCTCCGAACTCTGAAGCCACTAACCGTTTCGAGATGAAGGCAACGTTGGAATATTTACGTATTGTAATGACTGTTTGTTTCTCTTCTTTTTCTCGCAGAGATTATTAAAACGACCTCATCCCCGACAACATTTGTTTGCATTGCCCTTTGATTTCAGAATCGTGGCCGTGTTAGCTAATTGATCCTGCTTACATAAAATGTCAGTATGTGTTATGGCTGATGTGTTATGTAGGCTTAACGACTTATTAAATTAAGCCGGCTTAAATTCACACAGATGGCACAGATGTTTCATTAATGAAGACTTATATAATTAAAACAATGAACACCAAAAGCGAAGAAGGGTTTTTCAGAATAAACTGAAAATTTCTTTGTTCTATTTAGATTAAATATTTTTCAGGTAAAATGAGTTAGTAAATATTCATGTTCTCTTGGCTGAAAACCTCAGCGGTATTATAAAAAAAAACTTTGAAAACAACCGGTTTAGTTAATGGTAAAACTTTGTTGAAATTAAAAATAACGTAGCATTCCGTTGGATATTGAGAACGGTTCATGAAGTTTTTGCACAAAACAAAAGAATCCTCCGTGGTAAAAAATGGGTAGGTGAAATTAGTTTTGTTGAGCGGAAAACGAGATGAATACCAATAATACGAAGATTTTCTTTTGTACACAGCAAATGAAAATAATATGCAAATTAGTTCTTGTCAGAGAGTAACAAAATGTGTAACTGAAGAAGTTGTAAATGTTTATGATTGTAGGCACGTATCGGAAACGCAGTATACAACTGGAGATTTTGTTAGAGCTTACGTTACTGCAAAATGGATGGATTGCATGACCAAGGACAAATATGTACAGGGAGTGAATGATAGCATGTCGGTTGACAGAGGAAAATGGTTTAAGGAAATGATGTGTTGTGCCGTATCCAAGTAACATGGGACAGTAAATTACAGCAAGATTATGATGATGCCATAAAAAGTGAATGAAGACATCACGAACAATGAAGCAGCTACGTAATATAAAGATCTATCTGAAAATTGGTCAGTAATGAAATCTTTCTATCAAAACGTTTTGGGAACATATTCATTGTACCTATAATTACGGAGTGAAATTCTCTGTCGGAGTTTGCGGTTCCCGATAGCTACAACCTAGGGGTCTTTAAGTCAAGAGTGAATAGGATACTTCTAGGCAAGCGTGCTCCACAGTCGAGCACATTATCGCTCACCATCAGGTGAGATAGTGGTCAAACGCAAGCCTACTTTTTTTAACGAGCCCATATTGTGTGCATATGGTAAGTTTGCCCCTTGAGAACATAATTTAATTAATTTGTTAAAAAAATTGAAACGCATCTTTCCAGTGAACTCTAAGCGCTTGTTCC
This sequence comes from Mythimna pallens, assembly GCA_961205895.1. NCBI lineage: Eukaryota > Metazoa > Arthropoda > Insecta > Lepidoptera > Noctuidae > Mythimna > Mythimna pallens. The sequence continues at coordinate 19,928,906 of OY540842.1, read as the reverse complement.
TAATACAATAAATCCATTATCATTAACTGAATAAAGCCACCACGACTTTAATAACGTTATGTAAATTTTGGCAAAGTCTACTTATTTTAATCCTATGGATTTTGGGCAGAACGGGATTATGCGAATACTTTATTACTTGGAATCGGAATAACTATATTGGAATTGTTTTTGTTTCCGTTTAGCTTGTCAGTAGATATCTTAGTAAGTGGAATAATTGCCTGAGGCCCTACCATGAACTCTTAAAGCAATCCATTTGAAGACCTAAACTGTACTGTTAAAAGGGATGGAGCTATATAGGGTTTATAGCTTCATCCCTGTTTCTCGCTCGCGAACTTGACATTTTAAAAGTCATGGTTAGTCATGGTATCTTGCTATGATATGCCAGTACTTTTTTTTAGGTGGGTAATTGTCAACTAACTTCTCGAGAGAGGAAGTGTCAGACATAGGGCTGCGGTAACCCTTTCGATCAATCCTGCAACCTTGGCGGGCATCCGTCCTTACAGGTTCTGTCAATTTTGCTGACAGCAACCTATTATTATAAATGTGAAAGTAACTCTGTCTTTTACGCTTTCATAGTTAAACTACAGAACCTATTTTGATGTTATTTGGTACGGAGTAAGCTTGAAACACCAGAAAGGATACAGTCCAGTTTTTCAACATTCACGAGGACGAAGTCGCGGGCAATAGATAGTTGAATATAAATGTTTAGCAGTTCCAAGCGTGGTGATAATGACAAAATAGCTGAACGTTTATTATATTATTCAGAACCAGAACAAACTACGGTGCTCAGCTTAGAATAACCCCAAAATATGAGGTATTTAAAACTAATGATAATAGTAAGGACAGCCTGTGAGAAGCAGATAATAAATAAGTAGCTACAAAGCCTCGTACTTGGAACTTCACATATGGCCATTAGTAACAACAAGCTATAAAACCCTCTCCTGTGGGTGTCGTAAAGAGCGGCCAGACATAAAAATTGGCACTTACAACATCATAACTTTACAGCGCCAAGTCGTCTGCCAAAGCAGTTGTTACTGTTGAATCATTTATTGTAACCGTCCTTGGGAAAGTTGAAAAACAAGGAAGAATATATAGCGCTAGCGGTTCCACTTGAAGAAGAAGAAGGGAACATGCTCAAAAAGAAGATGGATGGCATACTGTGAATAACATCGATGATGATGTCTTCGTAGAGTGGCTGGTTGCACTTGGATACAAGCTTATATCCAGCAGTGAACTACTGTAACCTGATGATGGTCAAAAACAGGAATCGCATAAAAGAAAAGTCAGTAAAAAGTACATCAAGATTGATCTTGCATTCAATGCACCAACTGCACTTCACATGCAAAACATAAATTAACAAGATGACAAGAAAAGGTTGGCAAATTGACTAATATCACGTCTAACTAGGTTATTTATGCGTCTATTAGATTATCTATTACCAACTGATATAAATCTTAGTTGAAGAATTAACAATTTACTAACTGCGCATTCAAAACAGACCAACTCCATCTTGTGGGTGTCGTAATATCTAACTTAGACAGTGTTGAGAAGACCAGAATTATATGTAGCCTACTGAGAGTAGTGATTATGGCATTCTGCCAAGTTTTTTCTATAGGGCAGGCTTCTGTTCGGCAATAAAGTTCAAGGCTGATAAGTAAATGGTTTTCAGCAGTAAGGATAGTTAAGAGAGCCGACTTCATAATTTCCTAAAAGGTTTCATCAATTAAAATATTGATTTAGTTTACGTAAGATACGTAAACAGACAAAAATGATAGCCCATCTAGATATATCAACAAATTCTTGTAAGGGTCTTCGATTAATTAGTATCACAAATGGATTATAGATAATTGTCTTGAACATATTAGTGACGAATGTTGTTCTGAGATGACTATCAAAGCTGATATAGAAAGTCTAACATTTGATAACGATCTCAATTCTCATACTTGGATTAGTGGCGCAGAGCACGCGCTAGCAAGAAAAAAAGATAAAGAAAACGTTGAACGAGACTGAGAAGTAAGCAGCCGGAAGAAAGATTGATATTAAGTATTTTAATAAAGGCTTGTATAATAATTTAGTTGCACAAAAGGCTGTAGAAGAGGATGGTGATGACATCAATACAAGCTACATTACTTTTAAAGAAAAAGCGTAGTTTTATTATAACAGTTCCTCACCTGCCACTGTCCCGTCGCAACGACCACCTCCTAGAAGTCAACGCACGAAGCATTGTCCACAGTTCAATACACTACAGTCAACATCACAGTTTCTACTAGAACTTAACTACCATAGTATAAATGCACTTTTCTCACTTTCTGTTACACTGCTTTTATTACATTTGGCAAGTTTTACATTATCACACTTCCGAGGCACTGAGTTTTGGTTTCAAGTTATTGTATTGGAAGAAGAGAATTTTAGGAATGATCTAAGAAAAACAATATATCAGATCTGATTAAAAAAGTATACTACAGCGGATAGTGAAGAAAAATCTTTGCTGTGTCCGTCCGAATGGGTTCATATTAATCAAATATATCTCAGTAATATATCTCTACATATCGACATCTCGTGGCACAAAGGGCACATTATGGATATTGAAAACTCTGGAATGTGCTTCCCCTTGACATCAAAAAAGCTGAAAGTAAATTTTCCTTCAAGCGTAAAATTTGGAAATACTACTATATGTTATGTATTTTATTATTATAAATAACTTTTTTTTTTCTTTTGAAGTATCTGTTATTTATTTATTGTGCAAACCTACCACAGTACCTATTGTCTTTTTAACCCAAAGGTTGACTGGTAGAGAATGCCTTGTTGCATTGAGTCCGCCTATGTACCACTACTGTACATGAAGTTTAAATAAATAAATAAATAATGTGCTATATCTACGCGTATAGCATAATATTCAAATTTATTGCAAACTTGAATATACACTTCTGATAGTAGTCCCGACAAAATATTAGAAAATCAGAACTAGCCGTTAATTTGCGATTTATTGTATTGTACATAATGCGATATACTATTTGACTTACCTATAAACCTACCACCTATGTTAACATTGGGGCAAAAAATTAATATCTATACTGGATATTGAGAAGTATTCTTCATATATCAAGACGTGGAAACTACTGCTTCAAAATAAAGGTACTTACATTATGAACGTTGCGTCGACGCTAACGTGTGGTACCTCGATATAAGAAGAGTAACAACATTTATTTTCTTCTTCAAAAGTATTGAGTACAATTTATGCAACTTCAGGACCATTACTAAATTGGAGTTCATTTTTATTTAGTGAAAATATATAATCGTATATTGGGTAACGTTTTATACTGTGGGAATTTTTGTTCGCTATTTCGCTTCAATTGGTCTCAGCGTGATTGTGATGTCTAGCTCATACTATTAGTCATAAATCTGGCTATGCCATGCAGAAAGATTTTTTTTGACGTGACAACGTCTTATAAATTGGTTTGCCGGGTGACACTTCAAGAAACTGCGTTACGCTCCGCTCACGTTATGCGCTCACAATGAGAGCGAGTGAGAGGCACGCGTCCCTTCCACTCGGGCATGGTTAGCCCGCCTAAGAGCGAGAGAGACAGTCGTTGTCACGTAAAACTTTCGCCCGTATACCGACTTTACAGGCAACCAATTTTTTTAATCCGACTTATAGTTCCTGAGATTAGCAGGTTTAAACAAAAACTATATCATCCCACCTATACGCACAAAACGTTTTGGGAACACATCCATTGTGCGTACAGCTAAGGAGTGGAATTCCTTGCCGGAATCTGTGTTTCCTGATGGCTACAACCCGGGAATCTTTAAGTCAAGAGTGAATAGGTTACTTCTAGGTAAGCGCTCTACATCGTCGACCGCATCGTCGCTTTCCATCAGGTGATTATTCTTGATAGGTTCGCGCTTGACTGCTATAGTCAAGCGCGAACCTATCAAGAATAAAAAAAAAGAAAAACTCTTCCGTTTTAATCTATTAAAGTTATCAAAAAATAATAGGCCCAACATTTGTATTTTGATTACATATCGACTTGTCCGGCGTAGTCTAGCTACTACTAAAATAGGTAAAATAGCTACTACTACACCGGAAATCTATTTTTTTTTTTTCAGTTTCGTTCCAAGTTTCATTCTAGCGTTTTTCTCAATTGTCAAAAAGGGCCTTTTATTTTTTAACGAGTTTAGCATAGATTATTATCTGTTAGGTATTGGTGTTGTAGCGTTGTCTCATAAATCTAGTCTTTTGTTAATTCTAGGAACGTCTTTAAAGTTTCTTATATTATGGGGACCTGTATCTATCTGGTCTTAACAAAAACAATTTTACGTACGTATAATAACGTTGCTATGATTAATGACATGCATTTTATTTTTATTAACGTTTACTTTTCATGAAAACACTATAACGTAGATAAATCTTTTGAAGTCAGGTTATTGGGTTGCTGGTCCTTTGTTCTCACATAATAGTAGCGAAAAGAAATATGTTACCGAGATATTTGTAATATCTACATAACATGATTGAAAAGTATCCATAAAGTTTCTTGTACATTCTTCTTCATAGAAATCTACGCATTGGAATGTGCACTTAGCATCTTTTTCTGACTGAATAACTTCTTGACATTTCAAAAGTGCCTGTAAGGGTCAGTTCACACCGAGACGCGACGCAACAGAACGCTGCGCAAACAGCGATTCAAAATATAACTTTATTTATTACACGAAAAGATTCACATTTCAGATAGAAATGGCTCGCGTCGCAGCGCTGCATGGTGCAACGTATTCTGCATTCTCACAATGAAATGTGCATCTTTACGTAGTGTCGCGACGCGTCGCGTCTATGTGTGAACTGACTCTAAAAGGTTTATTTGAAATTGAAATAAAATGCTTTGAATTTTAGTCACTAAACTAATCGTAAAAATAAATAAAACCTATTATTTCACACCTTGGCACGTGTGAAGAAATATTGCAGCTTTCATAGATATAATTCTTCATAATGGTAGTAAATAGCATCATGCCTCATATACGAAGAATGGGCGAGCGTGTGAAAGTGCTCGCGAAGACAATGGCCGATGTAGTGACGTCACCGTATATAAATATTAAAGCAAACGTAAAGAAAGGAACGTTGGATTATTGAGTAGATAACGCTAACGTAGGTATTACATTATTTTTTGGGTTTGAAGAAAGCCTTAGTCCTTTATGTAGTAAGTAAAGAAGGCTAGTTTTTTTTTTTATTGTGTGGGAAAATCATCTTATGATAAATCTCGCTCTTGGGCGGAGCGAGAGATAGTGTCAGACTTTTACTGACTAAAAACCCATTCCTGTTTCTTCTTTGCCTTCGTCCCAGGGCCCCGGGTTTCACTTTCACACTACCCGTGGAGGCGTCGAGATTTGAATTCAATATTTATTAATATAGAATTGTATGTATTTGTCTCCAACCTGAACACTTGGAGGATTACAAAACAATTGTAGAACAAATATAAAAAATAACACGACCTAGTTAGTGGTCTTGTAAATTTATTAAAATTCAAAATTTACTCGAAATGAAGAAAGCACCATGGCAAATGACTCAACTAGGACTTCGCCAAGTCTTACAACACGGACTTAAAACACGGACATTTTTTTAAAATGTTGTATTTTTATTCTAAGTTACAAGGTTAGTTCACCTTTTTTTGTTCTGTTGTTTGTCTTGTACGAATATTAAATAAACGTGTTTTTTTTTTGTTTTGAAGACAGAAACAGACAATGGATATAAACATTTTAGTGGACCATTTAACGTATACAGTATATTTTTTTTAGGTGGGAAAATCATCCAATGACATATCACGCTCTTGGGCGGAGCAGAAGAGTATGTCAGACTTTTACTGACTAAAATCCACTCCTGTTCCTTCTTTGCCTTTTATTTGCCAGGGCCGGGTTTTCCTTTCAGAAGTGAACCCATATTACACTCTTATGTTGGATTCCTATATTTATGATGGTTGTTGGAGTACTAAAAAGAGTATAATTATGTATTATCAAAGTTGGGTTGCGGAAAGTTCGGAAGTGTCACTGAGGCCCTGGAATACAAAGGGCAACAAAGTCATAGTCAAAAGTTTTTATTACACATAGGTCTACATGGGCACTTATAAAACGTCAGAAGCTAGTGCAACTGAAGAAAAAAAGGTGGGTTTTAGTCAGTAAAAATCTGACACTCCCTCTCGCTTCACTCAGAGCAGGACAAGTTATTTTTTCATTTTCTATAATAAAAAACCACGTGTAACCAGAATCGACTTTGTAATATAGAAACAATTCAAAATTATGTTCGATTGAAATATCTCCAGTAAGAACAATGATACCATTATCACAATTCTACTGCCCTTACAGCAGTTTATTTTACGCAACATATCCTATACTTCTATGGCGCATAGAGCTAACAAAAATATGCTTACCCGGCACCAAAGAAACTTTATGACAAAAAGAATGTATTAAAGCTACCTTCTGACTGTGGCTCGCGTGAAAATAAACAATAACCCCAAGGGAATATGCCAGGATAAAACGGCCATGGACATGGTCTACCCGTAATCCAAATTTCATTCGAATCGATTCAGCCGTTTGAGCATGAAGGAGTAACCAAAATACACACACAGACAAACAAATTCTCGCCTATAAAATATTAGTGGGATTATATTAAATCTTCGATTTCCCCAATAAAGTTATCCCATCTATCCCAAGCAATATAATACAAATTGCTTTATCGTAACTTAAAACTTCGTCCCGTCTCCGTGATCCCGGGCGGGACACCTGGCTATTTTATCGATATCTGTAAATTGATACACCTCGATACTTTTATCGATATCTCGAAATTGGTACCTATACCTCAATACTTATATCGATGACCGTAATTCGGTTTAGTTTGCTTTGTATTTAATTAAACTTGGTGAAGGCTCTTTAGTTTTTGTCCCTATTCCGAGTTACTAGTCATTGTTGGTACATTCTTTCGTTAATGAATTTTTGTGTTGCTTACAAAAATCTTTTAGAAATTATTTGAAAAATGATTGTAGTTTCCCAAACGCTTACGTTTGCGGAAACTGTTAAATTTAAGATATATTTTTTTTACCAATAATATAAAACTCGTAAGTATTATGTATTATAGTTGACCCGACAAAGGAACATAGTTCCAGGACAAAAAGTATCTTATGTGCTATTCTAGGGCATGGTCTATCCGTGTATCAAGTTTCATTAAAATCTGTTCAGCCGTTCGAGCGTGAAGAAGTAAAAAACATAGACACACTTAAAAACTTTCGCCTTTATAATATTAGCGTGATAATTATGTAAGAATATTTTGTGTTTAAATGTAATTCCACTCATGTAAAACATGTCACTCATACTTTCCAGAGGCCGATCCATTTGACGACCTAAACTGAACCGTTAAAGGGATGGAGCTATATAGTGTGTATTATAGCTCGATACCTGAAGTCGTCATGTTAAGGTTATTTAGTTGGTAAATAAATAAGCAATAAATTGTAATTAGAATTTGTTGTTTTATAAGACAAGTGGGCAGGGCACATTGCTCGCAGAACATATGGTCGATGGGGGTGAAAAGTTCTGGAGTGGCGATCACGTACCGGAAGCCATAGGTAGACCGATGACCTAGTGAGATCATCAGACATCCGACGGATGCGAAACGCACAGGACAAGTCATTATTGCGAAATTTGGGGGAGGCCTATGTCAAAAAGTGGACGTCTTTCAGCTGTAATGATGATGATTATAAAGATAGTAGAAAATATATTCCAAAACCGTAACAGATTTCATTTCTTTTGAAGTGAAAGCAAAAATTATAAAACGCGATTTATTAAAGTGAATTGATGTGAATTCAAATGAATACGTGGGTAACAAAGAAAAGCCGATGAATCAAATCCTTTCAATACAAAATAAAAAATGTCAAGGTTAAAATAATCGTTAGGGTAAACTAAATTCATGATTGATGTGTTGGATTTTAGAACAAGTATTATTTAGAATAATAGCCTCCTACAAGGTGGACCGATGACCTGGCAAGGGTTGCGGGAATCCGATAGATGCGAGACGCACAGGACCGTTCATTGTGGCGACACATGGGGGGGGATGCCTATGTCCAACAGTGGACGTCTTTCGGTTGAAATGATGATTATTTAGAATATACAAAAAACTTCATCCATACAGTAGGTTTTGTATGATGACGAGTGACATGATGACAGGCTCTTCAGACAGCTGTCGTCGATATGACATTTAAGGGGGGCACCGTCGTTGGTCATTCTTCCATATATTATAATAAGTTTATTTATGGAGAATGTTTCCATTCCTTAGGGGATAAGACTTTTGGTTATTACTCCCATAATTCTCGACTTCTCGCCTACGTCATAAAAGGAAGCCTAGTGCACAATTTCACACTCCTAGTCCTTGTAGTTTTAGTAGTGCGTTGAATGTCAGTCAGTTTCTCGTTTTTAAGTCTTTTTAAATTAATTTTACATTTTTATTTATTTATTTATTTATTTTCCACAACTATCACACAACGCCGTCTAGTCCCAAGCTAAGCAGAGCTTGTGTTATGGGTACTAGACAACTGATAAACATACTTATATATTTCTACATACATACATATATAGATAAATGACACCCAGACACGGAACAAATGATTGTGCTTATCACACAAACATTTGTCCTGAGTGGGAATCGAACCCACGACCTCCGGCATAGCAGTCAGGGCCACTAACCACTAAACCAACAGGCCAGTCGAACATTAAAGAGATACATTCAGCGTGTTTTTCATAATATCCAATTCCATACGATCAAAGGTATTCGCATCACAAAATTTACGAGCGTAAAAAAAAACCAAATACGTGGTTTTTTTTACGCTCGTAAATTTATCTCTGGATCAAGTTTAGTGAAATATTCGAGTAAATCACGGAATTACCGAATGCCAACAGAATTTTCAGGCGTTATCTCTCTTTTTTTGCATTGTCTCTTTATTAAACATCGTGTTAGATGAAGCAACAAGCTTTTAAACCATGTTCGATGTTGACGATAGGCGAGTGGAAAAGGAAGAAAAAGTTTATCATGTTATCTTGTCAGTTATAAAGAAAAAAAAAACGGGTCGATTCGAACAATTCTTTTGTAACGTATGCAAATCAATCTTCCGGAGGCGAGTGGAAAAGGACCCTCTTAAAAGGCTCTTATGTAAAGCAAGATCATCTAATTATCTCATAGTACTGATCAAATGAGCTGAATAAAGTTATAAAGTTATGTATATTTTAAAATTTATTTAATTGGCACAATTCGTTAAAAGATGGAAATCAAATTAGAGCGAAGTAAAGTTCGGAATTAGATTATACTGATGAGATATTCAAGAAGCCTGATTATTTTGGAAATTAAAGAAGGTCCAAAAGCCAACAGCCATAGATATAATTATATGTACTACGCACTAGATTACGCGTGCCGAACACTCACTTCTATCGACTCAGGTGTACTGTAATCCATACACCTTGAACATTACACTATGTTAAACGAAACGCGTTAGTGCCACGAAATTCATGACAATTAAGACATTTTGGTCGCGAAAAAAGTATCCTCTAAAAGCTATCTTAGCGCTGTATGTTATAATAGTTCTGTTAAACGGCATAATGCCAATGTACCGCCGCAGCGAACTTTTGTTTTAACTTTTCAGTATTTTGACAAATATTTTCCATGAACGTGCTTGCCTATCTCTAGAATATAAGTCGATGCCAACAGCACAATAATAAAAAAAAATACATGCAGCCCATAAAAAAAATATAGAAATGAAAGAAGAAACGACTCGCGCGAAGATCATCCCCCGGAGCATTTAGTTGTCAATGACGTAATGTCACTTACAGGCTAAATCAATTTAGCGGAGCCAATTGTGTCGCAGAATGGGAAGCCTTATATCTAATCAGACGAACTGTTGTTTGACCAAAAATCGATCGTCTGTAAACGCTTTAGCCGGGGCTACGACAATTTACGTCGAAGACACACAATGGGAGGTATTTCCCAATAGGAAACGACCAATTAGTACGGTTCACAGAAATTCAGCCTTTTCATCTTCGTGTAAATGGTTCATTGATCGTAAGCTCTCTCGTTTCTATATATAAAAGGAGAAAGTGACTAACATATCAATGCATAGCCTAAAACTACTGTGACTAGTGGAGTGTGAAATTTTGCACATGGTTTTCTTTTATGACATATGCAAGCACTAAGAGAGGAATTCTCAAAATTCTCCCCCTAAGGGTATGAAACCCGGGTCCAAAAATTTGTATGGAGAGACCTCCTTCATGCAAGCGAAGCTGCTGGCAGAAGCTAGTATTTGTATAATAGACTGGCCTGTTGGTCTAATAGTTAGTGGCCCTGACTGCTATAACGGAGGTCGTGGCTTCGATTCCCACCCAAGACAAATGTTTGTGTGATGAAAATGATCATTTGTTCTGTGTCTGGGTGTAATTTATATAGAAAGTATGTATGTATTTAGAAATATATAAGTATGTTTATCAGTTGTCTAGTACTCATACCACAAGATCTGCTTAGTTTGGAACTAGATTGGCGTTGTGTGAAAGTTGTGGAATATTATTATTATTATAATGTGATACTAGTGAATATATATAAACACATTTTTTTATTAAATACTTCTTAGCTCAGGTCAACAAATATGAAAAAAAAAAAAATTATCTCCATCAACAACGAAGTTATAAAGTTTCAAAGCTACCATTATGACACAGAAGCTCGACATGGTCTATGACGTCAAAGGCCATGACGCCAGCACGGCCACCATAGAAAACGGCGTCTTGGTGAGAAAGACAGATATATTTGTTTAAAAAAAAAAATTTCGATATTGTTTTCACAATTAGTTTTCAGTTATTATATATTTATTTATAAATTGGTTATTTGGCATGATCATTTGTTCTGCGTCTGGGTGTAATTTATCTATATATATGTATGTATTTAGAAATATATAAGTATGTTTATCAGTTGTCTAGTACCCATAACACAAGCTCTGCTTAGCTTGGGGCTAGACGGCGTTGTGTGATAGTTGTGGAATATTATATTATTTTATTATATTTAATCCTATATTCCTTATATTCTCCAGAGAGGGTTGAGTTTTCCTGGCTTCAAATTTTTGTTTCACTTGAACACCGGAAAGGATTAAGTTCGAAAAATATTCATTTTCATTTAGTAACACAATTTCGGGAATCGAAAAGAATTCTTAATTTATGTTTCCTTTGTTCATCCGTGGTTTATCCAGTTTATCTAATCCGATTCCCCGGCTTTGTGTTTTTTATATATCAGATTAAACATTATGGAAATAATCTTTCGGACTTTATCGGGGATCATAATTTTCTATGTGTTGTATTACAAATATAGAACTGCAACATAATATACTTGTAGCGTCATCTTCCTGCCTTTGTCCCGTGTTACGTAGTGTCGGCACAACACGTTTTTTTCTTCAATTTTGTCCTGTCTCTCATTATGCTACCACTTACTCCCTTTTCTTTCATATCACTCCTCACAAAATCCTTTCTTTCGGATCCATCTCCCTCTCTATCCATCTACATGTTTACTCATAACTCTTTGTAACATGCGTTTCATCCCTCCTCTTCACATGACCATACCAAGACAAACGATTCCCTTTCAACTTTTCGATCCCTGGCGCCACTTTCAGACTTTCTATGATAAACTAATTTCTTTATAGCTTTAAACTTGTAGTAAGTACTGAATTTGCGTTACATCTGTATCAAGTACTGAATTGGCGTTATGTCTGTGTTACGTTTAGATAAGGCCTACTTACACGGACGCTAGCTTCATAGACTCATATTCGTTACTAGCTTCTGCCAGCGGCTTCGCCCGCGTGAAAGTAGGTTTCTCCATAAAAACTTTGGCCACCCGTTTCTTCCCTTTAGGGTTGAGTTTTGGAAAATCCTCTCTTAGTGCTCGCCTACTTCATAAAAGGAAGCCTTGTGCAAAATTTCAGGCTCCTAGACTCAGTAGTTTTGGCTATGCGTTGATATGTCAGTCAGTCAGTTTCTCCTTTTATATATATAGATAGACTATACGCTAGGTACACGCCTACTTACAGCTTACACAAAAAGCTTTTGAAACTCTATCGACGACATGACAGCTGGACGAAAACGCGTCTCTGAAGCTACGCGTCCGTGGAATGTAAGGCCTAAGATTTATCAGAAAAGCTAGTTTTCAATATTTTAATATAATGTCTAGACCCGCCGGATCATATTTAGCTCTCAGTTGGTTGCTGTTAGTATTAGTATTTACGATTACATGCATCATTACATATTTTATATAGTGCCAAACCAATTAATTAAAAACTAGGTGAATGAATGGAATAGTGTTACATGATGTTACAGTGCTTCTACACCAATATTATAAATGCGAAAGTAACTCTGTCTGTCTATTACGCTTTTACGGTTAAACTATTAAACTGATTATGATTTTGTACGGAATAAGCTGGAGCATGGACATAAGTTACTTTTTATCTGGCTGCGACTTTAATTTTATTCAGACATTTCCATTATTGACTCAATTTATAGTGCGTGGACATCAAAAACCAGGTCTTTTTGCCCAGAGACCTCCACCATGTTTTTCCTGCAGTTAGTTGGCTTTCTTTCCTCTACGAGATTGTCAACCTTGTGTTTTTATTGTATTTCTGGGATACCAGAATACAATGCCCCTACAAACAATGCTTCTATTGTCCCATAAAATCTACTACAACGATATTATTTTATGATGCAGCAATTAATAGTTGTGATACTTACTTAAGTGTTAACAATTGTCACTAACTTCACTACTTTTTTATTTTTTAAATGGAAAAATATAATTAACGAATTCAAGTTTTTTATCAAACATTCACTCTCTCATCCATTTCCTTACCCTTTTAAATGGAGCCCTAACCATGTTCAATGATTACCGCCCCTCGAACGAAGGGTTTATTGACCTTGCCCAAACCTCTGCCTTTTCTGGAAAATCTTTAAAGGGGTCTTCCGACTCCCCCATAGACTATAATATATCTCCATCGAGTTACACTTTCGCAAGATAATAGCTTACAGACATAAAATACAGTCAGTCCAACGAAATATTTTTGTAATGTAATTGACAATTTGTAAACGAAACAATCTTTTCAGGACCTTTTCAGTGGTGTGCGAATAGAGGTTTACTTAGGAAAGGTTTCGATAATATTGACAGAAAGGGTTTGAAATGATTATACAGGATGACCCTAATGTTTGTCGCAAGATATACAGGGTAAAGCGCCTGAATTGAATTTTAAGTTATCCCTGAATGTGATGTAAGCGGAAATTGCTATAAAAATTGTAACTAGGAATATGTTGACTAGGTAAGTTTCAGTTTTAAGTTCATGGTCTTTAAAAACCGTACAATATATACTGATTAGTTCAAAAATAAAATATCTCCACTTATTTGGATACCGAAAAGGAAGCATTTTCTTCACTAATGAGCCCGGTTGATCGTTTAACTACCACCATTCCCAAACCAGCCTTACCAAAAAAATAATAAAGTTGAAAATCCAAAACATGCACAACCCACAACCGGAAGTCGCAATAACAAAACACGGTTTACGTTCCCGAAATCTATGATAGAACAATGTTGGACGTAAACATTTAATTTGTTGTAAATATTTTAAAAGCACAGCACACACAGACACATAAAATGCGTTCCAAATGAGTGATGAAGTGAAGACTTGAGTTTACACGTGAATGTGCGACGTACGTAATTTTGCCGTTTATTTCGACGAGCGGTACAGTCGCGAATAGTCGTCGTGTAGCGTGTGTTGAGCGTATCGATCGCGCGACGCTGCGGAGCTTAGTCGCAGAGGTGTGCCGCCCGGCGCGTACCGTCGGCCACTGGAGTGCGATCGCTTGAGATGAACGTAGACCAAAATAGAACAGAGGGGCAATCGTAATCATACGGGTGGCGGGTTGTTTGTTTCGGAAGTTTTTTGCCTGAGGGAAGGCTGTACTAGCAACAGAATAGAATAGAAAACTTTTTTCGGGACAGACAGCACCACGGTTCCAAACACAAAGTAAAAGAAAACCAAAGTACAGAATGCGTCTAGCGTGCCCGAACCGAAAGAGTAACCACCTCAGCATTTGCTGGGCGACAGATACCCAGCGCTGGATACAGGCAAAAAAATGGGACGACGGGTAGGAGTTCAAGTTTGTATCCATTATAAATGTGAAAGTGTGTGTGTCTGTTTGTTTGTCCTTCTTTCACGGCAAAACGGAGCGACAAATTGACGTGATTTTTTAAGTGGAGATAGTTGAAGGGATGGAGAGTCACATAGGCTACTTTTTGATATCCCAATAATAATATTATAAAATACAGATATTTTCGGGCGAAGCCGGTGGCAACAGGCTGCCTGCTTTTCATGCTTCGCCCGCGTGATAATAGAATATTATCCCAAGGGAACATACTCCCGGGATAAAAGTATCCTATGTGCTATTCCAGTAAATAGTCTACCCGTGTATCAAGATTCATCGAAATTCGTTCTGCCGTTCGTATGTGAAGAAATAACAAACGTTCATACACACACTTTTTTTGCTTTCCAATATTTATTTATTTATGTACACACAAACACTTAAAAATGAAAAGAATAAAAGTAGATAAAAGAGCACAACAATATTAGTGTGATGTGAAAGTACCTACTTATTTTTTTTTTTGTTTTTTACGCCGACTTTGCTAAATACGTCCAAATGGGTGAATTTTGGAATAGAGACAGATTCTAATCTATCTAAAATATCCTGTGTCTTTCTCCAAGGTTTACCTTGTCTTTCTCCAATCCTTTATCCTTTCCCAATCTCCTCTGTTCCTTTCCCATTTTTTTTTATCTCAGAAGTAGGTAAGTTCCCTTTGGATAATTTCCGACTTCCACTCAGACAGAAGCTAGTTTATAATAAAGACAGAGTAAATACCGCGAAGGGTTGAAGCGATTACTCATTTCAAAATATTTGACCTATGATAAAACAAATATTATTGATTGTTGCTACACGAATAAACAAAACTAGGCAAATAGACGGGAATGATATTCAAACGACACAAATAAACAGCGTTCATAGTGTTGACCTTTTCCTGTTTGTTGTTTCAGCCACAAAGTTGGTATGGTTAAGGTAATTTTCCTTCTAAAGTGTTGTAATGTTCACTGGGCGCCTAATTTGGTAATAAACGAGTTTTATTGAATGTATAAGTTTTATTATCTAACTGGTTCAATAACAAAGTGAAACTTGGTTTCCTGTTGTTTGTATTTCAATACTTAATTGTTTTTTAAAAACATTTGTTTATCAGTTGTCTAGTACTCATAACACAAACTCTGTTTAGCTTGAGACTAGACGGCGTTGTGTGATCGTTGTGGAATATTATATTATAATATTATATTATATTATTATAATATAAAACAGATTACAAAACTTGTTTGATTTGGGAGAAGGGTTAGATAGAGTGTATATTATTCAATATTTTGTTCGAATGTTTAAGTCGCTTTAATAGGGAACCGAGCACCATACAAATATTATTCAAGCTGCAACTAAGACGCGAGATTGTTTGAAATTGTAACCGCGGTACTGGAACAAAAAGAGAGTACCCAACTGAAAGAACACAGGAAGTTTTTAGTCAGTTACTCTGGCACCCCCTTTCTATAAAGATCTATCCAAAGCGCGACGAGTTATATTATGATTTCCCACCTCAGAAAGCCTGCAACTAAGATATCACAGAAAGAAAAAACGCAACAATACCTAGTGTCAGTTTAGGCTGAGGCAAAGAGTATTGTTGCGTAGTATCTAGTCCAAATCTAACTAGGCAGTCATTTGAAATAATTTCTTAATTATTTAAAGCACAAAGTGTTATACCGAACTCCTACTTACTAAAACCCTACAGTTCTTACCGCTAACATGAATCGGGAGTCCGGGATAAAACTGGATTCACACGCACCCCTGACCAAATAGGTATTATACCTTCAACCTAAAAGATACAGTTTAAGTTTCATACTCTTTGCCCGTTGACCGTATCGCGTCGGCGCATTGCTGCGGCGATCGACAGCAACGCACGGACGCATCCCAATCCTGTTTATAAATAAACGGCAATGTGCGTTCGCATTTACATTAAAACACTTGTTTCCGTGACTCTACTGATTGATCTATTAAAAATGTACTTTATTGCTATATACGTGTAGTTTCAAAAACATCTAAGAAATGTGTTGTGTTTATTTCCTCAAGGAAGCTTCTGCATTAGTTATGACTAAATCCTATTTTACAGACAAAAAGAAATTTCAGTTATGTCTATATTACTTACTAGTCTCAGTATGAGTTAGCTCTGCGGTCAGTTACCCGATTGCTCAGCATTACGCATCGTATGTTGCCCCCTTTTGGGACAACAAACGGACATAACTCGATGTTATTTTTATTTAAACTAGCTTCTGCCAGCAACTTCGCCGGTGTGAAAGTAGAAAATTTTATATATATTATTTAAACTTCATGTACAGTAGTGGTACACACGGTGACTTTGATAGCGTAGCAGGGCACACTAACATGATAAATGTGTGCGTAAACGCTAGCGCGTGAAACACAACAGGTATTATCGTTGTGTGATACAAAGTAACTCGTTTCTACACTCACACTCTTGAAAAAAAAAATAGTAGCCGTCTAAGTTACACGACTATGAAAATACAGCCAAAATTGGCTACTGTTATTAATGGCGCTGTGGCGCAATGCGTATGATACTTAACTGACGAGTAAGAGGTCCCAAGTTCGATTCCAAATTGTCTGATGTAACAAAAAGTTTGCTTGTTTTTATTTTCTTTTTGATTTACCCCTGTTTTTTTTTTAATAGTAATGTTATAGTTACTCTCATAATAATTAAAATATTTTGAAAATATTGTGACAAAGAAAACTGCGATAACGATCCAACTATGTTTATTACAACTTATTAATTACATACATTAAACGGAATGGTCACAATTAACGAATCTGTTCATGATTATCTTTAATACAATATATAAAGTGAAAATATTCTAAGTCAGACAAGGATGGACGTCACTTTTTTAAGTTTTTTATTAGTGACATAAATCAACATGTTATCAAGAATGAATTATGATAGATAGCGCAACTCTTGATCTCAATAACAATAACATCATGTCACATAATAACAACAACAGTATAATTACCTACAGCTTACTTCTTAGTCTTTTTTTTTTACTTATAACATATCAATCAACATGTTTTAAAAAATGAACTATGATAGGTATCGTAACTCTTGATTTCAATAACAATAACATGATAAAAACTACAACAACAAAAACAGCATACAGTAATACAGCTTTTTAAAAATATTTATAATTGGATTCAATTTAAATCAAAATTAATATCTAATTGGTGCACCTTCATTGTCGATTACTTCTTGTAACCTCGTTCTCATGCTAGCCACCAAATTTTCACACAGGTCAGTGCCGCGAAACGATTCCCACATGGATGACACTAAATTATCTAAATTACGTTTAGATCTCACATCAGATGAATCCCAGTTGAGCACCATGTGACCCCATAGATTTTCTATGGGGTTCAAATCGGGACTTTTAGAGGGCCATTCAATAACAGTCAAGTTTTCTTGGACACTTAACCAGTCTTGCACCATTCGTGCGCGGTGCACCGAGCAGTTATCGTGCACGAAGTAAATATGCTCGTCCGGGTATGCCACGCGCACGGTAGGCAACATAAC
The DNA here is from genome assembly GCA_961205895.1 of Mythimna pallens. Lineage (NCBI taxonomy): Eukaryota > Metazoa > Arthropoda > Insecta > Lepidoptera > Noctuidae > Mythimna > Mythimna pallens. Next base: position 19,911,166 of record OY540842.1, on the reverse strand, counting down.
ATTTTGCAAGATGTCCAAGTAACCTTGACTGGTATTGCGACCCCCTACCTCCACTAACTCACCGGGACCCATCGATGACATCCAGCCCCAATAACCTAACGTAATGCGACCACTAGACCTGCATGGGAGAATATTTTTCTGATGGTAACGTTCTCCATCTTTTCTCCATAATATTTTACGCCCATCCTTATCTGACTTAAAACACTTTTCATCACTAAATATAACTATGTTATTGCACCAATCAAAATCTATAAATTTTCTTGCAAACCGCATCCTTTCTTCCTTATGCAACGCCGTCAGTAAAATTTTTTTCGCAGGCTTGCGACATTTAATTTTTGCTGCTCGTAAGTGGCGTCGAACAATTGTCATAGACACGTCGTGCATAATCGCAGTGTTTCTTGTTGTAGCAAAGCCATCAGCGCTATACGTAGCAACAATATTTCGATGCAGTGGGTTGGCATCCGTATATGCAATTGCTTTTGGACCCGGACGTTTGGCATCGATTGTCCCTTCAGCTGTATATCTATGCACCCAAAACTGCACAGTTTTCCTCTGTAAACAATCACAAAATTACGTTAAAACCTAACAAATATCAACAATGTTAAATTATTTCGCATTATGTTAAGTTTGGATTTGTTACTTACCGGTAGCATTAGTCTCCTCGAAATTTCACTTATGGATACATTTTGTTTATATAATACTACTATCTCAGCCCTCAAAAGTGTAGACAAATGAGACATGTTAATTATTACTTGTAAAAAGTATCACTTTCCACAACGATTAATTATTTTTTGTCTCGGAGTAAGTTGTAGAACACACGATCGTGATAGGCAAAAGCGTTATGCCAGGTTAACTTATTATCCGACTCATTTCTTAGTAAATAACTAATAAAGTGGGTAGATGATAATATTCATACACTTAGTTTTTAAAGCAAATATTCTAAGTTTTAGCTTTAATAAACTTCGTTATCATTATACTACAATAAAATAGAAAATAATGTTTTGTCAATGGCTAGGATCGAACTCGATACACCTTTAACGGCAAGCAAGCACTTGATAATCAGTGCTAATTTTCCATCTAATGAACGAAGCGAATTTTTTTATCTAATTCGTAGCAAACACATATACAAATATGTGTGTGTGTATATCGAGTAGTAAACGAGTTTTATTTTGTTTGCGAGTTGAGCTGGAGACATATTATTTGAATAGGTGAATTATTGTGGGATGGCACGCTCGGTTTTACTTCTGTTTGTATTGATACCCACAGCTAATTGATTATTGTGAACATTATTGCTGATTACCTACCCATATCATCAAAATTACTTTCCAAAGATTAAGTGTAAGTGTTTGATGCTAATTTAAATAACTATAATAATTTCATAAGTGAATGTTTGCGAAAAAAAAAAAAAGTTGACAATGAAAGGATTGTCAACTATTAATAATAACGTATTGTTATATTACGTAAATGATATATATATATATTATAAAATTATTTATATTACAAGTTATATACAAAAATTTCGTTAATTAATTTCGTAAATATACATAGTTTATATGTATAAAATTACAAAAATATATTTCGAATATTTTAATTATTACGAGAATAACCATAACATTACTATTCAAAAAAAACATGAGTAAAACAAAAAGAAAATAACAGATAATTGGAATCGAACTTGGGACCTCTTACTCGTTAGTTATGTATCATACGCATTGCGCCACAGCGCCATTAATAACAGTGGCCAATTTTGGCTGTATTTTCATAGTCGTGTAACTTATACGGCTACTATTTTTTTTTTGCAAGAGTGTGAGTGTAGAAACGAGTTACTTTATATCACACAACGATAATACCTGTTGTGTTTCACGCGCTAGCGTTTACGCACACATTTATCATGTTAGTGTGCCCTGCTACGCTATTAAAGTCACCGTGTGTACATAGGCGGACTTAATGCAACAAGGCATTCTCTACCAGTCAACCTTTGGTTCAAAAAAGACAACAGTGGTAAATTTTTGAGTTTTTTCATTATTAACATAAATACAAAAATCTTGTCTAATCACGTCTTTATTAGTATAGATTACTAGCTTCTTCGACTTACGAGTAGGTCGCGAGTTCAAATCCAGCCAGGCGCATTACTTATTAGTGTAATTTATTTCATCACCACTGCTCTCAAAACGAAAGGAAAACATCGTGAGGAAACCTGCATGTTCTAGAACCAAAAATCCGCACTTGACGCGCGTAGTAGATTAGGGCCCGTTCCCTCTCCTAGAGAGAAGGACCGAGTCCCAGCTGAGGGAACATTATAAGGCCGATAATGCTAGGTTTATGATATATATAAAATACGTAAAGAAAAAGCGTGAGTGGAAGCAGTCGGAGCAAGTTAAACACGAATCGAAGCTGATTAATGTGCTGTCAGACCGAATGGTGTTTCCTCTCTTGGAAATGGAGAATTACAATTAATGGTGCGTGACTAAAACTAATGTGTTTTAGTGCCTACTGACTGGCTGCCTACGAGGTAAAACCGTAGGAGGAAAAGTAAAACTATAAATTTATAATCTGAACAAATAATATGAAACAGATATAAACGCGTGTCGCGCGAAAATGATGGATGCGAGACGCACAGGACCGGCCGTTATGGCGACGCTTGGGGGAGGCCTATGTCCAACAGTGGATGTTTTTCGAATGAAATGATGATGAGAAATAAACTTGTGTGTTGTAATATTTGTAAATGGTGATCCGGAGGGCTTGGGGTCGCACAGTAAAATGCCAGTGCCATGGTATCGTAGTAAGAGAGAGATAGTACGTCTGATATATTTTAATTGGTGAACAATAAAGTATATATATTTATTTTTTATTAATGATAGGCTCGCGTTCGACCACTATCCCATCTGACGGTAAGCGATGATGTGGCCGATGATGGAGCACGCTTGCCTAGAAGTAACTTATTCACTCTTGATTTAAAGACCTCTAGGTTATAGCTATCAGGAAAATCAGACTCCGGCAGGGATTCCACTCCACCAAGTATATACTTGGATATGATTTCATTTATTTACTATATAGTAAATAAATGAAATCATTGATCGATGATGGAACTAGATCTTTATCAAGTTTTGAAAGCCTCATTCACCAATTTGTTTTCAACAAAATTATATAATGTTTTCTCAAAACAGTTTCTTTATCTTTCTCTCACCGATAATCATTAGGAAATCATAAATTGAGTTATTCGTTTGGCAGGACTAGGCAATAATAAATTGCCCGTAAATCGTTTACTTGAGCAATAAGGGTCGCGCTTCAGGCGTTGTGTGAACATTAAAGTGGCTACAAAACATTTATTTTATTGTAGCCTCCGAAACGGCCCGGATATAATTAAACAATGCGGTTGGAGGAAGGTTTGTGAAAGCGGACGGAATCGTGAATATAATGTTTTAGTATAAGTGAGAATTGTTTTTTTTTTATAACGACAGATGCAACACAATGGCGACAACACAAAATAATAAAAAAACCGGGTAAGTTAGAATTGGACTCGTGCACGGAGGGTTCTGTACAAACTTACATATGTAAATACTTCAATACACAAACCGAGTCTCGAAGATTTTCTCGAAGCGCAAGTATTTTTTTTTTTACCGTTTTCAGATTTTTTCCTATAGGTACTTGTGCAATGAGACCTTGCTTCATGCTAAATTTCAAATAGATTTTGATTTCCTAGCGAATGTCAAAATATGCGTCTAAACGGAGCATAAACGGTCTTTAATTGCGTTGATTTAGAAGTATGATTTTTCAATGCTGCTTAGGGTAGCAGACCTGAGTCATACCTCCACACATTCCTAAGAAAAAAGGGTCTTGATAGACAGACAGACGAACAACAAAGTGATCCTATAAGGGTTCCGTTTTTACTGACTTAGATCCGAAACCCTAATAAGTAGCTCAAAAACTGATTAACAGAATTGAAGCAGACATAACAACGATTACAGTTCTAAATATAGAAGCCATCTAGATACATTTGATAGACTTAGTAACGAACTCTAAGATTTTGGCAGGTAGGAAGAAATCAAAACTGAATACCTATGTATAAAATGACATAGGTAATCACCGACCGTGGCCGGAGGATAGTGTGATAAACACATATTCGCGACGCAAATAGACATAGTGTCAAGAGATAGTGTTTATGTCTAGTGCGTGTCTGAGAATTAGATATGTAGTCCAAATATATTTTTTTTTAATAACTCTACATGCCGAAAGTCCGTGTTTCTGGTTTTGTTTCTTCGTTATTTAACACCGACTTAAATGTAAATTTATTTTGCACTTTTAGTGTTTTTATTTTTCTATTGAAACCCTCAGCTAAAGCTAAATAGTATGCATGGTACCTATATGTAGAATATAACCATTATAAGGGTATAAAACTTGAACTTTGTACCTATAAAATTTGAAGAGTTCCCTCGATTTGTCCAAGATCCCCCTCGTCAGATCCTGACCTTGGCATAATATTTAGCTGTTGGCGCACCCATAGACTATGACGTGGTAAAGCCGTAGCACATAGGAGGGTCTTTTTTATTCCGGCAGTACGCCCTTTAGCATAATTTTCTTCTTTGACAGGGGTGAAACCGCTCACAGAAGCTAGTATCTTCTAATAATTCAAAAGAAAAGCATTGGTCTATGTAGCAATGTCTATGGCACCACATATTAGAATTCTCCGCACGATTTGAACACAAACAACAGCCCGAAATCATCACTCTGGCAGTTGGTCAAACCAGACATAACACCCGTCTGGTTGGAGGATCCTCCCTTTTCAACGGAGGTTTGCGGGACTTTACACTCTGCTCCGAATACCTCCAATGTCTATAAATAATAAACTTTTCAACGTAAACACAAACACTGAAAGTGCGTCAGTCTAGTCAAACAGAGCATTTCTGTTACGAGCACAATGGCTGCCCTACCCATATCCAGCCGAGCAGAATGGGCCCAAAACGCCTGCAATGAAGTTCAATGAACCGCTATCTTCATGACAATCGTAGAGCTAATACAAATACATATTCGTGCATGTATTTACATTGTGTAGAACTATACAATAGTACCTAACTGGAATAATGCACACCCATACACACCTACCCCAACTAGGATACTGGGGCCACGGGTAGTGTGAAAGCGAAGCCCGGGGTCCCGAGATGAAGGCAAAGAAGGAACAGGAGTGGGTTTTTAGTCAGTAAAAGTCTGACACTATCTCCCACGCCGCCCAAGAGCGAGATTTGTCATTAGATGATTTTCCCACCTAAAAAAAACCCCCAACTACTACTAGGAAATTTTGTTACAATCATAAATTTTACTTAAATAGACTAAGTAGTATTTTTTAAAATCTTATTATAAATTCAAAATATGGAAGTAAGATTGGAATTTATAGACCTTTCAAGAATCAAAATATGGTCCTATTTTGGCTCTTGCTGAACTCAGGCCGGAAACCTCCGGTTTAAACGAATCCCTGTTGGTAATTTTTTTTTATAATGTCTATTATCTTTCACACCATCCATATTTTCTTGTCTTCTTTACAATTAATAGTTACATCCACGGACACATAACTTATAGAATACATTTGATCAATTAGTCTAGAATTCGGCCTTTATTCGAACGTTTTTAGACCGATCAATACAGCGGCATTGGTCGTCGAAAATAGATATTATTTGGATGAGCATTTATTATGAATGGTGACGAGCCGTCAATGTTAAAATATTAGTATCTGGTACTCATAAACAGTCAAAAGAATAAAAAACTTTTTACAAAAAAAAAAAAAAAATACAACCGACTTCAAAGTAAAAAAAAAAAAACACTGAAAAGTGCAAAATAACTTTAATTTCGGAAGTCAGTGTTTCTATAATAGTTTTGTCTCTTCGTTATTTAACACTGACTTCCGAAATTAAAGTTATTTTGCACTTTTTAGTGTTTTTTTTACTTTGAAGTCGGTTGTATTTTTTTTTTTGTAAAAAGCTTTTATTTTTACACTTTTTAGTTATGGCACCACCACAAAAAAGTACCCCTCAGCCAAACTTAAACACCTTATAGCCAGAGTGCATCTCATGACAATTCTAAGAGTAATAATCCCAAACACAGTTAGGTTACATTAATTTATTACAGAGTTCCGGTGCCTAACTTCAAGCTTCATCATCGGATCAGTTCGATATATTCCCCCTCTACTTTCAGCAGACATCGACTACACGTATAAACTTCTTCTGTTGGTTTTGCAATTTCAAATCTAAATACTAATATTGCCAATCTGACGTTCAAATTACATGTGCATGATTTATGGATAGAATAGGAGTATATAAATTGGGATAGAGGAAAAACAATTTTTTTTTTGTGGGAAATGACGCAATCTTAGGCTAATCCTAAGATTGCTTCATTTCCCACAAAAAAAAAATTACAAATTATTATAAGCATGATTTATATAGAGAAAATATGCGGTCCGCGAAACCAAACGAAAGCCAGTATAATACCATCCCAAAAGGCAAAATAAACATGTTTTCTTTCTTCTTTCTTTCTTTAGTGTACTACAACGCAAGTGTGAGTCAGTAATTGTTAGAAATCTTTGCACCGAGTAACGAGACAGTGTTAGTGATGTATGCGTAGGTGATTCAGATGCAAGACATTTAAGAGATGCTATGCAACTTGTGTGTGAATTGTCTTCACACAATCTTAAGCAAAAATTACGTTGACGTTGTTGGCATGTTGAAGTGGCGGTCGTACAATTGTATAAATTCTTGCGACAAGCAATCTGTAGATATACTTATATAAAATTAACAAGTATAGATGTGTGTGTGTTTACTAATTTCATAACTTCTATTAATTTTGGCAAGCCACAACCGAAATTGAACGATATTCGAGTTGGATAAATGTAAGGAGAGAAGACTGTGTTTGTAATTAGAAGCGTTCGTAGGGATGGCAGCAACCAACACCTTTTTGGGATTTTACAAAACTAATATATTGAACACAACCTTCTTCTACTCAATTCTCTTCCTCTTCTTCTTTGCCCTTATTTTCATTCAAAAACAAGCCAAAATGAAATGTAGTCCAGAAATCTTACCATTTTTTTAGTAGTTATTAGTAGTTGCTGTGTGCATGGTCTACCTGTGTGCCTCGTCCAAATCCGATCAGCCGTTCAGGCGTGAAGAAGGAACAAACATACACACACATATACTCATAAACTTTCACCTTTATAATATTAGTGTGATTACCAAAATAGCCCACAAAAATAACTTAAAAACACGCCTGTTGAAGGGAGGATCTACAGTACACCAACATCCAGAAGAGTAGCGTCGACTAATTTAGATATGGGTGAAGGCTGATGTGCCTTTTTCTTTCATAAATTCGAAAACGAGACAGTGACTGTCGCACTTGCAACCCAGTGTTCGACCACATCATCACATACCATCAGGTAAAATAGTGGTCAAACGCGAGCCTATCAATTATAATAAAACTTCTCGTTCTTATAGAGCCCTCGCTTATGCGAGGTCCCTTTGGGTGCGAGGCCGTGGGCGAGGGACCAATTCGCCCACGCCTAGCTACGGTACTGCCACCATCTGACTTCTACAACCCAGTAATTAGGTGGCAGGATTAGTGTCGAATTTCCTGGCTTCTGACTATCAGTATCGACTGTCAAAGATCTACAAATGAAAGCCGGGACCAACGGCTTAACGTGCTTTCTGAAGTACAGAGGGATCTCGATATATTAAGATGGTCACCCATCCACAAACTGATCACGGCTAGCGTTGCTTCACCTTGAAGATTGACCCGTGCGGTTATTACTTGTTACCGTCGCGTTGTTATAATTCCAAAACATGATCGTTATTACAAAACCTTCGAAGAGTTTTATTTCATTGCTGATTTATACGCTTTCTAGATTTTTTCAGCAGCGACACGAATTTCAGCGGTCATTCAGGCGTAAATTTCAGTGGTCACGCAATATTTGGCGAAACGTAAGTAGGTAACAGTGCCTAAAGGTATGAGGATAGGTCGTAAACAAAGAGTATTTATTTAAAAATGAATGCCTCTGATTCATCAGGGGACAGATACTTCCAACAAGACGTGCAACGCTCAATCTGAACGTGACGTGACGAAGCAACGTTGCCCAGCGTCCCGCAACTTGTCCTCAAACATTTTGCGACGCATTCACGTAACGTGGGACATGGTGGACAATTTGACAGCGTTGTGCGTCATATTGGGGACGAAGACGATCATTTGATGACTTCCCACCTCAAAAAAAAAGAAAACAAAACTTTTGTCATAGCATAGCATAGCATAGTCGGCCTTATAATGTTCCCACTGCTGGGACTCAGGCCTCCTCTCTGGGAGAGGGAATGGACAGTAATCCACCACGCGGGCCCAGTGCGGGTTGGTGGATGTCACATGTCTTCGATTTTTTTGTTCTAGGACATGCCGGTTTCCTCACGATGTCATGCCTCAACATAATTTTCGTGATTATGCGCATAATCACGAAAATTATATTGATGACATAGCAAAAATAAATAATGCTTTCTTTATCCGTTTTATATCTGAATTCTGTGACAAAGTTTCTAGTAAAAGAGTTTTTTGAAATTGATCTAGTAGGTTTTGAGTTTATTAATTACAAACAACAATACAAATCTTGCCTCTTTATAATATTAGTATAGTTAAAGATGAGTTCGGCATTGTATTTCCTCGTCTATGTCACTCTTATATTCAAAGACTCAAGTCATTTTTAACCGACTTCAAAAAGGAGGAGGTTACATGTTCGGTTGAATGTATGTTTTTTTTTATGTATGTTCACCGATTTCTCGGTCAATTGTGGACCGATTTTGAATTTTTTTTTTTTACTGAAATGTTATGCTTCCGAGTTGGTCCCATAGAAATATTGTTATGATCTGATCATGAACTTCGTAGATATGGAACAGAACTCCTCATAGAATCATAGCAGAACCGTAACAAGTAAAATTCCTTTGTTTATACGTGTAGTCGATGACTGACTGAAAGTAGAGGGGGAATATATCGAACTGATCTGATGTTGAAGCCTGAAGTTAGGCACCGGAACTCTGTAATAAATTAATGTAATCTAACCGTGTTTGGGATTATTAGAATTGTCATGAGATGCACTCTGGTTATAAGGTATTTAAATTTGGCTGAGGGTTTTAGTGGTGGTACCATTACTAAAAAGTGTAAAATAATAATTTCGGAAGTCGGTGTTAAATAACGAAGAGACAAAACTATTATAGAAACACCGACTTCCGAAATTAAAGTTATTTTGCACTTTTCAGTGCATTTTTTTAACTTTGAAGTCGGTTGTATTTTTTTTTTTGGAAAAGTTTTTTTATTTGTAATAAACCATTTACTGGCCATTTTGAAAGGTCAAGAAGTCCAGTCTGTCAGAAAAAATGATGCTAATTGCACATTCCAAAGCGTAGATCTCTATGGAGAAGAATGTGCAAGAATCTCCATGGATACTCTTTTCAATCATGTTTTGTTTATGTATTACAAATATCTCGTTACATGGCTGTGACTGAAGCTCGAAGTGTCCATTAAAATTCACATCGGTACTGTAGGTATGGCCGTGATGTTTATATCGTGACCGTTCCCATTTCGTCTAGCCTAGGTTCGTGGCTAAATATTTGCCTAAAACTAGCCATAAATCAACACAGTTCAGAATGGGGCTAGATTTAGTTTATAGATAGCTGGAAATTAGTCGTTCTGAAGTCTATGTCGACAAATGGATTGCGATTGACCTTAGGATCATTTCCGTTGGAAGGTGGAAGCAGTAATGGGGGCAAAGAAGGAGGCCGAAACCATGAGGCAGAAAAAAGCTTCACGCCCTGGGCCCCTCTAGCGGCACCCCAGACGTCAGGAGTAGCAGGACAATTTCCAATCACCGTAGGTGCGGGCTTGCAGATGGCGAGAAATGGATAACTCGCCGACCGGCTGTTCGGTAAGGACCAATACCGAGTCCAGACGGCACGTTGTGTTCCATGCGCGATAAGATGGCTATAATGCCATGCTTCATGACTGCCTATCTAACCTCCACAACATAGTAACTGGGTAACACTCCTTGACAACTACTTTTTTGAGGTGCGAAATCATCCAATGACTTCTCACGTTCCAGAGTGGAGCGAGAGGGCGAGTCAGAATTTTAATGACTAAAACCACACCTGTGTCCTTCAGTTGCATTCCAAGACCGCAGGTTTTCTTTTCAGAAATTCCCCACGCCCTAGCGAGCATCGGCCCTGCTAGGCTCCTACGGTTTGGTATACCGACTGTATCAATACTGCACTAAATAAATAAATAACAGTAAACTATTATATTAATGCCTGAAAACTATATTCAACAGCAAAATAATAAGAAATCATATTATAACAATCACAAGTAACCTTGAAACTTTGTTTCATTTTACTAGTTACAAAAACTGAAAGCACTAAGTATAAAAAGTAAAATTCTTTGTTCTCAACACTATAGGTGTCGAAAACAAAGAATCTGTTTAGTTTTCAATGCGTTGTGTTTGAAAATCATTTGCACTGATAAAAGAAATTTAGCTTTACACTTAATATGTAGGTAAGTGATAGCTACGGGTCCGACCGAGGTGTAGTCGCTATATACTTAAGGACTGCAGTTAAAATCATCATGAATTTATGGGTATTGTATGTGTATTTAATGGTTGAGTTGAGTGGATCAGCACGAGTCATGCTCGTGAACGGGCGCCGTTAGTTGAGACTGGTCATCTCTTAGCTGCCAGTGGCTTAATTCAATTTCTATTTTTTACTTTGTTTTTTATTTTTATTTTTTATTACTTATCTACATTGTGCTCACAAAATAGAAGCGACAAGAAACAAAACGACAAGATTTGTGTAACTCATAATATGATTTAAAAGAGTTTCCATGGAGTTTCTTGCACGTTCTTCTCCATAGAGATCTACGTTTACATTTTGACAATTCAAAAGTGCCTGTAACTGGTCTATTTGAAATAAACGTATCTGATTTCTGATTGGAGCCAGAGGATTGTGAGGCAATAATTTAACTAAGTTCAATAAAGTGGTGTGTCTGGTTTTTACGGGTACACCTTCAATTCTGAGCTTCACTCGCCAAAACGACAAATAGAAGTAGACAAGTATGGAAGAAGACGATGACTTGCAGATGATAAAAACCGCGGTTGGCTACTTGTCAACCTAGTACTAAGGACCTATGTTCGAAGAAGTCACCGCGAACTTGGAACTCAAAAGAGCAAATAAAGGAACACAGACTAAAACTCACCTATAGTTCTTCAGTTGCACTTTGCATTCCAGGCCCACGGTAACTCTTCCGAACATGCAGCCAGAGCAGAGAGAGCAGCCTGTCAAGCATACTGAAATACTAAATATCCCGTCCCTTCGGTCTGGTTTCAAGCAGTCCTACTGAGCGTGGGGTCCTGGTTGTCATTCCTAGAAATCATTTGACCAATGAATTCTCCCGCTCTGGGTGGAGCTGGAGGGAGTGTCAAAAAACTTACAACATAACAAAACACGACTCTGCATACCCCATCGGGGAATGAAACGTGATGTTATGGTCCTCTTTCCATGGGTAGTCTGAAACGGAACTCTAGATTCCTGGAACGCAAGGCAAAGAAGGAACATAGGTGTGGTTTTAGTCAGTAAAAGTCTGACACACCCTCACGATTCGCCATAGAGCAAGAGAAGTAATTGGACGATTTTCCACCTTAAAAACAAAATTCCTCCTTAGCTCTGTTGCGTAACGATTAAAAATAAGGTAAGTATTATTTTAGCATGTTATTGAATGAGTTGTACCGGGTGTTTGTTGGATAAGAAAATGGTCTTTCTCTCGATTGCTGTGTAGGCGGACAATGGGGGTACAAAACGTTGCGTAACCTCTAGCTGTTTTGTCTTAGATGTGTGGGCGGTGGTACACACACCCACCGTCTTCTGAGTTGTTATCGTTTTGACAGTTTATCGAATCAGTTTATTCGTCGAGAAGTAGTATTAGGGCGGAATTCACCAATAAAGCTAATCGCGTTTTAACGTTTAGCTCGCATCATTGCGTTTAGCCGCTGTCACTAGTGTCACGTGTAAAAATACAACAAAAGAAAAATACAGACAAGTGACACTAGTGACAGCGGCTATACGCGATTATGCGAGCCAAACGTTAAAACGCGTTTAGTTTTATTGGTGAATTCCGCCCTTAGCATTGTTTTATTTATCACACTAATATTAGATTGGGTAAAGAATTTCACCAACACGCTTTTGCGTGTGATGTCGGTCGAACAGAGTGGACAGCCAAGTTCTGAGACAGTGGTCGCTCATGCATGTCGAAAACTTTATTTAAAATTTTACTAAAATAGTTATATATTTGTAAACGTATACGCGTACGTGTTTGTAACGCATTCTATACGTGCAGCCTGTGGGCCGATTATACCCAAAAGTCTTACAGTGCCCTCCGAGTCCAATTTAATAATGCGTTCAGGATGCTGATGGGGCTGCGGCGATTCTGTAGTGCATCAGGGATGTTTGCTGAACATCGCGTCGATTGCTTTTACACTACGATGCGTAAAAGATGCGCATCTCTGGTGCGTAGAGTGCGGGGCAGCGCCAACAGCATCCTTAGCATGATCGCTAGACGACTGGACTGTTGCTACATGAATCATTGTTCCGCCATTTGTCATGGAATGGCACAATAGTGATAACTACATGTTTTGTTGTGGGTAGTTTTAAGTATTACTAACACTAGTCTATAAGAACATTGTTACTAACAAATTGGACAACAAATTGGTCTGAAATAAAGTGTTTATTAATATTATTATTAAGTTTTATGGACTCTGATTGTCCGACATTAAATTTATTATTTATTTATTGTATAAGTTAGTACCTACAAATATAAAATGGACTAGTATCATTAGCAGGGGTCGGAATAAGGTAGAGTTATTCATGTACTTGCATCTAAACGTTGATATTAATATGGATCTTTCCGGGATTTCCAATGAAAAATTCCGTGTGGTCAACAATATTATAGATAAATAATAATAAAAACCTCAGAGATAAATAAGACGAATAAAACAAAGATAAAATACAATTTTTATTAGAAGATCTTTCTAAGTCAACTGAGGTGAGGTTAACAAATTTATGCACTTCTTCCTTCATGTCATTACCTAATGCAGGAAGAATTTTTTTCTGCTATATTTCTGAGTGTCATAAAAAAAATTTGCTCTTTAAAATTAATCTCTGGATTTGAGGCATATCACTTTATTCTTTCGCTGTATGTAATCAGTATAAAAATATGAATAACTCCACCTATTCCGACCTCTGGTCATCACATAAGTCATAATATACCTCGTTTTATAGTCAGATTTACGTAAATAATTTAGATAGATTGGGCCTGTATAAGTTTAGAAACGATGATCCTTGGTCTGCTTTTTTCTGTATCATTAGGCATGTTGAAAAAACTTATACTTAGTTGACACTTCGCGTGACCCAAGGGCTGGCATTTACCTTGAAATGAGGGTAAGTATTGTCATACAGCGTAGCAATGCCGTCTGTCTTTTGAGCACATTACCTGACGACAGCTATGCGAAGTAGTTTTTCGACGCCATGTTTTAGATTGATAGTTAAATAAAATTATTAATCTGAAATAAGTAAAGGGTTTTTTTTTTAAGTGTTAGTGTATTTATGATTATAGTAAGTTATGTTCTGTAAAAGTATGTAGTAATGATAGAATATAAAATAGAATGGATTTAAATATGGTGAAATGTTTGGATTATATAGACTTGAAGTTACATTTTTTAAATCACAGTCGTTGCCAGAGGTAGAGTTAAAGGTAGAGTTGAACATGTACTTACACCGATTTTATACAGCGAAAGAATAAAGTGGATATGCCTCAAAACTCGAGATTAAATTTAAAGAGCAAGTTTTTTTATGACACTATCAGAAATATAGCAGAATAAAATCATCCTGCTTTAATGACGAGAAGGAGGAAGTGTATAAATTTGTTAACCTTACCTCAGCTGACGTAGAGATCTTTTTTAATGAAAAATACTAATAAATTTTTTATCTATTTTACTATTATAATTTGTAATATTGTTGGCCACAGGGGATTTTGTATTAGAAATCCCGGGAAGATCCATATTAATATCAACATTTCGATGCAAGTACATGAATAACCCTACCTAATTCCGACCCCAGGTCGTTACAAATAGTGTTCGCTATAATATTTTTATAGCGTTTCAAATTCGGACTAACGCTACAAAAGAATTTATTTGATAAATAATACAACAAACAGTAAAATATTGTGACATTTAAATAACAAAGAGAACTAACCGCAACTATCAATATGTATAAACTATTTATTATAAATAGTTGCGAATTATTCAAAGGGTCTGCCCCAAAGCCATATTTCATACAGGACCGTGGAGGGAATAGTGATCAGATGTATCTTTCAGATGTTAAGCCAATTAATATTTATGAGGCATTTGGAACATGAGACATATTATATGGAAATTGTGTTACGGTAACCAAAACAACATCTGAGGGCGTACCATGACGTGTTAAAAAAATATATGATATGATATGATATTCCACAACTATCACACAACGCTTTCTTGTCCCAAGCTAAGCAGAGCTTGTGTTATGGGTACTAGACAACTGATAAACATACATATATATTTCTAAATACATACATATATAAATAAATAAATTACACCCAGACACAGAACAAATGATCGTGCTCATCACACAAACATTTGTCCTGGGTGGGAATCGAACCCACAACCTCCGGCATAGCAGTCAGGGCCACTAACCACTAGACCAACAGGCCAGTCAGTCAAATCAGTCGGTCGAGCGATAAAAAGAGATGGAGCTACCACAAATCCTATACAGGGTTACTTGTAAAGCACTAACACCCTTGCAGGACTGTGTTACTAACATCATAAACAACAACTTCTGTTCTATGAATTTTTACAAAACATAAACCTTCAAGAGGCATGGAGAAGACATGGGTGGGTTTTACTCAGTAAAAGTCTGACACACCCTTTCGCTCCACACAGAACGGGAGAAGTTATTTGATGATTATTATTATTATTACCTACCTGAAAAAAACAAAGAAAAAAATCTTCTGCTATGTGAGCTCTGTGCATGATGATTATGATGAAAACTTTACTATCATCTAGTTGATACCAGTCACTACAACAACAGGAACATTATTATTAGCATATTACACAACTTACACACAACGCCATCTAGTCGCAAATTAAGCAGAGCTTGTGATATGATTATTAGATTTTTTTTTTTTTTTTGTGTGGCCTCTCGCAGGTCAACCTAGGAGGTTGTCGGCTGCTTAACCGGACTTGCCTGTGGCGGCCTCAATTCGTGAATCAAAGCCTCCAGCCAGGGCTTATTTAACTAAAACTTAAAAACTAAGCGACTACACGCTAAGGGCACCCCCTGTGGGGTACGGACCTCGGCTTAGGGCGTCGCTGGGGGGGGGACAGCAAGGGACGGGCTGGATCGAACAAAGATTTTATTATTATTTTCGGGGAATTTTAAAACTACGGCTCAGCGACGCGGGCTGGCTCGAGCAAGGGACGGGGAGGACGTTTACGGGACTGTCGCGGCGGGCCTCGGCGGCGAGGACGGAAGGACGGCGGTCTGTATTGTCTGCGAACTGTACTTGTTTCCTTACGGCTTTCTTGGAGCAGGGTAGTGGGGTCATCGGGGGTGACGAGAGTATGCCTAGGACGGCGAACCTTGGAGATGCGGGAGGGTTCGTATCGGGCTGCCGATACTATGAGGGGGTTGCGGTGTTTCACAGCAGTGTCGAAGAAACGCTTGCAAAGGCGTTTCATGAACTGCTGGATGGTGGGGATTTTGAGATCTAGATGTAGATTCTCATTTCGGACATAATATGGGGCACCGAGAATTTTACGGAGGGTCCTATTTTGAAGGGTCTGCATCCTATGGAGGAAGCGGGGCTTGGCGTGTGCAAAGATTGCACATGCATACGTCATGATCGGGCGGATTACTGCAGTATAGAGGCGCAGCTTGCACTTAAGTGAAGGTTTGCTGCGGGCAGTCATGAGATAATGGAGCCTACCTTGAGCGAAAGCGGCTCGCGAGCGAGCCTGCTTTATGTGCTCGGCGAAGGACAAGTGCTGATCGAGGATCAATCCGAGGTACTTGGCTTGCTTCTCCCAGGGGATCGGCTTACCGTACATGGTGATCGGAGGGGGAGGGGGGACGGACTTCCGCTGTTTCGAGTAGAGAACAGCTTGACTCTTATCAGGGTTAACCTCGATCCTCCATTTCCGGAACCATTTGCCCAAATTGTTTGCGGAGGTTTGGAGATTGCGAGCGATAACTCTGGGGTCACGACCGGTGTAGTAAATTGCCGTGTCGTCGGCGAATAGAGCCAACTGGGCCTTTTTACTTTTGGGAATGTCGCTGGTGAACAGCGTGAAAGCTAGGGGGGACACTACGGAGCCTTGAGGGACTCCAGCTCGAATGGGGTGAGGGGAGGAGAGGGCTCCCTCGATTCGATAGCGGAAGGTGCGATTCGACAGAAAGTCTCGCATGATGAGCACGAGACGGTCTGGCACACCGAGTTGATATAGCTTATATAATAAGCCATTGTGCCAGACCTTGTCGAATGCTTTCGCTATATCGAAATACAAGACACCCGTCATCGCATTACGCTGGAAGCCAGCGCTTAGGTGCTCTACGATGCGGTGGACTTGGTGGACGCATGAGTGCTCGGTACGGAACCCGAACTGCTCATCAGGAATGAGACCCTTGGATTCGGCAAAATCTTTGAGTCGCTTATAAATAAGCCTCTCGTAGATCTTACCGAGAACATTGAGGAGACTGATGGGGCGGTAACTGGTGGGGTCAGACTTGGGCTTGCCTGGTTTGGGGATACCGATAACGGTGGCCTGTTTCCACGCTTGGGGGAAGATATTATTGCTTAATGCGCCATTGAAGATAGCGGTCATTAGCATTATAAGTTGGGGGGGGGAAGAGTTTGAACACTCTGTTCGTGATACCGTCGGCGCCGGGGGCTTTCCTTGGTTGAAGTTTTTTGTTGATATCCTCTACCTCGTCGGGAGTGACGGGGGCCAGAGGGTTATCAGGGTCTTCAACGGGAGGGAGGGAGGCTCTACGTTCGACTTCAGCGTCCACCATGTCGATGTGGGCTTGGTCTACTAGTTGAGAGCTAGGCGAGCATTGGGCTTCGAGGCTGTCGGCTAGGCATTCCGCTTTTTCAGAGTTGTCGAAAGCGACACTCTTATCAGGGCGGGTGAGCGGAGGCATAGAGGACTCTTCAGAGGAACGTAATTTCCTCTGAAGTTGCCAGAAGGCGAGGTGAGTAGGCTCGAGTTCGCTGAGCGTCTTGTCCCAGCGGGCGGAACGCAGCTCGGTCATGCGTTTCTTTACAGCACGCTGTAATCTACGCATGTGAGCCTTGTTAGCGTCGCAAGGAAAAGCGCTGTATGCACGGATGGCTGCGTTCTTCTCGGTCATCAGAGCCCGTACATCGTCCGGGATTTTCCAGCGAAGGTCCTCCTTCGCAGGAATCTCCCTTGAACATTCGTTCAGGACGGATTGTACGTGGTCTGTGAGCGAGTCGATTGCCGCCGTCGTGTCAGCGACTGAGACTATGTGGTCGGGAATAGAATCCAATTGAGGTGACGTGGTAGATTTCAGTCTTTCGCTTACTTTCTTCCAGTCAGTGATCAATTGGGAAGCGGGGGGCTGGCCCGGGTCGAGATTGCCCGAGCGGGAGCCTAGGTGCATAATCACGGGTCGGTGATCGGAGTTAAGCTCGTGTATTGCTTCTATAGATTGCAACCGGAGGTTAACATTCTTAAGGAGCGCTACATCGAGGACGTCGGGGCTATGGTTGGGATCATGGGGGAAGTGAGTGTGACACATCGGGGGGATGTCAAAGTTAAGGGATGCACCAAGGTTGAACACGACCTTTCCCCTAGGGTTGGTCGTACTACTGTTCCAGGCGGGGTGTTTAGCATTGAGATCGCCCGCTATGATAACGGAGTCACTCAAGCCAAAGAGGGCAGTGAGGTCGCTAGTAAGCGCGATGGACTCGTCTGGCATACGAGACGAGGAAGTCGGAGGGGGATAGTAGGCAGAGACGACAGTGATCGGTTGATGACCAGTCATGCCTACTCGGCAGGCCGAGTATTCTAAGAAAGATCGGGGCGCGGGAGGAGCTAGAGGGAATGATTATTAGACAACTAATAAACATACTTATATATTTGTAAATACATCGTGATAGTGCTCAAAACGCAAACATTTGTCTTGGGTGGGAATCGAACCCACGACTTCCGGCATAATAGTCAGGGCCACTAACCACTAGACCAACATGCCGGTCAAAATTACTAATTAATAACTGTACTTATTAATTAATCATATAAATTCTAATATTATAATGTATCATTTTAATTCTAATTTTTAATTGTTATTTTATAGGTTAACATTTTATTTATCTTTTATTTATTGCCTTTTTATGTCACTCTAATTGTATAATTTATAATTTTTATTCAAATTGTATTTTGACTCTAATTTTTAATATGTATTTTTTCACCTAGTTCTATGTGCATGCTGTGGTCTCCTGTAACTGAAGGAGCACACGCTAAAGGACCCTCGTACTATTTGTAATTTATAATGTGGTTATCTATCCTTTGTTGGAAATCCCAATAATAAAAAAATAAAATAAAAAAATATATTGTTCTACTGTGCTTTGAGGCCTTATCAGAAGCTGTTAACACGATCCATTTGACGAACTAAACTGAACTGTTAAAGGGATGAAGTTATAAAGTGTGTAAAGCTCCATTCCTCTTTCTCGCACGCAAGCTTGACATTTTAACATGTCATGGTTAAGGCCCCTGTATGTGACAGAACTAATTAACCTCTAACCACGAAACACCCATGTGCACAGCGCGTTACAGCGCCAGTGATGACGTAACCTAAAGTAATAAAAAGGCTTTTATTTCATTGTTTTTATGCCCTTAAAACGTGCATGGGGAGCAGTGGTGGACTAGTTCGGTGCCAATGGTGCCCTAGAGTGTAAAAGTTTTATATCTAGTCCTTTTTGTTTGTGTTGTAATTAGGGTTCTGTACCTCAAAAGGAAAAAACCGGAACCCTTATAGGATCACTTTGTTGTCCTTCCGTCTGTCTGTTTGTCTGTCTGTTAAGACCCTTTATCTCGAGGACGCGTAGAGGTATAGAGTTGAATAAAACCATATACTTAAGGTCTACGGTCTCTTGGAGCTGTGAAAAAATCAAACTTCTGAGTTAACGAAAAAATAAGATACGTGTATTTCGACACTCTCAAGGGAATCAAAATTCATAGGTTACTTCCCATTGAACTAGAATCCTGAAATTTAACATGAAGCAAGTTCTCGTAGAGCACTTGAGAGCAGCTATTGAGAGCAGTGGTGGCCGAGTGGTAACGGCCCCGACTTACGAGTCGCGGGTTCAAACCCAGCCAAGCGCATTACTTTGTGTAATTTATTTCATCACCACTGCTCCAAAACGGTGAAGGATAACATCGTGAGGAAACCGGCATGTCCCAGAACAAAAAATTCGAACACATGTGACATTCACCAATCCGTACTGGGCCCGCGTGGTGGATTACGGCCCATTCCCTCTCCTAGAGAGAAGGCCTGAGTCCCAGCAGTGGGAACATTAAAAGGCTGATTATGCTTATGCTTAAGTTCTCATAGCACAAGTATAGGAAAAATTTGAAAACTGTTGTAGTTACGTCACAAAAAAACAACTTTTTTGCGATTCGGAAAAATCTTCTAACTTGATTCGGGAATTGAACTGTTTTCAAAGGTAAGTTTGTACGGAACCCTCAGTGCGCAAGTCCGACTCGCATTTGCCCATTTAGTGGTAGAGTGTGGGTGGTATGAGTGGTAGGGTCGCGGTTTCAAACCCAGGCTGCCGGTTTTCCTTTTGTAATTTATTTTATGACCACTGCTCTCAAATTGATGAAGCAAAACATTGTAAGAAAACCGACATGCCCTAGATCCAGAAAATCGAAGACATGTGACACCACAAACTCTTAATGGTCCCAGCAGTGGGAACATTATAAATAATAAAAGATGAATAATATTTATTTTGCAAATAGGTTAAAAAAAAAACACTTTTACAAGTCTTTTTTTTCGTCATTTTAAACTAAATGAAGCCGATATTATAAGGCTGATTACTGTATACCTTCAGGTAATCCTGGAAACACTGAATAGATCACGATAATTATTTCACATATACAAAAGCTACAGTGGGTATTGCTGACTATCCATAGGTACTTTAGCGCGAATAAATTAACTATGCTTGCGATATACAGCTACGGGTAAGAGTAGTTACGGGAAAAAACTATTCACAAACATACTGACAATCATCACAATTATATTATGTAGGCGAAAGTTTGTGAGTGTGTATGTTTGTTTGTTACTTCTTCACGATCGAACGGCCGAAAGGATTTGGATGAAACTTGGCACATGGGTAGATTATGTCCTGGAATAGCACATAAGATACTTTGTATCCTGGGAGTATGTATCCTGGGGACAATTTTCTACTTTCACGCGTTATAATAAAAACAACAGAGATGGCGAATATGAGAACGTGCCACTAAAAATATTTTTAAAAAAAAATTAGTCATTTCGTACTGCCAAAGAATCTTGGCTTAGTGATTTAATGAACAAAAATTTAAACTAAATGCTATTAACTTTTAATTAGCAGCCTAAAATTCGTATATCATAATGTTTACAGTAATTTGTTTATTCAATTATATGTGTATAAAAGAGAAAATTGGTGTGATTACTAGTGTTTCAAATCACCTACATGTTGTACTTCTGTCACTGGCCTGCTCCAATTATTTTGCCGCGTGCTGCCACTGGCACGCGTGCCATAGGTTTGCCATCCCTGTACTACAGTAACTTCAAATTCAAAATAAATATAATACCTAAATACTGTAACCGATATTACGGATAAAGAGGTCCGAGTGCGCGTCTCCTTTTCTAGGAAATTTCACTCCGACTGTTCGACAGTTTGTGTGACCAAAGAACGATGTGGAGGAGTATTTCAACGCCTGAATGTATTTTGTGTTTTTTGTTTTAATGCATATAGGTAGACCGATGATCTGGTGAGGGTCGCGGGGATCCGATGGATGCGAGACGCAAAGGACCGGTCGTTATGGCGGTACTTAGGGGGCCTACGTGACGTCTTTCGGTTGAAATGATGATTTCCATAGATTTTTTTCTTTTTTTTTTAAGTTTAGTGTAAATATTTAGTTTAGTTAATATTTCAGTTTTTTATATATGTAAAGAAAATATATTTCCTTTAATTAGAATTCAGGCCGCGCTACTACCGCCATTCTTCTTCTTCTTTTCAATTCGATGGTAAACTCGTCAAACTGTTTGGGCCCAATAGGTGGCTACATTAATAGCAGCATCGGTAGCACTCATCAAATCCTCCAGAGTGCAGGTGTATGGGCACTTGGGGCATTCTAGTATGTGGCTCATGTTTTGAACAGGAGCACCGCAGTCACATTGAATATCCGACGGGTCTATAAAACGGCCATTACAGTAGCAAACGCAATGTCGCCGGCATTTATTGTATCTGTGGTCGTGTTAGAACAATTGTGAAAACTATTATTTGTTAGTTAGGAAATAAGAATTGATATTGTAATTATAAGCATTAAATGTCGTTTCTTTTATTACAGGTAAGGTTTTTATAGTTAATTTAATGTTATATTTTGGAATTAGTGTCGAACAAACATGTAAATAACAAATATAACTCTTTTATTACAGAGAAACACAATTGTGTTTTGATTGACGGTATCATCTCACCTAACTACCGAACAAATACCATTATATATATCTATGTGAATTTAATCAAAAATATTTGTAACACTTGGAACATGAAAATAAGAATGAATACGTAAAGAATAAGGGTAGGATGTCCAATCCAAACGCGTACATTAACAGAACTAGGTCCACAAATCCAATACAATAACGTTTTTCATGCGAAACGACCGCTAAACGTCACACTAGTTCATTGACCGATTATTTCAGTAGTAGCCAACGTCAATTGACCTGAAAACGGCAATGCATGTCTAACTTACCCCGTAACCCGAATACTGGTAATGGAGTGGTCGGGTTTAGTTAGGAATAGAGGATTGAGTTCTATTTCCTGTGATGAAGATGTTTCAACCTGTCTGACATTTAGGAGGGGACAATCAATCTATCTATCGTCTTCAATCTATACAATAAAGAGGAAACATTCGTAATTTGTAATAACGATTGGACCGATTTAAAAAATCTTTCAGCAGTAGAATGCTGCTTTATCACTGAGTCAAAGTCAAAGTCAAATTTTTTTATTTCACATAGGCCTACATGGGCACTTATAAAACGTCAGAAGCTAGTGCATGGTTCCAAATTGGTCGTTTCCTATGGAGAAGAACCGGCAAGAAACTCCATGAAACTCTTTAAAAAAAATGATTGTTTACAATATTTTCATATTACAGTATTAATAAACATTATGTAAGAACAGTGTAGACCAGTCGATATTGTACCCAAAAGCACAATAAAAATAATCATATTAAAAAAAAAGTGAGTCGTAATAGGAAGTAACCTAAGAATTCGCGAAGTCCACGGTGTTCTCACATTCACATTAAAAAAATAAAAAAGCTACTGAGCTACATAGGCCTACATAGCCCAGCGTTTAGAGATGCGACAAAAGCGATAATATTGCAAATCCGACCAACACGCAACGTCACAATTATTATTCAATAGCCCTTATATATTGTGACCACTAAATTTAGTCGGATTCGCGATATAATCACTTTTATCGCAATTTGGAACGCTGAGTAGGTATTTCGCGCGGGCGAAACCGCTGGCAGAAAAACCAGTCAAGTGCGATTGGGACACGCGCACCGAGAGTTCTGCACAAACTTATCTAAGTATGTAAATAATTCGATTCTTGAATCGAGTGTCGAACACTTTTTCAAAACGCAAAAAGTAAATTTTGTGATGTATGATCGTGCACCGTAAGACGAAGCGTTGGAAGGCCTCTCACAAGGTGGTTCGATGACCTGGTGAGGGTCGCGGGAATCCGATGGATGCGCACTTGGGGCTTATGTCCAACACTGGACGTCATTCGGTTGAATGTATTTTTTCAGTTAGTTTCAACAAATAGTTTAACAAATGTTGGTCTGATATTTAACAAGCATAATCAGCCTTATAATGTTCCCACTGCTGGGAGTCAGGCATCTTCCCTAGTAGATGGAATGGGCCGCGTGGGACCAGTGCGGATTGACGGATGTAATATGTATTCGAATTTTTTATTAGGACATGTGGTCGGTTTTCTTAAGATGTTTTCCTTCACCGTTTCAAGAATGTGCGGTGATGAAATAAATTAGACAAAATAATGCGCTTGACTGGGTTTGCTCCTCTCTGATATACATAAAAAAAGTCAAAACAAATGAAAATGCAATTTTCGCTTCCAACCTTGATTAACATTTAGCCAGTCAACACGCCACTATAGGCCAGGGATGGCGAACCTTTATTGGAGGATGTACCACTAAATAGAAATTTAGGCTTTGTCATTTAATGGACAAAAAATTAAACTAGATGGTATATTTGCAACCCGAAATTAATATATCGTATTGTTTACATTTTTTTAAATTATTTAATTAAATCCACGAGAAAAGAGTGATAACTGCTATTTCATATTACCTAGAGGCATAAACATTTTACACTGGCGTGCTCGAATTATTTTGCCGCATGTCATAGGTTCGCTATCCCTCTTATAGACCGCCAATCAACATAAATCCTCGCCACTTAATACATTAGCATGCAACTGCATACAATATGCATCGGACCACACGCCCGAAATAGGTCGCGGGTTCACGGGTCGACGACACAGCCACCCTTGGGTCGTGAACTTTGCGTAATGCAAGTGAAACATGACGAGGGTTTATTAAAAATTCAGATTCATTTGTTGTTGGTCGCGAGTGGAAATTCAGTTTTCAAAATTATACCCATAGGTATGTATGTACGATACATAAATATTTAAAACAATTATATGTCAAAAAGAAAAGAAAACCATCATCGTACACCAAATAACCAAGGCCACATAATATTAATTACCACTAGGGAAGAATTGAAGTTGTTTGTGGACTATAGAAGATTGGTTTTACTGCTACTACACACACAGTTAAACTGGTACTCGACATACATTTTCACTGTTTTTCACAGAACCGTTCTTACGCGATTATGACGTTATTAAACGTTTTTCATTAGATATTTTGGAAACACAGTATCTTGTGGATATTATCTAGGCTTCTATTGAAATCACTTTATAAATTTTGGTAAAACTAATCTCCTTGGCAACAAACCTCTGAAAATCTGCTATTTTGCATGAACTTTGACACTTTATAATTTACTCAAAATGTAAAAAAATCAAAATAGAAGCCTTGCAAATTTAATTAAGTTTAAAAAAAAACGCGTATTTCCTGGAACAACTTTTGTAAAATATTCGAGTAAATCACGGAATTACCGAATGCTAACAGAGTTTTCAGGCGTTATCTCTCTTTTTTCGCGTTGTCTTTTCGTCTAACATCGCGTTGGATTGCGTTAGATGAAGTAACAAGATTTTAAACCATGCTCGATGTTGACGATAGGCGAGTGGAAAAGGACCCTCTTAACCATTGTTGTAAGTGGAAAAAGGTGGGTTTTTGAATTGAGTGTTTTAAGTATGACTCTAACCCTACTACTTGAACGTAGCAAAAACGGCAAAAAAAATCACGTTTATTGTATGGGAGCCCCACTTAAATATTTTATTCTGTTTTTAATAGTTCTTGTTATAGCGGCAACAGAAATACATCATCTGTGAAAATTTCAACTGTCCCAGCTATCACGGTTAATGAGATACAGCTTGGTGACAGACAAACGGACAGCGGAATCTTAGCAATAGGGTCCCGTTTTTACCCTTTGGGTACGGAATCCTAAAAACACAAAATACAGTCTTCATTCTTCAGCAGTAGCTAATTTGTTGTGTAACCTCTTGTCTTCTTCTATAAACAAGGAATGGCGCTTTCAATTTAGACGTTTCATATCCGACCGCTGCCGCACGTTTACCTTGCCGCAGCCGGCCGGTTGCAGTACGTCAGCAGTCCGACAACAAGCACCTAAATTGAAAACGTATCTAGCTGTCGTGCTTTTGTATGCCGGTGATGCTTTTCGACACTGCACTATTCAACATCGAATTGAACACGTGGTGCTTGTTGCCGTCCTGTTGTCGACCGTTCGCCGCACGGTTGCCGCACCGAGCACTTCATATGGAAAATATGATCGTCCGTACGTAGTACAATTAACGCGTCGCATCGGCACCGCAGCAGGCCGTCAAAAAACGCATAAATTGAAAGCGCTCTAAGCGTATTCAGTGACAAGAAGGGTTTTGACAGCGATACAATGAATGACGTGACTTTATGTCCTACTCGCGGTAAAAGAACGGACGATTAAATATTCATCGGGACGCATACCGAATGGGTTCATCGTACGATGAAGCCAACTTCAAGCTGAGATTTATATATGGTTCACATTATTCTTTAACTAACTACGTCGGATATATCCAACAAACACTATATAGGCTATATAGATAGTCTAGCGTTTGACCACCATCTCACCAGATGGTAAGCAATGATGTGGTCGACGATGGAGCACACTTGCCTAGAAGTAGCCTATTCACTCTTGACTTAAAGACGTTGTAGCTATCAGGAAACACTGACTCCGGCAAGGAATTCCACTCCTTGGCTGTTCGCATAATAAATGTGTTCTCAAAACGTTTTGTGCGCATGGGTGGGATGTCTACCATGTACCGGTGGCGCAACGCTGTACGTGTTCTATTCGCCAGGGTCACACATCCACGACCCTGGCGAATAGAACACGAAAACACTCGTCGGACCAATTCGACGCAAGCGGTTAAAGGGTTAATTCAAGTTAAAAATCATAGTGTTTTGCGAGATAAAACAGAATTTATCATTAAAACTAGTAACACTCATTTCTTAGTTAGGTAGGTACTCATAGTTCAAATACAAAGCCAAATACAAGAATTCCATTAAACCATTGCTTCAGTACTTAAACACAGTTTACATTACAATGGACATAGTTTAACTAAAGTCTATAAATAGCCGGGTTGGCTCCGAATATTTTAGGCGCGAACTGTAGACGAACTTAGCTCGGGTCGATAGCGGCCTGATGAGACCTTTATTTAGTTACCTTCGATTAACAATTAGTTTGATTGCTAACGGTATTTTGCACTCTATTCATTACTAGCTGACCCTTCGAACTTCGTAGGTATCGCCTGAATTTCAATGAATGTATCTTTCGATATAGTCAAACGATTGCGATGAAACAAAACAGTAATATATGTAGTTACACAAATTTTTATGTACAAAGTTATCTACATACATGGATTTCGTACATTTTACATTGTACAGATTTATTATATACATATAATAAATCTGTAGTAGTAATATATCTAATTAACACCATCTGTATTATGTACAATTACCTATGATCCACAATAAAGATGATTTGATTTGATTTAATTTGTAGTTTAGCTGCTAGCGAGATAGCAGAATATTATCACAAGGGAACATACCCCAGAGATAAAAATGCACCAATCTATGAAAGTTGCAGTCCGATTGACTGAGAGAAAAAAAGCATCCTATGATACCGATATTGATTGATATTGATTATTGGATACCGTAGGGGCCCAGCAGGGTTGAAGACTATTGGGGCCAAGGGTCTGCTGCTGAAAGGAAGACTCGGCCCTGGTATGAAAGGCAACGAAGTGCACAAGCTTCTGACGTTTTATAAGTGCCCATGTTAGCCTATGTAAAATAAAGAAAAGAAAGAACAGGAGTGGGTTATTCGCCAATAAAGGTCAGGCAGACCCTTTCGCTCCGCCCAAGAGCGAGAGAAGTCATTGGATGATTTTCTCACCAAAAAAAAAAGTTCTATTATAGGATATGGTCTACCCATATACAAAGTTTCATCGAAACCCGTTCAGGCATTTGAGCGTGAAGAAGCCTTTATAATAACGTGACCTGAGGGATTGTTCGAAAGAGTCACCGCGGCTCTGAAACGCAAATGGAAACTAAAGGATCGAAGTCTGAGACTCCCTCTTACTCCAACCAAAGCAGGAGGAGATAATTGACGATTTCCAACCGAAAAAGAAAATATCGGAACCCCCACAGGATCACTTTGTTGTCTGTCTGTAAAACTCTTTTTCTCGGGAACGCGTGAAGGTATCGAGCTGAATTTAAAACCATATACGCAGGTCTGCAGTCCCTTGAAACTGTGAAAGTATCAAACTTCTGAGCTAATGAAAAAAAAAAAGATACGGCCGTTTATGTCGCAAAAAACGTATATTTCGACACTCTCAAGGGAATTAAATCTATAGGGTAAGTACCTACTTCCCGTTGACCTAGAATCCTGAAATTTGGCATGAAGCAAGGTCTTATAGCACAAGTATAGAAAAAATCTGAAAACTGTAAATTTGTAGTTACATCACAAAAAAAAATTGCGATTCGGAAAAATCTTCGTAACTCAATTCGAGAATTGAACTGTTTTCATAGGCACGGAACCCTCAGGGTGCGAGTCTGACTCGCACTTAACCGGTTTTTTCAAACAAGTCGATAGCAGGCTGAAGTGAGACCATTATTTCAATTTCAGTTTGATTTCTTATGGTAGTGTAGTGATATCTAATGAAGCCACACATGAACTTTAGTTCCTAGAATTTTAATTCAAAATCTTGCATCGTGGTATTAGTGTTCTCCATGCGATTAGAACAGAACAATCACAAATTAACTATCGGGCAGTTGCCCAGACCAGACACAACACTCATTTATTTCAGGATCTTCCTTTTTCAACGGACGTTTGCGGAACTTTACAACCTGCTCTGCATATCTACCTCTAAATTAGTGTCCACTTACCTGCGATATAAATGTGGTGATTGAAGATTATGAAGTCCATACATATGCATTTCACTTGCTTTACTTTATGTTTCCTAGATGAATATATAAATCCTACAAACTTTACTACGTTGAATAAAAACCCGGAACACGTTTTAAATCAATTATATTACACCTGTTTCAAAAATATTTTATATGAGTGTGTTAGATATTCTTGTAAACGAAGCGTTTAGAATTTTAATAAAATGAGCACAATCATCTGTGCTAGAAATTAAGATTCATTTCAATATATAGGGTGACTGGTAATTAGTGTACGATATTTAAACACGTGATTGTGCTCATGATAACCATCAACTTTTACTATGAGAACAAACCTGAAATCGCGAAAAAATATCAGCTGTTCAGTAAATTTATGTTTGGCTAATGAATTGAATAGCTGATATTTTTTTCGCGATTTTGGCCTTGGTCCCATAGTAAAAATTGTTTGTTGTCATGAGCACAATCATGTGTATCGTACACTAATTGCCAGTCACCATATATAAAATAAGTAAGTTAAAATTGGCCGAAAACACGGTTTCTAAAAAATCTGGTATCAGCTGGAGTTCCGGTTTCGACCAAAAAGTCGCCGAATGTTCGGCTCAACCGAAACTAATGTCTTGGAGCTGACGGTTGTGATAGAAACCTAAGTGCTGACTGACTCGTTCGGCTATGTGTGTTATCATTTTTGCGGTTTCAGATGGAAATGTATTTCAGTCGGTTACTATAAATAACACTTTACACACTTCTTCAATCGCGCATCTCAGAGATCTAATAACGATCGTAACTCCATAGAAGATTTTCAATATATATTTTCTATTTTTTTTAACGATATAATCTTGTGCTTGACTGCGATGCCACCTAATGGTAAGCAGTGATGCAATCGATGATGGTGAATCGCACTAGTTTATTAAGAGCCTATTCATTCTAGGTTTGAATACACCTAAATTATAATCGTACAGATGGATCGATGAATGCAAATTGTTCCAGTCCTTCGATGTACGCGGTATAACCGACGAGGCAAAACGCTTAGTCCGGACCGTGAACGTGTCAACAACGTAAGGCTGGACACTTGCAGTACGTCGGGTTGTCCGATGGTAGAATCAAGTCATGTAATTTCTGCACACATTCTCCAAAATGCATCGTATAAAATACCGAAAGGCTGGCTACCCCACGCCTGTGGTTTTGTAGATTAGTGTTCACCAAGTTTGAATCACCAATTAGCCTCTAGATTTCTTTATATACCATTTCTTGGGTTCCTAAGTAGTAACAATATTTATATCTCTTAATCTATAGTAGTAAAAATCTGCCACTAACCTGGGTCCCGGCATGGTGTCGACGGGCTCGTCATCAGCATCATAGAAGTCGTCCTCTCCCTCAGACGAGGAGTACGACGTGTCCGGTACCAGCAGGGACATTGCTTGTCATGTAAGAGAAATCCGTTGTTAATTCATGGACTATACGAAAACAATTATTTAGCAGTAGCAAGGGTGTTGCTGCTCCAGCAGGGCCGATAACCGCTAGGACTGGGGGAACGTTTAGGGAGTGACGGTATTTTTTCTTCTTCTAAATAAACGTAGCCTAAGAACGCAAGGGCAACTGTAGGCCACTCGTGGATTCAGTCAGTAACAGTCTGACACGCCCTCTCGTGCCACCCTAGAGCGAGTGAAGTCATTTGAAAATTACACACCTCAGTTTTTGGAGTACTACCCGCCCGCCTGGCTTTACCCGGGCTAAGCAATTGTTTCGGGTCAGGTACATAAGAATTATTAATTTAATATTACAGCCTATGTATTACAGCATATGTCCTCTCATATGTAAATACCTACTTAATTTCTAATTTAGTAGCTTGCGACACTGTTTGCAATACCGATGGGATACTATTTTTTTATTGTTTTAAATATATAATTTTTTTGTGAAATATTTAAAAATGTAATTTATAGGTTAAACGCTAAAATTATTGGCCCCTATCCAGTTATTGGCTATTTCAACTTACGAACGACCTAAAATAAGCAATTACCTACCAGAATAATACATTCAAAACTGATTCGTATCCTAAAACATTTTTTGTAACAGTTAATTCTCTGTTCAATCATCCACTCTTTTATCGGTACTACTCGATGTATTTCTGCAACCATAGAGTGCAAGTTCAGAGCCATTTTGTTTTTGCTTACTCGCGATGGTATAATGTTAACGTCTTGCTTTCAGCTATAACAGACAACAATTGCCATACTGATACCGTTAACTTTACGTATATTTGGTGTGCGCGCCATTCTAATGTTACTTTTGTACGATGTTGCTGTGATGTATCTATCTGTAAATAAAATATATCTATAATAAATGGCTAATATAAACAACATTAATAACGACATTGATGACATTTCTATAGCGCGCGCATACCAATGTCCACCAGAGCAATGCTCGAAATATGTTAAATATTCTCATTTAAATCTTAAATTAATCCACATAAATATCAGAAGCATTAACAAAAATTTTCATCAATTTATTACTATGTTAACCATGACCAAAGTAGATTTTGATGTTATTGTATTCACAGAGTGCTGGCTAAAAGTGACAGGACCCCTGCCTATTCTTCAAGGGTACTCGAGCCATGCTACCCTAAATAACGCTTCACAAAATGACGGCGTAGTGATCTATACAAAAAACAACCTGCAATGTACTATTACTGAACCTCTTTTCCGCGAAGCCAACTGCTTAGTATGTAGTACCGGCAATACAGCCATTATATGTATCTATCGCTCCCCATCATTCTTGGACCTGGAGTTATTTTACAATAGTCTTGATAGTTTAGCTGGAACGTTAAAACGATTCAAAAATATGATACTAGTGGGTGATATAAACGTCGATATAAAACCTAACAATCATGACCGCCACTCAGATGCCTATTTGACTTTTTGTGCCTCTATTGGACTTCTACCGGCTCATACACTTCCCACTAGATCAGAAAATTCCCTCGATCACATAATGTTAAAAACAACTAATTCGGCTAGCGTACTTAACACTCATATAACTGACCACCTTCCCATCGTCCTTAGTTTGAAAACCCATGGGAATTCCGTGAAGGCACAAAATTCAACTGTTCTTCGTTACAATTATTCAGGCATCCGTAACGAATTAGACCACACCGATTTCCGTCCCGTAATGAAAGAATGTGACCCAAACCTTGCTGCTGAACTATTCGTTGATATGATTCAGAAAAGTTGTTCAAATCACACTTCAATCATAAGGGTATCTAACAGAACGAGAATGCTCAAACCCTGGATGACATCGGGGCTTGTTCGTTGCATACAAAACCGGGACATGCTACACCAAAAATCGAAATTGTCCCCAGATAACCTGATCCTAAAAACTACGTACTCTCGATATCGCAACTTCCTGGATAAGACATTAAAAAAACTAAAACGAGCTCATGACAGAAACGAATTACTAAGGGCTAAAAATAACATCAAAGCTACATGGAAGGCCGTTAAAGCCATAACTAACTGTTCTGTCCAGCATCAGTCACCCGACGAACTTATCCG
Organism: Mythimna pallens; assembly: GCA_961205895.1. NCBI lineage: Eukaryota > Metazoa > Arthropoda > Insecta > Lepidoptera > Noctuidae > Mythimna > Mythimna pallens. The sequence continues at coordinate 19,879,609 of OY540842.1, read as the reverse complement.
GGGCGCGTCTGATGCCAAAACCTCGATTAATAAAATTAATAGCTACTTTGCCAGTGTAGGCGAGAAATTAGCTTCTAAAATCGTTCTGCCCTCTAATCCCACCCCGTTTAGTCACCCATCTCCGTCTAATTCACTTGTAATCATGCCGATTGACGAATCTCAAGTTTATGGAATTTTACGCAATCTACGTTCAGATTGCGCCACTGGACATGACAACATCCCAGTAAAAATCCTGAAGCAATCTACTGCTACTCTTACTCCACCCATAACACACATCTGCAATCGTGCAATTGAGACCGGTACATTTCCTACAATTTTCAAGAAGGCAGTGGTCCACCCAATCTTTAAGAGTGGAGACAGAAGCAATATCTCTAATTATCGACCCATTTCGGTTCTGAGCTCCCTGTCTAAAATTCTTGAAAAAATATTGAATAATGCTCTGGTGGGATATCTTTCCAAATACAACATCATTGCAAAAAATCAATATGGTTTTCGACAGGGAATCTCGACTGAAGACGCTGTCCTAGGTCTTTCTAATAGCGTTGTCTCTAAAATGGATAACAAACTTAGGTGCTACGGTGTCTTCCTCGATTTATGCAAAGCATTCGATTCTGTTTCTGTTCCTATGCTGCTTTCAAAGCTGGAAAACTTGGGGATCCGCGGGCTTTCGTTGAGAATCTTCACTGATTATTTAACTAATAGAACCCAATGCGTAAAAATTAATTCTTTTGTCAGTGAAGAGGAGTGTATCGGTTTCGGTGTTCCGCAGGGAAGTATATTGGGTCCAACCTTGTTCCTGATATACATAAACGACTTGTGCAAAATGTCCATCCCTAACTGTGAAATATTCACCTATGCAGACGATACTGCACTTGTTGTTTATGATACTGACTGGAATAAAGCCAAAGATAGAACAGAACACTCCCTCCGCCTTGTTACTGAATGGCTTTCAGCTAACTTGCTGACTCTTAACATCGACAAAACAAAGCTAATACGCTTCTCGCTGTCCAGTTCGGACCCCAAACCAGCTGAATCCAGTGTAGTAAAAGTCCACTCTTGCTCAGTTCACGACGCCTCTTGTCACTGTCTGACACTCTCTTTAGTCTCAAGTGTCAAATATCTGGGGGTGTACATCGACTCAAATCTTTCCTGGCGTTCACACATTGAGGCTTTGTGCTCGAGGACAAGGAAGCTTATTTATCTGTTCAAGGAATTGAGACATGCAGCTGATCCTGCAACCTTGTCCTTAGTTTACCAAAGCTTATGTGCATCGATCCTCATGTATTGCATTCCTGTATGGGGAGGCACCTATAAAGGCCTTCTGCTTCAAGCAGAGCGTGCACAAAGGGCAATTCTTAAGGTTATGCATTTTAAGCGAAGAGATTACCCAACTACTCAGCTGTACTCAGAATCCCAAGTCCTCACCGTGCGGCAACTGTTTGTTTTGCGTGTAGTCTTACGCCGTCATTCCATGCTTCCACTAGACTCTAGCATTCTTCTTAGACGTCGAGGTTTTCCGGTCAGTGACTCCCTATATAGTCGGACCGCTTTCGCAGGTCGGCAATTTGTTATCTTAAGCGCTCGCATTTATAATAAGATTCACCATCTGATCAATATTTATACTTTAAACAAATATTCACTTAAAACTAAGCTATCTAATTGGTTGCAAAAACTGTCTTATGATTATACCGAATCATTACTAACGATCATCGTATAACTATTCCCCTATACTGTTACACGTCTATATAAAGGCTATCTTAATTGTACCTAACATTAAATTTTTGATCATCTCTAAGGAGGAACTGGCTCCTGAGATACAAGTATTTATTTTACTTAGTTTAGGAGTCAAATGTTCATTTTATTTCCACTGATCAGTGTTTGTACAACTATTATATCTGTTCATGTCATTATATACTGTTACTGTGTTTGTTAAACGTACAAAAAATAAAGTTTTATTATTATTATTATTATTATTATTAATCAAGCTTTGAATCTACTATCTGGTAGGTTATTGCTTATTTTAGGCCTTCAAAATTGTAATGGTGAACAACTGTATAGGGGCCAATAAATGAAGCGTTGCACCTAAGTAGGTATGAGTATGTAGATTAACATGTAGGGAGTATAGTGTAAATGAATAGATGGAAAAAATGCATATTTCAAATGGTCGGTCAACAAATCGGCACAGATTTGTTATGCCAAAAGGAAGCCGGGAACCGAATTCCCAACTATGTGTTGGGATTGGGACCAGCTTCCTGACTAAACGAATGCAGCCAAACGCCAATACTTTACATGGAACGACTGCCTATATGAACTTCACATTTACACAGCACACAACAGGAAAACACACATTAAATATTATTTCCGAATGCAGGTATGACACAAATACAGAAATGAGACCATATGTTATGTCAGAACGAGTACAAATGTGTTTACATATGGAAAGCATAACCATGCTGTAAGGACAGTACCAACTAATATTAGGTTAATGGATTGTCTATTTCATTGTCTTTTAATAAACCGCATTTACTTGAATAAGGCAAACGTTTTGACGTCATATATCCATTATAAAGTTATTTTTACGGAATTTAATTTTGTTATTGGAGCATTGGAGAAAGATAAGCAGTATTACTGCTTATTTTTCTAATTCAGCCATGTCAAACTCAAAGTCACTAGTGGACCAAAATTATGAAGACCGTGAACTTAGGGCGAATTTCTGAATTGAGTATTTTGAGTTAAGTATGTCTCAAACCGTACTTTAATGCCAAACTTTGACAGGTTTAAAGGCTAAAGTAGAGTTTAAGAAATACTCAACTTGAAATGCTTAATTCAGAAATCGGGGGTAAGTAGCCCGCAAAACATACAACCTCTTGAAAATCTTAACGAAATAGATAATAATCAAGTCGTTGGTTTATGGCGTGAATTCATCGGTGAAAATAACTTTTCAAACTGGATCCAAGTGCATCCTTCAATAGCGATCTTACGGGAGATTTGTTTCCTTTCATAAAAAAATACCCGAAACTATCAACATTGATAGTGAACGGTTTTTTGGGTCGAGGGGATCTTTGGACTGGGACCGTGGTCCCAACTCCCACCAATAAAAATAATTTTTGCTTTTGAGTAGTATTTTGGGATTATATTTAAAATATTTCTTTTTTTTTGGTAACAGTACTTTACTGCTTTTTTCCTTGTGGTCCCTAAATACTATTAAAAAAAGGATTTTTTTTATAGGTGGAAGTTTGGATCGCGGTCTCGGTCCAAAGAGCCACGCGACCCCGGTTTTTAACACGCTTACGTGTAGCATTATCTGGCTGTTTTCAAAATTGACTCGGGCCGCAGGGAAATGCTCAGTGGGCCGCATATTTGACATGGCTGTTCTAAATGCTAGTCGAAAATCGAAATATCGTTAGTTTTTTTTTTAGGTGGGAAAACGAGATAGTGTCAGACTTTTACTGACTAAAAACACACCTGTTCCTTTCTTTCGTCCCAGGGCCCCGGGTTTCACTTTCACACTACCCATGGGCCCAGTAGGCTTCGACTCTGCTGGGCCCCAACGATTTGCTGACATTTCCCTTTTTTTTTTAAGGTGGGAAATCATCCAAATGACTTCTCGCGATCTGGGTGGAGCGCGAGGGCGTGTCAGACTTTTACTGACTAAAACCACACCTGTATTCTTCAATTACCCTTTGCGTCCTAGGACTACGGGTTTCCCTTTCAGAAATTCTCCGCGGTCCTAGTTAGCGGGCATCGGTCCTGCTGGGCCCCTACGGTTTGCTGACATCTCTTTGAGGAGCGCGAGGATCTCAACGCGCTATTGACGACTGGGCTCGGTCCGGTTAATTACCAAACAGCCGGACGGCGAGCTACCCAGTGCTCGACGTCCGCAAGCCCGCGTCTACCGTGGCTGGTAGTCGGGGTCGGAATTACAGCACTTCACTTTCACACTACCCATGGCCCCAGTAGGCTTCGACTCTGCTGGGCCCCAACGATTTGCTGACATTTCCCTAGGCGCGCGTGGAACAATACGCGCCGTCGACGACTTGGACTCGGTCCAGACGGTTACCGGACGGTAGGACGGCGGGTTACCCATTGCTCGCCGTCCGCAAGCCCGCGCCTGCGGTGGCCGGAAATCGGGATCGGAATGCCGGCGGCGAAGTATCGACAGTTGGGTATTCCCTATTCATATAAGACATATTATAGTATTTGCACCACGGGGCCTTATAGGGCCGATGTATGTCAGGGCTGCGGGATTGTTTGAAAGAGTTACCGCGGGCCTAAAACGCAAAGGGCAACTGAAGGAACACAGGCGTGGTTCTAGTCAACAACACTCCCTTTCGCTACACCCAAAGGGGGATACCTTCTGTGTGTATTTGATGATATATTTCAATCATATCATTATAAAAAGGTTGAAACGTGTCCTTAGATCTAGTAGTGTATCCATAGTGGGAGTACTTACTAGGTGCGTCCAGGTGTTCCAGCGGCGGCAGCGGGTGCGTCGGCGTGGTGAGCTCGCGGCACTCGGCGCCCATCTCCACGCGAGGAGACAGCTCTGCATCTAAGAAGGAAACATGCGGTCAAGATAAATATTATAAATCAAGTTTTTTGCATTTTAAAGGAAATTGTCTAGTTACTTCTCTCTCTCTTTTGATGTCTTTAATCAGTAATGACCTAAAGAAAGTCCAAGTGAATGACTCAACGACCCAAAACCGAAAGTTTTCGCGAAAAATGACGAGCAGAACCGCCCCAAATGAAATGGTACAAGGCTAGACAAAGAGAGAGCCGTAATACGTATTTATTTATAGAATTATATCAATACAATCCTCTCAGTTCGTTTTACCCTACTCATTACCTATTTCATAAAAAGTCATTCAACAGGTTAAGATGAACTGAGAAGGTTGGGTATACATGTGGTGAGGGTGGTATACATAAAGATACAAGACATTTCTTCTTACAATTTTTTTTTTTAGGTTGCCATATCTCAAAAGGAAAAAACGTAACCCATATAGGACCCTTTATCTTGGGAATGCGTGGAGGTATCGAATTGAAATTAAAACCATATACTCAGGTCTGCGGTTCCTTGAAGCCGTGAAAATATCAAACTTCTAAGTTAACGAAAAAAAAAGATACGGCCGTTTACAAAAAAAAAAAACTTCGTAAATCAATTCGGGAATTGAACTGTTTTCATAGGTAAGTTTGTACTGAACCCTCAGTACGCGAGTCCGACTCGCACTTGCCCAGTTTTTTTTACATTTTCTGCTTGTTATTATACACATTTCTCTCAGCGATACCCCCAACCTAACCAAACCAGTTCAAATAGTAGTTAGCGTTTTTCACTGCAAAATAATTATACACGAAGTTTGCCTCCGCATTTGACGAATATCTTTATCCTACGAGCGCAATTAGATGAGGGAACTAAAAGAAATTGCTTTGATCAGTCCTCCTAGCCAAGTTACAACCGTTTCGTTTCGATTCTCTTTTCGTTGATCGCCTCGAGTCGGCCACGCCTCCTATTCCTTTGTTCTGACCACGTGACTGAGCGTTGAGGCGTTGTGATGACGTCAGAACAAAAGAATTGGCCAACTCGAGGCGATCGACTAAAAGATAATCGAAACGAAACGGTTGTAACTTGGCTAGGAGGGTTGGTGAGTAAGACGGATAATCAAGCAGTTCAAACAGATGTGAGAGGGCGCGTTGTCTTGGTGAAAAATGATTTTCTTTTTCTGCATCTCACATCGACTCAATAATCTGTTAATCAAATAAGAACTGCGCGCCCAAAATGGCTGAAACTTCAGTCAAAAAATGCACAACTACATTCACTAGCTTTTATTGACGAGTACTACTATCTTCACATTGAAGTTGGAAACTTTTCAGACCACCCACGTATAATTCAGTAAATAAATACATACGTATCACCACAGCCATAGCCAAGTTCACGAATAATAGTGTAGGCTATATAACATCACACTACGACCAGGAGGCAACCAATGACGCGGGTAAAACCGTTGTTGGGGACAACTAGTGCGGAAATATTTTTAAACTGTTACGGTTTTTTTTCAAAAATTTTTTGTCCACTTAGAGAATTTGCGTGACTATACTTAATTTTTATTTTATGTACAGTTAAGTGACTAAATCCCTCTCCTAGAGAGAGGAGGCCTGAGTCCCAGCAGTGGAAACATTAAAAGGCTGATTATGCTTATTATTATGCTTAAGTGAGTAAATCAAAGAAAAAATGTTAAACTTGTTTCTTTTTCGGATTAAAAATGAAGTGCGTGTTAGGTATTATCGTGATTCAGTCTTTTCTGAAGTTCAGTATAATGGTTTTAATGATACGTGGTAGCCAGATCTAAGAACTGAACATATGAAGCGTTGTATTCGACTATTTCATGAAATGGTTGTAGTTCACGATATTAGAACCTTCCCCACTAGACACATCATGATCAGGTCATTTAAAGCCAGTCTTAAAGCGTTTCTTTTAGAAAATTGTTTATGCTCAGTTAGTGACCTCTACTTTGTATGTATTTTGAGTAGGTATTTGCAATTACAATAATTTTGACATCATTTTATGATTTAACTTAGGAGAATCTTTTATTATTATTATTATTATATTATGTGTGATAATTATGACAATGTGATGATTTTATTTGTTTTAGAATTTAAATTAATCTAGTTTTAAGAACATATTTATAATTATCAATCTGTTCGACACAATTATGTTGTTATGAATAAAGATACTACTACTACTACTACATTTGCTCATAAATGGCACAGCAAGAGAAAGGCATTAGAACTGCAGTAGGAAACCTGTTAGGAAACACGTAGGACAGTTAGAAACAGTAATTCTTATGAAGTCTAGGGCAGTTAGGAACAGCTTTTTAGCTTTTAGTTGATGGTAAGCCGGGCTTTTTGTAGGTCTGCTCGTGCGCTCAGTCACGTTATGTGGTGTAGCACTCCCTAGAAAAGGGAGAAGTGAAAGAGTAGAGAGAGGGACAGGAAAATCCCTCCTGTCCTACGTGTTTCGTAACAGGTTTCTTACTGCAGTTCTAATGCCTTTCTCTTGCTGTGCCATTTGTGAGCAAATGTAGTAGTAGTAGTAGTAGTATCTTTATTCATAACAACATAATTGTGTCGAACAGATTGACAATTATAAATATTTTCTTAAAACTAGATAGAACTAGATAGTGTCAGACTTTTACTGACTAAAAACCCACTCCTGTTCCTTCGTTCCTTTCGTACTAGGGCCGAGTCTTCCTTTCAGGATCAAACCCTTGGCCCCAGTAGGTTCTTTCTTTCTTCTTTCTTTCTTACTAAATTTTAATCTTATCCTTGTTCTACAAGAGTAATAAATAAGGTTCTACTTTATTTAGACTTTTTATTATCACCTCATCCTACATTAATGATATGGCTAAACATGGATTAACATATCATCAAACGTTAACGCTTAAATAATTTGACCATTTTATCTGGCTATGTTTTGAAATGTCACCATTTCATGAAATAATCGGTCAAATCATGTCGGTTTTCTATCGTTTACATTTCGGGGAGTGTGCACTGGAATTGCGCAATCTAATTCCGCCAAGTCCGTTCCATCATCGGACCACTAGACGTACGGCAATGCGCCACTGGTACATGGTGGACATCGCACCCATACACACATAACGTTTTGAGAACACATTTATTATGCGTACAGCCAAGGAGTGGAATTCCTTGCCGGAGTCTGTGTTTCCTGAAAGCTACAACTTAGGGATCTTTAAGTCAAGAGTGAATAGGCTACTTCTTGGCAAGCGTGCTCCATCGTCGACTACATCATCGTTTACCATCAGGTGAGATGGTGGTCAAACGCTAGCCTATCATTAATAATAAAAAAAAAAACATGATGTGATCAATTCTAAGATCTAGCTACGACATATACAATACGACCATTTACGGACGCGACAGTGCAATTGATTCTAATGCATATGAATATCTTCTCTAACTCTTATAGGACACTATTTTTAGTAAGTATATGCGAAACCTGAACATAGTTTGTTCCGAATCAGTAACTGAATCGATTCCAATAATTTTGACACCGTGTCATATTATGGGGAATTATAATACGAACGAATAAAAAAAACTTAGAGACTGATGATGAGATACTGTTTTAGTAACTTGGGTGGTATGAATTTGAGTAAGCGAAAAATTAAGTAAACTAACGAGTCTAACGACAAATTAATATTGATTAATAATAAAATCCAGAACGAGCTTACTAAAAGTGGGTTACGGTTAATCCATATCAGAAATTAAAATTCTAGCCGTGCGACTAAATTACTAAGTCAGTACTAAGTCAGTGACTAGAAATATAGAGAAGGGAACTTCAATATTAAGATAAAATGGATGTTTCCAATTCAGTTTTTACTATCGAACTACTAAAAAGTTCACTTTAAGAAATGTTTTCACCATTGTCTAATTATCTAGTCGCAGGCAGATTCGTCATTTTGAACTGGGTGAAATAGGTTAGGTTAGAACTGTGATCAACCGCGCGTGAGTCGAGCGAGCGAAGCGAGCGATGCCGCGGCAGCGGCCGGCGAACGCTACGTCCAAGTTGCTCGAAGATTTTATTTAATTTTTTTCTAATTATCCGAATTATCAAATTACCTTGTGATATACTTAATAAATAAATATCGATATTTAGGACATTCGAAACACTTCATTTAAGAGAAAATGCCGCTCAGTATAAATAATTAATTTACTAAATATTTTAAAATATGCAGGATGTAACGTTGGCACTCAGACAAATATTAGGTCTTTAACTATGAAATTGCCGTTTTTTAAAACGGGTTGCTTTGAAGTGTTATATCTTTGGTTTGACTTGAAATTATAAGTTCAAATAAACTTTATATTAAAGGTACGTTATTCTTTTTCCGAAATTAGGTATTTATTGGATTCTTTGTGTTATGTATTTTCTGTAATATCGGAATACTTGTAACTATTTTTGTGTGAAATATAAGAAAACTCGCATTATTTTGTAATATGAGTTCTACCGTGGAAACAATGTGTCTCAGCGTGAAAATGCAAAAAGATATCAAATACCTTGTTTGATATGTGTTTGTGAAGGATTTGTAGGTCCCTGATATACTCCGTTTACTGGATTTACTGTGTTCTGCAATAAAAAAATATTTATTTAAAATAAAATATGAATTTCGTAGAAAATATAATGTGCAATTGTGCATGTTTCCTATTTTTACTAAAGTGTGAATTTCTTTAATGTGGATGTTAGTTAATTGATTAATTATTGTAATGTTTTTTCATAATTATTTGGTTTTGCTTACCTTAGCTATTTGTAGCAGTACTATGGAATGTTTGATATGGTCCAACATGACCTGTAAAACAATACAATTAGTTAAAAAAAACTAAACCGGTGGTTCCTGAAAAAAAAAAACGTGTTTCTCCGGCCCCAAATAACACGGGACAAGGGCAGGAAGGTATTTTATTTATTTATTAGTAGGATCGCGCTTGTCCATTGAAGTATAACTAAAAGTAAAAAAATCAAAAGGGGCGACGAAAAATTATTTTTAACTTTATTGGAACTTTGTCAAAGTTGAAATTTAAACACCGCTCGCTGTAAGCTGCGTTATGCCAACCCTGAATTTGCTAACCCGGGGCCCTGGGACGAAGGCAACGAAGGAACAGAAGTGGGTTTTTAGTCAGTAAAAGTCAGACACTATCTCGCGCTCCACTCAAGAGCGCTATTTATCATAAGATGATTTTCCCACCTTAAAAAAAACCCTTAATTTCTTTTTAAATGTATTCATCGTCATTTCAGCCGAAAGACGTCCACGGCACGACGTATATTAATAGTAAAGAAACATTAATCGAAAACCTTTATAAAGTATTTATTACAAGTTATCAGGAATACGAAAGTATAATAGTCAAGGGTGAATAGATTACTTCTAGACAAGCGTGCTCCATCGTTGCTTTCTATCAGGTGATTTTAGGTTAGCCTATCAAAAATAAATAAGATATAGTGAACCACTTACATTGGAATGGTCTAATATAACTTGTCCTTTGCTCTTCTCGAGCGGGTCAGCAAGCTCTGATACACGAATGCTCATTTTCTGTAACAAGTAAATAACATATTATTATAATCTATTCACGTCAAGAAAATAGTGATTCATCAGTGCAACTGAAAAGTAAATAACTTTAAAAAGTACTGAAGTAAACATTAAACCATTAATATTAATACAATCTTTTTGTTACACAGTATTTTCAAGTGTTAAATTAAGTAATCATTTTAAATCATCATCATTTCAGCCGAAAGACGTCCACTGTTGGACATAGGCCTCCCCAAGTACGGCACAACGATGGGTCATCGGATTCCCGCGACCATCACTAGTTCCATGTGGGAAGCTTTCTAAAGCTGCGTTTTCCGGTGCCGTTCAGTCCGTCGACCATCTGTTCTGTGACCAATGCGCCCTGCCCACGGCTACTTAAGTTTGGCAATTCTTCGGTTGGTTCTCTTGGGGATATATTCATTCCTGGTGCAATCTCACAAGGAATCTCCGACCCTTTCCATTATCCTTTTGGTGACTTTGAGCCTTCTGTTGAGACCCATTGTAAGCGACCATGTTTCAGAGTCATATGTCATCACCGGCAACACGCACAGGTCATAAGACTTTCGTTTTGAGACACTGTGGTATGTTAGACGAGACAATACCGCGCAGCTTCCCGAAGGCTGCCCAACCGAGTCGCATTCGATGATTGACCTCTTTCTCGTAGTTAGACCTACCAACTGGACAGTCTGTCCCAGGTAAATGTAAATCGTCCACAACTTCGAATTTAGAGTCCGATATTAATAGCAGTGTTGGTTGTTCACCGTGACTTAGGTTTTATTAATGTTCATTTTAAGACATATTCTTTTGGAAGCTCTACTGACGTCATCAATCATTGTTCTGAGCTCCTCTGTAGTCTCAGTCATGACTAGTGTAGAAAGTGAGTGATGTACTCGCCATTGACATTAATGCTTAGCCCTCTCCAGTCCAGAACCTTGTAAACATCCTCCATTGTGTTCATAAATAGTTTCAGAGAAATGAGCCCTGCTGCAGAAGGATAGGTTTTGAGGTCTGGTCCTGAAGGCGGATGACATTGTGGTGTTCACGTACAAATACTTCGGTATTTTGGCAGTCCAGCCCAAGTCCCGATCGAATCAAAGGATTTCTCGTAGTCCACCAACGCTAGGCAGAGAGGCAGATTATACTCCTCGGTCTTCTGTATAACCTGCCGCAGCGTATGTGTGCGGTCCATGGTGCGGAAGCCTTTTCGGAATCTACCTTTTTCAGGAGGCGTGAAGTCGTCTAATCTACGCACGAGGGTGGGCCTGTAATTCTGAAGCAAGGCATTGTCACTATTTTAAAACAAAAATACTACTACACCTCTGATCCAGGCCTGTGGAGTTTTTCCTCAATTATGACAGGATCAAATAGTTTCTGAGGAGTCTTCAGGACCATTTTTCCAGCCCCCTTCAGGATTGCGGCCGTAATTCCGTCATCACTCGACGACTTGTTGTTTTTAAGCTGCTTCAGAGCTGTCCTAATCTCGTATTGGTATAGTTTCGGGACTATCTAGCTCTTGGGTAGTTTACTAGATTTGCGGCGAGTTTAGTAATTATCAGTAAAAAACGGTTACTTACAGAAACCAGCTCGATCATGATCTGCAGATAGGCGTCGGCCTCCGATATCCTGCGCTCTAGGTCGCCGTGTCGATGGCGCGGGGCTGGCATGCTTCGCGACCATCGCTCTCGTCTGCCGTGTCGCGATATGGTGTCTTCTAGAGCTCTCACCCAGCTTTCACGTTCGGAGCCGTCTCGGGCCTGAAAATGTGGAAGAAAGGAGTATTATGTTTTGGTCTTTAAGATAGAGCAGTTCACGGGGTATTTCTGAAAAGGAAACCTGTGGTCCTAGAAAGCGAAGGACCAGTGAAGGACATAGGTGTGGTTTTAGTCGGTAAAAAATTTACATGCCCACTCTGCCCTCCAACTAAGATTGCAAAAATTCATTAGACGATTTCCCATCCAAAAAAAAAAAATAGAACAGTTGGTGTCTCCCAGTCAAACTGCTTATTTCCTGAGTATATGACATTATTTTTTCTAGCTAGCTATAATATCTTTATTTCAGGATCAGCCAACTATTTTGTCCAACTCTTGGTTCTAAAACAAAATTAAGGACTTTACTTACCGGTTTTAGCCCATAAACGGTCTCTGCTAAGTTCTTTTTTGACATGGGAAATCATCAACTGACTCCGAATCTCAGATTTTAAATGACTAAAACCCATCTGAATTCCTTCAGTTGTCTGTTGCAGCCCAGGGCCACGGTAACTCTCTCAAACAATCCTGCAGCTTCTACTAGGGTCTACCATTACAATGGAATTCTTTATTATTGCCGTGACCCTGGAACGCAAAGGACAATTGAAGGAACACAGGTGGGTTGTAGTCTGTAAAAGTCTGACACGCCCTCTCCCTCTACCTCAAGCGGGAGAAGTGATTTGATGAGACCTCACCTCAAAAAAAAGTACTTAAATATTAAGTTAAATTCTGACAATTACCTGGAAGTGGAACGTCTTGTGGTCTACGGTAATGGTGAAGGTGGAGTCGTCTTCATCATCGATGCCTATGACAGCCGCCCTCAGTCGGACGCAGCCTCTTCGAACACCACGTGTCATCTTCTCCTTTGACTGAAATGAGAAATTGGATCCTTGGTTAAAATCAGATACACAGTAATGTAACCTGGATGAAACTGTATCAAGGTCTGTGCTAAGCGTTTCGCTTCGTCTTTTATACCGCGTACATCGAAGGACTGGAACAATTTGCCTGCGGTACGGTACGGTAGTGCGATCCTCCCGTCTGATTATAATTTAGGTGTCTTTAAGGCTAGAGTGAATAGGCTCTTAATAAACTAAGTACGCCTCACCACCAACGATTGCATGATTGATTTACCATCAAGTGGGATCGCGGTTAAGCACTGGTTTATATCATATATTATTATATTTAAAAAAAAAAACAAATTAAAGGATGGACCTTTAATTTGTTTATCAGGACATATATACTATTTTAGATTATATATATTATATAAAATAGTATATATGTCCTGAGGAAGTATCGGAATCAGAAGTGGATGCGTGCTTTCCGTGGTGTATTTTTAATGTTATTGGAATGCCGACCAACTTGGCCAACTGGACTCCCTATCAAATTTCCTTGAGGCTAGCAGTCCAAGACCAGAAGAGAGGTAGATTTTGGAACTATTTAGCTTTATGAGAAGATTATGAGTGGATCATTTGGGTAGTCGACTCAATTTTTTAAAATGTTTTTGTTTATTTATGTTAAAAAGTAACCTTATCCAAAATCGCATAAAGAAAGAATTTATAAAATCCGTTCGAAATTAAGAAAGTTATTATAGAAATCCTTTCAAATCGCGAGGAAGCGGAAACTGTCAAGCACATGCGCGTACAAAAGATATAGCGAGATGTTCCCACCCCGCCCCACCCCACTTTTCCTCATACCTAAATTTCAAATGCTTCATTATAATTCATGCTGATGGCTTCTGATTGCCCGTAACGACTGGCATAATTATGTTCAAAACACAGCCAGGTCTAGCATCTAAGTGATGGTCACGCACCCAAGGACCGACTTTGGCAAACGTTGCTTAATTTTGAAGTTCGATTCGTTTGGCTGTTATTACATAGGGCGGATTTCTGAATTGAGTATTTTGAGTTAAGAACGACTTAAATCATACTTAACTGCCAAATTTTGACAGGGTTTTAGGGCAAAGTAGAGTTTGAGTAATTCTCAACTTAGAATGCTTAAATCAGAAACCTGTATGTATGAGAAAAGTTACGATTTAATTACATTAGTGTTGTGAGAAAACAATATACCGTGACCTTACTAACAAGTTTTAGTTTTTGAAAACAAAAAAAAACGAAATAAAATAAGACGTGTGCTTAAAACCACATGACATAAGTTTGCGGGTTCAAACTCAGCCAGCTGCATTACTTTGTGTAATTTATTTCATCACCACCGCTCTCAAAACGGTGAAAGAAAACAAAACATAGTGAGTAGGTAATCCTAGAACCAAAAATTCGAAGATAAATGTGACATCCACCAATCCGCACTGGACCCGCGTGATGGAATGCGGCCTATTCCCTCTCCAAGAGACCCGAGTCCAAGCAGTGGGAATGGGAACATTATAAGACTGATTATGCTGTGCTATGCTTTATTAATTACCGGTAAAATTTCACTTAAAAAACTCTATTATCTAGATTAAACAGACTGTTACATAAACATTGACAAAACAAAGTCCTTGTATTTAACATAACATAATGAATTAAATCAACTTCAATGCAGGTTCAAACTCCTGTACTCGTACAGTCTGGATTGTGACACAGTGAAGAGGTGTTACTAAGTGCTAAAAACATGGATAGTATTGAAAGAGCCTACAATATAGTGTTTTACGAAAGAGCAGGTAATAAAATAAACATTATTGTATGTGTTGCACGTTGGTATAAAATGTAATGAAATTCGCTGGTGCTGTGATGCAAAAACTAAAGTGCAAATGGTCACTGACGTGGAAGGCGGGATTCGATGCGTTGAGATATTAAATTCTCGCTCTATCGGTTTGGGTTCCGTACAGCACTTGTCTGTGTATTTAAAAAAAACTGTTGATATTATTCAAGAAAAGGTTGTGTTTGGACGACTGTTACTCAGAAACGCTTTAAGGAATTCGCATGTTTTCGGGTACTGTAATACAGGGTGAATAGAAACAAAGCGTTAAAATCCTCACACGAAAACTCACAACAAACAAAACAAACTGCAAACACAAACCGGTCAGTGATTAGGCACGTGGACGCGGAAAAATGTCTTCGTCGCTTACTCGCTTGGATGGAATTTAACGCGCCGAACATGACCAATCACAGCGCGAGAACTTCCGAATGCAATTTCGGTTTCGGTCGTAGTTTCGGCAGGTTTGCCGCCGAAACCGAAAGTCATTTTTTTGCCGAAACTCGACCGAAACCGAACATTCCGTCGGACACTACTTCTTACACGTAGAAGAAACGAGCACTAATCATTGCACACTTGTGGTATATTTGATATAATTATCTCATAGTTCAATCATCATACGTTTTTTGATTTTATTTTGGTTCTTATCGATTTCCAAGGCTCCTTCTCATTTGTACCATAAGACAATGAAAAAAAAATACATTCAGCCAAACATAGAACCTCCTTCTTTTTGAAGTCATTTATCAAAGAACAAGAAATTGACAACATAGTCTAGTAAAAGTTTCCTCAAATAGGTACGTAAAAAATAACTCACAAAATGAAATAAGACGATGGTATTTTCAAAACGACTTATTCGAAACAGTTAAAGCTTCACAGCCCTCTTTCGCGTCGTTATTATCGAGCAATAACCGAAAACGCGATATAATTGTGGGGGAAATCTGTCATTCCACCAAATGGCTCAACATTTTTGTAAATGTCAGCAATATAAACGTTTTTAAACGACATCCAAAACTTGCTGACCTCCTTATGTATGTATCTTGAAATACGGCAAGTAAGCATAAAGCATAATCAGTCTTATAATGTTCACACTGCTGGGACTCAGGCCTTCTTTCTAGAAGAGGGAATGGCCCATAATCCAACCTGCGGGCCCAGTGCGGATTGATGATGATGATGTCACATGTCTTCAAATTTTGGACAAACCGGTTTCCTCCTGGTGTTTTCCTTCACCGTTTTATACGACAAGTATTTTGAGAATATTCAAAAAGTTGTTAGGATTTATTTATTTTTGAGTGGGAAATCATCAAATGGCGTCTCCTGCTCTAAGTGGAACGAAAGGGAGTGTCAGATTTTGACAGACTAAAACCCACCTGTGTTCCTCCCATTGCCCTTTGCTTTCCAGGATCACAGTAACTCTTTCGAACCATTCCGCAGCCCTAGGTTTACTTCTAGTCAAACACGCTCCATCGTCGACCACAACTTAACATACTATTAGGTGAGATAGTAGTCAAATGCGATCCTATCAATAATTCTAAATGACCCTATTCATATCTCAGGCAGAGATAATTAATAATGTAACGTTAACCTTTATAAAGGAGAATGAACTGTTATAAATTCACGGACCTTTGACTAGCAAAGAACCAGCTACAAACTGGACAGACAGCTAAAGTTCAGTTACCATCACGGACCCAAGGACCACCATAGACCAAGGAACAACACACAGGTAGTGACTAGAGACGCCATAATATTTGTGTCCACGACTTTGAGCTGAGCTCAAGTTTGGGCAAGATAACCCTGGTCTGAATTGCCAGAAACTTTCAGCCTATGAGTAAATGGTGACACTGACTGATATGGTTGATTTGTACCTATAGTAAATATTGCCAATGCCACCTCCAGAAGTAGTTGGGCACGCCAAAATTATGGCGGAAAGTCGTCGGACATGGTAAATGCGGTAGGTTCCTGCACCGGATTCGAGTAAAGCAAACGCCCGGCTGACACCATTGTGTGGACCGCCCGGAGGACAAGGTGGTGTGCCCAGCTTGCGCGGAGCACCACCGTGTCCTCGTGGGGTCGATCGGCGGCCCAGCAAAGTCGAAGCCTACTGGAGCCATGGGTTGTGCAAAAAGCACTCCGGGGTCCTGAAACGAAGGCAAAGAAGGAACATAGGAGTGAGTTTTAGCTAGTCAAAGTCTCCGCCCAAGAGCGGAAGAAATCATTGGATGATTTCCCTTTTATTGATTGATTTAAAAATCTCCAGATGTAGTTGCCGCGCACGACCGTTTCATTGCTCTGTAATCTACAATAACGGGGCACAATAGCCTGAAAACTTTTCCGTGTCTACCCACAATCATGGCAACACGATCGTTTTATCTAGTATACCTACATCAGACGATATAGCTTTTACCATGGAATCTACCGCAAAAAAGGTACAGAAGACCCACTTACTGTGTCTGGGTGTAATCTATATATATAAAAGGACAAACTGACTGACTGACATATCAACGCGCAGCCAAAACTACTGGGACTAGGAGCGTAAAATTTTGCACAAGGCTTCCTTTCAGGACGTAGGCGAGCACTAAGAAAGGATTTTTCAAAATTCAGCCCCTAAGAGGATGAAACGGGGGTCCAAAGTTTGTACAGAGAAACATTTTTTACGCGGGCAAAGCCGCTGGCAGAAGCTAGTTTATCTATCTGTATATATAAAAATAAATAGCTGTTCGTTAGTCTCGCTAAAACTCGAGAACGGCTGGACCGATTTGGCTAATTTTGGTCTTGAAATATTCGTGATAGTCCAGGGAAGGTTTAAACGGTCAGAAAATATGGAAAAACTTACGAAAAAAAAAATCGAATACAACGCCATCCTCTAATTAAAATGTCATTATAAAATGGTTATTTATGCTGCCATTAGATGGCGTTATCCTTACTATTGGCGGTACGAAGTTCGCCGGGACAGCTAGTCTATAATATATATGTATTCAGAAATATATAAGTATGTTTATCAGTTGTCTAGTACTCGTAACACAAGCTCTGCTAAGCTTGGGACTAGACGGCGTTGTGTGATAGTTGTGGAATAATATTACATAGTACTATACGACTAAAGTTAACTTAGGCCTATTGTCCACGTACGCGTAGCTTCATAGATGCGTATTCGTCATTATACGCTTGGTGTACGCCTGCGTTTAGCTTACGTACAAAACTATGAAACTGACTATATATCTCGCTCTCCTCAGAACGGGAGAAGTTACTTGATGGTTAGGTTACTCAGGGCATACTTGAATAAGCAGGAGGAGCATTCTCGGCGTAGGTACTCGGCTTAGATCCTAGAGGGTCAAAACTGGTTGCTAAACCAAGAAGTATTTTGTATTTTTAGGAAGACTCGGCCCTTGTACGAAAGGCAACGAAGGAACAGGAGTGGGTTTTTAGTCAGTAAAAGTCTGACACGCCCTCTAGCTCCGCCCAAGAGCGAGGGGTGTCATTGCATGAATATCACAACACCAAAAAAAAAACAAGCAGTCATATATCTTTGTTCTTTTTACTAATGAACGACCACGATATTTAGCCGAAACCGTATAAAAAAGTTTGGCTTCTCTACAAGTTTCGGCCGTAAATGACACCGAACATGAAACTGATGTGGTAACAGAAAAACTGACAATAACTTAAAATAATTTTTGATAATATTATTCTTAACTATGCTTCGATATAGTGATGCTTAATTTTATATTTATAATTTGCATCAAATGCATTATATAAAAATAATAATAATAAATTGACGAATACCTACACAAAAATTACAACAGAACCTTACTCGTAGACGTACCTACGAGACAGTCCGTTTTTATTAGGTCTGTATCACAAATGTCAACTTCATAACGCTGTTTTAGGTCGAGCCGAATATTCAGTTACTTTTTGGCCAAAACCGAATCTCGGGTCGATCTCTACTTTTTACTAGTTTTAGAGCAAATCTAACAACCGGATTTTGAAACAGTTACCCCTAACCAATTGAGCTAAAATGGATAACAACGCATTAATATGGTACCATGTAGCTGGTCTGAAGATGGAGTCGGATAGTGATCTTAGGAACTACTAAACACAATAAGATAACCCCGTCGTGTATGAGCTCTTTGTTATATGTTTGTTATGAAAATATGTTTTTTATTGAAAACTTATTTTCACAGAGTACGATTTACACGCTGCTCGTAACCATGATTTATTCTTTATTGTACACGTATAACTTACAAAAATATGTGGATAACAGAGTTCATGTACATAGGCGAGCTTAACTCAAAGTTGAGTTTTCTTCCAGCAAACCATTGAGTGATCATCCCAATACTTTTGGGTTGTTAATCAGGAGTTGATCTACTGTACTTTACTTCATGGGGTGCTTCAAGTCTACCGTGTTAGTCAAAATTAGTCACGAACTTTAAGATTGCAAAATAAACTTAATGAAATATGTGTTGTGTAGCGAGTTGCTGAAACTAGGAAATGTGCAATCACGTGTGTTGTTTGTTACATTTGCTTCATTTTGGTTTCAGACATCTTAATATACCACCTACAATGAGATTAATCGGTTGGTTGCTAACGAAAATCCTACATCTTTCAACTACTCTAATTTTTTTTTAGAATAGCGTAGTCCCACTTCTGGAATTACTTCTGTATCGTGGGTGCGTACAAAAACGTAAACTCACAACACCCAGAGCTGGATCACCTATCTGTAGGACTTACAAATAGTTCCGTGTGAGAATGGAACCCGTGGCACGTCGCGCAGCAGCCAATCACTAAACCACTGCGCCAACCGTGTCGTGAGTTAGTTGCCCGAGCTATTCATAATGCATCGCCATTTGATTCTAATCATTACGACGTTCAGACCATTTCATTACAGCCTCCAAAATTAACACTTTAGATGACATGGACCCAGCACATAACCACCCTTTCCGCTATAAAGGGCGTAACTTCAAATCTTATAATTTTAGCAAGGAGAAAAAATTTAAAAAAAAAATCTGAGAGCTTCAAGACAATGTTCGGTAGTATTTTTTTATTACTGCTAGTAGTAGGTACGATCAAAACAGCGTAAAAAAACTAATTGAAAGTGCATCAAAAAGTCAACTTCCCTAAAATGACCTAAAGACGGCGGAAAGGGCGTAAACGCCTTTTGAAGCGGAAATAATATAGCTTCATCGCTTTAACAGTTCAGTTCAAATCGTCAAGTAGAAGTCGCATAAACACGTTTTTTTCTTCTTTTCTGTCCTGTGACCCGTCACACTATCACTAACTCCTTTTACTTTCATATCACTCCTCGCACAATCCATTCATCTTTTCTTTGGCCTTCCTCTCCCTCTCCATCCATCTACATGTATACTCAGAACTCTTTTAGTAACATGCGTTTCATCCCTCCTCTTTATATGACCATAACAAGACAAACGATTTTCTTTCAACTTTTTTTTCCTTTTTTTTGGGTTGCGGACATACGAACGATTTATTGTATGACCTTGGCACCGAAAACCGTGTTAAATAAAAACCCATTTATCCCGTTTCTAGGTCTTCTCAATCACGAAACAGCACAAAACAATACCAAATTAGACCTCACTAACACTCATGACGAACGTCCATTATATCATTAAGATCCTTTCACCTAAGTAACATGTTGCAAAATCACGATGAATATGATTTAATATTTCTTTGTTGTGCCTGATGCAATGATAACGGACACTGGAGATTAATTTATGCCGATACTAATAGTAACGGGAGTAAATCGTGCGTTGGCGCATAGACTGTAACGGGGTTCCGTGACGTTTTGCGCAAACGACCAAAGATTTCATTCATTATTTCAAGTTTATATTTTCATTAAATACACATTTTTTACCATTAGAATAGAACACACACACACACACACAAACACACACACACACACACACACACACACACACACACACATTCACACATTCTAATGATTTTTGTAGTACGTATTTGGCAGTAAATGTATCAACTCTGTTTCTTGACAAACTTCGCTGAGGTAGGAAACACTACAAATAAAACCTGACTTCCATTTCTCATACAAAGTGTTTTAAGAACACTTTTAGGTATTGTGTGTACAGCTAAGGAGTGGAATTTCGTGCCGGAGTCTGTTTCCTGATAGGTACAACCTATTTTTTTATGTTTTCGGAAGGAAACTTTCAACAGGCGTCTGGACTTTTGGAGAAAAGACCAGGGAGTGTGGGATTTTTACCTCACTAAAACCACCACGGTGATCACCATCCTCATATGGAAGAGGGCCCCGGAACCTCTTAAAAGGGTATAGGTACAACCTAGGGTTCTTTTTTTGAAGGCAAGAGTACATATGTTACTCTAGGCTAGCGTGCTCCATCGTCAGCCACATCGTCGCTGGTCTAGAGCGAGCCTATAAAGAAAGCTGTGATGTGGCGTCGCAACGCAGTTTTGTGTGAGAGCTCTAATTCGGAGCCTAAAAACATAAAACCAGAATGAACAATAATAATACACAAAAAAAAAAAAATAACAAAACCCATTTAACAACTACGGAACCCTCACCTGCACTTAACACTTGATATAATAAAGCTGCAATTTAAAGCATTACGAAATCTAGGTCAGACCGGCTGAAACCATCTCGTTCGTTCAAAAATTGAAATACTTCTTCATAATGTTGCTGATCTGTTTTACAGATTAAATTGTTAAGTGTTACGCTTCTTCCTTGATATTACGGGTAATTGAAGAGTATAGGAATGTCGATTGCCAAGTTGCAATTGTGTGCATTCTATGTTCAAGTAAATTGCGGATGTTTTTCGATTTCGATGCCGCTCTGATGATGAAATATGTATAATAATATTCCACAATTTGGACACAACGCCATCTAGTCCTAAACTAAGCAGAGCTTGTGCTATGAGTACTAGACAACTGATAAACATACTTATATAAATCTGAAATACATACTTATAGATAAATTTGATCGTGCTCATCTCACAAACATTTGTCCTGGGTGGGAATCGGACCCACGACCTTGGGCATAGCAGCCATTGACCACTAGACAAACAGGCCTATCAAAGTGTGCCATAATTATGATGTTTATTAAATACTAGATGCGCATCTTAGCTTCGCTCGGGTTAACTTCTTTTTCGATTACTTAGAATTTTCTTAGGTGTAATAAAAACAAGGGTAATCCTTGTTTTTTTTTATTACACCTAGGAAACCGTCAAATGACTTCTCCTGTTCTGTGTGGAGCGAGAGGGAGTGTCACTTTTACTTCAGGTACCCTTGCCGAGGGCTACGGTAACTCTTTCGAACAATCCTAAGCCGTGGCAGGATCACATAAACCATGTCCTGATCATAACGAACACAACAAAAAAAGAGTTAGCCAAATAATGCACCCGTTTTAGTGTTGCGCTTACATACATTCAGCAATTGATATTTATTAATAGGTACAACATGAAACAGTAACAATACACACCCTTAAACACCCCAATTAGAAAATTAAGTTACAATAATAATTCAAGTACAGAACATTTACTTAAATGCATTTAGGTTGAGTTTTTTAAGAAATTTATTATCGTAATCGTAGACAAATAATGTGGCCGAGTACAGAGCAGTGGTGGCCGAGTGGTAACGGCCCCGACTTTCGTGTTGTAGGTCGCGGGTTCAAACCCAACCAGGCGCATTACTCTGTGTAATTTATTTCATCACCACGGCTCTCAAAACGGTGAAGGAAAACATTGTGAGGAAACCGGCATGTCCTAGAACCAAAAATTCGAAGACATGTGACATTCACCAACCCGCACTGGACACGCGTAGTGGATTACGGCCCATTCCCTCTCCTACAGAGGAGTCCTGAGTTCCAGCAGTGGGAACACTAAAAATGCTGATTATGCTATGCTAGACAAATATTATGGGAATCGACGCACTACTTTGGTAGCGCTTCGCTATTAGTATCTACGCACGTGTACATAAATAAGCTAGTGACGCAATTAAGATTTGGCAAGAATTTAACAAAACAGGTAATTTTATTAGTATTCGAAATAATTCTTGATTATTTTAGAATAAAAAATTACCTATTTTAAAAATAGCTGAAATCGATTCTATAGAAGTATAGACGATTCTAAATAATAGGTTCGTTATCTATGAAATTACCTTTTTTTTTTAAAACGGGTTGCTTTGAAGTGTTATCTTTGGATTGACTTGGAATTAAAGTTCAAATAAACGTTGTATTAAAGATACTCGTAAGTACGTTATTCTTTTTTAGAAATTAGGTATTTATTGGTTAGTTTGTGTTTTGTATTTTCTGTAATATCTCAGTACGACCGCTTACGTAGTTACTTCATCTGATTCGAACCCGAAAACCGTCGCTCTGAAATAGGCATAATATCCGGACTCTGAATTCAATTCAATTTCAATGTAGTTCTTGGATTCGGATAGGATGCAGCACGTTGGTACTGATGGTAAGCAATGATATGGTTGACAATGCAGGATGCTAACTTTGAACTGTCCTATTAACTCTTGACTTAAAAACCACAAATTAAAATTATCAAAAAAAAAAAAAAACGAAAAGTCCTTTATCAAAAATAAATTAGTTCAAGATATCTCAAAGCCTATCTCTTTGTAAGATAAAACCAAAAGGGCCACTGATATAAAAAGATAATAGGTATAATATAATCATAATACTCGTACCTAATTTAGATAAAAGAGTACTATTATGTTATTATATAGCCTGAGAATAAATCTAAAGGCTTCGTGACTTTGTGACAGGAAGTTACAAATAGATAATAGAAGACTATGTGAGGAATATTTACACGAGGTGGAACTCCGTGGGAATATTTTTTGTGTTGCGAATGTTAAACTTGCTCTACAAATAATTCAAACTAATAAAACAATGTCAAATTATGCATAAATTAGAAGAAGGTAATATAATAAGGTTAATATAAACTCATGATAAAAATGCAAATATAGTAGTCTTTTTTTTTTTCTGTGGGAAAATCATCCAATGACATCCCCCGCTCTTGAGCGGAGTGCGATGGTGTGACAGATTTTTACTGACCAAAAATGCCACCCCTGATCCTTCGTTGTCTTTCATACCAGGGCAGTCTTCCTTTCAGAAGCAGACCCTTGGCCTTAGTAGGCTTCGAGGGTCGAAGCCTACTAGGCCCCCTACAGTTTGCTGACATCTCATTGAGGCGCGCGTGGAACAGTACGCGCCGTTAGGGTCATGGGTTCACACATATTTATTTCATTACCACTGCTCTCAAAACGGTGAAAGAAAACATCGTGAAGAAACCAGTGTGTCCAAGAACCAATAATTCGAAGAAATGTGACATCCGCCTATCCGCACTCGGCTCGCGGGGTGGATTAAGACCCATTCCCTCTCTTAGAGAGGAGCCCCTAGTTTGAGCAGTGGGGAGTTCAAAGAAGCTAGTCAGTCGAGCCGAATATTCGGCCCTTTTTTGGGCAAAACCGATACTCCAGCCGAAACCAGGTTTTTTGGGTTAATCGGTCTTTAAAGCCTTCCCGTATTCATCCTTTGTTAACGTTATTATTTCATCCGCAAGACTCAGTTAAACACAGGTCTTCATTATCCAGTCCCAAATTTCTTTAATCCAACGGAATCCATGGCTGCGGGACTGTTTAGAAAAGTCACCGCGGCCCTGCAATGCAAAGAGTAACAGAAGGAATCGGGTGGATTTGAGTCTTTAAAAGTCTGTCGCTCTCTTACTCCACTCATAGCGAGAGAATTTATTTGAAGGTATCCTACCTAAAAAAAAATAAGTTGATTTCCATGCCTTCACCAGTAGGTAAATCCTAATCCTACTTTTTTGGATTTGCGTCATCCTCCCCTATCATCTGCGAAAATAAACTAACATTTTATCCCAAAATTCTCTTCCATCAGACCAACGCGTCAAAGACTGGCTTCTGATGACATCACCGAAACCACTGACAGCCATCATAGCCACGTACCTGGTGATCATCAAGCTGATCTTGCCTTCTTACATGAAGAACAGGAGGCCGTACGAATTGAGGAGTCTGATCAAGTGGTATAATGTGGTGCAGATCGTTGCTAACGCGGTTGTGACTTGGGGGGTAAGTTTATTTAATTTTTAAGCCAACTTTAGTTTGACGCCACTGTTAGCGTAGTGGTTGAGCGATTGGCAGCTGTATTAGGTGTAGCGGATTCGAGATTTACGCAAGGAACAAATATTTGTATGGCCAGTTAGTTGGCCCAGATCCAGGTCCAGGACCAATTCCAGGTGTCTTGTGTATGTGAAGTCGATGTATTTGTGAACGCACCCATGATACAGTAGTAATTCCTAGTGTGGGGAAACGATTAAAAAGAGAAAGTTGTAAGTTAAAGGTGGGAAAGGCGGGACATAGTGTCAGACTTTTACTGACTAAAAACCACCTGATCCCTTCTTTTTCTTTTCTTTCTTTCTTTCTTTCTTTAAGTTAAGTTAGAAGTTATAAATATAAAGTGCAAAGGACAGGGGAATTAACATTGCCTCATTCAAAATAAACCACTTTGTCTAAGCTTACGAATAGAAATAACAAAAAAAAAGTATAACTCGGCAACATGCAGTAAACAGATAATCCATAAAACTCAATAAACACGAAATCATCGTAATTTTACATAGGTAACGTGTTTATAACGCCTAGCAGCTGCACACATGTTATAGATATATACGCAAACGATGTACCTACTTTCGTATCCATAATAAGTGTGCGAAAGTAACTCTATCTGTATGTCTGTTACCTTTTCACTAATTACTGAACAGATTTGGATAAAACTTGGTAGACGAGTTAACTATGTCCCAAAATAGGACACGAGAATCTTCTTATCCCAGGAGTTTTGTTCCCCCTGGGATATTTTTCGACTTTTACTCGAGCGATGCCGCTGGCTAAAGCTAGTATATCCATAACTATATGTAAGTACATACATCTGTGTGCAACACCGGATGTTCCGGTGCCGTCCACGTTACGTGCGGGTCACGCAGTGTCAATTTGATCAATTTCATACCGCCCAGTACGTGTAGGGTGACCATATCCGTTGGTACATAAGATAGTGCTTATGCAAAAATGTTAATAAAAATAAGATTTACTTATTTCGTGAAAAGTGTTACAATTAGTCTCGCGTGACATGTGTTTTCTTTTCAAGGATTTATTAAAGTATATTTTTTTTTACCTACAGGGTGCGATATTGTGAAACTGTGACCAAATTTATTGTTGTGCCGTGAAAACCTGCAAACAAATATTTTTTGTAGAAATTTCTACTCTTAATCTAGTTAATTTTCTTTCAAAACTTAAAAAAAAAACCATTTTATTCTGGTAATGCTTTAAATAAAATAACCGCAAAACCAAGACGAAAATTAAGCGCTTCAAAATTTCTTACCGCCGAATTAGACAATGCTATGCCCGTGGAACCCGTGGTAATCTTTATTCAATACACTTACTCGAAAACCAGCTCCTATCCCTGCCGCTTTTAGGTACGCAATTTATAGTTCCACACTAGTGTGGAAAAGTGTATTCATCAATGTATTCATCGTATCAGGCTGGGTACTAAGCAACCCCCACGAGTCGCGCATCAACCGTATTTATTTCGTGGAACACGAGGAAATTTATCACTGTAGCAGAAATCCGCCTTGGTCACAATGACAAACTTTCTTCACTTGTACCAAAATAATACATCTCAACTCTTAAATATAATTTCAAAACTGTCCACGCTGACCCATCTCAACGAAGTTACCCTATATACATTTCCCAGCGATTGTGTATTCTTCTATTGTTTGTTCGCTTCGCGTTTTCCCGGAGATGAAATGGGATCTATTATACTCAATACTCAATACTCAATACTTTATTGCATTCCATATTATGTACATAGGTGGTATAAAATATAGTCAAGATCAATATGGACCCTGTCGGGCACAGCAAAGTTAGGAGAGAGGATGAAGGCCAAGTAACAATTCATGGAATTAATAATTGTAGGTAGATCTAATAGATGTATATTATTATGTATGTGTATAAGTATTGGTAGATTGTGTCCGATTATTTAATTTTTGGTTTTGTCATCTTTATTATTAAATTATGTATGTATATATTTAAATTAGATTATATGCATATTATTATTATTATGTCTATTGTATAAGTAATTGTAGATTATGTCAAATATTTTATTTATTTTTATCGTCATTATTAGTAAATTGTTATTATTAAAATTAATTTATTTATGTATGTTATTATTATGTTTGTATAAATAAGTTAGGTAAATTTTGTCAGGTTTTTTATTTATTTTTATTGTCGTCATTATGAAATTATATATTAATTTAAGTCAATTATGTATATTTATTATTATTATGTCCATGTGTAAGAATTGATAAATTATGTCAGGTACTTTTATTTATTTTTCATCGTCATTATTATTAAATTATTTTATTATTTATCTGGGAATTTATATTTAATTAAATTTCTATTTTTCATACTATATTATAATAACTATATTTAATAAATGTCATTACAGAATCTTTGGTGAATAATAATACAAAGAAAAGAAAAATATTATTTTCCGATCGACTTATCATCTAAAAATTCCTTTACTGAGTAGTATGACTTAGCTTCTAGAAATTCTTTCAATTTATTGATAAATATATTTGTTTTCCTTACTTCTCTAATTTCATTTGGCAGTTTGTTATAAATTTTAGCGGACATTACTAAAGGACTGGTTGAGTGCATTTTTAATCGGGATCGAGGTATGTTTACTTTGTTTTTATTGTGTCGAGAAGTGTATCTTCTTTGTGTTTCTTCACAATTTGTGTAAAAATCTGGGTGTTTTCTGACAAATTTACATAACTCTAAGATGTATAAACAGGGAAGTGTGAGTATTTTGTGTTTTTGGAAGTGTGGTTGGCAACTTTCTGTTTGTTCTATATTGGTTATTATTCGTATTAACTTTTTTTGCAAAATAAATATGGTCTGCGAATCAGTACTGTTACCCCACAGCATGACCCCATAGCTAAGCCATGCTTGGGCATATGCATAGTAAGTAGTAAGTGCTGTTTGCAGGTTGGTAGTTTTTTTTATTTCGCGAAGGGCGTATGAAAATTTTGATAATTTTGCTCTTATTTTCTGTATATGGGATTTCCAGTTTACATGGGTATCTATAGACAAACCAAGGAGAGTAAACTCGTTTACTTGTTCTAATTTTGTATTATTATACATAAAATTTAATTTTAGTGGTGGTTTTTGATGGGGATGGAAAGTAATTAATTTTGTTTTTGTAAAGTTGATTTCTAGATTATGGTTATTCATCCAGTTTACAGTTGTAGAGAGAAGGGAATTTAATTTGCAATTTATATTGTCATCATTTTGGCATGATGTGAGTAGAGATATATCGTCCGCGAATAAAACACATGGGCTTTTTATAATTTTAGGAAGGTCATTAATATAGATAAGGAATAATAAACAGCCTATAACACTCCCTTGGGGGATTGATGCATTAACTGCTTTTCTGTCAGACCTTATTTTTATTATTTCATTTGAGTTTTTATCGAAATATTCTATTTCTACTAACTGAATCCTATCCTTCAGGTATGATGCAAACCATTCATGGGCTTTTCCTCGTATTCCTATCCCATAAAGTTTATCTAATAAGATTTTAAATTGTACTTTATCATAGGCTTTAGACATATCAAGGAGCATACCTACGGCATATTTTTTGTTATTAATAATAGATAGAGCCTCTTGTACGTATTTGTAGACTGCTAACGTTGTAGATCTATTTTTACGGAAGCCGTTCTGGCAGTCGTCAAATATTTTATTTTTTTCACAGAAAGAGTATACGCGGTTGCACATAGCCTTTTCAAAGATTTTAGACGCAGTTGGTAACAACGCGATTGGTCGATAGTTACTAGGGTCAGTTTTAGAATATTTCTTGTGTATGGGTTTTATGAGTGCGTTTTTAAGTTGATTTGGAAAACTTCCCTCATCAAACGATTGGTTAATTAGTTTATAAAATGGTAGGGTTAGTTCATCTGCACATTGCTTTAGTAGAAATGGGGGAAGTTCGTCTACTCCAAAACTCTTTTTATTTTTTAAATTTTTTATTATTCGATTTACTTCATGAGGATCAACAGGGCTGAGAAATATGGAGTTTTCTGTGGGGTATATCACAGGGGCTCCTGTTGCTGGTGAGATATTATTCCCGATAGAAGCAAAAAAGTCATTAAAAATATTAGCTATTTGCTTAGGTTCTGTTATCAAGTTATCATTTTTATGTAATTTTATATTATTTTTTTCCCTTTCCATTGGTTTATTTGTTCTTTCGTTTATTAAATTCCACATAGTTTTTACTCTATTTGTTGACTTTTTCATTCTATTTATATATTGTAGTCTTTTTGCTGTCGTTACAGATTGCTTTAGGGTTTTTTCGTATTTTTTATAATATTTCAATAATATGGGATTTTTTGTTTTAGTGGTAAGTATTTTAAGTAGTCTTTTGTTTTTGCAAGATAATTTGATACCCTTTGTAAGCCAATACTTTTTAAGTGTTGTTTTTATTTTTATCTTCTGTAGCGGGATACATATATTTAAAATTTTATTTAAGGTATTAGCAAATGCAATGTAGTTTTCATTTATATTTTTATTTGGTTGTATTATTTCATTCCAATTTTGTTTTTTTAATTCTGATTTAAATTTTTCAACATTTTGTGTATTATATAATCTTTTTTTCACGAACCAGTGTTGTTTTTTATTGCTGTTACTAGGTAATTTCGTGTGAAAGATGGTTGCACAGTGGTCTGAAAACCCTAATTCTTCTACGGTGGTATTATTATATCCATTATTAAAATTAGTAAAAATTAAGTCTAAACATGTCGAACATTATGTGTCAGTCACGCAGCTAACTGTTTGATACCTGTATAATTTGTGTGTGCTTGTGCAAAAGTTGGGTCAATTTGCTTTGGTGCTCAAAACCTTGTCATGAATGTTGATTTATATTTTATTTATTTATAGAATCTGTAAGGAAATTGATTGTGAGTTTCCTTTTGTTTGATTGATAACATTTTATTTCTTCCTTCGTCGAGCGGGTGCAGAACACATACGTATAAACTTACCTCGCTTATCGCTCTTTCTATTTATGAAAACCACATCAAAATCCGTTGCGTAGTTTAAGAGAAGTTACCGGATAAACAGACATGATGCGAAAAGCAACTCTGTTTAATACAATTTAATTTTTTAATAAAAAATTAAATAAAAATCATGGTTACTGCTCCTCTCCTAATGGTCTTATCGTGAATTCGTGACATTATATAGCCTATAGCGTTTCTCGACCAATAAGTTACCAAATACTATTTTTGTTTTCAATTCGACCCAGTAGTTCCTGATATTATCGCATTCAAACTAACAATCAACCAAACTCCAGCTTTATAATATTAATAATCTGTATATCTATATATATAAAAGGAGAAACTGACTGACTGACATATCAACGCACAGCCGAAACTACTGGGACTAGGAGCGTGAAATTTTGCATAAGGGTTCCTTTAATGACGTAGGCGAGCACTAAGTGAGGATTTTTCAAAATTCACCTCCTAAGGGGATGAAATGGGGGTCCAAAGTTTGCATGAAAAAATCAATTTTCACGCGGGCGAAGCCGCTGGCAGAAAACTAGTCTATATATATAAAAGGAGAAACTGACTGACTGAAATATCAACGCACAGCCAAAACTATTGGGATTAGGAGCGTGAAATTTTGCACAAGGTTTCCTATTATGACGTAGGCGAGCACTAAGAAAGGATTTTCCAAAATTCACTTCCTAAGGGGATGAAGCGGGGGGTCCAAAGTTTGTATGGAGAAACCTACGTTTACGCGAGCGAAGCCACGGGCAGAAGCTCATCAACTCCCAGCCCAAATCCTTAAACCTAAAACGCTAAAATTTTGCAAAGAGGTTCCTTTTATGATGTACACAAAGTATAAGCAAGGATTTGCTAAAATTCACCGCCTAAGAGGATGAAACGGGGTTTGCATGGAAAAACCTACTTTCACAATTTGCGGGCGAAGTCGCTGTCAGAAGCTAGTACAAGTATACAATTCAATTACAAAATAAATACATCGTCAACACAAAACAAAACACATCTGTCAGACAAAGCGTTACTAAAGAACAAACTGATTACGAACATCCCACGTGTTCACAACGCATGCTCACTCTAACGTGTTGTCAGTACCATCACAATACAATGATTGATAATGAACGTATGATACAATACTATTACGAGTCCCCGACGTTTATCGTCTGCGCTAACATGTTTATTCCATTCTAGTTTATTGCTGTCGTGACGTGTTAGTATGTTTGAGTGATTGTTTTATGTTCTGTACAATCTTTTTTTTATTATAAGATGACTACGCACGCGTGAGTGACCCGTGTTTAATCCCCTTAAGGAGTGAATTATGCAAAATTCTTTCTTTTTATTTGCATACATCATAAAATAAATCACTGCGTAAAATTGCAGCGTTCTAGGTCCAAGAGTTTAGGCTGGGCGTTTATGAGAGTCAGTGAGTGAGTCACTACTTTGCCTTTATTATTATAAACAAGATAGGCTCGAGTTTACCACTATCTCACCTCCCTAGCCAAGTTACAACCGTTTCGTTTCTATTCTCTTTTTGTTGATCGCCTCGAGTCGGCCACGCCTCCTATTCCTTTGTTCAGACCACGTGACTGAGCGTTGAGATAACATCAGAACAAAGGAATCGGAGGCGTGGCCGACTCGAGGCGATCGACGAAAAGAGAATCAAACGAAACGGTTGTAACTTGGCTAGGGGGGCTGATGGTATGCGATTGTAGCGACATCTATGGCGTCACATAGGAACTAATCCTGCATCGCGCAATCGAAATTCTCCGCCCGTTTAGAACATATAGAACAGCCCGAAATCATCTATCGGGCAGTAGTAGCCCACCAGACATAACACCCGTCTGGTCGGAGGATCCTCCCTTTTCAA
This sequence comes from Mythimna pallens, assembly GCA_961205895.1. NCBI lineage: Eukaryota > Metazoa > Arthropoda > Insecta > Lepidoptera > Noctuidae > Mythimna > Mythimna pallens. The sequence goes on along the minus strand of OY540842.1, from coordinate 19,848,120 downwards.
CGGAGGTTTGCGGGACTTTACTCTCTGTTCCGCAAACCTCTAAACGATGATGTGGCCGACGATGGAGCACGCTTGCCTAGAAGTTTATCTACTTCTATTCACTCTTGACGTAAAGACCCCCTCCATCATCATCATTTCCGCCGAAAGACGCCCATTGTTGGACACGGGTCTCCCGAAGTATCGCTACAACGAGTAGGCCTGTGCATCTTGCATCCATCGGATTCCCGCGACTATCACTAGGACATTGGTCCACCTTGTGGGAGGCCTTCTAACGCAGCGTCTTCCGATACGCGGTCGCCACTCCAGAACCTTTAGACACCTGTTCTGCGACTTATGTGCCATAACCACTGCCATTTAAGTTAGGTGCCCTTTTTTTTTTTTTTTTTTTGCCGGGGTGGAAAATCCTCATGGATGTCCTTCGCCCGGGGCAGACGAAGGGGTCTGTCAGACTCTTATTGACTAAAAACCACCTCGGTGTTCCCTCCCACACTTGGACCGGGGATTATGGGAGCTGATGCGCCATCCATGATCCCCGGCTAGTGCCGGCCCACCTACGCAGGCCACCTCAAGCCCGCGGGGAGTGTGAGGTGTCCTCCCCCCGCTACGTCCAATAGGGGCGCGCGTGGAACACTACACGCCGCCGCCTCGGGTCTTGCTGGATGGGGGACGGCGGACGACCCCGAGTCCACCGTCCCTCTGGACCTCTTTATGGGGGCTGGAAGAGGGCGTTGTCTGCCCTCCGCCGACGCCCGGTTCGCCTGCTGCGGCACGGAAGAGTGGCCACGGCCTCCCTCTCCCTCTTCGCAGCCTCCTTCTGCGAAATTACGGCTTCACAGAAGGAGATCACCGCATCCCACGACTCGACGCCCCCGACCATCGAACGAACGACGGCCGGCAGCGACAGGTCGGGGCCCACTTCAGACACAAGGACACGGCGCTGCTCGTCTCATGCGGCACACTCTGCCAGTGTGTGTTGCGCCGTGTCCTCCCGACAGTCGGTGCAGTGATGGCACCGAGCGTCCGGCTCCCTGTTTATGCGACACAAGTACTTCCCGAAGCAGCCATGCACCGAGAGCATCTGCGTCGCCCTAAACGACAGAGAGCCGTGCTTCCTCCCGAGCCATTCGTCGAGCACTGGTCGGATCGCATCGACGGTGGCGAGGCCGGCGGTAGGGCGCAGAAGCCTGTCCCGCCATTCCGCCACCATGACCTCTTGGAGCTGAGACCGACGCAGCTCAAGTTAGGTGCCCTAGATTGACCTCTCGTTTGTAGAGGACGTAGAATGTTACTATCAATAAACGCAGACTTCGGTAGGGAATTCCACTCCTTAACTGTACGCACAATGCATGTGTTTCCATCTAAGACAGGCATAGGCTTTGTAGAAATGTTTGGTTAACGTAATACAGTGCAGTCTGGATAACTGGGAGTTCTACGAATGTACCAGATTACCTCATACATACTCTACATAGCATTTAGTAGGTAAAAAATAATAATATTCCACAATTTTCTAGTCTCAAACTAAGCAGAGCTTGTGCTATGATAAATTACATCCAGACACAGAACAAATTATCGTGCTCCTCACCCAAACATTTGTCTTGGGTGGGAACCGAACCCTCAACCTCCGGCGAAGCAGTCAGGGCCATTAGACTAACAGGCCACGCCAAAGGTAGTAAGAACATAGACACTTTATTAATATTAATATAATATAATATTAAGGGCGAAATTAACCAACAAAACTAATCGCGTTTTAACGTTTGGCTCGCATAATCACGTTTAGCCGCTGTCACTAGTGTCACTTGTAAAAATACAACAAAAGAAAAATACAGACAAGTGATTCGACACTAGTGACAGCGGCTAAACGCGATTATGCGAGTCAAACGTCAAAACGCGATTAGTTTTATTGGTGAATTCCGCCTTTAGCATCTTTATTTTTATCACAAAGCATGTTTTTTAGTTTTTTAAACTATTAGATAATTTATTAAGTATGCAGTTTATGCTAAGACACTTTACGTTTCTCACTCAAAGATATCTACATAACAGATGCCATCATTATTAGTATCATAAGTAGGTATGCCCCAAGAATCTTATCACGCAAGCTGTTTATTTTCACCCATTCAAGATTACACCGTATATGTTTATATCGTTTTTAGCGCGCAGTGCAATGATTCACTGGCATGCTATCGGTCAATATCCACGATACTTATTGTATTATTATTTATTAGCGCCACGACCGAGCTTCGCATGAGTGTTAGATATGTTTGAAATTCTCGGTTTATCTCTATTATAATAGGTATGTATTACACACCTAACGGATGACTTGGGGGGTTACCATGACGTTCAAAGTAAGATTGTTTCATTCTTATTTCAGTGTGGGTAAGAGACAGAGCTATACAGGTTGTCTAGCGCCATCTCTGACCCACACTGGAAAAAAGAATGAAACAATCTTACTTTAAACGTCATGAGTCGTGGGAATGCGGTGGATGCGAGACGCACAGGACAGTTCGTTGACTGTTCCACTTGGGGAGGCCTATGTACAATAGTGGAAGTCCTTCGGCTCAAATGATGATGATGATGATGATGATATACACTTAAAACTTCTTTACATATCACTCAATCTATTGAAGAAAAGTGCACGAAAATCCGTTTGATGGTTTTTGAGTTTATCGCGAACAGACAGATATACCGACACGGTAGGGGACTTTGTTTTATATTTTTTATGAATATTGTCATTTTCACTTTTTTATTTATTTATTATATTATTTATTGTGGAGCAATTCCGCATGCGTGATGAAATCTGCACGATATTAAAAACACCCTGAAACGTTATACACAGGCAAACCATGATTTGTAGATACATTTTTGTTTTGAGTATTCCGACGAATGTTAATATGAAATGTTGATGAAAAGATAACATGTCCCACAAACCCATGTGTGTGGTCCACGAAATGTTTTCACTGCTAACATACTGAATGAATAATTTTACTTTTGGCACCTGAAGAGGTCGACATAAAACATTTTATTGTTTTTCCGTCACAACAGGCACTATCTGCATTTGGTACGTTTAGTACAAAAGTTAACTCGGGTAATGTTTCACATTACCCGAGTTAACTTTTGCGAAGTCCGGGAGCCCGGGATGAAAGCAATGAAGGAACAGGAGTGGGTTTTTAGTCAGTAAAAGTCTGATACTATCTCTAGCTCCGCCCTAGAGCGGTATTTGTCATTAGATGGTTTTCCCACCAAAAAAAGATCGTCTAGAATAACAAGGTTTTGTAATATATTTATTTAATACTAGACCCAATATACGTTGTTCTGTCTGAAAGATGGCATTCCGTCAGAAAAAAAAATGAGAACCCGATTGCAGCGCCACTTACTAGATTCAAGTGTATTTTCAAACCATCCAAAAACCCACACAAACATCTAAATCGGTTCAGCCGTTTAAGAGGACTTCGTTGACAAACACACGTACAGAAGAATTATACAACGTGATGATTTTTATATCCCATAACTCAATTCTATAAAGAAAAATAATACTGAAACGCCTAGGATATGTGGTCCTAAAATGGAGTTTCGAAGATATCATCAATATTAATTAATTTAGATCAAAAATTGTCACCCGTATGACCAATCTTTACTTATGCGACGTTGCCAAACTTCGCAGTAGTGTAGTAGAGTTATAAAAAACTATGACAGCATAAATAACGACATTACATATTTACGCTGTCATATTTCACGTCAGGGTGTTTTACATTAATAATCGTGAACTTATCGAATTATTAAGTACGGAAAATGAAAACAAAAAAAAATGATGATTGAAAAATCTATTTTTTAATTAGTACAAAAATAAATGGGGCTCTACCCGTACCCGTTACTGATCATATTTTAATTTTTAAAATAGAAATTACATCCGTGTTAAGTGATAAAAACTGAGTCCTGTGTACATCAATAATTGGACTTCAGATTTATGTACTGTATGTTATTTTTAACTGTGCTGATTGTCTTAATCTGTAGTCTGTCACTGTACTTATTAAAATAAAATAAAATTCATAATAGAATCAATCACAATTTTTTTTTTTACGTGGGGATATCATCTTATGACAAATCCGCCTCTTGGGCGGAGCGGGAGATAGTGTCAGACTTTTACTGACTAAAAACCCACTCCTGTTCCTTCGTTGCCTTCGTCCCAGGGCCCGGGTTTCGTTTTCACACTATCCATGATTGATAACAATTGCTACTAGAAAATACTACGCATAGTGTTTTTCCATTTTAACCGTTATTAAATCATTTATAATCTAAATAGCCTGTACAATATTTCCATAAATTAAATGATATTTTGGGATATAAACAAACGCTAATAACTTTGCTGTTTGTGAATATTATTTGTTGAGATTTTACATAGATAACAATAAGCCCTTTAAGTATTTGTACCAATTAAAAATTAGTGGTGTCTATATAAAGATATAGTTACAACCTAAGGGTCTTCAATAGGTTACTTCTAGTCCACACCATCACTTACCATCAGGTGAGATAGTGGTCAAGACTATCAATAATAAAAAAAAACTTTTTTCTTTTTACAATCTTTTATTTAACTTCCAATGTTTATAGGTATATATGTTTGTTCCCCAAATAACACGGGACAAGGGCAGGAAGATGATGATGATGATGATGATGTTTGTTAGGGCAATATTTATAGGTCTTAGTTTTCGAATCAATTACCCTAAACAGATTGAGCTGATATTTGGTATACTTATGTAGTTTGGATGACAATACATTAATTACCGTGGAGCTAGTCTGATAATAGAGCCGGATAGTGGCCATATGAACTACTGAGCGCAACAAAATAACCTTATCGCGTTTGAGCCCTTTGTTGATTTGTATTATACCGCGTGACATTGATAGATTATTAAGTAAGAGCCTAGTTATTGCATTACCGACATCACAACTCAGAACATTTTATTAACAGCAGTGAATGATTTATAAAACTCATAAAGTGTCTGTTTGCTATTTCTAGATCCAATGATAAATAAACTATTACAAAACTGTTTGCTCCTGGGTAGACGGAGTGACGCACACAACCTTATAAAAAGATGGTTTTATTTGATCAAATAATACAAATCTTTACAACATTAAGTTTAAATAGTATAGATGAAGATCAGTGCTTCTCTAGGATGGCATGGCGGTGCTGCCAGTTCGCGCAGCCAAGAAAATGCATGCAGCTCTATGGTGTGGACTTGTGTACCTCACTTGACCATTGTTGTTTACCGCAGTCAATCATACATTTCATTGACGCCATGACCTGGCTACGCCGCCATGGCGTCCCAAGGCAAGGTCCTATTATTTATGATTTTAGGTTTCCGTATATGAAAAGGAAAAACGGAACCCTTATAGGATCACTTTGTTGTCCGTCCGTCTGTCTGTCTGTCTGTCAAGACCCTTTATTAAGGGAACACGTAAAGGTATCGAGTTGAAATTAAAACCATATAAGTACTCAAGTCTGTGGTCCCTTAAAGCTGTGAAAAAACCAAACTTCTAAGTTAAGGAATAAAAACGATAAGGCCGTTTATGTCGCAAAAAAAAAACTTTTTTGCAATTCGGAAAAATCTTCGAGGCTCCATTCGGGAATTGTAGTTTGTACGGAACTCTCAGTTCGCGAGTCCGACTCGCATTTGCCGGGTTTTTTTTTATTGATAAGCTCGCATTTGACCACTATCTCACGTATGGTAAGCAATGATGTGACTGACGTTAGAGCATGCTTACCTAGAAGTAACTTTTTCAATTTTAACTTAAAATATTTAGGGTATAATGTATCTATTTTCTACAGAGCAGGGCTTTTGCCCTCTGAAAGGGTAAGTTACAGGATTTAAGTTTACGGAGGTTTAACCAGCAATCTATGCTGTACATCTTAGCCTCTGGCCTTTGTCTGTCCAATACTTCATGCATATTGAACGCTACAACCCTCAAGGGTAAAAAAAAACAAACTTGCTTTCAGGGACGGGCGGTTCTTTCAAGTGAATCACTTGCGAAGTACCAATTTAATAAAAACAGAATACAACAGAAAAACTTTGTCTTTCTTTTTCTTATAAAGAATTGAAAAAAATGGGTGCAACGGTGAAGGACAACATCGTGATGAAACCGGCATGTCCTAGAACCAAAAAATCGGAGAAGTATAATATCTACCAACCCGCACTGAGCCCTAGTGGTGGATTACAGTCCATTTCTTCTAGAAGCCTGCGTCCAAGCAATAGGAACTTTATATTGAATGCCATCCAGCATTTTTAGTGCCATAACTAATAGACGCGATTGTCCTCTTATTGGAATTTATTACAGAAGCTTTTCTAGTATATAAGATGTATGGATCTCAGTTATCTGATTTAAAAACTCGAGAGGTTTCAAGGGACACCCGGATGGAACAAAGTTCTTTTAATTAGTGAAGGAATAGTAATATTTTTTTTTAAGTTATTATAATATAAAAAAAAAATTAAATATGTATTTTAAAACAAAAAAAAATTATAAATAATTTATCATCATCATCATCATCATAAATAAAAATATATGATAGAAATATATAGTAGAAATTAAGACCAAAAGTTGTAACGACACTTTTTGCGACACGCAAAAAGTGTCGTTACAACGTTTGGTCTTAATTTTTTCCGTCTAGCCCCCTTTTGCAAAGCGCGATAAGGAACTTCGTTCCAATATAGATATTATGATTGTTATGTATGATAGGGATAAATCAAAACCAACAATGATTCCAAGATTTTGACTACCTTGTTTTAGAGACTTCCACTCTGGGTAGAGCGAGAGGGCGTGTCAGACCGACTAAAACGGCCCTGTGTTCCTTCAGTTGTCTTTTGCGTTCTAGGGCCACGGTAGAAGTTGAATGGCTTTGACCCAAAACTAAATATATTTCACCAGTACAAGAAAATCGACAACTTTCTTCGTGAGTCTATCAGCAGAATACATTACCCCTATAATTAATCGTACTTATTGCCCGTTGAATTCAACACTGCGTGACACTAGAAATTCCAGAGGAATTACTTAAAATCTTATGAGTTACGACTTATGAGACGAAACGTGTTATGGGCCTTAAGGCCACACCCGTACTTTCATTCAACAGAATGTTGGAAGCCATAAGAACGGCGGCAGAGAGAAAACATATCGGCCACTTCATCGCTTACCATCAGGTGAGATAGTGAAACCTACAAATAATAAAAAAAATATACGTCAAGAGTGCAGTGGTTGTGATACTGGCTGCTTCACTACGTGTCGCGGGTTCGATTTCCACACGGGAAAAATATTTGTGTGGACTACAGATTGCTATTCCGGGCGTCTTGAGTATGTGAGATTACATATTTGTGAACGCATCCAACTCCCCGTAATTTTTAGAGTGGGGTAACGTTTTCTTTTTTTTTTTTTAAAGTCAAATGATTGTGAATAGTAAAAAGCCTTTTTGCCTTCCATGATAAGTTCAAAAAAAATCTTGAGATTTGTGGTTAGTTTGGATGTTTGAGTTTCAAAATCATATACAGATTTGATTTCGCAAAAAGTGCTATAAAATATATATTTATAATACAATATATACATATGTTTTGTAGCCGTATAATCTGTCAAATAAGGTAAAACACAAAAAAAAATATTTCAGAAGATGATTTCAAAAAAAAAAAAATATTTTTTTACAATAAATAAACAAAATATATTTCTTTTTTAGCGAATCATCAAAGCGCACACATCGAGTAGGTATCTGCTAGTAGTGAAATAAACAAGAACTTTACTGTGTTGACCTTACCTAAAATAATGAAATCCCGATCCCGAAAAAATCTCAAGGGGTCAAATTGTTTTGTTTATTCAGCACCATTTTTAAGCAAATTCAATTTTTTTATTATAACGACTAGTTCATTTCTTGATAGAAAAATTTTGAAACCCCAAAAGTCTTCGGAAAGAGCTCGAAGACTTTTGCAACAAACCACTTCATAGTATAAAAACGCTGTTTTCTTGGCCTATAATCACGCTCGTATATTAATGGTTAGTCACCACCGTGAGTCATAGCCGTGAGCGGTTTTGAAGGCGGATTCCAGTGTCCATCAATTTATATCGCACACTTAGCGATCACGGTTATGGTCTTATTAAGCATTTATATCATAAACTGAATAGAAAAAGAAATTAAGGGGCTCCTTTTGAAAATATACGTTTTCAACTTGTAAAAGGGCATCACCAAATTCTTCAAAAAATGCAAATATATGCAATACTTTGATTCATGGTCTTCAATTTTGTACAAATACTTTTTTTCATTTATTGTTCTACATAGAATTAAAAAAATGTTTATTTGCGTTTATTGTTTGTGTTTCAATTTTTTTACAAGCAATTACCAACAAAAACACCTGTCTATAGAAAATATAATGATCGTAAATGCTGTACTTACCAATACTTTTTTTTTCACTTGACTAGCTAATAAGTAGTAACATCTTATGGTAACAAACATAAGAAAAAAATGGGTGTTGTCACTAAAACAATCATTAAAATGAATAAAAATCATTTGTTCAGTCCGTTTACATGATATAACTAAGATGGGTGGGGTGTAAAAAAATGGTGTAATAAACGTTATGGTAACATACTATTCACAGAATGCGGTCCTCATATTTTGCACACTCAACTCCTTCCAACGCCCGGTCTAACGGGGAACATCTCAATTTAGTACACCATTTTGAACACATGAAGGAAAAACAAAAAAGACGAGAATTGTTTCTATGTGTGAGTTGTGGTTGTAAGTGACTTTGTGTATAGCAGTGAACCTTTGAGTGCCTCATAGGTGATGAATTGTTTTTGGATAAAGCTTTAAATCAGATAATTTAATGTCAGATTTTAGATCTCAGTACAAATGCCGTTTTAAAGCGGCTAAATACATAACTAGGTTTGGCAATTTGGCAATTTTTCAAGCACAATACATAAACTCAGCCCTTTTCCAATTCGGGAGTCGCAGGGCGATATCCGACTACAGTAGGCGGGGTTTTCGGAAGACGAGCAGGGGATAGGTCGCCGTCCGGCCATCCGGGAAGAATTTAGACCAAGCCCGAGTAGTAGGCGTCGCGTACCTAGTGTTCCACGTATGCCTCAGAGACATCAGCAAAACCGTAAGGGCTGAAGCCTGCTAAAGGCTGCTGATTGTTCGAAGCAGTTACCGTGGCCCCTTTTCTTTCATACCACTCATCACACAATCCATCCATCTTTTCTTTGGCCTCCCTCTCCTTCTCCATCCATCAGTTCAATCATTCGTGAAACATAAAGAAATCAATCGTTTATTACATTGCAAGTCAGATTATGTTTAATTAAATATTTGCTCGTAACAATTCAACGCTAAACTGAAACAAAAGTCCGGAACAGCAATTAATCTAACCACTCTACAACAGTTCAAAACTTTGTCTAAATAGTCTAAGCAATAGCTACTGGTACTGTTATTCTAACAATTTAAGGCCCGTCTACACCACAAATCATTAAATGCGTTAACTTTCAGTATATAGTATATAACATGTTTTGATCAACGATTTTAGAAGTAAAGATGTTTTTAAGCTTATATTTATATAAAAATGAATCCCTATTTCCCTAAACCCTACTCTACAGTAGGGTAGAGTATGGCAGAGTAGGGTAGAGTGGAATAGAGTAGTCCGTTGACGGGAGCGAAGCCGCGGGCAAAAGCTAGTTTTAAATAAAACTTATTTCTTAAATATTAAAGATAATGGATCCTATCAGGCACAGCAAAATTTTAAACAGTAGGAGAGACTCTTCGCATAATTAGTTTGAATTCATTCAGCCCTAAACATATTTAAAGACTAGCTTCTGCCAGCGGTTTCACCCGTGTAAAAGTTGGTGTCTCCATACAAACTTCCAACCCCCGTGTTATCCCCTTAGGGATGGAGTTTCGTAAAATCCGTTCTTAGCGGATGTCTACACCCTATAAGGAACCTACCTGCCAAATTTTATGTTTGTAGGTGTTAGTTTCTGAGATTTCGTGATTAATCAGTGAGTGGTATTTTGCTTTTATATATATATATACTAGCTTCCGCCAGCGGCTTCGCCCACGTGAAAGTAGATTTTTCCATACAAACTTTGGACCCCATTTTTCATCCCCTTGAGGGTAAATTTTGGAAAATCTTCTCTTAGTGCTCGCCTACGTTTTAAAATGAAATCTTGTGCAAAATTTCACGCTCCTAAGTCCCAGTAGTTTCGGCGGTGCGTTGATATGTCAGTCAGTCAGTTTCTCCTTTTATAAATATAGATTCGTGGTCCAATGGGTCCAGGTGTGTAAACAGTAGACTTAGTAATTGTGAAACGTACTGTAACGTCTTAAAAGAATCTTCGTTTGGGACGAAATAATGTCTTAACTGTAGTTCTGCTTCAAAGAGGGAAGTTTCTGCGGCTGACTCGAACAAATAGGAGAGGAACTAATTACGGGCCGGAAAGTGGCTTTGAGAAACTATTAGTGGCTGTTAAGTGGATTTTTTGTAGGAAATGTGTGCATTTATTTTGGTCATAGCCATCGGCTTTAGTTCTCAGGGATCACGTATATGACCTTTCAAATTTATAACACAGATTTTAGAAAACTATAATATTATATATTATGATTATAAGCTTTATTTATCTTTCTTTATTCTACACAAAAACATAACATAATATATTGACATACAAACAGTTCATAGTTAGTTAGTTATTAGTTGCTTACGTGTAGTCTACCTTGGGTAGCCTCCTTAAACTTGCACCAACCTTTACAGTTTATGGCAATTTTTACCTATTTACCTATCTCCTGCTATATCTATAATATAAAAATGAATCGCAAAATGTGTTGGTAAGCGCATAACTCAACAACGCCTGGACCAATTTGGCCAATTCTTTTTTTAAAATGTTCGTTGAAGTTCAAGGATGGTTTTTACGGCGAGAAAAAATCGAATAGAGTAGGGTAGAGTAGGGTAGAGTAGGGTAGAGTTGGGTAGAGTAGGGTAGAGTAGTCAGTTGACGGGAGCGAAGCCGCGGGCAAAAGCTAGTTTTTAATATTTTTGTACCATCTTTTTCTTTGTCGACATATGCTCGCTCTTGCCTACTGGACCTTGCCAGTTTGTTGTAGGATATGTCCATCATGAGAAAACTATATTAATTCATAAATATCATCAATGGCTTGGCTTTGAATATTTTGACAGCCTTATCTACTTAAGTCAATAAGAAGTACTGTCAAAAATTCTTAGGACGGATAAAAGATAACTGGCGAGGTGATGGAAAACTTTGTAATTTAGTACAATCATTCTCTACAAATAGTACGACTGGTGAGGGCCACGGGAATCCGATGGTTGCGAGACGCACAGGAGCGGTCGTCGTGGCGACTATTGGGGGAGGCCTACGTCTAGTAGTGGATGTCTTTTGGCTGAAATGATGATGACGATGTTGCTGATATGTACCAGTAATCGAGATCGGTAGTTCAGGACTTTCATAATTTTACACCAAACCATATTTCTTGTCTCAGAAGTTAAAATAGAGACAAGAAATTTTATGTTCATAAGAAATAAAATAAAGACACAAACTTGGCACTTCTGACAACCTTAGGATGGACTATACATCCTCAGGTTGTCTGATAGATATCGCTGTCCCATAGATTTAAGTTTCCATAAAATAGATACAATTTTGGTGTAATATAAAGTTTATTTTATTCTATTCTATTTTTCTCACGTGTCTACTTAGATATTCACACACGCTTCAGTTGGCCTTAAATTTTTGATGACCAAACTGGTTTCTGCAGCCATTTATTTTGGGCAAATTATTCTCTAAGAGCGTTAGTCAAGTAGGGATCCTTTCAAACATTGAGTCAGCAGAGACCCTCATTAAAGAACCCGCACTTCATGTGTTAAATGTAAACGCATTAATCATTCAAGGCTCGAACCTAAGAAGCTATTAATAAATTTGAAATTCAAAGGGTCTGACTATTTTAGTCGGATAAGATCATTATCATAGATTAAATATAAGGTTTAAGTAATTAAGAATATTATAGATTTAAGTTTCTGTGAAATTGTTACTTAATAATAAAGCTTATTCTATTCTAACGTTTTTCTTCACCGTAAGGAAACCGGCATGTCCTAGAACTAAAAATTCGAAGACATGTGACATCCGCCAACCCGCACTGAGCCCGCATTTATTTTTATGGATAGTCGCGCGTTTGACCACTATCTCACCTGATGGTAAGCGATGATGTGGCTGGCAATGGAGCACGCTTGCCTACAAGTAACCTATTCACTCTTGACTTAAAGACCCCTAGGTTATAGCTATCAGGAAACACAAACTCCGGCATGGAATTCCACTGTTGGTGGATTACGGCCCTCTCCTAGAGAGGAGGACCTGAGTCTTAGCAGTGGGAACAATATAAGGCTGATTTGATTATGCTTATGCTAAAATCATTATCTATTTTAGCTTGTCGGTTCTCAGCCAACATGAATTAAATAAAACCGCGTCGGTGATCAATCAAGTCTCTAAAGAACAGACACTTTAAATCCATGATTTTAGTATAACAGAATAAGCGTAAAATTGATTTCTCCAGTGAGCTAAATTCATGAAGGCTAGGCCATTTTAGGACCTAATATTCCAGAAAATTTATTAGATACTGTTGCTATAACTTCGTTACGATACCTCTGCGTCCAGGAGAGTTGAAATTGAAACTATCAATATTATAATAGGAGACATAAATGTCGCTTATTTATGTCGCCACATAGTAACTAAAATTACAAAATCCTTCATTGCGGTACTACAGTTCACCACGCGATTCAAACATATACAACCGTCTGAAATCAAATAGTGGGCAGCGGTCCAGACCAGACATAACACAGGTCTGGTCTCCGACCAGGGATTCTTTCTTTTAAACGGAGCTTTACGGGACTTTACGCCCTGTTCCGCATACCTCTAAACTGCTGACCCCGACGTGAAGTGGTTTTGTTTTGGTCCTTGAACTATTTAAAGTCTCTTGTTCCTTTCAGATAATGACATCAGGGTGGACCACTACATACCACTTCGGTTGCATGCTACCAGACTACTCCATGAATCCTGAAGCATTGCGGATGCTCCGGTTTCTCTGGTGGACAGTGATATTGAAGCTGTTGGAGCTGTTCGAGACCGCATTCTTCATATTGAGGAAGAAGGACCAACAGGCTTCGTTCTTGCACGTCTACCATCACGTCAGTACTCTAATCATTATCTGGTCTGCGGTGAAATATGTTGGAGGTATGTATGACGTATTAAGCTTTTTTTGAGAGGTTGAGAATCATCAAATAACTCCTGCTGTGGGTGGTGGTGTGAGCGGGAGTGTTAGACTGTTACTGATTTAACCCCATCCGTGTTCCTTTAGTTGTTCTTTGCGATCTAAGCTGCAGTAACTCTTTCGAATAATCCCGCAACCTGAGCATGACGTATTAAGCTATACTCCATCTGTTTAGGTAGTTAACTAAACGTAAACAATCTTGATATGTCTTTTTATCAAAACAAAATCTACATAAAAAGATTATTTAAATTTATTTAATTACCAAACATCGGTATAGGTAAATAACAAATTGTAAACATTTTTAGATAAAAATTTTAGACAACTTTTAGATAAAAGATATGTCAAGATTGTTTACATTTATTTTACCTAAACAGATGGAGTATAGGTTCACATCATATAGCTCATGTACCAGATGCCACGACAAAACTCAGTTGTGGTTTTACAAGCACAACTGAGTTGTGTCGTGACCCGGCTTTAATAGTCCTACGCAATAAAATCCGGAAGATTGATTTGCATACGTTACAAAAGAATTGTTCGAATCGACCCGTTTTTTTTCTTTATAACTGACAAGATAACATGATAAACTTTCTTAATTAGCTGCCAGTGGCTTATTTTAATATCTATATTTAGAATTTGTTTTTTTTTTTACTTTACATAATAGTAGCGACAAGAAACATGTAACCGAGATATTTGTAATACATAACATGATTGAAAAGAGTATCCATGGAGTTTCTTGCACATTCTTCTCTATAGAGATCATTCTTTTTGTGTCCGACTGTCTTCTTGACAATTCAAAAGTGCCTGTAAATGGTTTATTTGAAATAAATTTTTTGATTCTTGATTCTAATAAACCCCACAAAGCCTTCATCTAATAAAGCATATGTGTCGATTTGTTCTACTGCATTCGGATTCTAGAAATGAGGAAAATTACTGTATAATTTTGCTATTCTGACATCAGCACAAGTTTGAAGTACAATGAAAGTGTATTCCACAGAAGTCATGCATGATGCGATCATTACCACAGAAACGTACATATTTGGTGCGAATAAATGTTTATTGTAAGTTAAATTATAACAATAAGAAGGCCATAATAAAATAATTATTTGTTTCGACAAGAGTATCAAAACTCTTGTCCGTTTAAGTACACAGCTCACAGTCATTAATGTGTGTAGTTATCTGGAACTACTAGAAGAACATAATATGCCTTCATTTAAACAAATATAATGCTTATTGAGTGTCACAGCTATTCTTGGTAAAGTCAATTGAAGTTAGAATCGAAATATTATCTTACTACAATGTAACAACGTATGGCATCCTGCTTGACTTGACTTGCATGACGCCTGTCTGGGCATAAATCTACATAACTACATAGAACTCGTAAGTCAGGGCCGTTACCCAGTGATCACCACTGCTCTCAAAGTCGGGACTTTATCATCAGAAGAGAGGATGCTATCTCTTATATAACTTAGGGTCATGCTTCACTGTGACGCCATAATGGCGTAGCCAGTTCATTACATCAAAAAAATTTATGGTTGACTGCGTGACCGACAGTGGCCAGGTGGGTTACACGTACACACCATCGAGCTGCATGCATTGTTTTGGCTGCAGAAACTGGCAGCACAGCTATGGCGTCCCAGTGAGGCATGGACCTTAAGGTATTAAGAATAGCCACATAGGATGCGTACAAAGGACGTTTCCATCCATTTAAAGGAAAAAGATAAATGATTTAACACCAACCTAGTGAAGTGGGGATATTTAGAAGCAACGGCTGAAGGGTGCGGATGTCGAACTGCATCGCAAAGCTCCTTATTGCCTGTTCTTTTTGCCCTAAAACCTGCAGTCGACATGATCTATGCGTTCTACCGACAATGCCGTTGAATTAGCGAAGTATTGGGTCAATAAATCTAGCTACTGTGGATCCAGTGGATCAACCTGCCCAGCCTGTTCTTAACTATGTTAGGGTCAGCTTACAATCTAACCGGATGAAGATCAGTATTTTACATAAAGCTGCTTCTGACCACCACAACCCAGTAATTGATTAACACGACACCCCTAGAGCAAGACTGGTGTAAGATGTCCTGGCTTCTTGACAGCCGGAACCGGCTTTTATTTTCGTGGGATAACATCGAATAACCCCGGTAGATTAACCGCTTATCATGCTTGCCGAGACACCGAGACACGGACACTCTCCGTACTATAAGATGGTCACCCATCCACAGGCTGACCTCCGCAAGGGATCCTTGAACTTGCAAGATCGACCCGTGCTGTAAATATTTTAGCCACGAGCTACGTGTATGTTACGAAAAAATAAAAACGGCTCTTTATATTGTAAATATATTATTTAACCGTTTTATTTACGGTTCGCGTGTACACGGGTCGTTTGCGCGGTGCGGGCAAACCAATCCCAACGGGTGATTTTAGCAAATTCCCCGCCATTATTTGGTAAAAAAAATCGCATGCATTTTATTCTTGCATCGAGTCGTTCAGTCAATTTACTGAAGTTAATTTTGTTAGGCGGTTCGTAATTCGTTTACTGCGTCGATTAACCTAATATATCTCCCTTGGGGGCATTATTGCCAAAGACGTTTTCCTTAGCAATTGGCTTCTCACCCTTGTAACATTTATTTTGTAGCTGACATTGTTCAAGCCGAAAAAATCGTAGTTTCGTAATGTCAAAATAAATAAAAAATTGTCATAACATATATGTCGGTATTAGTAACATAATATAATGACAATATCAATTAATACATAATAATAATGTAATGATAATAGTATGGACCAAATATGTCTCAAATAAAAAGATTTTCTTCCTCCATGCAGTTAGAACATATCTAACAGTCTGAAATCAACTATCGGGTAAGTTGCCAGGACCAGACACAACATCCGTTTGTTCAGAGGATCGTCGCTTTTTAACGGATTTTCGCGGGACTTTACACCCTTTCCGCATACCTCTAAATCCCAGACAGCACTTTCAACCTTCCTTTAATATACCACTAACTACTAATTTTTCAGTTTTTTTTTACTTTTTACTTTTACTGAGCCGGCAATCAAGTTCACCAGTAACGAGATAAACAAAACGACAAGGAAAAACACAAAAACAAGCCTGTTATAATAAACATTACGAAATAATAGTATGTTAAACCGCCGTTAAATGTGGAAATGGCATTTTTACGATGAGTTTCATTGAACCGTTTTTAATCGTCTATAAAGTCAGATGTCGCACCGAACGGATAGCTTAGGGATGGCACCCTAATTTTACTTGACAGGCCTGTTGGTCCAGTGGTTAGTGTCCCTGACTGCTATGCTACGGCATCCGGTCGTGGGTTCGAATTCCACCCAGAACAAATGTTTGTGTGATGATCACGATCATTTGTGCTGTGTCTAGGTGCAATTTATCTATAATGGTGGCCGAGTGAGCAGTGGTGGCCGAATGGTAACGGCCCCGACTTACGAGTTGTTGGTCGCGGATTCAAACCCAGCTAGGCGCATTACTTTGTTTATTTCATCATTTATTTCATCACCACTGCTCTCAAAACGGTTCGAATGGATCAAGTTAAAAGCTCGTGGTAGCGCCTTTGCTCTGGTTTTGTAGGTACAGGTGTATTAACTGTATAAACAAAACTTCGACCGAGAGGGAGGGAGTGTTAGATTTTTACTGAGTAAACCCCACCAGTGCTTCTGAAGAAGACCTTTTCAAAAAATCTCGCAGCCCTGGCAGGCTTTGGCTCTGGCGAGCCCTGTCAATTATGACGGCGAGCTAACCATTGCTCGCTGTTTGCAAGCCAGCGCTTGACAGTTGTCGGTAACCACTCTGCGACTCTCGTCTCGACGCCCAGGGCACTCTTTGCGGCGGCCGGGCTGTAAGGATTCCTTTGTGCCTCTCTCTCACACTAAGGTTTTAACCTTAGTGCCCTTCTTCATCTTTCTACCCTCGTCCTACGTTACTCGGGGTCGGCACAACACGTTTTCTCTTTCCAATCCGTCCTGTCACCCATCACGCTATCACCAACTTTTTTCTTCTAAATAATTTTTCACACAATCCATCCATCTTTTATTCGATCCAACCATGTTAAAAAAAGCCCTAGCAAAAATTTTAAGTTCGCCAAGCAAAAGAAAAATCCGCGTCAAATCGTCGGCAACCCTAACCAGGGATTTATCATAAAATATTTTTTACGTTCTGAATGTAGGCGAATATTTAGCATAGCTTTTTGGGCAAACACTGCTCCATTTTGACATGTTTCAATAATAGCAATCAAGAACTGTTACAGCCAATGATTGAATTCTATTGATCGATAGGATTAATGTTTAGAAGGATTTGATTGACATGTGAGCCGTTTGTTTTTGGTTAAGATATTTGTTGGTCGTCAACATCGAACATGGTTTAAAAGCTTGTTACTTCATATAACGCAGATCAACGTGATGTTTGACGAAAAAAGAGAGATAACGCCTGATAACTCGGTAAGCATTCGGTAATTCGGTGATTTACTCGAATATTTTACAAAACTTGTTCTAAGAAATACGTGCTTTTTTTAACCCTTGAGTTTTTGAAAAGAATTGTCGTCATTCAGAATCTTGATTGAAGCATCGCGCAAGGTTCTATTGTCATACTTTTATTAATTTTTGAGTTAATTATGAAGTGTCAAAGTTCATGCAAAATAGCAGATTTTCAGAGGTCTTTACTGGATTAGTTTTACACAAATTTATAAATTGATTTTAATAGAAGCCTACATAATATCAAGATACTTACTGTGTTTCCAAAATATCTAATGAAATGTGTAATAACGTCATAATCGCGTAAGAGCGGTTGTATAAAAACAGTGAAAATGTATGTCGAATTAAAACCCCTTAAGACTTTGAATTTATAGGTAAATGTCAGATATTTCATCAGATATTTGTAACTAGTACATCAGGTACGTACCTAAAGTAGGAGGGAAAGTTTGAAAGAGTGACCGTGGACCGTGAACGCAAAAGGCAATTGTAGGTCACAGGTGATTTTTAGTCACTAAAAGTCTGAGTCGCCCTCTCGTTTTACCCTAGAGCGAGAGAAGTCAATAGATGATAAAAGTTGTTTTATCCTAATATTTTACGAGCAAGTACGAGTCGGACTCGCGCACTGAGGGTTCCGTACAAACTTACCTATGAAAACAGTTCAATTCCCAAATTGAGATCAGAAGATTTTTCCGAATAGCAAAAAAATATTTTTTTGTGATGTAACTACAAATTTACAGTTTTCAGATTTTTCCTATACTTGTGCTATAAGGCCTCACTTCATTCCAATTTTCAGGATTCTAGATCTAGGGAAGTGCCCAATTAATTTTGAGATTGTCGAAATAGACGTTTTTTGCGACATAAACGGCCGTATCTTTTTTTTCGTTAACTCAGAAGTTTGATTTTTTCACAGCTTCAAGGGACCGCAGACCTGAGTATATGGATTTCATTGCAACTCGATACCTCCACCCGTTCCCGAGATAAAAGGTCTTGACAGACAGACGAACAACAAAGTGATCCTATGTAAGGGTCCCTCATTCCTTTTGAGGTACGGAACCCTAAAAACATCTAAAAAGGCGTTTGTCCAGGCAATTTGCCAACGAATAAAATATACAGGTGGCCTGCAGTGTGATCAAAAGCCTTAGAATTCAACAGATGTATCAAAAAGGCCTATGTTAAGCACTTTTCTCTCAAGTTCATAATTCGGCACCGTTCCAAGCCGCACCAGGGTCCAGTTAAAACACGTAACTCTACAAAATCTGCCGTACAGCTGAGGCAAGGCTGTCTCTTACATAAGATAACTCCCTGATATATCGGGGCTCGGTTACTCGACACAGATGACTGACTGCCTGGGATGAGGACATAAAGTTCATTGGAATGGCGCTTAGTAAACTTTCAAGCGGCATGAAACCATCCATTCGAACTGAATAAAACATCTTCTTTCGAGCTTCTATTTGCGTATGTAGGTCAGCTATTTTCGTCTTTCTAGCAGTTATTTTTTTAGATAGCCCATACTGTTTTCGTGAACGAAAGCCTCTCCTAAGTCATTTTGTACCAGCCCTGACGCAGTGGTGGCCTAGTGGTAACGGACTCGACAGTTGTAGGTTCAAACCCAGCCAGGCGCATTACTTTATGTAATTTATTTCATCACCACTACTCTCAAAACGGTGAAGGAAAACATGAATGCAGAAACGGCATGTCCTAGAACCAAAAATTCGAAGATATGTGACATCCACAGCAGTGGGAACGGTGCTGACGGTGCACATCCAGGACGACTGGCCACTGCTTTCTGATCTTCAGACATCCATTGTATGTAAACTTTTACCCAACGGATACAGTGCAAGCGGTTGACGCGACCCAAAAGTTATAAAACTATTGGGATGCTAAAATAAAACTTTCACCACTTCTCTTTTAAAACTCACCAATTTGCCTGAATAAAACACTGTATTTCTTGCTAAATAGGTCAGCTATTTTTATCTTCCCCGCAGCTATATAATAGACAAAAGAGCAGGTAATAATAGTATGGTTTTGCCGCAATGCAAAATGCTATCAAAAGGCTTAAAAGTTTCTCAGCAGTGCCAACAAAACCGCGACAGCTTTGTAAGTAAAGCACAAAGCGATCCAGTTATCTCCAGTACCTAACAATAGCGATCATCTGGTCCTACCGTCCCAGTTTTGTTACATAATTCCTCTTACGTAATAAACTTATTCGAACGGTGGAGGTTTAATGATGTTAATCGGTTAGTTAATTTGAATTTACGCACTTAAAACTTCAGTTTGGTAGTTTTAGACTAAAACTACCAAATTGGCAATTTTTTTGGTAATAAATTTGGTAGTTTTAGATTTGTGTAAAATACTCAAACTTATTTGATACAAATACCGAACACAAATTTCTACATACCTGCTAAAAACAAAGTCGCCTTCCGCGTCTGTCTGTTTACCCGCTAACTCCTAAACCACGCAACGGATTTCGATGCCGTTTTCACTAATAAAAAAAAGCAATAAACGAGGAATGTGTGTATAATATGCACCCGTGCGATATCGGAGCTAGTACCCGCTCCTATTGATGAATGTACCTTGAAACCAGTGTTGGGCAATATGTAATCTAACTACTGATTAATAACTACGACTACATATTGTAGTTAGTACCTAATCACAATTACAAATTACATAAAAAATCGCAAAATTTAGTTAAACATTTTGATTACTAACTACAAATTGTAGTTGCAATCACGATTACGAGATTACTTTTTATAACTACACATTGATTTTTTTATTACTTGTCAATCAACGCAATAATAATACGTAATAAACTGTACATAATCATCACTGACTTCAAGCCTTGTATTCAATTAATTATTCATGAAAGTAAACATATGTGATTTTTTTATATAGTTGATTCCATTTTTTCTTTAGGGCGGTTTTTCATTTTGTATAGAATTCTACTAACTATCTGAGTATTAGAAGTCTGCTGAACAGAAATCACTTTAAAAAAACTAATAAAATATGTATTTGCCCTTTCCCTACATTAAAATAACAAAAACAAAAGAGTCACAGCACCGTAAACTTCAACCATGATCTTATAGACGTAATTAATGAGAAAAATGTAGATCATTAAACCAAAAATGTAGCACCAAACGTACAACTTGACCTTAAGCAACGAGCTTGAATAGCGTGGAATATTCAGAGAAATGCAGAACCCGAAACGAAAACCTACATAAAATAACTACACAGAAATTTTAAAATGTTTACCGTGCCTGCTTGTTAGCGAGAACTTGTCAAAACTTTTTATTAAATGTCACTAAAGAATTTTTTGTAGGCAAATAGCTTGGAGCGGTATTTACTTTCATAATAATTTTTATAATAAGACTAGCTGACCCGGCGAACTTCGTACCGCCCAATAGTAAGGATAACGCCATCTAATGGCAGCATAAATAACCATTTTATAATGACATTTTAATTAGAGATGGCGTTGTATTCGATTTTTTTTCGGAGGTTTTTCCATATTTTCTGACCGTTTAAACCTTCCCTGGACTATCACGAATATTTCAAGACCAAAATTAGCCAAATCGGTCCAGCCGTTCTCGAGTTTTAGCGAGACTAACGAACAGCTATTTATTTTTATATATATATAGATTTATTTTACTGTTTGTACTAAGTATCAACTGGACTCGCTTGTTTCATCATAGAGATCGTGTTATATTTATCTTTTTCGATTTAGTTGCCAATCCTTTTTTTTGGTAGTTTTCAAATGACTTCTCGCTTAGGATGGAGCGAAAGAGAGTGTCAGAATTTTACTGACTACAACTCACGTGTGTTCCTTCAGTTGCCCGTTGCGTTCCAGGGCCGCGGTAACTCTTACGAACAATCCCGTAACCCTAGCAGGTATTGACCCTAGCGGACCCCTTTAACATTCCTTTGCTGGACGACGGTTAGCCCGCTAACCCACACCCAGGGAGGCCGGGAATCGGTCTGCAACTCCCGACGTCCAGGGTGTTTCTTATGGCGGCTGGGGCGTGAGCCTGTCCTCTCTCTTACGCTTTCCGTCATCGCTTGCATTACCGCTTCAGAAAGGAGTCCGCTATCCATTTCCTCTCGCTCCGTACCATGGCTTAAATCAAGACCGGACGCAAGGAATCGCAACCGGTGAAAAACTTCAAGCGGTAGGTATTTCATCTCATTATGACTTGAATATCAACTAATAACAACTTTTTATTAGCATTATTAGTGCTAAGTGCTCAACAAACGATCATAGCTTGATTAAATTCCGTCTGTTAGTTGTCAAATTCTTGAGTATGGCTGACGCTTGCGAGCGACCCTAAAAATGGGTACAATGGCAATATTTTATGCCCGATGTTTCTAATGGATCTAGCCAGAAAACCGGATAAAAAGGCCTTCTAAGAGGAATGATGAATTCATACAACGTACAAAATCCATTTGAAAAAAGAGCAGTTTTCTCTAAGGATACCTACTAAAAATAGTTTCACCGTTCCTAAAAATGGCTTTTAGCAATCTAAAGGCCATTAAGACCTACCATTACCCAACTTTCTTCAATTTCCTAACCGTCCACTAATCTTCAGTAGGTACCTACTATTTTCATAGAATTACCTATAACTAGAAGACGGTAAGTACTCGAGTTCCTATTACCAATGACTTATGGCTTTTGCCCTCGTTCAATAAAACGTTAAATATCGGTCTGTTCGCTAGAACTGATGGGGCGGTACTGGGTACCCGATGTTGGTTGTATAAACATTTCTGGGTAGTGCAGTAATGTGTTTAGGAACTAGGAGAGCTTGTAGCACGTTTTTTCAGTCTATAAGCGAGGGGTAAGCTATATACGTATTTTTGAAGTGTGAAGTTACAACTTAGGGGTCTTTAAGTCAAGAGTGAATAGGCTACTAGGCAAGCGTGCTCCATTGTCGACCACATCATCGCTTACCATCAGATGAGATGGTGGTCAAACGCGAGCCTATCATTAATAAAAAAAAAGTTATTATAACATGATGTCTCTCGCTCTAAGATGGAGTGAAAGCGTGTGTAAATTTTTTACTGACTGAAACCTGAACCTGAATTGTTCAGTTGTCCTTTGCATTATAAGGCCACGATTACTATTTTATATGTTAGGCAGTGGGCACTAGGTAGACGTAGGTTACACGTTTGTTTTGACGTCGGTTATCATCAAATTCTCACTCACTGCTCAATAGCACACTCAAACATACACTCTCCAATATTTCTACACAATACTAACACTAGCACAATAAAAATAATCATATTAAAAAAAGTGAGTCGTAATAGGAAGTAATCAAGAAATCGTGGAGTCTACAGTGTTCTCACATTCACATTATAAAAAAGAGGCAAGGTGTGTATAGCAAATTTAGCTTCACTTTTTTTGCCGGACCGAAATTTTGACTGTTCAAAAGTGCCTGTGATTGGTCTATTAGAAATAATCGTTTTTGAATTGTGGGTAGAAAAATAAAAATAAATCTTGAATAACTTCTCCCGCTCTGGGTGGAAAGAGAGGATGCGTCAAATTACGTTACTGACTTATTCGCACCCTTCACCACAGTTACCCTTAGCATTCCAGCGCCGCGATAACTTATAGGTCACACGTGCCATCTATTTATAGTTTACCGGCCAGAACATGTGAAGTGATAGTTCCTTTATAAACAGGAGATAGATATTGTGATACATAAAGAGATCGCGTGGGAAGCGAGCCTTTTAACATGTAGGAAGAGAGAAGAAAACAGATATGTACTTTGGAGAAACATTTTTCTAACTTCGTATCAGGCCTATAGATGCGCCACCGGTACATCGTATCCCACCCATAAGCACAAAACATTTTGGGAACTCAATCATTGTGCGTACAGCTAAAGAGTGGGATTTTCTGCTGGAGCCTGTCTTTCCTGATAAATACAACCTAGGAGTCTTTACTTCATACGTTACTTTTAGGCAAGCGTGCTCCATCGTCGAACGTATCATCGCTTACTATTAGATGAGAAAGTGATCAGGCGCGTGTCAATAATAAAAAATTATGAAATGAGGTTTCTCCAGAGTACTGGATGACACAGAAGGGAGATGATGATGGCTAATACTCATGAATGGAAGAAATAATGCTACGCCCGTTCTATGTCCTGATTCCCGGTAAAAGTAGGCTGATGGGAATGAAGACTACAAAGCACTGTAGGGACACCACTTTTAGGGATCGGAGATAATAAATACTAGGCTTATTCGCGAACAAAAACGCAAAATGACTCTTATACATTACTATAAAAAAACACTCAAGGCGGGGTGTCCGAATTTTGTATTTTGTCTCAAACCACACGAATGCTACATTTTGAAGGGTTTTCAGGTTAGGTTAGAATCAGGAATCCGAAGTCAGCCTTTCAACCTGACAGCCTTCCTAAATCACAACCGACGATTTTCTTCTTTATAATGTGTCATTACTTCTAAATCCTCTAAAGATGTATCGATGGAAGTGGCCCTACAGTATCTAAGTGAATATGCAAATAACATATTCATAGAAGAACAACTACGCAAAGACCTCAGCTAACTAAGTAAATCTAGGTCAAATCCAACATGACGTTACTGTGAACAATATTCATTTGTCACGTGTTTCAGTGCATCGTAAGCAGATTACTGCAATTAAGCCCTGTCAATGGCATGTGTGCGTAGATAACAATGGCCGATCAATCAATCAATCAATCAAAATATTTATTTGCTAGAATATGGTACATAAGGTGTTACAGTATATTTGTTTCAGCATATCCTGCCATAACATGGCGTGCAAATATATTCACAGTCAGTGTTGTCAGTTACCCGATCTTGTCGATTACACATTCTATTGACTTGTCTTCTAAATAGTCCTTAACGGTATAATATCTTTTAAACAATAACAGATTAAAAAGTATTTTTTTAAACATTGTCAGTGGTAACTCTTGTAAACTATTTGGTAAATGGTTGTAAATAATAATCGACATGCAGTATACATTTTTCTTAAATAATTTTAGCCTTATTTGTGGCAGCCGAAGTCTGTCTTTATGCCGTGTTCGGCTATTTGGCCTGTCAGTGTTTGTCTCGAAAATATTGTAGTATTTCTTAACAAAAACACATAGTTCAAAAATATATAAACATGGTAATGGTAGAACTTTAAGTTTTTGAAATAATGGCTTACAGCTGTCTAAAAAGTGAGCTCCACAAATGGCTCGAATACATTTTTTTTGAGCTTTAAAAACTCTGTCAAAATCTACTGAGTTACCCCATATTATAATACCGTATCGAAGTACGGATGATACATAACCATGGTAAGCCAGCATTGCAGTATCACAGTTTACCGTTTGTCTAATTCTTTTCAAGACATATATAAAACGATCTATTTTTGTAAGAATTTTATCTATATGTGCTTTCCAGTTGCAATTTTTGTCGATCGTTATACCCAAAAATACACAATTATCGAGAGTTGTCAAGTGAGAATCTTTATAATAAATGTCAAGCTTATTTATGTTTGAATTGTATGTCTGAAATTGTATGATGTTTGTTTTAGTCATATTTATTTTCAAGTTATTTATTTTGAGCCAGCCGATTGCATTATCCAAAGCCTGGACGATTTCATTTTCTAAATTTTTGTCAGTGTCACTCTTAAGCATTATTGTCGTGTCATCAGCAAATAATATGCAATCTTTGCCTATCGCCTCTAGAATGTCGTTGATGTAAACTAGATAGAGTGGTGGGGATAATATACCTCCCTGTGGGGTGCCATAATTGTTTTGCTTATACTCCGACCTATAGGTTCTTTTCTCATTCTGACAGATTTTTGTTACTTCCACGCATTGTTCTCTTTCAAAAAGGTAACTTTTGATCCAGTCGTTGGCCTTACCCCGGATTCCGTAATGCTCAAGCTTTGAGAGTAGTGTTTTATGGCAAACAAAATCAAAGGCTTTAGTCATGTCTAGGAACACGCAACTTATCTTAGATTTTTGATTAAGACTTTCAGTTATGTATTTTACTAGTGTAAAACATGCTAAAGCAGTGGAACTGCCTTTCCTAAAACCAAATTGTTCTTTTTTAAGAATATTACATGCGGTTAAAAAGTTCTCCATTTTGTTACACATAACTTTCTCAAATATTTTGGACAGAACTGGGATTAACGTTATTGGGCGATAGTTACTCATGTCAGTTTTTACACCTTTCTTATAAAGAGGTTTGACAATTGACCTTTTCAGGCGTGTTGGGAATACTCCTTCTGTTAATGACAGGTTTATTATGTATGTTAAAGGAGACACTAGACTCCTTGCACATATTTTTAACACTTTAGTGCACAGGTCATCATATCCAGTCGAGTTATGAATGAGATGCTAATGGGGCAATGGCTAATAAAAAGGTCAGTCTTTTTATATATTTTTTTCGTGTCGATCAGCTTAGATTAAACTTTGAGTAAAACTGTGGATGGATGGACAGGAAGGTCAAAGAAAAGAATGGATTGTGTGAAGAGTGATAAGAAAGAAAAGGGAGTTAGAAAAATAGATATAGGTACTCTTTATTGGGCATAATAAAATATTACAGTAAGAGCTTAAATTTTGTTAAATTTAAGCTCTTGGTCTTCGGTTTAACAATGGGCAGTCTTATCGCTAAAAACGAC
This sequence comes from Mythimna pallens, assembly GCA_961205895.1. Taxonomy (NCBI): domain Eukaryota; kingdom Metazoa; phylum Arthropoda; class Insecta; order Lepidoptera; family Noctuidae; genus Mythimna; species Mythimna pallens. Next base: position 19,821,715 of record OY540842.1, on the reverse strand, counting down.
ATTTTAACAGACAACCTTTGACTGGATTTGACAAAGGAGAATAGATATGCAGGTAGATGAAATATTACGTAATGACAGCGCAGCGTGACCGTAACATGAAACAAGAAAAGAAAAAATTTTTTTTTAGTTGGAAAAATCATGCAATGCTATCTCGCGCTTTTGGGCGAAACGGAGGGGGTGGCAGACTTTTACTGACTATAAAACCACTCTTGTTCCTTCATTACTTTTCATACCAGGGTCGAGTTTTCCTTTCAAAAACAAACCCTTGCCCCCAGTAGGTTTCGACCCTGCTGGGCCCCTACGGTTTGCTGACATCTTCTTGAGGCGCGCGTGGAACAGTACGCGCCGTCGACGTGTTGGGCTCTGTCCTGACTGTTACCGGACGGTCGGATGGCGAGCTACCCATTGCTCGCCGTCCGCAAGCCCGCGCCTACGGTGGCCGGAAATTGGGACCGGGATCACGGCGACTGGGGCGTGAGGGCCGCTCCCTCGCGCGTCCTTATGCGGCCTCCTACTTCGCTAGCATTACTGATTCGCAGAAGAAGGCGACCGCCTGCCACTCCTCTTCGTTTCGGACCATGGCCTATACCAAGGCCCGGCGCTTGAGATCGTTGCCGCCGATCGGCCTCACGAGGACACGGCGGTACTCTGTCCAAGCGGGGCACGCCTCTACCGTATGCTCCACCGTGTCCTCCGGGCGGTCTACACAGTGGTGACACCCGGGCGTTACTTCCACACGAATCCGGTGCAGGAACTTCCCGAACTGACCATGCTCGGTAAGAACCTGCGTCATGCGGAAGGTGAGGACGCCGTGAGGTCTTTCCAGCCACTCCTCAAAGAGGGGACTTACCACCATAATTATGGCGTGCCCAAAATATGAAGGGCAGGATGATGATGATGATGAAACCCAGATTAAATTTTGTCAGACCAATATTCCTGGCACAGGTTCCATTGGCCTTATATATATCCTGGAAAGTGAAGGTTGTGCAGTAGGGGCAGCAAAGCAGGTGAAACATATCCTATGAAGGGGCTTCATAATGGCATTGTGTATGAGATGGAACGAGGTAGCCCCATTTGGCAAGATTGTTTGTGCAGCGTCCAAACTGAGTCCGCAGTCGGTATCTCCGAGACTTCTTGTAAGTCAGAAATCTGTTTTTACAACGAAAATAGAGCCAATTTACGGGTGTTTTTTTCACTGAAAGCCTTGATTAATGTCAAACTCGTTAGGCATTTATTCACAATTTGTTTTGCTTAGAAGCTTTCCGAAAAATTGCTTTCGCAAAATTACTCGCGTTTCTGAAATATTCCGGGTGCCCTTAGTGACCCAAATATTTGTAAACCCGTATAGAAAGCTTCTCTGACCAGCAATTATTTGTAACTAGCTTTTACTCCCGACTTTTTTCACGTAAATGTTGGTTATAGCGAACGTGAAGTCGAAGGCAGATAAGTAGCTTATGTCCCTTCTAGGGTTCAAGCTTACTCTGTATCTAATTTGATCAAAATCGGTTCAGTAGTTTAAACGTAACCGTGCTAGACAGAGTTACTTTACACACACATCATTGTACGTACAGCTAAGGAGTGGAATTCCCTGCCATCATCGACCACATCATCGCTTACCATTAGGTGAAATAGTGGTCAAGCGCGAGTCTGTCAATAATAAAAAAATCACATTTATAATGCATGGATTAGTTTTCACGTGCCCAAAATAACAAAGCAGCAGCAAAAGAGCAGTGGTGATGAAATAAATTACATAATGTAATGCGCCTAGCTAGGTTTGAATTGAACCCGCGACCTACAACTCGTAAGTCATGGCCGTTACCACTCGGCCACCACTGCTCTAAGTGAAGTGGGATATCATTAAATAACTACTCCCACTCTAGGTGCAGCGACATGGAGTGTCAGACTTATACTAACTAAAATCTACCCGTGTTCCTTTAGTTGCCCTTTGCGTCCCAGGACTGCGGTAATTATTTTGACCAATCTCGCAAAAAAAGAAACAATCGCTGGCGGCAGTCGCTACATGTAAGATACTTGTATTCAGATGCATCCAACTAGATTACAAACTGACCCTAACACAATTAGTGAATTAGGGAAAGGATGTCCAAGAGCGGGGGATGTCATTGGATGATTTTCCAAACAACAAAAAAAAAACATTAGGGAAAGGTAGGCAGGGCGGTAATGATTGTTAGCTTAATAATATAATAATATTTAGTCGACTTATTTCTCATAATGGTAACATTTGAATCGATTGTTTGTGACGTAAATTGACACTTGATGTCTGTGGACATCAATGTGACAACTAGAAAACTTTCCGGCCATATTGAATTGAGTGACTTACTTGATAATCAGCAGTCGAACTGTACGGGTTAAATCCAATTATTTTCTACGTAATCTGTATTTTATTCGAGTGAACCTGCACTGATCTTTCATAATGTGCATAGAATAAGTTCAAAGAACTGTTAAATATGCTTTGAAATTGCAATCCATGTTTTGACTCAACCAGCAACCTAACATGTCAGCAAACGGACGGGGCCCACTAGTGCGTATGCCTGCCAGGGCCTCGGGATTGTTCGAAAGCGTTATAGTGGTTGAAATAAGGTGGGTTTTAATCAGTAAATATCTGACGCTCCCTTTTGTTCCATCCAGAGGGAGAGGCTGACTTCCTACCGAAAAAGAAGGTTAAATAATATGACGGGTGACTGCAGCCCATTCACCTTAAAGGATTGACAAGCCAATCCAAGACGCGGTTCACACGGAATTTCAGAGAATTCAAATTGAAATTACTGACTAGACACGCCAAATGCATAGCAAAGCGTAGCGCTGCCGAGTGCGGTGTTGATGAATGTTTAGAAGGGACCCCCCCTCAAACCATGAGCCACACGTTAAGAGTGTCCCAAGTACCCATACACCTGCACTTTGGAGGATTGAGTGCCACCTGCTGCTACTGGGCCCAAACAGTTTAACGAGTTTACCATCCATTCGGAAGAGAAGAAAAAGCACTGGTGCATTCCACTGGCGACCTTAGGATCCACATTTTATGATGATTTCCCAAGACAAAAAAAACTTTCTGTAGGTACTGTGATATCGAAGGTAACCGCATGAGTTATTTTTCTCATTAGCTAGTGGACTGGATTTTCAGAATAGGTTTAAAAATTGATTAAGGAGGAAAAAGAATTCTCGGTTGTGTTCAGTAGTAAAGTTACTTTTGATAGAAATGTGTTTTTTTTTTGGAGCCGAAAGAAATTTAAAGTTACTGGCTTCTGCCAGCTTGTAGCGGCTTTACCCGCGTGTAAGTCGATTTCTCCATACACACTTTGGACCCCTATTTCATCCTCTTATGGGGTGAATTTTGGAAAATCTACTCTTAGTGCTCCCCTACTTCATAAAAGGAAACCTTGTACAGTTTCACGTTCCTAGTCCCAGTAGTTTCGGCTGTGCGTTGATATGCCAGGCTTCTCCTTCATTTGTTCTGTGTCTGGGTGTAATTTATCTATAATATGTATGTATTTAGAAATATATAAGGATGTTTATCAGTTGTCTAGTACCCATAACACAAGCTCTGCTTAGCTTGAGTCTAGACGGCGTTGTGTGATAGTTGTGGATTATCATTATTATTGTGGAATATACTCGTAATGTTATTACTATAGATTACTGGAACGCGTATAGTTTGATTTCTTCAAATAGGTACACATCCCGGGACCCAAGGCCTGCCTGAGCTAGCTCCCAACAGTACCTAATGATTATCAATGTGACAATGGCTATACTTAGCTCGCAGCCACAAGTTGCTAAGCCAATGTTCTATAAATATAGCAATCAATACACGTTAGCAGAGTCAACTGACTCAGTTTGCGGAACGTTGTTTGTTTTTATAATGAAACTGGGTAGAAAGAGGAGAAAATTGAGTGATGCCTACATGGTCAAGCAAAATAAATATGGCTGAATTAATAATGAAGCAATATATCAAATTAGGACCACATAATATTTGTGTGTCAATGGAAACGATCAATAACAATATTTAACCAAAAATCATAGCTGGCCTAATAAGTATCAAGCGTGAGTTATGTTTCATTTCCAGTAAATTGGGAGAATGGAAATAAGTTTTCAATGAAAAATATTTTCATAACAAGCTTCAGTCGCGCCGTAATATAGAACTGTTCAACCATTCCAAAGAGCTCAATCACGGTGGGGTTATCTTGTTCCTCCATCATCATCATTTCAGCCGAAAGACGTCCACTGGTGGACGAAACAAATACAATTTGGTAAAGGTATCGACACTGACGGAGCGAAATAAATACAATTCTTTTCGAAGTCTCGACACGTTCGATTGGTACAAAATAAGTTAACATTGTTTACACAAGGTGGGCGCTGTTTCTGTAACAAGACACTCGTACTCACTGTATCCTATAAACATCTATCTTATTGTTTTATTGTAAGGAACGGAACTACCGTAAGCTGTTATAAATTACCTTTTATCAACAGAACCTCCGTAACACCACGTTTCTTTATAATTAGCCTTTAGGTAGCACAATCATGTGGCTAAAATAGTCTTTCAGATGTTGATTGACGAAAAGGCAAATCTTTAGAATTATATAAAAGGAGAAACTGACTGACTGACATAAACACACAGCCGAAACTACTGAGACCAGGAACATGAAATTTTGCACCAGTTTTCCTTTTATGACGTAGGCGAGCACTAAGAGCTGGGCCACACGATGCGTTGCGGTGCCGCACCGCATATATTTCGACGAATCAGCGGGTGGCCCGGCTCTAAAAGAGATTTTTACAAAATTGAAACGGGTGTCGAAAGTTTGTATGACGATACGTACTTATGTACACGCAGGTGAAGCCTCTGGCAAAAGCTACCTAGTCTAATATAAGATGGATGGATTATGTGACAGGAATGACATGAAAGAAGAGTGAATAATAGCGGAAAGGTGGACTGGGGAGAGCAGATGTGCTGCGCTGACCCCAAGTAACATGGGACAAGGGCTGGAAGATGATGATCATGTGTTTAGCTTTGACAGTACACTAAATTCTTCAAGTGGACACAAATGAGAATAGAAACGTCAATGACTTCTATCTGAAAACTGTCACTTGAAAAGTACGGAATCGAAGAGCTAGATTTTGTTTTTTTTTTTTTGTTTATTGTGATAATATACAAATAAATGTACACACTGATCCCAGGTGACGCATGGACGTTGCTCTTGAGTAGTGCGTGCTCACTGACAATTTGGTGGTTTTATTAACAATAAACTTGAATATCCTAACGGATACCACATTTATGATTCCTAAATAAATAGAACACCTTACTGGTTTGAATTGACAGCTAAGGCGTCACAGTAATAATATGATGGAAAGTCAATCCTATTCTTATTTAAATCGCATTGTATAAACAATATCGTAGTGAGCTCAATCTTTAGCCACTTCTGTATATCTACCAGCACATCTAATCGGCTTTACGGGTAGAAACAGATTTATCCATTATCATTAAACCAATCTACTAAACAAAACTGGAATCTCAATTAAACTTAGACCCCAAAACCGCACCCAGAATTAAAATGAACAACATCAAATTTTATTTAGTGGTTTTACTAATACCTCGAGCGAAAATGAAACGACCTTTTCATTGCCTGAACTCAGAACGTACAATATCTCAAGAGAATATTGTTCCTCTATAACTGTTAGAGAAACAACGCCTTAGGCTTCCAAATATTAAACAGTCTATCTGCCAAAGTGACAGACTGTGTTAATCAATCAAGTCTCTTTTTTTATTGGTACGAGTATATACTAGTGCATAACTGCGATCCCACCTGATGGTAAGCAGTGATGCAATCGTTGATGGTGAAACCCACCATTCACTTTAGCCTAGAAAACAGCTAAATTATAATCGGACGGGAAGACCGCAGTCGGCAAAATGTTCCAGTCCTTCGATGTATGCAGTGTAAATGACGAGGCGAAATGTACACGCCGGGTAGTCCGATGGTGGAAAGGTGATGGCGAAATTAAATCATGTAATTCCTAGTCTGTGAAGTTACAGGATTATCATCATCCAAGTCCGTTTACGTTTCCAAGACTTAAGTTCTATCATCTATCATTCTACTTTATCAAACTGACAAAAACTTTCGGGACAATGGCGACATGATCTCGTTAAAGTTATAATTTTGTTAAAGCCTACTAGTGGCATTTATATTCGCTATTTCGTTCAAGTTATATTATTTCTCCCTCCTATCATTTAAACTTTTGCTGTGCCCAACAAGTTCACATAATTGTATACTTGACTAAATTTTTTCAATTATTTGTATCAAAAAGTATTTTTATCCAAAATCGTAAACAGAAAGACATTTTCAAATTCCTTCAATATTAATCAAGTTAGAAATCTTTCAAATCTGATGGAAGGGGAAACTGTCGAATAACAGTATGATGATGCACGTACCGAAATGTGACGTCACCGCTATTAAGTTACGTGTGCTCAAAACAGCGAGATATTCCCACCACGCCCCCACTGGGCACGCCACAATTATGGCGGTAAGTCCCCTCTTTGAGGCGTGGTTGGAAAGACCTCACGGCGTCCTCACCTACCGTATGACGCAGGTTCTCACCGAACACGGTAAGTTCGGGAAGTTCCTGCACAGGATTAGTGCGGAAGCGACGCCCGGGTGTCGCCACTGTGTGGACCGCCCGGAGGACACGGTGGAGCATACGGTGGAGGTGTGCCCCGCTTGGGCAGAGCAACGCCGTGTCCTCGTGGGGGCGATCGGCGGCGGCGATCTCTCGCGTCGGGCCTTGGTACAGGCCATGGTCCGTAGCGAGGAGGAGTGGCAGGCGGTCGCTTCCTTCTGCGAAGCAGTAATGCTAGCAAAGGAGGCGGCCGATCGCGTGAGGCAACGCTCCTCACGCCCAAGTCGCCGCCGGGATTCCGATCCCGATTTCCGGCCACCGTAGGCGCGGGCTTGCGGACGGCGAGCAATGGGTAGCCCGCCGTCCGACCGTCCGGTAACCGTCCGGACCGAGTCTAAGTCGTCGACGGCGCGTATTGTTCCACGCGCGCCTCAGGGAGATGTCAGCAAATCGTAGGGGCCCAGCAGGGTCGAAGCCTACTGGGGCCTTGGGTAGTGTGAAAGCGAAACCCGGGGTCTTGGGACGAAGGCAACGAAGGAACAGGAGTGGGTTTTTAGTCAGTAAAAGTCTGACACTATCTCCCGCCCCGCCCAAGGGCGGGGGATGTCATAAGATGATTTTCCCACCGAAAAAAAAAAAAAAAAAAAAAACCACGCCCCCACTCTTCCTCAAACTAATATTTGGAATGCTAATTGCTGCTTTACTTAATAACCTATCATGATGCTGTTTTCAGAAAAAGATTTCTTTTTAGGGTTCCGTACCTAAAATGAAAAAACGGAACCCTTATAGGATCACTTTGTTGTCTGTCCGTCTGTCTATCTGCCTGTCAAGAACCTTTATCTCGGGAACGCGTGGAGATATGGAGTTGAAATTAAAACCATATAAGTACTCAAGTCTGCGGTCTCTTGAAGCTGTAAAAAAACAGATTTATAAGTTAACGGAAAAAAAGATACGGCGATTTATGTCTCAAAAAACGTGGGTATATTTCGACACTCTCGAGAAAATAAAAATTCATAGGGTACTTCCCGTTGACCCAGAATCCTGAAATTTGGCATGAAGCAAGGTCTTATAGCACAGATATGGGAATAAATCTGAAAACTGGTTGTTATGTCACAACAATAAAATAAAAACGATATTCGGGACATCTTCAAGACTCCATTGGGAAATGAACTGTTTACTTATGTAAGTTTGTACAGAACCCTCTGGGCGCGAGTCCGACTCGCACTTGCCCAGTTTTTTTAGTCTTATTTGTTGTTTAGTTTAAAATATTATATAAACATAAGTACAGACAAATACCCAATTTGTATTATGTGTATTAGGTATTGCAATAAAAATTTGAGATTTCAAATCTCAATTTTTTGTGTTGTTTAAGGTCAAATCTTGAAAATGAATTTTAAAACCGTTACCCCTAACTGACTGAGCTGTTCACGAATATGGTAGAAAAAAAAAAATGAAAAACTTGATTTCGGAAATGTTTTTTTTTTAAGGTTATCTTGTAGTTACCTACTAATCAACTCGCTAGTTTTTATCTAATTTTTATTATAATTAATAGGTCCCCGTTTGGTTATTTCACCTGATGCTAAAGGGGTGACCAGATGGTTGCAAACCAACGTCCCAACCAACGCTAGTTTGCAACCGTTTGGCACCCCTTAAGAGACGATGGTGCACGCTTGCTTAGAAGTTACCTCTTCTCTTATAGACGTACCATAGGCTTGAGGCCTTTATCGCTACATTTTGAACTACTATGTTACGTCCGTCTTATATCCGTCCATTAAACAAGGTTTTCCTTAACCCAATAAGACTTTTTCCGAACTGGGACATTCAGTCCGAACAGATATTTCCTGCTCTAAGTATTACAAATCTAATAAAACATTTATACGTTTCTTCTTATCATGTAATAGAAGCGAACTAACGTTATGTTATCATCATTACCACCATTTACGACCTATAAAAGGTTATATAGTGGAAGATCCTGTTTTCGCAATGACGCGGCCCGCCTCATACGGACCCTCCCGTATCTCTAAGATTCACCGCCCCAGGCATACCATCGCTTTCAAAGACGCTATTACTCTGCTTCTATCCTTCCGTCCTCACCACCGCTGTGGCCCGCCGAGATGTTCTCATCTATGTCCACATTCTTTGATCAAGCCAGCCCGAGTCACTGAGCTCTAGTCTTAAATTCATCCCTAAATAAATCAATGTTCGACCCAAACGGTCCGTTACTGTCCCTCCCCCGCAACGCCGAGGTCTGCCACAGAGGGTGCCTTTAGTGTAGTTGCTTTGTATTTTATAAAACCTAACCCGCAAGCCACTCTTAAAATAAAAGTTAGACCCACAGATCATTAAGACGAGAGGTGGTCAGTAGAGAAGGCATTGTCAAAACATACCATCTAAACCAAGTGTGTTAGTGAATGGCACCGTTTACTCATATAATTTCGCCGAAAATTGTGCTCGACGCACATTATGCATTTTTTTTTATTATTTTTGATAGGCTCGCGCTTGACCATTAGCTTACCTGGTGGTAAGCGATTTTGTAGTTGACAAAGGACCACGATTGCATGTATCAGGAAACACAGACCCCGGCAGGGATTCCACTACTCAGCTATGATAATTAAAAAAATATCTCAACGTCTTGTGCGTATGGGTGGCGTGTTCTTCATGTGCATATTGTTGCATTCGAAGAACCACATAACTGTTAACACCGCACTGCTATTACGACTCCCGATGAGAGTGGTATGCCCAGAACTCTTCACTTAAAGACCCGCAGGTTGCATCTGCGGAATTTATTATTAATTGTGTCTACAGTCACTTCTGTCGACGTTTCCGAGTTCTATAGTTAGACCCCTGGGCTAAAACTCGTATTTATAGGGTTTACGTCATTTTAGTAGACATGATGGCCACGATTTATCATGTAATGTTTGAGGCAATATTGGCTATCAAATATTTGATTGCTCAGAGCCGCGTTATGAACCAAATAAGGACTACTCCACACAATTATGTCTGAATACGGCTTATCAACCAATCTATGAAACTATCAGAACATTTACACTAATACAACGGAAAATTCTTTTTGTTTCTCATAAACGCGCTGATCTCTGGAACTACCAGTCGGATTGGAAAAATATCTTGTATGAGATAACCAGATTCATGACGAATAATAAAGGTTATAATATGCTACGACCCATGGAAGCGGAGCAGTAAACGAAGACGCGGTGACAGCTAGTTACCTATTATCACCGCAGTTACAAAAAAGTTGAGTACCAATTAGGGATTCTAGGAAAACCTTGACTTCGTAACAAAACTCATAATTGCAGAACCCGATCCTGCAAAAGGCAAAGTTAAGTACATAATTGCTTCAGGCTGAAGAGAATATTTAAATCATTTTTCTCCTTCAAAAGTGTCCTCTGTTAACTTTCAACGTCAACATGATCTTAATTAGATAAATGATTAACTTTTTAAGCTTATAGAGGGGTACGGTCGTATTACCTTGTCACAATTTTGCTGTGATTGCAAGTTCTTTTGATGTGGCTTCCTTTTAATGGTCAATGTCACCTAGCCATGCCTGCTCTCACGCCGGGCCCTGGTACAGGCCATGGTCCGGAGCGCTAAAAATCGCTAAATATAAGTGGCAGTACTTATGTTTAGCGATTTTTCGGGCTACGTCGAAAACATTGGTTCTCCTGCGGATATCTTCATTCCTGATGCGATCACGCACAGAAACTCCGAGCATAGCCCATTCTATTGGCCTTTGGGTGTCTTTAAGCCTTCTAATGAGACCCAGTCTAAAAAAATACCCCAACGACCCTTCATACAAACACACATAAAACAATTTTACCTTCGTATGATATTATTTACTTGGGCAGATAAAAGCTACAATACCAATATCATCTTATTATCTTGTTATAATTTCACAGAACTTTTTTATTAACTCATTATTATTCAATTACCTCAGTGAAAAGCTCTGGGGTACATTCCGAAAGTCCTTTTGAAGATCAGGCATGTTCGGCAGAGTGAACTTAATCTCATGATCAAAGCTGGGATTGCGGATACTCGGATAACTAAGTTCATAGGGTTGAGTTACTTTAATTGATTGAAAACTGGACAACTTATGGATTTGGATGTACTGGGATATCCCTAACTAGATTTTTTTCTCGTCCTTGTTCTCGAGGACTATTTCACAAAAATCGTTTTTTTTTTTTAACCCTTTAATCGCCACATACGACCCTGGTGTATAGGACGCGAAAACACTCGTCGGACCAATCCGACACGGGTTAAGGGTTAGTAAAATTTAACGATAGTGTGCAAGATATTTTATAAATTGGTTCAGTGCTTCTAAATACTGTGTACAAATAAAACATTTACAATGACTACAAGTAATAATTAGGAGCCAAGTACGTAAGACATATTATAGTGCACAAGCGTGTGCGCCAATTACAGATGCACTCCAGCCCCCCTAGCCAAGTTACGACCGTTTAGTTTCGATTCTCTTGCGTCGAACGCCTCGAGTAGGCCACGACTCCGATTTCTTTATTCTGACGTCATCTCAACGTTCAGTCACGTGGCCATAACAAAGGAATCGGAAGCGTGGCGTACTCGAGGCGTTCGACGCAAGAGAATCTAAACAAAGCGGTCGTAACTTGGCTAGGGAGGCCTGAGCCTGCTCAGTCCGATGGAACGCCAATCCGACCGAGTCGACCGGGCAGAGATCAGGTACAAGACCATCTGCTTTACGCGTTGTCTGAGGCTACCCCGGTGTCACACCTTCAACTACCAAACTACTACAGAGTAATTTCTTATGGAAAAATCAAATAGCACTTTTTGCAAATCGGTAATCGAATCCAGCACTCAACAGTTAGTGACTACGACTGCTGTGTTGCAGATCTTTGACATTCTTAGCTTATCACTACTATAATATACATATATACATACATCAACTAAACCTTTCTTATCACTCTGTCTATTGGTGAAAAACGCATGAAAACCGTTAAGAAATTTTTGAGTTAATCGCGTTCATACAGACAGACAGTAGCGGTGTGGGACTTTGATTTATAATGTGAATTATTTATTTGTTTGTAGAAAGACATTTTTCACAAAATCACAACAAGCCCCAGTGCTTTTAGCATTTTTGATTTGAAACAAGCAAAATTTTTCTCTTTACTGTGCGCTGGTGAACCGTCGTATATATGGGTCAGTGTTTCATCTTGACAGGGAAAACGTGAGCATGCCTATGCATTACTCTTTGCATACCATTTTTTGTATTTCTTCTCACCATAGTACCTATACTACGCGCCCCAGTTTTTTTTTTATTAATTTGTTTGTTAAATACATACATACAATACAACATGCGGTTACAGACTCGAAAAAAAAAATTACTTGCCAGCAAATTCGTGCTTTGTTAGGTATTGGAATGAGCCAAGTGCAAAATATTTTACATTTGCATCTGAAGGTTCCGAAGCTTTGTACTCGATGGATAGCACATAACTTAAAAGAGGACCAGAAACAACTGCGTGTCCAGTGGTGTCATAAAATGATAGAAAAGTTTAATGGAGGATAGTCATTGGCTGTCTATAAAATCGTGACAAGTGACGAAACAAGCTGTACTGCTTTGAACCCGAATGAAAAAATCAGTCGGCAAAGTGGTTCTTTTCTTTTGAAGATTTGCCGACGAAAGTTAAGAAAAGTCGCTTCTTTTTTCAGCAAATCAGGACATTACACTACAGTATCGCTTGAAGATCAAAGAACAGTGACTGCGGATTGATATGACAACACTAGCCCTGTCTTAAAAAAAAAGTCGCGAAAAGCGTCCTCTAAGCAATGTGCTCCTCCACCACGATAACGCATCCTAACATTCCGCTAAGGTAACAGAAGCTTATTTGAAGGCTTCAAATATGGAACTGATGACGCATTAACCTTACTGCCTGGACCTCGCGCCCTGTGACTTCTATTTGTTTCCAAAAATTAAAGGTAAACTTAGAGGCACACGTTTTACGAGCCCTGAATCGGCGGTGAATGCATTCCATAAAGCCATTGAAGATGTCCCTAAAGAAGACTGGTCCAACTGCTTTGTACAGCGGTTTCAGCGAATGCAAAAATGCATTAATTGCGAGGGAATATACTTTGAAATACAATAAATGTATCGTAAGTCTTATATCTAGTCTTAATTATTAAAATCCAGATCATTTCAGTATACCCCAAGTAATTGACCGTTTTCCACGTGGTTGTAAATGAAAATCACTAGAAGAAGGCACTGGTTTTGATTACAAACATGTTTTTACTGATAGAATGCTTCACTATTGCTGATTTATCATAGGCTTTATTTATCCCTTAAAACGGAAAGTTCCCTGGAGATACGCTACGCTAACGGAGCCACGAGAAAATTATATATCATATGCATGACGGGTGATAGGACAAATGGAAAAACAAGAAAACGTGTTTTACCGAGCCCAAATAAAACGGGATAAGGGCACGAAGATGATGATGATGACATCGTAACACTGCGTATGATGTGACTGGCCTGTTGGTCTAGTGGTTAGTGACCCTGACTGCTATGCCGGAGGTCGTGGGTTCGATTCCCATCCAGGACAAATGTTTGTGATGAGCTCAATCATTTGTTCTGTGTCTGGGTGTAATTTTATCAAAAATATGTATGTATTTAGAAATGTTTATCAGTTGTCTAGTACTCATAACACAAGCTCTGTTTAGCTTGAGACTAGACGGCGTTGTGTGATAGTTGTGAAAATATGATATTATATTATTAAATATTATTATTTTAGACACTACTTTTGCCCATGGAATTGAAAAACTTTCCTTAAGGAAGACAAATAGCCAATATCCAAAATCAAAACTGATCATGAGTATGAGAGGTACAAATTTTTTGTTTGAAAATTGACCGAGTTCCTTGAAGAACATTGCTCATTTCGATAAGTAGGAGTTTTTATAATAGGACCACACTTTACCGTTACACCTTGTATAACAGGGCAAAGATGGTTATGTGTCGATTTCTGGCGATCGACATAAAGGTGAGATTGATCGATCGTTTGATACAGACGGCAATGTGACACGTAATAATGCGATGATAAATGAATCTATCGTTTTGCACTGAATAGGTTGTCAGTTCGCGTTAGACGTAAAGTAGCAAGATATTAAATAGCCGTCAAAACTTTTGTTATTGGAAGGTTCGCGTTTTACCACTTACTTTTATGATGGTAAGCGATGATGTGGTCGATGATGGAGCACACTTGCCTAGATGTAACCTATTCACTTATGACTTAACCTAATACTTAGACACAACAAATACTCACTTACCCTCAAGTTACATGATTTATTTATTTTGAGTTACAATTATTGTTTTATATAATTAACTACATCTTGTTATTACGATTTATTTGTAGCACACTATAATGTACTATAATGCATACTGTGTACGATTTTATTGTTTTTTTCCTTGGGAACTGGCACTGTACTCCTTAACACAGGTTATATATTAAACTAGCTTTTTTTTTTTTTTTTAAGGTGGGAAATTATCCAAATGACTTCTCGCGATCTGGGTGGAGCGCGAGGGCGTGTCAGACTTTTACTGACTAAAACCACACCTGTATCCTTCAATTACCCTTTGCATACTAGGACTACGGGTTGCCCTTTCGGAAATTCTCCGCGGTCCTAGCTAGCGGGCATCGGCCCCACTGGGCCCCTACGGTTTGCTGACATCTCTTTGAGGAGCGCGAGGATCACTACGCGCTGTTAACGACTGGGCTCGGTGCGGTTAATTACCGAACAACCGGACGGCGAGCTACCCAGTGCTCGACGTCCGCAAGCCCGCGTCTACCGTGGCTGGTAGTCGGGGTCGGAATTACGTCGGCTAGGGCGTGAGGACCTTCGTTCCCTCACGCGTGCAGCCTCCTCCTTCGCTAACATTACTGCTTCGCAGAAGGAGGCGACCGCCTGCCATTCCTCCTCGCTCCGGACCATAGCCTGAACCAAGGCCCGACGTGAAAGGTCGCTGCCGCCAATTGCCTCCACGAGGACACGGCGGTGCTCCGCCCAAGCGGGGCACACCTCCACCGTATGCTCCACCGTGTCCTCTGGGTGGTCCACAAAATGATGACACCCGGGCGTTGCTTCCGCCTGAATCCGATGCAGGAACCTCCCGAACTTGCCATGTCCGGTGAGGACCTGCGTCATGCGGTAGGTGAGGATGCCGTGTTGCCGCTCCAGCCACTCCTCAAAGAGGTGACTAACCGCCATTATTGTAGCGTGCCCAGCACTGGGTTGCGACAGTCGCCGTCGCCATTCCACCATGAGATCCCGCCGGAACTCGGTCCGCCATGCCGCGACTTGGCGCGGCAGCGGAGTTTCGCCCCGGCGTTGTATCTCCACGCGCAAATCGTGCATGCGTGCAAGGACTGTTGCCTCCAAATCCAATGGTGGCAGGCCAGCAAGAAGGCTCGCCGCCTCGCGGGAAATCGTGCGGTATCCCCGTATCATCCGAATGGCCATGACCCTCTGGCAAGCGTTCAGTATGGCCGCCGGTCGCCTTTGCAGTGACGGCGCCCACACCGGCGCCCCGTAAAGGGCCATGGACCGAACAATTCCCGCGTAGAGCCTCCGGCAGGAGGCGTCTGGACCCCCAAGGTTGGGCAGGAGCCGCTTTAGGGCAGCCGCGGTCCGTTCCAGTTTGGGAGTCAGACGTCGAAAGTGCTCCACAAAGTTCCACCGACTGTCGAGGACAAGTCCCAGGTACTTCATCGTCGACCCGACGTCGATGCGAACCCCTCCTACCGTTATTTGGGAACCCGGTGGTGGCGCGTTCCGAGGGCCATGGAAACAATGGCCTCGGACTTGTGCAGTGCCACTTCGAGTCCCAACTCCTGGATCCTATCCACGACTGTCGCAACCCCGCGTGTCGCTAGTTCGGCCGCCGCCTGGTGCGACTCCCCCTGCGCCAGGACCAGCGTGTCGTCTGCGTAACAGACCACACTGACCCCGTCGGGGAGGTCGCCGCGCAACACGTAGTCGTACCCGATGTTCCACAAAGGCGGTCCTAGTACCGATTCCTGCGGAACACCGCACGAAATCTCTCGCCGTCTCCACTCTCCCTCGTGACCGGGGTAGATGATAAACCTGTCCTTCAGGTAGGCCTCGATCAAACGACGGAGGTAGTCGGGCACCTGGTGATACCGGAGTGCCCTCCTAATGCTACTCCAGGGCAGGGAGTTGAAGGCGTTGGTGATGTCCAAGGACACCACCACTACGACCTTGCCCCGGGACACTGCATCCCCCGTCGTGAGGGCTCGCACGCGCATGATGGCGTCCACCGTGGAGCGCCCCCTGCGGAAGCCAAACTGGTTGCCCGAAAGATCCGGCCCCACCCGCGCTAAATGCGCGACGAGGCGGTCTGCAATTACTCTTTCAAAGAGCTTGCCCACCTCGTCGAGCAGCACTATGGGCCGGTATGCGGACGGAGTCCGCAGGACGCCCCGGCTTCGCTATAAGGACCAGTTTCCCGGTCTTCCAACGCAGTGGGAACTGGCCCCTCTCCAAACATGCGCTAAACAGCCCTCTTAGTCGAGGCCCGAGTTCCTCCATGGCCAGGACCCAGGCTTTCCCAGGCAAGCCATCGGGTCCTGGGGCGGTATTTTTAGCGTTTAGCCTTCGTACCGCCACACTCATCTCTACCTCGGTCACCTCCGGAGTGTCATCGTCATCGCCGTCGTGGTCCGCGTCGGACACCGCGGGAGGCGGAGCCATTGGCGGGGAAGAATGCTCCTCGCTCGGAGGGAACAGAGCGTTCACTACGCCCTCCACGAGCTGGGGCCGGAGACTCTGTGTCAGCGGGGGAGCCCAGGCGCGGAGCTTATCCCGCACCATTTTGTAGGGGCGTCCCCATGGGTCTCCGTTCAGAGTCCCCAGCCAAACGTCGCGGGCCTGTAGTTTGGCTCGCCGTATCTCCGCTCGGAGGGTGCGCTTCGCCACTCTGTATCCCTCGTACAGCTCCGCCTCTATGGCCTCCGCATCCGGAGGGCGGATGCGGCGCCTGCGGTGTCTGGTGTACCGGCGCCGTGCGGCAACGCATGCCTTGCGCAGTTCCGCAATCTCCGGCGACCACCAGTAGACCTGGCGCCGGGCACGTCCTGGCCGGACTCGGGGCATTGCCACGTCGCATATTTCCGACATGGCCTCCCGGAACCACTCCGCCTCCACATCTATGTCAACAGGCCTGTCCGGTGCTGACACCCAGGCCTGGACGATAGCGGCTTCCAGGAGGAGCTCCCGGTCCAGCTGCTTTAGTGCCCACCGCGGACCACACGGGTTCTGTCGGACCGGCGCGGTCGAGGTCTGGGCGGAGACATCAAACCGGATGTACCGGTGGTCTGAGTACGTCTCCACCCCCTCCATGACGCGCCAGTCAATGACGCGCGGAGACAGAGCGGGGCTTGCGAACGATATGTCCACCACGGACTCGCCCTGCATCCGCACGCATGTGGGGACAGAACCCCGGTTTAGGACGACCAGGCCTGACTCCAGGGCCCAGTCCTCCACCATCCGGCCCCGCTGGTTCGTGAACCGGGAACCCCAAGCCAAGTTCTTGGCGTTGAAGTCCCCGCAAACAACCACAGGGAGGGATTGAAACCCGGCGACGACGATGTTCAGCTCCATAAGGGAATTGTGGAGATCGGCGAGAGTTCGGTTCGGGGAGAGGTATACACCTACCACTGCGATGTCCCCGAACCGTGCTGCCACGCAACCCTGTCCCCTTTTGACACCCTCTAGGGACGGGGTTCCGGCGGCGGCTGACGAGATTAATGTCACCGAGCCGTTCAGATCCTGCACCCAGCCAGCCCTGGGTGGGACGTAGTACGGCTCGGTGACCACAGCGATGTTAATCGACCACTGCGCCATGCTCTGGAGCAACAGATCCTGAGCGGGGGCGCAGTGGTTGATATTCGCCTGGAGGAGCCGTAATGGAGCAATTATAGGCAGTCCATTACAGTCTCCTCCCAAGCCTCCTGTGAGGGCCCTGCCGCGGCAGTTGCGGCGGTGGCCGCAGCGGTGGCTGCGGTGGTGACGGCGGTGGTGGGGGAGGGCCTCTTGCCCTTACCCCTTTGGTTGGGGGAACGCAGTTCCTGCTCCCAGCCCGGTGGTCGGCGGGCTTGCCAGCCGCTGCACACACGTAACAGTGAGGTGCAGCGTTACAGGCTACGGCCTTGTGGCCAGTTCGACCGCACTGGAAGCAGTGATCGCTTCTGTCCACCTCCGAGGTGCAGTGGACCCCTGCATGGTGGCCCACTTGGCAGCGGAAGCACCTCAGAGGTTTGGGCTCCAGCAGCTTCACCTGCGCTGAAACCCAGCCCACCAAGAGCCTTCGGCCCTCCCCAGTTATGGCCTTGGCCGCCGACACGGGGCAGGTCACCGTGACGGTTCGCATGCCCGTGTTGTCGGCACGGATAGTGCCTGCCCGCACCTGGTCGCCAGGACACTTTCCCGTCCTGACGACTGCTGCCACCACCTCGTCCTCCGTCACGGAGTCGTCCAGGCCCATAATACGCATATCGATGCATTTCGTGGGCCTGGATACTCGGGCCACCTCCGCGTCTAGGGACGCTCGTATCCTTTCCGCCAGAGCGTCCGCGGTGGGGCCGCTGTCCGCACCAGGGATTTCCAGCATGCGGCCTCCGGTTGCAGTGGTCCTCATTCGTAGGCCCCCGGCGATGCCTAACTCGGTGAGGTCCACCGCCCGCTTCGCCTTGGTCATCACCTCGTTGTAGGTCGCGCCCTTCTTTTCCGCACCTGGCTGTAATGTGATCACTACAGCTGCGGATGTCGGGGCGCGAAGTCTAGCAGCGAGGGCTTTCTTCTTGCGCTGCTGCCGCCTTTCGCGCTTCTTGACCGCTCTAGCCGCCTTGCCCGCCCTTTTCTTCTCTCCGACCACTTGCCATTCGGCGTCGGCCGGAGAATCTACAGGCTGGGATAGCGAAGGAGGCCGGCTCACCGCCATAGCAGGAGCTTTTGCCGCCTTGCCTTTTTTAGGAGGGGGGGCAGGTTTCCTCTGCTGTTGCTTAGCGGCCGGGGTTGGCCTCGCGGGTTCCGACACCACCGTAGACCCGCGTTTTGCTTGCCCCGACTGGCCCGGCTTGGGCGCAGCAGCTGGGACCGCGGCGGCGGCGGCGTATGACGCCACCTTCCGTTGGCCGGAGGCCGCAAGCGGTGGGCGCAGCACGATGCCCTCCAGAACGGAGAACTGCTGCTGCACTCGCTGCTGGAACTGCTGCTGCTGCTGCTGCTGCTGCTGCCGGAAGGCAGCTAGCTCCTGCCGCAACAGGGTCAGCACCTCGCTCTCTGGCTGGGGCTGTGACCGTTTGCGTCCTCCATTTGGCGTCGTCTCGGGGCCAGCTCCTCGGAGACTAGCCAGGTCCGCTTCGAGCCGCCCAATCCTCTTATTGAGGGGCTCCAAGATAGTGCCCAGTGCCTCCGTAATTGAGGCCTTGCCTTGGGAGATAGCCTCCCTCTTCCTTGACTTCTCCCTTTTTTTAGACACGCTTGTTAAGGCGGCGACCACAACTTCGGTAAATCTGGCCATCGCCTCCTCCATGCCATCTGGCTCGCTTGCAGAAGGCTCCGAGGGACTGCCCTGACCGCTGATTGCCCCGGAGTGGCGCCCCTCCCTGGCGGTTTCCAGGGATCGCCTGGCTGCATCCTGGGCAGTGAGCCCCCTACCCCTTCCTGTCTTGCGACCCGCCCCCCGCCCAGCGGTGGAGATTTTACGGGCCGAAGCCTCATCAGAAGACGACCCCTGACCGACTCTCGACATGGGGCGCTTCCGGAGGAACTGGTTCCTCCTGGGAAGGGTGTCTGCAACCTCCCTTATCTCCGGGGTGAGCGAGGATCCGGTATCGGAATCCGACAACGCGTCTCCGCTCACCTCCCTAAGGCCGAAGCTCCTGCCGGCCTGATCGGTACCCGCTGGCGCCGCGGATGTGCTAGGGGCGGGTCCCAGGGACTCCGCGCTACCGGCGGGTGAGCCACCCTGGCTCAGTGCGTCCACAGAGGACGGTACGGGGTCCGAAGACCCGAGGCGGTAATTGCCCCCCCCAGAATACGAGGGGCAGCCCGAGCTCTGCTCGGGGAGGGATTCTCCTGCATGCAGGTACCCTCCTGGGGTAATATTATTTTTATTACTCGCGCTCATGGTGGTGCTGAACACAGCTTTGCCTTTTTGTCAATGGGGTGGGTCCCCAATAAACACGTTCGCCATCATGGTCATGTCTGATATGCAGACATGTACCAGAGGCGAACCCACTCTCCAAAACCACTGCCCAAAAACACCAACAGCTGTTGGTGCCGATGCCTTTGGACAGCGCACCCTCCGTGGCGGTCCGTCTGGACTCCGCCCTGAGTGTGTTCCTCTTGGTCTGGTCTCTCACTTGAGGCCTTCCGGCATGAGTAGCTCTACCGGCATAGCCCTCAAGATCACAGAGACACGCAAGCCCCACCACGACGACAACGTGGGAACACAGTTGGTGGGGATATTAACCTAGCTAGGAATACAGCACCTCACCCACCTCAATGTTTTTGATGAATAAAGATATTATTATTATTACTTAAAGACCCCAGGTTGGTACTATGAGGAAACACAGATCCCGGCAGGGAATTCTACTCCTTAAATGTACGCACAATGAAAGTAATGCCTCAAAGTTTTGTGCTTAGGAGAAGGGTGTTCTCCATGATCAGCTTCTTACTATAAAATACAATTAAAAAAATTGAACGGATAGCCTCCCATCGCTCATACAGCTCCGGATGGGAGTGGAAGCATTGTAGCCAGACAGCCAGACCAGCCATACATTACATTAGGGGACAAAATGTCCCCCAACATGACGCGCAACGCTTAATCTACGTGACGCTACAACGTTACCCAGTGTCCCGCAACTTGTCCCCCAATATTTTACGATGCATTTACGTGACGCGGGACATGTTGGACAATTTGACAGCGTTGCGAGTCATGGCGACTCGATGATGCTTGCGCTGCCCATGCCTTCATGAGTTTGACCTTTTTTTTATTGGTTTGCGTTTTATAACTACCATAAATGATAATAACCGATGATGTAGTCGATGATGGAGCGCACTTGCCTAAAAGTAACCTATTTAGTCTTGATTTCCTCTTAGCTACAACCAGGAGATTGTAACTATCAGAAAACACAGACCCCAGCAGGGAATTCTTTTTTTTTTATTGTTGATAGGCTACCGCTTGACCACTATCTCACCTGTTGGAAAGCGACGATGTGGTCGTCAATGGAGCGCGCTTATCTAGAAGAAACCTATTCACTAGTTCCTGGTAGGGCTACGGATTGATCGAAGGAGTTATCGTAGCCCTCGTAAAAGGGCAATTGAAGGAACAGTGTGGGTTTTAGTCAGTAAAAGTCTGACACTCACTCCCGCTCCACCCCGAGCGGTAAAAGTCACTTGATTATTTTCCATCAACGATTTTATCACTACTTACCATCAGGTGAGATCGCAGTTACTAGTTTATATCAATTAAAAAAAAACTACTGAATTTTATTATTTATTTTAGCCCACTTCCAATACAAAATGGAGGTTGTGAAAGTACGAATTAACTTTGGTAGCAAATTAACCGTTTTCCCGATAAATGTTTAGTGTATGTGAACCAACAATACTTTGGGTTATAAAAGCTGATTCGAGTGCTAATGCTGCCAGTTGAGAGTATCGGCAACATTTAACTATGTGCAAACATTAATTAATACCACCGCTGTTAGAATAAACAATCATGTTAGCTTAATTCAGGCTGTTGATTCATATTGTTTTTTGAAGCCATAGAATCGGTAAAATCTGTTACATCTGTCTGTATCCCTTCGATAGAGATTTAGACCAAGATCCCAGAGCTGTCAGACATAACTTATTTTCATATCACTACAATTAGTCTGACTAATGAAATATAACTTTGTAATAGTCATCATAACAACATATTTTTATTTCAGACATGTAAAAATATGTAAAGTTTATTTACTTCTTGTGAAGCTTTAAAGCGTCTGACAGAAGTTTTTATCCATGGAAAGTGTCTGACACTTATGATACTACTTTAAAATAATATTTTACAAAACATTTATAAAAATTACTCATAAAAAATTAAGCAACTCGTCATTTTTAGTTCCCTTTCTCACCTGGTACCTGCTCAAGCACCCCAAGGAGGAACTTCACAAGCACACAGATATTCAATGCACATGAGACGCTACTGAGAACCTAAGGTTTCATCCATGTGAAAATAAGTTAGGTCACAGCTCTGGGGTCTTAGTATATTATCTCGCTTTTATCCTTCGGCCCATCCCCTTACCATAGACAGGGGGGACTGAGCCTCAGCTGAGGGACTATTAAAAAGCTGCTTCAGAAACACTTATTACAGACCAAAGCTACGCTAACAAAATAAACCAACGGCATTTCCATAAATGCTGACAAATCCAAACCAGATTCTTCTTCAAGGTTCATTTCCTTTGAAAGGTTCCGTAACGTCCGTAGCTAAAAATGACAAAAAAATCACTTTTGTACTATGGGAGCCCCACTTAAATATTTTCTATTCTGTTTTTAGTTAGTATTTGTCATTATAGTGGCAACAGTAATAAATCATCTGTGAAAATTTCAATTGTCTAGTTATGACGGTTCATTGGGCATGCCATAACTATGGCGGTAAGTCCTATCTTTGAAGAGCGGCTGGAAAGACCTCACGGCGTCCTCACCTTCCGCATGCCGCAGGTTCTCACCGAACATGGTCAGTTCGGGAAGTTCCTGCACCAGATTCGTGCGGAAGTAACGCCCGGGTTCTACCACTGTGTGGACCAACCGGAGGGCACGATAGAGCACACGGTAGAGGTGTGCCCCGCTTGAGCAAAGCACCGCCGTGTTTTAGTGGGGGAGATCGGAGGCAACGATCTCCGGCCATGGTCCGAAGCGAGGAGTGGCAGGCGGTCGCCTCCTGCAAAGCAGTAATTCTAGCAAAGGAGGAGGCCACACGTGCACGCGCGAGGGAGCGGCCATCACGCCCCAGCCGCCGGGATCCCGATCCCGATTTCCAGCCAGCGTATGCGGACGGCTGACGGCGAGCAATAGGTAGCTCGCCGTCCTACCGTCCAGTAACCGTCCGGATAAAACCCAAGTCGTCGACGGTGCGTACTGTTGCACGCGCGCCTCAAGGAGATGTCAGCAAACCGTAGGGGCCCAGCAGGGTCGAAGCCGACTGGGGCCCAAGGGTCTGCTTCTGAAAGGAAGTCTAGGCCCTGGTATGAAAAGCAAAGAAGGAAAAGGAGTGAGTTTTAGTCAATAAAAATCTGACACAAAAGTGCGGGGGATGTCATTGGATGATTATCTCACCGAAAAAAAAAAATACCGTTTATGAGATTACAACCTGGTGACAGACAGACGGACAGCAGAATCTTAGCAATGGGGTCCCGTTTTTACCCTTTGGGTGCAGAACCCTAAAAATCCACATCGCTTTAGAGACAAAAAGAATACTTAACAGCGTTTCTATATTTAGCACTGGTGCAAACGAAAGCCTTTGGGCCTTTGGCTTTCGTGTTTAAGTAAAACCTCCATGTTTTATTTAGAGGCCGTTGAGCGAAAACATTCAAATGCTTTTCAAATAAAATGGCGTTTGGAGACTATACACACATATTATGGTATTTGAACTTGACATTGATTAATTTATATGTTAAAGCCGTTTGGGGTTGAAACACCGAAGCCTTTAGGGCTATATTTCACCATGGTGGCGAGACCTGTCGCCACTACCAACAAAATCTATACAGCTCTATAGAGAGTTACTCACCAGGTGTCGGTTTGGTTGCGCAACAAATTTGGTGACGCGAACAGCACGGACGCCAGTCCGGCCGCCAGTGACGCCCCCACCAAAGAGTATGTAAGATAAAAATCTTATGAAAGGCTATACTTCATCGGGACACTATGGCGGCGCAACTGGTCACGCCGCCATGGTGTCCTGGTGAAATATAGCCCTTAGGGTCCGAGTGCTCATCGATTTTTATTTTATTAATTTAAAGAAAACTTACAACCAATATATTTGAGTAAAAGACATATGTAGAAGAAGGCATTCATTGTGTGTACAGCTAAGATGTGGAATTCTCTGCTCTCTGGAAACTCCATGGACTGGACACTCTTTTAAATCATATTATGAGTTACATATAATCTTGGTTACATATTTCTTGTTGCTTCAAGTCAAGAATAAATAGGTTACTTCTAGGCAAGCGTGCTCCATCATCGGCCTCATCATAGCTTACCATAGGTGAGATAGTAGTCAACACGAGCCTGTCCATAATAAAAAAAAACAAGCCCAATTACAAGTTTCCGCTTGTATAAGTTGTTCGGGTTATCAGCAAATAGCTGATCGACTCTCGTCGACGACTTTGTTTTTTTTTTTGCCGTTTTTTGGCGATTACTGACTGAAACTCACTCTTAGGTTCCTTCTTTTCCTTACATTCCAGGGCTTCCGGTTTTCCTTTCAGAAGCGAATCCATGGCCCCAGTAGAATTCAACCCTGTTGGGCCACTACGCGCCATCGACGACTCAGGTTCGGTCCGGACATTTACCGGTCGCCCGGACGGCGATCTACTCATTGCTCGCCGTCCGCAAACCTACGCATACGATGGGCTTTTCTTTGGTCAACGAAGCATCAGCATTGCTACTCAACGGGGTAATCAATGGTGCCAGCGTTTTAAGTACTTTTCCCATTGACAGCGATGTGGACGAATCAAAATTCTTTAAAGGAATATACTTAGTCTTTTTCACAATTTGAATTCTTATAACCCTAAAAACGTTTTTACGGTGTTAACTTTGTTTGAAGTATCTTTTTCCAATAAATAGGTAGGTACAGTTGTGTCCTCATTATTTTCGCAACGTGATGTTAGTAACCGATGCATGAATGGTGGCGATGAATGGAGCGAATTTATCTCTTCTTGCGACTTTCATTATATCTAACATAGCTTTATGTACAAGCTCAAGTAATATAGCTTTGATATCTGTCGGAAATATCATTGCACGTTGCAAGGATAATACCTTTAATATGACGTTTTGAAAGTTACTTATCTTGAAAACATCAAACAACTTGTCAAGTGGAGCGAGGAGTGTTAGACAAAAAAACTTTTTACAAAAAAAAAAACAATCGACTTCAATGTAAAAAAAACACTAAGTCCTAAATAACTATAATTTCGGAAGTCGGTGTTTCTATAATAGTTTTATCTCATCGTTATTTACACACAAACACAAAAGTGTTATTTATAACCTTATAGCAAAATAAATATCGTTTATCATTTAAGCGTTTCTAGACTGGTAATTTTTAAAGTTCTTCTAATATACAAAAAACAAATAACAGAAAGAAAGAAAAATATATCCAACATCACGTACTTACTTGAATTGTTCGCTTTGTTTTGCAATTTTCTAGACAGATTTCCACGGAAAGGCATTAAAGTCTCAAGTTTCCAAACAAAATGGGAGCACAATTTCGTAGTTTTGGGCAAAGTTTGACGTTCAAGGTTCAGCGGGGCGAGAACAGCAATTATGTGGCCTAAGTACCACAATACCTAATAATGCTGAATTATGTTGGTTCGAGTATATTTCGGTCTTTCATAATAATGTGGTGTCAAACTAATATCATAAAGGCGATCGTTTGTACATATATATGCATGTATATGTTTATTACTCCTTCACTCTTAAACGGCTGAACGGATTTAATTGAAATTTGGTACATGGGTACCGTGTCCTGTAATAGCGCAAATGATAATTTAAATATTGTATATATATAAAAATGAAACCCGTTTTCCTTGGTCACGGCATCACGCGTGAATGGCTGGACCGATTTCACTAATTCTTTTTTTGTTGTATTTGTTATTATTAGGAGAAGGTTCTTACGGAAAAAAATATTAAGAAAATCTCTCAGAAATATTGAAAAATATACATTTGATTTTGCATATTTAAAAAAACGCGCGTAACGAATGTCAATGTCATTCACAGCCATAGACTATATTGAAAGAGCATTGTTTGTTCGGAAACGTGGTTACTTAATTAAATTCGAGCATTATTTGTTCCAAAATAAAGTAGTGCATCATTGCTACGCTAAGGCGGTACGAAGTTCGCCGGGTCAGCTAGTATTGTATATATTTGGTAAGAGCAGTGGTGGCCGAGTGGTAACGGCCCCGACTTACGAGCTGTAGGTCGCGGGTTCAAACCCAGCCAGGCGCATTACTTTGTGTAATTTATTTCATCACCACTGCTCTCAAAACGGTGAAGGAAAACATCGTGAGGAAACCGGCATGTCCTAGAACCAAAAATTCGAAGACATGTGACATCCACCAACCCGCACCGGGCCCGCGTGGTGGATTACGGCCCATCCCCTCTCCTAGAGAGGAGGCCTGAGTCCCAACAGTGGGAACATTATAAGGCCGACTATGCTATGCTATGCTATATATTTGGAAGCTTTCAGAATATGGTCGTAGGCAATTTTTTACCCTCCAATCCCCGTCCCCCATTTTTTCTTTGATAACTTATACGGCAGAACAACGTTTGTCGTGTCGGCTAGTATCTACCTAATACAAAATATTATAATAATATTATCTAATCTAAATACAAGGGGAGGCCTATTGCCCAACAGTAGGGCAACGTAGGCTGAATAAAAATAATTAGGTACAATCAAACAGTCAATAACGGTTCTTTCAAGGTTTTCGCAGACCGGTCGACGCGTCGCGACAATATAATGCAAGAATACATTATCATAGGAATTGTTCCAAAGTCTATAGAATAAAGGTAGAACTACATTGAGCACACGTGGGCCAATCTGGGCGCGTCGGTCTCCAACTCTCCATACATTTTATATGGCAACTAGACTTGCAGAGCTACATTAGGTCCACGCCACGCAACGCGCCGTTACGTACAAGTCAGGCGTGGTCCACGTGTGCGTCGGTCGAGTGTAGTTCTCGCGCTGGCACTTCGCTATCGCATAGATAGTCGCTTCGTACCTATCTGCGGGAGCCTTGATTTCAATAGAAAGGTGGCGAGTTATTTGTTTGAAATACCATGAAAATGTTAATGCCTTTTAGGCAATAGACACACAGTTATTAAAAACCCATAAAACGATTTTTACGGTGTTAACACCCGATATGAGCATCTTTTTAAAATAAATACCTAGGTACAGCTGTGCCCTTATTGTTTTTCCAATGTGATGTCTGATCAATTCACCAATGAATGGAGCGAATTTATCCATTCTTACGACTGTCATTTAAATACACTAGCGGTTCCGGTAGACGTTGTCCTGCCCGAATACCTACTGGCTTTTCTTCAGAAAAGAAAATTGAGAACCTGATTGCAGCGCCCCTTACCGGGTCCAATTGTATTTCTAACCATCCAGGGTCCCGCTCAAATATACACACAAAGTTTCAACCGAATCGTTGAAACTGTTTAGGAAGAGTTAGGTGACAAATACACGTACAGAAGAATTATATAAAGATAAAAAACTTGAGAGGTGTCAAGGGACACCCGGATGGAACGAAGTTCTTTTCGATTGATTAGTGAAGGAATTGTAATAAAATTTTATTTCATTGGAAATAAGTATTAAAGAAACTATTATTATTTTTATTAAGTAGATTGACTTGTTAACGATTAAATGTACATAGTACGCAAGCACCTACAAAAATCTGTGCTATCGGGGGACTGCTATCCCCCGACCTTTTCGGCTTGTGCCCCCTCGACTACCATGAAAACGACACCCATGTCAAAAATTTTGTCTAAATGGCAAAAAGTGTCGTGACAACTTTTCGTAAGAAAGTGTCGTGACAACTTTTCGTAAGAATTTTTTCCGTCTAGCCCCCTTTCACAACGCGCGATAAGGAACTTCGTTCCAATAAAATAACCTTTATTTTGGACTTGAAGTTACATTTATAGTATGTTAGTAAGCAAGAATCTTATGACTGTTAGTAAAGCTTAATATTATTATTTAAGAACAAGATTATTGTGAGACTTACATCTCTTAATATTGGTCTCTATTGTATCTCTTAATATTATACACTATCGGAGTATTAGGTATATCTCCCAGCTTTGATCGTCAGGATGGAGTTGGAACTCGCCCGCACTCTACAGAACATTGACACAGATTTTTGTCCAATGCTGTGGCTACATTATCACGCAAATATTCGTGTCGCGTTCACGCGATAAAAACATTG
Organism: Mythimna pallens; assembly: GCA_961205895.1. Classification (NCBI taxonomy): domain Eukaryota; kingdom Metazoa; phylum Arthropoda; class Insecta; order Lepidoptera; family Noctuidae; genus Mythimna; species Mythimna pallens. The sequence goes on along the minus strand of OY540842.1, from coordinate 19,793,876 downwards.
TATTCTTAGAGTTCATTTTCAATCAAGACTATCCCAGTCAAGGCAAACCTATTTTTGATCTCGATGACAAAACCACGCCTAACGCCTATCTTTTGCGTATCCGTACGTTTTCTAGTCAATATGGACGTAACCTATTCAGTTATTCCAGCCAACTCTTTCGCGGCCTATCGTGACTTCCCCTGGCTGTTTTAGTACACCACTCCTGTAGCACAGGAAGGTGAGGGTAAAAAAATAAAAAAAACCTCTTTTTTTATAGCGGGCTTTCTTAAAGACCAGTTACGCCACTGCAATGTAGGAGTCTGATCTTAGACCTATCAATCACTTTAACCTCTTCAAAATAAACAACTTTCCATCAATGGACTCGTGCTCCAAATCTCGAGTTCCGTAATTCTGACAGACGATTACATCTCGATGTTATCTCCGAGCATACGTTCACTGATAAAACTGACCCTAAACAATGTCCAGTAGTTTATCGTCAGACAAGAATTGCGAAGATAGCAATAGCTAGCTAGTGAAAGTGATGGGTTGGGTGTTGACCACACAACTGACATTGGAAAACAAACTCTACTAGCCAAAAGTTAGAGTATATTTTAGTGTGAGCGCAGTCTCGCGTGAGACCTTTCAGTCGGTGATATCATATTAAATGTTATTGTATAACAGCGTATAATGTATGCCTTGGATATTCTTCGTGTTTGTCGACTGGCTCTCATAACACTTAATTTGCGGAGAAGCCAGCAAAGCAAATGAAAGGTTTCTAACCGCAGCGCCAAGTCTTATAATTGAAAAGAAACAACTTGACTCGATTACTTCGAATAGAGCGGATTTCGCGCTTCTTTTAATATGTAATGATGAAGTTAGGTGAATGTAAATAGAAATAAAAGATAACGTTGACGTAACCTATTCATAAGACAACGATATGTTTGCGACAGTTACATATACTTACAGTCGACTCTCGTTAATATAAAACTAGAGAAATAAAACTCTTAAAATATTACGAATTATCGAGTGTTCGAAATATTAAATGGTTCGAAACGAGAGTAACAGTAACAGAAACTTAACTAAACAAATCAATTCGTGCGGAAGTGTGTGTTGAACTAATCATTAAAAAAACAAAGGCTCGTGTATGATTTGTGTGTCGTGTGAATTCGATACCTCCACGCATTCCCGTGATAAAGGGTCTTGACAGACAGCAAAGTGATCCTATAAGTGTTCCGTTTTTTCCTTTTGAGGTACGGAACCCTAAAAACAATCTTAAAGACACAAAGGAGCTTTGTACGAAGCTTCAGTGAACAAACCCAAATCCCCAATATGAACCAATTCATATGTCACAAACAGAATGTCAAACCAACTAAGTTAACGGTACCAGGGTTGCGAGATTGTTTTCGCGGCCTTGGAACGCAAAGAGCAACGGAACTGGTTATTAGTCAGTAAAAGTCTGACACTTTCAAAGAGTTTGAAGATGTCAGCAACTGTAGGGGTCCAGCAGGGACGAAGACTACTGGGGCCAAGGGCCTGATTCTGAAAGAAAGACTCGGCCCTGGTACGAAAGGCAACAAAGGAACAGGAGTGGGTTTTTAGTCAATAAAAGCTTGACACTCCCTCTCGCTTCACCCAGAGCGACAGTAGTCATTAGATGATTCTCCACCGAAAAAAAAATATTGATAATATAGCGGGTGACTTTTTTTTAAATAAAGATATGCTTGCGTTTGACCACTGTCGCATCTGATTGTAAATGACGATGTGGTCGACGCTTGCCTAGAAGTAACCTATTCAGTCTTGACTTAAAGACCCCTAGGTTGTAGCTATCAGGAAACACAGACTCTGGCAGGGAATTCGATTCCTTAGCTACACGCACAATAAACTGTAATCTGTTCACCTAAAAGGAGTGACAAGCCAATCCAAGACGCGGATCGCACGGAATTTCAGAGAATGCAAATTACAGACTAAACGTGCCAAAGGCATACCAAAGCGAAGCACTAGTGCATTTCTCTGGCCACCTCAGTGACCACATTTTATGTGCAGAGGACGGCCATATGACTCCAAAACAATTTAACTTATGTTACCCAAGGGATATAGAAGGTGTCGCATTCGTAGACAATGTCTATGAATGCGACACCTTCCTTTTATTTTTCACCTTTTTATATAGTCGCTTTCCGCGTATGTATGTTTATCCGCGAAATCCTCTTAAAAAACTCAATCGATTTTGATTCGGCTTTCAGTAATCGTTAGAGCAATAAATGAGAAAGGTTTGATGTATATAATTGGAAATAGTACGATACCGTGGGAGTCACTAGTGTTAAATAAACAAGACTTCTTGAAAGTTGTTATATATTTATAGAAACAAGCGTTTTCTCGCAGGTTTGCTTCCGTAATCCATTCCACAGGATCCATTTTTCCAATAAAAAGTACTACTTAGCAATAGTGTAGTTATCTATCAGTAAAATAATTTTCATTATCGAATCAATACTTCTAGAGGTTAATCCATACAAACAAACAAACATATAGCGACATCTATGACGTCACATCGGAATTAAAATTCGAATTTCTGCATCGCGGTATGAGTTCTCGCGCGATTAGAACATTATACAACAACCCGAAATCAACTATTAGGGTAGTTATCCGGACTAGACATTACATCTGTCTGGTCGAAGGATCCTCCTCCCTTTTCGGGACTTTACTCTGTTCCGCATACTTCTAAAAACAATACCTCCTCTCCCTACTCGTAGGTACCTCTTTAAACCATAAAAACTGTTTATGGCATTACATCTGTCTGGTCGAAGGATCCTCCCTCTTCGGAAGTTTACGGGACTTTACTCTGTTCCGCACACCCCTAAAAAACAATACCTCCTCTCCCTCCTCGTACCTACTTATTACATAAAAACTGTTTATGGTGTGTGAATAATTGGACGGTGCTGTTGTCACAACATACTTAGAGATACCCTTAATAATAGCTCTAAAAGCAAATCAACCGGTAATTTACGGATACAAGCGCGATTTGGGACCAGTAGGCTGATAAAAAGGGTCAGGTACCGTCGAGGATTGGAAACGCATCCGATTGATGATATTGATAATTTGCTTTTGTCGATTCTGGTCTTGATAGCCGAAAGGATACACCACTCGGCTATCTGGGACAATACCATGACATGTTCAAATATCAGTCGTGTGAGCCCTATATAGCTCCATTCCTTTAACAGTTCGGCCCCCCTAGCCAAGTTACAACCGTTTCGTTTCGATTCTTATTCGTAGATCGTCTCGAGTAGGCCACGCCTCCGATTCCTTTATTCTGACGTCATCACAACGCTCAGTTACGTGGTCAGAACAAAGGAAAAGAAGGCGTGGCCGACTCATTTTAGGACCTAACCAGACCGTTTACGTCCTAAAATGGATCGCGTCAAGAGCTCGTGTTAGGGCCTCAAGACAAAGTCCGGAACCGAAATTAAGTCCCGTATTTATTTGGATATTACATAGGATTCTAAGAAAGATTGCTAAGAGTCTAGAAGATTTAAAGGGTTTAGGAGCTGTAAAAACTATAAAGCACAAATATCACAGCGACTTTATTGACGTAAACATAAATTTAAAGTTTTCATTCCTTTTTCTTTACTTGTCCTTTATGACCTTGCTTCTAGCCAAATTTCAGGATTCTAGGGTCAACAGAAAGCGCCCAAAACGTTTTGATTTCTTCGCAAATACCATAAACGAAGCAGAAACGGCCTCATCTTTAAATTGCGTTGACTTAGAAGTTTGAGATTTTTTACTGCTCCAAGGGGCAGCAGACCTGGGGCCAGGTCTGCCATTTTTATAAATTCGTCATTCTAACACGATCCCATTGTCATTTTATTAAAAGTTCGTAATCTGCTAATTCATAATAACCGGTCATTGATCGGTCAATGGTCTCGTAATAGAGTTGTGGTAGAATGACAATATCGAGCGTATTAAAAAATCAAGGACTTTAATTTTTTTAATATTAACGTTTTAATTGAACGTAAGACAGTAGGTAGCTACTACTGGATATGCTCAATAATAGATTATTTAAAAGCAATGACTGCACAAAGACGTTCTAATGGTAGGTCACTGATCAAAGGAACTGTCCAAATTTTAGCAGATTACCGCATACGTCAGACATTACTTTGTCAATATTTACGAGATTGTCATTCTATGCCACTTCTTTTAATGGAGTGTCAGAATTTTGGTTTTGGTTGACCATGGGAAAGTCATAATGACGCCATTAGTAGATTACCAAACTTGTCAAAATCAACAATTATGAAATCAATGATAGACCATTCTGACACTATTTTTTAATAGTTAATAGCAGACTTGAGGCCCCGAGTATTTCATAGTAATTTCAGCTTCATACTTTCATGCGTTTCTGAGAAAATTGGTCTTGACAGACGGACAGAGTACATTGTAGACTGTACAACACTCTTCTGAAGTATCACTTTTTCATTTTATTTATTTTCATACCTTACTGTGAATAAAGATGTTACAATAAAATCTATTTTTGGCTTAAAACTATTTTACTGTTTTAATTTTGCGATAAGTTGTTGTTGTTTGTGATTGTTGTTTTGCATTATGCGTCAAATAACTAGTTAGAGTAACCTAACCACTCATCGTATCAGTTTAACATTTAACAGGTATCGTGGGAAATGTTCAAGAAGATACTTTAATCAATTACTTTCACTACGAATGTACGCGGCTTTCCGCCACAAGTAGCCACTTGAGTACCTTGTACAAAAGTGAATTGGACTTCTTTTGTATAGTTGTGTAGAGCGAATAATGTTTATACAGCAATATGCCTATCATTCCTATCATTAGTGAGGTGTTCGCCCTTGGACTTTTTGATGGCACGGTTGGCATAGTGATTGAACGTATGACTGCTGCGCTACGTGTCACGGGTTCAGTTCTCCCACGGAAAAAATATTTTTATGGCCTTAAGGAAACCGGTATGTCGTCACACTCGTCACAACTAATACAATATGATCAATAATGTTATTAAGTCAGTCTGCACCACCGTGGGATACGGTGGAGGTGTGCCCCGCTTGGGCGGAACACTGCCGTGTCCTCGTGGGGGCAATCAACGACCACGACTTCTCACGCCGAGATCTAGTACAGGCCGGAAAAAGTAATGCTAGCGGCCGCACGCGTGTGAGGGAACAGACTTCCTCACGCCCCAGCCAGAGTTTCGGCTGATAAGCCGATTTCCAGCCAGGCGTAGGTTTGCGGACGGTGAGCAATGTGTAGCTCGCTGTCTGGACGTGCGGTAACCGTCCGGCCCGAGCCCGGTCGTCGAAGGCGCATAGTTTTCCACGCGCGCCTCAAGGAGATCATAGTCAGCAAAACATAGGGGCCCAGCAGGACCGATGCCTGCTGGAGCCATAGGATTGGATCTGAAAATGATATACTCATGATCCTGGAACACGAAAGGCAACTGAAGGAACATAGATAGGTGTGGTATAAGTCAGTAAATATCTGACACGCCCGACCGCTCCACTCTAGAACAGAAGTAATAAGATCAAAGAAAAACTTGTTCCCCTGTTTTATCTGAAAGTTGTCTAAAACGATCAATAATATTGATGTCTGCACATTTACGAATATTATATCGTTTACTATTTAGCATAATTTATTCGCAAACCCACAAAGTTTATCACAAAATCTTCTCCGCTAATCTTTAAGTTGATACAGGTTTCCATCGACTGAGCATGAAGTGTCTAATTTGATATTATAATATCCATTTTGCAAAACATTGTAGGAATTAAAATACACGGAACGTTGGCGTTTTTTGTAAATGTATTCAAATATTTTTTCTAAACACTTACTCGAAAACCCGCTCCTACCCCTACCGCAGTTAAGCATGCAATATAATGTTTTCGCACTAGTGCGGAAAGATACGCTACCGAGCCCTCGCCACAATTTATTGTATTTACGTACCAACTTGGTTGCTCAGCAGGCCCCACTAGTCGCCGAGCAGCCCCCGTTTATTTATTTAAACATCGTTTGATACACACGTGGAAATTTGTCACTAGAGTAATTTTTTTTTTTTTTTTTTTTCGGGTGGGTTAATCATCTCATGACATCCCCCGCTCTTGGGCGGAGCGGGAGATAGTGTCAGACTTTTACTGACTAAAAACCCACTCCTGTTCCTTCTTTGCCATTTGTTTTCCAGGGCCCCGGGGATTTCTTTCGCATCACCCATGGCCCCAGTAGGCTTCGACCCTGTTGGGCCCCTACGGTTGCTGACATCTCCTTGAGGCGCGCGTGGAACACTACGCGCCGTCGACGACTTGGGCTCGGTCCGGACGGTTACCGGACGATCGGACGGCGAGCCACCCATTGCTCGCCGTCCGCAAGACCGCGCCTACGGTGGCCGGAAATCGGGATCGGAATCCCGGCGGCGGTTGGGGCGTAAGGACCGTTGCCGTTGCCTCACGCGATCGGCCGCCTCCTTTGCTAGCATTACTGCTTCGCAGAAGGAGGCGACCGCCTGCCACTCCTCCTCGCTCCGGACCATGGCCTGTACCAAGGCCCGGCGCGAGAGATCGCTGCCGCCGATCGCCCTCACGAGGACACGACGGTGCTCTGCCCAAGCGGGGCACACCTCTACCGTGTGCTCCACCGTGTCCTCCGGGCGGTCCACACAATGGTGGCACCCGGGCGTCTCTTCTGCACGGATCCGGTACAGGAACTTCCCAAACTTACCATGTCCGGTGAGGACCTGCGTCATGCGGTAAGTAAGGACGCCGTGAGGTCTTTCCAGCCACTCCTCAAAGAGGGGACTTATCGCCATAATTAAGGCGTGCCCAGCACTGGGTTGCAACAGTCGCCGTCGCCATTCCACCATGAGATCCCGCTGGAAGTTTTTCCGCCATGCCGCTACTTGGCGCAGCAGCGGAGTTTCGCCCCGGCGTTGCATCTCCATGCGCAGATCATGCATACGTGCAAGGTCTTTTGCCTGCAATTCCCACGGTGGTTGGTTAGCGAGGAGGCATGCTGCTTCGCGGGAAATCGTGCGGTATCCCCGCACCATCAGGATGGCCATGACCCTCTGGCTTGCGTTCAGCTTGGCTGCCGGTCGCTTTCGAAGAGACGGCGCCCATACCGGTGCCCCGTAAAGGGCCATGGACCGAACGATTCCTGCATATAGCCTCCGGCAGGAGGCGTCTGGACCCCCTAGGTTGGGCAGGAGCCGCTTGAGGGCAGCCCCTGTGCGATCCAGTTTGGGAGCCAGACGTCGGAAATGCTCCTCGAAGTTCCACCGGCTGTCGAGGACAAGTCCAAGGTACTTCATCGTCGACTCGACGCCGATGTGAACTCCTCCTACCGTTAGTTGGGAACCCGATGGTGGCGCGTTCCGAGGGCCGTGGAAGCACATGGCTTCGGACTTGTGCAATGCCACCTCGAGTCCCAACTCTTGGATCTTCTCCACGACTGTCGCAACCCCGCGAGTCACTAGTTCGACCGCCGCCTGGTATGACTCTCCCCGCGCCAGGACCAGCGTATCATCTGCGTAGCAGACCACGCTGACCCCGTCAGGGAGATCGCCGCGCAGCACGTAGTCGTACCCGATGTTCCACAAGGGTGGTCCTAGTACCGATCCCTGCGGAACACCGCACGACATCTCTCGCCATTTCCACTCTCCCAGGTGACCAGGGTAGATAATGTACCTGTCCGACAGGTAGGCCTCGACAACATGACAGAGGTAGTCAGGCACCCGATGATACCGGAGTGCCCTCCTAATGCTACTCCAGGGCAGGGAATTGAAAGCGTTGGCGATGTCCAAAGACACCACTAAGACACACCTGCCCTGGGACACCGCATCCCCCGTCGTGAGGGCTCGCACGCGCATGATGGCGTCCACCGTAGAGCGCGCCCTGCGAAAGCCAAATTGGCCGTCCGAAAGATCCGGCCCCACCCGTGTTAGGTGCGCGACGAGGCGGTCTGCAATTACTCTTTCAAAGAGCTTGCCCACCTCGTCGAGCAGCACGATGGGCCGGTACGCGGACGGTGAGTCCGCAGGGCGCCCCGGCTTCGCGATGAGGACCAGTTTCCCGGTCTTCCAGCGAAGTGGGAACTGGCCCCTCTCCATACATGCGCTAAAGAGCCCTCTTAGTCGAGGCCCAAGTTCCTCCATGGCCAGGACCCAGGCCTTTCCAGGCAGGCCATCGGGTCCTGGGGCGGTGTTTTTGGCACTGAGCCTACGTACCGCCACTCGCATCTCTACCTCGGTCACCTCTGGAGCAATGTCGTCGCCGTCGCCGTCGTGGTCCACGTTGGACACCGCAGGTGGCGGAGCCATAGGCGGGGGAGAGTGTTCCCCTCGCGTGGGGAATAGAGCGCTAACCACACCCTCCAAAACCCAAAACGATCAATACTTAATATTGATAAGACAGTCTGCACATTTACGAATATTATATCGTTTACTATTTAGCATAATTTATTCGCAAACCCACAAAGTTTATCACGAAATCTTCTCCGCTAATCTTTAAGTTGATACAGGTTTCCATCGTCTGAGCATGAAGTGTCTAATTTGATATTATAATATCCATTTTGCAAAACATTGTAGGAATTAAAATACACGGAACGATGGCGTTTTTTGTAAATGTATTCAAATATTTTTTCAAAACACTTACTCGAAAACCCGCTCCTACCCCTACCGCAGTTAAGCATGCAATATACTGCTTTCGCACTAGTGCGGAAAGATACGCCACCGAGCCCTCGCCACAATTTATTGTATTTACGTACCAAGTTGGTTGCTCAGCAGGCCCCACTAGTCGCCGAGCAGCCCCCGTTTATTTATTTAAACATCGTTTGATACACACGTGGGAATTTGTCACTAGAGTATTATGCTTTAAGACACCCTCGCCAGCGGCTCGGACGTGTTCCACCTCGTTCGCAATGGCAAAGTTTTTCCACTTGTGTATGTTTGTTTATGTTACTTATTGCTAATATTGATAATATATCAGGTTAACTGCTAAATCCCGTGATTGGATTCGAGATTACGTCTGATAACATGATGACGCAGTGTACACCTAAATGGATACTACAAACCTAATGGAATCGAGTGGACAGCATCCATTAGATAATTTCCCAAAACCATCACCATTGAACTAATAAATTAGAAATCGGAGTGAGGAACATATCGAGCCTTTTTAGAAGGAACATCGTAAGAGATAATTTTGGTTTTTCGCAGGACTAGGTTTTCTCTTCCATAATTAACAAATAAGGTCTGCCAGCGAATAATGGAGCGTAGTATACTAGGTGTTATATTAATGGATCGAGTTCGAAACACTATACTGCGCTCCAAAACTAGAATAATTAATGTGGCTCAAAAGGCCGCCAAACTGATATGGGATTAGGCAGGACATGTCTGCCTGCCACTGTGGGCCAAAGTAGCATAAACTTGGTGCCCTGAAACAGTGCGACGGGGTCGAGGCAGACCACGAAGGAGATGGCGCGATGAACTAGACAGATTCCACCAGAACTGGCAAGAGGAAGCGCGAGCCCGCGAAAGATGGATGGAATGGAGGGAGGCTTTCGCCTAGGAGTGGGACATAACAGGCTAACTAAAAAAAAATCTATGAGGTCAATAGTGATAATAATAAGTAATTATTTTTAAAGACCATCCTTATCTTCTTGCCCTTGTATATCCAGTGTTACCTGGGGTCGGCGTAACATGTTTTTTTCTTTCATTCTGTCTTATCACGCTATCACTAACGCTCTTTTCATATCCCTCCTCAAACATTTCATCTATGTTTTCTTTAACTTCGATTTCCCTTCATCCACATATTGCAGACTCATAACTCTTAGTAAAATGTGTTTCATCACTCATTTAATTTTTTTTTTTTCGAATAAATTGGTATGAGGGCGATGAGGACAAAAATATCATGGCCTCCATTTCCCAACTAACTTGGGGTCGGTTTCCAGTATAACCAAATGCAGCTGGACCCCATTATTTTACAAAGAGTTACTTACTCCCTATCTAACTCTCACCATTCTTTCTTTTTTTTTCTGTGGGAAAATCATCCAATGACATCCCTCGCTCTTGGGCGGAGCGTGAGACTTATACTGACTAAAAACCCACTCCTGTTCCTTCTTTGTCTTCGTTCCAGGGCCCCGGGGTTCTCTTTCGCATCACCCACGGTCCCAGTAGGCTTCGACCCTGCTGGGCCCCTACGATTTTGCTGACATCTCCTTGAGGCGCGCGTGGAATACTATGTGCCGTCGACAACTTGGGCTCGATCCGGACGGTTACCGGACGGCCGGACGGAGAGGTACCCATTGCCCGCCGTCCGCAAGCCAGCGCCTACGGTGGCTGGAAATAGGGACCGGAATCCCGGCGGCTGGGGCGAGAGCGCCATTCCCTCGCGTGTGCGGCCGCCTCCTTTGCTAGCATTACTGCTTCGCAGGAGGCGGCCGCCTGTCACCAATCCGTCTAAAATATGTGTCAAAACTACGTTTTCTTTTCCCAGGTGGTATAACATCCTTCTCCCCGATGATCAACAACTCGGTCCACGTTATCATGTACAGTTACTACCTGCTATCAGCTGAAGGGAGCACAAATATGAAGGCAGTCCTTATCAAGTATAAGAAATGGCTCACTATTATGCAGATGGTAAGTAATTCTGCAACAATTCTTAGAGAATAATATTCGTGATCTGTGTCAATGTGACTATGGAGAAGTCGTTACTTACAACCAACAAAGTTTATTTAAGATCTTGGATCTAAGTTAAAAGTGTCCAATCCGAGATACAATATGTTCCATTATCTATATATATATAAAGTAGCTATTGCCCGCGGCTTCGCTCCCGTCAACTGACTATTCTGCTCTACCCAACTCTAACCTAGTACCAATTTTTAAAATTATTTCTTTCATAAGAACCTTCTCCTGACAATAACAAACACAACAAAAAAAAAATAGTGAAATCGGTTCAGGCGTTTACGCGTGATGTGACGTGACGTGACCAAGGAAAATATGGATAATCTATTTATATAAAAGAAGAAACTGACTGACTGACATATCAACGCACAGCCGAAACTACTGGGACTAGGAGCGTGAAATTTTACACACAGCTTCCTTTTATAACGTAGGCGAGCACTAAGAGAGGATTTTCTAAACTTCACCCCCTAAGAGGATAAAACGGGGGTTCAGAGTTTGTATGGAGAAACCTACTTTTGAACGGGCAAAGCCGCTGGCAGACGCTAGTTTATATATATATATATATATATAGAAGAAACTGAGACTGACTGACATATCAACGCACAACTGAAACTGCTTGGACTAAGAGCGTGAAATTTTGCACAAGGTTTCCTTTTTTTACGTAGGCAAGCACTAAGAGAGGATCTTCCAATATTCCCCCCCTAAGGGAATATTGGAAGATCCTACGCGGGCGAAGCCGCTGGTAGAAGCTAGTTTTTCATACGAACTCTCTTACGTGATTGTGATATTATTACACATCTTTTTCATCTTTCTCTAAATGTTTCGGGGCTATCTTGTGGATATAATCTGGGTTAATATTTAAATCAAATCATAAATTTGTGTTAAACTAATAGAGTAGACACCTCTGAAAATCTGTGATTTTGCGTGAACTTTGGCCTTTCATAAACGAAAAAATTAAGAAAATATAACTATAGGAACCTTGTACATTTAATCGAGATTCCATCTTGTGGGAGGGCCTACCAACAAACACTGTGTCTTTCGGTATACGGTCGTCACTCCAGAACCTTTCGGCCCCATCGACCATCTGTTCTGCAAGCAATTTGCCCTGCCCACTGCCACTTATGTTAGGCGATTTTTCGGGTTATATCGGTAAAATACCGACATACCTGAGTGGTAATATAATTATTACTATATTTTTACGTGACATGGTGGACGGAATACGTCTCTGTCACACTTTTCTGTAGTGATCGGCTGTCAATGAAAAATAACTTACATTTTAAGCAGAAAATTTTTCTAACAATTTTAAGGCAGTTATTTGATTTTATACTGATGTATCCGTGGGGAAGCCGAAAACTCAATTTCCTGCTGTACAGCTGGCAGAAATAGCAAGGTTAGAACGTGTACGATTGACGCTTTTGGAGCACTGGCGATATCATTACGACGTGCTATTTCTTCATCGAGTTTAGTTTTTTTTTTTTTTTTTTTTTAATGTGGGAAAATCATCTAATGACAAATCCCGCTCTTGGGCGGAGCGAGAGATAGTGTCAGACTTTTACTGACTAAAAACCCACTCCTGTTCCTTCGTTGCCTTCGTCCTAGGGCCCCGGGTTTCGTTTTCACACTACCCATGGCCCCAGTAGGCTTCGACCCTGCTGGGCCCCTACGATTTGCTGACGTCACCCTGAGGCGCGCGTGGAACAATACGCGCCGTCGACGACTTGGGGTCGAGTTTATAGTGCAAAATCTACTTGTTTATATATATTTCCTTTTTCTTTTGAGTGTAAATTATCATAATCATAAGTTCTCCTACTCTGGGTGCGAGCGAGAGCACTGGTGATTTTTAGGGTTCCGTAATTCAACAGAAAAAAAACGGAACCCTTATAGGATCACTTTGTTGTCCGTCCGTCCGTCTGTCTGTCTGTCTGTCTCTCTGCCTGTCAAGACCTTTTATCTCGGGAACGCGTGGAGGTATCGAGTTGAAATTAAAACCATATAATCTAATCAGGTCTGCGGACTCTTCAACAAGAAAAAAAGATACTTACACTCAAAATAAGAGGAAATCAAAATTCATAGGGTACTTCCCGTTGACCCAGAATCCTGAAATTTATAATAAAGCAAGGTCTTGTAGCACAAGTTTTGTATAGGAATAAGTCCGAAAACTGTAAATTTGTTGTTACGTCACAATATTTTTTGCGATTCAGATATTTTTTACGAAATTCCATTCCAGAATTGAACTATTTACATATGTAAGTCTGTACGGAACCCTCAGGGTGCGAGTCCGACTCGCACTTGCCCAGTTTTTAGTTTGTGTGTGACTTTAACTGATCTTAGGCACCTGTGTACACAAATCAATATCTATAATAATATCAACACATTTAATATTATAAAGCTGAAGACTTCACTAGTTTGGTTTAACGCACTCATCTCAGAAACTACTGGTTCGAATTGAACGTTTTATATAGTGTTGGACCATTTTTTTTTTCCACAACTGTCACACAACGCCGTCTAGTCCCAAGCTAAGCAGAGCTTGTGTTATGAGTACTAGACAACTGCTAAACATACTTATTAAATTTCTAAATACATTCATATTATAGATAAATTACACCCTGACACAGAACAAATGATCGTGCTTATCACACAAAGATTTGTCCTGGGTGGGAATCGAACCCACGACCTCCGGCATAGCAGTCAGGGTCACTGACCACCAGACCAACAGGCCAGTCACATCATACGCAGTGTTACGAAATTAGGACTACCTATTTTCGTAACACTGCGTATGATGTCATCATCATCATCTTCGTGCCCTTATCCCGTTTTATTTGGGCTCGGTAAAACATCGGCAAAACGGTAATTTATCGTGGGAAGCTATAGGCTAAAATCAGAACATCGCGCAACTACGAACAATGGAAGCTGTAACCAAAGACACGGTTGAAACCGCTTGGGACAGCATTATTTGATACTTAACTCAATTAATTTTAATCATAAGTAGATACAAGTATTTGTATTTGGATGGCCATTTAATTAGTAAAAGGTGTTACGTTAGAGAAACCTACGTGACAACATTAATAAGTCGATTGGTTCTAAATTCTAAGAACAGTGTGAGTAAAGTCGCGGCGAATTGTGATATCGGGCTAATGAATTCAGTTTAAAGAGGTTTTTTTGTTGTAATCCTGGTGACCTGGTGACACAGGTTTTTTTTGAAAAACCTACTTCAGGAATAAAGATATCCGCAGGAGAACCAAGGTTATCGACATAGCCCGAAGAATCGCCAAACATAAGTGTCATTGGGCAGTGCATAAAGCTTGCAGAACAGATGGTCGATGGGGCCCAAAGGCTGGTAGCATCGTTGGTAAGCCTCCCACAAAATGTATCAATGACCTGGTGAGGATCACCGGAATCCGATAGATGCGAGACGCACAGGACCGGTCTTCAACAGTGAAGTTCTTTCGGCTGAAAAGTTGATGACTTCAGGGCCCAGGGTCTTAGAATGGTAGAATATAAATTTCAGCATTTGTCACAATCATTGTTAATTTTTGACCTTTTAAATGACCCTTAATACCGTTTAAATTCATAAAAGAAAATGCTCAGAATTGCCAGCCGTAGATTCATATGCAGTTATTTCAAAATACCTTCGATTGATTTTTTTGGCGTTTCGTATAAGGAAATGGGAACGAGGGGATAGGAAAACCAATATTGTGAAGAGAGGATAAATTACTTTTAATTGAATTAGATTAAAGGTTTATTTTCTTGGACATAAATTAAGTGGAGACCTAGTTCTCTCCGATGGCCCATTTTCAGGGTTAGAGGATGTTTTATTGTCTATTGCTAGATTAGTAATAGTTTTTTTTTTGACATGGTAAATCTTTTAATGACTTCAGTCGCACTAGGATAGAACGAGACGACGTGTCAGACTTTTACTTACTATGTCAGACATAAACTTACTAAAAAAAACACCTGAGTCCTTCAGTTGCGTTGCGTTCCAGGACCATAGCTTCCGTTTCACAAATTCCCTGTGGCCCTAGTGGGAGATTCACAATAGTGGATAGGTAGGCATTTCTTAATTTTGCGTATAGAAACGGATGCGTACTTACGACATTCTTCTGAAGTTCCAAAATAAACTCACAATGCCTATTGATACGACAAACTAAAGTGTAGTTCATGGGACTGATCACTGACTGACTGTGTTCTGTGTGAGTTCAGTCACGCAATATGGCAAAATATATCGACCCAACAGCACTATCCGATTTCGAGTGAGATTATGAGATGTTTGCATGGGCCGGTACTAACGGGTTTCACGTGGTTGTCTGCAGAAAAAAAAAGCTTCGCTGCTCAGGAGAGTGACAGATAGACGCAACAGCATCCTGAAAACTGGACTGAAGCAGAGACCTATAGTTATCCAATAGTAAATTTTCTTATAGGAAGGTTAATTGGTTCTAACACTAGATAAAAAGTTATTTCTTAAGTTACTAAGACTCTATGGATCTTTTTAGTTTCCGAAATAAATTAGGTAATAGAATCACTATATAATTATCATCATGTTATTGACGGGGTCCGCTAAGGCCTTAAAACCCGCTCTTGCTCAGGAGCAAGAGTAGGAGCGGGTCCCAAAAAATCACAAAAAATCAAATAAAAAAGTACAAAAAAAATTTTTTCGAAATAGTTACCGCGGCCCTGGAACGCAGTGCAACTGAAGGAATACAAGTGGATTTTAGTCAGCAAAAGTCTGACACTCACACACAGTTTTGGTCGAGCGCGTCTCCTTCCAGAACGGGCGAAAAGTTACTTGATGACTTTCCTCCCAAAAAAAAAACATGTTTTAATTTAACGCAGCACTATAATCCCTAACAAATTACATGGGATTAGCTACTCAAGACAAAGTAACCATTCTTCCAAGGGCCATCCTGTCCCTTGAATGAATGGTTAATTTCTCTAACTCTCTGCGTTAGTCTGCTTCATTTGCATTTTATTACCAACGCCTTTGAAATCGTTTCGCTAGATGTGCTGACGTTTATCCATGCCTATTTGCACATCTGCCCCCTAGCCAAGTTACGATCGTTTCGTTTGCGTCGAACGTCGAACGATCAGTCATCTCAACGCTCAGTCACGTGGTCAGAACAAAAGAATCGGAGGCGAAAAAAAATAATAATGACAATAACTTTTCTCCTTTCAGATCCAGTTCACGTTCATGTTGATATACTCCGTGCAAGTGTTTCTTCCCAGCTGCCCCGCTCCACTCGGCATCACCATCCTGTACTTCCCCAACGTCATATTTGTATACTACATGTTCTACAATTTCTTCAGACAAAACTATTTGAAAGACAAAACAGTACTGAGTCATTCTAAAAATGGAGTCAATAAAAATATTTAGGTGTTGTTTTATTATGATAGGTATGTAAGTAAAGTTTAGATTAGTTTTTTATGTCATTTTTGTTTGATTTTCTGTATAGTACCTATTCAGACTGTCTCCAGTGTTGGCCTTTTCTTTATGCTTTGACAGACAGTAAGCTGCGATCCATGCCTAACTACTTTATGAGGTGGTGGCCCAGTGGTTCCCCATCATACAAGTTGTAGATTGTGGGTTCAAACCCAGCCAAGCATATTACTTTGTGTAATTTATTTCATCACCACTGCTCTCAAAACGGTGAAGAAAAACATCGTGAGGAAACTCACGTGTCCTAGAACCAAAAATTTTAAGACATCCACCAATCTGCTCTGGGCCTGCATAGTGGATTGAGGCCCATTTCCTCTCCTAGAGAGTAGGCCTGAGTCCCAGCAGTGGGTACATTATAAGGCTGATTATGCTATCCACTATCAAGGAAATATATATTTATGTATTTATTTGTAACAAATAAACTCTAAGACTACTAGACCAATTTTAAAATTCATTCACCACTAGAATGCTGGTTTATTACTGAGTGTGACAAAGGCATATAAAAAAAAAAATAAGCAGCTGCTGGCTGGCTGGTACGTTTAATGCTGACCCATGAAAACCCTGCTGCTGGTTACTCATTTGGTTTGGGCATTGTCGGCTCATTCTGTACTTTTGTTTTCTTTTACTTTGTGTTTGCAGCCAATGTGCTGTCTCTCCCCCGAATAAAAGTTTTTTCAATTCTTGCATATATTTCATTTATTTATTTAAACTTCATGTACAGTAGTGGTACATAGGCAGACTTAATGCAACAAGGCATTCTCTACCAGTCAACCTTTGGGTTAAAAGAGACAACACTGTGGTAGGTGTGCACAATAAATAAATAACAGATAACAGGTATTTTCAACTTTCATGAATGAAGCCACTTGTTGAAGGTAATATTAAATAATAATAATATATTAATTGTTTATTTCCTGCCACTAAAAAAAGTTTACAAAAAATATAAAGGAAATATTTATGTTCAAAATGCTTGTTTGATAGATTACGCATCATACATAGCATCAATAATCCAATGGTGATAAATATATTATTAGTGATAATCTCGTATAGATAAAATGCTCGAACATAAAAAACCTGCATATTCCTATCAAATGCATATCTCGTCTTTCAATTAAAAACAATGCGGATAACTTATTCAATCTAAATAATGTGGAAAACTAAAGCTAGAACAAGACAGGGTTTTAAAAGAATTCAAATGATGTTTTTGTATTTCGACAAGTCTATAACAATGGTTAAATAGGTATTCAATTTAAAATAACAAAATAATGACTTAACATTAACATTCTGTAACATACCTACTGGAAAATCAATTCTAGTAATGGTATGTATGCGTAATTGCAGTTCAGAAAAAATAATTATTTTATTTATTATTATTACTTGGTAAGACACACTAGCAGCTTTTTAGCTGATGCATATGTTTAATATACTTTGGAGATGTTTAGTCTGCCAAACCGATTTTTAAAGCAGTTCAATGTGGGAGCTTTCACAACACTTTCTGGAAGCCTGTTCCATGCCGTTACAACTCGGTTAGGTAGAAATTGCTTCAAAGGCTTTTTTTTGATGCATTTCCCCATAACTATATTATTTGGGTGGCTTACAGCTAACAATACAAAATATATAATGATAAAGTAGATCATGATGAGCCATTCACAAGCCTCCACATATAATATGAGAGTATTGTTGAAAGTTACAGTTAAAAAGAAGTAATTGAAATATACAAAGTTTGGTAGGAAGATAATATAGAAGACAATAATGTAATGCAATTACAAAATAATGCTTTTAGACCTAGAAATGTTTATGGATGCTAAACTTCTTGTAAAGAGATCAACTGAGGTGTTCTTTGACTAAATTGTTAATTGCTTTTGCTGCGTGAATCAAGTAAGAGTTAATTCAGTAGACTGTGCGTAAATGAGGAGCCAATTATATTTTAGACAAAACAAATCATGACTTGTAAAGTTTGAAACTTTTGACAAAAATCATCAGATAACAGTAGAGCCTACTGCATGTATGGCTAAACCTAGACAGTTCTATTTTAGCTAGATTTCTAATAAACTATTATTTATACTAGTTTCTATGATCACCCCCAAAAAGTTTTTGAATTGGCTGTATACCCACGGCCTTTGCCTCACCTTGGCTTCTATGGTACACATAAACAACAAACTCTTAACCTTGACATTGGCAGTAAAGAGTTTCTAACAATTATTTTTATTCTGAAGACACTATTCTGTCTATTTTAAATTTGTGTACTAGGTCACGGTATTGTGCAGTGTATCTTTATGCGCGTTATTATACATTTTAAGTGTTTGTTCTGTATTTTCTCATGAAAAGGTTAATATTATTGAATTAAAATTTTGAGTATGTTGTTGTCGACTTATGAATTTACAAGATATTTTCAAGGTAATTGAACATATGTTTAGGAAAACCGAGTAGAAATCACAGTTTTAACGTCTATCAATTTGGTAATACGGTTAGTATGAAACGTCACTTACCGTGTAATAAGAAAGCAGGCCAGCATTCTCGTCCAACACGAACCACCGGTACTGCCACCCCTTCATCACATTTGTCCATTTACTTAGAGAACCCTCCATCATGATTACAAGTCAAAAATTATAGCAAAATACATGAAAATAAATAAAGACTGTGAATTTTACACTGCGGTACGAACCTTCCACCATAAATAATCCATATGTTTGACAGTTCAAACCTGTGTTACCAGCTGTGAAAAATTTAAGCCGAGTTGGGATCGATTCGATTCGATAATCAACTAATATTAAATCGATCGACTCAAATGTTGGACGTATTCTCAAATGAAAGATTTAACTGTACTAACTATATGTGGTAGCTTTTATTTAACAAGTTTTAAGGATTTTAAAGATACTTGGACAAAAGCAATTCTGTTAAAGAATCTTATTGGATTTTTGAAATTGAGTAGGGACGTATGTAATCTGATATTCACATTGTAATTATTTGAGCTGTTATTATTTACACTGTAGTTTTATTATGAGGTAAATAGGGATAAAATGAAAGCAAGTTTAATAGGCAGTTATTTTATATTGTACAACCATTATCACTTTTGTAAAAAAACAATTACGACTACACGCAACAATCGCGTTGAATTTAATTTAGTAATACTAATACTAGACTATTTACAAGGATCAGACACCATTTGGCATTTGCTTATCAATGTCTCCTAAACGATCTGCCGTGTTTCGTTTTACTGTAACCTGATGATATTGACACTTGATTTGTGTTTCCCTGATCTAAGTTTAAGCCTGATAAGTCTACATATAATGGCACATTTTCAGAACCTTCCGCAGCTACGTCATCGCTTTTATCCTTGTCAAAGTTTTCTGGGATACCCTCTCCTTCGATAGCCAGTGATTCGATGTCTTTACTTAGCGAGTTGTTCTCTGCTGCCTCAACAAATGCGTTTGATAGGTCACCATCGAGTTTGTTCACACTTCCTGAAGCGATGTCATACATAAAGATTTCTTTTTCATCGGCAGCTTCAGCATCCCTGTAATAAAAATAAAAAAAACCCGTTAAAACAATATTATGGGATAGCTCATTTTGGTTTAAAGTTGCAAATAGAGACTATAAATTCTTACCCAGTCACAAGCAAGACAACCGATTGTAAATCAGTGGCAGTCTTCTTCTCGACCTCCAACCACTTTTTGAAATTATCCTTTGTTGGTCTTTTTAGTAATTCTTGCAAGCTCTCGCCAGCGACGAACTTAATTCCTTTCAGGTTTTCTTCAGCCGCTCTCTCTGTTCTTGTATGGCCTCCTAAGGCTTCAGTTTCAACGGGAGCCAGAACAACGACTGAAGTTACTTTTCTGCCTTTTAATACATCAGGCAGCGGGAATTGATTTCCGCTTACTTTCAATGGCAAATATCGGTTATACCTCTTGTCGTTTAGTGCTACGGGATCAACTTGAGTGGCATTTTCTTTTATGTATTGCTCAGCTAGTTGCTGTCCTTCAGCAGTGTCAGGGTTAAAGTGAACAACTTTCATTTCAACAGCTTGGCCATTTGGTGGGGGAGCAACGTAACTGGGAACGTTTTCTGATGCAGCGAATTCCTGGTCATCTTCAATATCTTCATCAATTCTAGATTGAATAGAATCTCCGTTAGGCTTGACATAGACGGGTCTATTTTCACTAGAAGCAATCTGTTGACCACCACCAGCACTAAAGAAGTTAGCTAGCTGGTCTGGAGGCAGAGAATCCAAAGGCGTGTCTCCTACTTTATCGTAGTCCAATACACTAATGTCAGCGTTATCTAAGATGCCTGAAGATAACAGTTGTTGACGAAGGTCATCTGGTACTTCGTCAGGAAGTTCAATGTTAGGTTTGTTTTTCTTCGCCTCCTTTTTGGTTTCTGGAGCTGAAGTTACTGAGTTCTGTGTAGAGGACACATATTTTGATGTTGTCGGTTTGATTTCTACTGTTCTAGATGATGATTGATAGTAAGGAGGAGACACTGTACTTGTGGCGAATGTGGGATGTGGTCGTGACCTTTCTTGAATGTATTGAGATCTTGGTGAGGTCGCCTGAACTTGCTGCTGATAAGCACTCTGGTATTGTTCTTGCTGTTGCTGCTGTTGATGTTGTGAATGCAATAGTTGCGCTTGCAAACGTTGGATTTCTTCTTGTTGTTTTTGTACGTTATGCGCCAACTGTAACCTAACTTGTTCCTGTTCCGCATCTAACTGTTGTTGCTGCTGTTGGTATTGCTGCTGTTGATTTTGACGATGCTGTTGCTCTTGTTGGTGACGCTGTTGCTGTTCCTGTTGTTGACGCTGTTGCTGTTCCTGTTGTTGACGCTGTTGCTGTTCTTGTTGTTGACGCTGTTTTTGTTCTTGTTGTTGATGACGCTGTTGGTGTTCTTGTTGTTGTTGTTGATGACGCTGTTGGTGTTCTTGTTGTTGTTGTTGACGTTGTTGTTGTTCCTGTCGTTGTTGCTGCTCATGTTGATGACGCTGTTGTTGTTGATTATGCTGTTGTTGCAATTGATGGTACTGTTGTTGTTGACTAGGAGTTGGTGAAGGTTGACTAGGGCTAGATTCTCCAAGGCCACTGAAGGGTTGAGATGTAGGTCCATTAACGGTAATGTGCTGTTCATATTTAGATATAGCTGGTACCAGTTCACCCCCTCCGGGTACTAGACCACCAATGTTTTGTTGATGTTCAATGTTTGATTGGTGGTTAAAAGGTCTTTCTGACGGGGAACCTTGGTGAAAAACATCAGGTGTTGGCGAGGGTTGCGGATGGAAGTTGTATAGAGGAGCAGCCGAAGGTGATGGAACAAACTGATTCTGAGGAGAGGGAGACGGTGAGGGGAATGAGTGTTGTTGGAAAGGTATCTGAGGAGATGGTCTAGGAAGCCCTTGAGGTCCTTGGTGGAAACTAAATTGCTGTTGAGGCTGAGGTTGTAATGAATGTTGATGGAAAGGTGGGCGATTATCTTCGATGAGTGGTGGAGAAGGTTTCAGATTAAAGAATGGTGAAGCACTGGGATTTATAGCGATGGAAGGTTTATTGTGGATCGAATCGAATTGCTGAGCAGGTCTCTGCTGAGGAAGTTGTTGATTAAGAGGAACAATAGGAGGGCGTCGATGCTCTTGGAACTGTGCCGGGCTTGGGCTGGGACTTGGGTGACCGAAAGGCTGCAGGGGTCTGCTCGGCAACTGTTGCTGTTTTGGTGGATCAACTTGATCAGTGGTGATAGTGTGATAATTCTCTTGTAGGTATTTAGGATCATCGAAATAAGTGTTAGGCTTGGATGGGAAAGGTCTCTGTGGTCCGGAGTGGAAGCTAGTTCTTGGAGGTCCATTGAACTGTGGTCTTGGACCAAAAGAAGGTGGACTATTTATACGTGAATGGAAACTAGGTCCATTGTTTGCTCTTGGGAATGAGGCTGTAGGGAATGCAGTAACAGGACTTGCTGCAGTCGGGCTACCGAAATGTGACACAGGACCGATGGGACCGTTAGAGAAAGCTGCGTTGAAAGTAGGAGTAGGTCCGAATGGAATTCTAGGGGTTTGGGGTTGTGGCTGGGGTCTGAACGGTGACACTGAAGGCCCTTGTCTTGGCAGCTGTTGTTCATTGGGCACTGGTTGAGGCTGGAACTGTATTCTGCTTTGAGCTTGTGGGGGCCCAGATCTGAAAAATTGTGATTGTTGTTGGTGCTGATGTTGGTGTTGTAGGAAGGATGGTCGGGTACTGGATTCAACGAATTGTGGCTTCGGTGATGCCGATCGCTCCAGTTGTGGATGACTTTGATGAATTTGGACGCTATGATGGCTCTGAGGAGAGGGTTGTGGAGGTGAATTGGGAAATGCGATAGCTGGCTTTGGTGCAGTTTCTTCATGGTGTTCAGAGTGGCTGTGGCTTTCACGCCTGTCACTGTAATGGCGACCTTCATTGCCAAAAGTAACTTTAACACTACTGTCACTGTGATATACTTCAGATTCTGGTTTGATAATCGCTCGTAAAGTTGTAGTTTTAGGAGGTAAATAAGGTTCAGGAGTGACCGTCACGTATTCATCTTCATGTTCATGATGTTCGTCTTCATCATTGGTTGGAGGAGTGATAGCGGGGATAGGTTTATCGTAAATAACCTTGTCCTTTGAATGAGGGTCTTTACTGTATTTTACGTAGAAAACATGCACTGGTTCCTTCTTTTTCTTTTGAACTGGTGGCGGAGGAGGTGCCGGCAGCGTCTCATTGGACTCCTTGATAATGATTTCAATAATGGGTTCAGGTTCTTCGTAGTAATGAGGATGCTGACTGTATAGAGGAGCGGTAGGTAAAGTGCCATAAGGAGGACCGTAGCTTTCAGCGCTGGACTGGTCTTGTACATTCAAGATTTTGGACTGGGCGTAGATCTCGTTTTTGTTTACAACCGTTTCTTCTATGTTATCCTGATTGGGGTCATACAGAGGATCCTTTTGCGAATACTGCACGACTGGCTCCATCTGAACTGCGTATGGCGGCAGCTTTCCTTTTGTTGGTCCATGAGAAATGCGTCGGTTGTTACCAAGTGCTCTATAATGTTGTACTCTTGAATGTGGTAGTACTAGTGAGTATTGCAAGTTTTCATGCGTTCTTATGCTGTCTAATTGTCGTTTCGGTTTCGTTTTTGCCGTCGAATTCTTTGCCGTTGCTATGCTGAGCACAGCTAAGGCTGTGACCTGAAACAAGCGAAATAAATATGTTAATCGATTTGGCAAAACGAATGTTTTATCGATTAGTTTTTTTTTTCATCTGGTAAGTTTATATTATGACACAATGGAGGGAGTAATATGGATATGAACAGAAATAATAAAAATAAAATCTATCATTAAAACTGAGCTTAACTATTAATTTAATATGGTAAGATTAAATTGATAGATCTTAGTCTATTAAATCATAAGTAGAAGCTCATATTCACATATATAATAAAAGAAAGTTTGTTTTGTTATTGTGCAGAAAGAACTTATTAACAATAACAAACAAAACCCATTGTTGTCACTATAGACATGGTCGTCTCTGCCTCCCATAAACAGTGTTGTACCTACGACACTATGAATGTTTATTCAGTGAATATAATCGATTTCCCGGTGGATCGTTTAAGTGGAAAATCATCATTTTTAACCGACTTCAAAAAGGAGGAGGTTCTATGTTCGGCTGAATGTATTTTTTTTTAAATGGTTTACGTACCTACTTTGCCTGTTAGATCTTGTTTACGTAATTGAATGGTGTTGTTACCGTTATTTTATGCGCATTGTCATAATACGACGGACGTAAAGGTCCGAAATAAATGTTTATTATTATTATTATTATAATAGGAGTCCCTTATCTTTATTTAGATAATTCTTTACCTACCTTTGTCACCTAATTCCTCCTAAACGGCTCATTCGATTTGGATGAAACTTTGTAGGTATCAATTCAGCCGAAAGACGTCCACTGTTGGACGTAGGCCTCCCCCAAATGGCGCCATAATGACCGGTCTTGTGCGTCTCGCATCCATCGGATTCCCGTGACCCTCACCTGGTCATCGGTCCACCTTGTGGGAGGCCTTCCAACAACGCAGCGTCTTCCGGTACAGCGTTCCGGGCTGCGGTATTGCAGCAGAATTAAGATTTTTTTTTTAGGTGGGAAAATCAGCTAATGACAAATCCCGCTCTTGGGCGGAGCGAAAGATAGTGTCAGACTTTTATTGGCTAAAAACCCACTCTTGTTCCTAATGTGCCTTCATCCCGAGGCCCCGGGCAGCTGAATTAACATGGTGGGTTTTAGATAAGTAGTAAAAGTTTGGGTCTCGTGGGTCGAGCTATTTGATGGTTACCTACCAAAAAAATTTTGTGGCCCCTGCTACAATGTATTTGGTATAGGCTGTTCGTTGGACAGCCGTGTCCAGCCCAGGATGTTGCGCTACTGATTCAAAATTCTATGATGGACCCCAAAGTTTTTTTTTACTTTTTATTGTTTTTAGTATTCCGTAGGTACCTCAAAAGGAAAAAAACAGGCATGTCGTGGCCCAGGCCTTGAAAAATAACAAAATTATCTCACAGACACGCGTCATCACGAATTCAAACAAGAAACAAACATAAAGAAAGCAATGCAATACAGTACACGTCATTATTACGAGGAAGATGCGACCTAACACACACACACACACACGACGTAACGACAGAGAAAGTGTTTTGATGTGAAAAGGCTCGTGTTCGCCCACTTTGGGACCGCTTCGCCTCGCGCCTGCGCCTGCGCAGTCTGTGTGGCACGCGCGGAAGCGATTTGATATGTCAACGCACTTTGTTTGTATAGAAATCTGGTTGAATAAATGAGGATGACTTAATTGGTGTCTGTAGAGTGGTTTATTTATTTATTTATTTATTCAAACTTCATGCAACACAAAAATACAAAGGCGGACTTAATGCCTTAGGCATTCTCTACCAGTCAACCTAGGGTGGTGAAGAAAAAATGTGGCAGGTGCATAAAAATACAGAAGAATATTAAGAAAATAAAACTTCGAAAGTATGTATATATATATATATATATATGTACAAAATAAACATACATATATAATTTAATATAATATATACATATATATTTATATAAAGTAAAAGAAAGGGGTTATTGAGACGACATTTTCGACGGCTTTTTTCGATTGAGTGAGGTAAAAGCAGGTACCTATTTACCCATAGTTTTTGTTAGGTCAATTTTTGAAGTTGTGGTCCAGGAAGTAGGTATATTGTAAGTAACCATAAGACTTATGAATTCCCTCTCCTAGAAAGGAGGCGTGAGTCCCAGCAGTGGGAACATTATAATATGAGGGCTGTTTATGCTGTGCTATGCTACGCTATGCTATAAGACTTATGTATGAACGGCTATCTAAGTAGCGTTTAGGTACATGTACTGTCTGTCGTAAAGTATTACTGCAGAATATATTGTTATTACCATCCTGACAATTATCAGGGACGCGGGAATCTAATTTGATCAGAGTGATCATGGTCCTCTGTTAATTGATGCAGATATGTGTATTTTTCAGGTAGTGCCGCAGGGAAGGGGGGCACTTCCTAGTCTACATGAGTACAATTCGGTATTTACTTTTGTTTATTTTTGTACAATTTTTTTATACTGAGCAACAAATAACACAGAAAATAGCATCAAAATTGGTTATTTATTTATTATTTATTTATTTTATACTTTATTGTACACCACATAAACAAAAATACAGGACAAACATAATTAAAAATAAGTGTACAATGGGCGGTCTTATCGCACAGGGCAATTTCTTACAGACAACCTTCGGATGGACTGAAAGAATGGAGATGGATTAAATTAATTAAGTATTAATGAATTAATTATTTAATTAATTAATTAATTGGTTATCAAATGAAGCAGGAATTAATATTTTTTTGTATATTGGTATGAGGAAGAGTGGGGCGTGGTGGAAACATCTCGCTATCTCTTTTGTAATTTTTTTTAAGGTGGGAAATCATCCAATTACTTCTCTCGCTCTTGGGCGATGCGAGAGGGCGTGTCAGACTTTTACTGACTAAAACCCACTTCTGTTCCATGGCCCCGGGGTTTACTTTTACTTAACCTATGTCATCTCTTTTGTCACATTTCAATGTTTTTTTTTACCTGGTCCTTGAGTACCTACAGCCAAAAGATGGACCCTAATTTTATAACAATCTAGCCTTACATATAGACTTATAAGTAATTTGATTATATCCTAAACTAATAAATGGTCTTTACTAAGAATTTCAATATGTGATATGCTTGTCCTGTTACTTGACAGTTTTCCCTTCCACCAGCTTCAAAAAGTTTCTAACTTAATATTGAATGGATTTGTTAAATCTTTGTATTTACGATTTTTAATAAAGGTGCTTTTTTATACATATTATAAAGAATTGTGTTAACTGTCCAATTGATCCAATTAAAATGCAAAATTGTTCCAAAATTCGCCCCTCGTCTGCTCTTGGGCCGCTAGCCTCCTGGAAATTTGGTAGGCCGTACAGTTGACCAGTTTACCGGCATTCCAATAAGATTAAAAGTATACCACGGAAAGCACGCATCCGCTTTTAATTCCGACACTCCCTCAGACGGGACTTCGGATTTTTGATAGTCATTATCATGTCTTTTTTTATTTTCATTTAATTTTTTTCTCATTTTATCATAGAGAAGCGTAGAATGACGGTGTTGTAAGATGATGAAAGAATTTCGTGTTAGAGATTTTGACCCATGTAGTTACCACTTTGGCCTATGGTAGTTGTTTTATAAAGTTACTGTCAATCTAGCTTTACAGCTATGGTGTTAACTGACATCAATTTAGATTGGTAGGAAGTTTTTATGTTTATACTACTTTAACTAATAACATACATGCATGCATGCATGCATGCATTATATAAATATTTGGTATTTTGTGTATTTATGTATTTTGTATATCAGAATTATTAAAGCGAGAACTACATTAGACCGATGCACATGTGTACCACGCCTGATTTGTACGTAGCGGCGCGTTTCGTGACGTCGCGTGGCGTGGATCTAATGTAGCACGCCCAGATCGGCGTACATGGCCCACGTGTGCGCAATGTTGCACCTTTATTATGTTTGTACATTCCCAAACCAATCTATCTCACTTTCCAAAGCTATCTTCTTTTGTTCAGTCCATTCAAAGGTTGTTAGAGATTAACACACGATCGTTATGACCACCCATTGCACACTTGTTTTTTTTTATTTTTTTCGTTCTTGTGTTTTTATGAGGCGTACAATAAAGATCGATTTACAGACTGTAGATAGGTACGTTATGCAATAGGTACTGAAGTAAAAATATTTCAGTACCTATTTTGTTGCAATGAAAAGAATGAATCAGTGACTGAATCACTCACTTAACAACTTTAGATATTCAAGAAAACATCATACCTAATGCGCGTTACAAAATGCATTTTTGTATCTCGCAATACCAACATTATGTGCGGTGTTGCCAAATAAAAGTAAAAGCTACAGTTTCGGCCAAACCCGTGGCCGTCATCCCAAAATTGGTATAATGGGTGTTAATGTTTATAGCGTGGGCAGTGAAAATACTTGCAAAATTGCGTCAAACAACTGTCAATGTCGGCCGTAGTATAATTTGCACCAAATTATGCCGCCAGCCTTTTGGGCACACTTCCAGTCGACAGCGATTCGGAGGAGTGTTATGACGCCATATTTTAGCTAGTAGTTTTTGCCTTTAGTGTATATTTTTAATTAGTTAAGTTTTTTATTGAATTAAGTATACAAATAAATGAAGTGTACGATATAATTATAAACAGAAAAAAAATGTAAATTTCAAATACTGTTGTAAATTTGCACAACGCTTTTTTAGGTTAGGAAATCATCACTCTCATTTATCTCGATCCATGGTGGAGCAAGAGGGCGTGTCAGACTTTAACTGATTAAACTCTTTCGAACATTCCCACAGCCTTAGCAGGCATCGGCCCTATTGAACCCCTTCAGTTTTTTTTATAAGTGTCCTCTCGCAGGTTAACCTATGAGGTTGTCTGCTTAACCGGATCAGCCTCTGGCAGTTTTAATAAATTAAAGACTCCAGTCAGGGCTTACAAACTAAGCGACTACGCGCTAAGGGCATCCCCTAATGGTATGGACCTCGGCCTAGTTCACTGGAGGAAGTACAGCAAGGGATGGACTGAGGCCCTACTGCCTACTAATTTGACGACCTACACCAAACTGTTGATGATGATGGAGCTATATCAGGGTGTATTACAAACTAAGCGACTACGCGCTAAGGGCATCCCCTAATGGTATGGACCTCGGCCTAGTTCACTGGGGGAAGTACAGCAAGGGATGGACTCAGGCCCTACTGCCTACTAATTTGACGACCTACACCAAACTGTTAAAGGGCTGGAGCTATATAAGGGTGTATAACTCCATCCTTCTTTCTAACTCGCTTGCCAGATATTTTATCACGTCATAGTAAAGCACCTGGATCGAACTAACCCTTCAGTATATACACAAATCTTTAAATCTATATTCGTCCAGCCAGCCCGCATATTGACAAGGTGCCTTCGTTTTTTAGTGCAATCTCCCGAAGGCGAAAACTAAGTGCGGAATTCACCAATAAAACTAATCGCGTTTTAACGTTTGGCTCGCATAATCACGTTTAGCTGCTGTCACTAGTGTCACTTGTAAAAATATAACAAAAGAAAAACACAGACAAGTGACACTAGTGACAGCGGCTAAACGCGATTATGCGAGCCAATTGTTAAAACGCGATTAGTTTTATTGGTGAATTCCGCCCTTAGTTACAGAAACAGGAACCGGTCAATTGTCACGTTCTCACTCTATTAAGTCTAAACATAGTTTTGCAATGCTACAAACCTCCCAAGGCGCTAAATAACAGAACTGTATGGGATAACATTAAAATAATACACAGTGATGCAAAGGTAAGAGAGTGGTTACAGTTATTGCGAAAACGCAGCCTCAGTCGTAAAGGTTAAACACGGCAATTATACACAAAGGATCAGAGAAACGTAAGTACTTTCTTAGGTTCGTGTTTTCAATATTCATATAGGTACCTATTCTGTCAAGATGTATCCACTATTGACACCTTTCGCTGGTACTTTCCTGGGATATATTGTGAAGATCTATGTCGTCAACAACGTATGAATTCCCTGCCGGAGTCTGTGTTTCCTCATAGCTACAACCTAGGGGTCTTTAAGTCAAGAGTGAATGGGTTACTTCTAGGCAAGCGTGTTCTGTCGTCGGCCAAATCATCGCTTATCATCAGGTGAGATAGTGGTCAAACGCGAGCCAAAAATAATGTCAAAATGCAAAAGATAATCAATAATGTCAGATTGTAAAAAAAAAAAAAACAATAAAAAGCACAATTAAAAAAAAAAAAAGAAAAAGAAGAAAAAAAATAAGACAATAGTTGTAGTGAGTAGGTACTGGAGCAGATCAATCCCAAGCCTTTTCGTCCTCAACATATCGATAATAATAAAAAAAAACAGTAATCTTTTTTTTGAGACAAGAAATCATCAAATGACTTATTCCACTCTAGGGTGAAGCTTTTTAAATCAATCCTCATGCCTATCCCTTTTTTGAGATAAAAATCATCAAATGTCTCCCGCTCTAGGGTGGAGCTACTGAACGTGTCAAACTTTTACTTTGACTTATACTTTCACCAGTCGCGCAACTCTAGCAGGCGTTGGCCCTGCTGGGCCCCACAGTTTTGCAGACATATCCTTGAGGTTACGTCCTAATAAGGACAGATTTTATAATGTACTAAAGTAGGTATCTGTTAAGTATTCCTTAATAGGTAACTCAACTATGTAAAAGACTATAAGCAGGTACATTAGTATCAAACCATAAGAAGATTAACTAAAGCGAGTTAACGATTTGAAGGTCTCAGAACGGCTGCATCGTTAATCTGACAGTCTAAGATAGATGTGCTACTACAGCTGTACAGCTGATTGCCCAATGGTTTATTTTGTAATCTCTAGGTAGCTAGCATCACTATGAATTGACGGGTATAGGCTCTTGGTACCCAGTGGTTCGCTATCATAACAGCGAACTGGTTTTGAGAAAAATGCATTTAAATTAAGAACATTTATTTATTTATTGCATTTATTTACAATAATCAATTTCGAACCCTAGCAAGGTTCATGACCCATGGCACTGCAACATACTTATCATGTAAATTTATTCTACTATTTTTTATTTTATTATAATTAAATGCATTATCATACTATAAAGTAATTTTAAAATAGATTGTCAAATTAATATTATCATTTATTATTATTATTATATATTTCATTATTAATTTAATTTATTATTGGATGAATTTATGACAATTATATTATTTTACTAGTTTTTGCCCGCGGCTTTGACCGTTTTACATATTTTAAAATATAGCCGATGTCACTCAGGAATAAAGCAGCTTTCAAAAAATTTTAGTAATCGTATCAGTTCTTTCAGAGATTACATCCTACAAACAAAAAACAAACTTTACCTCTATAATATTGGATCAAAGCATGCGGAAACGATGTTTTAGCAACATTTATGTTATGTTATTTTTTTGTGAAAAATATTATCTAGTTGGAAATTATGTTACCTTACACACGTATTAGATAGATATTTGTTACCAGTGCAAAATAAAACAAAATATGATTTAGGTGTCTTTAAGGCTAGAATGAATAGGCCCTTAATAAACTAGTGCACCTCACCATCAACGATTGCGTCACTGCTTACCATCAAGTATGGTCGCAGTCAAGGACTTGTTTATATCATTTAAAAAAAAATACAAAAAAGTGACATACTTCGTTCTTTACCTTCAATTTATGATTTAAGAGTGCATCTGCAGAACTTGCAACCACCAATCAGCCTTGATTACCCAATTCATGTCAATCTCTAGTTATCGCTGGTTGAACCAGTTAGTACGAATATCTATGACTAATAATGAAAGTTGAAGGAGGTTGCATCTTAGAATACTGTAACACGACCTACATTTTGTAAGGTTTGCATCTTCATTTATTTGAAAGATTAGTTGAAGATAATCCGGTTTAGTATGTTCTTGATTTTTTTTTCTTGACTTGGATACAAAGTCCTTTAGTTGGAATAATAGAGATCACATGTTCCATCATGTGTTAAATTCTTAATTTGTTTACCATTAGAATATGGATGTATATATTTTAAAGTTTTAATAGTATTTGGCAGCTAATGTATCAAGTCAACCTTTTCAGCAAACTTCGCTGAGGTAGTCAACAGTACAATAAATTCTGTTCCATTTTACCGAGATCGCGCCTGTTTCAATGACTCTCCAGTGGCGAAGACACTTAAGATACAAAACTTCACCTTTTTTACATAAAAAATATCGACTAGAAATCAATTTGCGTATAATTAAGACAGCTAATGAACTTCACTCGAAGAAATCCCGCCAAAAACTCAAGAATCGGGAAAAGATTTAGTGTTGCCCTCTTAAAGCTCCAATTCGTTCAAACAGAACTTAACAGTTTTTAAAAATGTTTCATTAGCAATACATTAACGCATTGTTCTTAAAAAGTTCATGATGAAACAAATATTTTTGTATTTTAAAGTCACATTCCATCGTTTATATTTTTTTTTTAATTTATTACTTAGTACTTTGAATGCGGGTTGATTGATCAAAAACCAGTAATTATTTTTCCGGTTTCCGGTAATTATCCCATATTGATGAATAGTGAAGGTAACGTGTTAACACCCACGGATAAAAACGTTTCTAGTTATGTTTCATCACCGACTTCCGAAATGTGAGGTTATTTTGCACTTTTTAGTGTTTTTTTTTGTATGGAAATCGGTTACATTGTTTTTTACTTTTTAGTTGTGTCATCCCTCAGCTAAAATTAAATAGTTTGCAAGTTCTATAGTAAGATACCTATAAAACATAACTACTATATAACAAGCCTATATAATTTGAAGAGTTCCTTCGATTTCTCCAGGATTCCATCATCAGAAGTTGACCATGGAACTACCTGGAAGGTACCCTTTCAAACAAAAAAAAAAACAATTTCGAAATCGATCCTCACATGTACGAGTAATCGGGTATCATACCTACATAAATAAACGACGAATTGAGAACCTCCTCCTTTTTGAAGTCGGTTAAAAAGACAAAATCAAATAAATCGCTACTCTACCGACACCTAGGCATTAAAATCAACTGTTTTTTTTAATCATTTGAATCGCGTAACATCATTACGTGGATTGCGCCGGCGCAGATTTACTTCATACGAGTAATAGACAGTCATTAGGTTGGACACGTAATCATAAATTCATAACTGCCTCATATTAGAGTACTAAGTAAAATGACGGGGCAATTTAAAATGTAGTTACTTTACACTTACGGGTCATCGTTTGACAGTTAGGGCAACCATCACTCAACTTTGGTTTGAAGCTGCGTTTAAGGCAGCTGCTCAGCCCCCTAGCCAAGTTACGACAGTTTCGTTTGCGTCGAACGCCTCGAGTAGGCCAAGCCTCCGATTGCTTTGTTCTGATGTCATCTCAACGCTCAGTCACGTGGTCAGAACAAAGGATTGGGGGAGGCGTGGCCTACTCGAGGCGTTCGAAGCTAATGAAACGGTTGTAACTTGGCTAGGGGGGCTGTACCTATACTGTCCAGGGTTGCGGCGTTGTTCGGAACAGTCACCGTGAAGCTGGAACGCAAAGAGCAACTGAAAGAACACGGGTGAGTTTTATATAGTCATTAAAAGTCTAACACTTGCTCTCGATCTACCTAGTTCGGGAGATGTTTGATGATTTTCCACCGCAAATGAAGAGATAGTTGTTTGTTTGTTGCTAGGCAGGTGTTCAACTGGATGTGAGAGGAACTGGACCTGCCCATGTGACGACGCTTGGGGGGAGACCTGTTGTTAATATCTTTTGATTGAAATAATGATGATGACTATTCGTCATCGTCAGACATCCTTTCAGGATGTGAAACGGGCAGAGACAAAAGAATTTTCTTCTTAGACATATTTTTATTTGTTTAAACCCAATGCAGTCTCTAAACTGTCCTCTATTGGGGAACCCTAAGCACTGAAATCACCTCAGTCACCATCAGCACATAGAGGGCGACCCGTTACCGCTTAAAGACTACTCCGGAACCCCATCTATGCAACGCCTACGCCTGTTATGGCACATCCCTGAGGATACTCTACAATGGTCTAGGCTTGTGAGACAGCGTCCTAAGTCCTATAGCGTAAAAACAAAATTTGAGACAGTATGTGACAACCCTTAACCCAGTTATGCCAATAGGTACTGCCACATTTCATGTCAATGTCATAAACATAAGTCTCTCTTTGTCCTGAAACGTTACGTCAAAACCCAGGGGCTTGCGCACGCGCAGCAGTAAGTCATTTAGATTCATCAACCGATTAGTTACGCCCTCGTTGATTTGCAACGAGGGTTTGTCACGGTTTCTCAGGTTAAAGGTTAATGGATTATTGTCGAATTCTCAATTTTGAATGCGTAGATTTTCTTTCGGTTCAAGATGCTTTAATATGGAAGAAATTGTAGGTTAAATTCTGTCGGTTTTATTGAAATGTTTTTCCACAAACGTCTTCAAATTCTTCTGGTGAAAATTATTAATCAGTACACGTAAGGTGCCATGGCGATACGTACCTAACGGTCACGAAACGGTCCTATCATCATAATCATTATGGTCAAAAGATATTCACTACTGGTCTCTAGGTTTGATACAACCGCTGAACTTGCACTATACGCATCCAGCAGACACCTTATTTTTGAGGAGGGAAGCGAGAGGGTGTGCCCGATTTTTACTGACCATAACCCACTGCGTTCCAGGGCCACAGTAATTCTTTCAACGTTCTCGTAATCCAGCAGATATCTAACACCTTCGATCTACCGTCAATCGATCGTCTTCCTGTCCTTGTCTTATGTCAGTTGGAGTCAGTGCAACGTTTTCTTCTTCGAGTCTGCCCTGTCAAATATGACGCTATCACGGACCCCTTTTTCATTCACATCATTTCCACCTTTTCTCTTGTATTCCTCTCCCTGTGTAACCACATTTCCAAGCTCCCCAAGATTGAAAACTAAGCTAACCAAATAAGCTAATCACTAGGGCCAAGGGGTCCGAGCGCTCATCGAGTTGTTCGTGATATCAGCACACAGCTCGTGGCCAGATGGCTGGGGTTTTCTTCGGACAACAAAGTGCCCAGAACGCTGGCAGCATTGCCACGTTGGCTAGCAATGCTGCTAGCGTTCTGGGCACTTTACCTATTGATATCGATGTGGATGAATTTTTTGATGCCTAATAATTTATTTTTCTACCCGTTTATAAATATTATTATTTTTAGTTTGTATATATTCCTATTATTAATATTTATTAGTTTTGATGTTCAAAAGCAAATAAATTTAGTTAACTACTGAAAAGTACAAAAAAAAATTGTAGCTTACCAAATATGGTCTCAGATTAGACACTATTTCGTGACCTCGTTCATCAACAGAAGCTGAAGCCCATCGCAAACATTGCGCGTGAGCATTGCATAACGTTATGTATTTGTGTAAACTCTTGAAATTGAAAGGCGTCCGCCATTTTATACGAGTTGTACGGTCACTAGTGAATCGAGAATGACGAAACTTAGCATTTCAGTTACTTTTACGTTAAATGTTACTGCAGCAAATGAGCTGGAGTTTTCCCAATGCGTATGATAATTTTGCAATGTGTTCGTTAATTTTATTTAATGTTTAATTAAAAGGTGGTTAGTGTGGTAATTGGTTAAGATTTCTTCTTGTGTGAAGCGATAGTAACAACCTTGTTAAATGAGTTTTTGATCATATTTATTGCACAGATAATTATTGCATCTTTCAACGAATCAAATTGAATATCTTAAGAAACATTTGAAAGATTTACTCTGGCACTAGAATATAGGTGGGGTGTAGTCAGCAAAAGTCTGACATGGGCATGTCTCATGGGTGTGACATATTTATCTAGCCCTGCCTCAGAAGTAGCTAATGCACTTTATAAATTTTGCATAAGATCCATATGAGCTAATGCAAATAAAAAAATTCTAGAGTAGTAGATAAAAGGGCTCAAACACAAAACTGCAAGCTAGCACGACGCATTGCAAGAACTTGCGAATCCGCGAATTGTATGGTCACCTGACCCAATGTCTTGCCGCACGAATTCGCATCGTAGGTTTCTGCGATGCGGCGACATATGGCATCGCAACTTAGTTTTGTGTGGGAGCCCTAAATGTAGATTGTAATGCGGCTGTCATAGTCAACGACAAAAGCCTCTAAAACAAATAAAGAAAAGAAAAATGAGGTCAGAATAAATGGAATTTAGCTGGACAAAATTAGGTACATATTTACAAGCCTCATTTCCTCAATCCAACCTGTCACTCTATTCTAATAAATCAGATCTTTCTACTTTCCTTAACATCATCATAACGTAACCATCATCTTAGCGTAATGGCTTCCTAGTCGGCCACTAATCGTGGTTTGTACAGTTCATATTACTAGTAGGGTGCGTATACACACGAGTGCAAGACTGCGTGCGAGCGACGCGCTAACTTGCAACACGCATTTTTCGACACGCAAGTTGCTTGTGACTTGCGTGTATAAGTGTGCATCTGCTATCATTACAGTCTTGTATGATGTACATACATAGGTACATTAGGTGTGTATGTGAGTGTTTGGGAATTCACCTACGGTACAGGAGTAGTTAATTCCTAATATGGGGCATAGATTGTAAAGAAAAAATTTAGACAATTTTTTAATTTTGATAAAGATAAATTTACTAGAAATTGGCAAACAAGTAGTTTCTAGTTGTCTAATTTGTTTATAAGATTTTTGCCAGTCTTTTGGGGAAATTACAAGTCGACAGTTATGAGAAAGAATTTTTGGGTGCCATATTTAATAACTAATCATGAAATTTGTACTGACATCGGCAACAATGTATCGAGTAGTTTCGCATTAAGTCTTGATACTTATTAGTGGACTAGAAAATTCGTTTTTTATAATGAATTTTGAAATAACCATAGTATCTGTAAGTTTTGCAATATACGTCTTGCTTACACCTCAACCAAACACCATCAAATTAAAATGCACGAAGTATTTGCTAGAACTTGCATATTTACCGATGTGCAATGCCCCTTAGATAGACTTGAAATCAGACATTTGCGTCAATTTGCCAGGTCGCCGGTCGTGGGAATGGGTGGGACGGGAAAAAATGTGGCAAAGATAATTGTTTGCTAGTCTTATTTCCACGGGATTACAGGGAATCGGGTTAGTGCAACACTGCTCACTAACCTGTGGTTAGCTGATTACTGAGTGCGGATCTATGGGAAGTAGTCTTGCTAACTGATGAGTTTCTCAAGCGCAACTTTGTTTGAAAACGGCGGTAATCGTTGCTGTTGTTAGCGGTAATTTTAACTTTATTGTAATGGCTTTACGATTTAAAATCAAGTCATCATCTTTCATGTTTCGGCTGAA
Source organism: Mythimna pallens (assembly GCA_961205895.1). Classification (NCBI taxonomy): domain Eukaryota; kingdom Metazoa; phylum Arthropoda; class Insecta; order Lepidoptera; family Noctuidae; genus Mythimna; species Mythimna pallens. Next base: position 19,757,317 of record OY540842.1, on the reverse strand, counting down.
GTGATGATTTCAGCCGAAAGACGTCCCCTGTTAAACATAGGCTTTCCCTAAGTGTCAACATAACGATCAGTCCTGTGCGTCTCGCATCCATCGGATTCCTGTGAGCCTCACCAGGTCACCGGTACGCCTTGTGGGAGGCCGTCCAACTCTCCAGAACCTATCGGCCCAAAATCAAGTATCATTCGGAGTATTCGGGTGTCAGTTATACGTTTCTTTGCTAAGCAGTAGGTACCTTCTAGCCTATTACTGTGAAAAGCCGCCAAATTTTTTTTTAAAAATTTTAGCAAAATGCTTCTGTTTATAAAATGAATGAAGTAAGTATGGTGGAATGTCGTGTCTTTATTAGAAGTTGTAGGAATACATCCAGAGAAGCTTCCTTCAAGATTATTACGACAACTAAAATAATCTGAGAAAATAAAACAGTAAAAAAAAAACAATAATAGGTAAGTACATTGTAACCTGACAAAATTAAGATCACGTTGCGTAACTCACGATAATAATCTGTCTACGTGCACAGAATGATTTATTATTCAAATCTTATTAAGATTGATATCAGACTGTGAGACAATTTATTAAAATCTCACAAAAAAAAAACCGCTTCCATCGACCAGAATGACACAATGGCGTCGTCGGTAGGAACTGATTACCAGGTGCATCAATTCATTGTAAAATGGTGGAAGATTCTTTTCTTTTGTATGAGTCTGTCTGTCTAGTTTTATGATAAAAATGTTGTTCCGTTTGTTCGTTGAAGTTGTGATTTCCGTTGATAACAATCATTTTATGAATCTGTTTTCCGGTTTTGACTTGTTTAATTGTCTTTCTTGGAGTCGGTGCATCTTGTCATCTTTCATAATTGTCCATTATTTTTTTACCGACAATCGCTATTGTCTCCTCGTAATTTAATGTAAATATTGTATATGTACCTACGCTTAAATTTTTTATTTGTTTTATTTAAGTTTATTAGTAAAATATTTACTATCAAAGGCTTTAAATTACGTAATCCATATATATAAAAATTAATACAAGTCAAGTCATCACGCGTGAACGGCTGGACCAACTTTAGATACTCGTACTTACTAATTCTTTTTGATGTGTTTTTTATTTTCAGGACAAGGTTGTTACGGAAAGAAAAAATAAGACAATTCGAAAATTACAGATAACTACGACTATATATGACATAGATTTCTATCATATGATTTTTTTGTACTGATCGATTTGTACAGCATTTTGGAGAGTGTGCGCGGGAATTCCATGACTTGAATGACCATGACATCACCTTTCTACCATCAGATAGTCCAACGTACGGCGAGTATCCACCCTTACCTACATTATTAACACTTCGTCCGCTTAGTCCGGACCGTATCCGGACTAAGTGTTTCACAACGTCGCGCGTCGTTCGTACCGCGTACATCAAAGAACTAGAACAATTTGCCTGTTGCGATTTTCCCGTCAGATTATAATTTAGGTGTCTTCAAGGCTACTGACAACAAAACTTATTAAATAGGTACCTACTTGCAGTCCCGGCAGACGTTATCTTGCCCGAAAGCTGGCATTTTGTTAGAAGAATAATTTATTAAGAACTCGATCGCAGCGCCACCTACCGGGTCCTACTGTATTTTCAAACTATCCAGATACCCATTCAAATATAAACACGAAATATACCCAAATCGGTCAAGCTGTTTAGGAGGAGTTAGGTGTCAAACTCACGTATAGAAGAATTATATAAAGACTAGCTTTTGCCCGTGGCTTCGCTCCCGTCAACTGTCTACTCTACCCAACTCCACCCTGCCCTACTCTACCCTACTCTACCCCACTCTACCCTTTTGAATTCATTTGTTACAAAAAATGTGATAAATGAAGAACTGCTCAACCGATTTTGTGCAAACTTCACATAAACCATCTACTAAATAGTCCCAACAAAGCCTAAACATTTGGTTTGAATAGGTTCCGTTCTTGAGTTATAAAACTACAAGGAAAAGTGGAATTGATTTTTATATACAAAGATTAGCTTTTGCCCGCGGCTTCGCTCCCGTTAACTGACTACCTACCTACCCTTACTTCTAAACCTTCCCTGTATGCTAGTAAATAAAACGAAAAAAGAATGATTAAAATCGGTCCAGCCGTTCTCGAGTTTTAGCGAGACTAACGAACAGCAATTGGTTTTTATGAATATAAAATAAATATTCAGATTTAATAATTAAATTACAAAATTGGAAACTGAAGACATGGGAAAATTTTGAAAATAATGTTATTCAAATGTCGTCCTTCGCGGCTCCTAGTACTCTTCAAAGTGATCTCTAACATTCATGAAAACACGCCTCAGAAGTTGAGTAGAAATGTTTCTTGGTCCATCTTTTCCTTTCAACCTTCACCACTGTTAATAAAAGTCCAATTGAAAGATGTAAAAGGTCAGCAGCTGAGCTGATCGGTGTCAATGCACTGTTGTGTGTAATGGCTGCCTCGAACATGATTCTGGCGCCTTTGACTATGGTCATGGTAATTTTCACGCCCACCTACGTTTTAGGTTTTGGGTTAAGTGATGAGATATTGGCGGGTGTCTTATTTTTACTTTTATTATAAACTGGTTTTTTCTTGTGGTGTTGCTTGCGTGCATTTTCTCTGAAATACGTATTGTATCGATAAAAAGTAGCAAATGACAGTCAGCGTCAGAGCTTCCAGAGATTACCACATACACACACACAATGTTTACCTCTTTTTATATCTTTTTATAGATAAGAATTCCGATGAATGGCAGCATGTACTTTATCATAGTCATTCAAAGCTAGGAGCCAAGGAATGTGATCACAGTAGTCGCAAACGTCTAGATGGCATTATCGTAATCATCGAGTATATCGATGATTAGATTACAAAAATAAAATATTATAATACAAAATCTATATCTATAAAAGGTTAGTAACTAAAGACGCGGGTGAAACCGCCGGTGACAGCTAGTGAATATTAAGAAAATAGGTGTTGTCAACACAGTTCCACTAAACAGGTGGGCGTCATTAATTTCGCAATAATTTAAATAAATTATTGCGAAATTAATGACGCAAAAGCGGAAGATCGAAGCGGAAAGCGGATAATTCCGCTTTATCTTACAATTTAAGTCGCATAACTGTAATGCCCATCGCATTAATTCCATTACATTATCTCTATCGCATAATCTTTAACATTCTAAACGCGAATGATAATCAAATCATAAGTCACGAAAATGAAAGTAGACTTCAGTCTTAATAGCGATGGCTGATGGTGTAGGAGTCATTGAAAGTGATGAGCGGTGTGATGGAAAGGGCAGGTGGTGTGTAGCTCGTCGTCCAATAAGGATCAAGCTTGAGTCGACGGCGCGGTTTGCTCCTCGCACACAAAGAGATGATAGTAAAATGGACGAGGCTTGCTAAAACCGATGCCTGCCCCCCTAGCCAAGTTACAACCGTTTCGTTTCGATTCTCTTTTCGTTGATCGCCTCGAGTCGGCCACGGCCTCCTATTCCTTTGTTCTGACCATGTGACTGAGCGTTAGAGATGACGTCAGAAAAAAAGAAACGGAGGCGTGGCCTACTCGAGACGATCAACGAAAAGAGAATCGAAACAAAACTGTTGTAACTTAGCTAGGGGGGCTGCTACTCTGCTAGGGCTGCGGTATTGTTCGAAAGAGTTACCATGGCCTTAGAACGGAAACGGTGGCTGAAGTAACAACGGAAACAGGTGGGTTTGTAGTCAGTAAGTTTTACATTGTCTCTCGCTCCAGCCAGAGTGAGATACAGAGGTAATAGCACCTGGGACCTTACCATGATGTGTTAAATTTAAGCGTGCGAGTGAAAAAAAGGGATGGAGCTATACTTAATTTGGCTAACTATACTGAACTGTTAAAGAACAGTTCAGTTTAGTTCGTCAAATCGAGTTAAGAACTCGTGGTAGGGCCTTTGCTATTATAATTTTTTGCCTCTGTGGCTCTGAGGTAATATAATAATTAAAGCATAAGCATAATCAGCCTTTTAATGTTCCCAGTGCTGGAACTCAGGCCTCCTCTCTAGGAGAGGGAATGGGTCGTAATCCATCACGCGGGCCCAGTAGTGATTGGTGAATGTCACATGTCTTCGAATTTTCGGTTCTAGGACATGCCGGTTTCCTCACGATGTTTTCCTTCACAGTTTTGAGAGCAGTGGTAATGAAATAAATTACACATAGTAATGTGCCTGGCTGGGTTTGAACCCGCGACCTACAACTCTTAAGTCGGGGCCGTTACCATTTGGCCGTAATAATAAAAACGGTGTAATAATTTAAACAGAAGTTAAATCGCATAAAAGATGCAGTTTCGTGACATTAAGAGCCATCAAGTAGAAATGCATCCACATGTTGAGTGAAAACAGATACCTACTGCAGATAGATCAAAAGATCAAAGTTTTAAGTGCCAAGCTAAACCTTCTTGACACTTCACGTGACCCAAGGTCTGCCTTTTACCTTGGAAAGAGGGTAATCATTGCCATATACATATGGTACAACGTGGCAATGCCGACAGTCTTTTGAGCACATTATCTGTCGACAGCGATGCAAAGGAGTTTTTCAACGCCATGTTTTAAATTGTTTTTAATTAGTAAAGGCCTTTTATTGTATACCTCATAATGTGGAAAGGATAAACATACAAAAAACATTACACACTCTTCTTTTTTTTTTTGTTGTAGTATGACACAAGGCTTGAATAATATGTAATAAATGAAAATTAAATCACAGTCAATCATCAAAAAATGTACATGTTTCACATTTTTCAGAGTATTTCAAACAATTAGATCAAGTATTATAAAATACTTGATTGAACTACAGACAAGGCTCCAGTAAGGAAGGCCAAACAATTCTCAGACATAATGAAAATAATTACATAATGACTTATCAATCAATCCTCGCTGTTCTTCATTCACACAATCATTGAATAACTCCTAAACAATTGACCATCATAACACAAAAAACCGACCATGGACGAATCAAAAGATTTGATTGACTAGAGCATCAGTAGATTGATGAATGATTGACGGCTTAACACTGACGCTTGACATGGTAATCACATACTATTTTGAATGACCATGACGTTTTGACATAATTACTGTTACGTCATCAAGATGAAAGTGCCGTAATTATTATAATTACTTTTCTTTTTTTCTTATTTTTGTGTGGGATGGGTTCCTTTACTGATGTGTGGGTGTTAGGAATAAAAGTTAATTATAGATAAGTAATATTATTGTTTTAATTGAGATATTTCGCTGTAAGAGTCACCTTTGTCGGTAAAGGTGTTGTATTTTAAGACAGGCACAGGTACCTTAATAGGTAAATAGGGAATAATCGAAATCCGTCTTATGCATAAAAAACTAACGACATCAAATATACTACAATATGTAACTAGAATAGATAATGCACACCCTTATCATCATCATCATCATCATCATTTCAGCTGGTTGACGTCCACTGCTGGACATAGGCCTCCCCAAATATCGCCACAATGAACGGTCCTGTGCGTCTCGCATCCATCGGATTCTCGCGACCTTTACCAGGTCATCGGTCCACCTTGTAGGGGGCCTTTCAACACTGCGTTTTCCGGTACCTACGCGGTCGCCACACCCTTATAATACACCCCAATTAGAAGGATAATTTTAGGGAATTTTTAAGGACTGAAATTTTAGAAAGAAAGAAAGAAAAAGTTCTTATTTGGCGGAACAAGGCGCAAATTTAGAACTAACAAATTATAAGTATGTGAAAGAAATATGCGCCACATCCGCGCGAAACGGCCGAACGCTCAGCATAATGCCGTGACCACACGCAAAATGCGATGAGTCTACGGCGCTGGTTTTCAGCGTGGGCCGGTAACGGTATCGACCTAAAGATTTAAGAAAATAGTCGCGATACACAGGTAGCGCATCGGTATTGGTTACGCACGCACACATAAACACGCTAGTGACGCCATCAAAATTTATGACAATGGTAATTTTTATCCTACATTGTTTTTTGATTAATATAGGATAAAAAATTACCACACATATATATATGGACCACCTTCCCATGGCCCGACCAACTAACAAATGTTATACGGGCCGAATCGTAGGGCAGCAGCGGACATAGCTCCCTTCATCATCATCATCATCTTCCTGTCCTTGTCCCGTGTTATTTGGGGTCGGCGCAAAACACGTTTTCTTCTTCCATTCTGCCCTGTCACTCGTCATACTATCACTAACTTCCTTTTCTTTCATATCACTCTTCACACAATCCATCCATCTTTTCTTTGGTCTCCCAAAGTATGGTATGGTACTGTATGGTGTCGGACGTAAAGAATAGCACCATCTCATATCTTCCCGTGGGTGTCGTAAGAGGCGACTAAGGGATATTTAGATTCTGTTCATACTACAGCACCTTAGGTCACCCCGTGGTGGCGGGTAAACTAATAACAAAAGCATTCCCAAGGAGGGTTAGTGTCAGGCTGGCGGCCGACTTAAAAAAAAACTAGCCAAATCCCTCTGCAACATGTTCGGACATAGCTAAGGGAGCCATCTTATTTTAGTGTTCACAGGCGCTTCTTGATCCCTTACAAGTTAGCCTCATGTGTTCCTGATTCACATTCTCTTCTAATGGGCTTGCGGAAACCAACACACTACAAAAATGTTGTACTTCGTCACCATTTCGCCGGTTCGAACTTGATAGTATCGGTCTGAATCGATGGGATTAATATGGATATTCATTCATAAGGACCATGACAAAAGAAGAAGCTGTATGTATATGCAAAAGTTTGTATGTATGTATGTGTGTACGTTTGTTGTTACTTTCCGCTCAAACAGCTGAACGAATACGAATGAATCTTTATAGTGATATAGCTTATAGGTCAGAATAACGTATAGGCTATTTTTCATAATGAGGAGAAGTATTAAATCCACGCGGGTAAAGCCACAGCCAGAAGCTGATAACTTATAATCTTATTATGAAATTATCGTTTCTAATGTAATTTAGGAAAAGTTAGATCAGAGATTACAAAATATCATTAATGTTTCTAGGCCTAACTAACAGAAATTGCATAGTAGGTAACTAACAATAATTATTATCTAGTCTATTATATTAGCAGCCTCTTTCACTTTCATCTTATTACTGCAATTAATTATAATCTTTGACATCAGCCGTTATTGTTCTTGCAACAACCAACTGTCGAGAAAACACCTTCATGTTTTCTGTTCATCTCTGTTTTAATTCAAATAAAAATATGCACCTGCATAACAAAACACGCAATGGAAATTGAACATAATGGAATCACCTGACAGCATCTAAAGAATAATGACAACGTGGTATTACGGCATTTTAGCGTTACACAGATTGCATTTGCATACGATGTTGCCAGAGCAAAAAAAAAACAGAATTTCAAATCGGTGTTGCCAACAATAAACATTGTATCTTCATCGTGAGAATAAAAAATAAACAATAGATCCGATTACTTCACTTTTCGAGAACCACTTTCATTTAAAATCTGTGTTCTTTATGTTAATGGAATAGGGTTGGAATTAGCAAATATCGTTGTTATGGAATATTTTAATGAGAATATTATGGTAAACACATTTCACTTATATGGAGGTGTTATGCAAATATATCGGAGATTTTCTCGTATCATGTTGAGTTTGTTTGAACAAATACGTTACGTAAATAGGCTATTAGGCCAATTTATAAAATTAGAAAACATTTTATTTCATTGGCTCATGCTGTGCTGCCATCTGGTGGTCAAAGGTCTAGCATCAATTGAGTAAGTTAAAGTAATCATTCGACTGACTAATTGTATGAGCTCGTGACTAAAATAATATCAGCAGCACGATTTCCAGGTTAAGCAACACTTGCCAAGGCCAAAGTGTGGATGGGTGACCATCTTAACATACCGAGATTCCTCTGTGCCTTGGAAAGCACGTTAAGCCCCGGCTGTCATTTGTAGATCTTTGACAGCAGTTAAGCATAGTCACAGAAGCCAGGAAATCTGACAACCAATCAAAAAATTGCCGTTACGTAGTCAGGCCATGAGGTGCTAACAACCTATAATTCTGCGGGATTATTCGAAAGGGTTACCGTGGCTGGACCGATAACACGTTCATTGCGGACGATACGAGGTCTAATACGCCTCGTACGTGTCTTCCTTGCGATGCGGCTAAGAAAAACACAGTCTTTTCTGCCGTGCGGAGGCCGTAACTTCAATTTGGTCTAGTTTAGCCTATTAAAACAGAGTGCAGTGGTGTATTTACTTTAATACGGGGTCACTTTGACTTCATACCGTACGTAGCTAAAAAAGCTTTTAGTATCTTAAACGTTACGGGGTCTAATAAGCCCCGTACCGTTATAATGATTTCAAAAGTGTTTTTAAACGCCTTGTACCACAGGAATGGAAATTATAACTACAAAAATGAGTGCCGTTACAGCGTAAGTACCCGTGTTAAAGGCAACTGAAGGATCATAGGTGGATTTTAGTCATTAAAAAGTCTGACACACCCTCTTACTCCACCCAGAGCCAGAGGAGTCATTTGATGATTTCATATGTAAATAAAATAAAGGTACTACCTGTATTTTTAACCTAGTCATCAATAAAAGCCAGCACATCAAGTCTACGTGACCACGACCACTAACACTACAGGTATCGCGGTTTGCATAGTAATGGCCCATATGTGTAATGGGCAATAGACCATCGTCCACACGTATGGCCAACAATTTCGCCCATCACTCTTTGACTTTCTCGACGCTTCATTTGTTTTTCTTTGCTTTTCCAAAAGATGGAAATGCAGTAAGAATAATGAATATCTAAGTATTTTTACGAGAAGTAAATTATTCTCAATGTACTTATCTCAAGCATCTCAGTCAATAATTGGTTTTCAGAACTAAACACTTTTGTATTCGATTATGCCGCAACGGTAACAGCCGCGACTTACGAGTGATAGGTCGCGGGTTCAAACCCATTAAAGCGCGTTACTTTTTGTAATTTATTTCATCGCCACTGCTCTAAAAACGTTGAAGGAAAACATCGTGAGGAAACATTTCCTAAAACCTTCGAAAACCCGAAGTTGTGTGACATCCACCAATCCACTGAGCACGCGTGGTGGATTACGTTTCCTACCATTTCCTCTCCTAGAGAGGAAGCCTGAGTCCCAGCAGTGGTACTGTACTGGAACGTAATGTACGTTATGTTTCTTATATCTGCGAATCACATTTTGTAAGTCCATATTGTGCAAAAGATGTTCAGAAAATGTTGTGATCTTATTGAGGTGTCTTCAAGGTTAAAGTGAATAGGCTCTTAATACTAGTGCGCCTCACTATCAACGATTGCATCACTGTTTACCGTCAGGTGGGATCGCAGTCAAGCACTAGTTTATATTAATTTAAAAAAAAAAACATTCACAACGCGTTATATTTTGTTTTGGCACTTGTAATATCATTTACGACATGATAAGCTTGTTCTGGCACTTGTAATATCATTCACAATGCGATAGTCTCATTCTGGCACTTGTAATACCATTCACGATGCGATAATCGTGTTCTGGCACTTGTAAAAACTACATCACATTGTAACTGACATAGAAAGTCAACGAAGCGAAATCCTCGTACCAAAGCCTCATCATACGATAATCGTTGTCGCCATTGAAAACAGTCTATAACAAAATCCATTCACGTTAGTCGGTAGCGTACCTACGTACCTTCCGAAATGATCCGAAGATCAAGTTCACGACACTTTCTCCGCCGGAATGGCAGGCACCATGTTTTATTTATCAATACGGACGTATAATGAGCTCCTACGCATTCACTGTGCTGCCCGAGTCAGTACATCCGCGACAGGACCAGGTTATATTGATGGCGGAGAGAGGTTTGTAATTTTAATGGTGTTCAAACTCACAAATTGTATAAAGAGAGCGGTTATCTAAACGCCCTTGTTGACACTTCGCGTGATCTAAAGGCTATGGCTTTGTACAGCGTCAATGCCGTCAGTTTTTTGGGTACATCACCCGTCGACAGCGATGCGGAGAAATTGTTGTATTCATGTTTACTAGAATTACCATTTCTACTGAAAAGGTACTTTTCTGAATAATTTACAGTAGGACAGTTCACGCAGCGATGAGGAAGAATACTATGGTGCCTAAAAGACTCAGCACAACCAATTGCAATAGTGTTTGCACTAAACTATTGAGACATTTGACAAATTGTGTAAATATGTATTTTTGTAATAAATTATTATTATTTATCCATGTAGAACAGGAGATTTACTATGACTTGTTAAGTGTGAGCGAGAAAGGAGCTATACAAGAACAACACCCTACCTATACAGCTCTTTAACAGTTCAGTTTAGGTCGTAAAATGGATCGCGTTAATAGCTCGTGGTTGTGGCTGAACTTATTTAACTCTTCTCGCTCGCAGTATAACCTCGTCTCTATAAAGCTATTGTTCAGATCTGGTTTAGTGAAGATAAATGAGTGTTTAGACTCACTATCGTTAGCTACACATTTGACAGCTCAATTTTACTCTCAACTATAATAGACAATTCGTGAAATGCAATTTCCGAGGTTTGCATAACATTGGCTAGCAACGTAAGTGACAGGGATTTAAGGAGTGTAGAGAAAATGATACCTATGAATATTTGAGTAGTTTTGAAGACTCCAGAAAAGGAACAGAGTAAGTAAAAAAGATCATAGAAGGCGAGTAAATTGGATAATTTAGAAAGAAGCACATTTTAGGTATTAGTCTATAACGATGTAAAGTGTTTCGACGTATTTTAAGTTATTTTAAAATATATACATATTATAGTTTATAGAAATGATTTTGTACATTGTATAATATTTGGTTTTATCTATGTAAATACATAAAAATGTGTTGATGAACGTAGCCGGATATAGTTATAGAAATAAAATAAATAAAAATACTTATTCGGGAAAGACAGAACAACGGTTGGGAGAAGATTTCGTATGGTTTCATTCCTTGACAGTTTGATACAATTGATGGAGGACAACTATCAAATTTCAAAAAGGTGAATGTGGGAAATTGTAACCTTGACAAAATTCTTAGTTCAGAAATCTTTCGATCTTTGCCAAAATTACGATCGGTTTTACGTAACGCATAGAAGCTTTCTAGAAATACTAACGATGTAACTGAAATTTCTTTAATTAAGTAGATTGGAATAATACGGAAATGAATATTTACAATGAAGTTAGAAAGTACGAGATAGTTCGTTAGTTGGAGTGCAATCGTGCGATTTATCTTAATTAATTATTAAATAAAGCGTCTATATCTCACTTAGAAGTTATTGGAATTATATTCTGTCTGTAATTAATCTTTATTCTAATAATATAATTTTATAATTTCCGTCTTGGCATATTGGTGAAATCCCTTTTAATTTTTATTGCGATTATAAATGACGAGATATAAAAGGGTCAAAGAAAAGATATGATTTGTGTGTGAAAATGGGAGAAGAATATTTTTGGAAAACATTCTTTGTGCGTACAGCTAAGGAGTGCAATTCCTTGCCGGAGTCTGGGTTTTCTTGGGGATCTTTAAGTCAAGACTGAATAGCTTCTAGGCAAGCGCGCTCCATCATCGACCAAATCGTCGCTTTCCATCAGCTTCTCAACAATAAAAAAAGAAGAGACACGGGAGAGTGGGAAATGAAAATGATTTGAAAAAAAATGGATTTATTTAGCACAAAACAAGACACAGAAACATTAGTTGGGTATTCCTATACGATATCAAGTAGAAGAAAAAAATATAATGTGCCTCACGGCTACACCAAAATAGGTCTAGTTTATCACAAGGGGTGGTTTCCAATAAGAATATCTGGAAGATGGTGGGGGAGGCCTTTACCCAGTAGTGTGTAATACTTCCCTAAAGTATAGGCAAATATATAAAGATACACACTTAACTACTAAATAAAAAGAACCTTCCTTGACGCTTGATAAAACGTTCAAGCTCAAGGCCACAGCACAACTTATAGAGCAGTAGGTCAACGCATTGTAGCGTCAGCGATACGGCTGTCACTGTCATTAATGTTCTTTTATTCTATTTTTTCACGTTGTCATTCCTGAATTTATTTCTCCACTTTCTTCAGCGAAATATTGCAATTAGACATTTTAGATTACTAACAGATATACCTAAGTACAAAATGTTTGTGGTTGCACTTCGTAATTGACAAACTATGATTGCCATCACTACGGTGATACTTTAGAGAACATTTTCAGTCAATATGACCCATAAATATGTATGTATAAGTTTTTATTTATTGTATAGTATGTTTATTTATTGTGTGCTGTACAGTAAACATACTTGGTTCGTTTTTTTTTTAATCTTGACTAGGATTTAATTAATGTAAGCTTAAGTTTTGTATGTTCGCTGTAAGAAAACCCAATTCCGTGTTAACTCGCCTGTGTACATCAGTTGTATTACAATAAAGAATAAGTACTTTGAGATTGTCTGGTAATCCTCAATTTGATCGTATGTTAACTTCCAAAGTCATAGAAATACAGATGTTTTAGTCCCATGAAGTGCCATTTGTAGAATTTTATTCATGTTGTCACAAAAAATGCTCCGAGAAAGGACAAAAGTGTAAATATAACGCAATATATAACGTAGAACCAAACGAACAAAACGTCAAAATTCAAGGCCACAGTAAATAGTTACTGATCAGTAGGTCAATGAATTGTATCAATCGCTACAGCTGTCACCCGATCCACTTCCGTACCGCACAATAGATCACGTAGAGAGTAGTAAAAGTAATACGAATGACTATCAAAATGTTCGCGAATCGACCGTTAAATTGGTATTCGAATGGCTGTCAACTGTCAAGTTGACGTTTATTGTGAAGTTGAGAGTTTATTATTTAATGGGAGCAGGTGCTTCGTAGGTAAAGGAATGTAGAAAATGTTTGTGTGTTATAACGGTTTAGTTGACTAGTTAAACTAAGATACTTCAAGATAATAGCAGTGTGCAGATATTTGGGCAGCGTGTATAAGAATGTATAAAGGATAGATATAGGATTTCTTAAAATAAAAAAAAATCATCTGTCTAAGTGTCAAAATATGGTCTGGTCTTACCCATACAGTTCAAAAACGAATTTTGAGAAGAGGGAAGAAAATTTTGATTTCGAACTATCAAAGCTAAATTCATAAATGTGATTTTGGCTATGATCAACATAAGGTTGATCTTATCGTCGATTCTGTAAACAACAACCTTAGCTATACTATTTTTATAACCACTACTACCAGCCCTTCAAATCAATTAGCGTATTTAGCATCAACTAAGAGAGAATCTTCGCATGCACACCCATCGCTGAAGTACCAAAAGTGAATGCAAATGCAGGCGTTATTACGACATATGATCGGCTTTCTAACGAGCTGCGTGTACGCATCCACACTTGACACGACAAGTGACAGTTGTGACAAGCTAAAAGGTTTAGATCAGGAGGATAAAATTAATTTGTTACATTTATTGAGCCACGGAGAAATTCTGAAAAGGAAGCCGTGGTTCTGGAATATAAAGGATAATTGAAGGACACTGGGGTTGTTTTAGTCAGTAAAAGTATGATACGCTCTTTCGCTCCACCCTAGTGCGGTAAAAGTCAGTGGATGATTTCCCACCTCAAAAAAACAAAATATTTATTGGATTACTGTACCTAACAGTGTAATGCTGCATCACATCTCAAGTTAGGCGTCACATAATTTAGGTTATAATCCAAAAATTAATAATAGTTAGTCATCTGATAATTTTAAAAAGTTTACTGTGTCAATCAATTAGGTAACGCCAAATAGGCAATTAGCAACAATGGCAAAAACAAATGCAAATTTGCAATGCATGCAATTTGCAATGGCAATAGGCATAGGTTCAAAGCCAATTAACTTTAAGATTGACACGGGTTTCCTAATAGCTAAAACCTAGGGGTCTTTAAGTCAAGGGTGAATAGGTTACTTCTAGGCAAGCGCGCTCCATCGTCGGTCACATCATCGGTTACCATCAGGTGAGATGAGAAAATAATGGAATGGTCAAAAAATAATGAGACTTCCTTTAATGTATGTGTTTGGCATTATTCTGTGTACTTTTTAATTTTGTTTCATTTTAAGGTGTTTCCGTTTTTGTAATGCTCATAAACGCGGTTTTCTTTCTCTCTATAGAAAATTGGGGCAGGAATATTAAAAATTAAAAAAAAAAACCAGTAGGTATATTAGATTCTTAAATGGTAAAAAACGAAAGGTTATTATTACCCGTTACCTTATCAATTTCATCACGATAGTAGCCATCACTCATAAATCAATCCTCTCAGTATTTCTGCGCACTCACAGATATTTTGAGCGGCCAGTGATATTGCAAACATAATATAACAGCGGCCAGCACCGGCACCGGTCGGGCGGGAATGTAGAAAGCTGGCATCGCGACGTGCGCTGGCGCATCGTAATCAAGCTGTTTTGGTGATCGCTGTGCTCTCTACAGTGTGACGTGAAGAAGGTAGGTAATGAAGGATATTTTGTGTTAAGTTTTTTTTTTTGACAAGGGGGTTATCATCAAATATATCCTCACGCTCTGAGAGGGGCGAGAGTGTCAGAGTTTTACTGTCAAAAATAAAAACATAAATACAGACAGAGAAATTGTCCGTTTAAGGTTGTCCGGTAACCGTCCGGACCGAGCCCAAGTCATCGACGGCGTGTAGTGTTCCACGCGCGCCTCAAGGAGATTTCAGCAACCGTAGGGGCCCAGTAGGGTCGAAGCCTACTGGGGCCATGGGTGATGCGAAAGAGATCCCTGGAGCCCTGGAAAAATGGCAAAGAAAGAATAGGAGTGGGTTTTTAGTCAGTAAATGTCTGACACTATCTTTCGCTCCGCCCAAGAGCGCGGGATGTCATTAGATGATTTTCTCACTCGGAAAAAAAACCCGTTTAAGATTAAATCTCTTGGGCTTTGTTGTCCAAGCACTCGAATACTACTTAAGGATTTATCCAAACGCCTAGTATAGTTGACACATCGCTTGACCTAAGTTTCATTTCGATAGATTATTAGCAGTATGTTACGGTTCACAATCTTTCGACTGTTTACAATCTCACGAGATAAATTGTAATCTAACGGTATTTTCAATTTGACGGTGACTCATATAATAGAATACCTAGTTGCTGACACGGTTAGCGCAGTGGTTGAACGATTAGCTGCTCTGCTGGTCGAAGATTCGATTCCTGCTCCGATATTTTGTTCCGTGTAGGAATCGAATCTGGTACACAGGAAAGTGAAGTTTTCTAACTAAAAACAATTTTTAAGGTATTTAGTTTCGTACACCTACGTTACTATTACTTGTGATCGACATAGCCAAATTTTTGCCGTCTAAAACTGGTTGGCTATTAGAAAGCGTCCTGTCAGTTTAGTGATCTGCTTGTCTTGTCTTACATGGTCTGCTATTTGCCTCTGGCAGTTCAACAAGCAATTTAGTATTTGCAAGCTAGGTATAGAAGCCGAACCAGTGCCCATTAAATTATGTGTAGATCATGTCTTCGTATACACAAGGTGGAATTTCAACCCCCTGACTTCCAATAAAGCATATAAAAAATACTAGCGGATTTGGGACGTTGTTCTGCCAGAAAAAATGGGGCATAGGAGAGTAAAAAAGAGCTTTCGATTTATTCTCAGACCAACCAAATATACACAAAAATTTCATAAATATCAGGCAATCCGTTTTGGAGGAGAGAGAGATGAGATTTTTAAATAAAGATACTGACAGCTGTCGTCATGTCAAAGCCCTAAAAACCTGATAGCTAGGGACAGTTTCAATTTCAAACAAAGAAAAGCGTGTTTTTTACGGTGTTCCGAGCAATTTTTCCAATTTTCTTTTTATAATAACCAAAGTGGTGTAGTCATTCTCGACTTTTGCGTTTAGCAACACATTCAACCATTCACTTTTATTTATTTAGGTAGATTATAATATATTTATAAATATATTAAAACCGAATATTATGTTCGGTGGTTTTTAAAAGAGTGAGCGAATTGAAATTTTAACACCTCACCTTGAATATGCTACATGATATTTCGATTCACTCACATTTGTATAATTCTTTAGTTTCCAATCTTTTCAGCATAACTCGACAGAGTTAGTTTTATATCTGTGTGAGCAAAAGAAAACCTGTCGTATTCGAGGCGGGATTCTAAAGATGCATTCTTCTGAACATAGTCTGTTTTTATCCTGCTCTTGCCGCTTTGTTTGTAGAGGTATTGAGAGGGGGGGCTTTTTTTAAGTGGGTAAATCATCCAATGACATCCCCGGCTCTGGCCGGACGGAAGGGTGTGTCAGACTTTTACTGACTAAAAACTCACTCCTATTCCTTCGTTCACTTTCTTACCAGGGCCGAGTTTTCCTTTGAGAAACAAACTCTTGGCTGCAGTAGGCTTCGACCGTACTGAGCCCCTACGATTTGCTGACATCTACTTGAGGCGCACGTGAAACAGTACGCGCCGTCGACGACTTGGGCTCGGTCTGGACGGTTACCGGACGCAAGCCAATTCCACGTCCTGGTTGCGTACGGTGCAGACGTGTCGTTCACAATTTAGCGAATTACAAAAGTTACTTAAATACTCATTAACCAAATATAATACTTATAATTGTGTAACTCAAGTTTCTAAGTGTATTGAACTAGCAGTGGGCTCTTATTACTTTTGCTGCAAAGGAACTCAACATCTAAGCAAGGTAACCGCTCTTCACCCCCTCGGGGAAAAGAGACGGGCTCATTATTTTCTGACCCATTCGCTCAATCCACATCTCAACTTAATTCACAAGTGGTATTTGTACCATAGATCATGAGCGTACAACGATCACCTCCTGGAAGTGGCCTGAGTGGTTCAGAACCGAACCTGTCGATCAGTGAAACTGGTTTTCAGAACAGCGCTTGCCAAGTTACGTTCCGTAATAAGATAAAATTTTCTGACTATGTTAAGGAAGAACTAAGCGACTTTCAAGAACAAATGTTGCAAATGATGTCTACAATCTCAGCCAACCAGAAAGAATTTATGGATAAAGTGGGAAGCGATATTTCAACAATAAAAGAAAAAATGGACGACATCCAAATTACTATAAAAAACCTTGCTATTGAACAAAATAAATTGAAATCAGATGTTTCAGAAGTACAATTAAAAGCCATTGCCACTGACAAAAAACTCGAAAAAATACAATCTGAGATTGACACGATTAAAGAGAACTCAATGTCCGCCATACCATCGCTTGTAACTTCAGACGCATATGAGTCCATTATGTCGGAAATCAGAGAACGTGAACTACGGAGCAAAAATATTATAGTCATGGGAATAAAAGAGCCTGTGTCTGCATTAAAGGACGAGAGATTTGATGCTGATATGGAACAAATTATTAAAATTATAAAGATGACAGGAGTAAATTGCTTACCGGAGAAACTTTTCCGTGTCGGCAAATACAACCCTGCCAAAAATCGTCCTCTAAAAGTGTGCTTCAAATCATCGGAAACCGCAATAGCTGTCTTGCGTGGAAAAAAAGGTGTTAGCTGTGACAATGTCAAAATTTATTCGGATCAAACACCCCAACAACAAACATTTTTGAAAAATCTCAAGGATGAAATTAATTGTCGCTTTGAAAAAGGCGACAAAAATTTAACAATTAAGTACGTTAGAGGTGTTCCAAAAATAGTTCAAATATCTGCAAAAAACTAACGTCAAAAGTCGCCACCG
Organism: Mythimna pallens; assembly: GCA_961205895.1. Classification (NCBI taxonomy): domain Eukaryota; kingdom Metazoa; phylum Arthropoda; class Insecta; order Lepidoptera; family Noctuidae; genus Mythimna; species Mythimna pallens. The sequence goes on along the minus strand of OY540842.1, from coordinate 19,739,612 downwards.
TTAATAAAAATCCTCACGAAATAGACAGTATAACTTACCAAATAAATGACAACTACGACGATATCACCACGAGCAATAAGTCTGTAAAATTCTTATATGCAAATGTCCGTAGCATTGTGAGACCAGGAAAACTGGATGAACTAAAGTGTGTAGTTGAATCCTTCCGCAGTACTATACATATGATCATACTTACTGAAACATGGATAAAAACTGATGACGAAGCGAAAAGACTCCAAATTCCTGGTTATACACACTACTATAACTACAGAAACGGTGCAAGGGGTGGTGGTGTATCAATTTTCGCTCATGACAACTTGAAACACCACTTGATTGAGGAACTGTCCCAAAATGACAACCACTACATCTGGATACACCTTGAAAAGTATTCCCTCGACATAGCTGGCATCTATCGAAAACCAGGTGCCTCCAATATCAAAGAGTTTCTTGAAACATACACCAAGCAATTGCATAAGCGGAAAAGAGCTATCATATTTGGAGATTTTAATATTAACCTGCTAAATTTGGATCAGACAACTATCAAGTATAAAGAAGAACTGCAAACAAGCGGACACAGACTTCTAAACAAAATCGAGGAAAGTTATTGTACCCGAGAAACTTCTAAAACGAAAACTATAATAGACCACGTATCCACAAATCTTCCTGACACCAAATTCCATCTTGCTGTAATTGCATCTGCAATGTCAGATCATAATCAACTATATTTAGAAATTAAAAAATATCAACCAGAACCGCCTAGAAGAGTAAAATATGAAGCTATAAATTATGAAAAACTGTACAATACTATCGGAGAATGGAAGAATACTAATGAAAATAATCAATACCAACAATTTGAAGAAAGGTTACTATCCAGTATCAATAGCAGCAAAAAAACAAAAACTAAAGTACTAAATCCGCCCAGGCAAGATTGGATAAATAAATCAATTATAAATCTAATAAATAAAAGAAATTTACTATGGAAGATGCATAAGAAAAACGTAAATGATCAAACATTGCTGGAAAAATTTACCAAAGCAAGAAATGAAGTCAGTCAGGTTATACAACAAGCAAAAAGCACTTATTATCAAAAAGCTTTTGAACGATGCAAGAAGAACCCAAAAAAAATGTGGAGTCTCATTAATGATCTCTCTAAAAACAAGGTCAGAGAATCGTCAGCACCAAGTAAACTCGTGATACCATCTGGGGTTTTGACTAATCAGACTGCCATTTGTGAATGTTTTAATGAGTTTTTCTCAAATATTGGATCGGTTCTGGCTAGTCAAATCCCCAAACAATACCACAATAATCTGACACACACTAAAGGAACACAGGCAACAGAAACCTTGGTCACGCTGTCACAAATGAAACCATGCACCATAGATGAAATTTCAAAAATAATTGATAACTTAAAACTAAATACTAGCTCTGGGTTAGATGGTATAAACACAAAATCTATCAAATGCGTAAAAAACTTAATACTAGGCGAACTAACAAATTGTATAAATAAAAATTTAGAGTCAGGAACTTTCCCCGACAATCTTAAAATTGCCAAAGTCAGCCCCATCCACAAGAGTGGAAGTAAATCGGATCCAGGAAATTATCGTCCTATTTCAGTCTTACCGGTTTTATCAAAAATTTTTGAACGTGTTTTATACAACCGCCTCGATGAACATCTAAGAGCACAAAACTTTCTCTTTAAAAAACAATACGGTTTTAGGCCAAAATCCAATACGCTTTCTGCAACAATAGATTTAATAACCAAAATTAAGTTAAGTATCGATAAAAGGCAGATAGCATTGGGAATTTTCATAGACTTAAAAAAAGCCTTTGACACAATAAGTCATAAACTGTTATTAAATAAACTTAATGATATTGGTGTCACTGGTAGCGCGTTTGATATCTTCAAATCATATCTAACTAATCGTTGCCAAGTAGTTAAGATTAACGAAAACCAAAGTAGTCCTAAAAATGTAAATTTTAGTATTCCACAAGGATCAATATTAGGGCCCTTATTATTCCTGATATATATAAATAACATTCACGGGATTGGACTAAAAGGCGATATATCATTGTATGCAGATGATACAGCTTTATTTTACTTTGGACACTCCGTAGACGCTATTATGTGCGACGCTCAGAATGATTTACGACTTTTAAATATGTGGTTTCAATGCAACCTACTTACCATAAATATAGCCAAAACCAATTATATAATTTTTGCCGCAAAAAACAAAAATATATTACACAACTCACAACTAACCATAAACAATCAACCAATAAAAAAAGTTGATCACGAAAAATATCTTGGACTAATTTTGGATAACCACCTGAACTGGAAATCTCATTTAGAAAGGGTTAAGTCGAAATTGACGTCTCTCACGGGAGCCCTACGGGGTGTCGTTCGATGCCTTCCACGTCAAGTACGTTATAATATATATAACGCTCTTATAAAACCTCACTTGGACTATCTAATAGAAGTATGGGGAACAGCGACTAAAACCAATATTCAAACACTACAAATATCACAAAATAAATTAATAAAAACACTTTTCCACTATGATTACAGTACATCAACCCAAAAAATATACAGTGAAACTAAGCTAATGAATATATCACAAACATACTTATATAATAATTGTATTCTAATAAGAAAAATACTTAATAAAAACATTCACACACAAATACAATTTATGAAAAAACATCAAATACACAAAATTAGGCTTAGAAATACAAATGACATACAATTATACTCACCACGCACAAACTATGGCAAAAAAAGTGTAATGTACGAAGGTGGTGCATTGTATAATAAATTACCAAATAATATTAAAAATGCAAAGTCAATGTCAATGTTTAAAAAATACTTAAAATTGCACATCTTTAACAATCCAAGCGCACCTTAGTACATGCCGCTTCCAGTTGTTCGTACTCCGTGTATGTTTACGATTTAACTAAGCAACTATTTATCGACTACCCTACACTTTTAAATTGTAATTAAGACAAAACTGTTACTGTACGCTACCAATAACGTTTAGTAAATTAATTTTTAAGTTTTCTCATGTAAGTGAATTGTATATTCTTATGGGAAATAAAGATATCTCAAACCTCAAGCCCGCACCTACAGTGGCCGGAAATCGGGATCGGGATCCCGGTGGCTGGGGCGTGAGGGCCTCCTCGCTTCGGACCATGGCCTGTACCAAGCTCCACCCCGAGAGATCATTGCTGCCGATCGCACGAGGACATGGCGGTGCTCTGCCCAAGCGGTGCACACGTCTACGGTATGCTCCACCGTGTCCTCCGGGCGGTCCACACAATGTTATACCTCGGCGTTACTTCCCCACGAATCCGGTGCAGGAACTTCCCGAACTGACCAGAGAGAGGCTGATAGATTTTTACTAACCAAAGGAACATAGATGGGTCTATGCTCCTTCAGTTCAACTCTTTTGAACAATCTCGCAAATCTTCACCTCAATGGACATAGTCCTGCCGGCTCCAAACCACACGACATCCGACCAAAACACTTTACTCAGTCCCACACTAACCGCATTAACAACAACATTACATAATTCTAACTAGCAGGTTCAACTTAACCACAGCGGATAAGCTAACACTAACACTAAGTAGCAGTTTCACAGTTTTCACTCAAAACGGGTCTCCGTGGGAACCCGATGCTGCTGGAAGGATGTAATGTCGTCTAGTAGCTGAGCTGTTAGTCTACATCGACACCGGATCATAATTAGGTGGCTGTTGATCGATGGTTTCACTTTAATAAGTATTTACTTTTTGAGAAAGGTATATATAAGGGACATCTCGTAGGCAGGAAATTCGGTTAACACGTTTACAGCTGCACTCATTTTTGTACGGGGCGTTTAAGACCTCGTTTGAAAATGACCATTATGGCAGTAAGGGGCTTATTAGACCCCGTAACGTAACGAAACTAAAAGCTGTTTTTTTCTAAGTGCGGTAGATACTCCACTGCATTCCGTTTTATTAGTACATCTTTTATTCATCTGTTTCCTAAACTAAACCAAATTGAAACTACGGCCTTAATTTTAAACTGAAATTACAGGCAATTTGTGTATGTCATTGCACCCAAGACACAGAAGATTATAATTCATGATTTTTTGAGGACTATTTTTGTCAGATTTTTACTGACTAAAATCTACGTGTGTCCTTCAGTTGCCCTTTGCACTCTAGGACCACGGTTTTCCTTTCAGCATTTCCTCGAAATGAAATTCGGTACTAAATAAGCGTGAGCCTCAAGGAAAGACATAGGTTACTTTTATCAGTCTTTGACTTCGCGTTCGCAATAACCAAATCCAACATTTACGCAGACGAAACCACTGGCAGAAGCTAGTTTAAAATAAATTTGATTCTGTTTGATTCTGTTTGATTCTGTTTGATTCTGTATGATTCTGTTTGATTCTGTTTGATTCTGTTTGATTCTGTTTGATTCTGTTTGATTCTGTTTGATTCTGTTTGATTCTGTTTGATTCTGTTTGATTCTGTTTGATTCTGTTTGATTCTGTTTGATTCTGTTTGATTCTGTTTGATTCTGTTTGATTCTGTTTGATTCTGTTTGATTCTGTTTGATTCTGTTTGATTCTGTTTGATTCTGTTTGATTCTGTTTGATTCTGTTTGATTCTGTTTGATTCTGTTTGATTCTGTTTGATTCTGTTTGATTCTGTTTGATTCTGTTTGATTCTGTTTGATTCTGTTTGATTCTGTTTGATTCTGTTTGATTCTGTTTGATTCTGTTTGATTCTGTTTGATTCTGTTTGATTCTGTTTGATTCTGTTTGATTCTGTTTGATTCTGTTTGATTCTGTTTGATTCTGTTTGATTCTGTTTGATTCTGTTTGATTCTGTTTGATTCTGTTTGATTCTGTTTGATTCTGTTTGATTCTGTTTGATTCTGTTTGATTCTGTTTGATTCTGTTTGATTCTGTTTGATTCTGTTTGATTCTGTTTGATTCTGTTTGATTCTGTTTGATTCTGTTTCATTCTGTTTGATTCTATTTGATTCTATTTGATTCTTTTTGATTCAATTTGATTCAATTTGATTCTATATGATTCTATTTGACTCTATTTGATTTCATCTTTCCTTAGCTTCTCTCTCCAACGGCACCACTTTATAATAACTAACTTAATTTCCCAACCTCCTATTGGTTAACATTTTTGTTGATCGAACAGACGACCTTGAGAAGTGAAGATGAATCGCGAAAACTTGACTACTGGAACCGTAGCGAATTCGGAATTTTTTAAGTTACAACACTTAAAAGTTACAAAATCGTCTTTTTTACTGTAATCGGATTAGCTATGCGTAACCTAGAAACTGATTCATCTAACACTGCTATATATATTCAGTAGATTTCATAACTTAGTATCCCAATATTAACTAGTAATTTTGAATCTCACGACATGAAGTTTTGACTTTGAATTGAATGATAGATATTATTACATAACGTGGATTTCTAATTAGTCTGTTTAAGGAATTATTTGTAAGTTTTTTGTTATGGTAACCTCGGTTCTACCACCATGTAATCCCTTTTGTATTATCTCCTCACTTTAGTCAAAAATACGCATGCGATCGTTAGGATCACCGAATTTCCTCATAGACGCCCTGAATAAGCTGGGAGGCCTAATTTTAAACTACGGCCCTTATACAATAGTCTGTCCTGGACTGTGGATGGAAACCAGAACTCAAAGACAGAGAGACTCGACAAAGTGACATTCTGACCACAATTACGAAAACTCCAAAATTGTATGGCAGATTGACTATTGAACATTTGACAGAGCGAAAAAGGGCAAATGAAGGAATATAGGTAGATATAAGTCAGTAAAAGTCTGACACGCTCTCTCGCTCCTGTTGATGATTTTTAACTTTTTATTATCGTCGTCACTGTTACAATCTCGCCATGATCTCAAATTCAAACACAGAATCACTTTATTCTTTAGTTTTAACACCGCCGTTTCCATAATAGCCTCCTAGCTAAAGTAGGCCTTGCCTTAACCTCGTAAAAGGAAAAGTTTAATCAATATGCCGACTTTCTACAAGTCCAATCGAAACGACGTGTTTATCAAAATAGACTCAGTAGTTTACGAGACCATTGGGACTGACCGACCGACAATTATCGCTGGTTAAGAGGAAATCGGCTATTTACTGGATCAATAACTTCTTACTGGCCTTGGTGTATGTGGTAGTTAATTGGTACATATGTAATTAAACGGCAGTAGCTATTGCACATTCTCTATAATTATCTCTACTTTGTATCGATTTAATGGCAAGTCTTTGAGTTGATCTGTTTTTAAGTTACTTTTCTTTTACCATCTTATACCTAAACCATTTTTTTAATCTACTTTTGGGGCATTCCTTTTGTATCAAGAATTTGTAAGTAGGTATTGCGAGAGTGTATTCATAAAAACTTTCCATAAATAGTCAAGGTGTTTAGCTGATGCACTTTGCTGTGTTATAATTTGACTGGCTTGTTGGTTGTTGGTTGCTGGCCCTGACTGCTATGCCGGAGGTCGTGGGTTTTATTCCCACCCAGGACAAATGTTTGTGTGATGAGCATGATCATTTGTTCTGTCTGGGTGTAATTTATCTATAATATGTATGTATTTGGAAATATTATTAATATGTTCATCAGTTGTCTAGGACTCATAACACAAGCAAGTATTATTGTATTATTATAATATATCACTTCTAGCCTACTGGAAATATATTTAGTATAGGTAACCAACAGTTAACCCTAGAGTCTTAAGTCAAGAGTAAATAGGTTACTTCTAGGCGCGCGCGCTCATCCTTGCTTAACATCACGTGAGACAATGGTGAAACGCGAGCCAACAAATAATCTATACTAATTTTGCATAGATTGAATTTTTTATTTTATTATGGTTTGTTTTCGTGTGAGTCAGGAGTTTGGCATTCCAGTGTATCTTCAGGCTGCAATCAGCCATCATCTAGTTGTATCGTATACCACAGTAATACTAAAGAGTTTATGTTTCTGTAATTTTTTTAGCTCAGTAATACTTCGTCTGATTTCAACGACAGTAGTTTAAATGAAGACTACTTTCCAATTCCATTTACACAATACCATCTTTCACAAAACTGATGATAGACTTACTATAATCTAAAAATAAATATAGACATCAACGAACTATTACATCGAATTTACATACAGGCAACATTAGAAATGTAATCTGTTGGTAATATGGCCATGGTTTTAAAAGAGTCATTATATTTTGTAATATCGTTCAAATTATCGTACTTTAAACTTTGTTTATGGAGTTGTTATGTGAGATGGGAATGTCATGGCTGGTCATAGCCATAAGTATTGTGGAAAATGTTATGGTTATTGCTTGAATTATGTAATTACTAGCTGACCTGGCGAACTGCCTACTGCCTAACAGTCAATGAATATATTGCCCGAATGACAGAATGATTGAAAACAATATATTTGACAGCTGTAATTTTTCGATGAATTTGGACATTTTGTATTTTTTACATGATTTTTTCCGATATTTTAATAGTTCTGATATTCGGGGTGGAGACCAAACTTAATAAAATTGCTCCAGCCGTTCTTGAGTTATAAATAGTGTAACTAACACAACTTTATTTTTACGATGAACAAGGATTTCTTAACACGTATTTTACTAACATAACGACTTGAATAAATGACATTTTAACATAAGTTACATTTATTGTTATTTTATTGAGAATAGTGATGTGACTAATTTAAATATTTATCGACAAAAACTTGTTCACGCTTACGAAATAAAACTATTCTCATGCATCACAGTTTACATTACACATACCAATGAACAAGTAAACATCCACTTTTTTCACCATTTTCGTTAACCCGTGGCGGCCTTCTAAGAACTTTCTAATTCAAATAGACATTTATTAAACCATAAACCACGCGCATTTATCACTGGTACCGACTACAGATAGTCGCATTAACATAAATTTATTTATTATACCGATATTCGATTGTGTTGAGGTTAGAGTATTATTTTGATTGCTATTTTTATTGACTTGTTAATGGAAATAATCACAAGTGAAAACTTGTATATTAGCTAATTTGGTAGGTATTTAAAGGGGTTTCAACATCGTTTTTTATTGAGGTATAGAAATATTACTGACTGCATGCCTTATCTGAAACGTAATTTATGAATGGCGAAGGCAAGTAATTTTAATTGTTAACTTCAAAGCTAAGAAGAATTACAGCTTTATTACAACTGCCACCCACAACTTGCTGATGTCATCATAGATAACAAAAAACACTGACATTACAACTTTATCGATATTTAAAACAGAAACTACAAACACAAATCACATCACTATCATTTTACATCTCCATCATCTTTCTTTTTTCAAGTCGTTAAGATGAATCAGGGACGTTAGTTATGTGAGTTATGTCAAGAAATATTATTATGAATCTGTGGTTTACTCTGTCGACTCTGGCCACGCAAGTGATATAAAAAATGTTAAACATCTTTTTATATAAAGACGGGACTTATGGATTATGTAAAATATATTATGTTTAATGAGATACTACGGGACTAATTAAATGTTGAGTAAGAGAATTATAGAAGAATCATGAATTATAATATCAGGGATTAAAATTGTCAAAAAATAAAAGGCACGTTTTGACATGTGTCAAAACGAATACTTTAATACGCAAAAAGAATACTTGCAATACATTCCATCATATTATTTAACGCGTCAAATAATATATTATGTATTTCTTAAAACACCTTTATGTAATTAATTATAATTTTATTGTTTCTTTCAGTTTCGTTCCAAGCTATATTCTAGGGTATTTCTCAAATGTCAAAACGGACCTTTTATTTTATAACGAGTTTAAATCCGTGTGTTGGATTAAAAAAAAAACGATTTATACTAGTGCTTGACTGCAATCCCACCTGATGGTAAGCAGTGATGCAATCGTTGATGGTGAGGCGCACTAGTTTATTAAGAGCCTATTCACTCTAGCCTTGAAGACACCTAACCCTTGAACACACTAATACAATACGCATAAAGGCGAAAGTTTGTGAGTGTAACTATGTGTATTACTTCGTTACGCTTGAACGGGTGTACGGATTTCAATAAAACTTGGTACACGAGTAGACCATGTCCTGGAATAGTATAAAAAATATTTTTATCCCGGGAGTATGTTCCCTTGTGATAATTTTCCACTATTACGCGGGCGACGCTGCTGGTAGCAACTCAATAAATATATGTTAAAATATGATCAAAAATTTCACAAGAAATAACTCAAATATTATTAAAAAAATATTAGGAATATAACACTAATAAGTTACGTATTTCTTCATTCATAAGAAACCGACAAAAAATAAAACGAAAGTGAATCTCCGAATCACCAACTATTTGCGTAGCTCTTAGCGACTTATAAAAAAGTAAAAGTTGAAATAGCGATAATACTTTAACGTTACAGTAATACGGTTCAGAATTGAATGGCAGTTCGAATACGAAAAAGCAATTTTCTGTTACGTTGTATGTGTCAATTGTACACCTTCGAACTTTCTCTGAAGGTCACACGAAAATGAGTGGAGACATCATCGCGACTAAAGTTTTATTGTTTGTTTTACGTAATCTGTCGTACTTCGTACAATTTAATTAGCGTTAATGTTATGTTTTTAGCGCTTTTTGAAGTTTTAATTTTGATTTTTAAGCAGCTATTAAACGCTTTTATTGCTCATTTTATGTTTGTTTTTGGAGAAACTATCAGTATTATCTAGTATTTGAAGGCTGTTCTGAGTGGCAGATGAGATAATACATAACTCGGTTAGATGTAAATATGAAAGGAGGAAAATAAGAACATGTTAGTGATGGTGAGATGTATCAAGTCTCAGATATATTAGGGGACAAAATGTCCCCCAGCATGACGCGCAACGCTGTCAAATTTTCCTACAATACTAAAACCCACTCCTAGTTCCTTCGTTGCCTTTCATTCCAGGGCCGGGTTTTCCTTTCAGAAGCAAACCCATAGCCCCAGTAGGCTTCGACCCTGCTGGGCCCCTACGGTTTGGTGACATCTGCTTGAGGAGCGCGCGGAACACTACGCGCCGTCGACCACTTGGGCTCGGTTCGGACGGTTACCGGACGGTCGAACGGCGAGCTACCCATTCGTCATACGTCATGCGGAAGGTGAGGACGCTGTGAGGACTTTCCAGTCACGCCTCAAAGAGGGAACTTACCGCCATAATTAAGGTGTGTCAAAATAAAATAGCTTGACCCTTTATTTTCACGACTGTGTTGCGTTTAAACTGGACAACAAAAAAACAATCCGTTCAAAATCAATAGCTGAAACAGTAATCACTAAATTTTTTCTAACTACATAATATCTTCCCACATAAAACACTCGAACACGATTGTAAACACACTTATCGAGTAACAATAGCACCTCAATAAAGTAATATCAGTTATTATCCAATTGGCTGAACAAATCTACTTATTAACCGTACCATTGATTATACACGGCTGTTATTGTGTTTGTGTGTTGTGAATTAATTATTCAGGTACACGGTTTGTTGGTCACACGCAGTGGCGTAGATAGCTGACCAACGCACTGGGTGGAAAATAAACTGGGACCCCATTTTTACATGAAAAATCATCAAATGACCTAGAAAGAAAATATGAGGGACATATTATATTATATACATTATTGTAACATGTTAAGAAACAAGTGAAATTTATTACTGCATTTAACACCCCCATGTTTCTGGCAAATAATCTACTTTGACTTTGAATATAACTTCTCCTGCTCTGGGTCAAGCGGGAGGGAGTGTTAGACTGACTAAAACAAGTCGCCATGATTAAAGTAGTCTTACAATTGCAACCTATTTTATATAGATTTCGAAGATAGGAGATTTTTTTGGTAGTTCAATAAGAGGTTTGCTAATCAGGTTTTGGGCCCCCTTACGAGTTTGGGAGCCTCGGGGCAGTGCCCTTCGGTAGCTACGCCACACGGAGTCGGTAGAGGTTTGAAATAAATTGAGAGGATCAGGATTGTTTTGACAAGGGAAATGGAAGTAGTGCCTTAGTGGAAAGAACACTAGGTACTAGATTTTTTATAAAAATATGTTGATGTTTTTTTGTTCTTGAAATGCTTCATCATCATCTTCCTGCCCATGTCTTTTATTACTTCGAGTCGGCGCATCACGTTTTTTGACAATGATGGAATTACCGAATACTAATAGAGTTTCCAAGCGATATCTTTTTTTTTTTCTATGCCTCTTCCTTAAACATTCTGTTGAACTGCGTTGGATGATACAACAAGCTTTTAAACCATGCTCATGTTGACAACAAACGAGTGGGGAAGGGCCCTCTTAATAACACTTTACATGACTCCGAATCGAATCTATGACTAACAATTTTTTGCCCGCGGTTTTGCCTGCGTACATAAAATATAGCCTATGTCACTCAGGAATAAAGCAGCTGGCTATCGGTAAAAAAAATTAAGCAATCGGACCAGTACTTCCAGAGATTACCTCCTACAAACAAAAAAATACTTTAACTCTTTTAATATTAGTGTAGATTAAAAATAAAAGAAAAATATTTTTAAACGTTTTCAATGTTTGTAGAATCTAGAATGATAAAAATTCTTTCTTACACAATCGGATCGGATGCGGTAGAAATGACACATCGTTACCCTCCTTTCGAATACACATCGACCCATCTACGAACAGCATGGTAAATTCTTGTCATACCAACATCAGCATAAAATCAACCATATCATTGATTACTGTTTTATAAACTTTTACTAAATATCGGAAGTGTTAGGCAATAGGTGAATAGTGATGTAACCCGTTTTACTTTAGACTAGGAAATGCTAACTGTATACTAAAATATTATACAGCGAAAGTTTGAGATTAAGGAAATATTTGCAAATGGGTTTTTTTTAGGTGAGAAACCATCCAATGATTTCTCTCCGTTCTAGGGTGGAGCGCGAGGGCGTGTCAGACTTTTACTGACGAAAATCCAGCCCTATATGTTCCTTCTTTGATTTTCGTACCAGGACCCCGGGGTCCCCTGGGCCCCTACGATTTGCTGGCATCTCTATAAGGCGCGCGTGGAACGATATGCGCCGTCGACGACTAAGGCTCAGTCCGGATGGTTACCGGCACAGCGAGCTACTCATTACTCGTCGTCCGCAAGCCCACGCATTTGCAAAATGTAACTGAAGGAATATAGATGTGGTTTTGGTCAGTAAAAGTCTGACACGCGCTCTCGCTTCACTCTAGAGCGCGAGAAGTCATTAGATGATTTCTACCTTAAAAAAGACCTACCTAAGTCGTTTCGGAGGAGTTCAATAACAGACACTATGACACGAGATTTTTGGATTAGAAGATAAACGGAACACTGATAAAAACGTAAATTAAGAAAAAAACATGTATTAATAATTAATGTCGTAACCGCTATAAACATTTGGGTAATAGCTTTTTCTAATGTACCTAAGTAATAATTTGATGATGACCAAATGAGATTTTAAGTGAAAGTTGGCAGAGAAACGGAAAGGTATACCTTCGTGAGTGCTCTCCACGGATGTAAGCCTGTTGGGTCACCTTCATAAATATCTTCTTCTTAGCCAATGGCAAAACGCAAAACTAGTTTTTTTTTTTCTCGGAAATTAAATTCCATACTTGGCCCTGTATTCGGCCACGGTATTGCCGTCCGCTGACGCTGTTATTAGATCTCTATATGAATCGGTTTCGGAGAGCAGTGGTGGCCGAGTGGTAACGGCCCCGACTTACGAGTTGTAGGTCGCGGGTTCAAACCCAGCCAGGCGCATTACCTTGTGTAATTTATTTCATCACCACTGCTCTCAAAACGGTGAAGGAAAACATCATGAGGAAACCGGCATGTCCTAGAACCAAAAATTCAAAGACATGTGACATCCACCAACCCGCACTGGGCCCGCGTGGTGGATTACGGCCCATTCCCTCTCCTAGAGAGGAGGCCTGAGTCCCAACAGTGGGAACATTAAAAGGCCGACTATGTACTTGGCCCAGTATTCGGTCACGGTATTGCCGTCCGCTGACGCTGTTATTAGATCTCTATATGAATCGGTAACAGGGTACATGACGTAAGATGGAAGGTGTGATATGTTCTGCGGAAAGATGACGCACAAACACTGAAGATCGGAACCGACCCAGAACTCCCACCTGTGGAGATTGTCTTTGCTACGCCTGATGAACGAGCGAAGTCTGTTTAAAGTTTTCCAGGGTGATCATGGCAACGTGTATCTATCTATAACTTAAATAAACGGTCAAATTCCCTCTTATTTTTGGAGTTTAGTTTCCGCACTCAATCCATAATCGACCATTGTACGTGATTTTTGAGCGGACTAACCGAGAGGCCTATTGTGTGGAGGTATTTATTTAGTGAGCAGTGTCCGGTGATAACGCGTAAGCTACCGATGTCCCGTCGCAGAAATATTCTGGTTTTTTCGGTGGGAAAATCATCTTTTGACATCCCCCGGTCTTGGGCGGAACGGGAGATAGTGTCAGACTTTTACTGACTAAAAACCCACTCCTGTTCCTTCCTTGCCTTTCGTACCAGGGCCGAGTCTTCCTTTCAGATTCAGACCCTTGGCCCCAGTAGGCTTCGACCCTGCTGGGCCCCTACAGTTGCTGACATCTCCTTGAGGCGCGCGTGAAACAGTACGTAGAAGGGTTCTGGTTAGGGTTTGGTTTAGTTAGGTTAAGTCCGTCTATCAGGACTTGACTCTCGATAAAATATTAGCCAAATAGCTTATCGGCCAATGCTTGAGACTAACATAATATAAACGTTTATTTAAAACTGAACCTAAGGTTCCTAATTATAAGATTAATTTAATAACATTTGGATACCTACTCATTTTTTAAATTCAGATCAGCAGCTTTCGATCTGCGATCCAAACATGCATACTTACACTGTCAACCTCATAACCATACCTCAGCTACACCATAGTCTGCAGAATCGTTTGAAAGAGATCACGGCCTTGAAACGCAAAGGGCAATTGAAGGAACACGTGTGGGTATTAGTAGAGAGTCTCTGACACATCCTCTCACTCCACCCAGAGCGTGAGAAGTTATTTGATGACTTGCCACATTTTTTTTTAGGTGGGAATATCATCTAATGACAAATCCTGCTCTTGGGCGGAGCGAAAGATAGTAATAGACTTTTACTGACTAAAAACCCACTCCTGACTCCTGACTATCTTTCTTTCTTTTTCTTTTTCTTTTTCTTTTTCTTTTTCTTTTTCTTTTTCTTTTTCTTTTTCTTTTTCTTTTTCTTTTTCTTTTTCTTTTTTCTTTAGCTTTATCTTTTTCTTTTTCTTTTTTTTTCTCTTTTTCCTGTTCCTTCTTTGCCTTCATTCCCAGGGCCCCGGGTTTCACTTTCACACTACCCTTGGGACATGACTCCCCACATCAAAAAATACACTATAGTCTTCCAGTTTACTTGGACCAGACCACGTGTTCTCTGTTTACGTTTGTCACGGTCCATTTCACGCTAAGTCAAGGCTGAAGCCAACCAACCGTGGCGATACTGTTAACCCTTGCTTACGTCAAGACTTTGTTACTCATATTTCGTAATAGAAAAGTGTTGTTTTGTTAATACTAGGTACTACTTTGGAATGTGCGTTTTAAGAGTATAAAAATAACTTAGTTAAGGTATAGAGATAATTTTAATTATTTAATAAGTTTGCAGTAGTTCTACCATGAGCTCTTAACGAAATGCAGTTTACGATCTAAACTAAACGGTTAAAGGGATAGAGATAGGAAAGCTATATAATATTAATAATAATATTCCACAACTATCACACAACGCCGTATAGTCCCAAGTTATACAGAGCTTGTATCATGAGTACTAGATAACTGATAAACATACTTATATATTTCTAATTATATACATATTATAGATAAATTACACCCAGACAGAATAAATTATCGTGCTCATCACACAAACATTTGTCCTGGGTGGGAATCGAACCCACGACCTTCGGCATAGCAGCCAGGGTCACTAACCACTAGACCAACAGGCCAGTCATTCCCTTTTTCCCACCCGAACGACTGACGTGTCTATTTATAATATTTTTTTTTTACTGTATTAATATGCATGCAAAGTATATTCAATACCTAAAGCATTTCGTTCTGGCCCAAAGACAATTGAAGGAATGGGGTATGGTCGGTAAAAGTCTGACATTTCCTTTCGCTCCATCCAGAGTAGGAAGAGTTCTTCAATGATTTTCCACCCAAAAAAGGTGTCTATACCTACATATTTAATAAATGCACTTTTAATTGTGACCTACAATGCTAAAAATATTTCAACATTGAATTGCAAAATGTCACCTTAAACTCGAGCAGTTTTTGACAACGGAACCAGTTACATTTTCAAAGTAAAAGGGACGGTAATGACATACATACACTCATGTACAGTGTGTAAAAATACCGCTAAAGTTTTTAGGAAGTAATTTACGTTTTATTGTTAAGATTGTATTTGGTAAAGAAATATTTAAATCTTTGGAGAATAATAGGTAAAAAAGGCTCAGATATTAGCAGCGATTTATTTTTCGTTTAATTTCGCAATAGTTTTGCACAAAAATTTAATATTATGTAGCCATACCGAAAATAAAAACGGCTGTTGGCGGCTCATTGAACGAGAGCGCCCGGATGACTGCTAATCGTGCAGTATACCCTGACGGCTTCCGGAGCGCTACCTTCATGATAACCACGACCACTCTGGTAAGAGTAAAAAGACCAAAAAGAGCCCTACCATAAGCACTTCCTGAAATTATTAGTCCACTTATCAAAATTCCAATCTTAACTGCTTTTGAACTATCAATATTATTCAAAATTTTGTTTCGCACTAGCTTTTGCCAGCGGCTTTGCCCGCATGAAAGCAAAAAATATATAGGTAGCCTATGTCACTCTGTATTACAGTAGCATTCTACTGGTGAAAGGTTTTTTTTATTTTTTATTCTATATAAACTAGTGCTTGACTGCGATCCTACCTGATGATGAAATATAATATAATATAATATAATAATATAATATAATATTCCACAACTATCACACAACGCCGTCTAGTCCCAAGCTAAGCAGAGCTTGTGTTATGGGTACTAGACAACTGATAAACATACTTATATATTTCTAAATACATACATATATAGATAAATTACACCCAGACATAGAACAAATGATCATGCTCATCACACAAACATTTGTCCGGGGTGGGAATCGAACCCACGACCTTCGGCATAGCAGTCAGGGCCACTAACCACTAGACCAACAGGCCAATATACATATCTTTCCCCTTTATAAAATGTGAGAAGTTAACCTGTGCATTTTACTCCTCTAAAGAAGAAACGGCAAGAAACTCCATGGTAACCCTTAAAAAAAAGTATATTCTATTTTTGTCACCCTGTATACTAACTGTACCTACACACACATATTCGTGTATACATTTATATACATTCGAGCAAGTCCTTGTACAGTGTTAGGTTAAGGCGGACTGGTTAACATTGCGAGCAGGTACAACCTCATTGGTTGTAGGAAACAAACAGATTTCACTAACACACTGCCCGATTTGAAAACTATAAGATTATAAATAATTAATATGCGAAAACAGAAGCCTTTATAATTTGAATATGTACCCACATAATGAAGAAATCTTTAGAATGGGTATTTAAATATTTACACAGGTTTTCTATGCTCTTAAGTTCAAACACGTTCTTGATTAGAAAATATGGACTGTAAAAATCAACTTCCTTTTTTTGGGTTTCTTGTTATGACTTATGATTTTTTGTAGGACAAGTATCTTAGAAACCTTACCCTCTGTCTATATTATTGACATCGGCTTGATGCGCTAAAGTCGATTGAGAAGGGAGTCAAGAAGGTCATCGGCAATTATACACCCGTCAAGACAAAACTTCAAACTTTTGAGCATCGACGCCGATTTGCGAGCCTGTCGATTTTCTGTCATTGAAATTGAACAATCTAATTGCAACCAGCTCGTTCCATCATCGGACCACTAGACGGTACGTAGTGGATATCCCATTCATACGTACAAAACGGAAGGCACTCATTGTACGTAGAACTAAGGAGTGAAATTCCTTTTCGAAAACTGTGTTTCCTGATAGCTACAACCTCGGGGTCTTTAAGTTAAGAGTAAATAGGTTACTTCTACGCAAGCGTGCTCGAATGTCGACCACATCATCGCTACCATCAGGTGAGATAGTGATCAAACGCGAGCCTATCGATAACAAAAAACCTTGCCTTTTCCCGGCTATAAAGATGCAGGTACCGGTATTCTACATGGAAAAAAATAATACGTACAAACAAGTATAAAAATGAATTCATTCATCGCTTACTTAGGTTATTCTAAACCAATTTCTCTACCCCACTTTTCTGTCAAAATATTCGTCTTTAATCTTTCACTACACTATCTTCTCCAACGCTTGACAAAATAGACTTTGCGGCGGACGACTCGTCCCATTCACTGCAGCCAATCGAGCGTAACTTTCAACTCACGGTGTAATACACTACAATGAAGGTCAGAAGTTTAAGTCCTTTAAATAAATTACTTACTTACTAAATGACATGTGTAACATGTTAAAAAAAAAGTCACAATCGCATGACGTTTACGGTCAGCTTTTTAAAATAGGCAGAAACTTCAGTTTTGATATCTTTCAAAGAGTGCAATAAACTTTGCTGGAGTTACCTCGAATGTAAGGTCTTTATTCGAGGTTTTAGTTCTCATCAAGATCACTCTCAAAGCTTGTTGAGCGTTTTATTTAATTTTTGTATCATTCGAAAATTACGTAAATTGACCTCTTCCAAATTATAGTACTTATTGAAATCATAGGTCAAGAAGGCGATATAGTTCACCACAGTGATTATTATAATCTCAACTACACCGATCTACGTTCTAAAAGAAACAATAAATACTTAGACATTTTTCTTAGGGTAGTAAATCATCCAATAACTTCTCTCACTCTAACGTGGAGCGAAAGGGCGGGTCAGACTTTTACTGACTAAAACCACACCAGCCCCCCTAGCCAAATTACAATCGTATCGTTCACGCCAAACGCTTCTAGTAGGCCACGCCTCCAATTCCTCTGTTCGGACCACTTGACTGAGCGTTGAGACGACGTCAGAACAAAGGAATCGGAGGAGTGGCCTACTCGAAGCGTTCAGCGCGAACGATACGATTGTAACTTGGCTAGGGGGGCTGTGTCTTTTAGTTCTCCTTCAAGGCCACGATCACTCTTTCAAATGTTCGTACAGCCCTAACAAAATGCTTAGACCTTACACCTAAATAACTGGGTGGATGTACCCACTGATACTTCTGTATAATCTCTACATGTGTGTTGTGTCGAGTGTCACCGCTCGCCGGTCACGACTTGCACCTGTTAGTTCCTGCCGCGATGTTACTCAGGTAGTCTCTTTTATACGGATGATAGCGTTATTTCTTTTGACATTTTTTACCCAAATCTAAACACCGGTTTAGTATTAGTTTCTGTTAGAAGCCCTGGGTAACGGGAACCGCGAGATTCCCGGCCACAAAAGTAGCTGGCTTGTGAACGGCGAGCATTGAGTAGATCACCATGTGGTAAGGGTCAAACCCGGGTTGACCGTGCTTTTTTTAGGGCCAGTAGGCTGCGGATTATTCAAAAGAATTACCGTGACTCTCGCAAAGGGCAACTGAAGGAACACCGTGGATTTCAGTCAGTAAAGTTTGACACTCTCGCTTGCTCCTTCTAAAGCGGGAGAAGTCACGTAAAAAAGATATTACTTTCTCTTATATTTAGGAAATTAAAAATATAGTGGGGTTTAATGGATATGTAGTATAATATATAAATTATAGTGCCTTTATTTAACTGATAATGCTCATAAACTTAAAATTCCTTACTGTCTTTAATTCATATCAGTATCATCATACCAACATTTACCATTATAACAAGCAATTTGAAAAGTTATAATTTTTATATTATAATAAAACAATAAAAGATAATATCTTATTTTTAATTAAACGGTAACTGCAAATTATTTGCAATAAACTACTATATTTATCATTTTATCAACTTTCATTATGCACCCATAACACCACATTTATTTTGACATGTATATTATAGTATACATTTAATTTTAACTTGTATAATTTAGAATACATTTGAAAATGTTCTTAATGACTTTTTTTGTGCAATTATGATATAATTGTATACTCGTATGACTGTTTAATGTAAAAATGAGTGATGTTTATTTGGAATTACACTTTCTCTGCTGTAAAGTTACATCATTTTAATAATTTGAACTTTGTAAAATGTGTGAGATTTTGTAATTAACGTTCGTATTTTTTATTTATTTATTAAAGTGTGACTTGAAAGGAGGATAATGTTTTGACTCGTGATATAATATATATATATATAATTGTAGCTTTATTTAGAAATAATCAAATGGGATCGCAGTCAAGCACTAGTTTATAACAATTTAACAAAAAAAATATATATATTGAGTCATTAGGTCAGAATCAGTACCTATCATAACTGTCGACTTATTATATATATATTTTTTTTACTATTTGTAACAGTACAATAAAACATTGTCATTATTTGAAAACGATCTAGCTAGATATGAATAATAATAATATTTATTTTAATAGCCTGAAGCTTCTTATGAAGAATCACCAACAGCAGCACTAGAAGTTCTACAAAACACAATTTCGTAACGGAGAGATGGTTACCGAAGCATTGCAGACATCTGCCAACGACCTTGGCATTCCGTTAATTATATAAAAAATATATACAATCTAAACTTTAAGCAAAATTTAGCAATTTTCGCATATATTGCTTACTTACTTTTACTTGTTTACGTTGTTCAAGGCCTCAAGTTTGATTCTTAGGCTGAACAATATTCGTGTATTACTCAATGTTAAGTGGGACATTTTTAAAGTAACTTAAAATGCAAGTGTGAGTTAAGTAATGCATTGTAGATTGTTATTGATTCATGTATTGCATAACAGTAAGAGAAATACAGCGTGAGGTCACTAGAATAAATAATGTATCGTAGATTTTACTTTCATAACATAAAAAACTAATTTACAGATTTCACAAAATACTATTCAACAAAAAAACTTAAAGATTTAGATAAAAATGTGTGAAACTTAAACATAATATTTCAATAAATACAATGAATCTCAAAATGCACTCACAATCCGTTCCGCTAAATAATAAACGTCAATTAACGTAATTACATTAATGCAAACGGTAGCCTTATGCATTTCTGTTGCATAAACCTGATGCCGGAAGTCTGAAGCTGTAATTATTGACGTCTCTCGTGAGATGAGGGGATGCTTAAAGGTTAATGCCCCAGTTTGTCCGAGATTTTGTAGAAAATGGGGGTTTCAGAGCAATGATCATGATCACGTGACTGTGATTAGCAAATTGGTTTAATAAAGTCTAGATTTAATCTTAGTGAGCTAGGAATTTTTAATCGTATAGTAAATTTCATATTTTTAACATGGTTTTCAATATGTTTTTTTTTTATTTAAGATAAAAATAAATTTATATTATGTTTCTTCCAGTATACCTACATTTCATTTTCGTATTATTCATAAAATGTCTAATGTCCCATCTCTAATATTACAAATACATATAATATCCCATCCGCATAATACATGAACAGGGAGAGTTTCTATCCAGTTGAATACACACGGAGAGTGGTCATCGCAGATTGTATTCTTCTTTGTATTTTACTGATAAAGCAAATAGGTGAAAACTGCACCTTTCGAGCGCGCGCGTCGATGTCTTTTACTCCGAGGAGTTCCGTCCGCGAATCTGACCGACGCGACTCGACCTACTTTAGACAGACATTCTGTACATTTTACGTAATCATCTTGAGGATGTAATGTATAAAAAATTATACATTTATACACATTTTGTACATCACTATGCAGGTGAAATTTTCGTCTTCGATGATTTACTCACACATTCTTTTCTTTGAATGTTGGTTCGGTTATAAAACTTTATGGTAATATTTTTTATGGCTTTTTATTTGAATGTATAATTTTATAGTCTCTAAAATGTGTGGATTGTATCAATCTATTATACTAATCATAGTTATAAGTCATCGATTCCTCCAATTATGTACTCATTTATTTAATTGAAAGCTGTTTGGCGGTGACTGCTTTATAACTAGAATTCTATGTATAGAGAGAAATTGTTCTGACGAGCGTTATTTTTAAATAACGCAGTCTTTGGTAAGGTTTTCTAATAGTTTTTACACGTGTTTTATACTTGGAAAAAATATATTTAGTTATTCTTGCAGTGTAATTTTTATTAACTTCATATATTTGTTAGACATAAGTATCCAAAAATTTATTTTAATTTTTAACCACAATCACAAAACCCTAACATGTACGGTTATTTAATTTAATTTTACGTTATAGTTAATTAACCAATTGTCACACGAAAAAATCCACAGTTAAAATACCCATATTTTTAAATTACCCATAAAAACACCGATGGGTCACACTCAATTCAAACATACAACAAATTGACACAATGATTTCCCACTTTTACATTTAAATCGAAAGCACTTGGACACGAAAATACAAACTAAAAAACCAAAAACTTTCACTAAGAAAAATAAAAATGTCCAAAAATACTGACTGAAAAATGTACACTGAATGCGAACTTACCCAAAATATTAGCCTCATTTTATCCATACACACAGCACTATGGGAAAGTTTTAAAAAGTGGTGTTACTCTCACTACACATGCGCGAGCGGGCGCGCGGCTCCTGCGACTGCGGCTGCCGACCGCCGGCTAGGCCTCCCCGCCTAAGAAAGTCTACAACCTTCACATTATATATTATGTAAACTTCAAAAAGCGCAAGTGCATTATGGCTATGAGAAGATTTTTTTATGGTATTGTTTATAACAGCTATTCTAATGTGACGGCTTGGTGGCATGGCAGCTTTGTATTCTTTATCTACCTATATTTATATGTATATTACTAGCTTACCTGAAAAACGTTGTTTTGTCCCCCAAGTGTTGTGATCTACCCCATTTGTCTCCCTTTACTCCTTTTACTTTCTCTCAGCATGTGCCGGTTTCAACTGTTATACACAAATTAAGAACTAGTGTTAATACTTGTTACTTCCAGAAAAAAAAAATCGCCATATTTTCGCCATTATTGACTTTATGCCAAAAAGTCAACGTCTGTAAGGTCGGTTACGGGTACGGGTCAGGTTTTTGGTTCTACAGATCCTAAAAAAACCAGAGTTGTATTGTGTGAAAGATGATATGGCTTGAAAAGAGGTGAAATTGATTTGAAAGAAACAATCTTGCTGCACCGATTTCAAATAAATGATTTTTCTTTCTTAAACAATATTTCAAACGCTGGCTGAACCCTACAAAATAGATCAAAATAATGTACTACAGTATACAGTACTGTACAACCTTAAAAAAGGTCAAAAAACAAGTCTGCGATGGCAATATCAATTTTTTATCCTTTACTTTTTACGAGAAATAATGGCTTATTTACAAAGCCATTTTAAGCAATTCAGCAATAATCCTTATCCAACTAAGTACCTAAAATATATTGT
Source organism: Mythimna pallens (assembly GCA_961205895.1). Taxonomy (NCBI): domain Eukaryota; kingdom Metazoa; phylum Arthropoda; class Insecta; order Lepidoptera; family Noctuidae; genus Mythimna; species Mythimna pallens. The sequence goes on along the minus strand of OY540842.1, from coordinate 19,716,998 downwards.
GCATTTAATATAGATCAATATGGCTCCTTACACCATGCAATTTAAATGAATATTTTCGAAGATATTACAGATTTAAAAGGCAGGGACATAGCGGTTGCGGTAGTATCAGCATTGCACCCGTGCGAAGTCGGGGCGGGTCGCTAGTCTCTAATACAACAAAACAACACGCTTGTTTCCTGAAGTATTCATCGTCATCATTTCAGCCGAACGACGTCCACTGTTGGATTATAGGTCTCCCCCAATTGTCGATAAGGTCCTGGAGTAGCGACCGAGTACCTAATCGTATATCGATAAACATCTATATAAGCACTAGCGATCTCAACAGACGTTGAACAGACTGAAAAACGGCTTTTCGTAAAAAAAAAATTGAGGACTCGATTGCAGCGCCACCTAAAATTGTATTTTAGGTGACGTTGATATTGGGTTTAGAAGAATTATATATATAAAGGTATTTAGAAGAGAAGCAACTGACTCATCCTCGCCCAACCCAAGTTCCCTAAGAAGCAATTTTTTTATATAGTTGTTTTAAATACATTAACGAGGACTATGAACGTGTTTTCCGAAATTTAACGCTTAAGAGCATCCAACACGACATACATTTTCACTGTTTTTTATACAACCGCTCTTACGCGATTATGACGTTATTACAAGTTTAGTTATTAAGTTAATACTTTGGAAGCGCAGCATCTTGATCTAGGCTTTTTTTTTTAATTGATATAAACTAGAGCTTGACTGCGATCCCACCTGATGGTAAGCAGTGATGCAATCATTGATGGTGAGGCGCACTAGTTTATTAAGAGCCTATTCACTCTAGCCTTGAAGACACCTAAATTATAGTTGGACGGGAAGACCGCAGCGGGCAAATTGTTCCAGTCCTTCGATGTACGCGGTATAAGCGACGAAGCGAAACGCTTAGTCCGGACCGTTGAACTTTCAACAACGTAAGGGTGGATACTCGCCGTACATCGGGTTGTCCGATGGTAGAAAGGAGATGGCGGAATCAGGTCATGCAATTCCCGCGCACACTCTCCAAAATGCATCCTGTTAAATACTGATAGGCTGGCTACCCTGCGCCTGTGCTCGAGGCTATGTAGATTGGACTTGACCAAATCTGGATCCCCAATTAGCTTTTCCGCACGCCTTTCCACTGAGTCCAAAGCTGCTAGATGGCATTTTGCAGCACCAGCCCATATGTGACTGCAGTACTCCACACACGATTTAGGTTTCTATTCAAATCAATTTATAAATTTGTGTAACACTAATCCAGTAAAGATCCTCTAAAAATCTACTGTTTTGCATGAGCTTTGACACTTCATAATTTACTCAAAAATTAAAAAAGTCAAAAAAGTATAACAATAGAAGCCTAGCGTGAAAAGAATTTTCAGGCGTATAACTCTTTTTTTGCATTGCCTTTTCGTCAAACATCGCGTTTGATTGCGTTAGATGAAGTAACAAGCTTTAAAACCATGCTTTATGTTGACGATAGGCGAGTTACAGTAAAGGACCCTCTTAAGGAATACCATTTATTTGTTTTTTAGGGTTCCGTTCCTCAAAAGGAAAAAAAGAAACCCTTATAGGATCACTTTGTTGTCCGTCTGTCTGTTGGTCTGTCTGTATGTATGTCTGTCTGTCTATCTGTCTGTCAAGACCTTTTATCTCGGGAACGCGTGGAGGTATCGAGTTGAAATTAAAATTATATACTCAAGTCTGCGGTCCCTTGAAGCTGCGAAAAAATCAAACTTCTAAGTTAACGAATAAAAAAGATACGGCCGTTTATGTCGCAAAAAACGTATATTTCGACACTCTCAAGGGAATCTAAATTCATGGGGTACTTCCCGTTGACCCAGAAACCTAAAATTTGCCACAAAGCAAACCCTAATAGCACCGATATAGAAATAAATCTGAAAACAGTAAATTTGTTGTCACCTACGTCACAAAAAAAAACCTTTTTTGCAATTCGGAAAAATCTTCGAGACTCCATTCGGGAATTGTAGTTTGTACGGAACCCTCAGTCGTCATCATCATCATCATCATTTCAGCCGAAAGACGTCCACTGTTGGACATAAGCCTCCCCCAAGCGTCGCCACAATGACCGATCCTTTGCTTCTCGCATCCACCGCACTCCGACCCTCACCAGGTCGTCGGTCTACCTTGTGGGAGGCCTTCCAACGCTGCGTCTTCCGCGTGTTCTTGCGGAACCCTCAGTGCGCGAGTGCAACTCGCACTTGCCCAGTTTTTTATTATTGAGAGACTCGCACTTGACCCACCCCCCCTTGATCTCACCTGATGGAAAGCGGCGATGTGGTCGACGATGGAGCACGCTTGTCTAGAAATAACTTATTCAGTTTTTAAATTATTAGAATTAAATTTAACGCAAGCGGAACCGAGGGCAAAAGTTACTTTTGAATTGAATGGAGCATTATAGATCATCTAAGTTTCTAACCATCCATAGAAGTTACACTTCTTTCTAGCTTTGAGTTTTGCAATAACCTTATTTACCTATTACATACTTAAATTCATGGTTTAAAAAGTATATATTTTACGAATGTATGCAACCTATTGTATCAAAGTCGTACTGGCATAATATTTTTTTCTTTTTCAATTAATTGATAATTGACATTTTCGTCATTCAGGAAAAAAAAGTCACTGGAAAAATGCATTGACATTTAAAATTTTTGTGAAAATTTTCTTTAATTTTTTTAGTATGTCGACAAGATTAAAATTAAATGTGAAAAATGTAATACTAGGATGTCATAATTTTAGTGACACATTGGGAAGAAACAATTACAGATTTCTGTCTGGTTTTACGTCATTGGCAGGTCCAAGGACCGCGCCCCTCAATAAACCTGACTGTGAATATTATAAGCAAGATATTATAAAAACAAGTACATTAAAACAGCCAGAAGCTGTCTTCCCTCGAAAATTAGATGACATAATTATAAAACGCGTATTTTCCGAGATACCTGCTACCGGCAAATGGCTTGATGAGGTAAAAACTTTATATTTGTTTAATGTCGATCGATGAGAATAGATTTATTATATTTATTGATAATATTATTAAATTAATTACGATTATAAATTTATTATCAGTCCAGACCTTTCTCAATAAGTAATTGAGCCGCTTTTACAAATTTCGATAGGTTTTGGCTAAATATATCCTCTGATAGCGATATCTCATTAACAATACGTATGGCTCGTGAAAAAGGGGCAAACTTTAGGAGGTTAGTCCTAGCAGACGGCACCTCTAAGAGAGCGGGGCGGCAGCGCGTGCCTACACACCCATCAGGCGCGCGCAGCCGCAGCGCTTCCATCACCTCTAGGTGGTGCAATAACCCTAGCAGCTAGCTAACCATGCATTTGACCAGTGCGACATCCCTTCTTACTGCCATTCGAGTGTACCCCACCATGCCCAGGACGAACAAACTCGGGTACATGAGTGGATAAAATGAACACCATATGGTTTTAAGAACATAAATCACGTGAACTTGTTTTGAATTTTTTCTAACATGAGGCTGTACTTTTTCTTATGAGGGTTCCAAATAATTGAACTGGTTTTCTGGTGGCTTCTTACCAGTGCATTATAAAGTGCTTCAACAGCAGATGTATCGCTAAAATCCTTACATTGTCGTAGGATGAAACCGACGTAAATAAACTAAATAAACTGTATTTTAATTATCGACATTATTCGATATCGCTATGGGACCTGGGCGTACAGATGGTGCCGGAGTTAAAATTCCGCAAACACATAGTTGAGGTGTGCGGTAGGGCTTTCAGAAACGTCGGTTTCATCCTAAGACAATGGAAGGATTTTAGCGATACAACTGCTAAGAGTGTAGTACTATAAATGTGGGACTTGAGCCGATTATAACCGCCTCATCTTTCACAGGCAAGAATAACTTCAAGTCATTTGCAAAAAGCGACACTTCGACTCTTTAATAGCTGTAGGCAGATCGTTAACCAACAATATGAATTCCAATGGTCTGATATTAGTGCCTTGACTCACCCCAGAGAACGTATAGGTAGGGTCTAGAGTCATGCCCTGCATACTCAACGTACTGTCGGCGCTCGCCAAGGTAACTAGCAAAAACTTTAAACAAGTATGGTGTGAATCCCATAGCTGAAAGTTTGCGCAAAAGCACATCATTATCCACAGTATCAAAAGCTTTCCGGAAGTCAAAATACGCAACATTCACTTGACCACCGGCGTCAATGGCGAGCGACAAGTTGCTAACAAATGACAACAAGTTACCCCCCGTACTGCAAGTGCGACCCGGCCGATTAGGGACTGGAATTACTCACGTAGTCTTCCATTCGTCCGGATAGTGACCCTCCTGCAAACACAAGTTGAAGATGTGTAACAAGGGCTCCTCAAAAACTATGCAACAATCTTTGACGATGTAAGTTGGTACGCCGTCCGGCCCTACTGAGCGCTTGGGCTTAAGACGCAAGAACGCCGCGCGCAGATCTTGCACACTGAGGCAATCAACATGCACACTCGCCGTCCCCATTGCCCCGCCGCCGCCCAAGCGCTCCAGATCGTTCGCTTAGGATCTGTGATTGCACCGCAGGATTATTTAAGGCTTCCAGAGGATACGATGTAGCATACACTGGAGGTGTACCCCGCTTGGGTGGAGCACCGATATGTCCTCGTGGGGGTTCAGGCCTTGGTCCGGAGTGAGGGCGAGTGGGCGGCGGTCGCCTCCTTCTGCGAAGCAGTAATGCTAGCGGAGGAGGCGACTGCACGGGTGAAGGAACGGACATCTTCACGCCCCAGCTGCCAGGATCCCGACCTCGACTACCAGCCACCGTAGGCGTGTGCTTTCGGACGACGAACAATGGGTAGCTCGCCGTCCGGCCGTGCGGTAACCGTCTGGACCGAGCCCGAGTCGTCGACGACGCGTAGTATTCTACGTGCGCCTAAAAGAGATGGCAGCAAAATCGTAGGAGCCCAGCAGGGCCGAAGCTTACTTGGGCCGTAGGTCGACTTCTGATAGGGAAACACGTGGTCCTAGAATGTAAGGCAACTGTTGGAAGATAGGTGTGGTTTTAGTAAAAGCCTGACACACCCTCCCGTCCTGCGTGAGTCCTAGAGTGGGAGAAGTCATCAGATGATTTATCACCTAAAAAAAAAGGATTATTTAAGGCTCTTATTTACGAAGCAATTTTAATTGAACATGCAAAAGTACGTGATAAATGTGCGAGTTTTCCGCGCGAGATACATAGTACGTGGTGCTTCCTGGTGCTTGTATAAAATGTATCAAGCATGCGCAAGTGTATCTCGTGAAGGTATAAGCGCATGTATTTCGCACCTTTACATGCTCAAGTTTAGTACCATTAACAGTGACAGGGGAACGTCGTTGGCAATTTTTTTTTCTAATTTCGGTCATATGTCATGCTGACAACTTGTATCATGACCTTCACACATTTTACACATGCTTTGTAAATCATGACCTACACACATTTCGCCGCGATTGTTAATAGATGCATTTATACGGGTGCATTGCCACTGGCGGAGTAGAGCGTAGAAAAGCAGTGAAAAGTGGCAAGTGTTTAAATTGAAGCGGAGCGGGGCAGAGTAGAGCTAAGCCACGCTCTGCTTTATGCTCTCCACTAGGTAAACGACTCCTTTCTGTCCAGCTCGAGGCCGCGTGTTCATTAGTTTTATTTGAAAGAACACTCCGCTTCACTTACACTGTTTCCACGGATGATGAGTGGAGATTTCGAGCACTGTGATTGGCCAATTCACAGTCCACTCCTCTCCACACCACTCAGCTCCGTTTCTGTTAAAAGGCGCCTTTAGTGCCAGACCCTTGCACACCAAAGCGCTATTTGTGTTATAAAATATATAATCAACAATATTTTTTATTTTTAAATAATGCAGGTGTAAATAACTCGTAAAATAATGGTCTTCGCAATTATTTCTTACGGTTATAGTCAAATCTTAAATTACGAAACCGAAACCAAGTATATTTTAAATAGTCTCAGATAATAATTTATGTGAACAAAAAAAAAGGAAATGTACCTAAAGTAATGCGTATATGACACGAATTCTGTCAGATTTATTTTTATGTCGACTGTTGAAAACCAAAAACTAAACCTTTTAAATTATGATAACACGAGTCACCGGTTACAAGTGTCAATAGTAACGAAGCCGCGGGAAGGTGCAGTATGATGTCATCGAAAATCGTGAGTCGATATTCTTCTGAAAGTACTCCTATATAGTTCAAAAAATGTTGTCAACGCCAGCACTGTTGCCAGTATAATAATAATAAAATATTATATAATTTATTTATTTTAATCATCTTTTATAACAAAACTAAGTGATTATAAATCAACACGGCACAATCATTTTAAAATCGTGACTAATGAGTCTCTTCACCTTTTTTAGTAATGTGTGTGTATTGTCTTTTAGAAGCTATTTTTAGCTACATGTTTTTTTTGCTTACATAAATTATCTGAGATTAAAATATGACGTTTTCAACTTCTTAGTTTATTTTCAGGTACTTACTGATCCAATCTGCACTCCAAGTCATGGGTTGCGTTGGAAATCATCATGCAGTTTCAATTATGACCGAAAGAACCTTCAGTGTCTATTGGCTCCTAAACCACGATCAGGCTTTGAGGAGTCTGTGAAATCAGTATGTCCCTCTTTCCTGCCGTTTTCTCCTTGTCCCCCGAAGCTAAAATGGTTTTCATGCAAAGAGCCAATAATAAAGTCCCATCTATGTGCCGAGAGAAAACAGTGTACTTCTAAAACTGTTCGTCTAAATATAAAAAGGTTTTATTCTTCCTACCGAAGTCGGCGCAAGTGTGTTACAAGAATAATACAAGCGTGTAACGCTAATCCTGGTCCTCGAAGGCGTCTAGATTGCAAGCCAACGATAAGGCCGAAGTTTTGTAAGCCGAGAGAGAAAATAGAATGTAAACCTCACAAATTAATTGACAAAAAACTCCCCAGAAGGTGTTGTCCAAATCCATGTAAACGATAGCTGAACTACTGAAGCTGTTATAAATGTTTTTCACAATGTCCTTATTCCAAAAAGTGAGTGAAATATTTTTGCTTGTTGTTTAATTTTATTAAATTGATTAATCTAATATATAAAAATCTCATCTGACAGTGTTTGATATCGAACTCTTCTGAAATCGCTTAACAGATTATTATGATATTTTTTTGTATATAATGTTAGGTAGATTTGAGAATTATAATTTTATTTTTACCCTGCTACTTTAGCCCCCCATTTTTTTCTTTGATAATTTATGTGACAAAACAACAATTGCCGAGTCCACTAGTTACCTATTCTATAATTTATTGTCTTTATTGTGCGTGCGTACATTTTAGTTGTTAGACTTTATTATGAGATTTTGAATTTTGTGAGACCCTTATAAGGAAAATGCAATTCGTCGCAATCTAAAACAAAAGTGCTTGTTTTAGCCTTAATGTGATTTATAAAATTCTCTACCTATCTGAGATACACAGACACTTGAACAGTACACAGTCGTTTCAATAGCACGACCATTATTTTAAGAGTTATCCGCATCTGCATTACATTTATAAAAAATATTTAGTTAATTATTTTAATAATGATCGAATCAAAATGAGTACAGAACAAAGGCGTCTCTGTACCCTAGGTTCATTTTGCATTCAACAATCGCCATAATAATATTACCATGTAGCAAAACAATACGCCGAGACACTCGCTGGTGCAGGTGGCGCTTAAGGCTAATAGACCTACTGCATCTGAACTGCACGCCTGCTGCAAGTGGCCTACGCAAATGTCAACTGTACAAAAACTGCATCCAGTTGGGGTGCAGTTCAATGGCAGTTCATCCATTTCTTTTCACATCAAGATTAATTTATGAGCAAGACTCGCAGATCGTACTTTTATTTTTTCTCTCATTACTATCGTTAACGTTTTTTTAAATTATTGATTTATCTTACACAAATATGAGCAGTGTTTGCTTAGTGAAATTTTGATATTCACGTAAAACCCAAACTTTGCTTAGGAAAGTACAATAAAAGAGATCTATGGGTCTTGTCAAAAACATGATATCTCAAACATTTATATCGCATATTTACTTACTCGAAATGTCAATAACTCTTTGAACAATGGTTTTCTTAGAACCGGCTTACCAGTTACTGGTACCAGTTACTGGTCAACGGTTAAAATAGCTGCCCTAACGTTCCAACGTGTCAAATATAAAATTGCCGAGTTCATTTTTTTTTTTTTTTCAGATAAAAGCCGGTTCATTCTGCATCCCAACTTCTGGATTATTTTGGAAATCATCATGCAGTGTCAACTACGATCGAAAGATCCTTGGTTGTCCACTTTTCGCTCTTAAACCACATTCAAACTGCGACAAGGCCCCCGTGATGCCAATATGTCCTATGCCGTTGAAGCTGGAAACAACCAACTCTTGTGCTAAAAGTGCACTGTGTACCGCAAAAACTGTTATATTAAACAATTGCAGATTCTATTGTGCTAGTCCATGCCAAGCTAAGCCTTCTAGAAAAAAGCGAACGTCGAAATTCTATTGTGCTAGTCCATGCCAGCCTAAGCTTCCTAGAAAGAAGCGAACGTCGATACCTTGTAAACTCAATCCTTGTGGACCGAACCCAGCACCAAAAAGGCCGGTGCCAAAATGTAGACCAATGCCACACACGAGACCAATACTCCATGCAAAAGATTGTGGTTCAGGTCCCAAAAAATGTAAGCCGAAATTTGATTTGGGCAAAAGTTCTGGTGGTTCGGGAGGAGACTCATGTGGTGGAGTAAGTGACTCAAAAGGGGGCTCATCATCGGGTTGCGGTGGGTCGGGAGGAGATCCATGTGCTGGAATAAAACAAGCACCAAAGGATTGTTATGGGTCTGACTCGAAAGGGGGCTCATCAAAGTGCAATTAAATTTACTTTTTTTAAATGTTTTTGTACGTTTACAAAAAAATGTGAGTTAAAATATTTTTGTTGTGGTTTAAATTAAATGCTTGTTTAAAATGAAATAAATTGTAATTTTATTGCTTTAATTGGATAGAACATCGTGCATTTACAAAAAATATTATCCGCCTGGCCACAATAATTACTTCATTGAAAAACGATATTTCAAAATAAAATTCAGAAAAATCCTAAGTTTCGTGAAACTTTTAACAAGGAATTCGTGTAAATGTATAATGGTCATTGTTTCTGACAATGACGTCCTTTTCGAGGTACATTTTCATACACTCGCTCTTTATCGATATTTATCGTTATTACACATTTTTCTCAAGATATTTTGAATACACAACTATCTTATGGATATTTTCTAGGCTTCTATAGAAATCAAAACATAAATTTATGTAATCTAGTAAAGACCTCTGAAAATCTGCTATTTTACGTGTGAATTTTGGTCCTCCCTAATATACTCATATTTTAAAAATATTAAAAGTACATCAATAGAAGCCTTGCATATTTAATCGAGATTCTGAACGACGACAATTTTTCTGAAAAACTGTTTTCTTTTTCGGTGGGAAAATCATCCAAGGACCAAACCCGCTCTTGGGCGGCGCGGGAGATAGTGTCAGACTTTTATTGACTAAAATTCAGACCCTTGGGCCCAGTAGGCTTCGACCCTGCTGGGCCCCTACAGTTGCTGACATCTGCTTGAGGCGCACGTGGAACAGTACGCGCCGTCGACGACTTGGGCTCGGTCCGGACGGTTACCGGACGGTCGGGCGGCGAGCCACCGATTGCTCGCCGTCCGCAAGCCCGCGCCAACGGTGGCCGGAAATTGGGATCGGAATCCCGGCGGCGGTTGGGGCGTGAGGACCGTAACTTCGGTTTATTTTTATAAATATTCTTGGTATTTACGTAGTAATTAATTAGAATTCAGTAATTTTCATAAATAGTTCTAGAACATTAGATGATTTTATGATAACGCCATCTATTCCTGAAAAGCTGAACCTTACCTAGCACACATTGTGGCACTACCACAAGCTTTTAACGTGATCCATTTTGCGACCAAAGCTGAACTGGGGATGGAGCTTTAAAATGCTCGGCCACAGTGGTAGCGCGGTGCGGGCAGTGGCGCGGGTGATAGTGCCTGTCCGAAGTAGGCTTGTTGAAAAATATCGATATTTTTGCTTCGATATATCAAAATTTTCAGTCTATATATTTTGATCCGATATATCGATACAAAATATTCAATATCGAAAATCGTATCAAAAACGATTTTTTTTTTCAAAATTTATTTATCAGCAGTATATTTAAATGAATTCAAAGCCTTAAAAATAGGAGCGAACGAAAAAAAACAATATTGCCTATATTGTACTGTTATGTTTTACTTTCAATATAATGCCTGAAAATACTAATTGATCTTCAAAATATTAGTATACTAGTAACCAGCCACCACCACTTCATAGTACAAAAAAATATGTTTATTTACGACATCACATTAGAAACCTCTAAAATTATCAGTGTTTCTCTACTTTATTATACATGCATTATATACATAAACCTTCCTCTTGAATCATTCTATCTATTAAAAAAACCGCATCAAAATCCCTCGCGTAGTTTTAAAGATCTAAGCATACATAGGGACAGACAGACAGTGGAAGCGACTTGTTTTATACTATGTAGTGATTGTTATTTAGTTAGTTTTAACAACATTATGTGTTGCGCCGATCCCAAGTAATATAGGACAAGGGCAGGAAGAAGAAGAAGTTTTATACAGATTCCCATATATTAAAATAATGTGAATCCAGGCCGATATTATTATTTTTATAAATATCGATACATCGATAAATATTCGCTGGGCCCCTATGGTTGCTGTTATATTCTTGAGGCACTAGTGGAACACTACACGCCGCCGACGACTTGGGCTCGGTCGTCCAAATCAATGATACAAACAGGAAAGAGACAGCATAACCAGATGGTATTTATTTTTCATCACACATCTATGATGGAAAAGTACTTTTACATTCCGTCAAAAATCAAAAAAAGTACTAAGCTCGAATTTTTTGTTCTCTTAACATTTTTAATTTATTTTCAGTCACGGTCCTTACCAGTCTTCACTCCAGAAGCGAAGCGATTACCTTGCGATTCAGCATACAGTTTCTACTATGACCGAAAGGAACCTAAGTGCCCACCCTCAGATCCTAAATCCCGAACAGACTGTAAGAAGGAACCTTTGAAGCCAATACCTCCACCAACGATAATTCCAACTTGTCCTGCAAAGCCCAAATGCTACCCCTGCAAACCGCCGCAAAAATCCGATCCATGTGCTAAGATTACTCCAAGAAATCTTACATTATATAACTGTAGATTATATTCTACTAGTGCAAGTCGCCTACCCGGAAATCTGAAGTCAAAATCGTGTGAACCTAGACACCTGGTAGCACCCAAATGGATAGCCATTACGGCTCGATCACTCTGTGATGAATGTAAAAAATGTGAACCGGAGCCAAAAAAATGTGAACCACCACCAAAATGTGAACCGCCACCACCAAAATGTGAACCGCCACCACCAAAATGTGAACCGCCACCACCAGAATGTGAACCGGTACCACCAAAATGTCCACCACCACGAAAATGTGAACCAGCACCACAAAAATGTAAACCGAAGTGTGGAAAATGTCCATAGAGATGTGAACTGAAAAAAACAGGGTGCAATTAGACAAAAGGGTCTCAAGTAAATTTACTTTACTTATTCTGCAACTTAAATCAAGTGAATTTGCAATATTTTTGTTTGTGATTTGAATTAAATACATTTTTAAAGTATCATTTGTAATTTATTGCAAGAAAAGTATACTATTGTAATTTATTGCCAGCGGCTTCGTCCGCGTGACATGGGTTTCTCCATACAAACTTTGGACCCCCGTTTACTCCTCTTAGGGGGTGAATTTTGGAAAATACTCTCTTAGTACTCGTCTACGTCATAAGAGGAAGCCTTGTGCAAAATTTCAGGTTTCTAGTCCCAGTAGTTTTGGCTGTGCGTTGATATGTCAGTCAGTCAGTTTTTCCTTTTATCTATATATATAAAAGGAGAAACTGACTGACTACCAACCTTAGTGCATTAAGTGAAATTTCAGTGCTTGTATTATGATTGGAACTTAATTTTCCAATTAATTGGGGTTTACAGAGCTGCACTAAAAGTATCGGGAATGGAATATTTTCACTGTTCCTGTCGTATTAAAATCTTTTTAATTGAAAACTCCTTGGTTTTAAAAATCGAATACTATTTATTTATAAAAAAAAATTCTCGGTCTTGTCACAAGGTCTTGTCAAACTTGTTTAGTCGTTGAGAAAATGGAATTGACTCGAGAAAATTCAAGAGCGATGATTTATTACGACTTTCGAAGTGGTTTAACACAAAAACAGTGTGTTGACCGGATGATTTCTGCATTTGGTGATGAACAAAACCACAAGTTACCGCTGGTTAGCTGAATTTCAACGTGGACGTGTCAAGCTCAGTGATGATCCCCGTCAAGGTCGTCCAAAAACTGCAGTCACCCAAGAAAACGTTGATGCTGTTGTAAGCTGGTTGAGGAAGATCGACAAGGTTGTCCAAAAACTGCAGTCACCCAAGAAGACGTTGATGCTGTGCGTAAGCTGATTGAAGAAGATCGACATGTAACATACCGCGAAATTCAGGCAACTTTAGACATTGGCATGAGTCAAATACAAATAATCTTGCATGAACAATTAGGTGTAAAAAAGTTGTTTCCCCGATGGATACTGCATTCGCTCTGTGAAGAGCAGAAAGCGGCTCGCGTGACTTGGTGCGTCAGAACTCTCGAAAGATTCCGTAGGATCTCAAATGCTGTATACAACATCGTATCAGGTGACGAATCTTGGATATACGCGTACGAACCCGAAACAAAAAACCAGGCACGAGTTTGGGTGTTCGAAAATGAGTTAAAGCCAATAAAATTTGTTCGTTCACGAAGTGTTGCAAAAAAAAATGGTGGCCACGTTTGTCTCCAAAACCGGCCATGTTGCGACTATTCCTCTTGAGGGACAAAGAACGGTTAATGCAGAATGTTATGCTAGCATTTGTTTGCCACAGGTCGTTTCTGAACTCCGTAAAGAGAACTGCAACCGCCGCATCACCCTCCATCACGACAATGCGAGTTCTCACACCGCGTACAGAACAAAAGTGTTTTTAGAGCAAGAAAACATAGAATTATTAGACCATCACGTTCATCGTTGTCACTTCCTTGATTCCCGAAATTTTCAGTGCCGCCCTTGTATCAAGCCCGGTTTCCACCGCGAGCGGAACGGACCCATTAATGGCTTCGTTAAACTCACAAACGCAAACCGCATACTTGTATTTCCACCAACAAATAGTCGGACGGAAAGAGCTGAGCGTGCAGAAAGAGTAGAAATGAGCTCACTCAGTTCTGGGGAGCGGAGCGGAGTACTTACGGACTCCGCTCAACTCGCAATTACAATTTAGATAGTAGCGTTTCCACACAGAAAGTGGTGAGTGGGGCGGATTAAACGAGTAAGAGAGTTCGCTGCGGCAAGGCCTGCACCGACTAGTTCAGAACGGACTCGCTCGCTGTCTGCCCTCCGCGCTTCTCGCCTCCGGCACCGGGCGCCTGCTGGCGCTCGCATCGCCGCCGCGCATGCGCCCAAAAAATTGTTGTTTTTTATGGCAGTCGAGTAACACGTGTTGTTTTGGTTTGAAATGCAGCGATTTATAGAAGCTGTACGACAATACCCATGTTTGTGGAATGTATCAATCAAAGAATACCGAAACATACTCGTAGATATAAGCAACAACACGACCACACGCAACCAGCTCAAAACTTCAACTGAACTCGTTCTCTGTGGAAATTCATTTTTCATTCGTTTTTCATTTCTCATTTTCCGTTCAGCCTACTCCGCTCATTTCTCTATCTCATTTTCATTTTGCAGTGGAAATCAAATGATCAACTCGTTGTTGGTGGAAATATAAACCTATTTACTACAAAAAAAATGCGTTCCGCTTAAGCATTTCCCGCTCATTACCCTTTCGCGGTGGAAACTACGCTTTAGAGTGTGCATTATTCCAATAACATGCTGTATCTATCACAAGTTTAAAAAGTGTGCGTAACGTCGTATCTCGGTGTGAGCTGACCCGGTGACCTGAAGTTTCAATTTACAAAGAGTTTTATATCAAAAGTTACAGTAAAGCTCACATTGTGCAAATTGCTCGCAGAACAGATGACCATTGGGACAGCCTTTCTGTCCCAATGGTCATCTGTTCTGCGAGCAATATCTGAGTGGCGACCGCGTACCGGGAGACGCAGCGTTAGAAGGCCTCCTACAAGGTGGACCGATGACCTATTGAAGGTTTCGGGAATCCGATGGATTCGAGACGCACAGGAGCGTTCATGGTGGCGACATCTGCGGGTGGCCTATGTCCAACAGTGGACGTCTTTCGGGGATTTTCTAAAACTATATTATTAAAACTTATTCAATTTATTACTTTATTTATTAAAACTTTATGCACTAGTAAGTAATAAACACTGTACAAAGGCGGACTTAATGCCTTAGGCATTTTTTACCAGTCGACCTTAGGGTGGTACAGAAACATAACATGGTAGGTGCAGCTTAATTGTAAAGAAATAGAAAAAATAAACAATAATAAATAAATACTTAGATACATACATATAAATTAACAATGTAATTAAGAGAAACGAATCCAACAAATTAATGCTGTGATGATTACATCAACTTCCTGCGAATGTGTTCAACTTAAAAATGAACCGACTGGACGCCGTCCTGCTCCCCTAGCCAAGTTACGATCGTTTCGTTCGCGTCGAACGCCTCGAGTAAGCCACGCCTCCGATTCCTTTGTTCTGACCACGTGACTGAGCGTTGAGATGACGTCAGAACAAAGGAATCGGAGGCGTGGCCGACTCGAGGCGTTCGACGATTGTAACGATTGTAACTTGGCTAGGGGGGCTGATGTTCAGCGGGAGCGCATATTGTTTCTTTTTGCAAAATAACTCGTCCTTTCATTCTTTCCTTGTCGTCATCTCGTTTTATTTAAACGCTCATTAATAAAATACAACGTTTGGTGTCTATAAACTGGTTCTATTATATTTGGACGCAATACTTTCTAATATTGCATTACATAAAATGCTAGCCTTTTCTTTCCTACCTAGATTTTTTAGAAAAGAATTAAAAATGCTTCAGTATAGGGTAAAAGCCGGATGGATATCCTGTTTTTGAAATCACTTAATAGCTCTTTGAGGTTGGAGGATCAAAACCACTATTGAGATGGGGGGATGAGTTGAAACTGACAGCGGGCTGCAATTGGAGGAGAGTGGCTCATGTTAGAGTGCAGTAGAAACAGTAGAGGAGGCCTTTGCCAGGAGACATACTGGATTAATAGACATCATATAAAAAAAGTTAAGAGGAAAAGACAGCTAATTCAGGATAATAAGACTGTTATTATTATTAGATCTTTGAACAAAACCTGGCAGGTACTTTGGTTTTTTTATCTACATGAAATATTAAAAATATATCTCAGATATTTCCAGAACACAGTGACTTTAGTGGACCTCTATATTTTAGGGCCATCTATCTCTTATACGGGATAGTTGCCAACTCGTTATAAATTACGTTTGGGATAAATGGCCCGCCGACAAACAAGACACCTAGGTATGCCTTGAAAAATTTTAATGCATTTTGCCTTCCCATGCACAGAAATATGTAACACGGTCACCTTACTGAAAGCCCCTCACCCTGGCGCTTACTTTTTTTAGTTTGGTTTTATGGCAGCAACCCTCAAAAGTTGCCGGGGACTGTTTTTTTTTGTAGTTGGAAAAATCATGCGCTTTTGAGCGGAACTCGAGGGCGGGTGTCAGACTTTTATTGTCTAAAAACCCACTCCTGTTCCGTCTTTGCCTTCATCCTAGGGCCCCGGATTTCACTTTCACACCACCCGTGGACCCAGTAAGCCTCGACCCTGCTGGGCCCCTACGGTTTGCTGACACCTCCCCGGGTTTTTTACCCTACTAAAAACACCCCGGTGATCACCATCCGCACATGGAAGGGGGGCTCCGTGACCTCTTAAAGACCACTACGGAACCCCCGCTGTGCATGCCTATTCGGGCACTTCCCTGGAGACATTATAAATTGGTCTCTCTTGAGCCTCGTTGTGCACGGTAGCACGTGATTACTGTACCACCGTCTTTCCTGGGACCACTCGGTTGGCAAATACAGTCCCCACTCTGAGGGCCCGTGTCCCCGGAGTTCCACCTTCGTCAAACTATACAGGTAGGGTTTCAACGTACCCAACATTGGCCAGGTCCAATTTTTGTTGTGCATTTCATATTGTAGTCAATACAATATGAAATCAATTTTTTCTTTAAACGCATTTACTGCTCGTCTAGCACTACCCAGGGGACACGTGTAGGGTGGTCAGAACTAAGTAAATTCTACGGACACGAGCAGTTTATCCCCCAAAAATGTATTACAAATGTTATGTACGCCGTTATTTTTACATACATCAGGCCACCACGATGAAATCGATTCATTTTTGTTTTTTTTTTTTTAATATGAAATGTATTTTAATGTGGCAGTACTTAATAAATAAATAAATAAAGGACCAATTTCGTATTTAGCAACGGCTGAAAAGGGTCTAATACTCTGCGTAAAGTACCGCATCGGTCATTACTTCTCTGGGTATCGTCATACCTACATCAATTTCGATTTTAACCACAAATATTCGATTATCTCTAACCTTCGATTAAATCTTAACGTGATGTCGTATCCATCAATTTCTTTACGAGTATTTTGATTCACGTAACACTTTACGTAAAGGTACGTAGGTTTTTTTTTTAGAATTGATTTATTGTTCTTAAAATAACTTGTTGTAAATAATAACATGGGATTATGTAACAGAATATATAATAAAGTACCCAAAATCTATTAAAGAACCAAATAATGTAATTTTTATCTCTAAAAGTAAATAAAGAATATCGTATTAATATTATAAATGCGAAAGTTAGTATGTATGGATGTTTGTTGTTACTCTTTCACGCAAAAAATATTGAATGGATTTCGATGAAACTTGGTACACCACGGGTAGACCATGTCCTGGAATAGGGTATTTTTTATCCCGGGAGTATGTTCCCTAGGGATAATTTTCTACCACCACTATTATTTCATAAATAATAGTTATTTGTGCAACAAGAGAGCAAAGTTGTTTTTTGCTGCAAGTGCTAATTTTGAGTCCCGAGCAAGCGAAGGATTCTTTGATTGAATCACGAGCGTTAGCGAGTGGTTCTAAAGTAGAATCCTGAGCGAGAGGAGGGATTCAAAGGCACGAGATGCAAAAAGTTTTGCTCTCGTGTTACACACATAATTTTTCACTTCAGCAGCGAGAACACATATTAGTTGGGAAATAAAATAATTAACAGTAATAGATTTCATAATGATTCCAATTAAAATAAATACTATCTATGTCGCTAGTTTTGCTCATATTTTACAATTATTTTAACATTCTTAATCTTATTTGCCACTATTTTATTTCCGCTGTTTTTTTAAAGCACGTTCTAAAACAGTCAATGTTGAAACTAGAAATAATTATTTAAAGGTTAAATGCCAGTTTTATCTGCTGCTATAAGTACTCAGGTACTCTTATTTTTGTTTAAATACAATAATAAATTTAAAATTAAAAAAAAAACTATTTTATATTTTTTGACTAATATTTTCCATTTATTACCTACGCATTTCCGATCGTGTTTTTCTTTGTGGTGGAATTTCAAAATCGGAATGAACTTCAAAATGGCATATTTCTCACTTGCTTTTTTATAAGGGCGAGAAAGAGACAGAGTACAGTGCAGTTCGAATGTTTCGAATTGTATGGCTAAAATAAAAAACAATTAAAAAGTTACTTGGTTTGTCTCACGCAGTGAGCAAAATCGAGTTTTGCTCACTGCGTGAGACAAACCAAGTTTTCAAGCAGCAAAACCTACTTGTTTGAGCTGCTGTGGTGAAAAACCTATTATTCAACTATAGATGATTTAAATGGAAAATGTAATTACCTAAATAATCCATTTCATGGCACAATAAAATTTGTACAAATAATCTATTTCAAATATTAATTATGTAATCATGCATAAGCATGCATTATGCATGATTACATAATTGATATTTGTTATTTATTTATAAAACATAATTTCAAGTGTGTAAGATTTATACACCCCTAAAGGCTTTATTTTACCACGCGAAGCCGCTGGCAGAACTAGCTTCAAACAGCGGCTTCACTTGTATCAAAGTAATGCTCGCGTCATGTTGGGGGACATTTTGTCCCGTTATGTACTCATTTATATTAATATAAAAAGATGAATATCAAATTAATAACCATATTTTGAACAAGGACGCAACACTATCTAATTTATAATTTAATTGGTTTCACGTTTTGAAAAATAACCTTGTGAAATATCTTAGTGCAATCGGAGTGTATTATTTACACCGGAGATGTTTTATTATATATATATTACTGCCTTTAATATGAACTGGCATTTTCTTGCGGTCTCTTTCTTGTGGCGTGCTACCAGAAAAATTGCATTTTCTGCAATTTTTGGGTAGATGGGGGTGGGACCCATTAGCACATAGTTGTGCATACAGCTAAGGAGTCAAATTCCCTGCCGGAGTCAGGGTTCTCTGATAGTAACAACCTTTACGTCTTTAAGTCAAGAGTGAATAGGTTACTTCCAGGCATGCGTGCTTTTACCATCAGGTGAGATAATGGTCAAACACGAGTATTACATTAACAAAAAAAAAAAACATAATCAAACCAGTTTGTAAACATCTCATGTTCAATTCAATTCAGCTTGTTTACAGTGATATTTCTATGTAACATATAAGATATGTAAGTAATAGGTACACTTTTATAATATACTAAATTACAGCTTCTCTTCTAATTGTAGCTTCCGACCATTTTTTCCATGAGCACCTTGACACGATTTATAAGACTGAAAGTTAGATTTGCTTCATATGTGTGATTAATTTTTGTACGTGTTTTATTGCTCTTGTTTTATTACGATTTACTTAGCTCAATTGGCATTAAATTATCTGTTACTAATCCTAAAGTTGTGTAATAGGGCAGTTGATAGGATTTACTTTAAAGCCTCAGATACATTAGGGGACAAAATGTCCCCCCTAAATGACGCGCAACCAGGAGCTCTGACTTTTAGAAAACCTCATGGGTGCTCATGCTCATTTTTATGAACTCGAAAAAGTTGCGAAGTGTGAGAAGAGAAATGCATACTGATCAACCGACAAATAAATAAATATCCTACTTACATACTGCGTACTTAATTACTAATTATGTTTGATAAAAATATAAAGTGTAACCATTATATAAAAATTAAACTAGTTTTTATTATCAAGAAATATTATAATTTATACGTAACTTAAAAGGCCATTGACTGACTAATCTGTTTCTTGATATCTATTCTCAGGGGTGCTCAGCACCTACTATTTATTTCTCATGGGTGCTCGAGCCACGGAGGCCAGGGGGCGCCCCTGCGCGCAACGCTCAATCCATGTGACGCTGCAACGTTGCCCTGTGTCCCGCACTTACCCCTCAACATTTTACGACACATTCTCGTGACGCGGGCCATGTTGTTGGAGAATTTGACAGCGTTGCGCGTCATGTTGGGTGTCATTTAATGTATCCGAGGCTTCAAATAATCTTAAAATACATTCGCTCACTAACACACAACGCACAGCTTGTGTCGAAGATGCTATCGAAGATGGTAAAGTGGAGAATGGGATATCTCATCGGATAAACTGCTCATAAAATAACTATTTGAAACCTCTCGTGATGTTATAAAGCTTACAATATTTGTCATAAACCTGGCTATCTCATACAGAGATATTTTTTTCCAATCCGACTGATAGGGTCCAGAGATTAGCACGTTTAAACAAATAAAACACTATTCCGTTTTTTGACATAAATATACTGCCTTTCCGCCCGCGGTTCCTCCCGCATCTGTGGTTACTACTCTGCTCCTATTGGTCACAGCGTGATATTATATAGCCTTCCTCAGGGCGGAATTCACCAATAAAACTAAAAATACAACAAAAAAAATACAGACAAGTGACACTAGTGACAGCGGCTAAACGCGATTATGCGCGCCAAACGTTAAAACGCGATTAGTTTTATTGGTGAATTCCGCCCTAATTAAATGGGCTATCTAACACTAAAATACTTTTTCAATTCAAACTAGTAGTTTCTGAGATTAGCGAATTTAAACAAACAAACAATCAGGTTTATAATATCATCTACAATCAAATATTTCATGGGCCGATTAAAAATATTAAACTCGGTATTGAGCTCACTGATCACTTACATTGTAGTGTGTTATTAACATCTTGTAACTTTGCTGTAATATTGAAAGGTATTACGGATTATGTCGGTAGTTTATAGTGTTGTAAGATAAGTGAACGGACTACCTACTTAATTTAGTTCCAAGGAGGTGATTCACTTACGTTTTAATAAGTTTATTGTATCAAAGTTTTGAAAAATGCAGCAACAAGCGGTGACCCACTGATAACGACCCCGACTTTGTGCGGGCCGCCCAGAAGACACGGTGGAGCATACGGTGGAGATGTTCCCCGCTTTGGCATCGACCTTGGCTACCAGTCACCATATGTGCGGGCTTGCGGACAATAAGCAATGGGTAGCTGGCTGTCCAGCCATCACGTAACTGACTGGACCAAGCCTGAGTCGACACCGCGTAGTGTACCATGCGCGCCTCAAAGGAATATCAGTGAAAGTGTAGGAACCCAGTAGAGCCGATAACTATACCTATGGCCATGAGCTTCTTTTTGCTTAAGACATAATTTCAGATAGTTCCTATTTTTATCAAAATCTAGTTCTAATGATGGGCTCCATGAAGAATTGACAGAACTTCTCAAACATGATAGGCTTACATTTAGTGATGCGTAGAAGCGTTTACATTCAGAAAGTATCACTTAGAGAAGTGGAACTGATTAAAAAGACCATAGATGGCCAACTAAACTCAAACACACACAGTTATCTCGATTAACATGTAGCTGAGATACAATAAACCAAATTCGACATGCCTGCAACTTAACGATGCTGCAACGATCTGCCAAGAGATACCGGTCACACTGTATTTCTTGACGCGGTCAAAGTTCAAAGCGGTGCAAGTGACATCTAGCCTTCTAATCTTTTGATCTCTAGACCTCTGGACTTCTGTGTTATGAATTCTATTCAGTCTATTAACTCGATTTTTAGTATCAGATGATGGTGCAATTTAAGAGACCCATAGTTGTGTTAATTGTACTGCGATAGGCAGAATTCATTGATTGATTGTTTGGTTACGAAATATTTGATTCGTATTATTGTGCTATAAAGTGTTTGAAGTGACAAATCGCCTGACGTGGCTTTTTCTTACTGACTAACATACTTCTTGACAATTCAAAGGTTGATTGAGTAATAAACATATTATTTTATACTGACGTGAGTGGTTTTATTTACATTAAATTTGATAATACCATTTATTATTCTTTGTGGATAAATTCATGAATCCCCCCATCCTAGATAAGGGCGGAGCGATATACTAGACTCTTAGTGACTACGGCCATAAGGTTATTCTTAAAGCCAAACGCTGGAGGTATTATCGTTTTGCTGGAGACCATTGCGAGCCCTCCGGCGCCCAGTGCATCTGCTATAAATACTTAGGGAAGTTAGGGAGACCCTTTCCTCTTTTCACCACCTCATATGACAGAACTGCTGTTCTAAATCTTTACAAATAACCCTATTTCGATGCTACGTCACCCACTACGAAGCCCAATAAAACTGGCATAAATACACCTATGTGGCACCTAAACTGCAATTTAGTAGTAAGCGTAATGTAAATACATTACGCTATTTACGCATAACGACATAGCCAATTTGAAGGCGGCATACAAACCGCGGGGCTCTGAACCCGATCGAGTTCACTAGTTCATAGAGAAGGGACGAGTATCGCATAATAAAGTAGCTGTATTAAACGTATTCGGTGCGGCATAGATTATCACACAGATGGGACTTACTTTTTTAGTAGCACAGGAGCAAAACGGTGGGAAAAAGTTAGTATAGGTCACTAACTTTTTCACCGTTTTACACATTCCCTCTCTTAGAGAGTAGGCCTGAGTCCCAGCAGTGTGAACATTAAAAGGCTAATTATACTCCCGCGCACTATTCCTAAGGAATCCATGTTTTCCAAGATGATAAGTAACTTTTGACCCTTGAGCGATTGAGTTTTTTTTTAATTAATATAAACTTTTGCTTGACTGCGATCCCACCCGGTAACCCACACGGTAAGCAGTGATGCAGTCGTTGATGGTTAGGCTCACTGGTTTATCACTCTAGCCTTGAAGACACATAAATTATAATCGGACGGGAAGACCGCAGCAGGCAAATTGTTCCAGTCCTTCGATGTACACGGTATAAACGACGAGGTGAAACGCTTAGTCCGGACCGTAGAGTCGTCGTCTGAGGAAATTTCAACTCCCAAGAGCTGAAGGCGGTCGGTGTACTCCAGGGTTACATTCTGAAAAGCAGGAGCCAAGGTGAACGGGGAACGGTTTATTGCGCTGAACAGACACGCTTGTGTTTTGGGGGCGTTGAATCCCACCAGACCGGCTTCAGTTGAGTTCGATATGATTGAACACCAATCTTTCCATTTTGTCATATTTTTATAAGTACCTACGCATTATTATGCCTATAGATACCTACCAGCTGACCCGGCAAACATTTTACTGCAATATAAATTAAATTATAGAAGAAAAAAATAACGGGCCGAGTATAGAGCCGAGTATATAGCCGGCATAGAGTACCTATGAAATGTACACAAAAATGTAAAAAAAAAAAAAAAAAATTGGTCAAGCCATTTGTAATCGAACTCCTCTGAAAGAGTTCGATTAGAAACACTATGACACGAGACTTAATATAAGATATATCTTATAATATTAAATAGTATGTTTTATTGTGATATTATCTTTTATTTCAAAGTTTATTGTTCTTATTTTTTCTATAACACTAGAGTCTACTCTCTTTTTTTTAGATGTCAAGAGTAATTAGGTACTCTTGTCATCTTCAAATACTAAACTACTCTTTCTGAAGAAATCTATTTCAGCATACCCGTGACAGGAGAGTTGAAAAAAAAAGAGATTTATTATAATCGGAAAACAAACAGTATTAACAAGTAACAAAAACAACAAATTATGCAACTATAAACCAATGACATGTTTTCGCATTTAAATCGCTGTGAAGAGCGTGCTTTAGAGAAAAAATAAAGTTAATTACAATGATGGCATGCACTTTAACAATACGACACAATCATGATTTATTACGTCTTGCAGTACAAAATAAAACAGTTATCGAACCAATGTTGGGTAAGTATTCGATCGCGGTTTAGTAGTGAATAAGTCAAGTTCAGAAAAGTCAATCAAATTATTGTAAGATGTTTTTTTTTTTAGTGTGGAAATCATCTAATGACTTCTCGCGCTGTGGGTGGAGCGGGAGGGCATGTCAGACTTTTACTGAATAAAACCACACCTGTGTCCTTCAGTTGCCCTTTGCGTACTAACACTGCGGGTTTTCTTTTCAGAAATTATCCGCGGTCCTAGCTAGCGGGTATCGGCCCTTCTGGGCCCCTACGGTTTGCTGACATCTTCTTGAGGAGCGCGTGGTTTACTCCGCGCTGTTGACGACTGTAGGACGATGGAGATGTAGACTCGGTGACTCTGCAGTATTATAGAAAAAATAAGAACATTAAACTTTGAAATAATAGATAAATATAATAATAACACATACTAAATAATATTATGAGAAAACTGAAACAGTAAAACCAAAAAAAAATACTCGTAGTAAAACAGTTTAGTCTTTAAATATGACAAGAGTGATTCATACTCTTGTTTTTCAAGCGTGTTTATTTATTTATTTTAGGAAACTCAACAGTTTATTTGTAAAGTTACATGGGCTAAGAAGGCTCACCCACTATCAATGAACAGCCCAATGTAGCTGTGTGAAAGATCATGTAAAAGTGAAGTCTACACACGCTGCACATTGATAGCGAAATGATGACAATTATCTCTTTAACCAATTACAGATTTTCACGGAATTTATAAAACTAGGTTAACTAGAAAGTGGTGTAAGGAAAGAATAAAAAAAAAAAGATTGAAAGGGTAAAAATAGACCATTAAGGAATATTATTACAATTAATCAGGTGAAGAACAAAATATTAAATCGTGAAATCTAAACAGTACGATTCAATTTACATGAGAAATGAGTTACGTTCCATTGAGAGTAATGTTTCATTAGTATTCGTATGCCACCTTGGAAAAGGTCATTTATAGACGAGTAGCTAAATTGTTCACTTTTACTCTTACAACAGGTTGTTCTAAACTGTTTAAGCACATGCATAAAATTGCATAAACAAAAACAGTCTTCAATATTCAAAATATTGTTTTCATTATTCAATATTTAGTCATAGTTTTATTTACATAAGCTTTTACATTAAAGTTCAAGAGTACTGTTGCAGTAATAGTGACATTTGGTGAGACAAAATACAAGGCGCATGACCTGAGGAAGTCGGTAGACACTAAACCAATACAACAATGCCTACAGGGTGTTGTTGTGGCTGTCGGTACTGTAGTGCGTAGGGATGTTCGTTGAGTCACGCATCTATGCGACGGATACGGTGCACATTCTTGGTGCGCAGGGTCCGAGCCAGCTCCTACACCATCCTGAGGATTATGGCTGAGAGATTTGACTATCACTACATTAATCATTGTTGCATGATAAATATTAACATTGTGTTTTAATTCCATTTTTTTTTGTATCTGTTTAAAGACTAATTGGAATAATTTATTTTAATAAATTTTTATTTTGGCATGGAAAGGAAATGAATTGAATTTTAATATAATCTATATAATTGTGTATGTATGTGCGTATTCGTGTAAATTGTAGTGTTTTAATATGGGAATAATTTCCTGACAAATAAACGATTATTATTATTATTAAACCTATTCGGCTACTTTATGAAAACTGTTTATTTAATTATTTATATATACAAAGGTACGCCGGACTTAAGAGGCTTCTTTTCCACTCGCCTATCGTCAACATCGAGCATGGTTTAAAAGCTTGTTACTTCATCTAACGCAATCTAACGCGATGTTTGACGAAAAGGCAACGCGAAAAAAGAAAGATAACGCCTGAAAACTCTGTTATCATTCGGTAATTCCGAGATTTACTCGAATATTTTTCAAAATTTTGTTAAATTAGCAAGGCTTTTTTGACTTTTTGAGTAAATTATGAAGTGTCAAAGTTCATGGAAAATACCAGATTTTCGGAGGTCTTTACTGGATTAGTTTTACACAAATTTATAAATTGATTTCAATAGAAGCCTACATAATATCCACAAGGTACTGTTTTTCCAAAATATCTAATGAAAAATGTGTACTCGTAATAAAGTCATAATCGCATAACAGCAGTTGTATGAAAAACAGTGAAAATGTATGTCGAGTTGCATCCCCTTAAGGCCATAAGGGTGGAGTTGCGTACCATGAGTAATGGGTAGCTGCCGTCCGGCCACCCCGTAAGGACCGAACCCGAATCGACGACGGCATTTTGTGTTTCACGCGCGCCTCAAAGAGATGTCAGTAAGTCCATAGAGGCCCATCAGGGCCGATACCCGCTAGGGCCAAGGGGAATTTCCGCAAAGGAAACCCCGTGGTCTTAGAACACAAAGGGCAACTAAAGAAAAGTCTGACACGCCCTCACGCTCCGCCCCTGTGCGAGAGAAGCCATGGGATAATTTCCCACTTCAAAAAAAGTACCTATTTGTACAATGTTGTTAAATGGTACACAGTGAATTGAATAGAATAATCTTTAATTCTCGCTCATTAGAGACAATATTTTCATAAAGCTGGTCTTCATCACCTGCGGTTTAGATTTCTTGATTTCATCTCGTTAATTTGATTCGTTGGAAATCGCCGACTTTCATCTGTTCCGCGGAATTACTCGCTATTTACTTCATTACAAATAATATCTTAATTTTTTAACCGACTTCCATAAAGAAGAAGAGGTTATCAATTCGATTGTATTTTTTTTTATGTTGATACCCCAGAACTCCGTCGTTTATGGACCGATCTGCAAATTTTATTTTCCCCTTAAAGGGTAATATGCTTCCAGATTGGTCCCATTTTTTTTTTTCAAAATCCAGTTCTGATGATGGGATTCATGAGGAATCGAGGGAACTCCTCAAATATTGTAGGCAATAATTTAGTGATTTTGGTATTTTCATTGAGAACTTTAGTGTCCATGGAGGCTCTTGCATGTTGGCGCTTTACGCACAGAAATTTACTGTTTACAACAACTACTTATGTTGAAAATTCCAGCGATTAGTTCCAGGTCAATGACCAGTCTTATGTCTAAGTAGCGTTGTGCAATTATGAGATATACTAATGAGGTTAGTATTACTAATACTAATCTTCTAAATAATTAGTAGTCACGCTCGCGGTCGCGAGTCGATTGAAAGAAAGAGAACTTATTTATTTTGTTCTCATTTCAAAATACGATAAAAAGAAATACAGTACAGAGAAGAGATTATTAATATTCGTGGTGATACCCGCGCCGTATATTTAAGAGCACTCACTGTGCTCCTGACACTATAACATGCAGCTTACATAAGCATATAGCTTATTACGTGCCAAAAATATTCTACTAAAGTCACGGAGCAACTGTCGAAGTGTCGACTTTATAAAACAAGATTAGTAGTACCTACTAATTAGTAACGTCATTTGATTATGAAAACATATTAGTTACTAATTCTATAATCGATAATCAACATTAACAATATAAAGTAATATTATGCCGATCATACTTGACTGGCCTGTTGGTCTAGTGGTTAGCGGCCCTGACTGCTATGCCGGAGGTTGTGGGTTCGATTCCCACCCAGGACAAATGTTTGTGTGATGAGCACGATCATTTGTTCTGCGTCTGGGTGTAATTTATCTATAATACGTATGTATTTAGAAATATTTAAGTATGTTTATTAGTTGTCTAGTACTCATAACACAAGCTCTGCTTAGCTTGGGACTAGACGGCGTTATGTCATAGTTGTTTGAATATTATTATTATACATAATCGCCCACTACTATTATTGTAACTGTTTTACTATAGACTGGCATAGACAGTAATTGACAGTATCGACCATCGACGGTCGAGAAACCGTTCTCCTGTGAATGAGGCTTTATCACAGTTAATGAAAATAACTGTAGGTCCCAAGGTTAGCCTCTGAACCTGATCGACTGGTTTATTTCCGATTTCCCTAGCTAGGGCAGGGGTTCAAATACAGCAATGAAGTTCTGTTTATAGATAAATAGCTATACCTACTGATGCTAATGGACACGCGCAAATGGAGATCGCACTCCATGCTACATTGTAAACGGGCTGCATGATTGTTCTTTATTCTTAATTTTTGTTAATAAGAATTACTGTGGACCGCAAAAGGTCACTGAAGAAACACAGGTGAGTTTTAGTCAGTAACAGTCTGACACGCTCTCTCAATCCTTCCAGAGTGGCAGAAATGATTTAATCATAATTTTTAAAAAATAATGCCACATGGTTAACACGTACCAATTTATTGAATTTGATGATCTTCAGAAATTTAGTCACAAAAATACTTAATGAAACTTTATCAAAATTAATGGGTAAAGTCACGAGAGGCAACTGAAGACTGAAAAAATCAGTCTTCAGTTGCCTCTCGTGACTTTGTGACTTTATGTTGACCTTTGTGAAATTATAAAAACATGGCTTACCAGCCATCAGACCATTAAGAAACTTAAACGGCCTTGCCTTTTAAACTTAAAAGACATGATCATAAAATATGCCCTCACATTTCCATCATGACGAGCAATAGGTAGATCGCCGTCCGGTAAGGACCAAACCCGCGTTTTGTTGTCACTTTGCCAGCAAGATAGAAGAAGCTCCGTCAGGGCTTATCATAACTGATGCCTACCAAGGTTCTAAAGAGTTACTGTGGCCCTAGAGCGCAAAGGGCTACCAATTTATCATTTTCTACAATTGCTGACACCGAGGCGTTACCGATTGGAGAACAGAATTCGACACGAAACGGTTGTAACTTGCTAGGGGGGCAGATCAGCGTACGTAGCCCACGTGTGTGCAGTGTAGTTCTAGCTTAACGCTCACAGTTACATTTTTGCCTGAACTAAGTTGGACTTGTATTTCAGACAAGAAAGTACTAAGAAACTTAAATAATAAATTAACAATAAATTAATTCACTATATTAAATAACCTAAATTCAAGTAACTAAAAGCAAAACTTGTTTTATTTACAAACTAAAAGATCTTCTGTCTCTCCGTAAGAGATGCTGAGTACTTATATATTGTACCTACAATAATCTTTTTACAGCTGCTATAATAATATAATTTATACAAGCCTAATTTTCTATTTAATATATTTTACAGAAAACGAGTGAAAGGGCAGAATGGAAGAAAAAAACATGTTTCGCCGACGCCAAATAACACGGGACAAGGGCTGGAAGATAATGATACCTATTGTACAGAAATGGGCCTAATAATGTGAAAAACCTTTTTACAAATACATATTTTGAAAAAGTATTGGAATTAAAATAAATAATTAAATAAAATTGCATTCAATATCATTCCGTCTCTTATTTTAATCAATTACATTCAAAGTCAAAGTCAAAGTCAAAAGTTTTTATTTCACATAGGCCTACATGGGTACTTATAAAACGTCAGAAGCTAGTGCACGGTTCCAAATTGGTCGTTTCCTATGGAGAAGAACCGGCAAGAAACTCCATGGTTACTCTTTTAAAAAATTGTTGTTCTTACAATATTTCCATATTACAGTATAAGATAGTGTAGACCGGTCAATATTGTACTAAAAAGTACAATAAAAATAATCATAATAAAAAGTCGTAATAGGAAGTAACCTAAGAATTCGAGGAGTCTACAGTATTCTCACATTCACATTATAAAAAAGCAAGAAAAATTACTAACGAATTTATGGTGATTGGCGTCTAATAATATAAAAAATATTGCAAAAGCAATGTGTTAGAAAAAAAGAAAAAATTATATATTAGAATAAATCTGGAGCAGTTAATAGATACATTTACACAATGTTATGAGTTTTTACACATTAGATGACTTCACACGCAAAAAAAAGTTATTTTGATCTTTCGAGTAACACGGAAGTAATAAAAACATTCACCAAAGTCCACAGTGTTACATCAACCATGTCAATACAACAACTACACGCGAGATAAGACGAGATGTGGTATAATTTCATAAACACTAATTCCTCTTTTTGCATAGAAGCATTACAGAATTCCTTCTCGCTCTCATAACTAGCAATTAAGTAATTTGTCGTAAATAAAACAAAACTTTTAACCAATTAGATACACCGCATGTTGCACTCGTATTTTATGTATTACACTAACTGCTCCCCGTGACTACGCCCGCTTAAATTCAAATATTTTCCCGTAAAACTAACCATTACTCACCAAAAAAAAAACATTTCTCAGTGGCTTTGGAAGTTATGACGAAACGAAAGACTTACTCACTATCTTAGTACAGCTAAGGTGTGGAATTCCCTGCCGGCGTCTGTGTTTCCTGATAGGTAGCTATTAGGAAACACAGTTATATAGGTTGTAGAACCTAGGGGTCTTTAAGTCAAGAGTGAATGTGAGGTGGTGTGATGTTACTTCTAGGCAAGCGTGCTCCATCGTCGATCACATCGTCGCTTTCCATCAGGTGAGATAGCAGTCAAGCGCGAACCTATCATTAATCCGACAAACACCCGCGTTTATTCAGCCAGGGTCGCAAATCCACGACCAAATACTCCATCTCGTCAGCTCTTCGGTCACCTATGGGGATTGAAGAGCTGAACGAGAGGCGCGTGTCCAGTCATAAACACACGACCGTGGCGAATAGGACACGAAAATACTTGTCAGTCCAATCCGACGCAAGCGGTTAAAGGGTTAATAAAAATAAGGTTCGACAGACGGCGCGTTGTGTTACACGAGAGTATTGAAAAAATAATTTATTTGGGCAGAGTTACAGTTAAACATATATATAAATAATGAAAATGAATACAAATATAATATATATATATAATGAAATAAGTACCTATATATGCATGCAATCAATTTATGAATTTATCAATAATCATTTTATTTTCAAATCATTTAAACGCTTTTGTTATTGTAATATAATGTTATGTTAATAATTCTTGAATCGGCAAGAAATAAAAGGCTTTTAATTTTATTTTATTTTACAGCTAAACAGTAATTGAATTATCTTACAAGATAATATATTGATCTTATATAACTTAATTGCTAGCCTGGTACAATGACTGACGTGATCGACTATGACGCACGTCCTAGATAAATCTTAATGCTAATCATGTTATGGAAAATTCTTGAGAAATGCATATATATATATTTTTAGGAATCAGAAGTGCAGATATTTAAAAAAAAAACTACGTGACACACAACAAAATAAACAATTCTTTACTTTTAGCTAAAAGAACAAAATAACAATAAATCTAATTAATCTCAGCACAAATCAGTATAAGTCTCACGGCCCTTGAACGATGTTCCCGCCACGCCAATGACACCTGTCAAAAAAATGCCAGGGAAAGTAGTGCGCGCGCTGCTTTCATAGACTCTTCACTGTCATTCCTTATTTCCATCCTAACACGGCCTCTCCTGATACCTAGTCGTCCTCGACTTGATCTTCTTGGGATGCACCTGTAGTGCGATGATGCTGGTGCGCCTATACTGCTCCTGTTTCGGCATCCAAGCTCGGCATGTATAGTCCTGAAGCCTCAGGTGCCGGCTCATTGGCTTCGAGGTGGTCTGGGTCACTCTGAACCTCATCAGTTTCATTATCGGTGTTGGGCGACATACGCCTTTGCAGGAAAATACACCGTTGGGCGACTGACACCATCGATGGGGAACACATCCCATTGTTGGGCGATTAACGCCATTGGGACAAACCCGCATGTTGGGCGACTAACGCCATTGGGACAAACCCGTATGTTGGGCGACTAACGCCATGGGACAAACCCGTATGTTGAGCGACTAACGCCATTGGGACAAACCCGTATGTTAGGCGACTAACGCCATTGGGACAAACCCGTATGTTGGGCGACTAACGCCATTGGGACGAACCCGTATGTTGGGCGACTAACGCCATGGGACAAACCCGATGTTAGGCGACTAACGCCATTGGGACAAACCCGTATGTTGGGCGACTAACGCCATTGGGACGAACCCGTATGTTGGGCGACTAACGCCATTGACGCGGAACACGTCCCACTCCCATTGTTGGCCGGCGCACGCCTTTGGGGGGAACACACCCGTATCTGGGCGGCGCACACCTTTGGGACCACACCCTTTGTATTTCTGAAACCAAAAATAGAGTTAATGAATCGTACTCACTTTCGAAAAAAATGGTACAACTTTCTGGGCACCATTCTCCCTTCCACGGCACCAAGTATTGGGAGGCTGCTTGAGTAGTTTTTCCACGGCTTCCACTAAGCAGTTTAAGTTCATACCGACCGTTAGATAAAACTTTAGTCACTATATACGGTCCTCGCATCCCAGGGTCTAATTTGCCCGATGATTGCGAGTACTTTATAACAAAAGCAAGGTCGTCCTTGTATTCACGCAGTGGGTGTCTGGATCGATTGGCTGAGGCGTCCTGCTGATCTTGATTTTTCTTCAGGAGTTCACTAGCGCGACTTCGACAGATTTCCCGCAGAGATTCTCTATTGGCATCTGAAGTGCTTGCGGTAGGTCACGCACCAGTGCTCGTATAGCCGGAGTAGACGCGTCGGAGCCAATCATTAAATTTATGGCTGAGGTTTGAGTGGTTTTCTGCTTACTGACATTTAATAGCAGTGGCAGCTTCCAAAGCGTAGTTGACCAGGAGGTGTTCTACTTCGATACGAAGCATGTTGACCACGGTTCTTATATAACGCTCCACTTGACCATTCGAGTCGTGCATTTCAGGGGTCATGTAGTGCAGGTCAGAGCGCACAGAGAGTCTTAGTTGCATAGTTTTTAATGTACTTGCGGAAATATCCCGCAAGTCCCAATAATTGTCGAACCTGCCTGACATTTTTGGGTACTGGGGAATTTTTAAAAGCTGCTATTTTACGAGAGCTCGGTCGTACCTGACCCAAGCTTAGCAACCTACGACCTACCAACCTAAGGCAGGAAGCTACTCGCGACAAATATTCGTAGTCGCTACAACCGTTCGCGGTAACTGCGCGGTCCACTTCATCACACCATGCGTCAATATCGTTTATGTTCGGATCGAAATTAGACACGTAGTAGCTGTGCGAGGCTGCAACGATTTTATGGCTTTCGCAAGCATGGTTACAGTAGACGCAGCATCAGAGCCGCAATCAATTGGATCGTTCGTACGAATGGTCGTTGAAAGACCCTCGGAGGTACGAACTCGTTGTGGAACATCGCTCAAGTCTGTGGGACTACGAGATCGCAAAGTGACCTTACATATCGGCTTTTGCAAATTATTAAGTGTGGACGTTACATTCGTACTGGTATGCTAGACAGCGTTAACCCTTGTCATAATATTACTGAGGGTATCTTGTAACGAAACAACTGTTTGCAAACGCCTCATAGGCGTTATCGATGGGCACATAGCGCGCGAGGGTGTTAATATAGATCGAGATCTAGAACGGCGGCGGTCACGAACATCACGGCGGCGATAATACGAACTATCCTTGGAGTCACTACGTTCCCGACGGCGGCTCCTTCGTGATCTATGACGCGACTTATTTATGGTTTCACTGATAATGGACTCTTCTTGCGAAACACGTTAAGATCGTCCTCGTGAACGACGACATTCATGATTTTAGGCGTATTTAGCACAATAGTTTTTATATTAAATCACACACACGTAAAATCTCAGCAATGAGAGTTATTTTTTTAAATATTTTGTTCTTTAAGTATTTTAGAAGTAATTTAGTGGGCAATTTAGGTGTCCTTTATCCCACTTCTGATTTTAGGAATCAGAAGTGCAGATATTTAAAAAAAAAACTACGTGACACACAACAAAATAAACAATTCTTTACTTTTAGCTAAAAGAACAAAATAACAATAAATCTAATTAATCTCAGCACAAATCAGTATAAGTCTCACGGCCCTTGAACGATGTTCCCGCCACGCCAATGACACCTGTCAAAAAAATGCCAGGGAAAGTAGTGCGCGCGCTGCTTTCATAGACTCTTCACTGTCATTCCTTATTTCCATCCTAACAATATATATAAGAAGAAACTGACTGACATATCAACGCACGGCTGAAACTACTGGGACTAGGAGCGTGAAATTTTGCACAAGGTTTCCTTTTATGATGTAGGCGAGCACTAAGAGAGGATTTTCCAGAATTCACCCCCTAAGGGGATGAAATGATGGTCCAAAGTTTGTATGGAGAAACCTATTTTCACGTAGGCGAAGCCGCTGGTAGAAGCTAGTCTAATATAAAATAAAAACTTATTTGCTGACGAAGTTAATATTAGTGGATTGGGGTTCCTTAACTCGTGCCGCAAAGACCTGTCAGTACAATTGACGTGGTCCTCTAAGGCCTACGAGGGCTGCGGGATTGTTCGAAAGCGTGACCGTGGCCCTGGAACGCAAAGAGCAACTGAAGGAACACTAGGAGGTTTTAGTCAGTAAAAGTTTGACACTCTCACTCTACCCAGAGCGGTAGAAATAAGATAAAGATTTCCCAAAAAAAAAATGGTTTCTGCATCTCAAAACTCATAAGAACCATTCCTAATATTTCAGCAGTAGTAGATCCTTGCCTTTTTTTTTGGTGGGAAAATCATCCAATGACATCCCCCGCTCTTGGGCGGAGCAGGAGATAGTGTCAGACTTTGACTGACTAAAAATCCACTCCTGTTCCTTCGTTGCCTTTCATACCACAGCCGAGTTTTCCTTTCAGAAGCAGACCCTTGGCCCCAGTAGGTTTCGACCCTGCTGGGCGCCCACGGTTGCTGACATCTCCTTGAGGCGCACGTGGAACACTGCGTGCCGACGACGACTTGGGCTCGGTCCGGACGGTTACTGGATGGTCGGACGGCGAGCTGCCCATTGCTCGCCCGCGCCTACGGTGGCCGGAAATCGGGATCGGAATCCCAGCGGCTGGGACGCGGGGGCCATTGCCTCCTGTCTCAGGATTCTGGGCCAACGGGAAGTACCCTATGAATTTTGATTCCATTGAGAGTGTCGAAATGTATGTTTTTTGCGACATAAACTACCGTCTTTTTTTCGTTAACTGACTTTTTCACAGCTTCAAAGAACGGCTGACCGCGTTGCTGAGATAAATGGTCTTGACAGACAGACAGACAGACGGACGGACAACAAAGTGATCCTATATGGGTTTAATTTTGTCCTTTTGAGGTACAGAACCCTAAAAATTGGTTAATTTTTGACAATT
Organism: Mythimna pallens; assembly: GCA_961205895.1. Classification (NCBI taxonomy): domain Eukaryota; kingdom Metazoa; phylum Arthropoda; class Insecta; order Lepidoptera; family Noctuidae; genus Mythimna; species Mythimna pallens. Next base: position 19,682,491 of record OY540842.1, on the reverse strand, counting down.
TAAACTAGATAAGGCCGCCCGGTGTTTCCTAGCTGACTTCTCGAAGCAGTGGCTCCGGTAGGTCTATCTTCAGGGGGTGCATCTTTGAACCCTGCTTCGAATAGGATAGGTTATTTTTGCTCTTACTTATAGAACTAACTTTGTCGAGTTAGACAGGAAAGGTTCGGAACTAGAGAAGTATACAAGCGTGAACGAATCGAAATCACGCGTTCCGGCGAGGTGATAAAATTTTGATCCGCTCACTCTTTAGAAAAGGTCGAACATGATGTTCAACCAATTTATTGTTCTATTTTTGTATATAATTATTGATAAGCATCCACCGCATTCCTGCGACTCTCGCCAGCGGTCCACCTTACGAGACGCATAGGATCGGTCGTTGTGGAGACGCTTTTTTTTTTTTTTTTTTTTTTAAGGTGGGAAATCATCCAAATGACTTCTCGAGATCTGGGTGGAGCGCGAGGGCGTGTCAGACTTTTACTGACTAAAACCACACCTGTATCCTTCAATTACCCTTTGCGTACTAGGACTACGGGTTGCCCTTTCGGAAATTCTCCGCGGTCCTAGCTAGCGGGCATCGGCCCCACTGGGCCCCTACGGTTTGCTGACATCTCTTTGAGGAGCGCGAGGATCACTACGCGCTGTTAACGACTGGGCTCGGTGCGGTTAATTACCGAACAGCCGGACGGCGAGCTACCCAGTGCTCGACGTCCGCAAGCCCGCGTCTACCGTGGCTGGTAGTCGGGGTCGGAATTACGTCGGCTAGGGCGTGAGGACCTTCGTTCCCTCACGCGTGCAGCCTCCTCCTTCGCTAACATTACTGTTTCGCAGAAGGAGGCGACCGCCTGCCATTCCTCCTCGCTCCGGACCATAGCCTGAACCAAGGCCCGACGTGAAAGGTCGCTGCCGCCAATTGCCTCCACGAGGACACGGCGGTGCTCCGCCCAAGCGGGGCACACCTCCACCGTATGCTCCACCGTGTCCTCTGGGTGGTCCACACAATGATGACACCCGGGCGTTGCTTCCGCCTGAATCCGATGCAGGAACCTCCCGAACTTGCCATGTCCGGTGAGGACCTGCGTCATGCGGTAGGTGAGGATGCCGTGTTGCCGCTCCAGCCACTCCTCAAAGAGGTGACTAACCGCCATTATTGTAGCGTGCCCAGCACTGGGTTGCGACAGTCGCCGTCGCCATTCCACCATGAGATCCCGCCGGAACTCGGTCCGCCATGCCGCGACTTGGCGCGGCAGCGGAGTTTCGCCCCGGCGTTGCATCTCCACGCGCAAATCGTGCATGCGCGCAAGGACTGTTGCCTCCAAATCCAATGGTGGCAGGCCAGCAAGAAGGCTCGCCGCCTCGCGGGAAATCGTGCGGTATCCCCGTATCATCCGAATGGCCATGACCCTCTGGCAAGCGTTCAGTATGGCCGCCGGTCGCCTTTGCAGTGACGGCGCCCACACCGGCGCCCCGTAAAGGGCCATGGACCGAACAATTCCCGCGTAGAGCCTCCGGCAGGAGGCGTCTGGACCCCCAAGGTTGGGCAGGAGCCGCTTTAGGGCAGCCGCGGTCCGTTCCAGTTTGGGAGTCAGACGTCGAAAGTGCTCCACAAAGTTCCACCGACTGTCGAGGACAAGTCCCAGGTACTTCATCGTCGACCCGACGTCGATGCGAACCCCTCCTACCGTTATTTGGGAACCCGGTGGTGGCGCGTTCCGAGGGCCATGGAAACACATGGCCTCGGACTTGTGCAGTGCCACTTCGAGTCCCAACTCCTGGATCCTATCCACGACTGTCGCAACCCCGCGTGTCGCTAGTTCGGCCGCCGCCTGGTGCGACTCCCCCTGCGCCAGGACCAGCGTGTCGTCTGCGTAACAGACCACACTGACCCCGTCGGGGAGGTCGCCGCGCAACACGTAGTCGTACCCGATATTCCACAAAGGCGGTCCTAGTACCGATCCCTGCGGAACACCGCACGACATCTCTCGCCGTCTCCACTCTCCCTCGTGACCGGGGTAGATGATAAACCTGTCCTTCAGGTAGGCCTCGATCACACGACAGAGGTAGTCGGGCACCCGGTGATACCTGAGTGCCCTCCTAATGCTACTCCAGGGCAGGGAATTGAAGGCGTTGGCGATATCCAAAGACACCGCCAAGACACACCTGCCCTGGGATACCGCATCCCCCGTCTTGAGGGCTCGCACGCGCATGATAGCGTCCCTGGTGTCGTAACCTGGTGTGGGTCGCGGGAATCTGATGGATGCGAGACGCACAGGACCGGTCATTATAGCGACCCTTGGGGGAGGCCTATGTCAAACAGTGGACGTCTTTCGGCTGAAATGATGATGATTGATAAACTGGATAGATAACAAATATTTTTTTCGTGCATGTACATATTAGTGTTTCGCTCCTTTTTATGCCTTCGGCGGAGAATACATTATGCTATCATTATATCATGTTATGTGACATTGTGGGTCATGTGCAAAACAACAAAAAAATTGTAGTTCAAATCTCAGCACAGATAAAATAACTCAGCATTCGGTTATATCGCGCACGCCGCCTATTGGCCAATAGGCTCGCCTTACACTCATCTTCATACGACACAAGATCCCCGTATCATTACGTAAACAATATATTACACACTAGTGCGTAATGTTACGGTGCACTGATTGTATCGCGTGTCTCCGTTATTAGGTGATGTAAAAGAAAATACATAGTATTATATTATGTTAGGACTGGTTGATATAATATGTGTCTTGTCTGAGATGGTCCAGTTCAACTCAAACAGACATTCTCACAATTGGGTTTTGTAAGAGAAATCATCTAATGACTTCTCGCGCTCTTGGGGGAAGTGGAAGGGTCAGACTTTTACTGACTAAAACCTTTTTTTTATTCTTGATAGGTTCGCGCTTGACCACTATCTCACCTGATGGAAAGCGACGATGCGGTCGGCGATGGAGCGCGCTTACCTAGAAGTAACCTATGTGGCTTTAGTTGCCCTTTGTCCTAGGACCACGGGTTTCCCTTTCAGAAGTAAACCCATGGCCCCAGCAGGCTTCAGCTGTGCTGCTCCCCTACGGTTTGCTGACATCTCTTTGAGGCGCGCGTGGAACACTATGCACCGTCGTCGACTCAGGCTCTAACACAATTGGGTACCTACTAAACACAATTCATAAAAAAACTAGTTGACTCGGCAAATGTTGATCTGCTATATAAATTACTAGTTTCTGCCCGCGGCTTTACCCGCGTGAAAGTAGGTTTTACCATACAAACTTTAGTTGCTGTTGCATCCCTTTAGAAGGCAAATTTTAGAAATTCCTCTCTTAACACGTTGACTGCTAATCTACGAGTATACTCGTAGTACAAGATCTGGGCCCCACTGCCAACTACGAGTATTCTCGTAGTTGATTGTATGCGATTTCTAACGAATTCTAGACAAGTGGCAGTGAAAGGAGGGCGGGGTTACATTTTTTGGCATTTGAAGTAAAACATTATTTAATCAGAAAAAAAAGTTTAATAGAATTTTTTTTGGGTACATCACTATGAAATCATACCATTTTGTATGGTGGCAATGGGCATAAAAAAAAGTTACTACGAGTATACTCGTATGGCAGCCAACGTGTTAATGCTCGTCTACGTCGTAAAAGGGAAAATTTCACGTTCCTGGTCCCCGTGTTTCAGCTGTCCGTTGATAAGTTTTATTTTATTTTTATTTTATTTTATTAGGGAAACAAAACGATAATACCATATATATTACACTTATTAATAATAAAACGTATACATAACAAAATCAATGTAATAACCACAACATTTTCCACATATTAACATAGAGGTACGCTATGATGAGGACTAACAGGCAAGCTAGGTATTATTCTTGAAAACACTCTATATACGCAGTTACAAATTAGTCAGACATCAGAAAAAAAAAAAAATTAGAAGTTGTTCAGTGCACTAATAATATATGTTAGTCAGTCAGTTTCACCTTTTATATATATATATAAAAGATAAAAAGGAGGGTGGGAGTGCGATGATAAAAAATAGCCTATGACCTATTTTCAGATCTATCAAATATCCTAAACAGAAATTTTCGTAAAAATCGATCAAGCCGTTTCGAAGGAGTCCGCTAATTAACACTAGATTACATACTCGATTTTTTTCAAAATTTAAGTATAGTCAAAATTAAAAAAGAAGGTTTTTTTAATCGAGTATTCAGCTGGTTTTCAATACAAGACATTTTGTTTGAAAAAGTTAGTGTGGCTGATGGTGTGTTTTTTTTTAAGGTGGGAAAATCATCCAATGACAAATCTCGCTCTTGGGTGGAGCGAGAGATAGTGTCAGACTTTTACTGACTAAAAACCCACTCCTGTTCCCTCTTTGCCTTCATCCCGGGGCCCCGGGCTTCGCTTTCACACTACCCATGGCCCCAGTAGGCTTCGACCCTGCTGGGCCCCAACGATTTGCTGACATCACCCTGAGGCGCGCGTGGAACAACATGGTGTGTTGTGTGTATTACTGTGGTGATAATGGAACACAGTATTTTGTCTGTAGTCCGACACGCCAGCCTCTTGTTTCACCCTAGAGAGAGAGAAGTCAATTTATTCAACCGAAAATGAAAAAACTGGGCAAGTGCGAGTCGGACTCGCGCACTGAGGGTTCCGTACAAACTTGAAAGATAAATTGCTGTTTACGGTATATGACGTATTAAAAAAAAATACTTACTAGATCTCGTTCAAACCAATTTTTGGCGGAAGTTTGTATGGTAATGTACATCATATAGATTTTTTCTAGTTTTATCATTCTCTTATTATAGAAGTTACAGGGGGGGCACACATTTTACCACTTTGGAACTGTCTGTCGCGCAAACTATTCAGTTTAGAAAAAAAAAATACTAGAAACCTCAATATCATTTTTGAAGACCTATCCATAGTTACCCCACACGTAGGGCTTAAAAGAAAAAAACAAATTTTGAGTATCAGTTCTAAGTATGGGGAACCCCTAATATTTATTGTTTTCTTTTTTCTATTTTTTGTGAAAATCTTAATGCGGTTCACAGGATACATCTACTTACCAAGTTTTAACAGTATAGTTCTTTTAGTTTCCGAAAAAAGTGACTGAACGGACGAACAGACAGACAGACATGACGAATCTATAAGGGTTCCGTGTTTTGCCATTCGGCTACGGAACCCTGAGCAGTACCTACCTAATATTTTAAACAACTTTGCGGACGGCGATTAATTTGTAGCTCGATGTCCGGCCGTCCGGTAACCGTCCGGACCAAGCCAGCGTCATCGACAGCGTATAGTGTAAGATCTCCACGCGCAACTCAAGGAGAAGCCTGCTGGGTCCAAGGGTTGTACGAAAGAAAACTCCGCGGTCCTGGAAAGTAGGTTAAGAAGGAACATAGGAGTGGGTCTTATTCAGTAAAAGTTTGACACTCCCTCCTGCTCCGCCCTACAGCGGGAGAAGTCATTGGACAGCCCAGACAACTGTGTTGTCTATGGTCGTACTGGTGTAACACAGTTATGCCCGATACTCACATGGCCTGTCAGGGAACTTGGTTTTTGTATATTTGTAACGAATGGTGCCTCTATTCAGGCGGAATAAACATGTTTTCTTTCTTTCTTTCTTTCTATTGGATAATTTCCAACATAAAAAAACGCCGGTGTTGAAAAAAATGGATGAATAACTTACCTAAGTATCTATTTTAGGCCATTGCAACAAAAATTACCTAACACTCTTTACCATATTTAATGAAATATTTTATAAAAACATATCAATTATTTAAGTTTCAATTACATAATATAAATGAGGTAACGAAGGTTTACGTGAAGTAACTTATCCATAACGTTTAACGATTGCTAACTATGAACTAAAACAGGGTCACGTAGAAACATACGGTTGTAAATATTGTCTGTGGCTGCTGCGGTTTTAGTAAATAGTTTGTCAACACTGAAATCTTGTATGAAAAGTTTTTTTTTTTGTTGTTATTATCTACACTAATATTACAAGGTTTTTTTTTTCGGGTGAGAAAATTATCTAATGACATCCCGCGCTCTTGGGCGGAGCGAGAGATAGTGTCAGACTTTTACTGACTAAACCACTCCTGTTCCTTCTTTGCAATTTTTCCAGGGCCACGGGGGTCACTTTCGCATCACCCATGGCTCCAGTAGGCCTCGACCCTGCTGGGCCCCTACGATTGCTGACATCTCCTTGAGGCGCGCGTGGAACACTACACGCCGTCGACGACTTGGGCTCAGTCCGGACAGTTACCGGACGATCGGACGGCGAGCCACCCATTGTTCGCTGTCCGCAAGCCCGCGCCTTCGGTGGCCGGAAATCGGGATCAGAATAGGATTGGGGCGTGAGGACCGTTGCCTCACGCTATCGGCCGCCTCCTTTGCTAGCATTATTGCTTCGCAGAAGGAGGCAACCGCCTGCCACTCCTCCTCGCTCCGGACCATGGCCTGTACCAAAGCTCGGCGCGAGAGATCGCCGTCGCCGATCGCCCCCCCGAGGACACGGCGTTGCTCTGCCCAAGCAGGGCACACCTCCATCGTGTGCTCCGTGTGTGTGTGTGTGTCAAGTTTGTTTTTATTTTTATTTTTTTTATAGATAATCTCTAGAAGTACCGGTCTGATTGCTAAAATTTTTTCACCGATAGAAAGCTACTTTATTCCTGAGTGATTTTATGTACGCGGGCGAAGCCGCGGGCAAAAGCTAGTCTATAATGTGTAAGTATGTAGAAATATATAAGTATGTATATCAGTTGTCTAGAACTCATAGCACAAGCTCTGCTTAGTTTGGGACTAGACGGCGTTGTGTGAAAGTTGTGGAATATTATTATTATTAATTAATTCCACAAAAAAAAAACCTCCTTATAATATTAGCGTAGATAAATTACACCCAGACACAGAACAATGATCGTGCTTATCACACAAACATTCGTCTTGGGTGGGAATCGAACTCTCGACCTCCGGCATAGCAGTCAGTGCCACTGACCACTAGACTAACAGGCTTGTCAAACAAACCTCGAAGACCTGCTAAATTAGCATAAGCAGAGCATTATCAACCTTATAATCGTCCCACTGCTAGGACTCAGACCTCCTCTCTAGGAGAGGGAATGGGCCGTAATCCACCACGCGGGCCCAGTGCGGGTTGGTAGATGTCACATATCTTAAATTTTTTGATTCTGGGACATGTCGATTTCCTCACAATGTTTTCCTTCACAGTTTAACTGTGTAATTACCAAATTTTATTTACAGTTAACACCGCAATTACAAGTCATATGCATGAATACATCAAGTTCGGAAAATGTGCAAAATCATTTAGAAAAAGGAACAAAAAAAAAAAAGCGAAAATTGGAAACAAAAACAAAATTTTAAAAAAGGAACGCAAAAGCAATATAAAATTTTACTCATAAATTACAAGATATTGTACTGGGAGTGGCAAAGGAGTTCAGATGGGCACGTGCACCTTAGAGATGTCAGCATGATTGAAGGGTCCTGTTAGAGCTGATGCCTGCCAGCACTGCGGCATTGTTCGAAAGAATCACCGCAGCCCTGGAGTTCAAAAGGCAACTGAAAGAACAAGGGGCGGTTTGAGTCAGTATTAGTCTGACTCTCCGTCTCACTCCTCTTAGAATAGGAGAAGTTATATGATGATTTCCCACTCTCACAAAAAAAGAAGGTAAATATGGAAAAGGTCTTTGCTGGTCGCTTTTAGGCACGCAATTAACTGTTTTTCTCACTAGTGCAGAAAAGTACGTAAGCTCGTATTTATCTTATCAGTCTGCACGCTAAGCGAACCCCTCGAGTCGCGAGTCTATTCCCGTTTATTAATATCTTCGTAAGTGTATTGAAAAACGTTGTTTGATACTCGTGGAAATTGCACTTGGCTCCAGAACACCCTCGCTTACGTTCGGGCGAATTCCGTCTCGGTCGCAATGACATACTTTCTCCACTTGTATCAAAATGTACTATTCTGATTCAAACGTTCCCGCCCAATATATTCTCACTTAAACTCTGCCGCCTCCTAATTAATCTCACATTAACCTATAGGCAAGATGTTTCGAACAAGCATAATCAACTATTTAGTATGAACTGCGTGAGATGTGTCAGGTGCGTTATACATCATACGTTCGTCATAATTGTTATAGATTTGCATATGTTAGAAGTGCGTGTTTCCGTAGTACCTACTTACGTACTTTTACATTATTTATCTACTTCCCACTAAAGGGTGACATGTTTATGTATTTATTGTTTACTATTGATAGACTCTCACATTCTGATACTTTAGAAAAGGGCGTAACCAGTTGACGTTGTTTGTACAAAGGCGGCAAATTTACTACAAGTCAACCTATAAATTAACAAAAAAAAATTAACCCAAATGTAATTTCAATTGTAGGTCGTGTGAGCATTAATAGATAAGATAAGATAATAGATAAGATAATTTATTTTGCAAATATGGGTTCAAAAAACGGTGACATACAAATATAATAAGCATCAGCCATATTTAACCAGAAGGCATGCAAAAGTAAAAAACTACTGGACATTCTAAGAAGGTACATTAAAAATTTCATAAAATTTACACAACGCAAAAATGTCAAATGAATTAAAATTACATTTTAAAAAATGAATAAATAAATCATGTCATGAAAACTCAAAATAGATTAAAATATAAAATGTCAATAAAAATTTAAAATGTCACAAACATTTTAAATGTCACGAAAATTAAATAAAATAAAAAAATAAAAAAATTCATAAGAATTAACAACATTCACAAACATGTAAACTTACAAACACAAGTCAGCCAGACCCGAAGCAACTATGTGTAGATCATATTATAAATATTTGTTTCACACGCACACACGCAGCGTAGCAGTCAATCGCTCCACCACTGCACAGCCCCCCAAGCCAAGTTCCGACCGTTTAGTTTCGATTCTTTTGCATCTCTTGCGAACGCCTGGAGTAGTTTACGCCTCCGATTCCTTTGTTCTGACGTCATCTCAACGCTCAGTCACGTGGTTATAACAAAGGAATCGGAGGCGTGGCCTACTCGAGGCGTTCGACGCAAGAAAATCGAAACGAAACGGTCGTAACTTGGGTAAGTGGGCAGACCTACCGTGCCGCTTATATTCATAAAATGCATTTAACTCCGAAGACATATCGTTTCAAGCAGTGGAAACAGATCCGTGCCAAATTGGATGATCCCATAAACCTGAGTACATGCTAATGAAGCAAATCCCATGAAACACATGCAGACCATCATTAGTTGCGAAGTGCTGTTGCGTAAATATTGTTTTGCATTCCATTCTGTGATTGTAACATATTTACTGTGAACGGTCTAAAACCTTATTAGACAAAGAAAATGTTGGTAAAGGCTTTTCGAAATAAAGGTAAACCATCATTTTTTCAGCCAAAAAACGCTTACGCGCACTACTGGCTATAGGCCTTGGGATAATTCAACCCGCCATTTGTCGACCTTTTTGAGAGAGGACAGAGGACTTTTGTCCGAAAGGTGTCGTGTATTGGCGTTTCCGAGGACGGTTACACGACAATACGCAGCGGAAAACGACGCTGATAATACGTGTATAATTATAGTTATACAAGTTTGTGGTATTTTTAATTTGTATTAGTATATTATTTATTTTATAAGATTGTAATATTATGTATTTTATCTATGGGCCTCAGTTGCCTAACAATAAAGAAATAATAATAAATAAAAATAATATTTACAATTGTGGGTTTGTTCGAAAGAGTAACTGCAGCTCTGGAAGCCCGGAAAGCCCTTCTTAAAAAACCCTCCCACTACCCAGTTACTGGGCGAGACCAAGGAGTATTGTCTCGCCAAGTAACTGGGTAGTCCCAGTTACTGGGCGAGACAATACTCCTTGGATAGACTGATGATGAGATTTCCTAGCTGTAATGACGGTCAAAGATGTACGAATAATAACCGTGGCCAACGGCTTTACGTCTGTTCCGAGACAAGGGGTTTCAAGTAATGACCTATATAAACTTAGAAAAGTACATGATATGTTCAAAAATTGACAGTTTTACTTGCCGAGTTTCCAACCCGCAACCCGCAACCTTTTGCGTGCCTTAACGACTGCACACTCCACATAATTATGACCACATACTAAACCAAAATATGTACCTATTAAAAAATTGACCTCACGACCTTTTCATAACCATCACCGTTCATAAGCAATAGCCCTACAATCATATACTATACTAATACGTTACATAACTAATTAACAAATAACCCGAGAACGGCCACCATAATGGATATGTTTGCACCACCATATATATGAACCTATTGTAATGTCCGTCTGTAAGTAACTGGTGTATAGTCCCTTCACCGAGCCTTTTGTTATTAAGCCCTTCTAGATGACAGTTGGATGCTACTGATTTTGTAATACTTAATTATATATTGGGTTATTTATTTATGGAAGATTTTTTTAAATTGATATAAACTATTGCTTGACTGCGATCTCATCTGATGGTAAGCAGTGATGCAATCGTTGATAGGGAGGCGCACTAGTTTATTAAGAGCCTATTCACTCTAGCCTTGAAGACACCCAAATATAATCCAATGGGAAGACCGCAGCAGGCAAATCAGGCGTCTGGATCAGGCAAGGATATTAATTTGAAAAAAAAAACTACTATGGCTATCGACACTGTAAGAAATACCTATAAAATATAATTAATTATATATACTAGCTTCTGCCAGCGGCTTCGCCTGCGTGATAGTCGATTTCTCCATACAAACTTAAAACCCCCGTTTTACCCTCTTAGGGACGGAGTTTCGTAAAAGTTTCTTAGCGGATGTCTACACTCTATAAGGAACTTACCTGCCAAATTTCAAGTTTGTAGGTGCTATAGTTTCTGAGATTTGGTGATTAATTATTTTAAATTATGTTTGTCCTGTATTTTTGTCTATGTGGTGTACAATAAAGAATATAATAAATAAATAATCAGTGAGTGGTATTTCGCTTTTATATATATAGAAGATTCATTTCCGATACTTTCGAATTGTTATAGAAATGGTGGTTCATAGAAAATTCAAGAGCAAACGGCATTTTGACGCTTCTATTTCATAAAATAAATTAATTAGTCAGTCTATTCACAGACCATCTTAAAAATAGTCAAACAGTTCAATATAGAGACTGGGCTACTTCGGCCAAGGACGCGGGGAAAGTTGAATCAAAGCCACTTGCATTTCCTGACTCGTCGCCACGTAAGCGTTATGTCATACATGGTCACTGTAATAATATCATATATGTTTTATTTATCAGTTACATCTACTAAACAATGAAAAGGGAAACGATGGCAATGATATAATGACCTGTTTTTGGACTTGTAATATTTCGATACCTCCCACTCATAAAATCGTAATAGAAACCTAACTGTAAGTCAAAACAAACTCAAACTGATACCATAATTAATCAAGAATGTGACGCGATAATTATAGAACAAAAAACAAATAAAAAAGACAAAGATAATACGCAAAAACTTAGTTCACCAATAAACGATAAAAATACTCATCAGACATGTAGGAAAAAAAGAATATGCATTCTTAGCACGGATGACAAACATAAGGTCCTAAACATTGCACAAAATCTCTTATTAAAAGATCGTGATGAGATTTGCCACTACTTAACACCGAGAGTAGGAATAAAACAACTTCTTACTGGAATCGAGGCAAAACTGTCTAAATTCACCAAACAAGACTACTGTATAATATTGATTGGATCAGAAGACTTTAAATCTACACACGATTATCGCAATATCATAATTCATATCCGGGATGTGCTAAGTAGAATCAAGCACACAAATATTATTATATGCTTCCCGACATATACCTTTGTAAGAAATAACGATATCTACAACTGGAGAATTGAAACTTTCAATAATTTGCTTTACCTGGATATAATGGCCCATGAATACGCCTACTATCTCGATTCAAATCTAAACTTAAAGTGTGATTTCTGTATGTTTGGAAAAAAAAACGGATTTATAAACAATATAGCAATGAGGACAATTTTTCACGATCTTAAGAATTTAATTGATGGCATTGAATGCACCAACATTACCTATTTTGACGAATCTAATGACAACAATTATGCAATTTATGACGAAATTTCTGACGACTGTAGTGAAAATACTTCCTGTGACAATCAACCTTCAAAGTTTTTTCGTGACTAAACATCTACGTGTGTTACATCAGAATATTGCTGGACTGTTAGCAAAATCTGAAGCTCTAACAGTGTGCCTAGAAGAGTTAGCAGCCTCACAATCATGCGTGGAGGTACTATGCATCACGGAACATTTTATTATGGAGGGCTATGAAAAATATCTAGATATTCCTAATTATCAGCTTGCAGCATGCTACGCAAGAAAAAAAAGCAAAAGAGGAGGAGCATGCATTCTTACAAGAAACGGACTTCAGTACAAGGAATTAAAACAGATTTCTAGATTTTCAGAAACCGGTGTCTTTGAATGCTGCGCCATCGAACTGATTGATTATAAGATTATTATTGTCTGTATTTATAGAGTCCCAAATAGTAGTAACTTCAATATGTGCATGGAAAAACTACATATGATTTTACGAGAACTGTCAAATAAGTCCTTTAAAGACAATAATATTGTAATAGCGGGAGACTTTAATGTAGATATCCTAAAAAGAACGTATCAAACCTTAGATTTTGAATGTCTATTACTGAACTACGATTTAAGATTATCAGTTTTTCAACCCACTAGAATAAAGAGTCAAACTTGTATTGATAACTTTGCCCACAATTTTGAGAAAAAATGTAAAGCGGAAGTGATTGAATTTGCCCTGTCTGATCACACTGCGCAGTTGCTGAAGTGTCCCGTACGAGTAGAATGTGTTCTGAAATACTGGTACAAATCACAACGAGACTTTAGCCTGGAAAATATTAATAAATTTAGAGCCTGCCTTGAGAGACTAACTTTCTCTGAAGTCTACGACACTGACGATCCAAACGATTCTTTTAACACGTTTATAGAACAATTTAAACTATTTTACGACTTGTGCTTCCCCCATAGGCTCATTAAAATATATACAAGTACAAAACCAAAATGGATTTCACGTGGACTCAAATTATGTAGCTTAAAAAAAAGGCAATTATTATGGACATATAGACACAAACCAACACAATCAAATAAATTAAAATATTCTTGTTACACCAAATTATTTAAAAAAATTATTAAATTGACGAAACGATCTCAAAATGACTACAATATCAAAAACTCTGACAACAAAAGTAAAATGACATGGAAAATAATAAAGACCCCTAAATTTAATTTACCTAATGACTTAACAAATAAAATTAAAATTGACAATAAAATAATTAAAAATCCTCAATTGATTGCTGACAAGTTTAACGCCTATTTCATTGATAAAATTGTACCAATACCAGGGGCAGGTAAAAAATCGACTACGCATATTTTAAATAAACAAAAATCTATGTTTATGGCTCCATGTCAACCAAAGCAAATATTTAATATTATAAAAAGTCTCAAAAACACTCATAGCGTAGGGTATGACGATATTTCAACTAAAATCATAAAACATGTTGCCGACCTAATCTCCAACCACTTGAGCCATATCCTTAATTTATGTATTAGTCACGGTGTTTTTCCGGACCGTCTTAAGGTCTCCATTGTAAAACCCATTTTTAAAAAAGGGGATAAAGATCAAGTAGAAAACTATAGACCTATTGCGCTCTTGCCAATTTTCTCAAAAATTTATGAAAAATATATATATAATGAACTGTATGCGTATTTAGAAAAACACATGATTCTTTGTAACGAGCAAAAAGGGTTTCGAAAAAATAAAACAATAAATATGGCAATATATGACTTCTTAAATACAATTATGACTAATGTTGATAAAAAGACTCTAGTTTGTGCTATGTACTGTGACATGACTCAAGCTTTTGACTGTGTTGACCATGATATCTTAAGAAACAAACTTGACTCCTATGGTATACGAGGTAACATTTTAGATTTATTAAGCACTTATCTCTCAAATAGAAAGCAATTAACTGCTATATCAGACTTAAATTTGAAAACTAAAGAACAAGTTACATACCTATCTAAAGAACGTACTGTACATTTTGGCGTACCACAGGGCAGTGTTCTAGGCCCTTTGCTTTTTTTAATTTATATTAATGACCTGCCTAAAGCCATAGACTACCCCATTACACTATTTGCTGACGATAGTACAGTAACAGTAGCTTGTAATAATCCCGACCTATATGAAGCAGATGTTAATAACGCTTTAACCTCTATAATCTCTTGGCTTAGTAATAATAATTTGAAAATCAATCTAGCTAAAACTCAAATTATGCACTTTGGCCATAGAAAACCTAGTGTTAAAGTGAACGTAAAGTTCAAAAATAATAATATACATGACGTGGATAGTGCAAAATTCTTAGGACTTATAATTGATAGTCACCTTAACTGGAAGGATCATATCGAAACATTATGCAAGAAGATAAGTAGCTCATCCTTTGCCCTATATAAACTTGCTCCAACAGTTAACACAGATGCACTACTCTCAGCCTATCATGGTATTGTTGCATCTATACTAAGATACGGCATCATATTCTGGGGCAACTCTACAAATAGAGAAGCTGCTTTTAAAGCGCAAAAGCGTTGCATAAGAGCAATGTTTGGGCTTCAGGTAACGGACAGTTGTGTGTCATATTTCAGGAAACATAAAATTCTGACACTGCCAGCTTTGTATATCTATGAGACTGCCTTATTTGTAAGATCCAATCCACACTTATTTCCTTACCTATCTGATACGGTCCAACGTAATAGGCGAAATGATATTTTACGCGGACGCAGAGCCAAGACCGCTCTTATGCGGAAAAGCATATTCTGCAGAGCTCCGCAAATTTATAATAAAATTCCGAAATGTATTCGAGAGATGGATTTGACTGGGTTTAAGAAAAAATTTAAAGAATTTTTGTGTAATAAATGTTATTATAATTTAAATGACTACTTAAATGACTCTTTGACATATTAATTTAATTATTATTTATATGATTTTATTGGCCTGACATTTTTGATTTCAATTATATTAACTATCACAATTTAATGGAACCTTTTTAATTTTGTACGCCCATGTGGCAGAACGTGCCGAGACTAAATGTTTAAACCTAAGACCATGTAATGTACATACCTACCATGTTCTAACAAATAAATGATTATGATTATTATTATTATTATTATGATTAAAAAGTTTTAGCATTTTTTCAGGAGAAGGGTTTGCGAGAAGTAATTTGTGAAAATTCTTTTAATCGATGTATTTGCATTATGTAGTTTATGTAGTCAATAATCAGTTTAAGATCACAGTTACACACTTGACTGGCCTGTTGTTCTAGTGGTTAGTGGCCCTAACTACTATGCCAGGGGTCGTGAGTTCGATTCCGACCCAGGACAAATGTTTTTGTGATGAGCACGATCATTTGTTCTGTGTCTGGGTGTAATTTATCTGTAATATGTATGTATTTAGAAATGTATGTTTATGGTTTATCAGTTGTCTAGTACTCATAACACAAGCTCTGCTTAGCTTGGGACTAGACAGCGTTGTGATAGTTATAAAAAAGAAAGTTCAAAACGCTGGAACACAAGATACACATACAAGTCGCAAGTTCGCGTACATCGAAGGATTGGAACAATTTGCCTGCTGCGGTCTTCCCGTCCAACTATAATTTAGGTGTCTTCAAAGCTAGAGTGAATAGGCTCTTAATAAACTAGTGCACCTCACCATCAACGACTGCGATCCCACCTGATGGTAAGCAGTGACTTACCATCAGGTGGGATCGCAGTCAAGCACTAGTTTATATCAATAAAAAAAATGTAATAAGAAACAATAATATTAGTTTACATTTTTATCATACAAGTTCATTCATTAATTAAATACGTTTCAACTTTGTGCGTTGGAGATATCGATTTGTATGAGTCATTACAAGGACGTCTTTAACAAGGCCACTCGATTTGTGCTTACTCGAGCGAATTCCTGAATGATTTTTTCGGTGATGCGCCACCGGTTCACGGTAGATATCCCACCAATATTTGTGCCGAAGTCTATGTTTCCCGATAGCTACAACCTAGGGGTCTTTAAATCAAGAGTGAATAGGTTACTTCTAATGAAACGAACAGGTTGTTGTGAGCGAGCCTGCTTCCTCCACTTTGTCACATAAACCTTTTATACAAGTGTTATGTTTGTAATTAGGTAGTGTAAAGTAAAAGTGTTGAACAATAAATTAAAAACAAAAAAAAAGGACCGTCCCTTCTAGCGACACTCGGGGGCGGTCTAATATGTACAATAGTGGACGTCTTTCAAAAAGCAGGATCACCAACAGGATTTCTTCACCACCTGTACTCAGTATTTGGGCAAATCTATATATAATACATAATATTCCAAAACTTTCACACAACGCCATCTAGCCCCAAACTAAGCAGAGCTAGTGTTATGAGTACTAGACAACTGATAAACATACTTATATATTTCTAAATACATACATATTATAGATAAATTAAACCCAGACACAGAACAAATGATCGTACTCATCACATAAGCATTTGTCCTAAGTGGGAATCGAAACCACGACCTCCGGCATAGCAGTCAGGGCCACTGACAACAGGCCTGTCTAAATAAGTAGTATTTATTAAGTGTATGTTGTGCAAAAAGATAGCTAATACACTGAATAAATGTTAGATTAACCCACGTAGTCACACAAGTGCAGCCGCGAAGCAAACATAGTTATTAGCCGGGCATCCTTTCACTAGCCACCACTGTGCACACTATTGCCACCTCCTCCAATAAAGTTGCCACTTGAACGACAAGAGTATTTCGTAATCTTACCACTGTGTAGAATGTATAGTGCTTTGATATAACTCAGATAAGAGCTCCATTATGAAGAGACCATTATTTTATTGTATTCTTATACATAGCATATCAGGCTTAGAATGTTACCAAAGCTGGGACTCAGGCCTCCTCTTTATGAGACGGAATGGGCCGTTTTTCACTACGTGGGCCCAGGGCGGGGTGGTGGACGGTACATGTCTTCGAATGAAGAGATGGTGAATTTATTCACGTTGTTTGCTTTCAGAGTTTTAAGAGCAGTGGTGATGAAATAAATTACACAAAGTAAAGCCATTGCCTGGGTTTGAACCCGCGACGTACGTTACAACACGATAATAATAACCCCCATATTCTATCTTTTTAGAAAAAAAAGAATGCCACGTATAGAGTTGCTGTTAAAATTATTATTATTATAAAAGCCTTTGGCAGAACTGGTCAGTAGATAATAATAATAACCCCATTAATACATTTCATATTTGATGTTAAAAGTTTTCCACTCCTAGCCCTATTTATAATTATTATTTAGCTAATTATTTCTTAACAATTTCAATTTACAATAATTTTTGTTATCATTATTTTTCTTTTAATTTGCACTAATTATGATTGTTATTTTACATTCAATAAAGAAAATTAGTGATTTTTTGTCATCAAGGACCTCTAATAGAGTAAAGGCCTCCTCCATTTTACACCACAGCTTCCAGTCTTTGGTTTTTGAAACCCAGTTTTTAATATAACCTATTTATAATATTCTAGAGCGGCGACCGCGTACCAAAACACGCAGCGTTGATAGGCCTCACAAAGGTCGATGACGATGACCTGGTGAGGGTCGTGGAAACCGATGGATGCGAGATGCACAGGAGGCCTATGTCCAACAGTCTTTCTGCTGTAATTATGATGATGAAATCATTATCTCCATTTAATTTGACAGCATTAGTCATTTTAGTCCGTATTGGAAAAACTGCGGAAGGGAGAGATATACGGATGCTTAAAATTTTAAATAGCGTTGCAGACAATACGGGAGTCTGGGTAGACGGAGCTACTCATGCGCGAGTATTGATCTCCACGTCCGTTGTCACATAATATATTGCTGATCACTTAGCCAGAAACTTCACTAATATGAGTGTGAATTTCACTAATGAAGACTGGTATTTTGTACCAGTAGTGAACCCAGATGGATACAGCCACACCCACACGACATATAGGATGTGGTGTAAAAAAGAACGCGTTTCGGAAATGGAGTTGATATTAACAGAAATTTTTGGTACTACTGGGGCCGTGGTGGTACTGACCATATATCTTCGGACCCAAATCACATAAATTATCGTGGTGTAGAACCATTTTCGGAACGTGAAACGACTGCTATCAAGGACATTATTCTGTACTCAGGGACGCCGTTCAAGATATTCCTGACGTTTCACGGTTACAGTGAAGCTATTGCTTTCCCCTGGTGCCACACTGCGGAACCTTGTCCTGACTATGTCAATTTACTAGAAGGAGGTACTGCTATGGCTAAAGCTATCTTCGAGACAAGTGGCCGCATGCATAAAGTTGGAAACTTCAAAGATATTATGTATTGAAGTCCATGAGAGATCTTCCTTTGTCTTAGCGACCGACTCGATTGGAATATAGGAAGTTACCTTCAGAAAACTTAGAAAATAAACCATATTGCCATTCACGGAAATACAAAAAAATAATAAGAATCAACGGGGTTCTGAGAAAGACTACAGCTTAATAACTTAACACGCTTTTTTATCATGTAGACATTTATCAATGAGTAACTTAAAATATGAAGAACGAAACACGTATCAAGGTACTAAATCATAGATATTAGTTTATAGAAGAGAAAGTGTAATTTCTTTATGTCATCATTTTTAAAACAATATAACGCTTCTTCGTCCATTCCGGTATTGAACAAAATTGATATTCTTGGATCCGATTGAGCGATAAGTTGTTATAGACGTTGGTACTGACTACTGACTAGCTGACCCGGCGAACTTCATACCGCTTAACAGTCAATGAATGTAGTATATTATATATCTTTCGACATAGTCAACCGATTGCGATGAAGTAAAGCTTAAGTAATAGGTATATCAAGTTACACACATTTTTAATGTATAAAAGTTATCTACATCGATTTCGTACATTTTACGTGATGCGCGCACAACTAATAACTTTTACAGATAAATAAAAGATAAGATTATATGAATAATAAAGATAGATATGATATGAGCAGTGGTGGTCCCGTAGTAACGGTTCCAACTTACGAGTTGTAGGTTGTGGGTTCGAACCCAGGCGCATTACTTTGTGTAATTTGTTTCATCACCACTGCTCTCAAAACGGTGAAGGAAAACATCGTGAGGAAAACGGCTTGTCCTAGAACCAAAAAATTTGAAGACGTGTGACATCTGCCAACCCGCACTGGGCCCGCGTGGTGGATTACGGCCCATTCCCTCTCTTAGAGAGGAGGCCTGAGTTCCAGCAGTGGGGTAAGGCTGATTTTGCTATTATTTACCTAGTCCCTAAGTCACAGGCTATAAACCTAGTTTGGGGACCAGGTGATAATACATCATGCAAATTATATTGTATCCTATTACTGAACCTTTGTGAACGTTGAAATAAACTTATTATTATTATTTCACTTATTTATTTCATCCGGAGTTCAAGCTACCGGCGTGGCGGTCAGGGCTCCTGAGAGAGGAATCTCCTAACAATGCGCGCCGTATCCAGGAGTACCTACTGCTTTCTGGATCAGGCCCTTAATCCAGCTGCCTAACGAGAGCCTCCTCAGATGTTGTTCGAGGCTCTTGGCTATTAAGCCATTGCCGATACGACTATCGGCACAATGATAGCTCTATCAACTTCTCACATCGTCGACAACCACGCGAGCTAGGTCAATATTATTATTTATGCTATTATCGATAGTTCGCAATTGATCACTATTACTTGACTTATTCACTCTTGAATTAATGATCCCTAGGTTAGGTTAGCTATCAGTAAACTCAAATTTTAGTAGGAAATTGCACTCCTTAGCTGTACGCACAATGAATGTGTTCCCAAATCGTTTTGTTCCCAAAATATTCACCATGTACCGTGCTGGTGGATAGGTATCTGAATATTGCTAGCCAGCTCGACGCTCTATCGCAGGTTTTTATCAATCTTTAGCTAGATACTGGCCACATACCGCTGTGGCCGGATGTAGGTTACTGTACTGTACGACGACGGTGAGTAATGGGTAGCTCGCCGTTCAGTAAGGACCAGAACCAAGCCCGAGTCAACAGCGCGTGGTGTTCCATGCAGCAAAATGGACGGAGCTCACTAGAGCTGATGCCAGCTAAGACCGTCTACCGTCAGCCCTCAAATGGTCATTTTTATTTTGCTCCTAAACTTTATTTCGAAAAAGTAGTAAAAAGTGATTCATTATACATTTATGTGATATCGTTGCATTGCTAGTGAAGTGTACTTGCGAATAATGAAAACCGGAGTTCGATACAACCACGGAGTGCAAAGATATAGGTAAAAGACTTTACAAACTTTTTAATAACGGTTCGGAACCCGGACCTACCTCAACCCGCCGAGCGCTCGATACTCCTCGCGCACTCCGTACCTCAACCCGCCGGCGCCTGCGCTACTTGGTTCGTTTGGACTCGCGATTGTCGGCTATCACGCTAGCGTCGTTTGGTACCTGCTGCGAAGCGGGAAGATCAAAATACATTATTATAATGCCGCGCGTCCAGCGTTCTCCTCCGGCAGCTGCTGCTAAGCCGAATGTTATGCAAGCGTCTGAGCCTATCTTAGGCCCGACCACGCCTGGTAGTAGTAGTACAGACGTAACTTCCAAGGTTTCTGTTAGATCCAAGCGACCAAGACTGAACGACTCGCCTGGCAGTGACGGCACGTGCGAGGAAGCCTTGGAAGATAACTCAACTGACCAGAGTGCGGTTCCTCATTCCTATAAACTAGATAGAGCAATTATTTCCGAACTACGCAAGGAAATTGAGTCTGTGATGTCTTTGCAGCTACAGGAACCGCTCAAGTCATACTTTGGAAATGAATTTCTAGAACTGAAAAAAACCTTGAAAGGACTAGAAGCGTCAGTTGAGTTCATTAGCAAGGACTATGATGTAATAAAGATAGAACTGGACCAAAACAAGAACATCATCAGCCAACTTAAGAAAGAAAATGATGAGTTGAAAACCTGCGTTTCAGACTTATCTGTAAGACTTAATATTGTAGAGCAATATTCTCGTCAGGAAAATCTGGAAATAAATGGAATACCTGAAAATCAAGCCGAAAATCTGTTGAGTATGGTAGTTCAACTGGGGAAAACAATCTCATGCAATATTGATGCTGTCGACGTGTCATCAGTAACTCGCGTCAAAAAACTCGACTTGAAGAGTAGCCGCCCGCGCTCAGTTATTGTGAAACTAAAAAATACAAGGAAACGTGATGAAGTCTTAGCATCAGTGACCAAATTTAACCGTGCAAACGTTTCCAACAAACTTAATTCAAGTCACTTAGGCTATGGTGGTGCTAAGCAGCCTGTCTTTGTTTCCGAACATCTTTCACCCCTCAATAAAGCTATTCATGCACAGGCTAGAAAAATGGCGCGTGAGAAAGGTTATAAATATGTTTGGGTTCGAGATGGCCGCGTATTGGTCCGTAAGGATGATGGAGCAAGACCTATGCAGATAAAGAGCCTAAATGCTGCTACTTTAATGTAGGCAAAAATCCAGGAGCAAGAACCCGTAAGTAAATCATTAAAATTCACTGTATACTATCAAAATATCCGAGGAATGCGAACGAAATTGGATGATATCAATGCTGCGGTTAATGTCAATAATTATGACATGATTGTGGCGACAGAGACATGGCTTAATGATAATATTAATGATGGAGAGATATTTGACACCCGATATAATGTGTACAGGCGAGATAGGGCTTCCAGCGCACTTTCGGGACGAGAAGGAGGTGGCGTTCTTATTGCTGTATATAAAACTTATGACTCCGTGCGGGCCTGTCAATGGGAAACTACCGCAGAAGACCTCTGGGTTCGCGTTAGAATAAACGAGAGAAAGAAAATTAACATTTGTGCCATCTACTTACCACCCCCTGCAACACAGCAGCACTTGGATATGTTTCTTGGCTCCGTAACAACCGTTAACGAAACTACTGGCGATGAAGTTATAGTAGTCGGAGATTTTAATCTCGGCTTTATTGAATGGAAGTATGACCCGAGTCACTCTTCTTCTACCTCCACTATTCCGTCCAACTATGCAAACAACCTAGGTTACTCTCTTATAGATTTTATGTCTCTAAACAACCTGTTCCAATATAACATTGTTAAAAATAATAAAAATAGAACGTTGGACCTAGTGCTCTCCAATATGCGAAGTGTAGTGGTCAGAGGCTCTGCTTCTCCAGTCTGTAAAGAAGATTGTCACCACCCGTCTTTAGAAATAGATTTTGCCTTGAAGGCGTATGTGCCACTAAAATGTGTTAAATCAACTACGTTTAATTTTAAGGCGGCTGATTACACACTAATTAATAAAAAGCTGACAGAGATTCACTGGAAAGAGCGACTAGAACCAAATGTAGATGTTGACCTTATGGTGGGGGCGCTCTATGAATCCATTCAAACAGTTATTAATGAGAATGTTCCTAAAATTAAGCGGGTAAGCAAAAATTTTCCTTTATGGTACTCTAAAACTTTAGCGAAAGTTCTTAACGAAAAAGAAAAAATAAGACAACGCTTTAAAAAATATGGCAACCCAAGGGACGAAATTGAGTACAGACTACTCGACGATAGGGCACGGTCAATGATTAAGAACTGTTATAGAAAATATGTCCACTCTGTTGAAAATAATATCCAGACAAATCCCAAAGCGTTCTGGTCTTTCGTCAAAACTAAAACTGCTAATTCTAACTCTATACCTTCCGAAATGACATTAAACGATTTGGTCGCAACAACGGGAGACGATATATGCCAACTTTTTGCTAATCAATTCTCGTCTACGTTTTCTAGTACTAGTGGAATAAATAGAACATCAACCAAGTCCCAAATATTCCCTCAATTTATACTCAATAAAATTACCTTTACTGAGAAGGAAGTTCTGAAATCGCTCAACAAAATCGATGTTACTAAAGGTGCTGGTCCGGACGAGTTGCCACCTTTCTTTATTAAAAAATGTGCTCGCAGTCTGGCATATCCCCTTATGGTAATTTTCAATAAATCTCTTGAAACCTCAAAATTTCCAACAGAATGGAAAAAGGCCAACGTTGTGCCAATTTTCAAAAAGGGTGATTGCGCAGATGTTAAAAATTACAGACCAATCTCTATTTTGTCCATTTTCTCAAAACTTTTCGAGTCTATGGTCTGCCCAATATTAACCTCCCATGTCAAAACGCAGATCTCCCCTCAACAGCATGGTTTCTGCAGCAACAAATCCACTGTCACTAATTTAGTTACGTATCTTGATGAGATCTGCATGAAAATTGACTCTGGTCAACAGATAGACTCTCTATATACTGACTTCAGTAGCGCTTTCGATAAGGTAGACCACAAAATCTTGCTGCTGAAACTACATCATTTTGGTATATATGGACCCCTTCTGGAATGGTTTCGATCGTATTTGTACAAACGAACACAAAGAGTGGTGGTGAATGGTTATCGGTCACCAGAGTACGTTGCGACCTCCGGTGTGCCCCAGGGATCTCATACCGGGCCTATACTCTTCATAGTGTTCATAAACGACATAGTCGACTGCATCAAACATAGTCAATGTTCCTTATTTGCCAATGATCTTAAGATCTACCGTCAAATAAAAAGTCCAGAAGACATTGCTCTGCTCCAATCCGATCTAAATTCGTTGCAGAACTGGTGTGTCGCAAATGGAATGGCTTTGAATGCCAGCAAATGTCATCATATTACATTTACACGGAAAAAGCACCCCATACCATCCACTTATTCCCACAATGGAACATTATTGCAAAAAGTAACAAACATACGGGATCTAGGAGTAGTGCTTAGCAGCGATCTTTCTTTTACCGCGCACATCAATAATATCGTTGGAAAAGCTATGAAAATGGTGGGGTTCATTAATAGAATCGGTAAAGAATCTCAGGGAACCTCGGCTATGAAAGTATTATATAATACCTTTGTGCGCAGTCTGGTGGAGTATGCGTCTCCTGTCTGGAGCCCAAACTATAATGTTTACATAGACCGTATTGAACGCGTTCAAAAAAAGTTCACTAGGTACCTGCGATTTAAAGATCAAAAATGCCCTTACCGAGCCAATTACGAAGAACGACTAAGTTACTTCAAATTAGACTCATTGAAGCAACGAAGGGTTCTCAACGACCTATTGACACTTTACAAAACTATTAACGGGACATCGTCAACGCCAGACCTACTAAGTAGAGTCAACATAGACGTACCTCGTCATTCGCACCTTCGGACCAAGCGTACCAATAGAACGTTTGCCACTAAGCCATGCCGAACCAACCTGGGTCGGCACGCCCCTCTAAATAGAATGTTGACCTTCTATAACAAGGCCTGCTCTGTCGACAGCAGCATTGACGTCTTTTTTGATAGTCTGCCAAGATTTAGAGCCAAAATCATTCAAATTGACCTGTGATCAGCCGCCTACTTTTACTTTTACTGTTACTTTAACTTAATTATTATTATTATTTTAATTTATTTTTTTTATTTTTTTTTTTTTTTTAACATTATAAAAATTGTAATTTTACACTTGATATTTTGATTAATCTAGATAATTGTTTGTTTTATGTAATTTAATTTTAATAATAATGTGATTGATTGATATGTTAATAATGTAATTTGAATTAATATGTTATTTTAGTATTATTAATTATTTATTTTAAAGTTTGGACATAAGGTTTTTAATTTCTGTTATTTTATGTGTTCATTGTTTAACGGTTTGTCACCTATTTAATTAGTTAGACTTTTGTGAATGTTGTGCATACCTGTAAGTGACTTTTTTACACAGGATCACCTCATACTAATTATTATTATTGAATACAAATTGTAAACAAGTCGTTGGTGTGCCTATATAAATATAAATATAAATAAATAAATAAGACTGTGGGAATGCCTGAGGAAAACCAAGCAACTGAAGGAACACAGGTGAGTTTTAGTCAGTAAAAGTCTGAAGCTCCCTTCCGCTCCACTCAGAGCGGGAGGAGTAATTAGATAACTCCCACCTCAAAAAAACAATGTTGTTATACTACTAACGTTATACAGAGGCCCTATCACGAGCTTTTAACGCGATTCATTTTATGAACTGAATTGTTAAAGAGATGGAGGTATAATATAAAGTGTACAACTCCATCCCTCTTACTCGCTCACACAAAACAAAAAAAAAATCAAAAACAATTTTTTTTACCACGTCATTTTTTTTTTCCGGTGGGAAAATCATCTTATGACATCCCCCGCCCTTGGGTGGGGCGGGAGATAGTGTCAGACTTTTACTGACTAAAAACCCACTCCTGTTCCTTCGTTGCCCTTCGTACCAGGGCCGAGTCTTCCTTTCAGAATCAGACCCTTGGCCCCAGTAGGCTTCGACCCTGCTGGGCCCCTACATTTGCTGACATCTCCTTGAGGCGCGCGTGGAACAGCACGCGCCGTTGACGACTTGGGCTCGGTCCGGACGGTTACCGAACGGTCGGACGGCGAGCCACCCATTGCTCGCCGTCCGCATGCCCGCGCCTACGGTGGCCGGAAATCGGGATCGGAATCCCGGCGGCGGTTGGGGCGTGAGGACCGCTGCCTCACGCGATCGGCCGCCTCCTTTGCAAGCAGAAGGAGGCGACCGCCTGCCATTCCTCCTCGCTCCGGATCATGGCCTGTACCAAGGCCCGGCGCAAGAGATCGCCGCCACCGATCGCCCCCACGAGGACACGGCGTTGCTCTGCCCAAGCACCTACACCGTATGCTCCACCGTGTCCTCCGGGCGGTCCACACAGTGGCGACACCCGCGCGTCGCTTCCGCACGAATCCGGTGCAGGAACTTCCCGAACTTACCGTGTCCGGTAAGGACCTGTGTCATGCGGAAGGTAATGACGCCGTGTTGCCTTTCCAGCCACTCCTCAAAGAAGGGACTTACCGCCGTAATTACGGCGTGCCCATTTACCACGTCATATGATTCCGATCCCGATTTCCGGCCATCGTAGGCGCGGGCTTGCGGAGGGCCAACAATGGGTAGCTCGCCGTCCGACTTTCCGGTAACCGTTCAGACCGAGCCCAAGTCGTCGACGGCGCGCCTCAAGGAGATGTCAGCAAACCGTAGGGGCCCAGCAGGGTCGAAGCATACTGGGGCCAAGGGTCTGATTCTGAAAAGAAGACTCGACCCTGGTACGAAAGGCAACGAACAAACAGGAAAGGGTTTTTAGTCAGTAAAAGTCTGACACTATCTCTCGCTCCACCCAAAAACGTCATAGTAAGGCCCCAGGTAGATTTATTAATGGTTTTGCGGTTTTACTAATGCTATATTAGTGTCAGACTCCTTAAACTGTTTACCATCTGGTAATTTAATCAAATTAGTGTCCAAAATAAGTAATATTGACGTAACATTTAAAAATATGAGTGTACTACTGGTGTAACCAATTGTCGTTGCGTAACGTAATAGAGAGGCGATGACGGCTGTAGCAGATTCACACGTACCGCGACAAAATCCGAACCTGTACCTACTGTTTAAGGGGAAAGCTACAAGGTAGCGTGAAATTCAAATTTACCTATTTTTTACATTTTTAGGGTTCCGAACCTCAAAAGGAAAAACGGAACCCTTATAGCACTTTGTTGTCCGTCTGTCTGTCAAGACCCTTTATTCGAGAAAGCGTGAAGGTATCGAGTTGAAATTAAAACCGTATACTCAAATCTGCGGTCCCTTGAAGTTGTGAAAAAATCAAACTTTTAATTTAACGGAAAAATAAGTTACAGCCGTTTATGTCGCAAAAAACGTACATGTCAACGCTCTCAAAGGTATCAAAATTCATACGGTACTTCCTGTTGACCCAGAATCCTGAAATTTGGTTAGACCTGTCTGAGAAGACCTTTCTTATTCTTTATTCCCCCTATATTTCATAACATTTTGGTACCATAGTAAAGCATTCAAAAGTGAATGGCTTACTTTTAAATACGACTTCGCCTTAACGAACAGGTGACCGGCATGCGACATTCCAAATAGAAAAGAAAGGGTTTCCTATCTATAATATCTTTTCACATTGAAAAGATAAAAATAACGACAACTACTAACATAATAATATGTTACACAACTAGATATATAATAAGGGTTTCTTTCTATGAGAAGAATGCAGATCGGCAATTGGACATAATTAACTGGTATTATTTAAAAGAAGATGTTAGCCATTTGTAAATGAGATTATTATTGTGTAATGTAATTAATTTTGAAGCTAATGTTACCGCGTGAGATCTTTTGAAAAACATTGTTTCATAATAATAAAAGTATTTATGTAAATATGAATAGTAGAACTGATAATTTGCAGAAATAAAACGTTAATGACCAGCTCAAATGCTACAATTTGTAGCAGAAACTAAACAAAGTAAAGAACCACTTTAAAACAAACATGTAATTTGTATCAAGGCATGTATTATTTACAAAAAAAAAGTTTATTTTTTTATTTTTTGATAGGTTCGCGCTTGACCGCTATCTCACCTGATGGAAAGCGACGATGCGGTCGAGGTTGGAGCTCGCTTATCTAGAAGTAACCTGTTCAGCCTTGACTTAAATTTTCCCAGGTTGTAGCCATCAGGAAACACAGATTCCGGCAAGGAATTCCACTCCTTAGCTGTACGCACATTGAATGTGTTCCCAAAACGTTTTGTGCGTATAGGTGGGATGTCCACCATGTACCGGTGGCGCATTGCCGTACGCCTGGTGGAACGGGTGATGATGATGATGATAGAACGGGCTAGGCGGAATCAGGTTATGCAATTCCCCCGAAATGCAACCGGTAGAATACCGACAGGCCAGCAACTCGGCGTCGATGTTCAAGACTTTGAAGCCTCGACTCAACGAGTGCATCATTGCCAATGATCCTCCTGGCTCGCCTCTCAATTCCCTCAAGTGCATCAAGCTGGTATCGGGCAGATCCGAATTTCAAGCAATATGGTCACCCCGATTATATGGGTCTGAATATAGTAGGCGAAATGTAGGTGCACTATAGATATTCTATCTATAGTATCATCAATAAAATATATTCTATTTATTACCTATTCACTCTTGACTTATATAAATCCTCAAATTGTAGCAATCAGAAAACACAGACTCCGGCAGGGTAGAGTTTTGCTGGCATCTCGTTCAGGGCTTCAAGTCTGCTTTTACAATAATGCTATTACAATAGTGTCAGAATGGTCTATCATTGATTTCATAATTGTTGATTTTGACAAGTATGGTAATCTACTAATACAATGGCGTCATTATGACTTTCCAATGGTCAACCACTGACACTCCAATGGAAAAAATGACATAAAATGCTCAGACCTTGTTGGTCTGAGATAAAATAGTAATCTCGTACATAATGACAAATTAATGTCTGACGTATGCGGTAATCTGCTAAAATTTTGACAGTTCCTTTGATCAGTGACCTTCCATTGGAATGTCATTGTGCATTTATTGCTTTTAATTTGTTAAGAAATAGCTCGATATTGTCATTCTATAACAACTCTATTACGAGACCATTGACCGATCAGTGGTCGATCATTATGAATTAACAGATTACGAACTTTTACGCAAAATGACAATGGAATCGTGTTGAAATGACGAATAGAGAAAAATAATATAATAATACTATTTTTATTTTTACCTGTTCATCGTAAAACAGCTCAGATGATAAAGAGACGTGAGAAATATTTGTAGCTTACGTAAGTAAACTTGTTTTCTTTACCTAAATAACTGAATTCCAAACTAGATTTTGTATAGTTATTTCTAAACATGCGTGCATAAAAGATTTGCGTGTTAAACTTATTAAAATATTATATGATACGTGGTAATATGTACATTTTGCAAGGAAAGTGCTGTTTCATAATTCGTAGTGATATTTTTTATGATAGCGAAAGGCCGAGCAATGGCTCGGCCGTTCAGTAACTATCGGGACTGAACCCGAGTCGTCGACGGCGCGTAATGATCCACGCGTGCCTTAAAGAGTGTCAGTAAGACTGTAGGGGCTCAGCAGGACCGAAGCCTACTGGAGCCATGGTTTGTCTGAAAGGGAACCCCGCGGTCGTGGAATGCAAGGCAATGCAAGTGGCTGCTGCGGTCTTCCCGTCCTACTATGATTTGGGTGTCTTCAAGGCTAGAGTGAATAGGCTCTTAATAAACTAGTGCGCCTCACCATCAATGATTGCATCACTGCTTACCATCAGGTGGGATCGCAGTCAAGCACTGGTTTATATCAATTAAATAAAAAAGAAGTAACACAAGTGTGGTTTTAGTCAGTAAAAGTCTGATACGCCCTCCCGCACCGCCCTTGAGCGAGAGAAGTATTTGGATGACCACCCACCTTAAAAAAAATTATGCATTTAAAATTATACAAAATCATATCGATTGAGTAATATTGAATTGACGTCATTCAGTAAACTAAATGATGTCCGTGTTGTTATTAGTAATCATGTTTTTCAATCAAAGCTATAACTTTTATCGAAAAATATGATAAGAGCCATCTCTATTGAGGTATTGCTTCCGGATTATAAAACAGTTGCTCTCTATAGGAACTGATTTATTTTATTATATCACTCAGTCACTATCTACTATCATATCAATTGTGATGAAATCTGAAATTAAAAAAAAAATGCTGTTTCTTCTCACGCATTTAGTCAATATCATCATCATCATTTCAACCGAAAGACGTCCACTGTTGGACATAGACCTCCTCCAAGCGTTGCCACAACGACCGGTCTTGTGCGTCTCGCATCCACCAGATTCCCGTAACCCTTACCAAGTCATCGGCCCATCTTGTGGGAAGCCTTCCAACGCTGCGTCTTCCTGTCTGCTCTGCGTCCGGGCTGCGCTGGTCTGCTGGTCGTCACTACAGAACCTTTTGTCCCCATCGACCATCTATTCTGCAAGCAATATGCCCTGCTCACTGACACTTGTCGATTCTTCGGGCTACGTCTGTAACCTTGGTTCTCCTGCGGATATCTTCATTTCTGATGTGATCACGCTAGGAAACTCTGAGCGTAGCCCTTTCCAATGCCCTTTGGATTTTTTAGGCCTTCTGTTGACGTCCATTGTGAGCGACTACATTTCGGAGCTATATGTCATCACTGGCAACACGCACTGGTCTGGTAGACTTTCGTCTTGAGACACTGTGGTATGTTGGACGAGAAGATAACGCGCAGCTTCCCGAACGCTGCCCAGCCAAATGGGATTCGACGATTAACCTCTTTCTCGAAGTTAGACCTACCCAACTGGACCGTCCGTCGTCTGTCCCAGGTAAACGTAGTCGTCCACATCTTCGAGAGTAGAGTGTTCGATCTTGATAGGCGGTAATGCTTGCTATAAATACCGAGGAGTCAACCCACTGGACGCTGTTGGAAAACTTTCAAACTCATGACTGTTACCAGAGAGTAAATTGCATTTCGTGTGTACGTGGCAAATTGTCTCGCAACACCCTGTAGGTGTCACATTAAAACGCCAAATAAAATGTTTTTCTTTCTTTCTCTCGTTCATTCTTTCTCTCTTTCTTTCTTTCTTTCTTTCTTTCTTTCTTTCTTACTTTCTTTCTTTCTTTGTAAAGGCAAAAGTTTGTGAGGTACATTTGTACACTCAAACAAGTGAACAGATTTGGATGAAAATTGGGACACAGATAGACTTCTTCTGGAATAGTACATAGGATATTTTTTATCCCGGTATGTTCCCTTAGGCAAACTTTCTACTTTCGAATGGGTGAAACTGCTGACAAAAATTGGTTTACCACAAAGAAGTCTATCTACGTACCTAAAGTACACATAAACATATACATATACGTATTCGCGAATTTCCCCAGCATGCCTTCTCGTCCAAATGCAGAAATTATTCAAAATGCATAAACACTTAGTTTTGTTTGTATGTTATTATATAAATGTTATGCTTAACCTTCCAACAGGACATTATATACGGTTGACTGTTGGCCAAATGTGACATACGGGACATAAGGATGACAAGCTTTAATATTTCTCAAGAAACCTTTTTGACGACACCGCTGGTGCAGTGGTTGAGCAATTGGTCGCTGCGAATTCCCGCGTGGAACAAATGCTTAGACCATACCCTAAAGATAGTTATTCTGGGTCTGGGTCTTTTAAGTATGTGTGCATTTTTGTGAACGCACCCGCGCGCGCGATGTAGTACTAATTCTTAGTGTGGGTTAATTCAAATTCTCAACTAACGAAGACTAGAGAAACAGTAGCCATTGATCAGGGGATTTCTATGGTCCTATTTCCCAAAGAGTAAGGCAAAGTAACGGTCGTCTTTCAGCTAAAAATAACCAGGTGATAAAAGAAACCATAAGAACTTTTTACTGTTGTTAACCCTTAACACGTTCGGACCAGCAAAGTTGTAAGACGTCTAAGTACAATTTGTTGTTAACACAATGTCTAATCAGGTTCAATAAAAATATGTCATCAGTTGCTCTATAAAATATGTCTCATAACGCCAAGCTGCCATAGTAAATTCTATTAGTTAAACTTTTTCGCCGCACCGCAACAGTTGCAAATATCTAATATCTAGAGTTGCTCCTGCTTGTAGAGCAGAACTTTTGTCAACATATCTCCATTTTGTATGAGAAAATATTGTGTCATAATGTGCGTATCCCACGAGAGCGGCGTTAGGACGAACGTACGATTATTAAAAACTAAAATGCTCGTCAACCGCATCATTCATGTATCACTCACTCACAGTCCGCTAACAAATCCGCATAGAGCGACGCGCACCGAATAGAAAGGCATGCGCGGTGAAAGCGAACGATCGTGTCCTTGTAATGAATCTAGCGCTTCCTGCTGTATGGACGGTATTGTTTTGTAAAACAGCTTACTTCTAGGCTTCTATACTTGGACCAATTATTATCATTTAAAGTGAAACACGTCCAGTGTTAAACGATGGCCACGCCAGATTCTGGGTACCCCTTTCAATCTCAATAATTAGCTTTAATTTAGGCTAGGAGTACTAGAAGAGGATATTTTGACAGTCAGCGTGTTCAGCCTGGCTGGTGAGACCAGACTGAAAGAATAAATATGGAAAGGATTTTTTAATAAGGTCTTTTAATTGGTAATGTAATAAACAACCAATCTTATAGATCTTCAAGACAATTTTATTGAGTTATAGGTTCTTTCCTAATTTATCTTTTTGCTATGCAGGTCTTTTAACCTTTCGAATACCGTAATTAGAGGCACATTAGAAAGACAATGACAGATCGTTAGCTTGGGGTTTAATAAATTAATTTATGGTAAGACACAATTTTCAAACAAAGTAGTGCAGCAACCATTAAAGAATGAAGCAAGATATATGTATATATATATGTATTCCCTAGCCGATTTCGGCTACGGTGACTGGATTGTGATTTAGTGCAACTACGGGTAAACGATAGCAAGATAACGATTATCATGAGCTGCATCTGCAGCCCGACTTCTAAGTACCTCAAGACCTGTCTTTTCTCATAACAATTTATACGCTCCTGTGCAACCCTCATCCCTCATCCTTATATCCTGGTAGTGTAATGTTAATAATGTTTCCACTGCTGAGACTCAGGCCTCCTCTCTAGGAGAGGGAACAGGCCATAATCCACCACGCCGAACCAGTGCGGATTACAGTCACATGTTTTAAAATTTTTCGTTCAAAGGACATGCTGGTTTCCTTCACCGTTTTGTGAATAGTGGTGATGAAATAAATTACACGAAGTAATTTACCCTTCTGGGTTTAAACGACCGAAGTCACGACGTGCAAAATCGTTAGTGAGTGCCAAAATCGTATTTGAGATGAACTATTTCACAAGAACCTCTACACTACAAAGCTGCAATTACACTGCAGAGCTTACCCAATCCTCTTCTTCATAAGGCTATCGAGAAAAGCACAGTTTGATCAGCAACTGTTAGGAGGAAGCTCTCGGAGCGGTCAATAACGTGTTAGGTCAAAGATCTCGCGTATGTGTAATGTTGGTATTGAGTAAATAACTTTATTTAATGTTGTTGTGAACATATAATTGGTATGTTGCATGAGAATTTAGTAAACACTTATATGTATATACTTATTACAGCCCCCCTAGCCAAGTTACAACCGTTTCGTTTCGATTCTCTTTTCGTCGATAGCCTCGAGTAGGCCACGCCTCCAATTCCTACTGACGTTATTCTGACGTCATCTCAACGCTCAGTCACGTGGTTAGAACAAAGGAATAGGAGGTGGCCGACTCGACGCGAGCAACGAAATTACTGGCTAGGGGGGCAACTATGTAGTAGGCACTTGTTATCCGCCCTGGCTTCTGATGAGGCCAATTGTGAACCACCAAATTAGATATGCGTAGGTACTAAACTCATTAAAATATTCTATGATACGTGGTAATACACAACTATTTTTCAAGGAATGGGTCTTTAAATCAAGAGGAGTCAATAGATTACTTCTAGGCATAAGCGTGCACCACCGTCGACCACAGTATTACTTTCCATATAGACAGACAGACAGACAGACAGACAGACGGACAGATAGACGGACGGACAACAAAGTGATCCTATAAGATTTCCGTTTTTTCCTTTGGAGGTACGGAACCCTAAAAATAGTAGATACCTATTGTTTCATCATCATCATTTCAGCCGAAAGACGTCCACTGCTGGACATAAGCCTCCCCCAAGTGTCGACACAATGAACGGTCCTGTGCGTCTCGCATCCATCGGACTCCCGCAACCGTTACCAAGTCATCGGTCCACCTTGTAGGAGGCCTTCCAACGTGGTCGCCATTCCAAAACCTTTCGGTCCCAACGGCCATCCGGTCATATGTGTTGTTCCGATTATACAAAATCATTATCGATTGTGTAATATCGATTTGACGTCATTCAATATGCTAAATGAAGTATCTACCTAAGTGTAGTATTTAATAGTCATTTATTGAAAAAAAAAATCATAACTTAATCTAGTAAAAATATGACATCTTAATTCAGGTACCTATTGCTTTCTCCTTTATAATCAAACAGTTCATCTTCCTAAGAAGTTATTGGAACGAAGTTCCTTATTGCGCGTTGTGAAAGGGAGACGGAAAAAATTCTTACGAAAAGTTGTCACGACACTTTCTTACGAAAAATTGTCACGACACTTTTTTTTGTTTACTAATTATTTATATCAATTGATTCAAAGATTGAGTCAAAGATTGATTGATTGATGGATGGATTGAAAGATTGTTTTATTGATTGATGGATTAAAAGATGGATAGATTGATAGATTTATAGATTGATAGATTGATAGATTGATAGATTGATAGATGGATAGATTGATAGATTTATAGATTGATAGATTGATAGATTGATAGATTGATAGATTGATAGATTGATAGATTGATAGATTGATAGATTGATAGATTGATAGATTGATAGATTGATAGATTGATAGATTGATAGATTGATAGATTGATAGATTGATAGATTGATAGATTGATAGATTGATAGATTGATAGATTGATAGATTGATAGATTGATAGATTGATAGATTGATAGATTGATAGATTGATAGATTGATAGATTGATAGATTGATAGATTGATAGATTGATAGATTGATAGATTGATAGATTGATAGATTGATAGATTGATAGATTGATAGATTGATAGATTGATAGATTGATAGATTGATAGATTGATAGATTGATAGATTGATAGATTGATAGATTGATAGATTGATAGATTGATAGATTGATAGATTGATAGATTGATAGATTGATAGATTGATAGATTGATAGATTGATAGATTGATAGATTGATAGATTGATAGATTGATAGATTGATAGATTGATAGATTGATAGATTGATAGATTGATAGATTGATAGATTGATAGATTGATAGATTGATAGATTGATAGATTGATAGATTGATAGATTGATAGATTGATAGATTGATAGATTGATAGATTGATAGATTGATAGATTGATAGATTGATAGATTGATAGATTGGTAGATTGATAGATTGATCGATAGATCAAAAAAAAAATTTTAATGAAATGGTTGAGAAATTAGTTTCAGTAATCGAATCAGAGGAACTTCGTTCCATCCGGGTGTCCCTTGACACCTCTCAAGTTTTTTTTTTTATTATATTAAATCTAAAACCCGAAAGCTGAATGAAATGAAAAACCACTTTATGAAACACTTGGCCTATAACAGCTGTGTAAAGAATTATCCCAAGAGAGCATGCTCCCTGAGTAAACGATCCTATTGAAAGAACCGTATGACCTATTCTAGGACATGGTCTACTCGTGTGCCAAATTTCACCCAAATCCATTCAGCCATTTCACCGTGAAGGGGTACCAGGCTTACACACATACGGAAAACTAACTTTCACCTTTATTATATTATATTAATGTGTGTAGTAATAGACTCGCGTTTTACCACCTGGAGGTAAGTGATAACGTGGTACTAAGTAACCTAAAAACATTGATCAAAATGATTTTAGAATAAATAAGCTCATATGGGCATGCAGCATTTGAATATAAATCGGTAACACGTCTGCTCAAGGTGACAGCACAGACGAAAGAGGGGGAGGATATATAGCAATACGATATACATTTCCACTGTTTTTCATACATTTTGACTGGCCTGTTGGTTTAGTGGTTAGTGGCCCTGACTGCTATGCCAGAGGTCATGGGTTCGATTCCCACCCAGGGCAAATGTTTGTGTGATGAGCACGATCATTTGTTCTTTGTCTGGGTGTAATTTATCTATATATGTATGTATTTAGAAATATATAAGTATGTTTATCAGTTGTCTAGTACCCATAACACAAGCTCTGCTTAGCTTGGGACTAGACGGCGTTGTGTGATAGTTGTG
Organism: Mythimna pallens; assembly: GCA_961205895.1. Classification (NCBI taxonomy): domain Eukaryota; kingdom Metazoa; phylum Arthropoda; class Insecta; order Lepidoptera; family Noctuidae; genus Mythimna; species Mythimna pallens. The sequence goes on along the minus strand of OY540842.1, from coordinate 19,646,566 downwards.
GAATATTATTATTATACAACCGCTCTTACGCGATTAAGGTACATTATTACACGTTTTTCATTTGATATTTTGGAAACATAGTATCTTGTGAATATTACCTAGGCTTCTATTGAAATTAATTTGTAAATTTGTATAAAACTAATCCAGTAAAGACCTCTGAAAATCTGCTATTTTGCATGAACATTTGTCACTTCATAATAGACTCAAAAATTAAAAATGTCAAAAATTATAACAATAGAAGCCTTGAAAATTTATTCAAGATTCTGAATGACAACAATTTTCTTCAAAAACTTTTAAGGTTTTAAAAAAAACACGTATTTCCTGGAACAAGTTTTGTGAAATATTCGAATAAATCACGGAATTACCGAATGCTAACAGAGTTTTCAGGCGTTATCTCTCTTTTTTCGCATTGCCTCTTAGTCCCACATCGCATTGGATTGCGTTAGATGAAGTAACAAGCTTTGAAACCATGCTCGATGTTGACGATAGGCGAGTGAAAAAGGAACCTCTTAATAAACTAGTGCGCTTCACCATCAACGATTACATCACTGCGTACTGACAGGTGGAATCGCAGTCAAGCACTAGATTATATCAATTAAAAAAAAAAAAATACTCCGGAACACAACAACATTCCTTTCAGTTGCAAATGTGGGTCAGACTATGAGTAATTATACCTAAGATATTGGTTACTAATCTTACCTAACTGCTAACGATACCAACGTATTTATTATAAGATAATGATGTGCTAAAATGAGATTACAATTATCAGGGGCGTAGGCCCCCACGTTACAAGGGGCTCTGACGTGTGCAAAAATTCGTAAAAACCTTAAATTGTCTTATTTAAAAGAGGTTCGTAGTGATTGAACAATGAGTAAGCTCGTTATAGCATTTTCTACATTTTTTTTGTTAAGGTGGTAAATAATCTAATATCTTACGCTCTAGGGTGGAGTGAGAGGACGTGGCAGACTTTTACTAGCTAAAACCACATCTTTGTTCCTTCAATTGCCTTTTGCGCCATTAGTTTTTTTATCATTGGAAGCTAAAGCGTCGCAAAAAACGTATATTTTGACCCTCTCAAAGGAATCAAAATTCAATCTTTCATTCCCGTTGACCCAGAATCCTGAAATTTGGCATGACACAAACATTAAATTTGTTGTTACGTCAGAAAAAAAAAACTTTTGCGGTCCAGAAATATCTTCGAGAAAGAATCTTCTGCGAGAAAGAATTTTCTTCCTTCTTAAGTTTGTATGGAACCCTCAGAGTGCAAGTCCAACTCGCTTTGCTCAGTTTTTTTTTTATGCAGGTTCCCTTTGAGGTAGCTACGCCACTGATAACTATTCAAAGACTAATGATTTTGGAACACTTTTCAACGTCACGGTCGTAAGACCAAATTGATTTATTTTATAATTGTTCAAATTCGTAGTAAATAATGACGTACCGTATTTTTATGGTTTAAATAAAGGTATTTATTAGAATAAATCAGAGGTGACATACTTTTTTTTTAATGTGGGAACTTCTCCCACTCTAGGGTGGGCGAGAGGGCGTGTCAGACTTTTACTGAATAAAACCACATATATGACTGGCCTGTTGGTCTAGTGGTTAGTGGCCCTGACTGCTATGCCGGAGATCGTGGGTTCGATTCCCACCCAAGACAAATGTTTGTGTGATGAGCACAATCATTTTTTCTGTGTCTCGGAGTAATTTATCTATAATATGTATGTATTTAGAAATATTTAAGTATGTTTATCAATTGTCTAGTACTCATAACACAAGCTTTGCTTAGCTTGAGACTAGACGGCGTTGTGTGATAGTTGTTTGAATATTATTATTATTATTATATGTTCTTTTTTTTGCCTTGCGTTCCAGAACCTAGGGGTTCCTTTTCGGACCCATGAATTTGACATTTGATTTCCGACTTGAGAAATTATTTAGTCAAGGGCAGTTAATAAAGGCTTTGTTTTATAGTTTCAAAATACACAAAACATACGCACAAAATGTTTTGGGAACACAAACATTGTGCTTGGGTACAGCTAAGGTGTTGAATTCCCTGCCTGAGTCTATGTTTCTTGATAGCTATAACCTGGGCATATTTACATAAGTCTAGACTGAATATGTTACTTACAGGCAAGGGTGCTCCAACGTCGATCATGTCATCCCTTACCATCAGATATGAGATCGCGGTCAGAGGTGAGCTTATATAAAAAAACGGGGCAAGAACGAGTCGGACTCGTGCACTGAGGGTTCCGTACAAACTTACCTATGAAAAAAGTTCCGATTCCCGGATTGAATTACGAAAATTTTTCCGAATCGCAGATAAAGGGTCTTGACAGACAGACAGACAGACAGACGGACGAACAACAAAGTGATCCTATAAGGATTCCGTTTTTTCTTTTTGGGGAACGGAACCCTAAAAATATACAAAAATACAGTGGTCATCACTTTCACATAACACAACCAGACGTGCAGCAGACAGATATTTGTTACATTTTTAAAGTGGCTGCAAATAAAATAAGAAACTATAAATAAACGTGTTTTCTTACGATACATAGTTAAAACAAAAACTGATCAAGTTCGAGTCGCACTTGCGCACCGCGGGTTCCGTACTAACTCACTCCGAATCGAGCCTCGAAGATTTTTCAGACCTCATATCTCAGAAAGGTATAATAATTTTATTTCGTGATGTAACTACAACATGGTTTTTGGATTTTTTCTTCTTTCTTTCTAGGTCAACAGGAAGTCATCTATATGGATTTTGATTCCCTTGCGAGCGTCAAAATATGCGCCTTATAATGGCTTAGAAGTTTGATTTTTTCATTACTCTAAAGAGTAGTAGACCTGCGTATTTGAAATTTTTTTCCGCTTGTTACCTCCACGCCAGTGACTGAATAGTTGAAGGGGAATTTGTCTTGGTATGGTCATGTAAAAAGGAGGGATGAAACGCATGTTACGTAAAGAGTTATGAGCATACATGTGGCTAAATGGAGAGGGAGAGGGAAACCAAAGAAAAGACGGATGGATTGTGTGAAGAGTGATATGAAAGAAAAGGAGGCTAGTGATACATGCATGACGAGTGACAGGACGGAATGGTAGAAAAAAACGTGTTGCGCCGACCCCAAATAATTTGGGACAAGGGCAGGAAGATGATGATGATGATAACTCCACGCCACAGATATCAGATGCTCCACACGTTCCTTAGAAAAAGAGTCTTCACAAATGGACAGACGAACACCAAAGCAATCCTATAAGGGTTCCATTTCTGCTAACTGAAGAACGGAACCCTAAAAAAAGATCACATTAACGATGTACTGACGGTCTAACGCAACTTCTTTTCAACTTGTTTTTTTTTCTGTCTAGCCTATTATCTGACAACAAAATACCACGCCATTCATTGTCTTTCCATTACGTGTCTCAAAAAATCAATGAATGAATCTTTTCTGTATAAAATATCAGTCGAATCCGTATCGAATACTGTTAGATAACTCGTGATACTTTTGTTGAAAGTTAAACACAATTATTTTCGTTTATTTGTCTCACTTGTTTATCCTCACGCGAAGTTACTTGCTTCGAATGAGGACACGATTTTGCGGATACAAAGATACTTAGATATTATTTGCGAAACTTATTTTATCTTTATGTAATAGGAAGCTGTTCGTCATTCGTTATGGCGACACTTGGGGGAGGCCTATGTCTAACAGAGGACGTCTTTCGGCTGAAATGTGTGATGATGAAAAGGAAGCTGTAATAGAACCCGATACTGTGATACACTGACACATATCTACTGCGAAGTGCTCAAGAAATGTTGAGCAAGATCATTACGAAGTGATACCCTTTTTGCAAGCTTGAGCTGAAATTTTGCATGCATGTGTAAATCAGATGACATTGCAAAATGATTATGACATAGAGCTGATCTGATGATGGAACCGGAAGGTGGCCTTTTGAACTCAGACAACCCTATCGTGTTTGAGCTTTTTGGTCTTGATGAGTATTAATTATAGAGGTATATACCGCGCTATAAAAGCTTTCTATGAAAAAATATTATTAATTGAAAACTTGTTTATGTGAAAAAAAATCAAATATGTTCTCCCGCTCTGGGTGGAGCGAGAGGAAGTGACTTCTACCTGGTGGTAAGTGGTTACTGACTGAAACCCACCTGTGTCCGTTAAGCAAAGGGAGTTCCAATAAAAGCAAAGACAGTGTTTGTCCCAAAAATCTTTATAAAAACTTATAGCTAGACAGTGATCAGACGAGAGCAATGATATAATAAATCTTTACGCAATACTGCATGCCAATTGAATTGAATAATATAATCTGAGAGCAGGAATTACCGGTTGCAGTGGACTGGTAGGTATGTGGATTGTTATAGACAATTATCGTTTGTTTGTTTGTGAATGGACCGGTCTTTCCGGGGTTCGAAAGTGGAAGAAATATTGAGAGTAAATTGTTAACTTCTAAACACTAATGGCCCAAGTGATTAGCGCACCCGCTGCGGCTGTAATGCTGCCATCGCGCTACAACCGCTAGGTTCGAGCATGACAATGTTGTTCAACAGCACCCCTAGCCAAGTTTTCCACGCGCGCCTCAGGGTGATGTCAGCAAATCGTAGGGGCCCGGCAGGGTCGAAGCTGGGGCCATGGGTTGTGTGAAAACGAAACCCGGGGCCCTGGGACGAAGGCAATGAAGGAACAGGAGTGGGTTTTTAGTCAGTAAAAGTCTGACACTATCTCCCGCTCCGCCCAAGAGCGGGATTTGTCATTAGATGATTTTCCTACCTTAAAAAAAAAACCCTAGCCAAGTTAATAATCTGCAATCGTCAACGCTAGTCGAAAACTAATCAAATGTATGGGAATTACATCATCTCAACGTTAAGTCACGTGGTCAGTAAAAAGAAAATTCGTAGCCAAGTTGACATCGTTCAAGATGATAGAATGAAATGTTATCGGTTCTACAATGTTCAACGCTACATCCTTTGTTATTGTAGAACAATATTGTAGAACGAGCGGCCCACTTAGGCGCATCAACATGGCTACCAACTTATTGTTTTCTACAATTCCTGACACCGAGGCGTTACCGATTGGAGAACGGAATTTGACAAGAAACGGTTGTAACTTGGCTAAGGGGCAGATGCGCGGCTGCAGCACGGGTGTAGCGCTGCTGTCGCGCGTCTTTTATTAAAGGCGCCTTCAAATTAGCCGCAAAGTGCCGCGCGACGGCAGCGCGGCTTAAGCGCTTCCATTACGCTGCTTTGTTATTCCATATAAATAGAAAATGCGCGACTGCTACGCTACACCTGCGCTGCAGTCGAGCTGCACGCTACTTTGTTATTTACATGGAATAACAAAGCAGCGCGGCGGCAGCGCTGCAGCCGCGCTGCCGTCGGGCGGCACTTTGCGGCTAATTTGAAGGCGCCCGAATAACAAAGCAGCGCGGCGGCAGCGCGGCGGCAGCGTGGCGGCAGCGCTGCGGCAGCGCTGCGATCGCGCTACCAGTCCACCGTGCAACCCTTTGCTGCAAATTTAAAGACGGAGCTCCACTCGGCGGGGCTCCTACTTCTGCAGGGTGGTTATTAAGAAAAACATCCACAAGGCCAAAGACCTGTTCATGTCGAGGTGCCCTAAAATATGTTAATTCTTCATGCGTAAAATGCCATCAAACTTTAGATTATTATTAGGAATTAATAAAAAAAATACGAATTTTTTATTCAAGCAAAGAACCTATTTTATAACTTAACAGGCTTCCTAGGTCTTCCTAACTTAGCAGATAGAAAGACCTAGGAAGCCTGCAGATTATCTAGTTAATATAAGAACTTAAACATTTTTTTCCAATTTAACGGACTCAATCAGATAATCTGTAGATTAACAACTTAATCTGCACTCTAACTGATTTGCGCACATTAGCGTTTACTTATCTATATATATAAAAGAAAGTCGTGTTAGTTACACCACTTATAACTCAAGAACGGCTGAACCGATTTGGCTGAAAATTGGTGGGGAGGTAGCTTAGAACCAGGAGACGGACATAGGGTACTTTTTTTTTACTTTTTTTTTTTTTTTAGGGTAGAGTAGGGTAGAGTAGGGTAGAGTAGGGTAGAGTAGAGTAGGGTAGAGTAGGGTAGAGTAGGGTAGAGTAGGGTAGAGTAGAGTAGGGTAGAGTAGGGTAGAGTAGGGTAGAGTAGGGTAGAGTAGGGTAGAGTAGGGTAGAGTAGGGTAGAGTAGGGTAGAGTAGAGTAGGGTAGAGTAGGGTAGAGTAGAGTAGAGTAGGGTAGAGTAGGGTAGAGTAGAGTAGGGTAGAGTAGGGTAGAGTAGGGTAGAGTAGAGTAGAGTAGGGTAGAGTAGGGTATTTTTTTTTTTTACTAAATCCCGCTTTTGGGCAGAACAACGTCTGCCGGGACCGCTAGTATATATATATATATCTCGGCAGATTAAGTTGGATCTCAGAAAGCAATCAATTAATTAAATCAGCTCATTGATCGTCTAATAAGTAGACTCTACCAAGTTACAACACATTCAATTTAATATTTCTATCTTTAGATCATCCTCTTATAATAACAGATATTCCCACAGAGCTTTGGAACTAAGACTAATGTAAGTAACGAAAGAACGTCATACTTATAAAAAGTGCATTTTATGTTAATACAAACCTTCAAACGGGGCGCGTCCATCTTCTCACGGTTTCATGACTATAAAAAACTAGGCAAGTGCGAGTCGGACTCGCGCCCAAAGGATTCCGTACAAACTTACCTATGTAAAGAGTAAGTTTTTAACAAATCGCAAAAAAAAAATTGTGATTTATCAACAAATTTTCTGTTTTCAGATTTATTCCTATACTTGTGTTATAAGATCTTGCTTTATACAAAATTTCAGGATTCTGAGTCAACGGGAATTTTGGTTCCCTTGAGTGTCGAAATGTAAGTTTTTGCGACATAAACGGCCGTATCATTTTTTTCCGTTAACTTAGAAGTTTGATCTTTTCACAGCTTCAAGAGACTGCAGACCTAAGTATATAGTTTTAATTTCATCTTTATACGTCAACGCGTGCCAGAGATAAAGGGTCTTGACAGACAGACAATGACAGACAGACGGACGGACAACAAAATGATCCTATAAAGGTTCCGTTTTTTCCTTTTGAGGTACTGAACCTTAAAAACACCTAGATTTCTTTATATCCAATTCCAGCCTTTTCCTATGTTGGAGTCTCAAGTCTCAAAGATCAAGCCAACCAGGGTGGTGATCCAAATTACGACGGGGCACAGTGGGTTCTCCGATATTTTTTTTATGATGTGTTACCAGTCTGTGCTTGGCTGCAATAGTAAGTAGTAAGGCAATCGTTGATGGTGAATCACTTTAACCTTGGAGACACCTAAATTATAATCGTAAACGACGAGGCGAGACGCTTAAAAGACTTGCATCGCTTCGGAGCCCATCCTGCATCTGAACCAGACGCACTGAAGTCGGTCCCACGTAATCTTCATTGCTCTATTTTTGAGGTGGAAAAAAGAAAACTAGAAATGGAGCTAAAGACTGTTTCGTCCGAGAGAGAAACAGACCGTCCGTCACGACTTCCAACTCCTACTACTATAAAAAAATACTGTTGTAGGATCAGCTTCCAGATCCAGCTGGATACCAGTGCTTTTACATGGAGCGATAGCCTATCTAACAGAGACGCTATTCTGCATCCACTCGGCTGTATGCTGACTTTTTTAACACCCTCAGCGCCATGTATATATAAGGATTTTCTAGAGAAGCAGGCCATGTGGGCGGCGCGTGAGTCATATATATTTTTATGCAGCTGCCTACACTGCAATTGAACTAACTTTTGTGGCAAGTTATGTGGCGCTGTGATCCCACAAATTCATATTGATTTTTTGTCTTTGGCTTGCTAGATAAGTAAATGCATTTAAAACGCCGGCCGCCCACATGGCCTGCGGAGATAAGTTATAAAAAAACTGGGCAAATGTGAGTCGGACTCGCGCACTGAGGGTTTCGTACAAACTCGAAAAGTAAATTGCGGTTTACGATTTATGACGTATTAAAAAAAAAACTACTAACTAGATCTCGTTCTAACCAATTTTCGGTGGAAGTTTGCATGGTAATGTCATCATCACATCATATATTTTTTTTAGTTTTATCATTCTCTTATTTTAGAAGTTACAGGGGGGGGGGGGGGGCACATTTTACCACTTTGGAAGTGTCTCTCGCGCAAACTATTTAGTTTAGAAAAAAATGATATTAGCAACCTCAATATCATTTTTGAAGACCTATCCATAGATACCCCACACGTATGTGCGCCGCGGGATGTAGGCCGCGGGTCCAAAACGCGACCTACAACTCGTAAGTCGGGGCCGTTACCACTCGGCCACCACTGCTCCATAGCATATATAATCAAACTAAATATAAATATTATATTATATAATATATAATATTAATATATTAATTAATTATTATTTTATTTTTTTATTATATTATTATTATTTTTTATTAATTTATTTTTATTATTATTATTTATTATATTTTTTTCTTAAATAAATTCTGTAAATGATAATGAAAATCAAAACTCATTGTATATTTCATGAAGACAATCCGGCCCACAGACAGACACCAAAAACGACATTACATAATCAAAGTAAATTGAAGAAACAGAAAGATATAAACCACGGTACATTATGAGGTGTATTCAAAATGAATGCCTAATACATGAGCGGCTTAGGAGCCTACCAGCTGCCCACGCCTACATCCGATGTCACCTTAAGCCATTACAATAAATATACAAAATCGAGATCAAACACTTTCACTAAGGTATGAAAGTTGTAGGAAATAAAAGGTTTTCTATTTATATCTATTGTTTGGTTATAATGACGCTATTTTTTAACTAAAGGTTAAGCAGCATTAAACTAAACAAATGTTTGAAGTAACCTGAATACGAAACAATAAGAGTCAGAGCACACCAAGAACAGAGCAGAGCATTTTCTGAGATTATTAAAAAAAATATCTTATTTTAATTTTGCTCGACCATGCTCGAGCAAACCGACTGCGTGTTCGATTATGCATTCTACATGCGCGAAAATTTTGCTCGACCCTGCGCGAGCATTTTGCAGTTCGGTCTGCGCTGACCTAAAGAGCTAAATAATAACCTGACGTATTACCATAAGACAGTTATGATGTTGAGAAAATACATACATGCCGTTACCGCAAATATAACTTTTGTTACCATATTAGTAGTTGAAATTTCCTCAAACCTTAACTTTGGGCGGTTCATTGAGTCTAAAGCCTAGGTAGCTGCTAGGAAACTCGGTGTTCTTACACAGGTCTGGAGGTACTTCACACCGGGACAACTTCTAATGTTATACAAAGCACAGTTCCGATCGTGTGTGGAGTACTGCAGCCACATATGAGCTGGTGCTGTAAAATGTTATCTAGTAGCTTTGGACTCAGTGGAAAGTACGAAGAAGCTAATTGGTGATCCAGATTTGTTTAACACCAATCTACAAAGCCTGGAGCATAGGCGTAGGGTAACCAACCTTTCGGTTTTCTATTAAATGAATATTATATTGCAGTGTGTGTAGGGATTACAAAACTTAATTCTGCCATCACCTTTCTACCATCGGACAACCCAACGTACGATGAGTCAAACCTTACGTTGTTGACACTCCGTCGTTTATACCGCATATATCGAAGGACTGGACTCAAAATGGTTGAGCTGAGTTGTGCTGAAGCACGCGTCATGCTCGTGAGTGTCTTTCTTTAATTCTTCTCCATAGAGATCTACGCTTTGGAACGTGCAATTTAGTATCACCTTTGACTGACCGACATTTTGACAATTCAAAAGTGCTTGTAATTGGTCTATTTGAAATAAACGTTTCTGATTTCTGGAACAATAGGCCTGCAGCGGTCTTCCTGTCCGATTATAATTTTTAGGAGTCTTGGCTAGAGTGAATAGACTTACAATAAACTAGTGCGATTCACCATCATCGATTGCATCCCTGCTTACCATCAGTTGCGATCGCAGATGCTGAGCTGCTAACAAAAAAAACTTTCCAACAATTTGAATTTCGCGTCCATACTGCAGTGACAAGTTTCTGGTCAAGAGGGCAAAGGTCTATCTAAGGTGTGCCTACCTACTCAAGTACGATCACTTGTATTAGATATGTACCCATTTGATGCCACCCACTTTTGTTATGAAACCCTTCTACCATAACAAGGCTACCATCATCATGTGAAGACCACTTGAGATATCAAGTTTACTTTTTGTTAGATGATGTTCAACAAGACAGCTTATCGAAAAGTTACCAAAATAAACATAATGTAACCGTGGGAAAAATCGGACATTAGGAATTTATGAAGTCCAATTTTCAAATAGTAGTATAGTGATGTGTGCCACCTTAGACGCAGGCTTACAGACGGTAAGCAATGGGTAACTCGTTGTCCAATAAAGCCTAGGCCCGGGTCGACGGTGCACTGTGTTCCACACGCGCCTCAACGAGATGTCCGCATAATTGATTGACTACGCTAGGACCTGATTTATTCGAAATATTTATCGCGACCGTAGAACACAAAGGGCAACTAAAGAAACGCAGGTGGGATTTAGTCTGCTTAAGTTTAACACTCCATCTCGTTCTATCTAGAGCAGGAGAAGTTAGTTTGATGACTACCCAGCCTCAAAAAAATGAATGATTTAGATCGAAATCAGCTATTTTTAGTTTTAGTGTCTTTAGTTTTTAATCAGCCGTAGTAGTTTTAAGTAGTACGTATTGACGTGCTTGGTTAGGTTTTGGGCATGTTATTTTTTATTGCCAGTATCGACGAACTTCCACACAAACTTTCGTCCCCATCCAGCCAATGAGTTTTCAAAATCCGCTCACGTTTGACCAATATTTCACTTGATGGCAAGCGATGGTGCGGCCAACGATGGAGCATGCTTGCCTAGAGGTACTATTCACACTTGACTTAGAGATCCCTGGGTTGTATTGTAGTTTTTAGGAAACACAGATTCCGGCAGGGAATTCCACTCCTTAGCTGCACGTACAATAAATAATATAATATATTCACACAAATGTGTTCCCAATACGTCAAGACTCAGCGGTTTAGGCCGCACATTATCTGTAAACAAATAAATTTAAGGCCCATACTCCAGATCGAGTACTGGTCCGCCAACTTGAACTCTAAATTGTTCGTCAAAACTTTTATGTGAATTGACGTTAACGTGCTCGACTGGAGTTGTAATTGAAGCAGTGAAATTTCAAACTTAAGTAATTCGAAATCGACGACACGGTTGGCGCGGGTTCGATTCTTGCGCGGGACAAGTATTTATATGGCTTACAAATAGTAGTTCAGGAACAGGGGTGGCTTTTGTATGTAAGTTTACATGTTTGTGAACGCACCCTCCATACAGGAAAATACAACATTATTTTTAGTATATGCGAAACCAGAATATAGTTTGTTCAGAATCAGTAACTGGATCGATTCCAATAATTTTTACACAATGTTATATTTTTTCCCAAAAATATTTAAAAAAAAAAGTCACAAGTTAGACATCACCGACACTAAGTACAACACAGGCCACGGCAGGCCATTGCGGGCATTACCTGTCAGCGCACAGCTGGATGCGGGAACAAAACAACCCCTCAGTCGCCTGGATGGCCGGTGACTATGTATTTGTGCGGTCAACCAGGTAACACAACAAGCTTATAACTTTGTGATTTTTCACGATACACTTGTGAAATTTTGTACATAGATTCTTTACATACAAATACTAGACAGGTGTTTCGGGTTTCGCAATATACTAAAACTAATGTTGTATATGAGGTACTGGAACCTGTTAAAGTTTATATAAAATAGATCACTGTAAATCATTTTCTATACTAAACGCCAACAGAGTTAATCTCTCTCTGTAGGCTTATTGACGAGTTCTGCAGATAAACTGGTTAGAATTACGTCAGATGCCTTTCACGAGACGATCCTTAGGTCACGAGTGTGGCCCAAAGAGGCTGCGTCTTTAGCCGTCGTTTAAACTAACTTGTTGGTAAATACTTGAAGATTGAAGGTTTTAAAGGGAAACTTGAAGCTAATAGGCTTAATTAAGAGGGCTCTTCCCGATCGTCAAAGTTTAAATGCTTGTCGTTTCATCCAACGCAATTTTTGACAAAAAGGCAACTTGAAAAAAGAGAAATAACGCCTATCGGCAATTCCGTCATTAACTTTAATATTTCACAAAACTTGTTCCAGGAAATATGTGTTTATAAAAATCTTGAAAGTTTTGGAAAAAATTTTTCGTCACTCAGAATCTCAAATAAATGCGCATGGTTATGTATAAAGTTTACTTTACTTTTATAATTTATGAGTAGATACATTATGAAGGACCAAAGTTCACGCAAAATTGCAGATTTTCAGAAGTCTTTAATGGATTAGATTTACACAAAATGTTTTAATTTCAATAGAAACCCTAAATTGGAAGCCTGATCTAAAAAAAAAAAGGCTGAAGTACGCTTCCTTGGGTCAGCTTTACCATTTTGTGCCGGTTGCTGTAGAGACTCTGGGCAGTTCGAGTACGGAGGCAAAGTGTTTTGTGGGGGATTTGGGCCGTAGGCTCGAGGAGACAACGGGTGACTCCCGGTCCGGGTCGTTCTTGGTGCAAAGGATGGCCTTCGCTATTTAGGGAGGTAATGCGGCCAGTATTATGGGCACTTTTGCACCGGGAACGATCAGGGGCAGATTATTTATTTACATTTGACATTTTATATATTGTAAAATTATTATTATATTATTATTATTAAATTTAGACACTAAACAATAATTAACCGAACTAATAACCTCTTCTTGAGGAAATAAATTATTAAGACGTGGCAGAACGTGTAATAGGTAGCTATTTGATAGAAACCTAGATCATATTCACAAGATATCTGTGTTTCCAAACATCTGGAAAAATATGTCTCTAGATATTTTGGAAAAACGCGTCATAGACACATAAGAGCGGTTGTATAGAAATGGCAAGCGTCCTCCATCGTCGACCACATCATCGCTTGCCATCAGGTGAGCTGGTGGTCAAACGCAATCCTATCATTAATAATAAAAAAAAATATCGGGTTGGGCGCTCTTAAAGCTTATTATTTTAAAATTTTGTATTCTAAAGAACTATGTAAAATAGGTTTGCTATAACCACAGCCTTACTTTCTTTGTCAACAACTAACAGTTTTAAAATAGAAATTTGGAGTTGTCCTGGCAAAGTCATCGTGAGTTTAGACCCTATTTTTTTGAGGTCATCCAGTCATTTCTCCTGCTCTAGGTGGAGCGACAGGGAGTGCCAGACTTTTACTAACTAAAACCCACACGTGTTCCTTCAGTTGCCCTTTGCGTTCCAGGACTACGGTATATCTCTTTCGAAATGCCCGCAGCCCTGATTTTAAACCCCAGAGGTGACCATTCAACCTCAAGTCAAATTCAAAGCGATTATTTATTAAACCTTCTACACAGGGGCGCCGACTCCGTTACGAGAAATAAATAGTGGGTGCTGAGCACCCCTGAGAATAAACATGAAGAACCAGATCAGTATCCGCCTTTTAGGTTACGTATAATTATAATATTTCTTGATAATAATAACTTCTTCCTTGTCGATATCACTCTTGACAGAGTGGTCGTGGTCATCACTTCAGATGTTGGTGGCAAGCTTCACAACGCGCCGCCACTCCTCTCTGATGGCCGCCTTCCTCGTGCATTCGTGCAGTGATGATGAGCCACTTACTGCCGCTTTAATCTGGTCAGTCCACCTCATAGGCGACCTTCCTCATGCCCTGGTACCCTCAACCTTTTCCTGAACTACAAGTCGCTCAATAGCCACTTCCCCTCTGCGGCATACGTGACCAAAAAAGGTGAGAATACGAGACTGTACCAAAGAAGATAAACGCTGCTTGATGCCGAGTTCCCGAAGTATAGACTCGTTGGTACGGAATTCAGTCCACGATACTCCGAGCATTCTCCTCCAGCACCACATCTCTAGGGCGTCTATCTTCTTCTTCTCTATTTCCCGTAAGGTCCACGTTTCTGCGGCGTACAAGAATATGGGGAATACAAGTGCCCGAACTAGCCGGATTTTTATGGCTCTATATATGTTGCGATTCCTCCATATTTTCCTCAACTTGTCCATCGCAGACCTGGAAATTGCCATACGCCTCTTCACTTCATATATAACTAGTTTAATTTTTATATAATGGTTGCATTTTATATTTTTATCAAACATAATTCGTAATTAAGTACGCAGTATGTAAGTAGGACATTTATTTATTTGTCGGTCGATCAGTGTGCATTTTTCTTCTAACACTTCGCTACTTTTTTGAGTCCATCAAATGAGCATGAGCACCCATGAGGTTTTCTAAAGTCGGCGCCCCTACTTCTACAGATACTTTTGAATTGTCAGAATGTCCCTACAACTAATTGGCAAGGTTTTAACTGTTACTCCATACCTTGTTACATTAATCATAGAACGCCATCAGCACATTGTATACGAAATATGTAGGTACCAACCTACGTACAAAAAGTAAGTACAGTTGCCAAACTTGTATTGTTTTCTATTATCTTGGCGGAAACTATTTAAAAAAATGTTTAAACTTTTGTCAAAAAAATGTTACAAAATTCTCGTGCCTTTTTGTTATGGATATTGCCGACATTTTGGTCATTAACACTTTTAAGAAGAAGGCGTTTTACAAATGTGTAAGTATATATATACCTATCTTTATATATGTACTTATATGAAAGGAGAAACTGACTGACTGACATATTAACGCGCAGCTGAAACTACTGGGACTAGGAGCTTGAAATTTTTCACAAGGTTTCCTTTTATGACGTAAGCGAGTAGGTACTAGGAGAGGAATTTTCAAAATACACTCCGTAAAGGGTTTTCCACAAATTTTGTTTGGAGACTTTCATGCGGGAAACGCCGCTGGTAGAAACAAGTTATCTACAACATTAGTTTTAGTATATGCGAAATCTGAAACACATGTCTAGTATTGTTATGTAAAGAATCTATGTACAAAATTTCATAACTGTATCATGAAAAATCACAAAGTTATAAGCCTGTTATGTTACCTAGTTGTCCGTACAAATACATGGCCACCGGGCCATCCGGGCGACAGAGGGGTTGTTTTGCTCCCGCATCCAGCTGTGCGCTGACACTTAATGCCCGTTATGACCTGCCATGACCTGTGTTGTACTTAGTGACAGTGGTGTCCAGCTTGTGATCTTTTTAAATATTTTTGGGAAAAAATATTACATGGTGAAAAAAATATTGGAATCGATTCAGTTACTGATTTAGAACAAACTATATTCAGGTTTCGCATATATTTACTAAAAATAATGTCGTATATCTGTCTATTCGCTTTTCTCAGTTAGTTAGGTCTGACAGCCAAAATTCAACAACAAAACAGTGGTCCTGTGTTAAGAAACGTCTTTCACGGCCGAAGCTGCTGGCAGAAGCTAGTTATCTAGATCCGTCTAATCGCTTTTCTGAGTCGGTAGGCCTGACAGCCAAAATTGGAGTTTTGCACCACTTTGTGTTTAAATTGCACAGATTTGGCGCGACAATATGACAAAGTATTCATTAAAAGTAATGCAGTTTTGATGAAAAATTATAGCTTTGATAAATTATCACGCCTTTTTTTTTTTAGGGTTCCGTACCTCAAAAAGGAAGGCGCGGGGAGAGTCGTACCAGGCGGCGGTCGAACTAGCGACACGCGGGGTTGCGACAGTCGTGGGCAGGATCCAGGAGTTGGGACTCGAGGTGGCATTGCACAAATCCGAGGCCATGTGCTTTCACGGACCTCGGAACGCGCCACCACCGGGTTCCCAACTAACGGTAGGAGGAGTCCACATCGGCGTCGGGTCGACGATGAAGTACCTGGGACTCGTTCTCGACAGCCGATGGGATTTCGAGGAGTACTCCCGACGTCTGGCTCCCAAACTAAACCGGGCTGGGGCTGCCCTCGGGCGGCTCCTGCCTAACCTGGGGGGTCCAGACGCCTCCTGCCGAAGGCTCTACGCGGGAATCGTTCGGTCCATGGCCCTTTATGGCGCACCGGTATGGGCGCCGGCGCTGCGGAAGCAGCCGGCGGCCCGGCTGAACGCATGCCAGAGGGTCATGGCCATACAGATGGTGCGAGGATACCGGACGATTTCCCGCGAAGCGGCGAGCCTCCTTGCTTGCCAGCCACCATGGGATCTGGTGGCAACAGACCTTGCTCACATGCACGATCTGCGCATGGAGATGCAACGCCGGGGCGAAACTCCGCTGCCGCGACAAATCGCAGCATGGAGGACAGAGCTCCGGCGGGTTCTCATGGCTAAATGGCGGCAGCGACTGTCGCGACCCAGTGCTGGGCACGCCACAATTATGGCGGTAAGTCCCCTCTTTGAGGCGTGGTTGGAAAGACCTCACCTACCGTATGACGCAGGTTCTCACCGAACACGGTAAGTTTGGGAAGTTCCTGCACCGGATTCGTGCGGAAGCGACGCCCGGGTGTCGCCACTGTGTGGACCGCCCGGAGGACACGGTGGAGCATACGGTGGAGGTGTGCCCCGCTTGGGCAGAGCAACGCCGTGTCCTCGTGGGGGCGATCGGCGGCGGCGATCTCTCGCGTCGGGCCTTGGTACAGGCCATGGTCCGTAGCGAGAAGAAGTGGCAGGCGGTCGCTTCCTTCTGCGAAGCAGTAATGCTAGCAAAGGAGGCGGCTGATCGCGTGAGGCAACGGTCCTCACGCCCAAATCGCCGCCGGGATTCCGATCCCGATTTCCGGCCAACGTAGGCGCGGGCTTGCGGACGGCGAGCAATGGGTAGCCCGCCGTCCGACCGTCCGGTAACCGTCCGTACCGAGCCCAAGTCGTCGACGGCGCGTATTGTCACGCGCGCCTCAGGGAGATGTCAGCAAATCGTAGGGGCCCAGCAGGGTCGAAGCCTACTGGGGCCATGGGTAGTGTGAAAACGAAACCCGGGGTCCTGGGACGAAGGCAACGAAGGAACAGGAGTGGGTTTTTAGTCAGTAAAAGTCTGACACTATCTCCCGCCCCAACCAAGGGCGGGAGATGTCATAACATGATTTTCCCACCGAAAAAAAAAAAAAAAAAACCTCAAAAGGAAAAAACGGAACCACTTTCTGTCTGTCTGTCTATCTGTCAAGACCCTTTATCTCGGGAAGTCGTGGAGGTATCGAGTTGAAATTAAAACCATATACTCAAGTCTGAAGTCCCTTGAAACTGTGAAAGAAATCAAACTTGTAAGTTAACGAAAAAAAAAAAGATATGGCCGTTTATGTCGCAAAAAACGTATATTTCGACACTCTCAAGGGATTTAAAATTCATAGGGTATTTTCCGATGTCCTAGAATCCTGAAATTTGGACTTATGCTATGAGAATCCATAACTTCACCATAGAGCGGGAGAAGTCATTAGATGATTACTGACATCAAAAAAAATATTCTAACTATTTTTTCCATCATATGAAATATTAATTTGCAATGGGTTATTAATCTCAGTCAGTTTAAAAACTGTAACGTCGTCCCAGTCTAGACGTAACTAATACAGATACATACCTAATGACTTATATGTCTTAATGCTAGAGTAGTTTTTTATGCTCTTAATTTAGCTAACGTTTCTTATATTGCATCTGAAGACGATAAAAACTAAGAATGTGGAGCAACTACGCAGATGTTAGCAACTGTGTTAGTGCTTATGTTAAATAGTAAAAACATACATGATGGTGAAATAATTCATCGCACATCAAGAAATATTTTGTAAAGCTTTTAACGGTTATCCGACCCAATATAGGGTGGGTCTTAGTCAGCAAAAATTTGACTCTCTCTCTCGCTCCAATCAGAGCGAGAAAGAGAGTCAAATTAGAGAGAGAATTTAAGTAATGAGGTCCCAACCAAAATTTATAGAAATAGAAAACTTTTATTCGTAAAAGAGGACAAAAGTATAGAATGCGCCGAGCGTGCCCGTACTAAAAGGGTTGTTACTTCAGCCAGCATTTGCTGGGCGCCAGACACCCAGCGCTGGTTTTCGGTTCGCACACCGCAGTGACGCACGAACGAAGATAAATCTATAAAAGCGAAACACCACTCAATGATTGATCACGAAATCTCAGAAACTATGACACCTACAAACTTTAAATTCGACAGGTAGGTTCCTTATAGGGTGTAGACATTCGCTAAGAAAGGATTTTCCGAAATTCACCCCCTAAAGGGATGAAACGGGGGTCCAAAGTTTGTATGGAGAAACCGACTTTCACACGCAAGCCGCTGGCAGAAACTAAAACTAAAACGAAATACCTAGCTTTCTCAATCCGTGACTCATCACAAATCAATCTAGATTTAATTGTACATAACTGCTCCTCTGAAGCTTTGTTTGATGCGAAATGTTCATGTAAACCATTGGAACGTGCAAAGATAATTAAATATTTGGGAGTAATTATTGATGATAACTTTAGCTTTAAAGCTCACATTCAAGTACTCAGTAAGAGAATTCGTAAGCTTATCTACATTTTTAAAACACTGAGGCATGTAGTCACCCCTATAGTCCTAAAACAAATTTATTTTGCACTCTGTCAGTCACTGATCACATACTGCATTTCATCCTGGGGTGGTGCGCCAAAGACTGTAATAAAGCAACTTGAGGTATCACAAAGAACTATATTAAAACTTAGTACCTTTAAACCTTTTCGTTACCCTACCGCACTACTTTATGAATACTGCGAGGTCCTGTCAGTTCGCCAACTATTTGTCGTAAGCATAATTGCTAAACAGCATGCTAACCTGGAATATGATCAGAGTCTGTTAACAAGGCGGAGAGGTTTGCCAGTTTGTAAGAGGATATCACACTCAAGAACTACTTTTATTCATAGATTTTTCCCATTTCTGGGCCCATTTTTGTTTGATAAAGTTAATAAAATTCTTCCAATCTATTCGTTGAATAAATTGACTCTAAGAAAAACAGTATCTGAATGGCTTCTGAAATTAACATACGATCAGACTGAAGAATTGCTGACCATATTAAAGTAGTGATGTTGGATGGTATCAACTATTATCTAAGTAAGCCAAGAATCCAATGCTTAAATGTATTTAATTTAAACCTTACACACCCTCTGACACACATACACTCACCCTCTTCACCGTATACATCCAGAGGACAGATACACCTACTTACTTTTATACTTTTGTTTATAATACCTAAACGTAATATGATACAATAATTTATACCATTTGCTCATGAGTTACTAGTGGACCCAATTCCAGGGCTTGACGCGCTGCATGCCGAAATACAGGCTCCAAGCCTAGTTCGGCAGCACATGTTAATTTAGGCACAATTTTTATATATTGTAACAATATTATAATTATGGGCACAGACAAATTGTGTAATGTGTATATTTTGGTGTAATAAATTATTATTATTATTATTATAATAAAATATAAATTCTTAAACTAAATATCGCTATTTGTGTACTTTTTTGTTAACTTATGATCGGTATCGTAGTTAAAATGACACTATCTAGAAACTCTTGTATAAATGTGGTAATTCAAAGCCGAAATAATGACCATAACAGTTCAATAGTTCACCACCACTTAAATAACAAGCAGTAACACCTATCATAATAAAAGTGAGAGCCAACGCATAGTAATACGCGAGCATCAAAACATCGTGCAGTATGTCGCAACTAATGGATTCAAACTCAATGAGTTATTTTGTAATTCCACTCTAAACGACAAATTTGCGTCTTTTAAGGGTGCTCTAGTTAGTCGGAAACTCACTAACGCACAGGGCGAAACTACAGGGCCTAGGGTCCTAAAAATTTTTCCTCGTGGAGGCAATTGGTGGCAGCGACCTTTCGCGCCGGGCCCTGGATGGAGCGAGGAAGAATGGCAGGCGGTCGCCTCCTTCTGCGAAGCAGTAATGCTAGCGAAGGAGGAGGCTGCACGCGTGAGGGAACGAAGGTCCTTACGCCCTTGCCGCTGTAATTCCGACCCCGACTACCAGCCACGGTAGACGCGGGCTTGCGGACGTCGAGCACTGGGTAGCTCGCTGTCCGGCTGTTCGGTAACTAACCGGACCGAGCCCAGTCGTTGACAGCGCGTAGTGATCCTCGCGCTCCCCAAAGAGATGTCAGGAAACCGTAGGGGCCCAGCAAGGCCGATGCTCGCTAGCTAGGACCGCTGAGAATTTCTGAAAGGGAAACCCGTAGTCCTAGGCAAAGGTTATTTGAAGGTTACAGGTGTGGTTTTAGTCAGTACAAGTCTGACACGCCCTCCCGCTCCACCCAGAGCGCGAGAAGTCATTTTGATGATTTCCCACCTTAAAAAAAAGGGTCGTAAAATTTTGCACAAGGCTTCCTTTTATGACGTAGGCGAGCTCGCTAATTCACCCCCTTTAGGGTATATGTCCAATAGACTAGACGTTCTTCTCGACAAAGCTAATATTAAACGCAGTTTTATTGAATTTTTCAGCCATTTTCTTGTTATTTGGAAAATGATTGTAATTGCCCGAATTTATTTGTTATCTGAAAAGAGCTAGCTTGCGGGCCGCGGTCTGTGCATCTCTGCTCTGAAGGGATAGCGGGCCAAAGTTTGTATGAGGAAACCTAACTAATCCTTCCAAAAAAAACGTAGTATAGCGATAACTTTATTGCTTGACGGTATAATTTCAAAACCAAAAATGATATAGATTTGTTTTGTCATTATCTAGTCCTGTTTTAGAGCTTACTGTTTAAAAATAAAATTAAGTTATGTGCGTCGAAACTTCTATATTTTTGACACTAATTTATACATCTTTAGGCATAAATAAAGTTTTTACATGGAGTGTGAATATGGCAAAATGGATTCCGTACAGGTATGAGTACATTATAAATTCGAAAACATTACTAATTTAATTTTGAATAGATAAATTCAACAGACTTTTCGTAACATCTAGATGCCCAAAGGTCTGTTCATTAACATTTTACGCGCTCATTTCACCCATCAAAGAATTTCTAACTGTTAGTTACCGACTAGTGCAACCTTAAACACGACCTTGCTCATTTTGTGCGAGGAATACCTTTCTAAGCTCGTAATAAGATGCTGCTTAGATGACCTCCTCTATTCTCTTTGACATCATTGCTAATGATGATGACATAGTTATTCTTCTGCATCTATATTATCACTGCATCTATTATTATTATTAGATCCCCTCCTTGCGTCGTACTTACTCCTCAATGCTGAGGGTCGTGACCTCACTGTTTCATCACTTTCATTCGAACGATATTCCTCCATCTGTTTCTGTCTCTGGCGGTGGGAAGGACATTGTATAGCGTAGAGTCAAGAGCGGTGCGGATCTGGTCAGACCAACGTATTGGGCTGCGTCCACGAGGCCTTTTCCCATCCACTTTACCGGTCACGATGAGCCTTACGAGGTTAATTATCATATATTATCTATTACATTTGTATATTTTAGTTTCTATCAGGAATTAGGACAGTCACCCTGCTGCATTTTTGAAATACGTTGAATCACGCTTGCCTAGAAGTGACCTATTCACTCTTGGCTTAAAGACCTCAAGTTTGCAGCTATCAGGAAACACAGACTCCGGCAGGGAATTCCACTTCTTAGCTGTACGCATAATGAATAATTATGTTTCAAGTTGCGACAATGCAATTGTTACCTCTTTCCTGGCTATATAGTTTTTAACATTATTCCTCATGGTATTTCAAATAAACTGGAGAGACCTTATTCTTGGAAATTATGAATTGAAATATATGAAACTTGGTACCGCAAGATACTTGGGACTAAGTTAATTAAGTCATTTACGAAAACGAGTTTGAACCGAAGAAGAGAGCTATTTTTCATTTTCAACAATCATCATCATCATTTCAGCCGAAAAACGTTACTAGTGATCTTATATCTGATCAATGATGGGTCTTGTGGTATCTTCTGCTACGTGGTCGCCACTCCAGAACCTACCGACTCCATAGACAATCTGTGGTTCGGTGGTTCGGTGAGCAATGCGCCAATGCGCCCTGCCCACTGCCAATTAAGTTTGTCGATTTTTCGGGTTCATTTCATAGTACATTTAATAAAACTAAACTTCTAAACTCTATTGTATGAAATACCGTGAAATGTAAAGGTTCTTAATTTAAAAAAAAACGAAAACCTTTAAAATAAAGTTGACATATTGGTCGAGTAAGTGTGTAACTTCGTTGGCATCTATGGTTTTTAGACCGGAACATATAGTGTTGTTTGGTGACAGATTTAGAGACAGCATATTTGTTTATAAGTAGGTGGTAAATCATTAAATACCTTCTCCCGCTCTGGGTGGAACGACAGGGAGTGTTAGACTTTTATTGACAAAACCCACCACGTTCCTTCAGTTCTGTCCTGTACGTCTCGCATTCATCGGATTCCCGCGACCCTTACCAGGTCATCGGTCCACCTAATAGGAGGCCTTCTAACGCTGCGTCTTCCGGGTTTTCGGGGAGATTCAGTTCAGCGCTAATTTTGATAAGGTCGAAGCAAGTCCGGCTAAGCAGACGAAACAAAAACAAGGCAATAGCACACTCATTCTTGCATTGATTGGTTACAGTAAGCGTATTACGAAGTCCCATCTGATGGTTGCAAAGTAGGATTCCCCAGAATTACAATGAGTCAGCAAGTTTAGTCACATATTGCATCCTTTAGCTAGAAATCTCAGGTAGATAGTTTAAAAGAGCCACCGCAAACCTGGAACTTAAAGCAACTGGAGAAACTCGGGTGGGTTTAGTCAGTACAAGTCACCTCAATGGGCACGCCACAATTATGGCGGTAAGTCCCCTCTTTGAGGCGTGGTTTGAGATAGAGAAGAGCAATGGGTGGCTCGCCGTCCGACCGTCCGGTAACCGTCCAGACCGAGCCCAGGTCGTCGACGGCGCGTACTGTTCCACGTTCGCCTCAGGGAGATGTCAGCAAATCATAGGGGCCCAGCAGGGTCGAAGCCTACTGGGGCCACGGGTAGTGTGAAAGTGAAACCCGGGGCCCTGAGACGAAGTCAAAGAAGGAACAGGAGTGGGTTTTTAGTCAGTAAAAGTCTGACACTATCTCCCACCCCGCTCAAGAGCGCGATTAGTCATAATCATAAGATGATTTTCCCCACCCAAAAAAAAACCTCAAAAAAAAAAGAATATCTTAATTACAAATGAATAATGGATTTAATCGACCTGAAAACTGGCACCGCAATCAATAACCCAGGATCCCAGTATTGTTACTCTATCTACCAATTTCCACAGTTACGAAACGGCCTTGTTACATATTTCTGTTACTTATTGTGTGAATCCGGGGGTTATCGCGATTCGCCGTACGTTCTCAGATTCACGGCGCGCGGCACGATGAGAGATCTCCTAAACGGATTTCTTTTGAAATCCATTGTTATTTGTGCTCCAGTTTTCGTACATTAGATCAGTAATGACCAGGTGCCATGTTATATTGCTTTTCGTAACGTTGAAGAATATGTTTTCGACGAATCGGTGCAATGCTGTGGCTCCTTGTAGTATCAATGCTAAAGATTTTATCATTCATCTCAGAGATTCAATTTTGCAATTTTGAATTGTTTTAAATTAGTTTATCTCTTGTTATATTTTAAATTGTGTGTTGTCATGGTTTGGGAAGCTTTTTATTGTCCTGAGTTAATTTACTAAACCGTAATTTTTTTTTCTTTTTTTTTTCTTTGGCTAAATTAGATGGACTAAAGTGACAGCAATAATAATGGTTTAATGTCATCGTGGCATTGTACATTGACAGCTGGGCATATCCACTGCTGTCAGTTTAGTACTGGTGTCCTGAAACACAGGCTTAGCCTAGCTTAGGCATCAACCTCCTACAATATATTAATAATAATATATAATATTCCACGACTGTCACACAACACTGCCTAGTCCCAAGCAGAGCTTGTGTTATGGGTACTAGACAACTGATAAACATACTTATATATTTCTAAATACATACATATATAGATAAATTACACCCAGACACAGAACAAATGATCACGCTCATCACCCAAACATTGTCCTGGGTGGGAATCGAACTCACGACCTCCGGCATAGCAGTCAGGGCCACTAACCACTAGACCAACAGGCATGTCTGTCTATTGTAACTGATTTAAAAAAAAAAACAGAATATAGACAACTAGATGGATGTGATTGCTTCACGACTTTCGCAAAATAAATACTATTGACTTTTAAATGTATTCTCCATGACAGAATCTTTTCAAAAGATTTCATAGTGTATGCATAGACTTTCAAATAAGGACATGGAGATATCCTTATTTGAGTAGAGAACACATGATGTAATAAACATTTTTCAACTGAACTTTCTAAGTTATTTGCATGATTAGACTGGTAAAATTATTTCAATATGGCAAAGAAAAGATAGATGATCTGAATGCAAGTATAATGAACTGACGAAATGTCTTACCATCTTTGTTTATGAATGTACCGTCACTGTGCACTAGGAATTTTATTACCGTGGCACTGAAACGCAAAGGGCAATTGAAGAGTTGATTCGAATTGTCGCGCGTAGACTTCCACGCGCGCCACAATGAGATGTCAGCAAACCGTAGGGGCCCAACCTGCTAGGGCCATGAGAACGGTTTTAAAAAGGACACTCATGGTCCTGGAACGCAAAAGGCAACTGAAGAAACATACCTAAGTGTGGTTTTAGTCAGTAAAAGTCTGACACGCCCTCTCGCTCCACCTTAGAATGAGAAGTTATTCGATGAATTATTGAGTAACATTAAGTGATAGGAACTGTAATCTACTAGTGACAAAATGCTTTAAAACAAAGAAGCTCTCTCCGATAACAATGAAAAAAGCTAATTGGATTACCAAGTTGACTTTCTCAACGGTCAGCGGTTCAGATTATAATCTAGGAAGCGTGGAATAACAGCACTAAATACGACGCTTGCGCAACCGCACCGCTTAGTCTCCAGTCGCCATTGTTCGGGTGTTTCCGGCCTTCCGGAGCCGTTTATTCTTTTTAATTAAGTTGTTTATAGCGGGTGTGGAAGTGTGTCAGTGGATTATGCGGTTGTATTGGTTATTGTGGTTTTTGTTGTGGCTATTCGTGGGTTGTTTGTGGGTTTTGAGATACCAATGCAATCGAAGGTTTCTGAGAAGCTTTTTTAATTATGCATTTGACGTCTTTTCAGGGCAAAAAACCAAAATTAAAAGTGATTTAGACAATATTCCAATTTCAAAAAAGAGTGGGTCTTAAAATGAATTTGGACTAAACCAAAGTCATGGTAAATAAATGTACCTCCTATCTATGTAACTCCTATCTCTCTCGAAGTTGTGGACGATTGCGTTTGCCTGGGACAGACGGTCCAGTTGGTAGGTCTAACTTCGAAAAAGAAGTCAATAATCGAATCTTACTCGTCTGGAAAGCATTCAGGAAGCTGCATGGTATTTTCTCGTCCAACATACCACAGTGTCTGAAGACTAAAGGTCCAAGACCAGTAGGTACGTGTTGCCAGTGATGACATTTGACACTGAAACGTGGTCGCTTACAATGGGCCTCATCTGAAGGCTTACAGTCAGCCAAGGAAAGAGCTATGCGCGGAGTTATCCAAAAAGGCCTCTCACAAGGTGGACTGATGACCCCGTGAGGGTCGCGGAATTCCGATGGATGCGAGATGTACAGGACCGGTTGTTATGGCGATACTTGGGGGAATATGTCCAATTGTGGAAATCGGCTGAAATGGTGATGATACTTCATTGTGATATTCCACAGCTACAGCAGTATACTACAGCCGCTCAGTTCTTTTATTTATAAAATGCACATTTAAAACTCTACCCTAATAATACCTCTACGGTTCGGACTAAGCGTTTTGACTATTCATACAGACCGCGCACATCGAAGGATTGTTACAATTTGCCGGCTGCGGTCTTCCCGTCCAATTATAGGTGTCTTCAAGGCTAGAGTAAATAGGCTTTTAATAAACTAGTGTGATTCACCATCAACGATTGCATCACTGCTTACCATCATGTGGGACCGCAGTCAAGCACTGGTTTATATAATTAAAAAAACAAACTTTCTTTAATTTTTACTAAAAATGATCCTCTCTCATTTAAAATGACACAATAACAAGTCCGTCGGTATGGTAATGTGTATGGTAGCATTGACCTCAAGAACTGCTCGCATATTCTTGTGACACTTTCACCGTAGGGATGCACGCTCATATCCGGAGGATGCTTTGAGTGTGTCATCAAAACCCGGATTGGGTGGCTTACCCAATTTTGTGTGCGACCAATGACCTGCATTGTGTCCTTCATATAAATGTTATTATTACCTACATTTATTATGTAGGTAACTTGTGAACCACCGCTCCGGCTCTACAGTACAGTACAGCAGTGCTGGCCCTGTGGTAACGGTCCCGACTTACGAGTTGTAGGTCGCGAGTTTAAACCCAGCCAGGCAAATTAGCATATTACAGCATAGCATACTCAGTCTTTTAATGTTCCCACTGCTAGGATTCAGGCCTCCTCTCTAGGAGAGGGAAGGGACCGTAATCCACCACGCATACCCCTCTCTATTGTATATTTTACTCTTTATCATAAAAAATTTGCACGGGTCATGCTCTTGAACGGGTGCCGTCAGTGAGACTGGTCATCTTTTAGGTGCCAGTGGCTTAAGTCAATTTCTATTTTTGAATTAGTTTTTTTTTAAATTATTATTACTTATACTTATCTACATTTTGCTTACATATTAGAAACGACAAGAAATATTGTAACTAAGATATAAGTAACTCATAATATGATCTAAAAGAGTGTCCATGGAGTTTCTTGCACGTTATTCTCCATAGAGATCTACGATTTGGAACGTGCAATTTAGCTTCACTTTTTTTTTTTGACTGACTGACATTTTGACAATTCAAAAGTGCCTTGAATTGGTGTATGTGAAATAAACGTTTCTGATTTCTGAATTACACTAGGAGCTTCAAATTAATAAGGTGTAACAATGGACAGTCTTACACTTGTAACTAAATGTAAGAGCGATTTTGTACAGATACAAGTGTAAGTACCCAAATAACTCCTCTTGCTCTGGGTGGAACGGGAAGGCTATTCAGAGTTTTACTGGCTAAAACCCACCTGTATTCTTTCAGTTGCCCTTTTTCGTTCCAGGAACACGGTGTCATCATTATCATCATTACAGTGGAAAGACGTCCGCTTTTGGACATAGGTCTTTCCAAGTGTGGTCATAACGCTCGGTCCTGTGCGTCTCGCATCTGTCGGATTCCCGCCACCCTCATGGCACCATCAGATTTCCCGCCATGAGATTGGCGGGAATCCGATGGATGCTATAAAGGTCTTCGAAACACGGTAACTCTATCAAAAATTCCTAGTAATAGACACAAGTTGTGTCTGTAACTTTATTTATTTATTATATCCTTTATTGTACACCAATACAAACATAAAAGGAAAATAAAACTAAAACACATACGTACATAAAACGGGTACAAACCTTATCGCATTCCGCGATCTCTTCCAGGCAACCTGGAATGGACAGTAATTGCCTGGACAAGAAATGGGGCTGTCATTGGTGTGAGAAAACCAGTATTAAACAAATTATATTTTATTAGATACACAATTAAATTTATATTTCTTCTTACTACTAATCTTTATTCATAAAGAGATCTGCTTGGGCCCATTGACAAAAATCTTGATAAAATGTTTACTCAATTGTAAAATTATGGTAAAGCCAAAATAGAGGGTAATGTTCTCGCTTCTTAAAGTGAGATCATTACCATTGAGGTAGCTGGAATGTAGATGATTTTCCCTTACACATAAAACAACATTCTTAGACCTGTTTAGGCGCGAAGTGTGCGGATTTTGAGCAGGTCATCAGGTTGTTGACCGTAGTCACTTTTACTTCTACTCGTTATCGCCGTACTCAACATTCTGTTTAGTGTCTAAATCTAACATCGTACTATAATAATACTATTTCTGTTCCCGTCTTTGCTCATGTGAAAGGTGTTTCATTAACCATTATCGTAACATCGTCGTACGCCTGTAAGGCGATGCGCCACCGGTACATGGTGGACGTCCCACCCATATCTACCCGGTACAGGCCATGGTCCGGAGCGAGGAGGAGTGGCAGGCGGTCGCCTCCTTCTGCGAAGCAGTCATGCTAGCAAAGGAGGCGGCCGATCGCGTGAGGCAACGGTCCTCACGCCCCAATCGCCGCCGGGATTCCGATCCCGACTTCCGGCCATCGTAGGCGCAGGCTTGCGGACGGCGAGCAATGGGTGACCGTCCGGTAACCGTCCAGACCGAGCCCAAGTCGTCGACGGCGCGTGCCTCAAGGAGATGTCAGCAACTGTATGGGCCTAGCAGGGTCGAAGCCTACTGGGGCCAAGGGTCTGATTCTGAAAGGAAGACTCGGCCCTGGTACGCAAGGCAACGAAGGAACAGGAGTGGGTTTTTAGTCAGTAAAAGTCTGACACTATCTACCGCCCCGCCCAAGGGCGGGGGATGTCATAAGATGATTTTCCCACCGAAAAAAAAAAAACCCATATCTACCCACAAAATATTTTCGGAACACATTCATTGTGCGTACAGCTAAGGAGTGGAATTTCCTAAAGAAGTCCGTGTTTCCTGATAGCTACAACATGGCTACAATCTGGGGGTCTTTAAGTCAAGAGTGAATAGGTTACTTCTATGCAACCTCTCAATAATAGAAAAAAAAATCTTTATCTTGAGCAGGAAAATCATTAAATGACTTCTCTCGAGCTGGGTGGAGCGAGAGAGCGTGTCAGACTTTAACTGACTAGAATCTATGTGTGTTCCTTCAGTTGCCCTTTGTGTTTCAGGACCACAGTAACTCTTTCTAACACTCGCAGCCCTAGCAAGCATCAGCCTTACTGGGCTCTTTCAGTTCTGCTGACATCTCTTTGAGACGCATGTGGACTATAAAGAGTTACTAGCAGGATAAAAAGTAATCTATCTACTAATCTAGGCCATAGTCTTTTCGTAAACCAGCAGTCGCTCAGTGATTTAGACGAAAAAAACTTCTATTACGTACAGACAAACACACATTCACCGTTATAATAAATTAGTGGATATGGACTTTACAAAACGATGTGTTTACGAGTAGGCACTTAAAATTAACATTGGAAATATCAATAAAATAACTTTGTGCAACATACTTTTGTATAATTCTCAATTCAAACAACACATTAGTTACTTGCGACCTCAATTATAATTATTTCTGAACATCAATAATGTTGATGGAGTAAGCATTAACACGATTTATATGTACGTCGTTATAATCTTGTTAGTGTCAAATGTTTAAAGGCCACTACACACCAACTACCTACACAATTTGTTCCAAAAACCCCCACCAGTGGGGATTTTTTTTTTCAGAAATCCCCACTGTTTAAATCAACTCAGCCCAGTGGGGATTTTTTGGAAAAATAAGTAACAATCCCTACCACGTGATCCTACTACTTATTTAAATATTTTCGTTTGAATCTAGTCAATATTTAATTTGTTTTTAGTTAGTTGTATCTAATTAGTTTAGGGTTTTTTATTATTATTATTTTTTTATTTTACTGTAATTATAAATGAAAATATGTAGAATAAAAGTCAATTTGTTGTAAATATTTTTGAGGTTCGTTTTAGTGCAAACAATGAAAGTTACAAGGTATAATATTGATATAATTAGTTATTTATCTAATTAAAAGTATCCATTAACACATTTTTGTTTAAGGATTTAGAAACAACCTTGTCTGTTGGGTATTCTTGGAAATAACAACAATCCCCACAGGCGGGCATTTGTAGGTGAGATTTCTGGAATAAACCAATTAAGTACGGCCCCGGCGGTTTTGACACGGCAGGTTATCACCGGTCACTGGCGTAGCTACTGAAGGGCTAGGTAGGGCAATGTTCCGGGGCCCCCAAGCTCGGAGGACCCCCAAAACCTGATTAGCAAAACTCTTATTGAACTAGCGAAAACCTTCAGAATCTAAATAAACAAAATAGGCTGCACCATTACTTTGATCATGACAACTCATTTATAAAATACCTACAAAGAAATTTCCGACAAGTTTCAACTTTTATCATCTTGTTGGGAATTCCCCTGTATTACTTTTGTTGTTTGTGCAGTGTTGCCAACCCAATTCTTTTTAGAAAGCAGAGTATCCCGCCTGGTAGAGTAGCCGACGCCAGTGGCTTTGGTGTGTAGAGGCCTTTACAATCATATTGCAATAAGACGAGCACAAACCAACAGACCAACGGCATGATGTAATAATCTTACTATCCGATGTAAATGTACAAATTGGAAGTGTTGAAATAAGTGAGTATGACATGTTACGAGCAAAAGTGAACGATTTGAGCGCTAACCTCGCTAGGTCTACTTAGGCGTTTAATGAGAATTTTATGGTTGGCGTAAATTCTCGCTCATTTTGAGAAGAGTTAATTAGGTCCTATGACTCATGCTGAATGTATTTGAAAGTGTTTAAAGTGCTGTCAATCTAATTCTGGCACGCAAAAGGCAAATAAACGACACAAATGTGGTTTTAGTCAGTAAAAGTCTGACACGCCCTCGCGCTGCACCCTAGCAAAGAAAAATCATTGAAAAAAAACGGGATAAGGCTATATAGACAGATTAGACGATCAATTTTCTCCCTCCTTTCCCTGGGGCCTTACCATGACATGTTAAAATATCCAGCATGCGAGCGCGAAAGAGAGATGGATCATGGAGCTATACCTACATCCTATATATAACTTTTCGCCTCGTCGTTTATACCGAGTACATAGAAGGACTGGAACAATTTGCCTGCTGCGGTCTTCTCATCCAATTATAATTTGGGTGTCTTCAAGGCTAGAGTGAATAGGCTCTTAATAAACTAGTGCGCCTCACCATCAACGATTGCATCACTCTTACCATCAGGTGGGATCGCAGTCAAGCACTAGTTTATTTATTTATTTATTTAACGTCTTTTTTTTTGTTTATATCAAATTTAAAAAAACCATAGCAGTTCAGTTTAGGTCGTCATTTGATCGTGGTAAGGCTTCAGGACCTGCAACCAAGCATTGGACTGCAATCCAAAGCAGAAGCAGATATAATATAATATATAATATAATATTCCACAACTATCACACAACGCCGTGTAGTCCCAAGCTTAGCAGAGCTTGTGTTATGGATACTTGACAACAACATACATATATAGATAAATTACACCCAGACACAGAACAAATAATCGTGCTCATCACACAAACATTTGTCCTGGGCGGGAATCGAACCCACGACCTCCGGCATAGCAGTCAGGGCCACTAACCACTAGACCAACAGGCCAGTGAAGATAATGATGACATCATCTATAAACTTATCTAATAAACTTTTGAAAGACGAGTCCGGATGTAACCAAAATTCACTGCGAATAACAAAAACTAAAACAATATGTAAGCATTAAACTTCGACAATTTTTTAAGTAGCTTGTTCTAACTATATTAGGCATAGACATGTTTTTAACTAAGAATTTTGGAGTAGGCCTTCGGATTCTAGCTCATTTTGCTAAAATTTGTAAACCCACTTCTCAAATATGTCGTGTGAATATCGTTTAGAAGCTGAATTTGGGAAATACGTGTTACTAAAAAGATGTGCGATTCAGATTAGATACGACCGAAAAGGATAATTTTATTGCAGAATATGTTGAAGTATGTGATTCAGTTCGTGAACTAGGTTTCTGGGGAATTAGATTGATGTGTAACGTTGTGAATATTTTATTTTAATTAGTTGTAACGCTAAATAGGTACTTAACAACTTTTAACGGCATTGTTAGCGCAGTTAGTTCGATTCTCTATCGTGAGTCCAAGAGCGGGAAATAGTGTCAGACTTTTACTGACTAAAAACCTACTCCTGTTCCTTCGTTGCCTTCGTCCCAGGGCCCCGGGTTTCGTTTTCACACTACCTATAGCCCCAGTAAGTTTCGACCCTGCTGGGCCCCTACGGTTTTGCTGACATCTCCTTGAGGCGCGCGTGGAACACTACGCGACGTCAGCTACTTGGGCTCGGTCCGGACGGTTACCGGATGGTCGGACTACCCATTGCTCGTCGTCCGCAAGCCAGCGCCTACGGTGGCTGGAAATCGGTATCGGGATCCCGGCGACTAGGGCTTGGGGGCCGTTCTCTCGCGCGTGTTGCCGCCTCCTTTGCTACTACTCCTCCTCGCTCAGGACCATGGCCTGTACCAAGGCCCGGCGAGAGAGACCGTTGCCGCCGATCACCCCCACGAGGACACGGCGGTGCTCTGCCCAGGCGGGGCTCACCTCTGCCATATGCTCCACAGTGTCCTCCGGGCGGTCCACACAATGGTGGGACCCAGGCGTTTCTTCCGTAATCCGGTGCAGGAACCTTCCGAACTTACCATGTCCGGTGAGGACCTGCGTCATGCGGCAGGTAAGGACGCCATATTGTCTTTCCAGACACTCCTCAAAGAGGGGACTTACCGCCATAATTGTGGCGTGCCCAATAGGTACATACATGGTATATATTTTTTTTTCGAAATTGGTCATGGACAAAACAGAATATTAGATAATGCCTAGGCATTATCTCTCTATCTAGTATAGGTAGACAATTATTTGTCATTTAACGCTACATACTATGTACATAACAAGTAAAAGCAACCAATACTATTTTTATTACTTCCACATCCGTTACTTACCTGGTCTACATTCTAAAATAAAATAGATGCTATGAGTTACTTATCAATCGTTTATTTTCAGATATTTATCTACTTCCCTGAAGTTGCATGATATTTTTATTAAAATTATATTTTGATTTAGGATAACGTCGGATGTAAGAATAAATTGCGTTCTTTCTTAATTTTTTGTAACACACACCTTGAGAATAAATTGTCCTAAAGTAAATTAATTAGCTGCGTTTTCAGCATTATTGGGTAATTGTTTTCGTTTAATTGCAAAAAATAAAAATCTCAATTTGTAACCGAGGCCATACAAAAATTTTCCCCCGGTAATCGACACTCAGCAAGCTTTTTTTAAAATGAATAGTGGTTTCTCGCAGCTATGAGGTTGTGACTTTAATAAAATGAATGCCTCCAGCCAGCCAGGACATAAATCAAAACTTAAAACAAAATTAAAAACTAAGTGATTACACACTTAAGCAGCCTTAGCGTGTAGTCGCTTAAGGGCCTATTACACTACGCGATATTCAGCACACGATATTCAGTCTTATTTTTTGTTCCGAG
Source organism: Mythimna pallens (assembly GCA_961205895.1). Taxonomy (NCBI): domain Eukaryota; kingdom Metazoa; phylum Arthropoda; class Insecta; order Lepidoptera; family Noctuidae; genus Mythimna; species Mythimna pallens. The sequence continues at coordinate 19,613,336 of OY540842.1, read as the reverse complement.
TAAGACCGATCTAACCCTTATTACACTACGCGACATCGACTAAGACTGTCTGAATATCGAGTAGTGTAATAGGCCCTTTACATCTTCATACATCTAAAACGCCTTCCACCTTGCCTCATACATAGGTATCTTATAAAATCAGATTGATCGTCTCGTGATTCTCGGCACATGCAGTAGGTACGTGTTAATCGTGTTGCTTTTGTGAAATAATTCATACCCAATCTGTTTCCAGTAGGTATGGTCTATTATAAAATGTATGGAAATACGCGCTTTATGAAATCATAATCTTATTAAATATTACGATCCGGAACTTAGGATTCTCGTCAGTATCATTTTTACAGATCGATCTGAGAAATTCATAATCTGAAAAAAACAGAATGTGTGTAAAGCACAGGTACTGTATGGTATTCCGGTCTTTCTGAATTAACAATTGAGTCCAAAGAGCCATTCCGGATGTATGAGGCCAGCCTTGGGGTACCCCTGTGGGGTACGAACCTCGGCTGAGAGAGTCGTTGGGGGAGGACAGCAAGAGACAGGCTGGATCAAGTACAGAATTTAAGACTACAGGCTCAGCGGCGCGTGTTGGCTCGAGCAAAGAACGAGGCGTGTTGGCTCGAGCAAAGAACGATGCGTATTGGCTCGAGCAAAGAACGAGGCGTGTTGGCTCGAGCAAAGAACGAGGCGTGTTGGCTCGAGCAAAGAACGAGGCGGACATTGAAATGGATACAGTCGCGACGGGCCTCGTTAGACATGACGGAAAGCCAATGCCAAACCCAAAGCATACACGCGTATACCACAGAACAAACTAACCTTTTTCCCTCTCCTAGAGAAAGGAGGCTTGAGTCCCAGCAGAAGGAACGTTAAAAGGCTGAATATGTTATGCTTATCCTTTCCCTTTGGAGAAATTTGGAAGGAGGAGTCCTTCTACGTTTCAGTTTTATGCATTTTTTTTTGTTGTTGTTTGTTGGTAAAGGCCCAATGGTTAAAGCAACCGCTTCTCATGCATGAGGTTGCGGGTTTGAAACCAATGTGATTTTTTTCAATTCATATGTGTTTTCTAAGTTTATCTATGAGATATTACTGACACCTCGTACCTCGGAAAGCACGTAAAGCCGTTGGTCCCGGTTGGAATTCGTAGATCAGACCAAGGAGTATCGTGTTGCGCAGTAACTGGGTTATGAAAGTCTGATAGGCAGTCGCACCATGTAAAAAACCGGGCAAGTACGAGTTGGACTCGCGCACTGATGGTTCTGTACAAAGTTACCTAACAGTTCAACTCGCGAATTAAGTTACGAAGATTTCAACTCGATGCCTGCATGTGTTCCCGAGATAAAGGATCTTGACAGACAGACTGACGGACGGACAACAAAGTGATCCTATAAGGGTTCCGTTTTTTCCTTTTGACTTACGGAACCTTACAAGACCAGGGCGATTGGGGTCGCCCTGGTCTTGTCGAAAAAGTTTAGGGAGATGATGATTATATTTTGTTTAGAGCTCAGAAAAAGTTAGCTAATAAAAAGTTACAGATAAATCTTAAGATATGAATATATACCACAAAGTAGCGATGAAAGTGATTTTATTTACTGTGAAAAAAAAGACTGGAGCTATCCTATTGTTATAACACTAGTATTGTTAGTATTACATTTTACTACTTCATAATAAACACTTTGTTTAGGTACTTTCCACTTTTTCTCATCTTTTATTAAAACAACAATGGATTGCCAAATCGCTTTTTTTTAAAATGGTGATCACTAAAGTAGGTAACTACGTACTTGATTATGTAAGTGCATGTACATGATGACTTTTAATTAATTGGCAATATTATGACACTAGAGAAGCGCGCGGGCGCGGTCCCAGAGACCCATTTCAATTTTATTCCTACTCTAGTTAATGTTTTATTATGCGTAGCGCAATTTTTATGTCTTTTTATGAAAACGCTGTTTACAAAACAGTAATCATCATATTCCATAAAGTCACAAAAATTGCGTTTTTTACTTTATTTATATTAGATGATCGCTGAAAGGCCCGAGTCGCCAGTGTGGGATAGGTTTATAAAACTGCTTAAGTAATTTATGATGTGTGAATAACTAATTAATTGACTGATCTAATTGATTATAATAATTATTATTATTTTTGGAATGATTTATTTTTATTATGAAATAGGTAAGTAATTAACTAATTTATAAATTTGAATATTGTACTAACGTAGTTGTAAGTTTCAGTCACTAACAATAATATGAACATTGAAATTGGTCTAAATTTTTTTTTTTATTATTATTGTATTCATCGAAATGGGTCTTTGGGACGCCCGCGCTTCTAGTGTTAAGGGATGAAAGGGAGGGACAAGCCAAAGAAACAAATGGATGAATTACGTGAGCCCATGAGGAGTGACATGATGTAAAAGGGAGTCGGTGATAGCATGATGGTTGACAATACAGAATGGAAGAAAAAAAACTGTGTTGCACTGACCCCATGAAACTTTCTACCCTTGTTCCAGAAAGATAAAGATTTTATGGAATGAAAGTAACTCATGAATAAGTATAAAAACACATAAATAGTTGTTCTGTGTCTGGGTGTAATTTATCTATATATGTATGTATTTAGAAATATGTAAGTATGTTAATATTAGTTGTCTAGTACCCATAACACAAGCTCTGCTTAGCTTGGGACTAGACGGCGTTGTGTGATAGTCGTGAAATATTATTATTATATTATTAAGTTATTACTATTTTTTATTGAAGTTATTCGTAGGTACTTATCCAGTCTCTACTCCCTAAAAAAATCCAATTAATTAAAACTCTGCCTGTACCGCACTTTATTCACACGAACGTGCAACAGTCAAAATATTTAATATCGTGTTCACTTTGGTACTTACCTACATCTTGCAACATATCTCATTGTTTTTAAAACTGCAATAGCTTGTCCAAATATTCAAGGTACAAGTGGGCGGGGTAACAGGTAAACGTGAGGAATCCCACATGATAACTTATTGCTATATCGAGGTACATCTTGTTAACACTGGCTATAGGCACTGTTTCCATTGTTAGAGCTCAGGTTGCAGATAAAAATTATATTGGCGTTAAATTGTAAGTTGTTGACTTGGTACTATTTTTTTTTAACTCAACTTTTTATAACTAGGATATCAAAATTAAAGAAATGAAAAGGTTATACTTACTTAGGTACCTACTTATTTTAATTGTCAAAAAATAAATAAATAGAATATGCTCGATATATCTACCTAGATACCTACTTCGAACTTTTTTCTACTGCTGTTTTCGACTCTTCAGATAATCATGGATGTCCTTTTTTCGGCTCACAGATGAATCAGTGTTACCGTTCAAAGTAGCAATGATATTAATTTGTTTGAAAGTAGACGCTCAATGTGAACCGGCCTATTAGAAACTACAGAAATTAAATACCTAATATCAATCAAAGCCAATCAATCTACCCAACCCTTTCCCAAAAATGTTGGGTCGGCTTCTCGCCTAACAGGATGCCGCTAAATAGATAGGTATCAGTATTAGGTATAATTAGGTACTTGGTCACCTTTTCGAGTCGATGGTAAACGTCTTAAAGGTCCCATACACGGTACGGTATATCGTTAACGGTTTAACTTGACAAACACTATCGATTCGTCGTTCTGATTGGTTTGAAGCGACGGACCGTACAGACAAATCGTAGTGTATGGGGCCTTTTAAATTGTTTAGGCCCAATTGATAGCTACGTTCACTGCAGCATCGATGGTACCCTTAAGTCAAGTGCAGTGCACTTGGTTACATCAACGTGTGGCTCATGTTCTGAACAGTGGCACCACAGTGGGTTTGACGGGTCTATACAAATAAAAACTCAAACCTACAAACAAAATAGATGAATGAAAACCGCATTTCGCCACGTCGTTTGCAGCCGATTTAGTGCTTTTTCCATTAAGGCCGCTGCAAATCACGGCTAGGGGGCAGATGTTCCTGGGGCTTCGAGAAATCAGTTGGTGATGGTTTTTTCTTTATCAACAATCTATGAGTCAATAATAGGTATGTTTACATTATTTATGACAGCGCACTTGAGCCTACCTACATCGTTTACACAGCCCTTACTTGGTAAATAAAATTGGCGTGTAGGAAGACGCATCATGATTCTTTACGCAATAATGACCACCAAAAAATGTAAGACGATAAGTGGGGCCAAGGTGAAGACATTTGGAAGAGGACCTACCTACTTCTTCCAATGACAAAGTATGTAATATATATTGACTCGTTTATTCCATCTGCCCCCTTCGAGTCTACCACTGGAATGGTGGCTGGCACTAACACCTCGGTGGTCAATGGCACTTATTTTGTGTCATAATACACCCCCTTCATAATAATAGTAAGGAGGTCATTACGAACTGAACATTATTATCTAATATAAATTTACATAAAATATAGCTGCGGCCGGTACAGCGAATGCGTATTGCTTTTACATTTTTATATTATGCGCAATAGTTCAGAACGCCAACTTCAAAGTAGCTAATATATTTTGACCGTACTGTAACTACATCTGGAATGATCAATGACTATACACCACGAATCCGGTGCAAAAACCTCCCAACCTTATAATTCGACGTTGATTTTATCGATATCGATATTATTGTTGCATACTGACTAGTGCATCACTGTGTTAGCTGTCATTTTTGCATCAGCCAATCACAACCGCTGCATTTTCCCCCGTCCGGTCCCGCAACGGTGAATCGTGTGCCTTGACGAAAGCGGTCTATCAGCTCCCTAGTAGTATGAAGAGTGTGTGTTGTGTGTGTGTATGCTGTGTGTGTTGTGTGTGTATGTCTGTGTGTGTGTGTGTGTTGTAGTGTATGTGTGTGTTGTATGTTCTTTTTGGGAATGGTACAAAAATATAGGTTCTCCAAGAAAACGACGATGAATTATCACAATAAAAAATTTATTATCTATATAACATAACATCGGGCCATAACCGTAGAATGAAACGACTGTATATTACATTGTATATATGTGTATAGGCTATACATGGCTGGAGGCACGTTACAATAACTCGGCAATGATCTATCTATACATTTATGAAAAATATATCAACTCTATCTGCCATTGAGTTCCAATTTATTGCGAAGAATTGCTTTTTTTTTCCTTTAAAAAACTTATTTGAGCATAGAAAAAGGTTTGTTCACTAAAACTAAGTTAATAAATATTAAAAACATTATGGAAGCATAGTTTGTTACAATCGCAGTACTTGGGATATTTTATTTCGTTAAAATACTTTCATAGAATCATGAATGAATTCATGCATTCGATGGAGGTATGGAATCATTTTTATTTGCTTATCAAAAGGGCATGATTGTTGTTTAAAATGTAATTCATGACAATAGCGAGTTTTATATTTAAGTTAAAATAAATAAAATTGTTGTACTAAATCTTAATCTAATTAATGACTTGATGAAGCGTTTCAGATGAACTTAGGTTTTATTTTTTATTTGTGAAAATATGTTTGTCTTTTCATCGTTTTTTTTTACATTGACTACATTAATGTAACGTGCCTGGGTACCTGGTGACAATCGTACAAACAAAAAGCATAGACAAAATAGCTATCAATAATTTAAATATACATAAATATCCTTTACATACCGGGCTTCAACAAAACTAAAAAAAGTTACTGTTTCATACGAATTTAGATCACCTTATTTATTCAAACATATACATATCAGCTATGTATTATAAATTCATATTTTTAAAGATTATTGCTTGTAGACTAATATGGACTAAACTTTAAATATAAAAATATTTCTATGGTACCTATAGTACTAAATGAGTAAAATAATATTCAAGATAGTACCTACATATTTATTCGAAGGTGTACTTTTACATTAGTATACAAGCAACAATCGCCCGTATAACAAGGACAATAAGACACAAAACGGTTTGTGTAACAAGGAAAGTTTTGTTAGTGTTACCAGGTACCGACTTAGAAACGAGAAGTGTGATGATTTACATGAAATCGTCGAAGTCATCGTCGAAATTGCCGTATGCGTCGTATTGATTGAGATGAGCCTGGAAACAAAAGAAATGGGTACATTAGGAAACCTTCTTTGCGATACGATGGTAAACTCGTCAAACTTTGGGCCCAATAGGTGGCTATATTAATAGCAGCATCGGTAGCACCCATCAAATCCTCCTAAGTGCAGGTGTACGGGCACTTGGGGCATTCTAATATGTGGCTCATGTTTTGAACAGGAGCACCGCACTCACATTGAGTATCCGACGCATAAAAGGAGCCTCCACGAGTGGCGTTAAATATATCATTCTGCGATTTCAAACGCTCGGCGCACTCTGGACAGCTAGCACTCGGTAACGCAGAGTCTAGCTGACGACGAATCCTTTCACCACGATGGTAAACTCAAACGGTTCTCTTCAGGACCACGACCAAGTCTTTCTTAAGGTCATTAGGAAACCGCTTTCATGACATTGCTTGCAAAACTGCCTAATATCTTTTCACTCCATATTTTGAGTCCTATACTAGCCAGGGGTTGTCATTGGGGTATTTGCTAACTGCTTATAGGGATAATCATCGATTAGTGCCCCAATCCATTAGAAACGTCTAACGGGGCCTCTCGAGCAGGCTTCGGCCCTTCATACGCCTACCAAAGGTTCTCACGGTATTAGAGTTCTTTGTGCGATTAGAACATATACAACACTCCGAAATCAACTACAGGATGTTGCTCGGACCAGACACAAAACCTGTCTAGTCAAGAGCTCTTAACGCGATCCATTTTACGACCTAAACTGGACTGTTCAGTCTAACCAGAGATTACATTTGACCCACAATCAGAATGGCAATTTTCGTCTCTTCAATTAAGGGTATTAAAATCCAAACAAAAATTAATAATTACAATTAAAAAATTGTCATGATTACAAATTGTTTGTAAATAATCACTACAGTCATTGTGAGGCAAACTTGACCTACGAGTATAAGTGATAAAACTAACCTTTATCTAAATACTGATAAGCGTATCTCCCGCAGTGTATGATAATAAAAATGATAAAGCACGTAGTTTTTATATCTAATCGTTTTGACAACGAAATATATACGAGATAGGCCTGTTATGGAGAAATGACACAACGAGATCGGAACGCGACTTTTTGATATGACTTTACCCTAATGTATGTTGAAAGATTCACTGTAAATGATATAACACATGTAAATTTTTTCGTTAATTCACTTGATGAAACCGATGTTTCCTAGCTGACTACCCTGAGAAGAAACACTGAAACAAACTCAGGGGTCAAAGTTTCTTTTAAAGTCCATACAGCAAACAAGTAATGGTCAAATCATATGAGAACCATGCAGATAGGAGTCCGAGATGGTCTTTTGAGGAACCACACAGTTCTGAGGGGACCTGTCTAGTCGGTGCAGTGCAGTGTAAATAGTGTTATTGGCTCAAGATTTCTCGTCCTGCGGTCTTGGGAAAGAGAGAGTAAAAGAGAGACACACTTTCTGTTTCCATTACAACCACTACATAAACGTGGCCAATGAGCTCAAACTTTATAGTTAACCATAGACTCATAAAGAAGAACCACCATCAAAAAATATGTCACGCATATAGACCGATTTTGTGTGTACTGGCCAAACAACATTTTATTTTTTTGGGCTGGGTAATCATCAAATAGCTGCTCCGGTTCTGAGTGGAGCGAGAACTGTCAGACTTTTAAGCTTCAGCTACATTAAGGGACAAACTGTCACACAACATGACATGCAACACTTAATCTACATGATGCTGCAAAGTTGCCCAGCGTCCTGCAACTTGCCCCCAACAGTTTACAACGCATTCACGTGACGCGGGACATGTTTGACGTATTGACAGTGCAACGCGTCACGTTGGAGAATATCCCTCCCTATCTGAGGCCTTACTAACTAGAGCCCACCTTTCTTCCTACAGTTACCATTTACGTACCGAGACCGCGGTAACTCTTTCAAAAATTCTCGCAAACATTCACATGAAATTAAAAACTCTCAGTCATCTTCATACGCAAGGAAACTTCAGTTATGTGACATTATCTAAGAGTAAATTATTGGTATAAATAAAATAATAATAATAGCAATTTGTGGTATGAGTGCTAAGGACAACTGATAAACATACTTATATATTTCCAAATACATACACATATTATAGATAAATTACACTTAAGACAGAACAAATAAATGATCATTCATGCTCATCACACAAACATTTGTCCTGGGTGGGAGTAAAACCCACGACCTCTAACACAGCAGTCAGGGCCTCTAACTACTAAACCAACAGTCCAGTCAAATATGTACTTGCAATGCAGTTCGAACTGGTTCTCTACCTACATCTCCATGGCTTAGCTATTAAGGTGCGGCCGAATGAATCATGAATAATGTATACTCACATTATCGCCTTCAACTTTTAATTTAGCCTTTCCCTTGCCCTTGGTTGGCTTCTTAGACTTGTCCATTTTCTCAGATTTCTGCTTCTCAATGTACAGATTGTCTACTGTCAACTTTATCCTTTTTATGTCTGCTGATGGCACTGGAAAGAACATTCAGCTTATTAGGGACCTCCAACAAATGATATACATATTTTTTGACACAAATATAACGAAAAAAATAGTTTTTATATCACCACTAAACATTTTACAATATTATATATTTTATACAGATTTACATTATAATGGGGTGGCTGTGGCAGGCGTCAAACAGTTTAGACCGTACGGCCTGAACTAGGTGGTAGCCTGTACCTGGTTTTTTTTTTTTTTTAAGGTGGGAAATCATGCAAATGACTTCTCGCGCTCTGGGTGGAGCGCGAGGGCGTGTCAGACTTTTACTGACTAAAACCACACCTGTATCCTTCAATTACCTGGATAGAAATAATAAGTATATTTTGTAAGTGTACTTCTTGAGTTACAGGAGACCAAACTCTACATAGTATATCTCACCTTGACCGACACAATAGATTTTGATGCAATATACATAGCATAACCAGCCTTATAATGTTACCACTGCTAGAACTCAGGCCTCTTTAAGAGAAGAAATGGGTCATAATGCACCACACGATATTAAAAATCCTAAGTGTGCGCATTTCATCACGCATGCGGGTTTGCCCCGAATGCAGAAAATTTCAAAATGCAAAAAATCGCGTACCGCGTGCGTATTCCACGCATTACAATAAAAATACTTGTACGAAATGGACATTTGTGGAGATTACGCGTGCGGGGCAATCCCGCATGCGTGATCAAAACCGCACGATATTAAAAACACTCTAAAACGCGTATTTTGCGTAATGCGGGTGGGAAAAATGTGTCATTATGTGTCAGACAGAGTAATAAATGAGGAAGGAAAATTATGCACACATAATTTGCACCCACGCGAAGCGGGGGCAAGTTAATAAATAACCAAACTAGATTAAAACCCTTCGCTAGTTGGCTCGATCGTTGATCAACATAATCCACATTAAATCATAAATTAAGCTGGTGCTGAATATACCGATATTTTACAAAATGGTATTGATTAAATAAATCTAGGAAGTTTTGAAAGCAACATGTGCTCTTAGAACACTTTTGCATAGTTTATGTGGTCTATTCTGTTTTCGTCCGTAGGTCATAGGAGCCATCTATTTATATAAAAATGAATCCCTATTTCCCTTGGTTACGCCATCATACGTGAACGGCTGGACCGATTTCACTATTATTTTTTTTTTTTTTTGTTATTGTCAGGAGAAGGTTTTTATGAAAGAAAAAAAAATGGTAGTAGGGTAGAGTAGGATGAAATAGGGTAGAGTTGGGTAGAGCAGAATAGAGTAGTCTGTTGACGGGAGCGAAGCCGCGGGAAAAAGCCAGTTATATTATAAACATTGACAATCTACAATTTCTTTTACTTTCAGGGGATGATCAAAGGTAGCTCGCGAATAGAATAAACTTCATTGTACGAAAAAATTCAAATTTAAATTTTTATGCATTTTGCAGGCAGAGTAAAGTTGTGTGTTGATTAAAATATGATTGGCGGGTGTAATACATACTTACTTACGGAATCGATATCATCAGTACCATTATTTCAGTTCTGCTTTTGTTTGTATGGATATTTCATAAAAAAGACATTTGGTAGGGTAAGACACACTAAGGTGGTAATGATGTTTTAAATGATAATTATTTACATTTTCTAACTACTGAAATCGTTGTCCTAATACTTTTAAATCATGGGGCATCAGACATAAATCATCCAACACTTATCAATAAAAGGTGTGTTATGCCATATATATATTCTCTGCAGCTACTCAAACAGCCATCCAAACCAAATAAAATCATAGCCAAGTAAAAAAAAAAAACAGTATAACTTACATTGAACCACAATATTCCTCATGAATTCATCAATGAAGGCTGGGAACTCATCCCTGGCCTTGTACAGGCATATTTTCTTGGTGAGCATGTCGGCGAACTCTGAGAATTCTGCTTTCGTGGTTGGTTGGAAGGCGTCGATTCTACCCACGCCAGTTTCATTTGTTACACCTGGAATAAAGATATTAATTTTATTACTATTTTTTAAGGTTCTGTACCTAAAGGATAAAAACGGGACCCCTATTGCTATCACTCCATTGTCTATCTGTCACCGGGCTGTATCTCATGAGCCGTGATAGCTACACAGTTAAAATTTTAACATAAGATGTATTTCTTTTGCCACTTTAACAACAAATAGAATAAAATAAATATTTAAGTGGGACTTTTTGCCGTTTTTTGCTACGGATGGTACGGAACCTTTCGTGCGCGAGTCCGTCTCGCGCTTGGCTGCTTTTTTTTATAATTGACAGGCTTGACCACTATCTCACCTAATGGAGAACGACTATAATTATGGTTGATGATGTAGCATGCTTGCCTAGAAGTAAACTATTCAATCTTGCTTCTACCGCGTGAAAATAGAAAATTACCCCAAGAGGACATACTCCTAGGATTAAAAGTTTCCTAAGTACTATTCCAGGATATGGTTTCATCCATATTCATTCAACAGTTTGAGCGTAAAGGATTAACAAATAATAACACATACATTTAAAACTTTCGCCTTTCGTGTTTTAACCTTTTAGGACGGAATTCACTAATAAAACTAATGGCGTTTTAACGTTCGGCTCGCATAATCGCGTTTATCCGCTGTCACTAGTGTCTCTTGTAAACTTACAACAAAAGAAAAATACAGACAAGTGACACTAGTGACAGCGGCAAAACGCGATTATGCGAGCCAAACGTTAAAACGCGATTAGCTTTATTGGTGAATTCCGCCCTTAATCGTCGAATATATCCTACAAACACTCTCACTTTTATTTCGCCAGGGTCGCACATCCACAACCAAATAAAGCGGGGACTACTTCGACCGAAGCACAAGTGGGCCACGCCTGAATTGTACGTAAACTCGCGTCGCGTGGCGTGGATCTAATGTAGCTCTACAAGTTTAGTTGCCTTATAAAATATATGGAGACGCGCCCAGATCGGCGCACATGGCCCACTTGTACCCAATATAGTTACTGCCTTTATCCATTTCGTCGGCTCTTCTGTCACCTATGGTGATTGAAGAGCTAAACGAGATGGGAGTACCCAGTCGCACGCGACCCTGGCGAATAGGTCGCAAAAACTCTTGTCACTTGTTAAAGGGTTAAGAAGGAAAACAAACATAATTACATTTGTCTATTGACCCAAAATGAGGGTATGCTTTAGCTTCCGTCAAACAGTCTATTTCTTTATCGACAACTAGCATTTTCCTCCGAATTGATTCCCGTGTACTGCATGACATAATTTGTGTACAGACGGCAGGATGGTACTTCATTATTTACCTCTAAAATCTATATTGCCTTATAAATTACTATGTCTACAACAATTAACGAGTTTCTGAATGATACTTGACCACTAGCTATCTTTTATATATGCCAATTTCTGGGTGGTTATAAAAAAAACAACCATAAAGGTTAAGGCGGGAGCGCCACTCCACTTCCGCCAAGTTAGAAGGCTGACCTTCTAAACTAACCTGTCTGTGTTAATGCCCCACAACTTCGCTTCGCTAGGTTCGCTCTTGGACTATGAATATTTAGTTGGCGTTATAAAAAAGGTGAATTAGTTTATTAGAGGCTATCTCATTTTCTCATTGCTTAGTTATAAAATGAGAAGTTTGACCATATGGTCAATAAAGAAACCTGACTTATAACTTCTCATATTATTTAACATTAAATAAAAATATGTCTGTCAACTCACCAAAGGTTTCCATGGCAAGTCTCAAATCAGACTCCTCCTGTAGTTTCTGTGCGAGCAGCTTCTCTGCCAGTTTCTGTTCAGGGGTGAGCTCTTCCACCTTTTCTACCGATACTCCTCGTTCGGCCTTCTCGCGTTCTAGGCGCTGGAAACAGGACAAAGTAAGTTTTAATGGAGTTTGTCGAGTTTAATCAAAAAATAATTACCAATATTGATGGTTTTGTGGCTAAATAAAACAGCCAGAAACGAAACTGTCGTAAGCACATGGAAAGCAACCACCTAACATTGTTGAGAGGTCCTTGGCAAAAGTTTTAACAATGGTTGTCCACTAAGAGCTCCGGTTGTCCATTAAGCGAGCCATCAAAATAAAATAATAATAAATAAGTTTTGAGGAAACCAAACAAAAGACAAGAGAACTGCTCCTGGACCAAACATTGCAATCAAGAATTTCATGAAGACAGTCACTGGTTATTTCATAGAAATCATTGTCTATTTTCATTACACATCTATGATGATTATCATTAACTAGCTGACCTGGCGAACTTCGTACCGCCTAAAAGTAAGGATAACGCCATCTACTGGCATTACCAGAAATTTTATAATGACATTTTAATTATAGATGGCATTGTATTCAGATTTTTTTTCGTGGTTGTTTTCCATTTTTTTCTCACCATTTAAAACTTCCCTGGACTATCTCAAATATTTCAAAACCAAAATTAGCCAAATCAGTCCAGCCATTTTTGAGTTTTAGCTAGACTAACGAACAGCTATTCATTTTTATATAGATAGTAGATAGATAGATTACACAAGTTATAATTAGTGTTCATTAAGTACTAGCTGCTTAGTCAGGCACTGTAATGGGTATCTTAATGAGTACCTATCTAATTTATAAATCATTCTTTATCTTCCCAAGAAAAAAAGTACTGTCACTTTTATCAACTAAATTGTTTGTGCACAATATGTTTATAGCACCATCAGAGGCTTTTTTCAGGTTATATGTCATCAACGGTGCAGATGGACAAGCATTTGGGCACTTCAGTAAATGGGCCATAATCTTATCAAGAGAATCACACACTTGGTTTTTTTAAAGTTATTCTTGCAGTTTTCTACCTAGGCATGGACTTGATTTCTACTATTTTATCCCAAGTCGTGAAGTTTAAATTCAACAAAAATAATCTGATATTTAAATAGTAACCATCATATCCTTAGACTGGTGTCAAAGGGAAGAATCCAGCATCCTATACTTTCCTTATTACATTCTCATAAAAAAGAAAGAAAAAGAAAGATGTTTTGTACACTTTAGTAAGTCAATAATATTTATAAAACAGCTGTTTTTTTTTCTTTGATTGATACCTAATGTCTAGAATAATATTGAATTGTGAGAAAAAACCAGAAGTTACAATAGTTACATATATATATGTCTTTTGCATGGTCCCAAAAGTTTATAATAAATTACCTAAAAGCTGGAAGCAGATAAATGACAAAGCCTTTAAAAAGAAAGTTAAAAGTTTCCTAGCAGATAAAGCTTACTACAATTTAAATGAGTTTTTTAATGACAAATTTTGAATTTGTGACATATGACATTTTTTTTTATAAGCAGGACTTTTAAAAAAAATTGTAATTATTATTTTATTATTAGTTTGACATTATAATTGATATTTATAATTATTAGTTTGACATTCTAGACATTTAATTTAATTTTTCAGTATTATATATTTTTTTAAATTATTTGATTAAATGACATGCTAGACTGATTTTATTATTTGTAATATTTTCGAAATATTTGCATGCCATTGTCCAGGGCAAACATGACGATTTATATTGTGTTTAACATCTCTTGCATGCTGACAATTTACTTTGTATGTATGTATTTTACTCAAGTTTGAGCAAATAAATGATTATCTTATCTTACATAAAAAAATCTAAACAAATGCATGTTCTTCTCATGTTACCATATCTCTTATTTTGAATCAAAACTTAATTCACCTGCTCCATCATAATGGGATATAACTCCAAAATGACATGTTTGAAATTTGAATCTTATGACTTATGTTTTATGATTTAATCTTCAAATAACTCAGTTTAGAATTATTTATCTTTAAAATAATTAAGTATGCATTAAGTATTCTGTTCTGAAAAATTGCTTTTAATATGGCTTAACTTGTTGTTTGCCAGAATGCAGATCTACACTGTCTTTTTAAATGATTTTTTTCCATTGATTTATTGTCATACAAAAGGTAATTAGTCCTAGTATATTTCCTTGATTCACAAATAAAATTAGACTGCTCATTAGAAGAATACTGTGTCAATTGTGTGCAGAATTTTTAAAGAGGTCAAATTATAATACTACATGTGAATTTGTCTACCAAGCTAATTAGCTAATTGATATAAGTTACAGATAATATTCTTGCTAAATATCCAGCACACAGAATTTTAAACAGGTTCAATAAATTGTGAGAGTTTCAATTGAGACATTTGCTCTAGTTTAAAGTGACTGTAGAACTTTCACTGCGTCTTATAGCTAGGCCAACATGCATGTGTGCTTTTTTAGTAATATGAATGAATGATTATTAATAAGTAAGTCTATAATATGTACATATTTTATAGACAGACGGATAAGTTAAGTAAGTAGAGTTTATACATCTGTATAGCCATTTAATTTGTCAAAGAGTTACGTGACTTCAATGACTACAATAGTTATTATGTCAAGATATCAAAACATACGCACTGTGACACTATGACAAGGATGTAAAACCCCAGTGGCCTTGTGATTTAAAGTTCACGACATATGGTTGCTGATATCACTCTACGCACCTCTTTCTCGGCTATTTTGTCTAGGATTCTCTTTTTCGGCTTCGCCGGAGGAGGCGCGACAAGCTCGGTTTTCTCCTCATCTTTCTTTTCTTCCTCTTCGTCTTCCCAACTTTCCTGCAATATCACTGACGTCAACACGTATGCACAAAATTGAGGTTATGTACTAAAAACTCATAAAAACTCACTAAACACTAACGTAATACCCGATGCTAACAAAAATAAACTTTTTGGCAAAGCGCACGTTACCTTCACGATCTCTTCCTCGTCTTCGCCTTCCCATTTATTCGAAGTAGTCAACGTGGTCGGTAGTTTAGGCTCAAAGTTATCCGCGTCTGGAAATAACCACGCAAGGACATCACAATACAAGTAAACGGAGAAAATAAATTATTATACAGATATTACAACTACTTACCCCACGACACATCCATGATTGCGGACCCCTAAATAGCACCAATCTAATTTTGTTACTCGTTTTACGTGAAGACAAAATCAGACAGCCAAGTAACTTGCCGCAATAATGGTTTTTTATCACAAGATGTCTCCAGGGTCGACAGTGAATATAACAACAATATTATTCTCAGGCGAATATTGTCAAACGACCGAGGATTTTCTGCAATGACCGCGACCGGATTGAGAAACGATAGACAAATGACATAATTTTGGCGAATTCTCAACGAAAATATGATCAAATTTTGATAAGCAAAAATATGACTCCATTGCAGACGATAATTTCCGAATCACTAAAAAAATTCAATATGGCCGTCGCACGGTGTGACCATACTTAATAATTTATTCTGGAATATATGTCACAATATCGTATCGTATGCGTCTACGGTTTTTTCGATTTATTATGACTGAATTATACTAATTACCAAATAAATTCTGGACAGTGCACAGAATTAATTTGCTCAATACATGACATTCACGTAGGTATTAAATAGAATTTTCACAAGAGTTATCAGTTGTTTAGATATAGTTACAGAACTTATAGATTTATGGTTTTTATATAACTCTGAACATACGCGTAATTTGGGGGTTACAATTTGTTGAATTTCCGTACTGTTGAGTTCTAATGCAATTTTGTTACTGTTTTCTACATGGCAAATTGTTCTATTAGTTTGAAAGGCCTATTTCAAACGAATAGAAAAATTTCGCTGATATCTCACACACAATTTGTTTTTGTTTGTTTTAGATATCGCACAGGGTCTAAAAATGTTTTTACAGAAACTAAATACTACTGTTTTTAAATTCGTGAACATACACGCTCATCCCTGTACACTAGTGCTATTGAGGCCAACTTTAGATTTTAGATGGTGCACTAGTAACCACTCACGCGCCATCGGAGACTATAGTCCCCAGATAAAAAAACGAGTTGTCCGCCAGTTGGTACTATGGTACCCAGCATGACACAGGTTACAAAATGCCATGAAAAATCGACTAACGCGTCTTGTGTTTGGAAATAGTTTCATAGAGCTGTTCTCTATGAAATCCTTCAACGTTTGAATCACGGCTGGCAGCCCTATTCAAGCGGAATAACCAACAAAAAAATTTGTAAACAAACCGTGATTTCGAAGTAAAGTGCAGTGTGTTTCGTGCTACAAATATGTCGTATTTTTGTTATTATCTTATACTATTATACATCAAAATGATTGTAAAGAATAGTGCTACAATATTATTTTAAAGCTAAGTTGTTTTAGAATTCCAAAATTGCAATATTTCGCCTCTGAAATAGTTATTGTTTGCTACAAGAGCAATGGCTGCCGGTTGATAGCCTAAATACAAAGAACTACGTGTTTATTTTGACTTAAAAATGTGTGAAATCAGAAGAATAGTTTTTAATTAATACATTATAATAATATTGTAGAGAAAAACGAATAGTTTCGTAAAGATTTTGTTACTTAATTAACTGTGTTCAACAGGTTTCCAATATACAATGCGCGCGAGTCCGCATCGAAATCAGCGGGGAGTAGCTAACTTCTTTTAAGATTTTATCCATGATCGTATATAATAAATTAAAACATTTTGGTATTGTTGGAAAGAAAATTTAATGTAGTTTATATTGATATTTTTAAAATGGAAAAATAATTACAAGATTTTCATCAAATAAACATTTTTATAGAGAAATATCAGTTTTCGTCACTATTTTTCAAGTTTAAACTTTTTTTTTAGTTTTGTATTAAAGTCATATGTCTTGAAGTTTAGATAAGTAGTTTTCCTAACTATTCAGCTTTACAACTGTATTTTTTATTTTGATCTATCACTTCTCGTTCGCGATCGACAGGTGTTTTTATCGCCAAGGTCGGAAGTGGTTAGAAAAAGATTTTAGAGACGCGAGCGCGCTGGCGGTTGACGGAAAGTTAGCCGCGCGGGCTTGGCGGGTGAGTGGATAATTCTTTGTGCACTCTGAGTATATAATGATTGTATTGTAAATTTTTGGTAGATTTTTTTTTAGTTAAGATTAATGGTTGTTTTAATTAAATGAAAATTGATTCCTAGTGGAAATTATTATGTAAAATTGATGTAGTTTTACCAAGAAGGCTGACTCAATACGTTAGCTGCAAAATACTACATAACACTGCCAAAAAGCATTAGAATGTATTACACTCGTATTCGATTAAGTAACTATTCATATGAAGATGTGAATTAAAAAACTTAGTATCCAAGTCATGTTCCTTTTTTTTGTAACTCTTATGGTCACACTGACTTGACATGTCAGATTTTTATGAAAGACACTGACGTTGACAATTTGTTATTATTTCCGCCAAATTTAAAATACTGACGAATCGTCTTCCTTCAGCTGTATTTTTTTTTGTATTCATACGATATTTATTTGTAAAACGAGCAAATGAATGCATAATGTTTTTTTTACCACTATGGGTTTTACTGTGGAAGTACGTTAAGACTCGATCTGTTCGATACTGTCATACTTTTTGGGAAACGTTTGGCGGAGTATCTGTGTTTGTTGTTTTGTTTCTAGTCCACTTAATAAATGTTTTCAAACTACATCCTGAAGTTTGTACTCATAAGACTTCTGACATCATGAGCCGCAGAGTAAGTTTTGTGCGATGATTGTTTATCTAATAAGCTTCATAAAATAAAAATAAAATAAATAAATTTGAGTATATCTCACAGTCCACATCACACATCACAGTCTAAATATTTAATAGTCAATCCATGCAGTCTCACTATTTGTTTCGGTTTTATGTCTCAATTTACTCTACTTTTCAGATGATGAAAAGCGATGAACCAACAATAAGAATATTCTATTCACCTTTTAACGATTTCACACAGGAACTGATGAATAGAGTAGAGGCTCATTTGGAACAAGACACAGGTAGGTATATAATTGGGCACGCCATAATCATGGCGGTAAGTCTGAGGAGTGGTCAAAGAGGCGTCAGCATTCCTTCTTTCTGCATGATGCAGGTCCTCACCGGGCATGGTAAATTTGGGAGGTTTTTGCATCATATTCAGGTAAAAGAAATGCTGGGGTTTCACTATTGTGTGAACCGCCTGGAGTACACGACGTCCGCAGGCCTGCGAACGTCCAGCAATGGGTAGCTTGCCGTCCAGCAGTTCGGTAATCAATCGGAATGAGCCCCAGTCGACGACCGCGCATATTGACCCACACTCTCCTCAAACAGATATCAGCAAACCGTAGGGACCCAGCAGGGTCGATGTCCGCTAGGATCGCGGGCATTTTCCCATGGTCTACAAACAACTACAGGTTTCCTTTTCAGAAAAGGAAACCTGTAGTTCTAGAACGCAAAGGGCAACTGAAGAACATAAGTGTATAATGTTTTAGGTTACCCCACACCACAAATTACTCTTAATTTAGGTGTGTTAGCTAAAAGGTAAACTCGAATACTGCAAGACACTCAGACTTGGAACAACTATCTGTAGGCCATACAAATATTTATTCCATGCGGGAATTAAACCCACGACTAGTCACAGTAGCCACTCAATGCTCAACCACAGCAGAACCAAGCGGTCATGTCTTGTATTATTTTTTTGGATTTATGTTGAAACCTTTTTTTTTTAAGGTTTTCTACCAAAACCTGTCTGGATATTGGAGAGCATAGACTTTCCTGTACAATTTCACCCTGATTTCATTAAAAAATCAGATGGAGTTGCTGAAGTGAGGTTTAAGGTACTTATGACAATAAAAAATAAATCAACTTTTTATATTTTCTTTACATTTTCTTTTGTAGCAATGTTGTTGTAAACTTATTTCAATTTATTTAATTTTTTAACTACTTGTTTGAAATAAACAAGCTTGGCAGTTGAGAGTTGGTCATGCTCACTCAAAGGTCTACCTTGATATGTAGTATAGGAAATTCTAATTGTATTGCTATTATAAAAAGTGCGCACAGCTCATCGCGTCGCGCCTCTGTGTTTGCTGATCTTTATGCAGAGAGGAAGAGAGGAGAGAAAAATAGTTTATTACAGATTATAATAGACTTTAAAATTATATGTATTTTGTTAGTAATAAATTAATAACGTTTTAGGATAACTCATCACTCAAAACAGACTTAAAATATTCTTTGTATGCAGTTAGTGATGAGGTAGAAAATGCCCTGAACGGAGTATTTGGTGGTCTTTTACGTACTGTTACTCCAAAAGGTTAGTTTGAACAGCCAACTGTTTTTTTTTTTTGTGAATGTTTATGGTCTTCTCTTTAGGTTTCCAGTTTTCCAACTGTCTATTTGTATTTGTATTTCGGGCTGATGTCCGCAACTCCACGACTAAAGCGCGTATTATGCGTACGGGTGGGACAAATGTGTCATTCGATCCACTGCAGCTCGTCAACGAAAGCAGCTCGGCAAGGAATTTTACGCAGGGTACCTGGGTTTCCGAAGTACTTTTCCCTGTCCACCGAAAACAGGGCAGCTTCAGTTGAGGTAGTGGTCTAACGCGAACCTATCAATAATAATAAAAAAAAAGCTTAGAGGCAGAACTGATGTGCAGCTGTCTTGAACTATTATACTTGTTAAATATTTTTTTCTGGAAAATTACAAAAATAATGCATCGCAAACATCTGTGCTGTATATCCAATTGTGTGGTGATTTCCAATTTTATTTTGTTTAAATTTCACAGAAGAAATAGCTCCTTCTTTTTTGCCGCAATTGCAATGGGCTATAGACAAGTCTTATATGGAGTTACTTAGTAATGAACCTATTAAACAGGTAAGAACCCCCACCTAATTACTAACTTTACATATTCTGTATACAATTATCTTCACTTCTATTGTCCACAAGTTCATAGACATGTAGAAAATTAATATTATTATTATTAATGTGCATTTACTAAGCCCTACCTGCCCTCGAATGTGATCTCTCTCCATAACTCATAGGTTTGACGGAAGAAAGCACATTGTTGAGTTAAGCAAATCATTGTGTTATGTTTTTGTGTTTAACCTTTTGAGTAGCGTAATTAGAGACACAATAGAAAGACAATGACCGAGGGTATAATGGATAAAGAATTAAGAAAAATAAAACTGACAAATTATTCCAGGAAATAAAGATGTCTGCCATCCCGACATTCATAAAAGGAGAGTTGCTTACGCTGCACAGATTTATGATAGTGTGTACTATTCTTGGTCCACTGCCTTTCTACATTGTGTACTCGACGCGACTGATTGTGGAACGGAAAACTGGAAGGAGGGTAAAGTAAAATTTGTTGTGAAACAGTATAAAAAACGAAACTTGAAGAATTTTACTGTTAAGAAATTCCCAGTACGTAATAATCTTGTATTTTGTCTAGTTAGTGGCAGCTCTTTATCGAGACGTTTGCTTTCAATAAAAAGACTTCTGCAAAGTCGGTTCAAATAGCGCGCGTGCGCATGTCATATCGATCTATGATAAAGCTTCACTACTTTTATGATAGATGGCGCGCGCTTCTATTTATTTAAAATCAGTCGAGCTGAAGCACATTTCTGTCCTTACTAGTACCTATTTGTATTACTCATGTACATTAAACGAATTATTTGGTTAACCAACAGCATTTAATAATGATAACTAGTGAATAATTATCATTATTGTGATAGTTTTGTAATTATGCCTTGACATAACGGTAATACTTAAGTCTGAAATGGTATACTAGATGTCACTGTGCCGATGACGCGTCTTTCTGAATCGCGGTGTTAAGATTCTCCGCGAGCGAACGACCCTCCGCGATTGCCGGAGAACGGACAAGACCTTACTTCATAGGATCATTTCTATAGTAAGCTCTTCGCGAGACTTTCACACTATGTGAGTCCTCACAAGTCACGTTGATGAGATGTGGCGCGGTGCCCTGAGCGTGAGGCGGGCGGTGGCACATTGCTACCAGCCCTCGATGATCGTTCACCCCTTTCGCAAGAGGGGGGCGTGGGGTGCTGTCGCTGTCTGAGTGGCTTTTTTAAACCATTATAAATCCAACAATCTTTCATTTATCCCTATGATTGGATCACTTAAAGCTTCTTTTGTGACCATAGGAATAAATGGGATAGGAATTCTAGGTCTTTTGGAAAGAACTATAATTCCTATGGCCACAAGCTTGACTCGCTTTACTTGATTTTTTATCGCGTCACACACTTATTGGTAATGGCAAACTGCAGTTTTTTTTTGGGTGAATAGATAATTCTTTGATGAATAATAAAAACTGCAAAGATGAGTGATAAGAGTTCACGAAATCCTCAATTTGTTCTTTGCACCAGACAAAATTAAAAGTTTTATTAATTTTTAGGGTTCTGTACCTCAAAAGGAAAAAATCGGAACACTTAAAGGATCACTTTGTTGTCCGTCCGTCTGTCTGTCTGTCAAGACCCTTTATCTCGGAAACGCGTGGAGGTATCGAGTTGAAATTAAAATATTACTATATACTCAAGTCTGCGGTACCTTGAAGCTGTGAAAAAATCAAAATTCTGAGTTAACGAAAAAGTGTGCGTATTCCCAGCGGAAAAGTGGCGCATTTTTTAATTATAGTTTAGCAGATATTTAGTGTATGACGTCCTGTAAATGTATATGGTAAGTTCAGATTTGTGCATCCAGCCATTCGGCAGATATTCAACAAAAACTGTTTCCGCCAGGACTACGTATTCCCAGAGGTATTTTTTTTTTTCAATGGACTTACAAGAAAAAAAATACATACAATAATTAGTGTGTAACAAGAAGTAAATGTGTATGTATAAATGAAATTTGTGTGTCTTATAATTAGAAGGGGGTTGATGGTTACACTTGCTGAATTCTGATGTCTAACTACCTGTAACAACTTTCAAAGATCTACGAATAACAACTTGGACGACGTTTTTTTGGCGTTACTTGTTTTTCGAGGCATGGAGTGTCAGTAATGTCTTAGATAAACTTAGAAAAGTACATATGAATTGAAAAAATCACATTGGTACTGGTTTCCTCCTACCTTATGCTTGAGAGGTGGATGCCTCGACCACAGGGCCATCACGACACTAAAAAGTTTATTTTTTTAATTTGTTATTCAGGAACTGATGAAACACTCGGGCATATACACCAACGTTCTGCGATTCTCACATGTCATGGAGGCTATTTTAGTAGGCATATTGTATTCCGTAGCGGTCACGGTGCTTCTGAAGGTGAGTTGAATTTTAGCCTATATTGCTTAACTATTTAAGTTAAAAAATGCATGGCAACTCTTTAATTTAGAGATGCGCCGAATATTGATTTTATATCCGATATTCGGCGTATTTAGCAGAATTTCGAGATTTTCGTATTCGGTCGAATCATTCGGTTAAATCATTTGGTTGAAATGCCGAATGTAATCGGTTTAATGGATCATTGTAAATCAGCCTTTAGGGCGAAATTAATTTAAGGATTATTTATGCATAATGAATGAACTATATGTTGTTTTCTCGACTGTGGCACTAATAAATTTGGACATAGATAGGTAAATTATGTCATTTGTAATTAAAATTTAATATTTATAATGAAGCAGCGGCAGATTATGATGCAAAAAAATCAAGATTTCAGCATTTCGTGCTTCGTAAAACAAACGTTTGTACGGCAAAACGATGACCAAATTGTCTGACAGTATATTCGGTTCGGTAAGAGCTTAACCGAATGTTATTCGGTATTCGGTTATACCACTATTCGGTGCATCTCTAATTTAATTGCATTGTATTTATATTCATCTATCGGTTTCCACTCTACCACTGGTTACTTATCTCCTTTGTTGACAGTACCATACATTTGCGTCTGTCTCTGTCTAACCCTTTTAGGAATACGGTCGTAATGTTATAATTTAATTATACTTGTCTTCAGATCACGTGGCAACCACTACTGCCGCAAAGCAATCCATTCATCATATGTTTTACGTTACTGTGGCATTTTGTGAACACAATGTGCTTTGCTTTCATCGCTACTGTTCTGTCTCAAGACTGTAAGTGTACCAACATGATATGTCTTTAACACTTCACAAACCTATATAATTATAATATATAAAAGCGAAATATATACTCACTGATTAATCTCCGAAACTATAACACCTACAAACTTAAAATTTGGCAGGTAGGTTTGACGAAACTCCACCCCTAAGGGGGTAAAACGGGTGGTGGAAGTTTGTATGGAGAAACCTATTTTCACGCGGGCGAAGCCGCTGGCAGAAGCTAGTATTAAAAAAAAAAAAAAAAAAATGGGCCAGTCTACTATACGAATAATATCAACTAGCTGCTCCCAGCGGCCTCGTGATAGTAAATTGTCCCAAGGGAACATACTTTCGAACATAATGTGCATAACACGAAGAATCGCCAAACTTAAGTGGCACCATTGCCACTTAAGTTTGGCGATTCTTCCTGCCCATGCAGGGCACATTGCTCGCAGAACAGATGGGCGTTGGGGCCGAAAGGTTCTGGAGTGGCGACCGCGTACCGGAAGACGCAGTGTTGGAAGGCCCCCTACAAGGTGGACCGTTGACCTGGTGAAGGTTGTGGGAATCCGATGCATGGCGTCATTTGGGGGAGGCCTATGTCCAGCAGTGGACGTCTATCGGCTGAAATGATGATGATGAATGTGCTATTCCAGGACATAGTCTACCCGTGTGCAAAAATTCATCCAAATCTGATCAACCGTTCGAGCGTGGCGTGAAGAAGTAACAAACATACTTACACACACACACACACTCATTAGTGCAGTGATGATATTATTTATTTTATTTAATAAATAAATATCATCACACGCACTATTTTTACAGGCTGAACCCAATACAACAGTGGTTCCCAAACACACAAAAATACTGAAAAAGAAAACATCTTACGGCTACCATTTACCTAAAAATCTAAAACAACACTAAACTCCATTACAATATATACTACTAACTATAAAAATTCCCCGGGATTCCGATCCTGATTTCCGGCCACCGTAGGCGCGGGCTTGCGGACGACGAGCAATGGGTAGCTCGCCGGGACCGACCGGTAACCGTCCGGACCGAGCCCAAGTCATCGACGGCGTGTACTGTTCAACGTGCGCCTCAGGGAGATGTCAGCCAATCGTAGGGGCCCAGCAGGGTCGAAGCCTACTGGGGCCACGGGTAGTGTGAAAGCGAAGCCCGGGGCCCCGGGATGAAGGCAAAGAAGGAACAGGAGTGGATTTTTAGTCAGTAAAAGTCTGACACTATCTCCCGCTCCGCCCAAGGGCGGGATTTGTCATTAGATGACTTTTCCACCTAAAAAAAAAAAAAAACTGAAAATAAAAGAACTTATAAGTAAAAAATTATAAAATTAAACTTAGTACAGTAACATAACAGATATGTTTAGTAATATGGAGCCCACTAAGACCGATGCCTGCTGGGGCTGCGAGATTGTTCGAAAGAGTTACCACGGTAACACGGTCACTAACGGGCCACAGCTCTGGAACACAAAGGGTAACCACAAGGCCACAGGTGGTAGGGTTAGTCAGTAAAAGTCTGATACGCCCACTTGCACCACCCAGACTGGGAGAAATTATTTGATGCTAACACTCTTAAAAAAAAAAAATCATCCGGTAAGTAAAAAGTTATCATCTCAAAATAATTACTCGAACTCATCTAGTTTAAACTGACGAAAAAAAATTTACGTGTAAGTGTTTTTTTTTAAACGTTTATGCAAAATAAATATCATTTATTACTGACCGGTTTTATCTATAAACTTTTATCTTATTAACAAAAATCAAAACGGTAAGTACATCTTTCGAGTCGATAGATACTTGCTTTTTCGGCATAGGTTATCACATCTTCGGTAGTATAGTGGTAAGTATCCCCGCCTGTCACGCGGGAGACCGGGGTTCGATTCCCCGCCGGAGAGAATCTTTTTTCGACTTATGTTTTGGAATGGATGTTTTTTGTAATGATTCTTTTATGTTTTTGTATATTTTTTTACATTTTCTTTTTTTATTTATTATTACGGCACTCCAACGAATAGTTCTCAAAAACATTTACAAAAGAATAATCTTATCAATAAATAATTACCACAGCGAATTCTTCACTTAAAGGTGTACTTACAGAATTTAATAAACTAGTATTATTTATATTTTGAATCAATTGTTTATTCACATTTAATACATATTAATAAGGTACAAAACGAAAAGAGACTCAATAAAATACGGAAGGTATTATTATAAAACAAACAATTAAATAAATTATGTCAGATTGATTACATTAGATTACTTATTTTAAAAAATAATTACAAACTTATAATATACTTACAATGAACTAAACTAATAAACATCTTAATAGGTATTTGGTATGCATACCAATTGAAAATAAAAGTTAGTGCCCTGAAATAGCGCGAAGGAGTCGCGGCAGATCAAGAAGGAGAGAGCGGGAAGACTTAGATGTATAGCATAGCATAGTCGGCCTTATAATGTTCCCACTGTTGGGAGTCAGGCCTCCTCTCTAGGAGAGGGAATAGGCCGTAATCCACCACGCGGGCCCAGTGCGGGTTGGTGGATGTCACAAATCTTCGAATTTTTGGTTCTAGGACATGCCGGTTTCCTCACGATGTTTTCCTTCACCGTTTTGAGAGCAGTGGTGATGAAATAAATTACACAAAGTAATGCGCCTGGCTGGGTTTGAACCCGCGACCTACAACTTGTAAGTCGGGGCCGTTACCACTCGGCCACCACTGCTCTCAGATGACTTAGATGTATTCCTTAGGAATTGGCAAGAAGTGGCTCAGAGCCGGGAACAATAGAAGGAATGGTGGAAGATCTTTGCTCAGCTGTGGTGTGGGACAGGCTAGAGATAATAATAATAAGTACGTACAAACGCGTATATAAAGAAATCATCGGGTATAAAAAAAATCATATCTTTGTTCGATTTAGCCTGTCCCTTGCTGCCCTCCTCCAGTGACGTCATAAGCCGAGGTCCGGACCCCACAGGGGGTGCCCTTGACGCGTAGTCGCTTAGTTTTAAGTGTAAGCTTGAATTGAGGCCGCCACAGGCAATTCCAGTTAAGCAGCCGACAACCTTCTAGGTTGACTTGAGAGAGGCCACACAAAAAAAAAGAAAAAAATCATCCACGTTGCTGTCAATGAGAAAACTGACCATTATGGTCAGTTTTCTGGCAACATTGCCACGTTGAATGGTAATTTATTGTTGGTTGTTATCTATACTTCATACTATTAATCTTCTATATATATAAAAATGAATAGCTGTTCGTTAGTCTCGCTAAAACTCGAGAACGGCTGGCTAATTTTGGTCCAGGTAAGGTTTAAACGGTGAGAAAAATTTGAAAAATCACGAAAATATAAATCCGAATACAACGCCATCTCTAGTTAAAATGTTATTTTAAAATGAATTATGCCAGTTCTGATAATACCAGTAGATGGTGTTATCCTTTGACAGTTTAGCTAAAAATCATTGACTATGAGGCGGTACGAAGTTCGCCGGGTCAGCTAGATACTAGCTTCTGTTCATCGGAGGGAGATAACGTGTGGGGTTCCACAGGGGTCGGTTTTAGGCCCTCTCTTGTGGGATCTTGCATACGACGTTGTCCTGCGCGTCGACCTCCCCATAGGTGTAAATATCATCTGTTAAGCTGACGACACCCTGGTATTGGCCGGTGGGAACACCTACGACGAGACCATCCAGCTTTCTGAGCTTGGTGTGGCAAGAGTCGTGGCTTCGATCCGTGAGCTGGGTTTGGAGATAGCGCCTCATAAATCTGAGGCGCTCTGGTTTCACAAACTGCCGAGGACCAAAGAGCCATCCAGCTCATCAGTGACAGTTGGGGATACGCAAGTTCAGGTGGGTCGATACATAAAGTATCTTGGTCTAACTCTGGACGGTCGGTGGGGCTTCGAAGAGCACTTCGAGCGCCTGGTCCCCCGCGTTAGGAAAGCAGTGGGTGCTTTGCACAGACTACTGCCAAACCTCGGGGGTCCCCAAGAAGTTCGCCGCCTCTTCGCGGGTGTCGTGCGATCGATGGTCCTTTATGGAGCACCTGTGTGTTCAAATAGACTCTCAGGTGTCCGTCGCTGCAGGACTAAAATTAATAGTTTGCAGCGGAAAATGGCCATCCTCATCGCACGTGGATACCTAACGGTATCCTTCGATGCGGCAACTCTCTTGGCACGCTTTCCGCCACTGGACATCCTGGCGGATATGGACGCGAGAGTCTACAATCGGATTCGTGATTTACACCAAAGTGGCAATAGCGTGCCGGGAATCGCTGTAGTAAAGCTGAGGCGGCAGGAACGGCGACACGCGCTCGAGAGGTGGCGCGAGCGGCTACAGCAGCCGCAATTCTCGTGCAAGCGCGTTGTCGAAGCCGTTCTGCCGCACTTCGAAGCCTGGCTGACAAGAAAGGAGCGCATCTCCTACAGACTCACTCAGGTGCTGACCGGGCATGGTTGCTTCGGTGAGTACCTGAACAGAATTGGGCGAGAGGCCACAGCAAATTGCCACCATTGCGGCAGCAATTCGGATTCAGCACAGTACACGCTGGAAGACTGTCCAGCGTGGGCCACTGAACGACAAGTCCTGGTCGCCAGGATTGGGCGAGATCTGTCTCTGCCAGCAGTAGTGAGGGCTATGCTGGCGGAGTCAGAAAACTGGAGGGAAGTTGCTTCCTTCTGTGAGACGGTGATGGTCCAGAAGGAGGCTGCTGAGCGAGATCGTGAAAGAGCCGATCCCACTCGGAGAAGAAGGCGTCGTGGAGGCAACCGCCCTGATGCTTAACACGCCGAAACCCTGCTTGCATCATCCAATACAAGTGGGACTTTGGAACCACGGGCGCTCAGAGTGGGGACTCTGCTCGTCCATCGAGTGATTCCAGGGAAGACGGTGGCACAGTGATCACGTGCTGCCGTACACAGTGAGGTTCAGACCGTTATACAGTCTCTTCAGGGATGTGCCGAATTAGGCGTTGCACAGAGGGGGTTCCGGAATGGTCTTTTGAGAGGTAACGGGGCCCCTTCTACGTGTTGATGGTGATCACCGAGGTGGTTTTAGTGAGGTAAAAATCCCACACTCCCCGGACTTATCCCCAAAGTCCAGGCGCCTTTTGAAGGTTTCCACTCGAAGAGAAAAAAAAAAACGATACTAGCTTCTGCCAGCGGCTTCGCCCGCGTGAAAGTAGGTTTCTCTATACAAACTTTGGACCCCTGTTTCACCTCCTTAAAAGTTGAATTTTCAAAAATCCCTTCTTAGTGCTCACTTACGTCATAAAAGGAAACCTTGTGCACAATTTCACGTTCCTTATCCCAGTAGTTTCGGCTGTGCGTTGATATGTCAGTCAGTCAGTTTCTCCTTCTATATTTGTAAAGAGAAAAGATTTGTATTTTTCTACTGGACGTATTTAAAAATTCTTTCACCATTAGAAAGCTACATTTTTACTGAGTAACATAGGCAATAATAATATATATTAAAAAAAAAATGATAATAATAAAGATCCTTAACTATTTACATCGATTTATTTATTTATGGCACACTAACGACTTATTCACTCGTACATTTTTATATACAACATAGTATAATTAAGAATAATCAGCCTTTTAATGTTCTCACGGCTGGGATTCTGGCCTCCTCTCTCTAGGAGAAATATATATATAGGTTATAAACAACAACCAAACTTAAAATCAAGAGTGATTTTTTCAATTTAGAAACTGAATTTATTTTAATAATGATTCACATAAGGAATTATTCTTGTATGGAGGGTGCGTTCACAAACATGTAAATTCACATACACAAGACACCTAGACGCTATCTGTTGTAGGCCATACACATATTTTTTCAATACACTTACTTGAAAACCCACTCTTATCCCACGGCTTTAAGGTACGCAATAGACTGTTTTACGCACTAGTGCAGAAAAGTGCGCGTGGTCACCCCCGCCATAATGTTATTAGTGTTATTACAATTATCGTATCAGGCTGTGCGCGTCATTTCTTCGTAAGTGTATTGAAAAAAATCGTTTGATACACGTGCAGATTTGTCACTGCAGCCCTCGGCTCCATAACACACTCGCCTACGGCTGCGAATTGCAAATTTCGCCTCGGTCGCAATGACAAACTTTCTGCACTTGTATCAAAATGTACTACTTCCGTGCGGGAATCGAACCCGTGACACACCGTGAAGAAGCCAACACCTCAACAACCGTGCCGCCAAAAAAAATTGTATATAATGTTTTTTTTTTTGGTTCCAGCTCAACACGCCGTCTGTCTAGGTCTGGTCCTGTACCTGTCCACATTTATTCTAGACTTCTTGTGGCATTCTTACAAACAGTACACTTTTTTATTATGCTGTATACTGCCACATGCGCCCATCTATTTGTTTTGGGACGAAGTCGTTTATTTGGAGAGGCTCGGTAAGTACAACCTTCTTTCTTTTTTCTTTGAGAAAGACATGGCTTATGTTAATTTAGTTCGGGTCCAACTTTTTGCATAAAGCATAAACATAATCAGCATTTTAATGTTCCCACTGCTAGGACTAAGGCCTCCTCTCTAAGAGAGAGAATGGGCTATAATCTACCACGCGGACCCAGTGCCGGTTGGTGAATGTCACATGTCTTCGAATTTTTGGTTTTAGGACATGCCGGTTTCCTCACGATGTTTTCCTTCACCGTTTTGAGAGCAGTGGTGATAAAATTACACAACGTAATGCGCCTGGATGGGTTTGAACCCGCGACCTACAACTCGTAAGTCAGGGCCGTTACCACTCGGCCACCATTGCTCTCATATTGATGCAAAAATCAATATAATTGTCCTAAAGAACTGTCAAACATATGTTGATTGACTGAATTATCTACAACCAATTTTATCCATTTTTCTAAAATCTACAAGTCCGTGATAAGACCTGTCATACTTTATGGATCAGAATGTTGGGCTGTGAAAAAGACGAAGATGAGAATGTTAAGATGGATGTGTGGTGTGACGTGAAAGGATAAAGTGAGAAATGAGTATATTAGAAGTTTGAAAGCCGCCAGTGACTGAAAAGTTTAAGTTTGTTACTAAAAGAGTATACATGTGGGTGGATTGATAGGGAGAGGTAGGCAAAAGAAAAGGAAGTGAGTATCACTAAGCATGACGGGTGACAGGACGGAATGGAGGAAAAAAAACATGTTGCGCCGACCCTAAATAACACGGGCCAAGGGTATGAAGATAATAATGAATCATATCAATTGTTGTGAGTTTCATTTGGACATGTAGTTGATAAGATGCTGAATGAGATGTTTAAAATTTCGTATGTCGCGGCGATGCTTGATAACCTATGTCCAGAAGTTTATTTTTTTAATTACAGAAAGGTTCGCGTTTTATAGCTTTCTCACCGAATGGTGGCCTAAGCGATAATTTTGCCGACGTTGCAGAACGCTTGCCCAGAAGTAACCTATCCACTCAAGATCTCCAGGGGCCCAATAGGGTCGAAGCCTACTGGGGCCACGGGTAGTGTGAAAGTGAAACCCGGGGCCCTGGGACGAAGGCAAATAAGGAACAGGAGTGGGTTTTTAGTCCGTAAAAGTCTGACACTATTTCTCGCTCCGCCCAAGCGCGGGATTTGTCATAAGATGATTTTGCCACCTAAAAAAAAAAAGTTGTGGAAATCAGGAAACACGGATACCGATGACTTAGCTGGGATGATGATGACAAAAACACCAATAAAATTAATGTTTCTTTTTGTTCTAGGCGTAGGCACCCAGTTCAAGAACATTTTCAAATCTCATTCGGACATCTATTCCGTGGCAATAGTGTGGAGTTTCTTTTGCGTTCAACTATTAGTAACATTATCTATTTCATGGTACTTAGACCTTACTAGACCAGGGTATTACGGTGTACCGAAGAGATGGAATTTCTTTCTCACGGTAATTTTAACATTTTTTCTTAGTTATAAGGTTCAGTTTTCCCTGAGCGTACTTAATACTACGAGTACTACGATTAGTTTTTTATTAAATCAACCATAATTTGAGGATTTTATATTTAAAATAGGTGTGCCAACATGCGCATAGTCCTCTCTCCGACAAGTTGCTGTGAATTATGAAACGGTTTTTATCTACGTCACACTCTGAACTCGCATACTTAATTTAGGATTTTTTTATTAGGAGTGCTCAAACTTAGAACCATGCATTTTTTCCTGTATACTCAATGGATAATAATCCATGACGCCCAGCGATTGAGTAGCTTTCTATCAATTAAAGTTTATGAGCTATGTGGAACAGAGTGTAAAGTCCGCAAACCTCCATTGAAAAGGGAGGATCCTCCGACCAGACCGGTGTCATGTCCGGGCAACTGCCCCATAGATGATTTTGGCATTTTGTATGCGTTCAAATCGAAGAACATATATTTAAATTTTATTTTATTTGTGAGTTATTGATTTTCTCTTGTGAAAATGGTACGCTGTCGTCTTCCTCCTAAAGATGGGCGTTAATAGCTGTGACACAGTTGCTCAGTGAATGTAGCTATTTTCGTATGCAAACAATTTGTAAATAGGTATGTGTTTAAATATTATTAATGGCGCGATGGCGCGATACAGGATTTAGAATTTTTACTTCCTTTAAGGTGCCATAGATGTTGAAAGAATTTTCGTAGTCCGCGTGATCGGATCAATGCTTAGAGAATGACTTTTACAAAAACGAAACTAACAATTTTACAGCATTATGGAAATATACATAACATGATGTAAAGGAGTATAAAAGTGTTCGTTTGCTTTTCTACCGATTTTGATATTAAAGTTTGAATTAAATAGCAATTCCGTTTACATTCAGGTAATAATATTTATAATTGGTCCTATCCTCGGAATGTCGTCAAACTACCATAGTAGTTATTTTTTTTTCCTTGTTCTGGAAGTCCGCATTGAAGTAAAATCACAGCTCGTCGTCATTAGTCGAATTATTCATTCATTCATAATAACAATATTAGTTTTAAAAGCCACTCAGACAGCGACAGCACCCCACGCCCCCCTCTTGCGAAAGGGGTGAACGATCATCGAGGGCTGGTAGCAACATGCCACCGCCCGCCTCACGCTCAGGGCACCGCGCCACATCTCATCAACGTGACTTGTGAGGACTCACATAGTGTGAAAGTCTCGCGAAGAGCTTACTATAGAAATGATCCTATGAAGTAAGGTCTTGTCCGTTTTCTGGCAATCGCGGAGGGTCGTTCGCTCGCGGAGAATCTTAACACCGCGATTCAGAAAGACGCGTCATCGGCACAGTGACATCTAGTGGCGCGATTAGAAGTTATCGGCGACCCTGAAGATAGCGTTGTGCTGCACGTGGGTGTTCTTGTGAATCGTAGAGATTTGTAAAGTTCAGTTCAGCCCAGCAAAGGTTTTACAAGATAATAAACAAACAATTTCTACTTAAGTTATCAGGTGGAAGGGTAAATTGCTGTATGCAAGATTTCTTTTTCTGTTTTTAAATATTTTGTTTTGACCGGAAGGACAATTATTATTGATCTTTTATTAGCGAGTTTTTGCAGTATAATTATTCATAATGATCATTTTGTATTTTAGAAAAAGTATTGGACTTCCAAACCCAAGCCCAGAGTAATACAACTACCGTCTTTTCTAATTAAAAGAGATATAATAAACTTTGAAAAAAAACCCAAAAAAGCTGAAATTGCGGTTCAAGTTTTGAATGTTTCTAAGGTAGGTTTTTGTTAAACTATTTAAATAGGCATGCAGGGATTTTTTATTTTATTTAATGTTTTTTTTTACCATCATTTCATATTAATAAAATTGTGCTTAATTCAGCACAATTTTTAGTTCCTTTTATTTTTGGTTATACAATTAATTTTTTAGTTTTTAACTCACATTGATTTCTCTTGTTCGAATTTTAGATTTTATATTTAATAATTGTTTGTACTCTAAATGAGTACTAACATTTACCTTTTTTTAAATTAACTTTACTGCTACTTATACTCCATTCACTTCTGCATTAGACAAAAGAGGTTCATAGAAGCAGGTGTATACAACATTTATTTTTCGAGATAAATTCGAACAATTTTAATAAATAATGGTTTCAATATAAAATTTTAACATTACATACATAGATAAATTTGATTATTGTAAGGTAAGTACTAAACACTTAGATAGATAAATTGTTTTTTTTTTTAAATAACCTTACTTTATTTCAAACAAATTAACAAATTTTTTTAAAGGGCTTATTAACAAGTTTCCTCCTTACAAAACATACGAATTGTACACAATACAAGGCAACAAGATAATTATTTAACATTCATATAAAAAGAAAATAATATTAAATAGTATAATGAAAAACGTTCCAGGTACTGACAACCCATGCTTCTTTTAGGTTTTTAATATGGACACTAGTAGTATAAGTAAGAACTAAATAATTTATTTAATTAAAAGACTCAAAAATTCAGAAGATGGATAGTTCAAACGAATTAATTTAATTAAGTTGTTATATCAGTCGATTAAAATAAATTCAGCATCAATCTTAACTGCAATAAAGCAAAATATACATCAATATTGTACTTTTATTACAAAGCGTACCCTGAAACAACCTTTTTTAACTTCTATCTAATGCTATCGCGAACAGAGTATAGTTATTTACCAAAAAACTCAATTCTCAATGGGGATCGCCCCAAGATACAGTCGCAGCCTAGCTTGGGGACCACTGTAATTAAGTTACAGAAATAAAGTTCATTTAAGATTTTTATAGTTTAATGTAACAAAAATCCAATATATTTATTATGATAATTGGAAGGTTTCAAACGGTCCACCTTGGAACGATGACCTGGTGAGGGTCGCGGGAATCCGATGGACGCACAGGATCAGTCATTATGGTGACACTTGGGGGAGTCCTATGTCCAACAGTTGACGTCTTTCAGATGAAATGATGATGGTGATGATGATGACGATGAAATTGTCACCACCATTGTGAGGGTTTTAGCGATGGGGTTTAAATGTTAAGTCCTTATTCTATAGCATCGTATTGCTCCTAATGTCTGCCTATCCTGGTATTAAAATAAGAATGGGTTGCAATGGAATTTAAACGTTGGATTGTATGATATAGAGCTTATTGTTCCAAAGTTTGATAATTTTAAATTCAGAATTCGAAAATAGAGTAATCGTTCTAGAATTATGCTCTTATCGACAAAATGTTCGTGTACTCTAGCAAGATAATGCTTTAAAGTGAAGGGATTGGCCTTATGGCTCGGAACCAGATAAGTGTTAACCAGGGGCGTCGACGCCGTGGGTGCTCGGGAGCTTCAGCGTCCACGAGAGCTAAAGAATAGTTGCGTTAGCACCTTATAGAAATGCCACCCCGTAATTTACCCCTTGTGTTGCCAGCCGGGTAGCATTTTTGAGATGAGTATCGAAGTTTCCTAGGAGCCGGTGCCTCTGTTTACTCTTTCTCACCATTTCTTTGATAATAATTTAATGTTTTAAATTTTCAGTATCTGGCTTAAAACTTATGGTGAGTTATTTATAAAGTTTCAGTTGGACAAAAAGTAGTTTCCAGTTACAATGGTGGTCAATGAAGCTGATTCGCAATTTCGCGATTTGGTATAAATGTTTTTTTTTTTAATGATATAAACCAGTGCTTGATTGCGCTCCCACCTGATGGTAAGCAGTGATGCAATCTTTGATGGTGAATCGTACTAGTTTATTAAGAGCCTATTCACTCCAGCCACACTCACGTCACTTAGTTACGGTGATTGCAATAACCCGGTAAAATTTGTATTGGGTTTTCCAGTTAAATTAGACCAAAAAATAGGAGTGAAGTTACAATAATTCGCAACCAACAGAAAATTGGTAGGATTGTTCAAAACATCATTATAAATGAAATCAAAAAAGTCCTAGTCGATCCGACATCTGAAAAAAAGATACTCGAGGTTAAAGTTTTGACTGGCCTGTTGGTTTAGTGGTTAGTGGCCCTGACAGCTATGCCGGAGGTCGTGGGCAGGGACTTAAAAACACCTTCATAAAGGTTACAGAATTATAAGTGTTACATGTTGAATTGGTAACAGAATCAAATATGTAACACTTATAAATGTGTTTTCAAGGTGTTAACCCAAAACACTTACAAAAGTGTAACCGTAACATATCTGTAACAGATATAAAAGTGTTAACAGTGTTAATAAGTGTAACAGGTAAACGCAGCGTTGCCAAATTTACAATGTACTTTTTTATGGTTAATAAAGCATTAGATAGCCGAAATCCAGTCGCAGTCTGTTGTATACGTGTAAAACAATATTGAAAATATTCGTGATTTAAAATTTAAGTTTATGTGAACAGTATTGACTGCAATGGATCAATCAATCCTTTCTTTAAAAAAAAAAAACGAGTGTGCTTATGACCACACGACTGAAGTGAAACTTCTTTCGCTCCATCTGTATGTATATATATATATATGTGTGTACAATATATACATGTATACACATATACATATATTAATTTTCTACAAATATTTAAATTTATTTCATGGTTTCATTGGTAAATTAATATTTTTGCATAGATCTTCTATTTTTATTCATCATTTTCATTATTGGATACATCAGTAATTACTGTGGTTGATTGTAAAACCGAGACAATAGGCTTATGGTATGAGAAATAAGATACATAAATTTTAGAATTAAAATTAGACAGATATCTACGCTATGAGAGGAAGAGAGAAAGAAAATGTGCGCGCGCACTGCTGTCTCTTGCTTATATCCCCCACTTAACTTCCGTTCGCCTTGCCCGATCACACTTTTCGTAACGCTTACGTCACGCGTTCGCCAGCTTATTCCCCAAGTCAAGCGTGCGTAAAGAAGTTTCACTTCAAAAACCTCGTTTGGATCAAGATGACCACCATCCAAAAATTAACTTCTTACCACTTCAACAAGAAGTTGTGCGTCCTGATAGTCCCAATATCTTGATAGTGTCGGAACTATATTCGGAGGAAATGTTCGGAGTGTGTGTTGCATAGTGAAGGTTTAGTTGAACTAATGGATCCAAGAAACAAGCATTTTAGTGAATTAATTGTTCCGTATGGTGTCTTGACGTAAAGAATAACACCATTCCATCTCTTCCCGTGGGTGTCGTAAGAGGCGACTAAGGGACTTACCAGAAAATGGGCAGCGGCATTCTCTGTGAATCGCAACAACCACACTCCGATCGCCAACCCGCATGGCAAGCGTGGCAATTATGGAACCCCCCCCCCCCCCCCTAATGACAAGCACAACCAAGAAGTAGCCCCTAGTGCCCGGCAGCACGTCTACCCTTGACTCCGGTAGTGGTCAAGGTTATGGCGAGGCAAGGGGTGCGAAGAATCTCCGGATGGGATCCGGCTACCCCTTTAGAAAACGACGACTGGACCTGCCAACATATAACACGTGTACACTCTGGTCCGACGAGAAGATCGCCGAACTTGAGGAAGAATTGAGCAGGTTACGATGGAGTATAGATTATCAGAAGTCCGAAGACAGGGGGAGGACACGATAATTCTCAAATCCGGTAACCTGCTCTATTTCCGGGAGTGTGACCAGCAGTCCCCGGGTGGTGTCGGGTTTATCGTCCACAAGTTCCTTGTGAACAATGCAGTGAGGATCGAGAGTGTGTCGACCAGGATGGCGTACCTTAT
Source organism: Mythimna pallens (assembly GCA_961205895.1). Lineage (NCBI taxonomy): Eukaryota > Metazoa > Arthropoda > Insecta > Lepidoptera > Noctuidae > Mythimna > Mythimna pallens. The sequence goes on along the minus strand of OY540842.1, from coordinate 19,576,271 downwards.
ACTAGAATATCATCAAGATATTCGCTGAAGCTAATTTTAAGTTTACGCCCTGACCTCGACACATCCCGACGACGAAGTAGAATCCATGTATGAGGATATATCAAGAGCCATGTATGGTTCTAAGACTCACTTCACCGTGGTCATGGGGGACTTTAACGCAAAACTGGGCAAACGAGACGGTGGTGAGCTGCGAGTGGGGCAATTAAAAAAACGTGAGTGTAGGAAGTGGACCTGGCAAAGCCCTGATGGTGCGACCAGAAATGACATTGACTTCATCATATCGACGAAGAAGCAAATATTCAATGATGTCTCTGTGATCAACGCAGTGAAAACTGGAAGTGATCACCGAATGGTAAGAGCCACATTGAATATCAATGCTTGAAAGATCTCGACTGATGAAATCTACGCTCCGTCCAGAACAGATCCAGATTCAAAACTCCGAGAGCTTTCAGCTCGAACTTCACAATCGTTTCGAGTGCCTAGGTGGCTCCGTGGACGAATAAAAGTATGGGTTCGTGGAAACTGTCCATACGGTCGGGTCTAAGTTTTTTAAGAGTCGTCGTACAAAGAAGAAAAGGCTCCCTGGTCAAACGTTCGAACTCTTGAAAGAGAGGCGTGAGATGATTCTGCAGTCTTCAGACGATGCGTGCATCTACCGGCAGCTCAATAGACGGAAGTTCTTAAAACGCGATCTCTGCCTCTTTAATGGACTATGGACTTTGTCCGAAATATAAGATTTTTATTTTTATTTTATTTATTTATTTAATACCGAATGGATTGAGGACGCGATCGAAGGGAATAAAGGCTCCAAGGTTTTTGCAAGAGATCTGTCTATAGGGCAGAGCCAGCTCACGAAACTGAAGACCGACGGTGGCAGAGTCATAACCGCCAAATCGGAGCTCCTGGGAGAAATCGAGGCATTCTATGGATAACTGTACACGTCTGTCACAAAACCCACAATTAATCTAGCAAACGACCCAAGACCCGATAGATTAACCCGGCACTATACCGAGGATATCCCGGAAGTCAGCCTGTACGAAATTAGGATAGCTCTGAAGCAGCTTAAAAACAACAAGGCATCGGGTGATGATGGAATTACAGCCGAACTCCTGAAGGCGGGTGGAAAACCGGTCCTAAAGGCCCTTCAAAGGTTGTTCGATTCCGTCATACTTGAGGAAAACACGCCACAGGCATGGAGCAAAGGTGTGGTGATACTTTTCTTTAAGAAAGGCGACACTGCACTGCTTAAGAATTACAGGCCCATCTCACTTCTGTGCCATGTCTACAAGCTGTTTTCCAGAGTCATCACGAATCGTCTCGCGCGCAGGTTTGACGACTTCCAGCCTCCCGAACAAGCCGGATTCCGAAAAGGTTTCAGAACCGTAGACCACATACATACGCTTCGGCAGGTTATACAGAAGACCGAGGAGTATAACCTGCCTCTATGCTTAGCGTTCGTGGACTACGAGAAAGCTTTTGATTCGATCGAGACTTGGGCTGTACTGCAATCTCTCCAACGGTGCCAGATTGACTATCGGTACATTGAAGTGTTGAAGTGTTTGTACGAGAACGCCACAATGGCAGTCCGCCTTCAGGACCGGACCTCGAAACCTACTTTTTGCAGCGGGGTGTGAGGCAGGGAGACGTCATTTCTCCGAAACTGTTTACGGCTGCAATGGAGGATGTCTTCAAGGTTCTGGACTGGAATGGACTTGGATCCATTACTAGAAGTCAATCGTCGCATCCGATTCGGCTGGGCAGCTTTCGGGAAGCTGCGCGGTATCTTCTCGTTCAACATACCACAGTGTCTCAAGACGAAAGTCTATGACCAGTGCATGTTGCCAGTGATGACATATGGCACTAAAACATGGTCGCTTACAATGGGCCTCATCCAAAGCCCTTATATATTTTAATAAAGTGGTATTTGAATGACAAAATTTGGGTTTTATTTTCATAAAGTAATAAAAGTCGATGAAAAAGAATCCACAGGGCATGAGAAGTGTTTAAGGGTCTGAAAAGATAGCAGATGACCCCTCCAAACGATCATTTCAATTTGGCACACGATGCACCAAACACCCTGTATATAACTAGAGTGCCTATTTCTCATGACAATTCCAATAAATGTAAAATATCTGTGAACGGTATTGGTTTTATTACGAGGCATACTTTCTGGTACTTAGTGTATTGTAAGCAAGAGATGGTGACTTGAGATAAAAAAATAATGGCGTGTGCCGATCGGAAGTCGGAATCGGAACTTAACAAAACAAATATAATATAAGTCATGTTTAATGCGTTAGTGTGTGTGTACTGAAGATCGTCGTAGGCTTTAACAACGCGCGTCTAACACTCTTACGGCCGCCACGCGTTGTTGCCGTACTGTGCAATTACTTATACCTACCTAAAGCTATACTAAAACCGATTATTTCTGTTACACATATTAACACTTATTAACACATATAAAAGGTTACAGTTTGATTCGGTAACATTATTGTATCTGTTACATTTAAGAGTGTTTTTCTGTTAAAACTGTTTTAAAAAACAGTGTTAAAAACACTTATTACGGTTACAGTTTGAGTCCCTGGTCGTGGGTTCGATTCCCACCCAGGACAAATGTTTGTGTGATGACCACAATCATTTGTTCTGTGTCTGGGTGTAATTTATCTATAATATGTATGTATTTAGAAATATTTAAGTATGTTTATCAGTTGTCTAGTACCCATAACACAAGCTCTGCTTAGCTTGGGACTAGACGGCGTTGTGTGACAGTTGTGTGAATATTATTATTGAAAAAAAAAGGTCACAAAAACGGGTTTTTCGCGAGTTTTAGCAAAACGGTAAGTTTTATCATAAAATTAGCCCAGACAAAAATTGTAGATCAAATCTATAAAAAATTTCAACTTGTGACCCACGGATACTCCTCGCTTTGAAGGGTAAAATTAAAATCTACAAATCCGTGATAAGACTTGTCATACTGTGTGGATCGGAATGTTGGGTTGTGAAAAAGACTGATGAAAAAAGATTGCATCTAGCGGAGATTTTTTTTTTAGGTGAGAAAATCATCTAAAGACAAATCTCGCTCTTGGGCGGAGCGAGAGATAGTGTCAGACTTTTACTGACTAAAAATCTACTCCTGTTCCTTCTTGGCCTTCGTCCCAGGGCCCCGGGTTTCACTTTCACACTACTCGTGGCCCCAGTAGGCTTCGACCCTGCTATTGCTAGGGCCCCTACGATTTGCTGACATCTCCCTGAGGCGCGCGTGGAACAGTACGCGCCGTCGACGACTTGGACTCGGTCCGGACGGTTATCGGACGGTCGGACGACGAGCCACCCAATGCTCGCCATCCGCAAGCCCGCGCCTACGGTGATCTAGCGGAGATGAGAATGTTGAGATGGATGTGTGGTGTGACGAGATAGATAAAGTGAGAAATGAGTATATTAGGGGAAGTTTGAAAGTGGCGCCAGTGACTGAAAAGTTGAATTGAAGGAAAATCGTTTGTCTTGGTATGGTTATGTAAAGAGGAGGGATGACACGCATGTTACTAAAAGAATTATGAGCATACTGTGGATGGATGGAGAGGGAGAGGGAGGCCCAATAAAAGATGGATGGATTTTGTGAAGAGTGATATGAAGGAAAAGAAAGTTAATGATAGCATGACGAGTGACATGGCAGAAAAAAACGTGTTGTGTCGACCCTAAATAATACGGGACAAGGGCAGGAAGATGATGATGATCTGTAAAAAATGTCTAAATACTTGTTTTCCTAAGAGCCACCTTTTTTTAGATATAACGATTTAAAAAGTTGAAAGTGTTGTAATTGTCATCTATATATATAAAAGGGGAAACTGACTGCCTGACATATCAACACACAGCCGAAACTACTGGGATTAGTAGCCTGAAATTTTGCACAAGGTTTCCTTTTATAACGTAGGCGAGCAAAATTCTGCCCTGTAAAGGGATGAAACGGGGGTCCAAAGTTTGTATGGAGAAACTTGCTTTGACGCGGGCGAAGCCGCTGGCAGAAGCTAGTAATGGTATAAAAATTATATCATCATTTATGATGGTGTTTTGAACAATCCTACCAATTTTCAGCTGAGTGCGAATTTTTGTACCCTCGGACGTCTAAATTGACCGGACTATGATAACCAAAGATGAATTCAAGAATAAGAAAAGTAGTTATTTCATTTTCCCAGGTATTTAAAGTACATGGACCTAGAACTTCTCAAGTGATTGCTTTGGACTCGGTCACCTTTGACTGCTATAAGGGCGAAGTTACTATGCTACTGGGGGGTAATGGAGCTGGAAAAACCACCCTTATGCTTATTGTAGCAGGTCTGAATTTTGTATAATTTTATTTAAGCAGGTTTTTAATTGCCCCAGCCGCCGAAGAAGACGCTCGTTGCATTGTGAGTCGCAGGGCAATTCTCGGCCACTGTAGCTTCAGGCTTGCGGATGGCGGGTTATAGGTAACTCGCCGTAAGGATCAGGCGATGAGGATCACGACGAGGCCTATTTCTGACTTTTTAATGAATTAGTCAAGAATTCTACCAGACATGTTTTGCAAAAAAAACTGTGCTGAAGAAGACTAATACTTATCTACTTGACTATAAGTAACATCTTGCATTAACAGATAAACATATTTATTGGTAAAAAATTACACACACACACACACACACACACACACACACACACACACACACACACACATACTCATGTTGTTGTTGTGCATACTCATGTTTTAGCAAAATAAATGATCTTGTATCTTGAAGAGGTCTGAATCAAATCTTGCCTCTGAAAAAAGTAATTATCATGCCACAAATAATATTTCATAAAAACCATTTTATGCTTAATAGTTAACATTTGCAAACGCTACATTTGGAATTGTGGGAAAATTCGCAATTCCAGTGAGTTAAAGCACAAGAGCGAAGCCGCAGGCGAAAGCTAGTTAGTCTTAAATGTTAAGCAACGCTTGCCGAGGTCAGTCTGCGGATGGGTGACTTGCTTAACGTATTGAGATTCCTCTGTGCCTGGGAAAACACTTCCAGCCGTTGGCCCTGGCTATCATTTGTAGATCTTTCTTAGTCGTTACGGATAGTCAGAAGCCAGAAAATCTGACGCTAATCTTGCCAAGGTGTGTCATGTATCCATTGACTGGGTTGTTGAAGTCAGACAGGCAGCCACTCTTATAAAAAACTGGTACTCAACAGCCTCCAGTTATACTGGAAACCAACCCCAACATATCTATGTTTCAGGAATGTTCACAGCCACTGAGGGTACCGTCTTCGTAGAAGGATTAGACGTGGCTAACAAAGAGAGGGAGATTCGCCATAACGTGGGGATGTGCATGCAGCAGAATGTCTGCTTCAAATACCTTACAGTTAAGGAGAATATCATGTTCTTTAAAAAGGTACGTTCTATTGATCTGGCTAACAGAGACGCAGATTCGCCACAACGTGAGGCTTTGCATGCAGCAGAATATCTGCTTCAAATACCTTACAGTTAAGGAGAATATTATGTTCTTTAAAAAGGTACGTTCTATTGATCTGGCTAACAGAGACGCAGATTGGCCACAACGTGAGGCTTTGCATGCAGCAGAATATCTGCTTCAAATACCTTACAGTTAAGGAGAATATTATGTTCTTTAAAAAGGTACGTTCTATTGATCTGGCTAACAGAGACGCAGATTGGCCACAACGTGAGGCTTTGCATGCAGCAGAATATCTGCTTCAAATACCTTACAGTTAAGGAGAATATCATGTTCTTTAAAAAGGTACGTTCTATTGACCTGGCTAACAGAGAAATGAAGATTCGCCAGAACGTGGGGCTGTGCATGCAGTAATAATAATAATATCATAATAATTCGTTTATTTTTCTCACCACGATATCATTGTAATTGCAAAACTAAGACAAGGACAATAATTGGGTTCATACTGTGGGAGACTGGTGCCTAAGGTAGGCTTAGCCTGTATTTCAGGTCACCAGGTCTTCCCCTCTTTTAATGGATGTGATTACAATATTGCGTCTTCATTAATCTCTGTCAGATAAGTTCTATACAAGTTTTGTAAATATTGTGCTTTGTTGTTCGTGTGTGTTTTGTGTATGTATGCATGTGTGTGCAGTGAGTAGAACATCTGATTCAAATACCTCGCTGTCAAGGAAAACATCATGTTTGTTTAAAAGCTACGCTCCTTTGGCCTGGCTAACAGAGATTCGCCATAATGTGGGGCTATGCATGCAGCAGAATGTCTGTTTTATATACCTGACTGTTAATGAGAACATTATGTTCTTTAAAAAGGTACGTTCCATTAATCTGGCTAACAGAGAGACTGAGATTCGCTACAAATATCATCATCATTTTCCTGTCCTGCTCAAAAACCTGATGACCAGTCTTATAGGTATTCGGAAGCCTCTAGCGACATCTGTGTCGCCACATAGAAACTAAACTACAAAATCATACATTGCGGTGTTAAAATTCCCCGTGCGATTAGAACATATATAACAGTCCAAAATCAACTATTGGGCAGTTGTCCGGACCAGACCCAACATCCGTCAGGCTGGAGGATCCACCTTTTTCAACGGAGGTATGTGGGACTTTACGATCTGTTTCGCATACCTCTAAAAGCCGACTAAAACATGGCTGTGAAAACGCTAGGAGTTCGACTACAAAAAAGTGATTGAAAATATTATTTACTCTTGGTATGTTGATACCGATTCAGACTTGATGCAGTTTATACTTCATTAGGAACGATCTAATAATGATATTGTTAATACAGTTACAGGGAAGATCAAAACAGGGGTTAAGTGTGCAAGAACTGCTGAAGAGTCTCAAACTGACTAAAGTAGCTGATTTTTATGGCTCACAACTGTCCCCCGGAAATATAAAGTGTTTGCAGGTATATCATAGCTTCTTATCGGATCACACATACTTGAAACGTAGGATTAATTATTCTTTTTCTTTTTTTCGTGTCGATGTAATCTAACTAATTTCTTTCTGACCAGTATTTGGCAATTTCTACAACTCTGTTATTGGCCTTGTATAGATCTTGAAAACTGCAGGTGGTTGTGCAGGATGGACAGCATAGCAAATGACGCATGTCTTGTGCAGCGGCTCCACACTGGCACTGTGTTAGAGATGAATTCAGATTGGCTGCTGTAAAAACAGTTTGGCCAAATGGGGCTTCCTCGACCCATCTCTAACACAGGAGTAATTATGTAGTGGATAAATACCTCCTTTGAAATCCTGGAATAAATTGCCTGCTGCGGTCTTCCCATTCGATTATAATTTGGGTGTCTTCAAGGCTATAGTGAATAGGCTCATAACAAACTAGTGCGTCTCACCATCAACGATTGCATCGCTGCTTACCATCAGGTGGGATCGCAGTCAAGCACTAGTTTATATCGAATAAAAAAATAATCGTGGCATATTGATGTCGGGATTGTCGTTTATTTTTTATCTTTTAATTCTTGATAGGTTCGCGATTGACCGCTATATCACCTGGAGGAAAGCGACGGATGTTTTAGAAAAGACAATTTTTTGTCTAATGAAAAAATCGTTCGTGCATAATCCAAGCATGGCGTGTGGCTGACGATAGTGTTGGCGATTCCGCTGGCAGCAACGAGCAATAGCTAATATTGCTTCTAAAAAATTTAATTAAAGCACCAATAGGTCTTTGTAGCAACAGTTTTATCATGCACAGAGGTAATAAATCAGTGTAATTATCGTACTAGTGATAACATGATATTAAATCCCGAGCCTAATGAAGAAACTCCCGAGCAGAGCGAGAGTTTGGGAGTAGGGTGCAGCTAGGGACTCGAGCTAACTAAACGCAATTTGGTTGCAAATCTTCTAACCTTCTTTTTCTGTGTCCATCAGCAGTCTTGTTTATTATTATTTGTAAAAAGTTGTGTACAATAAAGAATATAAATATGGCGGTTTTGTTAAAGGTGGCTTGCGTGTTGGCGGCAGATGCTAACGTCTTGGTATTGGACGAGCCGACCACCGTCATGGATCTCGAGATGAGGCACCATCTCTGGGACGTACTTATGGTATGAACGAGTAACAAATATCGATAATTAACATCTACACTAATATTATAATAAGGTAAAGTTTGTTTTTGGTTTGTAGGAATTACTTCCTCTCTTTGAAAGTACTGGTCCGATTGCTAAAAATTTTTTACCGATAGAAAGCTGCTTTATTTCTGAGTGACATAGGCTGTATTTTATGTACGCGGGTGAAGCCGCGGGCAAAAGCTAATTAGAAATATGAAAGTAACTCTGTTTGTCTGTGACGCGTGGTTGAACTACTGAACCGATTTTTAAGGAAAGGAACGAAGTAAGCTTAAAGCCCAAGAAATATAGGCATAGGCTATTTTTATCCGGCTTTAACTTGGTGTCTCTAATAACTGACATACACCCGGACAAAGTCGTGGACAAATGCTAGTTAATTATGGACAACAAAACGACAATCATTTTCGTCAATTTAAACTAGTTGAGGCCATCATATTTTAGCCTACTTCTTGAAGAAACACAGAAACGGAACGAGAAGTCAAAATCTCTTATAGTCCATACCATACAATAAGCATACAATTATGGAAAAAAATGGTTAATATAAAGTCATATGAAAATCGTGTAATTCACACATCGGGCTTTACCATGACGTGTTAAAATGACAATCGTGCGAGTGAGAAAAAGGGATGGAGCTGTAGCGCCCTGTATAGCTCAGTAAAAGTCTGACACCGCTCCACCCCTCAAGAAAAGGTAGTCAGCTAAGAACCATCGGCCTTAGTTGAAATTGAAGATTGGCGTATAAACGTGTTATTTTTAACCACCTTTTTTTGGTCCTTGCATCGTTTATCCTCCATACTGAGGGTAGTGACCTCGATGAATAACTTTTTTTATGGGCTATACTTTGCAATGTCATCCTATCTTCGGCGATGTGGATGACATCGCAGACTGTGGTCTCCAGTGTAGCACGGATGCAGTCTGATCAACGTTTCGGACTCCTGCCTCTGGCCTGGTCTTTTCGCATCTATTTTTCCTGTCAGCAGTAACTTTTCCAGGTTATCACCTCTCTTTCTGGCAATGTGGCCAAATAAATCAAAGATTCTTCTCTAGCATATGGTGGTGAGCCTCATGGGTGTACCTTTTGGTCATTTATCATTATTTGGCGGGCTTTACATTAATATTTAAAATATTCCAGGTCTTGCGCGGCAAAAAGACTATTCTAATGACGACAACGTGCCTAGAAGAAGCGAACGTGTTAGGCGACAGGATAGCTATTCTTGATAAAGGCGTGCTTAAATGTCACGGGAGTCCTACCTTTCTCAAAAATATTATTGGTAAGTATCTATACTTTCTACACTAGTACTGCAGAGTTGAACTAACTACTTACTTGTCATAATTGGGTACTGCACTATTTTTTATTCACTATTTTTATCAAAAAGTAATTAGTCTATGCATACAAATCACAGTCAATAGTTGCTTTAAAGGCTAAAATAACTCGCGTACTTCGTGAAATTGAGTCTCATTTATGTGAACATGTCCAAAATTGGTTCACCAGAATTCAACAAAAAAATAGTAATATCTCTTCAATCGGTTGTTTTATTTCATTTCAAAGGTCGAGCGCTCTCAATAAAAAACCCTATAGATGTTTGGACTGCAGTTACTCTATCTTTTTATTGTTCTGCATTAGTTTGCTTAAATTTTTAGTCTGTACCTAACAGGCACCAGCTTCACTTTAGCAGTAACCATCAAAGACGGCTCTCGTTTATTCGAACTAAAGGAGATGGTAGACAAAATAATACCAGACCTAGAGTGTAGGATCCACGAGATGAGGCGTATAGACTTCTTATTGCCAACAAAGGAGTTCTCACGGTTTCCCGAACTGTTTGAGGCTTTGGAAGATCAGAAAATGCATTTCGGAATTATTCTTATCGACGTTGCTATGTTTATGGAAGAAGTTTTTTCGAAGTAAGTTTTTTAATATTATTATTATTCCATTTATTTATTTTATTTACATATTCATTACATTTATAAATAGAAAAAATTGTAGCCCACCGGCATCGGGAACAGGGCCCAAGCTACCGTCGGTCAGGGCTCCTGAGAGAGGAATCTTCTAACGATGCGTGCCGTGTACTGCTTTCTGGAACAGGCCCTTGATCCAGCTGCCTAACGAGAGCCTCATTTCATTTATTATTATTATTATTGACAGAGCGCGTTTGACCCCTTTCTCACTTGTTGGTAGATAAAATCCAGTACGTTCCGGATATAGTCACAACCTTGAAAGCACAGCAAATAATCGGCTGCTCCATACATTTTGAGCAGTGCAGTGTTGGCCTATGATAACGGCCTTTCTAGTTGTAGGTGGTTCTAGTCCAGACAGGCACTTATTTTATATCATCGTCACTGTTCTCAAAACGGTGAAGAAAAACCTTGTGAAGAACACGGCCAAGACCAAAAACCTGTTTATATTTACCTATTATCTACCAATCCGCGGCCTGCGTAATGGATTACAGCTCACTCCCTTTCTTATAGAGGAGGCCTTTGTTTTAGCGGTTTTTAGGGTTCCGTACCCAAAGGTAAAACGGGACCCTATTATTTAGATTCCGCTGTCCGTCTGTCTGTCTGTCTGTCTGTCTCATGAACCGTGATAGCTAGACAGTTGACATTTTCACAGATGATATATGTTGCCGCTATAACAGAAAATACTAAAAACAGAATATAACAAACGTGTTTTTTTTTTGCCGTTTTTGTGCTACGGACGGTACGGACCCCTTAGTGTAGGAGTTCAGCTCGCACTTGGCGGCCGGTTTTTAGGGTTCCGTACCTCAAAAGGAAAAAACGGAACCCTTATAGGATCACTTTGTTGTCCGTCCGTCTGTCAAGACCCATTATCTCGGGAACGCGTGGAGGTATCGAGTTGAAATTAAAACTCAAGTCTGCGGACTCTTAAAGCTGTAAAAAAATAAAGCTATAACTGTAAATTTTTTGTTACGTCACCACTTTTTTTGCGATTCGGTAATTTTTCCGAGATTCCATTCCGGAATTGAACTATTTACATAGGTAAATTAGTACGGAACGCTCAGGGTGCGAGTCCGACTCGCACTTGCCCAATTTTTTTATTTTTTTTTGCTTCTGCAAAATTGGTTCTTTTTACACTCAAAGCGAAAGTTACGGGCCCGAACGTGACACTTTCCTAGCTAGATGGTGTTGAAGTCAATCTCAATCAAAATCTTTAATTTATATTGCTTTTATTTTAACCAGAGTCAAAATTTGAGGCCATAAAAAAATACTTTAGCGCCATCTAGTAAAAAAATTACCTCGCTCAAGTTCGTAGCTTTTACCTCAAAGGAATGGTAAATAATAATCCCTTTTTATCCTTAGACGTTATCATAACACAAAGCGATCATCACTTCAATTTGGCCCGTAAACCAGAAAGCGCCCTCTGTCGGTGCGACGACGCGATCGGTTTTATCGTTCATATGAACACAACAATCGCGTATAGGTACGCGCGATGATCGCTTTGTGTTAGGATAACGCATGCATTACGCTATGGGGACAATTTTTTAACCGACTTCAAAAAAGGAGGAGGTTCTCAATTAGATTGTATTTATTTTATTTTTTTATTTGGCTGTTTTTTTTTAGGTTTATTGAGACTGGGGTTACAGAGCAGTACGAAGTAAAAAGGCACCGTTCAAGTAAGTTATATACATAATTATAATGATTATTATGTACTTGACTGAATTTTCTACCGGAGACTAGCGACGCGAGAGATATTTGAGTAGAAAAACGCTCCAGGGATCTCTTATTTTATCTACCAGAGTCTGGTTTCCGCACTTAGTTCTATGTGGAGTATTGGGCCTTGGGGGAGGCCTATGTTCTTGGGGAGGCCTATGTTTTTGGGGAGGCCTATGTTATTGGGGAGGCCTATGTTCTTGGGGAGGCCTATGTTCTTGGGGAGGCCTATGTCCAACAGTAGACGTCTTTCGGCTGAAATGATGATGATGACGGACCATGTGCGTGGGCCATGGCGAACAACCTTTGGTGGGCTTATTCAGCCCACCTCTCTCCAAAAACAGATTAGGTCTCCTTTCAGGGCTTTTTTTTTTGCACAGATTATAGAAAGTTTCACGTCGTCGGCATCAAACTTGTCTTTAAGCAAATGGAACTGCTAATTAAGCGTCTGTTTCTCTATACAATGAAGACGAAAGGATTTTTCTTTATTCTGGTAAGATTTCATTTATTTTAAACCCATGCTTGTATGAGTGCAAATTTCACCTTGTTAAACTGAATGCGATCTGCATTTTTTTACCTGGATTGGGAACCCATCAAATCAACCCCGGGGCCTAGCGAGCGGGAGTGTCAGATCTCCACTGACAAAAAATCCCCCCTTCAGTACCCCTAGCCAAGTTGATAATCTGCAATCGTTAACGCCAGTCGAAAACTAATCAAATGTATGGGAATGACATCATCTCAACGTTAAGTCACGTGGTCAGAACAAACGAATAGAAAATTCGTAGCCAAGTTCACATCGTTCAAAATGATAGAATGAATTGTTATCGTTTCTACAATGTTCAACGCTACATCTTTTGTTATTGTAGAACGAGCGGCCGACTTAAGCGTGTCAACATGGCTACCAACTTATCGTTTTCTACAATTGCTGACACCGAGGCGTTACCGATTGGAGAACGGAATTCGACACGAAACGGATGTAATTTGGCTAGGGGGGCTGGTGTGCTTTGCTCTCCAAAGCCTCGGTGATTCTTTCGAGCGATCCTGTAGCCCAGCTCAGGAGTAACACTGTACTTACACCCTTGTCAAAACTGGTGTCTGATTTTTGGCTGATGAGTAGGTATCCGTAACGACTGTCGAAGATCTACCAATGAAAGCCCCCTCGGCTTAACGTGCTGTTCTTGACACAGTAAAGTCTTGGTATCTACTATACTCCATTCACTTCTGCATTAGACAAAAGAGGTTCATAGAAGCAGGTGTGCACAACATTTATTTTTCGACAAAATTCAAACAATTTTAATAAATAATAATTTCAATATAAAAATTTTACTTTACCTACTTAGATCAATTTGATTATTGTAAGGTAAGTACTAAAAACTTAGATAGGTAAATGAAATGGATTTTTTAAAAATAAACATAACTTAATTTCAAACAATTTCTTTTTAAATGTTGATACGCCAACAAGTATACTCCTTACAGAACTATTGAATTGTAAACAATACAAGGCAACAAGATAATTAATTAACATTCATACAAATAGAAATAACTAATATTATATAATATAATGAAAAACCTTCCAGGTACTCACAACCCCTGCTTCTTTTAGGTTTTTAACATGGACACTAGTAGTATAAGTAAGAACTAAATAATGTATTTAATTAAAAACCTCATAAATTCAGAAGATAGATAGCTCAAATGAATTCATTTAAGTATAACAGTTGGTACATAAGTTGATTATAATACATTCAGCATCAATCTTAACTGTAATAAAGCACAATATACATATATTGTACTTTTATTACAAAGTGTACCCGAAAACAACCTTTTTTAACTTCTGTCTATTGCTATCGCGAACAGAGTATAGATGAATGAATGAATAGAAGAAAGAAAAAAACGTTTATTCGAGATGGTTACTCAACTACAAAGCGACCTCGTCATGCGTGGCATATAGTTAAAGCTGCGTGTGCTAGTGGAGCCATCTTCTCGCTAGATGGCGCTGAACTCAAAATGTTTAGTTCGTTTTGTTTTTAGTGTATGGGAGCATTATTAAGACTCCATTCCGAGGTACTTTTTCATACAACCGCTCTTACGTGATTATGACGTTATTGCACATATTCTTTCTCTAGATATTTTGAAAGCACATATCTTGTGGATATTATCCAGGTATCCAGGTTTCTATTGAATTTGTAACATAAATTTGTGTGAAACTAGTCCAGGAAAAACCTCTGAAAACCTACTATATTTTGCGTGAAATTTCGCCCTTCATAATGTATCGCCAAATTAAGTGGCAGTGAGCAGGGCACATTGCTCATAGAACGGATGGTCGATGGGGCCAAAAGGTTCTAGAGTGGCGACCGCGCACCGGAAAACGCATCGTTGGAAGGTCTCCCACAAGGTGGACCGACGACCTGGTGAGAGTCGCGGGAATGCGGTGGATGCGAGACGCACAGGAGCAGTCGTTGTGGAGACGCTTGGGGGAGGCCTATGTCTAACAGTGGACATCTTTCGGCTGAAATGATGATGATGATGATAATGTACTGATAAATTAAAAATATAAAAAAATATGTACCAGGCCACTCAGAGAGTTTTGAAAAAAAAGTTTTTTATGTTTATGGCACTGGCCACTTGTAATTATTTTGAAAACTTTGATTATTTCAGTAAATTTTAAAAATACCATTGTTCGAATTTTAAATTTCCATTTCCATTTTTTCGAGAGCCAAATCAAATTATCATGTCTCATTTTAAAATGGATCTGCATCGAGAACATTTTCGTGCGATGATTTTCTACGATTTGTATAAAGTGGACATCTTGGATAACTTTCTGTAAGTTATTTTATTTATTTTTATTACATTAACTAACCCGTATTGTTCCACTGCTGGGTAAAAGCCTCCTTCCATTTTTTGTAACGATCATGGTTCCTCGCTTTCTCATTATATTCCTAAGGAAGCCATTCAGGTCGTCCCGCCATCTCCTTCCTGTGTTTTACGGGCCTACAGCTTGTTAGACATGCGGGTTTTTATTTTTATTTATTTTTGGTTAATTTTGTGTTCATAATCCTTCTGACTGACTCTCAATCACAGTACCAACCTCATTGGAGATTAGGATGCAGGTATAGGTGTGCCTATATAGGTGTAGGGGGGAATGCGTTCCCCCCAAGATGTTAGGCTGCCGATTCGATATTTTATGACGGACGCCAAAACTCAGATAACTTTAAATAAAAATCAAGCATATCAGGGGCCAGCCCTCCTAGCCAAGTTACAATCGTTTCGTTTTGATTCTCTTTCGTCGATCGCCTCGAGTTGGTCACGCCTCCTATTCCTTTGTTCTGGCCACGTGACTGAGCGTTGAGATGACGTCAGAACAAAAGTAAGATGACGTCAGAACAAAGCTAAGATGACGTCAGAACAAAGGTAAGATGACGTCAGAAGAAAGGAATCGGAGGCGTGGCCAACTCGAGGCGATCGACGAAAGAGAATTAAAACGAAACGGTTGTAAACAAAAAAAAAAAAAAACTGCAGGTATAAGAAAAGAAAATAAGAATTCGTCTCAGCTAGTCTGCTTTAGATGGTTGGAAAAAAAGCATAAAGGATCGGATGTTGTGATGAAGTTTGGGAGGAGGCCTTTCTCCAGCAGAAGACAGCAGTTCATAAAAAAAAAAATGCTGTTCCTAAGAGTACATAAATATGTAATAGTGATACATATGGATGTGTGTTATCAATCCGCACTGAGCCCGCGTGGTGAATTACCTACGGCCCATTGCTTCTCCTAGAGATGGGACCCGAGTCCTAGCAGTGGGAAAATTATAAGGCTGATAATAATATGGATGTAGGTGCCTTTGGGTTTAACCCAATCTACCTTTTTGACGTCTTAGAGGTCTATATACCGGGTTTTACTCGGCATTTAACATTAAATTCATACTTGTACCTACCGTACAATTCCGGCCACCGTAAGCGCGGGCTTGCCGTCCGGTAACCGTCCGGACCGAGCCCAATTCGTCGACGGCGCGTACTGTTCCACGCGCGCTTCAAGGAGATGTCAGCACACCGTAGGGGCCCAGCAGGGTCGAAGCTTACTGGGGCCAAGGGTCTGATTCTGAAAGGAAGACTCGGCCCTGGTACGAAAGGAAACGAAGGAACAGGAGTGGGTCCATCCAATTCCCCTATCGCGTTTATCATACGTTAATATTAATAAGAATCCCACATCATCCTCTCATTTTTCGTCCTTCACGTTCACAATTTTCACAATTTATGGCTACTTATTTTTAACAATATGAATTTTTTCCCCCTCTTATTCGCATTTGGAATACAAAGAGCCGTCGTCTCACCCTTATTCTATTTTTTTATGTGTTTATTTTAAGACCCCTAATTTCGCATTATGTTTTCTTCTCTAGGCCGTTTATTCCTGCATTTTATAATGAAACTAGTTTTGGTAGGGAATAGGATGATTCTATTACATTCTTTAGTAAACATGGTATGGCAAAAGCTTGTAAATAATCTCAGCTGCAGGTTCTTTTTAGGGTTTCGTAACTCAAAAGGAAAAAACGGAACCCTTATAGGATCACTTTGTTTTTCGTGTTTGTCTGTCAAGACCCTTTAACTCAGGAACGCGTGGAGGTATCGAGTTGAAATGAAACCATATGCTCAGGTCTGCGGTCCCTTGAAACTGCGAAAAAAACAAAACTTCTGAGTTAACGAAAAAAAAAGATACGGCCGTTTATGGTACAAAAAACGTATATTTCGACACTCGCAAGGGAATCAAAATTTATAGGGTATCTGCCGTTGACTGAGAATCCTGAAATTTGGCATGAAATAAGGTCTCATAGTACAAGTATAGGAAAAAATCTGAAAACTGTAAATTTGTTGTTACGTTACAAAAAAAAACTTTTTGTGACTCGGAAACATTTTCGTAACTCAATTTCCGAATTGAACTGTTTTCATAGATAAGTTTGTACGGAACCCTCAGTGCGCTAGTCCGACTCGCACTTACTCGGTTTTTTATGTTTGTTATGGATATGCTCGCGTTTGACCACTAACTCTTTTGATGGTAAGCGATGATGTGGTCGACGATGGAGCACGTTTTACTAGAAGTAGCCTATTCACTCTCGACTTAAAGACCCTGGTAGCTATCAGGAAACTCAAAACCCGACAGGCAATTCCACTACTGGAAAGCTGTACGCACAATACATGACTGTGTTGTTTTCTTCTGTATCGAAATTTTTTTCATCACGCAAAAGCCATAGTTACGCCTGTGGCTATCGCCAACATTTTGTCGAATTATGTGAACGACCGAAATTTCGTTTTCGGCAAAACAACAAGTTTCGGCTTACATTCGGTTTCGGCTGTCGTCCAACCTGCAATCAAACATCGCTTTGTTTTTGTCTACTTTAGTGTGTGGTTACAATATTAATAAAGTACAATATTAATACAAGTCTTTGATGCACGCCAGCTTATATATAGATAGATAGTGCCGCGATAAACACTCGTGTTCATCCGAATACATCGCGAATCGACGAACTATTCAGCCACATTTGCCGATTCCCGATATTGTGGCTCTAACATAGCATAACCATAACATAATCAGCCTTATAACGTTCCCACTGCTGGGACTCGAGTCTCCTCTGTATGAGAGGAAATGGTCCGTAATCCACCACGTGAATCCAGTGCGGGTTGGTGGATTTCACAAGTCTTCGAATATTTGGTTTTAGGACATGCCGGTTTCCTCACGATGTTTTCCTTCACCGTTTTGAGAGCAATGGTGATCAAATAAATTACACAAAGTAATGCGTCTGGCTGGGTTTGAACCCGCTATCTACAACTACCTGTGATCCTTGCATTAGCAAAGAATAGAAACCTTAACTTGGATAATTTTTTTTTCAGTGTCAATCATCCCTGTAACTCCAATAATAACGCTTTGTATAGTGGAGCGTAACTGTGGCATACGAGACAGCCACATGATGGCAGGATGCAGCCCCAGGATACACTGGGGTACTAAACTACTGGTTCACATGGTCATATTCGCGATCATGATAGTGACACCCGCCATTTTTATCGCTTACTCACTGGATTATGATAGCACATTTATTTTTTGGCCATTTAGTTGTGAGTTTTTTTTTTAATTATTTTTGGTAGGTTTGCGTTTGATCATTATCTCACCTGAGGCCTTACCATGACGTGTTAAAATGTCAGTCGTGCGAGCGAGAAAGAGGAATGGAGCTATGCACCCTATATAGCTCCATCTCTTTAACAGTTCAGTTTAAGTCGTGGGCCTCAGGTGAGGGCCTCTGTTGGTAAGCGATGATCTGAGCGCACTTGCCTATAAGTGGCGACCGCGTACTGGAAGACGCAGCGTTCGAAGGCCTCCCGTAAGGTGCACCGAAGATCTGGTGAGGGTCGCGGGAATCCGATGAATCAATCAATCAATCAATCAAAATATTTATTTGCTAGAATATGGTACATAAGGTGTTACAGTATATTTGTTTCAGCATATCCTGCCATAACATGGCGTGCAAATATATTCACAGTCAGTGTTGTCAGTTACCCGATCTTGTCGATTACAGATTCTATTGACTTGTCATCTAAATAGTCCTTAACGGTATAATATCTTTTAAACAATAACAGATTAAAAAGTATTTTTTTAAACATTGTCAGTGGTAACTCTTGTAAACTATTTGGTAAATGGTTGTAAATAATAATCGACATGCAGTATACATATGAATTCGAGACGCACAGGATTATTCATTGTGGCCACTCCTGGAAGAAGTCTATGTCTAAAAGTGGACGTCTTTTGGCTGAAATGATGATGATGATCGTGACTCAACGGTGTCAAATATATTTGTTATCTTTTTTTTATTGCCATGGTTTTTTGCAATCTGCAGGAGGACGTCCGGTGGTACGCTTACACTTCTGCTCCCGAGCGCCATAGACCGTATATAGTTACACTTTTTTATCATCATAACTTCGCCCACTCTGAGTGGAGCAGGAGGAAATATCAGACTTCTACTGAGTAAAACCCATCCGTGTTCCTTCAGTTATCCTTTGCTTCCCAGGGCTACGGTAACTCTTTTGAATAATCTCGCAACCCTGGCCTGCTAATTTGTGCTGACAGCTGTTTGAGGGTTGCGTGGAACACAACGTGCAGGGCGCACGTTGTGTCAAGTTTGTTCTTTATCGGAATGCCTACCCATTGGGTAGTGGTACTATAGAACCTGTACATTTTAAACGCACATCCTGAAAGTAGTACCTACGTTCAGAATCGGCTACTGAACCGATTGCAACTATTTTGATAAATTCTTGATAAATCTTGATTGCACTACTAGTGTGTGCGTGCGAAGATACCAATACCAATGCGCTACCAATGTGGTGCTTTGATGCCCATATTATTTGCCTACAATTAGTGTAAATATTTACATAACTTATTTTAAAAAAAAACTAAAGATAATCAGAGAAACAATATGATTGCAATTTGATTTTATAATTGAGGTGAAGAAGGTTGTGCATTATTCCAGTCACATGTTGTATAGATGTTATTTTATTTTCATGCATTTATTTATCTCAGGACCCGAGGGGCCGAAGTCAACTTGCAAAGGCCCTTTTGAAAATTTTTATGGAACGTGATACCAACCGACGATTATCCCTGTACGCGATATGCTAGAGCACCCAAGGACGACACTCGGTTGGTGGGAAAGTATTGCGACATATGAAAAATAAAGATATAAGGTTATGGGTTTTGGGAGGCTTAAGTGGACTGGTTGCCAAGAACTATGTTAAGATTACGGCCCCTGCCTTAATGCTGTTATTAATATATAATTTTATATATTTTTATTCATTATCTCAAATGTTTTGATTGCAGTTGCGGCTGCCTTATTATTGCTTATGTTTGGACTAGCTTATCACTCGTATTTATATTTACTGAGTTTTATTTTAAAGGAAAATCGTGCCATTGGCGAGATATACATTACGTCGTTGTTATTTGGTAAGTAATGTTAGTGTTTTAAGTAAATGTGGAAGTTGAACTAGAATTTTAATTAAAATAAGTAGGTCTCTAATTATTATATATCGAACCAACAACACATAAGCGTTGCTGATTCGGTTCCCAATCGGGATCAAGAACCTAGTCATCTATATATATAAAAGGGGAAACTGACTGACTGACATATCAACGCACAGCCGAAACTACAAGGCCTAGGAGCGTGAAATTTTGCATAAGGTTTCCTTTTAAGACGTAGGCGAGCACTAAGAGCGGGTTTTCTAAAATTCACTCTCTAAGGGGATGAAACGGGGGTTCAAAGTTTGTATGGAGAAACCTACTTTCACGCGGGCGAAGCCGCTGGCAGAAGCTAGTCTGTTATAAATAAATAAATAATAATATAGACTGGATAGCATAGCATAGCATAGTCGGCCTTATAATGTTCCCACTGTTGGGACTCAGGCCTCCACTCTAGGAGAAGGAATGGGCCATAATCCACCACGCGGGCCCAGTGCGGGTTGGTGGATGTCACATGTCTTCGAATTTTTGGTTCTTGGACATGCCGGTTTCCTCACGATGTTTTCCTTATCCGTTTTGAGAGCAGTGGTGATGAAATAAATTACACAAAGTAATGCGCCTGGTTGGGTTTGAACCCGTGACCTACAACTCGGTAAGTCGGGGCGGTTACCACTCGGCCACCACTGCTCACCCACTCGGCCACCACTGCTCACCATAGACTGGATGCCGAGCCGCAAATTGGTTTATTTTTATACTAAAATTTCGATATACATTCCAGGCGTAATTTTACCAATGTTTATATCAATTCTGGAGCTCCTCTGGCGGAAGTCAGTGTACTTCGGTATTCCTTACGTCATATTAACGATTGTGGGTCGGTCCACCCCCCAGTTCGCCCTGGGCGTTGGTCTCGCCAGGCTGGTGCTAAGAGCGCGACTCAACGCCTTTTGTATACTGAACAGGCTGCAATGTCCTGACTTGGAATTCGAAGAGGAAGGCTTTGATGCAAAAGTTTGCTGTCGTGAGTAATTTTTGTTCAATGTCAGGTTTCTAGTCTCACCAAAGGGTACGGGTACTTTTCTACAGCATAGTTTATTGTTACAATCAGCATAATCATATTTACAAGTATTTGAAGCTTCCTTTTAAAAGCAGTCATGCTAGCGAAGGAAGCTACGCGAGAGTGAAAGGTCATTCTCAGGCCCCAGCCGACGGGATGTCGACCCCAATTTCCAGCCACCGTAGGCTTGCAGACGGCAAGCAATTGGTAGCTTGCTGTCCGGCCGTCCGGTAACCATCCGTACTGAGCCTGAATCGTGGATGCATGTGTAGTGTTCCACAAGTGCCTCAAAGAGTTAAGCAAAACCAGTGCTTGTATTAGGAGACTCCGCACTTACATATCATTGCCATACTTATACTTTATTATGTTACGTAGGTACTTTATACCTTATTAACTGAAGTTACAAAAAAATACCTAGTGTACTGTGACATTTAGGGGTAGGTACACTTATTTTTATTTTATTGTATTTTTATTATTATAAAGCAAAACCAGTGCCTGTATTATGAGACTCCGCACTTACATATCATTGCCGTACTATACTTTATTATGTTACGTAGGTACTTTATACCTTATTAACTGAAGTTACAAAAAATACCTAGTGTACTGTGACATTAGGGGTAGGTACACTTATTATTATACCTAGTAGGTGTATAGTTGTGGTGTGGTCTAGTGTATAATTAATGATGAGATTTGCTATGTCACGTTTCTATGGATGGTTTGATACCCACGAATCATATTCATTGGTTCTTGTGTGGAGACTAGGGCCATATAAATTTGTGAAACATTTTTCTGAACAACAAACATTATTATTATTATTCGGATAATATTTATTATAATAAGCGCCATCTATCATGTGTCTAAGGCACGAACTTACGTTCGCACAGAGAATCAAAAGTAACCAGTAATACACACTTGCTGCATGCGCTATTCAGTTAACCCTAAAATGTATAGATGGAGAGCCTTACAAGGCCAATTAAAATAACCCTCGAATTTTAAATAGTATTCTATTTTCGTTACAGAGTCTGAAAAATTCGACCCATTTCCATATTTCGTATCTTACGAAACAGGATTGTTTGACCTCCTTAATTTGATAGTACAATTTGTCGTTTTTGCCGTAAGTACCCACCTAAATTATTGTTTCCTATACGAAATCAATATACAACATTATTTTTAGTATATGCGAAACCTGGTTATAGTTTGTTCATAATTAGTAACTGAATCGATTGCAATAATCTTTACACCATGTTATATTTTTTCCCAAAAATATTTAAAAAAGGTCACAAGTTGGACAACAAGGATCAGTCGACCTGTGTGGTACAGGTCACGGCAGGTCATAGCGGGCACTAGGAGTCAGCGCACAGCTGGGTGCGGGAGAAAACAACCCCTCAGGATGACCCGGTGACCATGTATTTGTGATGAATCATGTTTTTTTATTAGCCTATACTGTCCCACTGCTGGGCAAAGGCCTCCTCCAACTTCTTCCAGGTATTCCTTTCCTGAGCTACCTCGAACCAGTCCCTACGGTCGGCATCTATGTCGTCTCGCCACCTCTTCCCAGGTCGACCTCGGCGGCGTCGTCCATCTTCCGGTACCCACTTTGTGGAGACTCTTGCCCAACGGTCAGAGTGCATGCGGCTGATGTGACCCTCCCAATCCCATTTTAGCCTGGCAGCCTTTTTTCCGACGTCCATAATTCCCGTATTTTGACGCAGCATGCTGTTCCTCACTCTGATATGAATCATGATACAGTTATGAAATTTTGTACATAGACTCTTTGCATAAAAATACAGGATAGGTGTTTCGGGTTTCGCATATACCTACTAAAATTAATGTTTTATATAGAAACTGATTGACTGATAGGTATATATCAAGACACAGCCGAAGCTATTTGGAATAGGAGTGTGAAATTTTGCATAAGGTTTTGCACTTTTATAACGTAGGCGAGCACTAAGAATTTTTTTTTTTTCTAATTCACCGCCTTACTGGTTGCCATGGAAGTTTAAAGTTTGTATGAACCAACATACTTTCATTCGAGCTAACTTTTTACAAAATTATTGACACTAGCCATAAACTGTGGAAGATATCATATAACCCATTGCTGGGACACAGGCTTCCTATTTGTGTGGAGTGGCTGAGGTTTTTTTAGTGGACAGTATTTTATCTATAGTAAACAATCACTAAGGCCTACTGTCCACGGACGCGTAGCTTCATAGACGCGTGTTCGTCATTACACGATTGGTGCAACTGCGTGTAGCGGCAACGTGGTGTCGTCATGTCGTTGCCGCTTCGTCGACAGTTTCATAGTTTTGTATGTAAGCTTTACGCAGACGTAGATACACCAAGCGTATAATGACGATACGCGTCTATGAAGCTACGCGACCGTGGAAACTAGGCCTAACTGTAACCTACATTTTCAGTCACTGGTTATCCTGCTGGAATACAGAATCCCACAGTACCTCTACGAACAGTTTTCGTTTTCTGCATACAAAGAACCCGGACAGACTTTCAGCGTTCATAATATTACGAAAGAGACATCCTTCGTGCGGACAGCGATTCGTGAAAGTAAATAGATTTTTTTATACATCCATACTTCTTGGTTAGAGATGGGTCGAGGCAGCCCCATTTGGCAAGACTGTTGCCAGTGGCGGATTAAGTCAGCGTGGGGCGTGTAGCAAATTCGACCAAGGGACCCTGTGTAGACCTTTTTAACCGACTTCAAAAAGGACGAGGTTATATATTCAGTTTAATGTATGTTTTTTTTTATTCAAGCAAACTTTTACAATACAATATTTTCAAATAATAATATTAAGTAGTTATTTTAAAATTTAGGCAAAATTTTCACCTTTTTTTACGAATACGAATAGCTTTTGTTAATTTTAAATATGAATACCCTCATAATCACATTTAAAATTAACAAAAGCTCGTCCATACTATCTGAAGGGTTAAAATATTTCGTACAAAGTAATTCAGCGAAACGTTATTTTGGTCATTTACCATAACACTCATTGTATCACATCATTTTACTGAATTATTATTTATAATTCAGTAAAATTACAAGTCTGAAGTAAATTGACTATTAAGTACATCCAAAGAAAACAAGCTGTAAGTATTTTAATTTTATATAGTATGGTATTTTTTTGCATTCAAGTCCCGCTACGGGTCCCGCGCATTCAGGGGCCCCCGCCCCCCGAATGCGTGGGGCCCGTAGTATTTAGGTACTACTCCTGCTACGTGGCTAATCCGCCACTGGCCGTTGCACAGGACATGCGTCACCTGCATCTATACGAGGACAGGCAGGACAACGTCTGCCGAGTCCGCAAGTATTAGTGTAGATTATTATCATATTAATTTCAATTTAGTCAACATTTTCAGGAAAGTACCAAGGACATCCGTTACTGGTTAAAAATGTCCATAAGGACTTCAAGGCTGCTAAGCTTGTAATGAAGAAAAAACAAATCGAAAAACTGAACGTCGTTCGCGGTGTTAGCTTTGCTACGAAACTTGGTAAGTATTCATGGTTCCGCACTTAAAAGGTCACCATCAAAATCCTATTACTAAGCCTCTACTGTCCGTCTGTTTGTCTGTCAGCGGACTGTGTCTCGCGAACCGTAATACTCAATACTTTATTGATATCCATATGTACAAAGAACGTCTTAAGAAAGTCTATGACCAGTGCGGGTTGCCAGTGATGACATATAAAGAAGAAAAAAAAAAGAAAAACTGTTTATTTGCGCGAAATGACGCAACACACACATGACATAACATACGTGACATAACACACGTGACATATGGCACTGAAACGTGGTCGCTTACAATGGGCCTCATCAGAAGGCTTACAGTCACCTAAAGGGTAATGAAAAGGGCTATGCTCGGAGTTTCCTTGCGTGATCGCATAAAGAATGAAGATATCCGCAGGAGAACCAAGGTCGCCGACATAGCCCGAAGAATCGCCAAACTTAAGTGGCAGTGGGCAGGGCACATTGCTCGTAGAACGGATGGCCGATGGGGCCGAAAGGTTCTAGAGTGGCGACTGCGCACCGGTAAACGCAACGTGGAAGGCTTCCCGCAAGGTGGACCGACGACCTGGTGAGAGTCGCAGGAGAACGGTGGATGCGAAATGCACAGGATCGGTCGTTGTGGCGATGCTTGGGGGAGGCCTATGTCCAACAGTGGACGTCTTTCGGCTGAAATGATGATGATGATGATCCATATGTACATAGATGATATAACTAATATCAATATGGACCCTGTCTGGCATAGTAAAATTAGGAGAGAGGAAGAGTGCTAAGTAGCATTTCAAGGGATTCAATATGATTGTAGATATAAGGGCGCTTTCGATTTATGCGTATTTTGACTGCCTGCTGCCGTGTTAATGCGGTGCGTTAGTCGTACTGCAAATGGACGTTAGTTTTTTTCCTACAAACTATGCGATGCGGCAACCGTGCGTGAAAAATGCGGTGAATAATCCACAGAGCTAATTTCATAAAATTTTCATCATTAAACTACAGGGTAGAAAAGTTAAAGGCACATCAAAAGGGACACAATTTTGGGAAATTACTCTGCAAACGAACATTAGACATTTAGACGCATTGGACCAGTCGTAGCGGCGACGCTTGGAGGAGGCCTATGTCCAACAGAGGACGTCTTTCGGCTGAAATGATGATGATGATGAAGTGATAAGGGTGATTGACCCCAAATTTTTATTATGAAAATACGTTTCTCCATACAAATTTTGGACCCTCGTTTCATACCCATAGGGGTGAATATTGGAAAATCCTCTCTTAATGCTCGCTTACGTCACAAAAGAAAACCTTGCTTCACGCTCTTAGTCCCAATAGTTCCGACTGTGCGTTGATATGTCAGTCAGTCAGTCAGTCAGTTTTTACTTTTATATATATAGACTAGCTTCTGCCAGCGGCTTCGCCCGCATGAAAATATGTTTCTCCATACAAACTTTGGACCCCCGTTTCATCCCTTTAGGGGGTTAATTTAAAAAAAAATCCTTTCTTAGTGCTCGCCTACGTCATAAAAGGATGCCTTGTGCATAAATTCACACTTCTGGTCCAAGCAGTTTCGGCTGTGCGTTGATATGTCAGTCAGTCAGTTTCCCCTTTTATATATATAGATTACTATGAAAATAATTGAAATAATAAATAATGTCCCGAATATAAAATAAGTTGTTTACTTTACTTACCTCCATGTTATCACAGTTTTTTTTTGGTTAATCAGCATGTTACCAGTATAGTTCTTTTTTTTTCGGTGGTAGATTTTTTGGTAATCGGATGTTTTAAAACGTAAATAAACAAACGGTTTTACCTACAGACACGAAATCTCAGAAAAACCACAGAAGCGAAACCACGGGAATTACTATAATTTTATTTTATAATTTATATTATTATAATATCCTATACTATCTATCCGTATTTTTGAATTTCGTGTTGTCGTGATGTATGTTGTTAGTCGATATTTAAGACATAATTGGTAAAAGCGTTTTTTTTTTTTAACTTAATGATAAGATCCAGAACCAAAACAGTAATTGCAATGGAATTTCGACTTTATAGTTTATGTTAATGAGTTTTTATTACAAAACTCGATAATTAGTTCAGTTTCTAAATTTAAATAAAGTAAATAAAACTGTATCGACTAATGTTTTTCCCTTCAGTTACATATAAAATATGTATATTTGAGTTTTTCCTTATACGCACATATCCATTTTGATTGTGACTGAATAAAGTTGTGTTTACGATGATAAGTACGATTGAAATAGTGAAACATTTTGTAACCCAAACCGAACTTTATGTGTGGGTGTCGAAGTTACATTTTTAAACTTTGTTACATTTTAGGTGAATGCCTAGCCATAATAGGTCCACAGTCTGCCGGCAAGACATCGCTCTTGAATATGTTGTCAGGAACGATGGTAATGACCAGAGGCGACTCCTGCATCAACGGAATCTACATAAGAGGAAATCGCATGAAGGTGAGATTTTGCACAAAACTTTTTAAATTATGACTAAAATAGGGCCTAAATTAATATTGATAAATTTAGATATTTTCTATCTGCCTCAATGAGACGTCAGCAAAACTGTAGGGGCCCAGCAGGGCTGAAGACTACTGGGGCCATGGGTTGGCTTCCGAAAGGGAAACCCGGGGTCCTGGAACGCAAAGCAAAGAAGGAACAGAGAAGTGGGTTTTAGTCAGTAAAAGTCGGACACGCTCCGCCCTAGGGCGTAAGAAGTCATTGGATGATATCCCACCTTGAAAAAGAAAGAAGACATTTTCTATCTGTGACCTTTTTTTTTGGGAAATCATCAAATAACTTCTCCTGCTCTGGGCGGAGCGGTGGAGCGCGAGCAGCGGCAGAACTAAATAAATGACATTTAAAGTTTGAAAACTAAAGAAGAATGATGCAAGAGCTCGCTAAGTTCAAAAATTGTTTGCACATCCGAATGAGCTAGAAAGTCAGGACGGTGCAAGTGCACCTCCATGTAGGTACTCTCCTCCCGGAGCCCATGTTCAGGAAGTTGTGCTAGCGCTCTCTTTTTTCGAGCATAATCAAATCAGCAGATGCGTGGATATACAGAACCTAGGCAGCGTCAATGTGACGTCCGAAGGAATAGAAACCTTGCATGGGTAGCAAAAAAACACATTTCTATGCTTGATATATTTATAATTATAAACCGTCAAGTAATGTGTTTTGTATCAATGTTTAACAATAGTTTTTTCCTGCCATTTACAATCAGTATTGAAAACAATAGGTAGGACACTGGTCCTTCCTCTTTTGACGTAACTATTTCCGTTTACGTCTTCTGGCTCAGCGGGCCAGCTGCATTTATGTGCTTCACTTTACTTATGAAGCAGTTGCATTTGTAGATCTGAGAATTCTGGTAAAACACTGAAACGATACCCCTTCTGCATTAATCTAGGAGTTAGCTTGTCAACGAGCTCCCTGACTGGTAGGTCGCAGATATATTCTTAACACTTCAGTTCTTGTAGCGTTGCAACAGCATTTTTAACCTTCGAAACAAATTTTACAAGTTGACATGACCTGGTTAAAGACGGTAGGTTTTGTAAACGTTGAAATTATTCTCTCACAATTAAGTCAGGGCGGTGGAATCGCAACTGAAGTATCGCCATGATATCTTCCGGATCTGCGCTCAGGAGTCCTTCCACAGCTTCCTTCGCTTTTCCTCGAAGGCTTGTTCACAACCGAGACCTGTTTTGAGCTACTGTCAGCAGATAGGCTGTTTCGTTGTAAGTATTGTGAAATTTTAACCAATCACGATGGTTTCCATTAAAGGGTGGCAGTTTGGTAAGGGACGCAAAGTCCTCTTCATCAGTCGATTCTGATTCTATTAAGGCCAGGCGGGCTTCGGCTAGTTCCAATTTTACTTGCGCAACTTGAATCTTAGCTTTTGCTAGTCGGCGTGCCTTTGGCTCTTTCTTAATCCGGCCTGAGGGTTCGCTTTGATGGCCATCTTGATGTTGGGCCGCGTTTATGTCCTGCTTTCGAGTCGTGGTATCAGCAATGGTAGGCATTTCCCATGTAGTCGAAGTTTGGTTCGGAGCGCGCGACATCGTCACAATTGCACTATAAAACCGCACTGCAGCTGAAGTAAATTGATCAGAGTAAATACGAGAAGAGGCTTGATCGAAATGAATGCGAATATTTCTGTTCAAAATCGGAACGTTCTCGGTCGAAATCTCAGTCGGAACTGCAACAGGTTAACAACGCGTGTACTTTTAAATGCGTGGTTTGTCAGTTCAACTTGAAAAGCACTTCTGGTAATTTTGTACTCATTAGTTAACTATAATGCGATAACAATTACCTAAGTGTCACTTGACATCGTCAGAGAGTAATAAACTCTAATAAGCAATTTCTCTGATGAATATACATTAGTGTCATTAAGTAATGAGTAAAGATATTCCTTGGTGTTTTACTTAATTATTGTCGAAATTATATTCTTATCAATTAAGTAGTTATTGAGAATCTTAAATGTGAATGAGGACACTTATTTGTTCTTCAGGTTTATTAGAAAAAAATCGTTTATTTGAAACAAAAACAAAATACAGACAAAAAAAAGCAATGTTAAGCGATGATAGCTGCAGAATGTTTCAAAATAATTATGTGTGTAGCTCTAAGAGCCACACCGATCTTAGACACACAGATCTTAATTTAGGCTCTTACAGCAACACGTTGTGGATGAACTGTTCAATGATTGTTGCTTGTTTCGGACTTTACTAACTCTGGCTTGGAAAATTTAAGGATTTGCCTCAGAGACACGTAAAAGTTGAAAAAAGTCATCACTATATGTTGTTTCTTAGAAGAATTGATGTTTTTTTTACCATTAAAGATTTAGTTTGAGTACAGCGATATGCAAAGAAGAAGAAGAAGAACTGTTAATGATACGATAATCTACTACTACGATAAAAAAGCCAGTAAATCTCCTAGATACGGGACGAGATATTTGATATTACAAAGCAAGCTTTTTCTTTAGTCCCAAGTATCTAATACCTTGGGTTGTACATTGACGCAAAGGGTTTATGCTCGATAACAATTTCTTGTTATTGTACCTTATTTATCTATATCAGATCCGTTAACCTTGTTTTCAGTTTGCCGGACCTTATATGCATCAATTCTCACGTTCTGTCCCTCATAGGGCACCCATAAAAATCTTCTGCTTCAAGTAGAGCGTACATAAAGGGCGATTCTTAAGTTATGCTTTTTAAGCGTAGAAGTTACCCAATTGCCCAACTTTACTCGAAATTCCAATCGTTCACTGTGCGGCTACTGTTCATTTTGCGTTTAGACTTATGCCGTTCGTCCATGCTTCCACTAGACTGAAACATCTTTCAAAGACGTCGAGGTTTTCTTGTCAGCGATCAGATATATTACCGGATCTCTCGTAGGTCGTTTTTTTATCTTTACAGCTCGCATTTACAACAAGATTCACAAGCTGATCTGTAGTGTCCTTTCTCTTTTAACGTTACTATTTACGTTTTCTGGCTCCGCGTAGTAACTTTATTTTTGTGCTTCACTGTGTATGGAGCAATTGAACATTCGAACATCTGAAAATTCTGGTAAAACGCTGAAACGGTACCACTTCTGTCTTTATTTTGGGGTCAGCTTGTCGACGAGCATCCTGAGTTCCTGACTTCCTGACTGGTCGTGGATACACTCATCGGACTTCAGTTCTTGCAGCATTACTACTGCATTTTTAACCTTTTTTCCACTTCTGCTGCAATCTGTATTTGTCTTTTGATCCCCGACTGACTGTCGACACTGTAAAAAGAAAGAACGAAGATTTGGATTGGATCACAGCCTGTCTGTGTAAAACTCATTGGTTTTGTACGCAGTTAAATCGCAGTTAAAATGGGTTATGTTGATTTGAATGTAAAGGTAGCCATACACGCTAGGGTATACCTGACAGGTTTGCCTGTACAGTTATACCTGTCACATAAGTTTGTGTGGAAACCTGCACAATTTTGCAACATACACGCTCCGGTTTACCTGCAAAGCTCAACTGTACAGGCTACCTTAAGGACTGTCTTTCCATTGAGAGGGTCCCGGAAGCCATCTCCATCTTGGAGTAGTATTTGATGAGCAGTTGCATTTTGAGACTCATTTTACGGAAGCTGTATGCAACTGCTTCTACCGTCTCAAGCTTTTATGACGTGTACGTCCCTGCATGACATGCAGAGAGCATGATCTCTGAGACACTACTTTTATCAAAGATAAATCTGATTCTGTTTATGGGGCGTGCATTCTCGGTAGAAGCGATAAGTTAATTTAATTTCCTCCCAGATCTTACATAAATCCTGATCGCAGGAAACTTCATCTCGTAGCTCTTTGACATAAAACTCACCAAAAAAGCCCAGTTTATTTATACAATAAATTGACCTGGTCGCGTGATGTGAATAAAATTAAAACAAGGCAGGCGGATGTTCTAGCATCCGCCTCTCTTTTGTTGACCTGCCCCATAGAACGGCTGAATTCCGTGGTAGTTTTAAGTATGATGCTTCTTGTCACCGCCTTTTCGCGCTATGAAAACGGTTGGTTGGTACATTTAGTATAAAGTTTTAGCAATACTTGTTGCGCACCCAAAAGAAAACCACCACATCAACTTACTCTAGGTCTGCACGCAATTTTTGTAATGACTTTTTAGTTCTATGTTCTGTGCAGCAATTTTAAGCAGTATTACTCTTGCGACCATCACACATACAGTAACAATTTTGTAACATCCGCACCACTTATGTTTTGTATACACATAATTTCTGTTTTAAAGCTTAAAGTCGATTTATTTATTGTATGATGCTATTAGCTGATAATTGTTTACCACACTTTATACATATATTTTTTTTCTCATTTTGACAGTTGATTATATAACCACAGAACACTAATGTCCTAGAACATAACCTTGCACTTGCGCCCACGCGTTCCATCGTTTGTCTGTTCTATAGACAAATGTTATCGGAGCATCGGGCGTCGGTGAATGGCTGAATATCATACTATATCTATGGGTAGAACATTTTAATACTGGACTTTTTCATTTACATTTTTTTAAAGTTTATTATAATGTTTAAGTTTTTCTGTTTTTGTTATTACCTGTCGTAACTATCTTATCTGTCTTTGTATTCCGTGGCATCACCAGGCCCTATCAGAATACCAGCGCGGCACTGCATTATTTTACTTTTTTTGTTTAAATATAGCAACATGTTATGTTGAGAGGGGAGCCTTTTTAGCGTCTTAGCGTCGCACAAGTCTTTTTTAAACCCCGACGGAAAAGAGGGTTGTTTGTCTGTGGCATCGTAGTTCCTTAACTCTAAACGAATGGACCGATTTTGATGCAGATTTTTTGTTTGAAAATTGACGTGATTGAGATGGCTCTTAGCTACAATTTATCTGTTGGTAGATCTGTCCAGGTGTTCAAGGTCATTGACCTGTTTGTTAGCTACAGTAGGGATCTTAATCACTTAATGGATATTTACTTTCTCTCAAACATACAACAATGACCTAATATTTGAAATACTCATGTACATACTGCAGCTCGAAGGTAAGAGACGTAACTCTGGATTGTCTATTAGTAAATCAATCCAGCTTTGGTTTATTTAGATTCGTCTTAACTATTTTTTTTTTTTTTTTTTTTTATTCACTATAAACCAGTGCTTGACTGCGATCCCACCTGATGGTAAGCAGTGATGCAATCATTGATGGTGAGGCGCACTAGTTTATTAAGAGCCTATTCACTCTAGCCTTGAAGGCACCTAAATTATAGTTGGACGGGAAGACAGCAGCAGGCAAATTGTTCCAGTCCCTCGATGTACGCGGTATAAACGACGAAGCAAATCGCTTAGTTCGGACCGTTGGTGTTTCAACAACGTAAGGGTGGATACTCGCCGTACGTCGGGTTGTCCGATGGTAGAAAGGAGATGGCGGAATCAGGTCATGCAATTCCCGCGCACACTCTCCAAGATGCAACCTGTAAAATACCGATAGGCTGGCTACCCTGCGCCTGTGCTCGAGGCTTTGTAGATTGGACTTAACCAAATCTGAATCCCCAATTAGCCTCTTCGCACGCCTTTCTACTGAGTCCAAAGCTGCCAGATGGCATTTTGCAGCACCAGCCCATATATGACTGCAGTACTCCACACACGATCGGACCTGCGCTTTGTATAACATTAGAAGCTGACCTGGTGTGAAGTACCGCCGGACCTTTGCAAGAACGCCTAGTTTTCTAGCAGCTACCTTGGCTTTGGACTCAATGAACCGCCCGAAATTGAGGTCAGAAGAAATTTCGACACCCAAGAGCTGAAGGCGGTCGGTGCACTCCAGGGATACATTCCGAAAAGCAGGAGCCAAGGTGAACGGACTCCTTTTGGCGGTGAACAGACATGCTTGTGTTTTGGCGGCGTTGAATTCTACCAGGTTGGTTTCACCCCACTTGGAGAATGCCTGAAGAGAGACATTCGTACGCTCCACCGTAGCCTCTCGTTCGGACCGGATTAGTTCCTTACTAGCCCGAGCACCCGGAAGGTATCTCTCTACAACTGTGCTATCATCTGCATACCCATAGATACCGGGCATCAGCAGATCATTAATATGCAGCAGGAAAAGAGTTGCAGAGAGAACTGACCCCTGAGGAACTCCGGCATTAGTGGTCATGGGCTCTGATGAGCATCCATCGACAACAACTCGGAGAGACCATTCACTCAGGAAGTCTTTTACCCAGTTAATCAGACCAGGGGAAATGCCGTACGCTGGAAGCTTACTCAAGAGACTGGCGTGCCATACCCTGTCGAAGGCCTTCGAAACGTCTAAGGAGACAGCAATTGCTTCTCCATTCTTCTCGAGGGCCTCGCCCCACATGTGAGTGGTATACACTAGTAGGTCCCCAGTAGACCGATTGTGGCGAAACCCGTATTGTCGGTCACTGAGGAGATCGTTACCTTCCAGGTATGCCATGAGGCGCGAGTTCAATACACGCTCCATAATCTTGCAGAGTATGGAGGTTATTGAAATCGGCCGATAGTTGGCGGGATCGGCACGACTGCCCTTTTTGGGCACGGGTTGCACGTTGGCAAGCTTCCAGGATTTGGGCACTATACCAGTCCTAAACGAGAGGCGATACAAGCGCGTCAATACAGGAGACAACTCGGGTGCACATGCCTTGAGAACTATTGCTGGTATACCATCTGGTCCACTAGCTTTATTCACGTCTAGACGACACAGTGCTCTCAAAACTTCTCTGTTCCTTCATGTTCCATGATGACGAGAACCTGATGGCAAAGACCTGATGCTGAAACTGGGAAGTGGCTGATGGAACCCTGCAATGCGTACTAGTAAACCCTTCAATTTTGGGCTTGTTAGATTTGTCTTAATTAGTAATAATAATGATATGTATATTGAATGAATAAAGTGAATAATAATAATACGTTTATTTCGGATCTTGCCATATCGTATTAGTAACAATTTAAACTTGGGAACTAGTGTTAGTATCATAAAAAAAAATTTAACTAAATAGGTACCTACTTAATCTAAGCTGGGTGAGACCCACCGAACCTGGGGAATGTCTATTTAACCGCGTGCAGTCGTATCCACCGCCCCAAGATCGAAGAGTCCCTCCTATCAGCCAGCGTTCTGAGAATGGTGTTGGGGCTGGCGCGTACTCGGCATAGCAAAGATGCACATCTTTTGCGCATAATGCACGAGAAACTGTCGACGTTTGCGTCGGCAAACATGCCGGACGCTCTACAATAACGCGGCAGCCCCAGCAACACCCGGAACGTATTTTTATATTGGACACGCAGGTCGCTGTATGCATGGCCCACAAGCTGCACGTGTAAAAGGATTGGCAGTAAGCTTTGAAAAGCGTTATCTTCACCTGCGTCGTACAACGTGCAAACCTGTGGCCCAACATGCCACATCGAACAGCCAGTGACCTGCGCTCCCTTTCCATATCCGTATTGTCTCTCAAATCCTTTAGTGCTGTTCATTTCTCCTGATGACGAGGACCTGATGCTGGAATTGACAAGTAGCTAATAGAAACTGGAATGCACGTGAGACACGCGATGTTTGTTTTTTCAGTTATCTTAAGTTTCAACATGTTTTCTCTACACTGTGTGTATATGTATGTGTACCTAATAAAATATTTTTCTTTCTATCTTTCTTTCCTATATATACTAGTAGATTCGCTGGGCGCCAGCAGGACTAAGTAGGTCAAGTTGATCTACCTAGTTAAGTAGTTTGATAATTTAAAAAGAATGATGCGAGAGCTAGCGAAGGAAGTTCGAAAATGTTAGCACCTCTTCTCTGATGGTGCTAGGTTCTTTAACATGAGGCGTTTTTTTATAAATATAAACCTATTTAATGTTAGGTATTGAAAGCCAGGGGGTGCATGTGCAAAGCTCGTGGCTCCTCCCAGTGCCCATGTTCAAGAAGTTGTTTCAGCACTCTTCCTTTTCCTGCATTATCACATCGGCAGTTGTCCGTAATGCGATGTCCAAAGGAATCCTATGATGCATTGCAATAAAACATATTTCTATGCTTGATATAATTAATATTTATATTTACATCAGCAGACAACAAAGATCTCTTAGGTTAGTAACAATATTCTTATCCTATGTTAGTACTTACTTACAAATCCACATCATTAACCATTATTAGTCATTTTAAACCATCACGTAATGTTTATCGTATAATTTTTTTTCCTGCCACTTCTGACGTTACTATTTACGTTTTCTGGCTCCGCTTGTCAGCTGTATTTTTGTGCTGCATTGTGTATAAAACAATTGAACATACGAAGATCAGAAAATTCTGCTAAAATGCAGAAACGGTCCCACTTCTCTTTTAATGTCGGAGTCAGCTTGTCGACGAGCACCCTGACTGGTAGGTCGCGGATATACTCATCGCACTTGTTTTCCTGTAGCGTTACTACAGCATTTCCAACCTTGGAAGCAAATGTGACAAGTTGACGAGGTGACTCAGTTAAGGGCGCCAGGTTTAGTAAAGCTTCAAATTCTTCTTTCACAATCGATTCAGGGCGGCGGAATCGCAACTTAAGTATCGCCATGATATCTTCTGGATCTGCGCTCACCAATAATAGTCCTTCCACAGCTTCCTTCGCTTTTCCTATAAGGCTTATTGTCAATCGAGACCGGTTCTGAGCTGCTGTCAGCTGATCTGCTGTTTCGTAGTATGAATGGTAGAATTTTAGCCAATCCCGACAGCTTCAATTAAAGGGAGGCAGTTCGGTGACCGATGCAAGATCCTCTTCATCAGTTGATTCAAATTCTATTATGGCAAGGCGGGTTTCGGCTAGTTCCAATTTAACTTTCGCAATTTGAGCCTTAGCCTTTGCTAGGAGGCGTGCCTTTGACTTTTTCTTAATGCGGCCTGATAAGGGCTGGCTGTGACGGACATCCTGCTGTTGTGTCGTGGAATCGGCAATGGTAGGTACTGCCGATGTGGTCGTAATTTGGTACGTAGCGAACGACATCGTCAACACTTGCACCACTGAAACTGACGTAGATCGAATATGAGAAATGACGTATAATTTTTTTTCCTGCCACGTACAAGTGTCCTTCCACTTCTGACGTTACTATTTACGTTTTCTGGCTCCGCTTGTCAGCTGTATTTTTGTGTTGCATTGTGTATAAAACAATTGAACATACGAAGATCAGAAAATCTGGTAAAATGCAGAAACGGTCCCACTTCTCTTTTAATGTCGGAGTCAGCTTGTCGACGAGCACCCTGACTGGTAGGTCGCGGATATACTCATCGCACTTGTTTTCTTGTAGCGTTACTACAGCATTTCCAACCTTGGAAGCAAATGTGACAAGTTGACGAGGTGACTCAGTTAAGGCCGCCAGGTTTAGTAAAGCTTCAAATTCTTCTTTCACAATCGATTCAGGGCGGCGGAATCGCAACTTAAGTATCGCCATGATATCTTCTGGATCTGCGCTCACCAATAATAGTCCTTCCACAGCTTCCTTCGCTTTTCCTATAATGCTTGTTGTCAATCGAGACCGGTTCTGAGCTGCTGTCAGCTGATCTGCTGTTTCGTAGTATGAATGGTAGAATTTTAGCCAATCCCGACAGCTTCAATTAAAGGGAGGCAGTTCGGTGACCGATGTAAGATCCTCTTCATCAGTTGATTCAAATTCTATTATGGCAAGGCGGGTTTCGGCTAGTTCCAATTTAACTTTCGCAATTTGAGCCTTAGCCTTTGCTAGGAGGCGTGCCTTTGACTTTTTCTTAATGCCGCCTGATAAGGGCTTGCAGTGACGGACATCCTGCTGTTGTGTCGTGGAATCGGCAATGGTAGGTACTGCCGATGTGGTCGTAATTTGGTACGTAGCGAACGACATCGTCAACACTTGCACCACTGAAACTGACGTAGATCGAATATGAGAAATGACGTATAATTTTTTTTCCTGCCACGTACAAGTGTCCTTCCACTTCTGACGTTACTATTTACGTTTTCTGGCTCCGCTTGTCAGCTGTATTGTTGTGCTGCATTGTGTATAAAACAATTGAACATACGAAGATCAGAAAATTCTGGTAAAATGCAGAAACGGTCCCACTTCTCTTTTAATGTCGGAGTCAGCTTGTCGACGAGCACCCTGACTGGTAGGTCGCGGATATACTCATCGCACTTGTTTTCCTGTAGCGTTACTACAGCATTTCCAACCTTGGAAGCAAATGTGACAAGTTGACGAGGTGACTCAGTTAAGGGCGCCAGGTTTAGTAAAGCTTCAAATTCTTCTTTCACAATCGATTCAGGGCGGCGGAATCGCAACTTAAGTATCGCCATGATATCTTCTGGATCTGCGCTCACCAATAATAGTCCTTCCACAGCTTCCTTCGCTTTTCCTATAATGCTTGTTGACAATCGAGACCGGTTCTGAGCTGCTGTCAGCTGATCTGCTGTTTCGTAGTATGAATGGTAGAATTTTAGCCAATCCCGACAGCTTCAATTAAAGGGAGGCAGTTCGGTGACCGATGCAAGATCCTCTTCATCAGTTGATTCAAATTCTATTATGGCAAGGCGGGTTTCGGCTAGTTCCAATTTAACTTTCGCAATTTGAGCCTTAGCCTTTGCTAGGAGGCGTGCCTTTGACTTTTTCTTAATGCGGCCTGATAAGGGCTTGCAGTGACGGACATCCTGCTGTTGTGTCGTGGAATCGGCAATGGTAGGTACTGCCGATGTGGTCGTAATTTGGTACGTAGCGAACGACATCGTCAACACTTGCACCACTGAAACTGACGTAGATCGAATATGAGAAATGACGTATAATTTGTTTTCCTGCCATGTACAAGTGTCCTTCCACTTCTGACGTTACTATTTACGTTTTCTGGCTCCGCTTGTCAGCTGTATTTTTGTGCTGCATTGTGTATAAAACAATTGAACATACGAAGATCAGAAAATTCTGGTAAAATGCAGAAACGGTCCCACTTCTCTTTTAATGTCGGAGTCAGCTTGTCGACGAGCACCCTGACTGGTAGGTCGCGGATATACTCATCGCACTTGTTTTCCTGTAGCGTTACTACAGCATTTCCAACCTTGGAAGCAAATGTGACAAGTTGACGAGGTGACTCAGTTAAGGGCGCCAGGTTTAGTAAAGCTTCAAATTCTTCTTTCACAATCGATTCAGGGCGGCGGAATCGCAACTTAAGTATCGCCATGATATCTTCTGGATATGCGCTCACCAATAATAGTCCTTCCACAGCTTCCTTCGCTTTTCCTATAATGCTTGTTGTCAATCGAGACCGGTTCTGAGCTGCTGTCAGCTGATCTGCTGTTTCGTAGTATGAATGGTAGAATTTTAGCCAATCCCGACAGCTTCAATTAATGGGAGGCAGTTCGGTGACCGATGCAAGATCCTCTTCATCAGTTGATTCAAATTCTATTATGGCAAGGCGGGTTTCGGCTAGTTCCAATTTAACTTTCGCAATTTGAGCCTTAGACTTTGCTAGGAGGCGTGCCTTTGACTTTTTCTTAATGCCGCCTGATAAGGGCTTGCAGTGACGGACATCCTGCTGTTGTGTCGTGGAATCGGCAATGGTAGGTACTGCCGATGTGGTCGTAATTTGGTACGTAGCGAACGACATCGTCAACACTTGCACCACTGAAACTGACGTAGATCGAATATGAGAAATGACGTATAATTTTTTTTCCTGCCACGTACAAGTGTCCTTCCACTTCTGACGTTACTATTTACGTTTTCTGGCTCCGCTTGTCAGCTGTATTTTTGTGCTGCATTGTGTATAAAACAATTGAACATACGAAGATCAGAAAATTCTGGTAAAATGCAGAAACGGTCCCACTTCTCTTTTAATGTCGGAGTCAGCTTGTCGACGAGCACCCTGACTGGTAGGTCGCGGATATACTCATCGCACTTGTTTTCCTGTAGCGTTACTACAGCATTTCCTACCTTGGAAGCAAATGTGACAAGTTGACGAGGTGACTCAGTTAAGGGCGCCAGGTTTAGTAAAGCTTCAAATTCTTCTTTCACAATCGATTCAGGGCGGCGGAATCGCAACTTAAGTATCGCCATGATATCTTCTGGATCTGCGCTCACCAATAATAGTCCTTCCACAGCTTCCTTCGCTTTTCCTATAAGGCTTGTTGTCAATCGAGACCGGTTCTGAGCTGCTGTCAGCTGATCTGCTGTTTCGTAGTATGAATGGTAGAATTTTAGCCAATCCCGACAGCTTCAATTAAAGGGAGGCAGTTCGGTGACCGATGCAAGATCCTCTTCATCAGTTGATTCAAATTCTATTATGGCAAGGCGGGTTTCGGCTAGTTCCAATTTAACTTTCGCAATTTGAGCCTTAGCCTTTGCTAGGAGGCGTGCCTTTGACTTTTTCTTAATGCGGCCTGATAAGGGCTTGCAGTGACGGACATCCTGCTGTTGTGTCGTGGAATCGGCAATGGTAGGTACTGCCGATGTGGTCGTAATTTGGTACGTAGCGAACGACATCGTCAACACTTGCACCACTGAAACTGACGTAGATCGAATATGAGAAATGACGTATAATTTTTTTTCCTGCCACGTACAAGTGTCCTTCCACTTCTGACGTTACTATTTACGTTTTCTGGCTCCGCTTGTCAGCTGTATTTTTGTGCTGCATTGTGTATAAAACAATTGAACATACGAAGATCAGAAAATTCTGGTAAAATGCAGAAACGGTCCCACTTCTCTTTTAATGTCGGAGTCAGCTTGTCGACGAGCACCCTGACTGGTAGGTCGCGGATATACTCATCGCACTTGTTTTCCTGTAGCGTTACTACAGCATTTCCTACCTTGGAAGCAAATGTGACAAGTTGACGAGGTGACTCAGTTAAGGGCGCCAGGTTTAGTAAAGCTTCAAATTCTTCTTTCACAATCGATTCAGGGCGGCGGAATCGCAACTTAAGTATCGCCATGATATCTTCTGGATCTGCGCTCACCAATAATAGTCCTTCCACAGCTTCCTTCGCTTTTCCTATAAGGCTTGTTGTCAATCGAGACCGGTTCTGAGCTGCTGTCAGCTGATCTGCTGTTTCGTAGTATGAATGGTAGAATTTTAGCCAATCCCGACAGCTTCAATTAAAGGGAGGCAGTTCGGTGACCGATGCAAGATCCTCTTCATCAGTTGATTCAAATTCTATTATGGCAAGGCGGGTTTCGGCTAGTTCCAATTTAACTTTCGCAATTTGAGCCTTAGCCTTTGCTAGGAGGCGTGCCTTTGACTTTTTCTTAATGCGGCCTGATAAGGGCTTGCAGTGACGGACATCCTGCTGTTGTGTCGTGGAATCGGCAATGGTAGGTACTGCCGATGTGGTCGTAATTTGGTACGTAGCGAACGACATCGTCAACACTTGCACCACTGAAACTGACGTAGATCGAATATGAGAAATGACGTATAATTTTTTTTCCTGCCACGTACAAGTGTCCTTCCACTTCTGACGTTACTATTTATGTTTTCTGGCTCCGCTTGTCAGCTGTATTTTTGTGCTGCATTGTGTATAAAACAATTGAACATACGAAGATCAGAAAATTCTGGTAAAATGCAGAAACGGTCCCACTTCTCTTTTAATGTCGGAGTCAGCTTGTCGACGAGCACCCTGACTGGTAGGTCGCGGATATACTCATCGCACTTGTTTTCCTGTAGCGTTACTACAGCATTTCCAACCTTGGAAGCAAATGTGACAAGTTGACGAGGTGACTCAGTTAAGGGCGCCAGGTTTAGTAAAGCTTCAAATTCTTCTTTCACAATCGATTCAGGGCGGCGGAATCGCAACTTAAGTATCGCCATGATATCTTCTGGATCTGCGCTCACCAATAATAGTCCTTCCACAGCTTCTTTCGCTTTTCCTATAAGGCTTGTTGTCAATCGAGACCGGTTCTGAGCTGCTGTCAGCTGATCTGCTGTTTCATAGTATGAATGGTAGAATTTTAGCCAATCCCGACAGCTTCAATTAAAGGGAGGCAGTTCGGTGACCGATGCAAGATCCTCTTCATCAGTTGATTCAAATTCTATTATGGCAAGGCGGGTTTCGGCTAGTTCCAATTTAACTTTCGCAATTTGAGCCTTAGCCTTTGCTAGGAGGCGTGCCTTTGACTTTTTCTTAATGCGGCCTGATAAGGGCTTGCAGTGACGGACATCCTGCTGTTGTGTCGTGGAATCGGCAATGGTAGGTACTGCCGATGTGGTCGTAATTTGGTACGTAGCGAACGACATCGTCAACACTTGCACCACTGAAACTGACGTAGATCGAATATGAGAAATGACGTATAATTTTTTTTCCTGCCACGTACAAGTGTCCTTCCACTTCTGACGTTACTATTTACGTTTTCTGGCTCCGCTTGTCAGCTGTATTTTTGTGTTGCATTGTGTATAAAACAATTGAACATACGAAGATCAGAAAATTCTGGTAAAATGCAGAAACGGTCCCACTTCTCTTTTAATGTCGGAGTCAGCTTGTCGACGAGCACCCTGACTGGTAGGTCGCGGATATACTCATCGCACTTGTTTTCCTGTAGCGTTACTACAGCATTTCCAACCTTGGAAGCAAATGTGACAAGTTGACGAGGTGACTCAGTTAAGGGCGCCAGGTTTAGTAAAGCTTCAAATTCTTCTTTCACAATCGATTCAGGGCGGCGGAATCGCAACTTAAGTATCGCCATGATATCTTCTGGATCTGCGCTCACCAATAATAGTCCTTCCACAGCTTCTTTCGCTTTTCCTATAAGGCTTGTTGTCAATCGAGACCGGTTCTGAGCTGCTGTCAGCTGATCTGCTGTTTCATAGTATGAATGGTAGAATTTTAGCCAATCCCGACAGCTTCAATTAAAGGGAGGCAGTTCGGTGACCGATGCAAGATCCTCTTCATCAGTTGATTCAAATTCTATTATGGCAAGGCGGGTTTCGGCTAGTTCCAATTTAACTTTCGCAATTTGAGCCTTAGCCTTTGCTAGGAGGCGTGCCTTTGACTTTTTCTTAATGCGGCCTGATAAGGGCTTGCAGTGACGGACATCCTGCTGTTGTGTCGTGGAATCGGCAATGGTAGGTACTGCCGATGTGGTCGTAATTTGGTACGTAGCGAACGACATCGTCAACACTTGCACCACTGAAACTGACGTAGATCGAATATGAGAAATGACGTATAATTTTTTTTCCTGCCACGTACAAGTGTCCTTCCACTTCTGACGTTACTATTTACGTTTTCTGACTCCGCTTGTCAGCTGTATTTTTGTGCTGCATTGTGTATAAAACAATTGAACATACGAAGATCAGAAAATTCTGGTAAAATGCAGAAACGGTCCCACTTCTCTTTTAATGTCGGAGTCAGCTTGTCGACGAGCACCCTGACTGGTAGGTCGCGGATATACTCATCGCACTTGTTTTCCTGTAGCGTTACTACAGCATTTCCTACCTTGGAAGCAAATGTGACAAGTTGACGAGGTGACTCAGTTAAGGGCGCCAGGTTTAGTAAAGCTTCAAATTCTTCTTTCACAATCGATTCAGGGCGGCGGAATCGCAACTTAAGTATCGCCATGATATCTTCTGGATCTGCGCTCACCAATAATAGTCCTTCCACAGCTTCCTTCGCTTTTCCTATAAGGCTTGTTGTCAATCGAGACCGGTTCTGAGCTGCTGTCAGCTGATCTGCTGTTTCGTAGTATGAATGGTAGAATTTTAGCCAATCCCGACAGCTTCAATTAAAGGGAGGCAGTTCGGTGACCGATGCAAGATCCTCTTCATCAGTTGATTCAAATTCTATTATGGCAAGGCGGGTTTCGGCTAGTTCCAATTTAACTTTCGCAATTTGAGCCTTAGCCTTTGCTAGGAGGCGTGCCTTTGACTTTTTCTTAATGCGGCCTGATAAGGGCTTGCAGTGACGGACATCCTGCTGTTGTGTCGTGGAATCGGCAATGGTAGGTACTGCCGATGTGGTCGTAATTTGGTACGTAGCGAACGACATCGTCAACACTTGCACCACTGAAACTGACGTAGATCGAATATGAGAAATGACGTATAATTTTTTTTCCTGCCACGTACAAGTGTCCTTCCACTTCTGACGTTACTATTTACGTTTTCTGACTCCGCTTGTCAGCTGTATTTTTGTGCTGCATTGTGTATAAAACAATTGAACATACGAAGATCAGAAAATTCTGGTAAAATGCAGAAACGGTCCCACTTCTCTTTTAATGTCGGAGTCAGCTTGTCGACGAGCACCCTGACTGGTAGGTCGCGGATATACTCATCGCACTTGTTTTCCTGTAGCGTTACTACAGCATTTCCTACCTTGGAAGCAAATGTGACAAGTTGACGAGGTGACTCAGTTAAGGGCGCCAGGTTTAGTAAAGCTTCAAATTCTTCTTTCACAATCGATTCAGGGCGGCGGAATCGCAACTTAAGTATCGCCATGATATCTTCTGGATCTGCGCTCACCAATAATAGTCCTTCCACAGCTTCCTTCGCTTTTCCTATAAGGCTTGTTGTCAATCGAGACCGGTTCTGAGCTGCTGTCAGCTGATCTGCTGTTTCGTAGTATGAATGGTAGAATTTTAGCCAATCCCGACAGCTTCAATTAAAGGGAGGCAGTTCGGTGACCGATGCAAGATCCTCTTCATCAGTTGATTCAAATTCTATTATGGCAAGGCGGGTTTCGGCTAGTTCCAATTTAACTTTCGCAATTTGAGCCTTAGCCTTTGCTAGGAGGCGTGCCTTTGACTTTTTCTTAATGCGGCCTGATAAGGGCTTGCAGTGACGGACATCCTGCTGTTGTGTCGTGGAATCGGCAATGGTAGGTACTGCCGATGTGGTCGTAATTTGGTACGTAGCGAACGACATCGTCAACACTTGCACCACTGAAACTGACGTAGATCGAATATGAGAAATGACTTAGTCGAAATGAGCACGAAGAATAATTGTGTTCAAAATCGGAACGTTCTCGGTCGAAATCTCAGTCAGAACTGCGCAACTTAACAACGCGCGTTCTTTTAAATGCGTGGCTTGTCAGTTCAACTTGAAAAATACTTCTGGTAATTTTGTACTCATTAGTTAACTATAGTCCGATATTAATTACCTAAGTACCTATCACTTGACATCATCGTTAGAAGCAATAAATAATAAATACTAATAAGCAATTTCTCTGATGAATATACGTTAACTATTATCATTAAGTAATGAGTACCTAAATATATTCCTTGGTGCTTTACTTAATTACTGTTGAAAATAATATTCTCATCAATTAAGTAGTTATTGGGAATCATAAACATGAATTAGGACCCTAATTTGTTCTTTAGAGTTATTAGAAAAAAAAAACGTTTACTTGGAACAAACATAAAATATTGACAGAAAAAAGCATTGCTAAACGATGATAGCTGCAGAATGTTTCAAAATAGTTATGTGATGCTGTAACAGCATAAATTAAGATTTACCA
The DNA here is from genome assembly GCA_961205895.1 of Mythimna pallens. Lineage (NCBI taxonomy): Eukaryota > Metazoa > Arthropoda > Insecta > Lepidoptera > Noctuidae > Mythimna > Mythimna pallens. Next base: position 19,532,074 of record OY540842.1, on the reverse strand, counting down.
AGTCATACTGGTACAAGTATGAACTTTTCAATGATTGTTGCTTGTTTCGGACTTTTACTAACTCTGGCTTGGAAAATTTAAGGATTTGCCTCAGAGACACGTAAAAGTTGAAAAAAGTCATCACTAATTATGTTGTTTCTTAGAAGAATTGATTTTTTTTACCATTAAAGATTTAGTTTTAGTACAGCGATATGAAAAGAAAAAGAAGAACTGTTAATCATACGATAATCTACTACTACGATAAAAAAGCCAGTAAATCTCCTAGATACGGGACGAGATATTTGATATTACAAAGCAAGCTTTTTCTTTAGTCCCAAGTATCTAATACCTTGGGTTGTACAGTGATGCAAAGGGTTTATGCTCGATAACAATTTCTTGTTTTTGTACCTTATTTACCTATATCAGATCCGTCAACCTGGTTTTCAGTTTGCCGGAGCTTATATGCATCAATTCTCACTTTCTGTCCCTCATAGGGCACCCATAAAAATCTTCTGCTTCAAGTAGAGCGTACATAAAGGGCGATTCTTAAGTTATGCTTTTTAAGCGTATAAGTTACCCAACTGCCCAACTTTACTTAAAATTCCAATTCTACACTGTGCGGCTACTGTCCATTTTGCGTGTAGACTTTTGCCGTCCGTCCATGCTTCCACTAGACTGAAATTCTTTCAAAGACATCGAGGTTTTCTTGTCAGCGATCAACTACACCACCGCTCGCATTTACAACGAGTTTCACCAGCTGATCAGTAGTGTCCTTCCTCTTTTGACGCTACTATTTACGTTTTCTGGCTTCACTGTGAATGAAGCATTAAACATTCAAATATCTGAAAATTCTAATAAAACGCTGAAACTGTACCACTTCTGTCTTAATTTTGGAGTCAGCTTGTCGATGAGCATACTGACTTGTCGCAGATACACTCATCGGACTTCAGTTCTTGCAACGTTACGACAGCATTTTTAACCTTTGTTCCACCTCTTTGCTGACAATTTGCTGCAATTTTTATTTGTCTTTTTATCTCCGTCTGACTGTTGAAACTGTAAAAAGAATGTGCGGAGATTTGGATTGGATCACAGCCTGGTCTATGAGGAACTCATGGGTTCTAGAGGGTTTTTAAAATGGGTTATGTTGATTTCAATGTAAAGGTAGCCATACACGCTAGGGTATACCTGACAGGTTTGTCTGTACAGTTATACCTGTCAGGTAAGTTTGTGTAGAAACCTACACAGTTTTGCAACATACACGCTCCGGTTTACCTGCAAAGCTCAACTGTACAGGCTACCTTAAGGACTGTCTTTCCATTGAGAGGGTCCCGGAAGCCATCTCCATCTTGGAGTAGTATTTGATGAGCAGTTGCATTTTGAGACTCATTTTACGGAAGCTGTATGCAACTGCTTCTACCGTCTCAAGCTTTTATGACGTGTACGTCCCTGCATGACATGCAGAGAGCATGATCTCTGAGACACTACTTTTATCAAAGATAAATCTGATTCTGTTTATGGGGCGTGCATTCTCGGTAGAAGCGATAAGTTAATTTAATTTCCTCCCAGATCTTACATAAATCCTGATCGCAGGAAACTTCATCTCGTAGCTCTTTGACATAAAACTCACCAAAAAAGCCCAGTTTATTTATACAATAAATTGACCTGGTCGCGTGATGTGAATAAAATTAAAACAAGGCAGGCGGATGTTCTAGCATCCGCCTCTCTTTTGTTGACCTGCCCCATAGAACGGCTGAATTCCGTGGTAGTTTTAAGTATGATGCTTCTTGTCACCGCCTTTTCGCGCTATGAAAACGGTTGGTTGGTACATTTAGTATAAAGTTTTAGCAATACTTGTTGCGCACCCAAAAGAAAACCACCACATCAACTTACTCTAGGTCTGCACGCAATTTTTGTAATGACTTTTTAGTTCTATGTTCTGTGCAGCAATTTTAAGCAGTATTACTCTTGCGACCATCACACATACAGTAACAATTTTGTAACATCCGCACCACTTATGTTTTGTATACACATAATTTCTGTTTTAAAGCTTAAAGTCGATTTATTTATTGTATGATGCTATTAGCTGATAATTGTTTACCACACTTTATACATATATTTTTTTTCTCATTTTGACAGTCGATTATAACCACAGAACACTAAAATGTCCTAGACCATAACCTTGCACTTGCGCCTACACGTTCCATCGATTGTCTGTGTTATAAAAAACTGTTATCGGAGTATCGGGCGTCGGTGAATTGCTGAACATCATACTATATTTATGGGTAGAACATTTTAATACTGGACTTTTTCATTTACAATTTTATAAAGTTTATTATAATTGTTTAAGTTTTTCTGTTTTTATTATTACTCGTCGTAACTATCTTATCTGTCTTTGTATTCCGTGAGACTCCGTGGCATCACCAGGCCCTATCAGAATACCAGCGCGGCACTGCATTATTTTACTTTTTTTGTTTAAATATAGCAACATGTTATGTTGAGAGAGGAGCCTTTTTAGCGTCGCACAAGTCTTTTTTAAACCCCGACGGAAAAGAGGGTTGTTTGTCTGTGGCATCGTAGTTCCTAAACTCTAAACGAATGGACCGATTTTGATGCAGTTTTTTTTTTGTTTGAAAACTGACGTGATCGAGATGGTTCTTAGCTACAATTTATCTGTTAGTAGATCTGTCCAGGTGTTCAAGGTCATTGGCTTGTTTGTTAGCTACGGTAGGGATCTTAATCACTTAATGGATATTTACTTTCTCTCAAACATATGTGCATACAACAATGACCTAATATTTGAAATACTCATGTACATGCGAGTGCCATGAAGCTGGTCCGATGATGGAGCTCGAAGGTAAGAGACGTAACCCTGGATTGTCTATTAGTAAATCTATCCAGCTTTGGCTCATTTAGATTCGTCTTAACTAGTTCTCTTCATGTCTCATGATGACGAGACCCTGATGACAAAGACCTGATGCTAGAGCTGGCTGATGGAACCTTGGAATGCCTACTAGTAAACTTATCAAATTTGGGCTTGTTAGATTTGTCTTAATTGGTTCTGTTCTTTTCTTCTGATGACGAGGACCTGATGCTGGAATTGAACAGTAGCTAATGGAAACTGGAATGCACGTGACACGCGATGTTAGTTTTTTCAGTTATCTTAAGTTTCAATATGTTTTTTCTACACTGTGTGTATCTATGTATGTGTGCCAAATAAAATATTTTTCTTTCTATCTTTCTTTCCTATATATACTAGTAAATTCGCTGGGCGCCAGCAGGACTAGGTAGGTCAAGTTGACCTACCTAGTTAAGTAGTTTGATAATTTAAAAAGAATGATGCAAGAGCTAGCGAAGGAAGTTCGAAAATGTTAGCTCCTCTTCTCTGATGGTACTATGTTCTTTAACATGAGGCGTTTTTTATAAATATAAACCTATTTAATGTTAGGTACTGAAAGCCAGGGGGTGCATGTGCACCTGCTCGTGGCTCCTCCCAGTGCCCATGTTCAAGAAGTTGTTTTAGCACTCTTCCTTTTCCTGCATTATCACATCGGCAGTTGTCCGTATTGCGATGTGCAAAGGAATCCTATGATGCATTGCAATAAAACGTATTTCTATGCTTGATATTATTAATATTTATATTTACATCAGCAGAAAACAAGGTATATAGGGTAGGTTATTAGGTTAGTAACAATATTCTTATCCTATGTTAGTACTTAATTACAAATCCACATCATTAACCATTATTAGACAGTGTTTATCGTATAATTTTTTTTCCTGCCATGTACAAGTGTCCTTCCACTTCTGACGTTACTATTTACGTTTTCGGGTTCCGCTTGTCAGCTGTATTTTTGTGCTTCATTGTGTATAAAACAATTGAACATACGAAGATCAGAAAATTCTGGTAAAATGCAGAAACGGTCCCACTTCTCTTTTAATGTCGGTGTCAGCTTGTCGATGAGCACCCTGATTGGTAGGTCGCGGATATACTCATCGCACTTGTTTTCTTGTAGCGTTACTACAGCATTTCCAACCTTTGAAGCAAATGTGACAAGTTGACGAGGTGACTCAGTTAAGGGCGCCAGGTTTAGTAAAGCTTCAAATTCTTCTTTCACAATCGATTCAGGGCGGCGAAATCGCAACTTAAGTATCGCCATGATATCTTCTGGATCTGCGCTCACCAATAATAGTCCTTCCACAGCTTCCTTCGCTTTTCCTATAAGGCTTATTCTCAATCGAGACCGGTTCTGAGCTGCTGTCAGCTGATCTGCTGTTTCGTAGTATGAATGGTAGAATTTTAGCCAATCCCGACAGCTTCCATTAAAGGGAGGCAGTTTGGTGACCGATGCAAGATCCTCTTCATCAGTTGATTCAAATTCTATTATGGCAAGGCGGGTTTCGGCTAGTTCCAATTTAACTTTCGCAATTTGAGCCTTAGCCTTTGCTAGGAGGCGTGCCTTTGACTTTTTCTTAATGCGGCCTGATAAGGGCTGGCTGTGACGGACATCCTGCTGTTGTGTCGTGGAATCGGCAATGGTAGGTACTGCCGATGTGGTCGTAATTTGGTACGTAGCGAACGACATCGTCAACACTTGCACCACTGAAACTGACGTAGATCGAATATGAGAAATGACTTAGTCGAAATGAGCACGAAGAATAGTTGTGTTCAAAATCGGAACGTTCTCGGTCGAAATCTCAGTCAGAACTGCGCAACTTAACAACGCGCGTTCTTTTAAATGCGTGGCTTGTCAGTTCAACTTGAAAAACACTTCTGGTAATTTTGTACTCATTAGTTAACTATAGTCGAATATCAATTACCTAAGTACCTATCACTTGACATCATCGTTAGAAGTAATAAATAATAAATACTAATAAGCCATTTCTCTGATGAATATACGTTAACTATTATCATTAAGTAATGAGTACCAAAAGATATTTCTTTGTTGTTTTACTTAATTACTGTCGAAAATAACATTCTCAACAATTAAATAGTTATTGGGAATCATAAACATGAATTAGGACACTAATTTGTTCTTTTACCAAGTCATACTGGTACAAGTATGAACTGTTCAATGATTGTTGCGAAACAAACTTTTACTAACTCTGGCTTGGAAAATTTAAGGATTTGCCTCAGAGACACGTAAAAGTTGAAAAAAGTCATCACTTATTATGTTGTTTCTTAGAAGAATTGATGTTTTTTTTTACCATTAAAGATTTAGTTTGAGTACAGCGATATGAAAAGAAGAAGAAGAACTGTTAATGATACGATAATCTACTACTACGATAAAAAGCCAGTAAATCTCCTTGATACGGGACGAGATATTTGATATTACAAAGCAAGCTTTTTCTTTAGTCCCAAGTATCTAATACCTTGGGTTGTACATTGATGCAAAGGGTTTATGCTCGATAACAATTTGTACCTTATTTACCTATATCAGATCCGTCAACCTTGTTTTCAGTTTGCCGGAGCTTATATGCATCAATTCTCATGTTCTGTCCCTCATAGGGCACCCATTAAAATCTTCTGCTTCAAGTAGAGCGTACACAAAGGGCGATTCTTAAGTTATGCATTTTAAGCGTAGAAGTTACCCAATTGCCCAACTTTACTCGAAATTCCAATTCCTCACTGTGCGGCTACTGTTTATTTTGCGTGTAGTCTTATGCCGTCCGTCCATGCTTCCACTAGACTGAAACTCTTTCAAAGACGTCGAGGTTTTCTTGTCAGCGATCAGCTAAATTACCGGATCTCTTTCGCAGGTCGTTTTGTTATCTTTACCGCTCGCATTTACAACAAGATTCACAAGCTGATCAGTAGTGTCCTTCCTCTTTTGACGTTACTATTTACGTTTTCTGGCTCCGCGTACTAACTTTATTTTTGTGCTTCACTGTGTATGAAGCAATTGAACATTCGAATATCTGAAAATTCTGGTAAAACGCTGAAACGGTACCACTTCTGTCCTCATTTTGGGGTCAGCTTGTCGACGAGCATCATGAGCTCCTGACTGGTCGCGGATACACTCATCGGACTTCAGTTCTTGCAGCGTTACTACAGAAGTTTTAACCTTTGTTCCACTTCTGCTGCAATCTGTATTTGTCTTTTGATCCCCGATTGACTGTTGACACGGTAAAAAGAATGAATGAAGATTTGGATTGGATCACAGCCTGGTCTATGTGAAACTCATTGGTTTTGAACGCAGTTAAATTGCAGTTAAAATGGGTTATGTTGATTTGAATGTAAAGGTTCAAATAGCGTGTATAGCTTAAGGATTGACGGTCTTTCCATTGAGAGGGTCCAGGAAGCCCGTAGTCTTGGAGTAGTATTTGATGAGCACTTGCATTTTGAGACTCATATTACGGAAGCTGTATGCAACTGCTTCTACCGTCTCAAGCTTTTATAACGTGTACGTCCCTGCATAAATGTGGACATGCAGAGAGCATGATCTCTGAGTCACTAGTTTTATCAAAGCTGTACTACGCTGATTCGGTTTATGGGCGTGCATTCTCGGTAGAAGCGATAAGTTAATTTAATTTCCTCCCAGATCTTACATAAATCCTAAATAAGGGTAATTTGATGAGAATGTCAGATCGCAGGAAACTTCATCTCGTAGCGCTCTTTGACATAATTCTCACAAAAAAAAAACCAGTTTATTTATACAATAAATTGACCTGGTCGCGTGATGTGAACAAAATTAAAACTAGAACATCCGCCCACCTTTTGTTGACCTGCCTCATAGAACGGCTGAATTCCGTGGTAGTTTCAAGTTTGAAGCTTCTTGTCACCGCCTGTTCGTGCTATGAAAACGGTTGGTACATTTAGAATAAATTTTTAACAAAACTTGTTGCGCCCATAAAAGAAAACCACCACATGAACTTACCCTAGGTCTGCACGCAGTTTCTGTAATGACTTTTAAGTTCGATGATCTATGCAGCAATTTTAAGCAGTATTACTCTTGCGACCATCACACATACAGTAACAATTTTGTAACACCCGCACCACTTATGTTTTGTATGCACATAATTTCTATTTTAAAGCTTAAAGTCGATTTATTTATTGTATGATGCTATTAGCTGATAATTGTTTACCATAATTTCTACATTTTTTTTTTCTCATTTTGACAGTTGATTATATAACCACAGAACACTAATGTCCTAGAACATAACCTTGCACTTGCGCCCACGCGTTCCATCGTTTGTCTGTTCTATAGACAAATGTTATCGGAGCATCGGGCGTCGGTGAATGGCTGAATATCATACTATATCTATGGGTAGAACATTTTAATACTGGACTTTTTCATTTACATTTTTTTTATTATAATGTTTAAGTTTTTCTGTTTTTGTTATTACCTGTCGTAACTATCTTATCTGTCTTTGTATTCCGTGGCATCACCAGGCCCTATCAGAATACCAGCGCGGCACTGCATTATTTTACTTTTTTTGTTTAAATATAGCAACATGTTATGTTGAGAGAGGAGCCTTTTTAGCGTCTTAGCGTCGCACAAGTCTTTTTTAAACCCCGACGGAAAAGAGGGTTGTTTGTCTGTGGCATCGTAGTTCCTAAACTCTAAACGAATGGACCGATTTTGATGCAGATTTTTTGTTTGAAAATTGACGTGATCGAGATGGCTCTTAGCTACAATTTATCTGTTGGTAGATCTGTCCAGGTGTTCAAGGTCATTGGCCTGTTTGTTAGCTACAGTAGGGATCTTAATCACTTAATGGATATTTACTTTCTCTCAAACATACAACAATGACCTAATATTTGAAATACTCATGTACATACTGCAGCTCGAAGGTAAGAGACATAACTCTGGATTGTCTATTAGTAAATCAATCCAGCTTTGGTTTATTTAGATTCGTCTTAACTAGTTCTCTTCATGTTCCATGATGACGAGAACCTGATGGCAAAGACCTGATGCTGAAACTGGGAAGTGGCTGATGGAACCCTGCAATGCGTACTAGTAAACCCTTCAATTTTGGGCTTGTTAGATTTGTCTTAATTAGTAATAATAATGATATGTATATTGAATGAATAAAGTAAATAATAATAATACGTTTATTTCGGATCTTGCCATATCGTATTAGTAACAATTTAAACTTACAACTAGTGTTAGTATTATAAAAAAAAAACTAACTAAATAGGTACCTACTTAATCTAAGCTGGGTGAGACCCACCGAACCTGGGGAATGTCTATTTGACCGCGTGCAGTCGTATCCACCGCCCCAAGATCGAAGAGTCCCTCCTATCAGCCAGCGTTCTGAGAATGGTGTTGGGGCTGGCGCGTACTCGGCATAGCAAAGATGCACATCTTTTGCACATAATGCACGAGAAACTGTCGACGTTTGCGTCGGCAAACATGTCGGACGCACTACAGTAACGTGGCAGCCCCAGCAACACCCGGAACGTGTTTTTATATTGGACACGCAGGTCGCTGTATGCATGGCCCACAAGCTGCACGTGTAAAAGGATTGGCAGTAAGCTTTGAAAAGCGTTATCTTCACCTGCGTCGTACAACGTGCAAACCTGTGGCCCAACATGCCACATCGAACAGCCAGTGACCTGCGCTCCCTTTCCATATCCGTATTGTCTCTCAAATCTTTTAGTGCTGTTCATTTCTCCTGATGACGAGGACCTGATGCTGGAATTGACAAGTAGCTAATAGAAACTGGAATGCACGTGAGACACGCGATGTTTGTTTTTTCAGTTATCTTAAGTTTCAACATGTTTTCTCTACACTGTGTGTATATGTATGTGTACCTAATAAAATATTTTTCTTTCTATCTTTCTTTCCTATATATACTAGTAAATTCGCTGGGCGCCAGCAGGACTAAGTAGGTCAAGTTGATCTACCTAGTTAAGTAGTTTGATAATTTAAAAAGAATGATGCAAGAGCTAGCGAAGGAAGTTCGAAAATGTTAGCACCTCTTCTCTGATGGTACTAGGTTCTTTAACATGAGGCGTTTTTTTATAAATATAAACCTATTTAATGTTAGGTACTGAAAGCCAGGGGGTGCATGTGCACCTACTCGTGGCTTCTCCCAGTGCCCATGTTCAAGAAGTTGTTTCAGCACTCTTCCTTTTCCTGCATTATCACATCGGCAGTTGTCCGTAATGCGATGTCCAAAGGAATACTATGATGCAATGCAATAAAACGTATTTCTATGCTTGATATTATTAATATTTATATTTACATCAGCAGAAAACAAGGTATATAGGGTAGGTTATTAAGTTAGTAACAATATTCTTATCCTATGTTAGTACTTAATTACAAATCCACATCATTAACCATTATTAGTCATTTTAAACCATCACGTAATGTTTATCGTATAATTTTTTTTCCTGCCACTTCTGACGTTACTATTTACATTTTCTGGCTCCGCTTGTCAGCTGTATTTTTGTGCTGCATTGTGTATAAAACAATTGAACATACGAAGATCAGAAAATTCTGCTAAAATGCAGAAACGGTCCCACTTCTCTTTTAATGTCGGAGTCAGCTTGTCGACGAGCACCCTGACTGGTAGGTCGCGGATATACTCATCGCACTTGTTTTCCTGTAGCGTTACTACAGCATTTCCAACCTTGGAAGCAAATGTGACAAGTTGACGAGGTGACTCAGTTAAGGGCGCCAGGTTTAGTAAAGCTTCAAATTCTTCTTTCACAATCGATTCAGGGCGGCGGAATCGCAACTTAAGTATCGCCATGATATCTTCTGGATCTGCGCTCACCAATAATAGTCCTTCCACAGCTTCCTTCGCTTTTCCTATAAGGCTTATTGTCAATCGAGACCGGTTCTGAGCTGCTGTCAGCTGATCTGCTGTTTCGTAGTATGAATGGTAGAATTTTAGCCAATCCCGACAGCTTCAATTAAAGGGAGGCAGTTCGGTGACCGATGCAAGATCCTCTTCATCAGTTGATTCAAATTCTATTATGGCAAGGCGGGTTTCGGCTAGTTCCAATTTAACTTTCGCAATTTGAGCCTTAGCCTTTGCTAGGAGGCGTGCCTTTGACTTTTTCTTAATGCGGCCTGATAAGGGCTTGCAATGACGGACATCCTGCTGTTGTGTCGTGGAATCGGCAATGGTAGGTACTGCCGATGTGGTCGTAATTTGGTACGTAGCGAACGACATCGTCAACACTTGCACCACTGAAACTGACGTAGATCGAATATGAGAAATGACGTATAATTTTTTTTCCTGCCACGTACAAGTGTCCTTCCACTTCTGACGTTACTATTTACGTTTTCTGGCTCCGCTTGTCAGCTGTATTTTTGTGCTGCATTGTGTATAAAACAATTGAACATACGAAGATCAGAAAATTCTGGTAAAATGCAGAAACGGTCCCACTTCTCTTTTAATGTCGGAGTCAGCTTGTCGACGAGCACCCTGACTGGTAGGTCGCGGATATACTCATCGCACTTGTTTTCTTGTAGCGTTACTACAGCATTTCCAACCTTGGAAGCAAATGTGACAAGTTGACGAGGTGACTCAGTTAAGGGCGCCAGGTTTAGTAAAGCTTCAAATTCTTCTTTCACAATCGATTCAGGGCGGCGGAATCGCAACTTAAGTATCGCCATGATATCTTCTGGATCTGCGCTCACCAATAATAGTCCTTCCACAGCTTCCTTCGCTTTTCCTATAAGGCTTGTTGTCAATCGAGACCGGTTCTGAGCTGCTGTCAGCTGATCTGCTGTTTCATAGTATGAATGGTAGAATTTTAGCCAATCCCGACAGCTTCAATTAAAGGGAGGCAGTTCGGTGACCGATGCAAGATCCTCTTCATCAGTTGATTCAAATTCTATTATGGCAAGGCGGGTTTCGGCTAGTTCCAATTTAACTTTCGCAATTTGAGCCTTAGCCTTTGCTAGGAGGCGTGCCTTTGACTTTTTCTTAATGCGGCCTGATAAGAGCTTGCAGTGACGGACATCCTGCTGTTGTGTCGTGGAATCGGCAATGGTAGGTACTGCCGATGTGGTCGTAATTTGGTACGTAGCGAACGACATCGTCAACACTTGCACCACTGAAACTGACGTAGATCGAATATGAGAAATGACTTAGTCGAAATGAGCACGAAGAATAATTGTGTTCAAAATCGGAACGTTCTCGGTCGAAATCTCAGTCAGAACTGCGCAACTTAACAACGCGCGTTCTTTTAAATGCGTGGCTTGTCAGTTCAACTTGAAAAACACTTCTGGTAATTTTGTACTCATTAGTTAACTATAGTCCGATATTAATTACCTAAGTACCTATCACTTGACATCATCGTTAGAAGCAATAAATAATATATACTAATAAGCAATTTCTCTGATGAATATACGTTAACTATTATCATTAAGTAATGAGTACCTAAATATATTCCTTGGTGCTTTACTTAATTACTGTCGAAAATAATATTCTCATCAATTAAGTAGTTATTGGGAATCATAAACATGAATTAGGACCCTAACTTGTTCTTTAGAGTTATAAAAAAAAAATCGTTTACTTGGAACAAAAAAATATATAGACAGAAAAAAGCAGTGCTGAACGGATGATAGCTGCAGAATGTTTCAAAATAGTTATGTGTGTTGCTGTAACAGCATATATTAAGATTTACCGATTCTTACTGGTACAAGTATGAACTGTTCTGTGAGATTTGCTATTTTCGGACTTATACTATAACTCGCTTGGACAATCTTAAGAGTTGCCTCTGACTGCCTCTGAGACACGTAAAATTTGATAAAAGTCATCACTACATTAGAGACAACGTATTACGTTTAATTTTTTGATGATTTTATTATTTAGGTATGTTATGAACCAAGTGATGATTAGGAAAAAGGCTCCAATTTATTACTTGGTACATTGCAATGGACTTTTTTGCAATGAGTCATTAACTTTCCTATGATTTGGATTTACTCATTTCTGTAGTAAAACCGAAGTCCGAAAAGAAGAAATTTTCACGAAACGGTTCGTGTGATATAATACTTACTAGTAGGGCTTTGTGAATCTTAAGTTTTACTGGTAAATCTTAGGATTTACCGTAGTTTGCAATTTACTGTAACAGATACCTACACCAATTCCATAATGAAGCATGAGGGGTCGAATACAATCAAATACAAATCGATTAACATTTTTATTCCTACTCTTCTTTCGCAGGTATGCTGGAAGAGATTTTTTCAGAAATAAGCTAATGCTGAAAAAATATCTACCAGCATAAAAATAAAATAAGAACAAAGGTAATCCTTTGTCCTTATTGTTCCGTATCCTTCTTTTTGTCGGATTATTATGTGTATGCTACATTAATTGTTAAATAAATAATACAAAAAAAAAAAAACTTCTAAGTGCTAATTTCGTTTTCCAGTCTATTGCACGTCACGTTGTGTTGCATCTCGCTTGAGCCGAACCTTCTTCTCGATTTGATAGTTTCCGTTCTTTCAAAGTTTTTGAGCCCAGTAGGTTACCACGTTGTAGAAGTCTCTCCGAGTGGCGTTAATCTGAAATCGTATCGCAATTCCAAATGCCCAGCGCACCCTGGACAGCTAGCACTCGGTAACGCAGAGTCTATAGTTGACCAATACTTTCACCAAGATGATAAATCCAAACGGCTGTTCCGGCCACGTTGGCGCGGGCTTGCGGACGGTGAGAAATGGGTAGCTCGCCGTCCGACCGTCCGGTAACCGTCCGGACCGAGTCCAAGTCGTCAACGGCGCGTACTGTTTCACGCGCGCCTCAAGGAGATTTCAGCAACTGTAGGGGCCCATCAGGGTCGAAAGACCAAGGCCAAGGGTCTGATTCTGCACTATCTCTCGCTCCGCCCAAGAGCGGGGGATGTCATAAGATGACTTCCCAACGGAAAAAATAAATAAAAACAAGTTCCGTCCCTTAAACACGGTGTTTTACAATGATTTCTTCCATTCCAGTATATGCACAGGATCAGTTTATCGTCAAGCACCGGTGGTTTGGACACCTTCATGACCGGTGCACAGAACTTGGTGTTCATAGCCAAGCTTAAAGGTTATCCTGAAGAACTGGCCATGTTGTTTGCTTATAAGGCGCTAAAGTGTATGGGTAAGGAACAATGATTTATTTATTTATTTAAATGATATTATAGAGGACTTACAGTTAAAAACTGGGCAAGTGTGTGTGGGCACTGAGGGTTCCGTACAAACTTGAAAGGTAAATTGCGGTTTACGATTTATGACGTATTAAAAAAAACTACTTACTAGATCTCGTTCAAACCAATTTTCGGTGGAAGTTTGCTTTGTAATGTACATTATATATTTTTTTAGTTTTATCATTCCCTTATTTTAGAAGTTACAGGGGGGTTACACACACACACACACACATTTTACCAATTTAGAAGTGTCTCCCGCGCAAACTATTCAGTTTAGAATTTTTTTTTATTAGAAACATCAATATAATTTTTGAAGACCTATCCATAGATATCCCACACGTATGGGTTTGATGAAATTTTTTTTGAGTTTCAGTCTAAGTATGGGGAACCCCCAAAACTTATTGTTTTTTTTCCTATTTTTGTGTTAAAATCTTAATGCGGTTCATAGAATACATCTACTTACCAAGTTTCAACAGTATAGTTCTTATAGTTTCGGAAAATAGTGGCTGTGACATACGGACGGACAGACATGACGAATCTATAAGGGTTCCGTTTTTTACCATTTGGCTACGGAACCCTAAAAAAACAGGTAAGAAACAGTAAGTTAGACTTACACCCAATAACAAGTTCTCACTTATAAAGTAAAAAACGAATAGTTGCTTAAAGCTGCTCAATTTATATGTATTTTAAAACTTCATGAGTATATTAGAGGAAGTTTGAAAGTAGCGCCAGCGACTGAAAAGTTGAAAGGGAATCGTTTGTCTCAATATGGTCATGGTTATGTGAAGTGGAGGGATGAAACGCATGTTATTTATTATTGTTGTATAAAAGAGTTATGAGTATACATGTGGACGGATGGAGAGGGAGCGGGAGGCCAAAGAAAATAATGATGGATTGTATGAGGACTGATATGAAAAATGGGAGTTTATTTATTTATTGGTTCACCAACAATTGTTTATACTGGTAATTATGCTAAAGATAACATGCAATAAATAGAGTGCAATGGTGTAACAATCACTTATGTTTATTAAGAAAAAAAATATATCCACAACTCTCTGAAATGCATAGGTACTGAATACCTGTGGAGGTGTGTCCCGCTTGGGAAGAGCAACGTCGTGTCCTCGTGAGGGCGATCGGCGGCGGCGATCTCTTGCGCCGGGCCTTGGTACAGGCCATGGTCCGGAGCGAGGAGGAGTGGCAGGCGGGCGTCTCCTTCTGCGAAGCAGTAATGCTAGCAAAGGAGGTGGCCGATCGCGTGAGGTAACGGCAACGGTCCTCATGCCCCAACCGCCGCCGGGATTCCGATCCCGATTTCCGGCCACCGTAGACGCAGGCTTGCGGACGGCGAGCCATGGGTGGCTCGCCGTCAGACCATCCGGTAACTGTCCGGACCGAGCCCAAGTCGTCGACGGCGCGTATTGTTCGACGCGCGCCTCAGGGTGACTTCAGCAAATCGTAGGGGCCCAGCAGGGTCGAAGCCTACTGGGGCCATGGGTAGTGTGAAAACGAAACCCGGGGCCCTGGGACGAAGGCAACGAAGGAACAGGAGTGAGTTTTTAGTCAGTAAAAGTCTGACACTATCTCTCGTTCCGCCCATCAGCGGGATTTGTCATTAGATGATTTTCCCACCTTAAAAAAAAAGGTACTGAATGCCTTTTTTTTTTGTTTTCGAGGGGAAACCTTCAAAACGCGCCTGGACTTTGGGGATAAGTCTGGGGAGTGTGGGATTTTTACCTCACTAAAACCACCTCGGTGATCACCATCAACACGTAGAAGGGGCCCCGTTACCTCTCAAAAGACCATTCCGGAACCCCCTCTGTGCAACGCCTGATTCGGCACAGCGGCTGAATACCTAACTAAATTGTTGATGCTGTTATAGAGCTGATAAACAATTTATTCTTCTGCTCCATTGACCTCGTAGTCTCAAATGTGTGTCTTTTTTTTTTTTTAAGGTGGGAAATCATCCATCTTTAGGTTACCATTTCATTATTATGTATTTTTCAGTTAGTTTATCTAGAACGTTACCGACTCCCTTGCCTCGGAAAACACGCAAAACCGTTAGTCCCAGTTGCCATTTGTAGATCTTTGACAGTTGTTACAGGTAAAAGTCTGACCATCAGTCTGCCCAACGAGTATCAGAGTATGTTGCCCAGTAACTGGGTTGTGGAAGTCTGATAGGTAGTCTCCATTTAAAACACAAGTATTCAGCAGCACCCAGTTAGACTGGTAGCCGAACCCAAGATGTGTTTTGTACGAAGCTGCATCTTGTATTTTAGTTCTATCACTGAAAAGAGTACTTTTTTGTCTAGTAAATAAAGTTTAATATTCTTAAACACCCTTGCTATTTTTTTGTCTACTAGGTCTCCTTGCCAATGATCCTTTGGTATCGAACTACAGCAGCGGTTGTTTGCGACGTCTGTCGCTATGCAGCGCTTTAGTGCTGGGTCCAACGGTGGCGTTCCTCGATGAGCCTATGAGGGGCGTCGATGCCAGCAGCAAGCCGCTTGTTGCTAACGCGCTGCAGCGGCTGAAGGGACTGCCGGCGTCTGTTATAGTCGCTGAATCGACGTGAGTATTTAATATTTGATTTTATTTATATTAATTTCATAATAGCTGCCGCCTGCGGTTCTGCCTATGAAAATAGTCCCCCCGATTTTAATATAAAATGATCATTTTTTTTTTTTTTTTACTGTTCTAATTAGTTTTTTCTATGTTTTCTTTTTTTTAACCACTTTTGTATCAGAGCGAATGAAAAGATCAATTCTGTCGAGCTGTTTTTGAGTTTTAGCGTGACAAACGAACGTTAAAGATTCGAGTTAATTATCATGGAACAACATATTGTAGGTACAAGACAAATTCGTAACGCAAAAATGCCGTTGCGACTACCTTATTAATAAAGAAAAAAAAATCCAGTAAATACAATTCTGATTGTTTTTGGTGCCGTTTTAAAAAAAATGAAATTTACACTATCCTAAAGTTAGGCGATGGGTGTAAGAGGCCATTCAAGTACAACGTAAGCAAGCTCTACGGGGGCTGGGGGGGTCTTTGCTTTGCTTATTTTTGATGACATGGGGAAATATATTCCCTGCCGGAGTCTGTGTTCCCTGATAGCTACAACCTAGGGGTCTTTAAGTCAAGAGTGAATAGGTTACTTCTAGGCAAGCGTGCTCCATCGTCGGCCACATCATCGCTTACCATTAGGTGAGATAGTGATCAAACGCGAGCCTATCAATAAAAAAAAAGGGTCTAGATGGTGATTACGTCAGCAGTACATATTTTCTTTAATTTTTTTTTTTAAGAGATCAATTTCGAAGTTACAAAATCACAAGAAAGTGAGCAGACACACATCACTGAGCATTATCAAACATCTTATGTCATTGAAGATTTAGAGTCATGGATTCGTGTATTATGGACTGAGGACTGTTAATTTGAATTAATATGTAAAAATTTAAAACTAAAGTTTGTTTTTTCCTTCATTTCTAGCCTATTCCTTATTTCTAGACTTACAACTACTTCACATACATTAATAACGAAACCAACACATTGGCAAATGCTTGTACCAATGTTTACGTAAGCATGGGGAGAGGGGTGAAAGCTTTGTTTATTTTTGCTGACAAGGGGGAGGGAGGGAGATAATATTTGCAAAAAATCTGCTAACGTAATACTTGAATGGAAAATACAAAACCTAGTGGTAATATTAATTTGCGGTCATTAATAATAAAAACAAACTCGCGCTCCTCAATCAACTTAGATAAGTTATAGAGCTAATATCTACTCGATTAACTGCTATTAGTACCCTCTACAATATAACTTAAGTTACTATATAGCTTCCTATCAGGGATAGTTTTTCTATGAAAATAGGTACGGTTAGACCCTTTATAAGATTGATTTCGTTTTAGTTTGGATTGGCGTCTCCTCGAGCCAGTCTTCGACCGTATAGCAATCATGGCGAAAGGTCAGTTCGCAACCTTAGGACCAGCACACGAGATCCTTGAATCAATAGCTAACGGTTACTCGGCGCGGATCAAGCTTAAAATGGTCACAGCCTATAGGAAGGATAGAGTCTTAGGAGATGATGAATCTACGGATTGTGAGTATTATATTTATTTTTTAAAATTATTTATTGTAACAGGACAAATGTTTCTGTGATTGTTGTTGTCATTTGTTCTGTGTCTGGGTGTAATTTATCTATAATATGAATGTATTTAGAAATATATAAGTATGTTAATCAGTTGTTTAATTCTCATATCACAAGCTCTGCTTATAGCATAGCATAGTCGGCCTTATAATGTTCCCACTGCAGGTACGCAGGCCTCCTCTCTAGGAGAGGGAATGGGCCGTAATCCACCACGCAGATCCGGTGTGGGTTGGTGGATAGCAAGCAAGCAAGCTCTGCTTAGTTTGGGAATAAATGGCGTTGTGTGAAAGTTGTGGAATATTATAATTATTAAATTATATTCATAAATTTATTTTAAATGTTGCCGCACACCAAGAATTACTCTGCATAATGTGTGCGTTCTCACATTCCGCATGACGCAGATCCTCACCAGACACGGTAAGTTCGGGAGGTTACTGCATCAGATTCAGGCGGAAGGAACGCCCGGTGTTACCACTGTGTGGACCACCCGGAGGACACGGTGGAGCATACGGTGGAAGTGTGCCACGCTGGGTGGAGCACCGATGAGTTCTCGGTGGCAGCGACCTCTCGCGCCGGACCCTGATTCAAGCTATGGTCCGGAGCGAGGAAGAAAGGCAAGTCAGTAAAACTCTCCGCTCAAGAGCGGGATTTGTCATTAGGTGATTTTCCCACCCAAAAAAAAAGCGCCACAGTCATGGAATCTCGAATAACCAAATCTCTAATTCATCAATTCGATAATAATAACTTAAATAGGTAGATTAAAAATTTGGAGATGTCTTTTCGTTAGCGGTTTGGTTAAGTTAGGTCGCGTGGCTTCGGCAATAAGTTTTTCGTAGCAGCGTGCATTCGTTGTGAAGAGTTTCCTATTAGTAAACATACGGGGACGTGTTATTCGATATTACAGTTTTTTGAATTATGTAATTCGAGATCGCATGGCTACGGCGTTAAGTTTTTCGTGGTACCTAATGTGCATTCTTTGTTAAGTGTTTCGGATTAGTAAACTTATGGGAACGTGTTATTCGATGTTACACTTTTCGGAATTATGTAACGCACTCGTCTGACACGCCCTCTCGCTCCACCAAGACCGGGAAAAGTCATTGGATGATTTTCCACTAAAAAAAAATCACATACACAAGACTCCCTATCCCAGAACAACTACCTGCGTGTCGTCAAGTATTGTTGAACCTTTTTTTCACTTGCTTGGTTAGTTAGGTCAGGCTGCGGGATTTTTCAAAAGAATAGCCACGGCCCTGAAACGAAAAGGACAACTGAAGAAACACAGGTGGGCTTTTTGTCAGTAAAAGGCTAACACTTTCTCTTCTCTCACCACCGAGAGTGAAAGAAGTTATTTAATAATATCCCAACTCAAAAAAAAAAAATGGTTGGGTCAAATATTGCAACTGGATTTCAAAACAGTTAAAAACCCACGCCCACGGCGGCTGGAAATCGGGGTCGGAATCCCGGCGGCTAGGGCGTGAGGAAGTCCGTTGCCTTACGCGTGCAGGAGGCGACCGCCTGCCACTCCTCCTCGCTTCGGACCATGGCCTGTACCGAGGCCCGGCACGAGAGATCGTTGCCGCTGATCTCCCCCACGAGGACACGGCGGTGCTGTGCCCAAGCGGGGCACACCTCAACCTTGTGCTCCACCGTGATCTCCGGGCGGTCCACACAGTGGTGGCACCCAGACGTTACTTCCGCACGAATCCGGTGCAGGAACTTCCCGAACTGAGCATGTTCGGTGAGAACCTGCGGCATGCGGAAGGTCCTCACGCCTAGAGGTCTTTCTAGCCACTTCTCAAAGAGGGGATTTACCGCGATAATTATGGCGTGCCCAAAGAAGGAACATAGGAGTGGGTTTTACTCAGTAAAAATCTGACACGCCCTCACACTCCACCCTAGAGCGAGAGAAGTCATTGAAAGTGTACCTAATATAATATATAATATTTGTTACAGCTGAACCGGACGCGGAACCAGAAGAAGTTCTAGGGCCTAGCACAGCAGCTCACTCAGATAAGAGTGTGATGTTCGCAACTTCTTTAAACAATCTGAAGAAGGAATTCTTAAAGACATTCACTACTAGCACGCTTTGTAGAGAACATTTGGTAAGAGTAAACTTTTCAAATAGCGTTTGATCTATCATACCCCAGTTATAAAACGGTTAAAGTCGACTGGCCTGTTGGTTAGTGGCCCTGACTGCTATGCTGGAGGTCGTGGGTTCGATTCCCACCCAGGACAAATGTTTGTGTGATGAGCATGATCATTTATGTATTTAGAAATATATAAGTATGTTTATCAGTTGTCTAGTACTCATAACACAAGCTCTGCTTAGCTTGGGACTAGACGGCGTTGTGTGATAGTTGTGAGAAAAAAAAGTGTGTCGTGATGGCCCAGTGGTTAAGGCCTCTCATGCGAAACTAAGCAAGCCACCAATGTGAATTTTCCAATTTATATGTACTTTTCTAAGTTTGTCTAGGACATTACTGATACCCCGTGCCTCGAAAAGAACGTAAAGCCGTTGGTCCCGGTTGTCATTTGTAGATCTTTGACAGTCGTTACAGGTAGTCAGACGCCCGAAAGTCTGACCATCAGATCAGCTCCCCTAGACAAGTTACAACCGTAACGTTTTGACGTCATCTCATCGGTCAGAACAAAAAGGAATAGGAGGCGTGGCCGACTAGAAGCGATCAACGAAAAGAGAATTGAAACGAAACGGTTGTAACTTGGCTAAGGGGGCAGTCTATCCAAGAAGTATCGTGTTGCTTAGTAGAGAGTAGTTGTGGAGGTCTGATAGGCAGTCGCTTCATGTAAAACATGGGTATTCAGCCGTATCCAGTTAGACTGAAAGCCGACCCCAAATTAATTGGGAAATACCTATCTTCTTCTTTGTGTTTGTGTGTACATAAATTATAAAATAAATAAATAAATGATTATAAAATGGTTGAAGACCATACACGCGGAGCCTGCCTAGACTTAAGAGCCGGTTGTAGTCACTGAGTATTTTGTATGAACTGCGCCCGGTTCTATGTCGATTTCGCGGCACTGTAACAGCGGTTCTATTTCTAAAAAACTATTCAAGATTTTGGTTTTTGCAAGGCCCTTTTAAACGACTCGCGCACTGAAGGCTCCGTACAAACTACAATTCCCGAATGGAGTCTCGAAGATTTTTCCGAGTTGCAAAAAGGTATTTTTTTTTTGTGACGTAGGTAACAATAAATTTACTATTTTCAGATTTATTCTATACCTGTGCTATAAGAATTTGCTTTATGACAAATTTCAGGATTCTGAGTCAGCGGGAAGTACGAAAGTACTGGAGTATCGAAATATGCCTTTTTTGCGACATAAACGGCCGTATCTTTTTTGTTCATTTACTTTGTAGTTTGATTTTTTCACAGATTTAATGGACCGCAGACCCTGAGTACCTATATGTTTTTAATTTCAACTTGATACCTCCACGCGTTCCCGAGATAAAGGGTATTGACAGGCAGATTATGAACGTGAAGACTATGTTGATTGCTTTTTTTTTCTCCTTATCAGTAATTTTAACGTATGTCTGGTAATTTGAGTATTTTCTGCTGCCGACCCAAATTTCCTTTCTTTGGTATAAGTCATCAAGTCGCTGAGTTCCTTAGTAGTCCTGAGTTGATCTTTACGAATACTGACAAATGCTTGCACTGACTGGACAGGTCCACTCAAATCTGTATGGTTCTTTCTTCAAAAGACCATTTCAGACAAATCTGCATGGTTCTCATGTGATTTGACCATAACATATTATTTATTGTATGGACTTTAAAAGAGACTTTGACCCCTGAGTTTTTTTTCGGTGTTTCTTCTCAGGGTAGTCAGCTAGGAAACACCGGCCTCATCTAGTTTAAAAATGACGAAAAAAAAAATTGATGTGTAAAAGTTTTTTTTAAACCTATTTATAAAATAAATATCATTTATCAGATAGACAGACGGACAACACAGTGATCCTGTAAGGGTTCCGGTTTTTCCATTTGAGGTACGGAACCTTAAAAACAAGCTTTATTATTTTTTGTAACTTTCAAATATTTTCGTGACGTAATCTCGTAGACATTCACGTTTGAAATCGAAAGTTAGGGTCAGATTTGAGATTTTTTTTTATGGAGCCTACTAATTTATATCATGTTTTGATTTTTGCCCGGCGGTTGGTCATATAGTCAATTTTAATAAAATAATTTTTCATGGTGTTCTCTTTTGTTTGTGAATTTCCAGAGGTTTAAAAAAGTTCAAAATGAGTAGAACCTGGCCTTAAACTGGCCCCTAAATAAATTCGATGCGAGCCAAGGGCTAACGTTACTGATATAGCAAGAAGAAACGCCAAACTTAAGTGGCAGTTGGCAGGGTACATTGCTCGCAGAACATGTGGTCATTGGGGCCGAAAGGTTCTAAAGTGGAGACCGCGTACTGGAAGACGCAGCGTAGGAAGGCCTCCTACAAGGTGAACCGATGACTTGTTGAGGGTCACGCAAATCCGATGGATGCGAGTCGCACAGTACCGGTCGTTGTGGCGAAACTTGGGGAGGCCTATGTCCAACAATGGACGTCTTTCGGCTGAAATGATGGTGATGAGCCGGTCCCTTGCAGTCCTTCCCCCAGCGACGTTCTAAGCCGAGGTCCGTACCCCACAGGGGTTGCCCTTAGCGTTTAGTTGCTTAGTTTTTAGGTTGTTTTTATCAGTCCTGCCTTGAGGTATTCATTTTGTTAAGGTTACCGCAGGCAAGTCTGGTTAAGCAGTCGATAACCTCATGAAATTATTAACATTAATTTTATTTATTTTAAAAAATACAGCAGGTTAACTGCATTTTTGGGTTCCGAACTTCAAGAGGAAAAAGACGGTACCCTTATGGGATCACTTTGTTGTCCGTTCTTCTGTATGTTTGTCTGTCAAGACCCTTTATCTCGGGAACGCGTAGAGGTATCGAGTTGAAATTAAAACTATATACTCAGGTCTGCGGAGTCTTGAAGCTGTAAAAAAATCAAGTTAACGAGAAAAAAATATACTTTGGTTTATGTGCAATATGCAAAAAACGTACATTTCGACACTCTCGAGGAAATCAAAATTCATAGGGTACTTCCTGTTGACCCAGAATCCTGAAATTTGGCAAAAAGCAAGGTCTCATAGTACCTACAAGTATAGGGATAAATTTGAAAACTGTAAAAAAGTCATTACGTCACAAAAAAAAAAATAACTCAATTCGGTAATTGAAATGATTACTGGACTCGCGCCCTGAGGATTCCGTACAAACTTACACAGGTAACTTTGTACGGAACCCTCAGGGCGCGAGTCCGACTCGCACTTGCCCAGTTTTTTTAAAAATATATTTAAATATTTTATTTTCATAAATACAAGATACTGTAATAAGCTTATTCTAAGGTCTAACGATACAATTAGTTTAAATTTCTTTAGTTTTATGTTAGTTGGTCACGTGTCATGATTTTCTTCTCAACGAGCACGATGGTAATATTGTTAGTGAGGAGTTCAGATGATGTAATTTGACAGTTGGGACTTAAAACCGCTGACAGAGCATACATTTGTGATATAAGATGGCAACCTGTTATAAAACTGTGCTCCTACATAAATATGTAATATTGTATTTAAGCATTGTTTGTACCTACGTCATCCTTGTCTGGACAAGTATGCTGGGTCGATGAACACAGCGTTTAGATATTTGAGACTTTAAACTATTTACTGATATACTACTTTATTGATATAGCATAGTCGGCCTTATAATTTTCCCTCTGATGGGACTCAGGCCTCCTCTCTAGGAGAGGGAATGGGTCGTAATCCACAACGCGGGCCCAGTGCGGGTTAGTTGGTGGATGTCTCATGTTTTCGAATTTTTAGTTTTAGGACATGCCGATTTCCTCACAATGTTTTTTTTCACCGTTTTGAGAGCAGTGGTGATAAAATAAATTACTCAAAGTAATGCGCCTGGCTGGGTTTGAACCCGCAACCTACAACTTGTAAGTCGAGGCCGTGACCACTCTGCCACCACTATGATATAATCCGATTTAAATCAAAATTAAAAACAAAAATAAAAATAATATTGAATTAGGGTTATTATTTTAATTTTAGTTTTAGAAGATTTTTTATTTTAGAAGCAAACTAGTTTTTAACCGACTTCAAAAAGGAGGAGGTTATATGTTCGGTTGAATGTATGTTTTTTTTTTATGTATGTTCAATGATTTCTTGGTCAATTGTGGACCGATTTTGAAATAATTTTTTTTGATTGAATGGTTATGCTTTCGAGTTGGTCCCATAGAAATATTGTTATGATCTGATCATGAACTTCGAAGATATGGAACAGAACTCCTCATAGGATCACAGCAAAACCGTCGTAACAAGTAAAATTGCTTTATTTATACGTGTAGTCTATGACTAACTGAAAGTAGAGGAGGAATATATCGAACTAATCTGATGATGAAGCCTGAAGTTAGGCACCGGAACTCTGTAATAAATTAATGTAATCTAACCGTGTTTGAGATTATTAGAATTGTCATGAGATGCACTCTGGCTATAAGGTATTTAAATTTGGCTAAGGGATACTTTTTAGTGGTGGTACCATAACTAAAAAGTGTAAAATAAAAAACTTTTACAAAAAAAATACAACCGACTTCAAAGTAAAAAAAACACTGAAAAATGCAAAATAACCTTATATTTGGAAGTCGGTGTTAAATAACGAAGAGACAAAACTATTATAGAAACACCGACCTCCGAAATTAAGGTAAGGTTATTTTGCATTTTTCAGTGTTTTTTTTACTTTGAAGTCGGTTGTACTTTTTTGTAAAAGTTTTTTTTTTTTTAAATGCTCTCATCTCATTCATAAATCCTGCCTGGAAGCCATATAAACGCGACTTAGATTAAATCACCATTCTTTTAATTCCAGAGTATGCTATTCTTCATAATTGAAGACGAATATAAAGTCGAACGTTATAGTGATATGTTTAGGAAGCTGCAAGTGTTGAAGGAGAAATATACCGATTTGATAGAGGACTACTATCTTAGTACAGTGACTGTTGAAGATGTGTTCTGGCGATTTCAGTACGAAAAGGGGGCCATGGATCGCGTTTCTTCAATTGCTGCACTAGAGGAGGAGGAGTGAAACAGATAATTAAATAATTAAAAAAAAAACCGATAAGTTTAACTGAATATAAAATTATTAAAAAAAAACAAGGTCAATACTGAACCGATTATGGTTTGTTCATAAATACTAGTCATTATTGACAATTCTGATTTATATTTTTTTTCTTAAAGAAGTAGTATGTGTATATTTCAAAGCCATCTGGTTAAATTAGCCAGCTAATTGGACGCCTAGCCCGATAGTTAATTGAACTAACTGTGCTGGAATAAATTATTAATAAATCATTATTGCAGATGTAATAGGTATTTATTTCTAATGTAAATTATTGATGAATCACAGCTAGATATTATTATTGTTTTGTTATTATTTTATTACTAATAAAATTATTTATTAACAATGGAGTGGTAATGGTGGTTTCATTTATCTATTTTTTTTATATAGTACGTGTAAAATAGTTGTGTAACTATTTTGGTGTAGAATAAAGTAATTTCTCTGTTCTACTTTTCTTAACGTTAGGTAATAAATATATAATAAAAACATTCTAAAATGGTCGTAAAATAAAGGAATAGGGTTGCCATCCCATCGGAATATGAGAGTAAGGGCCTGCGGGCGCCCGCGCTACGGGGACCCCGAAGCGGAAACCGGATTATTACCTGCATAGTGTCGCTAGTTCAACTTTAACTGTGTGCATGTAGTCGTGTCGATGGATTCGTATGGTTTACGTAGCAAACCGGGCGCCGGGCACGGCTGCCCGCGACGGAGGACTTTTGTATGAGACCGCGCTGGCGCCCGCTTAACGCAGCGTCGGCCTTAAATGAACAGAAAGAGTACTCGAATATCTCCTGTGTACCTATTTTTTATTTGGGTGATGAAAGTGAACCCCGGGGCCATGGAACGCAAGGCAAAGAAGGAACTTACGACATGCCCTCTTGGCTCGCCTAAGAGCGCGAGAAGTCATTGGATGATTTTCCACCTTAAAAAAAACCTATTTGAGTGATTTCCTTTTCGGTTGGCCATCGAGGCTGAAATTCGGTCGGGAAGATATTATTAGGTATCCCAAACTATTTGGGATATAGACAGTGGCGGTTTAGCCATATAGCATGAGTAGCAAATGCTACAGGCTCCGCGCGTTCCGGGATCCCGCACTTGAAGGTAAAAATTTTAGTCAAAATATTTGTACTGCGTGATATCTAAATACAGCTGATTTCTTTGGATGTGATGTGATAGTCACTTCAGACTTTCCTCCAAGAAACTACAGAACAGAAGATCTCTTAGAATTTCCCCATCATGTAAGATTCACGGGAATCCGATGGAGGCGTGATAAACAGTAATAGTGTGCGCCTTTCAACTGAAATGATGATGACGATCGATGTTGGCATGTTGATGAGATCAATCTCGGAAAGATTATTCCAATTAAAGAAAGGCTGAACCTAACCTCTCCAAAGTAAAAGACATTTTGCATCCAATTCCGTAAATATTTACTGTTTAGCTTTTCTGTATAAATTCACAAAGGCTTCGCCATCATCATGGAAAAGACTCTCCCTCTGGCTCTGTATCAGAAGAAAACCTAAAATGTCCTAAGTATAATTTTCGAGATTGCTTCGGTTTTTTAGAATTTCGCCTTTAAATCTGTAATCGTTCAGGGTTTGCAAAAAACGATCATGATCTAGGTTTTCCCAAAAAATACAAAATTAATTAGTATCCTACTAATAAATTAGTAGTATATTACACCAAGGGGGCCCCCTTGGTCTTGAATATGCTACAGGCCCCGCGCCGGCTTAATCCAGCACTGGATATAGACAGGAAGAAGATTATTAATTATCAAATAACTTCTTCCGCTCAAGTGCGATGCGGGACAGTCAGTCAGACTTTTACTGGCTAAAACCACACCTGTGTCCTTCAGTTAGGTACCCTTTCCGTTGTAGGAACGTGTGTTTCTCTTTCAGAAATTCCTCGCGGCCCTTACGGGCATCGGCCCTGCTGGGATAACTACAACCCTTGCGATACCTACACACAGGGGGCGCCGACTCCGTGGGTGCTCGGGGGCTCGGGCACCCATGAGAAATAAAAAGTGGGTGCTGAGCACCCCTGAGAATAGACATCAACAAACAGATCAGTAATCGCCTTTTAGGTTACGTATAAATTATAATATTTCTTGATAATAAAAAGTAATTAAGTACGTAGTATGTAAGTAGGACATTTATTTGTTTGTTGGTCGATCTGTGTGCATTTCTCTTCTCACACTTCGCCACTTTTTCGAGTCCATCAAATGAGCATGAGCACCCATGAGGTTTTCTAAAAGCCGACGCCCCTGCCTACACAAAAACTATCCAGTAGGCTACACAGTGACTTCAAGTGCTACTTAACAACAAAGTCTTGACCACACTGATTGCGACTCTAGCTTTATTTGTGTAAAAATGGCTAAAAAGAAAATAGAATTATTTGTGGAGATCCACAATGAGAAAGAATTTGAAAATGTAATAAGAAATAATTTGGATCAACTTATTTGTTAGTATTAATAGATAATTTACTATTTGAGGCTGGTAAGGGTGAATCAAAAGGCTGCCCAACTTAAATGGGACTGAGCAGGACATGTATGCCGCATGCCTTACGATGGGTTCGTACCTAAAACACAGGATTGGTGCCCAGACATAGAAACTCGAGGCCGTGGCACACTACAAAAGGGATTGCGGGATGACCTGGATGTCTTGTTTAAGAATTGGAAGCATAAAACCGTGGCCAGCCCAGTGTAATAATATTTTTCACACCGCTTTTGAGTATGCAATAGACTGTTTTCCGCACTAGTGCAGAAAAGTTCGCGTGGTCTCCCCGCCACAATGTTATTACATATTTTATCGTATCAGGCTAGGCGCGCGTCGACCCTAACGAGTCGCCTGTCAACACCCGTTTATTCATTTCTTCGTACCTAAGTGTATTGAAAAAAGTCGTTTGATACACGTGCTTTATCACTGCAGTCCTCGGCTCCATAACACACTCGCCTACGGCTCGTTCGCAATGACAAACTTATCTATCAAAACGTACTATTGAGATTCGTCAGGGTGTTGGTGTGCAATAGGATCTTCCGAATTTTCTATTATTCCAAGAATATGCTCTAAGTTCACGTTATCAAACATTGGGTTTGGACTTGTCATGTAGAAGTACTAAGTAGGCCGAAGGCCAATTGTACGATCAACAGTTCAAAAACTAAAAATACACCGTAACACTAATTTTTCCGCTTGTACGACTTGGTAAGATCATCTGTCATGACACAAGGACAGGTTTTTTTTACTATTGATAGGCTCGTGCTTAACCATTATCTCACCTGATAGGAAGCAACGATGTGGTCGACAATGGAGCACGTTTACCTAGAAGTAACCTATTCACCCTTGACTTAAAAATCTTTAGGTTGTAGCTATCAGCCCCCCTAGCTAAGTTACGATAGTTTCGTTTGCTTCGAACGCCGCGAGTAGGCCACGCCTCCGATCCCTTTGTTCTGACGTCATCTCAACATTCAGTCACGTGGTCAGAACATAGGAATCGGAGGCGTGGCCTACGCGAGGCGTTCGACGCAAACGAAACAATCGTAACTTAACTAACGGAAGTCCAAACTGTACGCACAATGAATGTATTCCCAAAACATTAACCAACTTCATTACTAAGCTTTATGTGCGCTAGGTGCCGAAATATACAGTTACGCGTTCGGTTCGTGCACAGCCCTTGACAGACTCTTCAGTACAATGAAAATGGATTGGAGCAATGGTAAACTGATATTGTTGAAGGTAAGTACTCTACATTCATTTGAAACTCTCTTTGTAATGCAAACCCTAGTTTTGTCAACGAAGGCACATTCCTGTCAAGTGGGGCAAATAGGTGTTGACTTTGGTCGAAGTGGCCATAATCTTAAATATTGTTTATCTAACCAGTTTATCAAAAAATATACAAAATTAAAATATTAGCTGTGAAAACAATATCGAAATTGATATAAAAGCAATACAGATATAACAATTTTAAATAAATATAATATCTGTCTCTCTTGCCAAGACACCGCCGCCATTTTTGGCAGCCGTACGGATACGGACGATGGACTTTGACGTCAAAGTCCATGACGGAATTTTCCTTTTTTATTAGCAACTTTGAAGATTTAAAACGTTGTTGATGAAGATTTTTAAAAATTTCTTTCATATTTGGTTAATAGAAAAAAGTTTAAAAATTATTTAATACTTATAGCAAATAAAAAAATAGCATGTATATTCCTATCTATGCGTAAATAAATATTTTTATTAAATGATATGAACTCTGAAATAAGAATGTTGAATGATTTCCACAGGTACCATCAGACGAAATAGAAGTATTGCGAAGATTCCGAGATCACAGTGAACCAGTTTACATGTTTATTTTGGTGAGGGTTTTATAAATTCTTACCTTGGCAGGAGTTTCACCGGCGTGGAACTAAAAAAATATCCTAAGGGAAAATATTCCTGGGAAAAAAAAGTTCCAACGTTCCAGGGCCACGGTAATTTTTGCATAAAATCCCGTGGACCTTACGGTTAGCTGATATCTCTTTGAGGCGTGCCCGTGGAACATTACGCGCCGTCAAAGGCTTATACTCTGTCCTGTCTGCCTGCGCCAGGGATCGCCCTGCTACTTCCAACGTCCAAGGCGTCTCCTGTCGGCGGCGGCGGCTGGATCGTGAGGATATTTGTTCCCTCACGAACACGACTCTCTCCTTCGCTAGCATTACTACTTCGCAGAAGGAAGCGACCGCTTCCCATTTCCTCTCGCTCTGGACCATAGCCTCAACTAGGGCCGGGTGCGAATGATCGCCGCCACCAATCGCGTCCACGAAGATAAAACAGGGCACACCTTCACCGTATTCACCACCGTGTCCTCAAGTTAGTCCGCACTATAGTGTCATTCGGAGGTCTCTTCCGCCTGAATCCGAAACAGGAACCTCCCGGACTGGTCATTTCCAATGAGGACCTGCGTCAGGTAGAACGTGAAGACGCCGTGGTGCCTCTTCAGCCACTTATCAAATAGGAGACTGACCGCTGTGATTGTAATCTCATTTGAATTTAGATCTAGCTGGTGATTTCCCTGAGAAACGCCACGAGTGTGGCATGTCCAGCGCTGGTATATAGCAGTCGCTGTCTTCATACTGCCATGAGATCCCGCTGGAACTGTCTGCCACGTACATACAAACTTTAGTCATTATAATATTAATGTGACAAACTGATTGACCTATTCGTTTGAACCAACCCCAGCAGCCTTCGATAATAACGGGTTTCCAGTAAATAGCTTATGATGGATAGATGCTGGTTTGTGTGTTTAGCCAGTGTCAAGTTCAGAAAGTATTTCGTTTTTGATACCGTATCCTGTACTTCCGAAACGGGTTGCCCACCCGTGGTTGGAACGCAAAGGTCCAGGACAAGTGTTTGTGTGATGAGCACGATCATTTGTTCTGTGTCTGGGTGTAATTTATCTATAATATGTATGTATTTAGAAATATATAAGTATGTTTATCAGTTATCTAGTACTCATAACACAAGCTCTGCTTAGCTTGGGATTAGACGGCGTTGTGTGATAGTTATATTATATTAGTATATATATATTATGATATTATATTAGTATATTATATTAAAGGGCAAACATAGAGGGTTTTAGTTAGTAAAAGTCTGACGCGCCCTCTCGCTTCGCCCTAGGTCGGGAGAAGTCATTGGATGATTTCCCTCTTTAAAAAAAGATACTGTCTATACATAAAAGATATTGTTTTATATTGGAATCCGATTTTAACACACTCTAGTGTTTGTGCAGTAGGTATTTGGCAGCAAATGTATCGAGTCAGCCTTCTCAGCAAGCTTCGCTGAGGTAGTCAGTACTACAATGACATTCACAGCTCCACTTTACCGAAACTACGCCTGTTTCAATGATTTCACATATTGTCCAGCTCTTTAGACACTAGATACAAAACTACACCAATTTTACATCACATAGTGGATGCTAGGAATCAATTTGCAAATAATTAAAACAACCACTGAACTACACTCGAAAAAATCCCACCGAAAAAATAGGGTTTTGTATTTTTTATTTTTTTTATTTTTTATTATTATTGATAGGCTCGCGTTTGCCCACTATCTCACCTGATGGTAAGCGATGATGTGGCCGAAGATGGAGCACGCTTGCCTAGAAGTAACCTATTCACTCTTGAATTAAAGACCTTAAACTAATGCATACAAACTAATATGCAACTATGACGAAATGGAAAGATGTTCTTTCCTCTACTTTTAAAAACTGCAAGAGTTTGGCAGCCCCTTATGTTAGGCGGTAGTAAATTCCATAACCGTACTGCGTGCGCAGGAGTAGAATGATTTTATACTTTGTTTTTTTTTTTTGTTGTTATTATTATGAAGTCAAGAGTGAATAGGTTACTTCTAGTGTGCTCCATAGTCAACCACATCATCGCTTACTATCAGGTAAGATAGTGGTCGAACGCGAGCCTAAAAAAAATAACCTCACCTGATGGTAACCAATGATGTGGAGATCTACTCAGTCTTGACTTACAGATCCCTAGGTTGTAGCTATCAGGGAACACAGACTCCGGCAGGGAATTCCACTCCTTAGCTGTACGCATTATGAATGTGTACCCAAAACGCTTTGTACGTAAGGGTGGGATGTCCACCATGTACCGATGGCGTAACGCCGTACGTCTAGTGGTCCGATGATGGAACGGACTTGGTGGAATTAAATTGTGCAATTCCAACGCACACTCCCCAAATTTTATTAGGTATCTACTTAACTACTTAATATTAAAAAAATTATTACTTACTTTGTTTAAAGCTTTTTGCCAATCATTCTACACGGGCGGAACCCACAGAGGGTTAATTATACGCAGAAGGCTATAGATGCCCTGCGGATCCAATATAATAATGGTTTCAGGGTACTGTTGGGGCTGCCTAGATACTGCAGTGCATCGGGCATGTTCGCTTTAGCGCGTGAGGATGATTTCCATGCTATAGTGAGAAAGAAGATTGCTTCGTTGCTAAGCGGATCTAGAACCAGCTCCAATGGTATTCTTCGAACCTTAGCCCGTAAACATGATGAACCAGTGATCAAGCACTGGTTGCAATTGTTAGTGCGGCATTAGTTTAAGTTTTTTACTTACCATTGGACCTATGTAGTCTTAAATAAAAACATATTATTATTATTATTAACCGCGAGCAGCAGTTTTCTTAATAATAGACATTTGTTTAAAAATTTACAGAACGCCAAAGTAACCAAAGTGTTCCGCGGTGTGGACACAGTAAAGTTCGCTGAAGTGACCAGGAAAGAGCTAGATCACTTCTATCAGGCACAAGTAGGACATATCGAGGACAAATTTAGCCAGGAGCAAGAAGGGATGGTGTCACACCGTCCAATGTATGGGCTCGATGAACCTACCCCGGATGAAATGGTAAATAGAATAGAATAGAATAAACTTTATTGTACACCAAAAAGTAACACAACTTATACATCACCGACTTGTACGTAGTACATAAATATCGATTTTATATATAAACTTAAATCTATGAGTACAATGGCGGTCTTATCGCTAACAGCGATATTTGCCAGACAACCTTAGAATTGATCGTAAGAACTTAAAATAATAAAGGGGGTAGTTTTCAGATTGTTTCCTATACTTGTGCTAAGAGACCTTGCTTCATGCCCAATTTCAGGATTCTAGTTCAACAGGAAGTACCCTATGAATTTTGATTCCCTTGAGAGTGACGAAATATACGTCTTTTGCGAAATAAACGGTCGTATATATTTTTTTGTTAACTCAGAAGTTTGATTTTTTCAGAGCTTCAAGGGACCGCAGACCTGAGTATATAGTTTTAATTTCAACGCGATACCTCCACTTGTTCCGAGAAAAGGGTCTTGACAGACAGACAGACAGAAAGACAGACAGACGGACGGACAACAAAGTGATCCTATAAGGGTTTCGTTTTTTCCTTTTGAGGTACGGAGCCCTAAAAAAGACCTTATATGCCAACACAAAACGCCGACACACGCCACTCGCATACCTACCCCTTTCCCTTCGCTTCAATTTCAAATCGAAAGCAACGCACGCACGTGGCCCTGTTTAACGTTACATTTACCTCCGTATTCTAAGGTGACGATTTTACAGCGTTATTAAACCTTCGTCGGAGTTTATTATGATATTGTACCTACTCCAAGCATCTACCACAAGTGGAAGTCGCGCGCATCAGCTAACTTTGCAGCCGCTTCTAGCTTCAGGTGGGGGTATTTGTGGCTGATGCATGCGGCCCGTCAGCGGACAGGCTGATACTACCCAAAACAAAATATTCGTAACCCCTGATTTCTGGATTTAAGTATAAGTTGAATATTTTGTCAAACATACTTCAGCTTACCAAAACCTAGCAGAATTTGGAATTAAAGTAAGATTTCACATGTTCTTAATTCCTAAAACTCAATTCAGAAACCAGCTAATACACCGTAGGCGCGGGCTTGCGGACGGCGAGCAATGGGTAGCTCGCCGTCCGACTGTCCGGTAATTGTCCGGACCGAGCCCAATTCTTCGACGGAGCGTAGTGTTCTACGCGCGCCTGATGGAGATGTCAGCAATCGTGCTAAAGAGAACCCCGGAGCCCTGGAACGAGGGCAAAGAAGGAACAGAAGTGGGTTTTAGTCAGTAAAAGTCTTACACGAAAGGGCATGAGATGTCATTGGATGATTTCACACCTTAAAAAAAAGCTAATATATCCACAACAACAACTTTTTCCTACCGTCATTAATAAAATATTACAGTTCCTAATTTATTTCAAAAAGCTTATTAAAGACCATTTTCTTTCCCTGTAATTCTATTATGCCTTTATAAGTAATTAATAATTACCTACAGATTTTTTTTTCTACCACAATATTGTGTGACAATCAGATTAGTACATGTACTCACATACATGTACCACTTTGGTTGCAGCGAGAGGGAGTATCAAATTTCACTGATTAAAACCCACCTAAGTTCCTTCAGTTGCCCTTACCTGGGCCGCGGTAACTCTTTCGAGAAATCCCGACGTCAACCTTGCTTGGCTAACCTATGTATATCTTACTACCTCTACGTGACAAAATACTAGTCTAAAGCTGTTTTATGCGCCATTATTAAAACTATGCTAATCAGCATGACACATGCAAGGTTAAATTACATTATGCCACCGACGCGAAATTGCATGGAAATTGGTCGCCGTGCAGTGCGAGCAGTGAAATTTACGGAAATAACCCTGTTTGTGCATTTAAAAATAGATAATTAGATCAGTTGTATAACTGTATTCATCTCATTTTGACCCTAATAGTCAAACAAATTCTTTGGTAATCCCGAGAGTATCGGTCTCGAAAATATCAAGAGTCTTCACGATTTTTATGCATTTTCGAGACTCGGGACTTATACCTCCAGTCTCGGGGATAACGAAACTTTTGAGACTTACGTAGATTAAAAACAAATACTGATTCAGATACCGTACGGTACGTCGCAATACTTAACCGTAGATACCGTTAAGGATTTTTGCCTTCAAAAATTAGATTTCCAGAAAAGCTTTTTAAGCGTATTAAAGGAAATAGACACAATAAGGCAAGTGTTTTACATTATGTGCGCAATCGTTCTCAACTTTATTGAGAGGAAGTTGGGTCCTTTCAAACTCTATTTTTTTTTGCCGGGAGTATGTCCCCTTATCCCGGGAGTATGCCCCCTTGGTGTAATTTCTATCCCGGGAGTATCGCTTCACCTAGAACGGGAGAAGTTACTTGATAATTTCCCACCACAAAAATAAAGACATTGCTCCAGAAGCTTTAAATCATCCAACCACTTCTTCCGCTCTCGAGGTCGTGTCAGGCTTTTACTTACTAAAACCACACTTTTGTTCTTGCAGTTGCCCCTTACGTCCCCAGTAACTCTTTCAGAAGTCCACCCATGACCCCAGCAGGCTTCGGCCCTGCGGTTTTGATGACATCTCTTTGAGGCGCGCATTGATTTAGAAGCGAATTTCGTTTGTGAATTGAATTTGACCTCGAATATTGAATAGGTGTGTGTCCAATGCCGCCATTTGCTATCGACTCTTCCGAATATGTCATTCATGTTCGTACATTTTTCGATTCTCTAATAAATTTATCTCGACATCAGATTTAGGCCGCTTTACGATATAGCAGTCGGCTGTCAGAATTTTGCAAACCCATGCAAAATTTATGAGCTATGCGAATTTATGGCACACACATGTAATACTGAGATTTCACTTTATTTTGAAGTACGATTTGATAATCTGTTAGAAAACAAAATATATAACACTAGTTTTAGTATATGCGAAACCCGAAACACATGTCTAGTATTTTTATGTAAAGAATCTGTGTGCAAAATTTCATAACTGTACGATGAAAAATCACGAAGTTATGAGCTTGTTATGTTACCTGATTGACCGCACAAATACACGATCACCGGGCCACACGGGCGACTGAGGGGTTGTTTTACTTCCGCATCTAGCTGTGCGCTAGTGTGTTGTTTTTAAATATTTTTGGAAAAAAATATAACATGGTGTAAAATTTATTTGAATCGATTCAGTTACTGATTCTGAACAAATTATATTCGGGTTTCGCATATACTAAAAATAATGTTGTATAAAACTAGGTTTACGTATATACCTAAACTAGCTTATGTCAGCGGCTTCGCCCGTTTGAAAGTAAGATCTTCCATACAAAATTTTGACCCCTGTTTTATCCCCTTAGGGGATGATTCTCTCTTATTGCACGCCTACGTCATTAAAGGAAACCTTGTGCTTTCACGCTATAAGGTTCTGTTGTTTCGGCTGTGTGTTGATATTTCATTCAGTTTATATATGTATATTATAAAAATATAGGTATATATATATATAGATTAAATACTACTATTACTATTAAATACTACTTTGACTGGCCTGTTGGTCTAGTGGTTAGTGGCCCTGACTGCTATGCCGGAGGTCGTGGGTTCGATTCCCACCCAGGACAAATGTTTGTGTGATGAACTGCGAGAGAACCAAGGTTGCCGACATAGCCCGAAGAATCGCAAAACTTAATTGGCAGTGGGCAGGGCACATTGCTCGCAGAACAGATAGTTGATGGGGCCGAAAGGTTATGGAGTGCCGACCGCGCACTGGAAGACGCAGCGTTGGAAGGTCTCCTACAGGGTTTACCGATGACCTGGTAAGAGTCGCGGGAATCTGATAGATGCGAGATGTACGGTACCGTTTGTTATGGTGACACTTGAAGTAGTCCTATGTTTAGATAGTGAGATGCCACGTTATCTTAATGTAAAAAAAATCCGTTTCCTGAATGATCAAGTTTAGTAAGTTTATTATTTTGATTTTGCGTTGATCAGTAGCATAACTGGAGCATGAATTTGTAATTGTAAATAAACTATATAGGTATTGTGAAAAAAGTAAACATAAGTCCCCTCAAGTAGGTATTTATTAGAATATTTTAGGTATATCCAAACAAAACTGCACTGTCATTTAAATTGGTAAGCTGTAATTTACACCTACAACTAATTGAAAATACGCGTAAAATAGGGGAGAGCAGTGGTGGCCCAGTAGTTATGGTTTTCGACTTACGAGCCAGTCGCAGGTTCAAGCTCAGGTAGCTTTTTTTTTAGCTGGGAAATCATATAATGACATCTCCCGCCCTGAGGCGGAGCGGGAGCGCGTGTCAAACTTTTACTGACTAAAACCCACTCGTTTGTTCCTTCTTTGCCTTGCGTTCCAGGGTCTCGGGGTTCATTTTCACTTAACCCATGGCCCCAGTAGGCTTCGACCCTGCTGGGCCCCTACGATGTGCTGACATCTCCTTGAGGCGCGCGTGGAACACTACACGCCGTCGACGACTTGGGCTCGGTCCGGACGGTTACCGGGCGACCGGACGGCGTGCTACCCATTGGTCGCCGTCCGCAAGCCTGAGCCTATGGTGGCTGGAAATCGGGATCGGTTTACCGGCGGCTGGGACGTGAGACAGTTCCCTCACACATGCGGCCGCCTCCTTTGCTAACATTGCCTGCCACTCCTTCTTGCTCCGGACCAAATCTCAGGTAGCTATATTATGTTTTGAACACACTATCTACCTAGTGGTGGCCCAGTGGTAATGGTCCCGACTTATGAGTTGGACGTCGCGGGTTCGAACCCAGCCAGGCGCATTGCTTTGTGTAATTTATTTCATCACCAGTGCTCTTAAAACGGTGAAAGAAAACATTGTGAGGAAACGGGCATATTCTAGAACCATAAATTCGGAGACGTGTGACATCCACCAACTAACCTGCACTGGGCCCGCGTAGTGGATTACGGCCTATTGCCTCTCCTAAAGAGCAGGCCTTATTCTGAAGAAGAACATTAATTTTTCTGATTTTGTTTACCTACTGCAGATTTATATTTTCGCGTGTTATAAAACACGTGATTAGCTCCTTTAAGTAGTCCTCTAAAGTATGCATAGTACCACCAGGTCACCATATATGACTCAACTAAGTCTGGAATATCAAAATACGAGACGAGTTTATTATTTCACGCAGTTTGAAAACAAGGCTCGGTACAGATTATTATTTATGTGGCATTTACATTTGTTTGTGTTGTACTGAGCTTCCGTCTACGTCTAATGTTTCATTCGTAAAGGAAATTGGCAGGGAAGCGACAATGAATTGCGGTGTATGTGATAGATGGTAACTGGTGTTTTGTTTGTTTGGTTTCGTTGCTTTTTTTTGGTGAAATATGTCCGTGGGCTATCTGGTTCGAGGCGTTTTGTTGTTGTAATTTATTGAAAATGTGGTCGTGAAATCATCAAATATCTTCTCCTGGTCTAGAGTGGAGCGAGTGACGTGTTACACTTTTTGATTGACTAAAAATAGTAAAAACCCACAGTATTTTTTCAGTTAGAAATCAGCAAATAATTTCTCCCGCTCTACGTGGAGCGGGAGAAGCTATTTGATGATTTCACGTTAAAAAATATAGGATTTTTTATACTTACCAGTAGTACGTTTATGTCGTTTGTGTTTCGAGTGCAGACTCATCATTTGGAGGTAAGGTCTCTCTCTTCATAGGAGAGTTTTGACTGAAGGATCACGTATCGATTTTGTGTAAGGATACCTCGGATAACGACTTGGTTGCGAAACACGACGCCGTCACTTCGTGTGCAATAGTTTCATTCTCTTGTAGTTTATTATTTTATGAGATTACTAGCTTCTGCCAGCGGCTTCGCCCGCGTGAAAATAGGTTTCTCCATACTAACTTTGGACCCCCGTTTCATCACCTTAGGGGATAAATTTTGGAAATTTTCTCTTAGTGAGCACTAAGAGAAAATTTTCCAAAACTTACCTACCGCTATTCGCCTATATTGTAAACCTTTTGCAAAATTTCATGTTTCTAGTCCC
Organism: Mythimna pallens; assembly: GCA_961205895.1. Lineage (NCBI taxonomy): Eukaryota > Metazoa > Arthropoda > Insecta > Lepidoptera > Noctuidae > Mythimna > Mythimna pallens. The sequence goes on along the minus strand of OY540842.1, from coordinate 19,494,353 downwards.
AGTAGTTTCGACTGTGCGTTGATATGTCAGTCAGTCAATTTCTCCTTTTAAATATATAGATCATATTATATTTTTTTTTATCCCAGGTACAAGGTAATAAAGAAAAAAAAAAACAAATAAAAATAATAAACTTATTGTCGTATCTTTGCGAGATAGCTTCGGCCTCTCGGCCTCGTACGCCTTCCAAAGGTCCAGCTCTAACCATAATATTTAAAACATAAAAAAAATATAAGTAATAAAGCTCTTTCTACTTTTAACTATATTATTTTACAGTTTAAGAGAAACAACTTTGGTCATAAACAAATATGGTTGTGTTTTGTAATTATTATAGATTAATAGAAAATATAACGACTGTCTTACACAAAGGTTAGGTTTAAACTGCCTGAATACTGTCTTAATATTTCTTGGAAACACTGGTCTTGCTAACACGCCTTTGACCAAAGAGGTTGCCAGATGTTTATTTCTGGGCTCAGGGTATCGCAGAGCGAGCACTTGAACGTCACCATCGACCACCATGCCGATCCCGTGACGTCACCCAGCACTCCAACGCCACCGTCATCCGTCAAAACGATCACCCTTAGCCTTGCTAAGAGAGCACAGCGATCGCCAACACTAAGTAGTCTTAGGATAAAAGCTATTTCTAGTTATCCATCTATCCTATATTTTTCTTCACCAGGACTGGATGTCAACTAGAGCATTAGAAAAACAGCAAGAAGCCGCATCCCTGATAGCTCGTCGTTCATCCAGGCAAGCGGTGCGCAAGCGTCACAGAGCTGAACTGATGGTCCCGTTCCTGACAGACGTGAACTTTGTGCTGTTCTGGCCACACTGCTTTCACGCCCATCCGGAGCTGTATGAACGGTGGGATGCTAACAGTTGAGTTCTTTTTCGTATGTTATTTTAAATCAAGAAGCCGCACACGAAGAATACCTGTTGTAGCGACGTCCATGACGTCACATCACTACATAGTATAAAACAAAGTCGCTTTCCCCAGTCTGTCCCTATGTATGCTTAGATCTTCAAAACTACGCAACGGATTTTGATGCGGTTTTAAATTATAGATAGAGTGATTCAAGAGGAAAGTTTAAATGTATTATAAATGCATCATATAGTAGAGAAACACTGATAATTTTAGAGGTTTCTAATGTGATGTCGTAAATAAACACATTTTTTGCGCGTACATTGCAAACACTGGCTGAACCCTACGAGATAGATCAAAATAATGTACTACAGTATTGTACATCTTAAAAAGATCTTCAAAAAAGTCCTTGATGGTAAATGGCTATATCTTAGGGATAACCCACAATAACCATTTTTTATCCTTTACTTTTTACGGAAATAATGACTTATTTACGAAGCGATTTTAAGCAATACAGCATAAATCATTATCCAATTAAGTTGGTACCTGAAATATATTGTGCATTTAATATAAATCAATATGGTTCTTTACACCATGCAATTTAAATGAATATTTTCGAAGAAACAATTCAAAAACATAGCGGTTGCGGTGGTATCAGCATTGCACCCGTGCGAAGCCGGGGCGGGTCGCTAGTAGGAACTAAACTACGACGTCCTGCAACGCACAATTAGAGTTCCCCGTTTGAGTATGTATAACAGCCCGAAATCATGAATCGGGCAGTTGCCTAGATCAGACATAACACTCGTCTGGTCGGAGTATCCTCATCTTTTAATGGAGGTTTGCGGGACTTTACACTCAGTTCCGTATACCTCTCAAAATCCCACTCGTACGCAGAAAGCTTTGAAGGAATACTTTCATTGTTGCATACAGCTGAGGAGGGGAATACCCTACCGGGGTCATTCATTCGGGTGTTTCATTGTAGCTACAATCTAGGGGATTTAAAAGAGTGAGAGGATTACTATTAGGTAAGGGTGCTCCATTATCCATCACATCATCGGTGCCACACTGTTTTCACGCCCATCCGGAGCTGTATGAACGGTGGGATGCTAACAGTTGAGTTCTTTTTCGTATGTTAGGAAGCCGCACATGAAGAACACGTGCGCACAAAACGTTTTTCATTTTGCGTGTTGCTGAGGAGTGGAAATCCGGAGTCTGTGTTTCCTTATAGCTACAACCTAGGGATCTGTAAGTCAAGACTGAGTAGATCTCCACATTATTGGTTACCATCAGGTGAGGTTATTTTTTTCAGGCTCGCGCTATCTCACCTGATGGTAAGCGATGATGTGGTTGACTATGGAGCACATTTGCTTAGAAATAACCTATTCACTTTTGACTTCATAATAATAACAACAAAAAAAAACAAACGATAAAATCATTCTACTCCTGCGCATGCAGTACGGTTACGGAATTTACTACCGCCTGTTATTAGGGGCTGCCAAACTCTTGCAGTTTTTAAAAGTAGAGTGAAAAAACACTATCTTTCCATTTCGTCATAGTTGCATATTAATTTGTATGTATTAGTTTAATTATATTCATCATCTTCCTGCTCTTGTCCCGTGTTATTTGGGGTCGGCGCAACATGTTTTTTTCTTCCATTCTGCTCTGTCATTCGTCATGCTATCACTAACTTCCTTTTCTTTCATATCACTCTTCACACAATTCATTCATCTTTTCTTTGGTATCCCTCTCCCTCTCCATCCATCCACATGTAAACTCATAACTCTTTTAGTAACATGCGTTAATTATATTATTTTTAGTATGTATTTTTGTGATATTTATTTTACTATGTGTGTGTATATAATTCTAATAGTATGTCTTTTTTTGCATATTATATTATTTTATTGAAAACTATTTTGTATGTACTTATTTTCCTATCACTGTTGTCTACATCTCTATTTTCTTCCACACTCCTTTCGCAGGTGTGCTGGAAGAGATTTCTTTAGAAATAATCACCACCTCTGTACCTATTTTTCTGTTTCCTTCTTCTAATCTTTTATTTTGTGTGTATACATAAATCGTTGAATAAATAAATAAAATATAAACAAAAAAAGCAAAAACAATAATGATAATTTATATTTTTCTTCCGGTGCGCGGTCGCCACTCTAGAACCTTTCGGCCCCATCGACCATCCGTTCTACGAGCAATGTTCCCTGCCCACTGCCACTTTAGTTTGGCGATTCTTTGGGCTATGCCGGCGACCTTGGTTCTCTTGTTCTCCGCGCACCGGAAGACGCAGCGTTGGAAGGCCTCCCACAAGGTGGACCGATGACCTGGTGAGGGTCGCGGGAGTGCGGTGGATGCGAGAAGCACAGGATCGGTCGTTGTGGCGACGCTTGGGGGAGGCTTATGTCGATCAGTGGACATGTTTCGGCTGAAATGATGATGATGATGATGATGATATTTTTCTTTCTTTATCTTTACTTAGGTATAGGTCTCTAGGTTGTAGATACCAGGAAACACAGACTCAGCTGTATGCACAATAATAAGATCTTCATCATCATCATCATCATTTCAGCCGAAAGACGGCCACTGTTGGACATAGGCCTCTCCCAAATGTCGCCACAATGACCGGTCCTGTGCGTCTCACATCCATCGGATTCCCGCGATCCTCACAAGGTCATCGGTCCATCTTGTGGGAGGACTTCCGACGCTGCGTCTTCCGGTACGTGGTCGCCATTATAAGATTATTTTATGTAAACGCATTCACGATGAATTTACGCTTTAAAATCGATCAGATATTCTTTTCTCCCTTCACCAGATATTGTGATGGTTGGTCGTGAGTTAGTGGAGCTATCAGAAGAGAAGATCGCAGACATCTTCTACGCTGGTGACGCTCCACTGAATGAGGCGTCACTGCACAAGCTGATGTCTGGACCCGCCCTGGCCATCTGCTTCAAATTACTGGATGATGATGTCGATTTTGTGCGTTAGTAGAATTCTTTAGTTTCTTTGGAGTTTTACCTACTCAACGTTTTTCTGTCTTAGACGCAATATATGAAAATAAAATGGGCTCGTTGCTGTATTTTCCAGCCTTGACAACTAATAAATAAGTTGTGTTCACGCCATAATACCTATATATAAAAGCGAAATACCACTCACTGATTGATCACGAAATCTCAGAAACTATACACCTACAAACTTGAAATTTGGGAGGTAGGTTACTTATAGGGTGTAGACATCCGCTAAGAACGGATTTTCCGAAATTCACCCCCTAAGGTGATGAAACCGGGGTCCAAAGTTTGTATGAAGAAACCGACTTTCACGCGGGCAAAGCTGCTGGCAGAAGCTAGTTATTTATTATTTTAAGATATTGATTTTGAATTTAAATGACCCCATCCTTCCCTTTTCTGTTAATATATATTTTTTGTTTCTGGAAATCATCAAATGACTTCTGCTCTAGATCTTGAGCGGTAAACCATGTCAAACTTTTACTAACTAAAACCCACCTGAATCCTTCAGTTGCCCTTTGCGTTCCAGGTCTGTGGTTACTCTTTCAAAATTTTTCGCTGCCCTAGCTGACATTGGCCCTACTGGCTTCTACCATTTTGCTGAAGTCCCATTGAGGCGCGCGTGGAACACCACGCGTCTTCGACGTCTCGGTGGCCGATTTTTACCGGACGGGCGATCGGCGAGCTACCCATCGATCGTTGTCCGCAAGCCGAGCGTTTTAATACTAAGATATCATCATCATCATCATTTCAGTCGAAAAAATATCTATTCCTTAGTATGTGACGTAATTATTGGATAGGTCTAAAACTATGTAAGTAAGGTCAGTTTAAAGTCTGAACAAAAATGGTATCAACTTCTCCCATAGTTTCACTTTTCCAAAACAGCTTTAGTACGCCGAATCCTGTACGAAGAATTAGAGTCGAAGTCTGTGAATGACCTGAAACAGTTGATGACTGCCTTTGACCGCTATAAGACCTACAGTCCCACGAGAGAAGAAATCTGGCAACAGCGCCAAGTAGAAAGGAAGTTTAAAAAGGTATATTTGAATGGGATATTTTTTTGCTGTGCGTTAAAAGTTTTATTATTTACTAAAAATACTAGTAGTCTAGTGAGCTAGCGAAGCGAGCGAACACAGACCCCGCCATCCTCTTCGTGTTTTTTAAAACCAATAATATTTTCAAGCACAATAAATATTTGTGTAGTGGTACAAAGGCATGTTTTTGAGTAGAAAACAAGAATAAATTGAAGAACAGATAAATAAAATTGAGGAACGATTGAGTACTACCCTATTTTAAATTAAATTAATTAATTTTTTGACGCCATATTTTAGATAGGAGTTGTTGTGTGTTAAGTGCTTAAGTGTTTTTATTGTTCTTGTTATATCGTATGTTCAAAATAAAAGATCTAACATTTCAAAACCAAAAAAAAATATATTTGAATTTGTATTAAGCTGACCTGACAGAAGTTGTTCTGCTAAAAAATGAGGGATGGGGGTAGAAAGGTGAAAAATGCTTTACTTTCTATTCTTATTATCTGCCCAAAACACACAAAAAATCATTAAATACAGTCGAGCTTTTTCACGAAAAAAATAAAACCAACAAACACCGTGAAACGAGATATTTGTATAAATAATATTATGAAAAGGTAAAGATTGTTTTTTTGTTTGTAGGAGGTAATCTCTGAAAGTACTTGTCCGATTGCTAATTTTTTTTCACCAATAGAAAGCTGCTTTATTCCTAAGTGACATAGGCTTTTATGTACTTAGGTATGCGGGCGAAGCCGCGGGAAAAAGCTAGTTAGTTATACAATCAATATTAGTCAATCAAAAATAATCAGAGAAAAGAGAAAGAAATAGAGAAAAAGAGATTATGTCGTACTTATTCTTTTTAGATTACCTAATAGGACTGTCTTTCTTCCCTAGAGGTCGATAGCTCACTTCAAGCTGAAAAAGACTCTACAGGTGTCATGTCATGTCATCATTATCATCATTTCAGCCGAAAGACGTCCACTGTTGGACATAGGCCTCCCCCAAATGTCACCGCAATGACCGGTCCTGTGCATCTCGCATCCATCGGATTCCTGCGACCTTCACCAGGTCTTCGGTCCACCTTGTCGGAGGCCTTCCAACGCTGCGTCGTGGTCGCCATTCCAGAACCTTTCGTCCCCATCGACCATCATCATCCATCATCACATGTTCTGCGAGCAATGTGCCATGCCCACTGCTACTTTAGTTTGGCGATTCTTCAGGCTATGTCTGTAACCTTGGTTCTCCTGCGTGTCGTGTATTTTGCATGATATGATTCAGTTACCTTGTTGAAAGTTGTATGTAGTTGAAAGGCTAATTGATCTAAGTGACATTTTATCAAAAAAAAAAAAATTGAAACCTGACTCAAACCACGGAGAAAAATTGTCTGATTCCGAATATGTATATAACTCAATATTGGTAAAAATGTCGTTTAGATCAATTAGCCTTTCAACCGTCGATATATTACTTATACTAACAATTTCAACCATAAACATTTTACCACTATATTCTAGTCAGAAGAAAGGAGGAGGCGAACCAGATTCTTGTCGGAAACCCGTCGCATAAACCGACAAGCTCTGGTAGAGGCGTTTGAAGCTAGAAAGAAGGCGAAGGAACAGCGGAAACTAGAGCTACTGAAAGCTGGCGTAAGAAAGAAAATTGTTTATCTCATACTCAAATTGTATTGTAGCATATTATATTTATTTCATTAACACTGCTCTCAAAACGGTGAAGGAAATCATCGTAAGGAAACCGGCATGTCATGCCTAGTATCAAGAATTCGAAGACACGTGTTTTGATCAAAATCAAAATTAAAATTATTTTTATTATAAAACGTCAAAAGCACGGTTCCAAATTGGTCGTTTCCCATGGAGAAGAACAGGCAAGATACTCCATAGTTACTTTTTAATAATTTATAATCTAAGAATTCGAGTCCACAGTGTTCTCACATTCACATTATAAAAAAGAAGCTATATAAAAGAAGCAAGAAAAATATGAATTCAACTATCAATAAACGAGTTAACAAAAATTACTAACGAATTTAACATAATTGAAGTCTACATAATTTAAAAAATATATTTAAGGGGGCCACAAATCTTCACTGGGTCCGCGTGGTTACGGCCCATTCTCTGTCCTAGAGAGGAGGCTGAGTCCCAGAGTCCCAGCAGTGGGAACATCACAAGGCCGATTGTGCTTAAATGCTATATGCCACATTAAAAATTACTCCTGTTTCGTGAGTGCGTTCACAATCATGTGAACACGAATACACGAGACATCCAGATCCGAAAAAAATATCTGTAGGTCACACATTTATTTTTCAATACACTTACTCGAAAACCCGCTCTTATCCCACCGCTTTTAGGCACGCAATAGACAGCTTTCCGCACTAGTGCAGAAATAGCTTGTGCTCTCCCCCACCACAATGTTATTACATTTATCGTATCAGACTGGGCGCGCGTCGACCCCCGCAAGTCGACGGTCAACCCCCGTTTATTCATTTCTTCGTACGTGTATTGAAAAAAGTTGTTTGAGACACGTGCAAATTTATCACTGCAGCCCTCGGCTCCATAACACACTCGCCTACGGCTCATGTGAATTCCGCCTCGGTCGCAATGACAAACTTTCTGCACTTGTATAAAAAATGTACTATTTCCGTGCGGGAATCGAACCAGTAACACGCACTGCTGCAGCTAATCGCTTACCCACTGCGCCAATTTGAACAATGAAGGATCTTTTTTTTTCCTTTATTATTAAGAACAAATTTCTTAATAATTGATTACAATCTAGCCTAAAAGACTAATAAGTAATTTAACTCTGCCTTAATATTATACGTTATAGGTTTTGTTAAAACTAAGAATAGCGTCCTTTAGCACTTTTATAGTAATCCATAACACTTTCTTAGAGTCTGATATTGATAAAAACAATTTGTTCATGTGATAAATGCATAGCACAGCACTGATCACTATTATACACTAAACTAACTCAAAGGGTAATGATGAATGAAGGTAAAGAGTTTTTGAAACAATTATAAAAATTTAATTTTTCTCTAACAGAATGTGGCGGCTTTAGACCAAATGAACGAAGAGCCTGAAGAAGAACTACCAGATGAGGTGGTCCCAGAGGTGAGGAATACTACTGGATGCAGGTGCCTTAATATGACTTGTTAAAATGTCAAGCGTGCGAGCGAGAACGAGGGATACAGCTATACACCTTATGTAGCTCCATCCCTTAAACAGTTCTGTTCAGGTCGTCAAATGGATCAAAGATTCAAAGCATTTTATTTCAAACAAGCTTCTGCCAGCGGCTTCGCCTGCGTTTAAATAGGTTTCTCCATATAAATTTTGGGCCCCCATTTCAACCCCTTAGGGGATGAATTTTGAAAAATCCTCTCTTAGTGCTCGCCTACGTCATAAAAGGAAGCCTCGTGCAAAATTTCATGTTCCTAGACCCAGTAGTTTCGGCTGTGCGTTGATATGTCAGTCAGTCAGTTTCTCATTTTATATATATAGATAAACCATTTACAGGCACTATTAAAATGTCAAGAAATCAGACAGAAAAAAAAATGATGCTAATTGCACATTCCAAAAGCGTAGATCTCTATGGAGAAGAATGTGCAAGAAACTCCATGGACACTCTTTTCAATCATGTTATGTATTACAAATATCGGTTACATGTTTCTTGTCGCTACTATAATGTGAGAACAATGTAAATTAAGTAAAAATAAAAACTAAATATAGATATTAAAATAGCAACTGACTAAGAGATGACCAGTCTCAACTGACAGCGTCCGTTCACGGACATCATCATCATCAACCTAATGATTCAACACACACGCCACCTTCAGTGAAACATTTGAGTGAGCATGACAAACTCTCAAGTCCCATGCTTATTTTTGTCAAACAAGGCTAATAATAACCGAAAAACGATAAATAACTCCATGGTAGGTACTCACATTTAAATCAGAAAACGAAAAAAAAATATATTGCGTTAAGAGTTCATGGTAGGGCTTGAGGCCTTTTCTGAAATGTGAAGTAAACTGCGTATGGGTTACGGGTTTGTTCGAAAGAGTTACCCCGTGCCTAGAAAGCAAAAGGCAATTGAAAGAACACAGGTAAGTTTTAGTTAGTAAAAGTGTGTCACTCTCTCTCGCTCCACCCAGAGCAGGAGAAATTATTGGATGATTTTTACCATAAAAAAAAACTGTATTTACTAATTTACTTGTTAGTTGTGATCGTTAAGATCACAGTGCAAGAAAGAAAATCAACGTGAAAACTAAATTCAAACAAAAGTTATATGTGACCAAAATACTGATATTTCCGGTCAAGTGATGATTTTATTTGCCCGAAATTGAATTTGGTATTCAGTTTAGATAAGAATGTGATGTAGTCTAATTGGTAGAGTAGGTAAGTATATTCTGAACGTCATTTGCACATATTTATTTAAACTTCATGTACAGTAGTGGTACATGGGCGGACTTAATGCAACAAGGCATTCTCTACCAGTTAACCTTTGGGTTAAAAGAGACAACACTATATATGTTACCAATACAAGCAGATCGGCCCCCCTAGCCGAAAATACAACCGTTTCGTTTCGATTCTCTTTTCGTCGATCGCCTTGAGTCGATTCCTTTGTTCTGACGTCATCTCAACGCTCAGTCACGTGGTCAGAATAAAGGAATAGCAGGCGAGGCCGACTCTAGGCGATCAACGAAAAGAGAATCAAAACAAAACGGTTGTAACTTGGCTAGGGGGGCTGAGGCCCTAACACGAGCTTTTAAAGCGAACCATTTTAAAACGACCTAAACTGAACTGTTAAAAGGATAGAGCTAAATAGGGTGTATAGCTCCATCCCTCTTATTCGCTCGCAAACCTGACATTCTTTCACGTCATGGTAAGGCTCCAGAAAGCAGTAGCTTATCTAGGGTTATTTTTAAGGGGGGAGGCGGGCTATTTTGACGTCCATCATAAATTTATTAATCGGTAGTCCAACTTTCTGGACCATATCTTGGTGGGCACGGTACACTCGCTCCCCGCCCACCCGATACGCCTATGTTAGAAAGCCAGTTAGTTGCTAGTAGCCAGGAAGTTGTGTTGTTGGTATATGTGAAGTGAAAGTAAAAATCTCTGTACAAATATAATGTTTTTTTTTTTATTTATCTCAGGACCCTAAGGTCCTGGACCTTTGGGAGGCATACGAGGAGCCGAAGTCAACTCTCAGAGGCCCTTTAGGTAATTATAATGGAACGTGATACCAACCGACGATTATCCCTGTACGCGCTATGCTAGTGCACTCAAGGACCACCCCCGGTTGTTAAAAAACTATTGCGACATATGATTAACAAAGGTAATAAGCTATGGTTTTTGGAGTCTTAAGTGGACTGGTAACATTGAACTATGTTAAGACTATGGCCCTTGCCTGAACAAAGTTAAAAAAAAAACAAAACTAAAAAAAAAAATAAAAAAAAAATCCATCGAAAAAAAGCCAGGGGTGACTTGCACACTCAATGTATTTTATTATTATAATATATTTTTTTCTCTGAAGTATCTGTTATTTATTTATTGTGCAAATCTACCACATTATTGTCTTTTTAACCCAAAGGTTGACTGGTAGAGAATGCCTTGTTGCATTAAGTCCGCCTATGTACCACTACTGTACATGAAGTTTAAATAAATAAAGCTAAGATTCGTTTCAATATCTTCGCCAGGAGGTAACAGAAGAGGAAGAAGAAAACATGTTCGAAGAAGATGAAGACGAATACTTTCCCCCACCAGGGCTCCTGATACCTGGTTTTTATGCTCCTCCAAATGATATTGCCAAATCGAATGGTCTAGCTGTGCTGTTCCCTAAAGTAAGTAACTGTATATGTCACCGTAAAATTGCAATTGCCGTTAGATTGTAATCCATCTCGCGAGATTGTAAACTTTTTTTTATGAAAGAAAAGAACGAAAGAAAAACTGTTTATTCGCGCGAAATGACGCAATCTTAAAACTAGCAAACAAACATTGTCAATTGATAGGGAAGATATGCGTCACATCCGCGCAAAACGGCCGAACGTTTAGCATAAATCTGTGGTCTCACGCATTATGCGATGAGCTCACAGCGCTGGTTTTCAGCGTGGGCCGGTGGCGGTGTCGACGTAAAGACATTTATCCTCAACTATCACACAGCGCCGTCTAGCCCCAAGCTAAGCAGAGATTGTGTTATGAGAACTAGACAACTGATAAAAATACTTATACGAGTATATTTCTAAATACATAATTATTATTGATAAGTTACACCCAGAAACCGAACAAATGATCGTGCTCATCACTCAAACATTTTTACTGGGTGGGAATCGAAACCACGACCTTTGGCATAGCTGTCAGGGCCACTAACCACTAGACCAACAGGCCAGTTAAACTATAAAATCTATCGAGTCAGCCATCTTTGTAAATCTGTATACATAAAAGGAGAAACTGACTGACTGACATAACAAAGCACAGCTGAAACTACTGGGACAAGGAGTGCGAAATTTAACACAAGATTTCCTTTTATGACGTAGGCGAGCACTAAGAGAGAATTTTCTAAAAATCACTCCCTAAGTGGAGGAAACGGGGACTAAAGTTTGTATGGAAAAACCTCCTATCAAGCGGGCGAGGCCTCTGGCAGAAAATTCTCAGCTCCATTTTGCCGAGATCGCGCCTGTTTCAATGATTTTACATATTGTCCAGTTGAAACTACGCCTGTTTTACAAAACAACATCCGATACATATCAATTTGCGAATAATTAAAACAGCCATTGAACTTCACTCAAAGAAATCTCTCCAAAAACTGGTTGGGGCAGTTACTGAAAAGTTTCCTCTAGCGACCAATTAAACTATTAGACCAACTAGATCCTCAGAAACCTAAGATAAGATACTTAAATATAAGTTTTCACGACTTGCTCATACTTTTTGTAAAGACGAGGAGATGAGAGGTCCTACCACGAGCTCCGGACAGTCGAAAGGTTAACGCGATCCAATTGACGATCTAAACTGAACTGTTAAAGTCATGGAGCTATATAGGGTGTATCCTTTCATCCCTTCTTCTAGCTCGCACTCTTGATATTTTAACACGACATGGTAAGGCCTAAAGTTTCCTGTAATCTGGTTAAGACTCATGATAACTCGATCTTCGATTTAGTAATCACCACGTAATCATGGCTTGTCCGAAAGGGAACCTCAAGGTGTCTCAAAGAGATGTAAGCAAAACCGTAGGGACCTCCCAGCAGGGCCGAAGCCTGCTGGGGCTATGCATTGACTTCCGCTAGGGACGCTCATGCTCCTAGAACGCAAGGAAAGGCAAAGAAGCAGTAGATTTTTGTCAGTAAAAGTCTGACACTCCCTGCCGCTCCACCCTAGGCGGGAGACGTCATTCGGTGATTTCATAGCTAAAAAAAAACACGTAGGTACTGGGCAGCTGATAGCTCGCCGTATTACCGTCCTGTGAGGACCGAGCCCGAGTTTTCAATGGTGAGTAGTGATCCACGCGCGCCTCATAGTGATGTCAGCAAAACCGTAGGGGCTCAGCAGAATCGATGCCTACTAGGGCCAAGGGGAATTTTCGACAGGGATACCGTGGTCCTGGAACGCAATTGAAGAACACAGGTTGGTTTTAGTCAGTAAGTCTGGCCCGCCTTCTTGCTCCACCCTAGGGCGAGAGAATTCATTGAATGATTTATTTCCATTTAAAAAAAAAGTAGGTATAGTTTATTGTGTTTTTTTTTTCACAGGCTACACGCGGTGTCTACATTCCCATTTTTCCAAAATTCGAAATTCAAATATTTTTATTTCACATAGACACTTATAAAACGTCAGAACCTAGTGCACTTCCAACTCTCTTTCCACAGGTATGCTGGAAGAGATTTCTGTAGAAATAAACAACGCCTTTGTACCTGTTTTTCTGTTTCGTTCTTCTTGTTTCAATTTTTATATGTGTTTGTTAACATACAATTTTAAATAAATATGTTTTCATGACTTGTTTATGCTTTTTGTAGAGATGATGATGTCAGGTTTCCTGTCTTCCGATTAAGAATGGCACGGTAACTCGACTTTTGATTTAGTAATCACCATAACATATCGGTCGTTTCAAGAGCAGTGGTGACCCGGTGGTAACTGCCCCGACTTACGAGTAATAGGTTGCGCGTTCAAACCTGGCCAGGTGCATTACTTTGTGTAATTTATTTCATCACCACTCTCAAAACGGTGAAGCAAAACATTGAGACGAAACCAGCATGTTCTAGGACAAATTGAAGACATGTGACATCCACCAATCCGTACTGGGCTAGCGTGGTAGATTGCGGCCCATTTCTTTTCCTAGAGAGGAGGTCTAAGTCTCTGCAGTGGGAACATTCTAAGGTTGATTATGCTATAACATACCGCCACATTTCGATGGCCCCACCGAATAAACGTGTAAGAGAATAGTGACAACTTTTCAGCAAAAAATAAAAACGTTTAAACTTCAATAACGCTCATGTCGTTGTAAATAGGTATACATAATGCATAATCAAATTAAAGATAAAAAAATAAACTATAGACTTTTATATATACTTCTTTAAAAACTTCAACGAGTTTTAAGAAATTCATGAAAAACTATTTAATATTTTTACTCTTGTGATATTCGCATGACTAGGTCTCAGTAAGAATTATTACACGTTTATTCGTGTAGTAAAACTCAACAAATAAAACGCACTGTAAGGTTACACTAGTATTCCCCGTAACTGAAGTTTGTTGTTGGACCCAGCTATAACTATTTACACGCTTTTTTACAGTACATTGTTCTGCTATTAAATGATTGGAAAGATCGTAAGCATTTATATTAGTGTTAATAAGATCAGTGTTCATTTATGTAATACATCTTTGCTATTGCATGGAATAGTGATAAAAATAATTTTATAAAAAGATGAAATAAAATACTGATATTTTAATGAATAAAAAAATATAATTATAATCATGTATGCACGTGAACTCAAAGTACAAGTCTTCTTGATTAAAAAAAAAACAAATTGCAGTATTAGAAAAACTAGTCCTCCTCTTCACTGTCATTGGAGACCGCAATGGAGTTATCCAATGGCAGTAGATTTATATACAAACTTTGATAATGGTTTGGTATTGCTCCTGAATCACAAAGACTTATCAAATCCTTAAATAACGGAAGTGGTTTAGGTAACATTCCGGTGTACGCTAGTTTTAAACTTTCAGCATCTTCTGTAGGTTCTCCACGCCGCTTGAGTTAGTCCTTATCATGATTTGCATCTCTCGTAATTCATCTTCCAAACTATACCTGCAGTAAATTGTATTAGGATGATCATGAGAGAGTTTACTACTTTTATTTTGCTCCAGTAAATTTTATCGCCGTTTGTGTCCTTTAACCAATTCTTCCCGTTTACTAACTCTTTAAAATCCATAAAATCTTTTTGTGTCATTTGTTTTACTAGGTACTTGTGCCCAGTAACTTTAGCATTCTCTAATACATTCGATAGAGAGTCTATATAATATGACTTTTCTTTGAACGCTCGATAGCAGCAAGCATAGAGTCACTTTCTTATAGGCTACGACCCTTCTCTATTGAATTAGGAATTAAAAATATATTTTTAATTCCTAATTCAACGTGAGCTGGATAAATAACCACAGACAACCTGCAATTTCTATGGCTCCCCACTTCGCAATCTGAGTTGACTCTATTGAACTCTAATATAGCATCAATAGGAAAGGAACTTCGTGACTGACATGTCAAACTTTCTGAAATAAATTAAAGAGAATAGAGATATTATTTATTTCTGCAATACTTTTCAACAATCGAATCCCTATAATGTATCCCTATAACAAGGTGTATCAAACTGATCATCATACCGTATCTACTATGGCGTCCTCACCTTCCGCATGACGCAGGTCCTCACCGTACATGGTAAGTTCGGGAGGTTCCTGCACCGGATCCGAGCAAAAGAAACGCCCGGTATTCACCATTGTGTGGACCGCCCGGAGGACTGCGCGATTGTTTGGCCCTTAGATCAGGCGCCGAGATTCCGACCCTGATTTCCAGCCACCATAGGCGAGAGCATGCGAACGGCGAGCAATGTGTAGCTCGCCGTAACCATCCGGACCGAGCCTAAATAGTCAACGGTGCGTAGTGTTCCACGCACGCCTCAAGGAGAAGTCGACAAAACCGTAGGTCCAAACGACTCCTGCCGGAGGCTCTATGCAGGAATCGTTCGGTCCATGGCCCTTTATGGAGCGCTGGTATGGGCGCCGTTGCTACGAAAGCGACCGGTAGCCAAGCTGAACGCAAGCCAGAAGGTCATGGCCATCCAGATGGTGCGGAGATACTTCACGGTTTCCCGCGGCAAGCTTCCTTGCTGGCCTCGTGAGATTTGCTGGCAACAGTTCTTGCACGCATGCACGATCTGCGCGTGGAGATGTAACGCCTGGGCGAAACTCCGCTGCCACGCCAAGTCGCGGCATGGCGGACAGACTTCGGGTGGAATGGAATGGCGACAGCGACTGTCGCAACCCAGTGCTGGGCACGCCATAATTATGGCGGTAAGTCCTCTCTTTGAGGCGTGGCTAGAAAGGCCTCACGGCGTCCATACCTTCCGCATGACGCAGGTCCTCACGGGACATGGTAAGTTCGGGAGGTTCCTGCACCGGATTCGAGAGGTTCCTGCACTGGATTCGTGCGGAAGAAACGCCCGGAGGACATGGTGGAGCATACGGTGGAGGTGTGCCACGCCTGGGCAGAGCACCTCCGTGTCCTCGTGGGGGAGATCATCTTGCGCCGGGCCTTGGTACAGGTCATGGTCCGGAGCGAGGAAGAGTGGCAGGCGGTCGCCTCCTTCTACAAAGCAGTAATGCTAGCAAAGAAGGAAGCCGCACGTGCACGCGCGAGGTAATGGACCTCGCGCCCCAGCCGAGAATTCCAATCTCGATTTCCGGCCACCGCAGGCGTGACCGACGGCGCGTAATGTTCCACGCGTGCCTCAAGGAGATGTCAGCAACCGTAGGGGCCCTACTGGGGCCATGGGTGATGCGAAAGAGATACCTAGGGTCCTGGAAAAATGGCAAAGAAGGAACAGGAGTGGGTTTTTAGTCAGTGAAAGTCTGACACTATTTCCCGCTCCGTCTAAGAGCGGGGGATGTCAATAGATGATTTTGCCACCCGAAAAAAAAACCTGCGTACCCCTTTCTACTCGTAATGTTACGTACGATTGCAATAGAATTCATCGCGTAAACGTTTGTTTATTTACCGTTACTAGAAATAAACTTCAACTAATATGCAAAGAATATTAATGTTAGAATCTTTAATACAAATTGTTATAAAAAATTTATTATAGTAAGAGACAATGCAATACTTTACTTTTAATAACCCGTTTATATTAAAACTTCAATTTCGTGGAATAAAACATAAATGATAAAATTTGCATACATTTCTACACGAATAAACGTGTAAGACGACATTACCCAAAGTCGAAACCAATCACAAATGTTCTGAAACGCCTGTAGGTTTTAATATGTTTATTCTTGGGTACTAGACGACTCAAAAAACATGTAATGAAAGCATAAACTATTATTCTTATAACTTTTAAATAAATTATTTCCCTAGAATAAAAAAACACACTAATATAATAGGCCTTGTTTTGGATCTAAAATTCATAAAAAAAATTAAGTAGATGCAGGATAGGCAAAAGAAACGAAAAATGAAAAAAAAATTAATTCGTGTAAGAACTCTTGCACGTTTATTCGGTGGGGCCATCGATTTTAGT
This sequence comes from Mythimna pallens, assembly GCA_961205895.1. Taxonomy (NCBI): domain Eukaryota; kingdom Metazoa; phylum Arthropoda; class Insecta; order Lepidoptera; family Noctuidae; genus Mythimna; species Mythimna pallens. Next base: position 19,477,685 of record OY540842.1, on the reverse strand, counting down.
CCTCAAGTTATTGGCTAATTTCGTTCTATTCATTTATTTCTACGAACTGAAAAGGTTCATGAACTCTCATCTAAAACTTTCTAAAAAGCACGTATTGATGACGTCATAATTAATAATGACGTAATACCAACAGTTGGTTCGCGATCGAGTGACTCCTCAGACAGAATTTCTGCCGCGTCACGTGCTTGTCTTGCTAGAGATAAGCAAGCGATACAAAGCTTTGGAAGCCATTGCGCCTTTCAAACATGCAATTATTCATGTGAGTATTTCTCTTTCTTCGAAACCCAGTATTAAATTTTTATCCGACTACTTCAGAAGGACAGGAACAGGACAGGCCTCAGCAGGCTTCGACCCCTACTGGGGCCATGGGTAGTGTGAAAACGAAACCCAGGGCCTTGGGACGAAGGCAAAGAAGGAACAGGAGTGGGTTTTTAGTCAGTAAAAGTCTGAAAATATCTCCCGCTCCGCTCAAGAGCTGGATTTGTCATAAGATGATTTTCCCACCTAAAAAAAAAACCCCAGAATTTATGTATTATCTTTTTCATTGACTTAAGTACTGCAAAAACTTTGAATACAGTCATATTTAGTAACTAAAGGTTTCATTATTCAAAGTTTCACGTAAGTATATAACATATCGTCGGCTGCCACTTACTTACTTATTAGCTGACAAACACAAAACTTTGAATAAAGTTACTTATAGTAACTAAAAGTTGCTTTATTCAAAGTTTTGTATATATCAGTTAATGAGCTCTTACAGAAGGCCGATGCTTTATTTATTTAAATAGATGCAACATAATATTTCAAAAAAAAAAAAAACGGTATCCCACCGGTATCAGGAACAGGGTCCAAGCTACCGGCGGTCAGGACTCTAAAGAAATGAACCCCCTAACTATACGAGTCGTGACCAGGAATACCGTTTTCTGGATCAAGTCCTTGATCCTAATTAATCGCCTAACGAGAGCCTCCTAAGATGTTGGTGGAGGCTCGTGGCTATTAAGCTGACACGACTGTCGCTACAATGATCACCGATTCCGTTCGGTTATTATTATTATTATTAAAAGTTTGAAAGTAGCGCCAGTGACTGAAAAGTTGAAAGGGAATCGTTTATGTTGGAAATGTCATGTATGAGTGAGTTATGAATAAAAATGTAGATGAATGGAGAGGTAGACGGAGGCCAAGAAAAAGTAGATATATTGTGTGAGGAAAAAATCGTGCTGTACCGACTCCTGATAAGAGGCGATTATGTGGTCGATTATGGAGCATGCTTGCCTAGGAGTAACCTATTCACTCTTGACTTAAAGACTCCCAGGTTGTTGCTGCCTGGAAACATATACTCCGACAGGAAATTCCACTCTTTAGCTTTATGCAGAGACTACTTTGTAATATGCTATACGCACAATTAATATGTTCCAGAATAATAGAAGCGGTGGGTGGGGTCTGTGTTTTATAATAGGTATGGATATGGCAATATGGATTGAACGCCATTTGTACCTACTAACTAATATTGTTACCTACATCTACACTAATATTATAAAGAAGTAAAGTTTTTTTTTTGTTTGTAGGAGGTAATCTCTGAAAGTACTGGTCCAATTGCTAAAATTTTTTCACCGATAGAAAGCTGCTTTATTCCTGAGTGACATATATACACTATATTTTATGTACACGGACGAAGCCGCGGGCAAAAGCTAGTAAAGAAATAAAGTAATAAATATATATTTACAGATGGGTATATTTAAAGCAACGACGCCGTACGATTGCGTTCACATCGCATACAGCGTGAAGCAATTTGACACTTTAGATAGCACTTCGTTGAATTTGTGAGTAAACAATCCATTCTATCTATGGTCAGGTTTCTTTAGTCACATGCTGCAAGTACAGTCAACAAACGAGATAAGTAACCAGGGTCGTCAGGTATAGTTGAAGTTTTTAAGGAAACCGATGGATGGATACGAATGAAACATAATTGAATTCATAGTAAATAAACAACTTATTAATAAAAGTTTTCATAAAAACTTCAACTATATCTGACGTCTGACGACCCTTTTTTGAGCTGTGAAATCATTCAATGACTGGCGTCAGGATATCTGTTCTCTCACGCGTGCTGCTATTTCCCTCGCTAGCATTATTGCTTCATAGATGCAGGCAACCACCTCCAATTCCCTGTCTAGCACTAATAAGCATTTGAGGTCGCCGCTGTCGATCGCCTCCACCTGCGTCATACAGAAAGTGATGGCGCCAGCCACTTCTCAAAGAGGCGACTTGCCGCCATGATTATGGCGTGCCCAATGTCTAACGACCCTGGTTACTTATCTCCTTTGTTCACTGTACACTTAATGAATACACAAAAAGTCTATTGCCGTTAAAGGGACACAAACCAGGCATTAAATTATTCACTGTCATCATACGAAGTCAATTCAATCAAGTGTTTGATTCCAGAGACCAACTAAAGCTAGCATTCATGCTGTCCGTCGAAGTAGACGTACCGTTACTTCATCTGATGGACTTAAATCCTTTACACGTCAGCCGTGACTGTGCCAGCGGTGAAGAAGAATGCGCTGCTATGTTCTCCGTCGATTATGGAGACGAATATGATCAGTTTGAGGACTTTGAATAGGTCAAAAAACGCACTTTTAGCTTTACATTACTCGTACATTGAAGTTTAGAAAGAGACTTTAAATAGTTTTAATTTTATTGTTTGTGATATGTTTAAGTCACAGTCAATATTGTTAATTAGTATAGTCGGCCTTATAATGTTCCCACTGTTGGGACTCCGGCCTCCTCTCTAGGAGAGGGAATGGGCCGTAATCCACCACGCGGGCCCAGTGCGGGTTGGTGGATGTCACATGTCTTCGAATTTTTGGTTCTAGGACATGCCGGTTTCCTCACGATGTTTTCCTTCACCGTTTTGAGAGCAGTGGTGATGAAATAAATTACACAAAGTAATGCGCCTGGCTGAGTTTGAACCCGCGACCTACAACTCCGTAAGTCGGGGCCATTACCACTCGGTCACCACTGCTCCCATGTTGTTAATTAGTTAAAACTAATTTTGATTTCCGTTTGTATTATCTATAAATACAAATTCTTCTGTACGTGTATTTTCCACCTAACTCCTAAACGGCTTGACTGATTTCGATGAGTTAGTTTTAGATTTTTGTGTGTATATTTAAGTGGGTCCCTGGACAGTTTGGAAATACAATCGTACCCGGTAGATGGCGTTGCAAATTTTTTAGCTCAAATTTTTATTCTGAAGAAAAGCTTTTGGAGTTTTTGACTAAATGCTAGTAATTTCTAAGCATTTTAAAGGATTTCTTGCGGTTTCAAGTCGTTTTGATCAATTAACAGTTTTGACTGTGACATATTATAATAGCTATGTGTGCGTCAAAATAGTTGTTTTAACTATAGATGGTGAGAAACTGCAGAGTGTCAAACTTGATGGTAAGTGGATATCTGTAATATCATTACATTGAAATCCATTGCAATTGCAGAATCCAGAGAACCGTTGATTCAACTTCATAATCGTATGTCACCAGACGAATTGCAAACATCGTCAGTTTGTAATAAATCTCACGAGGTTAAAATCTCGACGAATAGATTATTTGGAAGAAAGAAAAGAAGAAAAAAGAAAGAAATGTATTTTATTTCGCACACGTACACAGATACACACAATTTAGTAACAACATGTAAACACTTATGATAAAAAAAAAAACTAACATTGTGTGATGCCTGCACCAAATACACAAAACAATCATTTAAACAATAATTTTTTTAAAAGAGTAACCATGGAGTTTCTTGCCGGTTCTTCTCCATAGGAAACGACCAATTTGGAACCGTGCACTAGCTTCTGACGTTTTATAAGTGCCCATGTAGGCCTATGTGAAATAAAAATTTTTTGACTTTGACTTTGACTTTGAAATAGGTCCAGTTCAGCAAAAATGCCAGACAACTTCGTGGTAGTTGCCTGACGCTGGTTTTCAACTGAACCTTATTGAGAGTGTACGGTGGAAAAGTTAGATTATTTATTTAGTTCTTAGTGTTAAGTTATTTACCTTATACACACATATATACATGTTTAATAAGTGGTACATAATAAATAAATAAATAGATAGTTGTTCAGTGATGATGTCCCCCAAATCTCACCATAACGACCGGTCCCGGTCTCGCATCCATTGGATTCCCGCGACCAGGTCATCTGTCCACCTTGTAGGAGTCCTTCTAACGCTGCGTCTTCCGGTACGTGGTCGCCACTTCAGAACCTTTCGGCCCCAACGACCATCCTGTTCTGCGAGCAATGTGTTCTGCCCAATGCCGCTTTAGTTTGGCGATTCTTCGGAATATGTCGGTAACCTGGGTTCTGCTGCAGGTCTAAAGAAAGTAGGCCAAACGAAGATTGAAATATTATCAAACTTTAACGTTTAAAAGTATCTGGCCAGCTTTACTTGGCCACTTGGATCAGGCCACGACATATATAGATACATAATGTATTATGTTGCCGGCTGAACCCGATTTTGGGATGAACTAGTTCCACCTAGGCCAAACCAGTTTTCCCCATACGCGCGGAGCACCACCCGGCGGGGCTGCTAGTTCTGGTCGAAAAAAAAACCACGAATCGCTTCGCTCGCTCTTGGACTAATATCGCTGGTTTGGTCTAGGCAAAACTAGTTCATCCTTAAGTCGAATTTTGCCGGTAACATATATATATATATATATATAAAAGGAGAAACTGACAGACATACCAACGCACAGCCAAAACTGCTGGGACTAGTAGCATGAAATTTTGATCAAGGTTTTCTTTTATGATGTAGGTGAGCACTAGAGAGGATTTTCTAGAATTCACCCCGTAAGGGGACGAAACGATAAAACGGGGGTCCAAAGTTTGTATTGAGAAACCTATTTTTACGCGGGTGAAGCTGCTGGCAGAAGCTAGTATATTTCTATGGAGTTGACCTTTTTACGTAATCTTTGGCTGCAGAAAATCATCAAATAAAACCTATGATTATGTACCTACTGAATCCTGAAATCCCGACCATGGTTGTGGAATCAAATGTAATGTAATAAAAAAAAAATATTGGTATAAACCAGTGCTTGACTGCGATGTGAGGCGCATTAGTTTATTAAGTGCCTATTCATTCTAGCCTTGAAGACACCTAAATTATAGTTGGACGGGAAGACCGCAGCAGGCAAATTGTTCCAATCCTTCGATGTACGCGGTATAAACGACGAAGCGAAACGCTTAGTCCGGACCGTTGAAGTTTCAACAACGTAAGGGTGGATACTCGCCGTACTTCGGGTTGTTGTTGTAGAAAAGAGATGGCAGAATCAAGTCATGCAATTTCCGCGCACACTCTCCAAAATGCAACCTGTAAAATACCGATAGGCTGGGTCTGGCTACCCTGCGAAAATCGCCAATTCGAATTGAGAAAGTTAAGTTGTATCTCATAATTTTGCAAACATCTATAGTCTAGATAAAAATGATGCAATAAAATGCCTTCACAGAGTCAAACCTAATTAGGTGACATAGTGAGCATTAATTTAGCAAGTCTCAGTTTATTATTATAATCTTTGTACTACCGGTGTCTTGTAACATCGGACGCAGCAAAATTCCAAGCGTCGAATTTTACAGAGCAGTATGAGGCCCTAGTTTAGACTTTGAGTTCTGTGTGTACTGACAACGACGCAATACGTACGGATGCAGGTGAATATTTTGTGTTATTTACTTAGTGTTTTTAAAAGTATTTAAAGTACAAGTGTTTATGGAAGTTGATGACTTTTTGAAGCTACCGTAAAATAGTTTTATTTAGGGTTGATCCGAATCGCTAAACTTAAGTGGCAGTGGGCAAGGCACATTGCTCGCAGAACAGATGGTCGATGGGGACTAACGGTTCTGGAGTGACGACCGGAAGACGCAGTGTTGAAAGGCCTCCCACAAGGTGGATCGAAGACCTGGTGAGGGTCGCAGGAATGTGATGGATGCGAGACGCACAGGACTGGTCACGACACTTGGGGGAGGCCTATCTCCAATGTCTTTTGGCTGAAATGATGATGATAAGTTGACCCTGGTTTTGAAAAGATAAAAATGGATTGTTTTGAATAACGGAATAACCTGTTTATTATAGGTACGCAGATATATATATTAATTTGCTCTGAAACTAATTTGGTTTCGTTTTGATAATCTAGATTTAAATTAAAAAGTAGCGTAATCGATAATTTCTATTTCTTATTCATTCATCACTGAAGATTATAAATTTCTCATTGTGGTGCAATATTTTTTCCTACTTTAGTAAAATAAAACGTACTTAATTGCTTACCTGTCTGTACGTATATGCGTATATTGATCGAAATAAAAACTATGTTTTTAAAGTTCTGTGGGATGTGGACCGTATAGTAAATGTAACTAACACATCTGATTGTATGTATGTGTGTGTATTACCAAAGATCACAGATTTATTATAATCAGGTCAGTTTTTCACTTCCGAGTTTTATTGTTCACATAAAACACACAATCAGAATTAACAATAATCAGATCACGGTTTATAGAGTAACAATTTACACAGGAAAATAGTTTGCATATGTACCTACACAAAACAGTGTACATTGGCAGAGAAAGAGAGAGTCACATAGAGAGAATTACTTACGAGACGACTTGCACTTACCGCTTTTACACTATTCTTCAGGATCCTGCCTGGTCGTCATTAGATACGTCTAAGAATAAGACCGTACCACTGCTTGCGACTTTTTTTTTTTAATTTTTCGGCAATCGGTACCACCTTAAATGATCCTCTGACGTATTCATTTCGCACTTTGTTTAGCCGGGTTACACCTCCATCTTATCAGAGCATTTTCATTTCGCTTGTATGGAGACGCTGCATCGTGTGCATTTTTATATTCACGACTAGCTTCGACCAGCGGCTTTGTCCACGTGAAGGTAGGTTCCTTCTAATAAACTTTGAACCCCGTTTTACCCCCTTCGGGGGATGAATTTTAATAAAATTCTTTCTTAGTGCTCGCCTATAAAAGGAATCCTTGTGGGAAATTTCACACTCCTAGTCCCAGTAGTTTAGGCTGTGCGTTGATATGTCAGTCAGTCAGTCAGTTTCTCCTTTTATATTTATATAGATACCTTGATAATAAACAACTATTCAAAATAAATAGCTGTTCGTTAGTCTCGCTTAAACTCGAGAACAGCTGGACCGATTTGACTAATTTGGTCTTGAAATATTCGGGATAGTTTATGGAAGGTTTAAACACTGAGAAAAATTTAAAAATTCACGAAAAAAAAAACCGAAATCTCTAATTAAAATGGCGTTATCTTTTAGGCGGTATGAAGTTCGCCGCCGGTCAGCTAATATATAGATATAGATAATAAGTTAAACATTTTCGTTTCAGTTTCAGGTCAGACAGACATCTTAATTCCGAGCATCGAAGTTTTATGAACGAGAATCATCATGATTCAAGGTAAATAAATCATGCTTTGATTATCATTTTTATGCCACTTTTTAGTTAAGTCTTTGATTGTTTTTTTAAACATATCTAATCTTTAAAATCGACGCGCAGTTATATTACACGTGTGCATTGGAATTGGTATATTTGACGGCACTATGGCACAGTGGTTGAACGATCGGCTGCTGCGCTGCGTTTTGCGGGTTCGATTCCCGCATGGAACATTGTTTATCCTACAGATAGATGTTCCGGGTATGAGGCCCGCATTAATAAACAGTGCTCAACTACGCTACGTCCTTAAGCGCGATATCATTTGATCCCCGATTACTACGATGTCAGAAGCTCAAGATCATTGCTAATTAATAAACGCATGAGTACAGAATCTCAGTTACCAAGATCAGCTCCTCAATGCGCTGTACTTAAGCCCTGCTTACGTGTACCGACCGAAGTTAAAACAAAATTCGTCACGTTAGGTTACTGAAAGAAAAAAGAAAAGAAAGAAAGAGAAATTTATTGTATTTCACTATAAAGGAGACTAATTTGTAAAAACACTGAATCTCGAACAAATTAATTTTTTTTTTTAATTTTCACTTGGTAATCGAAAAGGATTTGAGGCATCCCATATACATATATTTTTGATAAATAATATCGCAACAGCCATAAAATAGCATCATAATACTCTATTTTATCGTAATAATTAATTTGACTTAAAATATTTACAATCTCCATGTTTCACACTACGCTAATCACGACCTCAAGTCCCGGTCGGTCTGCACTTATGATCTGGCATCTCAAGTAGGTACACAGTTGTAAACTTAGTATTGAGTTTCGTTTATTAATCAGTCAACACTCGGCTGATGACGTAAACCTAAGCCGAAACTTGAGCTTGAGCTTGGGCTTGTGAATCTCGTTTATTAATACGATCAGGATCTCAAGCTTGGTATCAAGTACGAGATCTTGGGCTGAGGAACATATATGCTCATATAAGAGCAGTGGTGGCCGAGTGGTAACGGCCCCGACTTACGAGCTGTAGGTCGCGTGTTCAAATCCAGCCAGGCGCATTACTTTGTGTAATTTATTTCATCACCACTGCTCTCAAAACGGTGAAGGAAAACATCGTGAGGAAACCGGCATGTCCTAGAACCAAAAATTCGAAGACATGTGACATCCACCAACCCGCACTGGGCCCGCGTGGTGGATTACGGCCCATCCCCTCTCCTAGAGAGGAGGCCTGAGTCCCAACAGTGGGAACATTATAAGGCCGACTATGCTATGCTATGCTGAGTGTCTTGTGTATGTGAGTTTACATGTTTCTAACGCACCCACGATACAAGAGTAGTTCATAGTGGGATAAAGGTAAAATCATCATCATTCACCACCGGCGTACGACGATGCCCCACTAGTACATGGAGGATACCCCACATATACGCACAAAACGTTTTGGCAACACATTCATTGTTCGTACCGCTAAGGAGTGGAATTGTCTGCCGTAGTCTGTGTTTCCTGACAGCTACTGCAAACTAAGGATCTTTAAGTCAAGAGAGAATAGGTTACTTCTAGGTCTTCTAGGCAAGCGTGCTCCATCGTCGGTCACACCGTTGCTTTCCATTAGCTGAGAGATATGCAGTCAAGCACGAACCTATCAACAATCAAAAAACTGGGCAAGTGCAAGTCAGACTCGCGCTCTGAGGGTCCCGTACAAATTTACCCTGATTTAATTCGATTCCCAAATTCCCAAAAGATTTTCCGAATTGTAAAAAAGTTTTTTTTTATTACGTGACTACAAATTTACTCTTTCAATTTATTCCTGTACCTACAGGTAAAAAAAAAATGAAATTGGGCATAAAGCAAGTACTAAAAGACCTTGCTTTAAGCCAAATTTCAGGGTCCTGGGTCAACGGGAAGTTCCTTATGAATTTTGATTCGCAAAAAAACGTTTATTCGACACTCTCAAGTCGAATAAACGTTTTTTTGCGACATAAACGGCCGTATTTTTTTTAGTTTGACTTTTTCTCTGAGTATATTAATTTCACTTCGATACCTCGAGATTAAGGGTCTTGACACATAAATAGATAGACAGAGCGACAACAAAGTGATCCTATAAGGGTTCCGTTTTTTCCTTTTGAGGTACGGAATCCTAAAAAAGGACTGTTACCTGCATTTTTATTCAGTAAACAGGTTTCCTGTACTTAACACTTTTTGGCTCAATTCATAGTTCATGCCGAACCTAGTAACAGTTTAAGCTATGTCAGCGAGATGTAGGCATGTCAGTAAGACTTGGAAAATAAATCGTATTGCTACGAAATAAATGCGCTATTTATATCACCGTGTGCTTGACTGTGTAATATACTCGAGTAGATAAGAAATTATATACCTGTGTAATAGTATCTTTAGCTGATATGTATAGAATCAGTATGTATGTCTGTTACTCCTTTACATTCAAATGGTTGAACCGAATTGGATGAAATTTGGCGTAAGAGTATACCATGGAATATCATACCTACTGAAATAGAACATAGGGTACATTTTGTACAGTGTGTTCTCTTTTTTAAAGGTAGGCAAAGGCAAAGGGATATCATCCAATGACTTCTCTCGCTCTAGGGCGGAGCATGAGGGCGTGTCAGACTTTTACTGACTAAAACCACATCTATGTTCCTTCTTTTGACTTGACTGGACTTGACTGGCCTGTTGGTCTAGTGGTTAGTGGCCCTGACTGCTATGCCGGAGGTCGTGGGTTCGATACCCACCCAGGACAAATGTTTGTGTGATGAGCACGATCATTTGGTCTGTGTCTGGGTGTAATTTATCTATAATATGTATGTATTTAGAAATATATAAGTATGTTTATCAGTTGTCTAGTAGGGGGAGTCCGGGAGAGTATACCCGCCGTCCACTAAAATGCTCATAAATCTTTACTTACAAATCGCTATTTTTTGTAAATTTCATTTTAAGCTGCATTATTTAGCTATATTTTCTCTTAAGAAAGATTAATATATCATTATCAATTTATGAGTAATTAAAGATTTCTACCAAAGTGACATTCGGCTAATATCTCCTGCCTGGGTGGGAGACTTAACCCTCCAAGTAGGGTGACACGGGTTTAAAATAAACAAAATAATAATTACAAATTGTAATTCTATATGGAATTTAATCATAAAAATATGGCACATAGTATTAAGTTGTAAATAAATGAGAACACAATGAAGGTACTTTGAGTATCTTTGAGATAAGTGAGGGATTAACTAGTATCACAATTATATTGCTTAACATAGTTCATAGTCATAGTCGGCCTTTTAATGTTCCCACTGTTGGGACTCAGGCCTCCTCTCTAGGAGAGGGAATGGGCCGTAATCCACCACGCGGGCCCAGTGCGGGTTGGTGGATGTCACATGTCTTCAAATTTTTGGTTCTAGGACATGCCGGTTTCCTCACGATGTTTTCCTTCACCGGTTTGAGAGCAGTGGTGATGAACTAAATTACACAAAGTAATGCACCTGGCTGGGTTTGAACCCGCGACCTACAACTCGTAAGTCGGGGCCGTTACCACTCGGCCACCACTGCTCACACTCGGCCACCACTGCTCACTTAACATAGTTACTTTAACAATAATGAGAGTAAAATTATTTTTGGTTTTTGTTGTGAATCAAAATCCACCGTTGTCATATCTAGATCTTGAGATATAGAAGCTACCTCTACTGATTGTCCTATTATTACAATTTGCTTGCTCAGCAGAGCAGTGGTGGCCGAGTGGTAATGACTCCGACTTACGGAGTTGTAGGTCGCGGGTTTTAACCCAGCCAGTCGCATTACTTTGTATAATTTATTTTATCACCACTGCTCTCAAAACGGTGAAGGAAAACATCGTGAGGAAACCGGCATGTACTAGAACCAAAAATTCAAAGACATGTGACATCCAGTAACCCGCACTGGGCCCGCGTGGTGGATTACGGCCCATTCTTTCTCCTAGAGAGGAGGCCTGAGTCCCAACAGTGGGAACATTATAAGGCCGACTATGCTATGCTATGCTATGCTTGCTCAGATTCCTCTTCAGTCAAAATTGATGGTGAATTGGCTCTAGAGTTCTCAGGAGAAATTACCCTGGGTAAAGTCTTCTCCCGACATCAGGGTAATATCTCCCACCCCACCCCAAGCTATCCATCATTACATTTTTATAAAAAACTATGACACTTAAGTAAAATCTATCTGCCGTAAACATAACACAGGATAACGCAGGATGTATATAAATGACATTTTGGAATCTATTCACAGTAATAAACAGAAGTCAAATATCTACAATTGAGAAAAATTACTAACAGGGCACGAAAATGTATTGTCACTTCTCACTCCTAAACCAAACTGCCGACTGCAACGCCGTCTCGTGAGCGAGGTGGGAAGTACCAATGGAGTCTAAGAAGTGTGGCAATGTCGCAATATCTAGTTCCACAAAGATTTTATGAGCAGTGGCTATTGTCTCCTACCTGCTAACCTCTCCCGGACTCCCCCTACTCATAACACAAGCTCTGCTTAGCTTGGGACTAGATGGCGTTGAATGAAAGTTGTGGAATATTATATTATATTCTTTGCCTTGAGTTCCGGGACCACGGGTTTCTCTTTTGGACTACCTATGGCCCCATTAGGCTTCGGCCCTGCTGGGCCCCTACGGTTTTGCGAGGAGGAGGCGACCGCCTGCCATTCTTCCTCGCTCTGAACTATGGCCTATACCAGAGCCCGGCTCGAGAGGTCGCCGCCGCCGATCGGGCCCCACGAGGACACAGCGGTGCTCCGGCTGAGATCGACTTCCAAAATTTAGTATTTGGGTGCAAAATTCTTCCAAATAAAAAAGAATCATCAAAAGCGGTTCACATTTAGTGAAGATATCGCTAAACAAGATGCAAAAGACGACCTAGTCTTTATTAAAATTTTGACTTATATAATTAATATCTCTTATAATATTAATCTCAATTAATTTCAATAATTTGTAATTCTAATGATAAATAATAATAATGTATTAAACCATAATTTTACAAACCATATTTGTACGCCGGAAACGGTAGAATATTACAATATAAAAGCACATAAAAACTTTGTACATTATTCTGACAAATAAATACATTCAATTCTATTCTAAAAAAAAATACATTCAGACGACTGGAGAACCTCCTTCTTTTTTGGAAGTCGGTTAAAATAACTTTTAATTATTAAATTATTAAAACTTAGCTTTTAATTTGATGTCTATATAAGTCCACGCAAATGAAGTTCTGGACACGGTACTGATAAAATATATTTTTAACAGAGGATGTCAGATACGAATAAATTTCACAGATAAAATCCGCAGGCAAAGAAAAGGGAAACAAAAGCATTCATTGCAGGGTTGATAAAAATCATGATTTATTTGATTTAAATCTGATATTAATTTTTTTCTGTTTTTATATCTTTTTAAATTTAGAACTCAGTTATTTTAAAATAAAAACTGGGCAAGTTCGAGTAGGACTCGTGCACTGAGGGTTCTGTACAATATGAAAACAGTTAAATTCTCGAATTGAGTTATGAAGATTTTTCCGAATCGCAAAAAAAGTTTTTTTTTTGTGACGTAACTACAATTTTTTTTTTAACTCTTGATTGGTTCGCACCAACCATTGACCGCTATCTCACCTGATGATGCGGTCGACAATGGAGCGCGCTTACGTAGAAGTAACCTATTCACTCTTGACTTAAAGATTTCCGGGTTGTAGCCATCAGAAAACACAGACTCCGGCAAGGAATTCCACTCCTTAGCTGTACGCACAATGAATGTGTTCCCAAAACGTTTCGTGCGTTTAAGTGGGATGTCCACCATGTACCGGTGGCGCATTGCCGCACGCCCGGTGGTCTGATGATGGAACGGGCTAGACGGAATTAGGTTTATGTTGTTTTCAGATATTTTCCTATATTTGTGTTATGATGTCAAATTTCAGGATTCTAGGTCAACGGGAAGTACCTTATGAATTTTGATTCCCTTGAGAGTTTTAAAATACACGTTTTTTGTGACATAAATGGCCGTATCTCTTTTTTCTGTTACCTCAGATGTTTGTTTTTTTCACAGCTTCTAGGGACCTGACCAGACCTGATTAAATGGTTTTAATTTTACCTCGATACCTTCACGCATTCCCGAGATAAAGGGTCTTGAAATATAGACTGACAGACAGACGGACAACAAATTGATCCTATAAAGGTTCCGTTTTTTCCTTTTGAGGTACGGAAACCTAAAAACAAAAATCATTAGTTGTAAGGGGGCTCCCATACAACAAACGCGATTCTTTATAAATTTAAATATTTATTTTATTCTGTTTTTTAGTATTCGTTGTTATAGCGGCGACAGAAATACATCATGTGTTTAAAATTCAACTGACAAACAGCGGAGTCTTAGTAATGGAGTCCCATTTTAACTTTTGGGTACTGAACCCTAAAAAACATTTAAAAATATTTAAAACCATTAAAAATACACAAACTTGCAAGTTAACGAAAAAAAAGATACGTCCGTTTATGTTGCAAGAAACGTATATTTTGACACTCAAGGGAATCAAAATTCATAGGGTAATTTCCGTTGTCCTAGAATCCTGAAATTTGGCAGGAAGCTAGTTTTTTTTAGCATAAGTATAGGAAAAAATCTGAAAACAGTTAATTTGTAGTCACAAAACAAAAAAAAATTGTTTTGAGATTCTTAAAAATTTTTGAAACTTGATTCGGAAGTTGAACTGTTTTCATTGGTAAGTTTATACGGAACCCTCAGTGCGCGAGTTCGACTCGCACTTGCCCGGTTTTTTTTTTGCTACGGATGTTAAGAAACCGTTCGTGCGAGCGTCCGACTTGCACATGGCCGGTTTTTTTTTAATGTTTTTTTTTTTATTCTCGTGACAAAGCCCATTGCTTCGTTATTACAAAGTCTTAAATTTTTTTTCACTGAAAAAAATCCACAGAGCCATTTATATCGGAGGAACTCCCATGCCACTTTTCAATTATCTCAAAACCTGATGTATTGTTTACAGTTTACAAACTCCTCATCATCATCACGAGCGTGACGTTATCTTCGTGCTACTGCCCCGCAGACAGGATCCATAATTTTGGTCAGTGCGCCTATCGGATCCACTGCTTCGGCAACATCCGCGGGATCCGTCTTCCCAACGCGTGCTACGAATCCACTAACTATCCGGTCACCGTCGACGTCACAGTCACCGACGCCATCGAACGATTCGACGAGAATTTGGACCTCGACTTCCTTAACATCATCACTACCTTAAAAGTGTTAGGAAGATGGCAGCATACGAAACTCGCCATTTTAATGTACACCACCAGACTAAGACATCTTCAACTTACCAATAACGGTATTGAAAACATTTCAGGAGTTCCCTTTTATTACCTGACACGCCTCGAAACACTCGATTTGTCTTACAATAGTCTATCAGAAATTGCAGAACTCTTCCAGTTCCAAATACACCCGAATAAATTGAGGAAATTGTCACTGGCTAATAATGCTATAAAATATATTCCAGGCGATGCTTTCGGTGAACTATCATCTTTAGCAGAACTCGATCTCTCCTACAATATTATTTCTGATCTTACTGAGGAGCCGTTCTACAATTTAACAAAACTAGAAATATTACGGTTGAATAATAATAGGATTAAAGATTTGAATGGAGCTGTTAACAGCCTTCAGAACTTAAAGCATTTGTATCTAAGAGGCAATCAAATTCAGAACATTGATGAGGAGTCTCTCAAGATCATCAAACATTTGGAAACCTTCGATGTGTCTTGGAACGATTTGGAAAAAATTAAGCCTATAATGCTCTCAAGACACTGGGACCATTTCGCTAATCATTCCATTTGTAAAATTATACTTACTGGCAATCGCATTATCAATGTTCCCAATGCAACCTCTCAAGAAATTTCGTCGAGATTCGATAGGAACTTGGATAAACACAATGTAAACATACTCACAGAATTAGATCTTTCCACGAATTTTATTACTAATATTGAATATAGTGCTTTCCAATCGTTGATTCAGTTAATATCTTTGAATTTGTCTAAAAATAAAGTAATCGATTTTGTAGTTAATGCAAATGATCTTGCCGACTTAAAATATTTGAACCTGAGTGGTAATTATATCACGCATTTATATTACGAAAGTTTTTCTGCTATGACCAAGTTACAGAACCTTGATTTATCATACAATCGACTTGACTTCATCCCTGACGTGACATTCAATAATAATTACAATTTGAAACTTGTAAATATGACTTATAACGAAATTGAGAAACTTGATAGTATCCACATAACTATGTTTCACCCGGAAGGTGGGGTGTTGGACCTTTCCAATAATGGGTTGTCAAAGATCACGATACCTTACGGGGAAGGTTTACGTTTGATAACTTTGTTCTTGCATTCAAACAATATATCGGATCCATCGCAGGTTGATCTGAGTCACCAAACCGAATTGCGAACTGTGGATATGAGTAACAATTTGATTTGGGAACTAGATGACTCATCTTTGAGGCTACCAGAGTCGAGTCTCGTGTACCTAGATTTAACTTACAACAACATACATCGGATCGGTCCGTCCACTTTCAAAAGACTGCCTCATTTGAAGACACTTCGTCTTGGTCACAATACGCTGACAAAATTAGAGTACGGATCATTTGAAGGTTTACAAGACCTTTTGAACTTAGATTTATCATACAACAAGATTGTGAATTTAGATTCAAAACTGTTGATGGATTTGAAATGCCTTCATGTACTGTCTGTGAGGTCGAATGATATGAGTGTGTTAGACATGACGAGTTGGTACGGTCACAAGTTTGATTTGAGTGTGATTGTAGATAACAATAATTTGACTTGTGAATGGTTGCAAAAAGTGCTGAATGACTTTAATAATGGTTATACTAGGGTGAAACCAACTGTGTTGGTTGGAGGGAAAGGGAAAAATACGGTTGAAGGGATTCCT
Organism: Mythimna pallens; assembly: GCA_961205895.1. Taxonomy (NCBI): domain Eukaryota; kingdom Metazoa; phylum Arthropoda; class Insecta; order Lepidoptera; family Noctuidae; genus Mythimna; species Mythimna pallens. The sequence goes on along the minus strand of OY540842.1, from coordinate 19,461,271 downwards.
TGTATAGCTAGTGAAAGTGAGGCTCTAATGATGAGGTCCCAGTATATATTGGCTGACGAAAGATTGTTAGTAACAAGCCAGAAGATTCTGGAGGCAGTTCGTGAACAGAATTATTATTTTAGGAAGTTTATATTAAGAGCCGAGCAGGAAGAAGCGGAAAAGGCTCGAAAAGAAGAAAATACTCACTAAGTTTTTCATTCTAAGGTTATAATAATGTTTTAATGTAGATTTAAAACTCTTAATATTGAGTTAACACAAATGATTATGTCTTACTGTTTTATTTTTGGTGTCATAGATCTTACTTTTATATTACAGTGCGTGGTTGCTATTATTAGTCTTGTGTAGTTCGCTAAGAGCTCTTACACACATGCAGCATATTGCCAAAGGCACACAAAGAGGTAACTGTAACCGTCGACATTTCAGTCTATGAAGATCAATGGCAGCCGTCGTCAGCTTACATAGTAGTTCAAAATTAAAATCACTGACAATTTTTTTTACACACCGCCATCCATGCTCTGTTTGTCCATTCTTTCAATTTATATTTCTAAACTCAAGCATTATTCTTTACTGCTAAAATTAGCAATTCAACATAAATTTTGTCACTAGAACTCATTTTACAAATTTCCGACGCATGTACTCTTGAACAATTTGCAGTCGAATGACAAAATGGCGGACGCGACACGCATCATCTGCATGTGTCGCTATAAGTCGATGGCTGCAATTGCCTCTGCCGTTGGCAACATACCGCTTGTGTGTATGAGCTTTATCAAGCAAACTAATTAACTTACACATAGATGTGATACCAATACAATATAAAAAAAATATTGACAAAAAAAATCCCTTTCAATTAAACTGTCATATTTTTGAACCCACAGTTAGTGCAAGTAAAATTGTTATTCGATTATTTAGTTTCGGTAGTATTTTTGCGAAATAAATTAAATTCGGAAGTAATTTTGAGATGGTGAAGTATGATTACTTACTGTTTGAATTATTTTTTACCTTTATATGTACCTATACTCCATTCGCAATAAAATATCTAAATAAAACTTTCCCACTGTTCGTTCAACCGATTTTCACTTTTATTCTGTAGGTATAAAGATTTACCATCTTTATACGTCAAAGCAAAAAAAAATTTGAATGTCTAATCTTAGTGCGCTTGGAGTATAAAATCAAAGCATTTAATTCGTAAACATCTTAAGAGTGAATGTCTCGTAAAAATATTACAACGTTAATTTGTCTATGAGAAAATTAAAAACTTCAATTACTAAATTTTTTTTTTCTAAATTTAATTTAATCAATAACGGTTCTCTGTCTTCACATACTACCTATGTAGTTAAGATAATATCCCAGTCTTAGTTATAAAATACGTATTTGTTTGTTCTATAATGTGTGTTAAATAAAATTATAACCGTTTATACGTTTTTGTTTTATTTGTTTTGGGTTCGCCCGTGTGTATCTAAGTAGGTTCCTTCCTTCTTTTTAAAAATCTTTTGTTATCGTATGCCGACGTCATAATAACTGTTTGCGTGCCAAACAGCACAATCTGTTTTATGGTTTGTGCAGTGTGGTGATAGAGTCAATGAGCCTTTTAATATACATATTATTTGACTGGCCTGTTGGTCTAGTGGTTAGTGGCCCTGATTGCTATGCCGGAGGTCGTGGGTTCGATTCCTACCCAGGACAAATGTTTGTGTGATGAACACAATCATTTGTTCTGTGTCTGGAGGCACTTTATCTATAATATGTATGTATTTAGAAATATTTAAGTATGTTTAACAGTTGGCTAGTACTCATAACACAAGCTCTGCTTAGCGGATGACTAGACGGCGTTGTGTGATAGTTGTGTAAATATATATACTATTATAGGTACCTAATAGCGACTCGCCAGGATGTTATAACTTCGCTAGAGGTAATACAATTTTTTAAAATTCTTACATTTCCTATAATGTATTTGTATGTATTATAACATTAAACTTTAATCATGCACCACGTTGTCTATTGGTGTAAACCGCATGAAAATCGGTTCAGTCATTTTGGAGTTAATCGCGTTGGTACAGGCATGCTGACGCGAGAGGAATTTGTTTTATATTATGTAAGGATATAAATTAACTATAGGTCAAGGAGATGACTATCAAACTATTGATAAATAAAACAGGTTTATCATTCAGATAACCGAGTTATGACTAAGACAAAGAAATAACACATTTAAGATAACAAATGGTAAGTCTAAGACGCTGTTTAAGACAAGATAATTTAGTTCACAAAGTTGCCTTTGTGTATCAGACATACTAGCAGGTTTTGTTATATACAGATATTTTATTATAGTCTTAGTAAAATAAAACATTGGCCTGTGCAGAGATAATCTGGCCAACCGGGGTTTCCTTGACCCATCGCAAATATATTGCCAATGTGGAGCCTCTTCAAAATGGTTGAGCTGAGTGGTGCTGATATTCGCGCCATGTCCGTGAACGGGCGCTGTCAGTTGAGACTGGTCATCTCTTAGCTGCCAGTTGCTATTTTAATATCCATATTTAGTTTTTATTTTTACTTTTTTACATTGTTCTCACATGATAGCGACAAGAAACATGTACCTAACAGAGATATTTGTAATTGCAAAATGTGATTGAAAAGAGTGTCCATGGAGTTTCTTCTACATTCTTCTCCATAGAGATCTACGCTTTGGAATGTGCAATTAGCATCATTTTTTCTGACTGACTGACTTCTTGACATTTCAAAAGTGCCTGTAAATGGTTTATTTGAAATAAAATGCTTTGAATCTTTGAATCTTCATAGGATATGCGTCACCTCCTTTCCTGCCTAGCATGCACAACTACCTGCAGCTTACATGACTTATATGCGGCCAACGACACAGCTGTTCAAGTGGCTAAATGTTGGCCGGACAAAATTTGAGTCAGATTGACATGAGAAGAAAGACAGAATATAAAACATTTTTCTCTAAGGGCCATCTTAATTAGAAAGGACAAAACATTTTAGGAACACTTTCATTGTGCGTACAGATATGGAGAGTGGAATTTCCAGCCGGAATCCGTGTTTCCTGATGACTACATGGGGTTTATAAGTTACTAGCTTCTGCCACGGCTTCATCCACGTAAAAGTACCTTGTAGACCCCCATTTCATCCCCTTGGGGGGTGTATTTTGTAAAATACTTTCTTATTGCTCGTTTACATTATAAAAGGAAACCTTGTGCAAAATTTTATACTTCTAGTCCCTAGTTTCGGCTGTGCATTGACATCTCAGTCAGTCAGATTTTTCCTTTTTAAAGAGAGTAATTAAGTCACTTCTAGAAAAGAGTATTCCATTGTCGATCACATCAGTGCTTACCAGATAGGTAAGTAGGTAAGTAAATGCCTAGCTATTACAGATTGCAGGGTCAATAGAGGAGTAGGGGAGGATATATTATATCACCACAATTAGTGGTAATGTAATGAACCGACCGGTTATGTTTCCTAATTCATTACTTGTTTTAGCGGATTAAAAAAAAAAAAAAAAACAGGTATTTTTTACTCTTCCATACTGAGAATAGTCCACACACAAATAATTATTTGTTATTAATCCAGAACTAATCTAAATATCGAGGGAAACCGGTGGATGCGAGACGCACTGGACCGGCCGTTATGGTGACACTTGAAGGAGGCCTATGTCCAAAAGTGAACATCTTTTGGCTGATGATGAATCTAAATAAAACTACTATTGTCTCTAAAATCAGTAGCTAACAAACAAACTAAATTCAAGAACATACAATTAAATGAAAATCGCTAGATGAGTGGAACTCTGCTAATTTTTCATTCGGTATTTTTATTTTAGTGTTTATTTTAACCAAGCTGAAAAGTTGATAGGGAATCGTTTGTCTTGATATGGTCATGTGAAGAGGAGGGATGTAACGAGTATATGTAGATGGATGAAGAGGGAGAGGGAGGCCAAAAAAAAGATGGATAAATTGTGTGAGGAGTGATGTGAAAGAGAAGGGAGTTAGTGATAGCGTGACGGGAAGAAAAAAACGTGTTGTACCTACACGAAGTAACACGAGATGAGGGCAGGAAGATGTTATCATCTTCCCCTATTCTTCCAGCTCGGATAAGATTATTCTTATCCAAGCTCAACAACACAATATAATGTTATTTACCGCTCCTTGTCATACTTATACTAATAATACAGGAAAACAAAAAACCTTACAATCACTAATTAGAAGAGTCTAAATTACAGTCTAAAGTCTAAGTTTATTCATACCGAGTCCCAGCGAGAAAAAAATTCATATAATTTGTTATTAATTAGTTAAAGCAATGGTGGCTGTTTGTCTGTGTGCATCGATAACCGATGCTACGTCCTGTCAGCTTTACTGATAAAACTGTCAAGCGTGATCCTTGTGTAATTTAGATGGTTCCGCAGATGTGACAAGATACAATATGTTGATTATAGGTCGAATTTATTATCGTCAGTGTATAGAAAATAGTATATTCTACTAATAAAAATATAATTTAAAGAATATATCGAGGCATTGATATAGGTATATATTTTTTAAATACAAAAACTAAAATGACACGTTGGAAAGTGCGATGTGTCTATGCCCTATAATTTTTTACTGCCCTTTTTCAGTAAGAAATTATTAAAAGATTCCTGACGCTCTGGGTGGAGCAAGAAGGCGTGACGGACTTTTACTGACTAATACCCACCTGTGTTCCTTTAGTTACACTATGTGTTCCAGGTCTATGGTAATTCTTTCAAACCTCCTGCAACGTTCTCGTGTGTTTAAACTCCGCAATGCAATTAAATTGGATCACACTTCTAGCGCACTCATCATCATCATAATTTCAGCCGAAAGACGTCCACTGTTGGACATAGGCCTCCCTCAAGTGTCGCCATAACGACCGGTCCTGTACGTCCCGCAGCCATTGGATTCCTTCGACCCTCACTAGGTCATCGGTCCACTTTGTGAGAGGCCATCCAATGCTGATGAGCGCACTCAGGGTGACGTTTTTCGCCAAGATTTAGTCCACACACCAACTTTACCACCGTCGACCTCCATGGCGATGTACTGCGGCATAAATTATTAGCTGAAAACAATTTAGGAAACATGTGAATTTAAGTCTAATTAAAATTGAAGTAACTTAATCTAAATTATTTCACACTTGAAAATAATAGTCATCATCGTTTCGGTACAGACTATTCCATTTTTTATCTATAAGGTATATTATCTATAGGTATAAATAAAAGGAGAAACTGATTCTGATAGGAGTCTTTTTGGCCTTGTACAGGTCTTTAATTATAATTTTTTTATATTGTTCTCTTTTATTTTAGATTAAGTAGTTACTTTTTATTTTATTTTTGTTAGTCATGTGCGACTCTCAAATAAATATTTTTTTTCTTTCTTTCTTTTTGATTGACATATCAACACACAGCCGAAACTACTGAGTCTAGGGGTATGAAATTTTGTACAAGGTTTTCCAAAATTCACTCTCTAAGGAGATGATATGGGGGCCCAAAGTTTTATGGAGAAACATAATTTTACGCTTGGAAAGCCGCTGTCAGAAGCTAGTTTAAAATAATCAAGCCGGCTAAAATATATGTACACTAAAGCATGAGCTGAAATTACCTAAATATTTCATAACAATGTGAGAGAGGCTTTAAACTACGTATGAAATAACCCTGTATTATAGAAGTGCAGATATCGATTCAATATTTTGATGCGGAACCCTAAACAATATTGCGCAGTTCGCATATTTAGTCTCAAGTGTAACGGGAGTAGGTACAGACATATCGGACATTATTGTAAACACTTTTTATTTATGTTGAGGAATTTATTCTTTCACTTGTAAGTAATTTATCTTAATATTTTTTTTGTTTATTAGGTTTTAGAGAACAGTGAATATATCTGTTTTAATTTTTATGTTGGTGTTAGTATTATTCAACCACCTACGTCAAAAACATACTCGCGTTTATGCCGCCAGGGTTGCACATCCCCGACCAAATACTCCATCTTGTCAGCTCTTTTGTCACCTATGGGGATTGAAGAGCTATACGAGATGGATCACCCAGTCGCAACACGCGACCCTGGCGAATAGGACACGAAAACACTCGTCGGTCCAATCCGACGCAAGGTTAAATAATATGGTTTTAAGTTAAGCAGTTTTCATTTTATATGTAGGTTTTATATGTAATTTTTATACTGTTTATGTAGCCGTAAGATACATTTTTACATAAGTAGGTGTAGCGATATGTCTGTATAATTTTCATACTGCCATATGAACGGGGTTGGTAAAATCTAGCTCTAAGTCTATATCGCTCACCTAGTAAAATATCGGCATATCTACAATAAATGCGAAATTGAATTATTTTAACGGCCTAAGTAGATAATGTATATCCTTGAATATCTATTATGGTCTATACTAGTAGGCAACATCACAATTTATGATATAAAATGAAAAATGAAATCAAAACTTTCTTTTAAAAATATTATTTGTACAATCTTTGGCTCTTGTAGCTGTAAAATATGAAAATGTAGATGTGCCAATATATTGCTAGGTGAGCGATATCTATCTAGAATTTAATTTAGAAACCAGCCTTTATTAACATGAATGTTCTATTTTCACAGGTATATGGCATAAATATGGATTTTCGAATATTATGTAAGTAAATATTCTCATCTACTTTAATATTACTTAACTCTATGACAAGGGACGTAGCTTTGTAAATAGGGGTATTTATCTATTGGCGAAGGGTTCGGGTCGGTAAGTACGCATTATCATGTAAAAACAGTATTATTCGACTCACTCACACAGTCTACTACCAGGAACCCGACACAAATTACCTGTTATCTGCAGGGATTGTAAAAGCGCTAGGTTCGTAAGCAACCATAGTCTAGTGCCTGCTGCTATTAACGGACTTAATAAGCGCTAGGTTCGTAAGCAACCATAGTCTAGTGCCTGCTGCTATTAACGGACTTATAAAGCTCTAGGTTCGTAAGCAACCATAGTCTAGTGCCTGCTGCTATTAACGGACTTATAAAGCGCTAGGTTCGTAAGCAACCATAGTCTAATGTCTGCTGCTATTAATGGACTTATAAAGCGCTAGGTTCGTAAGCAACCATAGTCTAGTGCCTGCTGCTATTAATGGACTTATAAAGCGCTAGGTTCGTAAGCAACCATAGTCTAGTGCCTGCTGCTATTAACGGACTTAATAAGCACTAGGTTCGTAAGCAACCATAGTCTAGTGCCTGCTGCTATTAACGGACTTAATAAGCGCTAGGTTCGTAAGCAACCATAGTCTAGTGCCTGCTGCTATTAACGGACTTATAAAGCGCTAGGTTCGTAAGCAACCATAGTCTAGTGCCTGCTGCTATTAACGGACTTATAAAGCGCTAGGTTCGTAAGCAACCATAGTCTAGTGCCTGCTGCTATTAACGGACCTAAAAAGTGCTAGGTTCGTAAGCAACCATAGTCTAGTGCCTGCTGCTATTAACGGACTTATAAAGCTCTAGGTTCGTAAGCAACCATAGTCTACTGCCTGCTGCTATTAACGGACTTAATAAGCGCTAGGTTCGTAAGCAACCATAGTCTAGTGCCTGCTGCTATTAACGGACTTGTAAAGCGCTAGGTTCGTAAGCAACCATAGTCTAGTGCCTGCTGCTATTAACGGACTTGTAAAGCGCTAGGTTCGTAAGCAACCATAGTCTAGTGCCTGCTGCTATTAACGGACCGTATAAAACCACAATTTCTTCACTTATTCTTTGCACTTGATGGAAAGCGACAGCAGATCTGGAGCCTTACTGTGACGTGTTAAAGTGTCAGTCATGTGAGGGAGGAAGATCAACGCAGCTATCCACCCTATATAGCTCCATCTCTTTAACACTGGCCTATTGGTATAGTTGTCAGTGGCCCTGAATGCTATGCCGGAGGTCGTGGGTTCGATTCCCGCCAGGACAAATGTTTGTGTCATGAGCAAGATCATTTGTTCTGTGTCTAGGTGTAATTTATCTATAATATGAATGTATTTTAGAAATATATAAATATGTTTATCAGTTGTCTAGTACTCATAGCACAAGCTTTGCCTAATTTGGAACTAGATGGCGTTGTGTGAAAGTTGTGCCTTATTATTATTATTATATACTTATTAACAGTTCAGTTTAGGTTGTCAAATGGATTGCGTTAAAAGCTCGTGCTCTCTGATTAAAAACTTTTACATTATGAGGGAACACAGGCGGTAGAAAAAAGATACGGCTGTTGTCTAAAATACTAAAACTAACTTTGTTTTTAGGCATCCTCTCTGTGTGTGTAGCAGTGGCTTCGAGCTACAACTCGGAGCTATGTACCGTGGAACACGACTACAGCAAATGCGGATACAACATGTTCTGTACGAACTACATAAACACCAATTCAGGATGGGAAAACTACCAAAGAAATTCTTATAATCCACATCTTGGAATGGTCGAAAATAAAGATTGCTCCATACATCTCACTTACGCCGGATACAGAATTGAACCTATGTTTTTGGTCCTCAAAAATCCAACATCAGACCCTTCTGGCACTATCCCATTAAGCTACAGAGGCGATGGCATGTTGCACATTATATACTCCTTAGACCTAAGTGACAACGATTATGAAAATACACCATCTATTAAATCCATGCAGAATCTAGCCATACTAAACATATCAAGAAATCACTTGAAAACAGCTGTTTTATCCAATAAGAACGAATTGAACATGTTGAATGAATTAGATTTATCTTACAATACTATCAGTGACATCGTTGTCAATAGTTATGAACATCCATATAATATGTTAAAGAAAATTAACATATCTCACAATTACTTAGTTAAAATTCCCGATGCTGTATTTGATAAAATCGATGATCTACAGACTTTAGATTTGTCACACAATTATATCGAAGGCTTGACTCATATTACTTTTGAAGGCACCAAGACCCTGTTACATCTCAATCTATCTAACAACAGACTGACCGATATCAATTCTTCTCTCTTCAGATTTAGTGAGTTAAAAACTTTACGCTTGAGTAACAACAGAATTAAAAATCTGAATATCCATGATTTTGTTACGTTGCAAAAACTTGAGTTTTTGGATTTGAGTTCGAATTCTATCAAGACTATTGATAACGTGTTCCAAAATATGGCTTTCCTATATAGTTTAGATTTAAGTAATAATTTGCTGGAAACCACAAGTAAAGACACTTTTGCTAATTTAATATCCTTGACTAGTATCGATCTCTCAAAAAATAAACTTCGGTCTTTGCCCAAAGACTTGTTTAAAAATAAAACCATCAATAAATTTTCTGTTAGTGATAATTTCATAGAAGGTTCATTAACTAAAGGTACGTTTGAAGGTATCAACGTCACAAAGTTAAATCTAGGGTTCCAATTATTGACTGCAATTGAAAATTATGCTTTTAACGGTCTAACCAGCCTTGATGCCTTGTATCTTAACAATAATGGTATCTACACATTATCAAATATGTGTTTCAAGACTTTAACAGGTTTGCAAGTTCTAGACTTATCCAATAACAAAATTTCTAGTATAGACTTCGATAAGAGAGATCTGAATAGCCTTCAATCATTATTTTTAAGGAATAATAGATTGGCTCAAATAAAACAAGAACTCTTTCAAGATTTGAATAGACTAGAATATTTGGATCTATCAGGAAACGCCATTTCGCAATTGGAACCAAACTCTTTTAAATCGCTGAAGAGTTTAATAAACCTGGAAATATCTGACAATCCTTTGTCTGGAACATTGAAAACTGACACGTTTGACGGTTTGGTCTCCTTACCTACTCTTGATATCTCTCGTAATTTACTGACTATCGTGCAAAATGCATCTTTTAACGATATGAACGAATTAAAGGATCTCAATATGTCGCGAAGTAAAATAAAAGAGTTACAATTTAATGTTTTTGAGCATACTGGTTATATAGAAACGCTTGATTTGTCCTACAACGAACTGGAAAATTTCTTTGTTAATGTGACAGAATTAGTTGGATTGAGCACTTTACTGTTAAATAATAATCTTTTGAAAACTATTTCTTCTACGTCGTTAAATGGGCTATCGCGAATGACTACTTTGAACTTGGCTCATAATTTTATGGAAAATATCGACAATGATTCCTTTACAACTTTGACTGATTTACGTTCATTAGATCTGTCTTATAATGAAAAGTTTAAGTTCACGCAAAATTTATTGGACAAAATCGAACACTTACATAGTTTAAATATATCTGGTATCAAAACTGATATACGTTTCGAAAAGGAAGACTCGACCATTTCTAATATCGCAATCTCAGATACAGGCCTTCATAACATCAGTGCTTTAAACCTTAGTACATTAACACATATAACAAGTTTAGTTCTGAGTAATAACAATGTTTCTCGGTTAGAAATTGGAGATTTCTCCGGAATCAGTCAGCTTAACATTCTAGACTTAAGCTTTAACAAAATATCTTACATTCAACCGGGAGTATTTAAAGACAACGGTCTCTTATTTTCTTTAAACATTTCTCATAATTGTTTGTCAGCTGTTGGCTATGGAATTTTCCGTGGTTTAATTTATTTGAATACGCTGGATATGTCATTCAATAACATTAAAGATTTGCAAAGTGAAAGATTTTATGAAGTAACAAGCTTATCGCAATTAATAGTAGATCATAACAAGATTGGCGAAATTAACGCTGAAGAATTCGCTGGTACGAGTCTGTCAAAGTTGAGTATAGGTGATAATCCACTATCGTGTCGCATTTTAGTTAAACTCAAGAAACAAGGCGTTCCTTTTGAAATAACAGCAATTAAAAAAGATGGGCATAATGATGAAAATGTTGATGGAGTAACATGTAATAAAGATCAAGGACGAGCTAGTTTTGAACCAAATGCAACATTCAATAACGCAAGTGAAAATAATGAGATACTAGAAGACATGAGAAATATTTTATATAACATCAGTATGAGTAATAAAAATACCGTAAAAGTCAGTAATGATAAGTATTTAGAAAATATCACGAATGTAATTGAGAAATCTAACGGTATTAATGAAGAAAATTTATCAAACCTTGCTAATTTAACTTCTAAAGTTATAGATTTAAACAATGCTACTAATATATTACTAAAGAAAATCCTGAATTCATTACTTGACAATGTCACTTCTACCACGACATCGGTTCCATTAATCACTGTAAATAATACTGCAGATTTGATTCCATATATAAATAAAGTAAAAAAAGAATTGGAAAAGACTATAGCGGATGAAAAGGAAAACGTATTACATGAAATCGAAAATAAATTTTCTTTGTTGCATTATCAAACAGAATCGCTGCCCACAAGCCCAAGAAACGAGAAATTGGTATCAAATAATGAAGGGACAAAATCGATATTTACAGAGACTTGCGTAGCGTTAATATTGTTGATATTGGTTTGTTTAGTTTTATATAAATTTTATAAATCAAGGATGTTTGTTAGGAGCCGATTGTCTTATAGCACACGGGAGTTGCCTGGTGCAATGGACAACTCGACTTTGTAGATCTTAATTAGGTATTTATCTATCTACTGCAATGGTTAAATATTTAAGATTGATGTATGCTAACATTTAAACTTACAGTATTTGTATCTTTTCTGACCGTTTGATATTTACTGATACGTTGTCAATAAGTATTGTTTTACTACCTTAATTCTTTACTTTACACAAAAGTCATTATTAAACACAGTGATTGGACAATTTATGTACAAAGGCCAGCCTAACTCAACAATGAGTTTTCTCCCAGCAAACCTTTGTGTGATAGAGTGATATTATCTTAATATGATTCTTAAACATCAGACTTCAAATATTACTTAACATCTCGATTTAGGCTTTTTTTGTGTCATTACACTATTAAAGATGTTCCATTATAAGGTAACCATAAATTCATTATTTTGTATATTTATTTTTAGACCTTGTGGAAAACCAATGATAGCTTATCATCGTTTTTTTCCACAAGGTTGATTCCTAAAAGTGAGTCAGAAATTGGTTGTAAAAATTTATGAATTAATAAAATAAACTATTTTTTTTTATTAATTGCAATAAAAAATGTATTATTATTTGTATTTAAAAATGTTACGGGTTTTGTACATCCTGGAAGTAGTTACACTTTTTTTTGGAAGGTGGGAAATCAGCTCATCAATTCTCTCGTTCTAAGGTGAACACTACGCGATGTCAACTCGGTTTAGGTCCTTTGCTTGTCATCCACAAGCCCGCGTCCGGGGTTATGACTGGGTCGTGAGGATTTCCGTTCCTTCACGGTTGCGGCCGTCTTCTTCACTAGCATTATTGCTTCACAGAAGGAAGCGACTGCATTCCATTAGTGCAGTTATACCATTTACAGTACCAATTTTACAGGACGAACAGCGCTATTCCTATATCGCAACGCATTCATGATGGCAATTACACGTCATACTATGGTCCTACAAAACTAAGGGCAACGGAAGGACACTGTAGTGTAGTCAGCAAAAGCCTGGTACGCTCTCTCGTTATACCCTAGAGCGGGAGAAGTCATTGGATGATTTTCCACCTCTAGAAAATACATCATTTTCCATAGTATGACGTAGCATCCATTTGCAAGTACTACTTTCGGTTTAACCATAAAAAAATATTCTGTATTTTAAGTTTGACTTCAACTCTAGAGTTTATACATTAGTGGTTTCTGAAGAAACAATAAGATGTACAAAAAGTGATATTTTTTTACAAAACGGTCTATTTCTGTAATTACTATTGATTTGTAAATAAATGGTATATCATAACCATGACATTTGTTTTATTTTTAGCAACAAAGTACCATTGGGTAGTTATCCCTCACAAATACTATACTACCTATTTAAGTAAGTAGGTAAAATGCTATTAACCAACTTCAAAAAAAGGAGGAGATTCCATAATTGGCAAACTCAAGTCACCCATGAGACTCACCACCGAAGAATCTTTGATTTATCAGATACACATCAGTGAGAAGTGAGAACACATCAGTGTCGCCCTGGCTCTTGTACTGTGATACAGGATATCCTAGTACAAGAGCCAGGGCGACACTGATGTTTGTATTTTTAAGTGATTGTAATAAAATATTATTATTATTATGTCTTTGGCCACATTGCCCGAGAGGTGATAACCTGGAAAAGTTGCTACTGACAAGAAAAGTAGATGACAAAAGACCCAAAGGCAGGAGTCCGATACGTTGGTCTGACCAAATCCCTGCTACACTGGAGACCACAGTCTGTAACGCCATTCTTATCTTCGGCGATGTGAATGGCGTCAACATGGCGAAATATAGTCCACAAGAAAGTTGTTCGTCGAGGTTACGACCCTCAGCATTGAGGACCTCAGAACTCCGTCAAATTGTATTTTATTTATAGTACCGCGTCTGCGACAAACTCAAAAACTGCCGAATAATTTATCATGCAATTTCACCAATAAACAGAGTGATTCAAGTGAAAGGTTTAAATGTTCTATAATAGTTGCAAATTCATCATCTTCCTGCCCTTGTCCCATATTTCTTGGGATCGGTTGTCTCTTTTTATTTTTTTCTTCCATTCTGTCCTGTCAGCCATTACGACATACTAACTCGCTTTCTTTCATATTAGTTCTCACACAATCCACCCTTCTTCTCTTTGGCGTCTCTCTCCCTCTCCATCCGACCAGATGTGAACTCTTTTAGTAACATGCGTTTCATCCCTCTTTACATGACCATACCAAGACAAACGATTCTCTTTAAGCTTTTCAGTCACTGGAGCCACTTTTCCTAATACTGCAAGTATTACGGTAGAAAAAACTGTGAATTTAAATGATTAGTATCACCTATGCGTAACTGGGGCGGATCTCTAGTAATATTATGAAGTTTAAGAGCTTGTTTGTTTGAACGCGCTAATCTCAGAAGCTACAGGTTCGAATCAAAATTCTTTTATTATTTGGTAACCCCATTTATCGAGCAAGGCTATAGGCTAAATAACATCACGGTAAGACCAACAGGTGGTGACCGCGCACCGAAAAACGCAGCGCTGGAAGGCCTTCCACAAGGTAGACCGACGACCTGGTGAGAGTCGCGGGTGTGCGGCGGATGTGAGACGCACAGGATCGGTCGTTGTGGCGACGCTTGGGGGAGGCCTATGTACCACAGTGGACGTCTTTTGGCTGAAATAATGATGATGATGATGGTGATGATGAAGACCAACAGGAGCGGAGCCGCAACCAAAGATGCAGGTGAAACCGCAGGGGACCGCTAGTCATCTATATAAGTCTGCAAGAGCAAGGGCTTAACTGTGGTAGCTAGAAGAAAACAATCTTCTTATTCTTCTTCTTCTTCTTCTTCTCGAGAAGAACGTGCAAGAAATTCCACGGATCATTTTTATATCAACCGATCTTGTTTCTAATAATAAAAATAATAATATCAAAATAAAAGTTTACTGGCAATACCAGTATGGGGAATTCTCCGATTGTCAGTTAACAAGGTTGTATTATCAGCACGTTGCAGTATTGCGTGGGACGTAGAATATATGCTGACTTAGAACAAAGGATAATAATGTTTACACTTCATTAAAACATGAACAAATGAGTAGTTAATTATTTATTAGAACAGACATTGTTTCTTTTAGATAATGCTTACTAGTAACGCGACATAGTTTTATCAAATTATGTATTAAAAATAATTTGTTTTCTTTGTTCATCTTATTTTAATATCATGCTTTTTATGACATATTTGCAGTATCAAAATTATAGCCTGTCGGTTTTCTTTTGTTTACATTTCGGGGACTGTGCATCGGACCACCAGACGTACAGCTAAGGAGTGGAATTCCCTTCCAGAGTCTGTATTTCTACACATCATTACTTACTCTCCGGGTGTCACCATTGTGTGGACCGCCCGGAGGACACGATGGAGCATACGGTGAAGGTGTGCCCCGCTTAGGCGGATCACCACAGTGTACTTGTGAGAGCGATCAGCGGCGACCTCTCACGCCGGGCCTTGGTACAGGACATCGTTCAGAGTGAACGGGACTGGACGGTTGCCTCATTCTGCGAAGCTGAAGTCGAATAAGTAATAAAATAATGAACGGACGTTCTCAAACCTCAGCCGCCGGGACCCCGATCCCGATTTCTAGCCACCGTAGGCGTGGGCTTGCGGACGACGAGTGTCACAATGGGTAGCTCGCCGTCCGGTCGTTCGGTAACCATTCAGACCAAGCCTGAGTCGTCGACGGCACGTAGTGTTCCACGCGCGCCTTAAAGAGATATCAGCAAAACTGTAGGGACTCAGCAGGGTCAGAGCCTACTGAGACCATGGGTTGACTTCCAAAAGGGAAATCCGGAGTCCTCGAACGCAAGGCGAAGAAGGAACATTGGTGTGTTTTTAGTCAGTAAAAGTCTGACACGCCCTTGGTCCGCTTTAGAGCGGGAGAAGTCATTGGGTTTCTCACCTTAAAAAAGGGATTTTATGTTAATTAACAACTATTTTCACATTCTTGTGGCGTGGTGATAGCCTGTCGGTTTTCTATTGTTTACATTTCGCGGAGTATGCATCGGACCATCAGACTTACGGGTGTTGCGCCATCGTTAACGTCGCTGGATACAGGTCAAAGTACAAATAAATATAAATAAATAAATATTCCACAACCATCACACAACGCCGTCTAGTCTCAAGCTACGCAGAGCTTGTGTTATGAGTACTAGACAACTGATAAACATACTTATATATTATTAAATACATACACACTATAGATAAATTACACCCAGACACAGAACAAATGATCGTGCTCATCACACAAATATTTGTCCTGGGTGGGAATCGAACCCACGATCTCCAGCATAGCAGTCAGAGCCACTAACCACTAGACCAACAGGCCAGTCAAGTATCAAACGTAATCTCATTCACCGATACTCCGTGGTTTCTAATGAGGATAAACCAAATCAAGCAATTCCACTACTAGTCTGTAGTGGATTACCCCATTGCTGTGAGCTAGCTATTTTTAATTTTATTAATTGAGCCATAACAAATAGCATAAAAGTTAACATAGTTCATAAGTAATATAGCAGGTCACTGCATTATCAGTAGATTATGCATACTTAGTGTAGCGACATCTCTGGCGTCACATAAGAATTATTCCTGCATCAAAACAGCTCGAAATCGTCTATCGGGCAGTTGCCCACCAGACATAACACCCGTCTGGTCAGAGGATCCTCTTTTTCAACGGAGGTTGGCGGGATTTTACTCTTTATTCCGCCTACCTACAAACTTAGGAAATAGTGGCTGCAACTAGACGGACATTATCTATATATATAAAAGAAAGTCGTGTTAGTTACACCACTTATAACTCAAGAACGGCTGAACCGATTTGGCTGAAAATTGGTGGGGAGGTAGCTTAGAACCAGGAGACGGACATAGGGTATTTTTTAACGAGTAGGGTAGAGTAGGGTAGAGTAGGGTAGAGTAGGGTAGAGTAGGGTAGAGTAGGGTAGAGTAGGGTAGAGTAGGGTAGAGTAGGGTAGAGTAGGGTAGAGTAGGGTAGAGTAGGGTAGAGTAGGGTAGAGTAGGGTAGAGTAGGGTAGAGTAGGGTAAAGTAGGTTAGAGTAGGGTAGAGTAGGGTATTTTTTTTTTTTTACTAAATCCCGCTTTTGCGCAGAACAACGTCTGCCGGGACCGCTAGTTTTCTAATAAATACATTATGTAATATTTTTTTTTGGTAATCTTTCTGGTTTAAATACTAAGTCTTCTATGTCATGTCTACGTTTGAATAGTGCATTACTTGTTTACCATTAGAATATGGATGTACACAATCTTATGTTTTTGTAGCATTGGCAGCAAATGTTAACAACCTTCTCGACAAACTTCGCTGAACTACTAGCGAAGTTATATATGTGTGTGTGTGTGTGTGTGTGTGTGTGTGTTGTGTGTGTTGTGTGTTGTGTTGTTGAGTGTTGTTAATTTTATTGTAGCGTTGACTACTCAACATTACAATAAAAATCTCAGCTCCATTTTTGCCGAGATCGCGTCTGTTTCAATGATTACACATATTGTCTAGTTGCGCAGACACTTGAGATTCAAAACAACACCAATTTTACCCCAAAATATTCACTAGGAATCAATTTGTAAATAATTAAAACAGTCACTGAACTTCAGTCGAAGAAATCTCGCCAAAACCGAATTTGCTACTCTTATGTTTGAACTGATCATAGAGTGAGAAAGTTTTTTGTAAATCAGGCAAATTATGTTTAGATTTTGGGTTTTCCGTTCATTTGATATCAGTTTATTTGTTATATCTTTTTTTTTTAGCTGGGAAAATCATCATATGACAAATCCCGCCCTTGGGCGGAACGAGAAATAGTGTCAGACTTTTAATGACTAAAAACCAACTCCTGTTCCTCCTTTGCCTTCGTCCCAAGGCCCCGGATTTCACTTTCACAATACCCGTGGCCCCAGCAGGCTTCGACCCTGTTGGGCCCCTACGATTTGCTGACATCTCCCTGAGGCGCGCGTGGAACAATACGCGCCGTCGACGACTTGGGCTTGGTCCGGACGGTTACCGGACGATCGGAGTGCGAGCCACCCATTGCTCGCCGTCTGCAAGCCCGCGCCTACGGTGGCCGGAAATCGGGATCGGAAGCCCGATTATATTTATTATATCTGCGGATTTGGCTACGTTTAAATGTACAATTAACTGTAATACTTCACTGCCTTTTACAACAAGTAAGCCAAGAAGAAATAGCGTCAAACAAATAAAAAACCTATCGATAGAAATCCACTATAGGGTTCAACGTAGCAATTAAAGGACCTCAACCCCTCGAGACCTATTCTCTGTAACAATGGACGTTTTTTTTCTTTTTTTTTTACACTGGCGTTCTTTTTACCGAGCCGTTCGCTTGCTCTGGTTAACCGCACGGTATTTGTGCCCGTTGCACCAGACTGACCCGGTGGATTAAAGGTTTGAAAATACTATTTTATTTCGTATTTCGTTCATGGATTAGGTAGATACCGTTATGGTGTTTTCCACCAAAGATGTGTAAAGAAACGAAGCGGAGCGAGATTATGTAGCGAAGCTGTGAAACTGTATTGCTGAATGGTGCGAGGATGAGGAGCGGACTCTTTTCAGCTGTATATATCTCGCTTTTTTGTGTTTAATTACCTAGCTCTGCGACCTTTATTCCATCAAAGCTGGGTAGAAAAATTAAAAGATCTCAGGACTTTTTTTTTTTTTTTTCGGTGGGAAAATCATCTCATGACATCCCCCGCCCTTGGGCGGGGCGGGAGTTAGTGTCAGACTTTTACTGACTAAAAACCCACTCCTGTTCCTTCGTTCCCTTCGTCCCAGGGCCCCGGGTTTCGTTTTCACACTACCCATGGCCTCAGTAGGCTTCGACCCTGCTGGGCCCCTACGATTTGCTGACATCTCCCTGAGGCGCGCGTGGAACAATACGCGCCGTCGACGCCTTGGGCTCGGTCCGAACGGTTACCGGACGGTCGGACGGCGGGCTCGCCGTCCGCAAGCCCACGCCTACGGTGGCCGGAAAAGATCTCTGGATGGACTTTTCCCTCGCTACCTCACTCATCTTAATTAGTAAATATTTTCCTCGCTTCTCGCTTATCTGTGGTGAAAAGTACTCATAAGTGAATATGGCATAAAAGCAAGTGAAGGCAAGGCGAACCTTGTAGCATGCAGGGGCTCAACATGGCCGCGGGAATTTTAAAAAGTTTCCGTGGCCATGGAACGCATAGGCAACTGAAGAACAAAGGTTGATTTCTCTGTCTGACACGCCTTCTCGCTCCACCTTAGAGCGAGAGAAGTTATTTTAATGATTTACAACCACAAAAAAGTCTATTAAAAACTTACTTAAGTAATTCAAAGTCGTCCAATCAGTCCGCATGCTAGCAAAGTAAGGTAGCGTAGTGAAAGTTCAAGTCGATGGTCGTAGAAATCCCGGAAGATTTGTTATAATTTATTAAAAAGTTCCATTGTCTATCTCTAAAGTCATCATCTGCCCTCCTAGCCAAGTTACGACCGTTTCGTTTCGATTCTCTAGCGCCGAACGCCTTGAGTAGGCCACGCCTTCTATTCCTTTGTTCTGATCACGTGACTGAGCATTGAGATGACGTCAGAACAAAGGAATCTTGGCTAAGGGTGCAGATATTCATCAAATTCAAACTAAAATAAAATTTCTAAGTCGGTCCATAATTTGCGGAGAAAAGGTAGATACAGTACACAAACAAAAAAACACGAACTTAGTCCCTCCTCCTTTTGGGAAGCCGGTTAAAAAGCAACACCATTGTTAAAAAAATCTTGGCCACAGGAAAAAGCTTACCAACACAATATTATAGATATACAGTAAAAAATAATACGAAAATGTTCCACAAATGCAATTTAGAGAGGCGCTAAAAGCCGGGAAATGTAATAAGAATTTCGTGAAAACTTGATTTACTTCGACACTTGACTCGTTAAGAAACGCGGACCGATAGTGTAGGGTGACTCTAAACATTTAAAATTAAGGACTGGCTTTTTGGACTTTTTTATTATGTATAGGCTCGCGCTTGACCACTGACTCACCAGATGGTATGCGATGATGTGGCTGACAATGGAGCACGCTTGCCTAGAAGTAACCTATTCACTCTTGATCATTTGTTCTGTGTCTGGGTGTAATTTATCTATAATATGCATGATTTAGAAATATATAAGTATGTTTATCAGTTGTCTAGTACTCATACTAGAAGCTCTGCTTAGTTTGAGATAGACGGCGTTGTGTGATAGTTGTGGAATATTATATTATTATTAAAGACCTTAAGTTATAGCTATCAAGAAACCCAGAGTCCGGCAGGAAATTTCACTCCTTAGACAGCTAAGGAGTGGAATTTCTCACACACACATTCATTATGCGTAAAGACGCATAATTAATGTGTGCGTCTGTACGCATAATGAATGTGTGTGTGATTTACTTAAAAACTAGCTAACTAGAAATTTGTCCCAAGGGAACACACTTCCGGAATATAAAGTATCTTATGTGCTATTCCAGAACATGGTTTACCCTTGCGGCGCCAAATTTCATCTAAATCCGTTCAGCTATTTGAGCGTGATGAAATAACAAACATACATACAAACTTTCACCTTTTAGTGTGACATCTTATCTTATAGTGGGGCTGGCCCTAAACCAGAGCACTTCGACCCTTCTGGATCTTTTGTGTGACATACTTAGAGATAGATCACTTTTCGGTGGAAAATCATCTAAAATGTCAGACTTTTAATGACTGAAATTCGCCTGTGTTCTTGAACAACCCTTTTGAACAATCCCGCAACCTTGGCAGTCATCGGCCCAAGCGGGCCCCGTCCACGTTATTGACAGCTATTTGAGGCGCGCGTGGAACACAAAGCGACGTCTACCCGGGTGTGGACAGCGAGCTATTGGGTTCAGCATCCAGTAAAGACCAAACCTGGGTCGCTGGCCAGAGATAAATTCTTAAAAATATGTATTCAGTTTGTGAGTCAGATTACCAAAAGTATTTGACATTCTTAGAGTTGTAATAATAATAAATAATAATAATAATATTTATTTATTAATATCAAAAAATATACAGTTATTACATGAGGAGATATTGTTTTCAATAAAAACTGCAATGTGTAACACAGATTAACGACCTCTGGCACCCAAGCTAAGATTAAACTTGTGTTATGGGTGCCAGGGCTCACTTCATTAAAATTCTACTTTGTGAGAACATGTTTGATTATTTAATTAATTATCTACTTTAATTAATTTATTATTAAAAATAATATTTAACCATTAAAGACAATATTCAATTAAAATAACAATTATACAATCAATCCATTAAAATATTGCCATACAACGTGGCACGGCCGCCAGCCTTTTGGGCACACTTCTAGTCGACAGCGATGCGGAGGAATTTTATGACGCCATATTTTAGCTAGTAGTTTTTGCCTTTAGTGTATATAAAGTTTTAATTAATTACGTGTTTTTTTATCAATTAATCTTAATCAAAATGAATAAAAAGTCGATCAATCCATTAAAATTCAATACAATTCTTCAATTCAAAATGCTAATTAGGTATGAGTCTTCAGTTCAGTTCAAAAATTGAATGCGATTATTATAATAATACAATTAGATCTAGATAAATTATTCAACTTAGTTGAATAAAACCAATATTCTTCTCAATTAATTAAATAAGGAAATAAAAATTAGAAAGAATATAAAATACACAGAAACAGGGGAAATAAGTAGCCACTCCGTAATGCGGATGCGGGATTTGTGAATGTATATGTGTTGTATGTGTTAGGTGTTTATATTAGAAAATTATAATAGCTTTTCCAATAGCTTTTCAACTTCCTGATAGGTAAGTGTTGAGTTGTTATAAATGACGCTCAAACTGTATAGTTTAGTTAATATGTAAAAATTACCTCTATCTTCAACGCAGTTAGTGAGTTCAAAGTTGACTGTTAGGATTTTAAAATATAAGAGTGTTTTTTTTTTAATTTAATCTGAAGACATGAGTTTACTTTTGTGATTCTTGTAAATATTAGGTACCTAAATACTGAACAAATATACTTACTACTCCTAAAAAAAACATATTATCCTTCATAATTTAATCGTATGGTGCACCTACTGTGGGACAATTTTTCCTTTTCTTTATATCGTTCATTTTGTTTGAATCAAAGTGATATCCGATCGAAAATGGTTTATTGACCCGGTCGTTTTTCAATTTACAATTACATTATTGCAACAATTTTGATGATAGACAATCAATCTCTCCCTATGTTTAGGCTCAGATATTAAATTAAATTAAAGGCAAGTGGACTGTATAGGGGTTTATTTTAATCTTAGCAAAAGTAGGTTATAGTTCCAAAGTACGTCTACGCGAGGTCGTGTTGGACGACGCAATGCCCGATGTCCTGCGTGCTTGGACCCCGCGCCGCCGCCGCCGCAGTGCCGCGTCATCGTAGTGTGTGTGTTGAACATATTCCCGGGCCAACAGTGGATGATGAATGCATGTGTTTTTGGTGATGGGTCCATGTCTATCCTTTTTCTCAACTAGCTTGGGCTCGGCTCCAGTCTGATCGGATGCGATGATTGATGGATGATGGATTGTCAGACCTCCACAATCCAGTTACTGGGCAGCACAATACTCCTTAGATAGACTGATGGTCAGACTTTCCGGCATCTGACTACCTGTAACAGCTGTCAAAGATCTGCGAATGACAACTGGTGGAGGTGTCAGTAATGTTCTAGATTAACTTAGAAAGTACAAAGAATTGAAAAATTCACATTGGTCGGTCACACTTGCCCGGTTTCGTACTCGCAACTTCATGCATGAGAGGCGGGTGTCTTGCCTAATGGGTCATCATGACACAATCAATAACTAAGCTTTTTCCAACTATGTTAAGGTCAAATTTCAGTCTAACTTGATGCAGTTTACAGGCCATGGGCCGTAGCGAGGAAGAGTGGCAGGCGGTCGCCTCCTTCTACGAAGCAGTAATGCTAGCAAAGGAGGCGGCCGCATGCGCGAAGGAACGGCTCTCACGCCCCAGCCGCCTGGATCCCGTTCCCGATTTCCAGCCATCGTAGGCGTTGGCTTGCACACAGCAGTAGATCGCCGTCTGACTGTCCAGTAACCATCTGGACCGAGCCCAAGTTGTCGACGGCGCGTAGTGTTCCACACGCGCTTCAAGGAGATGTTAGCAAAACCGTAGGGGCCCAGCTTTTAGTCAGTAAAAGTCTAACACACCCTCACGCCCTACCCAAGGGTGGGAGATGTCATTACATGATTTCCCACCTAAAAAAATTTGATGCAGTTGAGTAGATACAAGTATTTTACATAAAACAACTGCCTATCTGAACACCAAAACCCAGTAATTGGATAAATCAGTATCTATTGGCACGACTGGTGTCAAAACGCAAAGGGCAACTGAAAGACACAGGTGTGGTTTTAATCAGTAACAGTTTGACACGACCTCGCGCTCTACCCTAGAGCGGGGGAAGTCATTGGATGATTTCACACCTAATAAAAGTATGAAACTTATAAACTGGTTGAAAAGAATTCCCTTTAACTTCAGAACCCCTCCTACTTAATAAAGATCAATATAACTTTAAAATGGAAAGCTTTTAAACTTGTTTGTAACCGGAACGTTCACAAAAGAGCTTAAACGACATGGTGTTTGTCTTTATTTATATTTAATTAAGTTTAAAGCTTGGCTAAAACAATTTCAACATTGATTTCACGGGGTTAAGCGTTTTGTGTTTCGGGGTGGGCTATGAGAGGAGCGAATTTTCAAATATATTTCTTTTTACATTCAAGTAGGGATGAAAATATTTATTTAACAGAAACTTAAATCTTATCATAATATAATTAAAACTAACTTACAAAATAAAAATAAAAGCCCTAAAGTACTAAAAAAAGCAATTTAAAGTACGGCGTCAAAAAACTCCTCCACATCGCTGTCGACAGGTAATGTACCCAAAAGACAGGCGGCATTGCCACGCTGAATGGCAATGCTTATCCTTTGTCCGAAGTAAAAGCCAGCCCTTGGGTCACGCGAAGCGTTTATCATCCTTACTTCAATGTAAGTCGATGGGCATTAAAAAAATGGCGGCAGAAGGGTTATGTTACTATTTTGGTAAACAATAAAACTTCTTTTTAAGGTCCCGTCTCCAAAATGCAAAAACAGGACCATATTAATAAGATATCCTATGAACCGTGACAGATAAACAGTTGAAATTTTTACAGGTGATGTATTTTTGTTACGCTATAACAATTAAAAAATACAGTAAGTATAAAATAAATATTTCAGTGGAGCTCACACACAGTAAACGTGACTTTCTTGCCATTTGTTGCTTGATATTAATAAGAAAAACTGAACGATGGTTCAAATGGAAGGAGCAGCGTTGGAAGGCCTCCCACAAGGTGGACCGATCCGCCAGGGAATTCCACTCCTTAGCTTTTTTTTAGGTGGGAAAATCATCCAATGACATGTCTCGCTCTTGGGCGGGGCGGGAGCTTGTGTTAGATTTTAACTGACTAAAAACCCACTCCTGTTTCTTTTTTGTCTTCGTTCCAGAGCCCCGGGATTCATCCAGTAAGCACGATGAATGTGGGGATGGCCCACGTACAATGTTCCGCATAGGAATAAGTGCGGAAAACATAACATAACTAACATAATTATGGGTGGTACTCGTATGTCCATGTACCGATGGCGCAACGCCGTTCGTATATTATGTTTTTAGCTAATGTTACTTTACTTAAGTGGAACTACTTTGGTCATTAACAAACATTATATTGATACAGATCACAAAGACTGTCTTACACAAAAGTTAGTTAAAAACTGAACGAATAATATCTCTATATTTGTGGGCTATAATGTCGCTAACATTCCCATGGCACTTGAGCCCGGAGGTTATCGGATGTTTACGTCTGGGCTCAGGGTGGCGCAGCACAAGTACTTCAACACCGTCACAGCAGCGACTACCATGCCGATCCAGTGACGTCATCAGCACTCCAACGTTGTCGCTGATTGTGATTCCAATCCGGTGACATCACCCTTACACAGCACAGCGATCGCCAACAATGTGGGTACGTATTTTGTTCTCTTCCCATCTATATTGTGGCGGGTGCGGGGAGCCCATGTTCCTACAAGTACCTCACGTTCCAGGGCCAAGGTGAATTTTTTGAACGATCGCAATCAATGAAGTGAATACCAATACGCGCTGCGTTATTTACATTTTTACGCCCCAGTTACCTCACTGGAGATGCCCCGGGCGTCGAGAGTCGTTGGATACAACCATCCAATACACCACTAATTTTTGATTAATACAAATACTTAAAAGGCTTATTGGAAAAGGTCTTGTTATCATTTAAGTAAAATCGCAATAAATAATATTCATAAACAGCATAGTTATTAGCGTTTGTTTTTATCCCAAAATGTCACTCAATTTATGGAAATATTGTACACGCTATTGATTATGAATGAATAAATGACGATCAAAATGGAAAAAATTCTGCGCGTAGTATTTTCTAGTAGCAATTGTTATGAATGATTGATTCTATTATGAATTTACCAATTATGACAAATTTTCGTGGACAATTTTGAGAATTTGTTTTTTTTTTACTTTGACTACAAAAATATGAGTAACGGGTACGGATAGATACCAATTTTTTTTGTAATAATTAAAAATAGCGGTGTATAAGGTCTACGAGGGATTTCTGAAAGGGAAACCGTGGTCCTAGAACGAAAAGAGCCACTGAAGGACACAGGTGTGGATTTAGTCATGTGGATGGAGTCAAAAAGTCTGACATGCCTTCCATTCCACTCTAGAGCGCGATTGAAAGCCAACTACACCCTTTATTTTGACTTTTCAGTTCAGAGTAGAACTGGAAACTCGCCAGTGTCGCGTTTTTTGTGGCCACAATTTTAATTCAATTCTCTCCGGCATAACTCGGTCCTGAATTTTAGGGCAAGGGCATATACAATAATATGTAGCATCACGCTGTACCAAAATGTTACTGGGTGGGCAGAGTAGGTACGATTTTAGGTTTAAAGGAAGTACAAAACTTGCGGCTGGACTTGGTCTAGTTTTAAAATGTAAAAAATATCGTCCACGATAGTTGTTGTGGCTGCGGATAGTTTGAAAGAGTTACCGTTATCCTGGAATATAAAGGGCAACTGAAGGACCATAGTTTTATCTAATACTTTAACTGTATAGTAAAACGACTTGATTCATAAACAAGACTATATTAATACAAATTACAATGACTGTCTTACACAAAGGTTAGTTTAAAACTGAACGAATAATGTCTCTATATTGGTGGGGAACGCTGGTCGTGCTAACATTCCCATGGCACTTGTGATTATCGGATGTTTGCGTCTGTGTTCGGACTGGCACAGCACGAGTACTTCAACACCGTCACCGCGGCGACCTCCATGCCGATCCCGTGACGTCACCCAGCACTCCAATGGCGACGCTGACTATATGATGCTAATCTGGTGACATCACCCTTACACAGCACAGCGATTGTCAACAATAGGAGGGTTTTAGTACGGCGGCCGCACGCGTGAGGGAACGGACTTGCTCACGCCCGTACCGACAGAACTCTAACCCCGATTTCCAACCACCGTAGGCATGGGCGACGAGCAATGAGTGACTCACCGTCCGGCCGTCCGGTAACTGTGTCAACCGAACCCGAGTCCTCGCCGGCATGTAGTGTGCACACCTCACGCGCACCTCAAAGCGATATCAGCGAAAACCTAGTGGCCAAGTAGTGCCGAAGCCTACCGGGACCATGGGTTAGCTTCCGAAAGGGAAACCCAGGGTCCTGGAACGCAAGGCAAAGAAGGAACATAGGAGTGAGTTTAAGTCAGTGAAAGTCTGACACGCCCTCCCACTCCACCCTAGGCGCGAAAAGTCGTTGGATGATTTCCAACCTAAAAAAGAAAACCAAACAAAACTTTAATAACAATTTAAGACAGAACAGCTGCTGTACACAGGCGAGCTTAACCCGCAAATAGGTTTTCTTACAGCAATCGTTAAGATTAATGAGTTAAAGATTAATTAAGTTAAGATAATTAATTTTAAATTGAAGTTATTGTTTTTTTAAATGAACCGTAATGTTTTTCACATCAGATTCGATAACGATTTTAAAAATAACAAAATTATGCGTTTGCCTACGCTTTGCTGTTGGGAAATTATCCAATGATTTATTACGCTCTAGCGTAGAGCGGGAGAAATCATCATCATACACACCCCGAGTACGAGCCCGAATCATCTAAGGCGCTTCGTGTTCACGCGCTCCTCAAAGAGATGTCAGCAAACAGTAGCCCAGCAGAACCGATGCCCGCCAGGGCCAAAGGAATTTCCTGAAAACGAAACCCGTGATCTTAGAACGCAAAGGGCAACGGAAGGACACAGGTGTGGTTTTATTCAGTAAAAGTCTGACACGCCGCCATGCTCCACCCAGAGTGGGAGAAGTCATTTGATGATTTTCCATCTTAAAAAAAAGCGTGATAGTACTATATTACTATACTATGATTATTTCATTTGTTTTTTTTTTAGGTGGTAAAATTGTCCAATTACATATCACGCTATTGGCCGACGCGCGAGGGTGTATCAGGCTTTTACTGATTAAAAACCCACTCCTGTTCCTTCTTTGCCTTCGTCCCAGGGACCCGGCTCGCCGTCCGTAAGCGGCGGTGGCCTCCTCCTTTGCTAGCATTACTGCTTCGCAGTAGGAGGCGACCGCTTGCCAGTTGCCACTCCATGATTACTTCATAATGTTTTACCTCCTTACATCTGAAACATAGCATGACCTAGTTCAGGCAAACAACACTTGAGAACTTGACATAGATTTCAGTAAAGCTGTATTTACTACTATAAGCTTAGCATAATCAGTCTTATTATTTTCCACCACTACGAGGGTCCAGTGCCGATCGGAAGATGTCACATGTCTTTGAATTTTTGATTCTACAAAATGCCAGTTTCCTCACAATATTTTCCTTAACCGTTTCAAGAGCAGTGGTGATGAAATAAATTACACAAAGTAATGCGCCTGGTTGGGTTTGTACCCGCGACCCATAACTCGTAAGTCGGAACCGCTACCACTGGTCCACCACTGCTACTACTTTGTAATTTAAAAACTTACGTTGTAGACACCTCTAAGGTCCGGATTAAGCGTTTCGCCTAGTCGTTTGTACATTGAAGGACTGAAACAATTCGCCTTCTGCGGCCTTTCCGTCCAATTAAAATTTTGGTATTTTCAATGCTAGAATAACCAGGATCTTAATAAACTGGTACACCTCACCATCAACGATTGCATCACTGCTTACCATCAGTCGTGCTATTGTCTAGGAAAACAGCCTTGAGCGCAGCGCTGGCCGCAGCGAAGAAATCCAAATACGTATATAGGATTAACAATAAACCTATACATTGGATTGCGCTCAGGGCTGTTTTCTAGTTAAGAAAGATCGCAACAAAGCGCTAGTTTTAAAATATAAAAAAAAATGTTTTAATTTTACTATTATTGTTTATTACCTATTATATTGAATGGCCTGTTGGTCTAGTGGTTAGTGGCCCTGACTGCTATGCCGGATGTCGTGGGTTCGATTCCCACCCAGGACCAATCTTTGTGTGATGAGTACGATCATTTGTTCTGTGTCTGGGTGTAATTTATCTATATAATATGTATGTATTTAGAAATATATAAGTATGATTATCAGTTGTCTAGTACTCATAACACAAGCTCTGCTTAGCTTGGGACTAGTCAGCATTGTGTGATATAGTTCTGGAAAAAAAAAACCTATCTATTCAGTCAATTGCACGTGCCCGTGGTGGTACTATGACCTTGAGCTGGCTTAGCGTAATACCTACAAAGTTTCAATAGAACAATTGGTCAGTGTTTACTAGATTTGTTAACAGCCCCCCTATCCAAGTTACGACCGATTCGTTTCGATTCTCTTGCGTCGAATGCCTCGAATAGGCCACGCCTCCGGTTCCTTTGTTCTGATCACGTGACTGAGCGTTGAGATGACGTCAGTACAAAGGAAGCGGAGGCATGGCCTACTCGAGGCGTTCGACGCAAGAGAATCGAAACGAAACGGTTGTAACTTGGCTAGGGGGGCTGTTGTCGTCCCAGCGTACTAAACGGAGCTCACACACCCACAGGGGGTGCCCTTAGCGTGTAGTCGCTTAATATTTAATTTTTTGCTTTCTGTCCTGGCTGGAGGCCTTGTTTTATTATATTTAGGTAACCAACAGCGATACAAAAGTATATGTTACAAAGTTAATGCCTTACATTAATCTATGACTTATAACCCTTTCAAGCAACATGACATTTACATAAAAATACTAGACACGCGTTTCGGGTTTCGCATATACTAAAACTAATGTTGTATAATATAAAAGGCAAACCGTACTGACTGCCTGATCCATCACCTTACACCTCAGACTACTGATCGTGATGCGGACAGTTATTATGACGTAGGCAAGCGTTAAAACAGTATTTTCCAAAATTCACCTTCTAAAGGGATGAAAGGAGGTCCAAACTTTGTATTAAGAAACCTGTTTCCATGCAGGTGAAACCACTAGCAGAAACTAGTGTATGTATATAAAGACACGCCGCATCTTTTGTCAGAACACAACAACTAGTGCGACGCTATCGGAAATCATTAGGTAGTTAATGAAACGGGTAAATTTGGGTCCAAACTCGCTACCTAATGCCCCTCTGTAATGGCGGTTTAAGTGCTTTCTCGACGGATCTACGAATTCCTTGGATATGCCATGTTATCTTCTGATTTCGACTGATTCTTTTTGGGGTTATAGTCGATACAGTTATCTTCAAGTAATTTTGTGCGTGTAATGTCCATTGCTCTAAGCCATGGTCGCGGGTTCAAACCCAACAAGGCGCATTACCTTGTGTAATTTATTTTATCGCCATTTTGTGAAGAAAACCGGGCAAGTGCGATTCGGACTCGCGCACTGAGGGTTCCGTACAAACTGACTTATGAAAACTGTTCAATTCCTGAGTTACGAAGATTTTTCCCAATCGGAAAAAAGTTTCAAAAACTATAAAAGAAAGAAAGAAAATCTTTTTATTTGCCGGAAAACACAACAAAAAACAAATTTTCAGTTTTCAGATTTTTTCCTATACTTGTGCTATGGGACCTTGCTTCATACCAAATTTCAGGATTCTAGGTAAAGGGTATTGACAGAGAGACAGACGGGCAACAAAGTGATCTCATAAGGGTTCCGCGTTTTCTTTTGAGGCACGGAACCCTAAAGAACCCTTGTCCAGGATGTCATAACTGGTAAATTCATAATTGAATAAATCGCAGTACTTTTCCATTTGATCGCCATTCATTCATCTCATATATGTAATAATCAATAGCCTGTACAATATTTCAATAAATTGATTGATACTTTGGGATATAAACAAACGCATAATGAATATAACGCATAATAAATAATGAATATTATTTATTCAGACTTTACTTAAATATAAACGAGACCTTTACTAATAAGCCCTTTATGTATTTTTACTAATAAAAAAATTGTTGTGTATGTTAGTCTGTAAGGTGTAGGTATATCTATGGGCCAAGATGCCTGATAACAAATGATTTGTTATTTTATTATTAATTTCTATGAAAGGGCAGACAGTCTTCCTTCTTATGCCATGTTTAAAACAATATACCACGCGGTCCTGAAACCTTAGCAGGTTTCATTTCAGCCATCATCATTTCAGCTGAAAGACGCCCACTGTTGAACCTAGGCCTCCCCCAAGCATCGCTACAACGACAAATCCTGTGCGTCACGCATCCATCGAATTCCCGCTACCTTCACCAGATCATCCGTCCACTCTTGAAAGGCCTTCCAACGCTGCGTCTTCCGGTACGCGGTCGTCATTCTAGAACTTTTCGGCGCCATCAACCTATATATACCAGACCACTCAGAAAGTTGAGGGGAAAAATGATTTTTTGTATGAGCATCAACACACACACACACACACACACACACAGCACAGTCAGCCTTATAATGTTCCCACTGTTGGGACTCAGGCCTCCTCTCTAGTAGAGGGTATGGGCCATAATCCACCACGCGGGCCCAGTGCGGGTCAACATCAGTTCGGGGGTCGGGGGTGAGCATCAACGCCGAATGATAAACACAAAATGCCTGCCAGAAGTTTTGTCTGCAATGAGCAACAAGCTACCGAATACTGGGCTCCGCGGGGTACTGCTTAACCATGACAACGCGCCCGCGCACTCAGCGCTTAAAACTAGGGACTTCCTGGACACCACACCGGTCAGAATCTTGGGGCACCTTCCACACAGTCCTGATGAAGATGAAAGGGCAGAGCAGCGTTCGAGAAGGCCATGTAAAGAGGTTTCTGTGGCGGACTAGGAAAAAATGTTTAAAAAATTGGTTCAGACGCTTGAAACTTTATATAGAGTCTGGTGGAGAGTTCTTTGAAAGGATTTAATAAAAATATTTTATCCATAGAAGTTAGTTTTTTAGTTTCTCATAACTTTCTGAGTGTACCAACGTACCAACTATTAGATTTAAATCTCCGACGAACTGCCACATGAAGACCGACTAATTCTTGATTCATCCATTCTGTAAGTCATGTCACGATTCATCATCATCATCATCATTTCAGCCGAAAGACGTCCGCTGCTGGACATAGGCCTCCCCCAAGTGTCGCCACAATGAACGGTCCTATGCGTCTCGCATCCATCGGACTCCCGCGACCGTTACCAAGTCATCGGTCCACTTTGTAGGAGGCCTTCCAACGCTACGTCTTCCGGTACGTGGCCGCCATTCCAGAACCTTTCGGCCCCAACGGCCATCTGTTCTGCGAGCAATGTGCCCTGCCCATTGCCACTTTGGTTTGGCGATATGTCACGATTACTAATATGTAGTTTGTAGTTTACCATTAACATTTCATAGATCTAGTCTAGCACTCTAGATCCCGCTAAGTAAGCCATTACATAGGCAACATATGGTGACACTGCGGGATATCTTGTACCGAACCATAATACTGATGTTAATATCAATGTAACCAGCGCCGTAATTAGGACGGTGCCAGCGGTGTCCAGGTACAGGGCGCAGATCCTGGAGGGGCGTAGAAATGATTAAACCTGGGCCCAAGTTTCGTATTGTGCTTGTTAGTTAGTAGCATACATAGGTACAGAGTGATGAAAGAAAAGGAAGTTAGTGATAGCATGACGAGTGACAGGGCAGAATGGAAGAAAAAAACGTGTTGCGCCGACCCCAAATAACACGGGACAAGGGCAGGAAGATGATGATACTATAACTATTATTTACCGTGTATTTTTGAGCTCGCTGCACTCGCTGTTGTATTAATGAAAAAATTTAGGGCTTGATAACATTCAAACTTTTTTCAAGTGGCGTAGTTATAGAAATTCGCACCGAGCATTTAGAAGGCTAGTTAGGGCACTGAATGTAACATAATATGTGAAGAGGAACATAGTGACGGTTACTGTGGTATCAGAAATAGGACTTAGCGATTGAAGTCATCTTTTTTTAGGCGTGGTGGAAATCATGAGTGTCATTTGGTCCGGGGGTATGGTTTTTTTTCGGTGGGAATATCATCTTATTACATCCCCCGTTCTTGGGCGGAGTAAAGTCTGACACTATCTCCCGATGCTTTACTGACTAAAAACCCACTCCTGTTCCTTCGTTGCCTTTCGTACCAGGGCCGAGTCTTCATTTCAGAATCAGACCCTTGGCCCCAGTAGGCTTCGACCCTGCTGGGCCCCTACAGTTCGCGCCCCCCACGCGTGGAACAGTTCGCGCCGTCGACGACTTGGGCTCGGTCCGGACGGTTACCGGATGGTCAATACACCATACCCCCTGGCTACCAATGAGTAGCCCGGGGGTATGGTATGATTTCTACTGCCCCGGACTGGTGCTGGCCTGCCATCCGCGGATCTCGTCTTGTAGTACGGAGTGAGGTATTGACTCTCCTACACGTCTAAGAGAAGCACACTATGACTCTAATCCGTCGGATCTGGACCTCTGGACTTTCATCACTTGCTGCCTTATATATTAAGAATTAGCATAGCATAGTCGGCCTTATAACGTTCCCAATGTTGGGACTCAGGCCTCCTCTCTAGGAGAGGGAATGGGCCGTAATCCACCACGCGGGCCCAGTGCGGGTTGGTGGATGTCACATGTCTTCGAATTTTTGGTTCTAGGACATGCCGGACATATTAAGAATTACTACAAATAAATAGGTGCTGTCACAATAAACGTAAACTCACATACAAAAGACACCCAGACCACCTGGGTTACCATAACGTTTAGAAGTAAGATTGTTTTTTTCTTATTCCATTGTGGGTAAGAGATGGCGCTAGACAACCTGTATAGCTCTGTCTCTTACCCACACTGAAATAAGAATTAAACAATCTTACTTTGAACGTCATGGTAACCCACCTGTAATCTGTATGCTATGCTAATATTTGTTCCGAGCGGGAATCGAATCTGCGACACGTAGCGCAGCTGCCAATCACTTAATTACTGCATCAACCGTGTAATATGAAACTTCGGATACTATGCAATAATATGAAATAATGTTACACACAAGTTATATTACGTCTAGCACGTCTCTACTCTTTTGGTCTGTCGACCAGTCTTGGTCGAAGCATATGTGACGCCAGAAGATGTTTTCTGCGCAGCAGTCAATCACGTACTCGCTGTACTGACCAGGCCTAGGACCTATCCATCCACTCCTTTTTTTAATGTCGATAGGCTCGCGCTTGACCACTATAACTCACCTGATGGAAAGCGGCAATGTAGTGGACGATGGAGCATAATTGCCCAGAAGTAACCTATTCACTCTTGACTTAAACACCCCTAGGTTGAGCTATCAGGAAACACAGACTCCGGCATGGAATTCCAATCCTTAGCTGTAAGCACAATTAATGTATTCTCAAAACGCTTTGTACGTATAGGTGGGATGTCCACCATGTACCGGTGGCGCAACGCCGTGCGTCTAGTGGCCCGATGATGGAACGGACCTTTAGAAATATGTTTACTCAGAAAAATAACTGGTTAAGTGCATAGCATAATTATGTAAATCAATCAATATTTCGCAAAGAAAACGGATTTAAAGGTCAGCGCCCCCTCTATCCCGGCGCAGCTGGCCGGAATCAAATGCACTCATACTCGAGTATGTGTGCATGTAACTCCGGCCAAATGTTCAAGGGACCTTAAAGACCCCAGGTTATGGCAGATCCTTTCCAAACATGATAGCAGCGTTATTTAGAAATAAGGAAGTACTTTTTTTTACGAGTTAATCTTTTGAACTTGTACTGATCTGATAACAATAATTCTGTCACTAATAGAATGTGACACGGTGGCCGAGTATCATAGGGAAAATTTTAACTATATCATGAAATTTCGACGTTCGAAACATTGATTTCAGCAGTACCAAAATACCGTGTTCGTGCGATATTTGCACACACTAATATTACAGTCTTTGATATTGATTACTAGTTTCTGGCAGCGGCTTTGCCTGTTTAAAAGTAGAAAACTTATGGCCTATGTCACTTAGTGTTAAAGTTGCATTCTACTGCTGAAACAATTTTTGAAATTGGTCTAGTGGTTTTTAGGCGTATTCCTTTACTCCTTATAATACTAGTAGTAGCAGTATAGATATGGAGATATCACGAGAGCAAAACGACGGGTAAAAACTAGTTATAAATTCCTTACTATCGAAGTTAGATCGTTGACTTGTGCTAAAGAGTTTCTCAAGAAAAACCCATAAAAGAAAAATATAGACAATGTGTTAAAGATTGATCGCACTAATAAATTCCTTACACGAAACCCTCAAAGGACACGACAGCAATACTTTACGTAATTCGTCCATCCTTTAGCCAAAACAAAGTTTGTGTAGCCTAAAAAATTGCGAGCTCCCTACATTTTTCGTGTTCCAAGTTTCCTAAGATGTTTTCTTTGTCCCGCCCCCACTGTTTACAGAGGGGCCTTTTTTCCTGCATAATGACTGTCAATAATTGTACCAATTCCCTCTGTGAGCCGTTGGAAAGAATCAAGTTAAGTATTCATGGCCGCCATGATTTTTGACACATTAGGAAGTTGGGGTTGGCTCATGAATACAATTTTTATTCAGTTAGTGTTTGAAGTGATTTCTTTTTAACTTTCGAGATTCGTTATTAAGAGTGCCCAACCTGAGTTACATTTCCATACAACCTCTCTTACGTGATTATGACGTTATTATACATCTTTCTTTGATATTTATTTAACAATTTATGTACACATACAAAAATAAAAGCTTAGAAGAAGGAAACAGAAAAATAGGTACAGAGGTGGTGCTTATTTCTAATGAAATCTCTTCCAGCACACCTGCGAAATGAGAGTTTTAGGAAACAAAAATATGTTGTGGATATTATCTAGGTATCTATTAAAATCAAAACTTATTGTGAATGGTTAACGCACCCGTCTCTCATGCATGATGTTGTGGGTTCGAAACCGGGAAAGTACCAATGTGAATTTTTCAATTCATTATGTGATCTTATAAGTTTAATAAGGACATTACTGACACCACGTGCCTTGAAAAGCACGCAAAGCCGTCGGTCCCTGTTGTCATTCGTAGATCTTTGACTGTCGTTACAAGTAGTCAGTAAGTCTGACCAATCAGTCTATCCAAGAAGTATCGTGTTGCCCAGTAACTGGGTTGTGGAGGTCTGATAGACAGTTGCTCAATGTAAAACACAGTTACACAGCCGCATCCGATTAGACTGGAAACTGACACCAAGCTAGTTCAGAAAAAGGCTAGAGAGATAGATGATGATTTTAAAATCAAAACATAAAGTGTAAAAATAATCAAGCAAAAAATTACAAAAAAATATAAATGAAGATGTATTTTTTTAGTTTATATAAACTAGTGCTTGACTGCGATCCCACCTGATGGTAAGCAGTGAAGCAATCGTTGATGGTGAGGCGCACTAGTGTATTAAGAGCGTATTCACTCAAGCCTTGAAGACACCCAAATTATAATCGGATGGGAAGACCGCAGTAGGCAAATTATTTCAGTACTTCGATGTACGCGGTATAAACGACGAGGTGAAATGCTTCCGGACCGTAGATGAAGTATATTTATAGAAACCTTGCAAGTTTAATCTAAATAACATTTTCTTTTTTATGCACCTACCATATTGTCTCTTCACCATCCAAGGGTGACTGGTGGAGAATGCATAAGGCATGAAGTCCGCCTTTGTACTTTGTGTTGCATGAAGATCAAAATAATAAATTATAATAAATTAATCGAGATTGAATGGAGACTGAGAAACGAAAATTTTATCCAAAAACTCCTTGTTACTTCCTGGAACAAGTTTTGTGAAGTAATCGAGTAAGTGACGAAATTACCGAATGCTAACAGAGCGTTCAGCCGTTATCTCTCTTGTTTCGCATCGCCTCTTTATCAAACCGATCGATTAGGGCACTCTTAATGATTTTCTGTTATGAACGCTGGGAGTATTTGTGGTCAGGCTTACGTCAGGTGCCAGATTATCGATGAATAATTAATTATATTTCGATGAAAAGAAGTCTACGTCCGCAAAATATTTCAGTATTTTTGGAGAAAATAATTTATCATTCAATCCATACTTAATATAAATGTGAAAGTAACTCTGTCTGTTCGTCTGTTACGCTTTCACGGTTATACTACTGAATCGATTTTGATGAAATTAGGTACGGAGCAAGCTTGAACTGGAATGATGGACAGAAGATAGTTTTTATGTTTTCGATTTTGAATTCGCTTCGACGAAGCTTGAAATATTTTAATCTGCACAGTAATAAGTTTGTATGTGTTTATGTATGCGCGCGTGTATGACTGTATAAGTGTATATTTGTCACTCTTTATCTACTTTATAGTGGGCGATGCCGTTGGTAGAAATTCATCATCATCATCATTTCAACCGAGAGCCGTCCACAGTTGCACCTAGCCATCCCCCCCCCCCCTCATCAGCTCATCGGTCCACATTGTGGGAGGACTACCAACTCTGGATCTTCTGGTACGCGGTCGTCACTACAGAACCTTTCAGCTCTAAAAAAGGTACTGGTAGGAGGCACCGGTAGGAGGTGAAAGTCAAGTCAAAGTCAAAGTCAAAAATTTTTTATTTCACATAGGCCTACATGGGCACTTATAAAACGTCAGAAGCTAGTGCACGGTTCCAAATTGGTCGTTTCCTATGGAGAAGAACCGGCAAGAAACTCCATGGTTACTCTTTTAAAAAAATGATTGTTTACAATATTTTCATATTACAGTATTAATAGACATTATGTAAGAACAGTGTAGACCAGTCGATATTGTACCCAAAAGCACAATAAAAATAATAATATTTAAAAAAAAAAGTGAGTCGTAATAGGAAGTAACCTAAGAATTCGCGAAGTCCACGGTGTTCTCACATTCACATTAAAAGAAAAAAAAGAAGCTATAAAAAAAAAAAAAACAAGAACAATAAGTAATTACAATTATCAATAAATGACATGTCAACAAAAAAAAAAAAAAATTACTAACGAATTTAAGGTGGTTGGCGTCTACTAATATAAAAAATATTGCAAAAGCAATGTGTAGGAAGAAAAGAAAAAATGTATATATTACAACAAATGTGGAGCAGTTAATAGACAGATGTACACAACATTATGAGTTACCAGGGGGCCACATGTGCAGAAGCAGTCATTGCCAAACAAGCGTGTCTTCGACATAGTCTTTAACCTTGTAATAGGCTTTTTTAGTTAGGACACGCTTAATATGGGTTTTGAACTTGCCCTCGCTAAGTTCAGTCACCGCCTTTGGTAGCTTGTTATAAAAGCGTATGCTGTTTACTAAAAATGACTTGCTGGTCTTAGCTAATCTCCATTTGGGTAATACAATTTCGTGTTTACTGCGCGTATTTATGTTATGAAAATCGCTTCTAATTTTGAAAAGTCCTAGGTTTTTACGAACGTACAAAATACTTTCCAAGATATAAAGTGAAAGCGTGGAGAGTTGTCGTTGTCGGAGGAAACTGTTTGCTGCGCCACCGGGAGTGCTCAAAGATGAGCAGTGTGATTGCTCGTCGTGTGCGCACACGACGAGCAATCACACTGCTCATCTTTTTGCTCACTCAGTACTTAGAGCTGGATATCTTCCATGCCAAGCCGTACCAATTTTGTAAATATGTCGTATTTATTTATTTATTTATTTATTTATATATACTTTATTGCATACCAAGATTACACATTTAACTGATATTATAATACAAAAAAAAAACATACAATTGGCGGCCTTATCGCACTCGGCGATTTCTTCCAGGCAACCCAGAATGGACAGAAATTGCCTGGACACAAAATGGGGTTGCACTTGGTGCAAATATAAAAGTAAACAAAAACTTAATAGATACTTAATACTAAAATAGATACACATATACATACATACAAAATATAAATATTTAAGCAAGGGAATAAGTTATGAAACGAAGGCATGATCACAGTGTCAAGTAATGATCCTTCACAAGCTTTTTGAATACAGGCAGTGTTTGCGCACGCTTTATTGCCACAGGCAATGCATTCCATAGACGAGCGGCCTGGACAGTAAAAAATTTATCCAGGAAAGTAGTCGAATGCATTGGAATTTTAAGTTTTAAGTTGTCTGAGGACCTAAGAACTTTCATGTGAGAGTCGCAAAGAAATTGGAACCGTTCTTTGAGGTAACGAGGGGTAGAAGGGGAAAAGAGCACATTATACAAGAGGGAAAGAATATGAGCATTACGGCGAAGGCGAATTGGCAACCACTTGAGTTTAACGCGGAATTCAGAAACATGGTCATATTTACGCAAACCGAATATGAACCTTATACAAAAGTTTTGAAGTCGCTCAAGTTTATCCAGTTGTACTTCAGAGAGGTCAAGATAGCTGGCATCAGCATAATCAAGGATGGGTAGAAGAAGAGATTGTGCAAGCGTAATCCTGGTGGCAGTCGGCAGAAAATTACGCAGTCTTCTCAACGATCCAGCAGATGCAAATAACTTGCGGCTAACTTCTTGTAGTTGGGCAGTCCAAGAGAAATTCTTGTCGATGAATATCCCCAAGTTCTTAACTTTCTCGCTAAAGGGAATTACTGAGCTGTCAAAAGAAACTCTGTCGTATGTCGTGGCCAGATCTTAAAAATTTATCACTTCATGATATGGCCAAGTAAAATTGGCCAGATTGTTTTAAACGTTAAAGTTTGATAATATTTCAATTCTCGTTTGGCCTACTTTCTTTAGACCTTTTTATTATCATAGAAATCCTACATCAATGATGTGGCCAAACAAGGATTGACATATCATCAAATATTAAGGTTTAAACGATTTGGTCAGTTTTAGTTGCCCATTTCATGAAGTGATCAAGTTTATGATCTGACCACGACATATATATATTCATTTTTAAGTTCTTCGTAGTTAATTCACATTAGTAAGTATTTAATGAGATTTTTATTAGTCTTTAAGATTTTAGAATATAACTGTTTTGGTCCTGCACTGTGAACTTATATTTTTAAATAAATAAAGGCTATCTGTTTTGCGAACAATGTGACGACCTGCACGGTTGGCGTAATGGTTCAGCGATTGGCTGCTGCGCCGCGGGTCGCAGGTTCGATTCCCGCACGGAACAAATATTTGTATGGTCTTTAAATAAGGTGTTCTGGGTCTGGGTGTCTTGTGTTTGTCAGTTTATATGTTTATGAACGCACACACGATATAGGAGTGGGGCAACGTTTTAAAAAAAAAGTGTCCTGCCCACTGTGTCACTTAAGTTTAGGCAGAAGTTAGTAGCATTTTTTATGTTTTGATATTATAGAAACAACACACTATTCTGTCTAATGACTTTGAATTAAACAACATTCGTGCCATTTTGTTTAATCAATCCAAATCCATCTAAACACCGTATCTCTTTAGACAAACCATTATTTCCAACCGTTACGGAAATTTCACCTCGACTTGCAGTGGCAGTGCAGCATACAGACCATTAAAGGCGTGTAGCGAAATGTAGGTAAATGCAATAAGTTGTAGGGGTACAGTCGGCAGCATTCCAGTCACGTATGCACATGCAGCGCGGAAGTTCCGCAAGAACCCCCGGATGGCAGGCAAGGTGCCACAGACCACGGACGTGCCTTTGGGGCCATTGGGAGAGACGCCATTGTCACTGATGTTAACGTAGTTTACACATTTTCTTATAGATGGTGTGTATTAAATTATTTTCTAATTAGATTATTGTTGAATATTGTGAGCAAAATAGTTTGTAACTACCATGGAATGTATTATAATATTTATAAAAAGCAAAATTATCACACAAATACACATGTATAAATTTTTAGTTTAAGTAAGGGTTATTTATTAGTTTATATTTATATGTTATATTTTATTTCCCATCATCCGTGCGTCTCTGCGGGATGTCAGCTGAAAATCAGCGTTGGGTGTCTGATGCCCAGCAATTGCTGAGTTGGCGACCGTTACGGTTCGGGCACGCTCAGCGCAACTATATTGTAAATCTATACTTTTTTTGTGTTGTTGACTATTGTATTGCCTGCATCGAATAAATCCTATACTTTTTTATTCTATTAATAGATTGTAAACAAACTGAGTGTATCAGTGTATGATGTAACATTTATTCATAAAAAGAAAAACTATTTCGGCATAGCATAGCATAATCAGCCTTTTAATGTTCCCACTGCTGGGACTCAGGCCTCCTCTCTAGGAGAAGGAAAGGACCGTAATCCACCACTCGGGCCCAGTGTGAGTTGGTGAATATCATATGTCTTTGATTTGTTTTGTTCTAGGACATGCCAGTTTCCTCGCGATGTGTTTTTTTACAGTTTTGAGAGTAGTGGCGATGAAATAAATTACATAAAAGGAAGTGCGTGACTGGGTTTGAACCCATTCGTAAGTTAGCACTGGCTACCACTGCTTACTGTCACATAACTGGCATTCATACGGCGCGTGATAATTCTAACTATGGCTATAACAGCCGAAATGACAATTGAAACTGGCAGTATAGTCAGTCTGTGTAGGTGACAAAAAAAAAACTAAATGCGCGGCCACTTGCTCTAGTCATCAGTGCCGTAACTAGGGCCTGTGGTACCCAGGCATAGGGCGTAGGCTCTGGAGGGGTGCAAAAATTATCAAACCAGGGCCATGTTTTGGATCATGCTTGGTAGTTAGTAGTGTAGCGAGTAGGCAAGTCCGAGTGGGCGTCAACTCCTGCGCAAATCGGTCAAGTGCGAACCGTTATTATTATTAATTACCTTGGAGTTGTTTACTATAAATGTCGATGTATTTTGTACGATCATTCATTACTGCTTCTTAACTCGTAACTGTAATATAACTTGGTCGCTTTCGCTCAGCATTTTATTTCATCTCTTATCGCTTCATTGCTTCATCACATATATATATCATATATTGCAAGTAGTATATAGCTTACATATACGGAGTACTATACTACTTCAGTAGCTTATATACAATAGCTAATATGTATCGTGTGCATAACACAGTTGGAGACGCGCTCAATCAGGATTATCAATTCTGTAGGTCCTCAGGGCTCCAGCACCTATAAGATGTAAATAGTAGGGAGTGTATTTAAAGCATCACGTCACTCGTATTTGTTTTGAATATTTAGTTATTTTTCTTTTACAAATTCAAATTGTTATTATTTCACATAGGCCTACAAGGTCACTTATAAAACGTCAGAAACTAGTGCATGGTAACGATTGGTCGTTTCCTATTGATAATGATAAGTGCAGTTTTATCTCGCAAAACATTTAATTATTAGTTCTAATTAGAAAAAGTACAACGTTACGAAAACGGCGCGAAATTCTCTAAGTCCCGGTTGTCAAAGATGCTAGTGCGGGGCGATGGGACTCGGTGACGTAGGGATGCGCTCACTCATTGACTTTTTAGTCTAACACTATGAAGAAGAACCGGCAAGAAACTCCATTCAGTTCGAACTGGGTAAGATCGAGACCGGAAAAAACGTTTTTTAAGGGGGTAAGTTATGGAACCTCGCATCGGGAGTTTAAA
Organism: Mythimna pallens; assembly: GCA_961205895.1. Taxonomy (NCBI): domain Eukaryota; kingdom Metazoa; phylum Arthropoda; class Insecta; order Lepidoptera; family Noctuidae; genus Mythimna; species Mythimna pallens. The sequence continues at coordinate 19,419,692 of OY540842.1, read as the reverse complement.
AGGCCAGTTACGTCACTTCTAGTCGTTCCATGTTCTGTGGCAGTACGTTTGAAATTAACAAACTTTGTACTACAAAAATGTGTTACATTTGTAGGTACAGGGTAATTGTTGAGTCACGTTCTCAGTTAATTAGAGAAAGTCGGGGAACACCTGCACTGCGAGATATTAGATGGCGCTTGTTTTTAATATGTTTATTTTGAAGATAGCACGAGGTTGTGTTGGGAAGAATTTGGAAAGTTCAAAAGCGAATTTTCTACGGCACGGATAGCGTTGTAATTGAGCGATTGGCTTCTGGGCTTCGTGTCGCAGGTTCGATTCCCGCACGGATCAAAAATTTGTATGGCTTACAGATAGATGTTCTGCAGCTAGGTGTATGTATGTGAGTTTACATGTTTGTGAACGTAACTACAGAACATGAGTAATTTATAGTGTGCGGCAATCATTAATACAGGGATTTTTCAGACAAGTGTGCAGTTGTTGACACTTCGCGTGACCCAAGGGCTGGCTTTTACCTCGGCCAGAGGATAAGCATTGCCATACAGCGTGGCAATGCCGCCAGTCTTTTGGGCACATTACCAGTCGACAGCGATGTGGAAGAATTTTTTGACGCCATATTTTAGTTTTAGTTGTAATTAGTGTAGGGTTTTTATTATTATTTTATTGTAATTATAGTCAGTATTTTGAAATGTAAATAAATACAATGTTAGATAGTGTGCAGTATAAAATGGGGCTAACATATTGCTGTTTTTTTTCTAAGGTACTATGAGCTGGCAATAACACGCAATGGGTCATTTGTTATAATAATAATTTGCTGGGCCCGCATGGTGAATTACGTCCCTCTCTTAGAAAGGAGGCCCGAGTCCCAGCAATGGAAACATTTATGTATATATCATGTATATTTATGAACATAGAACCTAATCCTCGAAAAGATGCAAGAAAAACCGTAGGGGCCAGCAGGACCGAAGCCTATTGGGGCCATGGGTTCGCTTCTGAAAGGAAAACCAAAGTAGGAAAATAGGAGTGGGTTTTAGTCTGACGCACCTTCTTGCTCCACCCTAGAGCGAAAGACCTCATTGGAATATTATAAGACTGATTATGCTTACACTTATGCTTAAATCAGTAGTTCTATACTTTATAGATTAATCTAAACAGGGTACAGCGTAAGTTCTTCTAGAAGTAACCATAATGTTTTAACTACTTGTGGCATGAGCTGACAACTTAACCCTAGGGAAACGACTTAGGAACTAAGTTGATGTATTACTCTGAGATGCTGGTAATACTAAATAGGTAGAGAAAGTTGGTGGGTAGGCTACTTTGTGCAGCTGTGGGTAGGTACTTGTTTTTTTTTTCCACACCTTTCACACAACGTCTGCTAGTCCTAAACTAAGCAGAGCTTGTGTTATGAGTACTAGACAACTGGTAAATTTGTTAGTATAGATATAATTCTGTACATGTTTGTTCTCTATTTCCTTCTGAACGGTTTGACAGTTTAGGATGAATCTTTGTGTTTGGACCCATTTATATATGGGTCCCTGGACGGTTTGAAAATACAATTGAACCCACTTTCTACAACGACAGTACAACGTCTATTGGGATCGTGAGTTATAGATAAACTATACCCAGACACAGAACAAATGAACGTGTTCAACACACAAACATTTGTCTTGGGTGGGAATCGAACCCACGACCTCCGGCACAGCAGTCAGAGCCACTAACCACTAGACCAACAGGCAAGTAAAATATTAATACTAGTTTCAGAGCCTAGTCTAGTGCATCGAGTTAGCCCAAACATGTTCCCCTGAGGCCGATTTGTCTTCACTACATTGCAGCTAGCTACAACTACTTATAAATTCATGTTGAAATGAAGTGTTTCAACCTGAATGAGCTTTACTAGGCGGAGTTAGTATACCAGTATTTTTAAATAGCAATTACTATTCCTACCTCCCCATCCCATCTGTGACCATTTTTTATTGTGAGGTGGGAAATAATATAATAATAATCTTTATTTCATAATTTAAAAATCCATAGACTTCATTAGTTATGTTATGAAGCCCTGACTTCAGAGGTATGAATACCTGTATTGTAGGAGTCAGTTTCTTCTTCCTAAAAACATGGTGCTATGCAGTAATTAATAATAAATTTAAATGTTAATTTTAACATTTAAAAATATTATTAAATGTTTTTTTTTGTATGATTTTGTTTAAAAAAAATATTTAAAAATTTAATTTATATGTGTTTACAAGGAATATATATATCGGAGCAATTCCCCTCGAATAGCTAATACCTATATTATATACAATAGTCATAATCAACAGTTAGCAAGATTTCCGAAAATAAACAAAATAAAATAGAAACATTTTTTTTAATAATAAAAACATGCAGTCCCCCTTTTCATGTGAAAGGGGTTGTTTATGGAAGTGTAATGTGAGAGTGTAAGTGTAACTTGTAAGTGTAAAATGAAGTTCAAATAAAAAGATTAAATAGCAAAGGACTAAAATCGATTCTATATTACAATATTAATCTAAATAATTATTGAAATACAATATTGTCGATTTTAGATTCAACATTTAAATAATACATACATTATTTATAAATTAAAATTAAATTAGAATTTCTTTATAACAAATCATTCATGACTAATAATCATCAATCATAAGCATAACCTTTCATTAAAAAAATATATTCCAAAATCGGTCCACAATTGATAGAGAAATCGGTAAACATATAAAAAAAAACATTCAGCCGAACACAGAACACAGACACCACAGACACCTCCTTCTTTTTGAAGTCAGTTAAAAATAATTGTTCTTTGGACCATACCCTATCATTAGAGGTGTACCCTACACCTCTAATGATAGGGTATGGTCCATCAGCCTAATAATGTTCCCACTGCTGGGACTTAGGCCTCCTCTCTAGGAGAAGGAATGGGCTGTAATCCACCACGCGGGCGCAGGACAGGTTGGTGAATGTCAAGTGTCTTCGAATTTTCTTTGAGGAGTGGCTGGAAAGACGTCACAGCGTCCTCATTTTCCGCATGACGCAGGTCCTCACCAGACATGGTAAGTTTGGGAGGTTCTTGCACCAGATTCGTGCGGAAGAAATGTCGGGTTTCATCATTTTGACCGCCCGGAGAACACGGTGGAGCATACGGTGGTCGTCTCCTGCTGAGAAACCGAGTTAGCGAAGGGGGCAGCCGCCCGCGTGAGAGAACGGACATTCTCATGCCCCAGCCACCGGAACCCCGACCCTTACTACCAGCCACCGTAAGTATGGGTTTGAAGATGAAGAGCAATTGGTAGCTCGCCCTTCAGCCGTCCGGTAACCAACCGGACCGAGCCCGAGACGTCGACGGCGCATAGTGTTCCACGAGGCGCCTCAAAGAGACATCGGCAAAACTGAACTGGCCCAGTAGGGCGGAAGCTTACTGGGGCCATGGCTTGCCTTCTGAAAAGGAAACCCGTGGTCTTAGAACGCTAAGGATAACTGGAGGAACCTGTTTATGGTTTTAGTCAGTAAAAGTCTGACACGCCTTCCCGACCAGCCCTAGAGTGGGAAAAGTCACTAGGTGATTTTCCACTTCAAAGAAAAAAAAACTCAATATATTAACTTCCAACGAAATAAAATTAAAAGGCGATCCACTACAACCTTCTCAATAAAAACCGTACTATATGCTAAACCAGTATCTCAAGTATTCAAAACATGAACTCTGCGGAACTAAGATGTGCTAGCAAGACGTGTGGACCACTGGGACGCAAGTTTGAACACACCCGCCCGCTACGCGGAGAACTAGCTACTATTTCAAATTTCTACAATAATTTAGTTCAGTTTTGAATTTTACATAATTTTCTCCTCTCTTTTGACAGCTACCAACGAGTTGCATTACGTGAACTTGTTGTACTTGTAATGAGGAACGTTTTTGCAGTTTTTTTTTTTTTATTGATAACACATTTAAAGAAAGTGTACAGCTTACGTTTCAGTGACATGCCCTTATTAAATAGTTCCTTCACGGACCAGCTCTTCCAAGCATTTTTTGTACGACGCGTTGTTTCTTTATCTTAGGGCCGAAGCCTATTGATGCCATGGGTCGACATCTTAAAAGATTACCCGTAGTCTTGGCATACAAAGGGCAACTGAAGGAACATATGTGTAGTTTTAGGTAGTAAAAGTCTGACAAGCCGTCACGCCCCGCCCAAGAGTGTGAGAGGTCATTGGATGATTTCCCACCTAAAAAAAAACCTGTAAGTCACAAGTTCATTCTTTTCCGGCTGGCCAGTTGGTCTAGTGGTTTATGGGCCTGACTGCTATGCCGGAGTTCGTGGGTTCGATTTCCACCCAGGACAAATGTTTGTGTGATGAGGACGATCACTTGTTCTGTGTCTGGATGTATTTTGTATTTAGTTTAGTCTTCGTCAGAATTATTATTAAGTTCTCTTAATGATTTGATATTTTTCATAGTATTTATTAGTTTATAACTTTAGCATATATATATATTTTATTACTATAAATAACTTATTTTTTATTTTATTTGTTCTGTTTGAAGTATCTGTTATTTATTTATTGTGCAAATCTACTACATTATTGTCTTTTTAACCCAAAGGTTGACTGGTAGAGAATGCCTTGTTGCATTAAGTCCGCCTATGTACCAATACTGTACATGAAGTTTAAATAAATAAATGAATAAATTTATCTATAATATGTATGTATTTAGAAATATTTAAGTATATTTATCAATTGTCTAGTACTCTTAGCAGAAGATCTGCTTAGCTTTAGACTAGACGGCGTTGTGTTGTGGAATATTATTATTATTTTTTAAGTTTTATTTATATAGTACTTCAAAAATTTACTAGTGAATAAGTCGTTGGAGGTAAATAAAATTTTTGAGATGAAAAGGATGTTTCGAAACTCTACCCCTTAGTGACTTCGACGGTTCGATCCACTGAGGGGTTGAGTTTCAGGGTGTTGAATTTTGTATGCGAACGAAGGTGTCCGCAATGGCAAATATCTGTAACTAGTAACGCAACCCCGCTTCACACGGCTGCAACTGTGTACCTACATATACCTTCCTCTTTATTGCTTTTTCTATTATCGAAAATTTCATTAAATTCCATTGCGTGGTTTAAGATTTAGTGCCTGTGAACACCACGTTTTTTAAACGCGCCGTTGACACACGTTTGTAGCGATACAGACGCGATATGCACGCGAGTCAGACGCAGCCTGTAGACCTTTAATAGGATAAAAGCGTGCCGTCGACGCACGTTTCTAAAACGCGCGTCAACCGCGCGTTTAAAAAACGTAGTGTGCACAGGCCCTTAGGGAATAATCATAGACGCGGATAGGGAATATGTATTGTACAATGTTGATAGTAAGTATAGATAAGCATAATCAGCATTTTAATGTGTTCCCAGTGCTGGGAAGCAGGCCTTCTCTCTGGGATGTTAATAAGGTTATTAATTTAACTTTTGGTAACAAGGAGCCCTTAAAAAAATGAATATCACTTTGTCCAGGACCCAAGTGCTTTATTTCTACACATAATATAACATCAGTGTTATCTTAGCAGTATAGACTACGTCAATTTTATGACGAGCGATAAAAACTTTACAGATCGGTCAACATAAAATGGAAGTTTAACGATTGCGGATAATATCCGCACCGTATCCGAATTCCGTAGAGCACGAAGAAATTAAGTGTCCTATCTGGGACATCGATATTATATTTAAAAAAGAAATGGAATATTTTGTGAAAATAACCGCGGTAGAAACGTGATTTGTGAAGGAGGTGACCGCACACGTGAGGGAACGGTCTTCCTCATGCCCCAGCCGCCGGGATTCTGACCCCAATTCCCAGCCACCGTAGGCGCCGTGTGAGTTTGAGGACGGTGAGCAATGGGTAGCCCGCCATCCCGCCGTCCAGTAACCGTCTAGACCGAGCCCGAGTTGGGTTCCGAAAGGGAAACCCGTCTTGGGACGCAAAGGGCAAATGAAGAAGTAACAAATAGTTGTGGTTTTGATGATCCTTAAAAAAAATCTATGCATATTATTTTATGTACTATTTATTTATTTATACAGGGTGACAGGTAATTAGTGTACGGTACTTAACCACGTGATTGTACTCATGATAACCAACAACTTTTACTATGGGAACAAACCTGAAATCGCGAAAAAGAATCAGCTGTCCAGTACATTTATGTTTGCCTAATATACTGAACAGCTGATTGTTTTTCGCGATTTCGACTTTGCTCTCATAATGAAAATTGTTTATTATCATGAGCACAATCACGTGTTTAAGTATCGTACACTAATTGCCAGTCACACTATATATATATACTTTATTGCATACCAAGATTGCAAATTTTGTATTTTTTTATTTTTTTTTGTTTATGTGTTGTTTTTGTTTGTGTTTTGTTTGTGTGTATTTTGTATTGTGAGTAGATCACCACATAAAGACTATATATTACAGATGAAGCAAATCTTGGCACGATACACAAGTATGTCATATTTATACGAATTATTACTCAAGAACTTTTATTTAGGTACCTTATTTTACGCTCTTGGGTGTCGAAATTTCTTCTGACCTCAATTTCGGGCGGTTCATTGTGTCCAAAGCCAAGGTAGCTGCTAGAAAACTAGGCGTTCTTGCAAAGGTCCGGCGGTACTTCACACCGGGTCAGCTAATGTTATACAAAGCACAGGTCCGATCGTGTGTGGAGTACTGCAGCCACATATGGGCTGGTGCTGCAAAATGCCATCTGGCAGCTTTGGACTCAGTAGAAAGGCGTGCGAAGAGGCTAATTGGGGATCCAGATTTGGTTAAGTCCAATCTACAAAGCCTCGAGCACAGGCGCAGGGTAGCCAGCCTATCGGTATTTTACAGGTTGCATTTTGGAGAGTGTGCGCGGGAATTGCATGACTTGATTCCGCCATTTCCTTTCTACCATCGGACAACCCGACGTACGGCGGGTATCCACCCTTACGTTGTTGAAACACCAACGGTCCGAACTAAGCGATTTGCTTCGTCGTTTATACCGCGTACATCGAGGGACTGGAACAATTTGCCTGCTGCGGTCTTCCCGTCCAACTATAATTTAGGTGCCTTCAAGGCTAGAGTGAATAGGCTCTTGATAAGCTAGTGCGCCTCACCATCAATGATTGCATCACTGCTTACCATCAGGTGGGATCGCAGTCAAGCACTGGTTTATACCGAATAAAAAAAAAAAATTAATGTTCAATTCTATATTTTATTCTATAGGTCTTGTACAAGTTTCTACCACGAAAAATGTGACGCAAAAGAGCAATCAATGTTTACATGGCAAGTATCAAGACTTTGCGTGTCTCCGAAAGTTTCAGGGCGGTCAAATGACTAGGCACATTTAGGTTGGTTTAAGTTATTCTCATACTGTTTAAACTTGTATAAGTGTAAGTAGGTTGGTATGTAAGTTACCTAAATTCTAATCTACGGTGCTCAGACCTGATCACAGGGGCGCCGGCTTTTAGAAAACCTCATGGGTGCTCATGCTCATTCGATGGACTCGAAAAAGTGGTGAAGTGTAAGAAGAGAAGGACTAGAACAATTTGCCTGCTGCGGTCTTCCCGTCCAACAGTTTAGGTGCCTTCAAGGCTAGAGTGAATAGGCTCTTAATAAACTAGTGCGCCTCACCATCAGTGATTGCATCACTGCTTACCATCAGATGGGATCGCAGTCAAGCACTGGTTTATATCAAATAAAAAAAGGAGACATGCACAGTGTCCAACTGACAAATAAATAAATGTCCTACTTACATACTGCGGAACAACGAAGTTACAACAAACACCCAGACCCAACACAAATATCTATTTCAACAACAAACAATTGTGATGGTGCGAGAATCGAACCCGCGATCCTTGCGTCTCAACCGGCGTATAAAGCACTGCCGAACGGGTCGTCGGGTAAGGAAAAAACGCCCATCCCTAAAAGGCAATACTGATCTGTTCTCAGGGGTGCTCGGCACCCACTGTTTATTTCTCATGGGTGCCCGAGCCCCCGAGCATTCACGGAATCGGTGCCCCTGCCTGGTCACTCACAGAATTGCAAAAGTTTCGCCTGTGGGTTTGCTAGAAAGCTGTAAATAGAACCGGCCGAATATGGGCGATCTAAAACGGGCATAATAGACGTGGGCTTAAAAGGCTGCCGATGTATAAATATGTAAGGTAGATGACCGCTGAAACTAACACTATAAAATATTGAAACTTGTGAGGATGAATGAAAGAACTCTATAGAAAACTATAAGAGTTCTTGAACCTATATTTAGTTTGGATGGACAAATACGACGTAATCTCAACGCTCAGTCGGTCAGAACAAAGGAATAGGAGGCGTGGCCGACTCGAGGCGATCAACGAAAAGAGAATCCAAACGAAACGGTTGTAAATTGGCTAGGGGTGCTTGATATTATATATATTCCCGCTCCGCTTAGGCAACTACTGTTTTCTCCATCTAAACTAAAGGTAGGGTCAGGGAGCAGCTGACCTGACAAACGTTGTTTTGCCATATAAATTATCAAAGAAAAAAATGAAGGGTGGTCATCATCATTATCATCATTTCAGCCGAAAGACGTCCACTGTTGGACATAGGCCTCCTCCAAGTCTCGCCACAATGAACGGTCCTGTGCGTCTCAAATCCATAGGATTCCCGCAATCCTTACCAGGTCATCGGTCCACTTTGTAGGAGGCTTTCTTTTTCATGGGTAGGATGGTAAAAAGTAGCCTGAATATGTTGCAGGCTATTTTTTACAGGCCAAACCCAGACCTACCAAATTAACATTTTTTTATATAATACAAAAATCGGTTAAGTCGTTTCAGAGGAGTTTGATAATAGACACTGTGACACAAGATTTTATATAATTAGATATGTATATTGCTGATATAATGATACTGAAAACAACAACAATCACACACAAATACCTAAATATCATTGCTGAAGCAATACGTACATACGAAGTGCGAGTATATAATATGCTGAGCGTTCGGCCGTTTTACATGGACGTGGCGCATATATGTTTTTTTTTACCTTATTTATTTATTTGTAATCTATTATAATTATGTTAATCTTAAGTTTGCGCCTTTTCCGTCAAATAAAATGCTTTTCTTTCTTTCCTTTCTTTTTATATCAGACAAAAAACAGTAGCAACAATTAAATGCCATTTTTGTTTTTTGCTGACAAATCATCATATGTAACTCAATCATCTCCAATCATTCATTAAGCGGGAGGAGTCTCTTGCTCTTGGTGGAGCGAGAGGGAGTGTCAGACTGTTACTAACTAAAACCCACTGTATTTTTCCAATTGTCTTTTGTGATCCAGGGCCACGGAGAATCTCGCAGCTTAACGATTATATGTTATGAGATTCTTTTAAATCAAACCCTTCCTTCCGCCAACCCTTCAAACGAAGTGTAAACCTTAAAATCAAATCAAAATACCAATTAGAAAAATAAATATAATCTAACAGCCGAGAAAAACTCAAACACTTAGAAAACAGTTTTTGTCCAAATTCTCATTCTGATCGAAAAACTAATTTGCTGGACAAAAGAAAAGGCCCGGGCGAGATTCCTTCAGTCACTTAGACGACAAAATGGCGCTTTCGCGTTTAGAAAAATTAAATAAGACACCGAATATTTACACTTATCTACGGCGCTATTTTGAAGCACTTTACTTTCTTTCGCTCCCCCGTTTTAGAAGGTGGTAGAGACGAGGTCACATTGTCAGCGATTAACGATACGTTGTGGTAACGCGTACAAGCGTTACCACAACGTATCGTTCAACAGTGGTCTACAGCGAGTTTTGTTTGAAAAGGTAGCTTGACTGGAATATAATTTGTTTTTTTTTTTTTGTCATCATCAAATGACTTCTCTCGCTCTCCAGGGTGGAGCAAGAAGGCGTGTCAGAGTTTTGGTAACTAAAGCCCATATGTGTTTCTCTAAGGCAATATAGAATTTTAGGTAGGGTCTTGGAGAGTCAATTTCTAAAAAGTGGTAAAATTGGAGTGGTTTTCCTCAGTTTATCCTAGAATTGAATTTATGGAAAATTGTCTGGTTCTACTGATAATAGTATGATTGTTATATTATAAAAAAAATAATTAGGTGGCACAATGGAATGCCACCTAATCATTATCTCTTACAATTAACGGTAATTGTACTTTGAACTTTTTTTCTTATTTTCTGATAAAAAAAATTGATTAAGTGGCATTTAATTGTGCTACCTAAGTATTTTTTATTCTACAATATACCATACTATGTTCAACATTATAGGTACCGACAGAAAATACAGTAATTGTGGAAAATATTCGATTAGATGATGCAGTGAAATACTTGCTGTTTTATCGCCTTATCGCTAAAAACCAAGCCAAATGAAGAGATACTTACTAAAAATCGCCAAACGCTAGCAGTGGTACCTGTACCTAACGTCTAATGGTTTCCACCCCCCGGTCACGTTCCCAGCACTTCGGCCATGTCTTATTTAATTAAAGAAAAATATAAATTAGAATAAATTTTAATGGCAACATTCTGGTAGAAGCGTCACGTGGGACAATTTTGGCTTCCATTTTTCTTATAATTATTATTTTTCATTTTATTTTGTATGCGCTGGCTAAATTGTAAATGGAAAAGCTGCTACCTTTATTATGCGTTTCATTTAATTTTTAAAATGTAGGTAAACATGTTGGTTTTCTTTGTAAATTTTTATTAAAAATGTAAAGTTTTTTTTTAGTTTAAATTTTGTGTTTGTTAAATAGAATTTTGTATTCGTTAATTTAAACGTTTGGTGGCGGTTAAAGAATAACAACATGAGTAAAGTGTTCGAGGTTAAGCAATGCTTGCCGAAGGCGGTCCGGTGGATCGGTGACCCTTAATTACATACCTAAGTTTTTTTATGTCTTGAAAAGAACAATAAATGTTGGTCCCAGCTGCCATTTGCAGATTTTCGGCAGACGTTCCAGGCAAATTATAAAATACTCCAGCTGCATCTGGCTAGTCTGGAAGCCGACACCAAAATTGTTCGGTAAGTTTTTTTTTTTTTTAAGGTGGGAAATCATCCAAATGACTTCTCGTGCTCTGGGTGGAGCGGGAGGGCGTGTCAGACTTTTACTGACCAAAACCACACCTGTATCCTTCAATAACCCTTTGCGTTCTAGGACTACGGGTTTCTCTTTCAGAAATTCTCCGCGGTCCTAGCTAGCTTGCATCGGCCATGCTGGGCCCCTACGGTTTGCTGACATCTCTTTGAGGAGCGTGAGGATCACAACGTGCTATTGACGACTGGGCTCGGTCCGGTTAATTACCGAACAGCCGGACGGCGAGCTACCCAGTGCTCGACGTCCGCAAGCCCGCGTCTACCGTGGCTGGTAGTCGGGGTCGGAATTACGGCGGCTAGGGCGTGAAGACCTTCGTTCCTTCACGCGTGCAGCCTCCTCCTTCGCTAGCATTACTGCTTCGCAGAAGGAGGCGACCGCCTGCTGTTCCTCCTCGCTCCGGATCATAGCCTGAACCAGGCCCCGATGCGAAAGGTCGCTGCCGCCAATTGCCTCCACGAGGACACGGCGGTGCTCCGCCCATGCGGGGCACACCTCCACCATATGCTCCACCGTGTCCTCTGGGTGGCCCGCACAATGATGGCACCCGGGCGTTGCTTCCGCCTGAATCCGATGCAGGAATCTCCCGAACTTGCCATGACCGGTGAGAACCTGCGTCATGCGGAAGGTGAGGACGCCGTGTTGCCGCTCCAGCCACTCCTCAAAGAGGGGACTTACCGCCATAATTGTAGCGTGCCCAGCATGGGCAAATTGTTGGGTAAGGGTTAAGTAACCATACACGTTAGGGTGTACCTGACAGGTTTGCCTGCACAGTTACACCTGTCAGGCAAGCTTGAGCTGAGTAGAGGACATACACGTAGCGGTAAACATGTAAAAACTCTCCGTTGAAGCCATGGTTCCGGCAGCGGTTCTCGACGCTGTAGTGCTAATCGGTTTATCTCTCGCAGTCACCGCACAACTGACGCCTGTGCAGGCGAACGTCACATACGGTTAGTTTTGCCTTTACAGTTAAACTGCACAGGCATGCATACCCACGTCCAAAAACTGGGCAAGTGCGAGTCGGACTCGCGCACTGAGGGTTCCGTAAAAACTTACGTTAATAGTTCAATTATCGAATGGAGTTTCGAAGATTTTCCTGAGTCGCAATTTTTTTTTTTTTTTGACGTGACAACAAAGTTACTTTTTTCAGGTTTATTCTTATACCTGTGCTGTAAGATCTTTCTTTATGCCAAACTTCAGGATTCTGGGCCAACGAGAAGTACCCTATGAATATTGATTCCCTTGAGATTGTCGAAATATACGTTTTTTGCAACATAAACGGCCGGTACTCGCCGTTCATCGGGTTGTCTGATGTTAGAAATGAGATGGTGAAATAAATTCATGCAATTCCCGCGCACACTCTCCAATGCATCCCGTAAAACACCGAAAGGCTGGCTACCTTTCGCCAGTGCTCAAGGCTTTGTAGATTGGACTTAACCAGATCTGGATCACTCCTGAGCCTCTTCGCAAGCCTTTCCACTGAGTCCAAAGCTACCAGGTAGAATGGGTTGTATTGTGTTCAGTATTGCAAGTTAATTAACATATCCCAAAAACTTGCACTAGTTCCTCTGTGCGCTGAGTGCGACTTGTTTTTACCTTCACGCGATCGAAACGTTTACCGCATCCAGCTGTCTGATTGGTGGAGAGCTTGGAGCGGGCCAATCGGAGCGTCGTACGTCATAAACGAGATCGCGTTAATGTAATACAAATTCGCACTAAGCACCCACTCTATTTCTGCATGAACAACATGCGATTGAACTTTGGGGCTCTTTGTTCCACGAAAAACTGCGATATTAGTATAGACACATTCACACACACGAATTAACTGTCACTAATAACATTAGGTAATATGTACTCGCATAGCATAATCAGCCTTTTTTAATGTTCCCACTGCTGGGACTCAGGCCTCCTCTCTCGCGTAATCCATCACGCGGGCCCAGTGCGGGTTGGTGAATATCTCATGTCTTCGAATTTTTGGTTCTAGGACTTGCCGGTTTCCTCACGATGTTTTCCTTCACCGTTTTGAGAGCAGTGTTGATGAAATAAATTTTAAACCCGCGACCTGCAACTCGTAAGTCGGGGCCGTTACCACTCGGCCACCACTGCTCCTACGATCATTTTACGCAAACTACAAAATGTTACTTTTATGTCACCGAAACAACAAGTAAAATTCTCTTTAGAATGCTATATTTAGAGCTTTCCGTTCTAAAACACACTATTGATATTCATTTGACTTTCCCTATTTATTAAAGCGACGTTTATGTAGTGTAAATAATTACACAGGTACTGTAAACAAATGGCTAGGCTGCCTACATTTCTAAAGGTCTTCGAGACACTTTACAATGTACGATACTGTTGCGACACTGAATATTTGATCGATGCTTTATAATACACCACTATTTTTAATTACTGATCATATTTGTCTAGTCAAAAGTAAAAAAACAAAATCCCAAAATTTTTCACGAATATTTGTCATAATTGGTAAATTCATAATTAAATCAATAATTCAAAATCAGTATACGAAAATACAGGTGTTGTATAGGTTATATGTATTTTAGTAGTTACTTGTGTATCTTTTCTCCTTCTTTGTCAAATCCATCCAAAGATCGTCTGTAAAAACGCGTTGAACGGAATTTAAGGCGTATAGTCCCTTGATAGCCTGCACCCGCATAGGGTCCAGCTGACCTTTAAAATTTTTTTTTTTTTGCGAAATATTGATTGATTTACACAAGCTATGTACATTCTGAAGAACACTTAACCAGTATTTTTTTTGTATAAACATTTATAAAAAGAGCAAAGCTGTTTGAAAGCAGTATGGAAAACAAGCGAAAAAATATCGTGTTATTAAAATTGGCAAAAAAGTATTAGTCATACGAAAAAAAACATATGTTGATAATGTTATATATAAATCTATCATAAATATATGTCGGCGCAAGGATGCCGATCATCATTGAAGCTCTGTCCAGGGATTCTGTTTTGTGGGCGATGGCTGGGTATCGAGCAATAACAAACTATTCCAGATCACACAACTGATTTATTATGATTTACAAAGTACTTTGTGATTATGATGCAAGCTTTAGGTATTTACTTCACACAACGAGCCGTGAAACAGTCTCCGAGACTCGACGTTGCTTGCACGGCTGCCGACAGAGGAACAAGCACCGCAGCTCTGCGGTCGGCACTTTTATCTGCTCGGTTCGTGCAAACGTCAGCGCGGATTCTGTCAAAGTGACAGGTGTCACTTCTCACTTAGCTCGTTTATTCGTTCTCAAGCTTCCGTACTATTGACTTCTCCGACATATATATATATATTTTCCGAGGAATAGGCTTCAGAAAATCACTTTAAGATATTGCTCGGGCGCTAGAGCCTTAAATAGAACTCGAGGCCAACGAGATACTCGTCTGATTACCATTGATGAGCGGCCTGCCGTGTCAAAATATGAGTACCTACAGCATTATTTTTCATTATATTTTTTCTAAACTAAGTGTTCCACGGGTGGTCTTATCTCTCAGGGCAATACAGGCAGACTGGTCAGGAGAATGTATTTAATCTTTTAGTAGCTATTTTCTGCGTTAAAATAAACAAAGATCAAAATCGTATTCCTACAAAATCGTCTATACTAAATAACCCTACCAAAGTCAACGTCGGTTCGGTGTAACCCCAGTTTTCCTTACAATTTGCACGCCACGGTAGGCACGTTGCACACCTCAATGACTGAGCGGTATTGAAGGGGAAATAACGCAAGTTTGGAGCCCGCCTAATTTCATTGGAAGCAGATTAATTCTGCAAACTTATTTTTGTATTTAAGAGAAGGTAGCTAAGATGATTTATTCTGGTAGATGTGACAATATTAATTGGAAGTTCAGGTATTAAATTGTTCATTCATTTATTATAAGGTCCCAAAGTAAAACAATTACAGCTATATATAATATATGTTTATTAAGATCCGATATAATTTTAGGTAGGTGTTCAGGGGCGCCGACTGCGTGGGTGCTCGGGGGCTTGAGCACTCATGAGAATAGGTAAATTGCCGACGCCGGATAAACACGGCGAAAATCTCGGACATTTGGGTATTAATTTTTGAAATATGGTCTTTTCCCCGGACACCTTTAAAAAAATATTTTTTGCGACAAAAATAAAAATTTCGTGTTAATTTTTTAATTTTTATTAAAATACAGTTTTTTTATTAAAATCGAATTAGGTAGGTACGTATACAACATTATTTCTGAAGGAATATGGTAAAAATTTTTTTTAATTAATATTTATTACAGTCTCGCCGAGAGTGTACTGCTAGCAAGAAAATATTGGGTTTCCCCTGACAACTAGTGTCCGGGTTTTAACCGGACACTTTTATAAACCCCCTTTCGGACAGCCCCCGGACGCCCTTTAAACTAGGACAAATCCGGGGAATCCCGGACGGATGGCAGCCCTAAGAATAGGCATCAAGAAACAGATCAGTAATCGTCTTTTCGGTTAGGTACGTATAAATTATAATATTTCTTGATAATAAAAACTAGTTTCATTTTTACATACCTAATGGTTTAATTTTATATTTTTATCAAACATAATTAGTAATTAAGCACGCAGTATGTTAGTATCACGTTTATTGATTTGTTAGTCGATCACTGTGCTTTTCTCTTCTCACACTTCGCCACTTTTTGGAGTCATCAAATGAGCATGAGCACCCATGAGGTTTTCTAAAAGCCTGTGCCCCTGGATGTGCTCACTGATGTTTTTTTTTTTTTTTTTTTTTTTCGGTGGGTAAATCATCTTATGACATCCCCCGCTCTTGGGCGGGGCGGGAGATAGTGTCAGACTTTTACTGACTAAAAACCCACTCCTGTTCCTTCGTTGCCTTTCGTACCAGGGCCGAGTCTTCCTTTCAGAATCAGACCCTTGGCCCCAGTAGGCTTCGACCCTGCTGGGCCCCTACAGTTGCTGACATCTCCTTGAGGAGCGCGTGGAACAGCACGCGCCGTTGACTTGGGCTTGGTCCGGACGGTTACCGGACGGTCGGACGGCAAGCCACCCATTGCTCGCCGTCCGCAAGCCCGCGCCTACGGTGGCCGATAATCGGGATCGGAATCCCGGCGGCGGTTGGGGCGTGAGGACCGCTGCCTCACGCGATCGGCCGCCTCCTTTGCAAGCATTACTGCTTCGCAGAAGGAGGCGACCGCTTGCCATTTCTCCTCGCTTCGGACCATGGCCTGTACCAAGGCCCGGCGCGAGAGATCGCCGCCGCCGATTACCCCCACGAGGACACGGCGTTGCTCTGCCCAAGCGGGGCACACCTCCACCGTATGCTCCACCGTGTCCTCCGGGCGGTCCACACAGTGGCGACACCCGGGCGTCGCTTCGGCACGAATCCGGTGCAGGAACTTCCCGAACTTACCGTGTCCGGTGAGGACCTGCGTCATGCGGTAGGTAATGACGCCGTGTTGCCTTTCCAGCCACTCCTCAAAGAGGGGACTTACCGCCATAATTACCCAGCACTGGGTTGCGATAGTCGCTGTCGCCATTCCACCATGAGATCCCGCCGGAACTCTTTCCGCCATGCCGTGACTTGTCGCGGCAGCGGAGTTTCACCACGGCGTTGCATCTCCACGCGCAAATCGTGCATGCGTGCAAGGCCTTTTGCTACAAGATCCCATGGTGGCTGGCCAGCAAGGAGTGCTCACTGATGTGGATACTCGAACGAAAAATAATTTAAATCAAGATAACTTTAATTCACTAACTGTATTATAATTTGAAACAAACACGTGCATTGGTACAGAGCGTATGTCAAGACTATCCGAGGTAGACTCATTGACTGTCTCAAGAAATTCTAGACAAGATAACTTGGTCCTTCATTTGTAGTAGTCGATCTACATGTGCATTGGTACTGAGCGTATGCCAAGAATGTCCGAGGTAGACTGTCCAAACACTTGGTATTTTCACCAATCCTCGATTGTGTCCAAGCGGTAGGGTTTTTTTTTATAGCTGTCTAGCATAGCTCGCCGTCCACAAGCCCGCGCCTATGGTGGCCGGAAATCGGGATCGGAATTCCGGCGGCGGTTGGGGCGTGAGGACCGTTGCCTCACGCGATCGGCCGTCTCCTTTGCTAGCATTACTGCTTCGCAGAAGTAGGCGACCGCCTGCCACTCCTCCTCGCTCCGGACCATGGCCTGTACCAAGGCCCAGCGCGAGAGATCGCCGCCGCCGATCGCCCCAACGAGGACACGGCGTTGCTCTGCCCAAGCGGCGCACACCTCCACCGTGTGCTCCACCGTGTCCTCCGGGCGGTCCACACAATGGTGACACCTTGGCGTTTCTTCCGCACCGGTGTGGAATCCGGTGCAGGAACCTCCCGAACTTACCATCTCCGGTGAGGACCTGCGTCATGCGGAAAGTAAGGACGCCGTGTTGCCTTTCCAGCCACTCCTCAAAGAGGGGACTTACTGCCATAATTATGGCGTGCCCAAAGCGGTAGGGTTGCGCTTGCGTCACCGATCACGATACAGTTAGTTTAGGAAACTAATTATTAGATGGCGCTGTCTGCCCGATCATAGCGCCATCAATTCACGATATATTTTACTAGCTTCTGCCAGCGGCTTCGCCCGCGTGAAGCTAGGTTTCCCCATACAAACTATGGACCCCTATTTCACCCCTTAGGGGCGAATTTTGGAAAATACTCTCTTAGTGGGTGCCTATATAATAAAAGGAAGCCTAGTGAAAACTTTTACTCTCATTTCATTTCAAGGGGTGAATTTTTGAAAATCCTTTCTTATCGGATACCTACGTCATACAAAAAACATACCCTTCAAGTTTCAGGTCTTTACGATCAGCGGTTTAGGCTGTGCGTTGATCCGTCAGTCTTTCAGTACAAAGTATTTTATAAGTATAGATATAGATATTTTATAAGTATATATGCCTACAAGTAGATTTTCTTATTTGGATAACACCTAATGGAAACTAACAGATGTTTTTTATTATTTTATTCGGCGTCTTCTTAGGCATTAGGAGGGCCTAATGCCTAAGAAGACGAGTCACTACCCGGCCCAACTTGGCTTCCGTGCAAATTATATAAATAAACCTTCCTCATTTATTGCTCTTTCAATTAGTGAAAACCGCATCAAAATCCGTTGTGTGATTTAGGAGGAATTACCGAATAAACAGACAGACGCGGAAATCGACTTTGTGTTACACTGTGCAAAGAAGATTAGAGAGGTATAGGGAAGATGCCCCATTAATGTGAGATTAATTGAGTAAACGATAGTTAGTTAGCTAATTTGGCAAACTGGGGCAGTGTGTCGTTGGGAAACAAACTGTTCGTGTCCGTTGTTCTGCCCAAAAGCGGGATTTAATAAAAAAAAAAAATTACCCTACTCTACCCTACTCTACCCTACTCTACCCTACTCTACCCTACTCTACCCTACTCTACCCTACTCTACCCTACTCTACCCTACTCTACCCTACTCTACCCTACTCTACCCTACTCTACCCTACTCTACCCTACTCTACCCTACTCTACCCTACTCTACCCTACTCTACCCTACTCTACCCTACTCTACCCTACTCTACCCTACTCTACCCTACTCTACCCTACTCTACCCTACTCTACCCTACTCTACCCTACTCTACCCTACTCTACCCTACTCTACCCTACTCTACCCTACTCTACCCTACTCTACCCTACTCTACCCTACTCTACCCTACTCTACCCTACTCTACCCTACTCTACCCTACTCTACCCTACTCTACCCTACTCTACCCTACTCTACCCTACTCTACCCTACTCTACCCTACTCTACCCTACTCGTTAAAAAGTACCCTATGTCCGTCTCCTGGTTCTAAGCTACCTCCCCACCAATTTTCAGTCAAATCGGTTCAGCCGTTCTTGAGTTATAAACAGTGTAACTAACACGACTTTCTTTTATATATATATAGATAGATATTCACATAAAAATAAAAGATCTGGGCAAGTGCGAGTCGGAATCGCGCACTGAGGGTTCCTTAAAAACTTACCTATATAAATAGTTCAATTCCCGAACGTTTTGAGTTTCGAAGATTTTTCCGAATCGTAAAAAAAGTATTTATGCTTTTGACGTAACAATAAATTTACTGTTTTCAGATTTATTCCTATAACTACCTGTTCAAGACCTTGCTTCATGCCAAATTTCAGGATTCTGGGTCAACTGGAAGTACCATATGAATTTTGATTCCCTTGAGAGTGTCAAAATATACGTTTTTTTTTGCGACATAAAGGGCCGTATCTTTTTTCGTTAACTTAGAAATTTGATTTTTCCACAACTTCAAGGGACCACAGATCTGAGTACCTTTATGGTTTTAATTTCAACTTGATACCACCACGCGATCCCAAGATAGGTCTTGACGGACAGATATACGGACAACAAAGTGATCCTGTAAGGATTCCGTTTTTTCCTTTTGAGCTACAAAACCCAAAAGAAAGAGTACCTACATATATTTATGGATGCACCCACCTGTATGCAACGTTTTTCATAAAACTTTCTTTTTACATACAAACACAAACAATAATATAATATAATATAATATAATATAATATAATATAATATAATATAATATAATATAATATAATATAATATAATATAATATAATATAATATAATATAATATAATATAATATAATATAATATAATATAATATAATATAATATAATATAATATAATATAATATAATATAATATAATATAATATAATATAATATAAATCCCAGTTCAGACAGATGTCACAGTTACACACAATAGACCAGATATAATATATGTAAATAAAACAGAAAATAAAACGTATTTAATAGACATAACAGTACCATCAGATTATAACATAGGGCCTAAAGAAATTGAAAAATTAAGCAAATACCATCTGCTTAAAACTGAAATAACGCGGTTGTGGCACACACAGAAGTAATACCGATAGTAATAGGAGCGACCGGCATAGTAGCAAAGAGCATACATAGATATTGTGATAAATTAGATTCAGGTATAAACATTCATATAATACAAAAGCAAGCAGCAATCCATACAGTTAATATTTTAAGTAAAGTACTGGGGGACACAATATTTGTAACTAATTAGCAGGGGATCCGAACCTCCTTTTCCCTGAGGGTCTCAGGGCGGGAGCAAGGAAAAACCACCGGGAGAAAACCCGAGTAGAAAACACTTCAAAAACCATAATATAATATAATATAATATAATATAATATAATATAATATAATATAATATAATATAATATAATATAATATAATATAATATAATATAATATAATATAATATAATATAATATAATATAATATAATATAATATAATATAATATAATATAATATAATATAATATAATATAATATAATATAATATAATATAATATAATATAATATAATATAATATAATATAGTATAATATAATATAATATTCCACAACTATCACACAATGCCGTCTAGTCCCAAGCTAAGCAGAGCTAGTGTTATGGGTACTAGACAACTGATAAACATACTTATATATTTCTAAATACATACATAAATAGATAAATTACACCCAGACACAGAACAAATGAACGTGCTCATCACACAAACATTTGTCCTGGGTGGGAATCGAACCCACGACCTCCGGCATAGCAGTCAGGGCCACTAACCACTAGACCAACAGGTCAATTCAAATAACACGACATTTACATCCAAAAAAAAAAGGTTCACCTTTTCAACAATCTTCAACTATTCAATAGACGCAATAACCATTTTATTTTCATTAATTCAGGGCTAAACCCTTCGGCTTGTACGTACCACGTGAGAACAGGGAAACGTTCGGGTCCCGAAGAGATATTGTAACAAGGGTCTAACAGACCCGAAGACTCTCGAATGTACTTCTTAAACGATTGCGTTACGGACGGGAAGGTTGGCGAGCTTGTTAGGTAGAAATGTTACGTGCGTGTGAACTAGGGAGGCGTGTCGGACTTTTACAGACTAAAACCACACGTGTGTCCTTCAGTTACCTTTTGCGTTCTAGGACTACGGGTTACTTTTACAGAAAATTCAGTTTTAGTCCTTATATATTTTGTATCTTTGATGCTTTGTTGTTTTGTTATTCAGTAAATATCTTTATGAATTCTCTACTAAATGTCTGTAAGCACGAAAAACTTTCCGAGATCTGGCTGGTGGTCTGTGAGGACTGAAGGACCACAATTTAAGGGCTGTAGGTTTTAGTATATTTGTTTACAAATTCCCATTTGTTCTACAATTCTTTTGAGTCTACTACTAAATCTTATGATTTTTATTTTGCGAAATATCAGTGTGGTCCCTCAGTTTACACGCACATGAAATGTTGGGTGCTAGGTTATCCAATATTTGAGATACAACAGAGGCAAACCCATCAAATTGAAATCAGACAGACCGGTATATCGATGGACATAAAAGTAGATGGACAGGCAGGTATCTCTGGGTAGCTATGTGTCTGTCTCTCAACTCAGATACCGTCGTTCTCAGCTCGTCGTCTCAAGCCTGCGCGTACAGAGGCCGGGAATCGCCTTGCGATTTGCGACGTTCAGGGCAGCCCCGGCCCTCTCCTTTGCTCGCATTATTGCTTCATTGAAGGAGGTGATCGTTTCCATTCTTTCTCGCTCCGCATCATTACCTGAACTAGTGTCGGGCCCGAGAGGTCACCAATAACCTTCACAAGACAACAAAAATTCAAAATTATTTAATTTCACCTACATGGGCGGCATTTATAAAACGTCAGAAGCTAGTGCAAAGCGCGGCGTTCTGCCCAAGGGGGAAAGACTTCCAACGTATGCTGCGCCGTGTCCTCCGGGATATTAGAGGCCCCTGGCTTCTGCATGACTACTTTTTAGGATGGGATATAGATAGGAAAACAAAAACTGTAACAGAATACACATTTTATTATTTATTTATTTATTTAAACTTCATGTACAGTAGTGGTACATTTTGAAAAATAGAGCTACCATTTTTTCCCATCTGTGTGTCACCCGTCATTGGTTAAGAGTCACGGTAGTTGAGCCACCTGCAATGGGCACGCCGGTATACCGGACAGTTTACGAGAATGGGATGCCAGCTAAAGTGGTGGAGTATTACATGTAAATCTATTTTTGTGGGTAGGTCAATTTTATTTTTAGATTGGTTGCATTGGGGCGATGGAGTATTTTTTTTTTGTTTTTATTTCGTTTTTTTTAAAAGAGGGGTTTTAGTTAGTTTTTTTTTTTTAAGGTTTCGTATTTTATGTTAAAGTAACTTCTACCCGCGATTTCGCCTGTGTAAAACTAGAGAATTATTTCAAGGGAATATATGCCCGGAATAAATCGTACCTACTTATGTGCTATTCCGTTAGGGCCATGGGGAGTTTCTGAAAGCGAGACCGTGATTCTAGAATGAAAAGGACAACTGAAGGATACAGATGTAGTTTGTCAGTCAAAGTCTGATACGAGGGAGAAGTCACTGAATATTTTTTAACAAAAAAAGAAAGCTTACTATCAATTTTCTTTTTTTCATAGCAAGCTTTTATAGCGCGGTATCTATATAATTAATACTCATCAAGACCATTCCAAAAAGCTCAAACACGATAGGGTTATCTGAGTTCCTATGGCCACCTTCCGGGTCCATTCGATCAGCTCCATGTCATTATAATTTTGCATTGTCATCTGATTTACACATCCATGCAAAATTTCAGCTCAATCGGTAACCGGGAAGTGGATCAAATTTAATTTGAAAGATTTGATTACAGACATACAAACATCGGGGCATGTGAAACTAAATAAAAGCTTGTAAAAAGCTCTATTCGAGGACATGGTTAAATAAAACCATGCCTTTAGTTTTACAAAAAAATAATTTATTTTTTATTTTTAATAATTTATATTTTAAATTATGACTTAAACATTGACCATGTACGAGTATTTAAAGCTTAACTACGAACATAAGTAGCCAAAACAAAATAAATGCCTCTAAGTACGCCTCCACATTGCTGTCATCTGGTCTAGGGGTCACAGTAGGCCTAAGTGCATTGCTATCATCTGAGCGTGCCAGAAACGTGCCTAGAAGACTGGCAGCATTGCCAAGTTTTGTTTTTGGTGTGTAAATCATCTAATGATCCTGATCTTGGGCGGAGTTGGAGATAGTGTCAGATTTTTACTGACTAAAACCCACTCCTGTTTCTTCTTTGTCTTTGTCTCAGGACCCCGGGTTTCACTTTCACACTACCCGTGGCCCCAGTAAGCATTGCCACGTTGAATGGCGATGCTAATTCTTTGGGTAAAGAACAAACCGGCCGTCTACTCACGTAATTGGCCATCAAAAACCAGAATCCGACCCAGAATTCTCATTTCCTTGTTAAACAGAATCATCCTTCACCAAATCAAAAACAAATTAAAGCAAAACATGAAAGAAACAGCAAACAAACTCAGTAAAACGTGTTCTCGTTACAAACATTAAACAACGACAATATGTTTAACAGCATTATTCTTTTTTAACCCTCTTCAGTAGCATTGTATTATATAATTAACCCTGTCATGGTACAACCCTAAACAGAAGGTCGAATGACAAATTGTACCCTACCTCCCTCTTTTCCTCATCTAAAAAAATTGGCAAAAAAGACAGTTCGGAGGTTGATGTCGTAAATAATTTCGCTTCTTTTGTCTTCCGAGGCCTTTAATTGAGTTTTTGTTTCGAAAAGTAAGCCTATGAAAGTCGAGGGGTTACACCTACCTTTGTAAGGATTTTGGGTCAGTTTGCCGGCTTGGGAGATTGTGGGAGGGAAGGAGGTATAGATAGATAGTTTCTTAGGAGATTAGTGTGCAGGAAACTTCGTAATCTAATAGCTGTCGGGTAAATGCGTAACATGGAATCAGTGGCGATACCTTTTGTTTTGATAATTCCACAACGTGAGTTGCAACATAGTATATTGGCATAATATGTTGGTTATATTGGTGGAATTCCAGAAGGTACTAAGTGTGTTGTTTTATAAGTAACTTGTGTCGGTTCTCCAAGGCGTTGCTTGAGACTGACCATCGATTATGTATATACATCTATTGCCTGTACTAATAGGTATGTTTTATAATATTTAATAGGTCAGTTTGAGAGTGGCGTCTCTGAGTGCGGCTATGTTGCGACTACATTTGTTTTTAAAGGTTTATAAAGTAGATGAACATTTTAAACATTATGATATCTTTCAGATAGTTATAGAAAGTTTACTTATACGGAACAGAGTGTAAAATCCCCCAAACCTACAGGACTTGATTCCTCCATCATCTTTCTACCATGGGACAACCCAACGTACGGCGAGTATCCACCCTTACGTTATTGAAACCTCTACTGTCCGGACTAAGCGTTTCGAGTCGTTTATACCGCGTACATCGAATGACTGAAACAATTTGCCGGCTGCGGCCTTGCCGCCAGAATAGGCTCTTAGATCTTAGTAAACTAGTGCGATTCACCATCAACGAATTGCATCACTGCTTACCTCAGGTGGGATCGCAGTCAAGCACTAGATTATATCATTAAAAAAACCTCAATAGAAAAGGAAGAATCCTCCGACCAGAAACAATAGACGGATCATCACAGATATAATTTATATTACTTAAATCTTATCACTATAAAATGCAACAGACAAATTGTGCGTCTTACCTCACTCAACGTTACTGAATTAACCGATCCAGCTTTTATTATTATAGGTAGGTATAGGGAATAACGGAAATGTTTGCTTGTTTTCGATATTTACAGACTATTTAATGAAGAACTTTTTCTTTACGTTCTTGGATAAATACCCTTTAAATAAAACGCTCAATATTTTATAATCTATGCGGACGCCAGTGTTCGCTTGGTTTTTAACCGAATGGCGCGAAATCACTGAAATTAAAACAATTGGGGTTTATGAGAGAGCTGTCACCTGTCATTATGCTACATCGACCGTGTCGGTAAAGCAAGCTCAAACACTCACGATTTTTAAAGATATGGTTAAGCATCACTACCTTTCCTCTTGAATGTCGTCATTACGTACATTATTTCTTTGCTTTTTATAATTAATTATATATATATATATAATATATTGTTTGTATTATATCAAATTTATTCGTTTATGTATTGTATATATGTAAATAGTACCCCACGAACTACCTGCGTATCTTTTTTCTCCTTCTCTGTCAAATCCATCCTAAGGTTGTCTGTAAAAAATCGCTTTTAGCGATAAGACCGCCCATTGTGACACTATATTAATATTAAGTTCCTAATGTAATTTGTATTTTTGGTGTACAATAAAGAATATATCTATCTATCTATCATCGACAGCTTTACCACAGATAATCTCAAATATGTTTCGGTGTTGCCAGCACAATTAGTCGATTGCAATGATATAATCGAATATAACTTGAATAGTATTCTTGGTTACAAAAACAGAGTAAATAATCTGATTACGTACGCAAACCTAGCAATGACATTAACCTTAATTATGCATTTCTAAATAGTCCAAAATTAACATTTTGATTCAAAATTATTTCTTCCCAACTAACAATTACAGTGAATTATGATTTTTTTGCGACTGTAATTGCGTAATAAATTCCTCGCGTGCTTGTCTGAAACCTAGATTCAGAATGTTCGTGACTTTAACTAAGCTAAACTGAATGGTTAAGAAATAAAATTTCTTTGTTACAATTTGAAATGTTTATAAGTTTTTTTTTTCAGAACTGTGACGTGATTTACCGACGTTCTAATTTAGATTTGACAAGCCAGCGGCTTCGTCAGCGTTATAGTAGGGGTTTCTATAATATTTATGTCTCTTCGTTATTTAACACCGACTTCCGAAATTAAAGTCATTTTGTACTTTTTAGTGTTTTCTTTTTACATTGAAGTCGGATGTATTTTACACTTTTTAGTTTTGGTACCACAACTTAAAAGTATCCCTCAGCCAAACTTAAATAATGTGCAAGTTCTATATACGTTTACGAATTTAATCATTAAAATATTGCAAGACAATTCCAATAAGCCAAGTCACGGCTAGGATACATTGTTTCATTACGGAGTTTTCGTGCCTACCTTCCGTCATCATATTAGCTCGATGGTACCTTATAGCCAGAGTGCATCTCATGACAGTTCTAATAATCCCAATACGGTTATGTTACATTTATTTAATACAGATTTCCGGTGCCTACCTTCCGGCTTCATCGTCTGATCAATTCGATATATCCCCTTCCCCTCTTCTTTCAGACAGTAATCGACACACGTATAAACAAAGCAATTTTATAATTATTCGTAACATACCTACTTTAAAAAACCTAAAATTTGACACTGGCCTGCAAAATGAAATAAAGTTGAAAAATTTAATTTCGAGGGTTGCCTTTGAGCATCTCTCTTAAGCATAAAGCTAAGAATTAAGAGGTCTCTTCCCGATTCGTCTATCGTCAACCTGAGCGTGGAAAGCTTGTTGTTTCATTGAACACAGTCCAACGCAGTGTTTGGTAAAGACGCAAAGCAAATAAAGCGAAAAAACGCCTTAACGCTCTGTTGGCGTTCAATAATTACGTTACTCATTCGAATAGGTATCTCACAAAACTTGTTCCAGAAACGTGATAACTTTTTTTTTAAACTTTAAAAGATTTTAGAAATAAAAAATTCGCCATTCAGAATCTCGATGCCAAGTTCCTATAAACATATTTTTTTTTATTTTTAGGAGTACATTATGAAGGGTCAAAGTACACGCAAAATAGCAGATTTTCAGAGGCCTTATTGGATTAATCTATATATATAAAAGGGGAAACTGACTGACTGACATATCAACGCACAGCCGAAACTACTGGGATTAGGTGCGTGAAATTTTGCACAAGGTTTCGTTTTATGACGTAGGCGAGCACTAAGAAAGAATTTTCCAAAATTCACTTCCTAAGGGGATGAAGCGAACGTCCAAAGGAAACCTACGTCTATGCGAGCAAAGCCGCGGGCAGAAGCTAGTTTTACATAAATTTATGATTTGATTTCTATAGAAACTTAGATAAGGATGTCTGTGTTTCCAAAATATTTAAAACAGTGGTGTACTAATGTCATAATCACATAAGAGCGGTTGAATGGAAATGTATCTCGGGTTAGAGGCTCTTAACTGTAATACTAATCATTAGTAGACTCTAGAAACCGAGTATTAGCCCCAACAAGTCACAAAGCTAAGCGTACGTTTTGCTGAACATATCTCCTTGAAATGCAGGGAGCTAATACTGGTCATAAATTAATTTTTCATATTATAACTGAGTCTAGTGAGATTAATATTGTATCAGGAAAACCTTTTACATTTTTGTGCTGCGTTTGAAACTGCACCGCAGGCGAGTAACTCGAGTTAATGAAGTTGTGGTTTAGTTTTGTTGAAGTGACAGTTCGAGGCAAAGCTTACAAGTAGATTTTAGATGTTGATAGAGCTTCCAAAATACTGTGCAAATCTAATAAAATGTTAGTCGTGCTGAAAGCGATTTTAAAATAAAGTAAGTACGAAAGGTGTAAGGCGATCTATAATTTATATATAGCTTCTGCCAGTGGCTTCGCTCGCGTGAAAGGCGGCAAAGCGGGATACTACCGTTGTGGTAAATTTCACCAAACCCGTTTAACTGTTTAAGCGTGAAGAAGTAACAAACGTACAAATATTCGTATATGCATACACACTCACAAAGTTTTGCCTTTATAATATTGGCGTAATATAAATGTTTAAGTCCTCTTCATTTAGTTTTTTATTTAGAATAACCAACAAGTACAAAGTATAAGAGTGTGTGTGTTACTTGATTGATATATGTGATGTATACTTGATTACAGGTAACCACAGCTTATACGGTAATTAAACATACTCTGATTATCTATTAAATCCAACAATAGAGGTACAATATATCAATTAACTTCTGGTGACCTGTAATACAGGTTGTTGTACATACCTACATCAGGCACCAGTCCCTCACAAAGTTAGCTCTAAATTGTAAGCATTGGTAAAATCTAGCATAAGAAAACTTTGTGAAGGGAAAATAAATAAATAAATAAAAAAATTAACAGCTGACATAGAATTTTTTATTACAACTATAATAACCATTTATTTATAGTGCAATGCCTATTGTTAACATCTCCAAACCCCGCTCTTAGTTCGCAATAAAAAAAATTGAATTTGGACTAATAAAATCAAGCTCATCATAATGAGTTTGATTTTATGAATCCCTTAGGACATAAAGACACAGAAACAACCAGACTAACATGCATAAAGCAAATACAATTTATTGATTCTCTGCGTATTGTTAGTATGTTTCTGGTTTAAAGATATTTGGAACGTTTTAGTGTTTTTTTTTGTAGTAAAGTCGGTTGTTATCTCTTATTTTATTTACTAACAATAAGTTGTTATTACTTTATAATTATGTGTTGGACTGTAAGGTATCTATGGATCTATGTGTGTATGCCTGATAATAAATGATTTATTATTATTCTTAATAACCCATTAATTGAAAAGCCCAACTCAATAAGAGGAGAAAGTAAAACAATCAAAATACCCAGCCTCTTAATTAGTCTTTATTTAATTTCTTTAGTTCGAGTTGGTGTATTAACACCAACTAAAAAACACCAGCTAAAATGTCTATTTAAATTCACTAATGATACTAGC
Organism: Mythimna pallens; assembly: GCA_961205895.1. Lineage (NCBI taxonomy): Eukaryota > Metazoa > Arthropoda > Insecta > Lepidoptera > Noctuidae > Mythimna > Mythimna pallens. The sequence goes on along the minus strand of OY540842.1, from coordinate 19,390,979 downwards.
ACCAGTAACTATCGAACTAAACGAGGTACGACTCCTGCATGGGTAATCATTCTCACTTAGCCCCACTCGACTCCCATCAGGGATTCAAACGAAGCAAGAAAAAAAATTAAATGTACTTTATTTCACACATTATTTTAAAAGCTTAATGCTGTGCTCATAGTCCATACTTAGCTTCGTAGCCAGACTACTTTGTTCTAGGTAATGTAAAATGGAATGAACGACTTTCAGTTAGCGGGGCCGGGTCGAAACAACGATGGGTTTGGAGTGGGAAGCTAATCTAAAGCCCATCTTTTGTTTTTAATATTTAACGTTAAATAAGGCTTAAAGGCTGCCAGGTTGAAATGGGGCTTAGGTGGATCAGTACAGCCGCATGCACTATATTAAGTTCTGGGCAAGAGTCTTTTTTTTACTACTATCTAATTACTGCCCGCGGCTTAACCCACGTACATAAAATATAGCATATGTCACTAAGAAATAAAGCAGCTTACTATCGGTTAAAAAATTGCAGTAATCGGACCAGTACTTTCAGAGAATATACATATAATATACGCTTGACTACTATCTCACTTGATGGTAAGCGATGTTGGTGACGATAGAGCTCACATGCCTCGAAGTAACCTATTCATTCTTGACTTAAATACCCCTAGGTTGTAGCTATCAGGAAACACAGACTCCGGCAGGAAATTCCACTCCTTAGCTGTACGAATAATGAATGTATTCCCAAAACGCTTTGTATGTATGGGTCCACCATGTACCGGTGGCGCAACGCCGATGATGGGAATGGATTTGCCAGAATTAAATTTTGCAATTCCAAAGCACACTTTCCGAAATGTAAACGATAGAATGTCTACAGGCTAGCAACTCGGCATCGATACTCAAGACTTCAGGGGCGCCGACTACGTGGATGCTCGGGGACTCAAGCACCCATGAGAAATAAACCGATAATGCCGAGCACCTCTGAAAATAGACATCAAGAAACAGATCAGTAATCGCCTTTTAGGTTACGTATAAATTATAACATTTTTGATAATAAAACTAGTTTCATTTTTATATTTCATTTTTATATAAGTAATGGTTTCGTTTTATATTTTTATCAAACATAATTATCAGTAATTAAGTACGCAGTATGTAAGTAGGACATTTATTTATTTGTCGGTCAATCAGTGTGCATTTCTCTTCTCACACTTCGCCACTTTTTCGAGTCATCAAATGAGCACCCATGAGGTTTTCTAAAAGCCGGCGCCCCTGCAAGACTTCGGAGTATTGACTGGACAAGTGCATCATTACCGATGATCTTCTTGGTAAGTCTCCACCAAATAGGTATCTGAGGATGGATGACACTGCCGAGGCCGAACATGGGAAGAGGTGGTGAGATGATCTAGATGACTACCGTAAGAGCACGTTCGAGATGGCTCAAGAAAAAAAAAACCTGGAAAGATTTGGCTTTTGTTTAGTACTGGTAAAGTTTAAACTAACTAAAAAAAATGTTTTTCTAGTTTCATAAGTGGTAATTAGATTCATTGGTGGGATATAGACTTTCTCTTTTTTCTTTCTTTTTTTCTCGCATAGTTAATGTATCCCAGTAATGGGAACATTGTAAGCCATAATTACATGGTTGTGAAATGATTCTTGATTCTTTTATGTCTAAAGTGTGATCTTTGCCTAAGTATGTACTATCATTGTAGGGGTTAGGTAGCGCATACAATACACACACTGTAATAGCGTAAGCTTATGAATATGTAACCTCCAAGTGCGCGCCACACACTCGTTGCCTGTACATCATAGTGTCATTATAATATCAGTGCAGTCTAGTGACCAACTCTTTTATTTATCTCCGATTACCACAGCACCTAAATCATTATAGTATTTAGTAAATTTCAGATTAGCAAGATATCAAAAACAACGATTTTTTGAATGGCATCAGACTTTTAAAATTTTCCTCTAAAGTGATGTTTTGTATTTAACAGCTGTAGCTAATTTGCAAATTGGTACAATCTTAACAACTCTTTAAGTATGCACTAAACAAAATTGTTCTACCTTTGTCGTCTTATAAAAGCCGAAATCATGACGCAACGAAAGCCTTTGAATCAAATAACGTCGTGTTTCAAAGACTTTGAGTTCATTTTCAAAGAAGTGTACCCAACTATAGATGTGCAACTCAAAGTTTGTAATGTCAAAAATAGGTTATTAAAGTAACAAGAAGTGCTTAAACCCGACACCAAAGGTGCAGAATATGTAAGGAATACGGTTTAATTACTTTCTGAGATAACCTTGCATCCTACTTTGAAAGTACTTGGCGGTAAAATTGTATGAAAGGTTTTTAGTGTTGCTACCTTTTATTTCTCTTGAATTGTAATAAACAGGAAAGATTTTGTTGTTCTTAGTTGATATTATTCATGATATTATTGTCGACTTCGGTCGATTGGCTAATCCTATTACAACGATGGCATACTTAAACTCTAACAGGCCCTTCTCAGGGTCTAGCAGTCCAATGACAAAACCAGCATTGTGTGTAATCTCGATCAACATCTAAGGATTCTCACCGAATAAAGATAGAAAGAAAGAAAGAAAGAAAGAAAAAAGAAAGAAAGAAGAAAGAAAGAAAGAAGAAAGAAAGAAAGAAAGAAAGAAAGAAAGAAAGAAAGAAAGAAAGAAAGAAAGAAAGAAAGAAAGAAAGAATATTCTCTCAGAATTAGCTCGCAAGACATACTGTGACATCTTATGTGTTCAAGAAACTCATCGGGATTCTTCACAGAGCAGGCCTTATATTCCTGGACTGTCACTTGTCGCCAAGATCTGTCACCCGAAGCACGATAACACAGTGTTTGCATCACATGCCCTGTTACCTGTTCACGTAGGGACCTAATGACAGCATCAGCGGACGCCATTGCCGTGGCCGAATACTGGGCCAGGCATGGAATTTAATTAGTTTTGCCATCGATACGCTAAGAAGAAGAAGATGATATTGTCGAGTATTGATATTATATTTATTTAAACTATCTGTACGTACAGTACTTGTACTTAGGCGGATTCAATGCAACAAGGCATTTTCTATCCACCGTAGGACGACGTGCAATAGGTAGCTTGCTGTCTGGCCGTCCAGTAACCGTCCGGATCGAGCCTGAGTCGTCAATGGCGCGTCGTGTTTCTCCTGCGAATAAATGTCACCAAAACCGTAGGGGTCCAGTAGGATACATACCTACTAGGGCCATGAGTTGACTTCTGAAAAGATCACCCGTTTTCCTGAAACACCAAGAGCAACTGATGTTTTTCATCTCTAACTTCGAGAAAGAGATCAATCGTCGAATCCGACTCGGCTGGGCAGCGTTCGGGAAGCTGCGCAGTATCTTCTCGTCCAATATACCAATGTGTCTCAAGACGAAAGTCTATGACTAGTGCGTGTTGCCAGTGATGACATATGACTCCGAAACGTGGTCGCTTACAATGGGCCTCATCAGAAGACGAGGTCACCCAAAGGGCAATGGAAAGGGCTATGCTCGGTGTTTCTTTGCGTGATCGAATCAGGAATGAGGATATCCGCAGGAGAACCAAGGTCACCGACATAGCACGAAGAATCGCCAAACTTAAGTGGCAATGGGCAGGGCACATTGCTCGCAGAACGGATGGCCGTTGGGGCCGAAAGTTTCTGGAATGGCGACCACGTACCGGAAGACGTAGCGTTGGAAGGCCTCCGACAAGGTGAACCGATGACTTGGTAATGGTTGCGGGAGTCCGATGGATGCGAGACGCACAGGACCGTTCATTGTGGCGACACTTGGGGGAGGCCTATGTCCAGCAATAGACGTCTTTCAGCTGAAATGACCTGATGACAACTACCACACAACGCCATCTAGTCCCAAACTAGTGCTATGAGTACTAGATAACTGATAAACATACTTATACGAGTATTTTTCTAAATACATACATATTATAGATACATTACACCCAGACACAGAACAAATGATCGTGCTCATCACACAAACATTTGTCCTGGGTGGGAATCGAACCCACAACCTCCGGCGTAGCAGTCAGGGCCACTGACCACTAAACCAACAGGCCTATCTGGCGACTACTATAGAAGGAAACAGAATTGTGTAGTAAATGGAGAGGCTCTGCAGTGTAAAAATGTTGGTGTGTAAAAATGAAATGCAGTTTATCTCTCACTTTATCTCGAAGCAAGTTTATCGCTGTCGCTAACGCTCAGACCCGCTTCTAAGTTCGCTACCGCTAATCGCCTCCTTAACTGTGTTGCACGTCACTACCTAACATTCACAACTATTTGCTGACGACGTAATGAGAACTGCGGTCAGTTTACCCTACCAGAAGCATTAGAAAATATCGCAAACTCTCTCATTTTTAATATTCATTGCTCTCTCAGTAGAGGAAGTTAAAACGTAGTGGACAAACAAAACGCACAATGGATGTTGTTTTGAGACAATTTACAACGGGAATTGAAATGGTCGGTGTGCCTAATACAGGGTCGTTATAATTTCAAAAGTAAGGGGGGAATAGACTCAGTATCATGCTAGTTATGGTGTAAATGTTAACCTCTAACTTAATGTCAGCAGTTTGTTGAATTTGAGTTCTTTATTTAAATTATCGTACTTGTTCTTTTGACGGTTTGAGTAATTTTGTTTTAGGAAAAATGAAAACAAACGCGGCTGAATTTTGCGGCCGGTGTCCTTTGTAAATGGTCGGCGACACTTTGACGTGGCTTGTGCCACAACTCATACAATTTACAATTCTCTGGGATTTTCCTGTTTTTGCAGGTTTTTATTTGGGTACCCTTTGTCGGATATGGTGATTATATGAACACATGTAGAAAACAACTTTGATTGGGTTGGTATAGTGGTTGAAGATAGGCTGTTGTAATGTGTCGCGGGCTCGATTCCCGAACGGAATAAATATTTGTATGGACCATAGATAATTGTTGCGTGTCTGGGTGTCTTGTGAATGTGAGTTTGCATGTTTATACTTGTATGATACAGGAGTAATTCCTAGTGTGGGGTAAGTCCTATATGGCGCAGCCGTGAGACACATATTGTGTCAGTGTTCTTTTTTAATTTTAAGTTTCTAAATGTGGTTTTGTGTTGTGTTTATTGTGTTTATATTGTGTTTATATTTCTTTCTTTCTTTTTATAAAAAAAAATCTTTTGTTATAACAAAACTGAAATCAAGATGTAAAATTCCGATTATTGAAAAATGGCTCGTTCATTTTTGCTGAATAGTAAATCAGCTTGCCGATACTACTGAACAAAGAATGGAATACTGAAATGTCTGAACAAAAGCACTAATTTTCTAACTTTTTTTTATTGTTCCACTTACCACTTAGTCTTTTTTACATTTTTGGTTTCTTTTGTACCATTAAACCAGAATTGGTTTGTATTGGTACACACATTCGCATAACAACACTGCTTTATCAGTAATGCTAAACAAAGATTACAACTCAATTGCGATAATACAGAAATTCAAATAATCATTAAAAAAAATCACACACCATTGTGGGAAAAAATATATCTAACTATCTTCTATCAGCTTTCTTGAGCCTTCTCACCTTTCATGAGCCTTCGATAGAAAAAAAGGATCCGTATTAATATTTTTTCAAAATACCTAATGATTATTTTACAATCTTAAAAACTTAGTTACACGTAACAAAATTTCCTTGTAAAAAATACTGAAATATATTTATTATTACATTCAACTTCGTACTTGCGAAAAGTTGAGCTGTCCTGCGAATTTCTTTCACCCGAAAATCACCCTTAAAAATTTCTTAAACAAGGATGATTTTTGTTATAAGGTTATCTTGTCAGCTAGCCTCTCATATTTTTTGTTTTTTAAATGATGATGTAAAGCTATGAATTTATGCCAGTCTCTAGACGTCAGAACAATTTTCTTTTTCAAGTGTTCGTTGCGAGAGTTTCAAGGATTCGGGTTCCGTGGCTCGGAAACTGGGGTAAGTACGCAATGTTTTATTTATGCAGGTGGCTTTTTGAGTGCGTCGGGGAATGTTGGACTACTTTTAATTACGAGTGCGTAAATGTGTCGTTATAAAGTTGGAATATTTTCAGTGCGTAACTTGGCCTCTAGAGGTTTCAATTTTCCTTTACCTACCTACAGACGCTAATGCGAAAACTATTCAATCGTTTTTTTTTTATAATCAGATGGTATGTGGATTGATGGAGAGTAAGAGAGAGGCCAAAGAAAAGATGGATTGTGTTACGGACAAACGAGTAGGTAATTTATAGTTTAAATCATTCATATCAGCGAACATAACGTCATAAGTTTGATGCGATAGCTATGTACGTCACCTATGTACGAGGCTAGAGTACATAATCCAAGGGGTAGCCAATCAGAGGCCTGATTAACCACCAACCAGATTTAAGGAAAGTATATAGGGCTTATCCCGAGTTCCAAGAAGTAAATAGCACAGAGAAACTCTTATAAATAATCGAGCTTATCAATGGCTAACCTAAAGTAAATAGGATCACGCCACTATTAATAACCAATAACAGATTACCAGGGTCGGGGAGAGAGGTACACTCAGTGTCAAGAGGATTCACTAAGAGAAAGTGAATAAAGGGGATGTCCGACACTACTTGCGACCAGCTTTGAGAGTGCTATAGCAGTACATTTTGGCAAAACGAGGTTCTCTCTCTGCAGTTCGACGCGAAACGTGACTACGTCTGTCTGTCTCGGTACCCTAGACTGGTAAAGCGGCCCTAGATTCTAGATTTCCTAAGTTAATTTAGAGTCAGTGAAACAATATAAAGTGTCGTCACGTATGTAAAGTAAAGGACTCGGTTTTTATAGTGTATTACTGTTGTGATAGACGTTTATGTGTTACAAAAAATACGGCCGAGGCCTTTCAACGAGACCATTGTGTTTTGTTGTTATATATTTACACCCTCTGCCCCCAATACATGGATTGTGTGAAGAGTGATAGCGTGTGATGAGGGTGAAAAAATAACTTTAAATAAAAACTGAAAAAAAAACAAGTTCAGTCCAGTAGCATAGAAACTAATTTAATTTAAACAAAACTGCAACAGTCGGGTCCCATATTATATGGAATGATTTTAGTCTAGATTATTTTAATGGGTCCCGACTGTTGCAGTTTATCCACTATTTGGCACAGACCTCCCTTTTCTTCTACTACTATCTCACAGAGAGGTATCACTAGTTTTGTTAATATCTGATATTGCAACGTACAAACACCCAACACAAAAAAGTCCTTCTTTACTTTTTAGACGGAGAACCCAAATATTTAAAATTCCTTTCCTTTTTCGTAGCGGAATCATTTGGAATAATTAATGTCCTCATATTTCTGTTTGTTTTCATAGCAAATAAATCAACGGTATTTTTTGTTTGAAGTGGGATATCATCCGATGACTTCTAGCGCTCTTGGGCGGAGCGAGATGGCGTGTCAGACTTTTACTGACTAAAACCCTGTTCTCCTGTTTCTTCTTTGCCTTTGTTCTGGAGCCCCGAGGTTCTGTTTCGTACAACCCATGGCCCCAGTAGACACCTGTGTTCTTCAGTTGCCCCTTGGGTTCTAGGACCGCGGATTTCCATTTCAGAAAAGTCCCGTGGCCCTGGCGGGCATCGGCTCTCTGCTGGGGCCCTACGGTTTTGCTGTCATCTCACAACTTAATCATCGTTCATTCTCAAAAAGAACAAAAAAAAAAGTATCTTAAAGTTAAAAATAAAAGAAAGAAAGTATCTAAATCACACGGAACTGATGTTGTGCAAGTTTTAATGATTTTTGTTCAGAAAAATTAAAAACTCCGTAATACTGCTGAAGAATGGTCGCGCCGGTAGAAAGTTGTAATTTACGGATCAAATTAGTGGTGAAATTAATGTTAGGGATACTTTAATATTGCTTTGCATTTGTTTTCCAATGAAAAATACTTTTGAAAATGCTTTTTCTTCAATTAGATTTTTTTTTAGGTGGAATATCATCTAATGACATCCTCCGTTCTTGGGCAGGGCGCGAGGGCGTGTCAGACTTTTACTGACTATAAACCCACTCCAGTTCCTTCTTTGCCATTGTTCTAGGGCCCCGAGGATCTCTTTCGTACTTTTAAATTTTTCATAATAATCTATAATAATAGGAGAATTTGAGCGACTGTCATAATATCATTACACAGCCAAAACTACTTGGACTAGGAGCGTAAAACTTTAAATAAGTTTTCCTTTTATGACGTAGGCGAGCAATAAGAAAGGATTTTCCAAAATTCAGTCCCCAAGGAGATGAAACGGGGGTCTAAAGTTTGTATGGAGTAACCTCTTTTCACGCTGGCAGAAGCTAGTCGTCACATATTTATGTTCGCAAATCGCAACAACAGAATAGAATGGTCCATTCTATACGATTGCAACTTTTTCATACCCTTTGTACGCTTCTCATAACTTCCATACATCCATACCATATAAAAAGACCGGGCAAGTGCGAGTCGGACTCGCGCACTGAGGGTTCCGTACAAATTTACCTATGAAAGCAGTTCAATTCCTGAATTGAGTTACGAAGATTTTTCTGAATAGCAAAAAAATTTTTTTGTGAAAATTGTGACGTAACTACAAATTTACAGTTTTCAGAGGTTTTCCTATGCTTGTGCTGTGAGACCTTACTTGAAACCCAAATTTCAGGATTCTAAGTCAACGGGAAGTACCATATGAATTTAGATTTCCTTGAGACTGTCAAAATATACGTTTTTTGCGACATAAACGGCCGTATCTTTTTTTTCTCGTTAATTCAGAAGTTTGATTATATATTTTATAGATTTCACAGCTTCAAGAGACCGCAGACCTGGGTATATGGTATTAATTTCAACTCGATACATCCTCGCATTACCGTCATAAAAGGGCTTGACAGACAGACAGACAGACAACAAAATGATCCTATAAGGGTTCCGTTTTTTTCTTTCGAGGTACGGAACCCTAAAAAGCCCCGGATCCCCCGGAAGGCGTCTATCCGCCATACTACTTCTTTGTCTAACCCGTCTCTCATTAAACTTAGAATTAATTTACCCAGCTAGGCAGCCATTTTGAACTTATACGCATACATTTTTGCCCTTTCACGCGTCGCCTGTTAATGTCTCCCTAAGGGCCGTTGAAACGGCAGTCCCACTAATTGGTCCTATTCATTACTTGCGAGACGATGCCTTTGCAACTATGACATCTGAAACTGTAGCCGTGAAGCGGTAAGCGCTGGATTTTTTGTGCTTTTTGCTCTGGATCTTTTTGATTGGGACTTTTTGAGTCGTGGGGTTACAAAGATTTAAAACCGCTTTTTGCTGTTTTTTATACTGTTTATTTTTATATTTTACGTTGTTTTGAAATACAAATTCAAATAAAATATCCGAAAAAAGGGTCTTTTGTAATAGAAGTTAGTAGTGTTTTAGATTTTTAAGAGTTAGTGTAAGAGTAGCACTTTTTCAATAATTATATTTTTATTTTTTTTGGTAACCATTATTGTATTAGGTTCAGCCTGTAAAGATAGTGTGTGTATATTTAATAAATAAATAAATTTTAACGGTTTTCAAATGTAAGCTGTTGTGGTATTATAGATAACTAACTAGCTATAACCCACGGCAGCGCTCTGGATGAAGGGTACCTTAAGTCCTTTCTTGTACCCTTTTTTAGGTGGAAAATCATCCAATGACTTCTCCCGGTCTAGGGCGAAGCAAGACTTTTACTGACTAAAACCAGGTCTCCGGATTTCCCTTTCGGAAGTGACCCCAAGACCCCAGTAGACTTCAGCCCTGTTGGGCCCCTACGGTTTTGCTGACATCTCTTTGAAGCGCGCATGGAACACTACGCGCCGTCAACGATACGGGCTCCGTCCGGATGGTTACCGGACGGCCGGACGGCGAGCTTTTCCTGTATCCCTGTTAACGTGTATACAATTTTATAATGATCGGTCAAGTGATTAAACTTGAAACTACTTGAAACTGTAACCAATACTCATGCCCCGGCTTTCGCAGGAGACGCTCTGAGCATTGGGCGTCGCTGGGTGACGCTCTGTACCTCCATCACGATCTATTATAGGTACGGGCTTACGGACGGCGAGCAATAGGTAGCTCGCCGCCCGGTAGATACCAGATTCTGGTCGACGGCGCTTTCTATTCCACGCGCATCTCATAGCGATGTGAGCATAGTTGACAGGGTATGCTAGGGCCGATGACTGCTGGGGCTGTGGGATGATTTGACATAGTCGATGTGGTCCTGAATCGCAAAGGGCAAATATATTACAGTTTGGCTGGATTTACGATTCTGTGTTTATGATAGTGTTGGACATAGGCCTTCCTCAAGTGTCACCACAACTACTGATCCTGTGCGTCTCGTATTCATCGGATTCACGCTACCCTCATCAGGTGCACCTTGTTCCGGGAGAACTTCTTCAGGTAGCAGTCACCACTCCAATACTTTTCGGCCCTATCGACCATATTTTATGCGAGCAATGTGCCATGTCCACTGCCATTTAAGGTATAGTATAGCATAGTCGGCCTTTTAATGTTCCCACTGTTGGGACTCAAGCCTCCTCTCTAGGAGAGGGAATGGGCCGTAATCCACCACGCGGGCCCAGTGCGTGTTGGTGGATGTCACATGTCTTTGAATTTTTGGTTCTAGGACATGCCGGTTTCCTCATGATGTTTTCCTTCACCGTTTTGAGAGCAGTGGTGATGAAATAAATTACACAAAGTAATGCGCCTGGCTGGGTTTGAACCCGCGACCTACAACTCGTAAGTCGGGGCCGTTACCACTCGGCCACCACTGCTCTCAAGTATAGTAATTAAAGCAATGTTTACTTACACAGTTTGATTTTATTTTTTAAAAGCAATCCCTCTCGCTCCACCGAAAGAGATAAGTTATTTGCAGATATCCCACCGTCAAATAAAAAAGAGTATAATTTGTAGCTTGTATTTATTATTTTTAAATGTTCATAATTATTAAAAAAACATAAATCATTAATTGTTATTTTACACCTTTACCTGTAAATTCTTGAAAAATTAATATGAAAATTATCGGCTACAATGAAACAGTGAATGTTAAAATGAAATAATTGGTTACGTTTTGTGTTATGAGGCGGAATAAGGGGTAATTAAAATTTAATTACTCAAACAGACATGATATTAAAATTTATTGTTTAATGATTGGCTTTTTTTTAAATAATTAAGGTCTTAAATTGAAAATTATTTAGAATCCAAATTCAAATTCATCCAAAATTCAAAGCATTTATTTCAAATAAACCATTTACAGGCACTTTTGAAATGTCAAGAAGTCAGTCAGTCAGAAAAAATGAAGCTAATTGCACATTCCAAAGCGTAGATCTCTATGGAGAAAAATGTGCAAGAAACTCCATGGGCACTCTTTTCAATCGTGTTTTACAAAAATCAACAATGTTTAAATATTTATAATTACCTACATAAGACTGGTTTTTTTTTTAGGTGGCGAAAATCATCTTATGTCAAATTCCGCTCCGACTTTTACTGACTAAAAAACCACTCCTGTTCCTTCTTTGCATTCGTCCCAGGGCCTTGGGTTTCACTTTCACACTACCCGTAGTTCCAGTAGGCTTCGACCCTGCTGGGCCCCTACGATTTGCTGACATCTCTTTGAGGCGCGCGTGGAACAGTACGCGCCGTCGACGACTTGGGCTCGGTCCGGACGGTTACCGGACGTTCGGACGGCGAGCCACCACTACATAACTGACTGGTAGTATTTTATAATGACAAAAAAAAGATAGCTTGACCAGCCCGGCAGCACAGGTTTACGTATTGAATTCATTTGTATGACCTGAAAGCGACACAGGCTTTAGTCCGCCTTTGTACCTTTGTGTTGCGTGAAGTTTTAATAAATAAATCTCATCATCATTATCTTTTCAGCCGAAAGACGCGCTGTACATAGGCCTCCCCCAAGTGTCGCCACAATGAACGGTCCTGTAGGTCTCGCATCTATCGGACTCCTGCAACCGTTACCAAGTCATCGGTCCACCTTGTACGAGGCCTTTCAACGCTTCGTCTTCCGGTACGTGGAATACTAATAGGTACTAATAAATCTACACTAATATTATAAAGAGGTCAAATTTGTTTTTTTTTGTTTGTAGTAGGTAATCTCTGAAAGTACTGGTCCGATTGCGAAATTTTTTTCACCGGTAGAAACCTGCTTTATTCCTAAGTGACGTAGGCTATATTTTATGTACGCGGGCGAAGCTGTGGGCTAGTAAATAATAAAATAAATTTTAGGATTTAATTTTTTACAGTCTTTTCAAACTCATAATTTTTTTTTGTCCCACTAATATTATTATAAAGGCGATAGTTTGTGAGAGCGCATGTTACTTCTTCACACTCGAGCGGCTGAACGTGCCATGTCCTGAAATAGCTTTATAGGATACTTTCATCCCAGGAGTAATTTTCCACTTCCAAGCGGGTGAAGCTGCTGGTAGCAGCTAGTATTCATAATATAAAATAACTAGCTATCAGAGATCTAACATAAAATCAAAAACAAAGTTTACCTCTTTAAAATATTAGTGTAGTTTATTTAATTATTATATTTTACCATCATTTTTATCAAAATAAAAATAGAAAAAAATGTCTACCAAATTCACCGCTGTACAAAGCTGCTGAAAGCGCTAACCTACACAACGTCTCCAGTTTGCTACAGACGTGTGAATGAAAGTTTTTATGATGTCTCCCGTTCCTCGAATGATGACGTATCATCAGTTACAGCAGCCACTGCAAAGCGCCTCCAGTTAGTACATCTTCAAAATAGGCTGTTTCTAAAGGCTTTTATTGTTAAATTTCTACTTGAATGCTAGCTCGTCAGTTTTAACGTTAGCCTTTTGAATTTGTGTCGCGAATTTATGTGTTGGAGTTGTATGTTTTTGAACGGTGGAAATTAAAAAGAAAATGCTGGTGAATCATCAGCTAACAATTGCCACAGCTTGCTTGCACACAAATGTCTCATTGATTCGGTTCCGTTTATAATGATTGAGCTGAGTGTTGCTGATATACGCGTCGTGTCTGTGAACGGGCGCTGTCGTGATTTCTTAGCTACAACTGGCTTATTTTAATTTCTATATTTAGATTTTTTTTTCTTTATTTACATTAGCTACAAGAAACATGTAACCAAAATATTTGTAAAAAATAACATGTTTAAAAAGAGTAATATGTCCATGGAGTTTCTTACACATTCTTCTTCATAGCTACGGTACGCTTTGGAATATGCAATTAATGTCAATAAATGTAAGAGGGTCAACGATTCCTTTTTTTTGAGGTGGGATTTCACCCAATGACTTCTTACGCTCTAGGCTTGGGCGGGAGGGTGTTTCAGACATTTACTGACTAAAACTAAACCTGTGTTCCTTCAGTTGCTCTTTGTGTTCCAGAAGTCAACCTATGGCCCCAGAAGGCTTCGGTCCTGCTGAGCCCCTACCGTTTTGTTGACATCTCTTTGAGGCGCGCGTGGAACAGTTCCCACCACCGACGACATAATAATAATAATTATTATTTCCTTTATTAATCATTTTTAGTTAGTAGGTAGGTTTTAGTTAGTAGGTTAGTAAGGATTATAAGCGTGTTTATCAGGCTCCTACCATAATAAATACAGTCGACTCTCGTTAATTCAAACTTGCTATAATTCCAAGTTATCACGAGTTTCCTAGAAAATCTCTTTATTTTTCGAACTAAATCAATACATTTTTTATGCCCTTGGTAATTCGAAAGCAAAAATCATCGCTACGTAACAAAACCACACGTTGATTCGAACTCTTCGGCATCAAATACTCGGCAATTCAAAGTTGCAGAGAGAAAGAGAGAGAAAGATTGCAGAACTTACAAAGGTGCTACATTATGAGACAAATTCAAACTTGTATCATCGTACACGAGCCTTTGTTATTGTAATGATTAGTTTGACAGACACTTCGGCACGAATTGGTTTGTTTAGTTAAGTTTCAGTACTGTCACTTTCATTTCGAACCATTTAGCTGGGTACTGACCGGCGTTACGGGGTGTAATGTAACGCGTTACACAGCGAGCATTCGTGCAGTCGTGTTACGGGGAAACCAGCGAGCAACAAGCCGCTCGTTGCTCGCTTTGATTGCTCCACCCGGCTGTCGGTTTTTTGGCGAAAGCTTTGACTGTTACGTGGTTCAGTCAGTACGCCTGTTGCAAGTCGTCACGAGCGCACGCGGTGCATCGCACGTCGCGAGTGACCACACGTCGTTCCTCTCGTAATTATTTCATTTATTTCTTAAAACATGGAGTGGAACAAAGAAAAAACTCAATATTTTATATAAAATTATATAATAGAAAAATATAGAGAAGAATCTTAATTTGGATGAAACAATAATTAAGTAGAATCAAAGATACCAACACGTCCTCGCTGTCGGCCATCTTGAGTGAACTGGCGGCGAAAACGGAGGACAGAGTTTTGACGAGCATGTTACGCCGATTTTAGCGTAACATGCTCGATGCGAATGTTACATTACACCTCGTAACGTTGGTCGGTACCCACCTTTTGATATTTCGAACACTCGATAATTCGTAATATTTTAAGAGTCCTTCGAGTTTCGAATTAACGAGAGCCGACTGTATTTATTATGGTAGGAGCCGTATTGTGTCGTCGACGGCGCGTAGTGTTCCACGCGCGCCTCAAGAGATGTCAGCCAAACGGTAGGGGCTCAGCAGGACCGAAGCCTACTGGCCGACGATTCAACCGAGCAAAAGTGGTTAATAAGGCTAGTTTTTCTCTATATCATAAGAGGCCTTTAAGGCCATAATAATTTATGAACCATGATAAAGCTAGTCTTTTCAATCAAGGAAAAAACACTGAAAAAGAAATGATCACTTATATTCCATGACAAGGCACATCAACCATCAGAACCACAAAACATTGGTCACAAAATTTGAAATGACATTTATTTTTAGGGCTACAATGAACATGAGGGTGGTTTAAAAAGCGGTCGAGCGTTTGGGCGTTCCGAGAGGGGCCGTTGGGAGGGGTCAAGGTCCCGAGTTAGTTTTATTGGTTATGTTAGTACAGTCTTGGACATGATTTCAAGACTGCCGCTTATGTGTGGTACAAAGGACAACAATGATATTAAAACATGTACGTTACATACATAATAATTGAATAACCTGTCAAAATGACTCCTTAAGGTCAACGCACACTTATCCAAGCCGAGCGCGTCGAACGAATTGAAAGAAAAGAATTTTAGGATTCTTTGTAAGAAATTCTATGAAACCCCGTACACCTTACCGCGTCGAATCGTCCGAATCTGGAAGGACACCAGCCCCCCTAGCCAAGTTACAAACGTTTCGTGTCGAATTCCGTTCTCCAATCGGTAACGCCTCGGTGTCAGCAATTGTAGAAAATGAGGTAAAACAAAGGATGTAGCGTTGAACATTGTAGAAACGTTAAAAATTCGTTCTATCATTTTGAACGATGTGAACTGACCACATGACTTAACGTTGAAATGATGTCATTCCCATACATTTGATAAGTTTTCGACTAGCGTTAACGATTGCAGATTATCAACTTGGCTAGGGATGCAGTATGAGGAATTCTAAAATTCTTTTCTTTCGATTCGTTCGTCGCGTTCGGCTCAGATGTGAATTCACCTTAACTAAGATATGAAGAAACTGCTCTAGAGTCGTTCTAGCGAAGACTAACCCTTACATAATTACAGAGAAATATAACACACATGAACTACACACACCCCAAAAACCATATAACTCGTATAACACCCTCACACACAACTTATACACACAATTAACACCTACAAACAAATCACAAACTTACCAAAAGTTTTGGAATAGAATATAATAAACTTTATTGTACAACAAAATAGTATCAAAACTTTTGCACAAACTTATTGCTATGAGTACAAATAGTAGTGTTATCGCTGACTGCGATATCCACCAAACAAACTTAAACATTAATTAATTACTAGCTTTTGCCCGCGGCTTCGCCCGCAAACATAAAATATAGCCTATGTAACTGAGAAATAAAGCAGCTTTCTATCGGTGAATAATTTTAGTAATCGGACCAGTACTTTCAGATATTACCTCCTACAAATAATAAAACAGTACAGTACAACATTAGTATACCTAGTGTAGTGGACGCACTGACACAGGGGTAAACTCATTGGCTCGTTACGTCACCAGCAGTTAGGTTCAATATGTCCGTCTTCAACAACGGCTAGTAAACGACTGCCCGTAAATACGAGACAAGTACAAAAACACTACACCTAGTATGATTATGTCTTAACATAATATAATTTAATATTAAAATCTTATTTTTCATGAGCTGTAAGCGTGCCCTGCTACTGTTATGTATACTCAGACTAGTATGGTTTAACAATAATGTTTTCATGAATATGAGACCAGGAGGCCGGCGGTGCAGGTTTCATCTAGTATGGGCTCTTGTCTCCATCAGCCAACTTGACCTTTTATAAACTGTACAAATATTATTACATATGAGAGAAAATAAATAAATCCATCCTAATATTATAAATGTGAAAGTAACTCTGTCTGTTACGATTTCACGGCTAGCCAGTTTTGATAATATAATAATAATATTCACATTTTGGAGGAAAATCCATAGGCTACTTTTTATCCATCTGCGACTTCGCGTCCGCAATAACCAATATTCACGGATTTGTACCCACAGCTACGACTCAAGCCTCCTCACCAGGAAAGGAAACCACGGGGGCCGATTGCGAGTTGGTGGATGTCAGATGTCGTCGAATAAACGTGTTTTTCAAAACCTGCAAAATAAACGTATGACGGCTCGTCAAGGATGGTTCAAACTATAATCAGTCACCAGGTGAGTTTATGTGGGTATCGTGCAACAAATAAGAATGGCTAGAAAATGAATCAGTAAGTAAAAACTGAGTAAGTAAAAACAACAAAACGTAGGACAGTTCCAGTGCGTCTTCACGCCGCGACGACGGCCTGGTTGAGAGTGTCCGCCGTCCTCGTCACAAGCTAAACGGAAACGCCTGAATCTGTCAAAAGCGCACTAAACTCTAGTTCTTCTAGTTGCCAATAGATGGCGTGCCTTGTTGTTAACAAATCAACAATCAAATTCGACATAATTATTATTTATCAAAAACGCTAAAAGTTATGCCCGACACCACAAACGCGAATGTTCAAAGAGCTAGTCGTGCAAGATCTGTGACGATCTCCGTTATAGCTTCATAAAATACCTCATGCTATCCCCATTTTAATGGCAACCTTCCTCTCCTGGGAACTGTATTGTTTTTAATCTTTCAAGATAGGTGGTTGCCGAAAAAATCGCTTTGAGTACACGATTAATGTTCTCCACGATATTGTGATGACCTGGGTTTGTCTTGGGGCATAGGTTCCTGGGTTGTGAGGCTGATTTAGATATATCCTACAGTTGAACCACGGTAATCCTACAAACATTTTGCAAGTCGGTGTTGGATTATTGAATTTGTCTAGATAATATATAGATCTGATTTAGATAGACTATTAATCTATAAATCCGCATAGTTTACAGCGTTCTCATGTTCACATAAAAAAAAATTGACGAAAATAAACCTATCAATAAAAGAGATTTTTACCATAATAAACTAGTTCACGCTCAAGAGTCGCGCTTGCAACCGCAATATTAAAGATAAAGTTATATTCAGAAATCAGAAACATTTATTTCAAATAGACCTTACAGGCAGACATTTGAGTGAGCATGACAAACTCTCAACTGCCATGCTCGTAATGTCAAAAAAGTTTTAACCCAATAAAAATGCTCCATGGTAAGTACTTCACATGCACAAAACTTAAAAAAAAGTACTTCTACATTATACAATGCTATTGTTTCTAAATACAAAAGGTAACAAATTATCATAAGCTCTAATATAAAAAAATAACTAATTTGAAGGTAAAAGTGGCTATAGCTGTGGAGCAGGACCAGCCCCCCTAGCCAAGTTACAATCGTATCGTTCACGCCAAACGCTTCGAGTAGGCCACGCCTCCAATTTCTTTGTTCGGACTACTTGACTGAGCGTTGAGATGACGTCAGAACAAAGAAATCGGAGGCGTGGCCTACTCGAAGCGTTCAGCGCGAACGATACGATTGTAACTTGGCTAGGGGGGCAGCAGTATTCTATTAAACCTAACATTAATAATTAATTAGGTTGTAACTTAATGACGGGGAGCTGCTTCATCAAAATTTTATACTTTAAAAATGAGTACATATAAATCTTGATAGTTCTCAAGGCATATTCAAAGTGCTGAGTTTCTGACCAACAGTTTACCGACAACTCAGTAACACACTATAAAAAGCGAAAGTTTTTGTGTATATATATATACATATTTGTATGTTAGTTACTTCTTCACGCTCGAACGGCTGAAAGAATTTCGATGAAACTTGGTACATGGGTAGACCATGTCCGGGAATAGTACAGAAGATACTTTCCATTCCTCGCTGGCAGCAGCTTTCTTTTTATTTCACATATGCCTACGTGTACTAGCTAGAGACTTTTTATAAGTGCCCTTACTTATAAAGCGTTAGAAGCTAGTACAAGGTTCCAATTGATAGTTTCCTTTGGAGAAGATCGGGCGAGAAACTACATAAAAAGTGACATTTTGTATGTGTGCGTGTTCGTATCTTTATTACGCCTTCTATTAGATAAGCAGGCGAAGCCAAAAGCAGAAGCCAGTGCCACTGTATTCAGTAACAATATTTTATAGACTCAAGTCGAAGTACAAAACTTTTCATGAACAAAATGTAGCCAGACTTTTTTATAGCATATTATCAGAAAATTTAGCTCTCTGATAAAATCTTGAAAGATACTTGTACAAGTCTATCGATAAGAACTTGCTTTGCCCGCAATGATACTTACTAACTTCTGCACATGTTTTTTTATTGAATTAGGTATTAAACTTTCTGTACTCGGGAAAAGGGATGCTTACTTAGGTACTTAATGGATGTTAAGTGTTCCACCTCCGATTTTTAGTAGCAACGAAATTTCAATCGTTTTTTAGTTGGTGGGAAATCATTAAATAGCTTCTCTGGCTCTAGGCGAATGGGAGGGAGTTTCAGACTTTTATTGACAAAAAAAACCACCTGCGTCCTTCAGTTACTTTTTACGTTCCAGGGTCACGATAACTCTTTCAAACAGCGGGCATCCTTTACCGCAGACCTGGTGCGCATCGACTCTGCCGGGGCCCTTCGGTTTTGCTGTGCGAGGTGCTCCACCCTAGAGCGCAAGAATTCATCATCACCATTTCAGCCGAAAAATGTCCACTGTTGGACGTAGGCCTCCCCAAATGTCGCCACAATGATCGGTCCTGTGCGTCTCGCATGCATCGAATTTCGGCAACCCTTACCAGGTCTACGGTCCACCTTGTAGAAGGCCTGACCTTTGAAGAATTGCCATCTCGAAAATAAAATTTTGAACTGTACCTACATATCTACCCCTTCAGAGTATCCTGGCGTGATGATATATTATTATTATTATTATTATTTATTTATTTATCGTTTATTCGCGGCATATTAACCCATAGCAATATAGACTTAAATAATATTAAAATTAAAATTGAAATTGTCATAACATAATGAATTAATTAAATTAATATAGATTAAATAAATTATTGAAATATTGATAAAATTATTGATAAATTATTGAATTAGGTACATTAAATAAATAAGTTAATAATATTATTGTAAATTATTATCATTATCATTACCATTACCATAATTAGCATCAATAAATCAACAATATTAACAACGCTTAAGCAGGTACACACTATGAAACACTTCAGATACTATCCCATTCTTACACCGGGTCAGTCGAGTCAGGAAAGATGCCTTGAGTCTTCTCAAGAGCCCGTGAAAATCAGTAACTCTGTTCTCAACGAACATGCCAGTCGCACTACACCGCCAGGGCAGCTTAAGCATAGCTCTAAAGGCGTTATTATATTGTACACGAAGAGTGTTATACGCACTCCTCGTGTACCTGGACCAGAGTTGACTGGTGTAGAACGACTGAATGAATTGGTGTGAATAATTAACATAAATGTGATTGCAGCTATCCCGGAAGATTTGCTACCATTTTTTGAAGAGTTCTCTAGTTAGTCTCCGAAGTTTATTTGAGGTATTTTTGTTAGGTATCTTTGAGGCTAGTTGTGGGCAATTGCCTCACATAAATATTCCCAGAATTTTTTCGCTACAAAATTTAACTAGCTATTGTCAGCGGCTCCGCCTGCAATTTTTATTATCCCAAGAGAAAATACTTTTGGGATAAAAAGTATTCTATGTCTTTAGACTACAATATAACAAGTTCTATCAAAATCCCTTCAGCTCCTCGAGCGTGAAGAAGCTACAAATATACACACACACACTCATAAGACTTCGCATTTATTATATATGGAGTGTCAGATAAAATAAGTAAGATTTATCCTGTTATTTCTTAGAACACGCTCCAACCTATTAAAACCTAATTCTACTTCAATTAATTTTATTACAAAATCTTGTCTAAGCTTTGATCTCTCCTGACCTTTCATCCTTTTAACACTAAAACTAACAGAATTCACAGACTAGTTTAACTCCAGACTGCTGACCCAGATAAAATGTCTAAATTTCAAACGCTGACAGGTATTTTATCTAAATACAAGATCTAAAGGATTCCTCCTACTACACCGTATCGTATCAAAATCGTACTAGGAACGTATCAGGAAACGGAATATTTTTTTGCATTGAAGATGATCCAAATTTGGTTAAGACCAATTTACGGATCATGGAACACAGGCGTAGGGTAGCCAGCCTTTCGGTATTTTCCAGGATGCATTTTGAACAGTGTGCGCGGGAATTATAAGACTGATTCTGCTATCACCTTTCTACAATGGAACAATTCGACGTACAGTGAGTGTCCAACCTTACGATGTTGACACATCTACGGTCCGGACTAAACGATTAGGCGAAAGCCTAATCGTATTATATAGTCATTATACCGTGTACAATAAAGCTAGTTTGCAACTGTCTGGTCCACAGACAGTTGCAAACTAGCGTTCCAACCAAGGTCACCTTGAGCTAGGTTTTTGTGTTTGGTTTGCGTTCTAGCTACATGGAAGTAAACCACGCGCCAACACGTTCGGTGGTTGGGATAACGCACCTGCCAATCAAAGGCGTTGAAGGTCATGGATTACAACTGCTGTCTACACGGATTGAAACTAGCAAGGTCACATTGATCAGAAAGCTGGTTTGCAACCGTCTGGTCACCCCTTTAAGGACTGGAACAATTGGCCTACTGCGGTCTTCCCGTCCGTTTATAATTAAGGAGTCTTCAACTAGAGTAATTGTATCACGAGCGATTGTGTCACTGCTTATCTTCAGGTGGGATCGCAGTCAAGCACTAGCTTATATCAATAGAAAAAAACCTTTCTGGCGCAGCTGCGAGGCACAGACAATGTTATTGTTTTGTTAATTTTGATGACTGTTATTTTTATGTACCTGGTGAGTATCGCCTAATAAATATTTTTCTTTCTATCAAAACTATGTCCATTAGAACATTCCGTTACAATTCCTTCACCGATCAACAGCGGAGCGTGCCGTGCAGGAAGCGTATCGGCACCGGGAAAATATGCCTGAATGCGATGACCGCGTCTGATGACCGTTATGCAAGGGTATGATGCGTTGTTGATAAGTTCTGCCCCCCTAGCCAAGTTACAACCGTTTCTCCTATTCCCTTGTTCTGACCACGTGACTGAGCGTTGAGATTGTAGTTCTTGCGTTCCTGGGTTATGGTATAATACGGTGTATTAGGTGTCTTCTTAAGTCTCATTCAGTTAATAAATTCTAAATTTTCGGAATAATTAATTAATATTAGATTTTCACGCTCTGTTTTGCGGTGTGATCGCTTATTTCTGAATTAAGAATTTGGTGTTGGATTACCTACCTATTTTTTTTTTTCATATTTTACCAGAAAACTTGTCATAAATGATAAATGATATTTATTTTGTAAATAGGTTTAAAAAAACACTTTTACACGTAAATTTTTTTTTTTCATTTTTGATACATTGTGTTTTAACTATACTTATTTACCTACTTATTTAGCAAAAATAAGTAGGTACTCAATTCAGAAACCGATGGTTTATTTTTTCTTGGTTCTTGAGTAGACTCAAGGCTTCTTTCTTGACTCAACTGACCCTGTGTCGATACTCTTGCGCCATCTCATCTTCCTAGCTCGTAGTACTGCCTTAACCTTAAGCGGCGGTAGTTATATTTTCAAGCCGTTTGGGGTTGAAACTCTCGGATCGTGGTGTCCGAATGCTCACAAATTAAGTAAGAAGTTTCAAAACTTGTTGACACTTCGCATGACCCAAGGGCTGGCTTTTACTTCGGACAAAGGATAAGCATTGCCATTCAGCGTGGCATGCCGCCAGTCTTTTCGGTACATTACCAGTCGACAGCGATGTGGAGGAGTTTTTCGACGCCGTACTTTAGATTGCTTTTTTAGTACTTTATGGCTTTAATTTTTATTTTGTAAGTTAGTCTTATTTACGTTAAGATTAGATTTAAGTTTCTGTTAAATAAAATTTTTGTTTGTTGTGTAATAATTAGATAGTGTCTGAATTATTTTGCTGTGTGTAGAATTAGACGTTCTTTAAATTTAAAAATTGTTTTTAATCATTTATCTAATCCAATTAGTTCTATATTAATTTAATAACATTTAATTTAATTCAATGTTTCTATGGGTTAATGTTTCAAATAAACGACAACAAAATAAATAGTTTAATGGTTTATTTTTCTTTGATTTAGGTTTCAGAGTTTTAGTTTTTACGGAGTTCCCGTGCCTACCTTCATCTAGCACTAACTGTCGAATAAGTCCAAACATGGCTAAGCTACATTGTTATATTTTAGAGTTCCGGTACCTAGGTTCCAACTTAATCATCAGATCAGTTTCATGGAAGTTATAATTTTTATCAGAACCATTTATCAAAATTTGCTTCATTACAGTTGCTGAACTACCTCAATAGGCCATCATCGGACCACTAGACGTACGGCGTTGCGCTACCGGTACATGGTAGACATCTCACCCATATGCACTAAGTGTTTTGAGAACACATTTATTATGCGTACAGTCAAGGAGTGGAATTCCTTGCCTGAGTCTGTGTTTCCTGATAGCTACAACTTAGGGATATTAAGGTCAAGAGTGAAAAGGCTACTTCTATACAAGTGTGCTCCATTGTCGACCACATCATCGCTTACTATCAGGTGAGATGGTGGTCAAACACGAGCCTATCATTAATGAAAAATAAAATAGAGATATCTTATTGGAACCCGTGAAATGATTTTCATAGGATTTTAGAGGAATTCCATTGGTAATTTGATTTCTTCATCAGTTTCACTTCATCAAGTAATACTTTCTGAATAGACACTTGACTTCTCTGGAAATATCAAAATCACTTTATATATGCCTATAATATTTGAGGATTTCCCTCGATTCTTTGTGGATCCCGTCATCAGAACCAGATTTCGATTTTAAAAAATAGGGCCAGACTGAAAATAAGGACATATTTTCAGTCTGGCCCTATTTTTTAAAATCGAGTAAAAAAAGAATTTTCAAAACCGGTTTATAAATAACAGAGTTCTGAGGTAACAAAAAAAAAGAAATACAACTGAATTATGAACCTCTTCCTTTTGAACTCAGTTAAAATTGATAATATGAATATTATAGCGTCAATTAATGTAATTTCAAAACCTGCATTAAATATTGCTATTTATTTATTAATTTATTTATTTGTTCACCCAATAACTGCTTACGATGATACTAAAACGAAACTGACATCCATTAGTATAGCAATTAATTATAGGCTAACACCACTTATACTATATTCGGTTTTACAAAATTATGTTATTAATATTATGCTAAAAACAATACAGAATAGGTAACAATTACTATTTACAACAAGTTAAATAATGGAAGATTAATAAATAAAATTATATTACAACACAACAAATACAATTAAAAATAGATAAATAGCTATCTCAACATCATCAAATCTCAAAGCATTAATACCTACAACAAGATAAAAAAATACGACAGAGACATGTCAAAATCATATAGTGTCCGCCAAATCAAAATACGTGGAATTTCGTTCAAAGGTCAAAGAAATTATTCAGTACACACCAATCAAGTTTTCGTAGAACTATTATATATATCTGATCTATAAATTCATTGGCAACATTCAGGACGATATCTGGCTGTTTGAATTTCATAACACATTCGATCATAAGTATCTCGAGTAGTATTGGATTTCAGTAATCATTCAATAAGGGGTCAGATATAACTCCTATATCTAATCTAAATCCTTTACTACACTCGAAACTCAACACGATCAAATTGGCTGTTTTTGAGGTCATTTTGATTTTGTTTTAAATTATATAAACCAGTACTTGACTACGATCCCACCTGATGGTAAGCAGTGATGCAATCGTTGATGGTGAATGGCACACTCTAGCCTTTAAGACACCTAAATTATAATCGGACGAGAAGACCGCTGAAGGCGCAAGGTTGCATTCCCTTTATGTATGCGGTATAAACGACGAGGCGAAACGCTTAGTGCAGACTGTAGAGGTTATAACAACGTAACACTCGCGGTACGTCGGGTTGTTCGATAGTAGAAAGGTGATGGCGGAATCAAGTCATGTAATTCCTGCGCACACTCTCCAAAATGCTTGTTTTTTCATTATCACAGAAAACCATTCCTTTGTGGAATGTGCAATGTAGCCTTATTACGTTCCCATTGCTGGGACTCAAGTCTCCTCTGTAAAAGAGTCTAAGAGTCGAAATCCACTACGCGGGTCCAGTACGCGTTGGTGCATGTCACATGTCTTCGATTTTTTTTCTCCCGCTGTTTTCCACGCTCTCCTTGAAGTTACGGAAATGTTCGTAAGATTCACCGCGGCCGTGGAACGCAAAAGGCAACTGAAGGAACCCGGGTGGGTTGCAGTCAGTAAAAATCTGACTGTCTCTCGCTCCATCCAGAGCGGGTGAGTTTCCCCAAAAAACCATACGATTATTAACTACACAAATGAATATGTAAATTTTCACACACGATAGAAAAACCAGTTAAATGTGACCCTTTGTGAGAGGCTGGAGTCCATACGAGAATACCTTGTGTGATGCATCACCAGGGTCTCATCCCAAAATTAGCACTGAATGCTTAATTGTTTGTAACTGTTAACAAATTATCAATTGTTTACAATCTTGCGAGAAAATTGACTAAGAAATTTTACCTATAAATAATTTAAGTAAAAAAATATACAATGATCCTGAACTTCTTAGTAACCTGAATATTGTGGCGACCATGGAGGCTGCACGAATACTACTAACTTGCAAACTGGCAAGTTATACTTTTAAGGTTTATGGTAAGAAAAGCATAGTTGTAGATATTCCAAATATAAATGATTAAAGATTGTCGAACAAGAAAGGTTTATGCTAATGAAATATTTTATTTAGATAATGTAAAAAGAGTGCTTCTAACAATATAATCATAGTAAATTGATAAAAACACTTAACTAATTAAAACTATATATACACTAAAGACAAAAACTACTAGTTAAAATATGGCGTCATAAAATTCCTCCGCATCGCTGTCGACTGGAAGTGTACCCAAAAGGCTGGCGGCATTGCCACGTTGTATGGCAATGCTTAATCTCTGACCGAGGTAAAAGTCAGCCCTTGGGTCACGCGAAGTGTCAACTAAGCGTCTGGATAGTTCTTTGAAAAGCTTATGAGCACACGGACCCCACGGCCCAAGAGTTTCAACCCCAAACGGCTCAAAAATATAACTTTCGACGAGGTTGTTATATAAGTTAAATTGAAATAAAAGCCTTTTTCATTTGCGTTTCCCCTATCACAATATCTACTGTACAACGAAATTATGTAATTGTATTTCAATTATGCGATGTCTCCTTAAGAATGCAAGAAGATCTCTCTCGCTTTATTTGAAAAAGACATAAACCATGTCTGAACCACTTTGTTTTTATACCCGCCGTTTAGTTAATAAGATCGCTTTTATTTTAAAATATTACAAAACACTGAACAATTTTAATCATAATAAATTAAAATGCATAAGTCCTCGGCAACTATTCATAAATCTCGAAGCTTGTTATGAAGTCACAAAGAACTCACTTTGTTGCTCATTTTGCTTCAAAAAGCTGTAAAGTTTGTGAAATTTCAATACCTAGTGAATAAGCTTACAGTGTTTCGAATTGGTTTTTACCTTTTCACCGCTACTGGCTTTGGAGTCAAGAGCCGTGTGCCATTCGGTGAATGTTGGAAAATTGGCAATTTACTCACACACAGTATTTACTAGCAATCTAAAACGTGGAGCTGAGTTTTGCATGCGTGTTATTATGCATGGGTGTAATTTATCTATAAAATGTATATATTTAGTAATATATAAGTATGTTTATCAGTTGTCTAGTACTCATAACACAAGCTTTGCTTAGCTTGGGACTAGACAGCGTTGTGTGATAGTTGTGGAATATTATTATTATTGTTTGTCGTATGTGTTAAGTACTACTGTGAGGTCTGGAGGTTTGGCTTGAGGTGTAGGCTATTGGGATCTAGTTTTTATGAAGATAACCTCCAGGCACAATATTTCAGTAGGCTAGCCAAGTTACAACCGTGTTTCGATTTTCTTTTCGTTGATTGCCTCGAGTCAGCCACGCCTCCTATTCCTTTGTTCTGACCACGTGACTGAGCGTTGAGATGACGTTAGAATAAAGGAATCGGAGGCGTGACCGACTCGAGGCGGTCGACGAAAAGACAATAGAAACTAAACAGTCGTAACTTGTCTAGGAGGGATGTTATATGGTCTATCAAAACACACATAATAATTTAAATATTTTCCTATCTCATTCCAATTCTGCTAAAGAGTGCTAGAGCCCCATTTGAATATGTTATTTTTTTAAAGTAATTTTCCCATGTCTTCAGATTCTTTTTATTATTGATATAAACTAGTGCTTTATTGCGATTCCACCTGATGGTAAGCAGTGATACAATCGTTGATGGTGAATCGCACTAGTTTATTAAGAGTTTATTCATTTTAGTTTCTAGTTTCGTAAATTAATGTGTATCCATAAAAAAAAATATTTGCTTATATTACAAAGAGTTTGTTTATGTAGTTTTTTGTTTGTTTGTAGGAGGTAATATTGACTGGCCTGTTGGTCTAGTGGTTAGTGGCCCTGACTGCTATGCCAGAGGTCGTGGGTTCGATTCCCACCCAGGACAAATATTTGTGTGATGAGCACGATCATTTGTTCAGCGTCTGGGTGTAATTTATCTATAATATGTATGTATTTAGGAATATATAAGTATGTTTATCAGTCGTCCAGTACTCACAACACAAGCTCTGCTTAGCTTGGGGCTAGACGGTGTTGTGTGATAGTTGTGGAATATAAAAAAAAGAAAAAACAAATATCTGAAAGTACTGGTCCAATTGCGAAAATTTTTTCACCGATAGAAAGCAGCTTTATCCCTGAGTGATATGGGCTATATTTTGTGTATGTGGACGAAGCAGCGTACAAAATCTAGTTTTTTATGGACCAATAAAGTGAATTATTTCGTATACACCCTGTATGTGAAGATTAAATCAGCTTCAACACAACATGAACTGGGTATTATGAACTAAGTCGTGAAGGCACCTAAGTCAAACCGTAGGTGGCTAGGTTACGCCCGAGCACAGCCCCTCAATACACTTAGACATCAGTGTATAATCCTAGATTATAATGGTTTATTACAACATGAGCTTAGGTGAACGTGTTTTTGATTTTATTCAGTGATTACAAGGTATGGGATTATTACTTATTTAGCTGGTTAGTGATTTAGTTCATTCAAAAAATAAAAGAAACAAAAAAATTTTATTTCACATATGCCTACGTTTAACGTTTTATAATAATAATAATAATTGTTTATTTGTACTACAATTGAAATAAATTAGTACACAGTTGATTATAAAAATTATTATTAGGATTAGTAATATAAGTGGCCAACACTTATAAAACGTTAGAAGCTAGTGCACGGTTCCAAATTGATCGTTTCCTATGGATAAGAGCCGGCAAGAAACTGCATGGTTACTCTTTTAAAAAAAGTGGGCGATGATACAATATCTCTATAATTATTACATTATTAATAGATATTATGTAAGAACAGTGTAGACCGGTCAATATTGTACAGGAAGTAATCTAAGAATTCATGGAGTCTACAGTGTTTTCACATTCACTTTATAAAAAAAGGCTATATAAAAAAGAGAGAAAGTTAGATCTCAAGTTTCGATTCTATTGGTTTATTAAACAATTTACTTATACTTCTATAGATACTAATAAATAAATATTATAAAGATGAAAGACTTTTATTTTGTTTCTAATGAATAATGAATTTAAAACCACAGCATGCAAATTGTTCCAATTCTTTGATATACGCGATATAAACGACTTAGTACGAACTGTAGAGGCGTCAACAACTCGTACGTCGGGTCGACCAATGGTAGAAAAAGGCTAGCTGGCCCTTGTCTATACTTCAGGGTTTGTAAATTGGATCACCAATTAACCTCTTTGCACGCCTCTCCATTGAGTTCAAAGCCTGCTACTAGATTGCATTTTGCAGTACCAGTCCATATGTGACTGTATTACTCCACATGATCGAACCTGTGCTTTGTATAACATTAGAAGCTGTCCCGGTGTGTGTACCGCCGGACCTTTGCAAGAACGCCGAGTTTCCTAGCAGTTACGTTAGCTTTGGACTCTGGTTATTTGGAAGAGTAATGTATAAGTGTGTTTAAGAGAACCTCTCGCTGTGTTGTGCGGCTAGCTATTAGCTAAATCGATTGCTCATTAAGGTATAGAAAAGCATGTTTTCATTAAATACTTTTAATCTTAAGATTAAGTATTATCCTTTGTACTTGTGTTAACAATAAACTTTGTCAAGATTTTGTTGAGCGGGGATTACGGTAAGCCTATTATTGCTACAAAGACATGAGCACATTGCACCGTAAGGTTCAGTTCACACAGAGACGCGACGCGACGCAACACTGCGCGAAGTGCGACTCAAAGTCAAAATATAATTTTATTTACTACACGAAATGACACATATTTCATTGTGAGAATTCAGAATACTTTGTACTACGCAGCGCTGCGCCGCGAGGCATCTCGATCTGAAATGTGTATCTTTTCGTGTAGTAAATAAAGTTCCTCTCCTAGAGAGGAGGCCTGAGTCCCAGCAGTGGGAACATCATAAGGCCAAACTAAAAAAATATATATCTTGAGTCGCTTATCACACAGTGTAGCGTCGCGTCGCGTCTCGGTGTGAACTAACCCGAAGCTTAGAGCCTATTGAGAATTTATTTTGAGTGTCTAAAATTCTCAAGTTATTTTTAGATTCTAGTTACAATGTTTTTTGCGTTACAAGCCTTGCTTTTTACCCGACTACGGCAAAGCCAAAGGGGGGCTATTGTCGTGTGATCGAGGCCTACCTGTCGAACAGGTACACCAATCTACCCTGGTCACCAGAGAGAGTGCAAACGGTAAGAGATGTCGTGCGGTGTTCCACAGGGGTCGGTACTAGGACCGTCCTTGTGGAACATCGGGTACGACTACGTGCTGCGCGGCGACCTCCCTGACGGGGTCAGCGTGGTCTGCTACGCACACGACACGCTGTTTCTGGCGCAGGGAGAGACAAACCGGGCCACGGTCGAATTAGCGACACGCGGGGTTACGACAGCCGTTGATAGGATCCAGCAGTTGGGACTCGAGGTGGCGCTGCACAAGTCTGAGACCATGTGTTGTCACGACACGCGCGAGGCAATGGCTCCCGCACCTCAGCTGCCTGGATTCCGATTCCGCTGTGTTCTACGCGCGCCTTAAGGAGATGTCAGCAACTGTACGGGGCTCAGCAGGATCTAAAGCTGTTTTTTATTATTATTATTTCTTTAGTGATTAACGTAAAAACGCGCATTTACGTAATAATAATACCCTCGGGCGCCAGAGGGCTTAAAAACGTCACAAAAAACATTTAAAACCAAAAATAAGTTTAACCAACAGCAAAATTAAACAAGTCTCCTTAATACAAAGCGGCAAGTACACGACAGCAAAGTAATTGCCTGAAGAAGTATTTTGCTTAAGTGCATCCTTTTAATAACTGAAGGAAGCTCCGAGAAGAAAATTAATTAATATTACGGAGAGGCAAAGCCGCGGTAACAAAGGCAATTATCCAGAGATCCGTAGATCCAAGTCTCACATGATCCGGGAACTAACGAGAGTCCGTAACGAGATTATGAAAACTGACTGCGTTTGATATCGATTCGGGGCGCAGGTTTATGCACGTTTTAAAGTTTTGTTTGGATTTACCTTTCAAGCAAGTTTAACCATTCTTTTTGCTGACTTAGAGCCCCTTCTGTTAGCAGCTTCACCCGCTTGAAGGTAGGTGTCTATACGAACTTTGGAACTCTGTTTCTCCCTTTAGTGAGTGAATTTTGAAAAATGATCTCTTAGTGCTCGCCTACGTTATAAAAGAAAACCTTGTGCAAAATTTCACGCTTCTAGGCCCTGTAGTTTCGGCTGTGCGTTCATATGTCTGTCAGTTAATTTCTCCTTTTATAAATGAGTACATACAGACCAACGTCTCGCATGATTGTAGGTAATTTTCCCAAGGGGAATCTCTCAAGGGGACTCTCCCAAGGGGACTCCCGGCATAAAAGATGATTTCTCATTCCAGCAGTGCTCTTCTCTAAACAAAGCCTTGAGAGTAGAGGTGGCCGCAGCGACGAACTCTAAATAGGTACATTGGTTTAACAATCCCATATAGGGTTCATTGAATTATTAATCCTATGTAATCGTGTGCTAAACAACCAGATTCTATCTATGAACGTAATGGACTGAAACATACATACACACACACACCAACACACGCACAGTCAGGGGTCAAAAGTACAGTTGCATGCTTAAGTTACTAATATTTCTTTATAGAAAGGGGGGTGGGTACATTGGTTCATGAATAATTTAATTTGTAGCATAGAATCTAAACTATTGAATAAACTAGTGGTCGACCATTGAATTTCTATTGTAAAGATAAACAATTAGCATTGTACAAATTGCAACTGCAGTTTTAACCTCTGACTGTATATGCAATGCCTTTACCACCTGAACAGGCATCTGAACTGCACGTCATCGAATGTTATGTTTTTCAAAATGTAAAGCTAAAACTTGTCACTGTAATCTTGAAGAAGCAGCTTCAAACATATGTACAGTCAGGGGTCAAAAGAGCAGTTGCAATTTACCAATGCTAAAGTGTCTACAATGTCTGGATAGTAGACGTCCAATGATCCATAAGTCGTTTATTAAATACTTTAGATGCTACTCTACAAATTACTCTATACTCTACACTCTTCTTTATAGAAATGTTAGTCACTTTAGCATTAGTAGAGTGCAACTGCTTTTTTGACCCCTGACTGTACCTACCAAAAAAAAACGCAGCCATTATGCACGTTAGAAATCGCATTAAAAGTAGGCATAAATAGTTGAATACTTCACAGACGTGTCGTGACGTGTTCATTCTGTGTCAGCGGCTGTCAAAGTTCACGCTCACCCGACAACTAATTTGGAAGTCAGCGAAGAAATTCGTTTGCAAAATGTTTTTGAGAAACGGTGCAAGTTTTAAAAGTTGCCAAAGGAAATTGGCTTCTCTGTGTTCGCAGGTTGAATTGTGACTGATTATATCTACTTGTGTTGTGTTTCAAACGGCAAAAAGTTTTATACAAATAAGAGACAAATGGAAGATGAATGGGTTAGGTACTGGGATGTCACCGTGTACGTTATGATCGGAGTTTCCTTAAAGGAAGTTACGAAATAAAAAAAAACTTATCCAAACAATGTTGAAGGTCGCGAGAAGCACGGGATCGTTCGATGTGGTGACAATGGATTAAGCCAATGTAGGTACAGTGAACGTCTTCAGACTAAAATGATGATGATGATTCGGAAAATCGGACGCCTGGGGCATCTCCTCTGGTGGCTGGAGCGTGACGATGTCCTTTCCCTCACGGTTGCGGAAGAAAAAACCGCAGGAGAGAAGGAGGTAACCGCTTTCCATTCGCTCTCACTCCGGACCATCACCTGAATCACGGCCGGGTGCGAGAGGTCACCATTTCCAATCGCCACCACGAGGATATGTTGGTGCTCGCCCAAGCGGGGCAAACTTCCACCGCCCGGAGGACACTCCAAGCGGTCCACGCACTGATGTTAGCAGAGCGTTTCTTTCGCCTGAATCCGAAACAGTAATCACCCGAACTGATCATGTTGGGTGAGGATCTGCGTCAGGCGGTCGGTGAGGACGCTGTGGCACCTCTATAACCATTTCTCAAAGCGAGGACCACCTCAATTGTGGCGTGCTCAAGATATGAATATACATATAACGTAGGTACAGATAGCGTCATCAATTGACTGCCCCCTTTTTAAGGTTTTTGCGTTTCAGGGCCATGCTATGGTAACTCTTTTTCGAACAATCCCATAGCCCAACGTGTAAGTTTCACAACACAACAACAACACAATACACTACTACTTACACACACAATGTTGATGTATTTTTAAGTTTAAGTATTTAATATTTTTAAGTTACTTAGTACTTAAGTTTCTTCATAATTATTAATAATAATAATAAACGTTTATTTATCTCCAACAAATTACAACACAGTTTTAGTTGACAAGTAGTTCGACAAGAGAATGAAGGTAATTTGTGGGAGATCTGGAGTCCAAACTAAGCGAAGGCCTGTATTTTAGAGCTCCAGGCCCCCCCATTTCATCACAAATTGCAATAGTCAACGTGCGTGTGTGTTGCATGAGTGTGTGTACATGTAAATATAATGTGTAAATAGATAGGTTATAATATATATATGTATATGTATATATTAATATATTTTGAAAATATGAAAGTAAACAGTAAATAGATACATACAGATAATCCTAGTTACTACTTTGCTACGTCAAGTAATTTTTCCGTTTCCTTATAATTTAAAGACAATAATAATTTAATTAATTTATTTTTACATTAATTTTTACGACAGTTGGCTATATTTATAATTTTATTTAATTTATTGTACAATGCGCCTCCACGAAATGGGAAATATTTTTGCGCGAATGAAGTATTAACCGCAGTCGTCCTACATATTGCATAATATCTTCTGGAGTGTGCTATGCGTTTTTTCCGTTCTTCAGGTAAGTTGGAGTGTTGAAGAAGTACAGTAAGCAACATGTAAAGTTGACGAACAGTTAGCAAGTTGACGAATTGTTTGTTATTGTTATTGTTGTTGTTGTTTTTTCTCTATTTCTCTCTTTGAAATTGTGTAACATATAATGTGTATGTATATATATATATATATGTATATATAATATTCATGAGTTTGTTTTTTTTGTCTTTAATATATAATAGCTATATAATATAATTTTATATCTATGTATAGTATTATATATATTTTTAATTTAATTAAATTTATTTTGCAGTACACCGCAGTCTACCCCCTTTTTTATGTCAAGTTCTTACAGTCCATCCTAAGGTTGTCTGGTAGAAATCGCTGTTAGCGATAAGACCGCCATTGTACCCATACATTAAGTTAGTTTGTAAGTTTTTGTTACTATTTTGGTGTACAATAAAGTTTTATTCTATTCTATTCTATTGTGTGTACCTGTGTGCCAAATAAACGTGTTTTCTTCTTTCTTCTTCTTCTTCTACTTACTTACTTTACTGACTTCAATAGTCAGTTGTTAATACTACAACAACAACAACTGACTATTGAAGTCGGTTGTGTAGCGACATCTATGGCGTCACATAAGAACTAATCCTGCATCGCGCAATCAAAGTTCTCCGCGCGTTTAGAACATATAGAACAGCCCGAAATCATCTATCGGACAGTTGCCCACCAGACATAACATCCCGTCTGGTTGGAGGATCCTCCCTTTTCAACGAGGTTTGCGGGACTTTACTCTCTGTTCCGCATACCTCTAAATTTGTATTAAAAAAACACTGAAAAGTGAAAAACGAAACATTTTTTAGTTGTGGTAAACTTGGCTGAGGGGTCAGCCAAGTTTAAACATCTGTCACCTTTCACGCAAACAAAGCAATTTTAATTGTTACGACAGTTCTACTATGATCCTATGAGGAGTTCCGTTCCATATCTTCGAAGTTCATATATTTTAAATATGGGACCAATGCCGGATTATAATCGCTCGATAAAAAAAAGAAACTAAATTGTTCCACAATTGACCAAGAAATCGGTGACATACATAAAAAAAAATAGAAAGAATAAAATAATTCTTTTTTATTTCACACTTTTTAGTTGCGATACACTTATAACCAGAGTGCCTATTTTTCATGACAATTCCAATTAACTCAAACACTTCTAGGTTACATTGTTTTATTATGAAATTCCTGTGTCTACCTTCCATCTTCCGGCTCCATCATCAGATCAGTTCGATAGTACCTTATAGCCAAACTGCATTTCATGACAATTCTAATGAGCCCAAACACGGCTAGGATACCTTGATTAATTACAGAGTTCCGGTGCCTATCTTCCGGCTCCATCATCATTATCAGGTCACTTCGATGATACCATTTTCAACATAACTATTCAGAACCATTTATTTATTTGTATTGTCATATATAGTCGCTTAAATATCTTCATTGTGATATCTATGTGAGTATGAAGTTCCGTTGGCAATTCCTGGTCTTCTTCATCTGTTCCATTTCAATCGGAAAGCATAAGAGGAAAAAAAAATTTGCTATTCGGACCATAAACGATGTAGTTCTGAGGTAACACACATAAAAATAAAAAAATACAACCAAATTGATAACCTCCTCCTTTTTTGAAATCGGTTAAAAAGAATCAATGTTATTTTCCGTAAATCACGATAGCTTGCGATGTGTTCATTCTGTTCGTCGGTGGCTGTCAAACTTCAGCTTGAAGCTTACTGCAAACTAATTTAAAGTAAGGTGAGCGAATACAAATGAGTTAAGTGAAATACTTACAAGTATTAGTGGAAAACCGAAGCTGCTAATTTTGTTTCTTATCAAGAAAGGGTAAGGTGACTACAGTTATGTTGTAAGTTGATTACAGTTAGTTTATTCTTATGAAACCAGTGCAAGCTAACGGTAAATGTGTATTTTATGGTACTTCATAAGACATTTATTTAATAAAAAAACTGAGCAAGTGCGAGTAGGACTCGCGCACTGAGGGGTTCGTGCTAACTTACCTATGAAAACAGTTCAATTCCCGAATTGAAAGAACATTTTTCTAAATCGCAATTTTTTTTTTTTGTGACGTAACTACAAATTTACAGTTTTCAGATTTTTTCATATACCTGTGTTATGAGACCTTGCTTCATGCCGAATTTCAGGATTCTAGGTCAACGGAAAGTACCCTATGACTTTTGATTCCCTCGAAAGTGTCGAAATACACGTTTTTTGCGACATAAACGGCCGTATCTTTATTTTTCAGTAACTCAGATGTTTCATTTTTTTTCTCAGCTTTAAGGTACCGCAGACTTGAGTATATAATTTTAATTTCAACTCAATACCTTCACGCGTTCTCGAGATAACAGACAGATAAGGGTTCCGTTTTTTACCTTTTGAAGTACAGAACCCTAACAAACAAACAATCAAACAAAGAATCGAATCTTTCCTATGCGACTTCGTAAGGATGTCGGTAATTGCGTATGTGTAGTAGTCGAGGCCAGATAAAAATTAAGTAGCCTAAGTCCTTCCTTTTAGTCTTAGGTATCCATTTCATCAAAATCGGTACAGTAGTTTAACCATTAAAGCGGACAGACAGAGTTACCTTTACATTGTAATACTAGCATGGAATATACAGGGCGGAATACCGTTGTCATCATCATCATTTCAGCCGAAAGACGTCCACTGTTGAACATAGGCCTCCCTCAAGCGTCTCCACAACGACCGATCCTGTGCGTCTCGCGTCCACCGCATTCTCGCGACTCTCACCAGGTCGTCGGTCCACCTTGTGGGAGGCCTTCCAATGCTGCGTTTTCCGGTGCGCGGTCGCCTTTCTAGAACCTTTCGGCCCCATATACCATCCGTTCTACGAGCAATATGCGCCCTACCCACTGTCACTTTATTTTGGCGATTCTTCCGGCTATGTTGGCGACCTTGGTTCTCCTGCGGATATCTTCATTCTTTATGCGATCACGCAAGGAAACTCCGAGCATAGCCCTTTCCATACCGTTGTACTGGAATGGAAAGAGCAAGAAAGACACACGTATTTTTTTTTTAAGGTGGTAAATCATCCAATTACTTCTCGCGCTCCGGGTGGAGCAAGAGGGCGTGTCAGACTTTTACTGACTAAAACCACACCTGTGTCCTTCAATTATCTTTCACGTTCTAGAAGTACGGGTTTCCTTTTCAGAAATTCCTCGCGGTCCTAGCTAGCGGGCATTGACCCTACTGGGCCCCTACGGTTTGCTGACATCTCTTTAAAGAGCGCATGGATCACTACGCGCTATTGACTACTGGGCTCGGTCCGGTCAATTACCGAATGGCTGGACGGCGAGCTACCCATTGCTCGACGTAAGCGACTGGAAGTCGGGGTCGGAACTACGGTAGCTGGGGCGTGAGGACCTTTGTTCCCTCACGCGTGCAGCCTTCTCCTTCGCTAGCATTACTGCTTCGCAAAAGGAGGCGATCGCCTGCCATTCCTCCTCGCTCCGGACCATAGCCCGAACCAGGGCCAGACGCGAAAGGTCGCCTCCGAAGAAAGACACACGTAGGTTTTAGGAAGTAAATTTCTGACACGCCCTTTCGCTTTTCCCTACAGCGGGAAAATACATTGGATGATATTCCAACTCAAAGAAAATACTCAAAACCCATACGACAACTTTTAAGTCAATTAAAACCTGCTGTTTCTCTGTTCAAACTTTGAGTGCCACTGCCCTTATCTCACAGCCGTCAACGATACCCTGAATGAAGCCAGCTGAAACCTAATGAGACGGAAGGGTCCTTTCAAATGAACATTTGAGCGTTGCTCAGCAATACACGGCGGCCATCATTGAAGCTAGCTTTGAACAGCTGTGATATAAAAATGGCGACTTTATTAAAGAGAAAAAGAGTTTTTTGTGGAGGCTTGAATGGCTGAGTAGTATTGAGGTGGATATTAATATTTATGTTGAACTGGGTGATTATTATATTGAGAGCAGTGGTGGCCGAGTGGTAACGGCCCCGACTTAAGAGTTGTAAGTTGCAGATTCAAACCCAGCCAGGCATATTTGTGTAATTTATTTCATCACCACTGCTCTCTTTTGAGAGCAGTGGTGATGAAAAATGGCGGTGAAGGAAAACATCATGTGAACAACGAACACATGTGACATCCACCAACCCGCACTGGGCCCGCGTGTTGGATTACAGCCCATTTCCACACCGTGCCCACCCACGCCGTCCGACCGTCCGGTAACGGCCCGGACCAAGCCCAAGTCGTCGACGGCGCGTATTGTTTCACGCGTGCCTCAGGCAGATGTCAGCAAATCGTAGGGGCCCAGCAGGGTCGAAGCCTACTGAGGCTATGGGAAGTGTGAAAACGAAACCCGGACCCTGGGACGAAGGCAACGAAGGAACAGGAGTGGGGTTTTAGTCAGTAAAAGTCTGACACTATCTCTCGCTCCGCCCAAGAGCGGGATTTGTCATAAGATGATTTTCCTACCTAAAAAAAGGGCCTAAATCTGAAAACAGAAAATCTGTTGTTACGTCACAACGTCACGTGAGAGGAGGCCTGAGCGCCAACAGTGGGAACATTGTAAGGCCGACTATGCTATGCTATATTTTTTATTAATTAACTTAGAAGTTTAAGAATAATTTCAACTCGATACCTCCACGCGTTCCCGAAATAAAGGGTTTTAACAGACAGACATACAGATAGACAGACGGACAACAAAGTGATCCTATAAGGGTTCCGTTATTTCCTTTTGAGGTACGGAACCCTAAAAAAAACCTCAAAAAAAATACAAATAAATGATTAGGTAATATTATTAAAAGGCACTTACATTCGCTGCTAAACAACGTCCATTGTAATGAAGCATGCAACTCGTAAGCAGTAGTAAAAGAATTAAATATTAAGTACTACTTGACCCGATTCCTTGCTTTTGTACTGAACTGCTGGACTTACGGCGAACCGAAATTAAGTCCAAGTTGAACTGGCTCTCATTTATTTTGTTTTTTTTTTTACTATCTAACTTTTCTATGTCTGTATATATTTAGAAATATATAAGTATGTTTATCAGTTGTCTAGTACCCATTACACAAGCTCTGCTTAGCTTGGGACTAGACGACGTTGTGTGATAGTTGTGGAATATTATTATTATTATTTCTATGACGTTGCGAAAACGAATGTTTTTTTTTTTCAAGGTGGGAAATCATCCAAATGACTTCTCGAGGGATAGAACGAATGATAGATATTTTCGTTTAAGAGCCGGTTGCAGTGGCAGAGTATTTTATAGGTTCTGGCCCAGGCCCCGTAACAGCTATTTAAAAAAAAAAAGCAGTAACTATTTAAGATTTCACGGTTAGTGTGAAAGCGGAATCGTTTGTCTTGGTATGGTCATGTAAAGAGTTATGAGTATATATGTGGATGGGTGGAGAGGGAGAGGGAAGTAAAAAAAAGAAAAAATGGATTATATGAACAGTGATATGAAAGAAAAGGAAGTTAGTGATAGCATGACGGTCGACAGGATAGAATGAAAGAAAAAAACGTGTTGCGCCGACCCCAATTAAGAGTAAGATGGGACAAGGGCAGGAAGATGATGATGACGAGTAGTGTGAAAGCGAAACCCGGGGTCCTGGGACGAAGGCAAATAAGGAACATGATTGGGTTTTTAGCCAGTAAAAGTCTGACACTATATCTCGCATCGCCCAAGAGCGGGATTTGTCATTAGATGATTTTCCCACCTAAAAAAAAACTTCAATATTTTCGTGTTTGCCAGACCCTATTAAAAAACAAGCTTTATTATTTTATGTAACTTCCAAATACTTCTATGACGTAATCTGGTAAGTTAGATACAATACGGTCGACGTAACTTGACGGTTCTGAACTTCGCGCAGAAGGCTGCGCACGAACGTTTTTTAGGAACAAAATGGTGGCATGAGGCGACGTGCGCGGGGC
The DNA here is from genome assembly GCA_961205895.1 of Mythimna pallens. Lineage (NCBI taxonomy): Eukaryota > Metazoa > Arthropoda > Insecta > Lepidoptera > Noctuidae > Mythimna > Mythimna pallens. The sequence goes on along the minus strand of OY540842.1, from coordinate 19,351,806 downwards.
GGAGGTCTAGGCTAGAGATTGACTCTATGTAAACACAATCGACCCTTTATTCAATCAAATATCGTAATCGATTTTTATCGATTTGGAATTTATTAATTTTTGTTTCTATGAGATATTGAACGGAATAGATTTACAAACATAGTGAATGTTGTCGTTAGTAAACGAGATTTCGACTTTAATGAAAAAAAAAAATGAATAAAATTTTATTTTCTTGGTTGAAAGACATGATTTAGTTAAATATCAGTTATTTATAAACGACTACTACAATAACAACTGTTTGAGAATATTTTAAACCTCCTTATAAAATTTAATCAAATATATTTTTATAATTGGATTTCAATCGATTTGAAAAATAATCGATTAAACAACACCCTCAGATACGCATATTGGACATCCCTTTTTGTTTACTCCGTAAAACTTCGTGCATATTCGGTAATGCTCGGGACGCGGTATTATGTCTCAGTCACACGTTAGCATTGGTGTCGTGTTCGTGTCGCTATCTCTATCTTGAGTACGGGCGGTTACAAAAGTTTTCGTTGATCGTTGTTAGTTGTTATTATTTTCTTGTTAAGTTTTTTGTTTAGTGTTAAGTTTTTTGTTTAGTGTTAGGTTTTTTGTTTAGTGTTAAGTTTTTTGTTTGTGTTTAAGTTTGTGTTAGTGTTAAGTGTCCCTTGGCATTTATATTATTCGCCAACAAAGATGCCACCGAAGCATAATAAGGTATTAAATCGCCAGGCAAGAAAAATAATTTTTGACTTAACGCAGTATTTCAAAAAAGAAAAAGAAGAAGGCGTAAAAGATGTTGACAAAGTTTTTTTAAGAGTTGCTAACGCAACTGGTGTGTCCCTACGCACAGTACAGCGGATCGCAACTGAAGGCAATGTTTCGGGCTTACTTTCGGTATTCCGCACGCCTGGTAAGAAAAGGTCTAGATCAAAGCCTATTACCGATATTGACAATTTTGACCAAGGTGTAATAAAAAGATGCATACACAACTTTCACAATTCTGAAAAAGAAATGCCAACATTAAATAAATTACTAGCGAAACTCAAACAAGACAAATTTTCAAGGAGCTAAAACGAGCTTAAAAGCTATAGTCAAAAACTTGGGTTTCAAGTGGCGAAAAACTGAAACCAATAGAATGGTTCTTGTAGAGAAAACCGATATTCGCCTAAAAAGGATATTGTACTTGAAAGCAGTAAAAAAATACAGGGATGAAGGGCGACCAATTGTATACACTGACGAGTCGTACGCCCACGCATCACACACAAAAAGTAAGGCATGGTCAGATGGCTCCGTTAAAGGACTAAAGCGTCCTATATCAAAAGGTCAGCGAATAGTTATGGTGCACGCTGGATCAGAAGCAGGATTTGTTCCGAATGCCCTACTGATGTTCAAATCGGGAAACAAAACCGGAGATTATCATGACGATATGAATTTCTTAAACTATGAGAAATGGTTACGGACTCAACTGATTCCAAATTTGAGCCCTAACTCGGTGGTGGTTATCGATAATGCTCCATACCACAATAAAATTTTGAATCCTGCCCCTACATCTAATGATAAGAAGGCAAAAATGGAGTCGTGGTTAGCAGAAAAGGGTATACCATATGAAACTGATATGCGTTAACCAAAACTTTATGATTTAATAAAAAAAAAACAAAGATGGGCATAAAAAATATGTAATAGATGAAATGTTTAAAAAATACAACCATGATGTCCTTCGATTACCGCCTTATCAACCCGACTTAAACCCCATCGAGATGGCGTGGGCTGCTATTAAAGGGTACGTAGCCGCTAAAAACGTCAACTGGAATGTAACTAGGACAATGGAACTCATCCAGGAAAAAGTAAATGCAATGGGTCAGGAACAATGGAGTGCTTTATGCAGAAAAGTGAAAGAAGTCGAAGAAAAATATAGGTAGAGCGATCATATTATTGATGAAATGACGGAACAATTCGTCATTAATACAGGATCAGACTCAGAAAATGAATCTGAAAGTGAGAGCGACGACAATTATGATGACGATGACGAACCTATACCGAGTACCTCACAAAGTACGCAAGAGGCAGATGACTTTATGCTAGGGATTTCTCCCCTCAGCGAAAGTGATTGAATAATAGAAAGTTTATCAAACTGTAAATAATATTGTGTGTGATTGTGACAAAAATTTGCTACTATCGAAAGGTGAGTGAATTTTTAATACATTACGTACATTATTTTTTTAGCTTTCTGTCTCATAGCGTTTTGATATTTATTTTATTTGTACTTGGTCTCTGTATCAGGAAATTCATATTCGAATTTCGGTTTAAAAAAAAATGAATTCCAATAACACTTTTTTTACGAGTGTACATGCGCGAAAGTTCGCAGAGCCTATGTTCAGAACCGTCAAGTTACGTCGACCGTATTGTACGTGATTTTTTTATCGAGCAAACTAATTTATATCATGTTTTGATTTTTACCAAGCAGTTGGTCACATGATCAATTTAAATAAAATATTTTTTTAACCGTGTTCTCTTTTATATTTGTGGATTTCCAGAGTCCTCGCTTTAACTTTCGTTTTTGTCTTGTGATACAGTATATCTTAGTACAAGAGCCATTAGTATCATTGATGTTATTATGCTCTTCATGTAATTGGCTGAAAGTGTAATGTGCTTAGCTAAGGTAGGCATTCTGGTGGTTTTTTTTTTAGGTGGACATATCTCGCTCTTGGGCGGAGCGAGAAATAGTGTCAGACTTTTACGGACTAAAAACCCACTCCTGTTCCTTCTTTGCCTTCGTCTCAGGGCCCCGGGTTTCACTTTTGCACTACCCGTGGCCCCAGTATGCTTCGACCCTTCTGGGTCCCTACGATTTGCTGACCTCTCCCTGAGGCGCGCGTGGAACAGTATGCGACGTCGACGACTTGGGCTCGGTCCTGACGGTTACCGGACGGTCGGACGGCGAGTCACCCATTATACGGTCGCCGAAAATCGGGATCGGAATCCCGGCGATGGTTGGGGTGTGAGGACCGTTGCCTCAAGTGATCGGCCGCCTCCTTTGTTAGCATTACTGCTTCGCAGAAGGAGGCGACCGCCTGCCACTTCTCCTCGCTCCGGGCCTAACACGACTTTGCTTTATGTATGTATTATAAAGTATCTAAATAGAATCGAAATTAATGGAATGGGATTGCAAAGACCTCGTTAACCGTCCCGTAGTGTACCTCTGTAGGCAGATTATGTTTTTTTCTTATGTGAGATATCATCCAATGACTTCTCACGCTCTAGGACGGAGCATATCGCAAAATCAAACTTTTACGGACTAAAACCACTCCTATGTTCCTTCAGTTGCCCTTTCCATTCAAGGACCAGTCGCGTTCAAATGGTTAAAAAATAAACGATCCTTCAATCAAAATCCCGTTTTAATTAAACCGCCATTGTGTAGGTAAATAAAGATGGCTGCAATTAATTATTCTAAAACGTAAGCAAATGTGTGAAAGGGGTACGTGTTTGCAAAGCATTAGCATTTTGCGTTGTACCAACGCTTTTGTTTGAACACTGGGCCACAAAAATCCGGGTCGCTAACAATAAATAAATAAATAAAATTAATTTCTGAAACTAGTGTGTTGTAGGTATATGACTGATTAATAAACTGAAATACATGAAACGTTTTGTACATATGTCACTGCAGTTTGGTTTGCACCCCTAACTATAAACCAGCGCTGGGTGTCTGCCTCCGAGCAAATACTGAGGTGGTACCCTTTTCGGTACGGGATCGCTCGGCGCATTCATTTATTTATTTAATGCTTCATGCACACAAAAAGTTCAGAGGCGGACTTAATGCCTTAGGCATTTTCTACCAGTCAAGTACCAGTCATTCTGTACTTAAGGTCTTTTTTACTTAGTGTTTGTAACCGCTGTGCAGTGTCGGTCCCAAATAAAAGTATTTCTATTCTATTCTAATATTATATTGACGAAAGTTTGTGAGTGTATGTATGTTTGTTACTTTTTCATGCATAAATGATCGAATGGATTTAGTTGAAATTTGGCACATGGATAGACTATGTCCTGAAATAGCATGTAGGATACTTTTATCTCGGAATTATTTTCCTTTTGGTGCATTTTTCTACTATGACGTGGGCGAAGCCGCTGGCAGTAAAAAGTACTAAATAAAATAGTTGAAACAAAAATGGAAAAATATTCTTTTTAATTAAATTGACTATTGTATTACATCTTTTTGGTACCTACTTTAAATTTTGTGTCAAATATGTATTTTTAATCATAAATATTATTATTGGGGTCCTGGACCCTTGGAAGGCGTACGAGGAGTCGAAACCAACTCGTAGAGGTCCCTTAGGCGCTTTTAATGGAACGTGGTACCAACGGCAATTATCCCTGTACTCGTTATGTAAGTTCATCCAAAGACGACCCTCAGTTCGTGGGAAACTATTGCAACATATGGAAAACTAAGATATAGTGCTATGGTTTTTGGAGTCTTAAGAGGAATGGTTACCAAGAACTATGTTAAGACTTTGGACCCTGTCTGAACAATGTTATTAATTTCAATCGATAAAAAGGCAGGGGGTGACTTGCATACTCAATAAAAAGACCCCCAAAAACGGCCGCTAGCACGAAGTGACGTAGCAACAAGAGAGCAACATATCTGACTGGCCTGTTGGTCTAGTGGTTAGTGGCCCTGACTGCTGTGCCTGAGGTCGTGGGTTCGATTCCCACCCAGGACAAATGTTTGTGTGATGAGCATAATCATTTGTTCTGTGTCTGGGTGTAATTTATCTATATATGTATGTATTTAGAAATATATAAGTATGTTTATCAGTTGTTTAGTACCCATAACACAAGCTCTGCTTAGCTTGGGACTAGGCGGCATTATGTGATAGTTGTGGAATATTATTATATTATTATTATATCATGAGGTACTTGAAGAGTGGAGGGGTATACCACGGCTATTGGGACAATCCCAGGAGTACGGTCAAGATAACTACCAATACCTTACTGGATTATACATCCTTCTCGAAATCTCCACTCAAATCAGCCAATAACGGCAAAAGAGAGGTGGGAGCTCTGTTCCTCTTCATAGTGAACTATGGTCAGCCAATAAAAGCAACCCGGAGATGAAGAACGAGAATTCTCCCGGGAGATTGGGTCGTGGGGTCGCTAATGCCCAACAGTTTGCCACAAAACTGCCCTGTGGATTGTATCTCTCTTAGTCTGGCCCATCACCCTGGGCATGTTACGGCAAAGCAAACACTACCGAAACAGACCTAGAGGTTTATTGGGAGCGCGCAAGCTTCACCATGACGTCAACGTAGAGATACGGCGATGGGGTTATTATTATTATTCTTTTCCTAATTTGTATTACATTCGTAAAATTCAATTTAAAATTAAAAAGATTTTTTTATTGTTCAGATAGATTCGTTCATATTCTATGTGCTAAAATAATCATTACTAGCCTACTAACTTTAAAAGATATCGCAGTTTATCTATGCGAACCGTTATTTTTGCGGCCCAGTGTATAATACAAGTAGGTACATGAGCTGTGGTAGTTAATGAGTAAACTTGTAGCGTCGAAATGTTTGTGAAGAATTTTCTGTAACAGTTTTCACAGAACTAACAAATGAGGTAAGTGAGTGTATCAATTCTACTTTAAATTAAAAAGGAGTTTCAATAGCTTGTTAGGTTTTCGTACTCAAAGAGTAAAAACGGGACCTTATTGCTAAGACTCCACTGTCCGTCTGTCTGTCGATCGTGTATGGAATACTGCTCTCATCTTTGGGATGGGTCTGCCAAATACCAGCTTGATGCTCTGGAGTCGATTGAGAAGCGAGCTAAGAGGATCATCGGTGATGATGCACTACTTGAATCAAAGCTCCAAAGCCTTGAGCATCGACGCTGAGTTGCTGGTCTGTCGGTTTTCTATCGATTACACTTAGGGGAGTGTGCGTTGGAATTGCACAATTTCATTCCACCAAGTCCGTTCCATCATCGGACCACTAGACGTACGGCGTTGCGCCATCGGTACATGGTGGACATCCCACCCATACGTACATAGCGTTTTGGGAACACGTTCATAATGCGTACAGCTAAGGAGTAGAATTCCCTGCCGGAGTCTGTGTTTCCTGATAGCTACAACTTAGGGGTCTTTAAGTCAAGAGTGAATAGGTTACTTCTAGGCAAGAGTGCTCCATCGTCGGCCACAGCATCGCTTACCATCAGGTGAGATAGTGGTCAAACAAAAAAAAAGTGGTGATTATAGGCTCGCCTATAAATAAAAAAGATTATTTATAGGCTCGCGTCGCGCTTAGATAATGGGGCAGAACCCTTCGTGCGTGAGTCCGACTCGCACTTGGGTTTTTTTTTATTAATAACTTTAATAAAAAACTCCTCCTTCGATTATCTTTTAGTATATTTATTTAAATAGAATTGAAAATCGATATTAAGGGAATGCGATTGCACAGTCCTCGTCAACGGTTCAGCAGTGAACCTCTGTATGCAGATTATGATATTTTTTTTATGTGTGATATCATAAAATGATTCAAAAAGAAAAATCTAAAGTTTTTATTTCACATAGGCCTTCATGGACACTTATAAAACGTCAGATGCTAGGGCATGGTTCCAAATTGGTCGTTTTCTATGCAAAAGAACCGGCAAGAAACTCTACGGTTAATCTTTAAAAAAAAAAATTGATCTTACAATATTTCCATATTACAGAATTAGTAAATATTATGTAAGGACAGTTTAGAGCAGTCAATATTGTACCTACTCAAAAGTACAATAAAATAATCATAATAAAAAAAGAGTCGCAATAGGAAGTAATCTAAGAATTCGCGGAGGGTTCTCACATTCACATTATAAAAAAGAGCTATATAAAAAAAGTAAGAAAAATAAGTAATTACAACTATCAATAAATGAGACGTTAACAAAATAACTAACGAATTTCTGGTAGTTGGGGTCAAATAATATAAAAAATATTGCAAAAGCAATGTGATACAAAAAATAAAAAAGTATATATTATAACAAATGTGGAGAAGTTAATAGACACATTTACACAATATTATGAGTTACCAGGGGGCCACACGTGCAGAAACAGTCATTGCCAAACAAGCGTGTCTTCGACATATTCTTTAACCTTGTAATACGCTTTTTTGGCTAAGGCGGAGCGAAAGAGCGTGGGGCGTGTCAGACTTTTATTGAACCAACTATTTAATAAACCACACATGTGTCCTATAGTTGCCCTTTGTGTTTTGGACCATGAATTTCCTTTTCAAAAATTTTTCGGGGCCCTAACAGATATCGACCCTGCTGGGCCCCTACGGTATTGCTGACATCTCTTTGAGACGTGCGTGAAAAACTATGCACCGTCAACGACTAAGGCTCGGACTGGACAATTACTGGACGGCCGGACGACAAGTTACCCATTGCTGTCGTTAATAATATCAAAATTAAAAAAAATCTGCAAAATTATGATGATTATAACGTATATTTATAATGCAGGCAGAATGATGATCACCATGAAGACGAGGTTCTCATTTTTGCCCTAACCAGGCTACCGCTAAGGCACCGGTAAGTACCGGGGCTGAGTTAATACTGCGCCTCTACCGTCGACCTACATCCCACCAGCACCCTGTGTTTCGTCAGTGTCGTGGCCACACGTCACTATAAACCACTAGCACCATCTCTGATATCTTTTGAAAACTAAACACGAAAGCACTGTCAAGTTTATTCATTCTATTTGATTGTAAATATTTACTTGAATGACAATGAAAATGTGTTGACAATCACAAAAAAAAAACTTTATTTAAATTTCTTTTTACGTCCTCAAATTGTAAATTGTATACAAAATGTATAGTATTTTAATTTATTTATTTTAGTATTTATATACACAAAAAAGAATAGAAAAAGTCAATACATAATTAGACAATAGTACAAAGGTACTATATTACCGAGGGTATACATAATTAAAAAGTTATATGCACCGATTATTTATAGTAAGATATAAATTTTTAAAATATATTAAAATGTACAATAATAATTTTCCTGCGTGGCCTAATCAATATGTAATAATAACATAGTGTTATATAATAATATAAATAAAACACATAAATAATAATAAACTGCCTGTACGAAATGTATCTGCAACTTTTTACCTGACGTATTTTTGGTCGTCAAATTATTCAGGCGTAGAAAATGTCAATAATAAAAAATGATTTTGTAAAGAAACTAAGAATATCTCCGTCACCTACTGTTGATTAACGGAGGTACTAAATCGCGTACTTAATACTAGTTTTATCAGAACGATGAAATTCGTTATAGTTTTGGCGTACAAGCATGGTCCCGCCATTATAACGCGTTATAATGGCAATAATCAATCAATAACAATATCGTGTAATTCCGTTTACACCGTGTAAGGTACAAACATTTTAGAAAGGGTACAAAATAGTACTAAAACGTACGAAATATACGTGGTTGAATCATTCGGATACAAGAGTTGGTCCCACCATTATGACGTTTATGAACAAACAGATAATATTTAGGATGCGCGAGGGCGGAAGTTCGTCTGGGCTTGTAACACCGGACCGACAGTCAGCCCCCTCCCACACCCCACATCGACTGGCGTCTAGCAGTGCCGGTCAATGTGCAATACGGGGCGCGCGACGAGCCTGGCGGCCGTCGCTGGCCAGCTGATGCCCTGCTGTCCCGGCTCCCCTCGTTCACTCCTGCCGATGGCGCGCAGCAATGTTGAAAGCAGAGGTCTCAACAGTTATTATTATTATTTGTTTTACTTTAAGTAATTATAGTTAAGTATTTTTTTAATGTTAATTCTATGTAAAAGAAAATAAAGCCAAAATACTTCAGTATTTATAAACATATTGTGTTCATCACATCATTGGTTAGATTGATTACTGGAAGCAGGTTAACACAAACTATTTCGAAACTAAAATAAAAATTTATAGGAAACCAATATTTTATATTTTATGAACTTGTTGCACAATATTTATTAGCTAGATGCGTTATAAAACTGTTGTATATTTTCAATCTGTTTATTGCCAGTAGTATTTTGGAGCAATAGTTTATAAGGCTAAGCTCAGATGAGTTATGCTTGGCGTACATTTTGCTAACCGCACGTCCATCCAATTTTGCAACTAGATGTTTATCGGCCTCATCTATAATCTTCCTACCCTTGTCTTGTATTATTTGGGGTCGGTGCAACATGGTTTTTCTTCCTTTCTCTCCTGTTACCTGTCATGCTATCACTAAGTCTCTCTTTTTTCATATCATATCTCAAACAATCCATTTTTTCTTTGTTTTTCCTCTCTCTCTCATTATAAGTAAACATGCAGTTTACCTATAATTTTGTTAAGTAACATGCGTTTTATTCGGCGCAACCTAACAACCGCTTGACTAATGGGTAGCTAAATTAGTTTCTAGTGCGAACCAAAGAACTTGAGCTAGTACAAAATAATTATATAGTCGTGGGAACAAAAATGAATTCAATTTTTTTTTATACAAACCCAAGTGAGAGTGATGCGCGGTCGGAGTCCGACGTGGCATCTGGAAAGAGCTAGGAGTGCTCCGAGGTTGAGGAAGTGTTGGGCGACTACGATAGAAACTCGTGTCTCTACGGCGGGGTCGGATGGTGGGATGGGACATATCGTTCGCCAGCCCCGCTCTGTCACCGCGTGTCGTCGACTAACACGTCATGGAGGGGGTGAAGACGTACTCAAACCACCAGTATATTCGGTTTGACGTCTCCACTCAGACCTCGACCGCGCCGGTCCAACAGACCCCGTGTGGTGCGCATTGGGTGCTGAAGCAGCTGGACCGAGATCTCCTTCGGGAAGCCGCGATCGTACAGGTCTGGGTGGGTGCAAGCACTGGACAGGCCTGTCGACATCGACGTCGAGGCAGAGTGGTTCCGAGAGGCCATATTGCAAATTTATGACGTGGCAATGCCCCGAGCCCGGCCAGGACGTGCCTGGCGTCAGGCGGTGGTCACCGGAGATAGCACCACTGAGCAACGCGTGCAATGCCGCGCGACGCCAGTATGCCAGACACCACAATCTCCGCCTCCGTCCGCCGGATGCGGAGGCCAGAGAGACAAAGCTGTACGAGGGATGCAGAGCACACCCTCCGAGCGGAGATAAAGCGGGCCAAACTAGAGGCCCGCAACGTGTGGCTGGGGACTCTGAACGGAGACCCGTGGAGACGCCCCTACAAGGTGGTGCGGGACATCACCGCCCCTGGGCTCCCCGCTGACGCAAAGTCTCTGGCCCCAGATTGTGGAGGGTGTGATTGACGAGCACTCTATTTTCTACACGAGGGAAACACTATCCCCCACCAGGGGTGTCCGACGTGGACCACGCTGGCGACGACAATGCTCCATAGGTGACCAAATTAGAGCCGAGAGTGGCGGTACGAAGGCTGGATGCCAAAAATACCACCCCAGGACCCGACGGCTTGTCTGGGAGAGCCTAGATCCCGGCCATGGAGGCTCTCGGGCCTCTACTAAGGGGGCTCTTCAGCGCATGGATGGAGAGGGGCCAGTTCCCACTTTGCTTGAAAACGGGTAAACAGGTCTTCATCGAGAAGCTAGGGCGCCCAGCAGGCTCTCCGTCCATATGTAGGCCCATTGTGCTGCTCGACAAGGTGGGAAAGCTCTTTGAAAGACCAATTGCATACCGCCTCGTCGCGCACCTAGCATGGGTGAGGCCAGACCTTGCGAACGCCCAGTTCGGCTTTTACAGGGGGCGCTCCATAGTGGACGCGGGTGTACCTTTTATGGCAGATCTTTTGAAGTGAAAATATTATTTTGCATAACAGCGTATATTATAGCGCATAAACTTCATTTCGCAGAAAATCATTTGTCATTGGGCACAACATAATTATGGCAGTAAGTCTCCTCTTTGAGGCGTGGCTGGAAAGACCTCACGGCGTCCTTACCTTCCACATGACGCAGGTCCTTAACGGACATGGTACGGTGGTATGGTGACGCCCAGGTGCCACCATTGTGTGGACCACCCGGAGGACATGGTGGAGTATACGGTAGAGGTGTGTGTGTGGTAGAGGCACCTGGGCAGAGCACCGCCGTGTCCTCGTGGGGGCGATCGGTGGCGGCGATTTCTCGCGCCGGGCCTTGGTACCGGCCATGGTCCGGAGCGAGGAGGAGTGGCAAAAGCAAACGAGGCGGCCGATCTCGTGAGGCAACAGCAACGGTCCTCACGCCCCAACCGCCGCCGGGATTCCGATCCCGATTTCCGGCCACCGTAGGCGCGGTCTTGCGGACGGCGGGCAAATGGTGGCCTGCCGTCCGACCGTCCGGTAACCGCCCGGACCAAGCCCAAGTTGTCAACGGCGCGTATTGTTCCACGCGCGCCTCAGGGAGATGTCAGAAAATCGTAGGGGCCAAGCAAGGTCGAAGCCTACTGGGGCCACGGGTAGCGTAAAAGCGTATCCGGGGCCCCAGGATGAAGGCAAAGAAGGAAGTTGATTTTCCCACCTAAAAAAATAAATAAAACCTATCATAAGTCGGATTTAATTTCACCTAAAACTTTTCAACTATTATCTCTTCGTTTTTTTTTATTTCATCAAAATCACGTCTGCCACTGTATCAGTTGACCTATTATCAATTCCGAGGTTTTATTAGGTCGAAAAAATTTTCACCGATTTTGCACTTAGCCGAAATAACATTTGTTCGAAGTATTATGTTTCCAAACTAAAGATTTTAATTTAAATGTAATGTCACTTAATAAGGTTGATTATGAACAAAAGTTTTAATTGGTCCCAGTAAGAAGCATTCAAACAAGAATGCTCTTGGAAGCTCTTGGGTTGTACCTGATTACTGATAATTTGGTTGTTTCATAAATAAACCTAAATCCCTTACTAGTGATTCTAGTGATTACCACATTAGAAAAACCAATAACAACGACATAGTCCAAAGTCTTATTTACTAACGATAAATTGTATTTACTCTATATATGTTAGTCTGTAAGGTATGTATGTATCTATGGGCCAAGATGCTTAGCCGGCGCGTAGTGTTCTACGCGCGCCTCAAGGAGATGTCAGCAACCGTAGGGCCTACTGGGGCCATGGGTGATGCGAAAGAGATTCCTGGAGGAGTAGGTTTTTAGTCAGTAAAAGTTTGACACTATCTTCCGCCTTTTCCAAGAGCGGGGGATGTCATCAGATGATTTGCCGACCCGAAAAAAAAAACACTCTTTTGTCATACATCCAAAACTCATAATTTTGTTAGTCAGAATCATCTTTAGGCAAAAGTTTCATATCTATAATAATTAAAAAGCAGAACCACCATATCGCAGTAAAATTCATAGTCTGAATCGTATTTTGGCATACATTTTATATCGATAGTAATTAGTATCATCAAAACGGTAACCTTAATACAAATTACACAACACTGTCAGCTTGGATAGGGACTCCTATTTTTTGTGGTTATAAGTTCGAAAAATATTTGAGTTTTCAACTATTGTCGAAAAACTTTTCACCGATGATAAACTTAGCCGGAATAACATTTGTTCGAAATATTATGTTTCCGAACATTCATTATACCACTGTTTTATTTACCCTATTTTTATTACCATATTTTTAGGGTTCCAAATGAGTTTCAGTTCTAAGTATGGGGTACTTAGAACTGAAACTCAATTATTTTTTTCATCAATCCCATACGTGTGGGGTATCTATGGATAGGTCTTCAAAAATGATATTGAGGTTTCTAATGTATTTTTTTTAATATACTGAATAGTTTGCGCGAGAGACACATCCAAAGTGGTAAAATGTGTCCCCCCCCCTTTCCCGTAACTTCTAAAATAAGAGAATGATAAAACTAAAAAAATATATGATGTACATTACCTTATAAACTTCCTCCGAAAATTGGTTTGAACGAGATCTAATGAGTAGTTTTTTTAATACGTCATAAATCGTAAACCGCGATTTACCTTTTAAGTTTGAACGGAACCCTCAGTGCGCGAGTCCGACTCGCACTTGACCAGTTTTTTTAAGGATGATGCAATGCATGCAGTATGCGAGCAGAAATGCAACATGGAAGCAGGCATGCAACATGCAGCAGGCAAGCAAAATGCAGCAGGTATGCAGCATGCAAGCAGGCATACAGCATGGAAGCAGGCATGCAACATGCAGCAGGCATGCAATATGCAGCAGGCATTCAGAATGAAAGCAGGCATGCAACACGCAGCAGGCATGCAATATGCAGCAGGCATTCAGAATGAAAGCAGGCATGCAACATGCAGCAGGCATGCAACATGCAGCAGGCATGCAGCATGCAAGCAGGCATGTAACATGCAGCAGGCATGCAACATGCAGCAAGCATTGTTTGTGTCACGGCTGCATGCCCTGCGGGAGCGCAGGGCATTATCTCTATATCTCCGGCGTCCCTTAAGTCACTTGTGACAACGTGGCCAAGGTACTTAAATAAAACTACTAACAGTCTTCAACGCTACACCGTTGAGACTTATGGGCGGAACACTGCGCGGCTGCTGCTTTGGCGCTTAAAATATAAGGAGCTCACTCTTCTTTGAGTTATATATCAAGCCGTGTTCCTCCGCATAGGCCTCGCATATCGATAACAACTTTTTCAACCCAACCATCGATGGACTGAGCAGCACCATATCGTCCGCATAGCTTATATTATTGACACATGTTCCATCGATATGGCAGCCGACATGTGTACTGATCAGTCGCTCGATAAGCTGGTTGATATACAATTTAAATAGCAAAGGCGAGCTTAACCCCCCTTGTCTAACTCCGCATTCCAGTCTGTACTCATCCGACAGAGTACCCACCTACCTCACCCGTTTTTTTTTTATTAGAGTACCAGTATTTGAGGAGGGAGGTATACTACGCCGACACACCCGTGCTCCTCAACTTGTCCCATATTATATTATATGCTACTAGATCAAAAGCTTTTGACAAGTCAAGGAAACACGCGTACACCGGCGTCCTCCTCGCTGTGTAGTACATGACAGTCCGCTTCAGACTCAGAATAGCGCTCTCTGTTGAGACTCCTGCTTTGAACCCAAATTGGGCATTAACCTGTGCAGTGAGGCGACTGTTTAACAGACTGTCAAGCACCTTTGCTGTAGTGGTTGCGAGTGAGATGGGTCGATAGTTATTCATGTCAGACGTATCACCCGTCTTATTCTTGACTATCGGAATAACTATCGTTCGCATTAGCGGTTCTGGCAAGTACGAGTGACCGATGCACAGACTAAAAAACATAGACAGTAGTCGCGGCAAAAACCCATCAAAACTCATATTAAAATGGAACCGGCGGTAACAAGTACACTTTTCTTTTTAATTTGGGTAGGTTTTAAGGTCAGAAATGAAAACCGTCACGCTATTTTGTACAAGGAGCCAAGCAGACAAGCAATGACGTGTATTTAAGAACGGCTATTTTGCATTAAATTCTACAAGGACCGTGGCGCATTGGTATCGTGACGGGCCTGCGTTTGGTATGTTGCGAGTTCAAACCTCGCATAGTGTATTGTGATTGTTTTCTTTTATTTTTTATTTATTTATTGCTTACTTATTTTTGTTTTCTTACTACTTTTTACTTCGAATGAAAAGTCTCTCTCTTCGAATGAAAATCTCATCATCATCATCATCATTTCAGCCGAAAGACGTCCACTGTTGGACATAGGTCTCTCCCAAGCGTCGCCACAACGACCGATCCTGTGCTTCTCGCATCCACTGCACTCCCGCGACCCTCACCAGGTCGTCGGTCCACCTTGTGGGAGGCCTTCCAACGCTGCGTCTTCCGGTGCACGGTCGCCACTCTAGAACCTTTCGGCCCCATCGACCATCCGTTCTACGAGCAATGTGCCCACTGCCACTTTAGCTTGGCGATTCTTCGGGCTATGTCGGCGACCTTGGTTCTCCTGCTGATATCTTCATTCTTTATGCGATCACGCAAGGAAACTCCGAGCATAGCCCTTTCCATTGCCTGGTGACTGTAAGCCTTCTGATGTGGCCCATTGTAAGCGACCATGTTTCAGAGCCATATGTCATCAATGGCAACACGCACTGGTCATAGACTTTCGTCTTGAGACACTGTGGTATATTGGACGAGAAGATACCGCGCAGCTTCCCGAACGCTGCCCAGCCGCGTCGGATTCGACGATTGACCTCTTTCTCAAAGTTAGACCTACCCAACTGGATTGTCTATTCCAGGTAAACGTAATCGTCTACAACTTCGAGTGACATGGTTATTTACCATGACTTTGGTTTTGTCCATGTTCATTTTAAGAGCCACTCTTTCGGAAGCTCTACTAAGGTCATCGATTGTACTGAGCTTCTCCGTAGTTTCAGCCATGACTACTATATCATCGGCAAACCGAAGGTGAGTGATGTACTCGCCATTGACATTAATGCCTAGTCCACTCCAGCCCAGAACCTTGAAGACATCCTCCATTGCAGCCGTGAACAGTTTCGGAGAGATGACATCTCCCTGCTTCACGCCCCGCTGCAGAAGGATAGGTTTCGAGGTCCAGTCCTGAAGTCGGACTGACATTTTCGCGTGTGTGGAAATGTCAGTCCGACTTCAGGACTGGACCTCGTGTTCGTTCAAACATTTCAGAACTTCGATGTACCGATAGTCAATCTAGCACCGTTGGAGAGACTGCAGTACAGCATAAGTCTCGATTGAATCAAAAGCTTTCTCGTAGTCCACGAACGCTAAGCATAAAGGCAAGTTATACTCCTCGGTCTTCTGTATAACCTACCGAAGCGTATGCATGTGGTCTATGGTGCTGAAACCTTTTCGGAAGGCTGGAAGTAGTCGAACCTGCGCGCGAGACGATTCGTGATGACTCTGGATATCAGCTTGTAGACATGGCTCAGAAGTGAGATGGGCCTGTAATTCTTAAGCAGGGCATTGTCGCCTTTCTTAAAGAAAAGTACCACCACATCTCTGCTCCATGCCTGTGGCGTCTTTCCCTCAAATATGACGGATTCGAACAACCTCTGAAGGGTCTTTAGGACCGGTTTTCCACCCGCCTTTAAGAGTTCGGCTGTTCAGAGCCACCCTAATCTCGTACAGGCTGACGTCCGGGATATCTTCGGTATAGTGCCGGGTTAATCTAGCTCTTGGGTCGTTTGCTTTGTTTTGTGATAGATGTGTACAGCTGTTCATAGAATGCCTCGATCTCTCCCAGAAGCTCCGATTTGGCGGATATGACTCTGCCATCGTCGGTCTTCAGTTTCGTGAGCTGGCTCTGCGCTATAGACAGATCCCTTGCAAAAACCGTGGAACCCTTATTCCGCTCAATTGCATCCTTAATCTTTTCGGTATTAAAGAGGCGGAGATCGCGTTTTAAGGACTTTGAGATCCGTCTATTGAGCTGCCGGTAGATGCACGCATCGTCTGAAGACTGCAGAATCATCTCACGCCTCTCTTTCAAGAGTTCGAGAGTTTGATCAGAGAGCCTTTTCTTCCTTGTACGACGAGTCTTAAAAAACTTAGACCCGACGGTATGGACAGTTTCCACGAACCCATCGTTGTATTCATCCACAGAGCCACCTAGGCACTCGGAACAATTGTGAAGTTCGAGCTGGAAGCTCTCGGAGTTTTGAATCTGGATTTGTGCTGGACGGAGCGTAGACTTCATCAGTCGAGTTCTTTCAAGCTTGATGAATGAATGAAAATCTATTGAAATGAAATTGTAGAAAAGTCGTATTATTTAAAAAAAAAAAAAAAAATAGCTAAGGATAATGGGACACAATCACACAGACTAATAAAAAAAAAAAAAAAAAATTGCGAAGTACACTGAAACACAATCACAAAATTTATTTTTTGCATATAGGTATCTAACAAAACGTTGATATATACGTATTTTCGTATTAAAATCGAAGCGAATTAAAAACTTCATTGATTTCTATCTCTCATTCATTGATTTTTCTTCTTGATTTTTTTTTTCCTTTCTTTTTTTTTTAAATCATGTTGTTTTTAAATTTAACTTCAGACGTGAATATCATCACTTTAAAGAAACTGCATTGGGAAGGGTTTTCACCGTTCATCCCAATTATGGCGAGTATTATATATTGGCGATGATTGCTTCACATTTTACGAGCCCCAACATCATTTGCATTCTTGAGGACAGTTGATGAAGTCGAGTATCCCAGATTCCGTGCTACTTGAACAGCACGTCACCTTCTTGACGGTGGTCAACACTGGGACGACACTGACGGACGCCAGCGTCACCAATAGCCCCAGATGACTACGAAATTTGTTTGCCATTATTTTACTATTTTGTGGAGTCACAAACCCAGGTCGGTAGTGGGTCTCATGGATGAATGGCTATAGCGACTGTCGCAACCCAGTGCTGGGCACGCCACAATGATGGCGGTAAGTCCCCTCTTTGAGAAGTGGCTGGAAAGACAACATGGCGTCCTTACCATCCGCATGACGCAAGTCCTCACCGGACATGGTAAGTTCGAGCGGTTCATGCAACCAGATTCGTGCGGAAGAAACGCCCGTATGTTACCATTGTGTGGACCGCCCGGAGGACACGGTGGAGCATACGGTAGAGGTGTGCCCTGCCTGGGCAAAGCACCGCCGTGTTCTCGTGGGGCGATCGGCATCAGTTATCTCTCTCTCTCTCTTCGGCCCAGGAGGGTCGAAGCCTACTGGGGCCATGGGTAAAGCGAAATTTATTAACTTAAGACGAAATAGAACCCTGGAACGAAGGCAAAAAAGGAACAGGAGTGGGTTTTTAGTCAGTAAAAGTCTGACACTATCTCACGCTCCGCCCAAGGGCGGGGGATGTCATTTGGATAATTATCCTACCGACACAAAAAAAATGTCAGTTGTGGGTAAATCATCGCCATCATCTGTCCGAAGACTTTTTACGTGCTTTAAGGTGTACTACTGAGGGTGACATTGAACAGAACAACGAACGCATTTCGAATAGTTGTCTAGGTTCACTTCAAGATCATTTCCATCGGTGGCAATCCACTGGACTGGTCGAATATGGATTACCGGCTTCGCAATCATTAGCGTAGCGGGGTGATATCGTCAATGATCACGACTCTAAGTTCACCTTAGAATAAAATGTCTCTGCATTTTTAACATCGTCCTACAAAGCGTTAGGCTCAGCCAGGGTAAAATATTTTTCATTAATGCTCCTGGTGGAACAGAAAAAATATTCATTACCACTGGCATCCTTGCAGGAATAAGGAGACAAGGCAAAATAGTGATTGCGACAGCCTCTTCTGGAATTGCAGCCTCACTGCTTCCAGTGGGCAAAACAGCGCACGCAATGTTTAGCATTCCTATTGATATAAAGAGCAACGAAATGACAGTGTATGGGCTATCACGCAACTGTGACAAAGGTCGGGTACTCAAGGATTGCTCTGTAATCGTATGGGATGAATTTACTATGGCGAATAGAAAAGCAGTGAAGGCTGTAAACAGAACCCTGCAGGATATACGCAGGAATCAAGATGTGATGAGAGGTGTCACTGTTTTGTTTAGCGGCGTTTATCGGCAAACTTTATTTATATATTATTTATTGTACACCTAATGTATGATACATATGAGCCTTATATCAAAAAAAAACATACAATTGTCGGCCTTATCGCATTCCGCGATCTCTTCGAGGCAATCTGGTATGGAAAGAGATTGTCTGGACATAAAATAGGGTTGCCTTTGGTGTATTACAAAATCAGATAAACAATTGGAGAGAAAAAAAAGAAACAAAGTACATACTTAACACTAAAATACATACTTAAATACATACATACTAAATAATTAAAAGGTGGTAGGAAGAAATTAATTTGTTGGAGATTGAGTTAATAAAAACTGCGAAGAGTAAAGGAGATGAAACGCCACACTGTGGTACTCCGGCAGAAGTACTACACCAGGAAGACATGGTTTCTCCGATGCAAATACGTTGCCGGCGACCGAACAGATAACTACGAAACCAGTTAATTGCCGATGTAGATATGTTATGAGAGGAAATAATGCAAAGCAAAATATCGAAATCCACAGTATTAAACGCATTACTGAAATCTTGGACACGCCACAATTATGGCGGTAAGTCCCCTCTTTGAGGCGTGGTTGGAAAGACCTCACGGCGTCCTCACCTTCCGCATGACGCAGGTTCTCACTGAACACGGGAAGTTCGGGAAGTTCCTGCACCGAATTCGTGCGGAAGCGACGCCCGGGTGTCACCACTGTGTGGACCGCCCTTAGGACACGGTGGAGCATACGGTGGAAGTGTGCCCCGCTTGAGAAGAGCAACACCGTATCCTCGTGGGGGCGATCTTCAGCGGCAATCTCTCGCGCCGGGCCTTGGTACAGGCCATTGTCCGGAGCGAGGAAGAGTGACAGGCGGTCGCCTCCTTCTGCGAAGCAGTAATGCTAGCAAAGGAGGCGGCCGATCGCGTGAGGCAACGGCAACGGTCCTCACGCCCCAACCGTCGCCGGGATTCCGATCCCGATTTCCGGCCACCGTAGGCGCGGCCTTGCGGACGACGAGCAATGGGTGGCCTGCTGCCCGACTGTCCGGTAACCGTAACAATAATAATAATCTAAAGGCCAGCTGGTTCTCACACGGATATCGATCGCTCCCGCGTCACCAGTCCTGAATCTCTGTACATTTTGGCTACTGAAAGTGGGACTAGAAATGTGGTATATAGAGAAGTTTTATAAGAAAAATAAAGTTTTGGTTTATGATTTATCTGCAAAAACAAATAGTGTTAGAAATATAGTATGTATTCGCGGACAAAGTCGCGGGCAACCGCTAGTGCGTAATATAAACTATGCTAAAGGAAATTAAGCCAAATAAAATTTATTAATAAAAGTATGCCATTGTAAATTCGGACACGTAAACATTCTACCAAACAATAGTTGTGCTAAATAATTTTTATGCCTTAAAATATTCAATTAAAGAAGATTATGCCATGTGAGTTATGCCAAATAATTTTCGGAGTATCAAGATTTTGTCAAATAGAAAGAACTGGCCCTTTATGGAGCGCCAGTTTGCCGGTAGCCAGGCTGAACGCATGCCCTCTGGCATGCGTTCCTGTGGTCTTGGACATACGAATGGTGCGGGGATACCGCACGGTTTCCCGCAAAGCGACGAGCCTAATTGCTGGACTGCCACCATGGGATCTGGAGGCAATAGTCCTTGCCCACATACACGATTTGCGCGTGGCGATGCAACGCCGGGGTGAAACTCCGCTATCGCGACAAGTCGCGGTATGGCGGACAGAGTTCCAGCGGGATCTCATGGTGCAATGGTGAATTACATACGAAGAGATTCAGCATTTACTGCAGATTGTTACTAATGCACGAAGCTTAGGTCAATGTACTTATCTCAGTGTATTTTCAGAATATTGTATTGATGTGTGTGTTGTGTATTGTAAGTTGTTAGGTTATACAGGGTGTTTGGTGCATCGTGTGCCAAATTGAAATGGTCAACGGGAGGGGTCATTTGCTATCGTTTCAGACCCCTAAACACATTTCACGCAAAATAAGGCCCAAATTTTTCATTCAAATAAAAATTTAAAAAATATATAAGGACTTAAATATATAGACTCTGAATTTTAATTTTATTTAGATTTGTATTTTATTAGAGTACTTTTAAATTCAAAATTAGTGACATAAGCTGTATAGTTTTTTTTTAATTTACTTGCAAAATTTTGGACTTAAATTAAAGCTGTCCATATTACAGATTTACAAGGCTATAAAAGAGAAACCAAAAGCGGCCGGAATCTTCCAAATTCCTCAAAAATAGCCATACACCAAAAGCCGTCGGCCCTCCTCGGTGATGTTCTTGGCCGTCGACACGGGGCAACTTACCGTCGCTGCCCCCATGCCCGTGCTCTCAGCATAGATGGTGCCCGCCCGGACTTGATCGGTAAGGTATCCTCCTGTCCTGACGACAGCGGCCACAACCTCATCCACCATCACGGAGTCGTCCAGGCCCATAATGTGCATGTCAACACACTTTGTGGGCCTGTACACTCAGGCCTCCTCCGCATCTAATGACAACCTGATTTGGTCGGCCAGGGCGTCTGCAGGGGGGCCGATGTTCGCCCCGGGGACCTGCAATATAAGGGCCCCGGTCGCGGTATGCCGCATCCGGAAGCCCCCGGTGATACCGAGCTTGGTGAGGTCCACCGCCCACTTCTCTTTTGTGATGACCTTGCTCGGTCACGCGCTTCTTTTCCGCAGCCGGCTGTAGCGTGATAACTACAGCTGCGGATGCCGGGGCGCGAAGCCGAGTCGAGACTACCATGACATCAACTACTTGACTTGCCCTACATTTGATGTATATACGTATACTGTATCAAAATAAGTCACGTGAATTAGGAAGAGTTTGCAGATAAACAGAAAGAAAAGAGAAACTAAAGAAAGAGAAAGAAAAAGAGACTATATTATGAACAATAACGTAAGTAAAACAATGAAACATAATCAATCTATTTATTGCCAGTCTAAGTTGATAGTAATTAGCCTGGTCTTCTGATCAGGCAAAGATGAGATGACCGGCACTGCCCATGGCCCTAGACCACGTGTGTCCTCTGTTTCCTTTAAATAGTGTATAAACATGTTTCCATCAATCGATATCTTTATCTAGAGTCTATGCACGTTACCCAGTAGTCTAATCGCCCTTGAAGTAACTGTTGCGCCTGCTGCATTCACTCTTTTATTTCTACCGGATTTTTCCAACTTCTGTTTTCAGACATTGCTTGATAGCACTTCATTTTTAATGATATTACTTATCCAATCAATATATGGGCTAGTTGGCGTAACTCCTGCAGGGTCATAGAATGTTTTGTATGGTTGAAGACTGCAGAAAGCCTGAACTTCTTCCGTACTAATTGAGTTGACAGCTACTACACCTGATTTGTGAAGTACCGGTCCACCAGAATCTCCTGGACATAAACCAGACAGCTTTCTACATCGTCTTGCTAAACACATACCTGGTTTTACACGGAGAATGTCTTTATTACACTGCACAACTACAGCATCCAACAATTGTAAAGGTTTCCCCAGTATAGAAGTATCATTTGCTACAACTAATGTCTGGTTACTGTTTCCAATACTCATGTTAGCAGTGGTTATGCCGAAACCAGTTAAAATTACTTCTTGACCAATCATAGTTGTAAAATCCAATCCGCTCAAGCGCGCGTATTGGTTCAATGTGATTGGTTCATGTCTCATTAAAGCTATATCATTAAATAAGTCAAAAAGTCTTTGTTTGTAAGCAGGGTGCTTGATGAAATTCATTACCAGGCTAATGGAACTGGCGTTGTGTGAACCGTATGTTATGACAAGTCTTAATGAATATTCTGTTGATTCTAAAACACTATTGTCAAGGAAACAGTGTGCTGCTGTTAGTGACCAAGTAGAAGTCAATGCAACAGCTGTACATGCGTGCGCCCGTAGGATAACTATAATTTTATCGCGTTCAAATCCTATCATTTCATATTGCTGTCTTACGACATATTGATAACTATTTTCATCAGCATCTCTTCCACCGATAATTCTTCTTGTTTTCGATTTTTCGATAGATAACGATTTGATCAATAGGAAATTCAAACAAAATTTATAAAACAGCACTGTAAAACGCATGGTGAACAAAATATTTGAAAGTAAATAGTTAAATTGGTCTACAAGTAATTTTACGATTTGAAAATATTGAATCGAAATGTCGAAATACTGATTTATTTTTATTATTGTAAAACGAATTGTATAAAGCGTCTCGTAGTAAAGATTGGTGCTTGGCGCAGTCCGAAATAATATCAGGCCAGTCATCGTAGTTAGATTAAATGCAGGAAAACGCATATAATTGAGAATCAAACGAGCTTACCTGTTAAGCGAAGTCTTGATTCTAATTTTATGAGCGCCGAAACTGAAATGCAATTCTATTATTTTATCACATATGTAGTAATATTTCCTTTACGGGTTAAAGGATCGCAAGTTTAGATATTTAGAAAAAATAATAATTATGTATCCTGGTAATACCATCGCGTCTAAACGTCACTTACTTTAGAGATTATAAGACAAGGAACAAGCTGTCTTTTGGACAGACTTGTTACCGCATACTTACATTCACTATTTCCCTGTAAGGATAACTGTGAGTTAGGTAGGTTAATTATTGCAGCTTTGGGACTATTAACTAGTGGTGGGTGGGTGATTGCATTTCAGTTTCGGCGCTCATAAACTTAGAATCAAGACTTCGCTTAACAGGTAAGCTCGTTTGATTCCCAATTTTACTTCGCGCCGAAACTGAAATGCAATTCTATTATTTTATCACATATCTAGATGTTTAGAGTTTGCTGCAATAATTAATTGTTACGCTATTGTTAGTACTGGTACTATCAACTCAAGTGCACTTTCTTTTTATAGTAAGTTATGAGTTGATTTCAGTTTTCTCTAAGGTTTTTTTGTCGCTACAGTCATACGTTATTGCTGAGAGTCTCTCAAGGTGTTGACTAGACTATCTGTTCATTTTTTAAAGTATTATGTGACAAGTATACTCGAATTGTAAAAATATATTTGATTCATTGATAGGCAACTGATTTAGATGTGAAGCATGTTATCTTCAACAGGGGCAGTTATAGTACCACGGTCTGAGACGTGTATTGTAATTAATTGGATTATTCTTAATGAATGTCACTTATGACTTACCAGCTTATTTTAGAAATATTATATCACTCTCTAGTAATACTATATTACTCTCAGTATATTTTAGTACTTGGTTATTTGTACATCATCGTTATATGTACCTAGCCAGAGGCGCCGACTATGAGAAATAAACAGTGGGTGTTGAGCACCCCTGAGAATAGACATCAAGAAACCGATCAGTAATCGCCTTTTAGGTTACGTATACATTATAATGATACTAAAACTAGTTTCATTTTCATAAAATTACTTATTTCATTTTATATTTTTATCGAACATAATTAGTAATTAGGTACGCAGTATGTAAGTAGGACATTTATTTATTTGTCAGTTAATCAGTGTGCATTTTTTCATCGAATAAGCATGAGCACCCATGAGGTTCTCTAAAAGCCGGCACCCCTGTACCTAGCCGTTGATGTCGGCTATATTACAAGGTCATTATTACTAAATGTAATCGGACAAAAAGTTACTTTGGTTTTATAGTACTGCTGTTCCCACTTAACACAAAGACAATTTGTTGAAATCTATTGAAGCAGAATAATCTCATTAGTTGTTTTTATCATACCATAGTGATGTTTTACTGTTTAAGTATGCTAAGCTGTTTTGTTGTTAGGGTTGTGTGTAATGGTAGCCAACTTAGAGTAATAAGTTTCTTCGAGTTCATTCTATATTGTGAGACAAGGAAACAGCTATTATAGCAGGATTAAATGTCACTGAATGTAATGTAATCAAATTACATGCATCATATAATTAGCCTTGCATTAGGCAATGCAATTAGGTACATGCATTATATATTGTCTCATTCATCATTTTCGTTTCAAACGATAAGTAATGAAATCTATTCACATCTAAGTTATATTTGTGTTGACATTGGAGGTGACTGGTATGGAAGTCTAGCTTATCGATTTTATTATTATTATTCCGTTTGTTCATTGAACATAACATATAAATTATATTTTATTATATTAAATTATTATTATTATTTGTTTTCTACTGCATGATACAGCTAGTATACTAACATTTGTCTATCTAAATATATGTAAATACAATTATTTTATACTTATGAAGGCCATTTTATGTCATTTATTTGTGCCTCCCGAAATGGAAGTTAATGCGATTTTCTTTCTCTGTCATCATAGTAGTATTTTTATGTCACAGTTTATGTCATATGTCTTCAAACGCATCTCTTAGTGCTTCACAAGCACTTTTTGCTGTATTAGATTTGCGTACGTGCACCAAACAATGAACAAATCTTTGGTCTAGCTTTCTGGTCTTTTCTCATACCTTGCATGTCGGTTGGATCAGGCGTGACGCTTGTATACTCCCACAAGTCGTCATGTACCAGATGCATCTCCAAAAGAAGACTATGTGTGTCTAATTAAAAGGTCGCTTTATGGGTTAAAGCAAGCACCAAGAGCGTGGAACAATAAGCTGAATACTGAGTTGTTAAAGTTGTCATTTAAAAGATGTAAAAATGAACCTTGCATATACTCAAGATCCCAGGGTAAGAGCATAAGGGTATGAGTAACAACCAAAAGGCTTTCATGAAAAGGGAAAAGAAGACTCTGTGTGTCATGACGAATTAAAATAATATAAGTTTTAACTTTGTTTCTTGAGGGAGGGGTTTATGTAATGTCGATGGAATGAACTTCCTGCTAGGGACTAGATACCTAGAGAAGTTGTATGGTCACTGACCGACGAGGACTTGTTGTACTAGTTTGTCCCCAGCATACACCCCCCCCCCCTTTTAGTTTCAATGCAATTTTACTTTTGTATTGGTAAGTTAAGAACGTATAGTTTTGATAATACTAGTATTTCAAAAGAGGTTATTCATTGCCTCAATTAAGTAAGCGCAATTTTGAGCATTCAGTCCCACTTAGCTTTTTCAGAGTCCTGGATAAAACGAAATAAATTTAAAAGTATCAACCAAACAAAAGACTAGTTTTACTGTATCATGTGGTCATGTGTGGACCGGGTGCACCGTAGACAAACCTTTTTATACCTTTCCACAGTGTTAATTTGTGGAGTGTACTTTGGCGTAAAGTGAACGCTTGGGACCTTATATTTAGCGAAAAGTCGGTCTAATTCGCGACTTATGAATTGGCATCCGTTGTCAAGTATGACTGTTTGCGGAATGCCATGTACGAGAAAAACGTTATCTTCCAGATTTTTAGACACCAAATCTGCAGTAGACCTGCGAAGAGGAAATAAAAGGCAATATTTGGAGAAACAACATGTTACAACGAATATATATGAATGTTGTTTCCTACTGTTTGGTAAGGGTCCCACCAAATCTATCGATAGTACTTGGAATGGTCTAGAACAGTCTTTGGGTCTTCCCATTTTCCCCAAGGTACCATGTGTTGGAAGTTTGTATGCCAAACAAGTTTCACAATTGGAAATGAAGTTAATAACGTCTTGACGCATACCCGGCCAATAATAACGAAGTGCAAGTCTTTTATACGTCTTGAACACGCCGAAGTGACCAGATATAGGCTCATTATGGTTTTTAGAGATGACTTCATTACGCGACTCACATGGGATTACCGTTTTCCAATCAAATTCTGATAAAAGTGCATTGTTACTTTTCATAAATCTGTATAATGTGTTGTCCTCTACTCGATAATTTGGCAAACTACTTGGGTTTTCAAGACAACCCTTATAAATTTTTAAATACCATTCATCTTTTGTGCTAGATGTGGGTGATGTGACTGGTGTAATTTGCGCCAATAGTACAGTTCTAGATAATGTATCCGGTATTATATTATCTTTTCCCCGTCTATGCTTTATAATAAAATTGAATGAAGAAAGTCTCACGCCCCATCTAGCGAGACGACCTGTTGGATTTGAAAGGGACAGAAACCACTTCAGTGCAGCATGGTCTGTATATACAGTAATGGTTTGACCATTCTCCACATAACAACGCCAGTGTTCAAGAGCTGCAAGCACTGCTAATGCCTCTCTTTCAGTGACACTGTAGTTTCGTTCAGGACCAGTGAGTGACCTGCTCAT
Organism: Mythimna pallens; assembly: GCA_961205895.1. NCBI lineage: Eukaryota > Metazoa > Arthropoda > Insecta > Lepidoptera > Noctuidae > Mythimna > Mythimna pallens. Next base: position 19,325,135 of record OY540842.1, on the reverse strand, counting down.
ATATGCAACTGGGTGCTCTTCACCATTTATCTGTTGAGCAAGCATAGCACCTACGCCATAGTTACTAGCGTCTGTATGGACTTCAAAGGGAAGACCGAAATTAGGACAAGCTAACACAGGCGCATTGACAAGACAACCCTTCAACTGCTGGAAGGCAGCGTTAGCTTCCGGAGACCAAAGAAAAGGCGGTGCGTTCCTTTTAGTGGACGTTAGTTTGTTTAGAGGTCCAGCTAATGTACTAAAATTTTGTATAAATCTCCTATACCAAGAAGCTGTTCCAAGAAATCTTTTTACATCTTTTCTAGTGGTTGGTGTTGGATAGTTTAAAATTGACTCAGTTTTCGCTGGGTCAGTACGCAGACCTTTTGCATCCACTACATAACCGAGGTAACAAAGTTCATGTCTAAAGAATTTGCTTTTTTCCAAGTTAATTGTTAGGTTTGCACCTTTTAATTTTTCTAGGACCCTAGTAAGTAGTTTAACATGCTCAGAGAAAGAGCTACTAATAATGATGATGTCATCAAGATAAGCAAAGACTTTCAGTTCAAACTCAGGACCGAACAATGCATCGACTAGGCGCTGTTGAGTTGCAGGTGCATTTGTCAGTCTAAAAGCAGTAACCTTGAATCTGAATGTGCCTCTTCCAGGAACGTAAAAGGCTGTCTTATCCCTATCCTGTTCATTTATAGGTATTTGCCAAAATGCTTTAGACAGGTCAATGCTAGACAGGAACTTAGCATCTCTTAAGTTATCTAAGATTTCTGAAACATATGGCAGACTGTACGCATCTTTTCGCGTAACGGAGTTTAGCTTTCGGCTATCGAGACAGAACCGAGCTTTGCCATCTTTTTTGCCTACCACTAGTACGGGGGAAGACCAGGGACTCTCACAGGGTTCAACCACGTCAAGCGATAACATTTCGTCTAGCTGTTCAGAGATTATCCTTTGTTTTTCTGGTGAAAGTCGGTAACAACGCTGTTTAATAGGTTCAGCGTCTCCAGTATTAATCCTGTGCTCAATAAGAGAAGTTCTGCCTAGACCTTTATGTTCAAAGGAAATTTCTGTGAACTGACTCACTATATTATCTGCTAAAATTTTCTGGTTTTCTGACAATAGGTTGTATGAATTAAGGTAGTTATTAGTTAATAATGATGAACTTACTAATGATGAATTATCATTTGCAAACATTAACACGCTTGTTAAGTGTTTTGGACATATCTTAAACATCCTCCAAAAATCTATTCCTAATATTAAGGCAGAATCTATTTCGGGAATGACATGAGCTGTAATAGTACCCTGCACATTTTCAAAAGTTATAGGTAACTGAATATACCCTATCGAGGTAATTTTTTGGCCGCCAGCGGCTGTAACTGTGATTATGTTATCAGTGTTAATAAAAAGTTCAGATTCCATTAAGGGTATATGTGAATTACTACCGAGTATACTCACAACAGAACCGGAATCTAGTAAGCCATACATATTTATATTTTTTTTTGTATTTATGCTAATATTTACATAAGGACGTGGATCATTACGCGGCTTATTATTGAAAATCGAAGCAACTTTATAGGAGTTGCAAAATTTTTGACTGTCAATAACCATTCATTCCAATCCGAATTGTCGAAACGTTTAGTTGTTTGGTTACTTCGATTTTCGTAATTTAGTTTTTTGACTTGTCAGATTGGTTTGGGTTACATTTTGGACACTCCGGTATGCGGACGTCTTTCATTCCACACTTAAAACAGAATATAGTACGGTCTGCGGTACACTCTTTCATAGAATGAGTATCCACACGACAGCGATGACAATATTTTTTGTTTTGTGAACTTATAGCGTAAGTTTTGTTAGTGTTTTCATTTGCCGTATTATCGGTTTTAGGCCTATAGTAATTAGAATTTCTAGTATTATTTTTTACATCCTTTGTATTTTGGTATGCAAACTCTGGGGCTAACGAAGTATAATTAGAATTTGGTGGCTCTTTAAAATTACCGCAACGAACCTTTACACGTTCAAAGTTTCGACAAAGTGTACGTAAATGATTTACAGAGGTAATGTCAGGGCAAGTAGCTAGTATATTTGAGTAACACGGTCTTATATTGTGCAAGATTATGTCAAGTTTATCTATTTCGCTCATAGGTGCGCTAAGGCGCGAGAACATACCCTCCATAATTGCTAGATAAATAGTTATGTTTTCGGAATTACCTTGTGATCGATTACGAATTTCAGACAGCATGCGGTAATCGTAATCCACAACATCAAAGTCGTCTTTAAGTAGCACTAACAATTCCTCCCATGAGTTAACATATGATCTGATACTACGAAACCAATGTAGTGCATCTCCAGTAAAAATCTCCGTTGCCGCATTCATAATTTTAGTATCACTGACGTCTTTAGACGTTCTGAATTCATTTAAACGCTGAATAAAGGCACGCACGCACGTTTTTCCATCATATTTTAATTTAGAGATATCAGAGGATAAACCACGGTCACAAGTGACGGAGATTTTAGTTAGTCCCTCAGCCAAACTGTCTGCCTTCGCAACGCTTTCGAAGGTAGGATAAGATGATTTTATTATTTCTTTAAATTGTGCTAATAAGCCATTGTATGTTGTTTTTAAATTATTCAATAACTTATTTTGATCGGGAGTTAGTGGCATAACAATTCGTTGTAATCTAAAATGTAAATGGTTTAATAAATTTTGCGTTCTATCTGCTAATGATTTCTGTGTATCTAACTTAAGTGACGTTATATTATTTTTTATTTTTTCTAAAGTTTCCGAAAATCCATTACAATCCTCCACAAACTCTAAACAAGATTCATAAATATCTTCAGATGGATATTTTTGTGTTAATCTATTGATTTGACGACGAAGTTCTGTAACATTATCTACTGGTACCTCACCTCGAATTGTAACCTCATATTGAAGTTCTGATTTTTGCAAAAGCAAAAATTTTATCGGAAAAGCCATGTTACTAGCTGAGTATGTTGTACAATTAATTAATACAAAATATACGGTCGAACCAGTTAAGGGTGCACGCTTATACCAGGTGAAGCAAAACCATCCAAATCAACCTAAAGACAGGTATTTACAATTCACTGTAACTACAATAGATTGGCAGGTAGGTAACTTACAGGAAAAACATATAAAATTACAGAATTTTATAAAAACAAAACAAGACACAGAACTAAGACGATCACGAACACCAACTAGCACCACACCAAAGAATGCCTAATAGCTACAAGCCAAATACGTTAGACCGACCTTTGACCTTTAGAAAACCACGTTTTTGGGCGCCATTGTCACGTTCCTTTTTTAATATATACGTTTGTTTTTTTAAATAAAACGATAACGTAACAAAAAAACCGCTATATTTTAAAAGTCTAACATAAAAATGAGAGGGTAGAAGAAGGTAAGGCCCGGTCAAAGGTCGGTCCACGTAGGAGGCCGTTGATACCGCACTCTCCTGCTTGGTGACAGTCGGTGGCGTCGGTGATGGCTTCGTGGTCCGTCCAGCAAGGTATCGTTCTTCGGCGCAGGGTGCCGTCCAGTCAACCAGCTATGCTGATCTCCAGCCGTGTATAAATTCCTGGAACCCCGTTCCAAAATGGCATTAGCACCTTATATTGTTAAGCCATAGTTGCAGGCCCACACCTTACAGAAAGAGGTTGGCATCTACTAGAAGGCAAGTCTAGGTCCAGCAGGCAATGAGATAGAAAATACTAATTGAGCGACTAAAGACTAATGATAGTTGGTAATGATAGAAAGAAAGTAAAATGAAGGCCAAAAGAATTGGTGTTAGCGATAGTGTACAAAATTAACACTTATTTTACAGACGTAGGTATCATAATATTATAATATATAGCGTTTAAAATTAGCCGTTATAAACGGCCCAGATGAAGGAAGCTAACAAGGAAAGTAACAATCTTTAAATACAAAGCACTAAAAGCAGTTATTTAGTGGCCTAAAGTACACATTTTTAACAAGCTTGTTGAAATATACAGTGATTTAAATTGTACAACTTACCCAGTACGGGAAGAACACTAGACACTTAATAACTAGTTAATTCTTATATTGAATAGGTACGAGGGTGCAAAGGTAGGTACCGTTAAGAAAGTTTAGTACGCGTGGTTCCTCGATAGCCGGTTGAGTGCCACTGACGGCTGCCGCCGCGGAATGAATGCGCGCGCGCTTCATGTAGATCTATGAGAGGTAGGGATTTAAAAAATATATATAAAACCGCGCGCCGCAAGCAATGGCTGTGTCCGTTTGTTCATAATTAAATTTATTTGCATCATTAGATTATTTTTAGATTTTGATTACTTATATAGTTTTAAATATTTATAAATTAAGTAGGTAAGTAAACCGTGACACTTGCGCTCACGGCGTATATCAGCCTTAAGCGTGTAATTGCGTAATAAATCACAAAATTGGTTTATTTAGAATACATTTCAGGTTCACACTTAAAAAAAAAAATTCACCTCTAATTGAAATTTTTCAACCAAAAGCGATTTTTTTCCGAAAAACTTCAATGCATAAAAAATTCACGGAATTTGCCCATCTCTACTTTGAAGTTTTGAATCGAAAAGTGTATCAATACCAATAATTTTCATGGCTCGCTTCTCAATCGACTCTAGTGCATCAAGCTGTTATTTGGCACACCAAATAGTAGTACATCCCAAAGATGAAAGCTGTACTCCGTACACAATGGAACTCGCGCTTGATAAAGTTGAGCAGCTGTTCCGGCGTGAAGTATCGTCTCACCTTTGCTAAGATGCCCAATTTGGCAGCTAGTTAAATTAAAATTCAAAATCCTGGTACGCGGTATTAGAGTTCTCCGCGTGATTAGAACATCGCCAGAATTCAACTATCGGGCCCCTTTAAGTAGATGTAGTTAGTACTTAACCTAATCAGCCAGCGTGGCAAAGCCGCGGGCAATAGCTAGATATTGGTTTAAATCTGTTTTTATTTGACTGTACTTTATACGTGGGAGCGAGTTGACGACAAAAAAAAGTAGGTAAAATGGGAAGGTGCCCACTCGCGAGTGCTCGCGAGTTTTGCAGAAGCGAGTTGACGAACAAGTCCAAAAAACCAGTGCAGTACAATTTTACTTCGCGCCGAAACTGAAATGCAATTCTATTATTTTATCACATATGTAGTAATATTTCCTTTTCGGGTTAAAGGATCGCAAGTTTAGAGTTTAGTGTGGCAAGTTATACTGCCTAATATGTAAATTATAAACTTACCAAAGTAATGCTAAAGAATACGAAATATTCCAAACTGTCATAAGTTAATCCAATCTACCTAGCCGGATTGCCGGTAGATACCCACCTGTGTCCAGTTGTTGGACTAGAAGCCAACCCAAAACCATGAGAGAAGCAAGGCAGAATTATTGACACCCTTACCGGCTACAATGCTGGTGGAAAGTACCGCCATAGTGCTAGCATGACAGTGACTGATTATCAAACCTATTTTTTGCCGAGTTAAATAGTAAAGACCTATTCAATAGAAATATTATCATTTCCTTATGGTTATGTTGTACACTGACCTGCAATATATTAAAAATAATAAAACAAAACAAAACCACGGAACACGAGGTGTTCACAATGATATATATCTAAGCACTAAGTGACATGAATACTTCATCAACAATTTACAAATGATACACATAGGTATTTACAAAAGATTTGAATTTAGGTAATCAAACTTAGTTTAATTTTGTACAATTATGTCAATAGCAGGCATACACGACTTGTGTAATTTGACATTTATTTATATTGAATTTTTAGTTTATTGAGTGATTTAGACATTAAGTAAGGTAGATACCTCATACCATTTTGTTCTAACAACTATTTACAAATATATCAATACATATTTCATTATTTATATGTTGTATTTCATTATAAGTTTATTGCTGACTTACTCCCTTGGGGTGATTATAAGTAAGTAGGGCTGGTGGTTTTGCCCGTCAATATTGTTCACTTCTGTTTTCAACAGTGATAAGTTACTTCTTAAAATCATTGGTAACTTCCTTAAACCGCTTAGCCCAGCGGGTGGCCACACCAGTTGTGGTATTGGTGTCATACATCAAGTATTCTAAGGTGCTGGTGCGCAGGTTTTTTGAGCCTGTGAGTAGTTCTTGTAATTCTGGTATTGAAACTTTAGAACCTTATAATTTTATTCAAGACTGCTGGTGTCCGCAGAGGACTTAACCTGTGATTTCCTTAGGTTTTGATCCTTAAAAGTTAGCTTACATGCTCTTTGAGCAAGGTAAAAAGCTAAGCTAAAAAATAAGCTTAAATACTAAGGATGTGGAATGATATGAATTTAATCCGTTTAAATTATATCAAGATTTTCCATAGATATTATTACATAGAGTCATATCATAATCAACACTTACTGATATTTGTTGCTGTAAGTGAACATATCATTTGTAAATTGTTGATGAAGTATTCATGTCACTTAGTGCTTAGATATATATCATTGTGAACACCTCGTGTTCCGTGGTTTTGTTTTGTTTTATTATTTTTAATATATTGCAGGTCAGTGTACAACATAACCATAAGGAAATGATAATATTTCTATTGAATAGGTCTTTACTATTTAACTCGGCAAAAAATAGGTTTGATAATCAGTCACTGTCATGCTAGCACTATGGCGGTACTTTCCACCAGCATTGTAGCCGGTAAGGGTGTCAATAATTCTGCCTTGCTTCTCTCATGGTTTTGGGTTGGCTTCTAGTCCAACAACTGGACACAGGTGGGTATCTACCGGCAATCCGGCTAGGTAGATTGGATTAACTTATGACAGTTTGGAATATTTCGTATTCTTTAGCATTACTTTGGTAAGTTTATAATTTACATATTAGGCAGTATAACTTGCCACACTAAACTCTAAACTTGCGATCCTTTAACCCGAAAAGGAAATATTACTACATATGTGATAAAATAATAGAATTGCATTTCAGTTTCGGCGCGAAGTAAAATTGTACTGCACTGGTTTTTTGGACTTGTTCGTCAACTCGCTTCTGCAAAACTCGCGAGCACTCGCGAGGTGGCGCCTTCCCATTTTACCTACTTTTTTTTGTCGTCAACTCGCTCCCACGTATAAAGTACAGGCAAATAAAAACAGATTTAAACCAATATCTAGCTATTGCCCGCGGCTTTGCCACGCTGGCTGATTAGGTTAAGTACTAACTACATCTACTTAAAGGGGGATAGTTGAATTCTGGCTATGTTCTAATCACGCGGAGAACTCTAATAACGCGTACCAGGATTTTGAATTTTAATTTAACTAGCTGCCAAATTGGGTATCTTAGCAAAGGTGAGACGATACTTCACGCCGGAACAGCTGCTCAACTTTATCAAGCGCGAGTTCCATTGTGTACGGAGTACAGCTCTCATCTTTGGGATGTACTACTATTTGGTGTGCCAAATAACAGCTTGATGCACTAGAATCGATTGAGAAGCGAGCCATGAAAATTATTGGTATTGATACACTTTTCGATTCAATACTTCAAAGTAGAGATGGGCAAATTCCGTGAATTTTTTATGCATTGAAGTTTTTCGGAAAAAATTCGCTTTTGGTTGAAAAATTTCAATTAGAGGTGAATTTTTTTTTAAGTGTGAACCTGAAATGTATAAACCAATTTTGTGATTTATTAAGCAATTACACGCTTAAGGCTGATATACGCCGTGAGCGCAAGAGAAAATTAGGTATTGAAGCGCTACTCACACAGCGACAGACGCGCGCGGCCGGTCGAGATATCGCTCGACGACGACGAAACGTAAAGACAAAATATTTAAAACTGAAGTGGGTATAATGTTTTACTTATTGCATTTATGCTTAGTAAGGAAGGATGGGAGAGGGGTTGGTTTTCTATGAAGGCATCAATCTACTATTATATTATGATTTTCAAAAACAAAATCAACGATATGTAGACTGGCCAACGAAAGATGGCACAACAAAAAGGAGACCGTATTAAAAAAAAATTAAGCTGCTCACTCTGACTGTACGCTGCTTAAACGGAGTTGATACTTTAGATTATTCATTAAAATAATATGCGATGCATGTTTATTAAAAACTAAATGCACCTGCTACAAAACCTTCCTCCGATCCTGCATGACCTATAATATGCCTTTTTTTATTTTTTTATTGTTGAAAGTCCTTGCCATGATTTTTTTTACTTGTTTGTTCTGATGAACATATGTCTCATCAAGGTACCTTCTATTCTCTTTTTATGAATAGTTCTCAAGGATCTTTGTTTCCAAGCTGCAATATCATATTTTTCCGTAAGCTAAACACGTTGATTTTTATTGCTTATAAATACAAATCCATTGATGTGTTTTTATTTTTTTTAGGTGGGAAAATCAAATCAATCTTACACATCAATCCATTGATGTATAAGATTTTCCTAAGTGTTCGCGGCATACCGCAAATCCAATAGCATCTTTTAGCTCATTATGCAAGCTTCTTAGTGTTGGTACTTGTTTTCTCACATTATAAAATTCTGTTATATTATTTCTTATAGCCGAAACATCAAAATTATCCAAATTGGAAGCTGTTGCACAATGAGGTTGCTTTTTTCCGGGAGTGTTCCATTTTCCTTTATTGACAGACCTTTCTTTTTTTATTCTTCGCAGTGTCCTCACACTTACGTCTGAAAAAAAATCATAATTATATCGAAGCAGTTTATTTATTTATTTATATGCACACAAACACTTAAAAATAACAAAAAACAAAAGCATATAGAAGAGCACAAAGGTATTTCAAATGAAATTTCTTTCAGCAGACCTGCGACAGGAGAGTTGGATGAGAGATATAGACACAGTTTATACAAATAAAGTGGTAGTGGTGGTTTAATAATACCACTAAAAATAACACACAATTAAAACAATCAAATGCCATAATATAATACAATAATATGTATATTAATTAATTTAGTCATCCTTACACGTCTCCAATAAACAATAGCTAATGACTATTAAATATAAAAAGTCTGAATGGAAAAAAATACCTGTCATTGAAGATATTTTTCTATGTATTGTGTTTCAGAAGTTGATATTTCAATTTCTTCTAGGGTTTTCAATGCCTTTACCGTTCTGGTAATTTGAAGTTTCATTTGCTCGTTACCGACATCTCCTAAAAAGAACAACACACAGTGAGTAATATTGTAATTTGTTATAAATAATCGAAAAGTATCAAGCTGTTTTACTAGATATTCAAAACACTAACCTATAAACTTTGATTTAATACTTGCCTAGATCCATTCATCCATCATCCACCGTACTAAACGGCCCAAATAGAGTCTACTAAAATTGGTAGACTCGCTTCTCCCTTACGTCAGTGTCATTTGAAACAACTAAGGATAATGTGCTCACGAAAAATAATTAATTATGCCGGTTTATGCTGTCAGACTGTGCCGTAATTCTGTGGGAAAACAATATATTATCAAAAAAAAAACCCACTAGAGTCAACTTTTAAAACCAACAGAAAACTGCTAATAAAAACTTATCATTATATAAAAAAATGTGTATTGATAAAATAAGCAGGCATTTAAATTATTAAAAAAAAAACAACTTTTATTCTCAGGCATTGAATGCCCATAGGGTGTTAGTATTACCAAAACAAATTAAAAAAGAAAAAAATAATATTAAATAATTTAATTATTAGTTGTCTTTATTACATTAGACCCCAAGCGAACGCCAGCGTTCGCTCTCTCATTGTCTTTATAATGTGTCTCTAATTACGGTATTCGAAAGGTCAAAATACCATTTATGGGTAAATTAACATTAGTAGGTAAATCAACACACAAATTATTCAATAATAATAATTCGTATTCGTATTTTTTTTTGCACCATCATTGTCGGTATCAGATTGAAAATTATGGATTCTATGGTGCTGATTTACACCCAAGTGATCGTATTTTTTTGTAAGAAATTGAAGTTTACTAAAGCAATAGAAAAATCCACTAGCCACTAAAATCAATATTTCGCAAATAGATGGGGGGTTAAAAACACCAGTTTTAGTGGAAAATCCACTAAGTTGGAAACACTGGCCGTACGCCGCTAGACTGTTTTGTCTTGATGGTGTGCGCCGTGTCCAAAGAAATTTAAAAAGATACAATAGAGCGGCTATAAGGGGAAAGTCTTAGGAAAACTATCATCCTATGCCTCAGTGACGCCATCTAGTTTTCAATTATAGCAAAAACACGATTTTATGTCAAAATTTATAGAAATTTAGCTATCGCTCAGTTGGTGGCCAGGGGCTATACCATGATAATTATGTAAAAATTTCAGTCCTACGTGCAAAAAAGAGTGATGGAGCTATATCTTTAAAAGTTCGGTTTAGGTCGTAAAATAGAACACGTTAAGAGTTCGTGGTAGAGCCTCAGTGTGAGCCAAGGGAGAGTTAAGTTTTTCAGAAATAGATGGCGTTATTACCAAATTAGCAAATGTTCTACTATTTATGAAAATTATTGAATTCTAATAAATAACTGCGTAAATACCAAGAATATTTACGAAAATAAACCGAAATTACGTTCAATAATTTTACCATAACAAGATTTGCAATAGCGTAATGCAAACAAAATATTTTCTCAGAAAATGATTTTCTTTGAGTGCATAAAGCGGATACAAACACGACTTGACGTGGTGTCATACTAAACTGAGCGACTTATTACCACAAGGTAACAACAAGTATAGGTACAACAACAGATTACGATTTTGTTTGCTAGGTCCTGTCTATTGGTAATATATATATTTATTGTCTTTGGCCGTGTTGTTGACAAAACAGTCTTGTCCCAGACAAGACTGCGACGTCGTAGACAAGTCTGTCTAAGACAGTTTTGTCTCAAGTGTGCGCAGGCCCTAAAAATCTAACGTATTTATGTACAGTCAGCTACAAAAGCTTCTTATAAACTGTATGATCTAGTTACCCACTTTAAATGTACTAGAAATATTATACGATTGGACTAAAGCCACTTATTAAAATAAAACAAATATCATTTTTGAGAAAGATATTTATTATTGCTTTATAATCATTGATATAATATAATAAATAGGCGAGACATATTTAATCATAAGAATCATCGTGAACCGTCTCGCGCGCAGGTTTGATGACTTCCAGTTTCCCAAACAAACACACAGCACTGTAAACCACAAACATACTTTGCGGCAGGTTATACAGAAGACCGACGAGTATAACCTGCCTCTCTGCTTAGTGTTTGTGGACTACAAGAAAGCCTTTGTTTTGATCGAGACTTAGGCTGTACAGTCTCTACACAATAAAAATCTCCAAGATTATAATCTGTTCATCTTAGCGCAAAAGTTTTTGAACGAAAACATTACCATGTTAGTCTGACCTCAGGACCAGACCTCGAAACGGTTCACGGCTGCAATGAAGGATGATGCGATCAAAACCATCACTATAATTCAGTTTGAGTTTTCGTTAAAGTTCACCACCAATTTCATATGCAACGTGTAACCAAAAGGGTATATTTGTCGTGGCCAGATCACAGAAATTGATCACTTCATGATATGGCCAACTAAAACTGGCCAGATCGTCAAACGTTAACATTTATTTGATGATATGTCGGCCCTCGTTTGGCCATAATTATCATTGATGTAGGATTTCTATGATAAGGAGAAGTCTAAAGAAAGTCCAAACAAGGATTGACATATCATCAAAGTTTAACGTTTAAACGATCTGGCCAGTTTAACTTGACCATATCATGATGTGATCAATTTCTATGATCTGGCCACGACATATACATACCAAGTGCACGGCTTCTTGATAAGATAACAAACGATACGGGAAGGGTTTTCTAACATTATGTTTACATGGTAGGAAGTTATGAATTATTCCAATACACATGATACCAGAAACCGAACATTTCATACTGAAATCAATACATCACTAGCCTAGCAAAAAGTCAGCTGATCGGTGTCAGTGAAATGTTCATGAATAAAAACAAAACAAACCTCTTACTCCTGGTATTTCTTCAAACAGTGGATAAAGGGCTCCGCATGTTTATTTTTCTTAACAATTTTTTTTTAATGTAAATAGTTTTGGAAGAAAGAAATTTTTCCTACAAAACCTAAGATTATATTTGTGAACTACAAACCAAGTCAAAAACTAGAGCAAGTGCGTGCGCCGGACATCTGTGAAGAAAATCCTGCCAGCCGCGTAGGGAGGTGTCCGTTAGCGCGCAGCTAATTCAATTCTTCAAAATATTAGACACGCGCGTGCGACTCACGCCGCTTTTAGAGGAGAGTCTAAGTAGATAAGGGTATTCATAAGGATATGGAATAATTCGGTACTTATCTGGTATCTACGTGAAACAATATGAAATACCTACTTTTTTATTGTTTTACGTAGATAGGATAGCAACAAACAAATGAGCAAACGTAACAATTATTATCGACAAAGTAATCTACCATATAATCGAGTAGGTACCTAACACACAGTAAATAATACCTAATTTAGTAACTACATTCCTATAAATTTTCTTACGTACCTAATTATTTTTATGTCGGTTGCCATACGTAAGTAGGTACTTAGTTTGCGAGAAATTAATTACTTAGATAAACGTACGATAGACGCTACGAAAAAGGATTTCATATCATAAACCCAAAATATCATTTCTAAGCAACTTATGTGTCTCCTAGTACAAATAAACTGCCAGTGGGATCCGTTCTTGAATTTAATTTAAATTAGAGGACTTTAATAAGTTGTTACTTTTTTGCAAGGTTGAGATGATTTGAATCAATTGATTTAATAAGTAATTTAAATCTCGATTAAACAAAAAAAAAAATTCTATAAGGTATAGAAAAAAATACTTATTTGTCCAGATGTTTTCCAAGAATTGAGTTTTTTCAACTTTTTTTTTCTGCTATATTTTCTATTAAAGTCAATAATGTTTTCAACCCATCAGAGAGTAGATCGTATAATGATGTTACTAATATCTTTTTATAAGTTATAAATCATTTGTAGTTTGGTGTAAAACGTAGCCAAACGTCACTCGCTCGTTACTTTTGCGAGAAAAGGGTTTTGAATATGGGTAATTGCTATTAATACACACATTATTTTAAAAAAGTACTCAAGCCAACTGAGAGAATAAGAACTTGACTTTTATAATCTAATAAAAGAAGGTTTCAATTCTTCTTACTTTCCTCACAAACCATGATCAAAAAAGTTCAAAATGAGTTGATTTTGTGCACGGCGCCTTAAAAAAAAAACGTTGATTTAAATCAAAAGTAAATTAAAAAAGTAAAATTTTGTATTAGTGGACGATCAATAATTGTACATTGCAGTCGCATATCCGTTCCGGTGCTTGTGATTTGGATTTATTGTACTTGTGACAATCGTATATGATGGCGTGAATATTATGAGATGATGTTGTGTTTCGGAAGAGTGGACAGTAATGTGCGAGCTGCTCGTGAACTGAGATCGTGGGTGATATTTTTCGTGGGTCCATTTTTTGCCGCATGGCGTAAACGGTCAAATTGATTTAAATTTTTTGGGGATCGATTTGGATGATGCGCTCACAGAATTATCAATTGTAGGTTACGCCAATCTCGCGATGGACAATAATTTAGTCTTTCAATATGACGGTGCACCGGCACACTACGCATGTGATGTTCGGAAGCATTTGTATATGCGCTTTCGTCAGTGGATCGGGTGCGGTAGCAGACACGTGGCTTGGCCTCCGCGAACTAACGGCATCCGTTCACGAGCATGACGCGTGCATTAGCCCCATTCAGCTCAATCATATTGAAGGGAACTGAATGACCCCATAACACGTGTCACCATCAGCGAGACATTTGAGTGAGCATGACAAACTCTCAACTGCCATGCTCGTTATGTCAAACAAGTTGTAACCTAATAAAAATGCTCCATGGTACTTCACATTTAAAAACTTGAAAAAAGTGCTTCTACATTATACAATGCTATTGTTTCCAAATATACAAGGTAATAAATTATCATAAGCTCTATTGAAATAAACAAATAAAATAAAAATAAAAACATTTAAAAAACAACAATATAAAAAGGGGAATAGTATCTCTTTCAATATTTATAAATAGGTATATTAAAAAAATAAAACTAATTTGAAGGTAAAAGAAGTAAAAGAGGCCTAGCGTTTTTATCAAGGATATATAATCTTCCAGTTTATAATACACTTGTCTACATAGTGTGCGTTTAATGCATGCTTTAAATTTGGACTCATTTAGTTGTAGGATGTCAACTGGTATTTTATTATACAATTTTACACAGTACCACATAAATGAACTATGTACTTTAGCCAATCTGAATCGAGGTTTATCTTATTTGTTCCTATTCCTAGTATTAAAATTGTGCCTGTTACTTATCTTAATAAAAAGATGAATATTTTTCCGAACATACATAATGTTTTCATAAATGTATTGACAAGGGACCGTCAGGATGTTTATTTCCTTAAATAGTTCCCTGAGAGAATAGCGTCTACGAAGATTATATATGGCTCTGATAGCTCTTTTCTGCAGTATAAAAATGGACTAGTCGCGCAGTATCTACATCAGTACTTTTTTTTCTGACAGCATATGCTGCTGAACTAAGCCGGCCTGCCAGAGATGTTAAATTTGAGGCTACAATGGGGTCCTCCCCCATTGTAGCCTCAAATCAATCGTGATCCCTAGGAAAACCATATTCTCGACGAATTCGAGTTACTCCTTGTTCAATACTATGTCGGAGTAATTAATTTTACATTCGGTAACGCAAATCTTATGCACTTAGTTTTTCCATTTAATACTAAATTATTAACAGTAAACCACTTTTGGACGTGCTGTAGAGCATTGTTTACGTCATCAAGATTTATGGAATGTCTATTGATCTTAAAAATTAACGACGTATCGTCAGCAAACAATATGTGGTTGATTTTTTAATAGATGCGGTAGATCATGGATGGATGGAGATGGAGAGGGAGATCAAAGAAAAGATGAATGGATTGTGTGAAGAGTGATATGAAAGAAAAGGAAGTTAGTGATAGCATGACGAACGACAGGGCAGAATGGAAGAAAAAAACATGTTGCGCCGACCCCAAATAACACGGGACAAGGGCAGGAAGATGATGATGGTAGATCATGTATATATACTAAAAAGAGGAAAGGACCCAATATTGAGCTTTGTGGTACTCCCATTTTGACTTTCAAACCCGGAGAATTTACACCGTTTATCTGAACTTGCTGTTGCCTGTCAATTAAATAAGATTTCACCAAGCTGAGTGCAAGTTTACCTAGTCCATAATTTTCTAGCTTTAAAAGCAAGGTTTCGTGATTAACACAATCAAAAGTCACAAAGAATTCCTATCACATCTTGGGCTTCTTCCCACGCTGCAAATATATGTTTTAATAAAGTGACACCAGCATCAGTCGTACAACATCCTTTGGTGAAACCATACTGCTCATCGTGAAAGATTTTATTGCTGATAAAATGGTAAAGCATTTCATTAAGCATAACTTTGATAATGTTACTCAAAAACCGTTGTTGTTGTTGTTTTTGACTGTTTGGTGTTTGTTTGTTGCTGTTGTTGTTATGACTTTTTTAATGTTTGTTCTGTATTATGTTAAGGTGTGCAATAAAGTTATATAAGTAATAATAACTTTTTCAAACAACTTACTGAAAACCGGCAATACTGATACAGGTCTGTAATTATAAGTGTCGTTATGGTCACCGGATTTAAAAAGTGGTATAACCTTACTGTATTTCATTATATCTGGAAAGACACCTTGGTCCACACACAAATTAAATATTGAAGCTAATTATGGTGTATGGTTTCAATTATGGATGTGCATACTTTAACAGACATTCCCCATTGGTCTTCGGTTAATTTGACTTAGATTTGTCGGAAAGCCTTTATGACTGACAAAGGGTTTATATGTTTGAATTGAAATTCAACCGGACAGCCTGGCCAGTTTGCTTTCAAAAACGCAACTGAACCTTCAGGGGAGGAATTTAGAGCTTCCGTGGTCCTAAGAGATATATCGGTGAAATAACTCTTGGGCTACTTCTATGTTAGAGCTTTTGGGACCATGTGAAGTCTCCAATAAAAAATCCGTGTTGCGTACTTTATTCCTACCATTTTCACTATTAATTACTTTCCACACAGTCTTTATTTTATTGTCCGCCGATTTGATCTTGTTGCATTTGTCTTGTTTGTACAGGGCCTTTGCTACCTTGCAAATCTTTCTGAAAAGTTTTGAATATCTACTTACACATGTATTAAAAGTTTCAGTATTGAAGAATGGCTTATGGCTATACAGCTCATATAGACTTTCCCTATTTACCCTAATACCTTTATCACTAAATACAAAATTAGGGAAAATATTTACAGACTTCTTTTCAAGTAATACAGCTTGTATTAAATTCATTGAGTACCACTGGAAAGAAATTATCATATTAAAATTTATTGGAATCATCAATATCATAGCCCAGAACATTTAACTTATTTTCTGAGTTACTGTTGAATTTTATTAATTTGCCCATTGTAATTGGCCTAAATTGAATTTGCATTTTTTTCAAGGCTGCCTGAGACTTAAATGCTACCATTTGTCCACTATGATCAGATGGAAGATAATTTACTATAGCTTTATCTAAATAGTCACAGTAACACCAGACATGCTACATAATGTTCGTTTTCGTTTTCGTTATCATTAACAAAACATAAAAAATAATATTTAAAAAAAAAATAATTTGCAATGTATATAAAAATCGAATCAACTGCCACCATTCTCTGCACCTCTCCAAAAACAATCGCACACTAGAGTGGAACAAGTCTACATCTAAATGTTGAGCAATCAGTGTGTTGAGCAATGACACCACCTGATTTGCCGCATACTGTGTGTACGAGTTCGAACCTTGGGAGTCGCTAACAGAGGGCGAGAGCGCAGTCGCGTGTATTGAGGCGGCACGGATAGACCACAGCGCGACAAAGCCGCAGGGTTGTCGATTTCACCATTAACCTTCAAGCGGTCGCGCGGCGTCGAATCGACCACACTCGATATATATTTCAAAATCTCTCGTCAAAAGAACGTATCATCTCTAGCAGCTTGTCAGTAGTATACCATATATATATATATATATCAAATAAAAAATAAAATAAAAAAAAGACGAAAATAACTCCATTTCGTCTTTCCACTCCTCCTGAAAGATACAGAATCTGTGTGTTTAGGGCGCGGCGCAGGTGTCGAAAAGACTACACGCGTCTGCCTTGTATTTTTATATTGACGAGAAGACTGATTCGGAAAAAAATTAGACTCAAGTAGATGAAAAACTCTTTGATGTAAATTATTCACTCTCTTGTAGTCTAGTCTAGTATATTTAAAAAATACTAATTAATTACAGATATAATCAAGACTTGCAATAGAACTTTTTTTTTAATTGAAAAATAGGTAATATCTGAATTAAAAAAATATGTAATTAATTAATCAGTTTTCTAAATTCCTGAAATCATCCATCGGTCTTTTAGGTTACGCGCAACCGCTGCTGTTTCAAATAGTTGTGCGCCCACTTGAATGTACTTTGTTTCGTGTGGATCCCATATAATCGAATTAAACTCGAGCTTGCTACGAACAAACGCGAAAAATATGGCAACAATTGCGTGTCTGCTAGTGAACCGAGCCGACTGTCTCAAGACGAACCCTCTGGATTGGTGTGCTCGCTTACACAGACCGATTATGTGGTCATTGAAGGTTAGCTCGGTGTCCAACGTGACACCAAGATCGCGAACCTGATCGCGAGATCTCGCACCATGTGACTTCTTTTTATTCCCTAAAATAAAAAATCAGCTGAAAGGGATACAGTTTTCATTGCCAGAAGACGCGGTAGCAGTATTCGAGAAGGCCGTGGAAGAGGTGTCTGCGGCGGACTGGAAAAAATGTGTAGAAAATTGGTTCGGACGCATGAAACTTTGTATAGAGGCTGAAGGAGAATTCTATAAAAAGACTTAATAAAAATATTTTATCTATAGAAGTTAGTTTTTTTTGTTTCTCATAACTTTCTGAGTGTCCCACGCATGTCGTGGTCAGATCTTAGAAATTCATGATATGATCAAGTAAAACTGGCCAGATCTTTAAACGTTAACGTTTGATGATATGTCAATCCTCGTTTGGTCTATTTTCTTTAGATCTTTTATTATAATAGAAATCTTACATCAGTGATATGGCAAACGAGGATTGACATATAGTATAATCAAACCTTAACGTTTAAACGATCTGGCCAGTTTTAGTTTGCACTAGCTTCTGACGTTTTATAAGTGCCCATGTAGGCCTATGTGAAATAAAAAAATTTGACTTGACTTGACTTTTGACTTGACTTGTTGGCCATATTATAAAGTGATCAATTCTAAGATCTGGTCACGACATAATATAGAAAGATAACCGAAAGAAGAAGAAGAAGAAAATATTTCCGTAAACATGCATTTACTTGTTAGTCTTTCTTTAATTTCTAATACAGGTGTTTGTGGTGTTGGTGTTTACGTATATTGACCGTCGTGCTACTCAAAACTTGAATTTTGCTATTCGGGATCATTACTTGTTGTTTTGTGTCCCCTAAGGCATGGAGCTTAGGTCATGTGTACTTACCTCAGTGTATCTTCTATTATAACAATATTGTGGATTTTACTTTATACCTGACTAGCTTTTGCCCGCGGCTTTGCCCGCGGCTTTGCCCGCGGCTTTGCCCGCGTACATAAAGTATAGTCAGTGTCACTCAAGAATAAAACAGCTTTTTATCGCTGAAAAAATATCAGCAATCAGACTAGTACTTTCAGAGATTACCTCCTACAAACAAAAAAAAACAAATTTTACCCCTATTACTTATAATATTAGTATAGATGCTAGTAGCCTGCCCCAGCCTTGCTCAATTGAAAATCTGTATACATGAAAAGCAAAGTAGTAAGAAAGGCAAAGTCCAAACTCACTGACTGGATTCATCAACGCCTAGCTCAAATCCTTAGACCTAGAACGCTGAAATTTTGCACAGCGGTTTTTTTTAGATGTATTTGTTTATTTATTTCATAATTTATGTACACACAAATATACAGAAGAAGATAGGATATGTAATCGGCAATCTGTATAATTCAGGAATTCCATACAATACCTAGGCAATGTGTAAAATACCTGGGGCGTCTAGGCAATGTATGAAATATTATGAATATCATTGTTCATTACATAATTTACCTAGGTTCATTGTTCATTACTTAAATTTGTTAGCAGCTGCTCCAATGAAACCAACTTTTCAGACTTATCTCTTTTATTTGATTTTCTGACCTACGTCTTACAAGGTTGACAATCGAATGCCCGCCCGAGCTGGCGTGCTACCCAGGAAACACCAAATGGTGGGGACGGATATAGCACGCTACCTCGGCGGAAACGCTAGGCTACTTATTGAAATATCAACATATTGAATACAAGCAAACAATTCTAATAAAAATATTAATCTCTAAGAATTGTATCTTAATGCTATATAAAATACAGGAAGTAATTAGAGCATAAACTTTAAACGTAAGATCAATATTAAATAAAACGACCCGATTGTAAACACATCAAAACTATCGCCATCTAGTGGTATAAGACGACAGTCACTTCAAATGTCAAACTGACTGTCGTCACATCCCAATACGCAAATAACTGACTTAAACATCTCCTAACCAAAGTCAACTAACCTATTTAAATAATTGAATTCCAAGAAATTGTATATATTAATACATTTTTTAGGGATTGTATAGAGTACCTGCTAGTCCACCGGCAAAGTTTAAAAGAAATAGACTTTGGTCTATACGAGTATTTATCAATGTTAATCGACCAACCTATAAAATAGCGGGCAAATTAAACATTTTCTATTAAGTACTTAAAATCAATATGTGTAAAAGACGAAAGCAGGGAAGGAGGTGACATAATTTTAGGGCACATCGACATTGACAAGTTAGGTTAGAAGGCTAAGTGGTTATTTTTTTTATAACCACCCGCAAATAGCTGCCTTACTTTCAAGCCCCGTAGATAGAAATAAGATCTGACTACTTGTAACTAAATTACATTATGTTACTTATAACTAGAAGAATTGTAATTTCACGTTAATTTTTATAATGTACAAGTACTTAGGTCTTATTTCTGTCTGCAGGGTTTAAAGTGAGGCTCCTATTTCTGGGTGGTTATAAAAAAAATACCTCGATGGCAAAGGCAGGAGCTCCATTCCCGCCTTAGCCTTTAACCTGTCCGTGAACCCTAAAATTACGTCACCTCGTTCCCCGCTCTCGTCTTTTACACACATTAGCGGCAGCGCATTGGATACAATACTGTATAGGCAAAGTATAAAATAAATAATATTTCATACATTATTGTATAGAATACCGGATTATACAGATTGCCGGTAACATATATATATATAAAAAACTTATTTTTTATTAATAATAACAAATCATCTATTATTAGGCATCTTGGCCCATAGATTAAATACAATTTACCGTTTGTAAATAAGACAGACAGACTATGTCATTGTTATTGGTCTTTCTAATGTGGTGTTCACTAGAATCACTAATTAGGGATTTAGGTTTATAATATGAAACAACTAAATTATCAGTAAGCAGGTACAACCCAAGAGCCTACAAGAGCATCCTGGCTTGCATGCTTCTTACTGGGACCAATTAAATATTTTGTTCATAATCAACTGTAATAAGTGCCATTACATTTAAATTTAAATCTTTAGTTCGGAAACATAATACTTCGAACAAATATTATTTTAGCCATGTGCAACATCGGTGAAAAGTCTTTCGACCAAATGAAACGTAGGAGTAACGAAAAAAAACTCGAATTGAACTCGAAACTGATACAGTGGCAGACGTAACTTCGATGACATAAAAAAACGAAACGATAATAGTTGAAGAGTTTTAGATGAAATGAAATTTGGTCAAATTTTTTTTCGAACTTATGATAGGTATATAACCCGTCTAGTTGTTCCCCAGGAAAGGTCGAGACTACCATGACGACAACTACTTGACTTGCCCTATATTTGATTTGTATACCACATATATACTGCATCAAAATAAGTTACATGATTTAGGAAGAATTAGCATATGAACAATAACGTAAGTAAAACAATGAAACATATTCAATATATTTATTGCCAGTCTAAGTTGGTAGTGATTAGCCTGGTCTTCTGATCGGACAAAGATGGGATGACCAGCACTGCCTATGGCCCTAGACCATGTGTGTCCTCTGTATTCTTTAAATAGTATCTAAACATGTTTCCATCAATCGATATCTTTATCTGGATCTAGAGCCTATTCACGTTACCCAGGAGTCCAATCGCCATTGAAGTAACTGTTGCGCCTGCTGCATTCACTCATTTATTTCTACCGGATTTTTCCAACTTCTGTTTTCAGACATTGCTTGATAGCACTTCATTTTTAATGATATTACTTATCCAATCAATGTATGGGCTAGTTGGCGTAACTCCTGCAGGGTCATAGAATGTTTTGTATGGTTGAAGACTGCAGAAAGCCTGAACTTCTTCCGTACCAAGCGAGTTGACAGCTACTACACCTGATTTGTGAAGTACCGGTCCACCAGAATCTCCTGGACATAAACCAGACAGCTTTCTACATCGTCTTGCTAAACACATACCTGGTTTTACACGGAGAATGTCTTTATTACACTGCACAACTACAGCATCCAACAATTGTAAAGGTTTCCCCAGTATAGAAGTATCATTTGCTACAACTAATGTCTGGTTACTGTTTCCAATACTCATGTTAGCAGTGGTTATGCCGAAACCAGTTAAAATGACTTCTTGACCAATCATAGTTGTAAAATCCAATCCGCTCAAGCGCGCGTATTGTTTCAATGTGATTGGTTCATGTCTCATTAAAGCTATATCATTAAATAAGTCAGAAACTCTTTGTTTGTAAGCAGGGTGCTTGATGAAATTCATTACCAGGCTAACGGAACTGGCGTTGTGTGAACCGTATGTTATGACAAGTCTTAATGAATATTCTGTTGATTCTAAAACACTATCGTCAAGGAAACAGTGTGCTGCTGTTAGTGACCAAGTAGAAGTCAATGCAACAGCTGTACATGTGTGCGCCCGTAGGATAACTATAATTTTATCGCGTTCAAATTCTATCATTTCATATTGCTGTCTTACGACATATTGATAACTATTTTCATCAGCATCTCTTCCACCGATAATTCTTCTTGTTTTCGATTTTTCGATAGATAACGATTTGATCAATAGGAAATTCAAACAAAATTTATAAAACAGCACTGTAAAACGCATGGTGAACAAAATATTTGAAAGTAAATAGTTAAATTGGTCCACAAGTAATTTTACGATTTGAAAATATTGAATTGAAATGTCGAAATACTGATTTATTTTTATTATTGTAAAACGAATTGCATAAAGCGTCTCGTAGTAATGATTGGTGCTTGGCGCAGTCCGAAATAATATCAGGCCAGTCATCGTAGTTAGATTAAATGCAGGAAAACGCATATAATTGAGAATCAAACGAGCTTACCTGTTAAGCGAAGTCTTGATTCTAATTTTATGAGCGCCGAAACTGAAATGCAATTTTATTATTTTATCACATATGTAGTAATATTTCCTTTACCGGTTAAAGGATCACAAGTTTAGATATTTAGAAAAAAAAAAATTGTGAATCCTGGTAATACCATCGCATCTAAACGTCACTTACTTTAGAGATTATAAGACAAGGAACAAGCTGTCTTTTGGACAGACTTGTTACCGCATACTTACATTCACTATTTCCCTGTAAGGATAACTGTGAGTTAGGTAGGTTAATTATTGCAGCTTTGGGACTATTAACTAGTGGTGGGTGGGTGATTGCATTTCAGTTTCGGCGCTCATAAAATTAGAATCAAGACTTCGCTTAACAGGTAAGCTCGTTTGATTCCCAATTTTACTTCGCGCCGAAACTGAAATGCAATTCTATTATTTTATCACATATTTAGATGTTTAGAGTTTGCTGCAATAATTAATTGTTACGCTATTGTTAGTACTGGTACTATCAACTCAAGTGCACTTTCTTTTTATAGTAAGTTATGAGTTGATTTCAGTTTTCCCTAAGGTTTTTTTGTCGCTACAGTCATACGTTATTGCTGAGAGTCTCTCAAGGTGTTGACTAGACTATCTGTTCATTTTTTAAAGTATTATGTGACAAGTATACTCGAATTGTAAAAATATATTTGATTCATTGATAGGCAACTGATTTAGATGTGAAGCATGTTATCTTCAACAGGGGCAGTTATAGTACCACGGTCTGAGACGTGTATTGTAATTAATTGGATTATTCTTAATGAAAGTCACTTATGACTTACCAGCTTATTTTAGAAATATTATATCACTCTCTAGTAATACTATATTACTCTCAGTATATTTTAGTACTTGGTTATTTGTACATCATCGTTATATGTACCTAGCCAGGGGCGCCGACTATGAGAAATAAACAGTGGGTGTTGAGCACCCCTGAGAATAGACATCAAGAAACCGATCAGTAATCGCCTTTTAGGTTACGTATACATTATAATGATACTAAAACTAGTTTCATTTTTATAAAATTACTTATTTCATTTTATATTTTTATCGAACATAATTAGTAATTAGGTACGCAGTATGTAAGTAGGACATTTATTTATTTGTCAGTTAATCAGTGTGCATTTTTTCATCAAATGAGCATGAGCACCCATGAGGTTCTCTAAAAGCCGGCACCCCTGTACCTAGCCGTTGATATCGGCTATATTACAAGGTCATTATTACTAAATGGACAAAAAGTTACTTTGGTTTTATAGTACTGCTGTTCCCACTTAACACAAAGACAATTTGTTGAAATCTATTGAAGCAGAATAATCTCATTAGTTGTTTTTATCATACCATAGTGATGTTTTACTGTTTAAGTATGCTAAGCTGTTTTGTTGTTAGGGTTGTGTGTAATGGTAGCCAACTTAGAGTAATAAGTTTCTTCGAGTTCATTCTATATTGTGAGACAAGGAAACGGCTATTATAGCAGGATTAAATGTCACTGGATGTAATGTAATTAAATTACATGCATCATATAATAAGCCTTGCATTAGGCAATGCAATTAGGTACATGCATTATATATTGTCTCATTCATCATTTTCGTTTCAAACGATAAGTAATGAAATCGATTCACATCTAAGTTATATTTGTGTTGACATTGTAGGTGACTGGTATGGAAGTCTAGCTTATCGATTTTATTATTATTATTCCGTTTGTTCATTGAACATAACATATAAATTATATTTTATTATATTAAATTATTATTATTATTTGTTTTCTACTGCATGATACAGCTAGTATACTAACATTTGTCTATCTAAATATATGTAAATACAATTATTTTATACTTATGAAGGCCATTTTATGTGATTTATTTGTGCCTCCCGAAATGGAAGTTAATGCGATTGTCTTTCTCTGTCATCATAGTAGTATTTTTATGTCACAGTTTATGTCATATGTCTTCAAACGCATCTCTTAGTGCTTCACAAGCACTTTTTGCTGTATTAGATTTGCGTACGTGCACCAAACAATAACAAATCTTTGGTCTAGCTTTCTGGTCTTTTCTCATACCTTGCATGTCGGTTGGATCAGGCGTGACGCTTGTATACTCCCACAAGTCGTCATGTACCAGATGCATCTCCAAAAGAAGACTATGTGTGTCTAATTAAAAGGTCGCTTTATGGGTTAAAGCAAGCAATAAGAGCGTGGAACAATAAGCTGAATACTGAGTTGTTAAAGTTGTCATTTAAAAGATGTAAAAATGAACCTTGCATATACTCTAGATCCCAGGGTAAGAGCATAAGGGTATGAGTAACAACCAGAAGGCTTTCATGAAAAGGGAAAAGAAGACTCTGTGTGTCATGACGAATTAAAATAATATAAGTTTTGACTTTGTTTCTTGAGAGAGGGGTTTATGTAATGTCGATGGAATGAACTTCCTGCTAGGGACTAGATACCTAGAGAAGTTGTATGGTCACTGACCGACGAGGACTTGTTGTACTAGTTTGTCCCTAGCATACCCCCCCCCCCTTTTAGTTTCAATGCAATTTTACTTTTGTATTGGTAAGTTAAGAACTTATAGTTTTGATGATACTAGTATTTCAAAAGAAGGTTATTCATTGCCTCAATTAAGTAAGCGCAATTTTGAGCATTCAGTCCCACTTAGCTTTTTCAGAGTCCTGGATAAAACGAAATAAATTTAAGAGTATCAACCAAACAAAAGACTAGTTTTACTGTGGTCATGTGTGGACCGGGTGCACCGTAGACAAAGTTGTCTAAGTTGTCTATTGCATTTCTGTCACTATTTGACAGTGACATCTAACAAAGTAAACAGTAGTAAGAGAGAAGCCACAATTTCACCATATGACTTATAGGATACATATAGACTTATAGGCATGATATTACACTGTGTTCAATAAAACATTTTTGTTTTAAAATTGGTGGTTATGCTATGCATGTTTTGGGAATGTCTGAATGATCAAACATAAAATCTAACATTACATTTCTTTATCAAGTGGTAGATAGTTGTCTACTTTAATGTTTAATTTTTAAGTTCAGGAGTCATGTATACTGCAAAGTGATTCATCATGTATCCCTGCAATCTTGAAATTTTCTATTAAGCACAGTGAGATTTTTTGATTGTCATAGAAGTGAGTCCTTGGTGAAACAAGTTGTTTTGGTGCACACTTTTTGTGTTTTGTGGTATGAGTGTTCTTATGTGCCAATTGCATTAGCCATGGAAAGCTTATTCCTAGGTATTCTTTATAATAAGGCAATTTCCTTCCCTATAATATTTGTTTTTTTTGAACACAGAAAATATTGTCAATGTAAGACAATTGCTACTGGAAATGTAATACTGGTGCAGATCAAATTGAATCTGAATCTATTTATTTCTTTCTCGTTTTGTGACAACAAAGATTTCCCTGTTTATTAACATTATATGTTGATAGGGGGTCTGTTTATTTATTTATTAGGAGCACCAACCACATAGGTATTTACAAAAGATTTGAATTTAGGTAATCAAACTTAGTTTAGTTCTGTACAATTATGTCAATAGCAGGCATACACGACTTGTGTAATTTGACATTTATTTATATTGAATTTTTAGTTTATTGAGTGATTTAGACATTAAGTAAGGTAGATACCTCATACCATTTTGTTCTAACAACTATTTACAAATATATCAATACATATTTCATTATTTATATGTTGTATTTCATTATAAGTTTATTGCTGACTTACTCCCTTGGGGTGATTATAAGTAAGTAGGGCTGGTGGTTTTGCCCGTCAATATTGTTCACTTCTGTTTTCAACAGTGATAAGTTACTTCTTAAAATCATTGGTAACTTCCTTAAACCGCTTAGCCCAGCGGGTGGCCACACCAGTTGTGGTATTGGTGTCATACATCAAGTATTCTAAGGTGCTGGTGCGCAGGTTTTTTGAGCCTGTGAGTAGTTCTTGTAATTCTGGTATTGAAACTTTAGAACCTTATAATTTTATTCAAGACTGCTGGTGTCCGCAGAGGACTTAACCTGTGATTTCCTTAGGTTTTGATCCTTAAAAGTTAGTTTACATGCTCTTTGAGCAAGGTAAAAAGCTAAGCTAAAAAATAAGCTTAAATACTAAGGATGTGGAATGATATGAATTTAATCCGTTTAAATTATATCAAGATTTTCCATAGATATTATTACATAGAGTCATATCATAATCAACACTTACTGATATTTGTTGCTGTAAGTGAACATATCATTTGTAAATTGTTGATGAAGTATTCATGTCACTTAGTGCTTAGATATATATCATTGTGAACACCTCGTGTTCCGTGGTTTTGTTTTGTTTTATTATTTTTAATATATTGCAGGTCAGTGTACAACATAACCATAAGGAAATGATAATATTTCTATTGAATAGGTCTTTACTATTTAACTCGGCAAAAAATAGGTTTGATAATCAGTCACTGTCATGCTAGCACTATGGCGGTACTTTCCACCAGCATTGTAGCCGGTAAGGGTGTCAATAATTCTGCCTTGCCTTCTCCCATGGTTTTGGGTTGGCTTCTAGTCCAACAACTGGACACAGGTGGGTATCTACCGGCAATCCGGCTAGGTAGATTGGATTAACTTATGACAGTTTGGAATATCTCGTATTCTTTAGCATTACTTTGGTAAGTTTATAATTTACATATTAGGCAGTATAACTTGCCACACTAAACTCTAAACTTGCGATCCTTTAACCCGAAAAGGAAATATTACTACATATGTGATAAAATAATAGAATTGCATTTCAGTTTCGGCGCGAAGTAAAATTGTACTGCACTGGTTTTTTGGACTTGTTCGTCAACTCGCTTCTGCAAAACTCGCGAGCACTCGCGAGGTGGCGCCTTCCCATTTTACCTACTTTTTTTTGTCGTCAACTCGCTCCCACGTATAAAGTACAGGCAAATAAAAACAGATTTAAACCAATATCTAGCTATTGCCCGCGGCTTTGCCACGCTGGCTGATTAGGTTAAGTACTAACTACATCTACTTAAAGGGGGATAGTTGAATTCTGGCTATGTTCTAATCACGCGGAGAACTCTAATAACGCGTACCAGGATTTTGAATTTTAATTTAGCTAGCTGCCAAATTGGGTATCTTAGCAAAGGTGAGACGATACTTCACGCCGGAACAGCTGCTCAACTTTATCAAGCGCGAGTTCCATTGTGTACGGAGTACAGCTCTCATCTTTGGGATGTACTACTATTTGGTGTGCCAAATAACAGCTTGATGCACTAGAATCGATTGAGAAGCGAGCCATGAAAATTATTGGTATTGATACACTTTTCGATTCAATACTTCAAAGTAGAGATGGGCAAATTCCGTGAATTTTTTATGCATTGAAGTTTTTCGGAAAAAATTCGCTTTTGGTTGAAAAATTTCAATTAGAGGTGAATTTTTTTTTAAGTGTGAACCTGAAATGTATAAACCAATTTTGTGATTTATTAAGCAATTACACGCTTAAGGCTGATATACGCCGTGAGCGCAAGAGAAAATTAGGTATTGAAGCGCTACTCACACAGCGACAGACGCGCGCGGCCGGTCGAGATATCGCTCGACGACGACGAAACGTAAAGACAAAATATTTAAAACTGAAGTGGGTATAATGTTTTACTTATTGCATTTATGCTTAGTAAGGAAGGATGGGAGAGGGGTTGGTTTTCTATGAAGGCATCAATCTACTATTATATTTCACACAAAGGTATTTCAAATGAAATTTCTTTCAGCAGACCTGCGACAGGAGAGTTGGATGAGAGATATAGACACAGTTTATACAAATAAAGTGGTAGTGGTGGTTTAATAATACCACTAAAAATAACACACAATTAAAACAATCAAATGCCATAATATAATACAATAATATGTATATTAATTAATTTAGTCATCCTTACACGTCTCCAATAAACAATAGCTAATGACTATTAAATATAAAAAGTCTGAATGGAAAAAAATACCTGTCATTGAAGATATTTTTCTATGTATTGTGTTTCAGAAGTTGATATTTCAATTTCTTCTAGGGTTTTCAATGCCTTTACCGTTCTGGTAATTTGAAGTTTCATTTGCTCGTTACCGACATCTCCTAAAAAGAACAACACACAGTGAGTAATATTGTAATTTGTTATAAATAATCGAAAAGTATCAAGCTGTTTTACTAGATATTCAAAACACTAACCTATAAACTTTGATTTAATACTTGCCTAGATCCATCCATCCATCATCCACCGTACTAAACGGCCCAAATAGAGTCTACTAAAATTGGTAGACTCGCTTCTCCCTTACGTCAGTGTCATTTGAAACAACTAAGGATAATGTGCTCACGAAAAATAATTAATTATGCCGGTTTATGCTGTCAGACTGTGCCGTAATTCTGTGGGAAAACAATATATTATCACTAAGATCACTTTTCATCGGTAAGTTTTGTTATTTAATCACTATTATTATAGAAAACACGATTTTTTAATTCGTTTATTTGTATGTCATTCCGATTAGCCAGTGTTGTCAGTTTATTACTAGGGAGATTTGGCGAAACTATGGGAAACAAAATACAAATATCATTTACATCATCTTTCGATCAGGAGAACATTATTATTTAAAAAATGACATTTATTTGATCAGTAAATGATAACTTACCTAAACCCACAAAAAAAAAAATGAATCCCATGATGTCATGTACTAAATATTTTTTTTAGTTTTTTCTAATATTTTGGGTTTCAGATTTTTGCTGAATTGAGCCTGTTTCATGCAGCCGTAAGGAACACGTTTCTACTTTATCCTTACATCGGACTTTATGCTTTTATTTGTTGGTTTTATGTAATATACATGTAACTGGAGTATTGTGTGTCTTTAAGTCTGTGCTAAATAAATGTATTCTTTTTTTTTAATCTACAAAATAATTATTTCATTCAACCTATTTTGTTAAACTTTCGTCATAATAAATAATGGAGAAAAGGAAAGTTAATAATTTGGAGCAGGCATCCCTCAACACGCACACCTTGACAGTTTGATGGCAATAAGTACACGAGTGGTACTCACATATGTCACGCAATTGGAGACAGTTTTAGCGCGTCGTATGTTTGCGTCTAGACAAGTATATAATCAAAGCCTATAAATGAAATTATTGTATCCAGCCGTCGCATTTTTTCTGCAGATTTCTGGTTAATCTCACAATGTTATCAATCATCTTATAGAGAAGCCTCCTCGTCGAACTATTTACTGTTTTCCGCATTTTATTACAAAACAAATGAAAATAAGATTCAAGTAAACACAAAATGCATGAAGTTTATGACACGTCAATGACACAATTTTGACAATAGTTAAATGCTGCCATATATGAACTTGAATAAATAATTCGCTGCAATCTTCGCTCGCTGGCCAGACTATCAGAAATCAGAAACGTTTATTTCAAATAGACCAATTACAGGCACCTTTGAATTGTCAAAATGTCGGTCAGTCAAAAAAAATTCAAGGGAAGCTAAATTGCACGTTCCAAAGCGTAGATCTCTATGGAGAAGAACGTGCAAGAAACTCCGTGGACACTCTTTAAATCATATTATGAGTTACATAAATCTTGGTTACATATTTCTTGTTGCTTCTAATATGTGAGCACAATGTAGATAAGTAGTAATAATTAAAAAAAAAAAAAAAAAAACTTATTAAAAAAAATATAAATTAAATTAAGTCACTGGCAGCTTTTTTTTTTAGGTGGGAAAATCATCTAATGACAAATCTCGCTCTTGGGTGGAGCGAGAGATAGTGTCAGACTTTTACTGATTAAATCCCCACTCCTGTTCCCTCTTTGCCTTCATCCCGGGGCCCCGGGCTTCGCTTTCACACTACCCGCGGACTGGCAGCTAAGAGATGACCAGTCTCAACTGACGGCACCCGTTCACGAGCATGAGGCGTGCATCAGCCCCACTCAGCTCACCCATTTTGAAGGAAACTGAATGACCCAATAACACGTGCCACCATCAGCGAGACATTTGAGTGCGCATGACAAACTCTCGACTGCCATGCTCGCGAGGGGCAATGGTCCTCACGCCCCAATCGTTACCGGGATTCAAATCCCGATTTCCGGCCTCCGTAGGCGCGGGTTTGCGGACGGTGAGCAATGAGTACCTCTCCGTCCGACCGTCCGGTAACCGTTCGGACCAAGCCCAAGTCGTCGACGGCACGTAGTGTTCCGAGCGCGCCTCAAGGAGATGTCAGCAACCCTAGGGGCCCAGCAGGGTCGAAGCCTACTGGGGCCAATTGTCTGATTCTGAAAGGAAGATTAGGCCCTGGTATGAAAGGCAACGAAGGAACAGGAGTGGGTTTTAGTCACTAAAAGTCTGACACTATCTCTCGGCTCCGCCCAAGAGCGGGGGCTGTCATAGGATGATTGTCCCACCGAAAAAAAAAACCCACTAGAGTCAACTTTTAAAACCAACAGAAAACTGCTAATAAAAACTTATCATTATATAAAAAAATGTGTATTGATAAAATAAGCAGGCATTTAAATTATTAAAAAAAAAACAACTTTTATTCTCAGGCATTGAATGCCCATAGGGTGTTAGTATTACCAAAACAAATTAAAAAAGAAAAAAATAATATTAAATAATTTAATTATTAGTTGTCTTTATTACATTAGACCCCAAGCGAACGCCAGCGTTCGCTCTCTCATTGTCTTTATAATGTGTCTCTAATTACGGTATTCGAAAGGTCAAAATACCATTTATGGGTAAATTAACATTAGTAGGTAAATCAACACACAAATTATTCAATAATAATAATTCGTATTCGTATTTTTTTTGCACCATCATTGTCGGTATCAGATTGAAAATTATGGATTCTATGGTGCTGATTTACACCCAAGTGATCGTATTTTTTTGTAAGAAATTGAAGTTTACTAAAGCAATAGAAAAATCCACTAGCCACTAAAATCAATATTTCGCAAATAGATGGGGGGTTAAAAACACCAGTTTTAGTGGAAAATCCACTAAGTTGGAAACACTGGCCGTACGCCGCTAGACTGTTTTGTCTTGATGGTGTGCGCCGTGTCCAAAGAAATTTAAAAAGATACAATAGAGCGGCTATAAGGGGAAAGTCTTAGGAAAACTATCATCCTATGCCTCAGTGACGCCATCTAGTTTTCAATTATAGCAAAAACACGATTTTATGTCAAAATTTATAGAAATTTAGCTATCGCTCAGTTGGTGGCCAGGGGCTATACCATGATAATTATGTAAAAATTTCAGTCCTACGTGCAAAAAAGAGTGATGGAGCTATATCTTTAAAAGTTCGGTTTAGGTCGTAAAATAGAACACGTTAAGAGTTCGTGGTAGAGCCTCAGTGTGAGCCAAGGGAGAGTTAAGTTTTTCAGAAATAGATGGCGTTATTACCAAATTAGCAAATGTTCTACTATTTATGAAAATTATTGAATTCTAATAAATAACTGCGTAAATACCAAGAATATTTACGAAAATAAACCGAAATTACGTTCAATAATTTTACCATAACAAGATTTGCAATAGCGTAATGCAAACAAAATATTTTCTCAGAAAATGATTTTCTTTGAGTGCATAAAGCGGATACAAACACGACTTGACGTGGTGTCATACTAAACTGAGCGACTTATTACCACAAGGTAACAACAAGTATAGGTACAACAACAGATTACGATTTTGTTTGCTAGGTCCTGTCTATTGGTAATATATATATTTATTGTCTTTGGCCGTGTTGTTGACAAAACAGTCTTGTCCCAGACAAGACTGCGACGTCGTAGACAAGTCTGTCTAAGACAGTTTTGTCTCAAGTGTGCGCAGGCCCTAAAAATCTAACGTATTTATGTACAGTCAGCTACAAAAGCTTCTTATAAACTGTATGATCTAGTTACCCACTTTAAATGTACTAGAAATATTATACGATTGGACTAAAGCCACTTATTAAAATAAAACAAATATCATTTTTGAGAAAGATATTTATTATTGCTTTATAATCATTGATATAATATAATAAATAGGCGAGACATATTTAATCATAAGAATCATCGTGAACCGTCTCGCGCGCAGGTTTGATGACTTCCAGTTTCCCAAACAAACACACAGCACTGTAAACCACAAACATACTTTGCGGCAGGTTATACAGAAGACCGACGAGTATAACCTGCCTCTCTGCTTAGTGTTTGTGGACTACAAGAAAGCCTTTGTTTTGATCGAGACTTAGGCTGTACAGTCTCTACACAATAAAAATCTCCAAGATTATAATCTGTTCATCTTAGCGCAAAAGTTTTTGAACGAAAACATTACCATGTTAGTCTGACCTCAGGACCAGACCTCGAAACGGTTCACGGCTGCAATGAAGGATGATGCGATCAAAACCATCACTATAATTCAGTTTGAGTTTTCGTTAAAGTTCACCACCAATTTCATATGCAACGTGTAACCAAAAGGGTATATTTGTCGTGGCCAGATCACAGAAATTGATCACTTCATGATATGGCCAACTAAAACTGGCCAGATCGTCAAACGTTAACATTTATTTGATGATATGTCGGCCCTCGTTTGGCCATAATTATCATTGATGTAGGATTTCTATGATAAGGAGAAGTCTAAAGAAAGTCCAAACAAGGATTGACATATCATCAAAGTTTAACGTTTAAACGATCTGGCCAGTTTAACTTGACCATATCATGATGTGATCAATTTCTATGATCTGGCCACGACATATACATACCAAGTGCACGGCTTCTTGATAAGATAACAAACGATACGGGAAGGGTTTTCTAACATTATGTTTACATGGTAGGAAGTTATGAATTATTCCAATACACATGATACCAGAAACCGAACATTTCATACTGAAATCAATACATCACTAGCCTAGCAAAAAGTCAGCTGATCGGTGTCAGTGAAATGTTCATGAATAAAAACAAAACAAACCTCTTACTCCTGGTATTTCTTCAAACAGTGGATAAAGGGCTCCGCATGTTTATTTTTCTTAACAATTTTTTTTTAATGTAAATAGTTTTGGAAGAAAGAAATTTTTCCTACAAAAACTAAGATTATATTTGTGAACTACAAACCAAGTCAAAAACTAGAGCAAGTGCGTGCGCCGGACATCTGTGAAGAAAATCCTGCCAGCCGCGTAGGGAGGTGTCCGTTAGCGCGCAGCTAATTCAATTCTTCAAAATATTAGACACGCGCGTGCGACTCACGCCGCTTTTAAAGGAGAGTCTAAGTAGATAAGGGTATTCATAAGGATATGGAATAATTCGGTACTTATCTGGTATCTACGTGAAACAATATGAAATACCTACTTTTTTATTGTTTTACGTAGATAGGATAGCAACAAACAAATGAGCAAACGTAACAATTATTATCGACAAAGTAATCTACCATATAATCGAGTAGGTACCTAACACACAGTAAATAATACCTAATTTAGTAACTACATTCCTATAAATTTTCTTACGTACCTAATTATTTTTATGTCGGTTGCCATACGTAAGTAGGTACTTAGTTTGCGAGAAATTAATTACTTAGATAAACGTACGATAGACGCTACGAAAAAGGATTTCATATCATAAACCCAAAATATCATTTCTAAGCAACTTATGTGTCTCCTAGTACAAATAAACTGCCAGTGGGATCCGTTCTTGAATTTAATTTAAATTAGAGGACTTTAATAAGTTGTTACTTTTTTGCAAGGTTGAGATGATTTGAATCAATTGATTTAATAAGTAATTTAAATCTCGATTAAACAAAAAAAAAAATTCTATAAGGTATAGAAAAAAATACTTATTTGTCCAGATGTTTTCCAAGAATTGAGTTTTTTCAACTTTTTTTTTCTGCTATATTTTCTATTAAAGTCAATAATGTTTTCAACCCATCGGAGAGTAGATCGTATAATGATGTTACTAATATCTTTTTATAAGTTATAAATCATTTGTAGTTTGGTGTAAAACGTAGCCAAACGTCACTCGCTCGTTACTTTTGCGAGAAAAGGGTTTTGAATATGGGTAATTGCTATTAATACACACATTATTTTAAAAAAGTACTCAAGCCAACTGAGAGAATAAGAACTTGACTTTTATAATCTAATAAAAGAAGGTTTCAATTCTTCTTACTTTTCTCACAAACCATGATCAAAAAAGTTCAAAATGAGTTGATTTTGTGCACGGCGCCTTAAAAAAAAAACGTTGATTTAAATCAAAAGTAAATTAAAAAAGTAAAATTTTGTATTAGTGGACGATCAATAATTGTACATTGCAGTCGCATATCCGTTCCGGTGCTTGTGATTTGGATTTATTGTACTTGTGACAATCGTATATGATGGCGTGAATATTATGAGATGATGTTGTGTTTCGGAAGAGTGGACAGTAATGTGCGAGCTGCTCGTGAACTGAGATCGTGGGTGATATTTTTCGTGGGTCCATTTTTTTGCCGCATGGCGTAAACGGTCAAATTGATTTAAATTTTTTGGGGATCGATTTGGATGATGCGCTCACAGAATTATCAATTGTAGGTTACGCCAATCTCGCGATGGACAATAATTTAGTCTTTCAATATGACGGTGCACCGGCACACTACGCATGTGATGTTCGGAAGCATTTGTATATGCGCTTTCGTCAGTGGATCGGGTGCGGTAGCAGACACGTGGCTTGGCCTCCGCGAACTAACGGCATCCGTTCACGAGCATGACGCGTGCATTAGCCCCATTCAGCTCAATCATATTGAAGGGAACTGAATGACCCCATAACACGTGTCACCATCAGCGAGACATTTGAGTGAGCATGACAAACTCTCAACTGCCATGCTCGTTATGTCAAACAAGTTGTAACCAAATAAAAATGCTCCATGGTACTTCACATTTAAAAACTTGAAAAAAGTGCTTCTACATTATACAATGCTATTGTTTCCAAATATACAAGGTAATAAATTATCATAAGCTCTATTGAAATAAACAAATAAAATAAAAATAAAAACATTTAAAAAACAACAATATAAAAAGGGGAATAGTATCTCTTTCAATATTTATAAATAGGTATATTAAAAAAATAAAACTAATTTGAAGGTAAAAGAGGTAAAAGAGGCCTAGCGTTTTTATCAAGGATATATAATCTTCCAGTTTATAATACACTTGTCTACATAGTGTGCGTTTGATGCATGCTTTAAATTTGGACTCATTTAGTTGTAGGATGTCAACTGGTATTTTATTATACAATTTTACACAGTACCACATAAATGAACTATGTACTTTAGCCAATCTGAATCGAGGTTTATCTTATTTGTTCCTATTCCTAGTATTAAAATTGTGCCTGTTACTTATCTTAATAAAAAGATGAATATTTTTCCGAACATACATAATGTTTTCATAAATGTATTGACAAGGGACCGTCAGGATGTTTATTTCCTTAAATAGTTCCCTGAGAGAATAGCGTCTACGAAGATTATATATGGCTCTGATAGCTCTTTTCTGCAGTATAAAAATGGACTCTATGTCTGCTGCCCGTCCCCATAGCAAAATACCGCAAGACATGATACTATGAAAGTAACTAAAATACACTAGTCGCGCAGTATCTACATCAGTACTTTTTTTTTCTGACAGCATATGCTGCTGAACTAAGCCGGCCTGCCAGAGATGTTAAATTTGAGGCTACAATGGGGTCCTCCCCCATTGTAGCCTCAAATCAATCGTGATCCCTAGGAAAACCATATTCTCGACGAATTCGAGTTACTCCTTGTTCAATACTATGTCGGAGTAATTAATTTTACATTCGGTAACGCAAATCTTATGCACTTAGTTTTTCCATTTAATACTAAATTATTAACAGTAAACCACTTTTGGACGTGCTGTAGAGCATTGTTTACGTCATCAAGATTTATGGAATGTCTATTGATCTTAAAAATTAACGACGTATCGTCAGCAAACAATATGTGGTTGATTTTTTAATAGATGCGGTAGATCATGGATGGATGGAGATGGAGAGGGAGATCAAAGAAAAGATGAATGGATTGTGTGAAGAGTGATATGAAAGAAAAGGAAGTTAGTGATAGCATGACGAACGACAGGGCAGAATGGAAGAAAAAAACATGTTGCGCCGACCCCAAATAACACGGGACAAGGGCAGGAAGATGATGATGGTAGATCATGTATATATACTAAAAAGAGGAAAGGACCCAATATTGAGCTTTGTGGTACTCCCATTTTGACTTTCAAACCCGGAGAATTTACACCGTTTATCTGAACTTGCTGTTGCCTGTCAATTAAATAAGATTTCACCAAGCTGAGTGCAAGTTTACCTAGTCCATAATTTTCTAGCTTTAAAAGCAAGGTTTCGTGATTAACACAATCAAAAGTCACAAAGAATTCCTATCACATCTTGGGCTTCTTCCCACGCTGCAAATATATGTTTTAATAAAGTGACACCAGCATCAGTCGTACAACATCCTTTGGTGAAACCATACTGCTCATCGTGAAAGATTTTATTGCTGATAAAATGGTAAAGCATTTCATTAAGCATAACTTTGATAATGTTACTCAAAAACCGTTGTTGTTGTTGTTTTTGACTGTTTGGTGTTTGTTTGTTGCTGTTGTTGTTATGACTTTTTTAATGTTTGTTCTGTATTATGTTAAGGTGTGCAATAAAGTTATATAAGTAATAATAACTTTTTCAAACAACTTACTGAAAACCGGCAATACTGATACAGGTCTGTAATTATAAGTGTCGTTATGGTCACCGGATTTAAAAAGTGGTATAACCTTACTGTATTTCATTATATCTGGAAAGACACCTTGGTCCACACACAAATTAAATATTGAAGCTAATTATGGTGTATGGTTTCAATTATGGATGTGCATACTTTAACAGACATTCCCCATTGGTCTTCGGTTAATTTGACTTAGATTTGTCGGAAAGCCTTTATGACTGACAAAGGGTTTATATGTTTGAATTGAAATTCAACCGGACAGCCTGGCCAGTTTGTTTTCAAAAACGCAACTGAACCTTCAGGGGAGGAATTTAGAGCTTCCGTGGTCCTAAGAGATATATCGGTGAAATAACTCTTGGGCTACTTCTATGTTAGAGCTTTTGGGACCATGTGAAGTCTCCAATAAAAAATCCGTGTTGCGTACTTTATTCCTACCATTTTCACTATTAATTACTTTCCACACAGTCTTTATTTTATTGTCCGCCGATTTGATCTTGTTGCATTTGTCTTGTTTGTACAGGGCCTTTGCTACCTTGCAAATCTTTCTGAAAAGTTTTGAATATCTACTTACATATGTATTAAAAGTTTCAGTATTGAAGAATGGCTTATGGCTATACAGCTCATATAGACTTTCCCTATTTACCCTAATACCTTTATCACTAAATACAAAATTAGGGAAAATATTTACAGACTTCTTTTCAAGTAATACAGCTTGTATTAAATTCATTGAGTACCACTGGAAAGAAATTATCATATTAAAATTTATTGGAATCATCAATATCATAGCCCAGAACATTTAACTTATTTTCTGAGTTACTGTTGAATTTTATTAATTTGCCCATTGTAATTGGCCTAAATTGAATTTGCATTTTTTTCAAGGCTGCCTGAGACTTAAATGCTACCATTTGTCCACTATGATCAGATGGAAGATAATTTACTATAGCTTTATCTAAATAGTCACAGTAACACCAGACATGCTACATAATGTTCGTTTTCGTTTTCGTTATCATTAACAAAACATAAAAAATAATATTTAAAAAAAAAATAATTTGCAATGTATATAAAAATCGAATCAACTGCCACCATTCTCTGCACCTCTCCAAAAACAATCGCACACTAGAGTGGAACAAGTCTACATCTAAATGTTGAGCAGTCAGTGTGTTGAGCAATGACACCACCTGATTTGCCGCATACTGTGTGTACGAGTTCGAACCTTGGGAGTCGCTAACAGAGGGCGAGAGCGCAGTCGCGTGTATTGAGGCGGCACGGATAGACCACAGCGCGACAAAGCCGCAGGGTTGTCGATTTCACCATTAACCTTCAAGCGGTCGCGCGGCGTCGAATCGACCACACTCGATATATATTTCAAAATCTCTCGTCAAAAGAACGTATCATCTCTAGCAGCTTGTCAGTAGTATACCATATATATATATATATATCAAATAAAAAATAAAATAAAAAAAAGACGAAAATAACTCCATTTCGTCTTTCCACTCCTCCTGAAAGATACAGAATCTGTGTGTTTAGGGCGCGGCGCAGGTGTCGAAAAGACTACACGCGTCTGCCTTGTATTTTTATATTGACGAGAAGACTGATTCGGAAAAAAATTAGACTCAAGTAGATGAAAAACTCTTTGATGTAAATTATTCACTCTCTTGTAGTCTAGTCTAGTATATTTAAAAAATACTAATTAATTACAGATATAATCAAGACTTGCAATAGAACTTTTTTTTTAATTGAAAAATAGGTAATATCTGAATTAAAAAAATATGTAATTAATTAATCAGTTTTCTAAATTCCTGAAATCATCCATCGGTCTTTTAGGTTACGCGCAACCGCTGCTGTTTCAAATAGTTGTGCGCCCACTTGAATGTACTTTGTTTCGTGTGGATCCCATATAATCGAATTAAACTCGAGCTTGCTACGAACAAACGCGAAAAATATGGCAACAATTGCGTGTCTGCTAGTGAACCGAGCCGACTGTCTCAAGACGAACCCTCTGGATTGGTGTGCTCGCTTACACAGACCGATTATGTGGTCATTGAAGGTTAGCTCGGTGTCCAACGTGACACCAAGATCGCGAACCTGATCGCGAGATCTCGCACCATGTGACTTCTTTTTATTCCCTAAAATAAAAAATCAGCTGAAAGGGATACAGTTTTCATTGCCAGAAGACGCGGTAGCAGTATTCGAGAAGGCCGTGGAAGAGGTGTCTGCGGCGGACTGGAAAAAATGTGTAGAAAATTGGTTCGGACGCATGAAACTTTGTATAGAGGCTGAAGGAGAATTCTATAAAAAGACTTAATAAAAATATTTTATCTATAGAAGTTAGTTTTTTTTGTTTCTCATAACTTTCTGAGTGTCCCACGCATGTCGTGGTCAGATCTTAGAAATTCATGATATGATCAAGTAAAACTGGCCAGATCTTTAAACGTTAACGTTTGATGATATGTCAATCCTCGTTTGGTCTATTTTCTTTAGATCTTTTATTATAATAGAAATCTTACATCAGTGATATGGCAAACGAGGATTGACATATAGTATAATCAAACCTTAACGTTTAAACGATCTGGCCAGTTTTAGTTTGCACTAGCTTCTGACGTTTTATAAGTGCCCATGTAGGCCTATGTGAAATAAAAAAATTTGACTTGACTTGACTTTTGACTTGACTTGTTGGCCATATTATAAAGTGATCAATTCTAAGATCTGGTCACGACATAATATAGAAAGATAACCGAAAGAAGAAGAAGAAGAAAATATTTCCGTAAACATGCATTTACTTGTTAGTCTTTCTTTAATTTCTAATACAGGTGTTTGTGGTGTTGGTGTTTACGTATATTGACCGTCGTGCTACTCAAAACTTGAATTTTGCTATTCGGGATCATTACTTGTTGTTTTGTGTCCCCTAAGGCATGGAGCTTAGGTCATGTGTACTTACCTCAGTGTATCTTCTATTATAACAATATTGTGGATTTTACTTTATACCTGACTAGCTTTTGCCCGCGGCTTTGCCCGCGGCTTTGCCCGCGGCTTTGCCCGCGTACATAAAGTATAGTCAGTGTCACTCAAGAATAAAACAGCTTTTTATCGCTGAAAAAATATCAGCAATCAGACTAGTACTTTCAGAGATTACCTCCTACAAACAAAAAAAAACAAATTTTACCCCTATTACTTATAATATTAGTATAGATGCTAGTAGCCTGCCCCAGCCTTGCTCAATTGAAAATCTGTATACATGAAAAGCAAAGTAGTAAGAAAGGCAAAGTCCAAACTCACTGACTGGATTCATCAACGCCTAGCTCAAATCCTTAGACCTAGAACGCTGAAATTTTGCACAGCGGTTTTTTTTAGATGTATTTGTTTATTTATTTCATAATTTATGTACACACAAATATACAGAAGAAGATAGGATATGTAATCGGCAATCTGTATAATTCAGGAATTCCATACAATACCTAGGCAATGTGTAAAATACCTGGGGCGTCTAGGCAATGTATGAAATATTATGAATATCATTGTTCATTACATAATTTACCTAGGTTCATTGTTCATTACTTAAATTTGTTAGCAGCTGCTCCAATGAAACCAACTTTTCAGACTTATCTCTTTTATTTGATTTTCTGACCTACGTCTTACAAGGTTGACAATCGAATGCCCGCCCGAGCTGGCGTGCTACCCAGGAAACACCAAATGGTGGGGACGGATATAGCACGCTACCTCGGCGGAAACGCTAGGCTACTTATTGAAATATCAACATATTGAATACAAGCAAACAATTCTAATAAAAATATTAATCTCTAAGAATTGTATCTTAATGCTATATAAAATACAGGAAGTAATTAGAGCATAAACTTTAAACGTAAGATCAATATTAAATAAAACGACCCGATTGTAAACACATCAAAACTATCGCCATCTAGTGGTATAAGACGACAGTCACTTCAAATGTCAAACTGACTGTCGTCACATCCCAATACGCAAATAACTGACTTAAACATCTCCTAACCAAAGTCAACTAACCTATTTAAATAATTGAATTCCAAGAAATTGTATATATTAATACATTTTTTAGGGATTGTATAGAGTACCTGCTAGTCCACCGGCAAAGTTTAAAAGAAACAGACTTTGGTCTATACGAGTATTTATCAATGTTAATCGACCAACCTATAAAATAGCGGGCAAATTAAACATTTTCTATTAAGTACTTAAAATCAATATGTGTAAAAGACGAAAGCAGGGAAGGAGGTGACATAATTTTAGGGCACATCGACATTGACAAGTTAGGTTAGAAGGCTAAGTGGTTATTTTTTTTATAACCACCCGCAAATAGCTGCCTTACTTTCAAGCCCCGTAGATAGAAATAAGATCTGACTACTTGTAACTAAATTACATTATGTTACTTATAACTAGAAGAATTGTAATTTCACGTTAATTTTTATAATGTACAAGTACTTAGGTCTTATTTCTGTCTGCAGGGTTTAAAGTGAGGCTCCTATTTCTGGGTGGTTATAAAAAAAATACCTCGATGGCAAAGGCAGGAGCTCCATTCCCGCCTTAGCCTTTAACCTGTCCGTGAACCCTAAAATTACGTCACCTCGTTCCCCGCTCTCGTCTTTTACACACATTAGCGGCAGCGCATTGGATACAATACTGTATAGGCAAAGTATAAAATAAATAATATTTCATACATTATTGTATAGAATACCGGATTATACAGATTGCCGGTAACATATATATATATAAAAAACTTATTTTTTATTAATAATAACAAATCATCTATTATTAGGCATCTTGGCCCATAGAATAAATACAATT
Source organism: Mythimna pallens (assembly GCA_961205895.1). Classification (NCBI taxonomy): domain Eukaryota; kingdom Metazoa; phylum Arthropoda; class Insecta; order Lepidoptera; family Noctuidae; genus Mythimna; species Mythimna pallens. The sequence goes on along the minus strand of OY540842.1, from coordinate 19,283,033 downwards.
TACCGTTTGTAAATAAGACAGACAGACTATGTCATTGTTATTGGTCTTTCTAATGTGGTGTTCACTAGAATCACTAATTAGGGATTTAGGTTTATAATATGAAACAACTAAATTATCAGTAAGCAGGTACAACCCAAGAGCCTACAAGAGCATCCTGGCTTGCATGCTTCTTACTGGGACCAATTAAATATTTTGTTCATAATCAACTGTAATAAGTGCCATTACATTTAAATTTAAATCTTTAGTTCGGAAACATAATACTTCGAACAAATATTATTTTAGCCATGTGCAACATCGGTGAAAAGTCTTTCGACCAAATGAAACGTAGGAGTAACGAAAAAAAACTCGAATTGAACTCGAAACTGATACAGTGGCAGACGTAACTTCGATGACATAAAAAAACGAAACGATAATAGTTGAAGAGTTTTAGATGAAATGAAATTTGGTCAAATTTTTTTTCGAACTTATGATAGGTATATAACCCGTCTAGTTGTTCCCCAGGAAAGGTCGAGACTACCATGACGACAACTACTTGACTTGCCCTATATTTGATTTGTATACCACATATATACTGCATCAAAATAAGTTACATGATTTAGGAAGAATTAGCATATGAACAATAACGTAAGTAAAACAATGAAACATATTCAATATATTTATTGCCAGTCTAAGTTGGTAGTGATTAGCCTGGTCTTCTGATCGGACAAAGATGGGATGACCAGCACTGCCTATGGCCCTAGACCATGTGTGTCCTCTGTATTCTTTAAATAGTATCTAAACATGTTTCCATCAATCGATATCTTTATCTGGATCTAGAGCCTATTCACGTTACCCAGGAGTCCAATCGCCATTGAAGTAACTGTTGCGCCTGCTGCATTCACTCATTTATTTCTACCGGATTTTTCCAACTTCTGTTTTCAGACATTGCTTGATAGCACTTCATTTTTAATGATATTACTTATCCAATCAATGTATGGGCTAGTTGGCGTAACTCCTGCAGGGTCATAGAATGTTTTGTATGGTTGAAGACTGCAGAAAGCCTGAACTTCTTCCGTACCAAGCGAGTTGACAGCTACTACACCTGATTTGTGAAGTACCGGTCCACCAGAATCTCCTGGACATAAACCAGACAGCTTTCTACATCGTCTTGCTAAACACATACCTGGTTTTACACGGAGAATGTCTTTATTACACTGCACAACTACAGCATCCAACAATTGTAAAGGTTTCCCCAGTATAGAAGTATCATTTGCTACAACTAATGTCTGGTTACTGTTTCCAATACTCATGTTAGCAGTGGTTATGCCGAAACCAGTTAAAATGACTTCTTGACCAATCATAGTTGTAAAATCCAATCCGCTCAAGCGCGCGTATTGTTTCAATGTGATTGGTTCATGTCTCATTAAAGCTATATCATTAAATAAGTCAGAAACTCTTTGTTTGTAAGCAGGGTGCTTGATGAAATTCATTACCAGGCTAACGGAACTGGCGTTGTGTGAACCGTATGTTATGACAAGTCTTAATGAATATTCTGTTGATTCTAAAACACTATCGTCAAGGAAACAGTGTGCTGCTGTTAGTGACCAAGTAGAAGTCAATGCAACAGCTGTACATGTGTGCGCCCGTAGGATAACTATAATTTTATCGCGTTCAAATTCTATCATTTCATATTGCTGTCTTACGACATATTGATAACTATTTTCATCAGCATCTCTTCCACCGATAATTCTTCTTGTTTTCGATTTTTCGATAGATAACGATTTGATCAATAGGAAATTCAAACAAAATTTATAAAACAGCACTGTAAAACGCATGGTGAACAAAATATTTGAAAGTAAATAGTTAAATTGGTCCACAAGTAATTTTACGATTTGAAAATATTGAATTGAAATGTCGAAATACTGATTTATTTTTATTATTGTAAAACGAATTGCATAAAGCGTCTCGTAGTAATGATTGGTGCTTGGCGCAGTCCGAAATAATATCAGGCCAGTCATCGTAGTTAGATTAAATGCAGGAAAACGCATATAATTGAGAATCAAACGAGCTTACCTGTTAAGCGAAGTCTTGATTCTAATTTTATGAGCGCCGAAACTGAAATGCAATTTTATTATTTTATCACATATGTAGTAATATTTCCTTTACCGGTTAAAGGATCACAAGTTTAGATATTTAGAAAAAAAAAAATTGTGAATCCTGGTAATACCATCGCATCTAAACGTCACTTACTTTAGAGATTATAAGACAAGGAACAAGCTGTCTTTTGGACAGACTTGTTACCGCATACTTACATTCACTATTTCCCTGTAAGGATAACTGTGAGTTAGGTAGGTTAATTATTGCAGCTTTGGGACTATTAACTAGTGGTGGGTGGGTGATTGCATTTCAGTTTCGGCGCTCATAAAATTAGAATCAAGACTTCGCTTAACAGGTAAGCTCGTTTGATTCCCAATTTTACTTCGCGCCGAAACTGAAATGCAATTCTATTATTTTATCACATATTTAGATGTTTAGAGTTTGCTGCAATAATTAATTGTTACGCTATTGTTAGTACTGGTACTATCAACTCAAGTGCACTTTCTTTTTATAGTAAGTTATGAGTTGATTTCAGTTTTCCCTAAGGTTTTTTTGTCGCTACAGTCATACGTTATTGCTGAGAGTCTCTCAAGGTGTTGACTAGACTATCTGTTCATTTTTTAAAGTATTATGTGACAAGTATACTCGAATTGTAAAAATATATTTGATTCATTGATAGGCAACTGATTTAGATGTGAAGCATGTTATCTTCAACAGGGGCAGTTATAGTACCACGGTCTGAGACGTGTATTGTAATTAATTGGATTATTCTTAATGAAAGTCACTTATGACTTACCAGCTTATTTTAGAAATATTATATCACTCTCTAGTAATACTATATTACTCTCAGTATATTTTAGTACTTGGTTATTTGTACATCATCGTTATATGTACCTAGCCAGGGGCGCCGACTATGAGAAATAAATAGTGGGTGTTGAGCACCCCTGAGAATAGACATCAAGAAACCGATCAGTAATCGCCTTTTAGGTTACGTATACATTATAATGATACTAAAACTAGTTTCATTTTTATAAAATTACTTATTTCATTTTATATTTTTATCGAACATAATTAGTAATTAGGTACGCAGTATGTAAGTAGGACATTTATTTATTTGTCAGTTAATCAGTGTGCATTTTTTCATCAAATGAGCATGAGCACCCATGAGGTTCTCTAAAAGCCGGCACCCCTGTACCTAGCCGTTGATATCGGCTATATTACAAGGTCATTATTACTAAATGGACAAAAAGTTACTTTGGTTTTATAGTACTGCTGTTCCCACTTAACACAAAGACAATTTGTTGAAATCTATTGAAGCAGAATAATCTCATTAGTTGTTTTTATCATACCATAGTGATGTTTTACTGTTTAAGTATGCTAAGCTGTTTTGTTGTTAGGGTTGTGTGTAATGGTAGCCAACTTAGAGTAATAAGTTTCTTCGAGTTCATTCTATATTGTGAGACAAGGAAACGGCTATTATAGCAGGATTAAATGTCACTGGATGTAATGTAATTAAATTACATGCATCATATAATAAGCCTTGCATTAGGCAATGCAATTAGGTACATGCATTATATATTGTCTCATTCATCATTTTCGTTTCAAACGATAAGTAATGAAATCGATTCACATCTAAGTTATATTTGTGTTGACATTGTAGGTGACTGGTATGGAAGTCTAGCTTATCGATTTTATTATTATTATTCCGTTTGTTCATTGAACATAACATATAAATTATATTTTATTATATTAAATTATTATTATTATTTGTTTTCTACTGCATGATACAGCTAGTATACTAACATTTGTCTATCTAAATATATGTAAATACAATTATTTTATACTTATGAAGGCCATTTTATGTGATTTATTTGTGCCTCCCGAAATGGAAGTTAATGCGATTGTCTTTCTCTGTCATCATAGTAGTATTTTTATGTCACAGTTTATGTCATATGTCTTCAAACGCATCTCTTAGTGCTTCACAAGCACTTTTTGCTGTATTAGATTTGCGTACGTGCACCAAACAATAACAAATCTTTGGTCTAGCTTTCTGGTCTTTTCTCATACCTTGCATGTCGGTTGGATCAGGCGTGACGCTTGTATACTCCCACAAGTCGTCATGTACCAGATGCATCTCCAAAAGAAGACTATGTGTGTCTAATTAAAAGGTCGCTTTATGGGTTAAAGCAAGCAATAAGAGCGTGGAACAATAAGCTGAATACTGAGTTGTTAAAGTTGTCATTTAAAAGATGTAAAAATGAACCTTGCATATACTCTAGATCCCAGGGTAAGAGCATAAGGGTATGAGTAACAACCAGAAGGCTTTCATGAAAAGGGAAAAGAAGACTCTGTGTGTCATGACGAATTAAAATAATATAAGTTTTGACTTTGTTTCTTGAGAGAGGGGTTTATGTAATGTCGATGGAATGAACTTCCTGCTAGGGACTAGATACCTAGAGAAGTTGTATGGTCACTGACCGACGAGGACTTGTTGTACTAGTTTGTCCCTAGCATACCCCCCCCCCCCTTTTAGTTTCAATGCAATTTTACTTTTGTATTGGTAAGTTAAGAACTTATAGTTTTGATGATACTAGTATTTCAAAAGAGGTTATTCATTGCCTCAATTAAGTAAGCGCAATTTTGAGCATTCAGTCCCACTTAGCTTTTTCAGAGTCCTGGATAAAACGAAATAAATTTAAGAGTATCAACCAAACAAAAGACTAGTTTTACTGTGGTCATGTGTGGACCGGGTGCACCGTAGACAAAGTTGTCTAAGTTGTCTATTGCATTTCTGTCACTATTTGACAGTGACATCTAACAAAGTAAACAGTAGTAAGAGAGAAGCCACAATTTCACCATATGACTTATAGGATACATATAGACTTATAGGCATGATATTACACTGTGTTCAATAAAACATTTTTGTTTTAAAATTGGTGGTTATGCTATGCATGTTTTGGGAATGTCTGAATGATCAAACATAAAATCTAACATTACATTTCTTTATCAAGTGGTAGATAGTTGTCTACTTTAATGTTTAATTTTTAAGTTCAGGAGTCATGTATACTGCAAAGTGATTCATCATGTATCCCTGCAATCTTGAAATTTTCTATTAAGCACAGTGAGATTTTTTGATTGTCATAGAAGTGAGTCCTTGGTGAAACAAGTTGTTTTGGTGCACACTTTTTGTGTTTTGTGGTATGAGTGTTCTTATGTGCCAATTGCATTAGCCATGGAAAGCTTATTCCTAGGTATTCTTTATAATAAGGCAATTTCCTTCCCTATAATATTTGTTTTTTTTGAACACAGAAAATATTGTCAATGTAAGACAATTGCTACTGGAAATGTAATACTGGTGCAGATCAAATTGAATCTGAATCTATTTATTTCTTTCTCGTTTTGTGACAACAAAGATTTCCCTGTTTATTAACATTATATGTTGATAGGGGGTCTGTTTATTTATTTATTAGGAGCACCAACCACATAGGTATTTACAAAAGATTTGAATTTAGGTAATCAAACTTAGTTTAGTTCTGTACAATTATGTCAATAGCAGGCATACACGACTTGTGTAATTTGACATTTATTTATATTGAATTTTTAGTTTATTGAGTGATTTAGACATTAAGTAAGGTAGATACCTCATACCATTTTGTTCTAACAACTATTTACAAATATATCAATACATATTTCATTATTTATATGTTGTATTTCATTATAAGTTTATTGCTGACTTACTCCCTTGGGGTGATTATAAGTAAGTAGGGCTGGTGGTTTTGCCCGTCAATATTGTTCACTTCTGTTTTCAACAGTGATAAGTTACTTCTTAAAATCATTGGTAACTTCCTTAAACCGCTTAGCCCAGCGGGTGGCCACACCAGTTGTGGTATTGGTGTCATACATCAAGTATTCTAAGGTGCTGGTGCGCAGGTTTTTTGAGCCTGTGAGTAGTTCTTGTAATTCTGGTATTGAAACTTTAGAACCTTATAATTTTATTCAAGACTGCTGGTGTCCGCAGAGGACTTAACCTGTGATTTCCTTAGGTTTTGATCCTTAAAAGTTAGTTTACATGCTCTTTGAGCAAGGTAAAAAGCTAAGCTAAAAAATAAGCTTAAATACTAAGGATGTGGAATGATATGAATTTAATCCGTTTAAATTATATCAAGATTTTCCATAGATATTATTACATAGAGTCATATCATAATCAACACTTACTGATATTTGTTGCTGTAAGTGAACATATCATTTGTAAATTGTTGATGAAGTATTCATGTCACTTAGTGCTTAGATATATATCATTGTGAACACCTCGTGTTCCGTGGTTTTGTTTTGTTTTATTATTTTTAATATATTGCAGGTCAGTGTACAACATAACCATAAGGAAATGATAATATTTCTATTGAATAGGTCTTTACTATTTAACTCGGCAAAAAATAGGTTTGATAATCAGTCACTGTCATGCTAGCACTATGGCGGTACTTTCCACCAGCATTGTAGCCGGTAAGGGTGTCAATAATTCTGCCTTGCCTTCTCCCATGGTTTTGGGTTGGCTTCTAGTCCAACAACTGGACACAGGTGGGTATCTACCGGCAATCCGGCTAGGTAGATTGGATTAACTTATGACAGTTTGGAATATCTCGTATTCTTTAGCATTACTTTGGTAAGTTTATAATTTACATATTAGGCAGTATAACTTGCCACACTAAACTCTAAACTTGCGATCCTTTAACCCGAAAAGGAAATATTACTACATATGTGATAAAATAATAGAATTGCATTTCAGTTTCGGCGCGAAGTAAAATTGTACTGCACTGGTTTTTTGGACTTGTTCGTCAACTCGCTTCTGCAAAACTCGCGAGCACTCGCGAGGTGGCGCCTTCCCATTTTACCTACTTTTTTTTGTCGTCAACTCGCTCCCACGTATAAAGTACAGGCAAATAAAAACAGATTTAAACCAATATCTAGCTATTGCCCGCGGCTTTGCCACGCTGGCTGATTAGGTTAAGTACTAACTACATCTACTTAAAGGGGGATAGTTGAATTCTGGCTATGTTCTAATCACGCGGAGAACTCTAATACCGCGTACCAGGATTTTGAATTTTAATTTAACTAGCTGCCAAATTGGGTATCTTAGCAAAGGTGAGACGATACTTCACGCCGGAACAGCTGCTCAACTTTATCAAGCGCGAGTTCCATTGTGTACGGAGTACAGCTCTCATCTTTGGGATGTACTACTATTTGGTGTGCCAAATAACAGCTTGATGCACTAGAATCGATTGAGAAGCGAGCCATGAAAATTATTGGTATTGATACACTTTTCGATTCAATACTTCAAAGTAGAGATGGGCAAATTCCGTGAATTTTTTATGCATTGAAGTTTTTCGGAAAAAATTCGCTTTTGGTTGAAAAATTTCAATTAGAGGTGAATTTTTTTTTAAGTGTGAACCTGAAATGTATAAACCAATTTTGTGATTTATTAAGCAATTACACGCTTAAGGCTGATATACGCCGTGAGCGCAAGAGAAAATTAGGTATTGAAGCGCTACTCACACAGCGACAGACGCGCGCGGCCGGTCGAGATATCGCTCGACGACGACGAAACGTAAAGACAAAATATTTAAAACTGAAGTGGGTATAATGTTTTACTTATTGCATTTATGCTTAGTAAGGAAGGATGGGAGAGGGGTTGGTTTTCTATGAAGGCATCAATCTACTATTATATTTCACACAAAGGTATTTCAAATGAAATTTCTTTCAGCAGACCTGCGACAGGAGAGTTGGATGAGAGATATAGACACAGTTTATACAAATAAAGTGGTAGTGGTGGTTTAATAATACCACTAAAAATAACACACAATTAAAACAATCAAATGCCATAATATAATACAATAATATGTATATTAATTAATTTAGTCATCCTTACACGTCTCCAATAAACAATAGCTAATGACTATTAAATATAAAAAGTCTGAATGGAAAAAAATACCTGTCATTGAAGATATTTTTCTATGTATTGTGTTTCAGAAGTTGATATTTCAATTTCTTCTAGGGTTTTCAATGCCTTTACCGTTCTGGTAATTTGAAGTTTCATTTGCTCGTTACCGACATCTCCTAAAAAGAACAACACACAGTGAGTAATATTGTAATTTGTTATAAATAATCGAAAAGTATCAAGCTGTTTTACTAGATATTCAAAACACTAACCTATAAACTTTGATTTAATACTTGCCTAGATCCATCCATCCATCATCCACCGTACTAAACGGCCCAAATAGAGTCTACTAAAATTGGTAGACTCGCTTCTCCCTTACGTCAGTGTCATTTGAAACAACTAAGGATAATGTGCTCACGAAAAATAATTAATTATGCCGGTTTATGCTGTCAGACTGTGCCGTAATTCTGTGGGAAAACAATATATTATCACTAAGATCACTTTTCATCGGTAAGTTTTGTTATTTAATCACTATTATTATAGAAAACACGATTTTTTAATTCGTTTATTTGTATGTCATTCCGATTAGCCAGTGTTGTCAGTTTATTACTAGGGAGATTTGGCGAAACTATGGGAAACAAAATACAAATATCATTTACATCATCTTTCGATCAGGAGAACATTATTATTTAAAAAATGACATTTATTTGATCAGTAAATGATAACTTACCTAAACCCACAAAAAAAAAAATGAATCCCATGATGTCATGTACTAAATATTTTTTTTAGTTTTTTCTAATATTTTGGGTTTCAGATTTTTGCTGAATTGAGCCTGTTTCATGCAGCCGTAAGGAACACGTTTCTACTTTATCCTTACATCGGACTTTATGCTTTTATTTGTTGGTTTTATGTAATATACATGTAACTGGAGTATTGTGTGTCTTTAAGTCTGTGCTAAATAAATGTATTCTTTTTTTTTAATCTACAAAATAATTATTTCATTCAACCTATTTTGTTAAACTTTCGTCATAATAAATAATGGAGAAAAGGAAAGTTAATAATTTGGAGCAGGCATCCCTCAACACGCACACCTTGACAGTTTGATGGCAATAAGTACACGAGTGGTACTCACATATGTCACGCAATTGGAGACAGTTTTAGCGCGTCGTATGTTTGCGTCTAGACAAGTATATAATCAAAGCCTATAAATGAAATTATTGTATCCAGCCGTCGCATTTTTTCTGCAGATTTCTGGTTAATCTCACAATGTTATCAATCATCTTATAGAGAAGCCTCCTCGTCGAACTATTTACTGTTTTCCGCATTTTATTACAAAACAAATGAAAATAAGATTCAAGTAAACACAAAATGCATGAAGTTTATGACACGTCAATGACACAATTTTGACAATAGTTAAATGCTGCCATATATGAACTTGAATAAATAATTCGCTGCAATCTTCGCTCGCTGGCCAGACTATCAGAAATCAGAAACGTTTATTTCAAATAGACCAATTACAGGCACCTTTGAATTGTCAAAATGTCGGTCAGTCAAAAAAAATTCAAGGGAAGCTAAATTGCACGTTCCAAAGCGTAGATCTCTATGGAGAAGAACGTGCAAGAAACTCCGTGGACACTCTTTAAATCATATTATGAGTTACATAAATCTTGGTTACATATTTCTTGTTGCTTCTAATATGTGAGCACAATGTAGATAAGTAGTAATAATTAAAAAAAAAAAAAAAAAAACTTATTAAAAAAAATATAAATTAAATTAAGTCACTGGCAGCTTTTTTTTTTAGGTGGGAAAATCATCTAATGACAAATCTCGCTCTTGGGTGGAGCGAGAGATAGTGTCAGACTTTTACTGATTAAATCCCCACTCCTGTTCCCTCTTTGCCTTCATCCCGGGGCCCCGGGCTTCGCTTTCACACTACCCGCGGACTGGCAGCTAAGAGATGACCAGTCTCAACTGACGGCACCCGTTCACGAGCATGAGGCGTGCATCAGCCCCACTCAGCTCACCCATTTTGAAGGAAACTGAATGACCCAATAACACGTGCCACCATCAGCGAGACATTTGAGTGCGCATGACAAACTCTCGACTGCCATGCTCGCGAGGGGCAATGGTCCTCACGCCCCAATCGTTACCGGGATTCAAATCCCGATTTCCGGCCTCCGTAGGCGCGGGTTTGCGGACGGTGAGCAATGAGTACCTCTCCGTCCGACCGTCCGGTAACCGTTCGGACCAAGCCCAAGTCGTCGACGGCACGTAGTGTTCCGAGCGCGCCTCAAGGAGATGTCAGCAACCCTAGGGGCCCAGCAGGGTCGAAGCCTACTGGGGCCAATTGTCTGATTCTGAAAGGAAGATTAGGCCCTGGTATGAAAGGCAACGAAGGAACAGGAGTGGGTTTTAGTCACTAAAAGTCTGACACTATCTCTCGGCTCCGCCCAAGAGCGGGGGCTGTCATAGGATGATTGTCCCACCGAAAAAAAAAACCCACTAGAGTCAACTTTTAAAACCAACAGAAAACTGCTAATAAAAACTTATCATTATATAAAAAAATGTGTATTGATAAAATAAGCAGGCATTTAAATTATTAAAAAAAAAACAACTTTTATTCTCAGGCATTGAATGCCCATAGGGTGTTAGTATTACCAAAACAAATTAAAAAAGAAAAAAATAATATTAAATAATTTAATTATTAGTTGTCTTTATTACATTAGACCCCAAGCGAACGCCAGCGTTCGCTCTCTCATTGTCTTTATAATGTGTCTCTAATTACGGTATTCGAAAGGTCAAAATACCATTTATGGGTAAATTAACATTAGTAGGTAAATCAACACACAAATTATTCAATAATAATAATTCGTATTCGTATTTTTTTTGCACCATCATTGTCGGTATCAGATTGAAAATTATGGATTCTATGGTGCTGATTTACACCCAAGTGATCGTATTTTTTTGTAAGAAATTGAAGTTTACTAAAGCAATAGAAAAATCCACTAGCCACTAAAATCAATATTTCGCAAATAGATGGGGGGTTAAAAACACCAGTTTTAGTGGAAAATCCACTAAGTTGGAAACACTGGCCGTACGCCGCTAGACTGTTTTGTCTTGATGGTGTGCGCCGTGTCCAAAGAAATTTAAAAAGATACAATAGAGCGGCTATAAGGGGAAAGTCTTAGGAAAACTATCATCCTATGCCTCAGTGACGCCATCTAGTTTTCAATTATAGCAAAAACACGATTTTATGTCAAAATTTATAGAAATTTAGCTATCGCTCAGTTGGTGGCCAGGGGCTATACCATGATAATTATGTAAAAATTTCAGTCCTACGTGCAAAAAAGAGTGATGGAGCTATATCTTTAAAAGTTCGGTTTAGGTCGTAAAATAGAACACGTTAAGAGTTCGTGGTAGAGCCTCAGTGTGAGCCAAGGGAGAGTTAAGTTTTTCAGAAATAGATGGCGTTATTACCAAATTAGCAAATGTTCTACTATTTATGAAAATTATTGAATTCTAATAAATAACTGCGTAAATACCAAGAATATTTACGAAAATAAACCGAAATTACGTTCAATAATTTTACCATAACAAGATTTGCAATAGCGTAATGCAAACAAAATATTTTCTCAGAAAATGATTTTCTTTGAGTGCATAAAGCGGATACAAACACGACTTGACGTGGTGTCATACTAAACTGAGCGACTTATTACCACAAGGTAACAACAAGTATAGGTACAACAACAGATTACGATTTTGTTTGCTAGGTCCTGTCTATTGGTAATATATATATTTATTGTCTTTGGCCGTGTTGTTGACAAAACAGTCTTGTCCCAGACAAGACTGCGACGTCGTAGACAAGTCTGTCTAAGACAGTTTTGTCTCAAGTGTGCGCAGGCCCTAAAAATCTAACGTATTTATGTACAGTCAGCTACAAAAGCTTCTTATAAACTGTATGATCTAGTTACCCACTTTAAATGTACTAGAAATATTATACGATTGGACTAAAGCCACTTATTAAAATAAAACAAATATCATTTTTGAGAAAGATATTTATTATTGCTTTATAATCATTGATATAATATAATAAATAGGCGAGACATATTTAATCATAAGAATCATCGTGAACCGTCTCGCGCGCAGGTTTGATGACTTCCAGTTTCCCAAACAAACACACAGCACTGTAAACCACAAACATACTTTGCGGCAGGTTATACAGAAGACCGACGAGTATAACCTGCCTCTCTGCTTAGTGTTTGTGGACTACAAGAAAGCCTTTGTTTTGATCGAGACTTAGGCTGTACAGTCTCTACACAATAAAAATCTCCAAGATTATAATCTGTTCATCTTAGCGCAAAAGTTTTTGAACGAAAACATTACCATGTTAGTCTGACCTCAGGACCAGACCTCGAAACGGTTCACGGCTGCAATGAAGGATGATGCGATCAAAACCATCACTATAATTCAGTTTGAGTTTTCGTTAAAGTTCACCACCAATTTCATATGCAACGTGTAACCAAAAGGGTATATTTGTCGTGGCCAGATCACAGAAATTGATCACTTCATGATATGGCCAACTAAAACTGGCCAGATCGTCAAACGTTAACATTTATTTGATGATATGTCGGCCCTCGTTTGGCCATAATTATCATTGATGTAGGATTTCTATGATAAGGAGAAGTCTAAAGAAAGTCCAAACAAGGATTGACATATCATCAAAGTTTAACGTTTAAACGATCTGGCCAGTTTAACTTGACCATATCATGATGTGATCAATTTCTATGATCTGGCCACGACATATACATACCAAGTGCACGGCTTCTTGATAAGATAACAAACGATACGGGAAGGGTTTTCTAACATTATGTTTACATGGTAGGAAGTTATGAATTATTCCAATACACATGATACCAGAAACCGAACATTTCATACTGAAATCAATACATCACTAGCCTAGCAAAAAGTCAGCTGATCGGTGTCAGTGAAATGTTCATGAATAAAAACAAAACAAACCTCTTACTCCTGGTATTTCTTCAAACAGTGGATAAAGGGCTCCGCATGTTTATTTTTCTTAACAATTTTTTTTTAATGTAAATAGTTTTGGAAGAAAGAAATTTTTCCTACAAAAACTAAGATTATATTTGTGAACTACAAACCAAGTCAAAAACTAGAGCAAGTGCGTGCGCCGGACATCTGTGAAGAAAATCCTGCCAGCCGCGTAGGGAGGTGTCCGTTAGCGCGCAGCTAATTCAATTCTTCAAAATATTAGACACGCGCGTGCGACTCACGCCGCTTTTAAAGGAGAGTCTAAGTAGATAAGGGTATTCATAAGGATATGGAATAATTCGGTACTTATCTGGTATCTACGTGAAACAATATGAAATACCTACTTTTTTATTGTTTTACGTAGATAGGATAGCAACAAACAAATGAGCAAACGTAACAATTATTATCGACAAAGTAATCTACCATATAATCGAGTAGGTACCTAACACACAGTAAATAATACCTAATTTAGTAACTACATTCCTATAAATTTTCTTACGTACCTAATTATTTTTATGTCGGTTGCCATACGTAAGTAGGTACTTAGTTTGCGAGAAATTAATTACTTAGATAAACGTACGATAGACGCTACGAAAAAGGATTTCATATCATAAACCCAAAATATCATTTCTAAGCAACTTATGTGTCTCCTAGTACAAATAAACTGCCAGTGGGATCCGTTCTTGAATTTAATTTAAATTAGAGGACTTTAATAAGTTGTTACTTTTTTGCAAGGTTGAGATGATTTGAATCAATTGATTTAATAAGTAATTTAAATCTCGATTAAACAAAAAAAAAAATTCTATAAGGTATAGAAAAAAATACTTATTTGTCCAGATGTTTTCCAAGAATTGAGTTTTTTCAACTTTTTTTTTCTGCTATATTTTCTATTAAAGTCAATAATGTTTTCAACCCATCGGAGAGTAGATCGTATAATGATGTTACTAATATCTTTTTATAAGTTATAAATCATTTGTAGTTTGGTGTAAAACGTAGCCAAACGTCACTCGCTCGTTACTTTTGCGAGAAAAGGGTTTTGAATATGGGTAATTGCTATTAATACACACATTATTTTAAAAAAGTACTCAAGCCAACTGAGAGAATAAGAACTTGACTTTTATAATCTAATAAAAGAAGGTTTCAATTCTTCTTACTTTTCTCACAAACCATGATCAAAAAAGTTCAAAATGAGTTGATTTTGTGCACGGCGCCTTAAAAAAAAAACGTTGATTTAAATCAAAAGTAAATTAAAAAAGTAAAATTTTGTATTAGTGGACGATCAATAATTGTACATTGCAGTCGCATATCCGTTCCGGTGCTTGTGATTTGGATTTATTGTACTTGTGACAATCGTATATGATGGCGTGAATATTATGAGATGATGTTGTGTTTCGGAAGAGTGGACAGTAATGTGCGAGCTGCTCGTGAACTGAGATCGTGGGTGATATTTTTCGTGGGTCCATTTTTTTGCCGCATGGCGTAAACGGTCAAATTGATTTAAATTTTTTGGGGATCGATTTGGATGATGCGCTCACAGAATTATCAATTGTAGGTTACGCCAATCTCGCGATGGACAATAATTTAGTCTTTCAATATGACGGTGCACCGGCACACTACGCATGTGATGTTCGGAAGCATTTGTATATGCGCTTTCGTCAGTGGATCGGGTGCGGTAGCAGACACGTGGCTTGGCCTCCGCGAACTAACGGCATCCGTTCACGAGCATGACGCGTGCATTAGCCCCATTCAGCTCAATCATATTGAAGGGAACTGAATGACCCCATAACACGTGTCACCATCAGCGAGACATTTGAGTGAGCATGACAAACTCTCAACTGCCATGCTCGTTATGTCAAACAAGTTGTAACCTAATAAAAATGCTCCATGGTACTTCACATTTAAAAACTTGAAAAAAGTGCTTCTACATTATACAATGCTATTGTTTCCAAATATACAAGGTAATAAATTATCATAAGCTCTATTGAAATAAACAAATAAAATAAAAATAAAAACATTTAAAAAACAACAATATAAAAAGGGGAATAGTATCTCTTTCAATATTTATAAATAGGTATATTAAAAAAATAAAACTAATTTGAAGGTAAAAGAGGTAAAAGAGGCCTAGCGTTTTTATCAAGGATATATAATCTTCCAGTTTATAATACACTTGTCTACATAGTGTGCGTTTGATGCATGCTTTAAATTTGGACTCATTTAGTTGTAGGATGTCAACTGGTATTTTATTATACAATTTTACACAGTACCACATAAATGAACTATGTACTTTAGCCAATCTGAATCGAGGTTTATCTTATTTGTTCCTATTCCTAGTATTAAAATTGTGCCTGTTACTTATCTTAATAAAAAGATGAATATTTTTCCGAACATACATAATGTTTTCATAAATGTATTGACAAGGGACCGTCAGGATGTTTATTTCCTTAAATAGTTCCCTGAGAGAATAGCGTCTACGAAGATTATATATGGCTCTGATAGCTCTTTTCTGCAGTATAAAAATGGACTCTATGTCTGCTGCCCGTCCCCATAGCAAAATACCGCAAGACATGATACTATGAAAGTAACTAAAATACACTAGTCGCGCAGTATCTACATCAGTACTTTTTTTTTCTGACAGCATATGCTGCTGAACTAAGCCGGCCTGCCAGAGATGTTAAATTTGAGGCTACAATGGGGTCCTCCCCCATTGTAGCCTCAAATCAATCGTGATCCCTAGGAAAACCATATTCTCGACGAATTCGAGTTACTCCTTGTTCAATACTATGTCGGAGTAATTAATTTTACATTCGGTAACGCAAATCTTATGCACTTAGTTTTTCCATTTAATACTAAATTATTAACAGTAAACCACTTTTGGACGTGCTGTAGAGCATTGTTTACGTCATCAAGATTTATGGAATGTCTATTGATCTTAAAAATTAACGACGTATCGTCAGCAAACAATATGTGGTTGATTTTTTAATAGATGCGGTAGATCATGGATGGATGGAGATGGAGAGGGAGATCAAAGAAAAGATGAATGGATTGTGTGAAGAGTGATATGAAAGAAAAGGAAGTTAGTGATAGCATGACGAACGACAGGGCAGAATGGAAGAAAAAAACATGTTGCGCCGACCCCAAATAACACGGGACAAGGGCAGGAAGATGATGATGGTAGATCATGTATATATACTAAAAAGAGGAAAGGACCCAATATTGAGCTTTGTGGTACTCCCATTTTGACTTTCAAACCCGGAGAATTTACACCGTTTATCTGAACTTGCTGTTGCCTGTCAATTAAATAAGATTTCACCAAGCTGAGTGCAAGTTTACCTAGTCCATAATTTTCTAGCTTTAAAAGCAAGGTTTCGTGATTAACACAATCAAAAGTCACAAAGAATTCCTATCACATCTTGGGCTTCTTCCCACGCTGCAAATATATGTTTTAATAAAGTGACACCAGCATCAGTCGTACAACATCCTTTGGTGAAACCATACTGCTCATCGTGAAAGATTTTATTGCTGATAAAATGGTAAAGCATTTCATTAAGCATAACTTTGATAATGTTACTCAAAAACCGTTGTTGTTGTTGTTTTTGACTGTTTGGTGTTTGTTTGTTGCTGTTGTTGTTATGACTTTTTTAATGTTTGTTCTGTATTATGTTAAGGTGTGCAATAAAGTTATATAAGTAATAATAACTTTTTCAAACAACTTACTGAAAACCGGCAATACTGATACAGGTCTGTAATTATAAGTGTCGTTATGGTCACCGGATTTAAAAAGTGGTATAACCTTACTGTATTTCATTATATCTGGAAAGACACCTTGGTCCACACACAAATTAAATATTGAAGCTAATTATGGTGTATGGTTTCAATTATGGATGTGCATACTTTAACAGACATTCCCCATTGGTCTTCGGTTAATTTGACTTAGATTTGTCGGAAAGCCTTTATGACTGACAAAGGGTTTATATGTTTGAATTGAAATTCAACCGGACAGCCTGGCCAGTTTGTTTTCAAAAACGCAACTGAACCTTCAGGGGAGGAATTTAGAGCTTCCGTGGTCCTAAGAGATATATCGGTGAAATAACTCTTGGGCTACTTCTATGTTAGAGCTTTTGGGACCATGTGAAGTCTCCAATAAAAAATCCGTGTTGCGTACTTTATTCCTACCATTTTCACTATTAATTACTTTCCACACAGTCTTTATTTTATTGTCCGCCGATTTGATCTTGTTGCATTTGTCTTGTTTGTACAGGGCCTTTGCTACCTTGCAAATCTTTCTGAAAAGTTTTGAATATCTACTTACATATGTATTAAAAGTTTCAGTATTGAAGAATGGCTTATGGCTATACAGCTCATATAGACTTTCCCTATTTACCCTAATACCTTTATCACTAAATACAAAATTAGGGAAAATATTTACAGACTTCTTTTCAAGTAATACAGCTTGTATTAAATTCATTGAGTACCACTGGAAAGAAATTATCATATTAAAATTTATTGGAATCATCAATATCATAGCCCAGAACATTTAACTTATTTTCTGAGTTACTGTTGAATTTTATTAATTTGCCCATTGTAATTGGCCTAAATTGAATTTGCATTTTTTTCAAGGCTGCCTGAGACTTAAATGCTACCATTTGTCCACTATGATCAGATGGAAGATAATTTACTATAGCTTTATCTAAATAGTCACAGTAACACCAGACATGCTACATAATGTTCGTTTTCGTTTTCGTTATCATTAACAAAACATAAAAAATAATATTTAAAAAAAAAATAATTTGCAATGTATATAAAAATCGAATCAACTGCCACCATTCTCTGCACCTCTCCAAAAACAATCGCACACTAGAGTGGAACAAGTCTACATCTAAATGTTGAGCAGTCAGTGTGTTGAGCAATGACACCACCTGATTTGCCGCATACTGTGTGTACGAGTTCGAACCTTGGGAGTCGCTAACAGAGGGCGAGAGCGCAGTCGCGTGTATTGAGGCGGCACGGATAGACCACAGCGCGACAAAGCCGCAGGGTTGTCGATTTCACCATTAACCTTCAAGCGGTCGCGCGGCGTCGAATCGACCACACTCGATATATATTTCAAAATCTCTCGTCAAAAGAACGTATCATCTCTAGCAGCTTGTCAGTAGTATACCATATATATATATATATATCAAATAAAAAATAAAATAAAAAAAAGACGAAAATAACTCCATTTCGTCTTTCCACTCCTCCTGAAAGATACAGAATCTGTGTGTTTAGGGCGCGGCGCAGGTGTCGAAAAGACTACACGCGTCTGCCTTGTATTTTTATATTGACGAGAAGACTGATTCGGAAAAAAATTAGACTCAAGTAGATGAAAAACTCTTTGATGTAAATTATTCACTCTCTTGTAGTCTAGTCTAGTATATTTAAAAAATACTAATTAATTACAGATATAATCAAGACTTGCAATAGAACTTTTTTTTTAATTGAAAAATAGGTAATATCTGAATTAAAAAAATATGTAATTAATTAATCAGTT
This sequence comes from Mythimna pallens, assembly GCA_961205895.1. Lineage (NCBI taxonomy): Eukaryota > Metazoa > Arthropoda > Insecta > Lepidoptera > Noctuidae > Mythimna > Mythimna pallens. Next base: position 19,264,449 of record OY540842.1, on the reverse strand, counting down.
TTCTAAATTCCTGAAATCATCCATCGGTCTTTTAGGTTACGCGCAACCGCTGCTGTTTCAAATAGTTGTGCGCCCACTTGAATGTACTTTGTTTCGTGTGGATCCCATATAATCGAATTAAACTCGAGCTTGCTACGAACAAACGCGAAAAATATGGCAACAATTGCGTGTCTGCTAGTGAACCGAGCCGACTGTCTCAAGACGAACCCTCTGGATTGGTGTGCTCGCTTACACAGACCGATTATGTGGTCATTGAAGGTTAGCTCGGTGTCCAACGTGACACCAAGATCGCGAACCTGATCGCGAGATCTCGCACCATGTGACTTCTTTTTATTCCCTAAAATAAAAAATCAGCTGAAAGGGATACAGTTTTCATTGCCTGAAGACGCGGTAGCAGTATTCGAGAAGGCCGTGGAAGAAGTGTCTGCGGCGGACTGGAAAAAATGTGTCGAAAATTGGTTCGGACGCATGAAACTCTGTATAGAGGCTGGAGGAGAGTTCTATAAAGAAACTTAATAAAAATATTTTATCCATAGAAGTTAGTTTTTTTTGTTTCTCATAACTTACTGAGTGTCGACGCATGTCGTGGTCAGATCTTAGAAATTCATGATATGATCAAGTAAAACTGGCCAGATCTTTAAACGTTAACGGTTGATGATATGTCAATCCTCGTTTGGCCTATTTTCTTTAGATCTTTTATTATAATAGAAATCCTACATCAGTGATATGACCAAACGAGGATTGACATGTAGTATAATCAAACCTTAACGTTTAAACGATCTGGCCAGTTTTAGTTGGCCATATTATGAAGTGATCAATTCTAAGATCTGGTTACGATATAATATAGAAAGATAACCGAAAGAAGAAGAAGAAGAAAACATTTCCGTAAACATGCATTTACTTGTTAGTCTTTCTTTAATTTCTAAGACAGGTGTTTGTAGTGTTGGTGTTTATGTATATTGACCGTCGTGCTACTCAAAACTTGAATTTTGCTATTCGGGATCATTACTTGTTGTTTTGTGTCCCCTAAGGCATGGAGCTTAGGTCAAGTGTACTTACCTCAGTGTATCTTCTATTATAACAATATTGTGGATTTTAATTTATACCTGACTAGCTTTTGCCCGCGGCTTTGCCCGCGTACATAAAGTATAGCCAGTGTCACTCAAGAATAAAACAGCTTTTTATCGCTGAAAAAATATCAGCAATCAGACTAGTACTTTCAGAGATTACCTCCCACAAACAAAAAAAAAACAAATTGTACCCCTATTACTTATAATATTAGTATAGATGCTAGTAGCCTGCCCCAGCCTTGCTCAGTTGAAAATCTGTATACATGAAAAGCAAAGTAGTAAGAAAGGCAAAGTCCAAACTCACTGACTGGATTCATCAACGCCTAGCTCAAATCCTTAGACCTAGAACGCTGAAATTTTGCACAGCGGTTTTTTTTAGATGTATTTGTTTATTTGACTGGCTTGTTGGTCTAGTGGTTAGTGGCCCTGACTGCTATGCCGAAGGTCGTGGGTTCGATTCCCACCCAGGACAAATGTTTGTGTGATGAGCACGATCATTTGTTCTGTGTCTGGGTGTAATTTATCTATATATGTATGTATTTAGAAATATATAAGTATGTTTAACAGTTGTCTAGTACCTACCCATAACACAAGCTCTGCTTAGCTTGGGACTAGACGGCGTTGTGTGATAGTTGTGGAATATTATATTATATTATTATTCCATTTATTTATTTTTTATCCATATCGTTTACATTTTTAAATATTTCTTTAAAAAACATATTAAAAAAAAACATTTAAAAATATAAAAAATAGTTGTCCGCCGGTGTCGGGAACAGGGTCCAAGCTACCGGTGGTTAGGGCTCCAGAGACAGGAACCTCCTCACAATGCGAGCCGTATCGAGGAGTACTGCCTTTTGTATCAGGCCCTTGATCCAACCGCGCAACGACAGCTTCGACAGATGGTCGTCGAAGCTTTTGGCTATAAGGCCATTGGCGGTCACAACAATCGGCACAATGATAGCCGAGTCCACATTCCACATATCGACAACCTCGTGTGCTAAGTCGAGATATTTGATTTGTTTCTCTTTCTCAGCTTTCACGAGATTCCCGTCATGTGGAATGGTGACGTCGACTATCATTGCGCGGCGCGCTAATCGGTCTATCACCACTATATCCGGCTTATTGGCTACAATAGTCCGGTCAGTAATGATAGACCGATCCCAGTACAATGTGACATGGTCATTTTCGAGAACTGGGTCGGGCATATACCTGTAGTATGGTACCTCCGAATCCACTAGGTTATATTTCAAAGCAAGTTGCTGGTGAATAATCCTGGCTACTTGATTATGCCTGTGCAAGTACTCGCCGTTAGCCAGACGAGAACAACCAGAGATAATATGTATTATTATTTCGTTTATTTATTATCTTATCACATAAATTACATTTTTAAATATTTCAGTAAAAATAAAAAAAATAAAACATTTAAAAATATAAAAAATAGTGTCCCACCGGTATCGGGAACAGGGTCCAAGCTACCGGCGGTCAGGGCTCCAGAGAAAGGAACCTCCTAACAATACGAGCCGTGTCCAGGAGTACCGCTTTCTGGATCAAGCCCTTGATCCAGCCGCCTAACGCGAGCCTCCTAAGGTGTTGGTCGAGGCTCTTGGCTATTAAGCCATTGGCTGACACGACTATCGGTACAATGATCGCCGAGTCTACATCCCACATGTCGACAACCTCGCGAGCCAAATCAATATACTTGATTTGTTTGTCTTTCTCGGCTTTCACGAGGTTCTCGTCATGCGGAACGGATATGTCAACAATCATTGTACGCCTCTCTCTTCGGTCCACCACCACTATATCAGGCTTATTGGCTACAATAGTCCTGTCAGTGATGATGGACCGATCCCAGTACAGCGTGATATCGCCATTATCGAGAACTGGGTCGGGCACATACCTGTAGTATGGCACCTCCGATTCCACAAGAAAGTACTTCAGAGCAAGTTGCTGATGGATAATCCTGGCTACAAGGTTGTGTCTATGCAAGTATTCACCGTTAGCTAGACGAGAACAACCAGAGATAATGTGGCGGATTGATTCACCCGGTCGGTGACATGCCCGACAAATGTCAACCGTGCCGTCCTTTACAATAAATCTCCGGTAGTTATTCGTCATGATAACTTCGTCCATAATTGCACAGACAAAACCTTCGGTTTCCCCAAAGAGGTCACCTACGCGTAGCCAGGCTACGGACGCTAGTTGATCTACATCGGGCTCATGAAGGGCCCGGAAAAAGCGTCCGTGGAGTTCCTTACTCTGCCATACTTTCCTACGATCGTTAGTGTCAAGTACTACAGGTTTGCGCCAGTTCTCGTTAGCCAAGGAGAGCGGGGTGAGTCCCTTGTCCACTGCCAATACATCACGATGCATACCCACGTCGGCGGCTAGGAAATATTCCCTGAGACTGCATACCTCGCGATTGTGCAAGGTCTTAGCATTTAAAAAGCCTCGACCCCCACACTTTCGCGGGATATACAGTCTCATCACCGACGATCGTGGGTGATGCATTCGGTATGCAGTCAGCAGTGTACGGACCCGCCTATCCAGGGCATCAAGTTCCGTTTGAGTCCATTTGAGTACGCCGAAAGAGTACATCAATACCGGCATGACCCAACCGTTGAAGGCGCGCACCTTGTTTCCGCCTGAAAGAAGGCTATTGAATACCTTCTTCAGGCGTCCAAAGAAACGCTCCCTCAACAATTGCTTCATGTCAATAGCATTGATGCCTAACGCTTCCGACATACCCAAATACTTATAGGTTTCGGTTGGAGAGAGGGATCTCAGGTTTATGGAATCCGTGAGTTGGGTACCCACGGATTCCACAATCTCCCCTCTCTTTACATGCATGACTGCACATTTATCCACACCAAACTCCATCCTGATGGCGTTACTGAAGGTTTCAGTTACCTTCAGTAGCTCCATCAGTTGCAGATTGTTGGGGGCAAAAAGTTTCAAGTCATCCATGTAGAGGAGGTGAGATATAACCTGACCACCTCTCTTCAACCGATAGCCTAGGCCTGAATTCTCCAGCAGTGTGCTTAGAGGATTCAGGGCCAGGCAGAACCAAAGCGGACTCAAACTGTCACCCTGGAATATACCTCGCTCGATCCTTACCGGTTCGCTGTTCCTCTGGATATGTCGACATCCTGGATAGCGAAGGACCGTCCTCCATTGCCTCATACATGACATCAGGAAGGTGCGTAATGTTGTATCAATTTTGTATAATTCTAGCACCCTCATGAGCCATGTATGAGGAACTGAGTCGTAGGCCTTCTTATAGTCTATCCAACATGTTGACAGATCCTTTCGGGAACGCCGAACCTGTTGGCTAATGGCCATATCGATGAGGAGTAGCTCCTTAGTACCGCGGGACCCATTCCTACATCCATTTTGAGAGGCAGACATGATAGCGTTATTATCTACATGGTGGTTAATCTTTGCTCTCAAAATGGATGTAAGAACCTTATAGACTGTCGGCAGACAGGTAATCGGTCGATAGTTTTTGGGTTCCGCGGTGCTACCAGATTTGTGGAGCAGGTGGGTAACTCCTGTTGTAAGAAACTCGGGTAGCGAGCCAGACTCCAAGGCGGTCTGATACTGAGATGCCAAACGAGCGTGCGATCTTTGAAGCCACTTTATCCAAAAGTTGTGCAGTCCGTCCGGCCCTGGAGATTTCCAATTAGGCAACGGACGGACTGCACGGGCCACATCTTGGGGGCTGATTGTAATTGCCCCCATTTCTGGTATCGGTTCGCACGCTCGTTCGACCTCTCGAGTCCAACCGCCTTCAGTATGACTGACAGGCACCGACCAGATGTTACGCCAGAACGAACTCATGGCGTCATCATCCGGAAGGCGCGTGTCAGCCACACCTTGGTCCGGTTGCTCCCAAGCCCTATATACCCACCTTTCATTACTCCGGAATGTGCGATTCTGGGTGTACCGCTCAACCCGCCGCTTATACCTTCGGATACGGTTTGCCCATGCGTACACCTTCTGCTTCAGGAAGTCGATGCGCTCTGTGACACAGGACATATAGTCTCGGGGGCTGATATTAGTCCCCGAAAACGCCCGTCTCACAAAGCGCATCACTCGTGGGCGAGTGTTGCCCTCCCTGAAGCAGATTAGTTTGCCGATGAGTGCTCTGGCCCCACCAATACGACGCTCGATTCTGCACTGCCAGACCGGCACAGCTGGTCTTGGTCGTGTAGCTACGTCACTGTTTGGAAATTTGACGTGAGCTACACGACATGCCGCTACGGCCGCGCAGTACATTATCGAGTGTGTATCAGTGAGATCTTCGCAGTCATCAAAATAGTTTGACAACTGCGAATCCAGAGCAGCCACCAGCGCCTTATTCTTATTACACATGGGCAAACGAGGTAACCGCGGCCTAAGTTCAAGCGGCATATTGCGATACTCCCGAATAGCGCACTCCAAAGCACTCCTCAGTTCGTTGCTACACTGGGTACTTACATGTGTAACCATGTCAGTGCTCTCCTCGTCAGCGTGGCTGGGAAGATGGTTGGACGGTGATACCTGTGAAGGAACCACCGTCTGTGACGAAGAGGCAATGGCATGGCTACCCATTTCCATTCGGAGGCGATCAAGTACAGTATCGTCCAACATATGATTACGCTGGATGACCCGCACCTGATCCGACAGTCGTTGGGCCGAAACGTTGACGGCTGGCTCAAGCACCTGAAACAAAGAGAGCATCCGAACACGGTACGCGGTCAGGTTGTTTCCTCCCTCTGTAGCCCCATAGTATGAGCGCATGACGTTCTCATTGATGGATTGCGTCCATCGCATGCGCTGCACACTTCCGCCGGGAGCTGGGACCCTATCAGAGGCCGGTGGGCCTCGAGGTCCTAAGCCACTCGGCGGCCGGCGTTCTCTCCGTCGACGCGCAGGTGGTGGTGACGTGGGCGGCGAGTAGTACTCGTCGCTCGAGCTCGACGCAGCTGCCGCGGCCGGTGTCACAGCACTCACGGTGAGGCAGGGTTCCGGCGGCGGCGAGGCGGAGCTGAGCGACGAGGCCGGAGGTGGTGGGCGTGCTCGGCGAGCTGCAGCTCTTGTCAACATTGTTTCATCGTTGTCGTATTTATTTTATTTGTAAATATTGATGTGACATGAAATGTCATCAGCTGTCTTTCGGATTTTTGTTTCGTTTGATTTCATTTTCTAGTCTATAAATGCTTCGAAAAGTTTAGATTTTTATGTTATTATATATTTATGGGCTTCCTGCTGAAATACTATATGGTATGGTACCGAAAACTATTAATTTCAATTAAAATTTGCTTTATCGACAAAACGATTACTTTGACATTCAGAGTTGCCATTGTATTATTATTATTATTATATTATTTATTTCATAATTTATGTACACACAAATATACAGAAGAAGATAGGATATGTAATCGGCAATCTGTATAATTCAGGAATTCCATACAATACCTAGGCAATGTATAAAATACCTGGGGCATTGTATGAAATATTATGAATATCATTGTTCATTACATAATTTACCTAGGTTCATTGTTCATTACTTAAATCTGTTAGCAGCTGCTCCAATGAAACCAACTTATCTCTTTTATTTGATTTTCTGACCTACGTCTTACAAGGTTGACAATCGAATGCCCGCCCGAGCTGGCGTGCTACCCAGGAAACACCAAATGGTGGGGACGGATATAGCACGCTACCTCGGCGGAAACGCTAGGCTATTTATTGAAATATCAACATATTGAATACAAGCAAACAATTCTAATAAAAATATTAATCTCTAAGAATTGTATCTTAATGCTATATAAAATACAGGAAGTAATTAGAGCATAAACTTTAAACGTAAGATCAATAAATAAAACGACCCGATTGTAAACACATCAAAACTATCGCCATCTAGTGGTATAAGACGACAGTCACTTCAAATGTCAAAGTGACTGTCGTCACATCCCAATACGCAAAAAACTGACTTAAACATCACCTAACCAAAGTCAACTAACCTATTTAAATAATTGAATTCCAACAAATTGTATATATTAATACAATTTTTAGGGATTGTATAGAGTACCTGCTAGTCCACCGGCAAAGTTTAAAAGAAATAGACTTTGGTCTATACGAGTATTTATCAATGTTAATCGACCAACCTATAAAATAGCGGGCAAATGAAACGTTTTCTATTAAGTACTTAAAATCAATATGTGTAAAAGACGAAAGCAGGAAAGGAGGTGACATAATTTTAGGGCACCTCGACATTGACAAGTTAGGTTAGAAGGCTAAGTGGTTATTTTTTTTATAACCACCCGCAAATAGCAGCCTTACTTTCAAGCCCCGTAGATAGAAATAAGATCTGACTACATGTAACTAAATTACATTATGTTACTTATAGCTAGAAGAATTGTAATTTCACGTTAATTTTTATAATGTACAAGTACTTAGGTCTTATTTCTGTCTGCAGGGTTTAAAGTGAGGCTCCTATTTCTGGGTGGTTATAAAAAAAAATACCTCGATGGCAAAGGCAAGAGCTCCATTCCCGCCTTAGCCTTTAACCTGTCCGTGAACCCTAAAATTACGTCACCTCGTTCCCCGCTCTCGTCTTTTACACACATTAGCGGCAGCGCATTGGATACAATACTGTATAGGCAAAGTATAAAATAAATAATATTTCATACATTATTGTATAGAATACCGGATTATACAGATTGCCGGTAACATATATATATAAAAAACTTGTTTTTTATTAATAATAACAAATCGTCATCATTAGGCATCTTGGCCCATAGATTAAATACAATTTATCGTTTGTAAATAAGACAGACTATGTCATTGTTATTGGTCTTTCTAATGTGGTGTTCACTAGAATCACTAATTAGGGATTTAGGTTTATAATATGAAACAACTAAATTATCAGTAAGCAGGTACAACCCAAGAGCCTACAAGAGCATCCTGGCTTGCATGCTTCTTACTGGGACCAATTAAATATTTTGTTCATAATCAACTGTAATAAGTGCCATTACATTTAAATTTAAATCTTTAGTTCGGAAACATAATACTTCGAACAAATATTATTTTAGCTATGTGCAACATCGGTGAAAAGTCTTTCGACCAAATGAAACGTAGGAGTAACGAAAAAAAACTCGAATTGATAATAAGTCAACTGATACAGTGGCAGACGTAACTTCGATGACATAAAAAAACGAAACGATAATAGTTGAAGAGTTTTAGATGAAATGAAATTTGGTCAATTTTTTTTTCGAACTTATGATAGGTATCTAACCCGTCTAGTTGTTCCCCAGGAAAGGTCGAGACTACCATGAAGTCAACTACTTGACTTGCCCTATATTTGATTTGTATACCACATATATACTGCATCAAAATAAGTTACATGATTTAGGAAGAATTAGCGGATAAACAGTAAGAAAAGAGAAACTAAAGACAGAGAAAGAAAAATAAACTATATTATGAACAATAACGTAAGTAAAACAATGAAACATATTCAATATATTTATTCCCAGTCTAAGTTGGTAGTGACTAGCCTGGTCTTCTGATCGGACAAAGATGGGATGACCAGCACTGCCTATGGCCCTAGACCATGTGTGTCCTCTGTATTCTTTAAATAGTATCTAAACATGTTTCCATCAATCGATATCTTTATCTGAATCTAGAGCCTATGTACGTTACCCAGGAGTCCAATCGCCCTTGAAGTAACTGTTGCGCCTGCTGCATTCACTCATATATTTCTACCGCATTTTTTCATCTTCTGCTTTCAGAAATTGCTTGACAGCACTTCATTTTTAATGATATTACTTATCCAATCAATGTATGGGCTAGTTGGCGTAACTCTTGCAGGGTCATAGAATATTTCGTGTGGTTGAAGACTGCAGAAAGTTTTAACTTGGAACGAACCAACCGAGTTGACAGCTACTACACCTGATTTGTGAAGTACCGGTCCACCAGAGTCTCCTGGACATAAACCAGACAGCTGTCTACATCGTCTTGCTATACACATAGCTGGTTTTACACGGAAAGAGTCTTCAGCACACTGCACAATTACAGCATCCAACAATTGTAAAGGTTTCCCCAGTATAGAAGTATCACTTGCTACAACTAATGTCTTATTACTGATTCCAATACTCATGTTAGCAGTGGTTATGCCGAAACCAGTTAAAATGACTTCTTGACCAATCATAGTTATAAAATCCAATCCACTCACGCGCGCGTATTGTTTCAATGTGATTGGTTCATGTCTCATTAGAGCTATATCATTTAATAAGTCAAAAAGTCTTAGTTTGTAAGCAGGGTGCTTGATGACATTCATTACCAAGGAACTGGCGTTGTTTGAACCGTATGATATGACAGGTCTTAATGACTGTTGGTTTGATTCTAAAATAAAACTGTCAAGGAAACAGTGTGCTGCTGTTAGTGACCAAGTAGAAGTCAATGCAGCAGCTGTACATGAATGCACCTGTTTAAGAACTATTATTTTATCGTGTTCAAAAGTTATAACTTGATATTGCTGTCTTACGATATATTGATAACTATTTTCGTCCGCATTTCGTCCACCGATAATTCTTCTTACTTTCGATTTTTTGATAGGTAACGATTCAATCAATAGGAAATTCAAACAAAATTTATACAACAGCACTGTAAAACGCATGGTGAGCAAAACATTTGAAAGTAAATAGTTAAATTGGTCCACAAGTAATTTTACGATTTGAAAATATTGAATTGAAATGTCGAAATACTGATTTATTTTTATTATTGTAAAACGAATTGCATAAAGCGTCTCGTAGTAAAGATTGGTGCTTGGCGCAGTCCGAAATAATATCAGGCCAGTCATCGTAGATAGATTAAATGCAGGAAAACGCATACAATTGTACTGCACTGGTTTTTTGGACTTTGCAAAACTCGCGAGCGCTCGCGAATTGACCTTCCGATTTCACCTACTTTTTTTTTGTCGTCAACTTGCTCGCACGTATAAAGTACAGTCAAATAAAAACAGATTGAAACCAATATCTAGCTATTGCCCTCGGCTTCGCCCACGCTGGCTGATTAGGTTAAGTACTAACTATATCTACTTAAAGGGGCCCGATAGTTAAATTCTGGCTATGTCCTTATCACGCGGAGAACTCTTATACCACGTAGCAGGATTTTGAATTTTTATCCAACTAGCTGCAAAATTAGGCATCTTAGCAAAGGTGAGACAATACTTCACGCCGGAACAGCTGTTACCTAATGAAAAAATGTTTTGTTACTATTTTGGTGTACAATAAAGTTTATTCTATTCTATTCTATTCTGCTCAACTTTATCAAGCGTGAGTTCCATTGTGTAAGGAGTGCTGCTCTCATCTTTGGGATGTACTACTATTTGATGTGTCACATATCAGCTTGATGCAATAGAGTCGATTGAGAAGCGAACCAAGAAGATTATTGGTTGCGGAAGAAACGCCCGGGTGCCACCATTGTGTGGATCGCCCGGAGGACACGGTGGAGCACACGGTGGAGGTGTGCCCTGCTTGGGCAGAGCAACGCCGTGTCCTCGTGGGGGCGATCGGTGGCGGCGATCTCTCGCGCCGGGCTTTGGTACAGGCCATGGTCCGGAGCGAAGAGGAGTGGCAGGCGGTCGCCTCCTTCTGCGAAGCAGTAATGCTAGCAAAGGAGGCGGCCGATCGCGTGAGGCAACGGCAACGATCCTCGCGCCCCAATCGCCGCCGGGATTCCGATCCCGATTTCCGGTCATCGTAGGCGCAGGCTTGCGGACGGCGAGCAATGAGTGGCTCGCCGTCCGACCGTCCGGTAACCGTCCGGACCGAGCCCAAGTCGTCGACGGCGCGTGCTGTTCCACGCGCGCCTCAAGGAGATGTCAGCAACTGTAGGGGCCTAGCAGGGTCGAAGCCTACTGGGGCCAAGGGTCTGATTCTGAAAGGAAGACTCGGCCCTGGTACGAAAGGCAACGAAGGAACAGGAGCATGCATTGAAATTTTTCGGAAAAATTTCACGTTTGGTTGAAAATTTTCAATTAAAGTTGAAATTATTTTTTTAAAGTGTGAACCTGAAATGTATTCTAAATCAACCAATTTTGTGATTTATTAAGCAATTACACGCTTAAATATCAATAATACAGCGAAATCAACAGAAAAATAGTATACCTAATAGTGACATATAAAAAAAACACATTCCGGAAAGCCGTGAGACAGCTACTGGCCCATGAAGACGATAAATAAAGGGAAATTTACCCATCTTCTGAGTTACTCATCGATATGTGTATCCTGCCCGTCCAAACCTAAAAATATGGTGCTCAGACCTGGTCTCTCACCGAGTTGCAAAAGTTTTACCTAGGACTTTGCCCAAGAGCAATGGAGCGAAGCACTGGGTGTCAAAAGAGCCGACCGAATAAGAAACGCCACTCTGCACAAAAGCGGCCATGTTCATCAGACGTAAGAAAAAAAGCTGCCGGGATAAAATGGGATTGGGTAAATCACGACAGCTGCATGCACATTGACCACTAAGCAAGATTCTTTACAAAACGGGTGCCTGAGAATAGACAACGCCCCCGAGGCCAACTTGAGAACAGGTGGCGGGACGACCTAGACGTCTATAGCTGGTATAGTTATAGCTGGTGGAACAAACGATGTTAACCCGCGCGAATTTCAATTTGTCACTATGAAATGGCTTGAATTTGTAATAAACACAAATGTGATTTTTACGGAAATTCCATATAACAAATATTGAAATCTAAAGAAACTTAATTACGAATTAAAATTTATATGTAGCAAATTTGAAAATGCACACTATCTAGATTTAGATTTTGAAAGGCATGTACCTAGGGGAATACATTTTGGTCTCAATTTATGTAGGTGTTGGTTAAGGAAGATATTGTGTATAGACTATAAACTAAAATTAATAACATACAACAGCACAAAAACTATTGAAACTAAAAAACATATGGTAACCAGCTCCACACAAACAGACAGTAATATAAATCTAAATCCTTTAAACAGTAGTGTCCCCGAACAAATAGAAACCCAAACTACAGAAACAAATAATAAAGTTTCAGAATATTGTACTTCATCAAGTACACCAAAAATTTTGAATTTTTTTCGCGTATAACCATTTAAATATATTACATGAGAACATAAATGGCTTAATTAATAAATCTGATGAACTCACGATATATTTGGACGACCTGAATCGTAACAATAAGAAAGTTGATGTTCTTTGTATCACGGAACATAATATGCTAAATGAAGATACTTATTCACTGAAAATTCCCAACTACTCGTTAATCTCAGCTTTTTTTAGACATAAAAGAAATGGAGGATCATGCATCTTGGTACATAATCTAAAATCTATGACATAAAAGAACACACACTGAGAAATATTGTAGAGTGTAATGCAATAGAACTTCCTGACCATAAAACAATTATAATTAACATTTACAGGCCCCCTAGTAACAAATTAGAAAGGGTTAATATTTTTTTTTCTAAATTTAATGATATCCTTAATAAAACTTGCCAAAAACTAAAATATATGTGGTGATTTTAATATCAATAGACTTAAAAGAGATAAAATAGCTATAGAATTTGAACAATCAATTGCTTGTTATAACTTAAAATTTATGATCAATAAACCTACGCGTTTGAGTAGTAAAACATGTATTGACAATTTTATATGCAATAAAAAAGGGTCCAAGTATGAAATACTAGAAGTAGCACTATCGGATCATACTGCTCAATTGCAGCAGTTTACAATCAAAGAAAATTTTAACATCACACGTTGGTTTACCTATAAACGTGACTATAGCTCCTCAAACATAGGTAAGTACATTGAATGCATGAAAACCTCTCCTTCGAGGAAGTTTATAGTGCAGAAACGGCAGATGATGCATTTAACAAATTCCACGACTTATTTAGTTTATTCTATGATGTCTGTTTTCCCTTAATAAAAGTTAAAGTTACTATTCACATACGACCACAGTGGGTCTCAAAAGGTATTAGAGCTTGCTCCAAGTGTAAACGTCAATTACTTTTGAAGTACAGACAAACTTCGAACATGAAATTAAATAATACTTACAAGACATACAATAAAAGATTAAAACAATTATTAAATTAACCCAAAAATCCCAAAAAACAAAGCAAAAGCCACGTGGAAAATTGTAAATAATTATAAAGCAAACGCTACTCATCAGTTTAAAAAAATTGACAAAATAAATGTAAATGATGTGAATGTATCATCAGTGCAAAATCTCTTGCTGCAATGCTGATTTTAATTGCTACATTTTCATTTGTTAATAATAAGATAGAAATTAAGTATACATTATACCTGTATCATAAATGATTTAAAATATGTAAGAGCCATCTATTGATATTTTTTGGCAACTCTTGCTCGCTCACAACAAAATTCTAGCTGGCTACTTCTGAATAATCCACTAGATAGCGCACAAAAGATTGTACATATTAATCAATGAAATCAATCATTTTTTTACGATATTGATATGTAATATAATTAGCAAATACTCACAATTTAAACAGCCATACGACGAAGAAGTGCCAATAACTAACATAAATTACTTTTAAGCGCTTTTAATTCAATTGTGTGTTTCCGCGTGTTTTTGTGAAATCTCTGAAGGGAATATTTAGTTGCTATTGCACCAAATTAAATTGTGGAAACACTTCTTAACTAAACCAACATGACAATTTTTAGTATTACCTTCTAACGTTTTTAAGACAAACATTTTTTGACTTCGACAGTTAGGAGTTCTTGTCACTTCGCCGTCGCATAGCGTATATAACAGCCTATCTGTTCTTCGTTTCTTTATCACACACTTAGAAATATCATCACGTGACTGTCGAGAACACGGATATCGGTCGAGAAATAGAACCAAGTTTCTGTTCGCGGTTTACCAAAACTACAGAATGAAATAACAGCATTTGGGAATTCTGATGTCTTTTCATAGCGTTCTCGTGCATGAATGAACACAAAATGACAACAAAATGGCAACAAAACGGCAAACAGTTTAAAATTTAGAGTTTTATTTAATTTAATTCATTTGTTGTGTTCTACGATATAGATAACTGTGGTGTGGTGAGGTATTATTTTCACATCAAGCCAAGCATCAAGCCAGGCTTATTAACTTGTATTGCTCGTACGTCGCTGGTACAGGCCATGGCCATGGCCATCACTTAAATTTAGCGATTCTTTGGCAGATACTACTGCAGGTATCTTCGTTCTTGATTCGATTATGCTGCATAGCCCTTTTCATTGCCCTTTAAGTCTTCTGATGAGGCCCACTGTGAGCGACCACGTTGTAGAGCCGTTATGTCATCATTGGCAACACGCACTGGTCACAAAGCTTTAAGACTTTCGTCTTGAGACACTGTGATATGTCGGACAAGAAAATACCACGTAGCTTTCTGAACGGTGCCCTTGCCCAGTCGAGGTTGGTTCGACCATTGACCTCTTTTCGAAGTCGGACCTATTTAACTGGACCGTCTATCCCAGATGAAGATTATTGTCCACAATTTCAAGTGTGGAGTCTCTGATCTTGATAGGAATGGGTGGTACATGCATGGTTGTTTACCATGACTTTAGTTTGGTCTATGTCATCGTAAGACCCACGTTTTCAGAAGAACAAGCATATTTTGAGCTCCTCTATAATCACAGTCATGACTACTTATATCATAGATAAATTGAAGGCGAATGCATTAATGTCAGTAGCTAGTACAACTAGCTACTGACGTTAAAGCCTGATCCTCTTCAGTCCAGAACTTCAAAAACATCACAAACAGCATATTTTTCTTTCTTTCTTTCTTTCTATTCGATAATTACGCACACAAAAATGAAATAACCTACACTAGACTAAGATTTAAACCGGGTAAGTAATATAATTCGACGATTGAAAGGATCTAAGCGACATCTAAAAAAAAAAAATTGAAGCCTGACTCAAACGACGGAGAAAATTTGCTGATTACGAATATGTATATAAATCAATATTGGAAAAAAAAATCGTTTAGATCAATTAGCCTTTCAAACGTCGAATGGTATAATAACAAAATCTCTAATATTTACATGATATAACAACTGAATCTACAATTTTATTTTATACTAGCGGTCCCGGCAGACGTTGTTCTGCCCAAAAGCGGGATTTAGTAAAAAAAAAAATTACCCTACTCTACCCTACTCTACCCAAAAGATATAAAAACATAAAAAGGAAAAGTTACTCATTACCTAACTTAGAAAATATTTATTAGTAATAATTTTATGTACAAAATAAAGCATCCGTGATGGGTCTAATGGCCTTCTCACACCTACAACAAGAGCAAGGAAAAAAAAAAAAAAACATACGCGACAATCCGTGCCTAGCCAAATAAAGACTCTGACCAGTGTCAGAGGACAAAAAGCGATGCACACATAAAAAAAAAAAAAACCCTACTCTACCCTACTCTACCCTACTCTACCCTACTCTACCCTACTCTACCCTACTCTACCCTACTCTACCCTACTCTACCCTACTCTACCCTACTCTACCCTACTCTACCCTACTCTACCCTACTCTACCCTACTCTACCCTACTCGTTAAAAAGTACCCTATGTCCGTCTCCTGGTTCTAAGCTACCTCCCCACCAATTTTCAGCCAAATCGGTTCAGCCGTTTTTGAGTTATAAACAGTGTAACTAACACGACTTTCTTTTATATATATAGATTACGATTAGTTAATATAATAAAAGATTGATATAAATTTCAAATAACAAATTTTTATAAGCTTAACATACATTGGTTATAAAATCTTTAGATTTGCCACTCAAAAGACAAAACTTATTTAGTCTAATATGAAAGAACAAAGTCATAGTGGTTTTCAACTTAACCCAAATGATTTACTAACATTAGAAGGGGACCTGGTCTTTATTGGTCACTGTTCTAACCTAACCCACATGATCGGTTCGTTCGCTCGCCATCGCGTTCTAATGGTTTTCTAATTCTGACCTGAGCTAATTCAGGCGCGATTTTTGACTTAACCTAACCCAAATGATTCACTAACATTAGAAGGGGACAAATATATATTTGAATAGACCTAATGATTTTCGATGAAATAAACTTTATATCCAATAACGATAAACGAAATAAGTTTATGAATTTTATATGTAAAGAAATCATATCAGCCGTGTGGTATATCTCACGTTTATTATATCTTATGAACGTTATTATAATAAAAATTTACAAAATAACTTTATATAATATGAGACGCAACCATTTTAACCTATTAACTGCCTACATCGGGTATAGCCGACAAACACTTTCGCCTTTATTCCACCAGGGTCGCACCTCCACGACCAAATACTCCATCTCGTCAGCTCTTCTGTCACCTATGGAGATTCAAGAGCTAAACGAGATCGAGTACTCAGTCGTAACACACAATCCTGACGAATAAGATACGAAAATACTCGTTGGACCTATCTGACGCAAGCGGTTAAAGGGTTAACCACCCATGTCGTACAGTCTGCTCGTCAATTATTTATTTATTTATTTATGTACACACAAATAGTTAAAAACGAAAAGAACAAAAGCAGATAGAAGAGCACAAGGGTACTGCTTATTTCAAATGAAATTTCTTCCAGCAGATCTGCGACAGGAGAATTGGATGAGAGATGTAGACACAGTGTATATAAATCAGTTAGAAAATTAAAAATATACTATATTATCTAAATTTAATCATATTATACATAATTATATATGTCAATAACAGTATATAAAATACATAAAAAGATACAATACATACAGAAAAGATGGATGGATTGTGTGAAGAGTGATATGAAAGAAAAGGAAGTTAGTGATAGTAGGACAAGTGACAGGGCAGAATGGAAGAAGAAAACGTGTTGCGCCGACCACAAATAACACGGGACAGGGGCAGGAAGATGATGAAATAGATACAATACATAAACTAAATTATAAGAATCTGTATCTGTAAATTATATTCCTGTGACGGTTTTCTCAAATAGATGAAATGAAAGAAAAGACCAAAATTGTAATAATTTTGTAAATTACGCAAACGACTAAATATTGATATTTCTTTATCTTTCCAAGTCGGCAAACAATCACCGTAATAGAAAAGCGGTCGCTAATTTTTTCTCTCAAATAAAGTAATAATTAGTTTGACAAAATAACATTCTTGGAAAGGAAAATTTCATTTTGTAAGTCGAGAGAATATAACTACAAAGCGAAATAAATGAATAATAATTAGTTGGGACTCAATAGATCATTCTAAATTCGCCTTTATTATGACTCAAACAATGCGGCTTTTAATTTCAATGATAAATTACACTTTTCCGTAAATAGCGCAATGGATAGACAAGGTTACAGTAAGCTCACTCTGTGTCAAACAAGTCTGAAATAGTACATTCTGATACAAGTAGAGAAAGTTTGTTATTGCGACCGAGGCGGAATTCGTCCAAGCCGAGCCCAAGTCTATGTCGCAAAAAATGTTTATTTCGACACTCTCAAGGGAATCAAAATTCATAGGGTACTTTCCATTGACCTAGAATCCTGAAATTTGGCACGAAGCAATGTCTCCTAACACAAGTATAGAAAAACATCTGAAAACTGTAAATTTGTAGTTACATCACAAAAAAAAACTTTTTTCGATTCGGAAAAATCTTCGTATCTCAGTTCGGGAATTGAACTGTTTTCATAAGTAAGTTTGTACGGAACTCTCAGTGCGCGAGTCCAACTCGCACTTGCCCTGTTTTTTTTTTAATGGGCTTTGCATAACGTTTTGAGAATGTGAGGACTATGTATATGATTTGACCAGTAACATCTCTAAGTTGGTTTCGAGCGTAGCAGTCTAGATAAAATTGACAAAAAATACTAACTTGTTTACGGGTTATTTTTAAGATAATTATCATTTATAATAATATCTTTTTATTGTTTTCGCGGTCGCTAATTTTTTTTTTTGTTTTAATATTGTTTAAAATTATATTTCACTACTTTATGTTGCTCTAGACGTCATCCAATTTAAAACCGTCAATGCTGGCTGTTGCTGAAAATTAGCATTTTGGCTCTGTTACGCCCGTGTGCGTAACAAGGTTCCTAGTACTTCTCAGAACTATCATGCTGAGCGAGACAGCCTTTTTGCACAAAAAAAACTTATTTTACGAACTTTAGTTATTCTTTTTTATTTATTTTCTGTATTAGGTTTTTTAGGGTTCCGTACTTCAAAAGGAAAAAACGGAACCCTTATAGGATCACTTGGTTGTCTGTCTGTCTGTTTATGTGTCTGTCAAGACCCTTTATCTCGGGTACGCGTAGAGGTATCAAACTGAAATTAAAACCATATACTCAGGTCTTCGGTCCCTTGAAGCTATGAAAAAATCAAACTTCTGAGTTAACGAATAAAAATAGCTATGGCCGTTTGTGTCGCATAAAACGTATAATTCGATACTTTCAAGGGAATCAAAATTCATAGGGTACTTCCCGTTGACCCAGAATCCTGGCATAAAGTAAGGTCTTATAGCACAGGTATAGAATTAAATCTGAAAACTGTAAATTTGTACTTACGTCACAAAAAAAAAACTTTTTTGTAATTCGGAAAAATCTTCTTAACTCAATTCGAGAATTGAAATGTTTTCATAGGTAATTTAAGTTTGTACGGAACCTCCAGTGCGCGAATGCGATTCGCACTTACCCTGATTTTTTAAATTATTATTTTTCTTTTATTCACTATTTTTTCGTGGTTTTGGGGCACCCAAAACCACGAAAAAATAAATCAACTATATTCCTAAATCACAACCTCATTACTTTGTTTTTGGTTCAGAAATCAAAAAATAACCTCTCACTCTGTATGGAGTAATGGAAGCGTATCAGACTTTTAATGTCCAAAAATGCTAGCAATGGAGGAGGCCAACCGCGCGAGTCCTCTCGCCCCAGCTGCCGAGATTCCGTTCCCGATTACCGGCCACCGTAGGCGCGGGCTTACGGACAGCGAGCAATGGGTGGGTGGGACTGTCCGACCGTCCGGTAACCATCCGGACTGAATCCAAGTCATCGGCGGCGGGTATTGTTCCACGCGCGCCTCTGGGAGATGTCAGCAAATCATAGGGCCAGCAGGGTCAAAGCTTACTGGGGCCACCGGTAGTGTGAAAGTGAAACCCGGGGCCCTGGGACGAAATCAAAGAAGGAGAACAAGAGTGGGTTTTTAGTCAGTATAAGTCTGATACTATCTTTCGCTCCGCCCAAGAGCGAGATTTGTTATTAGATTACTTTCCCACCTTAAAAAAAAAAACATAATAATGTTCCTTTAACTGTTTTTCGCGTTCCATGGTAACGGTAAATCTGTCGACCATTCCTGCAGCCCTATATAACCTAATTACCGAACCTTCTGTTGTACCCTCCTCTGTCCGCGTTCGCTGCTACCAACAGCCAAAGAGGGGAGAGAGACGGAGGACAGTATAATGACGTCAGCCAAAAAGTAATTTTCGCGGTGACTTGCTCGCCATCACAGCCCCGAGTCATGTTGAAATGCAAGTAATTAACTATTTTGTTGCGCGTGACCTCTGATACGTCATCCCGTTCTTTCTATTTTGTTTTTTTTCCAGTTTAATGGAAGATTATGAATTTTACTTGAGATTTAATACATACGTTTTGTGAGAGTAATGTAGTTAACGATTCTTTCGGTTAACTGTTGAGTGCTGTGGACCGACGACAGAAACGCCATTATTTATATATAACGCCGATATTTTAATCTATTTAATTCGTATTTAATATTTTCAATTCATTTTAATGTACATGTAGTGATAATAATCTTAATGTGTTTGACTTATTTGAATCTATTTTGCGTTATATTATTATTTTATATTAAATTGATTATACATTATAATTATGTAATAACAGATTATATTTCTCAAGGCAGCAGTATTATTATGGTAAGCGACATTTATGCCTTAATTGTCATGTGCATTATTAGTCCCTTCAAATTTTCCTTTATGTAAAATGTATATGAGGTGGCTGTACTAAATTAAATAAAACTATACTAGACATTTTAAAGATGCCAAGCCCGCCTAAACGGATGGTTAGCGTGGCTTGTACCCACGCTCGGTCGTCCAGGTTAAAGCGTATCAAATGGTTTGATCAATTTTGCCCAAGAGATGTGGTTGTTTCCATAAAAAGAGAGAGCGAATAAAATATATAAAATTTGGAGCATTATTTATACGTTTTCATCCGTTTTGTAATCTCTATCTATCTAATACTTATGTACTGGAAAGGGCTATTCTCGAAATTTCACATCAGAAATGAATATAGCAGGAGAACCAAGGTTACGGACATAGCCTGACGAATCGCCAAACTTAAGTGGCAGTGGGCAGGGTACATTGCTCGCGGAACAGATGGTCGAAGTTGACGAAAGGTTCTGGAGTTTCGACCACGTACCGGAAGACGCAGCATTGGAAGGCCTCCCACGAGGTGGATCAATAACCTGGTGTGGGTCGCGGGTATCTGATGGATGCCAGACGCACAGGATCGGTTATTATGGCGACACTTGGGGGAGGCCTATGTCCAACAGTGGACGTCTTTCGGCTGAAATGATGATGAAGATGATGGCCTATGCACTTCTGAATATTCGCCGAAACCCGATAATGTAACCTCACCATTATACTAGGGACTCTTGTCATGAATTCGGTAAAGTGGTAGATGACAGTCTTGCATTAATTCTATTGGAAGATTTTAGATGTATGCGGAACAAACACTAATAAAAAATTATAATTATTAAAAAAAATAGTAATATTAGTAATATTTACTTTATTCATTTGCAGTACACCACAGACTTACCCCCTTTTTCTATTTCAAGTTCTTACAGTCCATCCTACGGTTGTCTGGTAGATATCGCTGTCAGCGATAAGACCGCCTTTATACCCATAGATTTAAGTTACCTGGTATAAAAGTTTTGTTACTATTTTGGTGTGCAATCAAGTTTATTCTATTCTATTCTATCCTATTATATTCTGTTCTATTCTATTCTATTCTATTCTATTCTATTCTATTCTATTCTATTCTATTCTATTCTGTTCTATTCTATTCTATTCTATTCTATTCTATTCTATTCTATTCTATTCTATTCTATTCTATTCTATTCTATTCTATTCTATTCTATTCTATTCTATTCTATTCTATTCTATTCTATTCTATTCTATTCTATTCTATTCTATTCTTTCTATCTTTAATGTCTAGTCTTTAATGTTTACTTTTTCTTTAATCTCAAAAAGGATGACAGCCCCATCGTAACCTAACCTAAGTCTAAATAAATATAAAAGAGTAAAAGTAATATCACTGAGTAACATATGCCTATATTTTCTATTTTCACGTGGGCTAAGCCGCTGGAAAAACTAGTTTGAACTTAATAATTAACACAATTGATAAAATGTTTTTACCAAGGTTGAGCTACCGAAACGTTGTCATGTTCCCACTGTTGAGACCCAGGCCTCCTCTCTAGGAGAGGGAATGGGCCGTAATCCACCACGCGGGCCCAGTACGGGTTGGTGAATGTCACATGTCTTCGAATTTTTGGTTCTAGGACATGGCGGTTTCCTCACGGTGTTTTTTTATTTTATTTTATTGATCTTTTATAAGTAACTACTTTGAGATTGAATTTATTTCTATGATAATGCTTTACCTTACTTGGTTTTTTTTAGGGTTCCGTACCTCAAATGGAAAAAAACAGAATCCTTATTGAATCACTTTATTGTCCGTCCGTCGGTCTGTCAAAAGCTTTTATCTCGGGAACGGTATCGAGTCAAAATCAAAATTATATACCCAGGTCTGCTGTCCCTTAAAGTGTGAAGAAAACCAAACTTCTGAGTTAACGAAAATAAAGGTACCGCCATTTATGTCGCAAAAAACGTATATTTCGACACTCTCAAGGGAATCAAAATTCATAGGGTACATCCTGTTGACCTAGAATCCTGAAATTTGGCATGAAGCAAGATCTCATAGCACAAGTATAGGAAAAGACGTGAAAACTGAAAATTTGTGGTTACGTAACAAAAAAATACTTTTTTACGATTCGGAATTTTATTGTGAAAGAATTGTACTGTTTTCATAGGAAGTTTGTACGAAACGCTCAGTGTCCGTCAGTCCGACTCGCACGTGCACGGTTCTTTTTTTAAATTTAATATTTCCAATATTAAATTAAGTAAGATGACTCTATTCAGTTAACAAAAAAATACGCTTAAAATAATTAGCCTAAGCTAAAAAGATCAAAGATCAAAGCACAATGTTCAACCTGGTTTCCGATTAATTTGCCGATCAGATAGTATTTTTAGCTACAAAGGTAATCGCGGCTCACTTTACAAACAACACCGCTACCAGGTAAGCCCACGATGACGTCAGATTCCGGTCGTCACATTTAACTTGTATAAATATTGGCTTTTGCCCGCGGCTTCGTACATCATCATCATTTCAGCCCAAAGATGTCCACTGTTGGACAGAGGCCTCCCCCAAGTGTCGCCACAACGACCGATCCTGTGCTTCTCGCATCCACCGCACTCCCGCGACCCTCACCAGGTCGTCGGTCCACCTTGTGGGAGGCCTTCCAACGCTGCGTCTTCCGTTGCGCGGTCACCACTCTAGAACCTTTCGGCCCCATCGACCATCCGTTCTACGAGCAATGTGCCCTGCCCACTGCTACTTTAGTTCACCGATTCTTCGGGCTATGTCGGCGACCTTGGTTCTCCTGCGGATATCTTCGTTTCTGATTCAATCACGCAAGGAAACTCCGAGCATAGCCCTTTCCATTGCCCTTTGGGTGACTTTGAGCCTTCTGATGAGGCCCATTGTGAGTGACCACGTTTCAGTACCATTTGCCATCACTGGCAACACACACTGCCCCCCTAGCCAAGTTACAACCGTTTCGTTTCGATTCTCTTTTCGTCGATCGCCTCTAGTAGGCTACGCCTCCTATTCCCTTGTTCTAACCACGTGAATGACCGTTGAGATGACGTCAAAACAAAGGAATCGGAGGCGTGGCCTACTCGAGGCGATCGACGAAAAGAGAATCGGTTGTAACTTGGCTAGGGGGGTAGGTCATAGACTTTCGTCTTGAGATAATGTGGTACTAAATGATAATAACAGTAAACAGACATGCTACTGCAACATTTCCTACAGATTTATTTAGTTTAACTTTTGTTTTTTACTGTGTGTGAATCCATTTGTGCCAAATAAAATATTTTTCTTTCTTTCTTTCTAGATTTGATATTTACCTATTGGAGTATTACATGGTTTACCTCTGAAGTTTTTCATTAGATCTTCACCAAATTTAAATGGAACACTCTAGGGACAAAGTACTTCAAAATAAAAAAAAAAAAACATTAAATTCGGTTAATATTTGACTAAGATATCACTGAACATTATCTGGAACGGTCAAGATAAAGAAAAAAAAAGCAATTAGACGACTTGAGAGTAGCGTCTTTTTTTAGAAATCGGTTATTTTCAGAAACTATAATAAAGACTGATTTGAAAATAAAAACACGTATTTTAATGGTTTTATTAATGTTGTATGTGAACTTGTATTCAATACCGTGATCCCGTGATCACGGTATTGAACACACTAAAACCGGTATTGAAAAAAACCGGTATTTGAAAGCCCTACCTGGTACATATTAGCCCGACTGCTAGATCATTAGTATCATTTGCTAGCCTCTTCTTGAAGTTTCATTTACTACTGTATTGGACTACTTCTTTTACGGTGCCGATTTGTAGGTTCCCATCATGTATCTCGGCATTTGTAACAAACAACCCAGTTACTGGGTGACGCAACACCGCTTGGTAAGACTTATGGCTTCTGACTATCCTACTGTCAAAGATCTTCAAATGAAAGCCGGTACGCCGGTACCTACAGCCACTTGATCGTTATCGCTGTTATTTTTAAGTCGATGGCCTTAACGTGCTTTCCGAGACACGAAAGTCTTTGTACACACGGTGACTTTGATAGCGTAGCAGGGCACACTAACATGATAAATGTGTGCGTAAACGCTAGCGCGTGAAACACAACAGGTATTATCGTTGTGTGATACAAAGTAACTCGTTTCTACACTCACACTCTTGAAAAAAAAAATAGTAGCCGTCTAAGTTACACGACTATGAAAATACAGCCAAAATTGGCTACTGTTATTAATGGCGCTGTGGCGCAATGCGTATGATACTTAACTGACGAGTAAGAGGTCCCAAGTTCGATTCCAATCGTCTGATGTAACAAAAAGTTTGCTTGTTTTTATTTTCATTTTGATTTACCCCTGTTTTTTTTTTAATAGTAATGTTATAGTTACTCTCATAATAATTAAAATATTTTGAAAATATTGTGACAAAGAAAACTGCGATAACGATCCAACTATGTTTATTACAACTTATTAATTACATACATTAAACGGAATGGTCACAATTAACGAATCTGTTCATGATTATCTTTAATACAATATATAAAGTGAAAATATTCTAAGTCAGACAAGGATGGACGTCACTTTTTTAAGTTTTTTATTAGTGACATAAATCAACATGTTATCAAGAATGAATTATGATAGATATCGCAACTCTTGATCTCAATAACAATAACATCATGTCACATAATAACAACAACAGTATAATTACCTACAGCTTACTTCTTAGTCTTTTTTTTTTACTTATAACATATCAATCAACATGTTTTAAAAAATGAACTATGATAGGTATCGTAACTCTTGATTTCAATAACAATAACATGATAAAAACAACAACAACAAAAACAGCATACAGTAATACAGCTTTTTAAAAATATTTATAATTGGATTCAATTTAAATCAAAATTAATATCTAATTGGTGCACCTTCATTGTCGATTACTTCTTGTAACCTCGTTCTCATGCTAGCCACCAAATTTTCACTTAGGTCAGTGCCGCGAAACGATTCCCACATGGATGACACTAAATTATCTAAATTACGTTTAGATCTCACATCAGATGAATCCCAGTTGAGCACCATGTGACCCCATAGATTTTCTATGGGGTTCAAATCGGGACTTTTAGAGGGCCATTCAATAACAGTCAAGTTTTCTTGGACACTTAACCAGTCTTGCACCATTCGTGCGCGGTGCACCGAGCAGTTATCGTGCACGAAGTAAATATGCTCGTCCGGGTATGCCACGCGCACGGTAGGCAACATAACATTTTGTAAGATGTCCAAGTAACCTTGACTGGTATTACGACCCCCTACCTCCACTAACTCACCGGGACCCATCGATGACATCCAGCCCCAATAACCTAACGTAATGCGACCACTAGACCTGCATGGGAGAATATTTTTCTGATGGTAACGTTCTCCATCTTTTCTCCATAATATTTTACGCCCATCCTTATCTGACTTAAAACACTTTTCATCACTAAATATAACTATGTTATTGCACCAATCAAAATCTATAAATTTTCTTGCAAACCGCATCCTTTCTTCCTTATGCAACGCCGTCAGTAAAATTTTTTTCGCAGGCTTGCGACATTTAATTTTTGCTGCTCGTAAGTGGCGTCGAACAATTGTCATAGACACGTCGTGCATAATCGCAGTGTTTCTTGTTGTAGCAAAGCCGTCAGCGCTATACGTAGCAACAATATTTCGATGCAGTGGGTTGGCATCCGTATATGCAATTGCTTTTGGACCCGGACGTTTGGCATCGATTGTCCCTTCAGCTGTATATCTATGCACTCAAAACTGCACAGTTTTCCTCTGTAAACAATCACAAAATTACGTTAAAACCTAACAAATATCAACAATGTTAAATTATTTCGCATTATGTTAAGTTTGGATTTGTTACTTACCGGTAGCATTAGTCTCCTCGAAATTTCACTTATGGATACATTTTGTTTATATAATACTACTATCTCAGCCCTCAAAAGTGTAGACAAATGAGACATGTTAATTATTACTTGTAAAAAGTATCACTTTCCACAACGATTAATTATTTTTTGTCTCGGAGTAAGTTGTAGAACACACGATCGTGATAGGCAAAAGCGTTATGCCAGGTTAACTTATTATCCGACTCATTTCTTAGTAAATAACTAATAAAGTGGGTAGATGATAATATTCATACACTTAGTTTTTAAAGCAAATATTCTAAGTTTTAGCTTTAATAAACTTTGTTATCATTGTACTACAATAAAATAGAAAATAATGTTTTGTCAATGGCTAGGATCGAACTCGATACACCTTTAACGGCAAGCAAGCACTTGATAATCAGTGCTAATTTTCCATCTAATGAACGAAGCGAATTTTTTTATCTAATTCGTAGCAAACACATATACAAATATGTGTGTGTGTATATCGAGTAGTAAACGAGTTTTATTTTGTTTGCGAGTTGAGCTGGAGACATATTATTTGAATAGGTGAATTATTGTGGGATGGCACGCTCGGTTTTACTTCTGTTTGTATTGATACCCACAGCTAATTGATTATTGTGAACATTATTGCTGATTACCTACCCATATCATCAAAATTACTTTCCAAAGATTAAGTGTAAGTGTTTGATGCTAATTTAAATAACTATAATAATTTCATAAGTGAATGTTTGCGAAAAAAAAAAAAAAAGTTTACAATGAAAGGATTGTCAACTATTAATAATAACGTATTGTTATATTACGTAAATGATATATATATATTATAAAATTATTTATATTACAAGTTATATACAAAAATTTCGTTAATTAATTTCGTAAATATACATAGTTGATATGTATAAAATTACAAAAACATATTTCGAATATTTTAATTATTACGAGAATAACCATAACATTACTATTCAAAAAAAACATGAGTAAAACAAAAAGAAAATAACAGATAATTGGAATCGAACTTGGGACCTCTTACTCGTTAGTTATGTATCATACGCATTGCGCCACAGCGCCATTAATAACAGTGGCCAATTTTGGCTGTATTTTCATAGTCGTGTAACTTATACGGCTACTATTTTTTTTTTGCAAGAGTGTGAGTGTAGAAACGAGTTACTTTATATCACACAACGATAATACCTGTTGTGTTTCACGCGCTAGCGTTTACGCACACATTTATCATGTTAGTGTGCCCTGCTACGCTATTAAAGTCACCGTATGTACGTATCTTTACTGTACTTAACCTTGAAAATCGAATCATTCGGCTGATATTACTTAGCCATTTAAGATGGATAAAAAAATTGCTCTAAAGTAATTTTTGGCTTTGGCTACTCAATTTAGATTATGAAAAAACAGAGGACGTCTTAAAAATATTGTCATAAAAAAAATGTATAATCAATAAACGCACAGGTATACGAGTAAGTATCACACTAACACTTGCAACCACTCTTACCCTTCTCACATGCACTCAGAGATTCGCACCTACAACACTACTACTACTAAACTACACTAACTACACCAACCGTACTACACTTCCCACACTACATTGCACACACACAAACATACACATCATCCAAACACATACACCCAAACACTGTACCCAAACTAGAGAAATATTGTTATCATTATCATATAGTTTAGTTAACTAAAACTGGATTGTCTTTGTTATTGTACCTTTTGAATATGGATTGAAAGAGACTGGACCCCACAACACAGGGAATCCTAGTAATGGGTTTAGGGCTTCATCTACGTTTGCAAAAATTGAATGAGACAATAAATCATTTTTAAAGCTAAGTATAAAAATATTTACTAAGACAAAACAGTTTTTTTTTTTATTAATAGTGATAGGTTTGCGCTTGACTATTTCCTCATCTGATGGAAACCACGATATGGTCGACGATGGAGCACGCTTGCTTAAAAGTAACCTATCCACTCTTGACTTAAAACCCCCAGTCCTGCGTTCAAAAATAACCAGAGAAGCTTCGAGTTACAACCCAGAGTCGTTCTTTTATAACTCGAGTAGCTACCCTAGAGTTAACCCAACTAACTCTAACTCTGAGCAGGGTAGGTTGGTGTAAGCGGTAGGAATGATAGTTGCTTGGCATTGACAATTGAAGTCCATGCTCGCGTTCAAAAATGCGAGCTTAGAGTATCTACCCGATGACGTCATTAGAGTTACCTAACCCTAATATCATTTTTGAACGCAGGGCAGATTGTAACTATGAGGAAACACATTATTGGGGAATTTTATGGATTCTTCAAGAAAACTCAAAATTGCTGCTAGCTAGTCAAATGTGTTGTGCTGAATGATTTACAAAGATGGAGTGCTATGATGCATACGTAAATCGAACCTTACATCTAGTTAACGTGATGTGAGACGTTGCGCCGTTGATTTGCTTAGTAAAACGAGCAGGCGTTTGATAACTCGAAGCCAAGCTCGAACACACGTACTCAGTGACGGATTAACCCTTAATTAAGCAATTGCCTAGGGCATCACGTCTGGGCGGGCACCAGTGGAAGCACAAAAAAAAATCCGTCCTTAGGGCATCACGTCTCACTCATGTCACCAAAAACCACACCAAAAAAAGTTTCTAGGACTAATTTGAAAATTCGCGGGTTTTAAATTGACACAGAGACCTAGAGTCATAACCCCGCTTCAACTGGCCCACTCGCTGCCCGCTAGTACATTCGGCAATTCAAATGCACTGGAATTGCGATTAGCCAGTCACAAACCACCCCTACCCCGCGGCCCCCGCGCATATCTGTGTCAATCAAATGTTTTGTTTTTTGAGTAATTGTGCCGGTCGGCTTCTGTGCATACGTAATAGGGGTTAAAGTACCAAATTGCCGTTTTATTGTAATAGGTTCTTCGAATTGACATAAAACCTTCATGGTTTGAAATTTTTGAATGAAACTTTTTTCACATAGTAGGTACCTATGAAGTTCTTCTTTTAGAAATAACTTTAAAAAAAAAAAAACAAGGAAAGTCAAAGTCAAAAGTTTTTATTTCACATAGGCCTACATGGGCACTTATAAAACGTCAGAAGCTAGTACACGGTTCCAAATTGGTCGTTTCCTATGGAGAAGAACCGGCAAGAAACTCCATGGTTACTCTTTTAAAAAAGTGATTGTTTACAATATTTTCATATACAGTATTAATAGACATTATGTAAGAACAGTGTAGACCAGTCGATATTGTACCCAAAAGCACAATAAAAATAATCATATTTAAAAAAAAAGTGAGTCGTAATAGGAAGTAACCTAAGAATTCGCGAAGTCCACGGTGTTCTCACATTCACATTAAAAGAAAAGAAGATATATAAAAAAAAAAACAAGAACAATAAATAAACTTGTAATACGCTTTTTTAGTTAGGACACGCTTAATATGGGTTTTGAACTTGCCCTCGCTAAGTTCAGTCACCGCCTTTGGTAGCTTGTTATAAAAGCGTATGCTGTTTACTAAAAATGACTTGCTGGTCTTAGCTAATCTCCATTTGGGTAATACAATTTCGTGTTTACTGCGCGTATTTATGTTATGAAAATCGCTTCTAATTTTGAAAAGTCCTAGGTTTTTACGAACGTACAAAATACTTTCCAAGATATAAAGAGAAGGCAGAGTAAGTATATCGATTTCTTTGAATTTATTTTTGAGGGACTCGCGAGGACCCATTTTATAAATAGCCCGGATTGCTCTCTTTTGCAATATAAAAATTGAGTCTACATCAGCTGCAGATCCCCACAGTAAAATGCCATAAGACATAATACTGTGGAAATAAGCATAGTAAACTAACCTAGCGGTGGCTACATCTGTCAATTGCCTTATTTTTCTTACTGCATATGCGGCTGAGCTTAATCTACCTGAAAGAGTTCTAATATGAGCGCCCCACTGCAGTTTAGAATCGATAGTTTTACCTAAAAACTCAGTTTCCGTAGTAACATCAAGTTTGTTGCCGTCTAGAATTAGATTGACGCCAACTTGAGGGACATTTGGTAATGAAAATTTTATACATTTAGTTTTATTCGCATTTAATAAGAGATTATTAGCTGCGAACCATTTCGAAAGAACAGTCAGACTTTCATTGACATGCAAGACATCCCTATCTTTTCTATCTACTTTAAAAGTAAGAGAAGTGTCATCAGCGAACAGAATTATATCGGAATCTTCTTCTTCTTCTTTTCGTGTCGATGTACTCTAACTAAATTTTATCTGACCAGTATTTGGCAATCTCTACGGCTCTGTTATTGGCCTCGTATAGATCCTGAAAACTGCAGGTAGTTGTGCAGGATGGACAGCATAGCAAATGACGCATGTCCTGTGCAGCGGCTCCACACTAGCACTGTGTAAGAGATGGGTCAAGAAAGCCCCATTTTGCCAAATTATATTAGCGATTCTAAACGCCCGGCGCACCCTGGACAGCTAGCACTCGGTAACGCAGAGTCTAGCTGACTAATCCTTTCACCACGATGTCTCAAACTCCAACAAAGAATCAAAATAATTTTAATTTTGGAAGTTTTGGTTTCTTGGTATTTTTTGTTTCTTATTTAACACTGACTACCGAAATTGTTATAATTTTTTTTTAAAGTTTTTTCACTTTTTGGTTACGATATACTTATAACCAGAGTGCCTATTTCCAATAAGCCCAAACACGGCAAGACTACATTGATTATTTATGGTGTTCCAGTGCCTACCTTCCGGCTCCATCATCATCATCAGTTCACTTCGATGATACAATTTTCAACATAACTATTCAGAACCATTTATTTATTTATATTGTCATAGTCCCTTAACTATCTTCATTGTGATATCTATGTGAGTATGAAGTTTCGTTGGCCATTTCTAGTCTTCTTCATCAGT
The DNA here is from genome assembly GCA_961205895.1 of Mythimna pallens. Lineage (NCBI taxonomy): Eukaryota > Metazoa > Arthropoda > Insecta > Lepidoptera > Noctuidae > Mythimna > Mythimna pallens. Next base: position 19,233,638 of record OY540842.1, on the reverse strand, counting down.
TCCACTTCATCAAATGTTACTTTTTGACTATTTACAGTCAACATCTTAAGTCCTCAATGAAAATACCAAAATAACTATACGGTTGCCTATAATATTTGAGTAGTTCTTTCATTCCTCATGGATTCATCATGGAAAAAATGGGACCAATCTGGAAGCATATCCTCTAAGGGGAAAAAAAAATTGCCAATCGGTCCATAAACGACGGAGTTCTGAGGTAACAAACAATAAAAATACAACCGAATTGATAACCTCCTCCTTTTTTGGTAGTCGGTTAAAAAGTGTGCAACATTCGATTATCGACTTTCAGTTGTTTTTTATTTAGCTTAGACAGGAAAGATGGATGCTTCGAAAATTCGAGTGATTTTTGAATACGAATTCCGACGCGGAACTAACGCGGCCGAAACAGCTCGCAATATCAATGTTGCGTTTGGAGAGGGGACTGCTAATGAACGCACCGTGCGATTTTGGTTTAAACACTTTCGTGATAGAAACTTTGATTTGAAGAACGAACCCAGTGGAAGACCGCCCACACAGGTAAATAACAATGACTTGAAAGAGATGGTGGAAGCCGATCCGAGACAAACTACCCAGGAATTAGCAGCATGGTTTAACGTTACCTTACCAACAATAAAAAAAATATGAAAAATGAGTGCCTCATGATTTGACTGGTCTGCAGAAAGAAACGCGTGTTGAAACTTGTGTTGCTTTGTTGAATCGATACAGAAATGAAGGAATATTGGATCGAATTGTGACATGAGATGAAAAGTGGATTCTTTACGATAGCCGTAAGCGAAAAATGCAATGGCTGGTCAAACGCCGCAACAGTGTCCTAAAGCAAAGCTTACCAATAAAAAGGTAATGCTAACTGTTTGGTGGTCTCAGCATGGTGTTATTCATGGTGCTTTCTCCGATCTGGTCAAGCAATAACGGCAGATGTCTACTGTGCCGCTAGCAGTGAAACAGCCCCGACTCATGAATCAATCTTCACCATTATTGCTCCATGATAACGCGAGACCTCATACAGTACGAGAAACCATTTTAACTCTACAGGAACTGCAATTAGAAACTATTCGTCACACTCCGTATTCGCCAGACCTTGCTCCAACGGACTACCATTTTTTTTCATGATTTGGACAATTTTCTACTTGACAAAAAGTTTTCTTCTCAAGACGCAGTACAAAATACTTTCACACAGTTTGTCAAATCTAGATCACCAAAGTTCTATCGCAAAGAATGACCTTCCTATTAGATGGTAGCAATGTATAGATAATAATGGTAATTATTTTCATTAAATAAATATGTTAAATGAAAAAAAAACGAATTTCAATTTTTCAGTACAAATCGGCAATTTCATACTTTAACCCCGAATAAATAAATTATGCTTTGGTTTTTATTGTTGTCGCACCTAGTCCACTTCTAAGGTACGTTACATCTCATCACCTTATTTTACAAAAACTAATGTTTTTAAGCGGTAAAGGTTTAAAGACCGATTCTAGTTGACGTACGGATAGAGGGGCCCACAGGCGTAGATTGCTTAGGGCATCAAGTAGTCTTAATCCGTCACTGCACGTACTCCGGCAGGGAATTCTATTCCTTAGCCGTCACGAACAATGAGATATATGTACGCGGTCACATTTTCTATTTATCTAAACTTCTGCTATTCAAGAAATAAGAGAACGATAAATGGTTCTTAATTACCTAACCATCAAATGGTTAATTTAGAACTAATTTTCGTACACATATTTCTTGAATGACAGAAGTTAAGATAGATAAAAAATATGACAACGTATACATCTTATTGCTCGTGATTTTACGTATACAGAATTTTCTCCCTTTCTATCCAAAATATTTTCAGAAAATTATATGTTACACCATATCGTATACAATAAAAGATGGAAAACAATTTTGTTGTAATTAAACCCTTAAATCGTTGCCGGAAAATATTAACATTGGGCTCATGGGCCACTAATCAAGGTAATTACTGACGTGTTGAGCTCTGACTACCGTTGTACGGAATAAAATCGCGCATTCGGGTCAGGACATAGCGAGAAGAGACGCTATAGCGGTTCGACAAATAAAATACTCGCAACAGATCTACTGCGTCTGTGACGAAATGACAACCACTCAGTCAAAAAGGCCCTAAGTATCCCCAACCGACCACGTGGAAGAGGACAACCACCCACCATACATGCAAAAAGAAACCCAGCAAGCGAGGCTGAGTGCACAGAGAAGCCAGAAAAGAGCTCTCTGGCGCAAACATACAAGGACACACGACCCCAGCTAAACTGGGAAGAGGGTTGGACAAAAAAGAAGAGAGATCTAGTGTGGTGTTGTGTAAGGCTACCAACAGAGCCCGCAGAATAGCCAAACTTAAGCGACAGTGGGCACGACATATTACTCGCAGAACAGATGGCCGTTGGGGCTGAAAGGTTATGGAATGGCGACCGCGTACCAGAAGTTTAAAGACACAGCGATGAAAGGCCTCCCTACTAGCTGAAGCGATGAACTGGTGAGATTTGCGGGAATCCGATAGATGCGAGATGTACAGGATCGTTCGCTGTGGCGACACTTTTGATTGGATTGTGTCTTATGTTGGTTGAGCGATTAGCTGCTGCGCTGCGTGTGCGGTTCGGTTCCTGCATAGAACCAATATTTGTATGGCTTATAGGCAGTTGTTTCGGCTTGGGTGTGGTATATAATTATGTGAGTTTAGATGTTTGTGAACGTACCCATGATACAGGAGTAATTCCTAGTAAAAAAATTATACGTTAGTTAGTTCCCCTTCCACGTTGTTTATAGACGTGAATGTTTGCCACAGTATGAGCAAGTTTACTTAAACACGGAGTCTTTGACATTGGAAAATAAACAAATACTACGGATCCTGTACATTATTCTGGACCCCCTATTGTTGGAATTTTCTGTCGGCTTTTACCAAATTTTTTTTTTTTTTTTAACTGCTTAAAATCTATCGTTTTGGATAGGAAAATCGTCTTATGATAAATCCCGCTCTTGGGCGTAGTGAGAGATAGTGTCAGACTTTTACTGACCAAAAACCCACTCCTGTTCCTTCTTTGCCTTCGTCCCAAGGCCCCGGGTTTCACTTTCACTTCGGCTTCGGCTTCGGCTTCGACCCTGCTGGGCTACTACGATTTGCTGACATCTCCCTGAGGCGCGCGTCGTCGAAGACTTGGGCTCGGTCCGGACGGTTACCGGATGGTCGGACGGCGAGTCACCAATTGCTTGCCGTCCGCAAGCCCGCGCCTACGGTGGCCGGAAATCGGGATCGGAATCTCGGCGGCGGTTGGAGCGTGAGGACCGTTGCCTCACGCGATCGGCCACCTCCTTTGCTAGCATTACTGCTTCGCAGAAGGAGGCGACCGCCTGCCACTCCTCCTCGCTTCAGACCATGGCCTGTACCAAGACCCGGCGCGAGAGCCGCCGATCGCCCCCACGAGGACACGGCGTTGCTTTGCCCAAGTGGGGCACACCTTCACCGTGTGCTCAACCGTGTCCTCCGGGCGGTCCACACAGTGACGACACCCGGGCGTCGCTTCCGCACGAATCCGGTCCAGGAACTTCCCGATCTTACCGTGTTCGGTAAGAACCTGCATCTTGCAGAAGGTGAGGATGCCGTGAGGTCTTTCCAACAACGCCTCAAAGAGGGGACTTACCGCCATAATTGTGGCGTGCCCAAACCAACCCCGATGATATTTTTAGCAAAAAAAAAATCGAATTAAAAATTAAATAATTAATTAAAAAGTCATCGAGGTATATAAAATTGTTATACTAATCAACCCCGATGACATTTTAAATTTTAAAAGTAAATCATTCATTTTTTTCACTAAAAATGTTAGAATAACGATTTTATACGGTTTAAATTAAAAAAAACGTAAAGCATTAAAAAAATAACAATACGAAAATACCGACTATTTCGTCGGTATTTTCGTATTGTTATTTTTTAATGCTTAATTGCATAATTTTACCACTGGGGAGTCCTGAATCATATACTGGATCCATGGTATTCTTATCGTTTGTTGGTCGATGTCGATGTCATTGTCCAAAGTGTTGTTGATATGTTGTCCAAAGTGATCCTATGAGGATTCCGTTTTTTCTTTCGAGGAACGGAACCCTAAAAATTAACAAATAGTTATGTAATCAAAAAGTCTGTAACAATAGTACTGTGTTGTATATGAACTTGTGATATAATACAATCGTCAACAATAATATCACTATAAAATGTTTATAAAGGTAAGTGAGCCTAAAAACTAGTTACTTACATTTAAAATTGTAAACAATTAAAATAAGATCTTATTGTATGTAAATTAAAAATATGATTACAATAAAAGACCTTTAAAAATCAATCAAATCAATTCACCTTTAACTCTTCACTCAGATTTTAATAACAATTTTTTTTTAAAAGTCAAAATACAAATAGTAGATATTTTGATGAGAAACTTTTCTATAGACGATACGATATTTCTTATCAACAACATAATCTTTCTCTTTAACTTCAAAAACAGTTTGAAACAAGTATAAAATATCTTGAATCACTCCACCAAGTCCAGCACCTAATACCAAAAATAAAAGAGCCCTTAATTTGAGCTGGCATCCCTTTTACCGCTCTCAGTAAACAGCCCTTTGTAAAGGTGGGTAGATTAAAATTATCAACGTGTTTGCCGTCCGCTCCTGTGGTTTTATTTGCTTATTCATTACAAAAATAATTTAGATCTTCTAATTTTCATATGTCCACTTTAACTTAATGGTAAGAGAGTCTAATATCGCTTGCAGTAATTGTCTCGTTATGTAACAGTTTCTTTTTGAAAGGACCATTGTTTTAGAGCCTTTTAGTCGCTTCAATGGTGTTTAGTGATCGCGTTTATAGGTATGTTTTATGATGTTAATTTTGTAAGATTTATAAATTGATGTTATAGATGTTTTTATAAAGGTAGGGTACTGACCAACGTTACGAGGTGTAATGTAATATTCGCATCGAGCTTGTTTCGCATCGAGCTTGTTTCGCATCGAGCTTGTTTCGCATCGAGCATGTTACGCTGTGTTCTAAAATCGGCGTAACATGCTCGAAACTCTGTGCTCCGTTTTCGCCGCCATTTCACTCAAGATGGCCGACGTTGGTATCTTTGATTCTACTTAATTATTGTTTCATCTAAATTAAGATTCTTCTCTGTATTTTTCTATAAAATACAGAGATTTTTCTTTGTTCCACTCCATGTTAAATAAATGAAATAATTACGAGAGGAATGACGTGTGACCACTCGCGACGTGCGACCGATGCATCGTGTGCACTCGTGATGACTTGCAACAGCGTACTGACTGAACCGCGTAACAGTCAAAGGATTCGTCATCAAAAAACATCGTGAGGAAACCGGCATGTCCTAGAACCAAAAATTCGAAGACATGTGACATCCACCAACCCGCACTGGGCCCGCGTGGTGGATTAGGGCCCATTCCCTCTCCTAGAGAGGAGGCCTGAGTCCCAACAGTGGGAACATTAAAAAAGGCCGACTATGCTATGCTAGGGTCCATACCATAACGCGTTAAAAGGTCAAGCGAGAAAGAGGGATGGAGCTGTACACCCTATACAACATTATTTTTATAAGCGAAACCCGAAAGACGTGTCTAGTATTTTTATGTAAAGAATCTATATACAAAATTACATAACTGTATCATGAAAAATCACAAAGTTATAAGCTTGTTATGTTACTTGGTTGTCCACACAAATACATGGTTACCGGGTCATCCAGGCGACTGAGGGTTGGTTTTGCTCCAGCGCCCAGTTGTGCGCTGGCATCCGCTATGGCCTGCCGTGACCTGAGTTGTACTTAGTGCTAGTGGTGTCCAACTTGTGTCGTTTTTTAAATATTTTTCGAACTAGTGCGAGCGTGAGTGCATCCGCTTGAGACACACATCTATGAACTAGAGGTATCGAGTTGAAATTAAAACATATATATAAATGCCATATTATATTAATGTCGGTGGTCTACATGAGATTGCCTTCTGTATCTATCTATTTTGTGCTGTGGTCCTGAAACGCAAAGGGTGACTGAATTTTTAGTCAGTTAAAATCTGACTGATGATTTGCCCCAAAACATGAAGACAGAAACAAGACACAGAATAAAATAAATATTTAAGTTAAGCTCCCACACAACAAACGTGATTTTTTTGCTACGGACGGTACCCTTCCTGCGCGAGTCCGACTCGCACTTGGCCGTTTCTTTTTTCTTTGCTTTTTAAGATAAAAGTAGCTAGGACATATTGGAACATTCATTACAAACACAAAGAAAAAATTCAGACAGAGGTAAATATTTTGACAAGCAGAAATATTAATATAAGAAATACAGCTACATTTTCTCCCATACAAAAACAATATTTTAGAATAGTCTGGAAAATTTCCTATTGCTTTCGTGAAATTGGACATTCTGAGGATTTATGAAAGTAGTTATAAGCTCCTAAACCCATCTTACGTGCTGTGTGAGTTTGTATAGTGCCTCCACTCATATCTAGGACAATTTACAGCCAAAAAGGGGATGTTTGTGGAAATGATGGTCTTATTTCGCGTTTTGTAATATATTTCTTCTGATATCGAGGATGACAAGGTAAAAAGACGTTTTCGTAACTCAAAAAATAAAAAATAACTGTGCAAGTGTGAGTCGGGTCTGCGCCCTGAGGGTTCCATACGAACTTATCCATGTAAACAGTTCAATTCCCGAATGGAGTCTCGAAGATTTTTCCGATTCGCCATTTTTTTTTGTTGTTACGTAACTACAAATTTCGAAAACTGTAAATTTGTGAATCTCAAAAAAGTTTTTTTTACAGATACGGAAAAATGTACTATAGTTACTATAGACTCGATTCGGGAATTGGACTGTTTTCATAGGTAAGTTTGTATGGAAACCTCAGAGCGCGAGTCCGACTCGCACTTGCCCAGTTTTTTTACAAGCATCGTTTATTTCATCATCTTCCTGCCCTTGTCCCGTGTTATTTGGGGTCGGCGCAACACGTTTTCTTCTTCCATTCTGCCCTGTCACTCGTCATACTATCACTAACTTCCTTCCATCCTTCCTTCCTTATATTTATGGGTTTATTTTTTACAAGCATAATATTTGTGTTTATTTTTTAGGGCAGGGGCTTTTCTGTGACCAAAATATCAGCTTTGCTATTCAACATACCACTGCTGTCAGCGTTCAGGGTACTTTTTCTATTTTATAATCATCATCATCATTTCACATAATATATACATACATAAGGATGTTTATCTGAAATAAAGTATTTGAATTCAAATGAATCTCAGTCGAAAGACGTCCACTGTATGGCCAACATAGGTTTTCCTAATTGTCGCCACAATAAACGATCCTGTATGTCTCGCATCTTTCGGATTCCCACTTTTCCTATTTGTCAATAAAAAGTGGTCAGAACCCCGGCAGCGATGAAGATGAATTTTATGATGCTAATAATTTTTGAAGTGAAAACTTCTTTAGCGGCGTTGAGCACTTTTTCTGTAACGGGTATAAAATCTTAAACTCGCGTCAGGACACGTGACCTGATCGAAAAAGCGTAAGACGGATTTCGGAGAGATAAACTTTTTAATGTAAAATAATTGTAATAGTTTTAAAGTGTTAAATTTTTAATGTAATATAAATTGTCATGTTTGTGTACGATAGCGCAATAAATGAATATTGTATTCTACCACATAAATGATAGTACTTTTATACTGATAAAGCAACTGGTGCAAAATTATTCCCTAACCATTCCAAAATATCAAACATGCTCAACGTTAATAATCAAGTTTTTGAAGTGAAAACTTCTTTAGCGGCGTTGAGCACTTTTTCTGTAATGGGTATAAAATCTTAAACTCGCGTCAGGACACGTGACCTGATCGAAAAAGCGTAAGACGGATGGAAAATATAAATTGTCATGTTTGTGTACGATAGCGCAATAAATGAATATTGTATTCTACCACATAAATGATAGTACTTTTATACTGATAAAGCAATTGGTGCAAAATTATTCCCTAACCATTCCAAAATATCAAACATGCTCAACGTTAATAATCAAGTTTTCACTTCTGCCGGCACTCCCGGAGTGCAACCCGTCTTTTTTTTTTATAAGCGTTTGTACATACTATCGTTTTCAGTTTGTTTACCTATTAAGTTGTTTATTAGTTTAGTTAAAGTAAACTAGCAGATATCCAGCGTGTGGTAATTAGCTAATAAAGAAAACCATTTGGTTTATTTGTTGGAAAAAAGAAAAGTTACTATTTTTTATGAATTTTTTAGGGTTTCGTACCTTTAAGGAAAAAACGGAACCCTTATAGGATCACTTTGTTGTCCGTCCGTCTGTTTGTCTGTCTGTCTTTCTGTCAAGACCCTTTATCTCGAGGACGCGTAGAGGTATAGAGTTGAAAATAAAACTATGAACTCAAGTCTACGGTCCCTTAAAGCTGTAAAAAAATCAACCTACAAAGTTAACAGATAAAAAGATATGGCCGTTTATGTAGCAAAAAACGAATATTTCGACACTCTCAAGGAAATCAAAATTCATAGGGTACTTCACGTTGACCCAGAATCCTGAAATTTGGCATGAAGTAAGGTCTTATAGCACAGATATAAGGATAATTCTGAATACAGTTGTTACCTACGTCACAGAGAAAAGAATAACTATTCGGATCTTCGTAATTGAATTCGAGAATACATTGCGAAAGTGAGTTTGTACGGAACCTTCAGGGCGCAAGTCTGACTCGCATTTTCCCAATTTATTTAATAGTCTAAAACCAACATATTCATAAATAAATATCACCTTTTTTAATATATTATTATATTTTTTGTTTCTTCTTCTTATCTATTTGTATATTTATCACATTGATTTTGTAAAGGCAAAAATTTGTTTATGTCTTTGTTTGTAAAACCTTGAAGGTGCCATTCGAACCTCGGCTACAGGCTGCAGAGGCAGGCAGCTCATGCGGCGGCTAGAATAATATAATCTGATTGAATCCACTTTATTTATTCATTGTTTTTTTTTCCTTTCCCTATAATTTATATATATTTATCTATTTTATTCAAATCTATTAGCACACAATACCGTGCCGACGTCTTTATGTCGATACCGTTACCGGCCCACGCTGAAAACCAGCGCCGTAGACTCATCGCATTTTGCGTGTGGTCACGGCATTATGCTGAGCGTTCGACCGTTTTGCGCGGATGTGGCGCATATTTCTCTCATTTAATATACTTTGAATTTGTTTAGTTCTAAATTTACGCCTAGTTCCGCCAAATAAAATGTTTTTCTTTCTTTCTTTCTATATGTGATATAGGATAATTGGAGAAAAAAGGAGCATATACTCTCTTGGGATATTTTTCTATTTCCACGCGGGTGAAGCCCGGCAGAAGCTATTTGTTAAATAAATTGCAAAAATTTAGCAATCTTGGTTCAACTATCAAAGTTTCCTCAAGATTATTTGCAGATCTATTGTTTTATTTTCTCGTTGAAGCGGCATGCATCACTCTCGTACCCTATGTTTATTTACTTTTTGTGGAACTTTAATAAAACGTCTGACAGAAGTTTTGGTCCATGGAAAGTGTCTGACACTTATGATACTAATTTAGAATAATATTCTACAAAACATATATAAAAAATCAGTCATAAAAAAATAAGTTAAGTAACTCGTTATATTTAGTTCCCTTTCTCACCTGGTACCTGTTCAGGGGCCCCAAGGGGAAGCTCCACAAGTACACAGGTATTCAAAGCACATGAGACACTACTGAGAACCTAAGATTTCATCCATCTTTAATTCTTTAATTAATCATTGTACACTAAAACAACTTATAAAATAAGCAGATAACAACGTTCATGTACACAGGCGAGCTTAACTCAAAGTTGAGTTTTCTTCCAGCAAACCATTGAGTGATAGAGAGAGATCACATGAGTGATTTCATGTGAAAATAAGTTATGTCAGACAGCTCTGGGATCTTAGTATATTATAATAATAATAATAATATTCCACAACTATCACACAACGCCGTCTAGTCCCAAGCTAAGCAGAGCTTGTGTTATGGGTACTAGACAACTGATAAACATACTAATATATTTCTAAATACATACATATATAGATAAAAATATTCCCTATGATAGCCCTTGAGCCCAGAGGTTATCGGATGTTTACGTCTGGGCTCTGAGTGTAGCAGCACAAGCACTTGAGTAGCCGTCACTGCGGCGACCACCATGCAAATTCCGTGACGTCACCCAGTACTCCAACGTCGTCGTTGACTGTGATGCCAATCCGGTAACATCACCTTTACACAACACAGCTACACCTCAAACCAAAGCTACAGTCTCCACAATATCTGATGATATAAACTGAATCCTCAATACAAAACCAAGATTACAACAATAAGTTATATCCTTATCAACAACACCAGTCATAAAAATCTAAACAAAACTAACCTATTACAAAAAACATAACGGTATTCATACATTTTTGGCATAACCACAATATTTTAGATTAAAAATTCAACGTGCGTGCCCACTTTCGCTTAGGAAACGCGTATATCTGGCTCCAAACAAAATGAGAAACCCACGTCAGTTTAATTCTGAAACGACCAGAAGGGTTGACCTGCCCTGCCTTCTTCGCACTAATATTTTAAAGGCAATGTTTGTGTTTGTGTACCAGCATGTTTGTAATTTCTTCACGCTTGAATGGATGACCATCATCATCAGCCGAAAGACGTCAATTGCTGGATCTACGCCTCCCCGAAGCATTGCTACTACGACCCGTCATATGCGTCTCGCATCCATCGGATTCCCGTAACCCTAACCAGGTCATCGTTCCACCTTGTGGAAGAACTTCCAATCCCTTTCGGTGTCAAGGGCTGAACGGATTTCATAGAATCTTAGTACACGGGTAAACTAGCTATGTCGTAAGTATGTAAGATTGTGAGTATGTGTGCGAGTATACGAGTATGTTTGTTACCTAGTTCTTAATACTCGAAGGGCCGAACATCATCATCTGCCGAAAGACGTCCATTACCTACTCAACTTCATAGCATCGCCACCACGATCAGCTCTGGCACCTGGTCATCGGTCCATCCTGTGGCAGGCCTTACAACGCTGCGTCTTCTGGTGTCAAGAGCCGACCGCATTTCGATAAAACTTGGTTCACGGAGACTATGTCCTGGATTTCTTTCAAGTAGATTATATTCAACTACAAACAGCCAACTTTCAAAAAACTAATTGTTAAAACTGTAAAAGAAGGCAAATGACTGGCAATTAATCTCCCGTAACTTAATCTATTTTTTAACTATTTTTTATAATTCTAATTTTTATTCCAAAATTAATTTCAAGCAAAATTGTACAATACATTTTTGTTAAAAAAAATCTTATTAATCAATTCGCATGTTATAGAATTATTCCAGTTAGGCAGGGAAACCTGTTATTAGACAAAGTTTACTATAAGCACTTACTCTGTAACATGCTTTATGTATCGCTGTTGGTTACCTAAATAAAATAAAATAAATAGCAGATAGGATACTTTTATTTCGGGGCTATGTTCCATTGGCACAATTCTATAATAATCTATTTTCAATCGTGTAATACTGCTAGAAGCAGATAGTTGACCTTGAATAAAGTAGAACGCGTACTGGAAGACGTAGCGTTGGAAGGCCTCTCTCAAGGTGGAACGATGACCTGGTGAGGTTCGTGGGAATCCGATGAATACGAGGCGCACAGGACCAGTCATTATGGCGACACTTGGAGAGGCCTATGTCCAACAGTAGACATGTTTTGGCTGAAATGATGATGACACTTTTATCCCGGGAGTATATTTTCTTGTGACAATCTTCAACTTTCCCGCGAGAGAAACGGCTAACGCAAGTGTTACTATAATTCAATTCAGGGCAAAACGTTTGGAAGGCGAGGGGTCTACAGGGGCTGGTCGTAGTTAAGTAATATCGTGACAATGTAATAATGTCTCATTGTATGTGGCTGTTTGTTGTTGTTGGTCGTTGGGGCTGAGATGGCATATGGGGTCTAATATATGAGGTCTTTGACTCTTAGCCTGGTCGCACACGGACCAGCAACCGACCACAAAACGCCGCCACCGATCTATTTGCTTTAGTATTATGAATGTACTATTACAGTAGTACAGTACATTCATAATACTACAGTAAATTATATTAAATTAAAATCTATTATAATTAATTTAATTTATTATTCGTTTTAAAAATTTGTATAATGTAAAAAAAAAACATATATATTTTTCATTTTATTTTCATGTTACAATACTCATTTAAGCAAATACATTGTAAACGTTTTATTCTTATGTAAGCAAAATTATGTTAAATAAACATCACAAATAAATTAAATTGAATTGCATTAAATTGCACGAAATTGAAATAATTAAATTAAATTGCATAAAATTATAATATTTTCAAGTCAGTCAGAAATTGCTAGAAATTAAAATTCAACAAATTTTTATCATTACAATAAAATTAATGATACTTAGGGCATACTGAAAGTTTCTGGATTCATATAAATAGGACTAGATATAAGATGTACGGATACATTTGTTGTTTTTCAAAGTATATTCCCTCGCAATTAATGCATTTTTACATTCGCTGAAACCACTGTACAAAGCAGTTGGAAAGCAATGGCTTAACCAGTCTCTTCTTTAGGGATCTCTTCCATTGAAAAACGAAAAAGAAGTCTTCCCTAAAGAAGACTGGTCAAGCCATTGCTTTATGGAACGCATTCACCACCGATTTAGGGCTCGTAAAACGTGTGCCTCTAAGTTTGTTTTTAATTTTTGGAAACAAATAGAAGTCGTTGGGTGCAAGGCCCGGGCTGGAAGGCGGATGCGTCACCAGTTCCACATCTGAAGCCTTCAAATAGGCTTCTGATACTTTAGCGGAATATGAGGATGCGTTATCGTGGTGGAGGATTACGTTGCTTCGAGGACGCTTTTCGCAAACTTTTTCTAAGACCCTGTCTAAGCAAGAGTTGACGTATCAATCTGCAGTCACTGTCCTTTGATCTTAAAAGCGATACTGTAGTTTAATGTCCTGATTTGCCGAAAAAAGAAGTAATCATTTTTTACCAACACTTGGACTTTTCATAAATTTCGTCGGCAAATCTTTAAAAGAAAAGACCCACTCTGCCAACTAGCTTTTTATTACGGGTTCAAAGTACACCCAGGTTTCGTCACCTGTCACGATATTATAGACAACCAATAACTGTCCTCCATTAAATTTTTTTATCACTTTAAGGCATCGCTAGAAAAGCAGTCGTTTTTGGTCCTCTGTTAAGTCATGTGGTATCCATCGAGTGCAAAGCTTTCGAACCTTCAAATGCACATGTATAATGTTTTGCACTTGGCTCATTCCAATGTCTAACAAAGCACGAATTTGCTGGCAAGTAATATTCACACTCTGCTAGATGCCATGGACACCTCTCATAAATGGTGATTTATTTAGTTCTAACATACCCTATGTTCTACATAATCTGTGTTACATTGTATTTTTATTTTCTACTTTATTTCTTCTTGAACCATGATGAAAGAGACTGGTCTCCACGACACAGGGAATCCTAGTGTGGAGACCAGGGAAGTATTCGATGTAAAAGTGTATTTTTTTCCTGAACAATAAACCATTATTATTATTATTAATATTTTTGTCAGTTTCAATAAGTTGTCGTACGGTGTCAATTTTCGACGTCCTACTGATGATCACGTCCACGTCCAAATTCTCCAAACCACGAATACACAGAGCTGCGACATTGTGCTTCATCACCAAATGCCAATTGAAGTCTCTGGAAACTCTCTTGTTGACTTAAGCCACAACAAAAATCATGAAAAAATCATTGAACGAAAATGTTCACGAGTTAAATTTATTTTGATAGCGCCACAATGAACAAATAAATGACAGTTTCGCAAATTAAAAAGTTACATGCTCGCAAAGAATTCCATTTTCGAATTCTATAATTGTTTTTTCTATTGTAAGTGGCCAGTTCCAGAAACTTTCAGTATGCCCCACGTATCTCAGTCAAAGAATTTAATGTTTTTTTATTTTTAGACATGTTTAATTAAAAATATTGAATTTATTTATTTATTTAGATTAGAATATTGAGTTGAATGTAATAATAATATTGGGATTGGAATGATATTGCTACCACGATGCTACCACTGACATTTTTTTATTATTTCGTCGACCACATCATCGCTTACCATCAGGTGAGATGGTGGTCAGACGCGAGATATTTTTTTTTTATTATGTTTGGGTTTTATTGTTTCTTGCAGGACATATCAAACCCATTTCACTAAATAATATCTACATCATTAATTTACTAACAACTAATAAAATATCTTACAACCCTATTGTCTACTGAGGGAGTTGGTGTTCAAGCAGTAGCAGGTAAAACATTTTCGCCATTTCCGATACCGGATCAGCTAAAGCGCGCTGAATGACTAACATAGTTTTTAGGTAAAATTGTTACTAATTATTATCTAAGTGCAAACTCGAAATAAAAATTATTATTATCTGGTATTATAATATATTTTATATGAACTCGCCACATACAATGACGCTAGTGGTCGCTGCTTGCTTCTTCTCCACCGATACCACTATTCAGATTTTGTTAATTAGGTACAAACAAATACAGACCATTGATATGTACACATATATTACTTCTGTGTGGTAGTTGCGATCACATACATATGAACTAACATACACAGAATACTCCGACCTAGAATAAATAACTGTAAGCCATACAAATATTTGGGCTGTACGGGAATTGAATTTGCAACATACAGTACAGCAGCCAATTGCTCAACCATTACCCCAGCCGGGCCGTCAAATTTTGACTGGCCTGTTGGTCTAGTGGTTAGTTTCAAAGTGTTATACTGGTGGTTGCGGGTTCGATTCCCAAGACAAATAAATGTTTATATGATGAGTACAATCATTTGTTCTATGTCTGGGTGTAATATATCTATAATATTAGCTTTTGCGCGCAGCTTCGCCCGCGTACATAAAATACAGCATATGTCACTTAGGAATAAAGCAGCTTTCTATCGGTGAAAAAAAATTCGCAATCGGACTAGTACTTTCAGAGATTACGGTTAGTACGGTTCTAGGGTTAAAAAAAACTTTTACTACTAGAATCCTATTTTATTACTGAGTGACAGACATAGGCTATATCTTTTCTACATTTAAGCGGGTGAAGTCGCAGACAGAAGTTAGTGTGCAAAACCTTAAAACAATACCATAAAATATTCCACATGTAAATATTTTAAAAGCAGCCTGTCAGAGCGAAAGCTGACCATGCTCTCTATCGAACCGTTAACTTCGCACATAACAAAATATTGATAGTCAGGGAATTCATCCGCACAGAAAACTGATACACCATTCACTCACACAAAGCTATCTTTCATAAAAGATTAGCCGACAAAAGAATTATGTATCAGCGCCTCCGTGACTTGAAGATATCTTTTTGCTAAACTGATATCTTTTCTATCTCTGTGTTCTTAAATTATGCATAGTTACGTTGCTTGAATATTTCTACGTCCTTACTATTTTGAGGATTTTGGCACAGTGAAGGAAGAAGGTTACCAACATATTTAAATGAAATAATGGAACAGACGGTTGATGGGTCCGAAAGGTTCTGGAATGGCGATCATGTATCATAAAATGTAGCGTAAGAAGACTTCTTACAAGGTATCAGTCTACCTTGTAAGCGTTTGCGTCGAACGCTTCGAGTAGCCTAAGCCTTCGATTCCTTTGTTCTGACTACGAGACTGAGCGTTGAGATGACGTCAGAACAAAGCAATCGGAGGCATGGCCTACTCGAGGCGTTCTACGTAAACAAAACGGTCGTAACTTGGCTAGGGGGGCTGTATTCCAGCTATGGGGACATCATAAATGTAAAATCCTTTTTTTTTGTGGCAAAATCAAATAACTTCTCGCGCTCTACGTGACCGAGAGTATTTTTCTTTTATTTTATTTTATATAAACTAGCGCTTGACTGCGATTCCATCTGATGGTAAGCAGTGATGCAATCGTTGTTGGTGAGGCGCACTAGTTTATTAAGAGCCTATTCACTCTAGCCTTGAAGACACCCAACTCTCCAAAATGCAACCTGTAAAACACCGAAAGGCTGGCTACCTTACGCCTGTGCTCAAGACTTTCACTGGCATGTGTCAGACTTTTACTGACTAAAACCCACCCGTGTTCCTCAAATTGCCCTCTGCGTTTCAGGGTCACAATAACTCTTTCGAAAGAACCCGCAGGGCTGTTCTGGCCGGAGGCTGATAATGCTATGCTTACTAGTTTTAGTTACCAAAAGACGAAAATAGGGTTCGAAAACTAATAAAGCCAATTTATTAGGTCGAGAGCAATCAAGCTGCGTTCCTGTTAAAATGTAAACGACACTTTAATTAACACGCTTTTGCTAACATAGCCCAATTAATCAAATTGGCAGTAAGGTCACAGCAGTTTAGGAATAATGGCAGTAATCTCTAAGTTATAATAACTTAAAGAGAGAATAACTTAGTCATAACTTAGGGTTTTTTTTGACATGGGAAATGATCTAAAGACTTCTCCCGTCCTAGGGTGGAGCGAGAAGGCGTGTTAAATTTTTACTGACTAAAACCACACCTACGTTTTTTCAGTTGCCTTTTGCGTTCCAAGATAGGCCCTACTGGGCTCCTACGGTTTGCTGACATCTATGAGGTACGCGTTGAACACTACGTACCGTCGATGACTTGGGCTCGGTCCCTACAGATCGATTGGACGGCGAGCTACCCATTGATCGATGTCCGTAAGCCCTCGCCTACGGTGGCCGGAGATCGCTTAGCAATTCCCGACGCCCTTGGTGTCTCCTGTTGCGGCGTATGGGGCGTGAGAATGTACATTCCCTTACCCTTGCAGCCGCCTCCTTTACTAGCATTACCGCTTCGCAGAAGTATGATACCGCATCTCATTTCCTCCCGCTCCAGACCATGGCTTGAACTAGAACCAGACACGATCGCCTCCACTAGGACACTTGTGCATCTGGGATCCATCGGATTCACATTAATTCTTAGCAAGATGAAATAATTTCTGAAATTACAAAAAAAAAAAAAACAACTGCCAGTTTGTATAATTCGAAAAATGTTTTGCACAGCAGATTTTTTATATATTTTTATGGAATCATCGACACGAAGTAGAAAATTTAAGAAACCAGATCAAATCATGTCATCAGCATAAATTTTCCCGTCTTTTTTAGTCCATTTTACGCTCTCCCAATCTTCACAGAGTGCCCCACAAGCCATTTTACACATGCTCCCAACATTCGAACATTACTAGCACTTTTTAGCCAAGTCTTTGATATTATAATTTTCAAAGAGCGAGCATTCCCCAGCTCCCAAAGCTAGTAACTGAGAAACGTACGTAAGATCTCAAAAGCTAAATTCGCAATGTGAATACGAGGAATGGAGAGTTTAAAATAATAATTTGTTAAGTAAAGTTGGTCGGTTTTTAGAAAAGTTCCCTTTTGGTGCCATTTTCTTGACTGGCGAGGCCGGTGAAGTTTTTCGTTGGTCCCCTTAGTTGGGCATTTTCGGGCGTGTTTCTGTACTTAAGGCCTGGCCACAATATCATGGCGCGGCATCATTAACGTGAAACAGTTTTTTTTTGGGTTGTGGTAAATGATCTAATGACTTCTCTCGCTCTAAAGTGGGGTGAGAGGGTGTGTCAGATTTTTACTTACTTAACCCCACCTATATGACTAGCCTGTTGGTCTAGTGGTTAGTGGCCCTGACTACTATGCCGGAGGTCGTGGGTTCGATTCTAACCCAGGACAAATGTTTGTGTAATGAGCACGATCAGGACTAGACGGCGTTGTGTGATAGTTGTCAAATATTATTATTATGTTCCTTCAGTTGCCCTTTGTTTTCTAGGACCATGGCTTTCCTTTTCAGCTCGGGTATCGGCTCTGCTCGGATCCTACGCTTTTGCTGACATTTCTTTGAAGCGCGCGTGGAACACTACGCGCCTTTGACGACAGGGATCGGTTTTTAATGGACGCGCAGACAGCTGGAATGCGAGCTACTCATTGCTCGTCGGCCACAAGCCGATCGCTCTGCGACTCCTAACGCCCTGGGCTTCTCCTATGACAGCAGCTGGGGTGTAAGGATGTACGTTTCTTCACTCTTGTGGTCGTCTCTTTCCGCTTCGCAGAAGGAGGCGACCACATCCCGGAACGAGATGGTAATGTGGCTGGGCCCTTAGTGTGATTATTAACTTAATTTGTGTTTCAAAGTGATTCGTAAATGAAACAATTTACAATTTTGTAACTAGTAACTTTAGTTTGTTTTTATGAAAGGTTGGAGTTTGATTTCGACTTTCTTATGTAAATTGCGAAAGTATTGATAAAGAACAATGGCGAACAAACTTTGTTGGTTTATTTTTTAGCGTCTATTATTATTTTTTAATTATATTAATAGGTTTGCGCTTGACAATTGGTATCCTACTTGATGGGCGATGATGTGGCCAACGATTGATCACGCTTATATAGAAGTAACCTATTCGATCTTGACGTAATAGCCCCTAGGTTGTAGCTATCGTGTAGGCAAGTGTGCTCCACCATCGATCACCTCGTCACAAACCAGTAGGAGATATAGTAGTCTAGTGCGAGCTTATCTATAACGAAAAAAATTGGTGGTGGAAGAGGTATTTGTTTATTTTTTTTTGCTTTTTGATTAGGCCTTCTCTCCACAGACGCGTAGTTTCATATACGCGTATTCGTCATTATACGCTTGGTGTACGCCAGACCCCCTAGCCAAGTTACGACCGTTTCGTTTCGATTCTCTTGCATTGAGATGAAGTCAGAACAAAGTTTACTCGTCCAGATCCAGATGTATGAAAGTCAATGAATAGAAAGAGTATGTATGGGTCGTGGCAGTTGGCATTTCTGTCTACCCCAAGGGAAAAGGCATAAGTTTATGTATGTTTCTGGTTTATGTTCTGGTAAAATAACATTGTATAATTTTAACCCCTCGCGGTCGTAGTGCTTCACTGAAGGAGGCTACTGGTTGTCATATTCTCCACCAATCGCCTCCATGAGGACACAGCGGCGCCGGCGCTCCGACCAAGCGGGAACGACTTCCACCGTATGCTCCATCGTATTCTCCGGGCGATCTGCACAATGGCGAGATCCGAGTGTTTCTTCCCGCTGAATTCGATACAGATACCTTCCAAAATATCCACATCCGGTGAGTCCTGCACAAAGAGAGGATGCCGTGACGCCTTTGTAGTGACACCTCAGAGACAGGCATTACCGCTGCCATTGTGGCGTGCTCACTGTGGCGAGGGGTTAAAATCATACAATATTGTTTTACCAGAACATAAACCAGAAACATATATAAACTAACGTTTTTTTCCCTTGGGGTAGGCAGAAATGCCAACTGATACGACCCATACATACTCTTTCTATTCATTGACGTTCATACATCTGGATCTGGACGATTACATAACATGTTTTCTGAAGGAAATTAGCGTTTTTACCTTTAACCGTTTTACGTTAAATTACAATAAATAATTGCGATCCTTTCGGAATGAATTGCAAGCATATAATATTTGTACAGTTTTACGAACTTAACGCGGACGAAGTCGCGGGCAACAGCTAGTAAATGAATAAAACACACGTCTGGTCGAAAAATCGTCCATTTTCAACGGAAATTGACGGGACTTTACACTTTGTTCAGCATACTTCCAAAGTCCTAATGCGACTACTGGGTAACAAAAACCTATTTTAAACTAAAAAGTTTCAATCTACACTGAACATAGAAGTCTGTTCGTCCCCTAACACAAATGACAATCCTCTAAAACAAATGACCCCATAACATCTGCAACTGACACTATTCCAATTTGCTGCAATCCCAGCAGAGTTGGCTAAATTTTTCAATGCCAGGAACCAATCGGCTTTCATACGCCTAATGCAGTTCCAGCCATAAATCGCCAAGTTCCTTTCTCCATTGCTAAACGATATACGTCTTAGATTTAAGAGCGGTAGAGTACAGAATTGTTAATCAAGGAAACAGAGATAGGGTCATAAATATGTTAGTGATTTAGGGAACTTTTTGGTGTGTTATTAAAATTGAGATTGCAACTGATCTGAAGTTCTAACGATACTGATCATTACGATTTTGGTGTTTTATGAAGTAGTTTAGAAATAGGTAAGAAGATAAATATTTTCTGTAGATAGTTAAATTTTCCAGCGGCTTTACAAGGGTAATATAAAGGCACAGGTTCTTCAAAAATTTAAAACTTAAACGAACGTCTTAACTTCTTCGATTCAAAAGATATACCAAAATTACCTCAAAATGGCAGTGCTTTCTTCTCCACCACGCACGATGTTTCACAGTCCTCACTTAGCGTACTAAATTCTTTTATGCTTTAGCTATTCAGTGAAGTAATTAAATTTCGGATGGAGATAATAGATATGGAACTGCAACAAAAAATTGTAGTACCCCCAATTTTGTAATCATTTTGAATTGCCTCCCACTATGGAATCAAAAATACTTTACGACCACCAAACCTACCAAATATACGCAGAAAATTTCATAAAATCGGTCAAACCGTTTCGGAGATCACTGTGACACAAGATTTTTAAATAAATACTATCTTCAGCCAGCGGCTTCGCCCGCGTAAAGTAGGTGTCTCCATACAAACTTCCAACCCCCGTTTTACCCACTTAGGGGTGGAGTTTCGTAAAATCCGTTCTTAGCGGATGTCTGCACCCTATAAGGATTCTACCTGCAAATTTTAAGTTTGTAGGTGTTATAGTTTCTGAAATTTCGAGATTAATCAGTGAGTGGTATTTTGTGGAGTTACACACAATTATCTATATATATAAAAGGAGAAACTGACTGACTGACATATCAACGCAGAGCCAAAACTACTGAGACTAGGAGCGTGAAATTTTCCACAAGAATTCCTTTTTATGATGTAGGCGAGCACTTAAAGAGGATTTTCCAAAATTCACCCACTAACTGGATGAAACGGGGCTCCAAAGTTTGTATGGAGAAACCTATTACCACGCAAGCGACGCTGCGGGCACCCGCTAGTAATGTATAATAGTTATCTACATCGATTCCGTACATTTACGTGATGCGCGCACAACTAAAAACTTCTACAGATTTATTATGTGTAACCTACGTATTTTCAAACCAAAAATAAATCAGAAAAAGGTATAGCTATCATGAACCACAGATTCCAACAGGTCTCTGTATGGCTTAGATGACTGAGTTAAATAAATAACGTTGTCTGTAAGTTAACCACAAACGGGTAAGGAAGATATCTTGACTTCGAGACGAGCCTGGGCTTAATAGCCTGCGAACACGGAGCGAGCAATCCTCTTGATCAATGTTACGAGCATGACTCTTCTGTATGAATGAGGTTTATTTATTTTATCAATAAACTAGCACTAGCTTCTGCCTGCAGCGTTGCCCGCATAAAAGTAGGTTTCTCAATGCACACTTTGGACCCCAGTTTCGTCCCCTTAGGGGGTGAATTTTGGAAAATCCTATCTTTTAAAAGAAAACCTTGTGCATTTCACGCTTCTTTTCCCAGTAGTATCGGCTGTTTCGTTTCAGGAGATGTCTGCAAGCGTAGCGGCCTAGCAGGGTCGAAGCCTACTGGGGCCATGGGTGATGCGAAAGGGCCCCGGGGACCGGGCCCTGGAACTATGGCAAAGAAGGAACAACAGTGAGTTTTTAGTCAGTAAATGTTTGACACGCCCTCCCGCTCTGCCCAAGAGCGCGGGATATCATTACATGATTTTCCCACCTAAAATAAAAACTCATTTATTTCACATAGGCCTACATACGTACTTATACAACGTCAGAAGCTAGTGCTTTAGGGCCAATGCCTGCTAGCACACTGCATTTTTTAAGTGGAAATCATCTAATGACTTCTCTCGCTCTAGAGCAAAGCATGAGGGCGGGTCAGACTTTTACTGACTATAACCATACCTATGCTCCTTCAGTTGCCCTTTGCATTATAAGACCACGGGTATCAATTTCGTACATCTCCCCATGGCCCCAGCAGACATCGAACCTACTGGGCTCCTACAGTTTGCTGACATCTCTTTGAGGTGCGCGTGGAACACTAGGCACCGTCGATCGATCCTTAAAGGACATGCCGACGGCAACCTACCCATTGCTCGTCGTCCGCGAGCCCACGCCTACGGTAGACAAAGATCGCTCTGTGATTCCTGACGCTCACGGCGTCATCTGTCACGGCGGCTGCTGGGGCGTGAGGTAGTGCGTTCCCTCATTCTTGCGACCTCCTCCTCCGCTAGCATTACTGATTCGTAGAAGGGTGCCTGCTAGGGCTACGGAAATGATGAAATGGAGTAGCCGCAGCCCTCTGGAACGCAAAAGGCAACTAAAGAAACATAAGTGTAGGATATAAGTCTAGTAAAAGTCTAAAGCGTTATTTCGCTTCACATAGAGTAGGAGAGATTATTCAGACTAAAAAATAACAGGAGTTTGTATTTATAGTCTGCTTGCCCGCTTTAACATGAAACTACAATAAAACTAGTGGAATATGGGTAAACTTATGCCGGCCACACACGATCCGGTTTACCGTCAAGTTTATAGCCGACTAACGTCATGCGTGGTTTACCGTTCGAGACGACACACAGTCAAGTTTATCAGATGTCGCTTCAAACACGCTGCAAACTGGACGGTAAGCTGGATCTTGTGTGGCTGGTATTAGACCTCTGTCTACCTAATACCAGCCACACACGATCCACAATTATCAATAATCCACAAAGTGCTTTTTGTACAAAAAATTACTTTGCTAAGAGCTTCTTAACTAAGCTTGCACTGCAGTGCATAAGAAATTTTGTTATAAAATCTTACACATTTTACCCAATTGCCCCAAATTTGTGCTCCACTTTAGCCTGTCCCCATAAATTGGGGAGCCCCCATCAATAAGTCCTGTAGCACACTTCAATCGTAAGGCATTACGGTGAAATTTAGAGTTCGACACTAATCGTGTGTAAGTACGCAACACACGAACGAAAGATATTGCTTTCTCGGTTTTTCTTGTCTAAAATCAGTTCCACCCTTCCTGTAAATGGACTTTGGCGGAGTTATGTGGGTTCGGGAACCTATAGTTTTCGGGAGTGAAGGGTAATTGGGGAATTAGTAACTTCGGGTAAGTAAGAATGTTTATTGGTTTCAAATGGTAACAATTTTTTTTTTTTTGTAAATACTTTGTAGTAATTAGTGGTTTAGAGCAGTGGTGGCCGAGTGGTAACAGCCCCGACTTACGAGTTGTAGGTCGCGGGTTCAAACCCAGCCTGGCGTGCATTACTTTTTGTGTAATTTATTTCATCACCACTGCTTTCAAAACGGTGAAGGAAAATATCGTGAGGCAACCGGCATGTCCTAGAACCAAAAATTCGAAGACATGTGACATCCACCAACCCGCACTTGGCCCGCGTGGTGGATTACGGCCCATTCCCTCTCCTAGAGAGGAGGCCTGAGTCCCAACAGTGGGAACATTATAAGGCCGACTATGCTATGCTACTATGCTAATTAGTGGTTTTATTTAGCAGTTGTCTTAATATTACACAAGGTAGCTTGCTTTTGTTCTTTAAATGGTATTTATCTTACAGACTAGCTGTCCCACACGGTTTCACCCGTGTCTTTGGTTACTTCTTTTCTTCAGTGGGTCTTAGCGTGATGTTATATAGCCTATAATATTCCTCATTAATCAGGCTATTATTTATTTTATTTTTTTAATCCGTCTTGTAGTTCCAGAGATTAGCTCGTTTAAACAAATTAAAAAACTTTCGTTATATTGTAATGTTAGTATAGAAATTATATTCATCATCATCATCATCATTTCAGCCGAAAGACGTCCACTGTTGGACATAGGCCTCCCCCAAGCGTCGCCACAACGACCGATCCTGTGCTTCTCGCATCCACCGCACTCCCGCGACCCTCACCAAGTCGTCGGTCCACCTTGCGGGAGGCCTTCCATCGCTGCGTCTTCCGTTGCGCGGTCGCCACTCCAGAACCTTTCGGCCCCATCTACCATCCGTTCTACGAGCAAAAAAAAAACGCGCGTGTAATTATTTATTTATTTATTTAAACTTCATGTACAGTAGTGGTACATAGGCGGACTTAATGCAACAAGGCATTCTCTACCAGTCAACCCAACCTTTAATTATATTACTTACATGATATTATCTGTTCTATATATATAAAAATGAATAGCTTTTCGTTGGTCTCGCTAAAACTCGAGTATAGATATCAAATTAAGTTATGTTGTTATAAATAAAATAATAAATAAATAAAATAAAAATAAAAAAGCCATTTATTCTACTACATAATTAATCTCAAAATATACATAATTTTCTATTAAAATCATATTAAGCATTATTAATTCAATTAATTTATACCATAAAAGTTTAACAAATTTTACACAAAATATATTACAAATTCTAATAATAATACAATAAAATTCACAATAATAATAAATGTCAAATAAAAATGAAATAAATTAAAATTAATTTGTTATATTAGCTCACAAAAATCATCATTACACAACGAGAAAAGAGAGTTTTGATCCTACAGAGTGTTATATCAATCAGAGGATTCATAAAATAATATTTTCTTTCAAGTTACTCTCTTCTCTGAGATATTTTAATACGTGAGGGGTCCAGCGCCGTAACTAGGGCGTTGCCAGCGGTGGTTTGGCACAGGGCACAGACCCTGATGGGGCGCAGAAATTATGAAACCAAGGTCAAGTTTTGTATCATTTAATTTTATTTCATCAGAAGGAGGTTGCTATTTCACATTCACTCTCGCTCCGTACCATGGCCTGAACCAAGATCAAGCGCACGGGTCACCAACATAATTATGTTCCGGGTGATCAGCACAATAGTGACACCCGAGCGTTTCTTCTCGCCAGATCCAAATCAGGTACCTCCCGAAACACTCGTGTCCGATGAGGACCTGCGTAACACGGATTAAACTTACCCAGCTTAGGCGGTTTTTACGGGCGCAGTTATAGAAACTGACACCGGGTGCAGAAAAGGTTAGTTACGGCACTGATGATGATATGACTGCGCGCACTTGATTTATTAAGAGTGCAGCAAGTGAGATTTCAGAAAATGAACAACATTAATGAGGAGAAGATAATTACAAAATTAAGAAATTATTTTATACTTAATTAAGAAATAATTACTATGGAAGCTGAAATATTCCTCTTGTTTTCTAAAACGAAATGACATCTCTTTGAGTTACACAACAAAAATTAAGTGTAAACTGATTATGTACTTCCATTTTCCACTTAATTAAGTAAGCAAAGATTTGCCAAGATTCTTGAGCTTTAATTCTAAAGTAACATAACTTATGAGTTCAGTAACTAACTCACATTGCCAGCTGTTTTGAGATGAAGTCACGAATAACTCCACGCGACTGTACCCATATGTAAATTGTACAGTCATCTAGAAAATACTAACTTGCAGTGTAGTGGATGTATAGCGCTCTTATGTCTGCAGTTTCACATCCGCGATACATATATTGCGCATTTATCCTGGTGTGGAGTTTGTGATGAGCGAAGCGAGGAAGCGAGCGTATTTTTTGTTTGAATGTCTTCCTTATCGTGTCATTGGAACTAGCTAGCCGGTAGGTAGCTATTACGGTTTTCTTTCAGAAATTCCCCGCGGCCCTAGCTAGCCCCTACGGTTTGTTGACATCTCTTTGAGGAGCGCGTGGATCACTACGCGCTGTTGACGACTGGGCTCGGTCCGGTCAATTACCGGACGGCCGGACGGCCAGCTACCCATTGCTCGACGTCCGCAAGCCCGCGTCTACTGTGGCTAGTAGTCGGGGTTAGAACCTCGGCTGCTGGGGCGTGAGGACATTCGTTCCCTCACACGTGCGGCCTCCTCATTCGCTAGCATTACTGCTTCGCAGAAGGAGACCACCGCATGCCATTCCTCATCGCTTCGGACCATAGCCCAAATTAGGGCCCGGTGCGAGAGGTCGCTGCCGCCGATTGCCTCCACAAGGATACGGTGGTGCTCCGCCCAAGCGGGGCACACCTCCACATACAGTGGAGGTGTGCTCCACCGTGTCCTCCGGGCCGTCCACACAATGGTGACACCCGGGCGTTTCTTCCGCCTGAATCTGATGCAGGAACCTCCCGAATTTGCCATGTCCAGCGAGGACCTGGATCATGCGGAAGGTGTGGATGCCGTGTTTCCGCTCCAGCCACTCTTCAAAAGGGACTTACCGCCGTATGTGCGTATTACCAGTAGGTAGTACCTGTACCATCTTGGCTGCCTCGCTATATTTTAGTTTAATCAAATAGAAAATCAATTACTCACAGATAAGCTAATAGTAACGGGTACCTAATTATGATATTGTTACTAGGCGTATAATACTGTCATAACAAAACCTCATCATTTTATCATCTTCCTGCCCTTGTCCCGTTTTATTTGGGGTCGGCGCAACACGTCGTAAAAAAACCTACAAGAAGGAAATAATACCTGTTTATTTGGCATAGACAGTGTGGAAACAAGTATTTAACTTAATAAATAAAAAAGAACACTAAAATAAATTATGGGCACATATTAAGATAATCTCTATGAAGTACCTGGAAAGTACATCTTAATAAATAATTGATAATATTGATTTAGTAAGAAGGTAAAAGAAGGCGATTTAAGAAATCATTTTGAACTTTGATTACATTGAACGGAAACCAACGAAAATGCTAACTGAATATCTTGGCCACTATTTTATACTAGTGAGGTCCACACAATGTCGTCTTCTTGTTTCTCCCTACTTCTTCTCTTTTCTTACATCCATATTTATTACTCATCACTCTTATAATCTCATCAATGTCATCCTTCGTCATCACACATGCATGCATGGGCATGTTAAACCCATCACTTTTATTATTGTTAGGCTCGCGATTGACCTCTATCTCTGGTTAGCATGCGATGATCTGGTCGACGATGGAGCACACTTACATACCTAGCAGTCACCAATTCGAGCACCGCCCTCGCTGATACGACCTCTCGCGCCGGGCATTCATGGCAGTAGTACATGCCATGGTCCGAAGCGTGGAGGAGGCAGGCGGTCGCCACCTTCTGCAAAGCAGTAATGCTAGCAAAGGAGGAGGCCGCACGTACATGCACAAGGGAACGGGCCTTACGCCCCAGCCACCGGCATCCCGATCCCGATTTCCGGCCACCGTAGGCGCGGGCTTGCGGATGGCGAGCAGTGGGTAACTCGCCGTCCGATCGTCCGGTAACCGTCCGGACCGAGCCTAAGTCGTCGACGTGCGCCGTCGACGACTTAGGCTCGGTCCGGTACTTACTGTTCGCCCGTACGCACGCTTCAAAGAGATGTCAGCAAACCGTGCAGAGTGAAAGGCAACGAAGGAACAGGAGTGGGTTTTTTAGTCGGTAAAAGTCTGACACACCCTTCGCT
Source organism: Mythimna pallens (assembly GCA_961205895.1). NCBI lineage: Eukaryota > Metazoa > Arthropoda > Insecta > Lepidoptera > Noctuidae > Mythimna > Mythimna pallens. The sequence continues at coordinate 19,206,139 of OY540842.1, read as the reverse complement.
CCGCCTAAGAGCGGGGGATGTCATTGGATGATTTTAACACCGAAAGAAAAAACAGTCACCTATTCACTCTTGACTTGAAGTCCTGTAGGTTGTAGCAATTAGGAAACACAGGTTATTGTGAAAAAGGATTTTGGCCCAATACTGTCCCTCTTTGAGGAGTTGTTAGAATCTTCAATTTTCACTTGACTCAGGTCCTTAGTGGACATGGCTATTTCAAGAGGTTCCTGTTTGAGATTCGGCAGGAAGAATTGCCATTGTGCTGATCGCAGGGAGGACAAGGTAGAAGTCTGCCTCACTTGCATCCGGTCACTATAGGCACGGGCTTGCGGATGGTGGGCAATTTGTAGCTCGCCGTCTGATAAAGACTCGCTGTGTTTCAATGGATTAATCGAAAAAGTCACCGTGGCTCTGAAACGCAAAAGGTAACAGATGGAACACTTTTTAGTCAATATAAATTTGACAGAAAAAGCCTTACACTATGAAAATTACAATCTAATATTATTTTTACGGCAAAAGACTTTATTTTATTCTTTACGCTTTTGACTTCAAAGAATAAACAGCTGCAGTCTGTTGTTTTAAAACAAAGAGCTCCCAAGATAAACAGTTGCAAATAATCCTTATAGCACTATGGCCTCTGCACTTGCTGCAAATGGCTTGTCCGCTGTTCAGAACTATGTATTATAGATAGTATTAAATTGTTCATTCTGGAGCTGAATGACTGAAGTAGGATCATTTTATTAAGATGCAATATTTTGTGGTGTGTTTGATGTGATAAATGATTTAATAATTAAGTACCTTTTACCAAGGTTACCCAAGGACAAGTCAGTCCTTGGGTCACGAATTGTCAACAAGACATTTCGACAGATCTATGGCATCATCAAGTCGCTACCGGATTTTGGATGCCATTACAGTTCTTTTTATATCTATGCTGCAAGGATGTAATAACTATGCTGTGAGACTATGTGACCGTTTCCACTGATACTAAGCGCTGCCGCAAAGTAGCTGCGAGAGGAAGATGGGCAGCTCGAACTAAGCAATGTATCTATAGTAGAGAAGCGGCATATAGCTACACCATTCGCGACCATCCATAGCACGCATCCATAGCGCACATCTATAACACGCATCCATAGCACACATCTATAGCACGCATCCATAGCACACATATATAGCACGCATCCATAGCACAAATCTATAGCTCGCATCTATAGCACACAGCTATAGCACGCAACCATAGCACACATCTATAGCTCGCATCTATAGCACATAGCTATAGCACGCATCCATAGCACACATCTATAGCACGCATACATAGCACACATCTATAGCACGCATACATAGCACACATCTATAGCACGCATCCATAGCACACATCTATAGCACGCATCCATAGCACACATCTATAGCACGCATCCATGGCACACATTTATAGCACGCATCCATGGCACACATCTATAGCACGCATCCATAGCACACATCTATAGCACGCATCCATAGCACACATCTATAGCACGCATCTATAGCAGTAGGTATATCATGCATCCTTCCATATAAAAAAAACATATCTTAGTTGAATCCGTTTCCACCAGTATTTGATTGGTCAATATATATCAAACGCATCCATAGCAACGTAGCATAGCACATCTCTGTTGGAAAAGCACCCTTACTTATAACTAGTGATGTGCTACTACTAAACATACATACTACACCAACAATTGGGAGCATATATAAGGCTGATATTTTTTTTGAAGTGGGAAATCACTCAATGACTTCTCCCGCTCTAGGGTGGAAAGACAGATATTATTGTCAGACGTTTACTAACTAAAACCTACCTGTGTTCCTCCAGTTCCCCTTTGCGTTCTTGGGCCAAGGTGCCTCTTGCGAACAAACCCGCAACCTGAGTGGTTAACGTTTTAATAGACATTTAAAAACTTCGCAAACAAGATAAAACCCTTTTCTTTTACTTTAGGTATCATCATCATCATTTCAACAGAAAGACGTCCACTGCTGGACATAGGCCACCCCCAAGTGCCGCCACAATGAACGGTCCTGTGCGTCTCGCATCCATCGGACTCCCGCAACCGTTACCAAGTCATCGGTCCACTCAAAGCTACGTTTTCCGGTTCTTTAAGTAATTAAGTCCGCCTTTGTACCTTTGTGTTGCTTGAAGTTTTAATAAATAAATAAGACACACACCTAAATAGCCGTAAATAGCCTCACAAGTCATGTATAAACAAAAAAAAAATAACGAGCTCTGTCGACGATAGTACACGTAACACAAGCAAATACAAGTTATGATGTTCAAAGGATTTCTTTGAGTATTTTCTTGAAATATTTTCTTTTTAGAGTACCATATAATATACCTCCTCTCTGAATGGATTTCTCAGCGAAAATCCCATTATCTCTTTGATTGAATTTGTTTTTATTATGAAAAATTTTGGTGGAGAAAATTCTAAAGGCCCAGCTTTGTTGGTAGTCGTTTGTAAATAGGAGTATTTAGTGTGTTTTAACTTTAAATTGATTGAAAAAGTAAGTACATAATTAAATCCTCACACTATCTTCTTCTTCTTCTTTTTTTTTCTTCTACTTCTTTTATTTTCTTTTTTTTGTTCCGTGCTTACCCTATATTGTGTTTGTGCCTTGTGCTGTACCAAATAACTTCTTTTTCTTTCTTCCTTTTTTTTTCTTTATCTATATATATAAAAATGAATAGCTGTTCGTTAGTCTTGCTAAAACTCAAAAACGGCCGGACCGATTTGGTTAATTTTGGGTCTTGAAAAACTCGTGATAGTCCAGAGAAGGTTTAAACGGTAAGAATTAATGGAAAAAAAATCATGACAAAAAATTTGAATACAACGCCATCTCTAATTATAATGTCATTATAAAATGAATTATGCTGTCCTGGTAATGCCAGTAGATGGCGTTATCCTTACTATTAGGCGGTACGAAGTTCGCCGGGTCAGCTAGTCTTCTATATAATTCTTCTGTACGAGTTTGTCACTTAACTCCTCCTAAACGGTTTGACTGAGTGGTCCCTGGATAGTTTGAAAATACATTTGGGTCCAGTACATTGCACTGCAATCGGATTCTCAATTTTTTTCAGACAAGCCAGCTTTCGAGCAGAGCAATATCATTTTTGACCGCTAGTAATAATAGATCTTTATCTATGAAATTGTTGTTTTTTAAAACGGACGGGTTGCTTTAAAGTGTTATCTTTGGATTGACTTGGAAATATAAGTTCAGATAAACTTAAAGGTGCGTTATTCTTTTTTTGATATTAGGTATTTATTAGTTTCTTTGTGTACTTATAACCATTTTTGTATGAAATCTAAGAGAACTCGCATTATTTTTTTAATATAAGTTTTACCGTGGAAACAATGTGTCTCAAGCGGTATGCAATATTGATGATGTACACAGATTTAAAACTGCTAATGAATGGGATGTCTATTTTTATTTCAATCACTTTCACGTAAGAAACTTTATCTCACGAATAACTTTTCTTCTCAGGGGAGCCACATCTCACATTGACAAGACAAAATTTTAAAAATAAAAGCTATTAAACTAACAACAAGTTATTTTGTTTGAAGAAAGTCGTAGGTATACGTCGTTGATATTGCTTGCCCTTTGAATTGCAAAGTTTCTACGTTGGAACTCTTAATATATTTTTTTTTTAATTCTATTTAATATTGCATGAATTATGCTACAATTATGTGAATTTTTAAATTAGATACTCATTTAATATTTCTACACCGGGAAAAGTAGCTTATATGTGATTCCGTCTAATATTAAGATGTTCATGTACCATGTACTCAGAAATAAACGATTCTATTCTATTCAATTACTCAACACCTTGAGCTGTCAGTTGAGACTGGTCATCTCTTAGCTGCCAGTTGTTATTTTAATATCTATATTTAGTTTTTATTTTTACTTTATTTACATTGTTATCATATGATAGCGACAAGAGACATGTAACAGAGATATTTAATTATTTATTTGTAATTACATAACACGATTGAAAAGAGTGTCTATGGAGTTTCTTGCGCATTCTTCATCATAGAGATCTACGCTTTGGAATTTGCTAAAACTAAATTTCACTGTTGCACATGACATGTAACCCATTTCGTGATATGGAATAGGGCATAGGATGCCTTTTATCCTAGGAGTTTGTCGATGATTTCAGTAAAGCAGCTGGAAAAAGCTTCAACATTATAAACGAAAAAAAAAAAACACAAAACGAACACCAAATTGTCTTCCTCCTACGTCCTCCTCTTTCTAGGTCCTATTAAATTACGGGAATGTTCGAGTAACTGAAGGAACACAGATGGGTTTTTTCCTGGAGTCGCAGGCTCTCGGATTGCTGACTCTTTCCACTCACCGAGTAGCCCTAGGAAAGACGGTAGCACAGTAATCACGTACTATCATACACAGCGAGGGTCCTTTACAGTCTCATCAGTGATGTGCCCAACCATTTAGAGAGCAGTGGTGATGAAATAAATTACAAAAAGTAATGTGCACCGATGAGTTACCACTGCTCACAATAAAAAAAGATTCCAGACAAGAAAAAAAACATAAAATAGACACAAAAGGTACTAAAAAAAGCAATAATTTCACAAAATACTGAGCTCCTAGCTCAGAGGCTAGCTTTGAGTCCCAATTCAATCTAGATTAGCTTAAGGCTACACTCGAGGGTGCACTGCGGGTTATAACACCTGGAATAGCTCGTGTGCTCCGTCTGAATATTAAGTTGTTGCAAGACGAGGCTGTGTATTAGAAATTAATACATTCATAAGGATGGAAAAGTTTTTAGAATAGATGTCGTCCGTATGAGACTATTTTGTTAGTTGCGAAGTTACTTCTCTCGTTTTGGGTAGAGCGATAGGAAATGTCAGACTTATTGATTAAAACGCACTCGTGTTCCTTCCGTCGCTATTTGCGTTCCCGGACCGGAATTACTTTTTCAATTAACCCGTAACCCAGGCAGACATTGGCATTAGCAGGCCAGATTGATTCGAAACCTGATTTACCGTGGCCCAGGTCACGAATTATCACTCCACGTCAAATAGTTATCATCTTTACAGCTAGCCAGCCGTCCGGTAATCGTCCGGACCGAGCCAAAGTCGTCGACAGCGCTTAGTGTTTTACATGCTCCTCAAAGAGTAATCAATACAGATATAGATGTGATTTTAGTCAGTAAAAGTCTTAGAGGCCTGAGCTGGAGATGTCGTTGAATGATTTACCTTAATGATTTATTTATATACAAAGGCGGACTTAATGCTTTAGGCATTCTCTACCAGTCAAAAAAGGGTATCGAAGAGAAAACATGGTAGGTGCATAAAAAAAAAAATTATAAGAAAACAAGAGATGAAATGTATATAAATAAAATAAACATACATAATAATTTAATATAATATAAACCTACATATATATAAATATGTATATTATTTATATAAGGAAAAATTAAAGGATTTTTGAGACTACTCCCCTATTTGTATAGAAAATAAAGCCGCAACTTCCGCTTAAATGCTTACTGACTGGTGGCCGTCCTGATGTCAAGAGGAAGCACATTCCACAGAAGTATGGATTGTATATGAAAGGAAGAATTAACAAAATCAGAAGTATAAGAAGGACGAAGCAGAAGTTGTTGGAAGAACGCAGATTGGAAGAACATAGATATTGATAGTGTGATATATTTGGTTACCTAAAGGCTTTTCCTTGATTACGTGACTGATCAGTTTTCTAGTTATTCCTAAAAAGTCTCAATAGGATACTACTAGGCGAGCGTTTGGTATGTGTTGTGCCTTATAACGCACTATATGCAAGGCGTATTTCCCATGAGCTTAATCACCACGCTTGCTCAGTGCGGATTGCCGATTTCAGACCGATATCCAGGTTTTCTGATGATGTTTTCCTTCACCGTCAAGTCAGTGGTGTCTAGGGTACTATGCCTTAGAAAAGCACGTATAACTTTGAAAAAGTCACCTTGATGCTCACTGGGTTTGAACTCGTTCGTAAGGGCGTAAGAAACGGTTAGATAAAGAACGGGCCCATTTGGGTATAGCCAAGACTATTTATCGGTCGGAAAATCCCTTCTAACGAGAAGATATTCGTCCTATATTTACTTGTTTTTTACTTTTCTATGTTTCACATAATCCTACATTGGAAGCCTCTCTCTACCCTGTATTTCCTTCAGATTAAGAGACGGCGTTTGATGTTTCACAGGAAATTAGTTTTGCATACCCTATAACAAGGAAGGGGGAGGTTATGTTAAAAATACTGTGTTTACGCTCGTTTTAACGCGCAGGTAAGAGGAGTTAAATATAAACAAAACTATGCTTGCTTAAATATGCACGTAAATTTTCATGAATTTAATAATTAATTGGAAACCTTTTGAGAGCCACGGTCGCGCATTGACGTCATCGCGCATTCGGCCGAAAGTCAAGCGACCGCCGGCGTTCACTCTCTCCCACTTCATTGTTATTATTTATATTCAACACTTAGAGATTAAAATTTGTTTTTTATAGGGGTAAATTACTAGCAAAATACAAGCTTTTCATCACAAAATAAAAGTTTTTTAATGTGAGTGATTGATGTATCACTTGCAGTTTCATTCCAATGGGTAGCCGTAAGTTGAGTTTTCAGAATATTTTACTGGTTCTATTTATTTTGGCATGTTTTATACATGATGATTCAAATGACTAGGCCTATGGAGACTTTACATTGGACCACACAGAGCCTATACCAGGAAGCCAGACTGATGTCAGGAAACACCATCTTAGAGGATTTGACAGCTGAGAAGGTGATGACATCACGCGACTCAGATGACGCAGTCAAGTAGAGGAGGCAACATGAGTGGCATGAGTGGTGTGCGCATTAGCCTCTGTCATTTTTGTTTGGATGCTCGGATGTGTTTTAGGAGTCCTTTTTCACTCGCCTATCGTCAACATCAAGCATGGTTTAAAAGTTTGTTACTTCACCTAAAGCAATCCAACGCGATGTTAGACGAAAAGGCAACGCAAAAAAAAAAAGATAACGACTGAAAACTCTGTTAGCATTCGGTAATTCCGTGATTTACTCGAATATTTTACGACACTTGTTCCAGGAAATACGTGTTTTTTTTAAACCCTTAAAAGGTTTTGAAAAAAATTGTCGTAAATTTTTGAGTAAATTATGAATTGTCAAAGTTCATGAAAAAGAACATTTTCAGAGGTCTTTACTGGATTAGTTTTACACAAATTTATAAATTGATTTAGGAAGTAGTTATATCCATACGCCCTATGTGGGGGTGTTTGTATCTTTGGCATTACAGCAGGCTCCAATTGAGCCAGTGCCAGCAGCACTATATTTATTTATTTATTTATTAAAACTTCATGCAACACAAAAGTACAAAGGCGGACTTAATGCCTTAGGCGCTCTCTACCAGTCAATAACATATCATTATTTATTTAATATTATTAAATAAATAATATATAACAAACAAAAAAAATAAATAAACAAAAACAAATAATAATATATTATATTATTTTTTTTTATTACTATTTTTTAATATCATTGCTGCCATATTTATTGTATTTAAATATCGAGAGCGGCCAACCCGAGGTACATTTTCATACAACTGCTCTTACGTAATTATGATATTATTACACATATTTTTCCAGATATTTTGGATACACAGATATCTTGTGGGTATTATCTAGGCCTCTATACAGATCAAAACATAAATTTGTGTAAAACTAATCCAGTAAAGACCTCGAAAATCTGCTATTTTACGTAAACTTTGGCCATCCATAATGTACTCATACGACAATTTTTCTCAAAAACTTTTAAGGGTTTTACAAATAACACGTACTTTCTGAAACAAGTTTTATGAAATATTCGAGTAAATCACAGAATTACCGAATGATAACAGAGTTTTAGGTCTTATCTCTCTTATTTCGCGTGGCCTCTTCATCAAACATCACGCTGGATTGCGTTAGATGAAGCAACAAGCTTTTAAACAATGATGGACGTTGCCGATAGGCGAGTAGGGAAGGGCCGTCTTAAGCTGAGCCTCATTGGTCTCGACTAGTATTTTTTTTTCATATATTTTTTATAATATCTTGCGATATATATGATTTAAAAAGTTGTGTAAGACACAAATAAACGTTATTCTTTCTTTCATCCCATTGTCGGAAATAGACACAAAAATATGAAGTCACGTCATCTAATTTCTGGGTAACTGCGACTCTATTAGGAATCCTATCAGCAGTATATTTGGTGACGTAACCACACAAATACTTGGGAAGTTCTCCGCGGATTTGCACTTAGAATATATTTCGGTAAGTTTGTAAATTAATCTCGGCATTATTTTTATTTATTTCTATGATAACGCTTGTAACTGTAACTGCATGAAGAAGTACAGAGATAAATAGGTAAAGATAGATTCAATAGATTAGATCTTCCTGCCCTTGTCCCGTTTTATCTGGGGTCGGCACAAACACGTTTTTTTCTTCCATTCTGTCCTGTCACTCGTCAAGCGAGCAGTGGTGGCCGAGTGGTAACGGCCCCGAATTACGAGCTGTAGGTCGCGGGTTCAAACCCAGCCAGGCGCATTACTTTGTGTAATTTATTTCATCACCACTGCTCTCAAAACGGTGAAGGAAAACATCGTGAGGAAACCGGCATGTCCTAGAACCAAAAATTCGACGACATGTGACATCCACCAACCCGCACTGGGCCCGCGTGGTGGATTACGGCCCATCCCCTCTTCTAGAGAGGAGGCCTAAGTCCCAACAGTGGGAACATTATAAGGCCGACTATGACTATGACTATGACTCGTCAAGCTATCACTAACTCCCTTTTCTTTCATATCACTTCTCACACAATCCATCCGTCTTTTCTTTGGCCTCCCTCTCCCTCTCCATCCATCCACATGTAAATTCATAACTGTTATAGCAACATGCGCTTTATCCCTTCTCTTCACATGACCAATAGAGATAGATTCAATAAAAGATAAAAAAATTAGTACAAAAATATCATCTTTTTTTCTCTTTCATAATAGGTTAATAATAACATAATATGCTCGCACTTGTCTACGTTAGTTACTTCTTGAGACTCAAACGAATGGACCAATTTCGATGAAATTTGGCCACGACAAATAGTTGCTATAATGGGAACAGCTAGAGACGATAGTTGTCCGACGATAAATTAACCGCTACGACATAGTGTGGCGCGGCCTTACACAGCTCTCGCTTAACCCTAAAGTGGAAGAAATTATTTAAATCCTGTATTTTACAGTTTCGAAATTCGACATGCGACAGACCTGTCCTGCTTAAGTTGATCAGCCTTTACATAACACACTAATTACACGTAACTGTACAGTAATATTCACCTAATCATAACCATTAGGAAACAGTAAATGTACCCAAAAACTTAAGATCGAGTAATCCATCTACCTCCTTACCTAATGACGTACAAAATAAACTAACACAAAAAAGGACGAAATTCTATTCGCCAAACCCTAGGGCATAGAGGTGCGACTCAACTTAATTACAACAAAACACTTTCTATATTTGTTCCTAATTAAAAAGTAATTGGTCGCTAGGGGCGTCCCTAGTCGCAACCTCAGACGAAATGAAACGAGCCTTAATTAAAGGTTCACCGTGTACAGCAGACATATGTCGAGGTACCCTTTTCATGATAAGTGACAACCCTAGCGGTTCTCGAAAAAGGCTTCCGAATATCAACCGTATTGGAGGTGACCGCTTTTAAAGATGTTTTGACGTGACAACGTCTTATAAATTGGTTTGCCGGGTGACACTTCAAGAAACTGCGTTACGCTCCGCTCACGTTATGCGCTCACAATGAGAGCGAGTGAGTTTATTGGTTTTCGATCTACACATTTGATTGACAGTTTGAAAATAGTTTGTCTATTTATCAGATTGTGACGCAATCAAGGTCAAGTGATAGCTTGAAGCTTTTAGGCGGAAAATTTAAACATACAAACTAATTAAATCTGACTTTTTATTTGAAATTAATGAATATTTTGTGTTTTTTTTTTGTAATAATTACGTATCTATAAAATTCGTGGTGCATGTCAGATCATATCAGACTTTTACTGACTAATACCCATCTGTACAACATAAGATGGCCTTTCTCCAGGGTCACGGTAACTCCTTTGATCTCCCACAGCCCAGGCAGGCATTGGCTATAGAGGGCCCCGTTCACTTTCATCTCCCACAGCCCTAGCAGGCATGGGCCTTAGAGGGCCCCGTCCATTTTGATCTCCCACAGCCCAGGCAGGTATTGGCTATAGAGGGCCCCGTTCACTTTGATCTCCCACATCCCTAGCAGGCATTGGCCTTAGAGGGCTTCTTCCATTTTAATCTCCCACAGCCCTAGCAGGCATTGGCCCTAGAGGGCCCCGTCCATTTTGATCTCCCACAGCCTTAGGAGGCATTGGCCCTAGAGGGCCCCGTCCATTTTGATCTCCCACAGCCTTAGGAGGCATTGGCCCTAGAGGGCCCCGTCCATTTTGATCTCCCACAGCCTTAGGAGGCATTGGCCCTAGAGGGCCCCGTCCATTTTAATCTCCCACAGCCCTAGCAGGCATTGGCCCTAGAGGGCCCCGTCCATTTTAATCTCCCACAGCCCTAGCAGGCATTGGCCCTAGAGGGCCCCGTCCATTTTGATCTCCCACAGCCTTAGGAGGCATTGGCCCTAGAGGGCCCCGTCCATTTTGATCTCCCACAGCCTTAGGAGGCATTGGCCCTAGAGGGCCCCGTCCATTTTAATCTCCCACAGCCCTAGCAGGCATTGGCCCTAGAGGGCCCCGTCCATTTTGATCTCCCCACAGCCTTAGGAGGCATTGGCCCTAGAGGGCCCCGTCCATTTTAATCTCCCACAGCCCTAGCAGGCATTGGCCCTAGAGGGCCCCGTCCATTTTGATCTCCCACATCCCTAGCAGGCATTGGCCCTAGAGGGCCCCGTCCATTTTGATCTCCCACAGCCCTAGGAGGCATTGGCCCTAAAGGGCCCCGTCCATTTTGTTTGAATTCAGACTTCTGGCCTAGACTTAGAAATTCCTGATAGAAATCAGATAACAAATTACTTGACCATTTTTTAGTGGGATTTCATCAAATAACTCCCCCCTCTCTGGGTGGAGTAAGAGGGAGTATCAGACTTTTGCTGTCTAAAACCCACCTATGTTCCTTCAGTTGCTCCTCTTTGTTCCAGGGCCGCGGTAACTCTTTCGAACAAATCCGCAGCCTAAGTCCAAAACATCATGAGATATAATAAACGAAGATGCTCTTTAAGGACATGACTTTAAGGTCATTTAGTAGAAGGCTAGCACTTTGCCCGTGACTTTGTTCGCGAGAATATTTTTATTAAACATTTTAACACCCTTTAAACCGTAATTTAAGAGTGTGTGTGTGTGTTGAAAAACTAATAATGACAGAATTTATTTTTCACCTTGAATCAAATTTGTGCCAAGTTTCATGTTTATTAACCCAAGGAATAATGTTCTCCCATATAACCTTTAACACCGTTTTTAGGAGTAGGTTTGAAAAATAAATAATGAAAACCTTTTTTAGTAACTTGGGTTACCATTTGTGCTAACATTCAAGTATATTGGTACACGGAATGAGATTTTACGAAAACAAACGAATTTCCCCGTTTTCTTCCCCTTAAAAGTTGGATTTTTAAAAACCCCATCTTAGTGTTCGCTTACATCTTAAAAAGATTTCACCTTCCTAGTCCCAGTAGTTTCGGCTATGCGTTGACATGTCAGTCAGTCAGTTTCTCCTTTTAAATATATAGAAGACTACCTTTGTTTTAAGGTGGGAAAATCATCTAATGACAAATCACGCTCTTGGGTGGAGCGAGAGATAGTGTCAGACTTTTACTGACTAAAAACCCACTCCTGTTCCCTCTTTGCCTTTATCCCGGGGCCCCGGGCTTCGCTTTCACACTACCCGTGGGCAGAAGACTAGCTGACCCAGCGAACTTCGTACCGCCTAATAGTAAGGATAACGCCATCTACTGGCATTACCAGAACAGCATAATTCATTTTATAATGACATTTTATTTAGAGATGGCGTTGTTTTTGTATTTTCTCACCGTTTAAAATTTCTCTGGACTATTACGAATATTTCAAGACCAAAATTAGCCAAATCGGTCCAGTCGTTCTCGAGTTTTAGCGATACTAACGAACAGCTATTCATTTTTATATATATAGAATATTAAAATACACAGCTATTTGTTTCGTATAAAATCTCTTTATAGGAGAGAAATGAAATTCATAGAATGTCAATTGTAGCCAACCAACTTTATAGCTCATGTCAATAACACTTTATTAATATAGCGGTACTTCCACTCCGATCAACTGAACCGATCAACTGGTTGTGCGGAATGGAACTCGATCGGATCACCTTCTGTTCTTCCATTCCGACCAACTGAACCGACCAACTAGTTGTGCGGAATGGAACTCAATCGGATTACCTATTTTTCATTCTCAACGATGCAACTTTTTAGTTGTTCCGAGTTAGTTCCACTTTATTATCTTAGGCATTTGTGAAATTTCTTAAGGGTGGAAAAACACTCGAGGTAAAAACACTTGTGAAATTTCTTAAGGGTGGAAAAACACTCGAGGTAAAAACACTTGTGAAAATTTGTATGGGTGGAAAAACCTGTGATAGCTGCTGCTGTGTGTGCTTTTATAAAGTGATGAAATTCTGGCACCCACCAACTCTTAGACTATAACTGGATTGAAGTATTAAGTCATTGTTGGGCTGAGTTGTGGTTAAAAAATTGTAAGAAAATTTATTGATTGTATTTGAAAAATTGGTAAACAGTACAATGCTTGGTGACCTCAGTAGAGCTTCCGAAAGAGTGGGACTTAAAATGAACATGGACAAAACCAAAGTCATGGTAAACAGCCATGTAGCACCCACTCCTATCAAGATCGGAGACTCTACACTCGAAGTTGTGGACGACTACGTTTACCTGGGACAGACGGTCCAGTTGGGAAGGTCTTACTTCGAGAAAGAGATCAATCGACGAATCCGACTCGGCTGGGCAGCGTTCGGGACGCTGCGCTGTATCTTCTCGTTCAAATATAGTGCTAAGTGCTTAATAAAGTGGAACTAGTGATAACAAAATTCAACATTAGTTGTAGTGATCACAAACCACCATACAGTCCATGACAAACTACCAGCTTTTATAAAATGATGAAAGTCTAGTAGCCACGAGCTCTCACTCTATTAGTCAGAGACAATTTCTTCATTTTCTATTATAAGTAACCAGTTCATTAGTGTACATAAATTAAAAAGGCCTAGTACCAAAGTTGTGTAGATAGAACAAATTTAAATGAAGTAAAATATTCCTATCGGACCAACTGAAAAGTTGTACCGTTGAGAAAGAAAACAGTTGATCCGTTTCAAAGTTGATTAGATTGGAAAAAAATCCTTCACCAAGTACCATTCCGCACAACCAGTTGATCGGTTCAGTTGATCGGAGTGGAAGTACCGTAATATAGATGTCATATTCCTGTGAACATGAAAAGCCTGAAATGAAATTCAGAATAAAAAATACGGTACTTCCACTCCGATCAACTGAACCGATCAACTGGTTGTGCGGAATGGTACTTGGTGAAGGATTTTTTTCCAATCTAATCAACTTTGAAACGGATCAACTGTTTTCTTTCTCAACGGTACAACTTTTCAGTTGGTCCGATAGGAATATTTTACTTCATTTAAATTTGTTCTATCTACACAACTTTGGTACTAGGCCTTTTTAATTTATGTACACTAATGAACTGGTTACTTATAATAGAAAATGAAGAAATTGTCTCTGACTAATAGAGTGAGAGCTCGTGGCTACTAGACTTTCATCATTTTATAAAAGCTGGTAGTTTGTCATGGACTGTATGGTGGTTTGTGATCACTACAACTAATGTTGAATTTTGTTATCACTAGTTCCACTTTATTAAGCACTTAGCACTATATTTGAACGAGAAGATACAGCGCAGCGTCCCGAACGCTGCCCAGCCGAGTCGGATTCGTCGATTGATCTCTTTCTCGAAGTAAGACCTTCCCAACTGGACCGTCTGTCCCAGGTAAACGTAGTCGTCCACAACTTCGAGTGTAGAGTCTCCGATCTTGATAGGAGTGGGTGCTACATGGCTGTTTACCATGACTTTGGTTTTGTCCATGTTCATTTTAAGTCCCACTCTTTCGGAAGCTCTACTGAGGTCACCAAGCATTGTACTGTTTACCAATTTTTCAAATACAATCAATAAATTTTCTTACAATTTTTTAACCACAACTCAGCCCAACAATGACTTAATACTTCAATCCAGTTATAGTCTAAGAGTTGGTGGGTGCCAGAATTTCATCACTTTATAAAAGCACACACAGCAGCAGCTATCACAGGTTTTTCCACCCATACAAATTTTCACAAGTGTTTTTACCTCGAGTGTTTTTCCACCCTTAAGAAATTTCACAAGTGTTTTTACCTCGAGTGTTTTTCCACCCTTAAGAAATTTCACAAATGCCTAAGATAATAAAGTGGAACTAACTCGGAACAACTAAAAAGTTGCATCGTTGAGAATGAAAAATAGGTAATCCGATTGAGTTCCATTCCGCACAACTAGTTGGTCGGTTCAGTTGGTCGGAATGGAAGAACAGAAGGTGATCCGATCGAGTTCCATTCCGCACAACCAGTTGATCGGTTCAGTTGATCGGAGTGGAAGTACCGAGCACTATATTTGAACGAGAAGATACAGCGCAGCGTCCCGAACGCTGCCCAGCCGAGTCGGATTCGTCGATTGATCTCTTTCTCGAAGTAAGACCTTCCCAACTGGACCGTCTGTCCCAGGTAAACGTAGTCGTCCACAACTTCGAGTGTAGAGTCTCCGATCTTGATAGGAGTGGGTGCTACATGGCTGTTTACCATGACTTTGGTTTTGTCCATGTTCATTTTAAGTCCCACTCTTTCGGAAGCTCTACTGAGGTCACCAAGCATTGTACTGTTTACCAATTTTTCAAATACAATCAATAAATTTTCTTACAATTTTTTAACCACAACTCAGCCCAACAATGACTTAATACTTCAATCCAGTTATAGTCTAAGAGTTGGTGGGTGCCAGAATTTCATCACTTTATAAAAGCACACACAGCAGCAGCTATCACAGGTTTTTCCACCCATACAAATTTTCACAAGTGTTTTTACCTCGAGTGTTTTTCCACCCTTAAGAAATTTCACAAGTGTTTTTACCTCGAGTGTTTTTCCACCCTTAAGAAATTTCACAAATGCCTAAGATAATAAAGTGGAACTAACTCGGAACAACTAAAAAGTTGCATCGTTGAGAATGAAAAATAGGTAATCCGATTGAGTTCCATTCCGCACAACTAGTTGGTCGGTTCAGTTGGTCGGAATGGAAGAACAGAAGGTGATCCGATCGAGTTCCATTCCGCACAACCAGTTGATCGGTTCAGTTGATCGGAGTGGAAGTACCGCTATATTAATAAAGTGTTATTGACATGAGCTATAAAGTTGGTTGGCTACAATTGACATTCTATGAATTTCATTTCTCTCCTATAAAGAGATTTTATACGAAACAAATAGCTGTGTATTTTAATATTCTATATATATAAAAATGAATAGCTGTTCGTTAGTATCGCTAAAACTCGAGAACGACTGGACCGATTTGGCTAATTTTGGTCTTGAAATATTCGTAATAGTCCAGAGAAATTTTAAACGGTGAGAAAATACAAAAACAACGCCATCTCTAAATAAAATGTCATTATAAAATGAATTATGCTGTTCTGGTAATGCCAGTAGATGGCGTTATCCTTACTATTAGGCGGTACGAAGTTCGCTGGGTCAGCTAGTCTTCTGCCCACGGGTAGTGTGAAAGCGAAGCCCGGGGCCCCGGGATAAAGGCAAAGAGGGAACAGGAGTGGGTTTTTAGTCAGTAAAAGTCTGACACTATCTCTCGCTCCACCCAAGAGCGTGATTTGTCATTAGATGATTTTCCCACCTTAAAACAAAGGTAGTCTTCTATATATTTAAAAGGAGAAACTGACTGACTGACATGTCAACGCATAGCCGAAACTACTGGGACTAGGAAGGTGAAATCTTTTTAAGATGTAAGCGAACACTAAGATGGGGTTTTTAAAAATCCAACTTTTAAGGGGAAGAAAACGGGGAAATTCGTTTGTTTTCGTAAAATCTCATTCCGTGTACCAATATACTTGAATGTTAGCACAAATGGTAACCCAAGTTACTAAAAAAGGTTTTCATTATTTATTTTTCAAACCTACTCCTAAAAACGGTGTTAAAGGTTATATGGGAGAACATTATTCCTTGGGTTAATAAACATGAAACTTGGCACAAATTTGATTCAAGGTGAAAAATAAATTCTGTCATTATTAGTTTTTCAACACACACACACACTCTTAAATTACGGTTTAAAGGGTGTTAAAATGTTTAATAAAAATATTCTCGCGAACAAAGTCACGGGCAAAGTGCTAGCCTTCTACTAAATGACCTTAAAGTCATGTCCTTAAAGAGCATCTTCGTTTATTATATCTCATGATGTTTTGGACTTAGGCTGCGGATTTGTTCGAAAGAGTTACCGCGGCCCTGGAACAAAGAGGAGCAACTGAAGGAACATAGGTGGGTTTTAGACAGCAAAAGTCTGATACTCCCTCTTACTCCACCCAGAGAGGGGGGAGTTATTTGATGAAATCCCACTAAAAAATGGTCAAGTAATTTGTTATCTGATTTCTATCAGGAATTTCTAAGTCTAGGCCAGAAGTCTGAATTCAAACAAAATGGACGGGGCCCTTTAGGGCCAATGCCTCCTAGGGCTGTGGGAGATCAAAATGGACGGGGCCCTCTAGGGCCAATGCCTGCTAGGGATGTGGGAGATCAAAATGGACGGGGCCCTCTAGGGCCAATGCCTGCTAGGGCTGTGGGAGATTAAAATGGACGGGGCCCTCTAGGGCCAATGCCTCCTAAGGCTGTGGGGAGATCAAAATGGACGGGGCCCTCTAGGGCCAATGCCTGCTAGGGCTGTGGGAGATTAAAATGGACGGGGCCCTCTAGGGCCAATGCCTCCTAAGGCTGTGGGAGATCAAAATGGACGGGGCCCTCTAGGGCCAATGCCTCCTAAGGCTGTGGGAGATCAAAATGGACGGGGCCCTCTAGGGCCAATGCCTGCTAGGGCTGTGGGAGATTAAAATGGACGGGGCCCTCTAGGGCCAATGCCTGCTAGGGCTGTGGGAGATTAAAATGGACGGGGCCCTCTAGGGCCAATGCCTCCTAAGGCTGTGGGAGATCAAAATGGACGGGGCCCTCTAGGGCCAATGCCTCCTAAGGCTGTGGGAGATCAAAATGGACGGGGCCCTCTAGGGCCAATGCCTCCTAAGGCTGTGGGAGATCAAAATGGACGGGGCCCTCTAGGGCCAATGCCTGCTAGGGCTGTGGGAGATTAAAATGGAAGAAGCCCTCTAAGGCCAATGCCTGCTAGGGATGTGGGAGATCAAAGTGAACGGGGCCCTCTATAGCCAATACCTGCCTGGGCTGTGGGAGATCAAAATGGACGGGGCCCTCTAAGGCCCATGCCTGCTAGGGCTGTGGGAGATGAAAGTGAACGGGGCCCTCTATAGCCAATGCCTGCCTGGGCTGTGGGAGATCAAAGGAGTTACCGTGACCCTGGAGAAAGGCCATCTTATGTTGTACAGATGGGTATTAGTCAGTAAAAGTCTGATATGATCTGACATGCACCACGAATTTTATAGATACGTAATTATTACAAAAAAAAAACACAAAATATTCATTAATTTCAAATAAAAAGTCAGATTTAATTAGTTTGTATGTTTAAATTTTCCGCCTAAAAGCTTCAAGCTATCACTTGACCTTGATTGCGTCACAATCTGATAAATAGACAAACTATTTTCAAACTGTCAATCAAATGTGTAGATCGAAAACCAATAAACTCACTCGCTCTCATTGTGAGCGCATAACGTGAGCGGAGCGTAACGCAGTTTCTTGAAGTGTCACCCGGCAAACCAATTTATAAGACGTTGTCACGTCAAAACATCTTTAAAAGCGGTCACCTCCAATACGGTTGATATTCGGAAGCCTTTTTCGAGAACCGCTAGGGTTGTCACTTATCATGAAAAGGGTACCTCGACATATGTCTGCTGTACACGGTGAACCTTTAATTAAGGCTCGTTTCATTTCGTCTGAGGTTGCGACTAGGGACGCCCCTAGCGACCAATTACTTTTTAATTAGGAACAAATATAGAAAGTGTTTTGTTGTAATTAAGTTGAGTCGCACCTCTATGCCCTAGGGTTTGGCGAATAGAATTTCGTCCTTTTTTGTGTTAGTTTATTTTGTACGTCATTAGGTAAGGAGGTAGATGGATTACTCGATCTTAAGTTTTTGGGTACATTTACTGTTTCCTAATGGTTATGATTAGGTGAATATTACTGTACAGTTACGTGTAATTAGTGTGTTATGTAAAGGCTGATCAACTTAAGCAGGACAGGTCTGTCGCATGTCGAATTTCGAAACTGTAAAATACAGGATTTAAATAATTTCTTCCACTTTAGGGTTAAGCGAGAGCTGTGTAAGGCCGCGCCACACTATGTCGTAGCGGTTAATTTATCGTCGGACAACTATCGTCTCTAGCTGTTCCCATTATAGCAACTATTTGTCGTGGCCAAATTTCATCGAAATTGGTCCATTCGTTTGAGTCTCAAGAAGTAACTAACGTAGACAAGTGCGAGCATATTATGTTATTATTAACCTATTATGAAAGAGAAAAAAAGATGATATTTTTGTACTAATTTTTTTATCTTTTATTGAATCTATCTCTATTGGTCATGTGAAGAGAAGGGATAAAGCGCATGTTGCTATAACAGTTATGAATTTACATGTGGATGGATGGAGAGGGAGAGGGAGGCCAAAGAAAAGACGGATGGATTGTGTGAGAAGTGATATGAAAGAAAAGGGAGTTAGTGATAGCTTGACGAGTCATAGTCATAGTCATAGTCGGCCTTATAATGTTCCCACTGTTGGGACTTAGGCCTCCTCTCTAGAAGAGGGGATGGGCCGTAATCCACCACGCGGGCCCAGTGCGGGTTGGTGGATGTCACATGTCGTCGAATTTTTGGTTCTAGGACATGCCGGTTTCCTCACGATGTTTTCCTTCACCGTTTTGAGAGCAGTGGTGATGAAATAAATTACACAAAGTAATGCGCCTGGCTGGGTTTGAACCCGCGACCTACAGCTCGTAATTCGGGGCCGTTACCACTCGGCCACCACTGCTCGCTTGACGAGTGACAGGACAGAATGGAAGAAAAAAACGTGTTTGTGCCGACCCCAGATAAAACGGGACAATCAACTTTGAAACGGATCAACTGTTTTCTTTCTCAACGGTACAACTTTTCAGTTGGTCCGATAGGAATATTTTACTTCATTTAAATTTGTTCTATCTACACAACTTTGGTACTAGGCCTTTTTAATTTATGTACACTAATGAACTGGTTACTTATAATAGAAAATGAAGAAATTGTCTCTGACTAATAGAGTGAGAGCTCGTGGCTACTAGACTTTCATCATTTTATAAAAGCTGGTAGTTTGTCATGGACTGTATGGTGGTTTGTGATCACTACAACTAATGTTGAATTTTGTTATCACTAGTTCCACTTTATTAAGCACTTAGCACTATATTTGAACGAGAAGATACAGCGCAGCGTCCCGAACGCTGCCCAGCCGAGTCGGATTCGTCGATTGATCTCTTTCTCGAAGTAAGACCTTCCCAACTGGACCGTCTGTCCCAGGTAAACGTAGTCGTCCACAACTTCGAGTGTAGAGTCTCCGATCTTGATAGGAGTGGGTGCTACATGGCTGTTTACCATGACTTTGGTTTTGTCCATGTTCATTTTAAGTCCCACTCTTTCGGAAGCTCTACTGAGGTCACCAAGCATTGTACTGTTTACCAATTTTTCAAATACAATCAATAAATTTTCTTACAATTTTTTAACCACAACTCAGCCCAACAATGACTTAATACTTCAATCCAGTTATAGTCTAAGAGTTGGTGGGTGCCAGAATTTCATCACTTTATAAAAGCACACACAGCAGCAGCTATCACAGGTTTTTCCACCCATACAAATTTTCACAAGTGTTTTTACCTCGAGTGTTTTTCCACCCTTAAGAAATTTCACAAGTGTTTTTACCTCGAGTGTTTTTCCACCCTTAAGAAATTTCACAAATGCCTAAGATAATAAAGTGGAACTAACTCGGAACAACTAAAAAGTTGCATCGTTGAGAATGAAAAATAGGTAATCCGATTGAGTTCCATTCCGCACAACTAGTTGGTCGGTTCAGTTGGTCGGAATGGAAGAACAGAAGGTGATCCGATCGAGTTCCATTCCGCACAACCAGTTGATCGGTTCAGTTGATCGGAGTGGAAGTACCGAAAAAATAACATCACAAACGTATTTCCGATTCCGAGAAACTGTCAATAAGTTTGCTTTATGGAAAAAAAAACATACAGAAAAACTGACAATGTGATGTTCTATTAATTACTTTTAAAGTCAATTTTTTTTTTGAAAATTCGGACGAAGTTTTCAGTAGTATTTTTATTTATTTCGACTTTAGGCCCTATTTGTGGACCTCATGATAATTTAATGGTAATTAAAAAAAAATAGGTAGTAAAAAAGAATAAGGTTTGATTTAAATGGTCTTTTTTAAAAAGTGGAAAATCATCTAATGACTCCTCTCGCTCTAGGGTGAAGCGAGAGGGCGTGTCAGACTTTTGCTGACTAAAACCACACCTCTGTCCTTCAGTTTCCCTTTGCGTTTGGGGTGCATGTGGAACACTGCGCGCCGTTGATGACTCGGTCTTGGGTCGGACAGTTACTTGACGGACGGACGGCGAGTTACACTTTGAAAGTCGTCCGCAAGCCCACGCCTACGTTGGCTGAAAATTGGGATCAAGATCCCGGCGACTAGGACGTGAAGGAGTCGGTTCCCTCACACGTACAACCACTTCCTTCGCTAACGTTACTGTTTCGCAGAAGTAGGGGACCGTCTGCTATTCCTCCTCGCTCCAAGATAATTTCGTATCATAGCTTTCAACAGGCACCACTATAAATATCTCAAGAATGTTGAAACTGAGGTGTTTTTACTCATTTAACACAGGTAACAGTTACTATCTTCCTAATAATTTATTCTACCATCTGTTGGCAACCTTACCATCACAAATCTCGACACCATTCCTCACACTGACGTTATATAACGTTTCAAGTAAGTTTACACCGTGGAGTTTATTGCGTCCCGCGCACTAGTGTTCTTTTGTCCGTGAATTTATTGACGTCATAAAACGGTCCGAAGCTCATAAGCTGTTCTGAAGTTTGTTCTCAACTACAGTCGACTATCTCGCATTGTCGCGTAGCTAATAATTGCGAGGAATGGCCATGTGACTTTGGTTTAGAATCGCTCTGTGTTGTACAGCTCCATAGACCACGGAATTGGGTTATTTGGCTTATAAAAAGTCACTTTATCCAAAATCATAAATAGAAAGAACTTTTCAATGCACTTATTAAAAAATACGCTCTTATCTTTATTGTTTTCCGCACTAGTTTGGGAAAGTGCGAGAGCTTTTCTCCATAACAGTTGATTGTATTTATCGTATCAGGCTGGGCGCTAAGTCACGCCATAAACCTCGTTTATTTATTTCTTCGTATTCTACCTCTGTCGCAATGATAGACATTAAATTTCAAACCCGTTCAATATTAAGCAAGTTAGAAACCTTTTAAATCTGGTGGGAAGGAAATTGTCAAGTAACAGAATATGGATGCTGCAAACTGAAATATGACGTCACCGACATTAGGTTACGCGCGCACAAAAGCGATAGCAAGATGTTCCCACCATGCCCCCACTCTTCTCTATGTCATCATCATCATCATTCCAGCCGAAAAACGTCCACTGTTGGACATAGGCCTCCCCCAAGCTTCTCCACAACGACCGATCCTGTGCGTCTCGCATCCACCGCATTCCCGCGACTCTCACCAGGTCGTCGGTCCACCTTGTGTGAGGCCTTTCAACGCTGCGTTTTCCGTTGCGCGGTCGCTTTTGGCCCCATCGACCATATATCTTCTCTAGGTAAAAAAATTAAATATTTTGAAAATTGCACGCGATTATTGTGTTACATCTTTCCTGGGGTCACTTGGTACGCCCTACAGAATTCACAGTCAGAACGTTATGCCTTAAATGGTGGATTTCGGCATATTAAGCGCCGAATCAGCTAAATAGCTACCTTTTAGACGCCTCCTTCTTCGAGTACGTACTAATAACACCTAATGACAATTGTTCGCGCAATATAAATCACCTTTTTTGACTGTTAAAGCCATCACCAATAATTAGCCTTCGACTTTTTTTTATTAATATAAACTACGATTCCACCTGATGATAAGCAGTGATGCAATCGTTGATGGTGAAGCGCACTAGTTTATGAAAACTTTTGACAATTTTTTACTAGTAGCGGCTGCTGAGACGTCTCACTACTCCGTGTACTATACGGTATGAGGTTGTAGGGCCAATTTGAACGAAGGTGTAATGGGAAGTTGTGGATTTGACAGGTTTATGAGTAGCAAAATGTGTTGGGTTGACTTAGAAAGTTGCTATGGTCCACTTGATTTTACATAGTTTGAAGTAAATGAATGGAGCAACATATGTATATATATAGAAACTTAATCTTCTCGTAGCAAGTTAATCTAATACCTCAACACTTCACAAAAATTTGTACGTATGTAGGTATATGTGTGTGAGTGCGTGTATTTGTTACCCCTTCAAGCTCAAACGGATTTATTATAAACAACATAAATAATGATTAATTATCGCAAGGGAATATACTCCCGGGATAAAATGTATCATAAATATTATTATAATAAAATATCATTATCACTAGAGTGAAAAGAGAATTTTGTCCCTTTCACGTACTTTATGTGACTGAAAAGGACAACATTCTCATAAATAAATAAATACGTAAATAAATATTTATAATTTGTAAATGTTCAAATATTCAGAATTTGTTTTTATTGCCATATTTCTTTTTTATTGGATGGCTTAACGTCGAACAAAATGTGAATAGATACGTTAGTTCATAACTCCTTTTATGTTTATTGCATGCCGTGGCAGCCTTTAATTAAGGCTACACTTTATAATGTAAGAATACGGAATCTTTAGCATGTATAATGGTGTATGCTTTGTTGGTTGTCCTAAAAATAAATAATATGATACTTTACTTTTACTTTTATGCCAGGAGGATATTCCCTTGAGATAATTAATTAATTGAATACAATAATAAATGATATGTCACAATAATAAGATATTTTTTATAATAATATACTAACAATATGATACTTTTTATAATACGATACTTACAATAATATGATACTTTTTATAATACGATTCTTACAATAATATGATACTTTTTATAATACGATTCTTACAATAATATGATACTTTTTATAATACGATTCTTACAATAATATGATACTTTTTATAATACGATTCTTACAATAATATGATACTTTTTATAATACGATTCTTACAATAATATGATACTTTTTATAATACGATTCTTACAATAATATGATACTTATTATAATACGATTCTTACAATAATATGATACTTTTTATAATACGATTTTTACAATAATATGATACTTTTTATAATACGATTCTTACAATAATACGATACTTTTTATAATACGATTCTTACAATAATATGATACTTTTTATCTCGGGAGCATATTCTCTTGGGATTATTTTCTACTCTCACACAGACGAAGCCACTGGGAGCAGAGTATAGCACTTTATAAAAGAAATGAAAAAGAAAGATGGTTAAAATCTCAAACGGCTCTACGTATTTTTTTTTTATTTAAACTAAATTAATATTATAATTTTCTCGGAAAAATGCAATATACTCGTAAACTTCTTGATACCACAGGAGCGAAGATGTAGAATAATGTTAATAGATATAAAGTGAGATCATAAAAAGTTACGAGTGTATCCTTCCTTGCAAAGTATAAAAATCAATTAAAATAGTTAAAATACACACTTCACATATTTTATACTCCAGAACCAACAGAAGAATCGTTGTCTCATTTCGTTTTATTTTTTAATCTCACCCTCTGCAACCCTTTTAAAACTTAAAAATCTTTTTTATTTATATCTTTCTCTTTGCCAAGTTTTTTTTTTAACGCCTATACTGACTGGCGCCTTCTTAACCCCACCTTTATATTTTGTCACCTAATTATTGCTTACTTTTTTGCTGTATAATTATTTGTTTAACAAGCTTTCCACTAATTAGTTTCAATTAGTTTTGGCCTCTTCTTTGTTTAATTTAATTTTGCTTACTCTTATTTATGTTGTGGTTATCCTTTTTAAGGGCTAACGGAATTTTAAGGTCGGGGACATGTTTTGTTAATAAATTTTAGTAATTAACATAGAGTGAAGGTAAATATAAGGTTTGATTACATTTGAAGATATGGGTGCTTGTGTTGGCACTCTTTTACTTGAAATTATTAACAAATTACTGTTTATTCGGAACTTTGTTTTTTTAGGGTTCTGTTCCTCAGAAGGAAAAAACGGAACCCTTATAGGATCACTTTGTTATCCGTCCGTCGGTCTGTCTGTTAAGAACCTTATTTCAAGAACGCGTGGAGGTATCGAGTATTAATTAAAACCATATATTCAAGTCTGCGGTCTCTTGAAGCTGTGAAAACATCAAATATCTGAGTTAATGGAATAAAAAGATACGGCAGTTTATATTGCAAAACACTTGTATTTCGACACTTTCAAGGGAATCAAAATTCATAGGGTACTTCCCGTTGACCTAGAATCCTGAAATTTGACATGAAGCAAGGTTTCATAACACAAGTATAGGAAAAACTCTGAAAACTGTAAATTTGTAGTTACGTCGATAGGAAAAATCTTCGTAACTCAATTCGGAAATTGAAATTACTGTTTTAATAGGTAAGTTTGTACGGAACCCAAAGTGCGCGAGGTTTACTCGCACTTGCCCAGTTTTTTTAAATATAATTTAGAAAACATGATACTCATTAAATGGAACGGCATGGCCAGGTTTAACGCCATTGTGTCATGATGTTAATCCTATCCTAACTGACCATGATCATCCTATAGACAAATGTCTTGGAAAAGGACATAGAGTATAATTATATTCCCTCAGGATAATTTTCAACTTTCACGCGGGTAAAGCCGCTGGCAGAAACTACTTCTTTTTAATATTTTACTATTTTTACTTAGGTAGTCAAAGTGGACGACGCAGTGTTTTAAGGCCTCTCACAAGATAGACCGATGAACTGGATGCGAGACGCACAAGACCGGTCTTTATGGCGACACTTGGGGGAGGTCTATGTCCAACAGTGGACGTATTTCGACTGAAATGATGATGATGATGATGAGCAGATGTGCGATTTGTGTTTAATAGATGAACGAATATAAACAATTTTTTTTTTCTTTTCTACCAGAATCCATCCGGATGGTGTGGGGATACAGCACGGACTTCCTCAAAGCAGCAAGCCTTCTTGCCGGCCTGCCACCATGGTGTCTGAAGGCAAGATTCATAATACTAGCGAAGGAGACGGGCGCAGCCCTAGCTCCCGTTATCCCGACCACAACTACCAGCCACGGTAGACTCGGGCTTGCGGATACTGAAAGCCCGGAGGGTGAGCAATGTGTAGCTCGCCGTCCGGCTATCCGATAACCACCTGGACTGGGCTTAAGTCGTTGACAGCGCGTTGTGTTCCACTCCCTCTTCAAAGAGATGTGAGCAAAGCGTAGGAGCCCTGTAGGGCCGATACCCGCTGGGGTCATGGGGTTTTGCTTAAAAGGATGTCTTGTACTGTATATAAGTTTACATGTTTGTGAACGCACCCATGATACGGACGCCACGGGTAATGTGAAAGCGAAGCCCAAGACCCCGGGATGAAGGCAAAGAAGGAACAGGAGTGGGTTTTTAGTCAGTAAAAGTTTGACCCTATCTCTCGCTACGCCCAAGAGAAGGATTTGTCATTAGATGTTTTTCCCACCTAAAAAAAAAGTGTGGGGCAAAGTTTTTTAAAAGAAACCTAAAAAATAATCTTTTTTTTTATCTGATGCATTTTTAACAGTCGTTTAACATATTTTTCGCTGGCCAAACTATACTTTGATGGCGAGAAACGAATTATTTCTATGACATCTTAAAACAGTAAAAATATGGGTGGCTTTGCTGTCTCAGGATGTGTACAATATATTATAACTTAATACTTAATTTATGAATTTTGTTATTATATATGCCAGAATCATTAATAAAATTTTATCCTAATTCTCCACAATACCTTCGTGAGCGCTTTGAGTACTTCGTCCCGAGGGGTAAACCCTGTCGCACTGCCAATTCTCTTCTTCTTCGTACTCCATTTCACACTTCTAGCCGTTATGATGGTTTCTTCTCTGTCACTGCGGTGCGTCTGTGGAACTCCCTCCCACACTCCCTACGGGACAGCCCTTCTCTGGATGTCTTCAAGAGGAAAATTATAGAGCATTTTCTTTCACGATGACATAGTATATATATATATTATATTATATGTTTATAATATATAAGTATGTTTGTATTTATGTATGTAAGTATATTTATGTATTATTTTATTCATATTATTTATAATTTTAAAACTGTACACTGGATCCTACCCTCTATTGTGATCTCTCTCTATCACTCAATGGTTTGCTGGAAGAAAACTCATTTTTGAGTTAAGCTCGCCTATGTACATAAACGTTGTTATCTGCCTATTTTATAAGTCTTTATAATGCACAATAAAGAAATGAAGAATTAAAATAATTAAAAATTGGTTCTGTTTCAGGCTAACCATACATTAAACAGATAAATAGACATCCTTTCCTATTTAAATTTAATAGAAGTGTGAATTAATAGTCATATAAATAATAATAATGGACGCCGGGCGCGACACTCATCATTTTCATTGGCCCCACATTGCAGGATCGGCGATGCAATTATTATGATCGCATTTCCGCTGCTTTGTGACACATTATTTTTACTATTGTTAGGAAAAACTATTAAATAGATTGTCACAGTGTTGCTGGGTTACAGCTTTGTTTGTTTCAAAACATCAAAGTTTTATTCTTTGGAGATAGCGCATTTATTAAGGTACTCAAAAAGCGAACGTTCGCAACATAACCTCATATCATGGAGTGCGGGATTTTTCGAAAGAATCACTGTGGTACTAGAACACAAACGGCAACTGAAGGTGGTACATGGTTTTTTTTGAGCTGGGATATCATTCGATGACTTTTCACGCCTGGGGCAAGAGGCAAGAGGTCGTGTCAGACTTTGACTAACTAAAACCCAACTCGGTCCTTTAGTTGCCCTTTGCGTTTTAGGGCAGCAGTTTCTCTTTCAGAAATTCTCTTTGCCTCTAGCGGATATCGACCTTACTAGACCCTTTATATTTATTTTTTAGGTGCACGTGGAAAACTATACGCCGTTGACAACTTGGGCTCAGTCCTTACCAGACGGCCAGACGGCGAGTTACCCAACAGTGACATTTCGGTTGGAATGATGATGATGATGATGATGTTTATGGTAGGCACGAATCAGACTCAGCCCCCTAGCCAAGTTACAACCGTTTCGTTTCGATTGTCTTTTCGTCGATCGCCTCGAGAAGGCCACGCCTCCGATTCCTTTATTCTGAAGTCACCTCAACGCTCAGTCACGTGGTCATAACTAAGGAATGGGAGGCGACTTGAGGCAATCAACGAAAAGAGAATCGAAACGAAACGGTTGTAACTTGGCAAGGGGGTAGGACTGCTATTATATATTTGAATAACAGATAGAGTTTATTGTACTTACAGCTAAGGAGTGGAATTCAGTGCGAGTCTGAGTTTCCTTATAAATAAAACCTAAGGGCTTGTGAATAGGTTACTTGTAGGCAAGCGTGCTTCATCGTCGATCACAATATCATCCCTTACCATCACGTAAGATGTGGTCAAACGCGGCCCCTATCAATAAATAAAATCAGGAAAAACTATATCATTTTGCCTGACTCTGAAATCGAATTTAAGACTTCTACACTTGTGGCTACAAGATCAACAGAACATTTCAGTCATAATAAAAAATATTTGCTGTCATTATGTAACTTCCACATACGAGTACATAACATAGAGCTCATAATAGCTTTGCAAAATGTAAAATCTACCTCTTCAGGGAAATCAGGGGAATATGACGTGTCATATAATTCATACGTTTAATATTTTATTCACCTATTCACCCGACAAACAACCCCTAAATAAATTCGATCAAATATTTACATATAACAATTTTGACTGCTCCCACCGTCATAAATTTACGTTCAAAAGTGAGGGTAGATACATAGTGTCCTACGGTGTAGTCATTAACAATATAGTACTACCTAACCGTCTACTACCCTCGTCAACCAAACTAATTAACGGCCGTCCCGGTGACGATACGGCCGTACGGCTCCGGTACGGTCGCGGTACGACACCGCAAATTATTAGGGAACCGGTATTGAAAGTAAATACAGCAGCTTTCTGGTTTGTAGGTGGTGGTGCAATGGTTAGTTTCACGGAGAATGTTGTTGAACTTTCCTGGTTTAGTTTACTGTTGTATTTTTAATATGTTTTGTGTTTTTAGGGTTCCGTACCTCAAAAGGAAAAACAGAACCCTTATAGAATAGAATAGAATAGAATAGAATAGAATAGAATAGAATAGAATAGAATAGAATAGAATAGAATAGAATAGAATAGAATAGAATAGAATAGAATAGAATAGAATAGAATAGAATAGAATAGAATAGATCTTTATTTGCACAGAAAGTAGGTAAAGGTTACAGGACAGGTCAGGCTCTGGAACGCGTTGAAATTAAAACCACATACTCAGGTCTATGGTCATTTATAACGCAAATAACGTATATTTCGACACTCTCAGGGAAATAAAGAAAGAAAAAAAAGGAAGAAGAAAGTCCTGAAATTTGGCATAAAGCAAGTAAAAATCGGATAAACTCCATTCAGTAATTGAACTGTTTACATTGGTATAGGTTTGTATGGAACCCTCAGTGCGCGAGTCCGGCTCGCACTTGCCCAGTTTTTTTGATGTAGGATAAATAAAGAAAAAGGAAGAAAGAAAAATATTTTATTTACGCGAAATGACGCAATCTTAGGACTAGCTTACAAATTATCAACATTCTATAAGGAAAAATATGCGCCACGTCCGCGCAAAACGGCCAAACGTTCAACAATGAAATGATATTTATTTTGCAAATTTGTTTTTAAAAAACTGGGCAAGTGCGAGTCGGACTCACGCACTGAAGGTTCCTTACAAACTCAAAAGGTAAATTGCAGTTTACGATTTATGACGTTTAATACGTCAAAACACTACTTACTAGGTTTCGTTCAAACCAATTTTCGGTGGAAGTTTGCATGGTATGGTAATTAAATGTACATCATATATATTTTTTAGTTTTATCATTATCTTATTTTAGAAGTTACAGGGGAAACACACATTTTACCACTTTGGAAGTGTCTCTCGCGCAAACTATTCAGTTTAGAAAAAAATGATATTAGAAATATCAATATCATTTTTGAAGATCTATCCATAGACATATCCAATCAAACCTCTCACGTATGGGTTTGGTGCAAAAAAATAATTGTTTTTCTTCTATTTTTGTGAGAAAATCTTAATGCGGTTCACAGAATACATCTACTTACCAAGTTTCAACAGTTCTTATAGTTTCGGAAAAAAGTGGCTGTGACGTACGGACGGAAAAACAAACAGACATGACAAATCCATAAGGGTTCCGTTTTTTGCCTTTGGCTACGGAACCCTAAAAACACTTTTACACTTCAATTTTTTCGTCAATTTAAACTGGATAACGGATTCCGGTGTTTCCTAGCTAACTTCCTGAGAAGAAACACCAAAACAAACTCAGGGGTCAAAGTCTCTTTTAAAGTCAATATAACATATATGTAATAGTCAAATCATATGAGCACCATGCAGTTAAGTGTCTTTTGAGGAAAGAACCACGCAGATTTGAGTGGACCTGTCCAGGAAAACATCCAGTGACTTCTTCAACTCCAGGATAGAGCAAGAGGGCTTGTCAGACTTTTACTGACTAAATTCATCAGTGTCCTTCAGTTGCCCGTTGCTTTTCTAGGACCACGGTATCCCTTTCAGATATTCTCCTACGGTTTAGCTGACATTTCTCTGAGGCGCGCGTGATACACCACGCGCTACTACTAATGAGCAGATGGTGAGCTACTCATAACTCTTCGTCCGCAAGCGCGCGGCAACGGTGGCCGAAGATTACCCTGTGAATCACGACGTCCGGGCCGGTGTGAAAGTATGTGTTTGTTAGCTTCTTTTTCATGCTCAATCGGCTGAACGAAATCTGAATCTACACTAATACGAGTATTATAAAAAAGTAAAGTTTGTTTTTATGTTTTTTTTGTTTGTAGTAGATAATTTCTGAAAGTACTGGTCCGATAGCCCGAAGTATCGTCAAACTTAAGTGGCAGTTAGCAGAGCACATTGCTCGCAGAACAAATGGTCTATGGGGACGAAAGGTTCTGGAATGGCGACCACGTACCGTAAGACGCTGCGTTGGAAGGCCTCCCACAAGGTGGACCGATGACCTGGTGAGGGTCGTGGGAATCCGATGGATGCGAGACGCACAGGACCGGTCATTGTGGCGACATTTGGGGGAGGCCTATGTCTATCATAGGCATAGAGCATAGTGCTAATTTTACTTATGGAATGTTTAATTATGTTCTTTTTTTTATCGTGCTTATTAGTGATCGTAAGTTTTCTATTACTTTACCTGTTTCTACCCGTGAGAACCTGTAATTGGCTCAATGTCTATTATACTATTGTTATTCTTTTGTTATAGCTGTTGGTTCTCCTATAACTAAATAAATAAATAAACAGTGGACGTCTTTCGGCTGAAATGATGATGATGATGAAGACTGGTCCGATTCATCATCATCATCATCATTTCAGCCGAAAGACGTTCACTGCTGGACATAGGCCTCCCCCAAGTGTCGCCACAATGAACGGTTCTGTGCGTCTCGCATCCATCGGGAGTCCGATGGATGCGAGACGCATGCACAAAGAATCGCCAAACTAAAGTGGCAATGGGCAGGGCACACTGCTTGCAGAACAGATGGCCGTTGGGGCCGAAAGGTTCTGGTCCGATGGTGAAATTTTTTTCACCGATAGAAAGCTGCTTTATTCCTGAGTGACATAGGCTATATTTTATGTACGCGGGCGAAGCTGCGAGCAAAAGCTATTTTGGAATAAGATACCTAAAGAATACTTATCTCTCGGGAGTATATTTCCTTGAGATAATGTTCTACTTACACTAGAAAGAAGAAAATATTATCCTTGGAGAAGCTATGAGCTCGTTAATATTAATTCATCGTGACGAGAAGTTCGCGTCAGTGACAATTTAGTCTACAGGTTAAATTGTGCGTGGTATCTCTTTTACTATGTACTAGCTGTTTTCAGTGGCTTCGCCCGTATGATAGTAGTTAATTAAACATTTATACAGAAACTCAAAATCATTTCATTTCACATAGACCTACGTGGGCACTTATAAAACGTCAGAAGCTAGTGTACGGTTCCAAATTGGTCGTTTCCTATGGAGAAGAACCGGCAAGAAACTTCATGGTAACTCTTGTAAAAAAATGATTGATTGCACAATTATTCATCATAATTATCATTTCAACCGAAATACGTCCACTGTTGGACATAGGCCTCCCCCAAGCGTCGCTACAACGACAGGTCCTGTGCGTCTCGCATCCATCGGATTCCCGCGACCCTGACCAGGCCATCGGTCTACCTTGTGGGAGGCCTTCCAACGTTGCGTCTTTAGGCACGCGGTCATCACTCCAGAATCTTTCGTCCCCATCGACCATCTGTTCTGCATGTAATGTGCCCTGCCCATGACTACTTAAGTTTGATTCTTCGAGCTATGTTGGTAACCTTGGTTCTCCTGCGGTTATCTTCATTTCTGATGTAATCACGCAAGGAAACTCCGAGCAGAGCCCTTTCCATCGTCCTTTGAGTGACTTTAAGCCTTTTGATGAGGCCTGATCTTGGCAACTACCCACTAATGAGTGGGTACGGTAAGATCAGACAAAAAAGTCGTCTGGTCGGAGAATCTTCTCTTTTCGACGGAGACTTGCGGGACTTTGAACTCTGTTCCTCATACATATAAACTAGCTATTACTATAGCGAAGCCAATACAGTGACTACACCAACAAACCATCATTAAGATCATACCTACGTATTAAACGAGCTGCTAATACCTTAAACTTACCTCGCTACTGTTATCTAGGTCGACTACAGCACATTTACTTGAGCGGCCCAAATAACCGTTCTCAAGGATGACCCTAATGAGAGGTTGGATTACGATTGGCGTGGCCGATGCGGCCATCAGCACGATACAATAACGCAGCTTAGGAAGATACAATGGACATTAGGAGAAAGATCTGTTTGTGCTTCAAGTATCAAGTTTGTTTTTAAGTTTTAATCATTAAATAATAGAAACTTAAACCTAATATCGAACATTTGTTTGAAATAGACCATTTACTGTAGTATCGCATAATCAGCATTTTAATGTTCCTACTGCTGGGACTCAGGCCTCCTCTCTACGAGAGGTAATGGGGCCTAATCCACCACGCGGGCCCAGTGCGGGTTGGTGAATGTCCACCAATCCGCACTGAGCTCGCGTGGTGGATTAAGGTCCATTCCCTCTCCTGGAGAGGAGGCCTGAGTCCCAACAGGGAACATTATGAAGCTGATTACGCTATGCTTATGCTATGGTTCGCAGAAACCAAAAGCCAAAACCAAAAATGCGAGACTCACGGGAACGGTCATTAGGGCGACGCTTGGGGAGGTCTGTGTCCGACAGAGGACGTCTTTCGTCTGAAATGATGAGTGTGTGCTATAGTTACAAAGACGACAATAATATTGCAACTTTACAAGCACATCAGCTGCAAAATTAAGCCACAAAATGACAATAAAGATTTTCACACAGATATTACACTAAAAATAGTGTAGATAAACTCATAAAGCTTATAAGGGACACAGGTGAAGGTCCATAAACTATACGTTGAATTTCTGAAAGGTTCGCCGTAGTAAATCATAACTGCGACAAAATTGCGTTCAGGGCTTACCTGCGTTATGATTCTGCTAACGTAAAAGTTTGCGTCATAGACGCTTTTTCGTTTTGTTGTGTTGTCAACTCAAACTGTAGTTGGGAACAATTTGTTTAGGGACTCGGGTGTGTGGTGATTAGATGAAAAATATTTAGGTTTCTATTTTCGGATTGGATTTTTGATGGTACGTGGTCAATACCAGAGGTCGAGGAATTGTCTATTGGAGATAGGCATATTAAGCGGTTAGTCCGGGATCTTGACTCCGATTTCCAGCCAACGTAGGCGTGGGCTTGCGGACGATGCGCAATAGGTAGCTCGCCCTCCTGCTCCGCCCTAGAGCGGGGGAATTCATTGGCCGACTTTCCACCTTAAAAAAAGGCTGATAGTACTCACACTGTTTCATAAGAGGATTTTGTTTTGTATTAGATTATATTTAATATATAATCTAATACAAAACCAAATCATATATAAAACAAGATTATATATGAAAACTAATTTCAAATATAATCTATATATATAAAAATGAATAGCTGTTCGTTAGTCTCACTAAAACTCAAAAACGGCTGGACCGATTTGGTTAATTTTGGTCTTGAAATATTCGAGATAGTCCAGGGAAGGTTTAAACAGTGAGAAAAAATGGAAAAAAAAATCACGAAAAAAAATCGAATACAACGCCATCTCTAATTAAAATGTCATTATAAAATGAATACATAAGCTGTTCTGGTAATGCCTGTAGATGGCATTATCCATACTATTAGGCGGTACGAAGTTCGCTGGGTCAGCAAGTTCATTATAAATTTCATATCTGTCTCACCAAATCCGTAATTACCCCACGCATCTATTTTTGTTTTTGAAAGTTTGTTAAATTAGTTCAGCAATTGAAAATAAATCAACTATTTACATATTTGCTCAATAAATAGTGTACACATAATAATATATTAGAATTTGACTTTTTCCAATAGTATTTATGTATTGAAATTTCATGGAACACAATGCTACAAAGACGGACTTAATACGAGTACCTTAGTATGAGCATGATTTTAAATTTTCCTTAAATGTTCGCAATTACCTCAGTCTCCCCTCTGCTCCCTAGCGTTTGACTCTATGCATGCATGGACATTCGCAAAGGCTCTTTCAACCATCGTGTAGAAGCACTATACCTAAAACAAAGCAAAACTTATTCCCACAAATAAAACATGAATTCTTCATATAACTACTGTAAGTAAATGGGTTATTTCTTCCTCTTCCATTCTTTACCGTTTTAAAGCCAACTTGCAGCGTTTGTCCTTTTTAAAAGTAACCGAGGCAAAAAAATATTCCCGGCTATTGTCGGGTAGCTTAACAAAGACTTTAAACACAAAAGTGGGTAAGTTGTAAAGCAGCTTAAACGCAGACTGAATACCTCCACTTCATGGTTCTATTGTATATCTTAGTGAGTGCAGTTTCACTACAAGTTATTATTGTTTTTCTCCTTTTTAGGATTCCGTAACTACAAAGGAAAAAAACGGAGCCCTTATAGGATCACTTTATTGTCCGTGCGTCTACCTGTCTGTCTGTCAAGACCCTTTATCTCGGGAATACATGAAGG
The DNA here is from genome assembly GCA_961205895.1 of Mythimna pallens. Lineage (NCBI taxonomy): Eukaryota > Metazoa > Arthropoda > Insecta > Lepidoptera > Noctuidae > Mythimna > Mythimna pallens. Next base: position 19,171,301 of record OY540842.1, on the reverse strand, counting down.
TATCGAGTTGATTTTTATAACTATATACTCAAGTCTGAGGTCCCTTGAAGATGTGAAAAAATCAAACATATGAGTTAACGGAAAAATTATACGGCTGTTATGTTGCAAAAAACGTATATTTCGACACTGTCAAGGGAATCAAAATTCATAGGGTACTTCTCGTTGACTTAGAATCCAGAAATTTGGCATGAAGCAAGGTCTCATAGCACAAGTAAAGAAAAAAATCTGAAAACTGTAAATTTGTAATGATGTCACATAAAAAATACAATTCTGAATAATCTTCGTAATTCAATTCGGGGATTGAACTGTTTTCATAGATAAGTTTGTACGGAACCTTCAGTGCACGAGTCCAACTCGCACTTGCCCAGTTTTTTTTGAGGAATAAAAGACGAAAGTGTGTCAGTGGCTTTAGAGCTTGTAGTTCATAGTGACGTAAAGGTTAAGTGATCTAGAGCATAAAGCTGCGAGTTTGAACTTGGTAATAGAAACTCCGTGGCGCCCATTTTTGTTGAAGGACTAAATTCTTTTTTACATAGCATGAGCAGAATGACAGTAAGACGTAAATATGCAACGTTAAGATGTGAGAAAAGAATAGGTTGTATTGACTGTTGGATCCATACATTTACATTGTATGAATCCAACAGCTGTCAGCCGCACCATCATAGAGCAATTATTGTACGAATAGTGTAGTAGCCGAAAGAGCAGACGAGTCGTAGAATGGAGTTAGTAGTAATGTGCTGAGTTACTGTCTTAGTGAATCGAGTCGACTCGTGTCGGTTTACACAGTATTCGAATCATGACTCGATTCTGCGATTTGAACCCAGTACTTGAGTTCATTCTATGTTTGATATTTGAATTTTGACTCGAGTCTAAAACTCTAGTCAAAAAAAATTTTTTTTTTTCTCCATTGCTGATTTTAGAGCAACAAGGAAAAAAAATAGAATGATATATGATATTTACTTTGCAAATAGGTTTTAAAAAAACTCTCCGTTTTATTTTTTGTTAGTTTTAACTAGATGATGTCATTACAATAAATACTTGCATGCATTTTGAAATTTTCTGCGTGATGAAATCCGCATGATTTTGTAAACACCCTTATAATTACAATTTTAATTAGTTATTTAATGCCAAGCTTATTATTTAATTAATATATTAATTTGAATTTTATGAAAAATATTATTGATTATTATGAAAAGATAAAAAAGTAAATGAATTAGTTTGAACTATTGTACCAGCCTTTGCCTTCTTTACGTTTATAATTTATTTATTAAATGAATTAAATAATCCTCTATATCTATGCTATTATATTTATATCGGTGCTTATTCATGTCCCAATTTTAACTAAAAAAACGTTTACAAATAACACAATATCCCTAACATTCCTATATCCAAATAACAATATTATAGGTATAATAGTGGAGTTTAAAGGGCCAATCCATCAAGTATCTCCCACGCAAACGTTTGAAGTTTCCCCTTGTCAAGATCAAGTGTTAACAATAGAGGAACATGCCTCTGACGTCGTTTTAGGGATGTGGTGAAATATGTAGTGATGTGCTTGTGAAACACGGTAATATTGTCAAGAGGTATACCTATAAAGGGCGCGTCCTTCAATACGCTACTGTTGTAATTAACTATACTAACAATACACATTACTGATCTTTATACATATATGAAATCCTTCTGTACGGGCATATTTTCTTTCTTTCTTTTTTCTTTCTTTCTTTTTTTCTTTATTTCTTTCTTTCTTTAGTTTGTCACCTAACTCTTCCTAAACAGCTTAACTGATTTGGATGGAACTTTGTGTGTATATTGGAGTGTGTCCCTGGATGATTTGAAAATAAAATTTATTTTTCTGGTTCTGGTTTCCCGTCCCAGCTTCAGCTTACTTATCTCCTTTGATGACTGTAAATAGGTAGGTATCTATTATAAATGTGCAAGTAGGCGATCGTTGTGAAAAGTTTTATTGCAGCACTCGAACAAAATTTCCTTGTTCCATCGATCGTGCCGATTCCCAAGAGAGCACACTCCATTCTTACTATTTGAATTCTCTACTATCACCACGTTGGCCAACCTGACAATGACTCGACGTTCGTTGACGGATTAGTTTCGCTGCCAACCTCATGAAAATATTGTGGGCAAGCGTGTGGTTATGTTTTTTTTTTATACGTGTCATCGACTGATATTTTCGATGATGTTCATATGTTCTTATCTGACATAATATACTGGATGAAAGAGTCATCATTTCTCTAGCCTTTTCTCAACTAGCTTGAGCTCGCTTTCCAGTTTAACCAAACGCGGCTGTAACCTGTATTTAAGTGTAGCGACTGCGATACTTCTTAAATAGAATGATGGTATATTTTTTTGTAGGTTGGAAAATTATCTAATGACAAATCCCGTCCTTCGGCGGAGCGAGTGTCCTCCGGGCGGTCCACACAGTGGCGACACCCAGGCGTCGCTTCCGCACGAATCCGGTGCAGTAACTTCCCGAACTTACCGTGTTCGGTGAGAACCTGCGTCATGCGGAAGGTGAGGACGCCGTGAGGTCTTTCCAACCACGCCTAAAAGAGGGGACTTACTACTATAATTGTGGCGTGCCCAAAATAGAATGATTTTTTGGTGCTTGACTGTAACGAGTGTCAAAGATCTACGAATGACAACAGGGACCAACGATATTCGTACTTTTCGGTGTCAGTAATATCCTAGTTAAACTTAAAAAACTACATAAATGAATTGAAAAATTCACATTAATACTTACTCAGTTTTGAACCCGCATACATAAGGAAGCTCCTTTATTCCATAAAGGAAGAATTTAATTAATTAATTTTTTTCGCAAAAATATAATCAACATCTGGCCTCGTACGAGGTGGACCGATGACCTGGTAACGGTAGTGGGAATCCGATGGATGCGAGACGCACAGTGCCGTTCATTGTGGCGACACTTGTGGGAGGCCTATGTCTAACTGTAGACGTTTTTCGATAAAAAGAGAGATTGTTGGTGGCTGTGGATGAGATTTGCTACCGTGATCGTAATTCAGTTAGGTGGATTATTATTTATTTATTCTTGTTCATGTTTCGTACATTTTTAAATACTTCCTATGTTAACAAAAATTAAAATGATGAGACTACTAAGATTAAAAGCAAATTAAATATTCTTCTTTATTTCTTTTTCTTTCTTTCTAAAAAAGAGAAGCAAAAGATGAAAAATAGAAGTATTTAGATAGTCATTATCTTGAAGTGGTCTTCTTATTGAAATTATTTATTTTTCTTCAAGTATTACAAAAATGGTCTGTTAGCAAGCAAACGACATTGGGTTTCAGTAGCGTTGTCAACAAGCTAAGTATTTACAGAATAAATATTGTACTGTTTGAGTTACGAACCCAGTGGTAACAGACCTAATATTCCGATTTAAGAGTGGTACCTCGTGGGTTCAAACCCACCCAAACCTACGTCATAATAAATCCAATATGGCGGACTTTTTTTAAAACTGGTTTTCAAAATTGTTTTATATGATACATTTTTGATCTTGTTGTATTTATTGCCTGCAACTATCAGGTGTTCTGCGAGCAATGTGCCCTGCCCATTGCTCGCAGAACACATGGCCGTTGGTGCCGAAAGGTTCTGGAGTGGTGACCACGTACCGGAAGACGCAGCGTTGAAAGGCATCCTACAAGGTAGACCTATGACCTGGTAAAGGTTGCGGGAATCCGATGGATGCAAGACGCATAGGACCGTTCATTGTGGCGACTCTTGGGGGAGGCCTATGTCCAACAGTGGACGTCTTTCGGCTGAAATGATGATGATGATGATTATGTACTACTAGGCGCACAGCCTAAACCACTAAAGAAACATGCAATTTGCACAAGAGATCCTTACAAAAGATTGTTGAAAATTTTTCTTCATGAAGGATTTAGCCGCCGATCAAAGTTTGCAATGAAGTTCGACATTTTCGCCGAAGGAAATCGGGTACACGGTTAGTGACCTAAAAAAACAAACATTTTGACCATTTTGCATATATTAATGTTAGCTGTAGCATATGCGTGGAGCAGATCCCCATTAACCACAGCGCTGGTTTTCAGCAACAGCCGGCATGATGAAGAATAGAGATACGTAGTTAGAAAACATAACAATAAAACGAACGTGTGATTGTGATTCCGTTTATATATTCTGTTTTATAAAAGAAATATTTAAAAATGTTAATTGTTTATTTTAAGAAATTAGTAAACGGACATTTACATTTTATAATTAATTATGGTTGTGTGGAAGAAATCAAGAATATTTTAGGGCTGCCATTTGTACGTTTTTTAATTTAAGTAGGTACCTACCTATTAATGGTTTTTTTTTTTCGTTGGGAATATCATGTTATGACATCCCCCGCCCTTGGGCGGGGCGGGAGATAGTGTCACACTTTTACTAACTAAAAACCTACTCCTGTTCCTTAGTTTGCCTTCGTCCCAGGGCCCCGGGTTTCGTTTTCACACTACCCATGGCCCCAGTAGGCTTCGACCCTGCTGGGCCCCTACGATTTGCTGACATCTCCCTGAGGCGCGCGTGGAACAATACGCGCCGTCGACGACTTGGGCTCGGTCCACATGGTTACCGAACGGTTGGACGGCGGGCTGCCCATTGGTCGCCGTCCGCAAGCCCGCGCCTACGGTGGCACCTATTCATGGTCAGTATTTTACAAGAATTCTTGACGTCAAAGGTCTAAGGTTATTAGTTTGTGACCCAAGAAGCCTCTCAAGTTCTTGAAAGGGTGAAATATACAAGTCTGGTATAAAACCTGTCATACTGAATGGATCAGAATATTGGGCTGTGAAAAAGACGGATGAAAAAAGATTGCAGGGAGCAGAGTTGAGAATGTTGAGATGGAAGCGTGGAGTGACGAGAATGGATAGAGTGAGAAATGAATAAATTATAGGTAATTCGAGAATGACACCGGTCACTGTAACGTTGAAAGGAAATCGTTTGTCTTGGTATGGCCATGTGAAAAGGAAGGCCAAACGCATGTTACTAAAAAAGTCTACGTGTGGATGTACGGAAAGCTTCTACCTTTCCATACAACCAAACGCAGCCAATGAAAAAATAGATGGATTGTGTGAGGAGTGATATGAAAGAAAAAGAAGATGGAAAAAAACTTAATGAGTTTTTTTGTGTCTTATTGTTAAGTACTCGTATAATATATTAACATAATTAGATCATTGTCAACTGTGCAAAGATAAGTAGATACCTACTCAAATGAACGAATATTACGTTACACAATTTCAGAGAAAACAAACGAACGACGCATTTCTGAAATTAAAAGACGGAAAAAGAACAATATTTGAACAGTAGCACGTGGAGATTCCGCCCCATTAGGAAATTCTTATGATTTTAAGAGCAAAAACATACTTTATTTTACAGAAGAAAACTGCCTACTCTTATACGAGTCTGGCACAGAATATAACAATAACATCTTACGCCTTTTGTTTCCAGAAATGTAACGAAATACCAAATTCTTTTTTTTTGGGGTTCCGTAATGATGAGTGAAAACGAACCGCCGTTCATAAATAACAAGAATAAATGTTTATTCAATAGGTAGTTTGTACATGGCATACAGAGTAGTCTTAAATACTTAATTGTAAGAAAGAAAATCCGGTACAAAAAATATAATAAAATGGGTTATAGGACTCCCTTTTCTAAACTGCGCAGAACATGTTTGTATCTTAGGAAAGAAATACTAAGTCTACACTGAATGTCTCCCATATATCGTTATCTGGTCAACTAATAATAGATTCAACGAATAATTCGTAGCCCGGGATGGTAGAAATAAACATCAATTGTAGGAACTCTGTACAGCCTGTATTTTTAAATGCAACTTGACTGGCCTGTTAGTCTAGTGGTTAGTGACCCTGACTGCTATGCCGGAGATCGTGGGTTCGATTCCCACCCAGGACCAATATTTGTGTGATGAGCAATATCATTTGTTCTGTGTCTGGGTGTAATTTATTTATAATATGTATGTATTTAGAAATATATAAGTATGTTTATCAGTTGTGTAGTACTCATAACACAAGCTCTGCTTAGCTTGGGATTAGACGGCGTTGTGTGATAGCGGTGGAATAAAAAAAAAATAACTTTCCACATCACAATCGTTTTTTATTCTCTCTCTTTTCCACTCACCCGTTCGTCTATGCCTCTGTTGTCGTACGAAAATGTTATACAAAGTTGTACAGTGGTGCAGTTCAGAAATGAGACAAAATCGACTAAAATGGCTAAACTGAAGTGATATAAATAGTTAAGGTACTGCACTGCGCAAACGTGTGCCACACACGGCGATCTGGGCGCGTCGGTCTCCATAAATTTTATATGGAAACTAGACTTGTAGAGCTACACTTGATCCACGTCACGCGACGTCGTTCTACGTACAAATCAGGCGTGTTACACGTGTCCGTTGGTCTAATGTAGTTCTAGCTTTACAATTACAAACTAGCTACCCCCTGCCTGTTTTATGAACAATCTAAATTTCAATTTTTGAAATTTATTCATGCAATATTAAAGAAGGTAAAATTGTTTGTTTGTTTATATGATATAATCTCTGGGTACACACAGATACATAATAATAGGTATACGCAGAGGTATACTTGTCAATTATCCTTAACGTTACTCACAAAATTGCTACACAACGAAAATTTTGTACTTCTTTGACGGCTGATTAGCCACAGATTAATATTATTTATAAAAAACATTAAATCTTATTTAAATGAACTGTATATCAAGTTTTTGTGAAAAATTAACCATTCTTTATTCCGATCCCGATTTCCGGCCACCATGGGCGCGCGCTTGCGGACGGCGAGCAATGGGTGGCTCGCCCTCCGACCGTCCGGTAACCGTCCGGACCGAGCCCAAGTCGTCGACGGCGTGGACTGTTCCACGCGCGCCTCAGGGGGATGTCAGCAATCGTAGAGGAGGGTCGAAGCCTACTGGGGCCACGAGTAGTGTGAAAGTAAAACCCGGGGCCTTGGGACGAAGGCAAAGAACAGGAGTGGGTTTTTAGTCAGTAAAAGTCTGACACTATCTCCCACTCCGCCCAAGACCGGGATTTGTCATTAAATGATTTTCGCACCTAAATAAACCTAAAAATATTTTATTGAAAAAGAACTACACTATTGTCAGATAACAAAAGACATACATGCTCGTATTATTTTCCTCACGAGAAAAAGCTAGCACCAAAAGGAAATAATAAAGTAGACATTTTGCTAGCACGGAACCCTTTGCACTTTCCTCCGACTCGCACTTAGCCAGTTTGCCCAGCAAACGACGATGTAATTCCGTACATCTCAAACAGACATCAGAAACAATTCCTCAGGATTAATCCCGATGTGTTCTTTGCAAAGTTTTGTATGTAAAATTAAATTTTAGAGCGGCTCGTGACTGTCTTAGATGAAGTTTGTCGCAGAGGGTAGATACCCTTATAACGAACTTTGTTATTTGTTTTTCTGTTTGTCGTGTGCAAACTTTGGGCTCCGTTACGTGAATTGGAGGATGCGAGAAATATTTTGATGGATAATTAAGGAAGGAAATGTTCTGAAATTGGATTTTTTAGTCTTATAAGTAGATAATATTAGGTCTTTAACTATGAAATTGCCGTTTTTTAAAACAGGTTGCTTTGAAAAATCTTTGGGTTGACTTGAAATTATAGGTTCAAATAAACTTTATATTAAAGGTAGGTTATTCTTTTTACGAAATTAGGTATTTTTTTTTATTGGTTTCTTTATGTTGTGTAATTTCTGTAATCAATCCAAAGATATAACACTTCAAAGCAACCCGTTTTAAAAAACGGCAATTTCATACTTTAACCCCTTAAGAGCGGGATTTGTCAGTAGATGATTATCACACCTAAAGAAAAAACCCCTATTATATAAAATGATATTTTAACCGGTTTGAGGTGTTTTCGTAAAGTATCTACATAGTTGTGCAGTTTCATTTTGAGGTGGGAAATCTTCCAATAACTTCTCTCGCTCTAGGGTAAAGCGGAGGGCGTGTCACATTTTTACAAACTAAACCAATACTTGTGTCTTTCAGTTGCCCTGTGTGGTCTGGGAGCATAGGTTTCTTTTTTAGAAATTCCCCTGGGCCCTAGCAGGTATCGGACATCGAACCTTTCTTTGAGACGCGTGTGGAACAGTACGCGCCGTCGACGAACTCGGTCTCGGTCCTTAAGGGCCACCGTAGGCGTGGGCTTGTGGACGGCGAGCAATGGGTGGGTCGCCGTCCGACCGTCCAGTAACCGTCCGGACCGAGACCAAGTCGTCGACGGCGCATACTGTTCCACGCGCGCCTCAGGGAGATGTCAGCAAATCGTAGGGGCCCAGCAGGATCGAAGCCTACTGGGGCCAAGGGTAGTGTGAAAGTGAAACCCGGGGCCCTGGGACGAAGGCAAAGAAGGAACAGGAGTGGGTTTTTAGTCAGTAAAAGTCTGACACTATCTCCCCCTCCACCCAAGACCGGAATTTGTGATGATTTTCCCACCTAAAAAAAAGCACACGATATTGTGTAAGTGTAATAGGCCTTTTACCGGACGGCCGGACGACTAACTACCTAGGGGAATTTCGGTATGTTATGATGATCACCCATCCATACACCGACCTCGGTAAAAGTAGTAACGTACATAGCTTAGACTTGAAGCTCAAATCTATGTGGTTGTTATTATTTTAAGCTAAGATTTTTTTTTTGTTGATAGGATCGTGCACCCCATAGGAAGCGATAAAGTGGTTGAGGATGGAGCACATAGCATAGCATAGTCAGCCTTATAATGTTCCCACTGTTGGGACTCAGGCCTCCTCTCTAGGAGAGGGAATGAACCGTATTCCACCACGCGGGCCCAGTGCAGGTTGGTGAATGTCACATGTTTTCGAATTTTTGGTTCTAGGACATGCCGGTTTCCTCACGATGTTTTCATTCATCGTTTTGAGAGCAGTGGTGCTGCTTTAGGATGGAGCACGTTTACTTAGAAATAACCGATTCACTTTAGACTTAAATACCTAGGTTGCAGCTATCAGCCCTCCTAGTCAAGTTACAATCGTATCGTTCACACCGAACGCCTCGAGTAGGCCACGCCTCCGATTTCTTTATTCTGACGTCATCTCAACGATCAGTCACGTTGTACAGTCACAAAGAAATCGGAGGCGTGGCCTACTCGAGGCATTCGGCGCGAACGAAACGATTGTAACTTGGCTAGGGGAGCAAGAAACACAGATTCTAACAGGGAATTGGACACCCTAGCTGTACTAGCTTAATAATAAAGCTTTACCAAAAGCCATAATTTTCCAAGCTTCTTCAAATAATCCACCAGCATCCACCAATAAGATAAACACAGCGCCTGAACACAGCACCAGAGCTGAGCTCCTAATATTGCATCCGATAGCATCGAATTTGAATATTTAATGCCATCTACCAATATTCTCGAATCGATCTATACATATTTATGAGACATTTCGTTGACGTATACTAGATTGAAATTGCCTTCAACATTTACGTATATTTAAATAGGAATGATGGAGTCTTTGGAAAGGGGTTTATTGTAATCTTCTTTGCGAAGGCACAGTTACTACACATTATTATTTGCCTGCTGCAGTCTTCCCATCCGATAATAATTTAGGCTTGAGTGAATAGGCTCTTAATAAACTTATGCACATCACGATCAACGATTGCATCACTGCTTACCATCAGGTAGAATCGCAGTCTAGCACTGATTTATATCTATTAAAAAAGACACTACTACTAGTTATTGCTAGTAGCTTCGCCCGCATCATCATCATCATTTCAGCTGAAAGACTTCCACTGTTGGACATAGACCTTCTCCAAGGTTCTGTGTGTCTCGCATCGCACGACCCTCACTAGGTCATAGCTCCACCTTGTGGGAGACCTTCCATAGCTGCGTCGTTCGGTACGTGGTTGCCACTTCAGAACCTTTCGGTCCCATCGAAAATAAAGAAAAGAACTTAATTTAGCGCACAGAGACACACAATGAAGAAACAAGTTCAAAGAAACTTAAATTAAAAAAATATAAACAACAACATTGTGTGTCTAATGACTGCGTTAAATGCTGTTCAATGGCAATGTGTTGTTTTACGAGTTTGACGTGGACAAAGTCACGGGAGTAATCTAGTTTACAATAAATTTCCTAACCAAACTAAGTCCAAAGTTTTTCTCAGTTCACTTCCATAACTCGAGTCGTCCAGAGACGCTAGTTTAAATGTTAGATTAGAAGAAAATCTAGCTGCATAAATACAGAGAGCTTTTTCCAGACAAAAGTAGTGATAGAACCTATAAATAGACCGTTTCGCAGGTTTATAGTTTTCTCAGAAGCAGGGGCGCCGACTCCGTGGGTGCTCGGGGGCTCGAGCACCCATGAGAAATAAACAGTGGGTGCCGAGGAATAGACCACCCCTGGGAATAGATATCAAGAAACAGATCAGTAATCGCCTTTTAGGGATGGGCTTTTTTGATTTCTCGATGAACCGTTTAGAGCAGTTGTTCAGAGCGCCGGTTGTAAGGGTCGCGGGTTCGATTCCCGCAACCACACAAATGTTTGTTGATGAAACAGATATTTGTGTTGGGTCTGGGTGTTTGTGGTACCTCCGTTGTTTCTGCTTTCCATAGTACAAGAGAAAACCTTAGTTTGGGACCAGGGTGTTTGGGACATGTGATGATGTCTCAATTTATCATTAATTAAAGTTGCGGGCAACGAATGCCAGTTACTGATGCCGGTAGCCGTTATCGAAATGTCGATCAGTGTGCATTTCTCTAACACTTCACCACTTTTTCGTCATCAAATGAGCATGAACACCCATGAGGTTTTTTAAAAGCCGGCGCCTGCTCAGAAGATTCCTTCCTGCTGTAAATCAAAACTAGGACAAAATTGCAGTAAGATTTTTCGTTCCCTTCTTGAATGTAATATCCTTGGCTTATTTTATTTTAGTCATGCTTTTGTTTGTTTATTATTTTTAATTTGACAAATGACTTTTGTTTCTGCGTTTCCGTCAAACGCTAAGTAAAAATGCATGGCAATGTTTTATATTTAAACTATGCAAAATCATCGTAATTAATAAAATCAAGTTGTAACTGTTCCTTTTTTTCCGATTCACTCGTTAAAGTTTTTTTCATTACCGACATAATATTAATGTCAATCTGCGTTTGCGAATAAATCTTTCTACATTGAATTTTAATTAAAAAAATGAAGATAAAATAAAATACATTTATTTCAGACAAAAATAATGTCCATATATTGTTAGTAACAAAGTTTTTAAAATCTATGTTAGCATTGTTAGTAACAGGGGTCTTAAAAACTATTTTTGCAGCATTCATGGTTACATTCACATTAAAATCAATAAAATAATAACAATGTCAATAACAGTAACGTCACAAACAGAAATAAGAAAAAGGGCCATCAGTTTATCCAATGAGTATCATATTGCCTAGTAACTTGTGTGGGTTGTGAAGGTCTGATAGGCAGACGCTCCATGTAAAACACGGGTAATCAGCCATACACGGTTGGACTGGAAGCCGAACTTTAGCTAGTTGGAAAAAGGCTAGGGATAATGTAGAAAGACGTGCACTTTAAAAGCGTCCGTCGAAGAAAGAGTAAAAGTAGTAGGTAATATTAATAATATATATATATGTATGTTTAGTTTTAGCTTTATATAAGGTGACTGGTAATTAGTGACCGATACTTAAACACATGATTGTACTCATGATTACAAACAACTTTCATATAAAAACTTTTTTTATATTCTCATTAGTTTTATCACAATAATAAAACAGTTGTTTAAATACGCACGCGCGCCTGCGACCGGCAACAGCTCAGCTATTAGCCGCGTGACGCCGTCGTACATACAATAGTGATAGAACACCCGCGCAGCTTGCAAACCCATAGGTGTACCTACCTAATCAGTGAATGTACCTACAAACTAGTGAGTATATAAAAAAGTTTCTTTGGGAAAGTTGTTTGTAATAATGAGTACAATCACGTATTTAAGTATCGGTCACTAATTACCAGTTACCCTATATATAATTTTGTAAACTTGTTATCTAAATTTTTTTTTTATGCGCCTGCCTTATTGTTTCTCCACTACCCTAGGTTGACTGGTAGAGAATGCCTAAGGCATTAAGTCTGCCTTTGTACCTATTGTTGCATCAAGATTAAATAAATAAATAAATACTGATATGCTCTTTACGGAATATCACAAAAATGATAATGGGACGCTCCGATTCTGTCGTCCTCAAATTACTGTAGTGTAAATACTGTGGTCTCATATGAATTACAGATTTCGTTGTATAATAATGACTGCATCATTGATGAACAAACATGAGTGGTTCTGTTAAATCTGCAAATTTCGTTGCTCTTCCTAAAATTGTAACGTGTATTATTTTTAGTAAAACCAAGCTTTTCAGGTTTCTGTACCTAAGGCGGCAGAAACGAAACTCTTATAAGATTAAGGTCAAGATCCTTTTTCTTAAGAAGGCGTGGAAGTATGAAGCTGAAGTTTACATCAAATACTCAAGTCTAAGAAGCAGTGAAAAAAAATAAACTTCTAAGGGCGGAAATCACTAATAAAACTAATCATGTTTTAAAGTTTGGCTTGCATAATCGCGTTTAGCCGCTGTCACTAGTGTCACTTGTAAAAATACAACAAAAGAAAAATACAAACAAGTGACACTAGTGACAGCGCCTAAACGCGATTATGCGAGCCAAACGTTAAAACGCGATTAGTTTTATTGGTGAATTCTGCCCTAAGACAATGAAATATTAACGCCGTTTATGCTTATATTGACACTAACTAACTAAGCGCATATATTGACAATTGCTAAGGAATCAAAACCTATAAGGTACTTACCGTAGACCTAGAATACTTGAATTTGGCATAAAGAAAGGTCAAGTATAGGAAAAAATCTGAAAACTATAAAGTAGTTACGTCACAAAAAACTTTTTGCGATTCGTAAATTCCTTCGAAACTCGATTAGGGCATTAAACTATTTAAATAGGTGTGTATGAAATACTCAGTGCCCGAGATCGAATCGCACTTGGCCGGAGTTTCATTATTATTGATTGACAGGTTCGCGTTAGACCACTATACTATCCCACCGACAGTAAGCGATGATGGAGCACGTTTACCTAGGAGAGGTTACTTCTAGGTAAACGTGCTCCATCATCTCATTACTCTTGACTTAAATACCCCTAGGTTGTAGCTACTAGGAAACCTAGACTCCGGCCGCAGTATTTATTTCACACATTCATTGTGCATACTGTTAAGTAGTGCCTTAGCTGTACGCACAATGAATGAGTTCCTGAAACTTGCTGCCAATTTTTGTCTGAATTGAGCTAAAACATTGAGACAAAATGGATGAATAGCGTCTAATTCATCAGTTATATTAACTATTTTTTGTAAACTGCGACTATTTGGAACTCAACCTATTAAGATCTACTTGAACAGATTACCCATACAGTATGGCAGTGAGACTATTACTGCTGAACGCAAAGGGCAACTGAAAAAATACAGATGGATTTTATTCAGTAAAAGTCTGAGTCTCTCGCTCCATCTAGAGCGGGTGGACTTATTTAATGATTTTTCAGCCCAAAAAAAGCCCAGCACACGTTTTTAATTAACTATTCAAGAATACTACTCAACAAAGGGCCTATTTCTGAATAAATCACACACACATACAAGCACAGAAACACAAGGAAATAAAGCTATTTCAAACATCAAGAGACGAGAGCCATTGTTTCCAATATTTAGTCACGAAACAGATACTCATACGGAAATTCCCTTACATATTTTAATCCGGGATCTATACAGTATCCCGGGACTTTAACTCCCTCATTGTTCCAGTATTTAATATTACATTGGATTCCCGGTGTTTCCCAGTCATGGGACGCGCTCCTGCAAATTGTATGTCGTCGGCAAAAGGTGTGCACTTTGAAAATGGTTATTGTATTGTATTACGAGTCTGTTACGTTTACAAGTCGTTTAGGATTTTTTGTGTGTGTTCATTTGAAATGATTTTCCTTTTTTAAAGCACATCCACCTGTCATACTGTATGGATCAGAATTTTAGGCTGTAAAAAAGGAGGATGAAAAAAAATTACATGTAGCTGAGATAAGATTGTTAAGATGGATATGTGGTGTGAGGAGAATTGATAACGTGAGAAATAAGTATACTAGAAGAGTTTGAAAGTGGCGCCAGTGACTGAAAAATTGAAAGAAAATGTAAAGAAGAGGGATAAAAAGCATGTTACTAAAAGAGTTATAAGATACATGTGGGTAGATGGAGAGGGAGAGGGAGGCCCTAGAAAGATGGATGGATTGTATGAGAAGTGACATGAAAGAAAAAGGAGAGAGTTGGAGACAGCGTGACGGGTGACAGGACAGAATGGAAGAAATAAACGTGTTGCGCCGACACCAAATAAAAGAAACAAGGGTAGGAAGATGATGATAGAAGAATGGATTTATTATTTGTGCGAGACTAAATGGTTGTGTGCATTGGTGGCCCAGTGGTAATGTAGTCGTGGTAACATTAATAATACTGTAGTTAGAATTATAGGACAATATTTGCTGATGTTATAAAATTTTATAATTATACTTTATTTAATAGAACATTTTAGAGAGCAGTGGTGGCCGAGTGGTAACGGCCCCGACTTACGAGTTGTAGGTCACTGGTTCGAACCCAGTCAAACGCATTACATTGTGCAATTTATTTAATCACCACTGCTCTCAAAACGGTGAAGGAAAACATCGTGAGGAACCGGCATGTCTTAGAACCAAAATATTCGAAGACATGTGACATCAACTAACCCGCACTGGGCACTGCAATGAGTATATGAAATCTGCGTATCGACGCTTAAAAGGCAAACATTACTAGCGACATTGAGTAAACGCGTTCGTTGATCGCCTCGAGTTGTTGACGCCTCCGATTCCTTTGTTCTGACGTCATCTCAACGCTCAGTCACGTGGTCAGAACAAAGGAATAGGAGGCGTGGCCGACTCGAGGCGATCAACGAAAAGAGAATTGAATCGAAACGGTTGTAACTTGGCTAGGGTTGAGAGTGATTTAAAGTTAAAATTTTAAGAAACTTATTCTTAAAAATGACGAAATAGTCAGATTTATATATTATTAACATCATGGTAATAGTATCTAAATCCGAACTTTTTTTGAGTGACACCATGTATTTAAAAGAAATTACAACTTTAAATCACTTTCCTGTAAAGTTTACTCAATGTCGCTTAGTAATTTTTGCCTATCAAGCGTCGATATACTCATTGCAGATAAGCTCAGAAAGAAAAAAAAAAGCTAAGAAACGAAAATTTTACTTACTTCAGACTTAGTTAGTATAAAGTGAACACAAGCAATGTGAGCACTAAATAAACTGCAACAGATCCATATCTTATAGCCTTACTACTAGATTCTGAACACTTCCACACCAGTGACATTTATTACCCCCATTCAGTATCTAATATACGATGTTACAAACTTGCTTACTCCATTGGAAATCCTCAAATAAACCATTTATAGTACTATCTGCCAAAAAACACGCTCGAAACTCCAGCGACAGAAGGAGAGGCGAACGTTTGTAAAAATGTAAATTTTATTGCCTAAAAGCAACCGGAGCTGGTATAAATATTTGAAGTTAAGCCGAGTGCACACTGGGCATGCGCTATGTGGATTTTACATGGCTCTCTGTTACACCGAAGCGGGATTATGTATTGATGAAATTTTGAAACTTTTTGCTAATTTGTGGCTTTAGTGTAATTTTTTTAAAGTACATTGAGAGAGACTCGATTGCGTTAAGCCCGCTGGAGCCACGGGAAGTTTCTGGAGAGAAAGAAGGAAAAAAGAAATAAACATGTTTTATATACACAAACACAGAAAATAAAGAAACACGTGCATAGAACTGAAACACTATGGGTTTCAGTTCTATGCACGTTGGACGCAAAAGAAAACTGAAGGACACAGGTATGATTTTAGTTAGTAAAAGTCAGACACGCCCTCCCGCTCCAATCTAGAACTGGAAAAGTAATTGGAGGATATCTCACATAAAAAATATCTCGTTTGCGTTAAAGTAAACGTCAATCTGTACTAAAAATGATTTTGTATAGTGTACGAGCAGTACCCCTTCCCCCTTTTCCATTTCATTAATCCATTCACCAACAGCCAGAGTACTAAATCATTACCAAAAATAAATCAATTGCCCTGATGAGATGCCCGTAGCTGCCAATCCGTACAACTGACAATATTCCCCTGAGTCTTGAATACAGGGTTGACAGTAATTTTTGTGATTGGACCATCGTATATTCACCTGGGGACAGCACGACCAGGTTGTAGTTTCAATATATGACCATGTTTATGTTACAAATAAATGAGGTTAGTGGTAAAAGGTTTTTGTAGCTTGTGATAAATGATTAGACCCTTTTTTCGGCCATGTTTGTAAGACTCAAAGTTTTGTAAAGGCTTTTTGGCAGATACATGTTTTTTTTTTCTTTGAGTATGTAGTGAGTGTCAAGTTTAGAATATACTAGGTGTTTCCAGCAGTTTTTCCCGCGTGGTAGTAGAAAATTATGCCAAGAAAACATACTCCCGGTTTAAATAGAATTTTTTATGCTATTCCAGGATATGATCTATCCATGTGCCAAATTTAGTCCAAATCTGTACAGCTGTTTGAACGTGAAAGAGTAACAAACATACATACTCACAAACATTAGTGTGATTTAGTTATTGTTACAAAATACAGTCACTTTATTTTTCATTAGAATGCAGTTTTTTTTCTAATATACTTAATATAAACTAAACTCGTTAAAAATAAAAGGCCTGTTTTGACATAAGAGAAAAACCTTAGAAAGTATATTGGAATGAAACTCAAAGAAACAATAAAATAATAATTAGGGATCCGGTGTAGTAGTACCTATTTTAGTACTAGTTACGCTAGACCGGACAAGCCGCTAGGTAGTCAAAATACAAATGTCAAAACGGGCATTTTATTTTTTGTGCTTGATTGCGATTACACCTGATGGTAAGCAGTGATGCAATCGTTCATGGTAAAGCGCACTAGTTTATTAGAAGCCTATTAAATCTGGCCTTGAAGACATATAAACTTCGAGTTCCAGTTAACTAGTAGTAAATAAAAAATAAAGCAGTCGGTCCAAAATTCCCACAACATTCGTAACAGTGTAACACCATCCGAAATTCGGACCATGTGCACTTACATCACTGTCCAGGAAACGTGCCTCCTTATGCATCGTTAATCTTGTTTATTATACTATTTATTATAACCGAACACTCGACTATACTGCCAGGGAAGTCACAGGAGCCAGGGGAATCAGCGAGCCAGGGATTTTTTAAAATAACCAACGAGCGTTATAGTTCGTGATTTAGATGTGAAACTTCTACCTGTTACTTTTATTTAAGTTGGTTATGAAGATTTAAGGAGATAAATGAAATGAGTTGAGGTTTTGTTCTGCGTAGTAAAGTTATATGTCTGTTCGGGCTGACTAGAAACTCACTCCTGTTCCTTCTTTGCCATCGTCCCAGAGCCGAGTTTCCCTTTCAGAAATAAACCCTTGGCCCCAGTAGGCTTCGACCCTGCTGAGCCAATACGGATTGGTGACATCTCTTTAACAGTACGCGCCATCGTCAACTTGGGTTCGGTCCGAACGGTTACCGGACGGTCGGACGGCAAGCTACCCATAGCTCGCCGTCCGTAAGCCCGCGCCTACGGTGGTCGGAAATCGGGATCAGGATCCCAGCGGCTGGGATGTGAGGGTCACTCCCTAGCGCGTGCACGTGCGGCCTCCTCCTTTTCTAGCATTCCTGCTTCGCAGTAGGACGCGACCGCCTGCCACTGCTCCTCGCTTGGCCTGTATCAAGGCCCGGCGCGAGAGATCGTTGCCACCCATCTCCCCCACGAGGACAAGGCGGTGCTCTGTCCAAGCGGGGCACACCTCTACCGTGTGTTCCACCGTGTCATCCGGGTCCACACAGTAGCGGCAAACGGGCGTTACTTTCGCACGGCTCTGGTGCAGGAACTTCCCGAACTGACCATGTTCGGTGAGAACCTACGTCATGTGGAAGGTGAGGATACCGTGAGGTCTTTCCAGCCACTTTTCAAAGAGAATTACCGCTATAATTATGACGAGCCCAGCACTGGGTTGCAACAGTCGTTGTCGCCATTTCACCATGAGATCCCGCCAGAACTCTGTCCACATTGCCGCGACTTGTCGCAGCAGCGGATCACAGTTTGGGTGCCCTTAAGGCCCTAGCCACCGAGCAGGGTAACGGCTAGGTTAATATTTTTGAATAAAAAAATGATTATTAAAAAGTCATATGCAACATTTTAAACATATTGTGATTTTTTCGTATGACTACCTAAAACTATTGCCAGAAAAAAAAATAACAACAATATTTTTTCCGCTTGTTTTCCCTACTCCTTTCAAATGAATTTGATCTTTAGAAATAAGTTTCCACAAAAAAATGCTAGTTAAATGTTCTTCAGAATGTACATAGCAAATATAAATCAATAAATATTTTGCAAAGAAAATGGTTTTAAAGGTCAGCCGGGCTCTATGCGGGCGCAGGCGGCAGTACGAGTATGTATGCACTTAACTCCGGACAGATGTTCAAGGAACTATACGCCTTAATAACCGACACATATTAACATTCACAATCCACTTTATTTATCCACTCTCACAAGATAGAACCAAGCTATTCCCGTCATGTCCAACAAAACTGAGGTTCGCCAGTATTCCCCATCGGAAGTAGTAAGGCGACACGTAGAAATGGCCGACATTACTACACTGAATGGCGGGAAACTGCTTTCTTTCCGCCATCTTGTTTCCCTGATTAATTTTAGTTAGTTGTCCCAAGAGGTTCTTAGATACGTTTCTGTGTTTGTTCGCATTTTGTTTGCTTGACTTTTGTTTAACTTAGTTCTGCTGTGCTATCGTGCTAGATATTTCGGTGATTAAGTCGACAATTAAATATTTTTTCAATACACTTACTCGAAAACCCGCTCTTATCCTACGGCTTTTAGGCACGTAATAGACTGCTTTTATTCTCTGTTCTTCATAATCCCAACTCCCCCTTGTATCTTCGGGAACGCTTTGAGTATCTTGTTCCGAAAGGAAAACCGTGTCGCTCATCATCCTCTCTTCTCCTTCGTTTTCCTCCTCACTCTTCAATTCGCTACAGTGGATCTTTTACCGTTCGTGCTGTGCGCCTCTGGAATTCTCTTCCACATACATTGAGAGCTAGCCCTTCGTTGGAGGTTTTCAGGGGAAGAATTAAGGAACATTTTTTATCAACATGACCCATAAATATGTACGTTTATAGGTATTTATTTATTGTATATTTATGTTTATGTATAGTGTGCTGAACACGTATCTGTTTAGTATATTTTAGTTTTAAATTTAGATTTAATTTAAGTGTTTAATTTTTTTTTTTGTTGTTAAAGTTCCTCAAAATATATAAAATTTCTTTCTTACTAACATGGTTTGCTGTTAGAAAACCCGGTTGTGGGTTAAGCTCGCCTATGTTCATCAACTGTCATATTTTATTGTTTATATAAAATTATGTGTACAATAAAGAATACTGTTTTCCGCACTGGTGCAGAAAAGTGCGCGTGCTCACCCCGCCAAAATTGTATTGGTGTACATTTGTCGTATCAGGCTGGGCGCGCGTCGACCCCCTCGAGTCGCCGGTCAACCCCCATTTATTCATTTGTTCGTAAATGTATTGAAAAAAGTCGTTTGATACACGTGCAAATTTGTCACTGCAGCCCTCGGCTCCATAACACACTCGCCTACGGCTCGTGCGAATTCCGCCTCGGTCGCAATGTCAAACTAAAAAAATTACTATTCGTTGATTAATTTGAGCTGAACAAGGTTAAGTACAGAATGTCAAAAAGCTGGCCTTCAAGTAAGTAGAAAAGATTTTATATTTTTCAAGTTGAGGGCCAATCATCATTTATTTTTTTTTATCTTTGATAGAATAGCTCTTACTTCGGGGTCTTTAGGTCAGGAGTGGATAGCTTACTTCTAGGTAAACGTGTTCCATCGTCGACAACACTATCGCTTATCAACAGGTGAGATTCCTAGTGATCAAACGCGAGCCTATCAATAACTACCTAAAAAAAAATCAACACTAACATGCTAATAAATGCTACGCGGAAAAAAAGTCCGATAGCCCACAACTAGTTCATTCAATACTACGTAGTATTGAATAAACTAGTTGTTAATGCTAAAATCGCCCTTTTCTACAAATAAATAGACACATTAGTATTGGCAGAGTGCAACTGTACTTTGACCCCGGACTGCACAACGCTTAACGCCAACGAGGCGTTAAATATACATTGCTCGTATAACACACACTCGCTCGTGTAACAGATGGTCGATGGGGCCGAAAGGTTCTCGATTGAAAACCGTGAATTGGAAGACAAAGAGTAGGAAGGCCTCCCACAACGTGGCCTGAGCTTAAAGTCTCCTAAATAGTGTCAGAATGGTCATTGATTTCATAATTGTTGATTTTGACTAGTTTGGTAATCTACTATTATAATGGCGTCATTATGACTTTCCAATGGTCAACCACTGACACTCCATTGAAAGAAGTGATATAGAATGGTAATCTCGTACATATTGACAAATGAATATCTGACGTACCTATGCGGTAATCTGCTAAAAAATTTACAGTTCCTTTGATCAGTGACTTACTACGAGTATTAGAACGTCATTGTGCAGTCATTGTTTTTAATAAGCTCAAAATTGTCATTGTACCACAACTTTAGTAAGAGACCAATGACCGATCAAAGATCGATCATTATAAATTAGCAGATTACGAACTTTTAGCAAAATGACAATGGGATCGTGTTGGAATGACGAATTTATAAAAATAGCAGATTTGGGCCCCTGGTGAGAGTCGCAGGGATACGATGGATGCGAGAGGCATAGCATCGTTCGTTGTAACAACACTTGAGGGAGGCCTATGGCCGGCAATGGACGTCTTTCAGCTGAAATTATGATGATGTACAACGTTTTGTCATAAGTAAATTTTATTTCGTAACTGTTTAGTAGCATTGTCGCGTCGCAGCTATCTCCCTTAGCCTTAAAACGATGATCTTGCTGAACGCCTTTTACTAAAGTATTATTAAATAAGAATCACAAATATTATTACCCTATCTTCAACTGACGCGTAACCTCGTGCCTACTGTTCATATTCACGAAGGCAGGTGTTCTAACCAGAGATGCTACGGAGGTTCAATTCCGATTTCGCAAGGTTGGAACTTCCGATCGATTTTACACCTTTGATTCCGATGAATTTTGATCGGAAGTTATATCGGATCTAAATACAATGTGTCGCGTGGGGAATCTCGAAAACCACGCCTCCTGTTGATTACTCTTTCACTTGTTTTATTTTTTTTTTGTATTTGGCATGCTGCGAGTTCACGTTTCATTTATACCCCTAAGACCGTCCTTCCCGAGGTATATTTTCATACAAACGGTCTAACGTGATAATAACGTTATTCCACGTCTTACTCCAGATATTTTGGAAACACAAATATCTTGTAGATATCATCTAGGTTTCTACTGAAAACAAATCATTCATCAATCATCAATTTGTGTAAGACTAAACCAGTCAGTAAAATAGCAGATTTTCAGAGTTCTTGAACTCTGAAAATCTGCTATTTTTCTCTTTGAAAATCTGCTTTCATAATGTACATTTATACATTCAGCCAGAAAAGTATCGGGAATGGATGATTTGTTTATTGTTCCAAATTCAAATTTTTGTTTTTTTGTTGTTGGTAAATTGGCACAACTGGTTTCATGGGCTATTATTGTGAACGAATTTTTGACCAAACACTCAACAAATACCATCGAGCAACCACCATATTCACCAGATATGACACCACCCGATTTCTTTCTTTTTCCTAAACTCAAATTACCTTTTCGTGGCACCCGTTTTCAATCGGTAGAAGACATAAAGGAGCATTCGCGGCGAGAACTAAACTCAATTCCGGAAACAGCATTTAAAAAATGTTTTAATGATTGGATTATTCGTTGGCGTAAGTGTATCGTTTCTGAAGGAGCATACTTTGAAAATGATAAAACAAATTTCGATGAATAACAAACATTTTGTGTATTATTTATCTTTTCCCGGTACTTTCTTGACAAAGTAGTATTAAAAAAAAAGAAGGTATAACTATAGAAACATTACACATCAGCTATCCTCTTGGATTAGGTTATGGTTTAATATTGTTTAGTTTTTTTTTTAAAAACACGTATTTGCCGGAACAAGTTCTCTGAAATAATCGAGTAAATGACGGAATTACCGAATGCCAACAGAGCGTTTAGGGGTTATTTCTCTATTTTCACGTTGCCTCTTTATCAAACGTTGCGTTGGATTACGCTGGATGAACCAACAAGCTTTTAAGCCATGCCCAGTTGACGATATCCGCTTAATAGAGTTTTTGATTAGTGTTAGTGTTGTTGCATTTGACGCTTCTGCCTCTGCTTCCGATTCCGGCTGCTGTACTAATTCCGATAAGCCAAATTTAATAACTCCGCTTCCGAATTCGATTCCGATATAACCACTTCGGTTCTTGACATCCCTAGTTCTTACCTGCCTTGGCAGCTGCTCGCCATAACACGCGTTACATTTTATTGTGAACATTTCCTGCGAACGTGGCTTCTCGACGTTCCCTCTTGTCGTTTGATGTTGGAGATAAATTGACGGTTTGTTTAAAGATCTGGGTTTCTTATGTCTGACTAATGCATGGAAGCTGTTCTCTTAATTCATGAACGTGGTTTTACGTTTACTATTGTGCAGTATACGTTTTCAGCAGTTTAGGTTATACAATCATAATCGTTATCATCGTTTCAGCCGAAAGGTGTGCACTACTGGTCATAAGCCCCTTCAAGTGTCGCCACACCAACCGGTGACCCTCACTTTGGTCCACTTTGGGGGTGGTCTACTAACATTGAGTCTTCTGGTATGTATTCGCCACTCCAGTACCTTTCGGCCCCATCGGCCAACTGTTTGACCACTTAAGTTTGACGATTTATTAAGACCACCGATTTCATAAGTACCATTATTTTTAGGGTTCTATACGTCAAAAGGAAAAAACGGAACCCTTTTAGGATTACTTTGTTTTCCGTCCGTCTGTCTGTCTGTTTGTCAAGACCCTTTATCTCGGGAACACATAGAGATATCGAGTTGAAATTAAAAACTCAGGTCTGCGGTCCTTTGAAGTTGTAAAAAAAACAAACTTCTTTGTTAACCGAAAAAAAAGATAGGGCTGTTTATGTCGCAAACAGGAATCAAAATTCATAGGGTCCGTACTTCCCATTGACTTAGAATCTTGAAATTTGGCATGAAGCAAGGTCTTATAGCACAAATATAGGAAAAAAACTGAAAACAGTAATTTTTTTGTTACGTCACAAAAAAAAATCTTTTTTTGCGATTCTGAAAAATCTTCGTAACTCAATTTGGGAATTAAATTGTTTTCACAGGTAACTTTGTACGGAACCCTCAGTGCACGAGTCCGACTCGCACTTGCCCAGTTTTTTTTTTGGAAAATCAGCATAGAACTCCTTCCGCTATGGGAGGAGCGAGAAAATGTGTTGACTTTTACTGACTAACAGTGATACCCTTTCCTTTATTTGGGTGAAAAGTCATCAAATATATCCTCCTGCTCCTGGATAGAACAAGAGGGAGTGTCAAACTTATTTTAATTAAAATAAAAATAGATAATAATTCTTTATATTCAGAACAGAGATCCATAACATACGAATAAATTATTTGGTACTTATTAACTAAAACAAGTTTAATAAAACCTATCACCTTATAAATATCTGAATGACGGTCTATGAACCATCCAGAGACACAATATTAGGCCATACACCCCGCCGGCTACAGTAGCCACGAGGCTGTTGGGGCTGTCACGCACGCGATGCATCAGTAATGCAATTTGCACGCCGCAATCCGGAACACAGCATCCGCGAACATCCCCGATGCGCTACAGAAGCGCTGTAACCCCACCATTACCTTGAGCGCGTTATCACATTGGACTCGCAGAGCATTGTACGAGCCTTGTGCATAACTGATCTATAGAGTGCCCACCACCGAACGCTGTGTTTATTTTAGCATTCCAAGGCTGTGGTAACTATTTCAACCCATTCTGCAATTCTGGGGTATGATACCTTATCGTAGTCTTTAGTCATGGAGCAGGGGTCATCATGACTAATGCATATACTCAAGCTATTCATGAATAATTTATGAACCGTTGCCGCTAATGACCTGCCAATCGTATTCGTAATTGAAGTACCTACGTGAAATAATAATGATGTAGAAAACAGCCTTGCATTACAGTTATTTTTATACGAATTACAGTGTGTGTAATTTAGTTTTTTTTTTCTTTTTTTTTATTGGGTGGGAAAATCATCTCATGACAAATCTCGCTCTTGGGCGAAGCGAGAGATAGTGTCAGACTTTTACTGACTAAAAACCCACTCCTGTTTCGTTTTCCCACTACCCATGGCCCCAGTAGGCTTCGACCCTGCTGGGCCCCTACGATTTGCTGACATCTCCTTGAGGCGCGCGTGGAACAGTACACGCCGTCGACGACTTGGGCTCGGTCCGGACAGTTAACGGTTGGTCGGACGGCGAGCCACCTATTGCTTGCCGTCCGCAAGCCCGCGCCTACGGTGGCCGGAAATCGGGATCGGAATCGGCGGCGACGGTTGGGGCGTGAGGACCGTTGCCTCACGCGATCGGCCGCCTCTTTTGCTAGCATTACTGCTTCACAGAAGGAGGCGACCGCTTGCCCACTCCTCCTCGCTCCGGACCATGGCATGTCCCAAGGCCCGGCGCGAGAGATCGCGGCCGCCGATCGCCCCCACGAGGACACGGCATTGCTCGGCCCAAGCGGGGCACACCTCCACCGTGTGCGGCCGGAGGACACGGTGGACCGTGTCCTCCGGCCGGACACCCGGGCGTCGCTTCCGCACGAATTTGGTGCAGGGACTTACCGAACTTACCGTGTTCGGTGAGAACCTGCGTCATGCGGAATGTGAGGACGCCGTGAGGTCTTTCCAACCTCGCCTCAAACAGGAGACTTGCCGCCATAATTGTGGCGTGCCCATTTTTTTTTTATGAGTTACATACGGATGGATGGAGAGAAGAGAGTGATCGTGGCCTAGTGGTAACGACCTCGTCTTACAAGTTGCAGGTCGCGAGTCCAAACCCAGCCGGGCTCATTAGTTTGTGTAATTTATTTCATCATCACTACAGACTCACTACACAGACTGCATCAGTCTTGTTGTCTCTTCACTACCTTTGGTTGACTGATAGAGAATGCCTAAGGGATTAATAATAATATAATTTCATTTATTCAAGTAACTAAAGACTCATAATTACACATAACACGGAACATAACACAAAACATAACACCAACAAACAAACAACAATTACATAAATATTTCACACACAGTTATCGATAACTGCAGGTAACATGCAAGTCACTGCAGCGCCTTATAAAAGGACAGTCGAGCCGGTCGGCCATCATCATCAGCACACTGTTAGGGCTGCCGCGCACCCTGCGCACCAGAGATGTGCTCCGCTTACGCATCGTCGCATAAAAGCAGTCAACGCTAGCGGCGGCAAACATGCCCGAGGCACCTTTATTAAGTCCGCCTTTGTACTTTTGTGTTGCTTGAAGATTAAATAAATAATTAGGAAAGAAATGTCAAAATAGTTTATAGGTGGGTACTGTCATAAAATATTCCTTTTCTCATTTAACACTATTATTACTACTATCACTATCATCATCATCATTTCAGCTGACGACGAAAGACGTCCACTGTTGGAGATAGGCCTCCCCCAAGCGTCACTACAACGACTAGTCTTTTGCCATTCACCTCGCTTCTTCTACCTTCTGACTGTCACTCAGTGATAAAATTACGTTCTACTGTTGAAAGAACTTTTAAAATCGGTCCAGTAGTTTTTGAGTTTATTCATTACAAACCAAAATACAAAGAACCGTCTTTGTCTTAAAGTAAAATAGTTATATTTAAAGTTCATCTTAGTTTTTATTTCGTTATCGGAAAATAATGCGCCATCAACTTGTTCAGCAGATATTTAACCCCTCAATGAATGCATTATTTATTTTAAAACGTACGTTTGCCACTAACGAGCAGCCCAATTGTATTGGTAATTGAACTACATAAAATAATTATCGTATTTCCCAATGCTCTGTTTCAGAACTGGCCCTTACCATGACGTATTAAACTGTCAGGCTAAAGAGGGATGGAGCTATATATTCTATCTAGCTCTATCCCTTTAACAGTTCAGTTTTAGGACTCAAATGGATCGTAGAGAGCCCGTGGTAGGGTCCCTGTTCGAAATTTAACCGTGTTTTGCTGGTTTTGGACTGTTAAAATATTTAAGGTGAATATGGATATTTAATATAAATTATGGAAGCGAAGTAAACAGTGGCTGTTGAGTGTGAATTTTTGGGTATATATTTGAAGTAATTATCCAATAACTAGCTATTGACAGCGGCTTCATTTGTGTAAAAGTAAAAACTTGCCACAAAGGAACATACTCCGGGGATAAAATTCTAGGTGCTATTTCATTCAAGTCCATTTAGCCGTTCGAGCGTGAAGAAGTAAGTACTGTAAAACTTGCTGAATCGTAAGGGTGAATAGAAACCAAACACCCAGAAGCCACCACCGTAGGCGCGGGTTTGCGGACGACGAGCAATGGGTAGCTCGCCGTCCGACCGTCCGATAACCGTCCGGAACGAGCCCAAGTCGTTGACGGCGCGTACTGTTCCACGCGCGCCTCAAGGAGATGTCAGCAAACCGTAGGGGACCCAGCAGGGTCGAAGCCTACTGTGGCCAAGGGTCTGCTTCTGAAAGGAAGACTTGGTCCTGGTACGAAAGGCAACGAAAGAACAGGAGTGGGTTCTTAGTCAGTAAAAGTCTGACACTATCTCCCGCTCCGCCCAAAAGCGGGGGATGTAGATGATTTTCCCCCCGAAAAAAAGGGTGAATAAAAACAAATTTATTTTTTGCTTTTTTAATTTGATATCATACTATCGACTTCTAACTAAGCATCGACTTTTTAGAATAACAATTTGTTAACAAATTTATATAGTTGAACGCTGCAAAAAATATTTAAATATCGTGAAAATACCCTTTGAAGTTTTGTTTTTATTCACCCCATTTGACTGCAAACTTCCGTCTTTTTTTTTTTTTTTTGTGGCTTCTCGCAGGTCAACCTAGGAGGTTGTCGGCTGCTTAACCGGACTTGCCTGTGGCGGCCTCAATTCGAGAATCAAAGCCTCCAGCCAGGGCTTATTTAACTAAAACTTAAAAACTAAGCGACTACACGCTAAGGGCACCCCCTGTGGGGTACGGACCTCGGCTTAGGGCGTCGCTGGGGGGGGACAGCAAGGGACGGGCTGGATCGAACAAGGATTTTATTATTATTATCGGGGAGTTTTAAAACTACGGCTCAGCGACGCGGGCTGGCTCGAGCAAGGGACGGGGAGGACGTTTACGGGAATGTCGCGGCGGGCCTCGGCGGCGAGGACGGAAGGACGGCGGTCTGTATTGTCTACGAACTGTACTTGTTTCCTTACGGCTCTCTTGGAGCAGGGTAGTGGGGTCATCTGGGGTGACGAGAGTATGCCTAGGACGGCGAACCTTAGAGATGCGGGAGGGTTCGTATCGGGCTGCCGATACTATGAGGGGGTTGCGGTGTTTTACAGCAGTATCGAAGAAACGCTTGCAAAGGCGTTTCATGAACTGCTGGATGGTGGGGATTTTGAGATCTAGATGTAGATTCTCATTTCGGACATAATATGGGGCACCGAGAATTTTACGGAGGGTCCTATTTTGAAGGGTCTGCATCCTATGGAGGAAGCGGGGCTTGGCGTGTGCGAAGATTGCACATGCATACGTCATGATCGGGCGGATTACTGCCGTATAGAGGCGCAGCTTGCACTTAAGTGACAGTTTGCTGCGGGCAGTCATGAGATAATGGAGCCTACCTTGAGCGAAAGCGGCTCGCGAGCGAGCCTGCTTTATGTGCTCGGCGAAGGACAAGTGCTGATCGAGGATCACTCCGAGGTACTTGGCTTGCTTCTCCCAGGGGATCGGCTTACCGTACATGGTGATCGGAGGGGGAGGGGGGACGGACTCTTATCAGGGTTAACCTCGATCCTCCATTTCCGGAACCATTTGCCCAAAATGTTTGCGGAGGTTTGGAGATTGCGAGCGATAACTCTGGGGTCACGACCGGTGTAGTAAATTGCCGTGTCGTCGGCGAATAGAGCCAACTGGGCCTTTTTACTTTTGGGAATGTCGCTGGTGAACAGCGTGAAAGCTAGGGGGGACACTACCGAGCCTTGAGGGACTCCAGCTCGAATGGGGTGGGGGGAGGAGAGGGCTCCCTCGATTCGATAGCGGAAGGTGCGATTCGACAGAAAGTCTCGCATGATGAGCACGAGACGGTCTGGCACACCGAGTTGATATAGCTTATATAATAAGCCATTGTGCCAGACCTTGTCGAATGCTTTCGCTATATCGAAATACAAGACACCCGTCATCGCATTACGCTGGAAGCCAGCGCTTAGGTGCTCTACGATGCGGTGGACTTGGTGGACGCATGAGTGTTCGGTACGGAACCCGAACTGCTCATCAGGAATGAGACCCTTGGATTCGGCAAAATCTTTGAGTCGCTTATAAATAAGCCTCTCGTAGATCTTACCGAGAACATTGAGGAGACTGATGGGGCGGTAACTGGTGGGGTCAGACTTGGGCTTGCCTGGTTTGGGGATACCGATAACGGTGGCCTGTTTCCACGCTTGGGGGAAGATATTATTGCTTAATGCGCCATTGAAGATAGCGGTCATTAGCATTATAAGTTGGGGGGGGAAGAGTTTGAACACTCTGTTCGTGATACCGTCGGCGCCGGGGGCTTTCCTTGGTTGAAGTTTTTTAATGATATCCTCCACCTCGTCGGGAGTGACGGGGGCCAGAGGGTTATCAGGGTCTTCAACGGGAGGGAGGGAGGCTCTACGTTCGACTTCAGCGTCCACCATGTCGATGTGGGCTTGGTCTACTAGTTGAGAGCTAGGCGAGCATTGGGCTTCGAGGCTGTCGGCTAGGCATTCCGCTTTTTCAGAGTTGTCGAAAGCGACACTCTTATCAGGGCGGGTGAGCGGAGGCATAGAGGACTCTTCAGTGGAACGTAATTTCCTCTGAAGTTGCCAGAAGGCGAGATGGGTAGGCTCGAGTTCGCTGAGCGTCTTGTCCCAGCGGGCGGAACGCAGCTCGGTCATGCGTTTCTTTACAGCACGCTGTAATCTACGCATGTGAGCCTTGTTAGCGTCGCAAGGAAAAGCGCTGTATGCACGGACGGCTGCGTTCTTCTCGGTCATCAGAGCCCGTACATCGTCCGGGATTTTCCAGCGAAGGTCCTCCTTCGCAGGAATCTCCCTTGAACATTCGTTCAGGACGGATTGCACGTGGTCTGTGAGCGAGTCGATTGCCACCGTCGTGTCAGCGACTGAGACTATGTGGTTGGGGATAGAATCCAATTGAGGTGACGTGGTAGATTTCAGTCTTTCGCTTACTTTCTTCCAGTCAGTGATCAATTGGGAAGCGGGGGGCTGGCCCGGGTCGAGATTGCCCGAGCGGGAGCCTAGGTGCATAATCACGGGTCGGTGATCGGAGTTAAGCTCGTGTATTGCTTCTATAGATTGCAACCGGAGGTTAACATTCTTAAGGAGCGCTACATCGAGGACGTCGGGGCTATGGTTGGGATCATGGGGGAAGTGAGTGTGACACATCGGGGCGATGATGTCAAAGTTAAGGGATGCACCAAGGTTGAACACGACCTTTCCCCTAGGGTTGGTCGTACTACTGTTCCAGGCGGGGTGTTTAGCATTGAGATCGCCCGCTATGATAACGGAGTCACTCAAGCCAAAGAGGGCAGTGAGGTCGCTAGTAAGCGCGATGGACTCGTCTGGCATACGAGACGAGGAAGTCGGAGGGGGATAGTAGGCAGAGACGACAGTGATCGGTTGATGACCAGTCATGCCTACTCGGCAGGCCGAGTATTCTAAGAAAGATCGGGGCGTGGGAGGAGCTAGAGGGATACAGTACAGTTCCTTTCTATAATAGATAAGGGTGCCACCACCGTGACAACGAGATCTATCGTTGCGAACTAGACGATAGTTGGCAATTCTAGGATCTTTACGGTGGGGTTTGAGGAATGTTTCCTGGATGAGGAGAAGGTCTAACTGATGGTCGCGGAGGAACGTGGCGATCTCATCTCTCTGATTGATAATGCCGTTGGCATTGAAGAAGCCTAACTTTAGGGATCGCGGTTTGGTTCACAAACTTCCGTCCATCAGAAAGCACATTATATTTCTTTTACATATTTCAATTCAATGGTCACGGCTCCCGTCTGTCAAAAAAATTGGTTTAAATATATATACTACCTAGTCTGATAATCAGAAGCCAGGAAATCTGACATATTATATCTTACCCAATTATACGTACATCGTAATATCAACATTATTTATTTAAACTTCATGTACAGTAGTGGTACATAGGCGGACTTAATGCAACAAGGCATTCTCTACCAGTCAACCTTAGTCATTATCTGATTCGAATGACAGTCGATCCTAATTAATTGGGTTTTCCCAGCTATTGTCAATAAATCTACCCAGGTACCAACCCGCACTGGGCCCGCGGGGTAGATTACGGCCCATTCCCTCTCTTAGAGAGGAGGCCTGAGTCCCAGCAGTGGGAACATTAAAAAAGGCTATTTATGCTATGGTTATGCTACCCAGGTAATCTCGAATCATGACGTCCAATTTCCAAACTGTCTGAAGAACAATCCCACACACCTTTATGAGCATTGCTTCTAAAAATACAAAATTCCCAGGAATAAAATCTTTCCTCCCTGCAACAACATAGGACTTAAAACTTCGTAGGACTTTCTAATCCGACTTGGGGATTAGCTCGGAATCTTCCTCGGTGTGGAAGGCGTTAGGAAATGTAAGATGTTTGCAACCGCTGATATCCCATGTTGGTATTCCTAGCGATGATACAATGTAAGCTTCCTTTTGTAAGTTATGTGTATTTTGCTAGTTTTTTGGGTACGGAACCCTCAAAAGGAAAATATGGAACCTTTATAGGATCAATTTGTAGTCCTACCGTACTATCTGTCAAGACACTTTATCTCAGGAACGCTTGGAGATGTCGAGTTGAAATTAAAACCATATACTCAAGTCTGCGGTCCCTTGAAGCTGTGAAAAATCCTAACTTGTAACTTACCGAAAAAAAAAAGATACGGCCGTTTATGTCGCAAAAAATGTACATTTCGACACTCTCAAGAGAATCAAAATTCATAGGGTACTTCTTGTTGACCTAGAATCGCATGCACAAGTATAGAAAAAAACTGAAATTTGTAGTTACGTCACAAAAAAAAACTTTTCTCGCGATTCGGAAAAATCTTCGTACCTCAATTTGGGAATGGAACTGTTTTCATAAGTTTTTTTTTTTTTTTCTTTGGGAAAATCATCTTATGACATCCCCCGCTCTTGGGCGGGGCGGGAGATAGTGTCAGACTTTTACTGACTAAAAACCCACTCCTGTTCCCTCGTTGCCTTTCGTACCAGGGCCGAGTCTTCCTTTCAGAATCGGACCCTTGGCCCCAGTAGGCTTCGACCCTGCTGGGCCCCTACAGTTGCTGACATCTCCTTGAGGCGCGCGTGAAACAGCACGCGCCGTTGACGACTTGGGCTTGGTCCGGACGGTTACCGGACGGTCGGACGGCAAGCCATCCATTGCTCGCCGTCCGCAAGCCCGCGCCTACGGTGGCCGGAAATCGGGATCGGAATCCCGGCGGCGGTTGGGGCGTGAAGACCGCTGCCTCTCGCGATCGGCCGCCTCCTTTGCAAGCATTACTGCTTCGCAGAAGGAGGCGACCGCCTGCCACTCCTCCTCGCCTCGGACCATGGCCTGTACCAAGGCCCGGCGCGAGAGATCGCCGCCGCCAATTACCCCCACGAGGACACGGCGTTGCTCTGCCCAAGCGGGGCACACCTCCACCGTATGCTCCACCGTGTCCTCCGGGTGGTCCACACAGTGGCGACACCCGGGCGTCGCTTCCACACGAATCCGGTGCAGGAACTTCCCGAACTTACCGTGTCCGGTGAGGACCTGCGTCATGCGGAAGGTAATGACGCCGTGTTGCCTTTCCAGCCACTCCTCAAAGAAGGGACTTACCGCCGTAATTACGGCGTGCCCAACTGTTTTCATAGGTAAGTTTGTACGGAACCCTCAGTGCGTGAGTCCGACTCGCACTTGCCCAGTTTTTAGGTTTTCGATCGTCCCATTTTCGATAACTAGGTAATCATCCAATTACTTCTCCCGCTCTAGGATGGCGTTACTGATTAAAACCCAACAGTGTCCTTCAGTTGCCCTTTACGTTCTAGGACCACGGCCTTCCTTTTCAAAAATGGTCCTTGTCCCTAGCGGGTATCAACCTCTTCAGTTTTGCTGACATTGCTCCGGACCAGGCCTGTATCAGGGCACGGCGCGAGAGGTCGCCGCCGTCGATTGACCCCTACGAGAACACGGCAGTGCTCCACCCAAGCGGAGCACACCTCCTCCGTATGTTTCACGGTGTCCTCTGGGCGGTACGTAATCAATTAAAATCTAGTACACATGAACAGTTGTAACCCAAGCACGAAGGCGTAACGTAAATAAATAAATTTTGATCCGCCCCCTTAGCTTATTATGTACAAAACACAGAAAACAGTTATTTGCTTACAGGAAAATGGCGTAAAGCGTATTAAAAATGACTACGTTCGTAGCCCTTTTTTTTCTTTTCAGTGTGAAAAATCACCATGACTTCTCCCGCTCTGGATGAATAAAGAGGGAGTGTCAGACTTTTACTGACTAAAACCTACCCAGGCTGCTTCGGTTGCTCGTTGGGGTCCAGGACTGCGGTGATTCTTTAGAACAATTTGCATGCGAGTGAGTCCATTGCAGCTTTTCAAGTCTTATTTTTTTTAGGCTTACGTTTGACCTCTCCGTCATAGGCTCGCGCTTGACCACTCTGTTATAGACTCGCGCTTGACCACTCTCTCATAGACTCGCGCTTGACCACTCTCTCACAGACTCGCGCTTGACCACTCTCTCATAGACTCGCGCTTGACCACTCTTTCATATACTCGCGCTTGACCACTCTCTCATAGACTTGTGCTTGACCACTCTCTCATAGACTCGCGCTTGACCACTCTCTCATAGACTCGCGTTTGACCACTTGATTGCTTGTTTATATCTCGTCTAAACACCTAGATTACTCTACCTAATAGTAATAATACGGTAGGTACATAATAATATTGAGCTCTAAAACTAACAAAATTTTGTTCCATCCCAGTAAAAAACCACAGTATCGAAAATGCAAAACTCATTCATCATCATTTCACTTTAAACAAACAAAAAAGCATACTAAATCAATATTTCTGGCAACATTGTCCGTTGGCTGTCATTGCTAAATAAATTACGGCGGCATGAATTAAATATCGGAGTTTGTGGTTCCGTTCCCGGCTGTACCGCGAATTAATATAATTTTGCCGTTTTGTGCCGTTTTTCGGTTGTAACGGTATGCCGTTTGTTTTTACTGTGACCGCCAATTAGGGTTTGTTACGCTCTCTAGAGGTATGTGCAGTGTAGGTTGGTTAGTCGTGTTACGAATATGGAAATAACTTTTATGGTTGTTGTTTTACGTATAGATTTAAGCTAAAGAAAAGGTGAGTCCACGTATGCCAAGTACGCTACGCATTATGAAAACAGAGGACTTACGTGGGACGCGTTTTTTTTAAGGTGGGAAATCATCCAATGACTTCCCCTGTTCTAGGGTAAAGCGAGAGGGCGTATCAGACTTTTACTGACTAAAACCCACTCCTACATATAAATATATATCCTTTGCCTTACGTTCCAGGACCCCGGGTTTCCCTTTCGGAAGCCAGCAGTAGGTTTCAGCCCTGCTAGGCCCCTACGGTTTTGCTGACATCTCTTTGAGGAGCGCGTGGAACACTACACGCCGTCGACAAATCGGGTTCGATCCGTACGTTTACCGGACGGCTGGAAGGGGAGCTGGCCATCCCTAGTCATCCTAAAGGCTACGAATACGGTGGCTGGAAATCGAGGTCAGGATCTCGGCGACTGGGGCGTGAAGATGCTCGTTCCCTCACGCATGCGGCCGCCTTTTTCGCTAGCATTACTGCTTCGCAGAAGGAGGCGACTACCTACCATTCCTCCGCGCTCCGGAACATGGCCTGTACCAGAGTCCCGAGAGGTCACGGCAGTGCTCCGTGTGACAGCGTTGCATATGACAAGTATGTTTCTAAGTCAACTTTTAATCAAATTCAAGAGTCTAGAGGTCACAAGCGTACCTAGCATACGTGGGCTCTGTTTGCTTTTAGCATTAGGTTTTGTCTTTTTGAGGCTCCTGAGGAATCTAAAATATACGGGCAGTATAAATAGGTGTGTTATAATACACACTAATATTACAAAAACTAATGTTTTATATGTA
Source organism: Mythimna pallens (assembly GCA_961205895.1). Taxonomy (NCBI): domain Eukaryota; kingdom Metazoa; phylum Arthropoda; class Insecta; order Lepidoptera; family Noctuidae; genus Mythimna; species Mythimna pallens. The sequence goes on along the minus strand of OY540842.1, from coordinate 19,136,658 downwards.
TCTTTATTACTCCTTCACGCTCTAACGGCTGAAGAAATGTGGATGAAATTCGACACAAGGGTAGACCACATCTTAAAATAGAACAGAAGTTTATCCCACGAGCATGTTCCCTTGGGATAACTTTCTACTTGCACGAAGGTGTAGCTCCTAGCAATGTGGCGGTATGGAAATCAGTTTGTCAATAATATATGTAGGTATTTACTTACCTTACACCTAACGTAACTGATTTGCATAAGTACACTCAAAGTAAGTTTCATTTGAAAACCAAAATCAAGAAACTGATGTTTTTTTTTTTTTCGGTTCCCGCTCTTGGGCGGTGCGGAAGATAGTGTCAGACTTTTACTGACTAAAAACCCACTCCTGTTCCTTCGTTGCCTTTCGTACCAGGGCCGAGTCTTCCTTTCAGAATCAGACCCTTGGCCCCAGTAGGCTTCGACCCTGCTGGGCCCCTACAGTTGCTGACATCTCCTTGAGGCGCGCGTGGAACAGCACGCGCCGTCGACGACCTGGGCTCGGTCTGGACGGCCACCGGACGGTCGATTGCTCGCCGTCCGCAAGCCCGCGCCTACGGTGGCCGGAAGCAACTGATGTGGATTTGTCTTGCATTTTGCTGAACTGGATCTATTTATCACAGCTGGGAGACATATACTGCTATAACTTTTTTTTATGTAAGTTTCACCGAATTTGTTTCTACATTGTGTTTTTCTGTGTGTGACTTATAAACATGTTTTTTTTTACTGCCTACTGTTTTAATCATAGAATAACTGGTTTCCTTAGTAAAGACCTGACGATTCCAAAATATACAGGCAAAATGCATTATAATTAAAATCTTTACATATTATTAAACACTTAGTTTGCCAGAAGCGTCTATCTATTTGTTTAGAAATACGGTAAATTCAAAAACTACTGAACGTGGTTTCTTGCAATTTACACCATTGAACAGAGTGATTTATGAGAAACGTTTAAATTTTATACATTTAAAGGTTTCTTACTCTAAGTGCATGTTTTAGTAGAGAAAAACCAATAATTTCAAAAATTTCTAACACCTGTGTGAAGCTGATAAGAGTAGCTAGTGAATTATAAAACAAATTCCCCCACGTCTGCTTGTCTGCATGAACGCGATTAGCTCAAAAACTACTGAATGAATTTCCATACATACGGTTTTCATTAAAAGTCATAAGGATTCATGAGGAAGGTTTGAGTGTTTTTTTTTTTCAATGGTTTATTCAAGAAAATTTATATAAATATTTTCACATATCTTCTGCCAAACTGCAGTACGGTTTGTCAGCAGTATTCTCGTGGATAGTCTTCTTGATTAACTAATTAAGAACAACAGTAAAAACATTATAATAAAAGTGTAGTGAGAAGTAAATTTGTATAGGCATTCGCCCGCCAGGCCAGCATGAACAGTATACATGTGTATATATGTTAGAAAAGTCGAGAATTTCAAAAATATTTACTAAAATACGTGGGAAGCGGAGGTCAATCACTTATATGAATATAATTGACAAGCGCTACCGAAATCATCATCATCATCATTTCAGCCGAAAGACGCCCACTATTGGACATACGCCTTTCCCGATTGTCGCCAAAATTAACGGTCCTGTGCGTCTCGCATCCATCAGATTCTCGTGACCCAGACCAGGTCATCGGTCTACCTCGTGGGAGGCCTGAGCAGTTGCCACTCCAGAAACTTTTGGCCCAGACGGCCATCTTTTCAAATGCTACCGAAAATGTCACATTTTGACTGTTGAGCCATCTTTATCACTGATAACTTCTTCTATCACTCTTAACATGTCCTATATCAAATCAGATGAAGGAAAATATGGAAAAATCTCGAGTTATGTTGCTTTTAATCGTGCTTCTATCTAAGCTGTAGCTAGTGAGAATTTATTGCTGCCCCGACGAGATATTGCAGCTTAGGTTGCTTAATTGCTTGCTTGAGCAGGGTATTATCCACATATATACCATACTAGCGTATTTCCACGGCATCACACCCGTGGCTAGAAAAGATGAAGAAAAAGAAAGAGCTTTTGAAAAAAGTAAAAAACACCTGCGAGTCGGACTCGCGTACTGAGGGTTCCGTACAAACTTACCTATGAAAACAGTTCAATTCCCGAATTGAGTTACGAAAATTTTTCCGAATCTCAAAAATAGTTTTTTTTTCGTGACGTAACTATAAATTTACAGTTTATGATTTTTTCCTATATTTGTGCTAGGAAACCTTGCTTTATGCCAAATTTCAGGATTCTAGGTCAACGGGAAATACTCTATGAATTTTGATTTCCTTGAGACTGTCAAAATATACGTTTTTCGCGACATAAACAGCCGCATCTTTTTTTGTTAACTCAAAAGTTTGATTTTTTCACAGCTTCAAGGGACCGCAGACTTGAGTATATGGTTTTAATTTCAACTCGATACATTCATGCTTTCCCGAGATAAAGTGCCTTGACAGATAGACTGACAGACAGACAGACAGACGGACGGACGACAAACTGATCCTATAAGGATTTCATTTTTTCCTTTGAGGTACGGAACCCTAAAAAGATTATTTTTTACTTTCTTTTCTTTTTTTTTCTGTTGCGCCACACTAGAAATTAATCTTGTATCGTGGTTGAAAAAACAACAAATCCATATAAATATTAATAAAACAAAAAGAGCAAAAAATTTAAAGAATAAAAAAAAAAAACAGTAGTAACCTATTGTGATATTATGAATCGAATATCTCAAAAAAAATAAATTATAATTCCGTATTAATAAGCCTTATTAATTAATACGGAATCATAGTAATTAACTCTCCTTTCTTCTTATTAAAAAAAAATATAATGTCTCTTAGTTCAGCATGCCTCCTGAAAAAGGCACCTCCTCTAGCTGTTTCCACTGTACTCTATCACGAGCCACTCTCCTCCAGCTGGGACCCGCTGTTCAGTTTTAACTCACCCTCCTATCTCATCAATTATTTCCCGAACTTTGTTTGCTATCCCTGGGGTAGATATCAATGAGTCACTATTTGGCTCCATTTTTCCTGACTGTCTCTAATCATGTGGCCTACCCATCTCCACTTTTGCTGCCAAATCTGGTTCATACCTACCTACCTACCTACCTAATACCTATTCCACAACTAGCACAGAACGCCGTCTAGTCCCAAGCTAAGCAGAGCTTGTGTTATGAGTCCTAGAACACTGATCATGCTCATCACACAAACATTTGTCCTGGGTGGGAATCAAACCCACGACCTCCAGCATTCAGATCAGGGCCACTAACCACTAGACTAACAGGCCAGTCAGTTAGGTCCATGTAACCGTAATTTTTGTTTTAGACATTCGTTTCTTATGTGATCCATTTTAGATATGCTTGTCATACTTTGTTCCGTTGATCTTTGGCAGTGTTGCAGAAAAAAATATCCTAGGTATAGCCACAACAAAAAAAACATTACCTACCACAACAAAAAACCTATTTAAAACTTTACTACACAATTCACAACACATACGTATTACACTTTGTTAACCCGTTAATAGCAAGGCATTGTTCGCCCGGTCTCTGGGGTCTGAAGCCGGCGAATGACAGCTTAATAACACTAAATCAAGTATCGGGCGATGTTTTCATTCGAGGGTTAATAACGTGCAAAATATAAGTTTATTGAGAACCGCCGGCGGTTACGGGTTGTGACGTATGATTAATGTACCTACTGCCCTTTTTTTTCATTATTAATTGGTAAAGTTATGGGGATTATTGGTGCTTGGTTTTATTATTGGGGCGTGGATAGAAAGGTTATTATTATAGACCTTGCTAGGTAGGTACAACCGTAGACATAATCTATACCCAGTGTGTTTGTTTGAATGCGCTTAACTCAGAAACAACTGGTTTGATTTAATTTCGGCAGAGCGTTCATATGTCAATCAGTCAGTTTCTCCTATTATATACATAGATGTCACTATTCCATATAAAGAGAACTTCGTAAAAGCTTAGAAAGAGAAGCAAATCAAATATCTCGAGTTAGCAGATAAGGTTTTCGATATAAATTATGTGGAGCCGGCTGTCATTTTTTTTTTTTTTATTTGCACAGAAAGTAGGTACAGGTTACAGGTCTTTGTCAAGTTTGATGATCCATACTAACTACCTTAACTAAGGCATGCAAAATACTGTTTACATAATCTGTTACCATAATATGCTTAGGACTAAAACACAAACTAAAAAGAGACACAGTCAAGTTTATATAGTACAATTATCAAAAAAAAAAAAGTTTATTATGTCAAAATGTAATAAATTAATAATGAGTTAAATAATAATAAGAAAATGTCAGATTAATTTAAATTATTATCGGTCAAAAATTCGCTAATTGAGTAATAACATTTATTCATTAGTAATTCAGTCAATTTCTTTTTAAAAAGTGGAAGAGCCTCATTTTTTATTCTATCGGGTATTTTGTTAAATATGGTCGGACCCATACATAAAACACATCATCATCACATCATCATCATTATTCCGGTTGTAGCTGCTGGTGGCGAAAAACATCAACGACTGCCTGTCGAAGCTATCGTTGTGCACTTGGATCAAGGCCGAATATAGAAGGCCTTGTTGATAGGGCTCGCATTGTAAGCAGGTTCCTGTCGAACTTAAAAAGTTGAAATGTGTTGAAATTAAAAAGTCTGCGTTAGGGGTGACTTTTTAATTTTATGTTTGTGTATGTAAAGAATTCGCGATTTACTTGCATGAAGCTCAGAATGCTTTCTAGGCTTTCTTCATTTCCACAATGTTTAATTCAACATCACCCTGCTGCAAAAACTTGCATAGTTTTAGAAGTTTGCTCGCTACACCGTATCATACCCTGACCGTGTGGGTAACGTGTCAGGCAAACAAATAATATAATAATAATGTAATATTTAAGTCACCAAAACTTACTACGAATAACATAAACTTAGAGGCTAATCCCAAGTCATCGACGGCGAGTACTGTTCCACGCAGATGTTGCTTCTCAAGGAGATGTCAGCAACCATAGGGGCCCAGTAGGGTTGAAGTCTACTGGGGCCATGGGTGATGCGAAAGACATTCCCGGGACCCTGAAAAACTGGCAAAGAAGGAACAGGAGTGGGTTTTTAGTTAGTAAAAGTCTGACACTATCTCCTGCACCACCCAAGAGCGAGGGATGTCATTAGATTTACCCACCCGATAAAAAAGAGGCTAATACTTAAACTAATAACATAGGAACATCTGTAACCGAACTAGGACGAGTCCTGTATCTCGGTATACAGCGCCACACCCTCGAATCAACAAAAAGCCAATCAAAACACAAAAAGGACTTATCCGAATTAAATTGATCCTGAGTTCAGTAACCTAAAACTAAAATAATATTTTTAAAATGTGTTTATGTTAGTGTAGTTGTGTGTAAGTGTAAAGTAGTGAAAGATCCAGGGGTTTCGGGTAGCGTGGATATGTATTACAGAAAAAATTACAAAACTATTAAATAAATTATATGTAATTAAAATAAGACACCGACCGTTTTCTGAAACTAAATTTACCGTAACACATTCATAGCATAGCATAGCATAGTCGGCCTTATAATGTTCCCACTGTTGGGACTCAGGCCTCCTCTCTGGGAGAGGGAATGGGCCGTAATCCACCACGCGGGCCCAGTGCGGGTTGGTGGATAACTCATTCGTCGTAACTCATTCAAGACCACATTTTACATTTCTGTATGAGATTTTCTGTTTATATTCCAAAATGTCCGAATAGGAATGGAACATGGAATGAGGATATCCGCAGGAGAACCAAGGTTACCGACATAGCACGACGAATCGCCAAACTTAAATGGCAATGGGCAGGGCACATTGCTCGCAGAACGGATGGCCGTTTGGGCCGAAAGGTTCTGGAATGGCGGCCACGTACCGGAAGACGAAGCGTTGGAAGGCCTCCTACAAGGTGGACCGATGACTTGGTAACGGTTGCGCGAGTCCGATGGATGCGAGACGCACAGGACCGTTAATTGTGGCGACGCTTGGGGGAGGCCTATGTCCAGCAGTGGACGTCTTTCGGCTGAAATGATGATGATGATGATTCCAAAATGTCACTTATAAATCTTCTTTGTATTCAAAAGTTTCCGTCACTGATTACGTAGATTCGTACCTACATGGCTCGCGACTGTGTTAATCCTAAATAGGTAATCATACAATAACTTCTCCCGCTTTACTACAGAGTGGGAGGTTGTAACAGACTTTTACTAACTAAAATCACACCTGTGTCCTTGAGCAGCCCTTTGCGTTCCAGGCCCACGGGTTTTCTTTTTACAAATCCCAGTGTTCCTAGAGATAATAATTATTATTTAGTCAATTATTATTATTAACACTACGTGCCATTGAAGACTTGAGCTCGACGCGTTGACGTACGCGACGGTTATCGTACGGTCGGACGGCAAGCTACTCATTGCTTGTCATCTGCAAGCCCATGCCTACGGTCGGGGATCACCTTGCGACTCTCGAAGTCTCCATGGGCAGTCTCCAGTCGCGGCGGTTGGGGTGATCCTCAAGTAGGTACACTGAAACCCCAATAACACTGTATAAACTGACAATCAAAGCACATATCACATAAAAATAAAAACACAAATATTACATCTTTAGCATATAGCATAGTCGGCCTTTTAATGTCCCCACTTCTGGGACTCAGGTTTCCTCTTTGGAGAGGGAATGGGCTGTAATTTACCAAGCGAGCATAATACGGGTTGGTGGATGCCACATATCTTCGATTTTTTAGTTCTAGGACATGCCGGTTTCCTTACGATGTTTTCCTTCATCGTTTTAAGAGCAGCGGTGATGAAATAAATTACAAAAAGTAATGCGCTTGGTTGTGCTTGAACCCGTGGTCACTCGTAAGTCGGGGTCGTTACCACAGCGCCACCACTGTTTCTATGTTCTAAGCGTCAACAATAATTATAGATCTGATTTCCCCCCTAGCCAAGTTACAACCGTTTCGTTTCGATTCTTTTTTCGTTGATCACCTCAAGTCAGCCACGCCTCCTACTCCTTTGTTCTGACCACGTGACTGAGCGTTGAGATGACGATGACGTCAGAATAAAGGAATCTGAGTGTGAAAACGAAACCCCGGTCCCTGGGAACGCAACGACGGAACAGGAGTGGGTTTTTAGTCAGTAAAAGTCTGATACTATCTCCCGCTCCGCCCAAGAGCGAGAATTGTCATTAGATGATTTTCCCACCTAAAAAAACCTATGTAGAAACTTTAATAAAAAAAAACCAACAATGCGTCTCTAGTGAGCATATAGACCATATCGTGTATCTTTCCGTGTTTAATACGTTCATAGTACGGTCATGGTATGGTACGTTGCAGTGAGCAGATCCCTTAACTGTGAACTCTCACAGCTTGCAAGTTCAAAGTAATTATAATGCATACGGTGTCTACACTGGCTCATCACTCATAATTAAACTCGCAGAGATAGTTCTTTGGTTATGTCTGCCTACCCCGGCAGGGATCCTAGTGGGTCAGCTGGATGCATGAAAAAGGTTAATTTTTTATACTAAACTAGCTATTCTAACTAGGTTCTGCCTGAAAGCTGGCTTTTTGTCAGAAAATAATAACGATGATAAAAAAAAAAATTCAACCGAAATGAGAACCTCCTTCATTTCTTTGAAGTCTCTTAAAAACCCGATTGCGGTGCTACCTGCCAGGTCTGATTGTACCCATTTTCAAACCATATAGGTGTAGGTATTATTGAGTGAATTCAAAAAACACACAAAGTTCTATTCTTATCGGTCAAGCCATGTAGAAAGAGGTGACAACACGCGTACAAAAGAATTATATATATAAAGATAAAGATGTAAGAGAGCAGTGGTGGCCGAGTGGTAACGGCCCCGACTTACGAGTTGTAGGTCGCGGGTTCAAACCCAGCCAGGCGCATTACTTTGTGTAATTTATTTCATCACCACTGCTCTCGAAACGGTGAAGGAAAACATCGTGAGGAAACCGGCATGTCCTAGAACCAAAAATTCAAAGACATGTGACATCCACCAACCCGCACTGGGCCCGCGTGGTGGATTACGGCCCATTCCCTCTCCTAGAGAGTAAGATGTAATATTTGTGTTTTTATTTTTATGTGATATGTGCTTTGATTGTCAGTTTATACAGTGTTATTGGGGTTTCAGTGTACCTACTTGAGGATCGCCCCCAAACGCCGTGACAGGAGACTGCCCATAGAAGCGTCGAGAGTCGCAGGGCGATCCCTGGCCGCAGGCATGAGCTTGCAGATGACAAGCGATGAGTAGTAACTTGCAGTCCGACCGTGCGATAACCGTCCGCGTCGAGCCCAAGTCTTCAATGGCACGTAGTGTTAATAATAATAATTTACTAAATAATAATTATTCTTTCTAGGACCACTGGTATTTGTAAAAAGAAAACCCGTGGGCCTGGAACGCAAAGGGCAACTCAAGGACACAGGTGTGACTTTAGTTAGTAAAAGTCTGTTACAACCTCCCACTCTGTAGTAAAGGGAGAAGTCATTGGATGATTACCTACCTTAAAAGAAAAACCTACTAGAGGATCATTTTCTGTATAGGTACTTCGTCGGAGTATACTTTCGTGCCTGTAATGTAATACCCATACTTTAATTGACATTTACCTGATAATTTCCAAGTCTTTTCCTCGTTAATAGCATGGGTAATTGAATTAATTGGAAGTCATGTCATGTATTGCGAGCATCTCTTTCTTACAAATTAAATCCCATCAAAAATATTCTGTAAAAAACTAGCCAAGTCTCGATGGAGCTGCTTGTTTATCTCTAAAAAGTAATGAAATCTAGACAAAGTCGTGCCAAGTCTAAGGTTCCTTACTGCGATTTTTTTATTATTATAGTTAATGTTGTGTGACTTGGCCGTTGGCCCACCAAGTTGAATATTTTTTGTAAAGGCGGTATGTTGATCTCTAATAGTTTGGTTGGACTCTTGTGTTTTCTAATCAGGGTCACCAGGTACTCCAGATCTTCGATTATTCTAGTTTCTATAGTTTTCCCTTTATGTGGCAATTAAACCCTAACTCTGTACCAAATTTCAGCTCTCTAAGTTCATGGGAAGTACTAGTTCTATTCTGATGATCATGAGTGAGTGAGTGAGTGAGTGAGTGTCATAAATGCGAAACTTTGCTTTTGCTTAACTTCGGAACTAAATGACCTACAGACTTGAAATTTTAGATTTTAAGAGTGTGATTATAGCTTACTGGATGACGAAAATTTCTGTGTTCTGGTCTTATCCAGAGGTTCTCAAATAGGGTCTTGGAAATACGGCGAAATGGTTCCAGTAAAGGATGGTACGGCAGTGTTTGCTTCGCGCTCGGCTTGGCGTGGGCACTGCCGTGCCCCCCGATTCAATATTTAGAACATTTTAAGTCATACCTCGTCAATTGAAATAGTTATATAATTGTAATTATTATGTTATTTAAAGTTGTTTTAACTTATACACCCCTATTTTTAAATTAACGACAACGTTATTTCCTAACACTTTAAGACGAAACTCGCAAAATATATAAAACTCACACAGTATTTTATCTGTAAAATAGAGCTGGGTGCTCTTAGAACGTAGAATGCAGGAAGCGAAGTCATATTTTATGCAACAAAGAGAATACTCGTCGGTGGGGAACGGAGAGTCCTGTGTTGTTAAAGATTTTTGTGAGATGTGTCGAGTTTTCGCACACTTCTAGTAATAGGACCTCCTATCCATCTATACTCTATTTACTACATATAAATAAAATTGAAATGTCTATTTTTTATGGAAGGAAATTATCCAATGACTTCTGGACATAGGCCTCCCTTAGGTGTCGCCACAACGAACGTCGTGCGTCTCGCATCCATCGCAATCCCGCGACTCTCACCAAGTCATCAGTCCACCTTGCTGAGAGCCCTTCCAACGCTGCGTCTTTCGGTACGTGATCATCGCTCCTGAACCTTTTGGCTCCACCAACCATCTGTATACGAGCAATGTGCCCTGTCGCTGCCACTTGAGTAAAAAAGCTACATCATATTTTTTTTTTTTAAATAAAATGGTCGTTTTTCATTCGTTTCAACAGCCATAAAAATTTAGAAGTTTGCTAAAAACTTTTAAACAGAATAATAACTACTAAAATTCTAAAATTAATTTCAGTACTTTGCAGGTGTAATATTCTAAGAACCTAAGTGTTTTATTAAGACTGAAACAACTTTGCTAATTTTCCTGAAGGCCAATTTCTCGTACTAAAAAATCGTTTATACTCAAGACGCAATCTTCTTTAGCGACAATCAACGTCAAAAACTTGTCAAAATGTATGGGAATCGAATGAATATTTGACAGTTTTCCGAGAAGAGGTGAATGCAACCATTTTTTTTCGACAGGAATTGCTTCTTTTTGTATACTTCTCTACTATATATACTAACTAATATGACTTCTCTCGATCTAGGGTGGAGTCCTGTCATTTCACCCTACCGTGTGCGTGTCAGATTTTTAATTATTATTACCTATTAGATAGGTCATAGGCAACAACAAAAAGCAACTGCAATGGCATCTTTCAAAAATTCCCGTGGCCTATTACAATACTCCTTAGATTAAATTAAGAGTGTGGTTAAACGCGAGCCTATCAATAAAAAAAAAAAATAATAATAATTTCACACTAGTTTATTAAGAGGGTCTTTTTCCACTCGCCTATCGTCAACATCAAGCATAGTTTAAAAGCTTGTTACTTCATCTAACGCAATCCAACGTGATGTTTGAAGAAAAGGCAACGCGAAAAAAGAGAGGTAACGCTTGAAAACTTTGTTAGCATTCGGTAATTCTGTGATTTACTCGAATATTTCACAAAACTTGTTCCAGGAAATACTTGTTTTTTTTTAAACCATAAAAGTTTTTAAAAAAAAATTGTCGTCATTTAGAATCTTGATTAAATTTGCAAGGCTTCTGTTGTTATATTTTATTGACTTTTATAATTTTTGAAGTGTCAAAGTTCAAGCAAAATGGCAGATTTTCAGAGATCTTTACTGGATTAGTTTTACTAATCCACAAGGTACTGTGTTTCCAAAATATTTAATGAAAAATGTGTAATAACGTCATAATCACGTAAGAACGGTTGTATGAAAAATAGTGAAAATTTATGTCGAGTTGCATCCCCTCAAAGCAGGTGAGTTTTAGTTAGTAAAAGTTTGAATTTCTCTCTCGCTGCACCCAGAGCGGGAGGAATTATTTAAAACCACGTATTTTCGTTCCATACTTCTATATTTGCCGTCATATTAACAGTCATCTTTTTCTAGCCACAATCATCTTCTGCACAATCCATCCCTAGTTTCATTGACCTTCTCCTACCGTTCAAAACTGAGGCTTTGAGTTCTGAATTCAAATCTCCATCAATTTTATACTTAAACTGGCGATCCACCCCGGCTTTGCATGGGTACAAATTAAACAAATCCCTTCCTCATTTATTGTTCTTTCCATTTGTAAAAATCGAATCAAATCTGTTGGTCACTTGGTTACAGGAGGAGAAGATGGATAAACATACATATGCGAAAAGCAACATTCTTTTAGGATGTTTTTAATATCGTGCGAATTTCATCACGCATGTGGAATTGTCCCGCATGCAGAAATTTTCAAAATGCAAAAAACGCGTCCCGCGTGCGTATTCCACGCATTACAAAAAATAGTTGTATTAATGGACATTTACGCTTGCAGAACAATCCCGCATGCGTGATCAAAACCGCATGTTATTAAAAACACCCTTATACATTGCAAAGATATACAATTAATTTCAACAGAATAAATTACTATTAAAAATGCATCTCCACAATTTTAAAATCCGAACGCCAAACCGACTTCGAGTTCGTACGAGAGAATATTTCGCTCTAGCAAGCCCATTCATTGGGTTCCACCGGACGTATTGGCCAACGGAACTAGTCTAGGTATCATGGCTCACCCCTACGGAATGCGGACAAAAAGCGCGGGAAACTTACATCGTTACATTCAAAGCTCTCTGTAGTTTCATGTGGTTTTTTTTCTTTTTTTTAACCTTCTGCATGGCTTTATAAAGAATTGTGTGGTTTAAAGCGTCTATGTTTTAAATATTTGAATTAAGAACCGTTTTCTATTATTTTATTTGTTTTCTTTTTATTCCTCTTTGTTGTTTTGTTTGACATTGATAAAGGAAAATAGTAATTGACGACCCTGTATGGGACCAGTGCCGTTGGTTGATCTACTTTTTCATTTCACCGAAAGAAGAACCTTTTTTTAAGTTAGAAAATCATCCAATGACTTCTTCCGCTCTTTGTGTCAAACTTTTACTGACTAAAATCACGTCTGTGTGTTTCAGTTGCCTTTTTAGTGTTCCAAGAGCACGGGTTTCCTTTTCAGAAAATCTTTGCGGGCCTATTGGGTATTGGCCCTGCTGGGCCCCTACAGTTAGCTGACATCTCTTTGAGGAGCGCGTGAAATACTACGCACTGTCAACGATTTGGGCTTGATCCAGTCGATTGCTGAACGGCCGGACGGCGAGCTACCCATTGCTCGTAGTCGAGCCTCAATAAGAGTGGAAATATTGTCGATAGAATTTGGTTATGTCATGTTTTGTCATATCACGGGAGTCAAGTATATGCCAGAACCACAGAATCGATTAATGCTGTGGCGCTTAAGGGTAGCCTATGTCCAGCAGTGGAAATCTTTTGGTAGATTTTGTTTTGTTAATATTTTTGACTTAAATACTAAGTCCTGCCAGTGATGGAAACGTGGTCGCTTACAATGGGCCTCATCAGAAGACTTAAAGTCATCCAAAGGGCAATGGAAAGGCCGATGCTCGGAGTTTCCATGCGTGATCGAATCAGGAATGAGGATGTCCGCAGGAGAACCAAGGTTACCGACATAGCACGAAAAATCGTCAAATTTAAGTGATTATGGGCAGGGCATATTGCTCGCAGAACGGATGGCGGTCGGGGCCGAAAGGTTCTGGAATGGCGACCACGTACCGGAAGACGTAGCGTTGGAAGATCTCCTACGAGGTGTACCGATGACTTGGTAACGGTTGCGGGAGTCCGATGTATGCGAGACGCACAAGACCGCTCATTGTAGTGACACTTAGGGAAGGCCCATGTCCAGCAGTGGACGTCTACTACGGATAATGACTAAGTCCTTTAAGCTAGTTAATTTATTTACCATTAGAATATGGATGTACAAATCCTAATGTTTTTTGTAGTTTTTGGCAGCAAATGTATCAAGTTAACCTTCTCGGAAAACTTCGCTGACCTCAGCGAAGTCTTCCTAAGTTCCTAAGTTGACTACCTAGTCAATACTACAACAAAATTCTCAGCTCCATTTTACCGAGATCGCGCCTGTTTCAATGATTCCACATATTATCCAGTTGCGCAGACTTACAAAACTACACCAATTTTACATCACCATATCCACTTTTGGCTGAAAAATGCAGCCAGCCTTTTGGTACTTTACAGGATGCATTTTAAAGAGTGTGCACAAAAATTTAATGGCTTGATTCCTACACCACCTTTCTACCATAAATTGAACAACCCGACACGTACGGCAACTATCTACTCTAACATTGTTAACCTCTACGGTCCGGACTAAGCGTTTTGTCTCGTCGTTTATACCGTGTACATAAAACAATTTGCCTGCAGCGGTCTTCTCATCTTCTATATATATAAAAGGAGAAATTTACTGACTGACATATCAACGCACAGCCGAAACGAACTAGGAACGTGAAATTTTGCACAAAGCTTCTTTTTATGACGTAGGCGAGCATTAAGAGAGGAATTCCCAATATTCACCCCCTAAGGACATGAAATGGGTGTCCAAAGTTCGTATGGAGAAACTTACTTTCACGCGAGCGAAGCCGCTGGCAGAAGCTAGTCCGATTATAACTTAAGTGTCTTCAAGGCTAGAATGAATAGACTCTTTATAAACTAGTGCGCCTCACCATCAACGATTGCATCACTGCTTACCATCAGGTGTGATCGCAGTCAAGCACTAGTTTATATTATTAAAAAAATCTTGATATTGCACCGATTCAAAAATGTTGTAGTCTACACTTTACCTCTTTTATTTTAAAACCGTAAACTACGTTCTTTAACTACCTCGATAAGCATCGAAACGACTGAACAAAAACACTTAATCTGCACTTAACTGAGACTTATAACTGAACTAGTTACCAGTAGAACTATTAAGATAATTCCGTAATAAAAAACCAACTTTGTTTCAAAGTTCGTGCTGTTTTTCGTAAAAGTTCAGCATCAATTTTATTATTTAAATGAAGATTACAAGAGGTACGACAGAGGTATATGATCAACATCTTACTCATACGCCCCCACCTTGGATGTCGGGAATCGCAGAGCGATCACCGGCAACCATAGGCGCGGGATAAAGAGCAATCGGTAGAACGCCGTCCGCTTGTTCAATTTTTTTTTTTCAGTGCCCCGTTTTCGGGATCGGGATCCCGGCGGCTGGGACATGAGGGCCGCTCCCTCATGCATGCACGTGCGGCCTCCTCCTATGCTAGCATTGTAGGTTCGCAGAAGGGGCCGACCGCTTGCCAATCCGCTTCGCTTCGGACCATGGCTTGTACTAAGGCCCGGCGCGAGAGATCGTTGCCGCTGATCTCCACGAGGACACGGCGGTGCTCTGCTCAAGCGGTGCACACCGCTATATCGTGATCTCTCGCGCCGACCCATGGTACAGGCCATGGTCCGGAGCGAAGAGGAGAGGCAAACGGCCGCTTCCTTCTGCGAAGCAGTAATGCTAGCAAAGGAGGCGGCCACACGGTCACGCGAGGCAATGGCCCTCGCGCCCCAGCCGCCATTCCGATCCCGATTTCCGGCCACCGTAGGTGCTGGCTTGCGGACGGCAAGCAATGGGTTGCTCGTCGTCCAACCTTCCGGTAACCCTCTGGACCGAGCCCAAGTAGTCATCGGCGCGTAGTGTTCCACGCGCGCCTCAAGGAGATGTCAGCAACCGTAGGGGCCCAGCAGGGTCGAAGCCTACACTGGGGCCATGGGTGATGAGAAAGATATCCTCGGGGCAATGAAAAAGTGTGTGTGTGTCGACCACATCATCACTTACCATCAGGCGAGATGGTGGTCAAACGCGAGCCTATCATTAATGAAAAAAAAAAAAACAAACAAGAACACTGGCAAAGAAGGAACATTAGTGAGTTTTTAGTCAGTAAAAGTCTGACATACCCTTCCGCACGGCCCAAAAGCAGGGGATGTCATTGAATGATTTTCCCACCGAAAAAAAAAGATACACACCGCGAAGTAAAACTTATACATCAATATTCAAGTGAACAAACGCGAGCCTGCGTTTACTTTAATAATAAAAAAAATACCTCAATGATTTTCTAAATCTTCAAAAATATTCTGAATGAAACAAACATTGCAAAAACATTTGAAGGGGACACCCGGATTTGAACCGGGGACCTATCGATCTGCAGTCGATTGCTCTACCACTGAGCTATATCCCCTGTGCAATAAGTTAGCCTAAATTGATACCAGAATCACAATAGAATCTTCTTTTGTTATTGTGGCCTATATGACTATTTTTTTGTAATTTCATAGATGTCTCTATAATAAGCCTAGACATTTTTAGGTGAATTCATTTCGATGTTGTTGCTTGTTTAGTAGCTAAAGAAAAACTGCGAGTGCGAGTCAGACGCGCACACGAAGGTTTTCGTATTACAATATTAAAAACAAGGAAAAATGCCGACAAATGACGTCTTTTGTATGAAGACCCCCTTTAAATCAACTTAATATTAATTTTATTGTTTTCAAAAAAACGTGCGCGGGAATTGCATGACTTGAATCCGCCATCTCCAATCTACTATCGGACAACCGGACGTACGGCGAGTATCTACCCTTACGTTGTTGAAACTTCAACGGTCCGAACTAAGTGTTTCGCTTCGTCGTTTATACCGCGTACATCGAAGGACTGGAACAATTTGCCTGCGGTCTTCCCGCCCAACTATAATTTAGTTGTCTTCAAGGCTAGAGTGAATAGGCCCTTAATAAACTAGTGCGCCTCACCATCAATGATTGCATCACTGCTTACCATCAGGTATGATCGCAGTTAAGCCAGTTCTTGACTGCAATCCCACCTGATGGTAAACCAGTGTTTATATCAATTAAAAAAAAAAAACATTAACCCACGCTTTTTTTTTTCGGTGGGAAAATCTGCTCTGGGCGGAGCGGGAGATAGTGTCAGACTTTTACTGACTAAAAACCGACTCCTGTTCCTTCGTTGCCTTTCGTACCAGGGCCGAGTCTTCCTTTCAGAATCAGACCCTTGGCCCCAGTAGGCTTTGACCCAGATGGGCCCCTACAGTTGCTGACATCTCCTAGAGGCGCGCGTGGAACAGTACGCGCCATCGACGACTTGGGCTCGGTCCGGACGGTTACCAGACGGTCGGACGGCGAACTACCCATTGCTCACCGTCCGCAAGCCCACGCATACGGTGGCCGGAAATCGGGATCAGAATCCCGGCGGCAGTTGGGGCGTGAGGACTGTTGCCTCACGCGATCGGCCGCCTCCTTTGCTAGCATTACTGCTTCGCAGAAGGAGGCGACCGCCTGCCACTCCTCCTCGCTCCGGACCATGGCCTGTACCAAGGCCCGGCGCGAGAGATCACCGCCGCCGATTGCCCCGACGAGTACACGGCGTTGCTCTTCCCAAGCGGGGCACACCTCCACCGTGTCCTCCGGGCGGTCCACGCAATGGTGACACCTGGGCGTTTCTTCCGCACGGATCCGGTGCAGTAACCATTCGAAGTTACCATGTCCGGTGAGGACCTGCGACATGCGGAAGGTATAGACGCCGTGTTGCCTTTCCAGCCATTCCTCAAAGAGGGGACTTATCGCCATAATTATGACGTGCCCAGCACTGGGTTGCGATAGTCGCTGTCGCCATACCACCATAAGATCTCGCTGGAACTCTTTCCGCCAGGCAGCGACTTGTTGCGGCAGCGGAGTTTCGCCCCGGCGTTGCATCTCCACGCGCAGATCGTGCATGCGTGCAAGGCCTGTTGCCGCCAGATCCTATGGTGGCTGGCCAGCAAGGAGGCTCGCCGCTTCGCGGGAAACCGTGCGGTATCCCCGCACCATCCGTATGGCCATGACCCTCTGGCACGCGTTCAGCTGGGCGGCCGGTCACTTTCGCAGCGATGGCGCCCACACCGGCGCCCCATAAAGGGCCATGGACTGGACGATGCCTGCGTAGAGCCTCCGGCAGAAGGCGTCTGGACCCAAGGTTGGGTAGAAGCTGCCTTAGGGTAGCCCCATGACGATTCAGTTTGGGAGCCAGACGTCGGAAGTGCTCCTCGAAATTCCACCGGCTGTCGAGGACGAGTCCCAGGTAATTCATCGTCGACCCGACGCCGATGTAAACTCCTCCTACTGTTAGTTGGAAATGAGGTGGCGCGCTCCGAGGGCCGTGAAAACACATGGCCTCGGACTTGTGCAGCGCCACCTCGAGTCGAGTCGTTGATAGAATCCAGCAATTGTGCTGGATTCTGTCAACGACTATCGCAACCCCGCGTGTCGCTAATTCAACCACCGCCTGGTACGACTCTCCCTGCACCAGGACCAGCGTGTCGTCTGCGAAGCAGACCACACTGACCCTGTCAGGGAGGTCACCGCGCAGCACGTAGTCGTACCCGATGTTCCACAAGGGCGGTCCTAGTACCGATCCCTGCGGAACACCGCACGACATCTCTCGCCGTTTCCAATCTCCCTAGTGACCAGGGTAGATGATGTACCTGTCCAACAGGTACGCCTCGATCACACGACAGAGGTAGTCGGGCACCCAGTGGAACCGGAATGCCCTCCCAATGCTACTCCAGGGCAGGGAATTGAAGGCATTGGCGATATCCAAAGACACCGCCATGACACATCTGCTCCGGGACACCGCCTCCCCCGTCGTGAGGGCTCGCACGCGCATGATGGCGTCCACCGTGGAGCGCCCCCTGCGAAAGCCGAACTGGCCATCCGCAAGGTTCGGCCCCACTCGTGCTAGGTGTGCGACGAGGCGGTCTGCAATTACTCTTTCAAAGAGTTTGCCCACCCCATCGAGCAGCACAATGGGCCGATACGCGGATGGAGAGTCCGCTGGGCGCCCCGGCTTCGCGATAAGGACCAGTTTCCCCGTCTTCCAGCGAAGTGGGAACTGGCCCCTCTCCATGCATGCGCTGAAGAGCCCTCTTAATCGAGACCCGAGAGCCTCCATGGCCAGGACCCAGGCTTTCCCAGGCAAGCTGTCGGGTCCTGGGGCGGTATTCTTGGCACTCAGCCTTCGTACGGTCACACTCATCTCTACATCGGTCACCTCTGGAGCATTGTCGTCGTCGTCACCATCGTGATCAGCGTTAGACACCGCTGGTGGCGGAGCCATAAGCGGGTGACAGTGTTCCCCTCGCACAGGGAACAGGGTGCTCACCACACCCTCCACAATCTGGGGCCGGAGACTCTGCGTGAGTGGGGGAGTCCAGGGATGGAGTTATTCCCGCACCATCTTGTAGGGGCGTCCTACGGGCTTTATTTCCGCTCGGAGGGTACGCTTCGCCTCTCTGTATCCCTCGTGCAGCTCCGCGTCTCTGACCTCCGCATCCGGCGGGCGGATGCGGCGACTGCGGTTTCTGGCGTACCGGCGCAGCGTGGCATTGCACGCATTGCGCAGTACCGCAATCTCCGGCGACCACCAATACACCTGGCGCCGGGCACGTCCTTTTTTTTTTCTTTTCTTTTTTTTTTGTTGCCGGGGTGGAAAATCCTCATGGATGTCCTTCGCTTGGGGCAGATGAAGGGGGGTCTGTCAGACTCTTACTGACTAAAAACCACCTCGGTGTTCCCTCCCACACTTGGACCGGGGATTGTGGGAGCTGATGCGCCATCCATGATCCCCGGCTAGTGCCGCAAGCCCGCGGGGAGTGTGAGGTGTCCTCCCCCCGCGACGTCCAATAGGGGCGCACGTGGAAAACTACGCGCCGCCGCCTCGGGTCTTGCTGGATGGGGGACGGCGGACGACCCCGAGTCCGCCGTCCCTCCGGACCTTTTTATGGGGGCTGGAAGAGGGCGTTGTCTGCCCTCCGCCGACGCCCGGTTCGCCTGCTGCGGCACGGAAGAGTGGCCACGGCCTCCCTCTCCCTCTCCGCAGCCTCCTTCTGCGAAATTACGGCTTCACAGAAGGAGATCACCGCATCCCACGACTCGACGCCCCCGACCATCGAACGAACGACGGCCGGCAGCGACAGGTCGGGGCCCTCTTCAGATACAAGGACACGGCGCTGCTCCTCCCATGCGGCACACTCTGCCAGTGTGTGTTGCGCCGGGTCCTCCCGACAGTCGGTGCAGTGATGGCACCGAGCGTCCGGCTCCCTGTTTATGCGACACAAGTACTTCCCGAAGCAGACATCCATGGCCCGAGAACATCTGCGTCGCCCTAAATGGAGGGAGCCGTGCTTCCTCCCGAGCCATTCGTCGAGCACCACCACCTGCTTCAGCGCCCAACGCAGATCACACGGGGTCTGTTGGACCGGCGCGTCTGAGTTCTGGGTGGAGATGTCAAACCGAATGTACTGGTGGTCTGAGTACGTCTCCACCCCCTCCACGATGCGCCAGTCGACGACACGCGGTGACAGAGCAGGGCTGGCGAACGATATGTCCGCCACACTCGCCCTGCATCCGCACACACGTGGGGACAGAACCCCAGTTTAGTACGACCAGGCCTGTTTCCAGGGCCCAGTTCTCTACCATCCGACCCCGCTGGTTCGTGAACCGAGAACCCCAAGCCAAGTTTTTGGCATTGAAGTCCCAGCAAACGACCACGGGGAGGGAACCAAACCGAGCGACGACGACATTCAGCTCCATTAGGGAGATGTGGAAGTCGGCGAGAGTTCTGTTAGGGGACAGGTAGACACCTACCACTGCAATTTCCCCGAACCGTGCTGCCACGCAACTCCGTCCTCTCATGACGGCCTCGAGGGACGGAGTACCAGCGGCGGCAGACGAAATTAGGGTCACCGAGCCGTTCACGTCCTGAACCCAGTCTCCCCTGGGTAGAACATAGTACGGCTTGGAGACCACGGCGATATTGATCGACCACTCGGGGGCGCAGTTGTTGATATTCGCCAAGGCCGTTATTGGTGAAGGGTGAAGGCTGAAGGCTCTTGATGGGCTGGGTCTCCGCGCAGCTAAAACTGCTGGTGCCTATTCCGCCGCGGAGGTGGACCACAGTGACCGTGAGATAGTAAGAAAGAAAAACATGTTTATATTGCACACACGGTGAAGTGAAATATATATATATACTAGCTGACCCAGCAAACGTTGTTTTGCCATGTAAATAATTTTTTGTCTAAAAAATAAAAAAAAAATTTAGGCGTGGACTACCCCTAACATTTAGGGGGATGAAAAATAGATGTTGGCCGATTCTCATAGATACCGGATAAGCACAAAAAAATTCATCAAAATCGGTCAAGCCGTTTCGGAGGAGTATGGCAACGAAAACTGTGACACGAGAATTTTATATATTAGATATGCGAGCCTGCATTTACTTTAATAATAAAAAAAATACCTCAATGGTTTTCCAAATCTTCAAAAATATTCTGAATGAAACAAACATTACAAAAACATTTGAAGGGGACACCCGGATTTGAACCGGGGACCTATCGATCTGCAGTCGATTGCTCTACCACTGAGCTATATCCCCTGTGCATTAAGTTAGCCTAAATTGATACCAGAATCACAATAGAATCTTCTTTTTTTCTTTTTTTTTGTGTTAATTCTTCTGTTATTGTGGCCTATATGACTATTTTTTTGTAATTTCATAGATGTCGCTATAATAAGCCTAGACATTTTTAGGTCAATTGATTTCGATGTTTAATATTAATTTTATTGTTTTCAAAAAACTGTGCGCGGGAAATGCATGACTTGAATCCGCCATCTCCAATCTACTATCAGACAACCGGACGTACGGCGAGTATCCACCCTTACGTTGTTGAAACTTCAACGGTCCGAACTAAAC
Source organism: Mythimna pallens (assembly GCA_961205895.1). Lineage (NCBI taxonomy): Eukaryota > Metazoa > Arthropoda > Insecta > Lepidoptera > Noctuidae > Mythimna > Mythimna pallens. Next base: position 19,115,641 of record OY540842.1, on the reverse strand, counting down.
GTTTCGCTTCGTCGCTTATACCGCGTATTTCCAAGGACTAGAACAATTTGCCTGCTGCGGTCTTCCCTCCCAACTATAATTTAGGTGTCTTCAAGGCTAGAGTGAATAGGCCCTTAATAAACTAGGGCGCCTCACTATCAATGATTGCATCACTGCTTACCATCAGGTATGATCGCAGTTAAGCCAGTGCTTGACTGCAATCCCACCTGATGGTAAACCAGTGTTTATATCAATAAAAAAAAACCTTAGAATAGAATAGAATATCGTTTATTTAATAAAAGTGGCACATTTATATTATGATACATAAAAACAATTATAACGCATACAATGCATTTTTGCCTGAACTAGGTTGGACCTGTGTGTCAGGCTAAAAAGTACTAAGAATCTAAGAAATAATAAATTAACAATCATTAAAATTCGCTATATTAAATAACCTACATTTAATTAACTTAAGCATGTTTTATTTACAAACTAAAAGGACATCTTCTGTCTCTTCGTACGAGATGCTGAGTAAGTATTGCACAATAATCTTTTTACAGCTATAATAATTTAGTTTATACAAATCTAATTTTCTATTTAATCTATTGTACAAAAATGGGCCTAAAAATGTGAAATATCTTTTTACAAAGACATATTTTGAAAAAGTATTTGAATTGGATACAATATCATTCCGTCTCTTATTAGTAATTTCAGGGTAGAAGGGAAGCATGGTGTGCTGTTTTAATACCAGACGCATGATGAAAAGCTGGCGAACAGTCAGTACGTTGCAGGACTTGTATAACAAAACTGTGGGATAGAGGATCGGATGGAAATTGGCTACTTTTAAAATGGCTCTCTGAGCTCTTTCGAGAGGTAACAAATAAGTTTTTGGTGCTCCACCCCACGAGGTACCCGAGGACCTTAATCCACGCCAGGAATTAACTCCTGTATTATCAGAATGTTTCTGTCTTACTCTGTAAACTTACATACACAAGACACCCAGAGCTGAAACAGTTATCTGTAGGCCATACAAATGTTTGTACCGTGTGGTAACCGAACCCGCGACACGCAGCGCAGCAGCCTGTCGCTCAACCACTGCGCCACCCGTGCCGTCATATTATTATTTGTTTATAAGCATAATCAGCCTTTTAATGTTCCCACTGCTGTGACTCAGGCCTCCTCTCTCTAGGAGAGGGAATGGGCCGTAATCAATCACGCGGGCCCAGTACGGATTGGTGAATGTCACATGTTTTCGAATTTTTGGTTCTAGGACATGCAGGTTTCCTCAAGATGTTTTCCTTCACCGTTTTTAGAGCAAAGGTAACAAAATAAATTATACAAAGTAATCCGTCTGACTGGGTTCGAACCCGCGACCTACAACAACACTACGACTACATTACAAATGGGCCACCGATCTACACAACGATTTAGTCTCGCACAAATATCATCACCACTACTCTCAAAGAGCAGTGGTGGTGAAATAAATTACTCAAAGTAATGCGCCTGGCTGGTTTTGAACCCGTGACCTATAAGTCGTAAGTTGGGGCCGTTACCACTCGGCCACCACTGCTCCTTATTATGATTATTTGTTTATTATGTACTAGCTTCTGCCAGCGGCTTCGCCCGCGTGAAAGTAGGTTTCTCCATACAAACTATGAACCCCCGTTTCATACCCTTAGGGGTTGAATTTTGGAAAACCCTCGCTTAGTGCTCGCCTACGTCACAAAAGGAAACCTTATGCAAAATTTTACGCTCCTAGTCCCAGTAGTTTCGGTTGTGCGTTGATATGTCAGTCAGTTAGTTTCTCCTTTTATATATATAGATTATTTGTTGTTGTAGCGGTAATACAAATGTATATTTTGTGAAAGTTTCAACTCTTTACTGCTTACGGTTTATGAGATACAGTCCGCTGATAGACGCACATACAGACGGACGGTCGGATGGACAGACAGCGGAGGCTCAGTAACCGTAAGTAATCTTTGGGTAAGGGACCCTAAAAGAAAGGAAACACATTAGATTTAGCACATAGACAAACATACTTTATATAGAAACAACTTATGTAGAAACTTTCATTAAAAAAAACCGGGCAAGTGCGAGTCAGACTCGTTCACTGAGTGTTCCGTACAAACTTACCTATGAAAACAATTCAATTTCCGAATGGAGTTAAGAAGATTTTTCTGAATAACAAAAAAATTTTTTTTTTTTTTGTGACGTAACTACAAATTTGCAGTTTTCAGATTTTTTCCTATACTTGGGCTAAGAGATCTTGCTTCATCCCAAATTTTAGGATTCTAGGTTAACGGAAAACAGCCTATGAATTTTGATTCCCCTGAGAGTTTTACACGTAAGTTTTTTGCAACATAAACGGCCTCAACTTTCAACTTGATATCTTCACGCGTTCCACAGATAATGGGCCTTGACAGACAACAGACAGACAGACAACAAAGTGATCCTATAAAGGTTTTCCTTTAGAGGTGCGGAACCCTAATAAAAAAAAAAACTATAACATTGTGTATCTTGCGGCTGTGCCAAACAGGTCCAGTATAGCATAATTCCCGACAACTACGCAGCAGTTGCCTGACGATGGTTTTCGACTTTTCTTTGTTAAAAAACCTAAAACCACAAAACAAAACAGTAAAATCAAACTCAAGCCTACTAAATTCAAGCTTTATGGAAATAAGTTTATCGCACGTTGTTTCTTGTCTTTTGCATCCGATATATTTTCCTTTTGCATAATCAGCCGCATACCGGAAGACGCAGTGTTGGAAGGCCTCCTACATGATGAACCGGTAACCTGGTGAGGGTCGTGAAAATTCGATGAATGCAAGACGCACAGGACCGGTCGTTATGGCGGCACTTTTACGAGGGCTTTTGTCCAATTGTGGACGTCTTCCTACTGAAATAATGATAATAATATTCCACAACTATCACACAACGCCGTGTAGTCCCAAGTTAAGCAGAGCTTGTGTTATGAGTACTAGACAACTGATAAACATGACTGAAACTGATTATGCTTCTGTTATGTTTATCTCCTTTCCAATAAGCACTACAAAACCATACAGTCACAGATGTTCTTAACAAACTGTTACAATATTTACTCCACACACGCCCGTCCCGAGTAATCGAGCGAAGCCCATTGTTCCTGCTCCCTCTGTAGATACGATTCAAACGCGTATAGGTAACTACAGTACCTGGTTTCACAAAAACAGAAACAGAAGGTTCATAATCAAGATTCAGAAGGGATGAGAGTGATTGCTGTCACATATAGACCATCTGGGGACTGGAGCCATTTGATTACTCTCAGGGTAGTTCAAGTATAAGATTTGCTTGGGGGTATAGTCTCCAAATCACTTAACACTTAATTTTTGGTGAAATAAAAAGGATCCATACCTATATTATATGGCTCCTAATTTTTTATAGCGTGGGACACGTTTTTCTTTTTAAGGTATAACTAGTCCTTGACTGCGATCCGACTTCGTGGTAAGCAGTGATGCAATCGTTGATAGTGAGGCACTTTATTAAGAGTGAATAGACTCTGGCTATATTATCTCTAACCTTGAAGACATCTAAATTATAATTGGACTAGCTATCCCCCGCGGTTTCACATGCGTCATTGGTTAGTGCTCCGCTCCCGTGGCGTAATGTTATATAGCATATAGTCAATAGGTTTTGCAGCACACGCGATGTAAGGAAAAATATAGGTAATCGATTTACACCTTGGGTTACCTTATTGCAGTTTTAGTGAGGAACTCTACAGTTTTTTAATATAAAATATAGCCTATGTCACTCAAAAATAAAGCAGCTTTCTTTCAGTGAAAATTTTTTTGCAGTTGGACCAGTACTTTCATAGATACAAACCAAAAACAAACTTTACCTCCTAATATTCCACGGGTAGTGTGAAAGCGAAGCCCGGGGCCACGGGATGAAGGCAAAGAGGGAACAGGAGTAGGTTTTTAGTCAGTAAAAGTCTGACACTATATCTCGCTCCGCCCAAGAGATGATATTCCCACCTTAAAAAAAAAAACCTCCTTATAATATTAGTGTAGAAGTGTTGTAATTAACTATCATCATTGAATAGCTTCTTTAACTCTGGGTGGAGCTCGCTAGACAGTGTCGGTCTTTTACTAACTAAAACATACACGTGTTCCTTCAATTACTGTTTGCATTTCAGGCCCACGGTAACTATTCAAACAAGATTTAATTGGGCTTTGAAGACACGTCGTAGACCGATGACGTGATGAGGGTTGCAGCAGTTCACTGTGTCAGTTGTGAGCAGGAAGCATCGGAGCGATCAATGTGACAATACTAAAACCTGTGTCCAGCATTGAAAAAAACAAGAAATCTTCCAGGCAACGTCAAAGTAATCCTTAGTCAAGACCAGATACATTTCTACCAAATTATTATAGTACGAAAATATGAAAAGAAAAATATCAGGAATAAGCATGGCATAGCCCGAGGCATCGCCAAACTTAAGTGGCAGTGGGCAGAGCACATTATTTACATAACAGATGGTCAATGGGGCTGAAAAGTTCAGGAATGGTGACCTCGTACTGGAAGACCTCTCCTCGTACTTATGGTAGACCGATGACCTGGTAAAGGTTGCACAGAACCGGTCACTAGATGTATCTAGCTGTGGGTGTCTTGCGGCTGATATGATGATGATGATTCAAATTGATTCAACTGCCTTTATTTCAGACTGTGTCCATGTAGGTAGTCATTGCCTCCATAGAGGTCTTTCTAAGTTACCAGCTTTTATCTTCAGGTAGCTGTTAGAACTGACCCTCACCCTGCGCATCAGGGATGCCGCTCGCTTACGGATTACGGCATGAAAGCCACTCACTGGTGCGTGGCCAAACATTGCTGAAGTGCTAAAATAATAATAATAATATTCCACAACTATCACACAACGCCGTTCAGTCTCAAGCTAAGCAGAGCTTGTGTTATGAGTACTAGTCAACTGATAAACATACTTATATATTTCTAAATAGATACATATTATAGATAAATTACACCCAGACACAGAACAAATGATCGTGCTTATCACACAAACATTTGTCCTTGATGGGAATCGAACCCACGACCTACGGCATAGCAGTCAGGGCCGCTAACCACTAGACCAACAGGTCAGTCGAAAATAAAATAAAAATAGCGAGGTAGTCCCATCAGAAACCTGAAAGAATTTTTGTACAAACGAAAAAAAAATTATGAACAAGTTCTTCCTGGATGTCCTCCGTCCTGGGGTCGTTAGAAAGGTCTGTCAGTTTTCGGTGCCCGGACTAGTGGTGACCCAATTCCCATGGGTCTCCTCACTACGTATTACGTAATCCAACCTTCTGCCTAACTTTACTTCACTTCGTTATCCAACTTTTTGTGTTAGGCTTTTCAAACATTTTTTTTTATTGTAATCCATTTTAAAATCCCTTCGTTTTTTGACGGCACGTTTTTTAAATCATAGGTGCGTTCCTGCATACAGATTTTGTTCGTGGATGTACTGAAAATTAAGTGGTACACTCGTGCACTGAATGTTTTGAATATTTGTTCGCTTGAATTGGCTTGATTTGGAACGTTACAACTGGTTACATTTACCATGGGTTGTAACCAGTTGTAACACACCTATTGTCATGGGGAAGTTTAGTGTGCGGTATGAGCTTTACGTATGTGAATTGTTTACCTTATGAGTTTTATGGAGCTGTATTTTTAGGGTTCCGTACCTCAAAAGTAAAAAAACGGAACCCTTCTAGGATTACTTTGTTGCCCGTTCGTCTGTATGTCTTTATCTCGGGAATGCGTGGGGGTATTGAGTTGAAATTACAACTATATACTCAATTCTGCGTTTTCTTGAAGCTGTGAAAAAATCAAACTTCTATGTTAAATAAAAAAGATACGGCCGTTTATATCGCAAAAAACGTGTATTTCGACACTCTCAAGGGAATCAAAATTTATAGAGTACTTCCCGTTGACCTAGAATCCTGAAATTTGGCATGAAGCTAAGTCTCATAACACAAGTATAGGAAAAAAACTGGAAACTGTAAATTTGTTGTTAGGTCACAAATTTAATTAATTTGGGAATTTAACTGTTTTCATCGTTAAGTTAATACGGAACCCTTAGTGCGCGAGTCCGACTCGTACTTTTACGGTTTTTTTTTCGTATGAGGTTAAAAAATTTGACTTGGTTTGTATTTTATGCCTGCTGCATGTGTGCTTTGATGATCATTGATTGATTAAAAAATCTTATTTAAACAGTTGCAAGTAAGTTCAAAGAGGAAAAAAAAATACACCTGTTCTCCCATTTTATAAAGATTTTCAAAGATTCAAAAGATCTAAAGCATTTTATTTAAAACGAACCATCCACAGGCACTATTGAAATGTCAAGAAGTCAGTCAGAAAAGTTATGCTAATTGCGCATTCTAAAGCGTTCTTTTGAGAAGTATGTGCAAGAAATAAAAAGTATCTACAAAGAGAACTAAGGTTACCTACATAACACCGAGAATCGCGAAAATTAAGTGGCAGCAGCAAACTTAAGCTTCAGCCGAGAGTCGTCGACTGCTGAACATGAGCCTCTCCAAGTGTCTTATAGTGACACTTGGAGAGGCCCATGTTGCCGTGTCCTTCCTTTGGTACGCGGTTGCCACTCCAGAATCTTTCACCCCCATAGACCATCTGTACTGCAAGCAATGTGCGCTACCCACTATCACTTAAGTTTGGCGATTCTTCAGGCTATGTCATTAGCCTTGGTTCTCCTGCGGATATCTTTATTTCTGATTCGATCATGCAAGGAAACTCCAAGCATAGCTTATTCCATTGCCTCTGGGTGTCTTTAAGCCTTTTGATAAGGCCCATGGTGAGCGACCAGTTTTCGAAACCATATGTTAATTTGCATTTGGTTACTTTAGGTAGAGTAATTTATAGACAAAAGCGTTAAGATACAAGGAAGGAGAATCTTTCTTGTGTAACCACCCTTCAGTGAATTGATTTAAAAAAAAAATGTTCTATCAAGCTTTTACGATATTTTCAAAGCAAACAACATCTTCAAAGAACAAAATGTACATTATTATACAAAATAATACGTTTGTGTTCCAGCACACGCTCTTTAATCGTTTTATATGAGCAATGAAAAAAAGTGAGCTCGGGTTTTTTAGACGGATTATTCGCTTAAAAATACAGATGTTTTTTATGCTAACCAAATTGATGCTGGAAATTGACCTAGATTAACGTGGATTGAAATGCTCGTCATGGTTTTTGATTTTATTGAAAGCTTTTTTTAGGGATGGAGCAAAAAACGAAGTGGGTTTCCTAATTTATATGTCTAAAACAGTTTTGAATTTTGGGCAAGGCACATTGTTTTCAGAACAGTCCCCCTAGCCAAGTTACAACCGTAACGTTTCGATTCTGTTTTCGTCGATCGCCTCGAGTAGGCCACGCCTCCGATTCCTTTATTCTGACGTCATCTCAACGCTCAGTCATGTGGTCAGAACAAAGGAATACGAGGCGCGGCCAACTCGAGGTGATCAACGAAAAGAGAATCGAAACGAAACGGTTGTAACTTGGCTGTTCTGAAAACAATGTGCCTTGCCCACTGCCACTTAAGTTTGGCGATTCTTTGTGCTATATCGTTAACCTTGGTTCTCGTATGGATATCTCCATTTCTGATCCGATCTAGGAAACTCCGAGCATTTACACATATTTAAAATAAAACACAACTTAATAAACCAAATTATTTTAAAAATGCACTCCACTACTACACCTCAGCCAATCTTTAAAATTCAAGACAGTCTTATAAAATTCTGAATTGTAAGGGACCGGATCCGGAATTACGAACTGAAATAAAATCGGAAAACGGAATTAAGTGATATTGTGTGTATTGTACTTTATATCGGCGTACAAAATGATCTTTTGGCAATAACTTTGAATTCTAGGATTTAGTGTACTGTCTTCATTTTTAGGGTCATAAAACGCGATGCCAATTATATGGGCTTGTAGTTCCCGGGTCAACGGTTTTTTTTTTTTTTTGTGGTCAATCATTCTTTACGTTCTAGTATCACAGGTTTCTTTTTCAGAAATTCCCCGTGGCTCTGGCAGGCATTGGCCTTGCTGGACCCTTACGGCTTTGCTGATATCTCTTCAAGGCGCGAACACAACACTACGCACCTTCGGTTCGGTCCTTACCGTACGGCTGGACAGCGAGCTATCCAAAACTTGTCGTCCCAAGGCCCTCGCGGGGCCGGGAATCACCCTGTGACTCCCGACGCCTGGAGCTTCTCCTGTCACAGAGGCTAAGGTAAGGTTGTCTGTTCTCTCACGACTGTGGCCATCTCCTTCACACACCCATTCTTCCATTGTTTCTTCAAGCATTTTTCTTGCATTACTGCTTTGCAGAAGGAGACGACCGCTTCCCATTGCCTCTTGCTCCAAACCATGACTAGAACTAGGGTCCAGCTCTAGAGTCCGCCACCACCCATCGCTTCCACGAGGACACGGCGATGCTCAAGTGAGTCACCTCCAACCGTGCTCCAGTGAATCCTCCGCTGAATCAGACACAGGAACCTTTCGAACTTGCCATGTCCGGTGAGGACCTGCGGAAAGTAAAAAGAAAAATAGAGGGGAATTACGGCTCCGATTGTTTATTAAAAATATCCCCTGGCGACTAGCGGAGCAGCTTAATTGAAAAGTAAATAAATAACAGTAGCTAGAAACAAATATTATGTAAAAGTCATTGTTTTTCGGGTTCTCAGCTTTCAGAATTTAAATAAGTTATTTACAAGTTCTTGGAAACATTTCGCCCGTCCTACATAGAAAAGATTCGGAGTAAAATTGATATTTGAAATCAAAAGGCATATAAAATTAGATGATGGATATTATTATTACGGAGAAGAATTTTAGAGTTCTATATTTCTTTTTCAACAGTTTTTGAAATAAACATTAAACATCTGGTTACAGTTATTTTTATCAAAAAATCATATGAATTTCTATGTAAGATTTTTTTTTTATAAAACTATTTTATTTAGCTTGACTTGTTTGTTGTGGTTTATGGGTTCCGTACCTCAAAAGGAAAAAACGGAACCCTTATAGGATCACTTTGTTGTCCGTCTGTCTGTTTATCAAGGCCCTTTATCTCAGAAACGCGTGGAGGTATCGATTTGAAATTAAAACCATATAGTCAAGTCTGCGGTTCCTGGATGCTGTGAAAAAATCAAACTTCTAAGTTAACGAAAAAAAAAGATACGGCTGTTTATGTTACAAAAAAGTACATGTCATTGTTTTAGTGGTCGTAAACCATCGGCGGGATGATTTCAGTCTATATTGGACATTGGATAGTTCGAAACAATTTTTGCGTTTTGTATAATCAAACTGTTTTATATTATATTTATGTCATAGACACGGATTTTTTTTAGGTGGGAAACTTCTCTCGCCCTGGGGCGGAGCAGGAGGGCGTGTCAAACTTTTACTGACTAAAATACGCTCCTCTGTTCCTTTTTTACTTTACGTTCCAGGACCCCGGGTTTCTCTTTCGCTTCGGGCTTCGGCCCTGCTGGATCCCTACGGGTTTGCTGACATCTCTTTGAGGCGTTTGTAGAACACTACGTACCGTCGATAACTCGGGCTCGGTCCAGATGATTACCGGACAGCCGGACGGCGAGCTGATATTAGAAACAGATAAGCATCAGAATATAAACATTAGATTATGTTTTTAATAAAGGTACATTTTGAACCTAGATTTTAGGACCTTGCACCACAAAGTATTTACAACACTCATGAAATTATACAAAAAAAACCGGGTAAGTTCGAGTCAGACTCGCGCACTGAAGGGTCCGTACAAACTTACCAATGAAAAAAGTTCAATTCCCGAATTGAGTTACGAAGGTTTTTCCGAATCTACTATTTTTTTAGTTTTCAGATTTTTTCCTGTACTTATACTATAAGACCTTGCTTCATGCCAAATTTCAGGATTCTAGGTCAACGGGAAGTACACTATGAATTTTGATTCCCTAGAGAGTGTCGAAATACACGTTTTTTTGCGACATAAACGATCGTATCTTTTTTTTCGTTAATTCATTTGTTTTATTTTTTCACAGCTTCAAGGGACCGCAAACCTGAGTATAAGGTTTTAATTTCAACTCAATACCTCTAAAGGGTCTTGACAGACAGACAGACAGACAGACAGACAGACGGAAAGACAGACGAACATCCAAGTGATCCTACAAGATTTCCGTTTTTTCCTTTTGATATACGAAATCCTAAAAACATTCAAAGTCTTTTAAAGTACATTTTTCTTTTAAAAACACAACAAACATAAAAATGTACCACTGTAATGTGCAGTGCATCTGAGAAAGCAAACCAAATTATGTGCCACAAAGCCCACGCGATGTGAACAGACAAACAACCTCATTAATGGTGCAACAAGATGAAATTGTACAACACTAGAGTTTCTGAGAACGCTGAATACACATCACTACAGCTTGAGTGCGAAGTACGAGATAATTTAAATGCACACCATTTCACTGGAAGTAAGGAGTTGACTAGTCTGACAGTAAATAGAAATATGAGGGCGGAGAGATGTGGCTGTGGAGGGTTTGTCCCGGCACTTCTGACTCCGTAGGAATTCCTAACTATGTCGCAGTAAACTTGTAAGGAGCATTTGATGTTGTAGATGTTTTTTATTCGAGAAGAGTAACCATCCAATAACTTTTCCTGCTCTAGGGTGGAGTGGGAGGACTTTTATTTATTATTTATTTAAACTTCATGTACAGTAGTGGTTCAAAGGGGGACTTAATGCAACAACCTCACAAACGTTCTTTATGCTGCCTTTTATGTTCTAGGACTTGTTTGATAAATCACAGAAAGTAAAGCACCTGTTTTTTTAGGGTTCCGTACCTCAACATACACTCAGATCTGTGGATTCTTGAAGCTGTAAAAAACCAAACTTGTAAGTTAACGACAAAAAAGATACTTCGGTTTATGTGGCAAAAAACGTATATTTCGACACTCTCGAGGAAATCAAAATTTATAGGGTACTTCCCGCTGACCCAGAATCTTGAAATTTGGCATTAAGCAAGGTCTTATAACACAAGTATAGGAATAAATCTGAAAACTGTAAATGTATTGTTACTTCACAATTTTTTTTTGGGATTTTGAAAAATCTTCCGAGACTCCATTTCGGAATTGAACTATTTACATAGATAAGTTTGTACGGAACCCTCAGGGCACGAGTCCGACTCGCATTTGCCCAGTTTTTTTTTTGGTTTCGAGGCGAAACCTTCAAAAGGCGCCCGGACTTTGGGGATAAGTCCGGGGAGTGTGGGATTTTTACCTCACTAAAACCACCTCGGTGAACACCGTCATCATCATCATCAGCACATGGATTTGAACTCACGATATTCGACTCGTAAGTTGGGGCCATAATCACTGGTTACCACTATTCATATCACTGAGCATATCGTTTGTCGAAAAAACGAAATACAAAAACAACATACAAAAATCTGACTTAAAAAATGGTTCAGCTGTGTAGTGAAATTTCAATCCAAAACAGATGAAGCTTTGGTGTACTTGTAACGGGAACACAGTGATTTTTCCCGGTACCGTGGCTTCGTAAAATTCCTGGTATTTCTATAATAATAATTAATAATAATAATAATTCTTTATTGACATAAATATGATGGTATAATTTATGAAGCCTCTGACTCCCAAACTAGGCGGGCCTGTATTTCAGGAGTCAGCGCCCTCCCAAATTTATTGTAAACAATTTTTTTTTTTTAATTAGGTAAGTTTTTTAAAAAAGTATATGAAAATAATAATTAATTAAAAATTAAAATAATAATAACGTAATTAAAATTGAAATAATAAAAATATAATTAAAATTAACCATTTAAATCAACTAAAATCGTGCTGTATGTGTAATTGTGTAGTGTTGTGTATGTGTGCGTGTTTATGAATGAGTTTATGTACGTCCACAAATATAATTTGTCCTTTTTGCAAAAATGATCACGAAAGAAATTTATATTTAAATTAATTACAAATTATTTTCTCTACAGTATCGTAATCAAGAGAAAGGAGCCAGTTTTTTACTTTTAATTTACAATCGCGTAGCGACAACGGGTAAAGATTGAGGATCCTATTCATTTTATTGTAGATATGTACAGAAAGGAATGCGTTTTGTCTTCTTGCAAAAGCCGTACGACATTTGACCGATTCCAAAACATTTGGGATTGTACGTTTGTTTCGAAGCTTATTACGATCATACGGGGTGCGTACGTGCTGTTTTGTTACTAAATGAAAAACAAAAAGTTGTCTTACAGTAAACACCCGGCATATCTCATACAAAGACTTCGTGGGGAATCTGTATGGCTTGTACAGCATAGTCTTCAGTAGTGACCGTTGTGCTCTTTCGAGGTGTAAGAGGTATGTTTTGCATGCGCCTCCCCAAACTCCTATACAGTAATCTATAACTGATTGGGCCAGTGCACAATAAACAATACGGAGAAGATCGCTGTCAGCTACGCGCCTGAGATTTTTAAAAACCCATATGAGTTTCCTAACCCTTGACGAAACCATTTCTATGTGTGGTTGCCACGTGATCCTCTCATCTATGAGAACCCCAAGGTATCGAATTGTTTTTGTATTATTCACCGCTGCGCATGAACACTGTTGAGTGAAAGGTGGTTGTGTACATGTGTGAATTCGAACAGACACATTCGGCTGTTTTATGCGAGCATTTGTGAACTGTACACAAGATGTTTTTGACAGGTTAAGAGTCAACAGGTTGTGCCGCAGCCACAAGCTGACTTTATGAAGCCCTATTTCAGCATTACGTTGGACTTCATCCCAAGTCTGTCCCTGAAATACCAGCGCTGTATCATCAGCGTAGGTAAATATTTTTCCATAATTCAGTGCCATTTGACATAGGTCGTTTATATAGATGAGGAAAAGACTGGGGCCAAGGATGCTGCCTTGTGGAACTCCGTAGGTGACTTTGGCATCTGAACTAATTGCAGTGCCTACCTTAACCTTTTGCAACCGACCTGTGAGGAAATCCTTGTAGATTTTGAGTACCGTTCCTCTAATTCCACACCTTTCCAGCTTGTCAACAAGAGCAGAAATCGAAACAGTGTCAAAAGCCTTGGCCAAATCAATAAATACTCCAACACACTTTTGCTTTTTATCTAGACAAGTTGTAACATAATCTACCAACGAGCCGACAGCTCCTTCCGTACTTTTAGCTACCCTAAATCCAAATTGTGAATCAGACAATATATTATTTTGCTCTAAAAATTTTATAAGTTGGTTATTAAGTACCTTTTCTAGTAATTTAGACAGTGCTGGCAACACAGAAATTGGTCTATAGTTTGTTACACTGTCTCGAGCTCCACTCTTATAGACAGGCGTAATAAGAGCCCTTTTAAAAACACTAGGGAAAACGCCCTGTTCTATACACAGCTTCACTATAGTAGTAAAGTGTGGGACAACGATATGTTTTGCCATTTTTAGAAATTTATTTGATATAGAGTCCCAGCCCACTGCAGAGTCGTTTTTCAGATTCATGATAAGGGATTCAATTTCTGTTTCTTCTGGTGGAAGCAGTACCATAGAATTAGGGACGCGAGGTATAATGAAATCACCGGAGAGGATTGTGACTTGGGAGCCACTAGCACATTTAATCTTATCCGCAAGCTGTTTCCCAGCATTTGCAAAGAAATTATTCACTGCCTCGACGGACTCAGATGGGTCATTACTGTTCGTCAGTAATTCATTAGCACCAGGTTTTTGCTTGACAGTACCAGTGATTGACTTTATAGCCGACCATGTCTCTTTACCATTTTTTGCACTTTGTAAAAGATGTTTTTCATAATTTATTTTAAGTTTGCGCAACAAAGTGTTACAGAAATTCCTGTAGCGTTTGTATGTAACCTCAAGAACTGAGTTATTTGGGTTTTTTGTAGCCTTAGCATGTAATCCATCACGGTGCCGAATACATCGTACCAAACCAGGTGTAATCCAGGGTTTTATAGCTTTCTTACGATTAGAAACGATTCGGGATGTTGTGTTTGATTTAATTGCAGAAGACAAGCTATCCGTAAAAAGGGTTGCGACTTCTTCAGCATTAGCTAAAGAAGAGACAAAAGAGAAATCCATAGATTCTAATTGTTTTATGGTTGCATTAAAATCTATCTTATTAATTATGTTGGATTGTTTTATTGATTCCCGCTTACAAGATAAACTAATAAGTACAGAATCATGATCTGTAACAGTAGACTCTATGACAGTGACTATGGCTGAATTGTTTGTTTTGATCATGACGTGATCCAAGCAGTTGTTCAGTCTGGTGGGCAATGTGTGCCCAGGAAGAAGGCCTAATTCTGAAATGAGGTTTAGGTATGATGGACTATTTCTGTCATTATTATTAGGCTTTATGTCAATGTTTACGTCTCCAATGACAATAATATTATTGCACGTAGCAGGTCGAAGTATACTGTCAATACTATTCAGAAAATTGTCGATGCAATAAATGGATGGAGATCTATACGTAGCTAAAATTTTAATATCATTGTCAATGTTAAGCAGCAGAAAATTTCCTCCTACGGGATCTGGTTCCTCCACAGTGCACTTTATATTATTAGTTACATAAATGACAATGCCATCATTTTTGTTTAAACTTTTCTTAGAAAAGAAACACGAGTAATTGTCTAAGAGTGGTGGTGGTTTGTGCTCGTTTAACCAGCATTCGGTTAAAATTATTATGTCTGGTTTGAACGTAAGTCTAGATAAATGAACAACAAAACCATCCATATTTTTATAGATGCTGCGAATGTTTTGTGAGATTACAGTCAATGCCTTCGAAGATTCGATTAAAATCCCACATGTTTCCGGGTCACATTTATATGATTTAGCCACTGAAACATCATCAATATCCTTAGCTATGGTATTTATGGTAGCCATTGAAAAGGCGTATGTAAAAGAAGTCGCAACTTTTGGCTTGAGTGTTCTGTTGTAACTAATTTTGTGTTATTTGTTATAAGTAAGACGAGAAAATATATATATGATTGATAAAGATGATATCTCGTTAAAAACATTTCGCTTATATGAAACTGAACCCGTGATTCTTTGCGAAAATTTAAATATTTGTAGTAGCTCAAAGTGTGTTCTTGATGTACGTTTGTGTAGAGTAGTTTTTTTGTTGTGTACCTTTGTAATTTATGTAAAGTCAGCACGACTAGGACGAAATTTACATTCATGCAAAATAAACAAAAACAAAAAATACAATCAAAGCGATAACTTATTTTCAGGAGCTGAATTAGTCATTCACAACCAGCAGGTCTAAGCCTCTGAATGTCCTCCTCCGAGTTTATTCGGATTTGGGGATCTCCAGCTTTTTTTCGTAGATAAACAACACCGTAAGAGGTCCAACAAAAGCTATACCCATAGTTCTTATACTGTGTTCTCGCTAGGTAATATAGTTTCTGCGTTTTAAGGGTAAGTCTTTCGGATACATATACCGGCTGGTTACTCTTAAGCTTCAGATGAGTAGTATTGAGCTTTTCTGTTTGGTTTCTTGACTTATTAAACGTTTTGACTCCTTTAATCACCTTATCCCTAGTTATGACCGAATTGAAGGTAACTATTATTGGGTTTGAATTTCTTTTTGACTTCACTCTTTGAATATCCTTCAGGTTATTTTCAGTAATATTAAGGTTTAGGGTTTGACCTAAATTGACGACTAAATCGCATAGTTCATCTTTTGTTTCCCCTTCAGACTTCGGTACGTTTCGAATTTCTATTTCAGAGGCCTTTGTGTTACGCTCTAGATGCTCAATTTTATCTTCCAGTTGTCGGATAAGTTTTCTGTCCTCCTTTTTCTCAGCTTCCAGAGACGAAATACGATTTAAAAACTCATCGTACTTGGCTGACATTAACTCAACACTTTGTTTTAGCTCAACGTTTTGTTCAATTATACTATTAATCCTGAGCATCATATCGTCAAACTGAGCTTCGTGTTTATTGGAGAACGTAGCAAACATGTCTCTCGTAAGTCCTGTCGAGGTAGTAGCATTTTCTCCTTCAAATTTCCTTTTTTTATATGCGTTGCGATCTGCAAGGTTAGGTTCGAGCGACAGGTCGGGTGACGAGGCACATTGTTGCAGCGTTGATTCATGTGGAGTAAATCGAACGGACGTAGAAGTAGAGTTGTCTGCCATGTCGACAGATATTATTGGCAGCGGCGTCGGGGAGCCAGGAGGAGAGCGGTTGACGGGCATAATTTTATTCTTCGCCAGTTGTGATTCGAAGTACCAGCCAAGCAAAGGTTATTCTCAAGTAAAACAATAATTTATTTACTTATATGTTTTTATCATTTGCTGTAGCAAAGAGGTGCACTTGCCGATATAATACCAATAGCTCAATGTAAATACAGAAAACTAGAAAAACACAAAAAGAGTATCTTGGTTGTGGGATTCGAACTTGGGTGTGGTGAAACGGGCTCTCACGGCTTATCTTATCGAGCCACTTGATCAGATGCCAATGATTTTGAAAATGGCCTTCTAATATTACTGTTTCAATTATTTGTGTCACCTAATGTTTATGCGAGCCTGGTACTTTTGCTTGAAAACAGTACTATTTTAAAGTGTTTTTTTTTTTTTTTTTTTGTAAACACTCACCCGTTGGTTTTCAGTTCTAATAGTCCCTTCGTAGTTATCTCGGCTTATGCCAACCTGGTAGCAGCTGTTGGTGACACCTCTTCCAGAGGCCTTCAGAGTTGACAACCGGGGGTTCTCTCGATTTCGTATGAAATGATGAGTGGTAGATGTCTGTCTCGCAGCTTGCAGATGAGATGGCAGATTGGAGGCGGGTACCCTAGGGTGATGACGTCAGTGGGCGGGCTGCCGAGCAAGTGAGATAGCAGAATGTCCGCACGCAGCGAGTCGGAGTTTTTGTTGCCAAGATCGATTGATGACGCGCGGAGAAGATCTCTTATGAGTTTATGCACTCCTATTATTATTATTATTAATTTAACTGTTTTAATAACGACTTTAATTTAATTTAATTTAAAAATAAAAGCAATATGGTAACTCAAAACACGTCTGCTCGTTTTCGAGATCCGGGGGGAAGGATCTATCAAACACGTAACTAGAGCCTGAATCTGAGCTGGGTCAATAAACTTATTTTAGTATTTCAATTTAAATGTTCCATTTTTTTTTTCCATGCGGATAAGGTGAGGACGCTGTGACGTGTTTCCAGCCACTCCTCAAAGAGGGGGACTTCCCAAACTACGTATTTGACATTACTGTTCGATGCAGCTGTTTTAACGGTTTTGTCCGTGTACAATGAAGTACCTACAATTACTTTCCGGTTTACTTTTACAAAATAAAAATATGGACAGAAGAATCGAATAACAAAAAAGTTTCGTCCGTTGGAAAACGCGTTGTGTTTTTTATATAATTCACGGTATCCTTAAAATCCAGGAAATTATTTCAACGTTTCTTTATTTAATATTTGAGTCCGTTTGTATGTTTTAGCTTTCTGCTTACTAAGCTAAACCTAATTTGGGTGGTTAAAGGTGAGCGCGCATTGTGCTGGGGGGTGTAAAATTTTATATAAAAAAAAATGTGGTTTTATTTTGTTAGAGGTCGGTAAGCAAAGATAAATAAGTACCTATAGGGGGAAAACATTATAACTGGAGATAATTCCCATGACTCTTTTATATTACTTTAAAGACGTTTGTTGTTTTTTTTCACTCGTAATCTATGTATAAACACGGGTTGTGTTTATATTCTTGTTTCTTAAATATTCCATCAGAAAGGAGTGGCGGCGCGTTGTGAAGCTTGCCACCAACACCTGAAGTGATGACCACGACCACTCTGTCAAGAGTGATATCGACAAGGAAGAGAAATATTCTTGCAGTCGGATAATTAAAGCGAAATACCACTCACTGATTTATCATGAAATTTAAGAAATTATAACACATAGAAACTTAAAATTTAGCAGGTAGGTTCCTTATAGGGGGTAGACATCTGCTAAGAACGGATTTTACGAAACTCCATCTCTAAGGGCGTAAAACGGGGGTTGGAAGTTTGTATGTTTTTGAAGTAAAAGACTTGAAATTTTGCACAAAGCTTTCTTTTATGTCGTTAGCGAGCACTAAAAGAGGATTTTCCAAAATTTACCCCCTAAGGGGATGAAACGGGGGTCCAGTTTGTTCGGCGTTGTGTGATAGTTGTGGAATATTATTATTATTATTTTCATGAATGAATTCACTGGTAAAACGCTAGTAATATGTATTTTCTACTCATGGTGTTTCAATAATCACCTCACACATAATGTGCGCCCACCATTATAGTAAAACAAGGCCAAATTCCCGTCGAGGTCGCCGTGTGCTTCACTGACTAATTAGTTCGTGGCACTGTTGCGCTGCGGAACCCAATTTTAAAATATGGTTCGTGTAATATAATAAGTTGATGTTTTAATTTTATTTGTAGTGACATGGTTGTTGTTGCGTTGTAACTGTAGTGTTTACTTTTAAATGACAGCTATTATATACAATCTAATTTATATAATAGGAATTTGTTTCGTGGTTCAGGCAGTCACTTCTCACGATCTTGTGACAAATCCCGCTCTTGGGTGGTGCGGGAGATAGTGTCAGACTTTTACTGACTAAAGACCCACTTCTGTTCCTTCGTTGCCTTCGTCCCAGGGCCCGGGTTTCGTCTCATGAATGAGGTTGCGGGTTCGAAACCGAGCAAGTACTTATTAATTTTTCAATTCATATTGTTACGCCGTGAAATCAAGAGTACCATCAAATAATTAAAACGCATTGCTGTATGAAACTTATAGAATGGAAGTACGTACTCAGGCCTGGCAAGTTCTAAAAAAGTCTGACATAAAGTACCTACCACTATTATTATTAAATAAGGTTTAGTTGGTAGGCACGTAGGTAGATAAGGGAATTTGTACCTTCCTTAATTGTCAATAGAGTCGAAATTCACGTGAAAGGAGGACGTGGAGGAGTTAGATGTTTGTAATAAAAATAATTTGTTATGAGCTCCCGACCGGAAGTGAGTTTGTTTTCGACTGCGAAACGTGTGCGATACCTAAGTGTGTGAAGTGATAATTCCTAACGACCTAAGTGATACTAAAACGGAACTCTAGTTTTCATTGTGATTTGGATTTTTGTTGATTGCAGAAATTTGTTATTGTTTGTGTTGAATAAAGTTCTCTGCTAGTAAACCGGCATTTAATTACTCACTTTCGTAACAATATAGAATAGAATAGAATAGAATAAAACTTAATAATAATAATATGTACTAATAAAAAAAAAAAACAAAAAAATAATTAAAAAAAACATAACAACTAACTAAAACTCTCTCTCTCTCTCTCTCTCTCTCTCTCTAACTTAATATGTACTTTTCTAATTTTATCTAAGACATTACTGACGCCTCGTGTCTCGAAAAGCACGTGAAGCTGTTGATCGCGATTGTAATCTGTAGATCTTTGACAGTCATGAATAATATAATATAATATTCCACGACTAACACACAACGCCGCCTAGTCCCAAGCTAAGCAGAGCTTGTGTTATGGGTACTAGACAACTGATAAACATACTTATATAATTTAAATACATACATATTATAGATAAATTTCACCCAGACACAGAACAAATGATCGTGCTCATCACACAACCATTTGTCCTGGGTGGGAATCGAACCCACGACCTCCGGCATAGCAGTCAGGGCCACTAACCACAAGACCAACAGGTCAGTCATTACAAGTAGCCAGACGCCAGAAACTCTGTCCATCTGTCTATGTAAGAAGTATCATGTTGCCCAGTAACTGCAATGGATTGTGGAGGTCTAATAAACAGTCGCATCCGGTTAGACAGAAAACCGATCCCAAGCTACTGGGAAATCAAAGAGATGTCAGCAAACCGTAGGGGCCCAGCGGGGCCGATGCCCGCTAGCTAGGACCGCGGAGAATTTCTGAAAGGGAAACCCGTAGTCCTAGTACGCAAAGGGTAATTGAAGGATACAGGTGTGGTTTTAGTCAGTAAAAGTCTGACACGCCCTCGCGCTCCACCCAGAGCGCGAGAAGTCATTTGGATGATTTCCCACCTTAAAAAAAAATAAAGCTACTGGGAAAAAGGCTAGGAATATAAGACTTTGTAGTGTTCTAGATTTATTTGTTCTGGACACACTTTTTATTTTTGTGTTTGTGTCTAATATTCATTTTGTCAATGTCATTCATACCTGTTATTTGCATGGGTACTGAAATGTCAATTTTATATGTAAGTTAATATGAATTGTAAATGACTGTGCTGTTGGTGTGCTTATTATAAATATATAAAATTCTCGTGTCACAGTTTTCGTTGCCATACTCCTCCGAAACGGCTTGACCGATTTTGATGAAATTTTTTGTGCTTATCCGGTATCTATGAGAATCGGCCAACATCTATTTTTCATCTCCCTAAATGTTAGGGGTAGTCCACCCCTAAAATTTTTTTTTATTTTTCAGTCAGCTAGTTATAAATAAGTAAATAACGCTGGTAAATTAATGCGAATGTATTATTTTAAACATATTTATTTATTATTTATTATATTCTTTATTGTACACCACATAAACAAAAAAATATAGGACAAACATAATTAAATAAGTGTACAATGGGCGGTCTTATCACACAAAAAATATGCTAATAAATATTACAATGTATTTTATTTAGAATATACTAGTGACTCGCCCCGGCTATCTTACACTTTCTTCGTTACCTGCTCTTTTTGTTAGTAAAAACCGAGTTCATATCTGTAACCTGGTTTAGGAGGAGTTATAGGATAAACAGTCAGACCCGAAAAGTGAATTTGTTTTTTACTATTTGGATTTTAGTTTTTTTTTTTTTATATTGATATAAACTAGAGCTTGACTGATGCAATTCCCGCGCATACTCTCCAAAATGTATCCTGTAAAATACCGACAGGCTGGCTACCCTGCGCCTGTGCTCGAGGCTTTGTAGATTGGACTTGACCAAATCTGGATCCCCAATTAGCCTTTCCGCACGCCTTTCCACTGAGTCCAATATTTATCGCATTTATACAGAAAACAGAAGTGATGGGAGACTTTGTTTTATTATATGGAAAGATAGGCTCGCGTTTGACCACTGTCTATCCTGATGACAGTAAGCGATGGTGTAGTTGATAATGGAGCACGCTTGCATAGAAGAAACCTGTTCACTCTTAATATAAAGAGGGAATTATATGCGAAGTCTGTAATCCAGCAGAGAATTCCACTGCTAAGCTATATGCAAGGTGAAAGTAGACCAACAGTATGGCAACCTGTAAGTCAGAGGTTCCCAACCTTTGGTTCGTGGACCAGAGTTAGTCTGTAAGTCAAAATATAGTCCATGAAAGATCTAATAATTCCCAACTTTCCAACTGAAAAGTCACATTATTGTGTATTAATTTACGGTGGAGCATATGGTGAAGGTGTGACCCGCTTCGAAGCACCGCCGTGTTCTCGTGGATGTGATCGGCGGCGGGCCCTGGTTCCGGCTATGGTCCGGAGCAAGAGAGAATAGAGAGCGAATGCCTCCTTTTGCGAAGCAGCAATTCTAGCGAAATAAGTGGCTGAAAGCGGCCATGGTGGGCATGGGCATGCGGACGACGAGCGTAGAGGTAGCCCCGACGTGACAGTTAGAGATCGACGAAGGGGACGTGATAGTAATAGTTAATGTTAAGTCCCACATACCTCAAATGAAAAGGGAGGATCCTCCGACCAAACAAGTGTTGTGTTTGATCTGGGGAACTGCCCGATAGATGATTTCAAGCTGTTGTTTATGTTCAAATGGCGCGGAAAACTCGAATTGCGTGATACAGGATTTTGAAGTTTAGTTCTTATGTGACGCCATAGATGTCGCTACAGAGCAAACATTTTTTTTCTCATAAGGAATCTTCAGTTCTACACTTGCACTAATATTATAAAGAGGTAGTTTGTTTTTTTGTTTGTAGGCGGTAATCTTTGAAAGTACTTGTCTGATTGCTAATTTTTTTTCACCAATAGAAAGCTACTTTATTCCTGAGTGACATAGGCTATATTTTATAAATACGGGTGAAGCCGCGGGCAAATTCTAGTGTAAAAAATAGATTAAAAAGTTACTGTTTTTGGTTTTCGTTGGCACTAAAAAATAAGAACGCTTTAAACGAGAGTACCCAGTTAATTTCTTGCTACTGAAATACAAAGCCATTAGCAAAACCCAGCATTTATGACAGTAATAATAATGTCCTATTAAAAAGCTCTCCTTAATGTCTAAAACTCTTTTATGGTACAAATCCATTTTATTAGCCATGTCATTAATTACTCATACTACCTTTAAACTTCGAGGTTTTGCTGTTAAAACAATGTTATTTGAGAGTTACGGTCACATGAATATTATTTGTAGAGAACGTTCGAGATTTATCACCTATGAATTTTACCCTATCTCCAAGTACTTGTGTCACTTTTAGTGGCGGGATAATTAATGGTTTCCGAAGTAGATTAGATGTTTTTATCAAAGACCATTAAGCACTATCACGTAGTGGCATTGATTTACAGCAGTGTTTTACTTATTCTTTAAAAATCAACGTGCATCGTCAGATAAAACACAACATTTCTGATAGAAACTTAAAATCAAGTCACTTTTTGATTTTTGAAGTGGGAAATCATTCTATGACTTCTCCCGCTATATGGAGGAGCAAGAGGGTGTGTTAGACTTTTACTAAATAAAACCCACCTGTGTGTTTCAGTTTCCCTTTGCATTCCAAGAAAACGGTATTTATTTTAAATATTCCTGTGGACTTAATGGGCATCGACTCTACTGGGCCCCTACGGATTTGCTGACATCTCGTTTAAGCACGTGGAACACTCCACACCGAGTGGCCGCATGGCTGGGCGGCGAGCTACCCATTGCTCGTGGTCCGCATGCCCTCGCCTACGGTGGCTGGAAATCGGGGTCAGGATCCCGGCGGCTGGGGCATGAGGATGTACATTCCCCCACGCGTGTGGCCGCCTCCTTGCTAGCTTTCCTCGTCGGTCACTAGGTATCGTTCACTTTAAGAAGAGTGAAACGATCACCGGTGTATATAAATCAGAGCTTTTAATCACATACGATATTAATTGAAGAAAAAACGATCACATTTGGCGGAAAAAACAGTTTTGTTCGATCCAGACAATGGACGTGCATACGTGTGTATCGTAGACATATACTGTTGTAAAAATCCATAATATGAGCTATTTCCATCAATTCAGTCACCAACATACGACAACAACAACAACAACAACACACAACAACAAACGACAACAACAACAACACACGATTCTGCCATATCATTCAGCACCACCAACATCATCATCATTTCAACCGAAAGACGTCCACTGTTGGATAAAGGCCTCCCCCAAATGTGGCGACATTTGGGGGAGGCCATAATGGCCGATCTTGTGTATCTTGCATCCATCGGAATCCCGCAACCCTCACCAGGTCATTGGTCCACCTTGTGGGCGGCCTTCCAACGCTGCGTCTTCCGGTATGTGGTCGCCACTCAAGAAACTTTCGTCCGCATCGATCATCTTTTTTACGAGCAATGTCACTGCCCACTGCCGCTTAAGTTTAGCGATTCTTCGGGCTATGTTGATAACCTTGGTTTTCCTGCGGATATCTTCATTTCTAATGTGATCACGCAAGGTACCTCCGAGCATAGCCATAGTTAAATCTTCTGATGAGGCTCATTGAAAGCGACCACGTTTCGGAGCCATGTCACTGTGGATTTTCTGTGATTCAGCATATTCTTCAAATTTAGGCCCTTGTGACTATTTCCTGTTCTCAGATCTGAAAAAATGATTGGATGGATGGGCACATAATAAATAGAAATAGGTCATTTATGTAGCGACATCTATGGCGTCACATAAGAAGTAATCCTGCATCGCGCAATCAAAGTTCTTCGCGCGATTAGAATATAAACGAAAGCCCGAAATTATCTATCGGGCAGTGCCCGCCAGACATAAAACCCGTCTGCTCGAAGGATCCTCCCTTTTCAACCGATGATATCGAGACTTTACACTCTATTCCACCTACCTCCAAACTGGTGACCATCGACAAAGAACGTCAGCGCAGCCTTCGTGCAGCCACTACTTCGTGACGTCATCATACAGCCAACACCCACGGCTATAAAGGGTATTCTGACCACCAGCATGCCAACCTGGTCATACCTGGTCATCACCTGGTCTGGTATATAGATTATCTAGCATAATCATATTTAGAGACAAAAAACCTACTTCTCGTATGTAGTTTGGAGCCTCTGGGGGCTTCCGAATGAGGCGCACCGCAACCGGGGCCCGAATATTAGAGGTCCCTGGTGCGGACAGTGGCGCTGCCGCAGACGCCCTGGCCGCAAGGATTAGGGCGTGCCTGGACGTCGAGGAGGTCCGAGTGTCCAGGCCCACCAAGTGCATGGACATGCGCATCATGGCCCTGGACGACTCCGTCAGGGTGGACGAGGTGGTGGCCGCCATCGTCGGGGCGGGAGGGTGCAACGCCGATCAGGTACGGGCGGGCACCATCCGCGCTGACAGCACGGGAATGCGAGCCGTAACGGTGAGCTGCCCTGTGTCGGCGGCCAAGGCCATCACTGGCGAAGGCCGAAGGCTCTTGGTGGGCTGGGTCTCCACGCAGGTAAAACTGCTTGAGCCCAGACCTCTGCGGTGCTACCGCTGCCACGTGGGGCACCACGTGGGTGCCTATTGCACCGCGGAGGCGGACCGCAGTGACCGCTGCTTCCAGTGCGGTCAGCCCGGTCACAAGGCTGCAGAGTGCCGTGCTACGCCGCACCGCTACGCGTGTGCGGCGGCAGGCAAGCCGGCCGATCACCGGGCTGGGAGTAGGTCCTGCGACCCCCCCGCCAAGGCAAAGGGCTAAGTCCCGAGGCAAGCCCACCCCGACGTCCTCTCCACCGCAGCCTCCTCTCTGGCTGCCGCTGCTGTCGCTGCCGCAACCGCCGCGGCAGGGCCCTCACGTGGGGCTCGGGAGGAGACTGTAATGGACTGTTAATACGGGTCCATTACGTCTCCTCCAGGCGAACATCAACCACTGCGCCCCCGCTCAGGATTTGTTGCTCCAGAGCATGGCGCAGTGGTCGATCAACATCGCCGTTGTCTCCGAGCCGTACTATGTCCTGCCCAGAGGAGACTGGGTTCAGGACTTAAACGGCTCGGTGACTCTAATTTCGTCGAGGCTGTCACGAGGGGACGGGGTTGCGTGGCAGCACGGTTCGGGGACATTGCAGTGGTAGGCGTATACCTGTCCCCGAACAGATCTCTCGGCGATCTCCACATCTCCCTAATGGAGCTGAAAGCCGTCGTCGCTGGGTTTGGTTCCCTCCCCGTGGTTATGTGCGGGGACTTCAATGCCAAGAACTTGGCTTGGGGTTCTCGGTTCACGAACCAGCGGGGTCGGTTGGTGGAGGACTGGGCTCTGGAGACAGGCCTGGTCGTCCTAAACCGGGGTTCTGTCCCCACGTGTGTGCGGACGCGGGGTGACTCTGTGGTGGACATCTCGTTCGCCAGCCCCGCTCTGTCGCCACGTGTCGTCGACTGGCGCGTCATGGAGGGGGTGGAGACGTACTCAGATCACCGGTACATTCGGTTTGACGTCTCCGCCCAAACCTCGACCGCGCCGGTCCGACAGAACCCTTGTGGTCCGCGATGGGCGCTGAGGCAGATGGACCGGGAGCTCCTCCTGGAAGCCGCGATGGTACAGGCCTGGGTGCAAGCACCGGACAGGCCTGTCGATATCGACGTAAAGGCTGAGTGGTTCCGGGAGGCCATGTCGCAAATCTGCGACGTGGCAATGCCCCGAGTCCGTCCAGGACGTGCTCAGCGCCAGGTATACTGGTGGTCGCCGGAGATTGCGGCACTGCGAAACGCGTGCAATGCCGCACGACGCCGGTATGCCAGATACCGCAGGTGCCGCATCCGTCCACCGGATGCGGAGGCCAGAGAGGTGGAGCTGTACGAGGGATACAGAGAAGCAAAGCGCACCCTCCGAGCGGAGATAAGACGGGCCAAGCTCGAGGCCCGCAACGTGTGGCTGGGGACTCTGAATGGGGACCCATGGGGACGCCCCTACAAGGTGGTGCGGGACAAACTCCGCCCCTGGGCTCCCCCGCTGACGCAGAGTCTCCGGCCCCAGCTTGTGGAGGGTGTGGTGAGCACTATGTTTCCTGAGCGAGGGGAACACTCTCCCCCGCCCATGGCTCCGCCACCAGCGGTGTCCGACGCGGACCACGATGGCGACGACGACGACAATGCTCCAGAGGTGACCGAGGTAGAGATGAGAGTGGCGGTACGAAGGCTGAGTGCTAAAAATACCGCCCCAGGACCCGACGGCTTGCCTGGGAAGGCCTGGGTCCTGGCCATGGAGGCTCTTGGGCCTCGACTAAGAGGGCTCTTCAGCGCATGCATGGAGAGAGGCCAGTTCCCACTTCACTGGAAGACGGGGAAACTGATCCTCATCGCGAAGCCGGGGCGCCCTGCGGACTCTCCGTCCACGTACCGGCCCATTGTGCTGCTCGACGAGGTGGGCAAGCTCTTTGAAAGAGTAATTGCAGACCGCCTCGTCGCGCACCTAACAAGGGTGGGGCCGGACCTGGCGGACGGCCAGTTCGGCTTTCGCAGGAGGCGGTCCACGGTGGACGCCATCATGCGCGTGCGAGCTCTTACGACGGGGGATGCAGTGGTCCAGGGCAGGTGTGTCGTGGCGGTGTCTCTGGACATCGCCAACGCCTTCAATTCCCTGCCTTGGAACAGCATTAGGAGGGCACTCCAGTATCACCGGACGCCCGACTACCTCTGTCGTGTGGTCGAGGCGTACCTGTCAGACAGGTACATTATCTACCCTGGTCACCAGGGAGAGTGGGAACGTCGAGAGATGTCGTGCGGTGTTCCGCAGGGATCAGGCAAGGCGACCTCCCTGACGGGATCAGCGTGGTCTGCTACGCAGATAACACGCTGGTCCTGGCGCGGGGAGAGTCGTACCAGGCGGCGGTCGAACTAGCGACAGCAGGATCCAGGAGTTGGGACTCGAGGTGGCATTGCACAAGTCCGAGGCCATGTGCTTTCACGGACCTCGCAACGCGCCACCACCGGGTTCCCAACTAACGGTAGGAGGAGTCAACATCGGCGTCGGGTCGACGATAAAGTACCTGGGACTCGTTCTCGACAGCCGATGGGATTTCGAGGAGCACTTCCGACGTCTGGCTCCCAAACTAAATCGGACTGGGGCTGCCCTCGGGCGGCTCCTGCCTAACCTGGGGGGTCCAGACGCCTCCTGCCGAAGGCTCTACGCGGGAATCGTTCGGTCCATGGCCCTTTATGGCGCACCGGTATGGGCGCCGGCGCTGCGGAAGCAGCCGGCGGCCCGGCTGAACGCATGCCAGAAGGTCATGGCCATACGGATGGTGCGAGGATACCGGACGATTTCACGCGAAGCGGCGAGCCTCCTTGCCTGCCAGCCACCATGGGATCTGGAAGCAACAGTCCTTGCTCTCATGCACGATCTCCGCATGGAGATGCAACGCCGGGGCGAAACTCCGCTGCCGCGGCAAGTCGCAGCATGGCGGACGGAGTTCCGGCGGGTTCTCATGGAAAAATGGCGACAGCGACTGTCGTGACCCAGTGCTGGGCACGCCACAATTATGGCGATAAGTCCCCTCTTTGAGCCGGGTTGGAAAGACCTCACGGCGTCCTCACCTTCCGCATGACGCAGGTTCTCACCGAACACGGGAAGTTCGGGAAGTTCCTGCACCGGATTCGTGCGGAAGCGACGCCCGGGTGTCGCCACTGTGTGGACCGCCCGGAGGACACGGTGGAGCACACGGTGGAGGTTTTTTTTTTTTTTTTTTTTAAGGTGGGAAATCATCCAAATGACTTCTCGCGATCTGGGTGGAGCGCGAGGGCGTGTCAGACTTTTACTGACTAAAACCACACCTGTATCCTTCAATTACCCTTTGCGTACTAGGACTACGGGTTGCCCTTTCGGAAATTCTCCGCGGTCCTAGCTAGCGGGCATCGGCCCCACTGGGCCCCTACGGTTTGCTGACATCTCTTTGAGGAGCGCGAGGATCACTACGCGCTGTTAACGACTGGGCTCGGTGTGGTTAATTACCGAACAGCCGGACGGCGAGCTACCCAGTGCTCGACGTCCGCAAGCCCGCGTCTACCGTGGCTGGTAGTCGGGGTCGGAATTACGTCGGCTAGGGCGTGAGGACCTTCGTTCCCTCACGCGTGCAGCCTCCTCCTTCGCTAACATTACTGCTTCGCAGAAGGAGGCGACCGCCTGCCATTCCTCCTCGCTCCGGACCATAGCCTGAACCAAGGCCCGACGTGAAAGGTCGCTGCCGCCAATTGCCTCCATGAGGACACGGCGGTGCTCCGCCCAAGCGGGGCACACCTCCACCGTATGCTCCACCGTGTCCTCTGGGTGGTCCACACAATGATGACACCCGGGCGTTGCTTCCGCCTGAATCCGATGCAGGAACCTCCCGAACTTGCCATGTCCGGTGAGGACCTGCGTCATGCGGTAGGTGAGGATGCCGTGTTGCCGCTCCAGCCACTCCTCAAAGAGGTGACTAACCACCAGTATTGTAGCGTGCCCAGCACTGGGTTGCGACAGTCGCCGTCGCCATTCCACCATGAGATCCCGCCGGAACTCGGTCCGCCATGCCGCGACTTGGCGCGGCAGCGGAGTTTCGCCCCGGCGTTGCATCTCCACGCGCAAATCGTGCATGCGTGCAAGGACTGTTGCCCCCAAATCCAATGGTGGCAGGCCAGCAAGAAGGCTCGCCGCCTCGCGGGAAATCGTGCGGTATCCCCGTATCATCCGAATGGCCATGACCCTCTGGCAAGCGTTCAGTATGGCCGCCGGTCGCCTTTGCAGTGACGGCGCCCACACCGGCGCCCCGTAAAGGGCCATGGACCGAACAATTCCCGCGTAGAGCCTCCGGCAGGAGGCGTCTGGACCCCCAAGGTTGGGCAGGAGCCGCTTTAGGGCAGCCGCGGTCCGTTCCAGTTTGGGAGTCAGACGTCGAAAGTGCTCCACAAAGTTCCACCGACTGTCGAGGACAAGTCCCAGGTACTTCATCGTCGACCCGACGTCGATGCGAACCCCTCCTACCGTTATTTGGGAACCCGGTGGTGGCGCGTTCCGAGGGCCATGGAAACACATGGCCTCGGACTTGTGCAGTGCCACTTCGAGTCCCAACTCCTGGATCCTATCCACGACTGTCGCAACCCCGCGTGTCGCTAGTTCGGCCGCCGCCTGGTGCGACTCCCCCTGCGCCAGGACCAGCGTGTCGTCTGCGTAACAGACCACACTGACCCCGTCGGGGAGGTCGCCGCGCAACACGTAGTCGTACCCGATGTTCCACAAAGGCGGTCCTAGTACCGATCCCTGCGGAACACCGCACGACATCTCTCGCCGTCTCCACTCTCCCTCGTGACCGGGGTAGATGATAAACCTGTCCTTCAGGTAGGCCTCGATCAAACGACGGAGGTAGTCGGGCACCTGGTGATACCGGAGTGCCCTTCTAATGCTACTCCAGGGCAGGGAGTTGAAGGCGTTGGTGATGTCCAAGGACACCACCACTACGACCTTGCCCCGGGACACTGCATCCCCCGTCGTGAGGGCTCGCACGCGCATGATGGCGTCCACCGTGGAGCGCCCCCTGCGGAAGCCAAACTGGTTGTCCGAAAGATCCGGCCCCACCCGCGCTAAATGCGCGACGAGGCGGTCTGCAATTACTCTTTCAAAGAGCTTGCCCACCTCGTCGAGCAGCACTATGGGCCGGTATGCGGACGGAGAGT
The DNA here is from genome assembly GCA_961205895.1 of Mythimna pallens. Lineage (NCBI taxonomy): Eukaryota > Metazoa > Arthropoda > Insecta > Lepidoptera > Noctuidae > Mythimna > Mythimna pallens. Next base: position 19,085,803 of record OY540842.1, on the reverse strand, counting down.
CCGCAGGACGCCCCGGCTTCGCTATAAGGACCAGTTTCCCGGTCTTCCAACGCAGTGGGAACTGGCCCCTTTCCAAACATGCGCTAAACAGCCCTCTTAGTCGAGGCCCGAGTTCCTCCATGGCCAGGACCCAGGCTTTCCCAGGCAAGCCATCGGGTCCTGGGGCGGTATTTTTAGCGTTTAGCCTTCGTACCGCCACACTCATCTCTACCTCGGTCACCTCCGGAGTGTCATCGCCATCGCCGTCGTGGTCCGCGTCGGACACCGCGGGAGGCGGAGCCATTGGCGGGGAAGAATGCTCCTCGCTCGGAGGAAACAGAGCGTTCACTACGCCCTCCACGAGCTGGGGCCGGAGACTCTGTGTCAGCGGGGGAGCCCAGGCACGGAGCTTATCCCGCACCATTTTGTAGGGGCGTCCCCATGGGTCTCCGTTCAGAGTCCCCAGCCAAACGTCGCGGGCCTGTAGTTTGGCTCGCCGTATCTCCGCTCGGAGGGTGCGCTTCGCCACTCTGTATCCCTCGTACAGCTCCGCCTCTATGGCCTCCGCATCCGGAGGGCGGATGCGGCGCCTGCGGTGTCTGGTGTACCGGCGCCGTGCGGCAACGCATGCCTTGCGCAGTTCCGCAATCTCCGGCGACCACCAGTAGACCTGGCGCCGGGCACGTCCTGGCCGGACTCGGGGCATTGCCACGTCGCATATTTCTGACATGGCCTCCCGACACGGTGGAGGTGTGTCCCGCTTGGGAAGAGCAACGCCGTGTCCTCGTGGGGGCGATCGGCGGCGGCGATCTCTCGCGCCGGGCCTTGGTACAGTCCATGGTCCGGAGCGAGGAGGAGTGGCAGGCGGTCGCCTCCTTCTGCGAAGCAGTAATGCTAGCAAAGGAGGCGGCCGATCGCGTGAGGCAACGGCAACGGTCCTTACGCCCCAACCGCCGCCGGGATTCCGATCCCGATTTCCGGCCACCGTAGGCGCAGGCTTGCGGGCGGCGAGCAATGGGTGGCTCGCCGTCCGACCGTCCGGTAACTGTCCGGACCGAGCCCAAGTCGTCGACGGCGCGTATTGTTCCACGCGCGCCTCAGGGTGACGTCAGCAAATCGTAGGGGCCCAGCAGGGTCGAAGCCTACTGGGGCCATGGGTAGTGTGAAAACGAAACCTGTGGCCCTGGGACGAAGGCAACGAAGGAACAGGAGTGGGTTTTTAGTCAGTAAAAGTCTGACACTATCTCTCGCTCCGCCCAAGATCGGGATTTGTCATTAGATGATTTTCCCACATTAAAAAAAAAAAAAACTTCTCGTATGTAAATATACGCCAATTCTGTCTTTGTTATAATTTAGTTTCTCTAGTTCAGGCAACTATGCAACTGTGTTCTTTTTAATTTTTAAGATTTTTTTATTTTGTAATAATAAGAGATTGTTATTCTTATTATTAGTGTTTAATTAATTTTTCTTTTATTTTTCTTCTTAACATGAAGTATTTTTGCTTTTAGTTTATGTTAATTATTTTTAATTGTAAGTGGCTTTTTTTTTATATATGCAAGTAAGATTCACATCTAGTAAGTGTCAATCAGATATATTGTTCTGCGATTTACTTTTTTGGTTGTGTGATTGTGTATCAGTTTTGTGAATTATAATAAAAAAACGTAAAAATTATTTAATTTAAAACAAAAAATACATAGAACAATATTTCGGAAATGTACAGTTTTTACTAAAATTATCATTTTCAACGAACAGACATTCTCTTACATAATTTCGTAAATGTGAACAAAATGAATTAAAATTCAAGATTACTTGTACGGTCAGCAACGGAAAACCGAAAGCTAGGATGTTTTTATTTTAATTCTGAATGATGGCTAGAATGAAAGAATTAAGTAAATACTAATATCATTACAGTTATATTTGATTGAGAATTTGTCATGCCATATTTTTAGACTGGTGGTCTAGTGGGTAGTGGCCCTGACTGCTAAGCCAGAGGTCGTGGGTTCGATTCCCAGCCAGGACAAATGTTTGTGTAATGAGCACGATCATTTGTTCTGTGTCTGGGTGTAATTTATCTACAATATGTATGTATTTCAGAATCATTTATTAATTACAAGTTCTTATGTAATACATTGAGGGCGCCATGTTTTGCCTCTAGGGCATACAAAGTAGTACATGCAATATAATTAAAACAAGAAATTAATAATAATATAATAATAATAATAATATTCACACAACTAACACACAACGCCGTCTAGTCTCAAGCTAAGCAGAGCTTGTGTTATGAGTACTAGACAACTGATAAACATACTTAAATATTTCTAAATACATACATATTATAGATAAATTACATTAATTAATATAGATTTATGAACCACGAATAAAGAATTAAATAATTTAGATCATTTAAATAAATAAAAAATAAAATTAAATTAAACAATGGAAATAAAAATGTCCGCAGTTATTGTAGAAATATTTATGTATATTTATCAGTTGTCTAGTACTCAAAACACAAGCTCAGTTTAGCTTGGGACTAGACGGCGTTGTGTGATAGTTTTTTTTTTTCTCTTTATTTGGTATTAGGGACTTTTATACAAATGTACATGTCAGTCCCATCGGACATTATAATAGTAAATACCTTACCTATATTGTAAAACGTAACAAAGCAAACTTAATTAAACTATAAGCAGCCTCTGAGTTAGGTGTCGACAAGATGTGATGAAACATTCCAACATCGTATATGTTTGTACCTAGTTCTTTATACAATTCCTTTCTTGCAGATTGAAATCTGACACATCCCGTCAACAGATGTGTAACATCTTCAAAATGTGTGATAGTTGTAGAATATTATATTATATTATTATTATATTATATTTTAGCAAGAGGACTATATAGCAAGATTCAAAGCCCTATCAAGAGCTCTTAACGCAATCGACCGAACTAAACTGAACTGATAATGTATGGAGCGTTTTTTTTTTTTTTCGGTGGGAAAATCATCTTATGACATCCATCGCCCTTGGGCGGGGCGGGAGATAGTGTCAGACTTTTACTGACTAAAAACCCACTCCTGTTCCTTCGTTGCCTTTCGTACCAGGGCCGAGTCTTCCTTTCAGAATTAGACCCTTGGCCCCAGTAGGCTTCGACCCTGCTGGGCCCCTACAGTTGCTGACATCTCCTTGAGGCGCGCGTGGAACAGCACGCGCCGTTGACAACTTGGGCTTGGTCCAGACGGTTACCGGACGGTCGGACGGCAAGCCACCCATTGCTCGCCGTCCGCAAGCCCGCGCCTATGGTGGCCGGAAATCGGGATCGGAATCCCGGCGGCGGTTGGGGCGTGAGGACCGCTGCCTCACGCGATCGGCCGCCTCCTTTGCAAGTATTACTGCTTCGCAGAAGGAGGCGACCGCCTGCCACTCCTCCTCGCTCTGGACCATGGCCTGTACCAAGGCCCGGCGCGAGAGATCGCCGCCGCCGATTGCCCCCACGAGGACACGGCCTGCCCAAGCGGGGCACACCTCCCCAGTATCTCCACCGTGTCCTCCGGGCGGTCCACACAGTGGCGACACCCGGGCGTCGCTTCCGCACGAATCCGGTGCAGGAACTTCCCGAACTTATCGTCTCCGGTGAGGACCTGCGTCATGCGGAAGGTAATGACGCCGTGTTGCCTTTCCAGCCACTCCTCAAAGAGGGGACTTACCGCCATAATTACGGCGTGCCCAAATGTATGGAGCGTAGAGCGTAGATACTCTATGTATATGCCTAGATCCCTCGCTCGCATACACGTGTCTGACATTTTAACACGTCATGGTGAGGCCCCCTTTTTTTTTGTTTTCGGTGGGAAAATCATCCAATGACATCCCCCGCTCTTGGACATAGCGGGAGATAGTGATTTTTACTGACTAAAAACCCACTCCTGTTCCTTCGTTGCCATTCGTACCAGGGCCGAGTCTTCCTTTCAGAAGCAGACCTAGGTTTCGACCCTGTTTGGCCAAAGTACTGCAGATTCTCAATTCAAAACCAGAGATACAGTATATTTTTAGGGTTTCGTACCTCAAAAGAAAGAAAAACGGAAACCTTATAGGATCACTTTGTTGTGACAGACAGACAGACGGTGTCTCCTCGGAAACTCCTTATTTTTAATGAACGCGTAAAGGAATCGAGTTGAAATTAAAATCATACACTAAGGTCTGCGATCCTATGAAGCTGTGAAAAAATCAAAACTTCTGAGTTAACGAAAAAACATATATGGCCGTTTATATCGCAAAAAACGTATATTACGACACTCGATTATTTCCATTTTTTTTAATATTTTCCCAACCGTACTTTCTCTCACAAGACAGGATATGTTAGCCATACAAAAGAGGCTTGCCTCCGGAGAGGTTGTAAAATAAAACATGGCGGCCCTGTAAGACTAATTAAACGGTAATTTTATATACAATATAGTCTGACATTTTGCCTAGTATCGTGGCAGGGCCGTTCATAATACATATAGTGCCGTTCAGGTATCATATACTCTGATGAAACGCTCTTTGTTTAAGCGGTGTTGAATTTATAAAGGGATGAAGGGTAGGTTTCAGGTATTTTAGTTGTAAAATATTATGTGATAGGTGTTGAGTCATATTACGAAGTTATCGTAACTAGTTTACTCGTAAATTGCTTTGATTTTAGAAAATTTTGGGCTTCACTCTTTTTATCACTTTAAATCTTTTTTTAATTTCCTTATCGTCATGCTCAAGTCTTTTTAGACAGAGGAAGTCATGTAACAACTCCTCCTGCTTTAGGCAGAGCGGAAAAGGGCTCATCATCATCAGCATTTCAGCTGAAAGTCGTCCACTGTAGGACATAGGCCTCTCCCAAGTGTCGCCATAACAGCTGGTCCTGTACGTCTCGCATCCATCGGATTCCGCGATCCTCACCAGGTCATCGGTTCATCGGTCAGACTAAAATTCACCTCTTATCTAATACGCACGTAGAATATTTTTTATCCAGGTAATATTATTAATTCTTGAGATAATTTTCCACTTCACCAGTTAGCGAAGCCGTTGAGCTATTAATTAGCGGAAGCTATTAATTTATAATCTTTCAATTAAGTGTTCCAAGTAGAGACTATGAGTTCTAAAATTAGAAATCAGTAGATACTTATTTAATTGTCTCAGAATATCAAATACCACAGTTTCATTAAAAACACATCATATTAAATCGAAGACAAAACAAGATGCTCTTGTTCAAAACACGAGCCACACATTAGAGTACCCCAAGTGCCCATACACCTGCACTTTGGAGGATTTGATGAGTGCTACCGATGCTGCTATTAATGTAGTAATTGGGCCCAAACAGTTTGACGAGTTTACCATCGAATCGAAAAGAAGAAGAAATCGAAGACAACTTTGAAGAAAAGCAACTAACAGTTACGTATTGTTAACTTTATATTTCCGAAATTGTAGAATTCTTGTCAAAACTCCCAAAAATACTTTGTAAACGTCTAATTATTCATTTTCACAACTTTCTCAATGAACAAACAGATTGTCTTGCTCAACTTCTTTTCTGTATAAACTGTTGGACTGTTTAGTATTATTATGGTTTCGGCTTTCGGCCTTATTGTGAACTAGATTCTGCCAACACCTTTGTTCGCAAAAAAATAAACAATTATTAATCAACTTTGGGATATTAAATATTCTATTTTCTATTCCTGGACATGATCTAAATACCTGTGTCCAAAATTTCATTAAAAACCATTCAGTCATTTGAACGCAGCAGTGGGGGCCTAGTAGTACTGGCCCCGACTTGTTGTAGTTTGTGGGTTCAAACCCAGTCAGACGCATTATTTTGTGAAAATTTATTTTATCACCACTGCTCTCAAATCGATGAAGAAAAATATCGTGAGGAAACTAGGAAACTAGGAATGTTCTAGAACCAAAAATTCGAAGACATCCACCAATCCGTACTGGGCCCGCGTGGTAGATTTCGGCCCATTCCCTCTCTTAGAGGAGAGGCCTGAGTAGTGGAACATTAAAAGGTTAATTACGCTTATGCTTTAGTCGTTTGAGCGCAGAAATAATAAACATACACAAGGGTTATACTAATGTTGTTAGGTAAGGTTGTAAGGGTAAACCCGGGGCCCCGGGATGAAGGCAAAGAGGGAACAGGAGTGGGTTTTTAGTCAGTAAAAGTCTGACACTATATCTCGCTCCACCCAAGAGCAGGAATTGTCATTAGATGATTTTCCCACCTTAAAAAAAAATGGTTGTTTGTTAGATATCTCTGTCAGCAATAAGACCACCATTCTTTAAAGAAAGATTTAAGTTTGTCTTTAAGTGATTTTACTTTTTACTGTACAATAAAGTCTATTCTTTTCTATACCCACACATTTATACAAATAATTTCCCCTTTTACAATATTTAGTGCGATAATAATATAAATTTAAATATTAGTGGCCCAAAACTACACAATTCCTACGGCAGCGTAAAGTTGGTTTTGGAGTACAAAGTGCAGGATATCCTGCCCTTTGAACAAGAGCTTAGTTTGCAATTAGGCTTTTCATTAGCACCCTGCTGCTGTTCCTTTATGGTAGATTTTCTGAAAAAGATACTAAAATACTAACAAATTAAATTACATACCGTAATATTAGAGTTCATGTATACATAAGCGAGCTTAACTCAAAGATGTGTTTCTCCCAACAAACTTTTGAGTAACAAAAAGAGTCACAATTCAGTACAATTTTAAAATTATATATAATACTCGTACGAATAAAATAATGCATAAATATACCTACGTTTATTAATACAAACATACATATTTATTTAAAATTATCGTAAGGGCCCAGTAGGGCCAAGACCTCTGGGGCCAAGAGTCGATTTGAAAGGAAAACTCGTGGTTCTAGAACGCAAACTAGGGCAACTGAAGGTGCATAGGTGTAGTTTTAGTCAGTAAAAGTCTGACACGCTTTTTCCCCTCTCTTTAGAGCGGGAGAAGACACTGTATGACAAAAAAATATATAATATATTTTTATTACATCAATTTGAAAGAAAATTCTTTAATTTTCTGCTTGAAGACATCCAGAGAAGAGCTGCCACGTAGGGAGTAAGTATGTAATCTTTTTTCTCGATAAAATATTAGGTAGTTAAATAACACACTAAGTCCTGCAATGAACACAATTCCAAAGCAATGTCGATTGTTGTAAAAAACCAGCTCTATGGCCGAAACCACAACCAGTATCGGTTCCGGTCTAAACGAAAACACCACTATAAAATATACTTTTCATAAAGCGAATATTAACTTTGTTTTTATTGTATCGATAATTAATTATGTTCGATAGTCAATATAAATGAAGTTGTTTTGATTAGTTGGTTTAACCCGTTTGAATAACTGTTTTGTTGATAGGAAAGAGTTATATAATATTGTAAAATTTTTTTTGGTGCATAAACAAGTGCAAAATTATTGCTTCTAGAAGTGAATGCAGAGATGCCGGTAGTGTTATTCGCTGGCTAAATAGAGATGTTTCCATATTTCCATTAAAAAAAAAAAAAAAAAAATAATGTACCTATCTCAACAAATAAAAAGTAATGAAAGTTTAAAGTTATACTTGCAAGAATAATTTCGTTTCATAGACGCATATTCGTCATTATACGCATAAATCTGTCGACGAAGCGGCAACGTCGCGCCGTTGTGTCGTTGCCGCTTCGTCGACGGAGTTTCATGGTTTTGTATGTAAGGTATGAGCAGCGTATAATGACGACAGTGATGCAACGGAAGTGTTTTAACGGAAGCGGAAACGGAAACAGATGTCAGAAGTAAATTTTTGTGGAAGCGGAAGTGTTTATACTATGAAGAAAAAGCACCATTTTATGAAGGCTTACATCGTAATCACGTAAACAGAATGAATTAAAAAAATATAATAATAAAGAAACTCGTTGCGACAAGTTTGTTTACCGCCCCTACCGCCCCCCCCCCTGCGCCTCTTCCGATGTGTCCAGTCGTCCACGTGCCTCACACCCCCGTGCTCCTCGCTGTATTCTTCCGTTTAGAGTTCTGTTATAAATTTTGCGGAAGCAGGAAGGAAACGGAGGTAAAAAGGCTTGCGGAACTTCTGCAGAGGCCGAAGCGGAAGCAGACAGTAGTTGCAACACAATGACAAATAATATGTGTCTATGAAGCTAGGCGTCCGTGGACGGTAGAACTAAAATTATAAGAAAAAAAAATATCAACTAAATTCTAAAAGCTAAAGTAGATCCTATTAGGACATAGATATAGAATTATTACGTAGTCCAACCGAACTATAATTAGCTGTTTCGGTTGCATATTGATTTAATTAATGTACATTTTTTCCTCTTTTGTGACTTTTTTTGCAATATTTTCTATATTATATTGTATACATCTCATTTATTGACAGGTTTATTTTTGTAGATTTCGTGGATTCATAGACTGCTGTTTTTATTATGCTCAAAAGATACAAAGTTGACCGGTCTACCCTGTCCTCTCATACCCATTAATATTGTAATATGGAAATATTATAAAAATCAATCTTATTTAAAAAAAAGAGTCCCTAACCATGGAGCTTCTCGCCGGTTCATTTCCATAGGAAACGACCACTTGTAACTGTGACTACACTAGCTTCTGACGTTTTATAAGTGCCCATGTAGGCTTAAGTGAAATAATTTTAAGTTTGACTCGAGTTAAACAAAATATATTATCTCATGAAATCAAAATGTTTTTAACACACAAATAATAATAAATCACGTTGATACATAAAATCACGATTTGCGTTGTCAAACTGCATACTAATTTAAACCTTATTTATTGTGTCGCTGTGTAAATACAAACGATATTTGCTTATACATTAATTTAGCACGTCAGTTTCAATCGACGCGTAGATTAGTACCTGTTAAATGGATGCTGATCAAATAATATCAATTGGACTGTATTTCCTGAACAATGTATAATTAATTTTAATCATGAACGCTTTGCTTATATACCCGGAAGATTATAATAATGATAAATTAGAATTAATCACGTATTCATTAGGTGCCATTTTTTTATAAACGACGTTGTCAGACCCAGTCGTTTTTCATAGTTAGTTTAAAAATTGTACATTTTGATGCGAGTAGAGAAAGCTTGTCATTTTGACCGAGGCGGAATTTACACGAACTGTAGGCGAGGATATTATTTAGCCGAGTGCTGCAGTGATACATTTCCACGTGTATCAAACGACGTTTTTCAATACACTTACGAAGTAATGAATATGGTATTGGGGTTAACGCGTGACTCGTGAGGGTCACTTAGCGCCCAGCCTAATACGATAGGTACATACAATAAGTTGTGGCGGGGGTGTGCTCGCGCACTTTTCCTCAGTAGTGCGGAAAATAGTTAATTCCGTGCTTAAACGCGGTGAAGAGTTTTTGAGTTAGTTTAGCTACTCCTTCTTCTTCTTCCTTGCCTTATCCTTTTATTCATGGTCGGCTCTCTTCATTTTTAGACGCCAGGATAGTCTATCCTGGGTTGTCTGTGCGTCCAGCTGAGCTCGTTCCAGATCTTTGGATACGGTTGTCCACCACGTAGCTAGGGGGCGCTCTCTGCCTTTTCTCCTTTCCGGGATAGCTAAGGCCTTCTTTACTGGGTACTCTTCGTCCGTTCTCATGACATGTCCGAACCAGCGCATACATGTCTCTGATATCTTATCTGCTATGGGTGCCACTTTGAAGGAGCCTCTGATGTATTCGTTGCGTACCTTATCAAGTCACGTAACGCCAGCCGACCATCGCAACATTTCTATTTCATTGACGTGCAGCTTGTTTTCGTGAGTCTTTTTCATCGCCCAGCATTCAGTGCCACATAGCATGGCGGGTCTGATAGCCGTTTTGTAGACTTTGCCCTTCAGTTTTACTGGCATACTGTTGTCGCAGAGTACTCATGTTAGGGTTCTCCATCTTAACCATACAGCATTGCCTCTATGAGCTGCATCTAAGTCTATTTTGGCATTCTCAGACAATATCAAGTAAGTTTAGCGTTGAAAAAAAAAATAACATTCCATACTAATACTGTTACTGGGTGTCTTGTGTATGTAAAATTACATATTTGTGAACGCACCCCGATACAGGTGTAGTTTCTAGTGTAGAGCAAGGCTTTATTAATAAGCGCAAAAGTAGCTGATGTAATATGTCTGTCTAAATAAAACTTTTCACACGGAGGGACCGTATCTCGGAATAGTACCATGTCGGAAACTTTTCGAACCAGGAGTATGATTCCAAAACTATGAGAAATATCTAAAAATACTCAAAAGTGTTTCGAGTCCGATTTCGATTAAAACTACATAGTCACTCTTAACTTAAATGACTCTAAGTTGTTGGCACTACCAGAAAACTCAGATTCAGGTAAGGAATTGCACTCCTTAAGAGGGTCCTTTTTCAATTGTCAACATACTACATCTAACGCGATCCAACGCGATGTTTGACGAAGAGGCAACGCGAAAAAAGAGAGATAACGCCTGAAAACTCTGTTGGCATTCGGTAATTCCGTGATTTACTCGAACATTTCACAAAACTTGTTCCAGGTTTGGTGTTTTTATTAAACCCTTAAAAGATTTTGAAAAAAATGGTTGTCATTAAGAATCTTGATTAAATTTGCAAGTCTATAATTGTTATATATTTTTTTACTTTTTAAATTTTTGAGTAAATTATGAAGTGTCAAACTTCATGCAGCAATAGCAGATTTTCAGAGGTTTTTATTGGATTAGTTTTACACAAATTGATTTCAATAGAAGCCTAGATAATATCCACAAGATACTGTGTTTCCAAAATATCTAATGAAAAATGTGTAATAACGTTATAATCGCGTAAGAGCGATTGTATGAAAAACAGTGAAAATGTATGTCGAGTTGCATCCCCTTATCTGTACACACAATTAATATGTTCCCAAAAAGTTTTGTGCATATGAATGGAACTTTCACCTTGTGCCGGTGCCGGGGTAAAACTCCGCTGCCGCGACAAGTCACGAAATGGCGTAAAGAGTTCCGGCGGGATCTCATGGCGGAATGGCGACAGCGACTATCGCAACCCAGTGCTGGGCACGCCGTAATTACGGCGGTAAGTCCCCTCTTTGAGGAGTGGCTGGAAAGGCAACACGGCGTCATTACCTTCCGCATGACGCAGGTCCTCACCGGACACGGTAAGTTCGGGAAGTTCCTGCACCGGATTCGTGCGGAAGCGACGCCCGGGTGTCACCACTGTGTGGACCGCCCGGAGAACACGGTGGAGCATACGGTGGAGGTGTGCCCCGCTTGGGCAGAGCAACGCCGTGTCCTCGTGGGGACGATCGGCGGCGGCGATCACTCGCGCCGGGCCTTGGTACAGGCCATGATCCGGAGCGAGGAGGAATGGCAGGCGGTCGCCTCCTTCTGCGAAGCAGTAATACTTGCAAAGGAGGCGGCCGATCGCGTCAGGCAGCGGTCCTCACGCCCCAACCGCCACCAGGATTCCAATCCCGATTTCCGGCCACCTTAGGCGCGGGCTTGCGAACGGCGAGCAATGGGTGGCTCGCCGTCCGACCGTCCGGTAACCGTCCGGACCGAGCCCAAGTCGTCAACGGCGCGTGCTGTTCCACGCGGGCCTCAAGGAGATGTCAGCAACTGTAGGGGCCCAGCAGGGTCGAAGCCTACTGGGGCCAAGGGTCTGATTCTGAAAGGAAGACTCGGCCTTGGTACGAAAGGCAACGAAGGAACAGGAGTGGGTTTTTAGTCAGTAAAAGTCTGACACTATCAAGTTTTGTGAAGAATCGTTTAGTCCATCATTTCTTTATCTCAAACCGCACTAGTTCACCTTTAGCATAACCATATCGTATAATTTCATGAAACAAACCTTGCCCGAATTAAAGTCATAGCATGGGTAGGATGACAGCAGGATAAATATATGCATGATTTGATTCCGCCATCTCCTTTCTACCATCGGACATCCCGACGTACGGCGAGTATCCACCCTTACGTTGTTGAAACTTCAACGATTCGGATTAAGTGTTTCGCTTCGTCGTTTATACCGCGTACATCGAAGGACTGGAACAATTTGCCTGCAGCTGCTGCGGTCTTCCCGTCCAACTATAATTTTGGTGCCTTCCAGGCTAGAGTGAATAGGCTCTTAATTAACTAGTGCACTTCACCATCAATGATCATCATTGGCATCATTGCTTACCATAAAAAAGGATAGGTAGCATATTGTATGAAACTCACACGATCCTAACCTAGTTTATTCTATTCTATTCTATTCCTATAGCAATTGTTGTATAAATGACGTGGTCACTTTATTGTGTGTTGAAAATAATTAGAATTTGCTCATCGTTTGATTTCAGATCAACCCGATTGTGTACAATTGATTTTGTGGTGCCATGTCCACAAAATTATTAAAATGTTGCAAGTTATATTACTAGTCTACAACCAAATACAATAAATACACTTAGTCCTATGTGGACCATTGTACGTGGACCATGGCGGCCATAGCCTTAGGTGGGCTTATTCCAACCAGCTCACCTCTCTCCAAAAACAGTTAAGGCCTGTTAGGTTTTTCAGGGCCTCAATAAAGGAGTTCGGGGACCCTAAGGTTCGTGTGCGTATTTCAGTGACACCTGTGCAGTCCAGTACATGTGCAATTGTCTCCTCCCCCTCCAAACATGCTCTGCACAGGGAACTGTCTGTGATGCCTATTGTGTGGAGGTGCTTATTCAGTGTGCAGTGTCCGGTGATGGTAACCGTCACCAGGCGCAGGCCGCCTTTGTCCAGTCTTATGAGTTTTTTCGTGAGGGCTTTATTGAGATGTGGCAGGGCCTCCTTGGCCTGCCTGCATCCTGGTGTCGAGGACCACCAGCGCTCTGCTTGTATATGCGTGTGTTCACGTAGCCAACTACGCAGCTGACCAAAGGGGATCGGCACAATTGGTTCGGGCCCGAAGGCCAGCGCTCCAGATCCTTCCTGGCCAGTTCGTCGGCCGCGTCGATGCCCAGTTAGCCGCTATGACCTTTAATCCACAGTGTATTGTATAATTTTCGAGGTGGTAGAGTTTTTGCATATGGATTGTAGGACTGAGGCACCATCGGAAAGTACCCGAATGTTGTGTCCGTTACATTCCTATTTTCTATAGCGTGGGCCGCTAGGATTATACCAACACATTCCGCCTGATAGACGGTGTGGAATTTTCCTAGCGTCCTGGATATTCTGATATCAAGGTCATTGGAGAAGACTCCAACTTCCGTGCTAGTATCTGTCTTTGATCCATCCGTGTAGACGGTGAGGGTTTGATACAGTTTAAATAAAAAAGTTTTTTGAAGTGAAAACTTCTTTAGCGGCGTTGAGCACTTTTTCTGTAATGGGTATAAAATCTTAAACTCGCGTCAGGACACGTGACCTGATCGAAAAAGCGTAAGACGGGAGATAAACTTTTTAATGTAAAATAATTGTAATAGTTTTAAAGTGTTAAATTTTTAATGTAATATAAATTGTCATGTTTGTGTACGATAGCGCAATAAATGAATATTGTATTCTACCACATAAATGATAGCACTTTTATACTGATAAAGCAATTGGTGCAAAATTATTCCCTAACCATTCCAAAATATCAAACATGCTCAACGTTAATAATCAAGTTTTCACTTCTGCCGGCACTCCCGGAGTGTTTTTTTAAATTAGGAAAAAACTGTCAAAAAATTCACCACACAGGTTGGGCACGCCACAATTATGGCGGTAAGTCCCCTCTTTGAGGCGTGGTTGTAAAGACCTCACGGCGTCCTCACCTTCCACGTGACGCAGGTTCTCACCGAACACGGGAAGTTCGGGAAGTTCCTGCACCGGATTCGTGCGGAAGCGACGCCCGGGTGTCGCCACTGTGTGGACCGCCCGAAGGACACAGTGGAGCACACGGTGGAGGTGTGCCTTGCTTCGGAAGAGCAACGCCGTGTCCTCGTGGGGGTGATCGGCAGCGGCGATCTCTCGCGCCGGGCCTTGGTACAGGCCATGGTCCGGAGTGAGGAGGAGTGGCAGGCGGTCGCCTCCTTCTGCGAAGCAGTAATGCTAGCAAAGGAGGAGGCGGCCGATCGCGTGAGGCAACGCATCGGTCCTCACGCCCTAGCCGCCACTGGGATTCCGATCCCGATTTCCGGCCATCGTAGGCGCGGGCTTGCGGACGGCGGGCAATGGGTGGCCCGCCGTTCGACCGTCCGGTAACCGTCCGGACCGAGCCCAAGTCGTCGACGGCGCGTATTGTTCCACGCGCGCCTCAGGGAGATGTCAGCAAATCGTAGGGGCCCAGCAGGGTCGAAGCCTACTGGGGCCATGGGTAGTGTGAAAACGAAACCCGGGCCCTGGGACGAAGGCAACGAAGGAACAGGAGTGGGTTTATAGTCAGTAAAATTCTGACACTATTTCTCGCTCCGTCCAAGAGCGGGATTTGTCATAAAATTATTTTCTCACCTAAAAAAAAAACCGCTGGAGGGTCCAGAATCATGTACTGGATCCATGGTATTCGTTTGTGCGTCGAAGACAACACCCTGTATATGTATACATATTATTCTTGATTGAATAATTATTCAGGAGAAATGTCTGATGTTATGATATTGGAAGTTCGTATTTGAATGTCTTTACACGTTTTGACTGTATGGCTTAAACACAAAGCCTATTGTTGTGACGATGTGTGATTAGTTAATTAGTTTCAATTATTGTGGGATTTCAGTAGTACTATTTTATCGATATTACAAGGTGTACCTAATTGAAATAAGTCATAAATCTCTGCTATGGAGTCAGAGAGTAATTCCTTAATAAACACATTCGTTAGTGGAATTATTACACTGCTGATTGGTTGGATTCGGTTTTTTTTTTTTCATAATATAATTCTTGTATGTATGTTATTTTATTATCTATTATTACGTAATTGCGCGTTTTTACGTAAAATCATTAAAAAAAAACTTTTTAAAATTTTTCTAGGTAAAACGAAGACATAGAGACCAAAATTTTCGGCTGAATAAATTTCGTACACCCCTGTGTACAAAACGACAATTAAGCTTTTTTCAAGGTCACTCAAGTTGTATAGACGTATGTACAATCAGCGGTCGAGGGGTTAAGTATATATTTATATCCGTTAAGTTGCATCTGCTATATTATGTCTCTGCACCACCCTAAGGTCGACTGACAAAAAATTGCGTTATTTAGCGCAAATATATAGATTATCAATCTTTTTTCTTTAAAATCACTATTTTCGTCATTTACATTTATGTTTTCTGTCAGGGATAGGAAAAGAAACAAATACTACTCAACAAGGTCTCTTTCTATTGCCGAAAAACATTGTAAAATCCCCTGTAAAAACACGCATACCAAACCAATTCAATAACACAGATTACACGAAATGAAAAGTAAACATGAACATATTATTTTTGCTCTGTGGACGGTATCGAGCGACCAGTTAATCAGAACAGGTCACCGGACTCAGCTCAGCACCGTGACCACACCATTCTATTGTGTTTGAATAAAAGGGATTTACTAACGAAATTACATCATCATGCTTGTATTTCTGGAAAGGGCAGGCTGAAATTTTCAAGTTCCCTACCAGGACTGCAGAATTCACAATCGTCGTGATAATTCCCCTCTTTGAGAAGTGGTAACAGAGGTACCAGGTTGTCTTCACTTTCCGCCTGAAGCAGTTTTTCACCAATTACGCTGGTTTCGGGAGATTCCTGTTACCGATTTGGTGGGAAGAAACGCCGAATCGATCTGGACAAAGGGAACAGAAGAAGAAGAAGAAAAAACCTTTGTCCAAAAACACGGAAAACACGGTCGGTTGCCAAGGCTTCGGGATTCCACGATCGCGGTGAAAAGTCTCCTATTCCAGGAGTGGCTAGAGAGATACCTGGATGGCCAACAGTCCTCACTAGATACCGGGAGGTTTCTTTTTCGGATTTGGCGGGAAGAAACGCTCGAGTTAAAGGAATAATATACCCGGAACAAATGGCTTAGCATGCTTATTGAGGCAGAGGGTGTCAGTAATGTCCTAGATAAGCTTAAAGTATGAATTGAATTGCAACAATCCGATGGATGCGAGACGCACAGGACACCGTTTGTTGTGCCAACACAGGCCTATCTTCAACAGTGAACGTCTTTCGGCTGAAATGATAATGATGACATATGAATTGACCAATTCACATAGCCACAACCTCATGTATGAGAGCTGCCTTACCCACAGGGCCATTACGAACCTGAGATAAAACCACTATAGCTAATTATATATAAGTGTTTATTTTAATGATGTGGTTACTAGTGAGTAGTTAATCAGAATCGACCACATTTTCACGTGACCACGCAATGAGTATACTTACAATAATGCGTGAATTCATTTTAAAAGGCTAATTAAATAATTGGAACCTGCTTGTTCAATGGTAGTAATTTGAAGCTGTATAAATTTAAGTTTCTATATAATTATGGTGAATAGAGAAGTTTCACAAAACCGGTCAAGTGTGAGTTGGTATCCGTCCGTAGAAAAAAAGGGCAACAAAAATCAGGTTTGTTGTATGGGAGCCACGTTTAAATATTTATTTTATTATGTTTTTAGTACTTGTTGTAATAGAAGCAACATAAATACATCATCTGTGAAAAGTTTAACCTATCTTGCTATCACAGTTTATGAGATACAGCCAGACAGAGAGTGGAGTTGTAGCAATTGGTCCCTTTGGTAAGAAACACTAGAAAAACAGTCACTTCAATTTTATTTTTATGTACCTATAAGTTTTGGCAGTGGTCAGGGTACATTGCTCGTAGAACGGATGGTCGATGGGGCCAAAAGGTTGTAGAGTGATGATCGCGCACCGGAAAACGCAGCGTTGGAAGGCCTCCCACAAGTAGGACCGACGACCTGGTGAGAGTCGCGGGAATGTGGTAAATGAGAGGCGCACAGGACCAGTCGTTGTGGCGTTGCTTGGGGGAGACCTATGCCCAACAGTGAACACCTTTGGCTGAAATGATGATGATGATGATGATAAGTTTACCCCAGAAAATAACTACAATATAATCCAATAAACATTACTAACTAACATACATTATTAACATCAGTCTTGAATTTTACATAACGATTTTTATTTAACTTTTTACGCCTTAAAAATATAACGAGCACGCCGGAGTAGAAGATAATGTTTGATTTTATAAGAAACACGCCAGACCGAATACGCCTCAAGCTATATCGGAACTCCGCAGTCAAAACACAAGACGAAAAATTATTCCAAAGTATACTCGTAGATATACAGTAATCATATCTACTCAGAACCTTGATTTATAAGACTTTTGTATTGATTTTATGTCTTGAAAGGTTGTCAGTTTCACCGAACTTGGATGTTCTACTTTTTTTTTATTGTTATAAACCAGTGCTTGACTGCGATGCCATCTGATGGTAAGCAGAGGTGCAATCATTGATGGCGAGGCGCACTAGTTTATTAAGAGCCTATTCAGTCTAGCCTTCATCATCATCTTCCTGCCCTTGTCCCGTGTTATTTGGGGTCGGCGCAACACGTTTTTTTCTTCCATTCTGCCCTGTCACTCGTCATACTATCACTAACCTTCTTTTCTTTCACATCACTCTTCACACAATCCATCCATCTTGAAGACACCTAAATTATAGTTGGACGGAGAGACCGCAGCAGGCAAATTGTTCCAGTCCTTCGATGTACGAGGTATAAACGCTTTACTGCTTTACTTTTTCATATTTGGTGATGGCCCAGTAGGTACGGCACCCGGTTCGCATGCATGAGGTTGCGTGTGCGAAACCGGGCAAGTACCCATGTGATTTATTCAATTCATGTGCTTTTCTAAGTTCCTAAAGGACATTACTGACACCGTGTGCCTCGGCAAGCACGAAAATCTGTTGGTCCCGGTTGTCATTCGTAGATCTATGACAGTCAGATAGAAAAACGGACATGATACGCCGTGAGAGAGCTCAAAGATCTATTCTTAAGGTAAGGACACGCAGACCATTCATGTTCCCAACCACAACTTTTATATGAGTAATTTCAAATTTTAATAGTACGACAGCATAGCAAATGACGCATGCCCTGTGCAGCGGCTCCACACTGTCACTGTGTTAGAGATTGGTCGAGCCCATTTGGCCAAATTGTTTTTACAGCGGCCTAACTGGGTCCACATCCTGCTCAACCACCTGCTATTTTCAGGATCTATACGAGGCCAATAACAGAGCCGTAGAGGTTGCCAAATACTGGTCAGAAAAAATTTAGTTACAGTACATCGACACGAAAAGAAGAAGAAGAACAGTACGACAAATGTATATTTTACAAATTGCCGCCAAACAGCATCTTATTACTCCGTATAATAAAAGTATTGTGGGAAAGCGCACCATACGTAATAGCCAAAAATAAAGTAACATCATGGCTTCTGACCCTTGACTACACACGAACCGGACTCCTGTTTAAATAGCTTCAAAACAAACATAATCTACATATATTCCACGTAAGCACTACATTCAAAAACACTACACTACATACCAACATCTGCATCAACACATCAAACACATAATTATATTTTTTATTTTTTATTTCACACACACCACAATGTTGTCCTTTTTAACCCAAAGGTTGACTGGTACAGAATGCCTTGTTGCATTAAGTTCGCATATGTACCACTACTGTACATGAAGTTTAAATAAATAATAATAAATAAATTTCATTTACATTTTGTATTTTTTCTCTTGGATTTTATTGCATAAAACGACGCATGTGATTGGTAGAAGACACTGGCTCCAATAACACAGGCAATTCAACGATGGTTTTCCAATGACTCCATTTTTTTTTATATTCATTGTTTATTTTCCACCACAAAATATTTTACAGTTGTTTTTTTGCAAAATTTTAGTCATTTGCCAACGTGATAAATGTCTGCAGAATCCTGCTGGTCTTGGTATTAATAATAAGCATAGGGCACACTGGTTGTTGAAGGCGGTATAACAGGAGTTGTGGTACAAGTTAAGAGCGATATAACTTAGAAAACTATAAAATTCTATTGATTTAAGACTCTTCTGAAGAAAGAGTATATTATATTTATAATGTTAGGCCTACTGTTCACGGACGAAGCTACACGTCTGTAGGTAGACAGTAGGACTTATACCCTATTCAGGGAGCCGTGAGAAAAAAGATAAACAAACCATATTATAATACTAATAAATGATAGACCACAGATACTGCAAACATTTTACATTAAAATGTGACGTTTTGTCATCGGGCGGGTTTTAATCTGCCATATTTTTCACTATCGATCAACTTGTTGATACGAGAATGCCGCTTTCAGATATTTTCGATATTCGTTTGAATATGAACGTGAATTACAAAATACAGAAAAACGCCAATACATACAACAGAAAAGGAGCTTGTTATTAATGTATTCAAACACGTCGAACAAACTTGCTTTTCTTTGTTTACATTTTGTCTCAAGCCCAGATGAATAGGGTATAGACGAATCTACCGACACATGTGAGGCATGTCAAGCTAAAATGCAAAAAAACCGTTTAGGCTCTACGACGTTCCAAGGAAATATATACATAACTTAGGGCGCAGTCGGGCAAAAAATCAGTTAACTCTTACTATCACCAGACGGCGCTTATACAAGTTGATACTGACAATTATATAAATTAAAAAAAAAAAAAAACAGACTAAGGCCTACCGCTCACGGGTGTGTAGCTTCATAGACGCGTATTCGTCATTATAGGCTTGGTGTACGCCTGCTCACATTACATACAAATCTATGAAACTCTGTCGACGGACTGGCAACGTCGTGCTCGCGTCGCTGCATTCAGGCTTCATAATCCCTGCTGTACCGCATGTTATACGTCAGGGCATACGTCAAGAGAAAGCACGTTTTTATTTTTGTAAAAATTGAGAAAACGTCTTCGACATTCTACGGCATTGTCACAAATAATTGAAAACGTGCGCGTGTAATATGCCTCGTGGACAGGATTCGGTACGCTGTACTGCTCAAGCTGTCTTGCGCATTTTGAAGCGTTTATGAAGCTGTGCGTTCATGCGGACAGTAGGTCTAACTTGACGACTATCAAAGTAGTGCAAACGACAGTCGAGACCAACGGCTTAACCTGCTTTCTGATGCACGAAGGAACCCATGCACGGACAGACCTCGGGAAGGGTTGCTTAACCTTGAAAATCGACTCATGTGGCTGTTATTCATTAGCTATTTGCTCCTCCTAATGACTGTATTATATTCCACAGCTTTCACGCAACGCCATCTGGTCCAAAACCAAGCCGACCTTGTGCTATGAGTGAGTATGACAACTGATAAACAAACTTATGTCGACGGTTGAAAGGCTAATTGATCTAAGTGACATTAAAAAAAAAAAATTGAAACCTGACTCAAACGACGGAGCAAAATTTGCTGATTCCGAATATGTATGTAACTCAATATTGAAAAAAAAATTCGTTTAGATCAATTAGTCTTACAACCGTCGATATATTTCTAAATACATACTTATTACAGATAAATTACACCCAGACACAGAATAAATGATCGCGTTTATCGCATAAACGTTTATCTTGGGTGGGAACCGAACCCATGACCTCCGAGATAGCAGTCGGGGCCACTGACCACTAGACCAACAGGCTAGTCAGAACATTATCAATGCATGCATTCAGAATAGAATAGAATAAACTTTATTATCTATATATATTCATATTTATAAATTAATGCCACTTTTCGTTCTTTATTGTATTTCGTACTTTATTAATGTAACTCAAGAACGAGCTCACCTATCCAAACCAAATGTTTAGGCTTTGTTTGGACTATTTAGTAGATGGTTTATGTAAAGTGTCGAGCGGTTCTTCATTTATCAAATTTTTTGTAACAAATGAATTCAATAGAGTAGAGTAGGGTAACGTAGAGTAGAATAGGGTAGAGTGGGGTAGATTGGGGTAGAGTAGGGTAGGGTAGGGCAGGGTAGAGTTGGGTAGAGTAGACAGTTGTCGGGAGCGTTTTGCCCGCGGCTTCGCTAGTACACCATAAAAGTAACACAACTTATACATAAACTTAAATTTATGGGTAGAATGGCGGTCTTATCGCTAACAGCGATATCTTCCAGACAACCTACCTTTCCATTTTTTTTCCTTCTTCTTCTTCTTCTTTTTTTCTTTTTTCAGCTTTGTTCTTGAACCCTTTCGTAATAATGCACGTATAGAAATCAATACTAGGAAGCGAGGCGGTTGCCTTTCAAATATACGTGGCTTCAGATGAAGTCTTGCCTTCATTTGTATTTAAATGAGTTTCAATATACTCGGAACGCAGTGACATACTACAGCTACATTTAATAACGAACTTATAATAACTATTTGTATGGGTTTAAAAATTTGATTTCAGGAATGTTATTGAAGTGGGATTGTTAGAAAGAGTTACCTCGGCTTTGGAACGCAAAGGGCAACTGAAGGAACATACGTGAGTTTTTTGCCAGTGATAGTCTGACAGTCCCTCTCGCTCCACCCAGAGCTGGAGGAATTATTTGACTGGAAGTTAATTTGGTAGGATTAGGAGTACAAGACTTTTACTGACTAAAACCCACGTATGTTTCTTCAGTTGCCCTTTGCGTTCCAGGGTCACTAAAAACCCATGACAATAACGTAATCAAGAATTGTTTGGCCTGTTGAGAGTTTGTCGAGTGATCAGTGGCACTGACTGCTATGCCGGAGGTTATGGGTTTGATTCCCACTCAGGACAAATGTTTGTGTGATGAGCACGAGCATTTTTTTTTTTTGTCTCTGAGTGTAATTTACCTATAGTTATGTATGTATTTAGAAATATATAAGTATGTTTATCAGTTGTCTAGTACTCATAGCACAAGCTCTGCTTAGTTTGGGACTAGATGATGTTCAGTGAAAGTTGTGGACTATATATTTAAAGACATCTATTACTTGTGGATTAGTAATATGTATGGCATAATTAAATTCTGTTAATTAACTAGACATTCTACTGTATTCACAAGTATAAGCCTAATTAGAAGTGGTTCTATTGACTAATTAAAGAGACAGTGAGTGGTTGTAGGAAGTAGAGAAAAAATAATATCATCAGCCTATGGCATTATCAAGTACTTTTTTCCAAGTGGCAGGTACTCGAAACTTTTGTAGAGGGTTTGTTTCATAATTATGAAGTGTCTATACATAAATGTGGCGCTTTCTGTTGCGGACACTTGAACTCAACAATTTTGTTGTAATGTAATCTGGATTATGGAGCTCGCAGACTCGTATGTTTTAAAAACTTTAGAATGCATGTTAGGATGTACCTACGAAACCCGAGCCCCTGGGACGACGAAAGAACAGGAGTGGGTTTTTAGTCAGTAAAAGTCTGACACCCCCGCTCCACCCAAGAGCGCGATTTGTCATAAGATGATTTTTCCTTCAAAAAATAAAAAAACACCCAAAAGAAACTTGTACTTAAACAAAACACCGATCCAGACCCACTTAAGGGCCACCGTAAAACCCAGCTCAAGTCATCAGCGGCACGGAGTGTTCCACTTGCACCTCAAAGAGATGTCAGTAAAATTATAGGAGCCCAGTAGGGCCGATGCCCGCTAGTGTCACGGGAATTTTTTGAAAGATATTCCTTAGTTCTGAAACGCAAAGAAAAACTGGAGTACACAGATATGTTTTCGTCAGTAAAAGACTGACACAAACTCTCGCTCCACTCTTGAGCGGGAGAAGTCAGTGGATGATTTCCTATTTTAAAAAAAATGGGCAAGTGCGAGTCGAATTCGCGCACTGAGGGTTCCGTACAAACTTACCTACATACGAGTATGTGAATAGTTCAATTCCCCAATGGAATGTAGTCTTGAAGATTCGAATCGCAAAAAAGGTTTTTTTTGTGACGTAACAAATTCATTTTTCATTTATTCATAGAAACATACACAGTTTTAAACAATTACTTAGGAATCTTTAGAAATTACGCTAAGAATGACGTTAACAGGTTAGCAATGGGTCCCAAACTAGGTAAAGCCTATATCTTGGTGACCCAGACATTATTTTAAAACCCAAATTGCATAACAACCTTGCTTTATGCCAAATTTCAGGATGCAGGGTTAACGGGAAGTACCTTATGAATTTGGATTCCTTTGAAAGTATCGAAATGCACGTTTTTTGCGACATTAACCCTGTATCTTTTTTTTCGTTAATTTAGAACTTTGATTTTTTTACAGCTTGAAGGGACTGCAGATTTTAGTGCAGGTATGGTTTTAATTTCAAGTCGATACCTCCACGCCGGTCCAGATAAAGAGTCTTTACAGACAGACAGACGGATGGACAACAAAGTGATCCTATAAGGTTTCTGTTCTTTCCTTTTGAGGTACGGAACCCTAAAAAATGCTTTTTCAGTAGGTACGCTAGGGCTGTGGGTTTTTTTTTAGATTTTTAAAAGGCGAGAGGAGTTACTTAATTGATGATTTAGTTGCCTTCTGCATTACAGAGCCGCGGTAACTCTTTAAAATAATCCTGTAGTACTGGTAAACATCGGACCTAAGTGGCTCACCCTCCGCAAGCCCAGGTTGGTAACCAAACCTTTTATAATAGAGAAATAGCTAAATTCGCCCTCACATATTCCAGAGGACAAGGCAGTCTATACTTACTTAGTCTGAGACTAATCCTTAGTAGATAAACCTAGACAGTATAATACTAACCGTAGATGCCGTGCTACCAACAGTTACCAGTAGGGTGACCATAAAACAAACCAGCATCGAAACCCTTTGAAAATTAGGATTTAGTAAGGACATGTAGAACCAAAAATTTATTGACAATAAAAATGTTGTCCCTTGAAAAAGGGTGAAATATTGTGCACCCTTTTTTTAGGTGGAAAAATCATCTCTTGACATTCCGCGCTCTTGGGCGGAGCGAGAGGGCGTGTCAGACTTTTACTTACTAAAAACCGATGCTAAAAACCTACTTCTGTTCCTTCTGTGCCATTGTTCCAGGGCCCTAGAGATCTCTTTCGCATCACCCATGGCCCAAGTAGGCTTCAACCGTGCTGAGTCCCTACGATTGCTGATATCTCTTTGAGGCGCGCGTGGAACACTAAGTGCCGCGCCGTTGACGGCTTGGGCTTGGTCCGGACGATTACCGGACAGTCGGATGATGAGCTACCCTTTGCTCGCCGTCCGCATTGTGCACCTTTAGAGTTTTTTACATGTATTGGGATTACTATTATAGGGAACTAGCTTTTCCCAGCCGCTTCGCCCGCATGTAAGTAAGTTTCCCTCAAGTTTTTCCATACAGAGGGTGAATTTTGAAATACCCTCTCTTAGTGCTCGCATAGTGTGTAGTGATGTCATAAAAGAAAATCTCGTGCAAAATTTCACGCTCCTAGTCCCAGTAGTTTCGGCTGTGCGTTGATATGTCAGTCAGTCAGTTTCTCACGTGAGAAGTTAGTTTAGTCTTACCGTCCGATTATAATTTAGGTGTCTTCAAGGTTATATTAATAGGCTCTTAATAAACTGGTGTGCCTGACTATTAATCATTGCATCACTGCTTGTCATCAGGTAGGATTGCGGTCAAGTACAAGTTTATATCTAGAAAAAAAAATCTTCTTTGAAACTGAAGTAATTTTTAGAATAGATCACTTTTTGAATTCATTGTATTACGATTAACAATCGACTTCCTCGTATCATAAAAATAAACCTCTTTGTAGCAATAATATTATCTATTGAAAGTAAACATAATAAAACGTATATTAAGCTTATTATTATGCTTACCCATTATTCAATCTTTTTTACAAATTCAATAACGATATAGGTTTATTATGAAACCTTAATAAAATCTATCAAGTAGTTAATCTACTTTTACTTGTTTTATTGAGTTACCTCAGCAAATACAATATAAATTATTTTTTTTAGTATTCATAGATTTAGAGAAAGTTCAGAACTTAGAAAATATTAAGGTGATAATAATTGGGCACGCCACAATTATGGCGGTAAGTAACCTCTTTGAAGCGTGGTTGGAAAGACCTCACGGCGTCCTCACCTACCGTATGACGCAGGTTCTCACCGAACACGGTAAGTTCGGGAAGTTCCTGCACCGGATTCGTGCGGAAGCGACGCCCGGGTGTCGCCACTGTGTGGACCGCCCGGAGGACACGGTGGAGCATACGGTGGAGGTGTGCCCCGCTTGGGCAGAGCAACGCCGTGTCCTCGTGGGGGCGATCGGTGGCGGCGATCTCTCGCGTCGGGCCTTGGTACAGGCCATGGTCCGTAGCGAGGAGGAGTGGCAGGCGGTCGCTTCCTTCTGCGAAGCAGTAATGCTAGCAAAGGAGGCGGCCGATCGGGTGAGGCAACGGTCCTCACGCCCAAATCGCCGCCGGGATTCCGATCCCGATTTCCGGCCACCGTAGGCGCGGGCTTGCGGACGGCGAGCAATGGGTAGCCCGCTGTCCGACCGTCCGGTAACCGTCCGGACCGAGTCCAAGTCGTCGACGGCGCGTATTGTTCCACGCGCGCCTCAGGGAGATGTCAGCAAATCGTAGGGGCCCAGCAGGGTCGAAGCCTACTGGGGCCATGGGTAGTGTGAAAGCGAAACCCGGGGTCCTGGGACGAAGGCAACGAAGGAACAGGAGTGGGTTTTTAGTCAGTAAAAGTCTGACACTATCTCCCGCCCCGCCCAAGGGCGGGGGATGTCATAAGATGACTTTCCCACCGAAAAAAAAAAAAAAAGGTGATAATAATAAAGAGGTAAGATTTGTTTTTTTTTTTTTTAGAGCCGTGGTGGCCGAGTGGTAACAGCCCCGACTTACGAGTTGTAGGTCGCGGGTTCAAACCCAGTCAGGCGCATTACTTTGTGTAATTTATTTCATCACCACTGCTCTCAAAACGGTGAAGGAAAACATCGTGAGGAAACCGGCATGTCCTAGAACCAAAAATTCGAAGACATGTGGCATCCACCAACCCGCACTGGGCCCGCGTGGTGGATTACGGCCCATCCCCTCTCCCAGAGACGCCTAGCCGCGTTCACGCCCTAGCCGCCGTAATTCCGACCTCGACTACCAGCCACAGTAGACGCGGGCTTGCGGACGTCGAGCACTGGGTAGTTCGCCCTCCGGCTGTTCGGTAATTAACCGGACCGAGCCCAGTCGTCAATAGCACGTTGAGATCCTCGCGCTCCTCAAAGAAATGTCAGCAAACCGTAGGGGCCCAGCAGGGCCAATGCCCGCTAACTAGGACCGCGGACCATTTCTGTAAGGGAAACCCGTAGTCCTAGGACGCAAAGGGTAATTGAAGGATACAGGTGTGGTTTTAGTCAGTAAAAGTCTGACACACCCTCACGCTCCACCCATAGCGCGAGAAGTCATTTGGGTAATTTCCCACCTTAAAAAAAAACCATTCCACAGTACAGACCACAGCCTGTGCCCATTCTCCTCGCCAAAGAAAGAAAAACATGCCAAAATATTGTCTAACAAACTTATTCGCCGTAGGGAAGAGGTCACCCTTTTTGTGGTAGGAAATTATCAAAAGACTTCTCCCAATCTAGGGCGAATGAGAGGGCGTCTCAGACTTTTACTGACTAAAGCCCACCTGTGTCCTTCAGTTGCCTTTTGCTTTCCAGGATCACGGTACCTCTTACAATACTATCCATGTCTCTAGCTGTCATCGGTTCTACTGGGCCCTACGGTTTTGATGACATCTCTTATAAGCCCGTATGGAATACTACGCGCTGTCGCCTACTCGGGCTCGGTCAGTTAGACATTACTTGTCGTGCGCAAGTCCATACCTACAGTGAACGAAGTCGCCAAGTACAGATGAGGGAAATAGTAATATAATATTCCACAACTATCACACATTGCCGTCTAGTCTCAAGCTAAGCAGAGCTTGCGTTATGAGTTGTAGACAACTGATAAACATACTTATATATTTCTAAATACATGCATAGCATAGCATAGCATAGTCGGCCTTATAACGTTCCCACTGCTGGGACTCAGGCCTCCTCTCTAGAGAGGGAATGAGCCGTAATCCACCACGCGGGCCCAGTGTGGGTTGGTGGATGTTTTCCTTCACCGTTTTGAGAGCGGTGGTGATGAAATAAATTACACAAAGTAATGCGCCTGGTTAGGTTTGAACCCGCGACCTACAACTTATAAGTCGGGGCCGTTACCACTCGGCCACCACTGCTCTCAATACATGCATATTATAGATAAATTACACCTAGACACAGAACAAATGATTGTGCTCATCACACAATCATTTATCCTGGATGGGAATCAAACCCACGACCTCCGGCATAGCAGTCAGGGTCACTAACCACTAGACCAACAGGCCAGTCATTCAGGCAGAATGATGATGATATTTGTATAGTTTAGCGACTAACTTGTTTTGTGGATGTATTCACCATCCACAAAACTAGTTGTACTCCTAACTTGCAACGGTTATGGTTTGATTAAATCCCAGCAGAATTCTACCCTACATCAGATCGCCTGGCCCCCTTATCTAACTGAGCTGAAGTTTTAATTGAAACGCCCCAATGCGACTCTGAAATCTTATAGCCAGTTACAATCAGTGTTATCGTGAAAATTACAAGTCTCGCTGCACTTTAGACGAAACTCGACCTTTATGATTAAGATAAGTATGTGTTATCGGGCTATTTTCGCGTGTAATGAGCGGTTTTATTTGCGTCATTATGATAAGTACAGGTAATTTTGTGGTTACGTTTATACTGAGCATATCAAAAATAGAGATAAAATGATTGGATGAGATGAAAATGAGGTTGATGCTCACACTTAAACGCTAATGCACTATTACAGTCTTAAGTTATTTTTTTTTGTATTTTTTTTTTATTTTCTACAAGTTTTTATTTAACTAATATAATATGCCACTACATTTTACAAATTGTCTGGTCCAGTCAAATTCAAGAGAAATAAATTATGCATCACAACACATTATATTTTTAACCGACTTCAAAAGAAGTATTAGATTCGCTCTTGAATAATCGATGAAAGTCTTCGTTTGATGTGAAGCTCTTTCAGGATGGGAAAGTTGCAGCCGCAGGAGATACCGCGGGTAGCTCACTGTTTCGGCTGTCCACGCGCGCTTCTGTCTCAGAGATGTCAACAAAGTAAACGGGGCCCAATATGGCCGACGCCTGAGGATTAATAATAATATAATAATAATATTACAAAACTATCACACAACGCCTTCTAGCTCCAAGCTAAGCAGAACTTGTGTTATGAGTACTAGACAACTGATAAACATACTTATACATTTCTAAATACATACATATTGCAGATAAATTACACCCAGACACAGATCAAATGATCGTGCTCATCACACATATATTTGTCCTGGGTGGGAATCGAACCTACGGCCTCCGGCATAGCAGTCAGGTCAGGGCTACAAACCACTAGACCAACAGGCCAGACTGTTGGAAAGACTTATCTTGGCAGTCTTTGCGTTGCGAAGATATGGTAACGGTTGCCTTTTGACAACTGAAGGCACACAGGTGGGTTTTAGTCAGTAAAAATCTGACAATCCTCGCTCTGCCCAAAGCGAAAGAAGTTATGTGATGATTTTTTATATGAAATACAAAAAAACGGTTAGTACACTATGCAGTCTATTTTATTCTTGGCAAACGCCATGGGCATCATATCTCAAAGATCAAAATAATCCATGGTTCAGCTCCATACTAGGTATCACCGCATCTCAAGTACTTAAAAAGCTCACCAATAAGATAAGTCAGCTATTCAGGATTTACAAGATGCTCAATCCATAATCTATATCTTCATTACCACACTTTGAACGATTTGAATAATTAAAAGTAAAAAAATACTCTCCAAAATCTTTCCGCTTCATCGTCACGTTTTCAATTCAGGATACTTGATCAATATCTTTGTGGTCTACCAGGTTCCTTTAGTTAATTACCGGTTTTGGAGGCGGTTTTCACATCTGATCCAATGCTTGACCAATATGGCCCATATAAGCATAATCAGCCTTTTAATATTCCCACTGCTGGGACTCAGGCGTCCTCTCTCTAGGAGAGGGAATGGGCCGTAATCCACCACGCGGGTCCAGTGTGGATTGGTGAATGTTATATGTCTTTGAATTTTTGGTTCTAGGATATGGCGGTTTTCACACGATGTTTTCCTTCACCGTTTTGAGAGCAGCGGTGATGAAAAGCGCAAAGTAATGCGCCTGGCTGGGTTTGAACCTGTAATTCCTAAGTCCCCCGACTTCGACTCCTAAGTCGGGGCCGTTACCACTCGGCCACCTCTGCTCCAATCTGGCCCATAATGCGAGGATATTATATACCTAGGTACTTGGTAGATTTTGCATTGGTTTCTCAATTTAAATTATAGGAAATAATGCCGGAAGCCATCTGTGATGTCCTAAATATTTTGTTGTTCACGTTTTTAGGGTTCCGTACCTCAAAAGGAATAAACGGAACCATTATTGGATCACTTTTTATCAGTTATCTCGTACTCAGAACACAAGCTCTGCTTAGCTTGGGACTAGACGATGTTGTGTGATAGTTGTAGAATATTATTATTATATATTTTGTATCCTGGGAGTACTTATGTTCCCTTGGGATATTTTTTTACTATCATGCGGGCAAAGCTGCTGCCAGAAGCTGGTCATCAAGCTAATCAGGTGTAGCAGAGAGTGTCAGACTTTTACTGACTAAAACCTACCTGTGTTCCTTCAGTTGCCCTTTGCGTTTCACAAAAAAAAAAAAATGTTTCTTCGGCCCTAGATGACCCCGTCAATTTTGCTGACAGCTCTTTGAAATTAATAAAACGCACCAGTCTACGTGGGCTTTATTCTTACTGTACCTATTCAATTGCTCACCCTCCAAGATGTAGCCTGCTAAATTAACAGTCAAACCATCAGCTGAAATAGTAATAGCTTATCCTTATCCTCATTTCTTTCGGCAGAAACGTGATTGTGTCATCATCATCATCATATCAACCGAAAGATGTCCACTGTTGAACATAAGCAACCTTCCCCCCGGTGTGTACTTGCATAGCGCGTACAGGAATATTCGTCGGTTGGTGTCACATTCCATGAAAAGTGTTCAAGAGGCTTCTGCGAGTTGGCTTCGGCTCTTCATACGTCCCCCAAAGGTGCTCCTGCACCTCCTAGGGTCCTCCTTAGGGTCCTTAGATATATAAATACATCATCATCTTTTCAGCCGAAAGACTTCCACTGCTAGACATAGGCCACCCGCAAGTGTTGCCACAACAAACAGTCCTGTGCTTTTCGCCTCCATCGGATGCCCGCGACTCTCACCAGGTCATCGGTTTACCTTCTCGGAGGTCTTCCAACGCTGCTTTTTATCGCATTATGATTTGCTGTAAGAAAACCCAGAGATCATAAGGCTGGACAGAGGCGGCCTGTGCCTGGTGGCGGGGACCATCACCGGACACTGCACACTGAATAAGCACCTCCACACGATAGGCATCACAGGCAGTCCTCTGTGCAGAGCATTCTTGGAGGGGGAGGAGACAATTGCATATGTGCTCCTAGACTGCACAGGTGTCACTGAAATACGCACACGAACCTTAGGATCCTCGAACTCACTTAGTGATGCCCTGAAAACCTGAGAGGCCTAATCTGTTTTTGGTGAGTAGTGGCCTGGTTGGAATAAGCCCACCTAAGGTTATGGTCACCATGGCCCACGTCAAATTGTCCGTATAGGACTAAGTGCATAACCATACTCAGACAGACAGAATCCAGATATAAGTTAAGTTAGCCTGTGTACATCAGCTGTTCGCACGAGCGGCATGTTACCAACGACAGGGATAAGTGCAGCCAACGATAAATTCAATAAGATTTTCTGGTACAGAGTTCAATGGTTCTGGTTTATTTGAGTATATACTTTTCTTAAATCAGTGTATTTAGTATATAAGAACTAGCTTCTGCCAGCGGCTTCGCCCGCGGATAAGTACGTTTCTCCATACAAACTTTAGACCCCCGTTTCATCCCCTTTGGAAGTGAATTTTGGAAAATTCTTTCTCAGTGCTCACCTACGTCATGAAATGAAACCGTGTGCAAAATTTCACGATCCTAGTCCTAGTAATTTCGGCTGTGCATTGATATGTCAGTCAGTCAGTTTCCCCTTTTATATAAATAGATAACTTGTATTTCTCATATTAAGCGTTTTTTTTTTTTGGAAAATTCGTGTCTTAAACCGTTATCTTTCCAGCCTATTATGTCGTAGAGCTAGACAAATGCCGCCTTCTCCTTTTCCATACAACTCGTTCATAGCGCGGGCTGTCCCTCTCGGAGTGCCCGACCTGCAATCTTCACCTTGATATACCGCAACAATAACAACAACGCACAAGAAAATAAACTTATTTCTTCCATCCATCAGACAATACGACGTACGGCGAGTAACCTCCCTTACATTATTAACACCCCTAAGGTCTGGACTAAGCGTTTCACTTCGTTGTTTATACCGCGTACATCGAAGGACTGGAACAATTTGCCTGCTGCGGCCTTCCTGTCTAAATATAATTTAAATCTTTTCAAGGTTAGAATGAATAGGCTCTTAATAAACTAGTGCGCCTTACCATTAACAATTGCATCACTACTTACCATCAGGTGAGATCGCAGTCAAGCACTTAATTAAAAAACTAAACCAACAAAACCAAAATATTACCCACTTACCAGTTACTAAAAATAGCAATGAACGTCCACACACCTTCGGGGAATACTCGCTCTATGTTATACATGATGCAAAAAGATATGCCCTATTTATTTCCTCTGTCTTCGTATGATGTGACATACATTAAAGATTATTCTATACCAACCCCTCCAGGGATTTCAAGCACTGAATAGCGCAGAAGGTCGACTTCATACAACGAGTGAAAGTTAACGCACTTATTGGGTTCGTGGGGGCGATTAGCGGCGGGGCTCGAATCCTTCTGCGAAGCAGTAATGTTAGCGAAGGAGACTGCCGCAAGCGTGAGGGATCAGCGATCGGACATCCTCACGGCCCAACAACCTAAACCCCGACCGTGACTACCAGCCATCGTAGGCGTGTACTTGCGGACGACAACACTTAGAGACTATCATTAACATAAAACATGTGATTTAAAAACACATAATATTATTTTGTTAATTACTTTCAACGGATAAAATGTCATATTCCAGAAATATATTAATGTCTAAATTGAATTAAATTATTGAATGAAACATACCTTCTGTAGCTATTCTGTGATGTAGGCTTGAAGATACGGGACTTCTTCCGTGGCCCGATATCCGATGGCTTATCGATTCGCCCCAGAATAATACTAAACTGAACTTGGTATCCAAAATGTCGTGTGTAGTATCGTATCGGGTTTTTAACGGGGTAAGCGAGCTATTGGAATATTTTGAGAGCTTTATTTAGGTTTTAGGTATAGATTTTAGGATTACGTACCTATTTGTTCCTTTGACCTTGATGACTTGTTCCTTTGACCTTGATGACTTGT
Source organism: Mythimna pallens (assembly GCA_961205895.1). Lineage (NCBI taxonomy): Eukaryota > Metazoa > Arthropoda > Insecta > Lepidoptera > Noctuidae > Mythimna > Mythimna pallens. The sequence goes on along the minus strand of OY540842.1, from coordinate 19,053,381 downwards.
TCCTTTGACCTAGATGATTGGTTCCTTTGACCTTGATGACTTGTTCCTTTGACCTAGATGATTGGTTACCTTTGACCTTGATGACTTGTTCCTTTGACCTTGATGACTTGTTCCTTTGATCCAGATGACTGGTTCCTTTGACCTTGATGATTTGTTCTTTTGACCGTGATGACTTGTTCCTTTGACCTAGATGATTGGTTCCTTTGACCTTGTTAACTTGTTCCTTTGACCTAGATGATTGGTTCTTTTGACCTTGATGACTTGTTCCTTTGACCTAGATGATTGGTTCCTTTGACCGTGATGACTTGTTCCTTTGACCTAGATGATTGGTTCTTTTGACCTTGATGACTTGTTCCTTTGACCTAGATGATTGGTTCCTTTGACCTTGATGACTTGTTCCTTTGACCTAGATGATTGGTTCCTTTGACCTTGATGACTTGTTCCTTTGACCTAGATGATTGGTTACCTTAGACCTTTATGACTTGTTCCTTTGACCTAGATGATTGGTTCCTTTGACCTTTATGACTTGTTCCTTTGACCTAGATAATTGGTTACCTTAGACCTTTATGACTTGTTCCTTTGACCTAGATGATTGGTCCCTTTGACCTTGATGACTTGTTCCTTTGACATAGATGATTTGTTCTTTTGACCTAATTGACTTGTTCCTTTAACCTATATGATTTGTTCGTCTGACCTACATGATTTGAGTCTTTGACCTAGATGATTAGTTCCTTTACCCTAGGTGATTTTTTTTTGACTTAGATATTTCAAAGAAGGCTTTTGATGAAATGCCTATGGCCTGAGCGTTCGAAACGCAACTTAGTTGAGTTTGAAAGGTGTCTTTTTTAATTATTTTCCTGTGTTTGAAATATTTTAACATAACTTTACATAGTCCTTGTTGAAGGTCTGGAACAATTTGCCTGCTGCGGTCTTGCCGTCTGGTTATAATTTTATACAGGAGGTAATCTTCTAGGCCAGCGTGCTCTATCGTCGCTTTCCATCAGGTGAGATAGTGGTCAAACGTGAGCATATCAACAGTAAAAAACAAAAATAAGCCATCAACGTGACAACGAAAAAAATAACACCATTAAAAATCAATTAAGCGATATCTTATCTTATTCTCCTGCTCACCCAATTTTTCCCCAAGAAAACGTCCCAGATAAGTAAAAAATCAAATCAAAAAGCAACTTTTCTATAAGTGGCTTATAACACTCACTACTTTTCCTTCTATTAAAAGCTTACACGGGAAACGTTTTAAATCGGGTGGTGTACGCCTTTTTAACATTTTCTTTCGAAGCTAAACAACACAGGGTGATCGAAAAAAGTTTGATGACAGTTTATGGTAACGATTGATATTGAAGCAAAGGGAATTTGAATAAGGAATGAAAAGTTTAAAAATGGAATGAGAAGATGGAAGACAGTGAAAGTATTCGATTAACGAGTAGGCGACTGTCTGGGGTCCTACCATACGGAGTTAGAAAGTATTATAACTATTGACAAGTAGGTGACGTTCTGGGGCCTTACCATAAGGTGTTAAAATGTCAGTCGTGTAAGCGAAAAAGAGCGATGGAGCTATACAACCTACATAGCTCCATTAACAGTTCAGTGTTCGTAATATGGATCACGTTTAATAATAATAATATAATATTCCACAACTATCACACAGCGCCGTCTAGTTTCAAGCTAAGCAGAGCTTCTGTTATGAGTACTAGACAACTGATAAACATACTTATATATTTCTAATTACTTACATATTATAGATAAATTACACCCAGACACAGAACAAATGATCGTGCTCATCACACAAACATTTGTCCTGGGTGGGAATCGAACCCACGACCTCCGGCATAGCAGTCAGGGCCACTAACCACTAGACCAACAGGCCAGTCAAAGTCAAAGTTTAGAGCTGTTTGTAGAGCCTCTGGTTTCTGACTACAGAAAGAGGTTTTTTTTTTAAATTGCGATATTTCCCAATGACGTCTACCGCTCTAGAGTGGAGCGTCAGACTTTTACTGACTAACTAACCATACCTGTGTCTTTTAATTTTCTTTAAATTTTTCCTTTTTCAGAAATTCCTTATGTCGCTAACGGGCATCGGCTTTACTGGGCACCTATTATTTTGTTAATATATGGGCCCAAGTCTGCTATTTTTATAAATTCTTCATTCCAACACGAGCCTGTTGTAATTTTGCTAAAAGTTCGTAATCTGCTAATTCATAATGATCAATCATTGATCGGTCATTGGTCTCGTAATAGAGTCGAGTTAGAATAACAATATCGAGCTTATTAAAAGCAATTACAGCACAAGGACGTTCTAATGGTACCTAGGTCACGGATCAAAGGAACTGTCAAAATTTTAGCAGATTACCGCATACGTCAGACATTCATTTGTCAATATGTACTAGATTACTATTCAAGGCACTTCTTTCAATGGAGTATCAGTGGTTGATCATAGGAAAGTCATGACGCCATTATATTAGTAGATTACCAAACTTGTCAAAATCAACAATTATGAAATCAATGATAGACCATTCTGACACTATTGGAATAGCAGACTTAAAGCCCAGACTTAAAAGTAAGTGTGTTGAGCCGGGCAGCCGGACGGCGAGCTATCTATTATTTGTCGTCTGCAACGCAGGCTACTGTGGCAACGCATGAATATTATAGTAAAGAAAACTCTAACAATTTACAAGATATTTCTAACACCCGTGCCAAGCTAGGACAAGTGTTTAGTTAAAAACTAAACACTAAATCCCAACTTAAAATCTCAATAGAACCTTCTTCACACCCTGTATCACAGCGGCTATTACAACGATTGCAATATATTACTTAAAGTAGTCGATATCTTGCCAAACTGAGTTTTTTTTTACAGAACAATTTATATGAAAATCTCTTTTATTTCAGCTAATATCTCTCTTTTATTCAGTTCGATGGGTTTTAGTATGATTACGGATTAGATATATTTTGAGTGCGTGAAAATATTGCGAATTGAGATAAATATGTACATATATTATGTATCGGCCTGCGATTTATTTTAAGGGATTTATATTACTACAAGCTACTGCCAGCGGCTTTGCTCGTGTGATTGTGAAAAAATATCCCAAAGGAACACACTTTCTGGATAAAAAGTATTCTATGAGCTATTGCAGGACATGGGCTACCCGTATGCCAAGTTTAATCGAAATCCGTTCTGACGTTCGAGTGCGAAGATATAACAAACATACACCCACAATCACAAACCTTCTCCTTTATAATATTAATGTGATTACTGTGTTAACTAGCTTATGGCAGCGGCTTCGCCCGCGAAATAGTAAAAAATTATCCATAGGGAGTAAAGTTTTTTTTTTGTATTATTTATTAGTTTATAATTTTATTACCGAGCCCGAATCTCGGTCCAGATGGTAATTTACCGGACGGGATATTTTTTATACGTCGACAGCACGTAGTATTCAACGCGTGCCTCAAAAAGATGTCAGTATAACCGTAAGGACCCAGCAGGACCGATACCTTCTAAGGCCATGGGTTGACGCAAGGTCCTAGAACGCAAAGGGCAACAAAGGTACATAGGTGTGGCTTTAATCAGTAAAAGTCTGACACTATTCTCACTATATATCTTTTCTATTAGACAAAACGTACGAGGAAACAGAATCTTTTCTTCCGTGACACACACACGCACACTCGCGCGCACACACACGCACACACCTTTTTTACACACACTCGACCCATTAATTAGACACACACATAACACATTCACATACACACACATAAATATACTACACACACACACACCCACACACACCCACACAAGAAATTTACTGATTCGTCTTTCGTCTTTCATTTCTCTTTATTTTTCTGCATGCATGTTATTGTTACTGGGATTATGTACCTAATTATAAAATGTACCACGTCTTGCGCCATATAAGACCTTCATATTATCTCCTAAGCTCAGGTTGCTTTGTAGCCTATTTAGGAGTACAGTGCTTCACCCGCTTACTAGATTCTTGTTTTACTCATATATGTGCCTATTGTATCCATTTGTGTAATCTGGTCCTTGTAAACAATCAATAAAATTTTATTATTATTTATTACTCTCTCTTGCTCTTAACAGAACGAGAGAAGTTATTTGACGATTTTCCACCTAGTCAAAGAGGTAACCGACAAACAGACATCTTATCTTATCTTATAGTGGGGCTGGCCCTAAACCAGAGCTTTACATATAGATCTTTTGTGCTAGACAAACAGACATACTTTTGCTTTTATAATATTAGTACAGATACAAGGAGAATACGATTGATAGCCTCTTTAATTTTGATAAGTGAATGATGGCAAATATACAAGCCTGTATTTTCATAAAAAAAAGTAATCTTAAGGCATCCCTTACGGGCCAGGATATCTAGAAGAATGGTTATAAATATTGCAATATTACAGAAAAAACAAAACCAATAGAAATCAATAAATAAGAACATAACCGTTCTTGCAGTCGGGTAAAGAGTAAAAATTGTGAAAATGTGTGTATGTGTGTGTATATGTCGATGTTAATTAAAAAGTAAGAATAACCTTTAATGTAAAGTTTATTTGAACTTATAATTCTAAGTCAATCCGAAGGAATCACAGATCTAAGTACCACGTTTTAAAAAATGGCAGTTTCATACGTATGAAGGCCTATTATTTTATTTTATTAACTATCCTGCTGTTTGTATGTTATTAAGAGCGTCCTTTTCGAGGTACATTTTCACACAACCGCTCTTACGTGACGATGTTATTACACATCTTTCTCTAGATATTTTGGATACACAGCTATCTTGTGGATATTATATAGGCTCCTATAGAAATCAAAACATAAATTTTTGTAAAACTAATCTAGTTCAGACCTCTGAAAATCTGCTATTTTACGTGAACTTTCGCCCTCCATAATGTACTCATATATTAAAAATACAAAAAAGTACATCTATAGAAGCCTTGCACATTTAATCGAGATTCTGAATGACAACAATTTTTCTAAAATACTTTGAAAGGTTTAAAAAAAAAACACGTATTTTCTGGAACAAGTTTTGTGAAATCACGGAGTTACTGAATGCCACAATCGAGTAAATCACGGAATTACCGAGCCAACAGAGTATACAGGCGTTATCTCTCTTTTTTGCATTGCCTCTTCATCAAACATCGCGTTGGATTGCGTTAGTTGAAGCAACAATCTTTTACACCATGCTCGATGTTGATGATAGGCGAGTGGAAAAGGGCCCTCTTAAATAAAAGTTTTCCTTTCTTTATTTACTTCCAGAGATTAACAACGAACAAAATAAACAAACTTTTTGATTCTTCAACTTTTTGACTCTTCATCATCAAGTCAGATTTTATTACAACAACGATTAACGAAAAAAAAAAAAGAATCTTTTGACTCTTTAACCTTTGTCTCTCTCGTAGAGACAAAACCACGATTTTAGCGCTATCCAGCAGTCACCACAGCTCTTAAAGCTAAGGTAATCAGGTCCACAAATCGAGCAAACTTAAACATAATTCACAATACCTATTAAATTCCTTTGTCCTAGATACACAACAGGCTAAACTTCTCAACCCTCAGGCAATGTTTCCTACGGCCGACCTTGTCACGACCATGTCTTTCTGAAGTAAGATCATATTTCGTCTTGGGGGGATCCACCCGTAAAATTGCTTGTTTATTTTGTTATTTAGCCATATTAATGGCTTGTATTTTGTGTTTTATTTTGTTTATGGTAAGTTATCTTCATGGATTTTGTGCTTTCACGGTGTTTTGTGAAGAGAAATGAGATGTAATTTTGCCGTGTTTGTGCGTGATGGAATTTTAGTAGATCGTATGATTTGCGTACCTACGTGAGTATAATATATTTTGTTTTGTGAGTGAATTTATCAAGCATGATATGTGGTATATGGGCTGCGAGATTTTTGTAATGAGTTACCGCAGCTCTGGAACGCAGAGGGTAACTGAAGGAACGCGCGTTAGATTTTAGTCAGTAAAAGTCTGACACTCGCTCTCGCTCCAACTAGAGTAGGAATAGTTATTTGATGGTTTCCCCACAAAAAAATGCTTATTAAATTTTATATATCTACGTTGCTTGCAAAATGGGACCTAATGATTTTGGAGTAGCAAACCCATATTAGAAGACGCACCAATGAACGACCTTCCATAAGGTAGACCGGTGACCTGGTGAGGTCTGCAGGAGTCCACTGTAGGCGTAAAGCATTAAGAATGGACCATGAGGCGACGCTTGAGTCATCCTGTATTATTTAGGATTGGCGCCACACGTTTTATACTTCAATTATGTCCTATCAACCGTTATGTTATCATTAACTCCTTTTTAAATGCTTCTTTAATTATATATTATTTACATTTAAAAATACTAACTATAATTACAATAAAATAAAATAAATAATAATAAAAACCCTAATCTAATTACAACTAACTAAAACTAAAATATGGCGTCAAAAAACTCTTCCACATCGCTGTCGACTTTTTGTTTCATATCACTTCTCACACAATACATTCATCTATTCTTTAGCCATTGTCTCCCTCTCCGTCCTTCCTTCCAAATATACTCTCATAACTATTTTGATAATACGCGTTTTATCTCTTTACATGACCTTAACAAAACAAACGATTCTCTTTTAACTTTGCAGTCACTAGGGCGACTTTCAAACTACGTCTATTATACTCATTTCTCACATTCATCTCAGCATTCTCAATTCCGTTATTTGCAATCTTTTTTCGTCCATCTTTTTCACAGCCAACTATTCAGATCCATACAGAATAAGAAGAGCCCTGACACGAACTTTTAACGCGATCCATTCATGTAAAAGGAGTATATAGAGTGTATAACTCCATCCCTCTTCTTCGCCCGCAAGCTTGACTTAATACGCCATGGTAAGGCGTGGTCACGGACTTGTAGATTTTACCCTTCAACATAAGGAATAACATGAAAAAATACATTCAAAAATTCAAAGCTGTTAATTTCAAATAAACCATTTACAGCCACTTTTGAAATGTCAAGAAGTCAGCCAGTCTGAAATAAATTATGCTAATTGTACACTCCAAACCGTAGATCTCTATGGAGAAGAATGTGCCAGAAACTCCATGGACACTCTTTTCAATCATGTTTTGTAATTACAAATAATAGCTCTGTTACATGTTTCTTGTCGCTATCATGTGAGAACACTGTAAATAAAACAAAAACTAAATATAGATATTAAAATAGAAACTGGCAGCTAAGAGATAACCAGTCTCAACTGACAGCGCCCGTTCACGGACGTGACGCCAATATTAGCACCACTCAGCTCAACCATTTGAAGGGAACCGAATGAGTGAGCATGAAAAACTCTCAACTTATTTGTTTGTTTTACTATGAGTAAATATCATTACCCTATCCATCTCAAATGAAAATCCCTCCATCAAAATTAACTGACAAAATAAATAAATTACAATTTCAAACGAGGATATCATTTACTTACTTCGCTGACTGCAAAATATTACCATTTACCAAGACTCCGGCATTAAACTTTCGTTTATAAGTAGGTGCAGAAACTCGAACAATTGAAGTTTTAATTGAAACCTCAGCGTTTCGTCTTTAAGTTTATACGAGCACCATTGCTGAGCTCGTTGTATGCAGAATAGTATACAATCACTTATATAGTTGGGCGTGAAACTGTTTCCTGTAGTGTCATAGTGTTGATTTTGTAACTATAGTTAAGAAAAGGGTCGTAAAATTGTGAATTTGTGAAGATTTATCTACGAGTTAGATGAAATTGAATTGCCTGTTTGTCATATCAAAATAACTTTTTTTCCCCTAAATAACCATGAAAGATAAGGCGGGAGTGAAATGGAACTCCCACTTTAGCTTTGGTGGTTATTTCTTTATAACCACGTAGAAAGTGGCTGGTTTTGGTGTTGGTGGTGGTGAGGCTGGGGTGGGTGGTGGTGGTAGTGGCGGCTAAGATACTATCATTCAGACGCTAGTTAACTTCGTAAATTAGAAGGCAATGTAAATTCTTAGAAGCAAATAACGTTATACGTGACGCGCGTGTGCGCTGTACGTGTTACGTGATATTTTTTTTGGAAAAGTTTTTTATTTTACACTTTTTAGTTATGGTACCACCACTAAAAAGTACCCCTCAGCCAAATTTAAATACCTTATAGCCAGAGTGCATCTCATGACAATTCTAATAATCCCAAACACGGATAGATTACATTAATGACATTAATTTATTACAAAGTTCCGGTGCCTAACTTCAGGCTTCATAATCAGATCAGTTCGATATATTCCCCCTCTACTTTCAGTCAGTCATCGACTACACGTATAAACAAAGCAATTTCACTAGTTACGACGGTTCTGCTGTGATCCTATAAGGAGTTCTGTTCCATATCTTCGAAGTTCATGATCAGATCATAACAATATTTCTATGAGACAAACTCGGAAGCATAACCTTTCAATCGAAAAATAAATTTTCAAAATCGGTCTACAATTGACCAAGAAATCGGTGAACATACATAAAAAAATAAATAACATACATTCAACCGAACATATAACCTCCTGCTTTTTGAAGTCGGTTAAAAAGAAGTCTGTTTAACTAGTTCTCCAATGCTTGGACCAGCTGTAGGCGCGGGCTTGCGGACGGCGAGCAATGGGTAGCTCACCGTCCGATCATCCAGTAACTGTCCGGACCGAGACCAAGTCGTCGACGGCGCGTACTGCTCCACGTACGCCTCAAGGAGATGTCAGCAAACCGTAGAGGCCTAGCAGGGTACTGCAGGGTGCAGGCTACTGGGGCCAAGGGTCTGCTTCTGAAAGGAAGACTCGGCCCTGGTATGAAATGCAACGAAGTGTTCCTTCGGAGTGGGTTTTTAGTCAGTTAAAGTGTGACACCCTCGCGCTACACCCAAGAGCGTGGGATTGGATTGGATGATTTTCCCACACAAAAAATGCTTGGGCCAAATGTAGCTGTTGGCCAACGTTTGGTTTTTGTCAGGAAGAGTCTGCTAGATCCCTGCACCTACCCTGGGGCGGAGAACATGTGTAATATCTATAACGCCACGTCAGAACTAAAATTCAAAATCAAATACATATACAACAGCCCAAAATCAACTATCGTTTAGTTGCCTGGACCAGACACAAAAACTGTCTGGTCCAAGGACTCCCCTTTTCAACTGAGGTATGTGAGTCTTTACAACCCGTTCCACGTTCTAAACGATACTTTCATAATGTGAAAAAAAAAACGACTTCATTATCAACGCTTTTTCAGATGCCTCGTAATCATCACTTGCTACTATTCCAATTTATGTGATGGGTAGACGCATTAAATTGTCTTTCTACTTCCATACATCTTCATCAATCATAATCTAAGATTGACATCTGATAAATACAATTGCTTTTTCAGCTTACCTACACTTTGTAGGATCAGAGATAAATTTAATAACATTGTGTACGTAATAAGTTATGTAATTTGTATTATTGTCATGCTTACTCGAATATCTCGCTGATGATGACGCGTGCGTTAGATCATTCAGTTTTTTTTTATTAATTAAGCTGAGTGATCGTGATACATGCGTCATGTTCGTGAACGGGCGCCGTCAGTCGAGTCTTGACTGCCAGTATCTTATTTTTATTTATATATTAGCCGCTGTCAGTGGCTTCACCCACATGATATTAGTTTTATCCCCTAAGGGTATAAAAAATAGCCCATGACCTGTATTCAGACCCGGGGCCCTGGGATGAAGGCAAAAATGGAACAGAAGTGGGTAGTCAGTAAAAGTTTGACACTATCTCCCACTCCGCTCAAGAGCGGGATTTGTCATTAAATGATTTTCCCACCTAAAAAAAAACACCGGTCAAGCCGCTTTTTTAGGGTTTCGTACCTCGAAATGAAAAAACGGAACCCTTATAGGATCACTTTGTTGTCCGACCTTCTGTCGGCAAAAGTATAGGAATAAATCTGAAAACCTTAAATTTGTAGTTACGTCACAAAAAAAAAAACTTTTTGAGCGATTCGGAAAAATCTTCGTAACTCAAATCGAGAATTAAACAGTTTTAGGTAGCTTTGTACGGAACCTTCAGTGCGCGAGTCCAACTCGCATTTGGCCGGTTTTGCAATTAATATAAACTAGTGTAAACTACGATACCACATGATAGTAAGTAGTGATACAATCGTTAATAGTGAGGCGAATTAGTTTATTAAGAGCCTATTCACTCTTCAGTGCCTATTCTTTATTTTGGAGGATATCGATAAAGCTAGAACTACATTAGACCAACGCACACGTGGACCACGCCTGATTTGGACGACGTCGCGTAGCGTCACATGGCGTGGATCTAGTGTAGCTCTACAATTCTAGTTTCCATATAAAATGTATGGAGACCGACGCGCCCAGATCAGCGTGTGTGGCACCCGTGTGCGCAGTGTAGTTCTACCCTTTACAGTGTCACACGAGACTTGTATATATATGATAGATATAGATTATAATTATGGATATAGAATTATGCAATATTACCTTGATATTATAGACGTCGTAGATTTTAAAATTAAGAGCGCAGAAACAGCGTCTTAAGTTAAATCCTCATATTTAAGTTTTAGAAGTTCGCAAACCAAAACTTGCCGAGTCGCGCACCTCACAGATTTAACATAAACTTCACAGTTTTAATCCTCTGTTTTATAATGTATTTTATACTTGTACTGGTAGGTAACTTAGTTATTTTTAGGGTTCCGTACCTCAAAAGGAAAATTCGGAACCCTTAATATAGGATCACTATATTGTCCGTCTATCTGTCTGTCTGTCAAGACCCTTTATTTCGGGAACGCGTGGTAGTATCGAGATGAAATTAAAACCATAAACTTAAGTCTGAGTTAAAGAAAAAAAAGATACAGCCGTTTATATTGCAAAAAATATGTTTTCGACACTCTGAAGGGAATCTAAATTCATAGGATACTTTCCGTTGACCTAGAATCCCGAAATTTGGCATAAAACAAATTCTCATAGGTCAAATATAGGAAAAAATCTACAGTGGACCGAGAAAGCGTGTCAGACTATTACCGACTAAAACCCACCTCTGTCCTTCTTCAAAGTTCATGTTGTAAAGTCTCGGTGTAATTTCGAGATTTTAATGAACCAATAATAATAATAATAACCGCGTGATAGTTGTGACCGCCAATGGCCTTATAGCCAAAAGCTTCGATGACCATCTGTCGAAGCTGTCGTTGCGCGGTTGGATCAAGGGCCTGATACAAAAGGCAGTACTCCTCGATACGGCTCGCATTGTGAGGAGGTTCCTGTCTCTGGAGCCCTAACCACCGGTAGCTTGGACCCTGTTCCCGACACCAGTGGACAACAATTTTTTATATTTTTAAATGTTTTTTTTATATGTTTTTTTAATAAATATTTAAAAATGTAAACAATATGTATAAAAAATAAATAAATGGAATAATAATAATATTTCACAACTATCACACAACGCCGTTGAAGATAATTTTCAGTATGATTTTCTACTGACGCTAGAGCTAGAGCTGAAGATTGTAGTACTACCTCACAATTGTGTGCCAAGAAACAAAAAAAAAATATATTCTTTCTTATAAATTGTATACCCTTACCTACAAAAGCCTTGAGCACAGGGTAGCCAGCCTTTCAGAGTTTTACAGGTTGCATTTTGGAGAGTGTGCGCAGGAATTGCATGACTTGATTCCGCCATCTCATTTCTACCATCGGACAACCCGACGTACGGCGAGTATCCATCCACCCTTACGTTGTTGAAACCTCTACGGTCCGGACTAAGCGTTTAGCCTCGTCTTTTATACCACGTACATCGAAGGACTGGAAAAATTTGACTGCTGCGGTCTTTCTATCCGATTATAATTTGAGTGACTTCAAGGCTAGAGTGAATAGGCTCTTAATAAACTAGTGCGCGTCACCATCAACGATTGTATCACTGCTTACCATCAGGTGGGATCGCAGTCAAGCAATAGTTTATATCAAATAAAAAAAAAAAACATTTAAATAAACTATGAATTAGAGATAATTATCACAGTTTAGAACAACAAACTCCATCTCATAATATCACTAAGTTCTAATTTCAAGACGACCTCACTATGTCAACGGAGAACTATGGCATAGTCTTAAGTTCCTCCACAAATGACTGAACGATCGTATAGACTGTAGTGAGCTTTTACAAGTTCCGCACAAAATTCCACGCTTTCCTATAACCACACTGCTAAAACGCCCTACCACCTCTACAAACATAGGCTTAAATTCACCATTTATCAAAATATGTAACAACCTAAATTCATTTTATAAGTCCCGACCTGAAGCTGAGTTGGTGGCGATAGAATTAAAAGGATAAATAAATAAGTGAAGAATATCGGTTCAAGATACCATGTAAAATATTCAAAAAGTATTTCCGATACCGGGAATCGAACCCGAGCCTCCTGGGTGAGAGCCAGGTATCCTAGCCACTAGACCATATCGGATGTGACAATTGGTTCAAAATTATTGAGCAGATTTTAGTTGCAGCTTCTAAAATCATGTCGTGCTAGTTTGTTACCGTGGCCCTGGAACGTATAGAGCAACTGAAGGAACACAGGTGGGTAAAAGTCTGACACTCTATCTCGCTCCACCCCAGAGCGCGAACAGTTATTTGATAATATCCTTCACTAGAAAAAAAGGTCAAATGTCATTTGACGATGATGTGTATTTTTGCTTGCTTGAAAACAAAAACATTAAGGGTCGCCGCACACGGGCTACCGGCCACAACCACAAAATGCCACCACCGACATATTTCCCATAGTTCTCATAGATTACATATAGATTCGCCGCACACGGTTTATGCCGGTGACTGCCATACACTACAAATTGCCGCTACTCGCTTCTTGTGGCTCGCACTGGCCACTAAACGCCTATACAAAGCGCCATCACACGGTCCTCGCTCATTTAAATCTTTTTCGCCAGAGTTCATTATGATACTGCGCATATGACTGTCGCGCACTTCAGCTTCCTTTGTGTGGCTGTCATGTGTGGTCCGTGTGCGGCGACCCATATTGAGACTTTATTTAGTTATTTTTATTACTGGGAATTATTGTCCGAAGTGGTAGGTAGTCAAATAATTTTCCTGACAATATGTGCCTTGTTTTTGTTTGTTTTCTGCATCTAAATGTGATCAGGCTTTGAAGATAAGTTCGGGGAGCGTGCGATTCTTACCTCACGTAAATGAAGCAGTTGATGATCTACAGCACAGGGTCCCGTTACCTCTTAAAAAACTACTATGGAACGTCTCTGGAATAAACCTCTATACAACGCCTGTTACACCAAATCTAATTAAGTAAAACTCATCTCTCATTGAGTCTTGCTGTGCACGATAACTTATGATTACACAATAGGTAGCTCGCCTAACCATCCAGACCGAGCCCAAGTCGTCGACGGCGCGTAGTGTTCCCCGCATGTCAAGTAGATATCAACATAACCGTATGGGCCCAGGGCCCAGCAGTGTCGAAGCCTACTAGGGGCCATGGGTTTGCTTCTGAAAAGAGAACCCCTGGAACGCAAGTCAAAGATGGAACATAGGAGTGGGTTTTAGTCAGTAATAGCTTGCATCGCATAATGCCATCGACTTCTCTAGAACCTTTCAGTGGGCGAACAGAGTCCCCACACTCAACACCCGTAAACCCAATAATTATATATTGTATTATATCACAGAAATCTTAATTAATATTTCTATGTATAATATTATACCTACTATCACAATATTTATATTATTTCTGAGTATCATGGTCATCACATTGGTCAAAAGAATTTGGGCTCTATTATTGTTTCTGAGGATAGGAAAAATCAGAAAACAGAAACGTTTATTTAAAACTAGCTTTTACCCGCGGCATTGCCCGCGTACTAAAAATATGGCCCATGTCAATCAATTTGTGTCTAAACACACTATCTTGAAGGTACGCGACCGAAGTTCCGTGGCTGATTTTACGTTCCGACGTATTCAGCTGACATGACATACCATAAGTGCCGAACTTACGCAGTGGAAATTCAGTTACGCAACTTTGTGTGTATTCAGTGTCTCAAGCGCTGTCGTGGCGTCATGTAGTTTTATATAAACAGCCGGACAGACAGATGCAAAACAAAGTTATCCTGTTAGGGTTCCGTTATTATTTTAATAAACACAACGGGCGTAACGCGGGGCGCGGGCAGGCCTGCCTCCCGCTGCTCCCCACCCCGATCTTCACCGGCAATTGAACGGAACTTCAGGCACATATAATGTGTGCTCTACAGAATACGTTGCCGCCAAATCGCCGCTGAACTTATGCCGGACCGAAGTTCGGCTGTATGCTATAACGCAACGTAACTTCGGCATAATATGTCGTCAGTAATTCAAATAGCATTGCAGGCGTAACCATGCTGAACTTCGGTCGCATACATTCGGCATGGTGTGTTTAGAAACAAATTGCACGTTATAAGACGTAGATCTCTAAGTAAAAGAACGTGGAAGAAACTCCATGGCAGACTGTTACTGACCAAAACCCATCCATGTCTGTTCAGTTGCCTTTACGTTCCAGGGCCTTGGTGGGTCTTTCTTTATTTTGGGGTCCCTTACCTACTCACCCTTACCTACTCCCTTACCTACTTCATTAGTAACCATTTCATGTAGTTTTATGAAATGGTTACTAATGAATCCAAAGCAATAATTAAGCTTTTATACTTAACAGTTTTTTACATGAAATAAGTTTTCAATAAAAAACATTTTATTAAAAAACCTTTGACAAAAAAAAAATACAAACAATTTCAATGTAAGAAAAGCACTGAAAAGTGCAAAATAACTGAAGTCCGTTGTATTTTTTTTTTTTGTGAAAAGCTTTTTATTTTACACTTTTTAGTTATAGTAGGTACCACCATTAAAAGTACCCCTCAGCCAAACTTATAAATACCTTATAGCCAGAAAGCATCTCATGACAATTACAATAATCCCAAACACGGTTAGATTACATTAATTTATTTCAGAGATTCGGTGCCTAACTTTAAGCTTCATTATCAGATCAGTTCGATATATTCCCCGTCTTCTCTCAGTCAGTCATCCAGTACACGTATAAACGAAGCAATTTTACTTGTTACGACAGTTCTGCTGTGATCCTATGAAGAGATCCTATGAATAGTTCATGATCAGATCATAACAATATTTCTATGGGACCAACTCGGAAGCATATGGTGCCAATAAAAAAAAAAAAAACAAAATCGATCCACAATTGACTGAGAAATCGGTAAACATACATAAAAAAAAAACATACAACCGAATATAAAACATCCTCCGCTGTGTAGTATTGGTCAAGATCATTCCAAAGAGCTCAAACAAAATGGTTCCATCATCAGACCAGCTACATGGTACCATAGTAATGCATAGTCATAGAAGTTACATAGACTAAATTTCGGCTAAATGCATTAGTGGTAACTTTTCAAAATCCATTTGCAAGATTTACTCTCAACTAACATACATACGAACATTACAAGCTAAATAAAACGTTGTAAAAAAACTTTTCTTCTATAGAACACAAAAAAGTTTAAAAATACATTCATGAAGCTGCAAAGTTTGCTACCTCCATATAAAGGATGCTTATAAAGCAGGTAACAGACATATATAGTATTTTGTAACAACTGTATCTTCATAGACATGATAAGGGTGCTTCAGATTAACAAGAGCAGCGATGTGCGTATGAACATGGGTGAATTTGTGATAACATAATAGCACGCCTGTCTTCCCCAAGGGGTTATGCAGAAGTGTTATGTTTTCGTCCCATTGTAATAATGCTCTCGACCAAATTTCGATTATGGTAACTAATCTCAACGAAGATTTGCCAGGTACTTATGCAGAACATAGTATAGTGTTAAAGCGTGTACACAAACAGGTGCACTCTGTTCCTTTAGTGTGAGGGCATGAATCTTGCAACAGCCGAGCGATGGGGGCAGTGGGGCGACGGCGATGTATACAAAAGCATTGCACACTATAGCGATGCGCACGAAACGGGGCGATCAAGCGAGGCACAGGCGACAGTTGAACGACGGCGGCACGACACCGACGAGAACAAACTAGTTTGGTTTCGTCGATTGTGCGGGGATCAAGTATTGTATTGAATTATTATTTTAATAATAGAAATTGAAATTGAATTGAAAATATAATCAAATGTCTAGACTCTATAGTAATTCTTGTATAGATGTAAAATTTAATTGAATGACACCTTAGCTCGTAATAAAGCATAAAAAATTCACCCAAATTGCGTCTTCGTTGATTTATTGCATAAACACCATATCTAGGTAATAATAAGTTCCTCATTAGGAGACTAGGCTCCAATAGTTATTTTCGTTTTTGGCGTAAATTCACGTTTCTGCCCACCAGTTTGTTTCGTGCTCACGCCAGATATCGCCGGCTGATCGCACCGAGTCGCGTCGCCTTGCTGGCATCATCGCTCAGCCGTCGCAAGTTTCGTGCCCATACACTGACTTTTATAGTCCGATGGGGTGGAAATAAACACGTCCGAAGAAGAGAGATCAGGAGTAAGAATGGCTTCACGCGTTTTTAGTTAACTACTAAAACATGTGAAGCCGTTAACTATCATCAGACATGGTTTGAGATCTAAAACAAACGAAACTCACTACTAAATTGAACTATAATTATAATTTTCTATCTCGCTCTTTAATTTTTTTTTTTTTTAGAGACTACATTAACCACATTTTATTTTTCATTTCTGATTAGCGGCCAGTTTGATTTTTGAATAAATTCGATTGATGCACGTACATTTAACATTTTAATTCACATATTAAAGTTTTTTTTTTCAAATGGTTTTATCGTTCCAAATTCAAGACACATTATTCCCTTAAGGAAAGCTACATTAGATCCCTGGGGACAGAATAACTTGCATTACTTTAGTTGTATAAAAGGGTATTATTGAGCAGGTGGTATAAAAAAGATTAAGATATTATTACTTAATGCTGGTGAAAATGGACATAACAAATAAGGAATAGAATTGTTAGAGCAGTTTCCCAAGAGACTGTTCACAAAGTTGAAGACTCTCTTGACCCACTCAGGGACGGAGTTTTGAAGAATCACTTTACATCTCAATACCCTCTTAGCAGTATAATGATCTCAATGATATTCTTAGGCGTAGATTAGAATATCACACGTTTTTAGTATAGTTGTGTTGCGCACCAGAATCAGACACCCAACATTAAAGTTGGGTCAGGTTCTGTTGCGCAACAAAATAGATTGTATTACTAAATGCATTACTTGACTGACCTGTTGGTCTAGTGGTTAATGGCCTTGACTACTATGCCGGAGGTCATAAGTTCAAGTGGGTAACAACACATTTTTTTTTTAATAAAACGTAAAAAGAATAGTGATAGAATAGAATAGTGACTTAAATATACATTTATTTTTGTTTTCAAGCTTGTAGTGTCCTTGTATTGTCATCTGGTATTATGCGGAACTGAAGCCATTTAGTTTTCAGATGACTCTGTTTTTATAATACTAATAAACGCATTTTTTTTCTATATTTTTGTTATTTCAAATGCATAAAACTATGATTTTGAAGGTATCTATAGTTTTGGAGGAACATTTAAAAGAGTTAGAGCTCTAAAACGTGAAGGACAAATGAAAGAACACAGGTAGATTTTAGTCCATAAAAGTCTGACGCGCTATCTCACTCCATCCTTGAGCGCGAGAAATCATTTGATGACTCCCAAACTTCAAAAAAAAACTAAGTTTAATGTATGTTCACATGTTTATTTATTAATTCTTTATGCACACAAAAGTACAGAGGCGGACTTAATGCCTTAGGGCAACCAACTATATGCCAACTGCCTTACGCTGCTTTGCTTTATGTTAAACTGCCTTGAGGTCTTTGATTCGATTCCCAGGTTGGGAAAAAAGTTATGTTGTTTTTTTTCTGTTAAGGATTACTCTTTTGCAGCCTGGAGCCTGTTGCCAGCCCTAGACTGTCAGACCCCTCCTCCTCCTCTTCGAGTCGTATTCCTCATTACTGAGGGTCGTGAAGTTCCCACTGGATTAGCTTCTTATTGATGGTATCTCGCCATCTGTGATGGTTCTTGGCATCATGAAGTGCGACGTGCAATTGGATGTCCAGTGTGGAGCGGACGTGATCGGCCCATCTTTTTGGGCTGCGGCCTCTTGATCGTTTTCCATCAACTATGCCAGTTACGATGCTGTTCAAGGTTGTGGCCATTTTTCCTGGCAATATGGCCATAGAACTCCAGTACTCTGCGCAAGCAGGTAGTCGACAGTCTGATCTTGATGTTGGTTCACGTAGGTTTGTACGAAAAGCAGTCCAGGGAATTCGAAGCATTTTCCTCCAGCACCACATCTCGAAAGCATAAATGCGGTCGCGGTGCGCCTTTTTCAAAGTCTAAGTCTCAGCCCCGTAGCTGAATATGGTCAGATTACCGCCCCATCAAACAATGAGTTTAAAGAAACAGCGATTGTGTTTGCGCACATACTTGTACACTATAATATCTCCAGCCAAGTACGCAGTAGGTGAATACGCAGCGTTGGAAGGCCTCCTACAATTTGGACCGATGAACTGGTGAGGGTCGCAGGAATCCGATGGATGTGAAACGCACATCGTTCACATCGCACGTTATAGCGACACTTAGAAGTCGCCTATGTCCAACAGTGGATTCTTTCGGCTGAAATGATGATAATGTTGAACGGAGTCTTCGAATTGAGATTGGCTGCCGTGACAAAATTCTCTCTGAAGTGTCATATTATAAACTAGGCATCATAGTAGTCACAGTATTTCCAGGTACATACTTAAAAATTACCAATAAATCGCTCCAAACAGTCTGGAGCGGTCCTAAAGCAACATTTTTTATTACAAACACGGCGATGCGAGCGCGGTGCTCGAACGTGCTTGCCTCTAAAAAGCTTATGTGAGTTGTGTGAACACCCTGTGTGTGGAATAGAAAGAGACTGGATTTTTACGCCAGATTGAAGTAAAGGCTTATTGCGTTTATGTATTAGTTTGTTGGATGTGGCATTAGTAGATGAGGGTAGAAAATAGAAAACGCCTAGCGGTAACGGCTCCGACTCACAAGTTTAAGTCACGGGTTCAAACCTAAACAGGCGCATTACTTGTGTAACTTATTTCATCTTTCGAAACGGTGAAGAAAAACACCTTGAGGAAACCAGCGAAAAAAACGTTCTAGAAACAAAAATTTGAAAAAACGTGACATCTATCAACCCGCACAGGGCCCGCGTGGAGGTTTACTGCCCATTCTCTTCTCTTAGAGAGGAAACCTGAGTCTCAGCAGTGGGAACATTATAAGACTGATTATGTATGTATGTTTAAGATGATAAACTAAAATTCCACGGCCTCGATTTATGAGTAAGATTCCACCCTGCCAGGCGCATTACTAAGTGTTATTTATTTCATCACCACTGCTCTCAAAACGGTGAAAGAAAATATGTTAAGAATACAGGCTAACCTCCTGGATGCAAAATTCGTAAATATGTCAAGTGTCATCCACCAACAGATTACGGCCCATTCCCTCTCCTAGAGAAGGAGGCCTAAGTCCCAAGAATAAGAACTTTATAAGTCTGATTATGCTATATATAGCTCCATATCTTTATATGTATGTCGTTGTCAGATCACTTCATGACATGACCAACTAAAACTACCCACATAATTTAAACGTTAATATTTGATTGTCAATCCTCGTTTGGCATTTCTATAAGATTTCTATGATAATCATAGAAATCTTCAAAAAAGGTCTAAAAAAGTAGGCCAAACGACGATGGAAATATCATCAAACTTTAACGTTTAAAACGACCTGGCCAGTTTTATTTGGCCATATCATGAAGTGATCGATTTCTAAGATCTGGCCCCGACATGTATACTCGTAACTCTTCCGTACTTGTGTTTGTCATAACTCTACTATATAAATATACATAATTCCATTAGTTATTATGCTACATTAACTAATGGAACTGATGGTTATAATAATGGGGAAATGAATGCCATAAGGCATCCATTACTGTATGTTGTTTTCTCGAAAATGGGACAAAGATTAAGTTGCGACAAATAAATGAAAGAAAAACATGTAATAATTTTATTATCATTTTAAATCATATCGAAACTAATTTGTATTGTACAAACTCAAAATCATATACATATGATACCTAGACCTGAAATAACTATATATAGGCTTTGGAAACCATTTTTCGTGCCAATTGTTGAACCATTGCGCCAACCGTCACTATATTGATCGTCATTGATCCCGTGACATTACGGTGGTCAACATCATCATTTCAGCCGAAAGACGTCCACTGTTGGACATAGACCTCCCCCAAGTGTCACCACAACGACCGATCCTGTGCGGATCGCTTCCGCAGCATTCCCGCGATTTTCACCAGGTCGTCGGTCCACCTTGTGGGAGGCCTTCCAACGCTGCGTTTTCCAGTGCGCTACTCTACTCTACTCTACAACCTTTTGGCCTCATCGACCATCTATTCTACGAGGAATATGCCCTGCTCACTGCCACTTAAGTTTGGCGATTCTTCGGGCTATGTCGGCGACCTTGGTTCTCCTGCGGATATTTTCTTTCCTGATGCGATCAGGCAAGGAAACTCCGAGCATTGCCCTTTCGGTGGTATTTTTGAACAATTAATATCGTTGTTTGATTGTTGCTTCTAGTTAGCAATTACTGAAAATCGGGTAAAAGTAGGTTTTTTATACCGTTTTATATGCAATACGTCAGTAGTAAGTTTGGCACCAAACTCTCGCAACATTTTAACAGATTACATATACCGAGAAAGTTGTGGAACCTTAGAAAGTATTAATACATACACACACAACACATATGCACACACTACACACTGCATATTACACAATACATACTTATTGTTATGTCTGGGACATTGTTTTTCTTAATATTAAGATTGGGCACGCCACAATTATGGCGGTAAGTCCCCTCTTTGAGACGTGGTTGGAAAAACCTCACGGCGTCCTCACCTTACGCATGACGCAGGTTCTTACCGAACATGGTAAGTTCGGGAAGTACCTGCACCGGATCCATGCGGAAGCGACGCCCGGGTGTCGGCGCTGTGTGGACCACCCGGAGGACACGGTGGAGGTGTGGCCGCTTAGGCAGATCAACGCCGTCTCCTCGTGGGGGCGATCGGCGGCGGTGATATCTCGCGCTGGGCCTTGGTACAGGCCCATGGTCCGGAGCGAGAATTAGTGGCAGATGGTCGCCTCCTTCTGCAAAGCAGTAATGCTAGCAAAGGAGGCAGCTGATCGCGTTAGGCAACGGTCCTCACGCCCCAACCGCCGCCGGGATTACGATCCCGGTTTCCGGCCACCGTAGGCGCGGGCTTGCGGACGGCGCGCGGTAGTCCGCCGTCCGACAGTTCGGTAACCGTCCGGACTGAGCCCAAGTGATCGACGGCGCGTATTGTTCCACGCACGCCTCAGGGAAGATGTCAGCTAATCGTAGGGGCCCAGCAGGGTCGAAGCCTACTGGGGCCACGGGTAGTGTCAAAGTGAAACCCGGGGCCCTGGGACGAAGGCAAAGAACCCAAGAGCGAGATTTGTCATCAGATGATTTTCTCACCTGAAAAAAAAACAACATTAAGATGGGCACAGTTTATAACTTTTGCAGCTGTCATCGTTATCCATGTCATTACTATTAATTGTTTTACTAGTCAAAACCGGCTCAATTGCCAAAAAAGAAAAAAAAAAGTGCTTTGTTCCAAAAAAAATATAATTCTATAACGTTTTTTACTCATATTAAATAATTTTTATTTAAAATTTTTAAGTAACATAATTTTAGTTAAGTATATTATTAAATATTATTTATAGAAAATTAACGTCCTTTTTATTGTACAATATTCAAGTTCGATATGGCTTGCTTCCCTTTTAGCTAAATCACTTTTAGTATTAAACCAGGTCATTTCTTTAAGCCAAACCTCTGCAGCAACGTCGCTGAACATGTAATAAGGTGAGCGCGCCCCACAAAACTATTTCTTTGACTTTGGTATGGCAATACTCTTTGTATTACCAAGAAACCTCAGATTAAAACTTTGTACGGTGGTCCTGACTTCAATAGAAAATTTGGAAGTAGGGACTTAGATATTGAGAAAGTATTTCGTAATAAAAGACCGCGTTCCAAGTAGAAATGTTCCTACACAACATTATTTTTAGTATATGCGAAACTTGAGTTTAGTTTGTTCAGAATCAGTAACTGAATCGATTCAAATAACTTTTACACCATGTTATATTTTTTCCCAAAAATATTTAAACAAGGTCACAAGTTGGACGCCACACTAAGTACAACACAGGTCACGGCAGGTCATAGCGAGCATTAGATGCCAGCGCACATCTGGGTGCAGGAGCAAAACAATCTCTCAGTCACCCAGATTGCCCAGTAACCATGCATTTGTGCGGATAATCAGGTAACATAACAAGCTTATAACTTTGTGAATTTTCATGATACAGTTATGTAATTTTGTACATAGATTCCTTACATAAGAATACTAGACACGTTTTTCGGGTTTTGCATTTACTAAAATTAATGTTGTATACTTACTAACTATGCGTTTTGTGAACACATTTATTGTGCGTACAGCTAAAGAGTGGACTTTCCTACTGGAGTCTGTGTTTTCTGATAGCTACAACCTAGCCGTCTTTAAGTCAAGAGTAAACAGGTTACTTCTAGGCCAGCGTGCTCCATCATCAGCCATATCATTGCTTACCATCAGGTGAGATAGTGGTCAAACGGGAGCCTATCCAAAAGACAAAAAAAAAACAACTGTCCCCACTGTTTCTGTCCCCATTGTTTTACTGACTAAAACTTATTTATGTTCCTTCATTTGCCCTTTGCGTTCAAGGGTCACGTTAACTCTCTCAGGGTAACGTTATTGCATGTCCTTATATAATTGAAGGGGTCTATTAGGATATCGGCCCTTCACTTTTGCGTTCTAGCACTCTGGGCGGAGCGCGAGGGCGTGACAGACTTTTACTGACTAAAACTACACCTGTGTCCTTCAGTTGCCTTTTGCATTTTAGGACTACGGGTTTCCATTTCAGAAATTCCCCGCGTTCCTAGCTAGCGGGCATCGGCCCTGCTGGGCCCCTACGGCTTGCTGACCTCTCTTTGAGGGATCACTACGAGCTGTTGACGACTGGGCTTGGTCCGGTCAATTACCGGACGGCCGAACGGCAAGCTACCCATTGCTCGACGTCCGCAAGCCGGCGTCAACCGTGGCTGGTAGTCGAGGTCAGTATCTCGGTGGCTCGAGCGTGAGGACATTCATTCCCTCACAAATACGCCCTCCTCCGTCACTTGCATTACTGCTTCGCAGAAGGAGGTCGCCACCTGCCATTCCTCCTCGCTTTGGACCATAGCCCGATCCAGGGCCCGACGTGAGAGGTCAGTGCCGCCGATTGCTTCCACGAGGACACAACGGTGCTCCGCCCAAGCGAGGCACACCTCCACCGTCTCCACCGTGTCCTCCGGGCAGTCCACACAATGGTGACACCCGGGTATTACCTCCGCCTGAATCCGATGCAGGAACCTCCCGAACTTGCCATGTCCATTGAGGCCTGTGTCATACGGAAAGTGACTGGGACTTACCGCCATAATTGTGGCATGCCCAAAAGTGAAGGGGTCTAGTAGGGCATCGGCCCTAAACGTGCGTTCTAGGGTCACGGTAACGCTCTCAAACCTTAACGCAGCCCTAGCGAAGCGAAGAAAAGTGAAGGGGTCTAGTTAAAAGGAGATGTCAGCAAACCGTAGGGGCCCAGCAGGGTCGAAGCCTACTGGGGCCAAGGGTCTGATTCTAAAAGGAATAGACTCGGCCCTGGTACGAAATTCAACGAAGGAACAGGAGTGGGTTTTAAAAGTCTGACACTATCTCCTGCTCCGCCCAAAAGCGGGGGATATCATTAGATGATTTCCCCACCGAAAAAAAGGGGTCTGGTGCCCTACATCGGCCCTTCACTTTTGCTGATCAAGTTGGTGTCCAATTTATGTCTAAACGTTGTATATTTGCGACTAGAAACAGCTTTCATGTGCCAACTGTCTAACTGTCTAACTTCCTTGACGGAACTTTTGGTTACCTAATACACTGGTATTTTCAAACTTCGACCACGTGTCAGAATTTCAGATGATCTAGAATTACGTTCACACTATATTATTCAACTAGGTACTGCTTGTAGCCATTTCCGCGTGAATTTAATACAATCTTCTTTTATAAATTACTAGCTTTTGCCCATTCATAAAATATAGCCTATGTCACTTAGGAATAAAGCAGCTTTCTATTGGTGAAAAAATTTTAGCAATCGGACTAGTACTTGCAAAGATTACCTCCTACGAACAAAAAGTAAAAACAAACTTTACCTCTTTATAATATTAGTGTAGATAGCCTATGTGTTAATCCAAGATATAAACTATCTTGGTGCAATATTTCATCCAAATCTCTTCAATCTTTTGAGCGTGAAGGAGTTCTAAACATACAAACACACACGCACCATCACACACGCTCAAACACATACGAGAAAAACTATCACCTATTATTTTTATTTCTACAATGCATAGGTACTGTGTGCGATTGGGGACTAGCACTTAACTCCTTAACACAGGTTATATATTAACCTAGAGAATACAGGCCCTCACCCACCAATTTGTTGTAGTCTTTGTACACTGTAAATGATCCTATAAATTGTCATCATGTACTATAATGTTTTTGATGAATCATCATCATCATCATCATTTCAGCCGGAAGACGTCCGCTGTTGAACATAGGCCTCCCCCAAGCTTCACCATATCGACCGATTCTGTGCATTTCGCATCCACCGGAGTTTCCTTGTGTGATCGCATCAGGAATGAAGATATCCGCAAGAGTACCAAGGTAGCAGACATAGCCCAAAGAATCGCCAAACTTTTGATGAATAAAGATATTATAATTACTTTTTATAATATTACTGTAATCATCATCATCATCAGCCTAAAGACGTCCACTGTTGGACATAGGCCTCCCCCAAGCGTCGCCATAATGACCGGTTCTGTGCGTCTCGCATCCATCGGATTCCCGCGACCCTCACCAGGTCATGGGTCCTCCTTGTGGGAGGTCTTCCAACGCTGCGTCTTCCGGTACGTGGTCGCCACTCCAGAACTTTTCGTTCCAATCGACCATCTGTTGCCCTGCCCATTGCCACTTAAGTTTGGTGATTCTTCAAGCTATGTCGGTAATCTTGGTTCTCCTGTGGATATAGTCATTAATATTAGTGTAATTCATTCAAATACGTTCAGATGTTTGAGCAAGAAGAAGTAACAGACACAGGTGCAAGTACACACATACATACATACATCATCATCATCATCTTCCTGCCCTTGTCCCGTTTTATTTCGGGTCGATACAACACGTTTTTTTCTTCCATTCTGTCCTGTCACTCGTCACGCTATCACTAACTCCCTTTTCTTTCATATCACTTCTCACACAATCCATCCATATTTTCTTTGGTCTCCCTCTCCCTCTCCATCCATCTACATGTAAACTCATTCATACATACGTTTAAACATACCTATAGGAATTATCACCTTTATAATATTAGTGTGAGCAGATTTTGTCCGAAATAACGATTTCTTGTTCCTGTGTTTAATAGAAATGTATTATCGGTCTAATCATCATCATCATCATCATTTCAGTCGACAGACTGAACTCTGACTCTGACTCCACTGTTGGACATAGGCCTCCCCTACATATCACCACAACGAAAGGTCCTGTGCGTCTCGCATCCATCGGATTCCTTCTACACTCACAAAGTCATCGGTCCACCATGTGGAAGGCCTTCCGACGCTGTGACTTCCGGTACGATCTAATAACTGTAAGTATTACTGTTGTAAAACAGAAGACTTCAGTCAGTAAAAGTCTGACATGACCTCTCGCTTATCTCACACCAAGAGAAGTTATTCGATGATTTCCGGCCTTAAAAAAAGCACTACTTCGGAGCAAGAGCTCCTGGCTTCTATTATCTCGAGCAAAGTTAGTGGATTTTGTATCAGGAATTGCTGGGTAGTATAGAAATAGACTCGGCCTCTTTTAATACCACTACACTACTATTTACTTTGACATTATTACTTTTTTTTACATTACGTTAACATTTTTATATTATGATATTCATGTAAAAAATCTATGTACAAAATTTCATAACTGCATCATGTAAAATCACAAAGTTATAAGCTTGTTATGTTACCTGGTTGTCCGCCCAAATACATGGTCACCGAGCCATCCGGTGACTGAGGGGTTGTTTTGCTCCCGCACCCTGCTGTGCTCTGGCACCTATTGCTCGCTATAACCTGTGACCTGTGTTGTACTTAGTGGCGGTAGTGTCCAACCTGTGAGATTTTAAAAATATTTTTGAAAAAAATATAACATGGTGTAACAAATACTGGAATCGATTCAGTTAATGACTCTGAACAAAGTATATTCAGTTTTCGCTTAGACTAAAAATAATTTTGTATACATATTACAAAAAGACAAACTGACCGACTGACATATTAACGCACAGTCGAAACTACTGGGACTATGACCGTGAAATTTTGCATAAGGCTTCCTTTTATGATGTAGGCGAACAGTAAGAGAGGATATTTCAATATTCACCCTCTAAAGGGATGAAACGGGGTCAAAGTTTGTATGGAAAAAACTACATTCAGGCGGATGAAGATGCGAGTAGATCATCATCTTCCTGCCCTTGTCCCGTGTTATCCCGGGGTCAGTGCAACACATTTTTTTCTTCCATTCTGCCCTATCACTCGTCATGCTATCACTAACTTCCTTTTCTTTCATATCACTCTTCACACAATCCATCCATGTTTTCTTTGGCCTCTCTCCCCCTCCATCCATCCACATGTATGCTCATAACTCTTTTAGTAACATGCGTTTCATCCCTCCTCTTTACATGACCATACCAAGACAAACTTTTTTTGATTTCCCTTCAAATTTTCTGTCACTGGCGCCACTTTCAAACTTCCTCTAATATACTCATTTCTCACTTTATCTATTCTCGTCACACCATACATCCATCTCAACATTCTCATCTCCGCTACATGCAATCTTTTTTCATCAGTCTTTTTCACAGCCCAACATTCTGAAGTAGTTAAATGAAGCTGCCAGTAGATAGTATTACTAATAAGACAACACAAATATTTATCCACAGTCATGTTAGTCATAGTTACAGGATAGTTCAAAAGAGCTACCGTGACCGGTGGCCTTAAAACGCAAAGGGTTACTGAAGGAACACAAGTGATTTTTACTCAGTAAAAGTCTGATGCTCCGAGAGGAGTATCAAATAAGGATTACAACCTCAAAAAAATGTTAGTCAAAGTTTTTTTTAGAATTCAGGTAAAAAGCTCAAAGGACTGAGTCAAAAAAATGACTAATTAAAGCACGTCGCTTTACTTGTTATTACAGACTAACAAAATAGGTTGTTAGTGAAAGGATCGGGCCTACGCTTGACCTAAAACTGTGTGGGTGTTTACAAATTATTTGACTGACATTTTCAACATGAATTCTGAGTTCCGTGAAATATTGTGAATTTTGCAAGTACCGTGTATTTCAATTAGAATAAACTTTATTGTAAACCAAAACAGTAACAAATTTACAGAAACTAAATAAGAAATTTTACAGGAAACTTATATTTGATAACTTTTTGTAAAGGTCAAAAAAAAAAGGAAGGAATAGTTATTTGTGCAACAAGAGAGCAAAGTTGTTTTTGCTGCGAGTGCTAATTTTGAGTCCCGAGCAAGCGAAGGATTCTTTGATTGAATCACGAGCGTTAGCGAGTAAAATAATTAACAGTACTAGATTTAGTAATGATTTCAATTAAAATAAATACTATCTCTGTCGCTAGTTTTTCTCATATTTTACAATTATTTTAACATTCTTATTCTTATTTGCCTCTATTTTATTTCCGCTGTTTTTTTAAAGCACGTTCTAAAACAGTCAATGTTGAAACTAGAAATAGTTATTTAAAGGTTAAATGCCAGTTTTATCTGCTGCTATAAGTACTCAGATACTCTTATTTTTGTTCAAATACAATAATACATTTAAAATTCAATAATTTATTTATAAAAAAAATAAAACAATTTTATATTTTACAAATATTTTCTATTTATTACGCATTTCCGAACGTGTTTTTCTTTTTGGTGGAATTTCAAAATCGGAATGAACTTCGAAATGGCATGGCACTCGCTTTTTTATAAGGGCGAGAAAGAGACAGAGTACAGTGCAGTTCGAATGTTTCGAATTGTATGGCTAAAAAAAAAAAGTTACTTTGTCTCACGCAGTGAGCAAAATCGAGTTTTGCTCACTGTTTTCAAGCAGCAAAAATTACTTGTTTGAGCTGCTGTGGTGAAAAAGTATTTTTTACTCCTTTTTGCTCGTACCTAGAACATCCTAGATTTAAAAAGACGCTCTGAACACAAACTTCTAAGAGCCGAAAAATATTTTGTTACACTACAATTCGGCGGGCATAAAATGTGTGTGTCGGAAATTTGCATGAAAACTGAATGGCTTCACCCAGTATTGGGAGACTGTTGGATTTTTTTAATGACTCTATAGTAGCTCAAAGATTAGTAGTTCTTGTAACTCGTAAAGCATATAAAGTAGGTGATCCTGCAGCTGATCTCTCTTTGGTTGCGTCGTATTGCCGTCCCAACGAACTATACCTAAGGGTTTGTTTTGATTGGCCACCATAAAGGGGTGACCATACGGTTGCAAACCAACGTCCCAACCAAGGTGACCTTGCTAGTTTCAATCCGTATAGGCAACAGTGGTTGGGAGGCGCGTTTTTCCAACTACCGAACGTGTTGGCGCGTGGTTTACATCTATGTAGCCGCAACACAAATCAAACACATAAACCAAGGTCACCCCTTAATCAAAATTCGGTCATGAGAATTCAAAAACCAATCCGGACTACCCCCACAAAACCAAACCAAACATATACTCCCCTATGAACCGGTCTTACTCATTTTTCATACGTTTTGATCAAAGTAATACACCACAGAATCTAGCCATGGAAATAAAAAGCGCAATTTATCAAAAAGAACCATTATCATAATATTTTGTCATCCAGATTCATGGTAAATATATATAATGGCGTGAACCATTCCAAACGAGTTGGGAAGCTGTCCATCTGTGTTAAATAAACGACTTTTAATGTAACAATGAGTGATGGTGTTCATAAGTGGTTATTTGATGGGATTTTGTTGTTTTAAAAGGATTTTGATATAAAAAAAATACGTACAATGATCGTATGGATATTTTGAATTGTGCATAAAATCGTTTGATGGTAATGAGTTTTATCAGAAGGTTAAAAATCACCTAAAAGGCAATTGAGGAGGCTATGCTCGAAGTCTCCTTGCATGATCGAATCAGAAATGAAAATATCCACAGGAGAACCAAGGTTACAGACGTAACATAGGAGGAAGTGGGCAGAGCACATTGCTCACAGATCAGGTGGTCGATCGGTCTAAGGGGTCCATTACACGGTCATGCAAGCGTCAATCAAAACCATCAATGATAAATGAAGCTTGACTGACGGAATTTTATCGCCATACATTTTTCGTGATGCAAACTTCAGTCATCGCATTACACGGTAGGTTTTTTTTCATTCAATATATTTGACTGTGGCAAAAATGACAGCAAAACCTATCATGTAATGGACCCCTAAAAGGTTCTGGAGTAGCGACCACATACCGGAAGACGCAGTGTTGAAAGACTTCCCACAAGGTGGATCGACGACCTTTTGTTGGTCGCGGGAATCGGATAAAGTTGGCGAGACGCACCAGGTTTCTGAAATTAGAGTTATTTCGTAGTTTCATTTTTCTGGAAGCCGATTGGATTTTTGCTTTCTAATTTTTATATTTTTTTGTATACGCTCTTAGTCCTTCATACATAAATAAATAAATAATTTTGTTTATTTATGTGTATGTGTTTATTTGTGTTTTTTTTTTAGTATTTTTTTTTAAATTTTATTAATGGTTACGGTATTCTATAAGTAAACTAAATCGTAATTGAATTCACGGGTTCTTTCCTCCAATAATGACAAATTAGTACAATACCTACACGTAGTTACTCCACTCATATGTTGCTCACTTATGTTTATATAATAAGTAATGTTATGTATAAAAACTAAGTAACGAAACTATTACAGAGTTTTATCTGAACCTAATACAAAAAGAACCATCAAGATCAGTTCATAAAAAGTTATGGCTGAATTGCTTAACCTAACCTCAACACCGTGGAACTAAAAACACTTTACTAATTAAAACTTACTAACGATACTAATTTTCGCCTAGCTGTTGCCCTACCCTAGGCGCTCCTTGCTGTTCTCCTCATCGCTGCCACTGTGGTGAAGTTGTCAACAGCCTCGGTCATCACGGCCTATCATGAAGTCGAAGCGCGGGACGGAAAGCACGGCACGCGAATATTAACGACATCATCCGACGAGCCCTTGTCACCGTCGTCGTTCCAGCTGTTTTAAAACCTCATGGCCTGGCATGCTACGATGGTAAGAGACCGGATGGTATGTCTTTATTTCTGTGGAAATGATGGATAGGCCTTTAGTGTGAGACGCTACCTGTGTTGACACTCTTGCACCATCCCATCTTCCTAGGTCTTCGTGCCGTGTTAAGTTCGCTGCCGCTGCAGTTGCGGAGAAACTTTCAGCAATTATATTTTTGAGCTGGGGTTAAAACTCTTGGGCCGTGGGGTCCGAGTGCTCATACGCTTTTTAAAGATTATGCAAACACTTGATTACACTCCGTGTGACCCAAGAGCTGGATTTTACCTCGGTCAGAGATTAAGCATTGCCATACAACGTGGCAACATCACCAGCCTTTTGGGCACAGTTCCAGTCGACAGCGATGCGGAGGAGTTTTATGACGCCATATTTAACTAATATTTATTGCCTTCCGTGGAACTTAAACATAATGATTAAATCAAAAGTATACAAGGGTGAATTTTACACATCTGCGGTACCGATTTATAGCGTACCAGCGTGATGATATGTAATCCCGGAAGATTTGCTATCATTTAATAAGTGTTCCATCGTGTATCTCCAAAGTTCTTTATTAGACCCTTACCAAATTTAAATAGGACTATTCGGAAGCATACTTTTTGCAAGAAAAAAAGAATCATATAAATTGCTAAACATTTGGTGAAGATATCGCTAACAAGATAGAAAAAAAAAAACTTTCAGTCCACTTGAGAACCTCTTCTTTTTTTTGGAAGCCGGTAAATAAAAATCCATATCATTTCGATTATATTACCATTTGGGGTCGGCGCAACCTTCCATTTTGTCCTGTCACTCGTCACGCCATCACTAACTCCCTTTTCTTTCATATCACTTTTGACACAATCCATCCATCTTTTCTTTGGTCTCCCTCTCCATCCACTTGGCACCAACAGTGGTGTTGGTTATAGGTAAACAAACTCAGTAAGAACACATTTGCGAATCAAAATCTATTTATACCTAAACAACAGTATCAAAAATGATCAGCAATTAATTTAGAATATAATTAGATGCTATAAGTTCAGTTATTCAGCATTACTATGAAAAGTTCACCGTTTTGCTAATATATGAAATAACATGGACATAACAGAATTATGGTTGTCTTATTAAGTTGTTCGCACTCGTATATTTTCGAGTTTACTGGTCCTATATGGGAATGTGAATGAAATCTATATCTATATAGGTACATAAATCAAAGTCGTATTAATTAAGTACACTATTTATAACTTAAAAATGGCTGGACCGATTTATAGTAAATGCGAAATTATACTTATTTCGAAATAGGTTATAAATAACAACTTTATGCTTGAAAAAGAAAGAATTAGCATTGCCATTCAACGTGGTAATGCTGCCAGTCTTTTGGTCACATTTCCAGATGACAGCGATATGGAGGAGTATTTTGACGCCTGAGTGTAGTTTGTGTTTTTGTATTATATTTATTATGTACATAGATAGGTTTTAGTATAGTTTAGTTAATATTTAAGTTTTTTATGTAAGAGTGTGTTTACCAATTTTCAAAATAAATATAGTTTTTAAAATCAATTTTAAATGCTTAAATTTAAACTAGAGCTGGCATTCACCCATAGCCGTAGAATAGATGCGTTCAGCTACAAAGTGAATAGCCTCCTTAGCCAAGTTACAACCATTTCATTTCGTTTTTTTTTTATTAAGACTGAGCGTTGAGATGACGTCAGAATAAAGGAATCGTAGGCGATCAACGAAAAGAGAATCGAAACGAAACGGCTGTAACTTTGGCTAGGGCGGGGTGTTACTTTTAGGTAAGCGTGTTCCATCGTCGACCGCATCATCGCTTACCATCATGTGAGATAGTGGTCAAGCGCGAGCCTACCAATAAGAATAAAATAAAACCTTGACTATAATATTCTCTCTTAGCAAAAGAACACGAATAAAATCTATTGAAAACAAAATGCAATCAATCAAAGGAATAATAAAAATGTCATCTTGCATAATAAAATCGATTGCAATCTCAGATTGGATGTATGACATAGCACTAAAAAGTTTATCACTAAAAGTTTCCTGTACATACGTCAACGGAGATAAGTTAGCTCATATCTTTTAGTTATTGGCGCTTAAGTTATTGCAATGAATGGTTCTGTCCTTGGAAGGCAAAAAGTGGTAACTCAATCTAAGTGACATTCGTGAAATCAGGGATTTTGGACCAATTATAGATATTTTTTTAATTCTTTATAGGTTCACACTTGACCACCATCTCATCCTATGGAAAGCGACGATGTGGTCGACGATGAAGCGCGCTTACCTAAAAGTAACCTATTCACTCTTGACTTAAAGATTCCCGGGTTGTAGCCATCAAGAAACACAGATTACGGCAGGGAATTCCACTCCTTAGCTGTACGCACAATGAATGTGTTCCCAAAATGTTTCGTGCGTATACGTGGGATGTCCACCATGTACCGGTGGCGCATTGCCGTACGCCTGGTGGTCCGATGATTGAACGGGCTAGACGAAATTAGGTTATGCAATTCCGACGCACACTCCCCGAAATGCAACCGGTAGAAAACCGACAGGCTAGCAACTCGGCGTCGATGCTCAAGACTTAGAAACCTCGAGTCAACGAGTGCATCATTGCCAATGATCCTCCTGACTCGTCTCTCAATTGCCTCAATTTTCGTCTTCATATTCTATACTAACATTGGGCACGCCATAATTATGGCGGTAATTTCCTCTCTTTGAGGAGTGACACGGCGTCCTTTTAGGCAATGGTCACTGCGCTTCAGCCACCGGGATTTCTATCCCGGTTTCCAGCCACCGTAGGCGCAGGTTGGCTAACGGCGAGCAATGCGTAGCTCGCCGTCCGACCGTCCGATAACCGTCCGGACCAAGCCCAAGTCGTCGACGGCACGTAGTGTTCCACGCGCGCCTCAAGGAGATGTCATCAACCGTAGTGGCCCAGCAGGGTCGAAGCCTACTAGGCCATGGGTGATGCGAAAGAGGTCCCCGGGGCCCTGGAACAATGGCAAAAAAGGAACAGGAGTGGTCTATACTAACATTTTAGCTGAAGAGTTTGTTTGAACACGCAAAACTCAAGAACTTCTAGTTCAAATTGAAAAATTATTTTAATTTTAATAACACATTTATCGCGGATAGTTATAGGCTATACAATATCACGCTACGACCAATATGAACTAATCGCAGTTACTAAAGACGTGGATGAAACTGCGGGGAACAGCTAACGACATATATCTATATCTATAAAAGGAGAAACTGACTGACTGACATATCAAAGCACAGCCAAAACTAATGGGACTAGGAGCGTGAAATTTTGCACAAGGCTTCCTTTTATGACGTAGGTAAGCACTAAGAGAGGATTTTCCAAAATCAGCCCCTAAAGAGGTGAAACAGGGGTCTAAAGTTTGTATGAAGAAACCCAGTTTCACGCGGGCGAAGCCGCTGGCAGAAGCTAGTTTATTATAATAATAATAATATTTTTTTTTATTTCGGACAATCAAGGGTAGATTCTAAAAGTATTATAAAATACTTTTTACAAAAAATAAAAATAGTTGTCGAAGTCGGTGTATCTCGGAATTGTTTGTTTTTTATTTAACACTGACTTCCGTAATTAAAGTTATTTTGATTATTTTAGTGTTTTTTAGGATTCTATACCTCAAAAGGAAAAAAACAGAGCCCTTATGGGATCACTTTATTGTCCGTCCGTCTGTCTGTCAAGACTCTTTATCTCTATATTAAAATTGTATACTTAAGTTTGCGGTCTTTTTAAGCTATGAAAAAATCCAATTGCTAATTTAACGAAAAACAAAGATACGTTTATGTCTCAAAAAACGTATATTTCGACACTCTCGAAAAAATCAAATCCTGTAGACCCAAAATCCTGAATTTTTTCGTAAAGCAAGGCCTTATATCATAAGGAATAAATCTGAAAACAGCATATTTGTAGTTAGGTCACAAGTTGGGGTGAAAAATCTTCGAGATTATACGTGAATTGAACTATTTACATAGGTAAGTTTCTACGGAGCCCTCAGTGCCCGAGTCCAAGTCGCCCTTTACCAGTTTTTTTTAGCTGGGTCGGATCGTTAGTAAAATATAATGGTTTTAGTCTTATCCATACAAAGCTGTCCTAAAATTAATGATAGCAGTACGGTATCAGTTTGCCAATTAAACATAGGTTAAAACATTTAATTATTAACTGATTTGGTATAGCGCCCCAATTGCTTTTGAAACGCTGAGTTTCATTTAATTTGAATCAACAAATCAGGTCATAATTTATTATTATCTACTTACCTACAAACTCCCTCATCAGAAGGCTCGGAGTTTCCCTGCGTGATGAAATCAGGAATGAAGATATCTGCAGGAGAACCAAGGTTACCGACATAGCCCAAACAATCGCCAAACTTAAGTGGCAATGGGCAGAGCGCATTGCAGAACAGATGGCTATTGGGGCCGAAAGGTTCTGGATTGGCGACCGCGTACCGGAAGACGCAGCATTGAAAAACCTCCTACAAGGCAATGCGATGGATGCGAGACGCACAGGACTGTTCATTGTGGTGACACTTGAGGGAGGCCTATGTCCAACAGTGGATGTCTTTCGGCTGAAATGATGACTTATAAACTCAGTGTCATGATATTTTTTTAATATTATGCGTTCCACAGACAAGTATGACGCGAGAATACGATAACACTTTAGTGTCGCTGCACACGGGCCACATGCCACATACACAAACGCCACCATGAGAAGCTAGAAGCGGCCACAAACGAAGCTGAAGCACGCGACAGCCACTTGTGGCCGGTGGCTGCTACTTTTTTTAACCCATAGGTACGCGCAATATCATAATGGACTCTGACGAAGAAGGTTTAAATGCATGATTGGCGTGTGACGGCGTTTTGTATCGGCGTTTAGTGGCCAGTGCGGGTCACAAGAAGCAGCAGCGGTGATTTGTAGCATGTGGCGGCCACCGGCATCAACCGTGTGCGGCGAATCCATGTAAAATGTATGACAACTATAGGAAATATGCTGGTGGCGGCGATTTGTGGTTGTGGCCGGTGGCCCGTGCGGTGAGTCTTATTAAGAGCGTGGAACCCAAGATTCATTTCCATACAACCGCTCTTACGAGATTATAAATTGTGTGGTTGTTAAGGGCCTATTACACTACGCGATATTCAGCACACAATATTCAGTCTTATTTTTGTTCCGAATAAGACCGGTCTAACTCTTATTACACTACGCGACATCGACTAAGACTGAGTAGAGAGTCCTTTTAACCAGACAAGTATAATTGCAGAGAACTCTAAGTTTTAAATTTAATTCGTCACAAGTAATTTCCTTGTCTAATACAATCTCAAAAATTCAATAATGACATGTTCATTTTAGAAAATGAATTTCATACATCAATTCAACTCGATTGTATAATTAAAAGATTAAATAATAAAATTGATGTTATTACATATCTTTCTCTAGATATTTTGGAAACACAGATACAATAATCAAATTTATCTAAGTAGGTAATGTTAAAATTTTGTATTGAAACCATTATTTATTAAAATGGTTTGAATTTATCTAGAAAAATAAATGTTGTGCATACCTGCATCTATGAACCTCTTTTGTCTTATTCATAAGTGAATAATTTTGAGTATAGGTTTTTATTGAAATCAAAACATCAATTTGTGTATAATTAATCCAGTAAAGAACTCTGGAAATCTGTTATTAAGAGTGAACTTCATAATGTACTCATAAATTTAAAAAGTAAAGAAAATATGACTACAGACGACCTTGCAAATTAATCGTATTCTGAAATTCGTAAACCTTATAATAAGTTTACGAAAAAAATATTTCGTAACATTTTATAACGTTTTTTAAAAAAAACACGTATTTCCTAGAACAAGTTTTGTGAAATATTCGAGTAAGTGAAGGAATTACCGCATTTTTTTATTTGAATAAAATAAAAAAATGCGGTAATTCCGTCACTTACTCGAATATTTCTTTAACGGAACGTTCAGGCTTTACATCTCTTTTTCGCGTTCCCTCTTTGAAGGAAGGATTTTGATCCGCTGATGATTTACCTATTTAGAAAGAAAAGAAAAAAAGTAAGAAAAATATTTTATTCGGCACACGTACTCAGATACACACAATGTAGAAACAACATGTTAAAACTTAAGATAAAAAAATAAAATAACTAACATTGTGTGTCTCGTGCCTGCACCAAATAGGTCCAGTTCAGCAAAATGCCAGACAACTTCGTGGCAGTTGCCTGACGCTGGTTTACCTGATCATCAGGGTTTTTGTCATAAAGTAGGCAGTTTATAACAAAACATCTTTTTCAAAAAAAGTTTCCTTGTACATTTATATACATTATCATGGGCAGAAGCATTGAGATACATCTATCCCTTTCCGGAATACTCTGTATGTGAAGATGGCATATATGAAACATCACTACGATTTTCATTTTCTACGCACGAATACGCAAAATATTCTGACTAGTCCGAATTGATTTCGAATGTAGGGACTACACGCACGACTACCTCATGCAGAGTATCCGGCTCGCATAGTAAGAACTTACATGAACGGAAATAAATTAAAATTCCTAACTTCACAGCATGTAGCATAGAAGGAAAAAAAAGAAAACAGTTATTTGAGATTTGCACAGGACAAACAACAATAAAATAATAAGTTACTACTTTACCTATAAATACTTAACTTAAAATAAAAAATAAAAGATAAAAAAACAATAATAAAAGATAAAAATAAAATACCTGTGACCTGATATTTAACAAAAAAGTAAAAATAACGCAGCGCTGCGCTGGTATTTTGATAGGGCCTGGTGATTAGCCATAGCGGCATAGCGTTATCAGCCTTATAATGTTCCTACTGCTGGGACTCAGGCCTCCTCTCTATGAGTGAAAATGGGCCGTAATCTACCACGCGGACCCAGCGCGGATTGGTGGATGTCACATATCTTCAAATTTTTGGTTCTAGGACATGCCGGTTTCCTCATGACGTTTTCGTTCACCATTTTGAGAGCAATGGTATTGAAATAAATTATACAAAGTAATGTGCCTGGCTGGGTTTGAACTCGTAACCTATACAACTCTTAAGTCAGGAACTTTGCCACTGAGCTACCATGGCTCTCCCAAATCCCATACTTTTATTAATTTAATATTTTGTTGCATTGTAATTTTTTTGTGACTTAGTTACACTTCTGCTACCGCAAAACTAACCTAAATCAAATTTAACTTTTAGTTCTCCGCGTTTCAGCTAAAACTAATTATAACTATGCCAAAAATTTACCGGCAGTATCGAAAAGGCTTTGAAGGAGTTTAGTTAGAAGGAAAAACAAGAGCCAAGTTCATTTGAACTTGGGAGTATTTTCGTCCGTTACTTTTTGAAAGAAAATGAAGGAAAAGGAAATAAAAGAAAGGTTAGTAGGAATTAAATAGTATGTAAGTGAAAATAGTTAGGTATATTATTGTTATGTAAAAGATTTAAGATATAAAAAAAATAAGCAAAATCCAAATATATTAAGGTTTGCTGTAAGAAAACCCAATTGTGGGTTAAACTCGCCTTTGTACATCAGCTGTCCTGCGCTGTGCTGAGCTGCGCTGCGGTTTGCTGTGTGTGTGTGTGTGTGTGAGGTTGTCTAGTAGATATCGCCGTTAGCGATAAGACCATTGTAGCCTATATTATATAGATACATAGATTAAGTTAATTTAAAAGTTTTGTTACTATTTTGGTGTATAATGAAGTTTTATTATATTCTATTCTGTCCATTTTTTAATTAATTGTAAAATTATGTACATTAATGAATATAAGAAAAATTTCTTGGGCAGACATCAATAAATGTACGAAACTGACGAATAATCGAACTTGTATAACTTGGCTAAAATTGAACTTACAACTTTTGTGCCATCAATATGGCACAAAAGTTGTAAGATAACTCCAAGCTAATAATACGCCTGTAATATTTTTTATTGTCGTTGATAGACTTGGGAGTTGCGTGTCACCACAATGTCACCAGATAATAAGCGATGGTGTGGTCAACGATGGAGCACGCTTGCCTAAAATTAACTTATTCAATTCACTCGATAGATTCAATATTAACCATTTACAGACACTTTTGAATTGTCAAGAAGCCAGCCAGTCTAAATAATTTTGCTTATTGGACATTCCAAATCGAAGATCTCTTTGGAGAAGAATGTACAAGAAAATCGATGGACACTTTTAAATCATGTGTATGGGGCGGCCAGATGGGGATTTTGTACGAAACTCAAGCGCGTCAGAAAATCATATGGGGAGAAACCCTGCATCCTGTCACATACCCCCTACCATATATAAATCCTTAATATAGTGGGGTGCTTTGAGGGCAGCCCGAGAGATTAGTAAAAAAAAAATAATCCTGGGATAAACTCGAGCGCGTCAGATTAAGACAAGGTAAGTTAAGTACCTACATGCAGAAAAGGGTATATTTCAATAATCTGACAATTTGAGCGAGGCATAAGCAAATCATAAAGTTAGGTTGTAAGATTAGTGCAATTTTTTTACCGCAGTTTGTTAAGATAATTTTGTTAGGAAAGTTGAAAATTATTATACAACGTTAAGTGTAACGCTGTATAATAATTTTCAACGATGGTTTTAGCTACATCGCCCCATGAAAACCGTCAGATTATATATTTTTCGTAATCCTGATAGATTTCCTTCAAAATAAAAAATACAATCGCGCTCGCGTATTTCCAGGTGACGTTTTTTTTTACATTTTTGAAAATTTTTACAGTTGTTTGTTTCCCCCACTAAAATTGAAAATTGTTATAGACTTTTTTTCGTTTTAGAACTTAATCTTCACTGTCTGATAGGTCCTCGTGACGCTTTAGTAACTGCAAATTTAGCATCTCAGCCTCCCCTATTATTACTCATATTAATATCTCGGTTAAATGATTCTTATTTATACTATTATGTGACAGGTAGTAGTTGACCTCTGAGGTTGTTTCAGTGTTTATTCTGAGGATCGTCAGCTGGGAAACCCCAGCCTCTTCTAGTTTAAACTAACGAAAAATCGATATGTAAAACTATTTTTAAAACCTATTTACAAAAGGAATTAAAGATTTATCCAAACGCTTAGTTGACACTTCGCGTGACCCAAGGGCTGGCTTTTACCTCAGTCAGAGATTAAGCATTGCCATACAACGTGGCAATGCCACCAGCCTATTGGCCACACTCCCAGTCGACAGCGATGCGGAGGAGTTTTATGACGCCATATTTTTGCCTTTAGAGTATTAATTGTTTAAGTGTTTTTATTGAATTAAATAATACCAAATCTGGATCACCATTTGCAAAATAATATCATTTATCAGTATTGCACTATCCATAAATCTACTGAATCGTATAAAAATAACCGGTGAGCTAATTAATATTGAAATTACCACCGTAACTAATTTTAATATCGTTAAATTTCAGTATTAAATGTAAATACCATTTAATAATATCAATTAAAAGCAGCTCATCATAAACGGATTCGTACAAAAAACATATTTGGTTAACAAACATGAGAATTCGCCGATAAAACATAATTGTAACGCGTGGGCGTACTTCGAATATACATTTATGTCGCAGGATAATTAGAAACTCGTTCTTTCACGGAAATTCAAGTTTTTTTTTTGTGTTTTAATCTATAGATATTGAAGCACGCTTGCGTAAATGTAGTTAACTTGTTTTTGCAAAAATCATCATCATCAGCCTTTTTAATGTTCCCGCTACTGGGACTCTCCTCTCTAGGAGAGGGAATGGGCCGTAATCCCCTACGCGGGTCCAGTGCGCGTTGGAGAATGTCACATGTCTTCGAATTTTTGGTTCTAGGACAAGCCGGTTTTCTCACGATGTTTTCCTTCGCCGTTTTGAGAGTAGTGCTAAAATATATGAGTTAATTTTAAACTTTTTGAAAAACGAACGTGTCTTAGGATAATCGCGAACAATGAATTTGAATTGAAATGAAACGAGTTCTGATTGGAATGTTATGCACTGAAGAATGCGCTCATTGGTCAACTCATCAGCTGCATTTGAGGCATTGTCCGACCACACCTTTAAATTAGTCAATCACCATTATTTCTTATTATCCTAAAAATAGATATTTTTTTGCAACAATCCTTTTTTAACTATGTGTACAATTATGTAGTCTTTTCTATTGAGGAGGAGCTCGTAGCTGAGTAATAACAGCCGCACGGGTCAATCTCCAAGGTTAAGCAACGCTTGCCGAGGTCGGTCTGAGGATGGGTGACTATGTTTACATATCGAGATTACTCCGTGCCTCGGAAAATATACTAAGCCGTTGATCAAGGCTGTCATACGTAGATCTTTGACAGTCGTTACGAATAGGTAGACGCTCCAAATAAAATACAGATACCCAGCGGCATCCAGCTTGATTGGACGCCGATTTCAACATGTTTGAGAAAAGACTAAGCAGATCAATTGAAGTCTTTGCTATTGGGACAGCAAAGACTGTAGGCTACTAGGCAAAAGAAAGAAAATAAAACAAAAAGACAAAACATTTGTTTGCCACCCCACAGATACACAAACTGTAGAAACAATATAAAAAAAACGACTGCCCCAATTTCTAGTTATCAGCTCATATTTTCTGAGAATCCTGTCTTAGTGTCCGATAATTCAGTTTTTCCAAAATCTCTAGTGTTTTCACGAAAAAACGATATTCCCAATAATTCAGCGACGAATATTTAAATTAATATCGTCGAAACAAGTAGGTACGTCCATCAATACATTTCAATTTAACTGGTCCGGTCTCTCTTCGTCGAAATTTCATGGAGCGGTAAGCACAGGCCGAAGTTGCTTGATTGCTTCTCGGCTAGACCGGATTTTGGGACCAATATTAGGACTTGTTTAGTCTTTAAATTGGATGTAAATGTTTTATGGGATACTGGTATTTAATTCAGACGGGTAGAGATTCTACCAAAACTTGCCAAACTAAAAAATGAAAAAAAACTTGGTAACTATAATTTTCTATTGCCAGTGATGACGAATGGCTCTGAAATGTGGTCGCTCACAATGGGCCTCATCAGAAGGTTTAAAATCACCCAAAGGGCAATTGAAAGGGCTATTACTGGGAGTTTTCTTTCGTGATTGCATCTGAAATGAAGATCTTTGCATGATAACCAAGGTTACATAGCCCGAAGAATCGCCAAACAAACTCGTAGATGGTCTG
The DNA here is from genome assembly GCA_961205895.1 of Mythimna pallens. Taxonomy (NCBI): domain Eukaryota; kingdom Metazoa; phylum Arthropoda; class Insecta; order Lepidoptera; family Noctuidae; genus Mythimna; species Mythimna pallens. Next base: position 19,011,604 of record OY540842.1, on the reverse strand, counting down.
GTTAGAGTCACGGGAATCCGATAGATGAGAGACGCATTGGACCGGTTGTTGTGGCGGCACTTAGGGGAGGCCTGTGTCCAACAGTGGACGTTTTTCGGCTGAAATGACGATGCTGATGAATTATAATTACAGCGTTTAGTATGTTCATAATCTACATTTACACTAATATTAGAAAGAGGTCAAGTTTGTTTTTTTTTAATTTATTTTTTTGTTTGTAGGAGGTAATCTCTGAAAGTACTGGTCTGATTGCTAATAAAAAATGTTCACCGATAGAAAGCTGCTTTATTCCTGAGTGACATGGGCTATATTTTATGTACGCGGGTGAAACCGCAGGTAAAAGCTAGTTTATAGTAGAAACAAACTTAGTGTCTAACCAGTTCAGCAAAAATACTAACATAAGATTCAAAGATTCATAGATTCAAAAGCATAGCATAGCATAGTCGGCCTTTTAATGTTCCCACTGTTGGGACTCACTAGGAGAGGGAATGGGCCGTAATCCACCACGCGGGCCCAGTGCGGGTTGGTGGATGTCACATGTCTTTGAATTTTTGGTTCTAGGACATGCCGGTTTCCTCACGATGTTTTCCTTCACCGTTTTGAGAGCAGTGGTGATGAAATAAATTACACAAATTAATGCGCCTGGCTGGGTTTGAACCCGCGACCTACAACTCGTAAGTCGGGGCCGTTACCACTCGGCCACCACTGCTCACAGATTCAAAAGCATTTATTTCAAATAAACCATTTACAGGCACTTTTGAAATGTCAAGAAGTCAGTCAGTCAGAAAAAAAAATGATGCTAATTGCACATTCCAAAGCGTAGATCTCTATGGAGAAGAATGTGCAAGAAACTCCATGGACATAAAATCGGAATCAATATTTATCATAATATCTAACGAGATATTACAATTTTAAATAAACAAATGTTTTCCTTTTGCTAGAAGCCTCCGTGGTTGAATGGGCGTGATGAGTTTTGAAGTCTGAGTCTATGTCGGACTTTTTTTTTCTATTATCTACTTTAAAGCTTCTTAACTCCGTTGCTGACCAAGCTGTTTTAAAAATTCTTTCATATTTGTTTACAAGGTATGAAATACTAAATTATATTATATCGACGGTTGAAAGGCTAATTGATCTAAGCGACATTTTTTCAAAAAAAAATTGAATCCTGACTCAAACGACAGAGAAAAATTTGCTGAGTCCGAATATGTATATAACTCAATATTAAAAAAAAAATGTCGCTTAGATCGATTATCCTTACAACCGGCGATATAATCTCTGTGAGCATTGAGTCAGATACATTATTGGTATTCCAAGTTTAAAAACCGAACTAAAAACATTTTTTTTGAATGTTTTTGTATTTTTTTCAGTTCGATCTGAATGTATATGTCCATGTTCCTTCAAATAAAAGAGAATTTTCCAAATAGGCTCTAAAATGACGAGGTCCAAGGGTTACCCTTAAACCAACTCAAATATGTAAAAAAATAAATAACTAGTGGCTACCAGTAGGTTCATCCACATGATAGTAGCCTTATCACCAAGGCGTATAAAAAAAGCTTAAAACTTATTTTCAGACCTATCAAATATACACAAAAAAATTCACGAACATAGGACGAACCGTTTCGTAGTATTTCGATAGCAAACACTGTGACACGAGATTTTTATGTATTAGATTCAACCTAATTGAGATATTATTTTATCCTTTTAGAACTCGTTTAAAAATAAAACCAACTTCAATAGCCAGTATTTAAACTGAAGCTCCGTTTAAGGTGTCAAGACCGTCAAAACCATTTTCCTCGTCTATTCATCTTAAAATATCACGGTGTGGTAAGCATCGACTAAAGTTTGCTGATTGCTCTGGAATGGACTGGATTTTATGCTCAATGTGAGCAGTTGAACACTGGCACTGCTGAATAGGGCAATGTGTCAACTTGGACATGAATTACAAGCTAGGCATTGGAAATGTTGAACATAACTACCAAATTGGTGTGCTATTTCCGAAGATAAATCAAATGAAGTAGTTCTATGTGTCTCTGAAAATTGATGGTTATGGTTAAACAAAATACTGCTATTAACAAGGAGAAATACTCAATTGACTGGACTGTTGGTCTAGTGGTTAGTGGCCCTGACTGCTATGCCGGAGGTCGTGGGTTCGATTCCCACCCAGGACAAATGTTTGTGTGATGAGCATGATCATTTGTTCTGTGTCTGGGTGTAATTTACCTATAATATTATATGTATTTAGAAATATATAAGAATGTTTATCAGTGGTCTAGTACTCATAACACAAGCTCTGCTTAGCTTGAAGACTGGACGGCGTCGTGTGATAGTTGTAGAATATTATTATATTATATTACTAGCTGACCCGGCAAACGTTGTTTTGCCATATATAATAGCATAATTTCCTAAAATTTTGTCTAAAAAATAAAAAAAAAATTTAGGGGTGGACTACCCCTAACATTTAGGGGGATGAAAAATAGATGTTGGCCGATTCTCATAGATACCGATAAGCACAAAAAATTTCATCAAAATCGGTCAAGCCGTTTCGGAGGAGTATGGCAACAAAAACTGTGACACGAGAATTTTATATATTAGATTATTATAATGAATCTGCAATAGTTTTAGAGCGAGATTTTTAACGGCTTGATCACGTTCAAGTAAATGTAAATTATACTGAAAGGGTAAAAATGGGACCCTATTGCTAAGACTTCACTGTTTGTCTGTCTGTTACCAGGCTGTATCTCGTGAACCGTGACAGCTAAACAGTAGTCGCAATTCACAGATAATGTATGTCTGTTGCCGCTATATACAGAAAGAAAGAAAAGGGTTTATTTGCGACAAACATGGCACATAACATAAAAAGTAAATAAATATATTTATATAACAACATATATCTATTCAAAACAGTCAAGTTACGCGACACATCCGCGCAAAACGGCCGGCGCTCAGCAAAATGCTGGGGCTCATGTACTGAACAGAGCCACAGCGCTGATTGTCAGCGCCAGCCGTCATCGACGCGTCGTTGAATGGCTAGCAACATCATAATTATGAACTAAAAACTAGTTTTTTTTTTTGTAATTTTTTGTGCCTAATTTATTAAATCAATTTAATTTAATATAAAATTAATTTATTGCATGCCAACTTGACTGTACCTTTTTATTTTATTTTTCAATTCTTTTTAAAAAAAAATCTTTTTGACATTTTTTTTTTTGTTTTTTGATTGAAATTTGATTAATATATATATATATTTTTTTATGTAATCAGTACTTTATACAATGTAATGAATCTAAGTGGTCTGAAATTAAATATATTATTATTATTATTATTAAAAACAATTTAATAAACAAACCTCAAGATATACAAACACAGAATAAAATAAATATTTAAGTAGAGTTCCCATACAACAAACGTGATATTTTTTTTACCTTTTTTGCTTGATATTAACGATGGTTATATATATATAATATAGTATCTAATGTTGTGTATAATGGTACGGAACCCTTCGTGCGTGAGTCGATAATCTATAAAAAAGAAATCATCGAAAAAAATGGAATCTATAAAAACGGCAAAAAATAATAACTGTTGTATGGGAGCTGCCTTAAATATTTATTTTATTCTGTTTTTTAGTATTTTTTCTTATAGGGACAACAGAAATACATCATTTATTCTGTGAAAATTTCAAATGTCTAATTAATTAATTTATTTAATCTTCATGCAACACAAAGTGCAAAGGTGGATTTAATGCCTTCGTCATCGGTCATCCTAGGTAATTAATCCTTCGGCATTCTCTATCAGTCATCCTAGTCAATCACGGATCATGAGATACAGCCTAGTGACGGACGTTGACAGGCAGACGGATGGACAGACAGCGGAGCCTTAGTAATAGAGTCCCGTTTTACCCTTTTGGTACGGAACCCTAAAAACAGTAGACCTAAATATATATTTTTTTATTTAAGTATTTTTGTCCTTACATTATTTTTGGATAATCACAGTGAGGTAAAGTCTTAACTCTCGCACGCAGTTGTAGAAAATGCTATATTCTTATTCTCGTCACGTCTGTCAAGGTCGATTTTAGGCCAAATAATCTTTTTTAGATTTAGGTTTAGATCTACTTTACGTCGTAGATAAAAGGTCTTTCAGTGAACTAAATGAAATTATAGCAACGTCCTGTAAGCAATTTTAATCATGATTATTTTAAGGTGGGGCTACGCTGGCGGAGCACGAGCGGGGCACGAGTAGGACGAGGAGGAGCAGGCGGTCGCCTCCTTCTAGGAAGCAATAATGCTAGCAAAGGAAGCGGCCGCACGCGAGAAGCAACGGCTCTCACCGCCCAAGCCGCCGGATTACCGATCCCGATTTCCGGCCAATGTAGGCGCGGGTTTGCGGACGATGAGCAGTAGGTAGCCGTCCGACTGCCCAGCAACCATTCAGACCGAGCCCAGGTCATCGACGGCGCGTAGTGTCCCACGCGCGCCTTAAGGAGATGTCAGCCACCGTAGGGGCCCGGCAGGGTTGAAGCCTACCTGAGGCAATATGTGGAGGGAGGGAAGGCAGAGAAGGAGCAGGAGTTGGTTTTAGTCAATATAAGTCTGACACACCCTCCTGCCGCGCCCAAAGGCGGGAGATGTCATTAAATGATTTCCCACAAAAAAAAAAACAAGTAATTACAAAAACTAAGTATCGTACCTACTCGATGTACTGAGTACTTTTTTTAGGTCCTAATACGCACACAACTACTAAGGACACGGTATCAAATGGAAAGTGTACTGTACTCATGCGTAATTTCGAAAACAAAAAATATCGTACTTGTAAAAGTATCAAAATTCATGTATCGATAGGTACTTCAAAGTATCAAGTACAAAAGTGTCGGAATCGAACAGTAGAAATACTCGATATCACAAAGAATCGATATTACTTTCGTTTCCCTAAGTGTGGGTGTGCGTGTTTGTTACTCCCACACGCTCACACGTCCGACTGGATTTGACTGAAATTCGGGGCACGCGTAGACCATGTTCTAAATTTAGAACACAGGATATTTTTCATTCCACGCCTATGTTCCCTAGGGATAATTTTCTATTTTACGCGGCCAAAGCAGCTGGCAGAACCAAGTTGAAAAAAATAGAGTTTTTCTTAAGAATTTCGTGAAAGCAGTGCACTTAAGTTAAGAAAGAGCTGTTTTTACTTTATTCTTGCTGGTTTTTACTTTTCATCTTGATGCTCGTTTGTTTTTTAACGGACTGGACAAAAGCTGAAGTAGTAAGGGTTGATTCTTACCGAAATGACAGCAGCAAATGTTAAAACCTCTGCGTTCCGCCTTGCCACTTAAACCGCGTGCCTACTGCGGTCTTTTCCTCCGGTTATTATAATTTTGGTGTCTTCATGGCTAAAGTGAATAGGTTCTTAAAAAACTAGTGCCCCTCACCATCAAGAATTGTATCATTGCTTACCATCAGGTGGGATCTTGACTACGATTTCACGCACACTAGTTTATTATAATTTTAAAAAAAAGCTGGTAGCATCGCGGCGACCTTTTTAAACGTGAAATAATTTTCAACTTTATCTACATACACAAAAGACAAATATCGCTTGAAAAATTCAAACAGGGTGCGTGGTCGCTCGTTTCAAAAAGGGTTAGTGGTACCACGAGCGGTCACATGGCGACACGCGTCTTTTCAACCGTCCTGCCTACGACTGACCGCGGCCACGACGCGAAGCCCCTTTTGAAATTTTCAAGCTATACTGGTCTTCTTCTTTTTTAGGGTTCCGTACACAAAGGGTAAAACCGGACTCTATTACTGACCACTGTCCGTTCGTCCGTCAGTCTGTCTGTCTGTACATCTGTCACCAGGCTGTATGTCACGAACCGTGACAGCAAGACAGTTGAAATTTTCACAGATGATGTATTTTTGTTGCCGCTACAACGACAAATACTAAAAACAGAATAAATATTTAAGTGGGGCTCCCGTACAACAAACGTGTTTTTTTTTTGCCGTTTTTTGTTACGAACGGTAAGGAACCCTCCGTGCGCGAGTCCGACTCGTACTTGGCCGGTTCTTTTTATTTGTTTCTTCTTCAGGAATAAGTGGTATAATAACCAATTACATTATTTTCACTCCAAACCCACGAGTTTCCTTACCGAAAATAAAAACTAAACTGGTCAAATGGAGCCTAGGCTCGTGGTATCGAGAGGCCATGCGCGGCTACTAGTGGCCATGCGCGTACGCCAACGGCGGCCAGTTATGCCATGCACATTTGATATTACAATAGTCAACACAATACTTTTAATAAGGTTAAATTTTAGATAGTAAATTAGGTAAATAAACTAGTTAATTTACTACTGATAACAATAGCATAAGCATAAAAGCATTTTTCATTTTCCTACAGCTGGGAGTCTTGCCACCTCTCTAGGAGAGGGAGTGGACCGTAATCGACCTCACGAGTTCAGTGCGGGTTGGTGAATATCACATGTCACAATTATAGGACATGCTTCCTCACTTCCTCATACTTTAAAATATGAAAATCATCATCATCATCATTTTAGCCAAAAGACGTCCACTGCTAGACATAGGCCTCCCTCAAGAGTCGCCACAATGAACGGTCTTGTGCGTCAGGCATCTATCATACTCCCGCAACCGTTACCAAGTCATCGGTCCACCTTGTAGGAGGCCTTCCAACGCTACATCTTTCGTTTCGTGGTCGCCATTCCAGAACCTTTCGGCCCCAACGGCCATCCGTTCTGCGAGCAATGTACCCTGCCCATTGCCACTTAAGTTTGGCGATTCTTCGTGCTATGTCGGTAACCTTGGCTCTCCTGCGGATATTCTCATTCCTGATTCGATCACGCAAGGAAACTCCGAGCATAGCCCTTTCCATTGCCCTTTGGGTGACTTGCAAGTCTTCTGACGAGGCCCTTTGTATGCGACTACGTTTCGGAACCATATGTCATCACCGGCAACACGCACTGCTCATAGACTTTCGTCTTGAGACACTGTGGTATATTGGATGAGAAGATACCGCGCAGCTTCCCGAACGCTGCCCAGCCGAGTCGGATTCGACGATTGATCTCATTCTCAAAGTTAGACCTTCCCAACTGAACCGACTGTCCCAAGTAAACGTAGTCGTCTAAAACTTCGAGTGTAGAGACCCCGATCTTGATAGCAGTGGGTGCTACATGCTACATGGCTGTTTACCCTGACTTTGGTTTTGTCCATGTTCATTTTAAGTCCCACTTTTTCGGAAACTCTACAAAATATAAAAATACAAAAATACGTAATTATAAACACCAAAACATGCTAATTAGTAAGTAAGTTTCACGCGCAAAAAAAGACGACAGCCATTTTGAATAAAATTTAAATGTCATTCACTTCCATCAGACTTAAAAAAAAACCCCAGACTTTTTCAAAGAGGTTTCATTAAAAATCGGCTAGTTCTACTCTCAACTATTCACTATCTAAAGTGTAAACAGGTTTGTTATGAACAACCTCTTGTTAAAATTGAAATGAAAACAATTTTTATATTTTTAAAAGGAAACCTCACTTCAACCAGAGCAACTTGACCTGAGGCTTTCTATTAAATTCCACTTTTTCCTTCACCAATTTCCACGTAAGAAGGGGTGCAAAGGTTCAGGTTATGGTGGCGGACTTAACCCTGTATTATTGAGGTCGGGATACAGATAAAAAGTGGAGAATTTAATTAATATAGGTAAAATTCTTTCACTAAAATACTGAAGTAATATTTTAGTTTGGTGGGCAAAAATGCTTGAGAATTTTAAGTTGTTATAATAAGACTACAATGCATAATTTGTGCTACCGGTTTAAAAAAAAACCCTTTTGTTCGTTCGCGTAATTTAGGTCAAGTTTTTGTTTTGTATGTCCTAAAGCCATACAGCGTTCTGTGGTTTCTTAAATGAATATTAGTTTAGTAAAAATGGCTGGTGTATTTCATTCATGTTTTTTTCTATGTTCGTAAATAGTACTTCTGGGATTAAGTTAATACTTCTAACTGGTACAATGAATGCAGAGTCTTATTTGGTAGAAATACGGTTTCATTTATAACATTCGGGTAAAATATATATTAGTTATACCTAAGTTTAGTTACCGATAGCACTTACTGTTATTTAAGTTCTCGGTCTTTCTCTACTACAACCTCTCGACCGAATTCCAATCACGGTAGTCAATCTTAACAGAAATTGGCCAAGTACGTAGGAGATATTTGAGTGCACAATTACGTGCGCTATCACAGGTACATTCTCTGTTTCTTTACTCGCATATTCCGAGAAAGAGAAAGAAAGAATAAAAAGAAAGAATAATATTTTATTTGGCACCCACAGATACGCACAATGTAAAAACAACATGTAAACATTTAAGATAAAAAAGGCGTTTATTATACACCTAAACCTTCATGAATCTCTGTTATACATGCATGAAAATGCGTTCAGTAGTTTCAGAGATTTTCACGATGACACTGACATACAGATACGGTTGGAGACTTTGTTTTGTAATATGTAAGGATAAGCCACCACCATGCGGAGGGTACGCGTCAGCCCCAACATCATCCTGAAGACAATAGCGGACAGGTGGGACAGTCCCATACTGGAGCATTGGGTACGCCTGCATGCCCCTGTGGCGTATAATTCATAAAAAATTGTTTCCGTTAGCTATAAGTACTAACACTAGTTTTTAAGTTCTGTGTATACTAACCAACTATGGACTTTGTCCGAAGTATAAGATTTTAATTATTTATTTATAAGAACATAATTAAGTAATCGTTAGTTAGATAACATTATGTAATTAACTACCAACTTTGGTTAGACCGCAGCAGGTAAATTGTTTTGGTTATTCGATGTACGCGGTATTAACGACGAAGCGGAACGCTTAGTCCGGACGGTAGAGATGTTATCAATGTAAAAGTGGTCACTCGCCGTACTTTTGGTTATCCGAAGGTTTTTTGGAATCCCCGTGGCTGGGGCGTGAAAGCCGTTTCCTTGCGCGTGTTACCGCCTCCTTCGCTAGCTAATATTACTGCTTCGCAGAAGGAGGCGGTCTGCCATTCCTCCTCTTTCCGGACCAACTGGTCTGTATCAGTGCCCGGCCCAGAGGTCGTTGCTGCCGATCGCCCCCACTCGGAAACGGCGGTGCTCCGCCCAAGTGGGCACACCTCTGCCGTATGCCCCATCGTGTTATCCGGACGGTCTATACAATGGTGGCATCCATGCGTTTCTTCCGCACGAATCAAGTGCAGGTGTACCTCCCGAACTTACCATGTCCGATGAGGACATGCGTCATGCGGAAGGTGAGGACACCGTGATGTCTTTTCAGCCACTCCTCAAAGAGGAGTCTTGCTGTTATCAAGGGATTATGTTACCTTGTGATAATTTTATATATCCACGCGGGCGAAGAGCCTGGCGGATGCTAATGGCGCAAAATGTTGATAATGCCAAATTCCGTCATTCAAATTTCATTGGATATTACAGAAGAATAGCTCTTTAGAAATCGACCTTACACAAAACGTTTATTCTAGCAAATGTGTTTGTACCAAATATGGGAAAAAAATGTTCTCTCATAACAAAAGCCAACGTTCATAGATTTTCACCTGTATGTGAAAACACCGTCTGGTTTTTTCCCTGAAAAAGAATAACAGCACTGAAAAGAATTCATACGAAGTGCGAATTTTTAAATGAAACTGCATTCTAACATTCTTTCGTGGCAAAACTGATTGGTTTCTGGCTTTTGAGTTTTTAAAAGGCTGTTGTATCCATTGATTAATATCGATGGTGAAAAGGGAAAATGGGAAATGTGAAAAAGTAGCATGGTTCTTCTATCTTCTATATATATAAAAAGGAGAAACTGACTGACTGACTGACATATCAACGCACAGCTACTAAAGGGTGTAGAAGCGTGGAATTTTGCACAAGGTTTCCTTTTATGACGTTGGCGACCAATAAAAGAGGTTTTCCAAAATTCACCCCCTAAGGGGACCAATCTGGGACCCAAAGTTTATATGGAGAAACCCTTACCTACCAAACGGGCAAAGTCGCTGGCAGAAGCTAGTCATTGAATATAAAACAAAGATATTTTTACTTGATTATCTTTTCTTTGCCGACTGCCTATCGGACTTCCACAACCCAGTTACTGGGCAACACAAATACTCCTTGATTACACTGATGGTCAAATTTCTCGCATCTGTAACGAATGTTAAAGATCTACAACTGACAACCAGGACCAACGGCTTTACGTACTTTCCGAGGTAGGGGGTGTCTGTAATGTCCTAGGTAAACTTAAAAAACTGAGCAAGTGCGAGTCGGACTCGCGCACTGAGTGTTCCATACAAACTTGAAAGATAAATTACAGTTTATTATTTATGACGTATTAAAAAAAACTAATTACTAGATCTCGTTCAAACCAATTTTTTTTTGGAAGTTTGCATGATTATGTATATCATATATATTTTTTAGTTTTATTTTAGAAGTTACAGGGGGGGGGGGGGGGTATTTTACCACTTTAGAAGTGTCTCTCGCGCAAACTGTTTAGTTTAGAAAAAATTATATGAAAATATCATTTTTGAAGACTTATACGTGTGAAAAACCCTTATGTGTGCGGTATCCATAGATACCACGTAAATATAAAGGTTTTGGATGGATGGTTTGATGAAAATTTTTTTTTTTGAGTTTCAGTTCTAAGTATAGGGAACCCCCAAAATGTATTGTTTTTTATTCTATTTTTGTGTGAAAATCTTAATACGGTTTACAGAATACATTTACATACCAAGTTTCAACAGTATATTTCTTATAGTTTCGGAAAAAAGTGGCTGTGAAATGCAGACGGACAGACAGACAGACATGACAAATCTATACGGGTTCCATTTTTTGCCATTTGGCTACGGAGCCCTAAAAAGTATATATGAACTGAAAAATTTATATTGGTACTTGTCCTGCAAACATGCTGCAATCGGTAAGCCTGATTTTCAGGCGAGAGTAGACTAGCCATCGGTTATCGTTTAGTAACCGAGTAGGGAGTAGGGGGCCCCAACACATCGCAGAGCCCTGGGCACGTGCCCAGTGTGCCCAGTGCCCAAGAGGGGCCTATTCATAGGGCTATATCACAAAATCAAACTATTCAAAATACTCTAAAAAAACAAATAAAATTCCCCAAGGTTTTACTGCTATTTGAAAGCGGCTTGTACTGAAACATCGCAACTCACTAAGTTTTTCTTTTTAGTTGAACTACCGACAATGTGTTTGTTGCGTAATCCATTGGTTTGTATGTTTTCCAGTTAGATGTTTTTGTGAAAACTTTTTACTGCTTTTAAATATACTCCAATAATATAAAGAGGTAGTTTGTTTTTTGTTTTTTTGTTTATAATCCTATTACTAAATTTTTTTCACCAATAGAAAGCTGCTTTATTCCTGAGTAACATAGGCTATATTTTATGTACGCGAGCGAAGCCGCGGGCAAAAGCTAGTAAAGCATAAAACTTAGTTTTGTTGGTCTTGTATTTTGCAAGCGATAGCTTCTTTTTGTATCCCAGGACCTCTGTATCCTTTTCAGGAAGTCCCAGTAATAAAGAGAGAGATTGGTCCTCGTCGGATGACAAATACGACGACGAATAATGATTAGTTCGTCGTCCGCAAGCCTGCACCTACCACAGTAGCGGCCACCGCCGCCAGGATTCGTCCTGAGATTTCTGTCGGCCGGGGTATCTCCGGTGAGTGTCGGGGCGTGAGGCTTTTCTCCGCTTCACGGTTCCACAAATTAAGCCTCAAACTTCCTACAAGTATTTGTTATTTATCGATGTAATCAATCAGATCCTAGTCTACGAAACCTATTTCAAAGTTAGTCAGCCCTATATCCTATATCTTTATTTCTGCTTTTAGTAGAATTCTGCCACTGTTCACAATACGACTACAATATACATGTTAAAATTGCACGGAATCCTTCTATTCCGTAGCGGTACGTTAAGCACCGTTCCGCGGAACCCAGTGGAACTATCCAACTTTTTTTTGGAACGGTACGTGCTCGCATAGGTACTATTTTGCAGAAACTATCACGGTTTTCGTGTATGGCTCTGTTGTTTGGCTATTTAAATGGAATGAAAATATTGTAGATCACAGTTCTGTGAACAAAAACAATGGATAGAAAACATAGAATGGTCAATATTATTGACGTCGATTGGTGCCGAAACGGTTTTGAAAAAATTGTAAGAAATTGGACCAGTACTTTCAGAGATTACCTCCTTTTTACTTTTTTTTTAATAGCATATACTGTCCCCATTGCTGGGCAAAGGCCTCCCCCAACTTCTTCCAGGTATTCTTTTCTTAAGCCACATCAAACCAGTAGTTGCGGTAGGCATCTAAGTCGTCTCGCTACCTCTCATCCATCTCAAAAATCTTCAGTTACCCACTTTGTGGAGACTCTTGCCCACCGGTGAGTGCATGTGGGTAATGTAATCCACCCAATCCCATTTTAGCCTGGCAGCCTTTTTTCCTACGTCCATACTCCCCGTCTTTTGATGCAGCGTGGTGTTCCTCACTCTGTCGGCCCTCTTGACACCCAGAATGCTCGCTCCATTGCTCGTTGGCAAACCCCAAGGCGAAATCAGAAATCAGAAACGTTTATTTCAAATAGACCAATTACAGGCACTTTTGAATTGTCAGAATGTCGGTCAATCAAAAAAAAAAATACAAGTGAAGCTAAATTGAAACTTTTGCGACTCGGTGAGTGGCCACCTCCTACAAAGGAAAAAACAAATTTTATCTCTTTATAATATTAGTATAGATTGCATAGACATCGATATAGATTGCCAGCAGCTTCGCCAGTGAGCCCATAAATAACGATCCCAAAGGAACATACTTCCAGGGCAAAAGTATTTTATGTCCCATTCCAAGAGATGGTCTTAACTGTGAGTCTTTAATTCAAATCCGTACCATTTGAGTAACACACACATAGATCCAAACTTTGACTAAATTATTATATTAGTGTCATGTATTAGTCTCATGCATAAGCTTTATTACTGTAAAGTTTCATCAAAATCCTTTCAGTATTTTGTAGTTGGTGAGATCAGTGATGAAGTATAATCATCATCATCATCATTTCAGCTGAAAAACGTTCACTGTTGGACATAGGCCTCCCCCAAGCATCTCCACAACGAACGATCCTGTGCGTCTCGCAACCACCGCATTCCCGCGACTCTCACCAGGTCGTCAGCCCACCTTGTGGCAGGCCTTCCAACGCCGCGTTTTCCGTTGCGCGATCACCACTCTAGAACCTTTCGGCCCCATCGACCATCCGTTCTACGAGCAATGTGCCCTGCCCACTACCACTTAAGTTTGGCGATTCTTCGGGCTATGGTGGGTCGGCGACCTTGGTTGTCCTGCGGATATCTTCCTCCCTTATGCGATCACGAAAGAAAACTCCAAGCATAGCCCTTTACATTGCCCTTTGGGTGACTGTAAGCCTTCTGATGAGGCCCATTGTAAGCGAACATGTTTCAGTGCCATATGTCATCACTGGCAACACGCACTGGTCATAGACGTTCGTCTTGAGACACTGTGGTATGTTGGACGAGAAGATCCCCCGCAGCTTCCCGAATGCTGCCCAGCCGAGTCGGATTCGACAATTGACCTCTTTCTCAAAGTTAAACTTACCCAACTGGATTATTTGTCTACAACTTCGAGTGTAGCGTCTCCGATCTTGATCGGAATGAGTACTTTAAGTTTATTTACCATGACTTTGGTTTGTCCATGTTCATTTCAAGACCCACTCTGTCTGAAGCTCTACTAAGGCCATCGAGCATTGTAATGAGCTCCTCCGTAGTCTCAACCATGACTACTATATCGTCGGCAAACCGAAGGCCCAGTTCAAAACCTTAAAGACATCCTCTATTGCAGCCGGAGAGGTACAATATTATTTGTTTAATAATTTAATTTAGAACATAATTCCGCACAAAATTGTAAGTAAAACTCAAAACTATGTTAGTACCTTATACCTACTTATTCTAAACAGTCAAGCATTTATTTTATATTAAAAAGAATACCACCTGAACTGTGTAAATTATTCCAGTGCATCACAATAAGACACTCAACCCGTTGTGTTATGGTGTTTAAGGCCGTTGGAGCTGTCCCGCACATGACCCATCAGAGAGGCCACTCTCTTGCGTACGATGGGCCTGAAGCAATCGGTGTTGACCTTCGCAAACGTCCCTGATGCACTGCAATAATGCGGCAGCCCCATCCGCATCCTAAACCCATTATTATTGAGGACTCGTAGGGCACTGAAAGCTTTCTGATTATAACTACTCGTGACTGACCTAGTGGTTAGTGGCCCTGCTGCTATGCCGGAGGTCGTGAGTTCGATTCCCACCCAGGACAAATGTTTGTGTAATGAGCACTATCATTTATTTTGAGTCTGGGTGTAATTTATATATTAAGTATGTTTATCAGTTGTCTAGTACTCATAACACAAGCTCTGCTTAGCTTGAGACTAGATGGCGTTGTGTAATAGAAGCATAAAAATATATATATAGCGGACCCACAAGCTGCGGTGTACAATGTCATTCGGTACCACCTTAAACAGAGTAATTTTGACATCGTTTTATTTATTTTAACGTTTATTTTTTTTATTAATTGAGTTAGGTTTAAAAGCTCATACCTTTTCGTAGAAGTGAATTCAGAAAACGAAAAACTAAATTTCTCCAGAAATGCTACGCTACGTCGTTTGAAGATGGCGAGTGAAATTCCAACCTCTCATCTTACAAATTCAGTTACAAACGGCTACTCGGACATTTTTAAAGTCCCAAATTATCAACGAATAGAATTTCAGCAAGCAGTTTAGGTTTACTTGAGAATGCACTGCGTGGAACGTTTTCCTTGCAATTTTGATATATAAATATATATTTTTTTTTAATTTGATATAAATTGGTGCTTTACTGCGATCCCACCTGATGGTAAGCAGTGATGCAATCGTCGATGGTGAGGCGCACTAGTTTATTAAGAGCCTATTCACTCTAGCCTTGAATATACCTAATTTATAATCGGATGGGAAAACCTAAGCAGGCAAATTGTAAAAGACGAGGTGAAACGCTTAGTCCGGACCGTAGAGGTTTCAACAACGTAAGGACAACAACGTAGGGTTGTCCAATGGTAGAAATGAGATGGCGGAATCAAGTCATGCAATTCCTGCGCACACTCTCCAAATGCAACAAATATAGCTAATAATGTATCAGAGGTCTTTAAGTGTAGCTAAATTGTAACTTTGTAGGTACAATTGTATTTCTAATAGTATTTAATTTTAGCTTCTGCCGGTGCCTTCCTCCATGCAAAAACTATGTGGGTGGAATATAATATGTATGTGACATATAATATATATGTGTGACAGACCTGTTGGTCTAGTGGTTAGTGACCCCGACTGCTATGCCGGAGGTCGTGCGTTTGATTCCCACCCAGGACAAATGGTTGTGTGATGAGCACGATCATTTGTTCTGTGTCTGGGTGTAATTTATCTATAATATGTATATATTTAAAAATATATAAGTATGTTTATCACTTGTCTAGTACCCATAACACAAGCTCTGCTTAGCTTGGGACTAGGCGGTGTTGTGTGTTAGTTGTGGAATATTATTGTTATTTTTATTATTATTCCATTTATTTATTTTTTATCCATATCGTTTACATTTTTAAATATTTCTTTAAAAAACATATTAAAAAAAAAAAACATTTAAAAATATAAAAAATAGTTGTCCGCCGGTGTCGGGAACAGGGTCCAAGCTACCGGTGGTTAGGGCTCCAGAGACAGGAACCTCCTCACAATGCGAGCCGTATCGAGGAGTACTGCCTTCTGTATCAGGCCCTTGATCCAACCGCGCAACGAAAGCTTCGACAGATGGTCGTCGAAGCTTTTGGCTATAAGGCCATTGGCGGTCACAACAATCGGCACAATGATAGCCGAGTCCACATTCCACATATCGACAACCTCGTGTGCTAATTCGAGATATTTGATTTGTTTCTCTTTCTCAGCTTTCACGAGATTCTCGTCATGTGGAATGGTGACGTCGACTATCATTGCGCGGCGCGCTAATCGGTCTATCACCACTATATCCGGCTTATTGGCTACAATAGTCCGGTCAGTAATGATAGACCGATCCCAGTACAATGTGACATGGTCATTTTCGAGCACTGGGTCGGGCACATACCTGTAGTATGGTACCTCCGAATCCTCTAGGTTATATTTCAAAGCAAGTTGCTGGTGAATAATCCTGGCTACTTGATTATGCCTGTGCAAGTACTCGCCGTTAGCCAGACGAGAACAACCAGAGATAATATGTCTGATGGACTCACCCGGACGATGGCATGCCCGACACACGTCAACCGTCCCGTCCTTCATAATATGTCTCCGGTAGTTGTTCGTTAAGATAACTTCGTCCATAATTGCACAGACAAAACCTTCAGTTTCTCCGAAGAGGTCGCTAAAACGTAACCAGGCCACGGACGCCGCGAAATCTACATCAGGCTCATGAAGAGCCCGATAAAAGCGCCCGTGGAGCTCCTTGCTTTTCCATACTTCCTTGCGGTCATCAGTAGTAAGTACCACAGGTTTGCGCCAGTTCTCTTTAGCCATGGATAACGGGGTGAGTCCCTTGTCCATTGCGACCACATCGCGGTGCATACCCACGTCGGTTTTGAGAAAATATTCTCTGAGGCTGCACACCTCACGGTTGTGTAGAGTCTTTGCGTTCAAAAAACCCCGACCTCCACACTTCCGCGGGATGTACAGTCTCATCACCGATGATCGTGGGTGATGCATCCGATTTGCGGTCAGCAATGTACGGACCCGTCTATCCAGAGCGTCTAGCTCGGTCTGAGTCCATTTGAGTATGCCGAAAGAGTACATTAAAACCGGCATGACCCAACCATTGAAGGCGCGTACCTTATTTCCACCTGACAGAAGGCTGTTTAGAACCTTCTTCAGGCGGCCAAAGAAACGCTCCTTCAATGTTTGTTTCATGTCAGCAACGTTAATGCCCAACGCTTCCGACATACCCAAATACTTATATGTTTCGGTCGAGGAGAGGGTTCTAAGGTGTATGGAATCCGAGAGTTGAATTCCCTCGGATTCCACAATCTCCCCTCGCTTTACATGCATGACTGCACATTTGTCCACACCAAATTCCATCCTAATGGCACTACTGAAAGTTTCAGTTACCTTTAGTAGTTCCATCAGTTGCAAATTGTTGTGGGCAAGAAGTTTCAAATCATCCATGTAAAGAAGGTGAGATAGGACCTGACCACCTCTTCTCAACCGATAGCCTAGACCTGAATTCTCCAGCAACGTGCTTAGAGGATTCAGGGCTAAGCAAAACCACAGTGGACTCAAACTGTCGCCCTGAAATATTCCCCGTTTAATCCATATTGGTTCATCATTCCCTTGGATCGGTCGACATCCTGGATAGCAAAGGACTGTTTTCCATTGCCTCATACATGACTCAAGGAAGGTGCGTAGAGTTGCATCTATTTCATACAACTCCAGCACCCTCATGAGCCATGTATGGGGAACAGAGTCATAGGCCTTCTTATAATCTACCCAGCATGTCGACAGATCCTTGCGGGATCGACGAACCTGTTGGCTTATGGCCATGTCAATGAGGAGTAGCTCCTTAGTACCACGGGACCCATTCCTACACCCGTTCTGAAAGGCAGACATTATCAAATTTTTCTCTATATGTACATTAATTTTTGCTCTCAGAATGGATGTAAGAAGTTTATAGACCGTCGACAAACATGTAATCGGCCTATAATTCTTGGGTTCCGTGGGACTACCTGTCTTATGGAGCAGGTGGGTGATACCAGTTGTTAGAAACTGAGGTAGCGACCCAGAATCTAAAGATGACTGGAATTGCGATGCCAGAGGCGCGTGTGAGCTGCTGTACCATTTTAACCAAAAATTGTGCAGTCCGTCCGTACCTGGAGACTTCCAATTAGGCAACGGACGAACTGCTCTGGCTACGTCTAGTGGAGTAATTATAACTCTTTCCATTTCTGGTACAGCTGCGCACACGCGCTCGACATCACGCATCCAGCCACCCTCAGTGTGACAGACGGGCACCGACCAAATGCTACGCCAGAATGCATTCGTGGTAGCATCATCCGGGCGGAGCACGTCAATCACACTATGTTCAGGTCGCTCCCAAGCTCTATACACCCACCTCTCATCGCTCTGAAACATGCGATTCTGCGAGTACCGATCAACCCGCCGCTTATACCGGCGAAAGCGGCTCGCCCATGCACAAACTTTCTGCTTCAGGAAGTCGATGCGCTCTGTGACACGAGACATGTATTCTTGAGGGCTGACACCAGTCCCCAAAAACGCCCGCCTCACAAAACGCATCACTCGTGGTCGTGTATTACCCTCCCTGAAGCAGTGTAGTTTGCCGATGAGTACCCTGGCCCCGTCGATACGCTTCTCGATCCTGCACTGCCAGGCTGGTGCAGCAGGCTTTGGTCGAATAGTTCCATCTGAGTTAGGAAACTTGATGTTGGCTAAACGACATGCCGCAACAGCCCCACAATACAGGATTGAGTGCGTATCAACGAGGTTCTCGCTACTTGCAAAGATGTTCTTAAGCAGCGAGTCCAAAGCACACACCAGCGCCTTATTTTTTTTGTGCATGGGTAACCTTGGCAAACGGGGTCTAAGCTCAGTCGGAGTTGATCTGTATTCGCGAAGCGCATCCTCCAGTGCGCTCCTCAGTCGATCGTTGCACTGGCTACTTACTGTGACAACCCTATCATCTGCATCATCTGCATCATCGTTATTATGATTGGACCGCGGCGAGATTGCGTTAGTAGTCGGCGTTACCGCGGTCTGTGTTTGTGTAGATGTTGAGACGATTTGGTTGCTCAGTACCTCTGAGCGCAGCCGATCAAGTGCAGCGTCGTCCAACCTGTGGTTGCGTTGGATAACCCGCACCTGATCCGACAATCGTTGGGCCGAGACGTTCACGGTTGGTTCCAAGTCCTGAAAAAGAGACAGCATCCTATCACGGTACGCAGTGAGGTTAGTTCCCCCCTCTGTAGACCCGTAATATGCGCGCATGACGTTCTCATTCATAGTCTGAGTCCATCTCATGCGCTGCACACAACCACCGGCAGCGGGGACCCGGCTCGGGGCCGGTTGGCTCCTAGGTCCTAAGCTCTTCGGTGGCCGGCCTCTCCCCGGCCGACGTACAGGTGTTGGCGACGTCAGCGGAGAGAAATACTCGTCGCTCGAGCTCGACGCAACTGCAGCCGTTGGTGACACTGGTGATCCGAGGTCTGGCGGCGGCGAGGCGGAGCTGAGCGACGAGCCCGGGGGTGAAGGGCGTGCGCGACGGGCAGCTGCTCTCGTCAACATACTCACAGATGTTTTTTCATTCTTTTATTAGGATTCATTACGTTATTTTTGTTGGTGACATCTGTCATCTGTCTGGACTTGTGCATATTTTTTCTTTTCGTGTTGATTTTCGCTATAATTATTATGGTTTTGATTAAGTTTTTATTACGTTTTTATTGTTTCTTGTTAGCTATTGTAAAAATTGTGTAAAAATGAGACCAAAAATTAATATTTAAAAATCTTCGACAGTGAAAAAACAACTTGTTGACATCGGGTGTTGCCAGCTTATTTATTATTATTATTATTATGTACCTACTATTCCATAATAATATAAACATTATTGTTACGTTGTAACTTATTTTTCTGTAAGTTTTAGTAATTACCTTATTTTTGCTATTATTAATAAATATTATATAATTTTAATTAGTTAAGAATTTTCATTTTTCTTTTTATATCGTATGCTCAAAATAAAATAAATTTAGTTTACAAATATTTAAAAAGAAATAAATTACTTCTCACAAAATTCATTAATAAGTTTTTTTTTTGTAATTTATTGTTTTTAAAGCACAGTTTACACATATTCATCTTCATCATCATCATCAGTTCAGCCGAAAGACGTTCACTGTTGGACATAGGCCTCCCCCAAGCGTCTCCACAACGACCGATCCTGTGCGTCTCGCATCCACCGCATTCCCGCGACTCTCACCAGGTCGTCGGTCCACCTTGCGGGAGGCCTTCCGACGCTTCGTTTTCGAGTGCGCGGTCGCCACTCTAGAACCTTTCGGCTCCATCAACCATCCGTTTTACGAGCAATGTGTCCTGCCCACTGCCACTTTAGTTTGGCGATTCTTCGGGCTATGTCGGCGACCTTGGTTCTCCTGCAGATATCTTCACATACTGGATCATTCTAATCGGGGATACCTCAACCTCTGTCATACAGGTGTCCTAGTTCAGGGGTTAAGCTCACATTGATGTAATGTATTTTGGATATTTAGAAAATAATTATTATTAATTTGTAAAAATGGGATCAAAAGTACTATATTTTTTATATGAGGCCATGATCTACACATCAGCCAAATGTTTCTTTTTTAAATTATCGCACGTAAGTGTTCTCGATGCAGATCCATTTTTAAATGAGACACCATAATTTGATTTGGCTCTCGAAAAAATGTGGAGGGAAATTCAAAATTCGAACAATGGTATTTTGACTTTTAAATAATCAAAATTTTCAAAATAATTACAAGTGGCCAGTGTCTTATACGTATAAACTTTTTTTCGCAAAACTTCTCAGTGACTTGGTACACACCAACTTTCGCCATTGAAGTACTAGGTACCGGCAGTGGCTTCGCCCACGTGCAAGCAACAACTTGTCCCAAGGTAATATACTCGTGGGTGTTAGTATTCGAGGAAATATCTTCGAGTAGCACATATGATACTTACCTCAGATCATTGTCTACCCGTGTATCAAGATTCATCTTAATCCGTTTAGCCGTTCGAGCATGAAGAAGTAACAAACATACACAACATCCTCGCAAACATTTGCCTTTATAATATTAGTCTGTTTCAATTCCCGCATGAAGCAAATATATATATGGCCTAATATGACTGACATGTGGGTATGCTCTGAAGATACAGTAATAACTGGACGAGCGAGTGCAAACAGTGACTTTCGCTACCTGTAGCGGTATTGTTGTTCCGTATGTGGGTTTCATGTGTATTGAGTTCAAAGGTTTGAGGATCCACCCACGATATAGACATGGTGCGGAGTGAGGAGGAGTGGCAGGCGGCCGCCTCCTTCTGCGAAGCAGTAACGCTAGCAAAGGAGGCGACCGCGTGAGGCCCCAACCGCTGCCGGGATTTCAATCCCGATTTCCGGCCACCATAGGCGCAGGCTTGCGGACGGCGAGCAATGAGTAGCTCGCCGTCCGACCGTTCAGTTACCGTCCGGATCGAGCCCAAGTCGTCGACGGCGCGTACTGTTCCACGTGTGCCTCAAGGAGATGTTAACAACTGTAGGGGCCCAGCAGGGTCGAAGCCTACTGGGGCCAAGGGTCTGATTCTGGAAGGATGACTCGGCCCTGGTACGAAAGGCAACAAAGGAACAGGAGTGGGTTTTTAGTCAGTAAATATCTGACATTATCTCCCGCTCCGCCCAAGAGCGGGGGATGTCATAAGATGATTTTCTACCAAAAAAAACCCACGATACAGATGTAATTCCTTAGGGAGGCGAAGTTTTTAAAAAAAAAATAACCTGTAAGTATGATCGAACGATAAGAAGTGCTTATAAAATGGATTATATTAACTATTAATTTGTAACCGAACATACAAACGAAGTTAGTTAATAAAAAATATATAAATCAAAGCCCAACTTTATATCGACTTTTCCTTCTGAAGTTAGAAACTTCGCAACAATTCGCTTGTTCGTAACGAACAATACAATGTTTATTTTTCTAAAGAGCCCGCTACAGAGCAATAAATAGGCAGGCAGTGGTAGAAACGGCACTAGAATGGAATCTTTATATACGTACTTACCAAGCGTACATATAATCACACTAATATTAGAATAGTGGATTATAATAATATTAATCATGAAACGCATGTTACTAAAACAGTTATGAGTTTACATGTGAATGGATGAAAAGGGAGAGGGAGACCAAAGAAAAGATGGATGGACTGTGTGAAGAGTGATATGAAAGAAAAAGAAGTTAGTGATAGCATGACGAGTGACAGGGCAGAATGGAAGAAAAAAACGTGTTGCGCCCGACCCCAAGTAACACTGGAAAAGAAAATGATAATGATGAATAAAATTTATGACACCAGAAAAATACATGTCAACACAAATTATATAGACGATTTAAATTTACACGAGACAATCATAATTGTGCTTAATTTTGTCTTTACTGCCGAACTAGGCTAGGTGCCTGTATGTCGGCACGCGGTGCCTGAAACCCAGTTACTGAGTCTGCAAGTAAGATCTCAAGAAAATGAAGACAATGTTTCTATTAATACAAGTAGGTACAGGAATTTTAAATAATAGAAGAGAATAATTAAAAAGTGAATGGTAATTTAGTTAGTTTTGTTTAGTTATGCATTTATGTTTTATTTTTAATAGATATTAGCTTCTCACAGCGGCTTCACGCGTGTGAAATTAGGTTTCTCCATACAAACTTAGGACCCCCGTTTCATCCCCTTAGGGGGTGAATTTTGGAAAATCCTTTCTTAGTGCTCGCCTACGTCATAAAAGGAAACCTTGTGCAAAATTTCACGCTCCTAGACAC
Organism: Mythimna pallens; assembly: GCA_961205895.1. Lineage (NCBI taxonomy): Eukaryota > Metazoa > Arthropoda > Insecta > Lepidoptera > Noctuidae > Mythimna > Mythimna pallens. The sequence continues at coordinate 18,988,971 of OY540842.1, read as the reverse complement.
AGTAGCTTCGGCTGTACGTAGATATGTCAGTCAATCAGTTAGATAGATAGATATATTCTTTATTATACACCAATAATAAAATTAATGTTACTATGAAAATTATGTAACTACAAATTTGTAGTTTCCAGATTTTTTCCTATATCTGTGCTATGAGACCTTGCATCATGCCAATTTTCAGGATTCTAGGTCAATGGGAAGTACCCGATGAATTTTGATTTTCTCGAGAGTGTCAAAATACACGTTTTGCGACCTAAACGGCCGTATCTTTTTTTTCGTTAACTCAGAAATTTGATTTTTTCACAGTTTCAAGGAACCGCAGACCTGAGTATATGGTTTTAATTTCAACTCGATACCTCCACGCGTTCCTGAGATAAAGGGTCTTGACAGACAGACAATCAGACAGACGGACAACAAAGTGATCCTATAAGGGTCCCGTTGTTTTTTCTGTTGAGGTACGGAACCCTAAAAAATCCCGTACCTACGGTAGCTGGAAATTGATCTGGGACTCCCAACTCCCGGGGTGTCCTCTTTACTCGCATTACTGCTTCCCAGTAGGTGGTGACCACCACCCATTCTCTTTCACTCCGTGCCGTGGCCAGCACCAGGGATTAGCCCCCCTAGCCAAGTTACAACCGTTTCGTTTCTCTTTTCGTTGATCGCCTTGAGTCGGCCACGCCTCCTATTCCTTTGTTCTGACCACGTGACTGAGCGTTGAGATGACGTCAGAATAAATAATAATAATAATCAATTTATTTCAGGCGACATGTACCCATATCATAAATACAAAAAAAAAATAAAGGAAAAAAAGGAATCGGAAGCGTGGCCTACTCGAGGCGATCAACGAAAAGAGAATCGAAACGAAACGGTTGTAACTTGGCTAGGGGGCAGTAGTGGCCTGGGGTCGAGATTTCTGCCCACTTGATGGCAATAGGTTCAAAATTTTAGCACAGTAAATATGTAAATGGAGTATAGCATATAAATGGAGGATTACTATTATAGTATAGGTACCTAAGTACACCTTTGGCTTGCCCTTCGGGGTGTACTAAAACTACTTACTATAAAACATTCCGTTAATTTTGTTTATTTTTGTATAAGCTCACAGTTGCCGTATTCATTTGTTTGCTTACCATTTCCACGGAGCCTTTGTACACTGCCGTGTTTTAATTGTGTTTAGTTAAAGCTGCAAAATAATTCGCGGTTCTCCCAATGAGTTTTGTTATTTTCTAAAGTAGTTTTTAGGTGTCATTAAGTGAGGTGAATGTTTCTTAGTGTGATTGAATTTCGTCAGATGTAGATTTTTTCTTCATCTGGAAAGTAATGGTTTTTAAGTGGCAACGTTTGAAACTAAATGAGTAACTAGCAAGATAATTTGGTAATTAGTATTGCTTCATCGTCTGCCACATCAACAGTTAAAATTAGGTTTTTTTTTTTTTCGGGTGGGAAAATCATCCCATGACATCCCCCGCTCTTGAGCGGAGCGCGAGATAGTGTCTGACTTTTACTGACTAAAAACCCACTCTTGTTCCTTCTTTGCCATTTGTTTTCCAGGGCCCCGGGGATCTCTTTCGCATCACCCATGGCCCCAGTAGGCTTCGACCCTGTTGGGCCCCTACGAGTTACAATTAGGTGTGGTAGAGATCAAAAGTGAGCCTAATTTTTTTTATATCTTTTTTCTGCCAGTATGATGCATATCCTCCAGAAAATGGTCTTTTCGTGAACTAATGCTTCATCCAAATCTATTTAGCCGTTAGAGCATGAAGAACTAATAATAATAATAATATTCCACAACTATAACACAACGCCGTCTAGTCTCAAGCTAAGCAGAGCTTGTGTTATGAGTACTAGACAACTGATAAACACACTTTTATATTTCTATTATATATATATATAGATATATATACATATATACATATTATAGATAAATTGCACCCAGGCACAGAACAAATGATCGTGCTCATCACACAAACATTTGTTTTGGGTGGGAATCTAACCCACGACCTCCGGAATAGCAGTCAGGGCCACTCACCTAGAAATCTAGACAAACAGGTCAGTCAAATTAAACATACAAATAAATTTTCAGGCTTCATTCATGTGACAAAAGAAAATGACCCCTAGAGGATATACGAATGCTTGCAGCATCCTGTGTCCTACTTCAGGTCATGGTAATAAATTAATATAATATATAGGTTGACTGGTAATTAGTGACCGATACTTTAACACGTGATTGTACTCATGATTACAAACAACTTTCTCAAAGAAACTTTTTTTTATACTAATTAGTTCAATCACAATAACAAAACAGCTGTTTGAAACTTTGAATTTTGCGCGCGCCTTCACCCGATCAGCTGTTAGCGGCGCGGCGCCCGCGCCCGCGTTGTCGACGATGGAAGCAATGTACTTAAATATTTCGGTAAAATAATATCCAAAGACTAGTATTTTGGCACTTTACGCGAGCGCGCTACGCTACAATAAATTTGTATAAAAAAAAAAGTTTCTTTGGGAAAGTTGTTTGTAATCATGAGGACTATGGGGGATGGGGACGCAATGAAAGGCTACTTGTTATCATTAGAGTATTATTAAGTAGTATTTAGCACTTTCATTATACATTTTCAATATTAAATATATCGTCCCGACATTAGTCTATTGACGTCTCGTTTTTATTCTATTGATTGAACATCAATCAAACTAAACGTAACATAACATAAACTTTAAAAGTAAAAGACGCCAGTTGTGCAAGTTAATAATAAGTGTGAACTCCTTAGACGTCACAGTACAATCACGTGTTTAAATATCGGTCACTAATTACCAGTCACCCTATATAATATTATTACTATTATTACATGCTCCTCCTCCCCCACTCCGCCCAGCTTCGGGTGTTGAACGCATCCTCGAGCCTGTACTAAATAGACATTTAAGAAAAAAAAGCATTACATTTGTTGGGAGCAATATAACAAACATAATTTCTAACAGCTAAAGCAAATCGGATTAAGGTAAAGCTCCCTGTTACTGTCCCCTGAAACAGTTGCTGAACTCAAATAGCTCGGTGAGCCTCGGGCTTGCAATAAGTGTTTAGAATAAAAAACGGCAAAGTCTTTTATTTTTATTCGTCCAATGTAAGTGGAGTCTTACGGCGACACGATAATCTGTGCCTCCAGGGTTGCTTTGGTATAAATAGGGATGTTATTTTTTTTAGACTGCTGTAAGTTTATGGACAGACACGTAATTATTACGAAAAAGCAATATATATATTTTTTGTATTCCTTAATGACCGAGACCGACCGAGGGGTCGACCGAGAGGTGGACCGATGACCTAGTGAGGGTCGCGGGAATCCGATGGATGCGAGACGCACAGGTCATTATGGCGACATTCGGGGTAGGCCTATGACCTATGGCCTTGATTACGTCACAATATGATATACAAACTACTGTCAATCAAAGATAAAAAAAAATACAATTTAACATAATCTCGGGGTTTTTCTTACAACGTGACTTAACGCGCTCCGAGTGGCGTATACAGTCATGTGATTTTGGATAATATTTTAAACATTTTAGATTATTTTTATTTAATTTATTACGGGCCTTTAAATATCACGCAAATGCTCCTGGACAGATGGGCGAGGATCGTCAATCACTGGACGCCTGAGGGCAGACGACGTCGTCGATGTCAACCACGGCGAAGGTGGTGTGAAAATCTGATCATCTTGGGCAAACTTGGCCAGAAATCGTTCTAGACAAATGGGTTTGGAAGGAGTAAGGCGAGGCCTTTGCCCAGCATTGGGTCACAAAATAGCCTATATAAAAAAAAAAAAAAACAAAATATCATTTACAACATTTTAATACTTCCTTCTACGGTATAAACCGCAGCCAGTGCACAGTAGTGCCAGTGCCAGTGCAGTGACAGTTGCAGCTTCCATCTCTGCACCACCTTAAGGTCGACTGGTAGAAAATGCCTAAGGCATTAAGTCAGCCTTTGTACAATGTTTAGTGCATAAAGTTTGGGCACGCCACAATTATGGCGGTAAGTCCCCTCTTTGAGGCGTGGTTGGAAAGACCTCACGGCGTCCTCACCTACCGTATGACGCAGGTTCTCACCGAACACGGTAAGTTCGGGAAGTTCCTGCACCGGATTCGTGCGGAAGCGACGCCCGGGTGTCGCCACTGTGTGGACCGCCCGGAGGACACGGTGGAGCATACGGTGGAGGTGTGCCCCGCTTGGGCAGAGCAACGCCGTGTCCTCGTGGGGGCGATCGGCGGCGGCGATCTCCCGCGTCGGGCCTTGGTACAGGCCATGGTCCGTAGCGAGGAGGAGTGGCAGGCGGTCGCTTCTTTTTGCGAAGCAGTAATGCTAGCAAAGGAGGCGGCCGATCGCGTGAGACAACGCTCCTCACGCCCAAGTCGCCGCCGGGATTCCGATCCCGATTTCCGGCCACCGTAGGTGCGGGCTTGCGGACGGCGAGCAATGGGTAGCCCGCCGTCCGACCGTCCGGTAACCGTCCGGACCGAGTCTAAGTCGTCGACGGCGCGTATTGTTCCACGCGCGCCTCAGGGAGATGTCAGCAAATCGTAGGGGCCCAGCAGGGTCGAAGCCTACTGGGGCCATGGGTAGTGTGAAAGCGAAACCCGGGGTTTTGGGACGAAGGCAACGAAGGAACAGGAGTGGGTTTTTAGTCAGTAAAAGTCTGACATTATCTCCCGCCCCGCCCAAGGGCGGGGGATGTCATAAGATGATTTTCCCACCGAAAAAAAAAAAAAAAGTGCAAAAAGTTTTAAATAAATAAATAAACATAACTTTTTATACAAATAAATAAAAAAATATATATATTTGCCATTCATGTGAACATCTCTATTGGTTAGTTTACCCTAGTGCGTTTTTTTTTTTTTTTTTTTTTTTAATGTGGGAAATCATCCAAATGACTTCTCGCGATCTGGGTGGAGCGCGAGGGCGTGTCAGACTTTTACTGACTAAAACCACACCTGTATCCTTCAATTACCCTTTGCATACTAGGACTACGGGTTGCCCTTTCGGAAATTCTCCGCGGTCCTAGCTAGCGGGCATCGGCCCCACTGGGCCCCTACGGTTTGCTGACATCTCTTTGAGGAGCGCGAGGATCACTACGCGCTGTTAACGACTGGGCTCGGTGCGGTTAATTACCGAACAGCCGGACGGCGAGCTACCCAGTGCTCGACGTCCGCAAGCCCGCGTCTACCGTGGCTGGTAGTCGGGGTCGGAATTACGTCGGCTATGGCGTGAGGACCTTCGTTCCCTCACGCGTGCAGCCTCCTCCTTCGCTAACATTACTGCTTCGCAGAAGGAGGCGACCGCCTGCCATTCCTCCTCGCTCCGGACCATAGCCTGAACCAAGGCCCGACGTGAAAGGTCGCTGCCGCCAATTGCCTCCACGAGGACACGGCGGTGCTCCGCCCAAGCGGGGCACACCTCCACCGTATGCTCCACCGTGTCCTCTGGATGGTCCACACAATGATGACACCCGGGCGTTGCTTCCGCCTGAATCCGATGCAGGAACCTCCCGAACTTGCCATGTCCGGTGAGGACCTGCGTCATGCGGTAGGTGAGGATGCCGTGTTGCCGCTCCAGCCACTCCTCAAAGAGGTGACTAACCGCCATTATTGTAGCGTGCCCAGCACTGGGTTGCGACAGTCGCCGTCGCCATTCCACCATGAGATCCCGCCGGAACTCGGTCCGCCATGCCGCGAACTCGGTCCGCCATGCCACGATTACCCTAGTGCGTGAGGCGAGGCGAATGCTGTATTTTCTTTTATTAATGATAATCTAGGTGCTTTCCTTTTTTTTAAAAGTAAATAATTATTCGAACTAGTAATTAATATTGACATTTGAATTATTGTAATTTGTAATGTAATCGATTCATATCTTTTGATCATTTCATATCACTGTGAATGATGTGTATGCCTTTAATTGATTTCTTTACATAATAGACATACACTGATATAATCTAGAATCTTATTTTGTGAACAAATTGTTGGTGTGCCTTATTAATAAAACAAAATAAAAAATAAGATTTTAATAAGAAGTTTAAATCTTATTATACATACTTTTTTATATTATTTATACTTTTTTATCGAACCATGATCAGAAGTATGATTATGGTTTCGTAGAATCGATTTCGATTAAATAATAGTTTGGTTTCCCCGTTGGCCGTTGAACTACGAGTAGTTACTGGAAAGTTCCTTTGTCAATTGTCTTTCAATTACAAGTTTAATTCGAAAGACAGAATTATCGGTGGAATTGCTGGACATGAGGGACTTGAACTTTGTCACTAAGGCTAGAAGTGGTTTGATAGCCATTTGCAACATAGAAATCTGAACTAATTCTTATCCTTATGCTTCCATACATTTTATAAAACAAAGTCTCCACCCCACCTGTCTGTTTACAATAAACTCAAAACTATTGAACGAATTTTTATGTGTTTTCAGGATTCCGTACCTCAAAAGAAAAAAAGGATCCCTTATAGGTTCACTTTGTTGTCCGTCTGTCTGTCTGTCTGTCAAGACCCTTTATCTCGGAAACGCGTGGAGGTATTGAATTGAAATTAAAACCACATAGTCAAGTCTGCAGTCCCTTGAAGCTGTGAACAAATTAAACTTCTAAGTTAACGAAAAAAAGATACGGCCGTTTATGTCGCAAAAATCTCGTTGACCTAGAACCCTGAAATTTGGCGTGAAACAAGGTCTCATGGTACAAATATAGGAAAAAAATCTGAAAACTAATTTTACAGTTACGTCAATCGCAAAGCTTTTTTGCGATTCGGAAAAATCTTTGAGACTCGATTCGTGAATTGAACTGTTTTCATAGTGTGACTGTCTGTCACTTACTTCAAATTAATAACAAGATATTATATTTATTTTTAAACACCACGAATGGCGCCGGGCCACTTGGACCCTTATAAATCCTTTTTAATGAAAGGGCCGACAGAATTCTAAAGAAACGAATAACTTCTGCGATTTCTAATCGCAGGACAAAAAAACCGAACTGCAACACGTGCAGGCCAGACAGGTCGCTGGGAGCGTGAGGGGAGCGAGGGAGTGAGAGTAGAGTACTCGGCGACGATAGAACACTTGGCTTCAGGGCAGGATAGGGTTCGGACGTCCAGCAGGAACAAAGCTCAGAAGATATCATAGGCTATGACCCGTTGTAATTCTTAGAACTGCTAGGATTGTGTGATTTTAGGTATTAGTTTCTTATGACACTTACATAGAAATTCTAGCGCTGACTCGGTTTTATCGATATATAATTTACTCTTGACGACCAAATATATTTACCATATAGACCGACTACATCGAGCCACTTAAATGTATCTTTAGTGTGTATTTTACGACTTGAAAGTCTGTCAATTAGTTTAAGAATAACAAAAAATTGTTATCCGTTTTAAAATAGCAAAACATAATAATGGACCTCTTGAAGACACATTTAGCCTGAGTTTTATGGGAAACAAAGCCCACACTTATGGCTGCCATCAGACGAAAGCAATAATTTATGTCAATGGAGATACTAAATCCTCCATATTCTAAAAGTCAATAATGAAATGACCCGACGCATATTATGGCGAAGAGAAAAAAAAAATCAAGTTGTCACAATGTGGCTGAACCTTACATAAAGAACAAAAAAAGGGGTCTTGGTGATAAAACCACGTGAGCAAACAGTTGGTACACTGAGGTAGGATAAAGAGTGAGAACTTTGATGGACTATAGGTTGAAATAGGTAAAGCGATTGTGTTACAACCTGTGGGTGACACATAGCCGAATTATAGCCGACATCCCATCTTACTGAAATAATTGTAGCTGGATTCCCATCTCACTGGAATAATTGTAATGATTATGGGATTATTTTAACATATCGGAAGTATAAAGCTCTATAGGATTCCCTAATTGGTTTTATTACAATGCAAAGTTTTTTGATTTCCAAATGTTTTCTTTGGATTGTAGTCCTATTTCATAATAACATGTGTGTAAAACAAGGTTACAGACATACATGTCTATTAATTTGGTATTATAAAGTGCCAATTTTATGGGACTATTAGTGATATAGGCTCGGTGGATGTAGTCACTAGAGGATGCTTCCTTGTTAACATCTAGTACGTTAGAAAATCGTAGCAGACATTTTATTTTATTGGACTCTTGTACCAGTCCAACTAGATTATTGTAACCTGCCAAATGATAATAGGATTCGATAATAGTTTTATTGAGAATGCGAAGTTTATCCTATTGTGAAAGCTCAGCCGCTGTACTGCGTCACGCGTCTGATTTTCAGAGGGGGGAATGTGACTGTCTGTCACTTACTTCAAATTAATAACAAGATATTATATTTATTTTTAAACACCACGAATGGCGCCGGGCCACTTGGACCCTCATAAATCCTTTTTAATGAAAGGGCCGACAGAATTCTAAAGAAACGAATAACTTATGCGATTTCTAATCGCAGGACAAAAAAACCGAACTGCAACACGTGCAGGCCAGACAGGTCGCTGGGAGCGTGAGGGGAGCGAGGGAGTGAGAGTAGAGTACTCGGCGACGATAGAACACTTGGCTTCAGGGCAGGATAGGGTTCGGACGTCCAGCAGGAACAAAGCTCAGTAGATATCATAGGACCCGTTGTAATTCTTAGAACTGCTAGGATTGTGATACAGTACTAGATACAAGTGGGCTAAGTCCAGTTTAGGCTTGTATAATAATAATTATAATACAGATCTTGAATGTGAGTTAGAGTATGAATGGATGAGCGTTAGTTGTGCGTAAGTAGTGTGTAAGTACGCGAGTGAATCTCAGCGACTGTGTTGGTGACCGAATGGGTGAGTGTTAACTCTTTTATCCTTCCTTATTCCATTCAATGACAAGGTGACCTAAGCTTGCGGTTGGTGTTAGGGACTCGGAGAAAGCCTTCCTTTGGAGTGATTTGACATTGAATTTCCTTGGGATGGCCTTGCCACTGACTTCCTTTGGGGTGGACCTGACCTTTGCCGGCCGGCGTACTTGACATTACTATGGCTGAGGCACTGCCGATTGAAGGCTGAACCGAATATTTATTCGTTACATACTAGAGCTGTTTAAGCTATAATAAGATCACAAACCACCAAACGTTAGCGACGGTTACCTCCCCCTATGGACTGACTGACAGTAGAATACTTAACATTGCTCTTGATATGCGCACACTTCCAGAAAGAAGGGGGTAGTCACCGCCAAGTAACCTGGACTGCATTGGTAGTCGTTCTAAGGAACGCTAGAGAACGTAACTCGTTAAATCACACCCGGCCCCCGTAGGCCTCTTACTGATACAAAAAAAATAATATTTAGCGAGACACGTAATTTGGACTCATTTCTGAAAAGTCCCGCAGCTAGACGTAGCTCGGAGGCTCGTAGGTTATGATGTCCCCAACTTGGGGCAGTAAGGAAGTGAGAAGTGTCGATTTATAAACCACTTCGGCGTCTAGCGAGGCAACTGTGAATAGTTCTACGGCGACTGACGATGCGTCACGCTTGTTTAAGTCTTGTATTATATTAATGGGCGAATAGGCCGTTATAAGGAATTAATTGTTATAGAAAGCGTGTCTTATCCAATAGCAGAGGCCTCACAACCCTTTGCCGTAGGATTGGTCAGGGCATGCGCGGGCGAAGGGGAATAAAGTAATTCTACAATAATTAAATTTGCAGATACAAGCGTCACGTGTCATATTCGCTTTTGTAACCCTCTCAGTCTCTTAAATTTCATAACTCAAAAGAAAAGTAGTTTATTCTTCCTTATACCATCAATGTATTCCCAACCCCAATTGTTTTAATTTTGTTTTTTTCCATCCCTTCCTTGTCCCTCCAGCTTTCTAAGTCGGGACGAGGTTGTATATTTCTTGGGAATACATAAAAATCGGTGGAGGTCTGTCCAAGTCATCAGGATGAGGACCACAGGATGGGGCGGCGGAGGGGCCCCATCCCTCCCACTTAGTGGGAAGCCGACCTTCATACCTTCATGCAGGCAAATTCAGGAAAAATGAAATTTTTATCAGCCTAGGGTTTTTTAGGAACAGTCACAATAGGTAAGTTTGTACGGAAGCGTCGGCGCGAATCCGACTCGCACTTGCCCGGTTTTTCACCAATAGACAGACATTCATGAGGATAGATTTTTTTCGAGGTGGGAAATCATCCTATGACTTGTCTCGCTCTAGGGTGGATCGTGAAGATGTGTAAGACTTTTATTGACTAAAACCACACCTACTCCATGGCTCTAGTAGACATCAGCCGATGCCCTTCGGTTCGCTAATATTTCCTTAAGCTGCGCGTAGAACACTACGCGTCGTCGAAGACGGGTGTCGGGTCATATAGGACGGAGCGGACGGACGGCGAGCTACATTTTTCTGGATGTCACATTTCTTTGAATTTTTGGTTCACGATGTTTTCCTTCACCAATTTTAGAACTGTGCAGTGATGATGAAATAAATTATACAAAGTAATGCGCCTGGTTTGAACCCGTGACTTACAACTCGTAAGTCGGGGCCGTTACCACTGGCCCAACACTCCGCTACGAAGAGAGGACATATGATACATTAATTCTTAACTCCGTTTGTCTATGGTTTTGATAAATAATGTTGACGCGTTAAGCGTGTGTCGATGGTTCATTTTTTATTTTAAATAATATAAATTTAAATATAAATAAAAAAAAAAGTTTTTTAACATTAACATAAATTTATGCTTTTTATTATTTTTCAATTATTTATTATTTTATTTAGAAAGAAAGAAACGTAATAATAATCGTATTTCGATGGTTTATTTAAGTTTCGTAAGTGCGTCTGCGGCATCACAATGGGCTCACAGAATACCAACGCTGCGTTATTTATCGTTTTAAAAATCGGAGCATAAGCTAACTTTAGCGCTTTTTTAAGCACGCACAGACTTAAATAACCGACTTTTTCCATTAAGTATTTTTAATTTACACGATTGTGTAAGGCACGAATAATCGCGTTTCTTTCTTTGTAATTATCAACATACGACGCTGGTGAAGTCGCGTGCAAAAACTAGTATAAATATTTGAAGGTAAGCGGAACAGAGAGTAAAGTCCCACATACCTCCGTTGAAAAAGGAGGATCCTCCGGCCAGATGGTTGTTATGTCTGGTAGGCTACTGCCCGATAGATGATTTCGGGCTGTTCTATATGTTCCAATCGCGCGGAGAACTTTGATTGCGCGATGCAGGATTAGTTCTTATGTAACGCCATAGATGTCGCTACAAATATTTCTTTAGCTAAAGCTAGTCCGGTTACATTGATGACGTCACAGCATCTCTCGTTTACCAGATAAGTGTACAAGATATCCTCATAACAATGACTTGGGAATAAATTGTATCTTAATTCCGTTCAAACTGTACCGCTGTAGTAGGATGGTGCGCTGTAACCGCTTTGTTGGGCTTGAGAGGCAGCGTTTGTGTGGAGAGAAAGCGAAAGGGTTGCTACTTTTTTTAAAGATTTTGGTAAAAACATTTTGTCACAAAATATAACTTATTTAAAGTCTTATACTGCAAAATTTCATCAATTAGTTTATTTAAAAACTAGCTGACCCGCTTTATAGTAAGGATAACGCCACCTACTGGTATTACCAGAACAGCATAACTCATTATATATAACATTTTAATTAGAGATGGCGTTGTATCCAGATTTTTTTGTCGTGTTTTTTTTCCATGTTTGTCACTTTTTTTTTAACTTTTCCTGGACTATCACAAATATTTTGAAGACCAATTTTTTTTTTCATTGATATATACTAGTGCTTGACTGCAATCCCACCTGATGGTATGTAGTACTGCAATCATTGATGGTGAGGCGCACTAATTTAGATTCTATATTTAGAACCTTGAAGACACCCAAATTATGACGGGAAAACCGCAGCAAGCAAATTATTCCAGTTCCTCGATGTACGAGGTATAAACGACGAGGCGAAACGCGAAATTAGCCAAATCTTGCCCAGATTTTTTTATAGATCATACTATCTATCTTTATACGAAATCAGGGCAAGTGCAAGTTGGACTCGTTCACTAAAGGTTCCGTACAAACTTATGTAAATAGTTTAATTCCCGTATGGAGTCTCGGAGATTTTTCCGGATCGCAAAAAAGTTTTTTTTTTGTGAAGTAATTACTGTAAAATTTACTGTTTTCAGATCTTTTTTTTTAATTTCAACTTGATACCTCCACGCGTTCCTGAGATAAATGGTCTTGACAGACAGACAGACAGACAGACAGACGAATGAGGACTACAACCCTAAAAAACAAAAATCAAAGCCTGCGCAGTTGCTCGAGGCCCTGTAACGCAATAAGAAAAAGAAAAATTTGAGACTCCTCGTTCCACCTAGAAGTTATTTGATAATTTCCCATCTTAAAAAGAAGAGTACAGAGGTACTAATTACACAAGTCTTCATTCATGTCTATTGATGTGACTAACTCATCAGAATCGAATTGAGATTCGCTTCACGCAAAAAAAATGGTATTTCCTCAACATCAATTTGCTACGAAAACTCGTAGCATATTTCGTAGCGGTTTTCGTAGCTCCACTTGGCTCGTAGCGACGTAGTGGCGTAGAGCCGGAAGACTGAGCGATTGTAGTTAGATAAACAGTTTGTTTTCAGGCTGAGTTATGTGCTAAATTGTATCATAAATAAACCAGGGCTGCTACCCTTTGTATCTGATTATATTTTCCCTGATAATTCACCAAGCGATTACGACTTTCATAATTTATTGCGCTCTTTCCAATTTTCTTCTTTTTTTTTCGTAAATATTAGTTTTTCAGTCAAAAAGGTAAGTTTTGTTATTTGAAACGCTATAAAAATTGAGTTTATTTAGGGATTATGAAAGCAATTTTATTTGTTATGAATTGAGTTTTGTTTTGTTATTTGTGTCTGGCTAATTGTGTCAGACATGAATAATGAATAAAAATTAATATAAATTGAGAGGGATTTATTTTGATTTAATATGTTATTACTTAAAATTTAATTATGCGTCTATTTCAAGGTCTGATTGAACCCAACGCCCGGACGATGCCAAGTAACTTTTTAATTTTAATACCATAATACTTTATTTACCCGATCAACATCATTTTACTGGGCTTGGAGACCAATGAAGGAGCGTAGGAGGATTAAATTGTTATCTTTAAATTAGATGCAACTTTTGCACAGCTTAATTGGTTTTTATAATCACAAAAGAAAACCATCGAAAAGCTGCCAATTTATTCAACATAATGATCATTGTTCCTAAGCTTGTCCTAAGTATCACCGATCTCGTGGATGCGAGATGCACAGGACCATTTGTTGTGAACGGTCCTGTGCGTCTCGCATCCATCAAATTTCCAGGACCATCACCAGGTCATTGGCCCACCTCGTGGGAGACATTCCAATGTCTTTCAGTGCGTGGTCGCCGCTCTAGAACCTCTTGGCCCCATCGACCATATGGTCTGCGAGCAATGTGCCCTGACTATTGCCACTTAAGTTTGGTGATTGTTCGTGCTATGTCGGTAACCTTGTTTCACCTGCGGATATCTTCATTCCTGATGAAGATATCCGCAATCTCCCTTTCCATTGCCCTTTGTGTGACTTTAAGTCTTCTGATGAGGCCCATTGTAAGCGATAACGTTTCGGAGCCATATGTCATCACTGGCAACACGCACTCATCATGGACTTCTTACTTGGTCTTGACCTAATATTATTATTCCCAAATTACACTCGGCTCCAGCCCAGACCCTCTAGCAACATGCGTAATGAGTGCACAATTGTGTTCATCTCTGTTCAACTGGAAACTCGTTAGCGACTGCTACGCCGGTTCTATGATCTAAGTTATAAAATTTATGTTCGGTACTTGATTTAGTAGCTGGCTAAGTACATAACTATGGGTGTGGTTGGTGTTTAGGTAAGTTTAAGTTATTTATTTATTTATTTATTAAAACTTTACGCAACACAATGTAAAAAGGCAGACTAAATATCTTAGATATTCATATTGTGGCGACAAGAACATGGAAAGAGTACAAAAAAAGAGAAAAGTCGGACTCGCACCCTGAGGGTTCCGTACAAACTTACCTATGTAAAAGGTTCAATTCCTGAATAGAGTCTCGAAGATTTTACCGAATCTAAAAAAATATTTGTTGTGACGTAACAACTAATTTACAAGTTTCAGGTTTATTCCTATATCTGTGCTATAAGACCTTGCTTTATGCAAAATTTCAGGATCAGGTCAATGGGAAGCACCCTATGAATTTTGATTTCCTCGAGAGTCTCAAAATATACGTATTTTGAGACATAATCGGCCGTATATTTTTTTTTTTTCGGTAACTGAGAAATTTGATTTTTTCACAACTTCAAGAAACCGCAGACTTGCGGTATTTGGGTTTAATTTCAACTGGATACCTCCACGCGTTCCCGAGATAAAAGGTCTTGACCGCCTTGTTATAGCACAAGTATAGGCAAAAATCTGAAAACTGTAATTTTGTAGTTACGTCACACAAAAAGGATTTTGGTGATTCGGAAAAATCTTCGTAGCACAATTCGGGAATTGAACTGTTTTCATAGGTAAGTTTGTACGGAATCCGGCGATGCGCGAGTTCGATTCGCATTTGCCCGGTTTTTTATTATTGATAAGCTCGCGCTTGATCACTATCTCACCTGATGGTAAGCGATGATAAGGTCGACGATGGAGGTCGCGGAAACGATGAAGACGACAGAGATCATGATTTATCCGAGTTCATCCAAACCCATTCATCCGTTGAGGAGATATTTATTATACATCCACATACAAAAACTTTTAAATTTTCAAAATTAGGACTTATAGAACTGTTCCTCCATTGTTTTTGTTGTTTTTTTGAAGTAGGTAATCGCCAAATAACTCCTTCCGCTCTAGATAAGCGATCGTACGTCGTAAGGCAAGTAATTACGTTACGTTATTGAAACTTCTACGGTCCGGACTAAGAGATTCGCCTCATCGTCTATACCGCGTACATCGAAGGACTGAAACAATTTGCTTACTGCGGACTTTCCATCCGGTTATAATTTGGGTGTTTTCAAGGCTAAAGTGAATAGACTCCTAATAAACTAGTGCGCCTCACATCAACGATGGCATCACTACTTACCATCAGGTGGGATCGCAGTAAAGCACTAGTTATATTATTTAAAAAAAAGGTGGAGCAAGAATGCCACTTTTACTACCTAAAACCCACCTGTGTTTTTTCAGTTGCCCTTTGCATTCCAGGGCCCTGGTAACTCTCTCGAACAATGCCGCAGCCCTGTTTTCGTCCCCTGACTCCTCAATTAGGATGTTGGTCTATGTTACGAGTTAGTTCGTTTTATAATTTTATTTCACGAGTTCTTTCATTGTCCTGGATCATAGCATAGTCGGCCTTTTAATGTTCCCACTGTTGGGACTCAGGCCTCCTCTCTAGGAGAGGGAATGGGCCGTAATCCACCACGCGGGCCCAATGCGGGTTGGTGGATGTCACATGTCTTTGAATTTTTGGTTCTAGGACATTTCGTTTTCTCGTTTCCTCACGATATTTAGATTCCTAATTATAATAATAATATTCCACAACTATCACACGACGCCGTCTAGTCCCAAGCTAAGCAGAGCTTGTTCTATGAGTACTAGACAACTGATAAACATACTTATATATTTCTAAATACGTACTCGTACATATTATAGATAAATTACACCCAGACACAGAACAAATGCTCGTGCTCATCACACAAATATTTGTCCTGGATGGAAATCAAACCCACGACCTCCGGCATAGCAGTCAGGGCTGCTAACCACTAGACCAGTAGGCAGACTTGCCTGTACACTTAGTTTACATCGGAGAGACAGTCCAGTTAGGTAGATCTAATTTCGAGAAAGAGGTCACCCGTCGAATCCGACATACCACAGTGTCTCAAGACGAAAGTTCAACCACCTGCAAAGACCATTGCGAGTTGTAAATGATGACATATGGCTCCGAAACGTGGTCTCTCACAATGGGCCTCATCAGAATGCTTAAAGTCATCCAAAGTTCAATGGAAAGGGCTATGCTCGGAATTTCCTTATGTGATCGAATCTGGAATGAAGATATCCGCAGGAGAACCAAGGTTACTGATATAGCATGAACAATCGCCAAACTGAAGTGGCAATGGGCAGGGCACATTGCTCACAGAACAGCCGGCCGTTGGGGCCGAAAGGTTCTGGTGACCTTCTACAAGGTGGACCGATGATCTTGCAAGAGTTGCGGGAATCCAATGGAAGTGAGACGCATAGGACTGTTCATTGAGGTGACACTCGGGGGAGGTCTATGTCCAACAGTGGACATCTTTCTGCTGAAATTATGTTGATGATGACACTTAATTTTATAAGTTCCCAGACACGTCTAAATTCAAAGTTTGGTTGCGCACTAGTGACGATTTGACCCATAGCCATAAATTAAGTTTTTATTATTAGGTATACATGACGAAACATACGACACTCTGGCATCCAAACTGATAAAATTACACACCTTAGAAGGATTTTAATATAAAAAATATTAAAATCCTTTGTAAAATATGAACTGGTTATTGAAATAAATGTTTTGAGATTAGGTTTGACGTTGGTTATCTTCTATGATATCATTCTATTTTCCTGTCTCTCTACATGTCACTTTCTCTTAATCTGTCTCCTGTCTTTTGTCTCCGTTCAACTGCGCTGTTAACAAATCACTATCGTTCGATGTAAGCAATTCGCGTAACTTATTAAAACTTTCTGTTGAACTTAGATTCTACGTTGATTTACTAGCGGAAAGGAAGTTGGTTCCTTGATTAATATGCGAAAGTGCAGAAGTGATTTGACTGAGTTTTTTTTTAAATATTTTTTTTCATTGATATAAACCAGTGCTTGACTGCGATCCCACCTGATGGTAAGCAGTGATGCAATCATTGATGGTGAGGCGCACTAGTTTATTAAGATAGTGTGTGAAATTAAGTAAAGTTGAATACTTAAATATTTTTAAATCCTGACTGTCCCCAGCGGTTTCTCTCGCGTCTTTGGTTACTGCTCCGCTCCCGTGTGTCCTATATAGTCTACTAGCTGGTTCCAGCGGCTGCACCCGCGTGATAGTAGTAAACTATCCCAAGGGTACATACACTCGCGATAAAAAGTCCTATGTGCTATTCTAGGTTACGATCTACATGTGTACCAAGTTTCATCGAAATCCATTCAGACGTTCGAGCGTGAAGAAGTAACAAACGCAACACACACATACTCAAACGCAAATTTTTGCGTGAATAATATTAGTGTGATAGTCTTGCATGATAAATGAGCTATCCAATACTAAAGGAAGAGGACGGAATGGAAGGAGAAAACGTTCAATTCAATTCAATTCATTTATTAATTTTGTGAACAAAAGGTACAATGATCTTATAATATATGTTTGGTCTATCCAATGTTCCGCCGAAAGGCATACAAAATAGCGATGGTAATGTCAATATAATAATATGTATACCTAATATCAAAATTAAATTAATTGTAAAACGTGTTACCCGACCTCAAATAATATGGAGAAAAAAAAAGAAAATCTTAATTTACTTGCTTTTGTAGGAAGAAAATGATACTAGCAATTGTAATACTAAACACTGAAAAGCTTCAGCCCCCCTAGCCAAGTTACGACCGTTTCGTTTCGATTCTTTTGCGTCAAACGCCTCGAGTGGGCTACGCCTCCAATTCCTTTGTTCTGACGTAGTTATTGCGGAATCGCAAAAAGGTTTTTTTTGTTACGTAACTACAAATTTACAGTTTTCAGATTTTTTCCTACACTTGTTCTATGAGACCTTGCTTCATGCCGAAGGTTCAGGATTCTGGTTCAACGGGAAGTATGAATGTTGATTTCCTTGAGAGTGTCGAAATATACGTTTTTTGAGACATAAACGGCCGTATCGTTTTTTCGTTAACTCAGAAGTTTGATTTTTTCACAATTGAAGGGAATCACAGACCTGAGTATTTGGTTTTAATTTCAACTCGATACCATCACGCATTCTCGAGATAAAGGGTATTGACAGACAGACCGACGGACAACAAAGTGATCCTATAAGGGTTCCGTTTTCTCCTTTAGAGTTACGGAATCCGAAAAAAATAGCAATGAAAATGAGCATGAGGCAAACTTTTAAGAAAAATCTTTGCATAACTAATTTATCAGTTCACGACCAACTTCCTCACAATTCTGCTTCAATTTTCCTGCAACAGTTCCTCGTAAAAGATCCTTTACTAAAATAATTCATCCACTTAAACATTGTTCAGTGGAACTGCACTTTCATTTTTTGCGCCACCGCCGGAAGGCAAGCCTTGGGACGGCTCGCATCCGGTTCCGTTACGAGTATTTACGGTATTCTCCTATTCCCCCCCTTTTTTCTCTTGTAAAGGCCCAAGCTTTACCATCAGACTTGTACTTCTTTATTCCTTTTAGAAAGCCTTCTTCATTTGAATGTAAGTTTCAAAATCACAATCCATTATTTCAATTAGACTGTTAAGGGTGCCACCAGCCGCGGGAATTTTTTAAAGAGTGGCCGTGGCCCTAGAATGCAAAAGCCAAATGAAGGACACAGGTGAGTTTTAGCCAGTAAATGTCTGATACGCCCTATCGCTCCACCCTAGAGTGAGAGAAGTCATTTGATGATTTCCCACCTGAAGAAAAAGGACGCCAAACGAACGTATTTTTGAGTTCTTAAGTCACTTAATTTACGCGACAAAAAAAAAGCTACGTGGCAGCGCAAAATGCGTCTCATGTTTTAATTCAACTTTTGGTTTGCTAGTCGACTACTAACTTCTTCTTCTTCTAACTTTGAATAAAGACACTTTGGAAGCCAAAAATTACTTAAAAAAATGATACGAGTAGATTTTGAATGTTCATTCCAAAAGGTATTTTTTTATGCAAAACCGGACAAAACTCAATCTTTTTTAAATTCCTGATGACCGCACTCTTAATCTTGATCTTAAATAAAAGAAAGAGATAGATGAGGTCTACGATGGAGTGAGCAAGATGCCTGATCACTCTTGGAGTGAGTAAGAAGCTTGATTACTCTTGGAGTGAGCAAGATGCGTGTTCACTCTTGTTTTAAAGGTTGACGGGTTACGGGAAAGAGTCTCTATCCAAATATGTGGTAACTTTAAAAAAAAACGTGGGTATAATATTATAAAGTTATCTGTAAAGTATGGTCTGTTAGCAGGATTTATTAAAATTTTCTAGTCTAGATTTAGCTCAAAGTATCGCAACCTAGTGCTGGGCACGCCATAATTATGGCGGTAACTCCCCTTTTTGAGATGTGACTGGAAAGACCTCACGGCATCCTCATCTTCAGCATGACGCAGCTTCTCACTGCACATGGTCAGTTCGGGAAGTTTCTGCATCAGAAGAAACACCTGAGTCACCATTGTGTGAACCACCCGGATTACACGGTGAAGCACATGGTGGATGTGTGCCTCGCTTGGGCGGAGTACCACCGTATCCTCGTGGAGGCGGTTGGTGGGAGTGAACCTCGCGCCGGGCCCTGATTCAGGTCATGGTCTGGAGCGAGGAGGAATGGCCGGCGGTTGACTCCTATTGCGACGTAGTAATGCTAGCTAGACGGCAGCACGCTCTGAAAATCTCCGACGAAAAATTCTACCTTTAGGAGCTCCAGAATCATGTAATAAATCGATAGTTCGAGTACATGTTTGTTAGTTGATATTTGAGACACGGCGTATTTCTATTAAACACTTCCAAATCTTTTAACTTGTACCATCTGAAAGCGTTAATGGAGTAGGTCGTTAGCCACAGCTAAAGATTATCAGAGAAATCTGTAGCTAATGTGTTTACAATTTATACTTATTAACACTTTCGGTTAAGCGGATACAGGATCTGATCTGAAGGCTACCGGATTTTTAAACGGTAGATAAGCAGGTGATTTTTCAATAGTCTGCTTTTAACTGGAGAATCAAAATGGTAGTTTAACATATTTTCTATTCCAAAGCTGCTTTGTTTAGTTCTTAGTTTAAAGTTCTTGACTATTGTAAAATCGAACCTTCGCCTTTGATTTAGAAATTGCTGCATGTACATAACTAGGCATTTGTTTAGGTGGAAATATTATCCAAAGACATCTCCCGCTCTTGGGCGCCGCGGGAGGATGTGTCAGACTTTTACTGACTAAAACCCAATCCTGTTCCTTCGTTGGCTTTCATACTAGGGCCGAGTTTTCCTTTAAGAAACAAACTCTTGGCCCCGGTTTCGACCCAGCTGGGCCCCTACGGTTTGCTGACATCTCCTTGAGGCACGTGTGGAACAGTACGCGCCGTCGACGATTTGGGCTCAGTCCGGAAGGTTACCGGTCGGGCGGACGGCGAGCTATTTATTGTTCACCGTCCGCAAGCCCGCGCCTATGGTGGCCGGAAATCGGGATCGGAATGCCGGTGGCTGGAGCGTAAGGGCCATTCCCTCGTACATGCACGTGCGGCCTCCTCCTTTGCTAGCATTACTACTTCGCAGAAAGAGGCGACCGCCTGTCACTTCTCCTCGCTTCGGACCATGGCCTGTACCAGGGCCCGGCGCGAGAGATCACTGCCACCGATCGCCCCTACGAAAACACGGCGGTGCTCTGACACACATAAATAAAATTTAAGTGTCTTTTTGTTATATCAAAATTGCATTGCTTTTATATGAAAGTATACACCTTAATCTCCGAAATGGCTGGCCCGATTTTGATATTAAAAGGATTAACCGAAAACTAAATTGAAAGCTGATAGAGCAGATTTTACAGAAACATTTTTTCTTAGCTTTCCTGCATGCCTAGCCAAGTCACAACCGTTTCGTTTCGAATCTCTTTCTGCAGTCGGTAACGCCTCCGATTGCTTTGTTCTGACCACGTAACTTAACGGTGACATGATGTCATTCCCATACATTTGAAGTTTTCTACTAGCGTTCTAGAATTGTAAATTATCAACTTGGCTAAGCTCTCTGTACTTTTTGATTTTATTCATTATAAACAAAAATACAAATCTTTTCTTTAAATTAAGATACTAATATTTCTGATTTTTTGGAGCATAAAACTATCAAATAACTTTTACCGTTCTGGGTGGAGCGAAAGGGCGTTTCAGATTTTTACTGACCAAAATCAGTCTCAGCCATGGCAACTCTTTTGCACATCCCGGAGCCTTAGAAAATACTAAATGTCATAGAAAAAAATAAAAACAGACAGAATGTAAGAATGAAGCAAACAAAGAAAATTATTTGACACACACAGTGTAGAAACAACGTCATATATAACCTATACACATAAATACAACAATTGAACCATCAAAGGTAATCCCATCAACAAACGCTACATAATCCAGCTTCCTTAACGCAAACAATGGTCTATTAAACAGCCCAGCAACGTCACTCTAGCACAATATTATCTGTGCAGTCAATTTCAAAAGAACAAAAGTGCATTCTGTTCGTATTCGGGACGTTGACACTCGAACAGCTGGAGTAAGGGACGTGGCATGGTGGATCTGGATGTGTTTTTTTTATTAATCCGCTATACAAATCAAGTAACAACATACCGCAGTATCTCAAGTCGAAAGTCTATGACCAGTGTGTGTTGCCAGTGATGACATATGGCTCCGAAACGTGGTCGCTCACAATGGGCCTCATCAGAAGGCTTAAAATCAACCAAAGGGCAATGGAAAGGGCTATGCTCGGAGTTTCCTTGTGTGATCGCATAAAGAATAAAGATATCCGCAGGAGAACCAAGGTCGCCGACATAGCCCGAAGAATCACCAAACTAAATTAGCAGTGGGCAGGGCACATTGCTCGAAGAACGGATGGTTGATAGGGCCAAAGGTTCTAGAGTGGCGACTGCGCACCGGAAAACGCAGCGTTGGAAGGCCTCCTACAAGGTGGACCGACGACCTGGTGAGAGTCTCGGGAACCCGGTGGACTCGAGACGCACAGGATCGGTCGTTGTGAAGACGCTTGGGGGGGGGGGGGGATCTGCGCTCGCTCCCGCGTCCTCCTCTCACTAAACCCACAGTCCAGCTGTTGTCGCTGATACGAACAATAAACCACCGCGCATCGTTTATGCCTTTGTAGATCGCTGTTTATTCCTGACATATCCAGGGAAGTAACTGAAGAATATTTGTAACACTATGTTCTAAATTGTAACTCTAATTTCCGTAGAATCTAACTAGCTTTATAAAATTTCTTCATGATTTTAGCTTCTTCGTAATTCAAGAGGAAGAGAGAGAGCGCATAGATCATGGAATTTTCCGAAAGAGTTACTGTGGTCTTGGAACGGAAAAGGCAACTGAAGGACTCCGCTAGGTTTTAGTCAGTAAAAGTCTGGAGCAAGAGCAGTCATTTGATGATTTCCTGCTGCGGAGTTGTTCCAATGACCCACCATGGCTCTAAAACGCAAAGGGCCACTGAAGGAACCCTGGGGCCTTACCATGACGTGTTAAAATGTCAGTCGTGTGAGCGAGAAAGGGGGATGGAGCTATACACCCTATATTGCTCCATCTCTTTGACAGTTCAGTTTAGGTCGTAAAATGATCACGTTAAGAGGCTGTGATAGCACTGAAGGTCAGTCTAAAACTGACTTGTGACTGTTGACTTCAGTTGCTCAGTAAAAGACTGACACACCCTCTCGCTTTTCCTAGGAAGTGTGAAGGTGTTTTTTAGGTTTTTTTTTTTTTTATTGACACAACCAATTATTTTATAGCGTAAATTTTGAAGCCCTGACTTATGAGTTATTCGCAGAAACCTGCATTGCAGAAGTCAGTGTCTTCTACCATTAGTATCACTTAATTATCGAAGTCGAAGTGATCGTTCCTTAAATTTAATTTACAAACAAAAAGTGAGAAAAATAAGAAGAAAAACATGCTTGAAAATAAAAGTAATAATAATAATACTAAAAAAAAAAAATAACAAAAATAAAACCTTAAGATCGTGGGTGTGTTGGCATTTGAGTGTGAGGTTGATATTTTTACTCTAGGAGTTTTTCAGTCTTCAACAAAGGCGATGACCTGGTAAGGGTTGCGAGAATCTCATGGATGCGAGACGCACGGAACCGTTAATTGTGGCGACGCTTGGAGGAGGCCTATTTCCAACAATGGAAGTCTTTCGGCTAAATTGATGATGATGATGAATAGTTTAATGTTTGGAGCCATGTTTTTATTATGTGTTTGAAGTTTTGATTGATAATGTTTTGACGGATCGATGGCAATAGACTTGCTTCCAATAACATTATAAACTTCCTGACTACCCTTTTGGGAAACAAATAGGTAAAATATATGACGAGATGTTTGTAAGTAACTCTGTTTCTGTCGTAGACTCAGTTAATGTGTAAATTCATAACAGTAGCATCAAACCCGCATAAGCAGCCAGTCAGTGTAAATAATCCGATTAAGTAAGATTTACGATTGTTAAACATAGTGAGTACTGCCCACAGAAACCAAAGTAGCTATCTCAAAATTTTTGAGAAATTATTTTACAATGATTTTTTTATGTATTTACAGCAGTGTTTCTATCAAGTAGTCTTATTATCATACTTACTTATTTTATCCAAAAGTAACTCTGTTAATTGGTTTTGATAGGATACCTACCGTATCCGCTAAACCGATCTTAATGAAAGAACATTGCTCGTCGTCCATACATAGCTCGCCTAAGATCCAACAGGGAGGTGTATTTACTCTTTGGGTTTTAGATAATGTATATATTTGATTAAACCTAAATTAAAACAACGGACACTTTTGAGAATTCTGAAAAAATCAAAACACTTTCGGATTTTGAGGTTATAATTACGTCAATAAAAACATTCGTTATGTATAAATAACTCGGCATTTATTACTGAATGACATTACTACCAAATATCAAATGTTGTCATCTGTCAATTCGTCAACTGTCAGAGTAGATATTATTGCTCGTTTCAAACAGCGCTTTCAATCGAGTTTTTTGATAAGGCTTATTATGGTTTCGCGACATCATAGCGGACTGTTTGTAACTAAAAATCAATATCGTATATCAAGTGTTGAGAATACTGACGCTTGTCTGTGTCGTCAAACTCTTATTAAGAGTGCTGTTACAAAGACTTGGCTTTATGAGCTATAATACCTTTGCCTAAAAACCTCAAATTGTTAAGATGGAAGCTAAGGACGAAGGTAAATACTTTTTAAAATGTTTTCGAAATTAATAAGTGTCCGTTCTATTAAAATATAAATAATGTATATTATTAAAAGAACTAGTAATTATAATAAATATTTCATGCGTGTTGGTTCATAGGCCATTTTTTACAATGTCCTTTAACATAGACTTGCTGTTCCACGCGCCTATGGTTACTGCTCCACTTCCGTGACGACTAGTGTGAGATTACATAGCTTATAGCCGATCGAATTAGTAGATCCCGTGATTATCACTTTAACAAACAATTTCTTCATGTTTATAATATTACTAGCTTTTGCCCGCAGCTTCGCCCACCGACATAAAATATAGCCTATGACACTCAGAAATAAAGCAGCATTCTATCGGTGAAAAAATTTTAGCAATCGGACCAGTACTTTCAAAGATTACCTCCTACAAACAAAAATAAAAAAAAAACAATATTAAAAAAAAAACTTTACCTCTTTATAATATTAGTGTAGATTATTACGTATTGATGTGGACCTGTATAAAGACTTACGACACTATTTATCAAAATTCCATAAAGGTGAAGCCGCAGGCAGATGCTATATTTAAATACATCACTATCAAAAAACTATGACGATATAATTTTTTTTACCAAATCCCTTTTTTCTCGAAAATCACTTTGATTGAGTTACCGCTGTTTGGCTTTTGAGGACACAGTATCTAACTGTTCCATGCAGATATGAGAATTGCTTCTGTTAAGATTTAACTAAGCTGCAATTTCTATTTAAGCAATAGGGTAAAGAGAGAAGCAATAGGTTTTTTAGGTGGGAAAATCACCTAGAGAGTAGCGTCAGACTTTTACTGACTGAATTCCCTACCTAATAGCCCCTAATAGGACCTACTAGTCCCGGGTTTCACTTTCATACTACCCGTGGCCCCAGTAGGCTTCGACCCTGCTGGGCCCTTACGATTTGCTGACATCTGCCTGAGGCACGCGTGGAACAATACGCGCCGTCGACGACTTGTGCTCGGGTCAGACGGTTACCGGACGGTCAGACAGTGAGCTACCCATTGCTCGCCGTCCCCAAGTCCGCGCCTACGCTGGCCGGTAATCGGGATCGGAATCCCGGCGGCTGGGGCGAGAGGACCGTTGCTTCGCGCGGTCGGCCTCCACCATTTGCTATCATTACTGCTTCGCAGAAGAAGGCGACCGCCTGCCATTCCGCCTCGCTCCGGACCATGGCCTGTAGCAAGGCCTGGGGCGAGAGCCCCCACGAGGACATGGCGGTGCTCTGCCCAGGCGGGGCACACCTCTACCGTATACAGTTGAAAGGTGGTAAATAATTTCATGTGTGGTAGAACCGTGGGTGGATACTAGTTTTCAGAAAAAAAATTTGTTAATATGCGTTACATTAAAACCAACATGACTTCTCATTTTGACAAAATCATCTACTTTTAGCAGGTTAGGTATAGCACGAGATGAATTACTTAAGCAACAAATCTCACCCTTGAGAAATCAAAGCGCCAAGCCCCTTGAGTCTAAAAAACAGCCTAGCATTTATTAGCCAACCAGACTCGCACCAATTTTCTTCCTTATATATACTAAAAAACCATTAAACAGTTTTTAAATACTCGTACTATAAAAAAATAAAACTTGTTTATTTGGCATACAGACAGGTGCACAAAAAAATAAAACAAAAAACATTTAAAACAATAGCATTGTGTACCTCACGGCTGAACCAAACCGCACGATTTCAGTTCAGCAAAATATCAGACAAATTACGAAGTAGTTGCCTGACGCTGGTCTTCGCGACTAAACCTTGATTATTTTTTTATTTGGTGTGAAGTAAATAAATATATACTCGGTCATAGCACACGCTACTATTGCTATAAAAGTGTGTTCGATTACCGAGTCGAGCAAAGTGTTATTGGGATTTTTCGTCCCAAAAAATTAAAGCAGCATAAAGGGAATGGGAAGCGATCACCTCCTTCTGTGAAGCTGTGATGCAAGAAAAGGAGGCGTCGGTGAGCGTGAGGAAGAAGAAACCCGGTTGATGATAGTAAAGACTCTTTCTATTACTGAACCTTTCCCTCCCCTCCCCCTCCTCCCCT
This sequence comes from Mythimna pallens, assembly GCA_961205895.1. Taxonomy (NCBI): domain Eukaryota; kingdom Metazoa; phylum Arthropoda; class Insecta; order Lepidoptera; family Noctuidae; genus Mythimna; species Mythimna pallens. Next base: position 18,962,746 of record OY540842.1, on the reverse strand, counting down.
TCTTTTCTCCTTTATTTTTCTTTTCCCTTGTTTTTTTTTTTTTTACCAGAACTAAGCACATCTCTACCTAACTGACTGATCGGGTTATATAGGCATCAATATCGGCACCTTGGGCGCAGTTGTTAAGCGGTATAGTTGTTCCGGGCTGGGTGCTTCGTGTATGTGAGCTTATATGTTTGTTAAGGCCCTAGCTCCCGAACAGTGCCATAAAATAGTGTTTTTCTGAAGCTTACTCCTCGGTAACGGCTAGGTCAATAGGTTTGAAAAAAAAGTATAAATTCATAATAAGTAACACTATCATCATATGATTTTTAGTATGACTGAAAAGTTTTAACATCATGATATTTTTTCGCTTTTTTTCCCTACTCCTTTCAAATGGCATTAATCTTTAAAAATATGTTTCTACAAAAAAAAAAAAAATGCTGGTTAAGTAATCTTCAGAATACACCTACATAGCAAATGTAAATTAATCAATATTTCGTAAAGAAAATGGATTTAAAGATAAACGGGGCTATATGCGTGCGCAGGTGGCGGTACGATTATATGTGCATTTAACTTCGGCAAGATTTTTAAGGTACTATACGCTTTAACGCATCAACGCTACAGAAGTAAATCCAGAAAAGCAAAGGCAGAACCTAGTAGATATTAATTATGTTGTCTAAAAAAAAAGAAATATATAAGCCTAGCACAAACATATATTAAAATTAGGTATGCTTTTAGGGGCACACTCCAATACCGGACTAATATTGGAAAAACTCATAACGCAGTACACATTTTGCAATCACTTGGATAGATCTGTCAATTGACTGTCGGCCTTCATAAGCCAAGGTACCCTAATAAATAACCATACTGGCATGGGTTTTTAGGGTTCCGTAAGCTAAAAAGTGAGAAAAACCTTCTACCATCTCAGACATTGGCTTACATCATTCTTATTACGTTTTGTTTACATGTTTTGTTTTTGTATGGACTTTAAAAGAGACTGATGTCTGAGTTTGTTTCGGTGTTTCTTTTCAGGGTTATCAGCTAGGAATCACCGGCCTCATCTAGTTTAAATTAAGGAAAAAAAAACATAGGCACGTGTAAGTATAATTTATAGAAAATTTGCAAAAAACCAATTCATTAATCAGGTCTGCCGTTGTCGAGAAATAAATTCCTCAAATAGTAAACAAAAAAAAATTGAAAAAAAAAATTAAATTTTGTTGAAAGTAAATAACAATATATGTACATAACCAACTTTAATATTCATGAATTAAGTATTAAGTTTACATAATATATTGTACAAATCCTGAGACAGCAAAGCCTTTTTACTGCTTTATGATGTCACAGAAGTGATTGTATGTATAACGAGCATTTCCCACCATCAAACTATAAAGTTTGGCGTGCTTAAAATATTTTAAACGAATGTTAAAAATGTATAGCATAAATAAATAATAAAAAAAAGTTATTAAAGTTCTTGTCGACGAAAAACTGATTTAATTGATACTGATCAAAATTATGTTTACTTACACCAAAATCTTAAAAAAATACCATAAGCTAAACAAATGATACTTAAGAAGCAGTAAGCAGTTGAGAATAAAATTCCGAATCTTTTCAAACTAAGAGTCTTTGCCATTATAATTATTTGTGTATAACAATTTTTTTATTTGTTATACTAATGCTTTTTTTCGAGGTGGAAAATCATCAAATAACTTTTCTCGCTCTGGGTTGAGTAAGAGAGCGTGTTAGACTTCTACTGACTAAAACTCACCTGTGTCCCTTTAGTTGCCCTTTCGAAATGTAAGTTTTTTGCTACATATACGACCGTATCTTTTTTTTTAGTTAACTCAGAAGTTTGATTTTTTTTCACAGCTTCAAGGGACCGCAAACTTGAGTATATGGTTTAAATTTCAATTCGATACCTCCACGCGTTCCTGAGATAAAGGGTCTTGACAGACAGACAGACGGACGGACAACAAAGTGATCCTATAAGGATTCCGTTCTTTTATTTTTGAAGTACGGAACCCTAAAAAAACAATCATAGTTCATTTTTTTAGAAACCTTAATTTTTCATTTCTTTTTTCTAGGCAAAAACTTCGTCAGACCAGTTCCTGGGGTGAACAGCGTGGTAGACCTTGCTTCCACCATCCCAGCCCCCAAAAACAGGTCAAGCTGAGAGGTAAGGCACAGCCGCCGAAGATTTATAATATTCCACAAGAATATACAAAAAAAATGTATTGTTTTTTTTTTATAAAACTTTTACATTATTAACAGGTTGCATAATTAGTTTATAAACTAACAAGAACAAAGTTGTGTTAAGTGTTAATACTGTCCCCCTTGCCACTTTCCTCCCCTTCTTATCTTGAGTTTACAACATCTGGGATGAAAGTACAGCATAAAAGATGAGATCGGACACCTTATACACGGCCTTATTTATAATTACATCGTTAGAGTAACTTTTGGTAAAGATCCATCTACTTTATCAACCCTCCCGTGCTATAAGTACCTAGTACTAGTTTTTGCCGGCGGCATTGCCCGCTTGAATGTAAGTTTCTTCATACAAACTTTGGTGATGAGAAAAGAGTGTCCATGGAGTTTCTTGCACGTTCTTCTCCATAGAGATCTACGCTTTGGAACGTGCAATTTAGCTTCACTTTTTTTTTGGACTGACCTACATTTGACTATTCAAAAGTGCCTTTATATGGTCTATTTGAAATAAATGCTTTTGACTTGGACTTTGACTTTGAAAATCCTCTCTCACGCTCGCTTGCGTCATAAAAGAAAACCTTGTGCAAAATTTCACGCTCCTCTGCTGCACCCCAATATACGCTTGATGATAAATGTTTTTCCTATTTGCCAAACTTCATTCAAATCCTTTCAGCCGAGCGTAAAAAACTAACAAACATACACACAAACACACATTCACAAATTTTCGTCTTTATAATCTCTAATATTTATAAAAATCTCGTGTCACAGTATTTATTATCTAACTCCTTTGAAATGGCTTGACCGATTTCTATGCATTTTTTCTTGCATGTTCAGTAGGTCTAAGAATATGTCGAAGGCTATTTGTCTGGCCGGGACAGCCAATAATAGGGGTTAAAGTATGAAATTGCCATTTTATTGAAATAGGTACTTCGAATTGACATAGAACCTTCATGGTTTGAGATTTTTGAGTGAAACTTTTTTCATATGCAGATGACAGTACTGTGACGATACCTTCGAAAAGCGTAGATACATACAAAAGTGACATAAATATTTCTTTAAAATCTATAATAGACTGGTTAGACGAAAATAACTTAAGAATAAATATAAGTAAAACTAAAGTAATGCATTTCAAACAACGCATGCCAGATAAGAGCAATCTGCATGTGCAATATAATAATGGCAATATTAACGAGGTAGTAAGTAAATTTTTAGGGCTAGAAATAGACAAAAAGCTTAGTTGGAAGCAACATATAGAGACGCTCTGCGAAAACTAAGCACATCTGCTTACGCTTTACATACTTTGTCATCGGTTATAAATCTAAACGCACTTCTGACAGCATACCATGGCTTAGTCGAATGCCACTTAAGATACGGTGTTATCTTTTGGGGCAACTCCACTGAAAGAGAAACCGCATTCAAAGCACAGAAAAGATGCATACGGTCTTTTTAAAAACTGCAAACTACAGATAGCTGCGTGCCACATTTTAAACTGCATATGATTTTAACTTTACCATGCATATATATTTTAGAAATGGCAGTGTTTGTAAAGTTGAACCCGGATCGTTTTGAGCGCATTGCAGACGTATTTCCACGAAATAGACGTGATAATAGTAGGCTATGTCTCCCTAGTGCGAGAACGACTTTAATGCGCAAGAGTGTCTACTACATGGCGCCATTCATATATAACAAATTACCGAGGAGTTGGAAAGAACTAAACTTAACTTTATTTAAAAAAAAACTCCGAAACTTTTTAGTAGACAAAGCTTATTATAGTGTGACGGAATTTTTGTTGGAGAAAGGAATTTCTTGATTTAGAAAAAATATATAATTATGACATTTTTATTTTTTTGTTTTATTTAATTTAATTTTTCGTGACATTTAAAATTTTTGTGACATTTTAAATTTTCATTGACATTTTATATTTTAATTTATTTTGAGTTTTTATGACATGTTTGATTTATTCATTTTTTAAAATGTAATTTTAATTCATTTGACATTTTTTGCGTTGTGTAATTTTTATGAAATTTTTAATGTACCTTAGAATGTCCAGTAGTTTGTACTTTTGCATGCCTTCTGGTTAAATATGGCTGATGCTTATTATATTTTTATGTCACCGTTTTTTGTACCCATATTTGCAAAATAAATTATCTTATCTTATCATGGTACCTATAAAGTTCGTCTTTAAAAAAATATGCAATATTTGATTATCGACTTTCAGTTCCTTTTTTTTATTCAGCTTAGACAAGAAAGATGGTTACTTTGAAAATTCGAGTGATTTTTAAATACGAGTTCCGACGCAGAACTATAAAAAACATTTACAATAAAGTACATTGTCCTGTCTTAAAATCTCTGCATAGATATAAAACGAACTGTTATTCATTACTAAAAAGTTTAAGGAATTATGATAGATGCCGATTTAAGACAGCTTCATGTGGTTGTTGAAATTAAGAATGTCAATAAATGTAGGAGGGTCGATGACCACTATTACAAATTTATCTGGCATCTGCATTAGTGGAGCAAACCGTTTCATCCCTTTTGACCAAGAATGTATATTTTACAGCCGGAACAAAAGATGTACTACTCATTATGTACCTCGATCCATCCCTTCCCTCATAACACGTCAATCTAAGGAACCTCACATGCGAACCCTCTTCCATGACCGTTTCCATCTGACTTCACTCATCGTTATTGCCAGAATGTAGGTATACGTGTGGATGCAGAGCTTTACCATGATCCCTTTCATAGCTAGACGATATTTTTCATTTAATTTCCCCATGGGTAAGTTTTGGGGTTATCAATTTTTGGGATGCTACTTCAAGAAATCAGGTCATTGGTTCTGCATATTTTGGGGTTTCTTATATAAAATATGTTATATGCAGTCGGTTGATTTTAGAATAGATACCAACTAATATTAAAGCACCGTAACGGAAGACGCAGCGTTGGAAGGCCTTCCACATCAATACTTTTGTTTGTTGCTACGAAGAATCACTGACTCCTAAGCCACAGGGACATATACACCTAGCTTAGGAATCAGGGCGTTAAAAAATTACGAGTACCTTAATTATTATATGCTTTTGTATATAATAATGTCTAGGAATTTTGTAATGGAAGGCTAATAGTATAGTCGGCATTATAATGTTTCCTCTATTGGGACTCAAGCTTCCTCCCTAAGAGAGGGAATGGGCCGTAATCCACCATGCAGGCCCAGTGCGGGTTGGTGGATGTCACATGTCTTCAAATTTTTGGTTCTAGGACATGCCGGTTTCCTCACGATGTTTTCTTCCACCGTTTTGAGAGCAATGGTGATGAAATAAATTACACAAAGCAATGCGCCTGGCTGGGTTTGAACCCGTAACCTACAAGTCTGCAACTCGTAAGTCGGGGCCGTTACCATTTAGCTACCACTGCTCTTCAGGAAAGCTAATGATGAAAATAAATTATTATTACAAGGTGGGCCGACGACCTGGTGAGCGTCATGTGAATCTGATGGATTCAAGAAGCACAGAAATGTCCATTGTGGTGACACTTAGGATGGGCCTATGTCCGTTGACTGGACATTGGACAAGCAGTGGACTTTTTTTGCTGAAATTATGATGACAATAAAGGTTAAAGCATCTACAGACAGGTATAGTGTGGCTATGTCATGACGATACGATGCAATAAACCACCTTTATAGAAATAAAACAATTTCTATATTGCTTTACAGATTTGGTTACTACGAAAACAATTTATAACATTTTTTTTTATGAATCAGCATTGTATCTTCATACTGGTCTTTGTGAGTTAGGTAGTTAATTTTAGCAAACACTTCTATAGCTAGCTAGCCAGGATCAAAAATATCAAATGACGAAAAAAATTCGCTGAGCCAATGCCGAAATATCATTAAAACTGTGTTAAACTTGGACGGAGTTTCTCAACACAGAGCCATTTATGAGTCTCAGGTGGTCTCAGGGGCTGTTTTACTGTTTCCTGGCCGTGAGGAGATATAATTTAGAAATATTTATTGTGTTTGTGTGGGTTTATTTTTATTACTAACAATAGTTTTTTTGTGAAGTCCGAAAATAAAAAATAAATAAAAATGAGTTGCATAATAAATAAAAAAAAAAAATTAAAACAGCTGAAAGTAATAATGAAATAGAAACTATAAAGCAACACCGTATGTTTCCCAAACGCATTCTCTAATTGACCCCTTCATCTTGCAGATCAAAGGTTCTACAGTACACAGCGCTACTCTACAGCTAACATTGTCATATATATTATATTCTTGGCAGCTCCAAGGCACGAGGCAAGTCAAGATTTTTTATGAATAATTTATAGAACACCCCGGTTTTATCGCGAGAGGCGTACGTCCAACGAGACTGTGTTTACCAACGGATTTACCTGGAGGTGAAATTAGGGTTGGTACGAATAGCTTCCTATCAGAAATCAGGTTTAGATAAAACTAGGATTTTTCGTCGCTTAGTCTAAGCTCCAGTCTTTAATGTAGATGACTCCGAAAGTGGTAGTGGCTTTTGGTAGGATAGAAGATTTTATCAATGGCTTTACTTGAGATAACATTGTCTTGATTTCGCCTAGAGGTATCGGTTTTGTTAAGGACATTTTAAATTAGTACAAAGTGGTAGAGTTTTTTGGAAGAAAGAAAGATTTGACACAATGAAGAAACATTATAGGTATGTAGAAATTTTACATAAAAAAACGGGGCAAGTGCGAGTCGGACTCCTGCACTGAGGGTTCCGTAACTTAGGTCTATGAAAACAGTTCAATTCTCGAATTAAGTTACGAAGATTTTTTTCCGAATCGCAATAAGTTTTTCTTTCGCAAAGTTTGGTAAGCAGTTTGCCAGTGTGTGTACAATAACTGTATAGGGGTATACAGTTATTGTACACACACTGGCAAACTGCTTACTGTTTATTGCAGTTTTAAATCTACTATTCTGGTAGGTTAGGCTTATTTTAGGCCATTAATGAAATTGGCCATTTGACTAAGGGCCAATAACTGTAGCGTAGCTCCTACACTGTTTTGTTCACTTCAATATTTCGTTTTTGGTATCATCTGTATTTATTACAGTTCATCATCATCATCATAATTTTCCTGCCCTTGTCCCGTACTTTATTTTTCTTTTTACCATATATTTTATCGCCGGCCATTTTTTAATATCCATTAACATTAGACCTTTCCAATATTTGTATTTTGGATAGATAATGCTGTTTTTTCAAGCATGCAACTATTACCTATATTATATCAGCTTTAAAACGGTCGGGTTTGGTTACGAGAGATTATTCAAGCGAGAAAATTTCACGCATACTTTCATTCATTTCTCGATTGATGAGTACCTAATGAGCTGAACGCTCACCCTGTTTAATACGATCGTTGGAATTTAAATGCTGAAATATATAGCGTAGAAAAGAGTTTCATAAAAGAATATTAGATACGTATATAATTACAGAAACAAACTTTTTTATAATGTGTAGTAAAGTCGGCCCTGGAACCGATAAGATAAGAAAAGGTAGACCAATGATTTGGTGAAGGTTGTAGGAATGCGATCGATGTAAGGCGCACAGGACCATTTGTTGTGGAGACACTTGGGTTCCTGTCCAACAATAGACATCTTTGGACTGAAATGATGATAATGCCTGACTCTCCTGTTAACCGTTACGGTTCCACCGACCTTACCTATTATGTTATTTTTTACATAATCTATTTAATTCGGTTAAACCATCTTCTTTATTCGCCCCTCAGCATTGATTACTCCACCCTATATACCCATCGAAAGGAAATGACGAATTCTAGCGATAACGCTCTAAGTTATTTTTAAAATTTTATTTTAACTTCTGGCAATGGCTTCACCCGCGCGAAAATAGGTTTCTCCATATAAACTGTGGACCCCTGTTCCTTACAATTTTAAATTTGAATAAAACCCTCTCTAAGTGGTCGCCTACATTATTGTATAATTAAGAACACCTTGAACAAAATTTCACGCTCGCAGTTTCAGCTGTGTGTTGATATGTCAGTCAGTCAGTTGCTCCCATTTATACATAGATAAATGAATACTTCAGTAAGCTCGTGGCAGCCCTGTGTGAGATCCGCTTGGATCTTGTTGTCAACGCGCGTGTATACTGCGATATTTTACGATGAGAATTATTTTTGCTAGGGAATTGGCAGTCGGAGGATCCTATCGATTTATAGGTGCAAACAGCATTTGCTTGTTTACTGATAATATTTCCCTTAGAATGAATAAATTTGCATTTAAGTTATGCTTTTTGGAGTCCAAAATGCTAAATTTATTTTTATGTAAAATATTACTTACTAGCTTTTGCCAGAAGCTTTGTCCACTTGAAAAAAGAAATTTTATAGCCTTTGTCACTCACTGATACTTTCTACAGTGAGCTTTCTATTATTAAATTAATTTTGAAAATCGATCCGGTTTTCTTGGGTTTATTCATACAAACAAAAATCAAAAACTTTTCACTTTAAAACATTAAGTAAAACTAGGATAATTCAGAAATTAATTGAAATTAACATAAATTAAAAAATATATAAATCCTGTACGTATTACTGTTAACTTACCTATGAGCAAGCTCGAAGAAAAGCTCGCTCATCTTATCCAATTTTATACCAAATTAGTACCTAACCTAACCTAACTGTTGAAATTTTATATTTTCCATCCCCTAACTTTCTTCGAATTCCCTTTCAGACTCAATTTTTTTTTTCGACTTTTTTTCATTTTGCACGAGTTGTGGTTGGTTTCAAAATTTTCGCCATTCCCTTTTACTTTATTTCGATTTGTGCTTTTTTCACTGCAATGTGCTAAACCAAAGGCAATATTTATGCTTCTATTATTAGTTGGTATGTTTTGTATATTAATATGATAAGAATAGAGCGACTCGCCTCGTCGTTTATAGCACGTACATCGAAGGACTGGAACAATTTTCCTGCTGCGGTCTTCCCATCCGAAATTACTTTAGGTGTCTACAAGGCTAGACTGAATAGGCTCTTAATAAACTAGTGCGCCTCACCATCCACATTCACATCACTGCTAACAATCAAGCGGGATTGCAATAAAACATGAGCATACATCATTAGAAAAAAAAAGAAAACGTTTATTCGATGTATACACACACACACACACACGAGCATGCGTTATATCTTATTATTAAATATATATATATAATTGTATTTTGATGTGGAAGAGCAGAGTCTCTTAATACAGGCATTACATGCTTAAAAGGAGGCTCCAATCAACTACTAATGTAAACTATTTTGTTAAGAAATAAAGTTTTTTTTTTTTTGATACTGGCTCGACACATTTGGGCACGCCACATTACGGCAGCAAGTCTCTCTTTGAGGAATAGTTACAGAGGCACCACGGTATTCTCACTTTTTGTAGATCCTCAACGGATACGGTTGTTTTGGAAGGTTCCTGTTTTGAATTCGGCAGGAAGAAACGCTCAGGTGTTATCGTTGTACGGATTGCTCAGAAGACACACGCGGAGCAGGTCTGCCCTGCTAAGGTGAAGCATCGTCGTATCTTTGTGACTAATACATAGTAAAATAAATAATTTATTAAATAAATATAAGGCTGACCACCTCTTATATCGTCGTCGATTAGTAGATTGCACTTTTCTACTAAAAATATATATCTAGAGGTTCTGATCTCCTGCATAAACTGTGCTTCAAAGTCTCCCAGTGATCGGTTAGATTTTATATTTCTAGATCTCCATTCCTACTTCCTCTCTTCTTTGGGGAGTGACTGAAAAGAAAATACGACATGATAAGTTCGGGAGTTTCCTGCACCAGATTCGTGCGGAAGAAAGGCCCGAGTGCCACCATTATGTTGACCGGCCGGAGGATACAGTGGAGCATACGGTAGAGGTGTGGCCCACCTGGGCAGAGCACTGCCGTGTCCTCGTAGAGGCGATCGGTGGTAGCAAACTCTTGCACCGGACTTGGTACAGGCCGGGTTGTCTCCTTCTGCGAAGGATTAATGCTAGCAAAGGCGTTCGACTGTCCGGACCAACCCTAGTCGTCGACAGCGCACACGCATCAAGGAGATGTCAGCAAACCTTAGGGGCGCAGCAGGCTCGAAGCCTACTGGGGCCATGGTTTGCGCGAAAGCGAACCCCGGGGACCTGGAACGAAAGCAAAAATGGAACAGGAGTGGGTTTTAATCAGTAAAAGTCTTACACGCCCTCGCGCTCCGACCAAGGGGGAGAGATGTCATTAGATGATTTCCCATATAAAAAAGTGGTATAAATTATTTTTTAATCGTGCAGGTTTTACCTGTGAGAACCTGTAAATAATACAAAATTTTTAACTCTTTGTCATAGTTATTGGTTCTTTTACGATTAAATAAATAATAATCGTAGTCTTAGTCATAGTAGTTTACTGGTAAGAGATTGTTATAAGTCATAATATCATTACATACAATGTCAAATATTAGAGAATGTAAAAAAAAAAAATACAAGAAAACAAATAAATAGAAGTCTACACTGTCCTTACATAATATCTACTTATACTGTAATATGGAAATATTGTAAGAACAATAATTTTTTTTAAAGAGTAACCATGGAGTTTCTTGCTGGTTCTTCTCAATAGGAAACGACCAATTTGGAACCGTGCACTAGCTTCTGACGTTTTATAAGTGTCCATGTAGGCCTATGTGAAATAAAAAACTTTTGACTTTGAGTCAAATCACAAATCACAAATAAAAATAAATCTTAATAAAAGTCACAATAATATTCAGTCGAAATTAATATTCAATCGTCAAAGTTAAATTAAATTAAATCAAAAATTCGTCAAAAGAATAAAAAGCTTGCTCGTTAGCATATGGTATATATGGTAAGCTTATTTGTTTTGCTCAGTCATACAGTGTAAATTAGTCTCTTCATTCAGGATAATAGTCATACCTGAAATTCTAGGAATGTCCTGTTATTCCTGTTTCATTTAGCCATGTTCTGTAAAGAGGAAATTGCAGCCACGCCTTCGCACGCGTTGTTGGATTTCCCAGAAAATATTGTAATATCGAATAATTATTTTATTAAGTTAATTGTTTGTTGGTAAAGTCGACTCTCGTTAATTCGAAACTCGAGGGACTCTTAAAATGGTACGAATTATCGAGTGTTCGAAATATGAAATGGTTCGAAATTTTTGAAAGAGTATTTGTGAAAGAGCAACAGTAACTGACTTAGCTAAACAAGCCAATTCGTGCGGAAGTGTGTGTCAAGCTAATCATTACAAAAACAAAGGTTCGTGTACGATGATACAAGTTTGAACTTGTCTCAAAATGTACTTACATATCTGTGCAAGTTCTAAAATCTTTCTCTCTGCAACTTTGAATTGTCGAGTGTTTGACGCCAATGAGTTCGAATTAACGCGTCATTTTGTTACGTAACGACGATTTTTTCGTTCGAACTAAGCGATTTGCTTCGTCGTTTATACCGCGTACATCGAGGGACTGGAACAATTTGCCTGCTGCGGTCTTCCCGTCCAACTATAATTTAGGTGCCTTCAAGGATAGAGTGAATAGGCTCTTAATAAACTAGTGCGCCTCACCATTAATGATTGCATCACTGCTTACCATCAGGTAGGATCGCAGTCAAGCACTGGTTTATACCGAAAAAAAAAAATAAAAAAAAAATTTACTAAGTGCATAAAAATGTATTGATTTAGTTCGAAATATGAAGAGATTTTGTAGAGAACTCCTGATAACATTGAATTATAGAGAGGTTCGAATAATCGCAGGTTTGAATTAATGAGAGCCGACTGTACTATTTAATTAACTTCGAGTTCTTTATTGACGGCACAATTGGCGGCGCAGTTCTTGAGCGATTGGCTGCTACGTTGTGTGGTGCGGGTGCGATCCCCGCTTAGAATAAATATTTCAGATAAGTATTCCAGGTCTGTGTGTCTTATGTATGTGAGTTTACTTGCTTGTAAACGTACCCACGATACAAGAGTCGAGTCGAGAGTAGAGCAGTGGTGGCCGAGTGGTAATGGCCCCGACTTACGGAGTTGTAGGTCGCGGGTTCAAACCCAGCCAGGCGCATTACTTTGTGTAATTTATTTCATCACCACTGCTCTCAAAACGGTGAAGGAAAACATCGTGAGGAAACCGGCATGTCCTAGAACCAGAAATTCGAAGACATGTGACATCCACCAACCCGCACTGGGCCCGCGTGGTGGATTACGGCCCATTCCCTCTCCTAGAGAGGAGGCCTGAGTCCCAGCAGTGGGAACATTATAAGGCCGACTATGCTAAACGAACCCACGATACAAGAGTCATTCCTAGTGTGTATAGTAGGTGTGCTCTGGAATGTGCTTCCTCTTGACATAAAAAAGCCGAAAGTAAATTTTCCTTCAAGTGTAAAATTCGAAACTACTACTTGAAGTCCTCTCATCCTTAGTTCAGTCTTTGTAATGTATTTATTAGTTTATAATATTAGCATATGTAAGTATTTTATTATTGTAACTTAATTAAATGATACTACATTCTACTTGATATAATATCTGTTATTTATTTATTGTGCACACCTACCACAGTGTTGTCTCTTTTAACCCAAAGGTTGACTGGTAGAGAATGCCTTGTTGCATAAGTCCGCCTATGTACCACTACTGTACATGAAGTTTAAATAAATAAATAGTGTACGTTTTTTTTTAAACAAACAAAAAAAACATCATTATTCCAACTTCTATTCTTTCTATCTGAAGCATTTTTTTTTGTAGGTGGGAAAATCATCCAATGACATCCCTCGCTCTTAGGCGGAGACTACTTCAGAATCAGACCCTTGGCCCCAGTAGACTTCGAGCCTGCTGGGCCCCTACGGTTTGCTGTGCTCCTTGAGGCGCGCGTGGAACAGTACGCGCCGTCGACGATTTCAGCTTGGTCCGGACGGTTACCGGATGGTCGGACGGCGAGCTACCCAATGCTCGCCGTCTGCAAGCCCGCGCCTACGGTGGCCGGATTTTATCTGAAGCATAAAAATCAACAAAATGACTTTACAAGTAAACACTTTAATCATAACATTCCTTATAACCTAACACGACAACGAATACGCCAAAAATATTCCAAACTCAAAAATTCTAACAGTAACTCATCTTCAATACTTTATCCAACACCTATTTCACAGTGAAGCCTCAAAATTGATCTCCCGAAGACATAAACCTAGTATCAGGGCGTTGGCAACCTGCCATGTTGGTTAAAAAAATGGTGTTCGAGATACTTGGATGTCTTTGTAATACAGTCTAGCATGTTCGGTTATGTCATCGAGGTGAAGTTCGGAGATAATATTTCGAACTTTCTGTGGGTATTAAAACATAGTTATTTGGTTTTGAGTATGACAGAGCAGCTATAATAATAATAATAAATACAAAATAAATCCTAAAATAATAGAGTTTTTGCGCAATATAATGACACGATGGAAAACTACACTACAGCTAAAAAACCATCTCAGCACTCTTGTCACTCGACAGATACATATTAGGAAAGGTATTTTTCAGGGTGATTCACTGAGCCCCCTGTGGTTCTGTCTCGCCCTGAACCCTTTATCTCACTTACTCAATCGGTGTAAAGCCGAATATAATTTTAAACATAATTCCGAAGAAATCACTGTCTCACATCTCATATACATGGATGACATTAAATTATATTCCAAAAATGAAAAAGAAATGAAAAGTCTTATAGAAGCAACAACAACATTTAGTCACGATATTAATATGCTATTTGGATTAGATAAATGTAGGACATTACATATTATAAGAGGCAAAGTAAAACCCGGAAATTATATAATAAATGACACCGACACAATAGCAGCTATGGAACCAACAGATCTCTACAAGTATTTAGGATACAAGCAACTTAAAGGACTCGACCACATATCAATCAAACAAACACTTAATACTGAATATCGGAGACGAATGAACGTAATTTGTAAAACACAGTTATCGGGAAAGCACCTTATAAAAGCCTTGAATACTTTTGCCATACCAATACTGACCTACTCATTCGGAGTTATAAAGTGGTCAAAAACTGACATCGAACGGTTAGAAAGAGTCACCCGCACTACACTAACAAAATATAATAATCTACACCCTAAATCTGCTATCGAACGGCTCACCATTAAAAGACAAAATGGAGGGAGAGGCCTAATCGACATTCAGCACCTGTGGCAAAAACAAATTTCTAGGCTTAAAACATTTTTCTACTCAAAATCTCGCACAAGTGACATACATAAAGCTATCATTTGTAATGATTTTAATTACACACCGTTAAATTTAAGTGATCAAAGCTGGCCAAATACAACCAACACTAACCCACAAAGTGAAAAAATAGAAAACTGGAAGAAAAAAGTACTCCATGGTAGGCACCCTCATGATTTAGAACAATCGCATATTAATATCACAGCATCTAATAAGTGGCTAAAAATAGGAAATCTGTTTCCAGAAACCGAAGGTTTCATAATAGCCATACAAGACCAAATTATTAACACAAAAAACTACAGGAAATATATTATTAAAGACTCTACCATCACAAATGACAAATGTCGTAGGTGTCATATACAATCAGAAACCATACAACACATAACCGGAGCATGCACCACCCTTACACAAACGGACTACACTCACCGACACAATCAAGTTACTAACATCATCCATCAAAAGCTAGCAATCAAGCATAGTCTTATACAAAACTCCGGCACCCCTTACTACAAATATAAACCTGAAACTATCCTAGAGAATGACGCATACAAACTTTACTACGACCGCGCCATACTTACAGATAGGACCATCCACTATAACAGACCAGACATAACACTTCAGGATAAAATTAGAAAAATTACTTACCTCATAGACATTGCAGTTCCTAATACACACAACCTACAAAAAACGATATCCGAAAAAATCAGCAAATACGCTGAACTTAAAGACGAAATTACCAGATTGTGGAGGCAAGAAAAAGTTTACGTTATACCTATAGTCCTCTCCACAACAGGGGTAATCCCCAACCATCTACTCAGTAGTCTAAAATTAATAGATTTAGACGAATCCGTTTACATAAACCTACAGAAAGCTGCCATATTAAACACATGTAGAATAGTTAGAAAATTCATGCAGTTGGAAGATGAAAATACACTCCCATAATGAAAACATTATACACACTGCATTTACTTGGTTTTGGCCCGTAAATGTAGTTGACACCAGCAATAAGCTGAGAAAAAGAACACTCTCGATAATAATAACAATAATAACTCTTTATTTCAGGCTACAAAGGCCCATAGACACTATACATAAATAACAATCTTAAAAATAATAAACTAATACATAATAATAACATTCTAAATCATTTTGTTAGCTATGATACGAGTATCAGTTTGTGAATATTATTAGAATCAGAAACAGAATTATTTATTTGCCAGCAATGTAGTTACAATTTTAAGATGGTACAGAGTTAGGTGTTAATATCAGTATTGAAGTGTACATAGTATTGAAGTGCAGTTTGAGCACAATAGCATAATCAGCCTTATAATGCACTACTGGGACTTAATCTACCACGTGGGCCCAGTGTGTGTTGGTGATGTCTTCGAATTTTTGGTTCTCGGACATGCCGGTTTCCTCACGATGTTTTCCTTCACCGTTTTGAGAGCAGTGGTGATGAAATAAATTACAGAAAGCAATGCGCCTGGTTGGGTTTGAACCCTCGGCATAAAACTCATAAGCCAGGGCCGTTACCACTCGGCTACCACTGCACTTAAGAGCATTAAAGGTTTTTTTTTTGTTTTACCGGGTCACATGTACAGCGTCAATAATGGTTAAAACTGAGGTCAATGTCGATAGTGCTAGATTGTTCCTTAACAAGATTAAAACGTTTGGTTGACATCAACCTTAAGTTTTGCAAGTAAATTCATTAATTAAAAGTATGAAAAATATGAGTTATAAAGAATTCTAGGGCAATTGATATTTCATAACTTTTTTTGTTGCGGTGGGAATATCGTCTAATGACATGCCCCTGCTCTAGGGAAGAGCGTGAAGGCGCGGCAGACTTTTACTAACAAAAACCTACTCCTGTTCCTTCTTTGCCATTGTCTTTCGCATCACCCATGTCCTGCCACCATGTTGCTGACATCTCCTTTAGGCGCGCGTAGAACATTACGCGCCGTCGACGGCTTGAGCTCAGTCCGGACGGTTACCAGACGGTCGGACGGCGAGCTACCCATTGCTCGCCGCCCACAAGCCCGCACCGATCGGGATCGGAATCCTGGCGGCTAGAACGCGAGGCCCATTGCTTCGCGCATGCGGATTAACTGAATTTCTGTTAAGACATTTCATATCTCAGTTTATGAAGCCATAGGTAGTTGATAATATTATTATTTATTTTACAAATGAAGAGTTTATTTGTTTGTGTCTGCTAGTGTTCTTAAGTAGCCTCCGAATACTGCGCTCCACTTACTTAGAAATCCATGTTCCAGCTTCTCTTGTACATTAATGACATTATTATTCTAATAAGAAATTAAAATTGTCTTCTATTTTTTCTCTAACCATTGATGTAAAAAGCCGGGCAAGTGCGAGTTGGACTCGCGCTCTGAGGCTTCCGAACAAACTTCTAAACTCCAATCAGGAATTGAACTCTTCATATAGAGTTCAACTCCTAATTGCAGTATTGAAGTTTTTATCCAAATCGCAAAAAAATCCAGACAGACGGACAGACGGACGGACATCATAGTGATCCTATTATCCTTTTGAGGTACGGAACCCTAAAAAGAGTTCAACTGAAGCCACATGCTTATAAAAGCATGGAAACTCTACTTTTCGCCTATTTATAGCTACTTCCTACAAGATAATTCAAAATTGTTCTTATGTAGACATCATCCAGTGTCAGCTGGCAAAGTGCCATCTGGGCAAAAAATTAGCTTGCCAATGGGAATTTAGGAGAAGTTATTATATGCAACTTTTCGTTTTCAAACTCGTTTTCGTCGATATTTTTCTAAAAAAATAAGTATTACAAGTACAAAAAGGTAGAAATGTTTGTATATTTCTAGTATGTCTATAATATATCTATATGTCTATGTCGTGGCCAGATCTTATAAGTACCTAATGGCAATGAGATTTTATACTATTTTATATATATTTATTATTTATTTATTATTCCAACCTGCTATAGTGTTCTGTGTGCCAGGCACGCCATAATTATGGAGGTAAGTCCCCTCTTTGAGGAGTGGCTGGAAAGACAACACGACGTCATTACCTTCCGCATGACGCAGGTCCTCACCGGGCATGGTAAGTTCGGGAAGTCCGGTGCAAGAAGCACCGGATTCGTGCGTAAGAAACGCCCGGGTGTCACCATTGTGTGAGAGACACACCCGGAGAACACGGTAGAGCACACGGTGGAAGTGTGCCCCACTTGGGCTGAGCAACGCCGTGTCCTCGAGGGGGCGATCGGCGGCGGCGATCTTCCACGCTGGGCCTTGGTACAGGCCATGGTCCGGAGCGAGGAGGAGTAGCAGGCGGTTGCCTTCTTTTGCGAAGCAGTAAGGTAATCCCGATTTTCGCTATTCCAATCCCGATATCCGGCCACCGTAAGCGCGGGCTTGTGGACGGCGAGTAAAGGGTAGGTCACCGTCCAACCGTTCGATAACCGTCCGAACCGAGCCCAAGTCGTCGACGGCGTATACTGTTCCACGCGCGCCTCAAGGAGATGTCAGCAACTATAGCAACCCCAGCAGGGTCGAAGCCTTCTGGGGCCAAGGGTCTAATTCTGAAAGGAAGACTCAGCCCTGGTACGAAAGACAACGAAGGAACAGGAGTGGGTTTTTAGTCACTAAAAATCTGACACTATCTCCCGCTCCGCCCAACAGCAGGGGATGTCATAAGATGATTTTCCCACCGAAAAAAAAAAACTTCTATAGTGTAATTTTTTTAACCCCAATTTTGTCTAGTAGAGAATGCCTAGTGCATATAGGTGGACTTAATAGTCCACCTAAATGTACGACTAAAAAGAGATAACCGAGTTTTTTTGGGTTCTTTTTTAGGATTCCGTAGTCAAAGGGTGTAAACGAAATCCTATTACTTAGAAAATTTATGTAGCAGAACACCGTTTGCCAGAAGCTAGTAGGTCTATATTATTTCACCGGAAAATTGCAAATGCTGCCATAAGATTGTAAAATATCAGCAGAAATTGTAAACTATTTTAGGTTTCCGTCCCAAAAAAAAAACAGATCCCTTAAAACTTTATAAATGGCCGTATTTAATTTTTTTGTTAACTCAGAATTTTGACTTTTTCACAGCTCCAAGGGACCTCAGACCTGAGTACATTTTGGTTTTAATTTCAACTCGATACCTCTACGCGTTCTCGAGATAAAGGGTCTAGACAGACAGGCAGACATACAGACGGAAAATAAAGTGTTCCTATAAGGGTTCCGTTTTTTTCCTTCTGAGTTACGGAACCCCAAAAAACACATATTTCTACACTCTCATCATCCGCAGGAAAACCAAGGTCAGCGACATAGCCCGATGAATCGCCAAACTAAAGTGGCAGTCGGCATGGCACATTGCTCGTAAAACGGATGGTCGATGGGGCCGAAAGGTTCTAGAGTGGCAACCGAGCACCGAAAAATGCAGCGTAGGAAGGCCTCCCACAAAGTGGACCAACGATCTGCCCCCCTAGCCAAGTTACAATCGTATCGTTCGCGCTGAACGCTTCGAGTAGGCCACGCCTCCGATTTCTTTGTTCTGACGTCATCTCAACGCTCAGTCACGTGTTCCGAACAAAGGAATTGGAGGCGTGGCCTACTCGAAGCGTTTGGCGTGAACGATACGATTGTAACTTGGCTAGGGGGGGCTGGAGAATCGCGCGAATGCGGTGGATGCGAGACGCACAGGATCGGTCGTTGTGGCGACGCTTAGACGTCCACTGTTCGACATAGGCATCCCGCCCGTGTCAAACAGTGGACGTCTTTCGGCTGAAATGACAATATTTCCACACGAGAACATAGATATGTGAGAACAGTGTAGAACAGTCAATATTATTCCCAAGAGAACAAAAAAAATAATAATAATAAATGGGTCGAAATGAAAAGTAATCAATGAATCTGCGGAGTCAACAGTGTTCTCACATTCAAATCATTAAAAAAAAAAACTATTAATAGAAGTTAACAAAAATAAATCACTAATGAAGTTAAGGTGGTTGAGGTCAATAATAAAAAAAAAATATTACAAAAGCAATATATAAAAATACATATATACAGACACATTAATGCCTATAAGACTGCGTCGCATCTAGCATTGCATGAGGTGTTATCTATAAATGTAATGCTGTAATGTATACGCACGTAAATTCCAAGATGCCACAGATTCCAACATGGCCATTGTAGTGTGTTACGATTAATAACAACGGATAAATAAATCAACAGCACGGTTAGCGCAGTGGTTGAGCAATTGCGGCAAATATTTGTATGGCATAAAGATTGTTGTTTTATTTTTAATTCTTGATAGGTTCGCTCTTAACCTAGCGGTTAAGAGCGAACCTATCACATGATGGAAAGCGACGATGTGGTCGACGATGGAGCGCGCTTACCTAAAAGTAACCTATTCACTCTTGACTTAAAGATTCCCGGGTTGTAGCCATCAGGAAACAGAGATTCCGGAATTGTTTCAAGAATCCGATTCCCGACATCCTATTTAAAAACATACAGCAGCTCCGGGTAGACTTAAAGTCGGAAGAGCTTTCTCCGCTGCACACAGGCTATTTGGGACCGACCATCCACGGTGAGATGTAAGTTGTGAAAGGAACATCACTCACAACCTCACGACTTCGTTCAACCCTAGGAGCTTCCACCACCCGGACGTGATTTGCAGTTGCCTGTACGGAAAGCAATCAGTAGACTGCGCACCCAGGTAGGCCATTGCAAACATTAACCTGGCAAAATGGAGGATTATAGACCCGAGTGCGGAGCTCCTGATCAGACGATGGCCCACTTCTTAGAGTGCCCCTAAGTGTCCCAACATCTGTACTTTGGAAGACCTAAAAGACGCTACTGAGAACGCTATAGACGTGACTACATGCTGGGCCCAAAAACTTTGAGGCAAGCGAAAACCATCGATTCGATAAGAAGAGAAGAATTGTTGTTTCGGCTCTGGGTGTCCTGTGTATGTGAGGTTACATATTTGCGAACGCACCCATGATACAGACCGCCGTCCAACCGTCCGGTAACCGTCTAAACCGAGTCCAAGTGGTAAACGGTGCGTAGTGTTCCACGCGCGTCTCAAGGAGAGGTCAGCAAACCGTAGGAGCAGGGTCGAAGCCTACTGGGGCCAAGGGTGATGCGAAAGAGAACCCCGGGGCCCTAGAACGAATGCAAAAAAGGAACAGGAGTGGGTTTTAGTCAGTAAAAGTTTGACACTCACGTAAAAAAAATAGGTAAAACTTAACAAAATTAATGTGGTAGATACTCGTACAATTGCTTCTCGCAGATTCACTCTCGTGGCCTAAACACATTGCTTTTTCTTCGAAATCAATAATACTTAAAAATTCAAGCTCAAAGTAAATATTCCAAACTGGGTTCGGCTTCACATGCTTTACGCCTGTGAAACGAAGTAGAAAATATATAGCCGGTCCATTTTTAAGGTTCCGTACCTCAAAAGGAATAAAGGGAACACTTATAGGATCACTTTGTTGTCCGTCTGTCTGTCTGTCTGTCAAGACCCTTTATATCGGGAACGCGTGGTGGTATTGAGTTGAAATTAAAACCATATACTCAAGTCTGCGGTATAAAAATCAAACTTCTAAGTTAACGAAAAAAAAGATACGGCCGTTTATGTCGCAAAAAAACGTGTTTCGACACTCTGAAGGGAATCAAAATTCATAGTGTACCTACTTCCCGTTGACCTAGAATCTTGAAATTTGGAATGAAGCAAAGTCTTAAAGCACAAATATAGGAAAATATATGAAAACTGTGAACTTGTAGTTACATCACAATAAAAAAAAAATATGGGATTCGGTAAAAGCTTCGAACTCAAAAACGCGAGTCCGACTTGCACTTGCCGGTTTTTTTTTTACAGTGCTTCTTTGGTTTAGCACTATGTTGAATGGTCTACACTGTTCTCTGATAATAATAATTATTGTTGTACATTTTTTTTCGGGTGGGAAAATCATCTAATGACAACCCCCGCTCTTGAGCGGAGCGTGAGATAGTGTCAGACTTTTACTGACTAAAAACCCACTCCTGTTCCTTCTTTGCCATTTTTTTTTCCAGGGCCCCGGGGGTCACGTTCTCATCACCCATGGCCCCAGTAGGCCTCGACCCTGCTGGGCCCCTACGGTTGCTGACATCTCCTCGAGGCGCGCGTGGAACACTACACGCCGTCGACAATTATTGTTGTACTATGGAACTATCGTAAAATACCTTATTTTGAGTACCTTACTGTGGTGTTTCTCAGCCGTTCTTATCCATAGGAAACATCGTGGAACCGTGTACTCTATAGCTTGGCTCGGGTGTCGTGAGTAGCACAGGTTGGTTTTAGTCAGTAAAAGTCTGATACGCCCGGGCCCTCTCGCTCCACCCAGCGCGAGAGAAGTCATAGTATGATTTCCGATTGCAAAATAAACTCCTTACGATATCAGTTTATATAATATTGTCATGGATACCTTGAAGGTTGATGAAGGTTGCAGTAATCCAATGGATGCGATACGCATAGGACCGTTCATTGTAGCAACACTTGGGGGAGGCCTATGTCCAACAGTGGACGTCTATCGGCTGAACTGTTGATGATGATGATGGATACCTTTTTATTTAGGTGGGAAAATCATTTAATGACAAATCCAGAGCAGCATTGGGTAGAGCGTGAAACAGTGTCAGAGTTTTACTGACTAAAAACCCACTCTTGTTCCTTCTTTGCCTTTGTCCTAGGGCCCCGGGTTTTACTTCCACACTACCCGTGGCCCCAGTAGGCTTCGACCCTGCTGGGCCCCTACGATTTGTTGACATCTCCCTGAGGCGCGCGTGGAACAGTACGCGCCGTCGATGACTTGGGCTCGGTCCAGACGGTTACCGGACGGTTGGACGGCGAACTACCTATTGCTCGCCGTCCGCAAGCCCGCGCCTAAAATGGCTGGAAATCGGAATCGGAATCCCGGCGGCGGTTGGGGCGTGAGGACCGTTGCCTCACGCGATCGGCCGCCTCCTTTGCTAGCATTACTGCTTCGCGGAAGGAGGCGACCGCCTGCCAGTCCTCCTCGCTCCGTACCATGATGGATACCATAAGAATGTTTACCTTCAAATTATAGAATGCCCTTCCTTTATTCCAAATACCTGCTAAAAAAATACAAAGAATTACAAGTATCATGGCTCCCTTATGTCTAAGGGGATCATAAAGACGTTATTCTGTTTCCTTATGTAGGTACATCAATATAACATCCTCATTCGCCATACAATGCGGTTATATTCAGCCATGCGTGCCCAAGGGAATACCCCATAACTTCCCTTATAAAAAACCTTTAAAATGAAGATAAAGTTATGGTATTTTTATGATATGGCCAGTATTTAATGCTTGAAAACGTCAAACGAGTCAGATAACCTCTATAAACGCAGTGCCGTAGCTAGGGGGGAGGGGGGCAACCTACCTTAAGAGGGCCTTTCTGATCCGTCTATTGTCATCAAGATCTTGGTTTAAAAGCTTGCTGCTTCATTCAAATCACGCTGGCATTTGGTGATTCCGTCTCTCACTTGAATATTTCACAAGACTTGTTTCAGGAAATACCTACGTATTTCTTTTTTTTAATCTTAAAAATATTTGGCAAAATAATTCGGTGACGAGCTACCCATTTCTTGTCGTCCGCAACTCCGTGCCTGCTGTGGCTGGTAGTCGGGGTTTTGGTCGCGGCGGCTAGGCGTTAGGACGTCCATTCCCTCATGCGTGCGGTTGTCTCCTTCGCTAGCGTCTTGCCGTCGTGTCGTTGCCGTTTCGTTGACACAGTTTCATAGTTTTATAAATGTAAGCTGTGAGCAGGCGTACACCAAGCGTATAATGACGACGCGTCTGTGAAGCTACGCGTCCGTGATCAGTAGGCCTTAGTGTTCAATGTCTGGTGATGATTCCCACCACCAAGCTCAGGGTACCTCTGACCAGTCACCGGTTTTGGTTAGATTTTTATTTAAAAGTGGCATGGCTTCTTTGGCCAGCCTGCTGCCCGTTGGCAAGGACCACCACTTTTCCACTTGTATGTTGGTGTGTTCTATACATATAGCTGATCAAAGAGTATTGGCACAATAGGTATCTACAGGTCGAGTCAAGGCTTCAAAGTCTTGAGCATCGACGCTAAGTTGCTAACCTATCGGTTTGCTACCGGTTTCATTGCGAGGACTGTGCGTCGGAATTGCATAGCCTAATTTCACCAAGCCCATTCCATCATCGGACCACCAGGCGTACGGCGATGCGCCACCAGTACATGATGGAAATCCCACCTATAGGTATGCACCAAAACGTTTATGGGAACACATTCATTGTCCTGCAGGAGTCTGTGTTTCCTGATAGCTACAGCCTGAGGATCTTTAAGTCTAGAGTGAACAGGTTCCTTCTAGGTAAGCGCACTCCTTCATCGACCATCAGGTGAGATAATAGTCAAGTGCGAGCCCATCAACAGCAAAAAAAGGTCGGCTAACAAAACATTTAGTGAGATTGTCGCATATTAGGACCGGTTAAGGTCTTAGCTCGTAACTTGAAGGTATAACAATTTCATACTAAACTAACTAGTTCAGTCCTATAAGAGCTTACCAGATTACCCTAGTAATACTCCAAACTATAGATTATTTCGGCACAGTCCAGCGGATTCAGCATGTCAAGACGATGCGATTAATCAAGCGGCCAGCAAACGATATAAATAGTACAGCAACACGCCATTGTGGGTAGCCCTATAGTCGTGTCTGAGAAAGACCATCAATTACTGTCTTTATGTATAAATAGTGTAGATTAGTGGAACTGAAGTTTTTTTTTTAGCGTGGAAATAACAGGTGCCGTTTTTATAACGGAACCCTCCATCATAAGACGTATTGTTTTACCAGTCAAACGGGGCGAAATGGAACGCAGGGGTGAATAGGAACGAAACTTTGATTAGGTTTCTTGCATTTGAAAGAAAAATAAAGAAAAAGAGTTTATTTACGTCAAATATGGCGCACACCTTAAAAAAAAAAGTAACAATAACGACTTATTTATTAGTGGTAGGTCACATCCGTGTAAAACTGCTAGCGCCCAGCAAAATGCTGCATTTGTTTCGTACCGGAAGACGCAGCGTTGAAAGTCCTCCCACATAGTGGTCCGACGACCTGATGAGGGTCGCGAGAATCCAATGGATGCGAGATGTACAGGACTGATCATTGTAGTGACATATGGGAGAGGTCTATGTCCAGTAGTCAACATCTTTCGACTGAAATGATGTGATGACGATGATGATAATGTGTTTTCTTTCCGTAGAGAAAAAAAAAATTTCAATCACTTACTTGAAAACCAGCTCTTATCTCTACCACTTAACTCAACACTCACACTCTCACTCTCTCTCTACTTAAGCACGTAATTTACTGTTTTTCACACTAGTGCGGAAAAGTGCCCGAGGTCGCCCCCACCATAATTTATTGCATTTATCAGGCTGGGGTCTGAGCGACACTTACGAGTCTTTTTATATACGTGGAAATTTGTCACTGCAGCAATCGGCTCTATAACACCCTCGCCTACGACTCGGGCGAATTCCGCCTCGGTCACAATGACAAACTTTATCCACTGGTATCAAAATTTACTTACTATTCTTCTTAAGAACTGACACACTGCTAAAAGATTCTGACCCTATGATCTAGATTTCGAACACTAATCCATTTGTATAGTACTTATTATCCTTTTGAATGCTTTCAGTCATGATGACAAGCTGAATAATATAACATCGCTCTTATATTACTACTACAATATACTCCATCAGCCCTAAGTAATTTAGCCAACAGACAAATATTTAATTAACTAAAGATAATAATATTAATGAGAAGCTTAAGGTATTAGTACTAGAACAATAGATAATTGTGACACAATCTACCCGGGTTTAGGGAGGATACAATAGCTGTAATGTGATTAAGTAACTCTGTACTAATGTGTTGTTACTAGGCATTGAAGTGATGGTACAGTACCGTTACAGTACGGTACCAGATGCAGGATTGTTTGAAGGAGTTATCGTGGCCCTATTTTTTGGGTGGGACATCATCCAATGATTACTTCCGCCATTGGGCGGAGCGTGTCATACTTTTACTGACTAAAACCCACTCCTATGTTCCTTCGTTGCCTTCCTTTCAGAAGTGACCCATTACTCCAGTAGGCTTCTACCCAGCTACGGTTTTGCTGACATCTCCTTAAGGCGCGTGTGGAACACTACGCGCCATCGGTCGGACTGTGAACTACCCATCGCTTGCCATCCGCAAGCCCGTGCCTACGGTGGCTGGAAATCGGGATCGGGATCACGGCGCCTAGGGCGTGAGGGCCATTCCCTCGCGCGTGCGGTTGCCTTATTTGCTAGCAATATTGCTTCGTAGAAAGAGGCGGCCACCTGCCACTGCTCCTTGCTCCGGACCATGGCCTTTACCAAGGTCCGGTGCAAGAGATCGTTACCGCTGATCGCCCCCACGAGGACACGGCAGTGCTCTGTCCTAGCGGGGCACACCTCTACCATATGCTCCACCGTGTCCTCCAGGCGGTCCACACAATGGCGACACCCGGGCGTTTCTTCCGCACAAATCCAGTGCAAGTACCTCCCGAATTTACCATGTCCGATAAGAATCTGCGTCATGCGGAAGGTGACGACGCCGTGTTGTTTTTCCAGCCACTCCCCAAAGAGGGGACTTACTGCCATAATTATGGCGTGCCCAATCAGTTGTCCTTTTCGTTCTAGGACCACGGTTTCCTTTTCAGAAATTCCCCGTGGCCCTAGCGACGGAATGAGTGGTACCGATACAAATGGCTGTGTTTTCCGAAGCACGGAGATGATGTATGGTAATAGAATGGTCAACCATTTACGGACCTAGGCAGCAGTTTTGTTTAAGATTAAAGATAGACTCGCCAGCCTGTTTGTTTCATAATAGCCAAGTTCCTTAAAGTAAGATCTTTTAAATATGTATTATAAAAGGAGAAACTGATTGACTGACATGAACATCAACGCACAGCCGAAACAACACGACCTAGGAGCGTGAGATTTTGCACACGGGTTCCTTCTATGACTTAGGTGAGCACTGAGAAAATTTTTCATTAATGATTTTCTAAAATTTACCCCTATGGGGATGAAATGGGGGTCAAAACTTTGCAAGGAGAAACCGAGTTTCACGTGAGCGAAGCCGCTGGCAGAAGTTGAGTCTTTTCACAGAAGAAAAACGCACCTTTTAAATGTTAGGTACCTACTAACTGCCAGAAAGCGACTTCAGTGCGTAAAGACAATCGTACGAGCGCTCAAAATATACTTACGTAAGTACTTACGACGTAACTAGAAACGTATATGTGACGTCATAAGCTCATTCCCAGAGTACTTCCATACTAAGTAACGCAAGTACCTTACCTGGCGTCTTGTCTGAATAAATTCCTCCCCTCCATATTTTTTTATTACCCACAGCAGAAGTACGGTAATAACATTAGATTTTATCGATGTCGGAAAAATTACCAAGATTCCTCATGTTTAATAGATTTTATTATAGGAATGCCAGAAAACAGACGTCCAAAGTTAACTTAATAAGAGATTCGATGTTTTTTTCTAGAATCGGTCTGGATAAGATTCTAATAATACCTTAATATCGTCTTGTAAGAGAGAAAATGTCAAATTGCTAACGCCTGATTGAATTGTAATAGCAAACTCACACTGGCGCGAAAAATGTCTCTTATACTTACACAAGTACACACACAGATATCTTGATATTATATTTACTGGGTTTGATCACGGTTCAAAGTCCTCTGAGAAATATTGATGTTATTATTTCAACGATCTCGATTGCTTTGCCTTTGTTACACAACAGTTTTGGGGTATGTTATTTCAATTTCGAATTATTTTGGGGATTTTCCTTTAACTTTAATTACCTACTTTCAACATTATTGTTTGTACTAGCTTAACACATATAAATATCAGCTCAGTGAAAAGCAATTCAGTGCTGGGCTAGAAAATGCTTTTGAGATCCATCACCCAACCTAAGTTCTGATCTCAACTGTACCTATAACTTTCTCTTTTCTTCCTTACTTATCGCACTTCCTCCACGCATGCCAAGTCCAGTCCAGTCAAGTCTAATCTAGAGCATACCTGGAACCTCTACTAGGTCATCGGTATCTGTGAATGGTGGTCCCTTCCACACCAGATCCACTTCTTCAGGACAAGTTCGTACCTACCTAAGTATTTTTTCTTTCCGATCAAACAAAAACATTTCCAATATTTTGTATTAAACAACGAATTGCACTTAATAAAAACCGTATCAAAACTGGTTATTAAACCAACCAGCTAATTGCTGCATGGGTTCATGACCTCAATATGAAAACATTCAATGTCTGACATAAATATCCCCCAAGCATAAGCACATTACACAGTCACATCTAGAAAATTCTACTAAGTCATCGGTCCACTTTGTACAGGACCAATCTGACCCACTCTGCAACTGCCTGTCCTGCGCTACCCACATTCAGTGGATCCAAGTAGGTCATCGATCTAATTTGGGGGACTTATTTAAATGTACTAAAGACGTAAAATAATTAAGTATTTAGTACATTTAAATAAGTATCTACCTAATTAATTTCTCTTTCCGTTCACTTATAAACTTCCCTGATATCTCTATTGAACTCATCAATTAGTAACTGTTAAACTTAACACACAAAGAAGCTAAGCCTACAAAATTAATGTGTTTTTTTCTCTTACTTTTATCTAGAGTTAGCTATGTACGAGTATCTTAAACTTTATTAGAGACTGTGTGTAAAGCAAATAGTCGTAAGATTTGAGGTCGCTGCTGTATATAAATATCGTTTTTGTTTTTTGTTTTTGTATGTTGGCAACATTGTTACGTCATTATCATCATAAGTGCGACTGATACATCTTGATATTTTGAAACTATGTTAGGCTAGCTTCTTCTAGCGGCTCCACCCTCTAATAAAAATTATTCTACTTATTGAACTTGCTTACGTGATGTAACTGCATAATTATAGCTTATAAGCTGTATTATTGAAATGTTCATCATTAAGTTCATCAGTTTAGTAGTTTTTGCGAGACACATATGGATGTGTCACAACACACATCCAGCGAATTTGACTAGGGTCATTGGTCCACTTTGTGTGGGACCAATCCAACTCACTCTGCAAAGACCTATCTTGCGCTATCTACCTCTAGCGAATTCGACAATGTCTTCGATCCACTTTGTGGGGGAACAACGTGACCCACTCTGCAGTGACTGATCCTGCGCTGGCCACATCTAGTGAATGCGATTAAGTCATCGGTTTAGTTTGCGGAGGACCAGTCCGACCTACTCTGCAACGACAGGCCCTGAATCGCCCATATCCAGCGAATTCGACTAGGTCATCGTTTCACTTTATAGGGGATCATCCCGACCCACTCTGCAACGACCAATACTACGCTGCCCATATCCAGCAAACTCGATTAGCTCATCAGTCCACTTTATGTGAGACCAACCCGGCCAACTTTGCACCGGCTGGTGCTGCACTGCACACATCCAGTGAATTCGACTAGGTCATCAGTCCACTTTATGGGAGACCAACCCGACCTGCTCTCCAACGACTGGTCCTGCACTACCCACAATCCAGCAAATTCGACTAGGTCAACAGTTCACTTTGTGGGAGATCAACTCGACCCACTCTGCAACGACCGGTCCTGCGCTGCCTGGATCCGACGAATTCGACTGGGTCATCGGTCTACTTTGTGAGGGACCAACTCGACCCACTGTACGACTTTAGTACTTATACTTAAACATGTCTCTTTGTATCAAAAAGTTCCCTGATATCTCCATTAAGCTCATCAATTAGTGACTGTTAAGCCCAACACACATGGTGATTACGAGCCTACGAACAAAATAATGTACTTAACTGGCGTACCTTTTCAAACAATTTCATCCTCCCGATCTTACTGACGTGTAATTAATTTACAAGGGAAAGATTTCTCATGATGTCGGGGCCCCGGGAGTAGCGACTAAGATTGACTAAGTGCCTGTAATGTATTAAATAATGGAGGTGATAGGGTCTTAGTTAGGTTAGGTTGTGAGGTTGCTTGAAATACTCGCATGAAGGATTGTTATATTGATACAGTATTAGATATTAATTTTACAAAAAGGTTTCAAAAAACACTTTCATACGCCAATTTTTTGTCAGTTTAACCACCCTGAGAAGAAACACCGAAACAAACTCAGGGGTTCAAGTCTCTTTTAAAGTCTATACAGCAAATATGTAAAGGTCAAATCATATGAGAACCATGGAGATTGGTGTCTGAGATGGTCTTTTGTGTTTTACAGTTTTTTCTAGTTGGGAAAATCATCTAATGACATCCCGCGTTCTTGGGCGGAGCGTGTTGTACAATTGGGTTTTAGTCAGTAAAAGGCTGATGTTATTGGTGAGGTACTGCATCAAAAAGATATCTGGTTGCTTCAACATCATTATTAGCAGCCTCATTCCACTCCACGCGTGCCTGAAGGAGATGCCAGCTAAACCGTAGGGACCAGAAGGGTGGAAGCCTGCTGACGCCATGGGTTCGCTTGGGTTCACTTCTGGAAGGAAAACCCGAGGTCCTGGAAAGCAAGGCAAAGAAGGAACATAGGATTAGGTTTTATTCAGCAAAAGTCTGACAAGCACTCACGCTCCGCACTTAGCCGCTGGCAGCCTAAAAAAAGCCGTATTCCACTCGCTGCGTAGTATAAAGCCTAGCGAATGCACCGCTCGCGAGCCGTTCGCAAGCCGTTTACGAACTGCGCGCGTGCATTTCATGTTCGTACGAAGCGCGCACGATGCAGGGGATTCGTACGAACGAGTCGTGCGCGAAATGCACGCGCGTCGTTCGTAATCGGCTCACGAGCGGCGCATTCGCTAGGCTTTATACTCCGCAGCGAGTGGAATAAGGCTCTATTTAGGCTGCCAGCGGCTTCGCCCGCGTAAAAATAAGTTTCTCCATACAAACTTTGGATGCCCGATTCTCTCTTATGGAGAGATTTTCGGATATTCGTTTCTTGTTCTATGCACACATCATAAAAGAAAATTGTGAAAATAGCGTTCTAGGTATTTCCAGGGGTTTGGGCTGGATATTGATGACTCAGGACTTTGTTTTTGTCAGGATCTTTCGACGAAGGTCCCCAACTTTGCATATATTTTACAAAATTCAAATGATTTTTGTACGTAATGCACAGAAGATACCTGTTATAAATATGTTGGTAGCCTAGTGAGCCGTGGGTTTGGTTTAGCTACGTTCCGTTGCTAGGACGGTCATGATATGATCCAGTGTAGTGGACAAAATCCTTCATACTTGATCGAGATAAGTTCAATTCAATGCCCCCAACTCGAGTATCGACTTTGTTCGATTCGTAAGTGTACATTATTGTTAAAAAGACCCTAGGGAAAGTGTGGGTTGTAATGGAATTTAGACTTTATGTTGTGTTACATTGAGTTGTATTTAATTTAATTCTTATTAAGAATTCTGAATTCAAATACAGTTTATTCTATATTCGCTCATTTCATAGCCCCACCCAAGAACTGTGTCACGCAGCTTACATTTCCTTACACAACATTTACCGTTAATGATGACATAATTTGACATAAAACGGTACTTAATCATCTAGCAATAAAGCCCACATTTCAATGGCAATACGTTTACTTAATGTAATTGAATGTTTGTC
Organism: Mythimna pallens; assembly: GCA_961205895.1. NCBI lineage: Eukaryota > Metazoa > Arthropoda > Insecta > Lepidoptera > Noctuidae > Mythimna > Mythimna pallens. The sequence goes on along the minus strand of OY540842.1, from coordinate 18,931,691 downwards.
ATACTTAAAAACTAAAATTAGGCACAAAAATGTTTGGGATTCCTTTAGTATAATTTTCCGGTTTGCGGTTGAAATATTGGGTTCAATTATGACGAAAAATTGCGTTGAATATTACCGACCCAGAACCTTCGCTAAGAATAAGATTGCGCACAATAAAATAAGTCAGTTTTCTAAAATTATTTGAAGAGAAATCCATGTTTTAAGCACTTATGCCTAATTGGATGAATGTTATATTTTCTGATCAGATTTTGTCCATAATATAATTAACTAATGACGCCCTATACTAAGTATTAAATTGTTAATCGTCTATAGCATAAATAACAATAGAAACTTGAATTTAACCCTCTGCGGCTGACGTGTTAGTCCAACAGACACCGCGAAATATAAAATTCGGTTTATTACCGTTAATTTTCAAATTTGAGCGCCACCGCTCTCAGTACCTTACTGTCGTGAGCTCACGCGTCGGTCAGTGTGCAGGGGGCGGTTGTATCGAGCGCACGTTTGCGTAGTGGGAGGCAGGTGTCCACGAGTCTACCACACCAGTGTCAAGGTAAGTTTCTATTATACTACCACATAGTTATAGTTATAGTTTCATAGTGTCTCCTAAACTACCACATCAGTAAATTATTTTAGTTTATCTTACGATAAGGTATTTTTTTGGTAATAATTCTCGTTATTTTGGAATTTGATTTTATTTACGTATTTTACATATATCTATACTTCTAGCCAAACTTAAGTGGCAGTGGGCAGGGCACATTGCTCGTAGAACAATGGGTGGTCGATGGGGCCGAAAGGTTCTAGACTGGCGACCGCACACCGGAAGACGCAGCGTTGGAAGGCCTCCCACAAGGTGAACCGACGACCTGGTGAGGGTCGCGGGAGTGCGGTGGATGCGAGAAGCGCAGGATCGGTCATTGTGGCGACGCTTAGGGGAGGCCTATGTCCAACAGTGGACGTCTTTCGGCTGAAATGATGATGATGATAATGATGATACTTCTAGACCAATATTCATATGAAAGCCCGAGTATACAATGAAAGATTGCCAAGGGAACTGCGCATGACCATTACTAGAGTTTTAGGTGAGGATATCCCCCCTCCAACACCAGTAGTTCGGTCTGTTCCACCAAGTGGCAGAAAACGATATTCCATTTGTCCAACAAAAATAAAAAGACAAACCAAATATTGTTGCTGTGATTGTTCGAAGCTAATTTGCCTTCTGTGCTCGAAGCCACTATGTGAAAATTGAAAGTGTCTAATTTTGAAGTCAACCAACGAATTTATGTTATTTTTTCTAGACTGATTACTGTAATTGTTAATTTTTTAAATGTCTAATGTTAAATTAAAAAAGTTGATTTTGTAATTTTTTCTATGTCATTAATGTTTAAGTAGAGATTCTTAGACTGATTTGTGATAAGTCAATAAACACTGTTTAATTATGAAAATACAAATTGTTTTTTTTATTTAAATATTATTAAACATAAAAAATAGGCTAACAATCTTATAAATATAAATATAATAGCTACATAATTTAATTAAATAAAAATATTTGATGTTGAAATGGTGTCTCATGTACTACCACACCAGTAAAATTGTAAAAAATGATCCACGTCAGTCGCAGAGGGTTAAATTACTTTTTCGTTCTGTTATACACCACTAGTTTTTAATTAGTACAAATACTTAAAGGGCTTATTAGAAAAGGTCTTGTTATTATTTAAGGACAGTCTCAATAAATAATTTTCATAAACAGCTGAGTTATTAGCATTTGTTTCTATCTCAAAATGTCATTCAATTTATGGAAATATTGTATAGGCTATTGATTATGAATGAAAAACAATAGAAAAACACTGAGCGTAGTATTTTCTAGTAGCAATTGTTATGCATAATTCATTCATTTATGAATTTACCCATTATGACAAATTTTTGTGGACGATTTTGGGATTTAGTTTTTTTTCACTTTTGACTACATAAATATGATCAGTAACGGGTACCGATAGAGCCAAATTTTTTTATGTACTATTTATAAAAAGAGGGTGTATTATTTAGTTCAAAAACTTATGATTAAATAAAAACCAGAGTTATTTCCTTAATAGGTGATTGAACTAATTAATAAGTTTTTTTTTGTATATAAAAATGATGTTCCTGTTACATACGAAATTCAACATTCAAAAAGTATTTCCGATACCGGGAATCGAACCCGAGCCTCCTGGGTGAGAGCCAGGTATCCTAGCCACTAGACCATATCGGATGTATATTTGGTAACAAAATGTTGGTGTACTTTTAAGAATATTGTGTAATTTCTTTTTTTTACTGCTGGTCGAACTACATCTGGTTGCACCGAATCCTACTTTTTTATACTTCTATCCTTTTCTCTCATTTAGAACCGTCATTTACTAAAGTGAGAAAGAGAGCGTGTTGTGTGTGTGTTGCATTCAGTAGTATTCCCGGTCTCTTGCTCGCTCTAGTAAATAAGATTCTATGTGACAGAAAAGGATAGAAGCATAGTTTTCTGCTAGTGCGAATCAGTTCAAAATTATTATAGAAAAGCATAATCAATCTTGTAATGTTCCCACTGCTGGGACTGAGGCCTCCATTCTAGACGAGGTAGTGGGCGGTAATCCATCACGTGGGCCCAATGCGCATTGATAGATGTCCCATGTCTTCATTTCAAAATACTAGAAACAGGACTACAAGTTTAAGAACGCAATACGAAGACAAGTTATGCACAGGCGGATATAAAACTGCATTATTGAGAAAGAGTGTTATGTGTATGGCTCCTATTATTTATAACCATGTTCCAAAAAATATTAAAGAGCAACCATTATTAAGATTTAAAAAGTACCTTAAAGAATTACTAGTAGAAAAATGTTATTACTCTGTATCGGATTTCTTAAATGATAAATCTATTTAATTTAAATGTTTATGTAGCATTCAGTAATGAAATAATTCTATTGTATTACCTAGTTATAAGTTAATAAATTTTGCATGCCATGAGGCCAGAATGTACAAGGATTCCAAAATATTGTAACACCAAATTGTATTAATTACCTACATTCTACGCAAATAAATAAATCTATCTATCTATCTATCTTCAAAATAGTTCTAGGACTTGCAGTTTTCCTCACGATTTTGAAAGCAGTGGTGATTTGAACCACAACTGTTAAGTCGGGCTTTTGCTAATATTTTTGTTATTTTTAAAATCGTCAAATAACTTCTTCCACTCTGGGAGGAGCAGGAGAGAGTATCTGACTTTTACATACTAAAACCCACAGTAGGTATTTTTTCAGTTGCCTTTTGTGCAAGGGCTATGTTAACTCCTTCGCACAATACACAACCCCATGCGTGGGCCCTGACTGACTCCGTCATTTTTGCTGACATATCTTTGAGGCGTGCATAGAACACGACTTGCTGTCAAGTAAGTTGCCCATTACTCGCCGTCCGCAAGCCCGTACCTGTGGTAGCGCGAAATCGTTCTACTCGAACCACTGCTACTGGAGCACCACTATTCTAACTGTCCTATATATTATCTCATAACATAGCAAAGCCCTTTTTCTACACAATCTGTTTTTTTTCTGCTTGTGTAGCTCAAAATCTATCTTTATATACATATAAAAGCGAAATACCACTCACTGATTAATCACAAAATCTCAGAAAATATAACACCTAAAAACTTAAAACTTTGGCAGGGACGGCGAGCAATCGGTAGCTCGCTGTCCCACCGTCCGGTAACCGTCCGGACCGAGCCCAAGTCGTCGACGGCGCGTAGTGTTTCACGCGCGCCTTAGGAAGATGTCAGCAACCGTAAGGGCCAACAGCAGTGTCTAAGCCTACTGGGGCCATGGGTGATGCGAAAGAGAACCCCGGGGCCCTGGAACAAAGGCAAAGAAGAAACAACGCCCCGCCTAAGAGCGGGAGATGCAAAAAGTTCCTTATAGGATATAGACATCCGCTAAGAACAGATTTTAAGAAACTCCACCCCTTATGGGGTAAAACGGGGGTTGGAAGTTTGTATGGAGAAACCTTTTGAATGGAGAAATTTTCACGCGGGCGAAGCCGCTGGCAGAAGCTAGTTATTAATATTACTTAATGCCTGAAGCAAACAAGACATAAATAATTCTCTATCACATACTTATTTGCGTAAACTCTTGCCAAGTAATAACCAGGTTTACCAGGTAAACCTAGGCATTTGGAAAGCAATATAGGCAATAAATGTCCAGACAAATATGTTTTATACTTACTGTTATGGCTTTTTGTTATAATAATGATAGTATTTCCAGAAAATGGCCAGGTTGGTGAAGTTTGTTTTAATTTAATTGCGATATTATTTCTGCACTTACGAGTGTCTTAGCTATGATATTATGACTATTTTTAGTATGAAGAAATAATAATTAAATTTACAGCAAATGACAATTTATACTTAGGGACTTAGGTGAGTAATTTAAATAATTTCACTAACGATTTATACTAACTGACGCTTGGATTATTTGTGGGTAATTATTATGTAGGTCATTTACGTTTACGTTTACGAAAATATATATTTTTTTAATATCAAAATGTATGGGTCTACCTTTTATAGCAGAACTTTTTACGTCATAATATTGTTTTGCATAACAACGGATAGCATAAACTTAATTTCGCAGAAAATCATTTCGCATACAATCAGTTGTCATACATTCAAAACTCATAATTTTGTTAGTCAGAATCATCTTTAGGCATAATGTTTATATCCATAATAATTAAAAAGCAGAACCATCATATCGCAGAAAATTCACAGTCAGAATCGTTTTTTGGCATACATTTTATATCGATAGTGCAGCATGCATGTAGCATGCAAGCAGGCATGCAACATGCAGCATGCATGCAGCATGCAAGCAGGCATGCAACATGCAGCAGGCATGCAGCATGCAAGCAGGCATGCAACATGCAGCAAGCATTGTTTCTGTCACGGCTCCGGCGCTGCGGGGTTTGGGCGGCGCCACGCGAGCTTATCGTCACAGATGGTTTTAACGCTCACCACCGCAGCTTCGGCTTGCTGGCCGGCATCGCCGGCCAGCCTCAGCCGCGGTGGCGGGCCTTCAAACCACCTGCTCCTCAGCTCGCGGGCCGCCCTACCCCTCCGCGCCTACGCGGGTTTAAATTACACTCTAGGGGTAGGGCAGACAAGACTGCGTAAAGTCGGTTTCGCAGCGATTCGTTTCTGTCACAAAATTTTGCAGCACAACGTATTGACTTTTTATGACACAAATTTAATTTAATATTGAAAATGCTACCAATACATGCTATATTTAGAACATTCTATGTCACTTTTGCAGACCATTCGATTTTAAATACATTGCACGTAGGTTATCTAACCATTCGACAGCATAAATTTACTTTTTTTAAATTATCAGTTTTATTCCATATATTATAAGTTTTTGATGTTTTGAACACTAATTTTTACAAGAAGATACATCTATTTTAATTTTTGATGTTTAAATATGCACCCATACCAAATAATCGTATCTCTAAATAAATGTTATGCTAAACAAAATTATGCATAATATTAATTATGACAAAGGTAATTATGCGAAACAAAATTCTGCCAAGATAAAAGTATGCCATTGTAAACTCGGACACGTAAATATTCTGCCAAACAAAAGTTATGCTAAATAATTTTTATGCCTTAAAAATATTCGATTAAATAAGATTATGCCATGTGAGTTATGCCAAATAAAAATCGGAGTATCAAGATTCTGCCAAATAGAAGGAACCCAAAATGTATGTATCCAACATACATTTTGATATTAAAAATATATATATTTTTCAATTTTAGGGTTCCGTACCTCAAAAGGAAAAGAACGGAACCCTGATAGGATCACTTTGTTGTCCATCTGTCTGTCAAGACCCTTTATCTCGGAAACGCGTAGAGGAATCGACTTGGAATTACTAATAAACCTCACTCAAACTCAGATCTGCGATCCCTAGAAGCTGGGAAAAAATTAAAATTCTGAGTTAATGAAGAAAAAATATACGGCCGTTTATGTCGCAAAAAAACGTCTATTTCGACACTCTCAAAGGAATCAAAATTCATAAAGTACTTCCCGTTGACCTAGAATCCTGAAATTCGGCATGAAGCAAGGTCTCATATTACAAGTATAGAAAAAAAATCTGAAAACTGTTTTGTAGTTACGTCTAAAAAAAACAGTTTTTGCGTCATTAATTTTTTTAATGCGATTTTAAGTAGCAATACTTAAAATCGCAATAAAAAATTAAAGAAATAAAATAATGAGCTTTCAGATATTAAACTCGTAATTATTATTATTATAAATAGTCCGTATGGTCCCACTGCTGGGAATACCTCCATTTTTTCTAACGGTCATGATTTTTCACCTATTCCTTTCAATTCATAAGAAAGTCATTCAGGTGGTCCTAACATCTCCTTTGTAGTCTACCGGGGCTCAGAGTTGCTGTGTCAAGGCACAAAATCTATGTTTTATGGGCCCACAGCTCGTCAGGCACACGGGGGAAATATCATATTCAGTCCGATCCAAACTTGTGATATTGGGGTGGTGACATTTATTTATGACTTGAATCTACATCTACAATTAATTGATAAAAAACACTTAACTAATTAAAACTATATATACACTAAAGACAAAAACTACTAGCTAAAATATGGCGTCATAAAATTCCTCCGCATCGCTGTCGACTGGAAATGTGCCCAAAAGGCTGGCGGCATTGCCACGTTGTATGGAAATGCTTAATCTCTGACCAAGGTAAAAGCCAGCCCTTGGGTCACGCGAAGTGTCAACTAAGCGTCTGGATAGTTCTTTGAAAAGCTTATGAGCACTCGGACCCCACGACCCAAGAGTTTCAACCCCAAACGGCTCAAAAATATAACTTCCGACGAGGTTGTTATATTTCCGCCGCTTGAGGTTGTCCGCAGCCGCAGCGGCAGCACCAGCACAGCACGAAGAGCTAGGAAGATGGGATGGCGCAAGAGTGTCGACACAGGTAGCGTCCCACACTAAAGGCCTACCCATCTTCCACGGAAATAAAGACATACCGTCCGGTCTCTTACCATCGTCGCGTGCCAGGCCATGAGGTTCCAAAACAGCCGGAACGCCGACGGTGACAAGGGCTCGTCGGATGATGTGATATTTATTTAATAAAGTCGATTTACAATAGCATAGCATAGTCGGCCTTATAATGTTCCCACTGCTGGGACTCAGGCCTCCTCTCTAGGAGAGGGAATGGGCCGTAATCTACCAAGCGGGCCCAGTGCGGGTTGGTGGATGTCACATGTCTCCGAATTTTTGATTCTAGGACATGTCGGTTTCCTCGCGATGTTTTCCTTCACCGTTTTGAAAACTAAAACCCTTTGTTTTTTGGCCACCCAATCGTTGAGATGCTTTGAGATTGTAAAAAACCAGATACAGGTGAAAAACATCTCCAACTGCCTAGCCAACAACAACTGTGTTGGGAGCGGCTTTCTAATCGAATGCAGCTGAATACCAATATTTCTACACGACTGTTTGACCTTCGAAAGTAATATCAGTAAGTAGTAGTATCTAAGTATATATTTATTATTTCCTCTCTGTCAGTCTTCTTTTAAGTTGCACCTGCCATGCTATGTCTCTGCACTACCCTAAGGTCGACTGATAAAAAATGCCTAAGGCATTAAGTTCGCCTTTGTACAATGTTTAGTTCTTATAGTTTTAAATAAATAAATAAAGCGCCAAGGAATATCGTTTTACCCAATTACTGGAGTTGTCAGAAAAACATAGCCAAACAATTTTATCAAAATTAACAACACCCCTAAGTTTATTTACTAATCTAGTTTATTTATTTAGAAATTTAACTACAAACACTATTAAAATACACTATTCCATTACAGCTGAGCAAACATATTCTTTATCACATCTCACGTAATGCTGCATGAAACGGCTTGTCCCATCTGCGTTGAACTAAACTTTAGCTTTAATTAACTTTACAATGATTAATCACCCAGTTAACTATTCAAAATTAACGTCGGTTTAACAAATTGCTTATGAGTTTAGAGTACAGACTTTAAGACCATTCGGTAAGTTTCTCTTCTCTGTATTATATTAAACAAAGTCAATTCCTACGTTTCAAGTCTTTCTGTGTATCCATTTACAGCTTCTAAACCATGCTGGGGATTTACATATTATGCGGATTTAATTAATAGAAAGGTGATACAAAAAAGATTTTTGTATCACCTTACCTATTTTATTACGCAGAATGAAATCACCAATGAGCAACAAAATTGCTCACAATGCGTTGTGGCTTCTTTCAAACAATCAAGTCGCGAATTTCGCGTAGTAGCACTTGAAAAAACGACCATGACGCGTTGTGGCAATAAAGAAAAGGCATGACGCGTTCTGAGCCCTAACTAATATAATCTTAGCGTGACATAAATATACAATTTCTTTCATTTTCGTTCTTCTTCAATTTTGTCAATTGTATATTTACCGGACTGCATCAGAAGTAGAGTTACGTTTTTCTAGTGTATGTATGTAATGTATGTATATTTCTTGGTACGATGGTTTATTGCATTTTAGCTTGAGATGAAATGTTAGAATTATTTTAGTTGTGAGAGTGGCAATAATAGCCTATTATATAAATACATCAAAATTATATTTAAAAAAATGAAAGCGGTAGATTTTTAACGCCAAAGTTTCTTCGTGACATGTCATGTCATGTAGGGTATTAAAATAAAGGGTTCGAGGTGACAATTGAAAAAAAATTACTCATTAAAATTTTGAAAATGTATGTATGTTTTTATATTAATTGGTCGGTAAACAGATAAACATATTTATTGGTAAAAATTACATTTATCTACAAGTCATCATTTAGATAATTTTTTTTTTTTGTTATTGCATGTACGTATTTTATATTGCTTAGGTTGATTTATGCCGCCAGCCTATCTATATACCTGTTGAGCTTTACTTTATCAAGTCGTCGTCGATGGAGTAGAAATAAGACCCAAGGCTGGTTCTGTACTTTATGTATTATAATTACTAATATAGTTCGTCGCCGTGTCACAAAATCAGAAAAAAAGTGAGGATTCGGATCGCGCGCGGTGGTTTTTACCGCGTCTTTTTGTCCCCGCTTCCCGTGCTGCTGATGTCATCGCGCCGTCACGTAGATGTTTGTGTGCGGTGCATAGATGGCGCTGTGGTCGTCAACATGTTCCCGGCCTTGGAAGTATCAGGTTCCAATGAAATTGACCCGCTGCTAGTTTGGTCATCATCCGGATGCAGAAGCGGGCAAATTTTCGGATATGATCGCCGAATAACACCCGTTGCTGTTTTGATGGTGGCCACGCGTGAGATGCCATCCTTGCCGGTGAATGTCTGCAGCACTCGTCCGAGGTGCCACTTGAGTGGCGGTAAGTTGTCATCTTTGATTAAGACAAGGGTGCCAGGAGTGAGAGTGTCCTGGTTGAGTTGCCACTTTGTTCTCTTTTGGAGTTCCGATATGTACTCGGTGGACCAGCGATGCCAGAAGTTTTGCCTCATTTGTTCCACGCGATCGTACCGCGGTAGGCGCTGTGTAGCAGTTGCGGTGACATCCCGGCTGGCTGGTGCGGTGAGCGGTCGGCCAATCAAGAAGTGGGCAGGACATAAAGGAAGCAGGTCATTCGGATCTGTGGACATTGGGTACATAGGTCGGGAATTGAGGACGGCTTCAATTTGTGCCAAGATCGTACTAAGCTCCTCGTAAGTAAAATGTGCATTGCCTACAATGCGACATAAATGAAACTTGCAGGACTTGACCCCCGCCTCCCACAAACCACCAAAATGTGGCGAGTACGGTGGGATAAATGTGAATTCTATAGAATTTTCAGTTGTGAAATCTATTATATCGGATTGTGAAGTATCTAAAAAAATTGAAAATTCCTTTAAAGCTCCTACAAAGGTCGTGCCATTGTCGGAATAAATCTGTATTGGTTTGCCACGTCGAGAGATGAAACGCTTCAGCGCCAGCAAGTACGCTTTAGTAGTAAGACTTGTGACCAACTCTAAATGTATTGCACGCGTAGTGAAGCATACGAAAAGACAAATGTAACATTTCGTTAATTTGGCCCCCCTACCTTCGCGGTTCAACATGAACAATGGCCCCGCGTAGTCCACGCCGCAACGTATAAATGGATACCCTGGCTCCAATCGCTCAGTAGGTAAGTTACCCATTTGTATGTTCAGTGGTTTCGCTCGCATACGCTTGCATTTCATACAGGTGTGCACCACTTGCTTAGCCAAGTTACGCCCTCTAGTAGGCCACCAAGAATCTCTAATTGTGGCCAGTAATAACTGAGCCCCTGCGTGTAACAATGCTTTGTGCTGATGCTCAAATATTAATCGAGTTAACTTGTGTTTACCGCACAACAACAAAGGATGTTTTTTATCATAAGAGAACGAATCTGAATAAGATAATCTGCCACCTACTCTAATTAAGTCGTGTTCATCGAGGAATACGTTTAAACTAGAAATACTACGTGGACTTTTCACTTGACGATTATCTTTTAACGTAGTATAAACGTCTAAGAAAGATTGTTGTTGTGCAATTCGAGTTAAAATTCGAACAGAAATATTAATTTCTTCCATCGATAGGGAACCCGTAAGACGTTGTGATTCTAGTTTAGTGCGGCAGTTATTTACAAAACGCATAATGTACGCCACTACACGTCGCAAACGACTAAAACATGAAAACTTATCGAATAGAATACAACTTGAATTTACTTGAGTTAGCAACAAAGTTTTAATTGATTTTAATTCAGGTAATTCATCGTGATTAACATTACAAGAAATGTCATGTTCCCATTGTGTGTTAGGAACGCGTAAAAATGGCGGACCGCGCCACCACAAATCACATGTTTCAAGTGAATCCAGATGTACGCCGCGCGATAACAAATCGGCTGGATTTTGTTTGCCGGGTACGTGGAGCCAAGGCATGTCACCTGTGAGTTCATTAATTTGTGCAACGCGGTTCTGCACAAATGTTTTTAATAAGTTAGGCGACATCTTGAGCCAACCTAAAACTATTGTTGAGTCTGACCAAAAATATACGTTATTGAACGTTAATCTTAATGAGTCAGTGATTTTTGTAAATAACTTCGCAGCTACTACCGCGCCGCATAGTTCTAAACGCGGCACGCTAACCGGTTTGACGGGTGCGACCTTACTCTTCGCACACAACAATTTGACCGATATCAGCTGTGCATGTGCATCTGTATAGCTACGTACATATGCGCAGGCGCCGTAAGCGTCCTGCGAAGCGTCACAAAATATATGTAATTCAATTACTTCGGTTTGTTCTCCAATAACATAACGTGGAATGCGTATGTTTCCTAAATTTGCTAGTTTACTAATAAATTTTTGCCAATCTAACAGTAATGTTTTAGGAACTATGTCATCCCACCCTGTTTTACTTAGCCACAACCTTTGCAATATGATTTTTGCTATAATAATCGTTGGTGTGAGCAAACCTAACGGATCGTAAATCTGTGCAATAACTGAGAGAATATTGCGTTTAGTAGTGTGAGTGAAGTCATGATCACATTTAGTACTAAAATATAATTCATCAGATGAATAAACCCATCCCATACCTAGTGTTTTGGTATGAAAGTTTTCACCTAGTGTGAGTTCCTTAGAGGTAGACAGCGACTCGGTTTGTGGAAATGACGAGTTAAATACCCACTTTCTAAGGGAAAAACAACCTGATTCTAATACAGCAGAAACCTCTTTGCATATTTCTAATAATCTTTGTTGATCCTGATGTCCCGTTATTAAATCATCAACGTAGAAGTCGTCATTAATTACCTGTGCGATGATGTCATCCTTACATTCTAACGCGAGTTGTTTCAAACATCTAATACTAAGGTACGGTGCGGACGCCGTCCCGTAAGTGACGGTATTAAGTTGGAACACACCGAGCGGCTCACATGGATCTTCCCTCCAAAGTATTAGTTGCAGATTTCTTTGATCAGGTTGAACGAATATTTGTCTATACATTTTTTCAACGTCTGCGCATGCAACATATTTAAATTGTCTAAAACGGAGCAAGATTGAAAACAAATCGTTTTGTAACGTAGGCCCGATGTGTTGTATGTCGTTTAATGATTTGCCCGAAGTGGATTTTGCACTTGCGTCGAAGACCACTCTAAGTTTTGTTGTGGAACTGTGTTCCCTATAGACTCCATGATGTGGAAGAAAATAGCACGGGGAATTATATTCAGTTATGCGACTCATGTGTCCGAGACCTAAATACTCATTCATAAAATCTTTATACATTTGTCTATAGGTAGGCGCGCTCCTAATTAGTTTGCGTTCGAGTGCAAGAAACCTGTTTTTTGCCATAGAAAATGTGTCATGTAAGGTATCGGCTGATTCACGGAGTGGAATGCGCACAGAAAAACGGCCCTTATCGTCGCGTAAGGTCGTGTCCATGAATAAATTTTCACATGCACTTTCATCCTTAGTAAAGGCGTTTTGTGCGGACGGTATTTCTTCCAGTTCCCAAAACCGTTTTAATTCTGCATTTAATGTTTGTGTAAAGTTACAATGTGTTATGTTATCGCGTGAAACCATTTTATAAACGGTTCCCGATATGATCCAGCCAAGTTGTGTGTTTTGTAGATATGGACCATTCGGCAATCGAATCAAACCATCACTAAGAAGATCCCAGAACCTATCTGCACCTAACAGTAAATGTATTTCGTTAGACAGATAGAATTCAGGGTCAGCAAGTTGAACATTCTCTGGTATTTGTATATTGTAATTATTTGCTAGTGAGGGTAGTTGTGCAGTTATACGAGATAAAACTAAACAGTTAAAGTGCGTATTATATGTGTTCGTTTTAGATCGTAACTGAATGTGACATGATTGCGTGGATTGAGAGATAGTGTTACCTACCCCTATAACTTGAACAGTGGACTGTATCAATGGAAGGTTTAGTTTTTTACAAAGTGGTTCAGATATGAAGCAATGTTGGCTCCCGTTATCGAGGAGAGCTCGCACTGTGTGATATTTATTTTGTTTGTCCGCTATTTCCACTAATGCGGTCGATAATAATACTGGATTTAGAAAATAATGCGCGTTAATATTGTTATCGTCCTTGTAAATTGTGTGAGATTTGTTAGAAGTTGTAAGCGGCATCTGTGTGTGTGACTCACTCGCATCACTTGGTTCAGACCGTGCCACTATTTGCGTGATTTGAGCAATAGCTGATGATGTGCGAGTGTCAACAGCATCTATGTGTATCAAAGTGTTGTGTTTTCTGTTACAATGCCTGCACGGTCCGTACCAACATTCGGTCACTGCGTGATCAGATCGTAAACAATTACGACATAACTTTTTTTCCTCAACTAACTTTATTTTATCCTTAAGAGATAAATTAAGGAAATCTTCACAGGAGTAAACTGGGTGGTTGGAACCGCACTGTGTGCATTTGTAACGGGGTGAATTAGATGTTTTTTTGTGATTGTTATCTTTGCGTGTTATAACATGAATGTGTGATTTTGTGGCCGACTGTCTCTTTGTGTGTGTTTCTGATGATTGTTTGCTTTGAGGTTGAATAGATTCTAAAAAATCAGCACGATTCGCGAGAAATTGCATTAATTGAGACAGTTTCACTTTTCCTACTTTCGGGAGGGTACTTTTGTGGCTTTCCCACTCGCGATCGGTCGTAGAATCTAATTTAGAAGTTATTATATGTATAATTAAGGTATCCCACGAATCTGTAGGTTCTCCTAACGTTTTTAAAGCTCGAAGATTTCTTAAAACTGTGTCTATTAGGCTACGAATTTGAGTAGTTGATTCTTTATTCATAGCTTGCGCATAGAACAAAGCTTTGACGTGATTACTGACTAGCAAATTATCATTATTATATCTATTCTCTAAAAGACTCCAAGCAACTAAATAATTGTCGGAAGAGAACTCCAGTGCCTTAACAACCTGTAATGCATCGTCTGTAAGAATCGAACGTAAGTAGTGGAACTTCTGAACATTATCGAGAATGTCACTATTGTGTATCATTGACAAGTAAGTATCACGAAATTCGAGCCACTGGTCATATGAACCGTCGAACTTCGGTAAAGAAATGGTGGGTAATTTTAGATAGTTTGGAGTTCGACTTTGACCTTCGGAATTTTGAGTGAAATTGTCTTTTAAAATACATTTAGCCTTGCCCACAATAGCATAAAACTGATTCTGAAACGTTTCTCTCTCTAGTAGTTCCCCGTCTAGGGCACTATCTGACACATAAGAATCTAGATCATCTTGTATGCTAGAAAATTGTTCGATTAATAATTTAAAGGAATGATAACGCTCTTCTAATTCCGCTTTCTGAGTGTCCGTTATTTTCGAAGCATCTAATGACTGAGCATATTTAGAGAACAAAGTCAATTTTCGTTTAACGATGCCTCTTTTTTTAACTAAATCACGAATAATATCTTCACAACTTTCTATTTCTACTACTGAATGTCTCTTGTTGTGAGACATAGTGGTGGCTTGCGAGAGAAAAGAGTCAAGTACTTACAGTTAACCAGGTGTGTGCAGGTACCCGTGTTTGATGCAAGTAGACGCACAAGTTTCCACCGTGGATAAAAACTGGAATTTTGCGAAAAGAACGATATTAGCACAAACTGAACACAGGACTTGGGAGGAAAAATGGATGGATTGACCTGACCGTTGCTCCAGAAGGCGCGCTGCTCCAGATAAAACATCCGGCTCGAAGGACCAATTTATGTTGAGCTTTACTTTATCAAGTCGTCGTCGATGGAGTAGAAATAAGACCCAAGGCTGGTTCTGTACTTTATGTATTATAATTACTAATATAGTTCGTCGCCGTGTCACAAAATCAGAAAAAAAGTGAGGATTCGGATCGCGCGCGGTGGTTTTTACCGCGTCTTTTTGTCCCCGCTTCCCGTGCTGCTGATGTCATCGCGCCGTCACGTAGATGTTTGTGTGCGGTGCATAGATGGCGCTGTGGTCGTCAACAATACCTATCTCCTAAATTCAGTCTACAATTATATAAATAAAACAAAAAAAGTTTGACAGTACTTTCGTGTTTAAGTTAGTTTCCAATATATATCAGAGATGGCGCTAATTGTTTAGAATGGAGCTAGTTGCTTAGAGTGACGTGTGTCACGTGACAGGCTACGACATTGATGCAACACTGAGTGCTGGTACGATGCAAGTCGACGACGGAGGCGCAGTATTGTCGGAGCCTCGGTCGAAGACAGATGTATGCGCGACCCATTCAGTGGAGTATCTTAATTATATCGCCTATTTTGTAGTACTAAGGATTGGGTGGTGAATTATCTATGGCGATTATTTTATGAGAACTAAAAGTTAGATTATAGTGAAATGCTAACATTAAATGATTCGATTTATGACGAGTTTACATAGGTGTTCTATACAAATCACAAATCACGCCTTAATACGAATCGAATTTCGAGGTTAAAGATCCGCATAACATTACTGATTGGGCTCAAAAGCCTTTAAGTTATAAATAAAAAGCTATGTTGTATGAATAATTATTTGTATATTTGTTTAAATCATTATCTGGGTCCTTGGGTCCCAGACTGTTGGAAGGTGTGAAGGTAGCCAAAGTAAACAAATAAAAAAACAAACAACACGTTATAATTCAATAAACATGTTTTCTTTCTTTCTTTTCAAAGTCAAAATGCAGAAGCCTATTAGACACTTCTCACTGCTGTGAGACATTTGTTGCGCTCATTGGGTGATTTCAGTCTTTGAGCGTATAAAAATATCTAATTAATTAGAACCCGTGCAGAACCGGCGTAGGTCGCTAGTTAACTCTACTTTAGTATGTAATTGCATTAAGTTGGATTAAACGGGAGGTTCTTACGATTGTGGTTTTCGGTTAAGTTAGAGACAGGTGCCAACGTTCCAACACTTTTCCTTTCGGTGGGAAAATCATCCAATGATATGCCCCGCTCTTGGGTGGAGCGAGTAGAAGTGTCAGACTTTTACTGACTACAAAACCACTCCTGTTACTTAGTTGCCTTTCATACCAGGGCCGAGTCTTCTTTTCAGCTTAGTAGGCTTCGACCCTGCTGAACGTTCCAACCCTAGGCATTGAATAGAGAGGGTGAGCCGTTCTCCTTTTCTATCGACAGCCGAACAGTACCTAGAATAAAGTGGGACGGAAGTGTACCACATCAGAACAACCCGCAGGCAGGTAAGCGGTAGAAATCATCAATTAACGTTTGCTCTGGATAAAGTGAGAGGGAGCGCCAGACTTTTACTGACTAAAACCCACCTGTGTTTCTACTGTTGCCTTTTGCGATCCAGGGCAACAGTTACTCTTTCGAACAACTCCACGACCTTAGCGAACATTGGACGTAGTTTGTCCAGAGATAGAACGACTATTCTAAGGAATATTCTGGTTTTTTTGTGACCTTCGTGGAAGAAGCGATTAAAGCATTCTGGGAATTTAATTCCGCCACAACAGCGAAACACAAAGAGCAGCATATAACCGCTATTTTCATCAAAGGTTAAATCTGATATAAAAATATCAAGCAGTAACCTTTGAACAAAAAATAAGCAAAGTTAACTGTGGATCATTATCGTAGAAATAACAGAACGCAGCTTATACCGAGTTCTCGTGAATACCTTACAGCCAGTCCATTACAAATCGGATCAACTCTATGGAGGGAGACACCATGATGTTTTGTTATTTTGGGACTCTTCCTCATATAAAAAAAATTTCGCCAACGATATCTTTAAATATAAAAGGAGAAACTGATTGACTGACATATCAACGCACAGCCGGAACTACTGGGACTAGGAGCGTGAAATTTTGCACAAGGCTTCCTTTTGTGATGTAGGCGAGTACTAAGAGAGAATTTTCTGAAATTTACCCTCTAAGGGGATGAAATGGGGGTCCAAAGTTTGTATGGTGAAACCTACAATCACGTGGGCGAAGCCGCTGGCAGAAGCTATTGTATATATATAAAAGGAGAAACTAAATGACTGACATATCAACGTTTAGTCGAAACTACTGGGACTAGGAACATAAAATTTTGCACAAGGCTTCCTTTTATGATGTAGGCGAGCACTAAGAGAGGATTTATGGGGATGACTCCCCCGGGAGATTAGGATGGCAACAAATCGATTAACATTCAGAACCAAAGTTCGCGAGCTAATTCGTAAGAAGTTGGCAGTAGTGTCATCACAGCGTTAATGTTTTCAAATTGTCGATTTGTACTAATTGTTTGACTTTATTAGTGTAGATATATATGTAGATAGTTTATTAATTTGTATATGTATTGTATAATTGTATAATATTTATGGTTTATTAGTATATCTTTTCTTGTACCTTTTCGCCTTTTCTCTCTCTTTTATTGCACCTACCACTATTTATCTCTGCATCACCCTAAGGTTGACTGGTAGAAAATGCCTAAGGCATTAAGTCCGCCGCTGTACGTTTGTGCATGGAGTATTTAATAAATAAATAAATAAATAAATGGGGGTCCAAAGTTTGTTTAGAAAAACCTATTTTTACGCGGGCAAAGCCACTGGCAGAAGCTATGCTGTCTATATGAACGTGATAGACTCGATAACTACGGAGAAATGTTTAGGTATAAAATACATGCATATTGTAGTAGAGGATGGCCGAGAATTTCAAAGGGTCGTATCGTAAGACCCGTCCAAGCACAGCTTGGATCCGTCCAAGCTACGCCCCGTGCATAGCTTGTTACCAACTCTAGTAAAAAATATAATAAATATTTTTATAATGTGAATGTGAGAACACTAGACTCCCCCCTCCACGTTTTATTCTGAGTTTATTTTTAATCAAACAAGACAAGTAAAAAAAATTGGTTATTAAGTGAAGCAGCAATTAGTACAACTCACATTTTTGGTACATTGGTATGAAGAAGAGAAGATATAAGTTTGTATGGAAACATCTCGTTCGTGCCTTGTTATTCTATTATTTAACAGTTTACTCTTCCATCAGATTTGAAACAGTTTGTATTTTCAACTTAGTTCATTTTGAACTGATTTGAAAAATTATTTCTATTTGCATTTTGGGTGACATTACTCTTGAACATTTTAGCCGAAAGACGTCCACTGTTGGACAGAGGGCAACCCCAAGCGTCGCCCTAATGATCGGTCCTGTGCGTCTCGTATCCAATGGTTTCCCGCGACCCTCAGCAGGTCATCGGTCCATCTTGTGGGAGGCCTTCCAACACTGAATCTTCTGGTGCTCAGTTGCCATTCCAGAACCTTTCGGCCTCATTGATCATCTTTTCTGCGAGTAATGTGCCCGGCCTATGCCACTTAAGTAAGTTTGGCGATTCTTCAGATTTTATCGGTTCTCCTGCGGATATCTTCATTTCTGTTGCGATTACGCAAAAAAACTCCGAGCATGACCCTTTCTATTACCGCTATATGATGTACTACATGCCATATACACATAATTATGTAGTTCCAAATTTCTAACAGAAAATTCCAAATACCACACATAATATTACTACATAACTTATATATGATGGCATAGAACCTTATTAGTATATAATTTACGACCTAAACATAAATCTAAGTAATATTTAGATTAGATTAATGTGGACTATAAACTCAATGCCTAAGAGAATTAAGTATTCATAAAATTTTCTTTTGCTAATGTGTTTTATAATGAGGTTGGTGGAACGAAGATCTAGTTTTTACTGAGTTTAGATTAGAAAAAGGTTTCATAAAATATATATTTATAATATGTTTTTTTTTTAATATGACACTGATATTGCTTCGCGGTATTTTTTCGCCCAATATACCACAGTGTCTCAAAATGAAAGTCTATGACCAATGTGTGTTGCCAGTGATGACATAACATATGGCTCCGAAACGTGGTTGCTCACAATCGTACTCATCAGAAGGCTTAAAGTTAACCAAAGGGCAATGGAAAGGGCTATGCTCGGAGTTTCCTTCCGTGATCAAATCAGGAATGAATACATCAGCAGGAGAACCAAAGTTATCGACATCGTCCGAAAAATCGGCAAACTTAAGTGGCAGTGGGCTAAGCTCAAGCAATCTTTGAGGGCTCGAAAGGGTCTGAAGTGGCGACCGCGTACTTAAAGACGTAGTGATGGTAGAACTGTTGGACCGATAACCTGGTGAGGGGACGCGTAAATCCAATGGATGCTTGACACACAGGATCGTCCGTTGTGGCGACACTTGGGGGAGGCCAAAAGTGGACGTCTTTCGGCTAGAATAATGAGTATCATAAAGGCGAAAGTTTGTTTGTATGTATGTTACTCTACTCCAGTTTGGAAGATTTGTTTCTTTTAATCTGCCTAGTCTTTTCGCAATGACTTTGGAGTCGTCTCCAGGCTCATCAGATGTAGCTGACTACTAGTATTTTACATAGAGTGACTGTCTATTTGACCTCTACAACCCTGTGACTGGGTAACACAGTATTCCTTAGTAAGACTACTGTCAGATATTCCGAATTTGTTTTTTTTTTTTGGAAAATAAACAATGACATTCTCGGCTCTTGGGCAAAGCGAGAGATAGTGTCAGACTTTTATGACTAAAAACCTACTCCTGTTCCTTCGTTGCCCTTCGTACCAGGGCCGAGTCTTCCCTTCAAAATCAAACTTTTGGCCCCAGTAGGCTTCGACCCTGTTGGGCCCTTACGATTTGCTGACATCTCCTTGATGAGCGCGTGTAACAGTACGCGCCATCGACGACTTGGGCTCGATCCGGATGGTTACAGGACGGTCGGACAGCGAGCTACCCATTATTCGCCGTCCGCAAGCTCGCGCCTACGGTGGCTGGAAATCGGGATCGGAATCCCAGGGGCTGTGGCGCGAGGACCATTGCCTCACGCGTGCACGTGCGGCCTCCTCCTTTGCTAGCATTACTACTTTGCAGAAAGAAGCGACCACCTGCCACTCCTCCTCGCTCTGGACCATGGCCTATAGCCCAAGGTCCGGCACGAGAGATCGCCGCCGCCGATCGCCCCCACGAGGGCACGGTGGTGCTCTGCCCAGGCGGGCCACACCTCCACCGTATGCTCCACCGTGGCCTCCGGGCTTCCGACTATGGTTTGTTTCTGCAAGCAGTTTCACCTGCGTGAAAGTAGCAATTATCCCAAGGGAACATTATCTCAGAATAAAAATCTTATGTGCTATTTTCAGGACTTAGTCTATTCGTGTGCCTATCAAAACCCGTTTGGCCGAATGAGTGTAAAGGAGTAACAAACACACATTTACAAACATACACTTTCGCCTGTATAAATTTTATGTTTGTTTCGCTTGTTTATCCTCAACAACTTGTGTGCTTATCTTCTATCTTCTGTATATAAAAATAAAGAGCTGTTTGTTAGTCTCCCTAAAACTCAAAAATTGCTTGACAGATTTGGCAAATTTTGGTCTTGAAATATTCGAAATAGTCCAGGGAAGGTTTATACGGCGAAAAAAAATTGGAAAAAAATCACGAAAAAAATCCAATCTATATCTAATTAAAATGTCACTATAAAATAAATTATGCTGTTCTAGTAATGCCAGTAGATGGCGTTATCTATACTATTAAATAAACATCATTGTACGTTTTTTCTATCAAACACAGCAAAAATCAATTTGTTACTCCTCTCAAATGTAAAACTAGTCGTCATAAATATTTAAGTCACTTTAAAATACCACAAAAACAGGCCAGTCGAATTTGCATTTAAAAATAAACATACAAATCTAAATGAACTAGTAACGGAAGCCGGGCTGGCTCGGCCGGCAGCATGCCAACCCCGCTAATTAGTTCGAATTAATTATACGACCTTTTTCTCTTTAGTGCCAATTGTTGGCTCTATTATTCTTTAACAGACTGGCTTCAGCAGTTCAGTTATTGATTTTAAAGTTATGAACTGTTTTAATTAGTTGAAACCTGGAAAATTATTGAGGAAATGTGAAAATAGTGGTATTACTACCTTCCATTAGCAAATGTATGCGAGTGGAGATAGAAAATTTTATCAAGGGTATATAATCTCGGAATTAAAAGTAATCTTATGTGCAAATCAAGGACATGGTCTACCCATATGCATCCAAATCTGTTTAGCCGTTTAAGTAGGTATAAAGGAGTAACAAACAAACACACAATACGAACTGTCGCCTTTATTTATTTAAATTTGCGTTATTGTACACCAAGATAACAACAACAACAACAATTTTAGCCTTAAATACAATTGGCACCCTTATTGCATTCCGCGATCTCTTCCAGGTAACCTAAAATGGATAAATATTGTCTGGACACAAAATGGTTGCACTTGGTGCATTACAAAACAAGTTAAGCAATTGGTAGAAAAACATACTTCAATTGAACTTACTTTTTGCAGTGCAAAAAGTAAGCGGACAAAAATTAATTCCGATACCGGGAATCGAACCCGAGCCTCCTGGGTGAGAGCCAGGTATCCTAGCCACTAGACCATATCGGATGATCATGTCTTCATGAAATTACCTATTCATATATACCTTCAGATTAATAATAGTATAAGCAATGTTTTGTGGTGTTTCTATTAATTTTATTCAAATGTTTTAATTAATTCATATTATTTATGTTTGATAAACATAAACCTACATAAATATTTTATTATCTTAGTATAAAACTAGAACATAATAAAAATAAAGTTTTACTAATATGTAGGTACTCAAAGCTAATTAAAATACAATGTTGATACAATTAAATACATATTAACTTAATAGTCCAGTCAAACTAGACCAAAAAATAGGGGTAAGGTTACAATAATTCGCGCCCAGCTGAAATTTGGTAGGATTATTCATAACACCATCATAAATGAAATCTAAGATGTCCTCATCGATTTGACACCTGGAAAAAAAATGCTCTGGTCAAAGTTCACAAAAACAAGTATTTCGCGATTTTCAGCAAAACGATAAGTTTTATTATAAAATTTGCTCAGACAAAAATTGTAGATTACAACAAGCTCCTACATGTCAATACGTATATGTTTGCGATGATATATTTCTGATAAGATGTTAGGGTAGTGTTCTATTGGTTATAAGGAAAAGGATATTAAACAAAAAAAAAATGTGTCATAGAGTTTTTAGTATGTACAATAAGAATATGTAATAAAATACATTTTGTCTAATTTTTCCATAAGATTTTGTTCTAGGACCCGTCGACTGATATTTCCTTACATTCGTTACAGTCATCATTATAATTTCAGCCAAAAGACGTCCATTGTTGGACATAGGCCTCCCCCAAATGTCACCATA
Organism: Mythimna pallens; assembly: GCA_961205895.1. Taxonomy (NCBI): domain Eukaryota; kingdom Metazoa; phylum Arthropoda; class Insecta; order Lepidoptera; family Noctuidae; genus Mythimna; species Mythimna pallens. Next base: position 18,909,445 of record OY540842.1, on the reverse strand, counting down.
ATGACCGGTCCTGTGCGTCTCGCATACATCGGATTCCCGCGAGCCTCACCAGGTCATCGATCCACCTTGTGGGAGGCCTTCCAACGCTGCGTCTTCCCGACCTTTCGTCCTCATCGAACATCTGTTCTGCGAGCAATGTGCCCTGCCCACTGCCACTTAAGTTTAGTGATTCTTCGGGCTATGTCTGTAACCTTGGTTCTCCTGCGGATATCTTCATTTCTGACGCGATCACGCAAGGAAACTCCAAGCACTGCCCTTTCCATACACAGTGACTTCATATTAATAAGGGATGTTTTAGACGTGACGAAGTGCATCGTCGCAAGAGAAAACTGAAATTGAGACCGGCGACTGAAAAATTGAATGGAAAGTGATCTTAGGGAAATTTTGATTTTGAATGACTAAAAGTGGAGAGGGTGGCTAAAGTAGCGGCAAACTGGCTGAAAAGATGTTTGATCTATTTTTCTTGATAGGTTCGCGCTTGACCACTATCTTACCTGATGGAAAGCGACGATGCGGTTGACGATGGAGCGCGCTTACCTAGAAGTAACCTATTCACTCTTAACATAAAGATTCCCGGGTTGTAGCCATCAGGAAACACAGATTCCGGCAAGGAATTCCACTCCTTAGCTGTACCCACAATTAATGTGTTCCCAAAACAACCAACCAAACAACCAATCTACATTTTTTTTTGAATTTTTTAGAAGATAATAATATACATGTTCTAATTACGCGGTGTTTTCGAATAAACATGAGCACGCATGAGGTCTTCTAAAAGCCGGCGCCCCTGACTCCATCTCGTCAGCTCTTCTGTCACCTATGGGAATTGAAGAGCTAAACGAGATGGAGTACTCAGTAGCGAACATACGACCTTAGCGAATAGGACACGAAAACACTTGTCAGACCAATTCGACGCAACTGGTTAAAGGATAATTCCATACTTTCTCCAGAAAAACTTACATCACAATTTTAAAATTTGGCTACATCCAGGACGGTCTCCGCTTCACTAAAACCATGGTCGCAACAACCAAATCGCTGAGTGTGCGTAATAGGTGCCCGATCGAACAGGATTATCCTGCAAAAGCGCCCATGACTAATGATCAGATTTAATATTGCTTTGAAAGCGTTCCAGGGCTAGCCCATGTTTCAAACTAGTCGGCACGTTACGTTGGTATGGTTAGGTAAAAAGATTTTTATTAAAAAAATATTTTAATAAAAATATTAATAATTTTTATTAAAATATTTTTTTAATAAAAATCTTTTCATATTTTCACCCGAAAGACATCCACTGTTGGACATAGGCCTCCCGAAAGTGTCACCACAACGATTGGTCCGAGGCGTCTCGCGTCTTCCGGTACGTGGTCACCACCCCAGAACCTTTCATCCCCATCTGCCATCTGTTCTGAGAGTAATGTGCCCAGCCCATTGCCACTTAAGTTTGGTATCACTATGTCGTTAAATAAATACCTAAACATCATGTAATGTAAATTCACTCGCAGGCATCGTTCGTACGCCTAGTTAGTTGTTATGTAAAATTTTTTATAGTTTACATGTGAAAAAATGCGTTTATTAAAAAAAAATTATACAATATCGCACACAAGGAATGACTCCTACGTCGTGGGTGCGTTCAAATAATATGTAAACCTCAAAAATGGTTCAAAGCTTTTATGGAGAAACCTATTTTTAACCGACTTCAAAAAGGAAGAGGCTCGACTGTTTTTTTTTTTTATGCGTGTTCACCGATTTCTCGGTCAATTGTGGACTGATTTTAAAAATTATTTTTTTGATTGAAACTTTATGCTTCCAAGTTAGTTTCATAGGAATATTGTTATGATCTGATCATGAACTTCGAAGATATGGAACGGAATTATTTAGGATCACAACAGAACTGTCGTAACAAGTAAAATTGCTTTGTTTATACGTATAGTCGATGACTAACTGAAAGATAAGGGGGAAGGGAAACATCGAACTGATCTGATGATGAAGCCGGAAGGTAGGTACCGGAACTCTGTAATAAATTAATGTAATTTAACCGTGCTTGAGATTATTAGAATTGTCATGAGATGCACTCTGGCTATAACGTATTTAAGTTTGGCTGAGGTGTACTTTTTAGTGGTGGTACCATAACTTAAGTGTAAAATAAAAAACTTTTTACAAAAAAAAAAAAAATAACAACTGACTTCAATGTAAAAAAACACTAAAAAGTGCAAAATAACTTTAATTTCCGAAGTTGGTGTTTCTAGATTAGTTTTGTCTCTTCATTATTTAACACCGACTTCCGAAATTAAAGTTATTTTGCACTTTTTAGTGTTTTTTTTACATTAAAGTCGGTTGTTTCTTTTTTATTTGTAAAAAGTTTTTTACTAATATTATAAAAGTAAAAGTATTTTATGTATTGGTATGTGTATGTTTATTACTCCGTTACGTTCAAATTGCTGAACAGATTTGGATGTAATTGTGTACACGGATAAACTATGTGCTAGAATATATTACCCGATACAGGATTTTTATCAAGGCAATAAGCTTGCTTGAGATCATTTTCTTCTGTCACGAGAGCGTAGCCGTTATATATCACACTAATATTAATTAAGGTGATATTATATTAAGTACGATAATAATTTAATAGCATTCCATTACAGTATCATGCACGTACTCTACCTACATTTCTAACGTCCTCAGAGAGTTAAAAAGTAATTAGTTTATTATTAAAGATAATAAATGTAATTACAATGCCATTCTCTTGGAAGATAATTTGGTATGAAAACCTTGAGTGATATTACTTTAATTTAAAAAAGCTAAACCGACTTCATTAAAAATGTGACCAGTATTGGCTCATCACATTGTCACAATAATCTATATACATAAAAGGAGAAACTGACTGACTGACATAATTATCAATGCACAGCCGAAACCACTGGGAGTAGGATCGTGAAATTTTGCACAAGGTTTCCTTTTATGACGTAAGTTAGCACTAAGAGATGATCCACGCTCTAAGAGAATGCAGTCGGGATTCCGATCCCAACTTCAAGCCACCGTAAGCGCGGCTTGTGGACGGCGAGCAATGGGTAGGTGCGGGCGCTGGTAGCAGCTAGTATTACATAAAGAGAAACGGAGCTATACAGACCGCATAGCAATATCTCTTTCTCACACCGGATCTATGATGATTTTATGACGTCATGGTTGGCTCCCAGTACCTACTTCCAGACTAAAGTAACTCTAACGTCTTTTTAATTGTAAGTAACCCAACAGCCATTGTCCGTAAGTGAACTGAGAATCTGTTTTCTGACTTTTTTTTTAATTTTCTGCGTATGTTTCTTCGTTTTTAGGGTTTTATATCTAAATCGGCAAAAACCGAACCCTTATAGGATCACTTTGTTGTTCGTCCATCCGTCTGTCAAGACCCTTTTTCTCAGGAATGCGTCGAGATCTGAAGCTAAAATTAATATCATATACTAAGGTCTGCTTCCTCAAGCAGCTGTGAAAAAATCAAATGCCTAAGTAAACACAATCTAACGATAAGGCCGATGACATGCGCTAGGAAATCAAAATCTATAAGGTACTTCCCGTTGACCTAGATTCCTAAAAAAAGCCATGAAGAAAGGTCTCATAGAACAAGTATAGGAAAAAATCTAAAAACTGTAAAGAATGATGACCAAATATTGGTGACCTTTGTAGTAACGTCACAAAATAATTGCTGTTTTTTAGTTCGTCCAACAGACGTTGGATCGTCTTAGTTATGAACAGAGGTCGGAATTAGACGGAGCTATTTATGTGCTTACACTGATTTCATACAGCGAAAGAATAAAATTGATAAACTTCAATTCCCGAAATTAATTTAAAATAGCAGGAAAAATCCCGAGATTTATATTGAGAATCAATGTAAAGACTAATAAAATTGTATGTTTATTATCTTTGTTTTATTTGTTTTATCCATCTCTTTTTTATTATTATTTATTTGTAATATTGTTGGCCAACGAGATTGTCCATTAGAAATCCCAGGAAGATCCATATTAATATCAACATTTCAATGCAAGTACATAAATAACTTACTGTGAATTTACTGTGAATCTGTTTTTTGATCTTTTTAAATTTTCTGATCAATTTTATTCATTTTTCTAACAATAAGAACCTTCTACAGAAATCATCAAGTAACTTCTCCCGCTGAAGTTGGAGCGAGACGGATTGTTACACTTTTAGTGAACAAAACCGACCTATCCTTCGGTTGCCCTTTCATTCCAGGATCACGGTAAGTCTGTCAAGCAATCCCAAGTACTCCCAATTATTTCCAAGCTTTGTACTTTACTTGCTGACCGTACCTAAATATAATAGGCACCTGCATTCAGCAAATTGATTTGTGATTGCACGCTACTGTAATCTGTGTTTGTTGTCATTGATAGGCACGAGACATGTTCAGTGCATACCAATCACATTTATAGCTACTATGAAATGGTAAGCACCTTATCAACAGCTGTGACGACTTAATAGAGACAGATATATGCTGAGAAATAAACTAAACTACTGAATATTGTAAAAAAGGTTCCGTAACTCAAAAGAAAAACCGGAACCCTTATAGGATCACTTTGTTGTCCGTCTGTCTGTCTGTCAAGACCCTTTATCTCCTCCTAATGCTACTCCAGGGCAGGGAATTGAAAGCGTTGGCGATGTCCAAAGACACCACCAAGACACACCTGCCCTGGGACACTGCATCCCCCGTCATGAGGGCTCGCACGCGCATGATGGCGTCCACCGTAGAGCGCGCCCTGCGAAAAAAAAAAAAGACACTTTATCTCGGGAATGTGTTTAGGTATAGAGTTGAAATTAAAAACATTTACTCAGGTCTGCAGTCCTTTGAAGATGTGAGAAAATCGAAAAACATGCTGTTTATGTCGCAAAAAACGTAAATTTTGACACTCAACGGAATCAAAATTTATAGGGTACTTCCCGTTGACGCAGAATCCTGAAATTTGCCACAAAGCAAGGTCTTATAGCATAGGTATAGGAATAAATCTTAAAACAGTAAATCTGTTGTTATGTCACAAAAATAAAATACTTTTTTGCCATTCGGAAAAATCTTTAAGTACGGAACTCTCAGTGCAAAAGTCCGTTTTTCAAAATTATTGTCTACTTGATCATTTAAATATCAGAGGTTTCTACATATCTAAATTCTTTCCTATATTTACTTGTAACATAACAACAATAATATAATTATGGATTGCCTACACAACTTCCTACAATACTCCAGTCTCCTAAATCCAGGCTCACTCGCAGTATGAGAAGCAACTGGTACCCTATGTTATACTTTAATTCCCCAACCAGATTGAGCCGGATATAACTGGATAAAAGCAGAACAAACCAGACCGAGAGCGAAGGACGGCGGTAAATATCTATTCGCTGCACATTATTTTTAGTTTAGCTTCTAGATATATTTATTTTTAGTGTAATGTAATATTTTTCATGCTCATCGTACCGTGGAATAGGTTTTTCTTTTGTAAGTGTGTAGTGTTATGGAAGTTGGCAGTTTTTATATTAAAATACGCTTTGTAGTAAAATGTATGCTTAGTTGGTTCAGTGTTTGCATGCGTTAATAACTGCTGTAATAGTGGTGTTCTGGCTTTGAACCCAAAGTATTTTTGGTTTCGATTCCCAGGCCTGTATTGCTTGGTGGTCTGGATTCAAGAATTATAGCAAACTCGAGTATTTGATATTAATTTCATTATCATACCTCCTCGCGTTCTTAAGAAAAACGGTCTTGACAGATGGACAGACAACAAAGTGATCCTATAAAGGTTTTTACTGACTTAGGTAACTAGAAGAAGTTCCTTAGGAACCCTGAAAACAGTGCTTATTCAGCTGACCCCCTGTCCTTTTATACTTTCAATTTATCTTTTGTGTAATACAATAAACCAATATTTAACAGTAGCTTTCGCCGACGATTTGATTTATAACTGAACTGATTTATTAAATATATTTTAGCGCATGTAAACCAAACGGGGTGAATTGGAACGCATGGCTGAATATGAACAAAAATTAAAAGGCATTTTTACGTTCAAAAATAAAATCCCAGCTTTTAAGTACTCCTGTTTATTTCTTACTTGTAATAAAAATAGATGCTTTATTAGAAATCAGATAGTATAAATCTAATCAAAGTATTTTGTTTCTATTTACCCCGGAGCAAATTTTTGTTTGTATTATTAGACTATATTATCTCCACAGCCAGATAAACTCTCGTAACAGCGCTCACGGTACATGTGCAGGTTGTTTTGCTACCTCTTTTTGGGCAACACTCGGCACCACAGTCCGTCTGTGCCAATGAACAACGTCCAACGATCACAGCGAACACCATGACCCACCCAGTCCCGTTTGAACCGGGGGTAGGAAGGGTACCATGCCTTCTTACCCCGAGTAAATTCTGGAGTTGTTGAGCTTACCTTTTTCCTTAGTACGCCTACGATGTTCTTCCAAAATTACGAAGATTTGGGCTGTTCACTAATCAGGTTATTTTTAACAGGAAATTTTCAAAAATCATAAACTATTGGACATTTTCCTCTTTTCCAGTCCGGTTTTATTCCAGTCTTATACAGTTTGAACAAGTTTTATAAAAAGCTACATTTATGTATTGAAAGGATGAAACTGTCAAGCAGAGTGCGTCCCTAATCTCGGCTTAAGGGAACTCTGCAAGTCATCAGTTATCATGGCGACCCCTTTTTGAAATGTTAAATAAGGGTTTGTATAAAAATATATAAAGGACACAACCTTTATGCTAATGTATTTTTGGGTTTTTGAATATTAGGAGGCGGCACGAACGAATATGCTTCATCATAACAGATTACCGACGTGAGATTACTGAGAATCCTGTACTAAAAGCTGAAGAATTGGTTAGTTTATTTTTTAGAACGCGTTTATCTCGGGAACTAATGTTTCGAATTGAAAAATACTTTTAGTGTTGAATAGCCCACTTATTGGAGAAAATTATGCTATATAACATCACGCTTAGTAGTAAAGCAGTAACCAAAGACGTGGGTAAAATGGCGGGGGACAGCTATGGGTCCGCATATCTACAAAAACAATCTTTGATTATTATTACTGTATGATTACCAAAACATTTATCACATTAGGTACCTACCTACTACTTGTTTTTGGTTTTATAATAAATGTTACCCCTTACTAGGCCGTAGGCGCGGGCTTGCGGACGGCGATCAATGAGTAGCTTACTGTCCGATATCAGTATGATCTAAAATCTGACAGATTAGATGTCAGCAAACCGTGGGGCTCAGCAGAGTCGAAGCCTACTGGGGCCAAGGGTTTGCTTCTGAAAGGAAGACTCCACCCTGGTATGAAAGCCAATGAAGGAACAGGAGTGGGTTTTTAGTCAGTAAAGGTGTAACACACCAGCTCCACCCTAGAGCGCGGATGTCATTGGATGATTTTCCCACCGAATATATATATATATCTATAGGTATAACAACTATTAAAGATAGATCTACGAGGCATACATTTTTGGCATACATTTTATATCGATAGTGCAGCATGCATGTAGCATGCAAGCAGGCATGCAACATGCAGCATGCATGCAGCATGCAAGCAGGCATGCAACATGCAGCAGGCATGCAGCATGCAAGCAGGCATGCAACATGCAGCAAGCATTGTTTCTGTCACGGCTCCGGCGCTGCGGGGTTTGGGCGGCGCCACGCGAGCTTATCGTCACAGATGGTTTGAGGGCCCGCCACCGCGGCTGAGGCTGGCCGGCGAAGCCGGCCAGCAAGCCGAAGCTGCCCTCAGCTCGCGGGCCGCCCTACCCCTCCGCACCTACGCGGGTTTAAATTACACTCTAGGGGTAGGGCAGACAAGACTGCGTAAAGTCGGTTTCGCAGCGATTCGTTTCTGTCACAAAATTTTGCAGCACAACGTATTGACTTTTTATGACACAAATTTAATTTAATATTAAAAATGCTACCAATACATGCTATATTTAGAACATTCTATGTCACTTTTGCAGACCATTCGATTTTAAATACATTGCACGTAGGATATCTAACCATTCGACAGCATAAATTTACTTTATTTAAATTATCAGTTTTATTCCATATATTATAAGTTTTTGATGTTTTGAACACTAATTTTTACAAGAAGATACATCTATTTTAATTTTTGATGTTCAAATATGCACCCATACCAAATAATCGTATCTCTAAATAAATGTTATGCTAAACAAAATTATGCATAATATTAATTATGGCAAAGGTAATTATGCGAAACAAAATTCTGCCAAGATAAAAGTATGCCATTGTAAATTCGGACACGTAAATATTCTGCCAAACAAAAGTTATGCTAAATAATTTTTATGCCTTAAAAATATTCGATTAAATAAGATTATGCCATGTGAGTTATGCCAAATAAAAATCGGAGTATCAAGATTCTGCCAAATAGAAGGAACCCATCTACGAGTGATAACTGGGACCAGGCTTTAAATGCTTTCCGAGGCACGGAGTGTCAATAGGTCTTCTTCTTCTTTTCGATTCGATGGTAAACTCGTCAAACTGTTTGGGCCCAATAGGTGGCTACATTAATAGCAGCATCGGTAGCGCTCATCAAATCCTCCAGAGTGCAGGTGTATGGGCACTTGGGGCATTCTAGTATGTGGCTCATGTTTTGAACAGGAGCACCGCAGTCACATTGAATATCCGACGGGTCTATAAAACCCCATTTTGCCAAGTTGTGTTTACAAGCCTACCTGGGTTCACAACCGATTTAGTGCTTTCCATATAGTAGTAGTAGTTGTGTCAATAGGTAATGTCCTAGATAAACTTAGAAAAGTACACGTTATGAAATAAAAGGGAGAGAGAGAATGGCAGGTGCCTTAACAGTGGTTAAGGCACCCTAATGCTTTATGACACATGTCTTCGTGAAACATAAAATATAAATATTCGTTTTGAACAGTACTAAGGGCGGAATTCACCAAAAAAAACTAATCGCGTTTTAACGTTTGGCTCGCATAAAAAAAATATAACAAAAGAAAAATACGGACAAGTGGCACTAGTGACAGCGGCTAAACGCGATTATGCGAGCCAAACGTTAAAACGCGATTAGTTTTATTGGTGAATTCCACCCCAACTCATGAAACCGTATGTTTACAATGCGTAGATACAAAAAGAAGTGATCTATGTTCTCACACTAACGAATACAACAATCATCGTATGTTACAAACAAATCCCTTGCGACTGCTGCAGATATATATGCCATATATCCAAATATTTTCCCGCCATGTTTTATTGTTTCCCCGACCAATAGATCACAGAACCGCAACGGACAACCATTATATATATGTGGAGTGAGCAGCCCGTCTAACTGGCGTTTGTAGCTGTGAAATATTTAAACTGAAATGTCTAAATTTACAGTTTTTTTATTTTTTTTGTAAACATTTGTTGGTAAATTGGCTTGAAAATATCCTGTTAGAAATGGTTGATGAGCTGAAACAGCTAAATTTTATTTAAGTTGATGATACCAATCGCCGAAAAATCGCCAAACTTAAGTGGCAGTGGGCAGGGCTCATTGCTTGCAGAACATATAATGGCAGTTGGGACTGAAAGGTTTTTTTTAAGGTCGGAAAATCATCCTATGACATCCCCCGCCTCGGGCGGAACTTGAGGGTCAGACTTCTTCGTTGCCTTTTATACCAGGGCCGAGCGTTTTCTTTCAGAAGCAAACCCTTGGCCCCAGTAGGCTTCGACCCTGCTGCCCCCCTACGATTTGCTGACATCTCCTTGAGGTTCTGTAGTGGTGACGCGTACCGATGACCTGGTGAGGGTTGTGGGAATCCGATAAATGCAAGATGCATAGGACCGTTCATTGTAGCGACACTTTAAACTTTCAGCTGAAATGATGACCAGCACCCGCATGAAAATATTGTCCCAAGGAAACATACTCCTTGGACAAAAAGTATCTTATATGCTATTTTAGGACATGGTCTGCCCATGTACCACCGTTCGATACCATTGTGCCATGTGGCTTATCGGACGTCTAAATACCTCCTATTTTTTAATTAACAAAAAAAATTCTATCCGTCACTGATCATATTTTTGTAGTCAATAGTAAAAAAAAACAAAATCCCAAATTTGTCTACGAAAATTGGTCATAATTTGTAAATTCATAATAGAATCAATCATTCAAAACAATTGCTAAAAGAAAATACTATGCGCTGTGTTTTTCCATTTTGATTGCCATTTATTCATTCATAACCAGTAAATAGCCTATACAATATTTCCATAAATTGAGTTACATTTTGGGATATAAACAAACACCAATAACTTTGCTGTTTATGAATATTATTTATTGAGACTTTACTAAAATAATAACAAGACCTTTTCTAATAAGCCCTTTAAGTATTTGTACTAATCAAAAATTTGTTGTGTAAAGATTTTCAAGTATTAAGAGCGTTTGCTAGGGCTGCGGGATTATTTTAAAGAGTTACCTTAACCTTGGAACGCAAAAGGCAACTGAAGAAGGAACACAAGTAGGTTTTAGTCAACAAAAGTCTGACACACCTTCCCCTCAAAACAGAAGTAGTTCGATGATGATTTTCTACCTCAAAAATAAATGAGTAGGTACTTGCTTATAAAATGCTATTGTTTTCATATCATCATTTCAGTCGAAAGACGTCCACCGCTGGACATCGTCACCCTAAAGCGTCGCCACAACGATCAGTCTTAAGTGTCTCTAATTCATGGGGTTTCCATGACCCTCATCAGGTCATCGGTCCACCTTATGCAAAGTAAGGCCCACCTCAGCAACCTACCTACCCCCTAACTTGTCTGTATTTTTCTTTTGTTGTATTTTTACAAGTGACACTAGTGACAGCGGCTAAACGCGATTATGCGAGACAAAAGTTAAAACGCGATTAGTTTAATTGGTGAATTCCGCCCTTAACCTATCCACAACATTTACCTTAGAAAAATCTTTAAACAAGATAGGAAGGCAACAGTAGGCCTTCCTATCTTGTATACAGTTTTTCTATTATATTTTTATGGGATCTCTTCCAACTCATCATTTTCTAGTACGAAGATTTTTTTTTTAAATTGATACGATTTAATTTCATGTACTTTAACAAACGATTTCATATCAAAACTGTGTTTGCCATTCCTGTCACAATATAGTAAGTGACACCTTTAGCATTTGCATATAATTCCTAGTTTCAGAATCTCAGGGTACACAATCTATGTCTCGTTAAGACGTACCGAGGAAATTCAGGATCAATGACCATTACGTGACTTGCTTACAGAATTTACTGGTAACAACAGGAAGGGATATTGAGGAAGATACTTTGTAACTATAAAATGTAGCAAGATTTAGCTTTATTTTGATGGGTACATTACATTAAGAGGTTCCTTCCTTCATTTACTTTTAGAGCATCTTAAAGAAAGAATATCAAGGTATATATAGCATATTATTTTTTCTGTTTGAAGTATTTTAATTCTTTTTGTAAAAACCTACCACAGTGTTGTCGTTTTTAACGCAAAGGTTGACTGGTAGACAATGCCTTGTTGCATTAAGCCCGCCTATGTACCACTACTGTACATGAAGTTTATATAAATAAATAAATAAATAAATAACATTTAACTGAAATAACACTCTTCTAAACCCTAACTTGAAAATAACCTCATATTAATTGTCTCTTGTTATTTTTTTAGTATCTAAATTCTAGGTCTTTAGCAGTCGTTATAGGCAGTCAAATGCCAGAAGGTCTCAACATCAGCCTATCCCAAGAGTAGCGTGTTGCCTAGTAACTGATTTGGGGAAGTCTGATAGGCAGCCATGTAAAACACGTATATTCAGCCGCCTCCGTTTAGACTGGAAGCCGACCTTGGGGTCGGCTAGTTGAGAAAATAATAATACATTTACATTTATTAAGACACACTGCATATTACACGTTAAGCACAACAATTAAAAACATCACAATATTCTTAAGACTAAACAACTATTAGTGCAATAAAGTAGCCCTAGACCCCACACTAGGATACCCTGTGTCGTGGGATCTAGTTTTTTTTTTTTTCGACATTCCTGACACATTAAAATTATACTAATGGGTAGTTCACTAATGGTTGTTAGGTTACAAAACTAGATAATATTAAAAAAAAAAGATAGGAAGAAGATGAATCAGTAGATCTGAGTTCGAATTAGATAAAGTACTCGACAATACCAAATCTGAAATCGCCTGGCATAAAAAATATAATATAAACATAAGCAACCTTTTTAATTTTCCTACTGCTTGGACTCAGGCCTCTCTCTAATTCCTCTGTGGGAATAGGCCGTAATCCATCACGCGATCCCAGTGTGGGTGGTAAATGTCACGTGTCTTCGAATTTTTGGTTCTAGGACAAGCTGGTTTCCATACGATGTTTTCCTTCACCGTTTTGAGAGCAGTGGTAATAAAATAAATTATACAAAGTAATGCGCACGGCTGGGTTTGAACCCGCGACCTACAACTCGTAAGTCAGGGTCGTTACCACTCAGCCACCACTGCTCTAGCATACAAAATGTAGCGTTAAATTATAAATTCTAAATCTGTGGTTTGGCGAAGAATGTAGGTCGAGCTGTTGGCTCATTAATTAATTATAGCAGAAAATGTTCTGATAAATTGATTAGGGTTTAAACAAAGAGCTTTTAATGAAGTTTCTAAGGTTTTTCAAGCTTCGCTAGGGGCGTGTTAGACTTTTATTGACTAAAACTCACCTATGGCCCTTCAGTGGCCCTTTGTGTTCTAGAAACGACATAACTCTTTGAAGCAATCCCACAGCATTCCTTTTTCTCATATCATCGTCCACACATATTTCTTTTATTTATTTTTCTATTATTTATCACTCAACGCCGTCTAGTCCCAAGCTAAGCAGAGCTTGTGTTATAAGTACTAGACAACTGATAAACATACTTATATATTTCTGAATACATACATATTATAAATAAATTACACCCAGACACAGAACAAATGATCGTGCTCATCACGCAAACATTTGTCCTGGGTTCCCACCCAAGACAAATGTTTGTGCGATCGAACCCACGACCTCCAGCATAGCAGTCAGGGTCACTAACCACTAGACCAACAGGCCAGCCAAACTAACACAAAATTAAATGTTATACATCATCTACTGTCGCTTTCAGCTCTGCATTTTTACTAAAAACATTTTTTACGACCAGTTTTTACAGCCAGAAAATTTCCTCTTTATGCCAATCTTAAAATATATTTAATATGATGTGTTGCAAGCTTATGAAAGATTGTAATAACTTAGCTAATCTTGTAGGAGGGTGCAGCCACATAAAACATGGTGAAATTTTTGTGTGCCCCTAATCATGTGTTTACAGTTGTGGCAAAAAAATGATGGGGTGGTTGGAACTTTTTATGGTACTGGATGATTTTATGAGCGAGTTTGCAAGTCTCTGTAAACATTTTTATGTTTTTTGTTCATGTTTAAAAAAAAATAGAACTTTTTAGCTTTTTGAATGAATACGTGTATTTCCATTTGTCCTGAGTCACGCAATCGTAGTTGCTTTAATACATTTAGTTAGTTAGAGTAGATCGACACGAAAAGAAGAAGAAGTTGGTTTGATGATCAAACTTTCGTCACTACATTTTTTTTTCTAAGTCGGGACATCATTTATATACTTCTTTCGCTCTAGGGTGGTGTGGAAAGGCGTGCCGGATTTTCACTGACTAAAACCACACCTGTATTACTTCAGGGCGTGATCGAATCAAAAATGAACATATCTGAAGAAGAATCGCCAAACTTAGGTGGCAATGGGCAGAGCACATTGCACGCAGAACAGATGACCGTTGGGGCCGAAAGATTCTGGAGTGGCGACCGCGTACCGGAAGATGCAGTGTTGGAAGGCCCCCTACAAGGTGAACCGATGACCTGGTGAAGGTTGCGGGAATCCAATGGATGCGAGACGCATAGGACCGTTCATTGTGGCGACATTTGGGGGAAGCCTATGTCCAGTGGACGTCTATCGGCTGAAATGATGATTTGTTCATTTGCTCTTTGCGTTTTAGGACCACGGCTACCTAACCTTTTCTGAAGTTAACCCATGGCCCTAGTAGACATCGGCCCTCAGGGTCTCAACGCTTTTGCTGACATCTCTTTGAGGTACACGTGGTCGATAACTCGGGCTCGGTCTGGACGGTAACCGTCATGAATATTGCTGCAAGGTTGAAGCGCTCGCGCCGTACCTTGGTACAGGCCATGGTCCGAAGCGAGAAGGAGTGGCAGGCGGTCGCCTCCTTCTGAGAAGTAGTAATGTTAGTAAAGGAGAAGGCCGCACGTGCACGCGTGAAAGGCTGGCTCTTACGCCCCAGCCACCGGGATCCCGATCCCGATTTCCGGCCACCGTAGGCGCGGGCTTGCGGACTGCGAGCAATGGGTAACTCGCCGTCCGACCGTCCGGTAACAGTCCAAACCGAGCCCAAGTCGTCGACGGCGCGTAATGTTCTATGCGTGCCTCAAGGAGATGTTAGCAAACCGTATGCCAGCAGGATCGAAGCCTACTGAGGCCAAGGGTCTGCTTCTGAAAGGAAGACTCGGCCCTGGTATGAAAGGCAACAGAAGAACAGGTGTGAGTTTTTAGTCAGTAAAAATCTGACATACCCTCACGCTTCGCCCAAGAGCGCGGGATGTCATTTAATGATTTTCCCACCGAATAAAAAATGTTTAAGCTGGACTTGTGATCTTTGCAGAGTAGTGTCACTTTTTTGTTATCATTTTAGATATGGCAATAAAAGTCTCACTTTTAGTTAAGACCCATTTGCGTTACCAGGAAAATAAAGTCTAAAATAAATAAAAAAAAACACGTAAAATGATGACTACTTACAAACTAAATTACGCCAACGCTTCTAATTCTCATTTTAGAGGCAAACCAAATTACTATTAATTGGAATATAACATCAATTTTATGGGGAATCAGTCAATTATCTTGAAAACTAAATTAGTTCCCATGGGATACCATAAAATCACTATTAGTGTCATATGACATTAATTTTTATAGGGAACTTGACAATTATTCTGAAAAATAAAAGCCTGACTCTACAATTTACTTGGGATACTATTAAGGTGGGTCTACGCTAGAGAAGTCGAGCACAAGTCGAGCACAAGCCAAGCCACTCTACTCGCGTGATATCATGTGTGGACATATAACTCGCCTCCAACGATAATTTATAATATTATATACATTTAAATCTAATAATAACGTAATTAAAACTAACTTACAAAATAAAAATAAAAGCCCTAAAGTACTAAAAAAAAAAAGCAATCTAAAGTACGGCGTCGAAAAACTCCTCCACATCGCTGTCGACTGGTAATGTACCCAAAAGACTGGCGGCATTGCCACGCTGAATGGCAATGCTTATCCTTTGTCCGAAGTAAAAGCCAGCCCTAATTGAATAATTGAATTAGAACGCGATGCAAATCCCTTTGTGTTCGTCAAAAAACCGATAATAGGCAGAGCACAGTCGAACACGAACCTAACGCTCGAAGCATGCTCATTCGAGGCTTGTAAGTCGGTCCATACTATACGAATTTGCGCTCGGCTCGTACTCTGCTCGAATCGTGTTAGCTTCGTCTAGTGTAGACCCACCTTAAGGACGTTTGAATGACATTAACTTAATGAGAAACTAGACAGTTATCCTAAAAACTAAAAGCATTGCTAAAACAGTTTACTTACCTGGGAAAATGTAAAACCACTATAACTTCAAATAAGACATTAAAATCCTGAAAACTAAAAGCGTTGCTATTTATTTGAGAATTCTACCTGGGATACAATAAAACCTGGTTCTCATATCGCGGAAAGGTTCTAGAGTAGTGAGTATGTACCCGAAGATGCAGCGTTGGAATGCCTCTTAGAAGGTGGACTGAGGACCTGGTGAGGATCACGGAAATGTGATGGATGAGAGACGCATAGCCGGTTGTTATGTTGATGCCTGGGAGATGCTTAAGTCTAGTAATGTACATCTTTTGCTGAATGATGTTTAAGTAGTCACTGAATCCATAGCTATGACTCTAAATGTAATTCAGTTAAAAAAATAAATCAATTTAAGTAGTATTGTCACTAAAGAAAAAATATGGAACTCTAGAATAGAATCTAAAAATTGACTGTTCCTTAAAAAGTGATTTCTGCATGAAAAAAAATCGCAATATCATTTTCCTCCACTACGAAAATCATTTATTGGTTTTTGTAAAACGGTTCACTGAAAACCGTTTTCGAATTTCGAACAAATATTTTCGTAGAATCAATAATGTTTATTAATTCTAAGAAATATTCATTTGAGCTAAGGTTACAATCATCGTTTACAATCTCGAATTTGACTGAAAACAAACTAAATCAATTTATGTAGGCTTAAATTTAATTAACAATGGCCGGCCGGCCTTAGGGTGGAGTGTCAGACTTCTAACACTGCACATACATTTTATTAGTTGATTTTTGCGCTTCTAGATCAGAGTTTACCTTATTCAACTGATTCTATGGTCCTAGTAGACATCGGCCCGCTGAGCTTTTACGATTTGCTAATATGTTTTTAAAGCGCACGTGGAACACTAGTCAATAGTAAACTGTCAGTTTCTTACCGGTTGCATTTCGGGAAGTGTGCGTCGGAATTGCATAACCTGATTCCGCCAAGACTATTCCACCATTAGACTACCAGGCATACGGCGATACATTACCGGTACAAGGCGGACCTCTCACCCATAAGCACTAAACATTTTGAAGCACATTAGTTGTACCTGTAAATCTTGTAACCTGGGAATTTTTAAGTCAAGAGTGAATAAGTTGCTTCTAATCAAACATGCTCCATCGTCACCACATCGTCCTTTTCCATCAGGTGAGATAATGGTTAAGCGGGAGTCTATCAAATAGTAGAGAGGACATATGACTCCCAGTAGTAGGAAATCTAATAGAAGTTTTAAAGTATTGTAGATGGTCGCCTAGGTCCTACTAAGCGTGGTTTTGTTTCTGTTTTTGGAACAGTCAAAGTATTAGAATACTGGTAGAAAGTACCTAAGTAAATTGATCCTCTACCAACTGCCCTCCTAGCCAAGTTACAACCGTTTCGTTTCGATTCTCTTTTCGTTGATTGCCTCGAGTCGGCCACACCTCCTATTCCTTTGTTCTGACCACGTGACTGATCGTTGAGATGACGTCAGAATAAAGGAATCAGAGGCGTGGCCTACTCGAGGTGATCGACGAAAAGAGAATTGTAACGAAACGGTTGTAACTTGGCTAGTGGGCCAGTTGGTTGGGCTGCTTTGCTCGTGTGAGAGTAGAAAATATTCCAATATTATTATAAGTTAAGAAATAATTACACGCAGGCGGTAGCTTAATCTAAAATGCTATTGATCTTATAGTCATCCTTATAATGTTCCCACTGTTTGGACTTAGGCCTCTTCTCTAGGAGAGGGAATGAGACGTAATCCACCACGCGGGCCCAGTGTGGGTTGGTGGATGATCACATGTCTTCAAATTTTTGGTTCTAGGACATGCCGGTTTCCTCACAATGTTCACTGTTTTGAGAGCGGTGGTGATGAAATAAATTACTCAAAGTAATGCGCCTGGCTGGGTTTGAACCCGTGACCTACAACTCGTAAGTCGGGGCCGTTACCACTCGGCCACCACTGCTCCTTTGATCTTAGTCAATTTTATTTGTAGTAAATTATTTTATATTGTGATTATTTTATTGTTACATTTATTGTAATTACCTAATTTTTTTCTGTTGATGGGATCTCTTTCTGTTTGAATTCATTTGTAATTAATTAATTAATTTTATTCTTTTGTAGTCATTGTTACTGTATTGTAATTAAATTTTTATTTTATTATAAATATTTTTTGTTGCTTTTAAGTTATCAATGGAGCGAATTTTTAATCATTTTCCTATTTGATGTAAATTACGTTGTTATATACATAATTGATAATTTTCACATAATTATGCTATTCTTTGTTATTCCAAACAAAAAAGAACCCGGTAAACAATGAAAGGTACTGTATGGATTAAAAAGTTGGGCTGTGAAAAAGACGAATGAAAAAAGAGTGCTTGTAGCGGATATCAGAATGTTGAGATGATTATTTAATGATTGTGTTTTTTATTTTTATTTATTAAAACCCAATCGAACGCTCTGTCATTGTCTTTCTATTGTGTCTCTGATTACGGTATTCGGAAGGTTAAGATCAGAAACATCCAATGACTTCTCCCGCTCTGAGCGGAACGCGAGAGCGTGTCAAACTTTTACTGACAAAAACCCACTCCTATGTTCCTTCTTTGCCTTTGTTCAAGGACCCTGGGGTTCTCTTTCACACAACCCATGGCCCCAGTAGCTGGCTTCGACCCTGCTGGGCCCCTATGGTTTTGCTGACATCTCCTTGTTATGAATGTGCCGTCGACGTTTCGGGCTCAGTCCGGACGGTTACCTGACGGCTGGACGGCGAGCTATTGCTTGCCGTCCGCAAACCCACGTCAATGGTGGCTGGAAACCGTAAAGAATAAAATATATATATATATATATATTATATTATTATTTTATTATTATTGTATATATATATATATATTATTTATTTATATTTTATTTTATTTGGTTGGTTATTAATATATATATATATATATATTAATAACCAACCAAATAATAGGTGATAATACTAGATTATCTAGTGCCGTTACTGATATAATTCGTGCAATAAGTTGATTAGTTTTTTTGTGTGGTCACAAAATACTATACAAAAATAATTATTGTTTTTTCCTGGTGTCAGAAGCCCGACGTTACGACTCTCAAATACGTTATGCTTTCGAGTAAAACAAGTCATATTCACTAGAAGCCCAATACATTTTTTGTTCGTGTAAACCCCGACGTTTCGTAGTTGGCAATAATTCCAGGCTATAACACCCAATTGCGCTAGGCTGGCTGCTGGGCGACAGACCAGAAAATATTGTTGTCCGATATTACGTGTGTCCGATTTATTTGTTGTCCGTTTGTTTTCTGTAAATCGTTGATGTCAGCACAAAGTTATGGTTATTCTGAAAACTTTTTTTAATTCATTCAAAGGAGAAGGGCTTTTAGATGCGTGCGATGCGTGTTTCATCTACGTAGGTTTTTAATTCAGCGACACACTTTCGGGGGGCAAAAAAAACGGGGTTAATAATGAGTATATTATAGGTACCTGAGCTGAGCTGCACTGGAACAGTGGTGGACAAGTTGCAACGGCCCCGACTTACAAGTTGTAGATCGCGGGTTCAAACCCAACCAGGCGCAATACTTTGTGTAATTTATTTCATCACCACTGCTCTCAAAACGGTGAAGGAAAACATCGTGAGGAAACCGGTATGTCCTAGAATTTAAAATTCGAAGATATGTGACATTCACCAACCCACACCGGGCCCGCGTGGTAGATTATGGCCCACTCCCTCTCTTAGAGAGGAGGCCTGAGTCCCAGCAGTGGGAACATTAAAGGCTGATTATGCTATGCTATGCATATGCTATATTATACCTATTATTAATTCCAATACTAATATATTAGAAAACTTTTGCTGCGACTTCTCTTATACAGGTTACGGTGAATAAAAAAACCACAGCTAATTAACTTACATTTTAAACCAACTTTTGTCATTTTGATTATAGATTGATGAACAACTCAAATACGGTCGTCATTATTTTTAGTTACTTAAATTAAATTATACTGCATTTAACTTAGTCGGCCCATGCGTTTAAGTTTAGGTATTTATAGCAAACTTAAATTATCGCTCCCAAGTTCTCATATCAATTCTCAACTTTATTATTTCACGGAACTCATATCCTATGAGTTACTAGCATAGAATTTATAAAATAGGGTTTTTCTTGTCCTTGGGTGGAGCGGGAGCGCGTATCAGATTTTTATTGACCAAAACCCACTCGTTAGTTCCTTTTTTGCCTTGCGTTCCAGGGCCCGGGGGTACATTTTCACATGACCCATGGCCCCAGTCGGCTTCGAACCTACTGGGCCCCTACGGTTTGCTGACATCCCCTTGAGACGCGTTTGGAACAGTACGCACCGTCGACGACTTGCGCTCGGTCCGGACGGTTACCAGACGATCGTACAGTAAGCAACCCATTGCTCGCTGTGCGGCCGCCTCCTTTGCTAGCATTACTGCTTCCCAGAAGGAGGCGACAGCCTGCCACTCCACCTTGCTTCGGACGGGGATTCGATGGATGTGAGACACAAAGAATGGGTCGTTATGGTGATGCTTACAGGAAGCTTATGTCCACAATGGACGTCTTTTGGCTGAAATTACGACAGTGAAAGCTCGGTCTAAGCTCGGTGTTACAGAAAATAGACACACTAACACACTACACACTACACACACACACACACTATTTTCTTTCGCAGAAATAATGTGCACGTGACTTGACAGTCCACATTCGCGACCAAGACCAACCGTCTTCGTGAGATAGAATATCTATATCTAGATCAATTATTGTGAACTAGCTTCTGCCAGCGGCTTCACCCGCGTAAAAATACATGTCTCCATACCAATTTTGGACCCCCGTTTCATCCCCTTTAGGGGTTAAATTTTGGAAAATCCTCTCTAGTGCTCGCCTACGTCATAAAAGGAAACCTTGTGTCAAATTTCACACTCCTAGTCCCAGTAGTTTCGGCTGTGCGTTTATATGTCAGTCAGTCAGTTATCTCCTTTTATATATATAGATAATCTTTAGGTTTACTAAATATCTTTGTGAAGTATCTCTTCTAGTTTGACAATATTAATTAGTGACTAAAATACTTTTTGATACATAGAAAGCTTAAAACTTGAAATAGAAACGAAAAAAAAACATAATCTACCATCTCAAAAATATTCGTATATTAAATTTACCACTCTTTATAAGATAATGCTTATAACATTATTTAAGCAACAAAAACAATGCCACATAACTGAGATTTATCCAAATATTACAACCCAATTTCTTTATTAATATTATCAAATAACTTTGTTACTTCAAAATTCTATCAACCTAATGCTGAACAACAAAACAAAATATTATCATTTTCCTGCTCTTGTCCTATATTACTTAGGGCCGCCGCAACCCGTTTTTTTTCTTCCATTCTATCCTGCTTTCACTAACTCCCTTTTCTTTCATATCACTCCTCACACAATCCATCCATCTATCTTGGCCTCCATCTCCATCCATCCACAAGTATAATCATAACTCTTTTTTTTATAACATGGGTTTCATCCCTCCTCTTCACATGACCATACCAAGACAAATTACTCCCTTTCAATTTTTTAGTCTCTGGTGCTACTTGTCAAACGAAAACATAGGCCGATTGTACATACGTCTGTACAACTTGAATGACCTTGAAAAACGCTTAATTGTCGTTTTGTACACACGTTTGTACCAAAAATTTTTAGCCGAAAATTTTGTTTTCTAAGTAAAAATCCAGAGAAAAAGTTTTTTTTTTTATATATATTTTTTTGGTGATTTACTTAAAAACGCGCTAAATTTATATTACGTAATAATAATATCCCGAGACGCCCGAGGGGTTAAAGCATTTATAGAAATATATAGAATACACGCTTTCTATAGTCAATAGGTACAACAATTAATTGGAAACTCGACGGATATTGCGTTTTAAACTTCAAACAGAATTTGTGTCGCGTTCAAATTCCAAAATGTTATACGAAAATTCAATGCGAAATCTAAAATCTGATTTCTAACGCTTTATAGTTTTTGGTGTTCCGTATTGTGAATAGAGGAACGGTACACTTGAAGAATTGTATCAGTGTTTATTAGGCTATAACTTGTTTTTTTTTAGTGTGGAAGAGATGATGTACCGACCAAATGGGTGTTATATCTGATCCTGATGCCGTTGTTATATCAGATATAACACTAGTTACGCGATGAAGAATTTCATAGTTTTTAGTTCGTTTTTGGTGTCATAGGTTCGCTACAAGAAGTACATCATCAAATAACTTCTCCCACTCTGAGTGGAGCGAGACGGCGTGTCAGACTTTTACTGACTAAAAACCTCCCGTTTTCCTTCAGTTGTTTTTTTTGTTCCAGGGTCACGGTTACTCTTTCGAACATTCGCGCCGTCTATTAAATGTATTATTTTTTTTGAAATTATGATTATATTTGGTAATACCATGATTGCTGTTTTGCTATTTTTTCTGGTCACCAGATTTTTTGATGTCAAATTTATCATCATCATTATCATTTCACGTGGTTGCCACTCTAGAACCTTTCGGGCCCATCAACCATCATTCTGTTCCACGAGTAATCTGCCCTGCCCGCTGCCACTTGAGTCTGTCGATTCTTTGGGCTATTTCGGTATTCTTGGTTCTCTTGCGAATATCTTCATTCTTGATGCAATCACGTAAGGGAACTCCGAGTATAGCCCTTTCCATTACCCTTTGGGTGACTTTGAGCCTTCTGATGAGGCCCATGTCGAATGCATTTGTACCTACTTAATCCTAAACCCATTCAAGGGAATCTCATTTTAGAATCAAGTAATGGATGCGACACCCGGTCTACGGTCAAATTGGCTGCGCGTTTGAAGCCGCGTCCTGTAAACTTGATCATGTGTAAGGGTAGCCAGATTTACAGGTACTAACAGGTATGACTGACGTCACTAGAAACTGTTGGGGCCCAGCAAACCCATGGTTTCCATCGCAAACGATTTCATAGTCCGTACCCTCAACTGAAAGTGTGAGAAAATGATCATGAATGTAATTGTGGATGTCCAAGGGCTTAAGAATGAAGAAAACGAATTTATTCCAAAGGAAATAGCAATGTTGTTTGAAGGGCGCATACAAGTACTGTTGATAAAACCACCGCGACCGTTTTATGACTTAACGAAAAAAGGACGATTACAAGTAGCTTGGATTGAAAAAAACAGGGGTATATACTGGAATGAAGGCGCTCTACCATATTTTAATTATAAAGCTAATTTAGGTAACTTTTTTAAAAACAAATGTATATTTACGAAAGGTAGCAAAAAAGTGTTACGGTTAAAATATATATTCGGAATTAATAATATATATAATTTAGAAAGTAAGCTGTGTCCTAGTATAGTAGAATTGTATAAAAAATATTCAAAATCACCTGATATTATAAGTTGTATCAATCATACCAATATTTGTGCCTTAAAAAATGTATTTTGTTTAATTAAGTGGTGTGTCGAAAATAATGTTTCCATTTATCATCCAATGAAAAATATAGCAATGTGAATATACAAGTAAACCAACAATTTAGTTTTTTTATGCCTTTCCTCGTTAATTTATAATGTCTCTAATAAAACACAACACCAATAGCTCTCCTTACACATGGAAAAGCATACTAATTGTGGTATGAACATTATGTTCATTATGTAGAATCCATCACAACCTTCAATTTGAGTAGATGATTCTGAATAGAACACTCACTTTGAATAATGATTCTGAATAGAACACTTACTTTGAATAAATTGTAATTCTGAATAGAACACATTTTGAATATAACATTCTAAATAGAACACTCATTTTGAATAAATAATTCTGAATAGAACGCTCATTTTGAATAGATGATTCTGATTTGAACACTCATTTTGAATAAATGATTCTGAATAGAACACTCATTTTTAATGGAGTTACTCACCTACTTCCATGGTAATAATTTAGTCCTGTTTAGCTGTTTTACTTATTATTTCATGAAGTTCGTTGTACAGAACACCGATCAATCTATGTCATTTCTGGCCAACTTTTTATTCCGACTATGTTGTGTTGATAAAAAATTCAATCACGTATTTTTTGTGGATTCAAACGTGCTTTGATTGATTTTTGGATCAGATAGACGTGTTAGACAGATATAACGTTTTTAATAACTAGGCTGATAACTGACGCAGGTAAATTTGTGCGAGATTGTATGAAAGAGTTTCCGCGATCTTGGAACGCAAGGGACAACTGGAGGAACACAGGTGGGATTTAGTCAGTAAAATTAAATACACTCAAGTGTCGTAATACTCCTTCACATTGTTATCATATGGAAATGTGCTCAGATTGGCATCATTGCCACGTTGAATGGCAATGCTAATTCATTGGACAAAAATAAGCTAGCTCTCTAGTCACGTAAAGGATCAGACGTCGTGAAATTTCTTTGAAAAGGAGATGAGCACTCGGACCCCCATACCCAAGCGTTTCGACTCCAAAATAAAGTAGGTTGTCATGATTACTTTCAATAACACATGGATTTATTATAACGTATTACTATTCGGCAATTAGTAAACTTCTGCGTAATATATGGATAATGCAGTGGATAATGCAATGTCTTTTCAATCTATATGTATATTGTAACCATTTATTGTCCCACAAGCTTTTGCCCGCGGGTTCACCCGCGTACTTAAAATATAGCCTATATCACTCAAGAATAAAGCAGCTTTTTATCGGTGAAAAAAAGAATGTGCAAGAGGCAGAGGTAAAGTTGACAACAGATTTATATGTATTTGGAGAGAGAGTTCGTATCACATTTCTACAAAGATTAATAATATTAATGAGCAGTAAATGTGATCCTAAAACGGTCGACTTAGTACACTTGCGCAGCACTTCGTTGAGTATGGAATGCGAGACTTAGTGAAACGGAGACATGTCGTAAATATAAAGTAATCTAACGGAGAACAACTTGCAGTTTTGATATAATTATAGTCGAAGTCAAATGTTTTTATTTCACATAGGCTTATATGGGCACTTATACTCGTAAAACGTCAGAAGCTAGTGCACGGTTCCAAATTGGTCATTTCCTATGGAGATGAACCGGCAAGAAACTCCATGGTTACTCTTTTAAAAAAATTGTTTTTCTTACAATATTTTCATATTACAGTATTAATAGATATTATGTATGAATAGAGTGTGTCTGTGGATTGTGTGAAGAGTGATATGAAAGAAAAGGAAGTTAGTGATAGCATGACGAATGACAGGGCAGAATGGAAGAAAAAAACATGTTGCGCCGACCCCAAATAACACGGGACAAGGGCAGGAAGATGATGATGATGTATGAATAGTGTAGACCAGTCAATATTGTACCCAAAAGCACAATAAAAATAATCATATTTAATAAAAAGCGAGTCGTAATAGGAAGTAACTTAAGAAGTCACGGAGTCTACAGTGTTCTCACATTCACATTATAAAAAAGAGAGACTATATAAAAAAAAGCAAGAAAAATAAAAAAATATAATTATCAATAAATGGCATGATAACAAAATAAATTACTAACGAATTTATGTGTGGTTGGCGTCTAATAATATAACCGATATACAGTTCTGATACAAAATATTGGGTATCTAAACGGTTTGCGAATCATAACTTTCAGAACAGCTCTTTGACCCCTTTCCAGAAGTGAGTTATAATTATCTTCTATTGAAACCTCGATTGCACTTATCCTCCCCCGATAAATAAAATAAAATCAGCCTCCAAACAAACTTGAAATCCATTTATGGCTATGATTTCCACGGCTATCCCTTCCGAAACACGTAAGCTTGCATGGCTGAGTGGATGTCGGCTAAGTCTGACAACTTGGTTGCAAGTCAGCCATACGGAAGAGATCTAATACAGATGTTACTTAGAAAGGTGGAATTATATATTGTGTGTGTGTTTATTTCTCTACTTGAGCCAGGATTATGTAGGTAGTTGTTTTGGACTGAAGTGAAAATGTATTGCTAGCTTTTTATTATTTAGAAAAGAAGTCTTTATTTATAAATCATATACATATTTATAAATCGTTCAACTTCTATCCATAGACGATATAATATGGTGGTAACTTTAGACATCCATTGTAGACATTAAGTAGAATGTATAGCGTTAGAGTTTATGCATTTATTTTGTATTAATAAATCATAATTGTTCAAACTGAAATATTTATTTACAGTTAATTATAGATAAGCCCTACTGTACAGAATTTAGGCAATTGATGTTACGAACTGTTTACTCTGCTCTAATTGCTCGGTTAGTTAAGTGAGTGTTTGTTAAAGTTTGTGGTGGGGAACATTGAGCTTGTAACTGTCATTTTTGGATAGAGTCAGTCGGCTTTGAGTGGTTGTAAGCGTGGGCAAAGTGTGTTATCTTTGCGATTGGAACATTTGGATCTAAATCACTGAAATGTACCGAAACAATGATATGAATCATTTGGAACATTTGGAACATCGGCTCAAATGAATCGTGATCTGTTACGTCGCATCATAGTCACACTGAGACAGAGAATGGGTTGTATTTGTAACCAATTGTTATTAAAATGATAAATATGAAATTTTGTTTGTCAAAGTGAAAAAAAAGTTTATATAACTGAAGCTTGAAGATTATGATTCATCATTCATCATCATTTCAGCCAATAGACGTCCACTGCTGGACATAGATCTCCCCCAAATATCGCCACAATGAACGGTCCTGTGCGTCAACACTGCGTCTTCCGGTACGCAGTCGCCCCCCCAGAACCTTTCGGCCCCAACGGCCATCTGTTCTGTGAGAAATGTGCCCTGCCCATTATAATTCATTACATAATTATTATTAAATGTTATTGATTGTAATGTTAAAACTAAAAATGCCTTTTCAACTTTTACACAAGTTCATAGTACTTTCTTAAAGTCTGGTATTGATAAAAATAATTTGTTCATCTTTTTTGTTTGTACATTTGAGTACCTGGGTAGTTTGAAATTACAATTGAATCTGGAAAGTGGCACTGCAAAAAGATTCTCAATTTTTTTTCTGATTTAAAGCAAACAGTAACAAAAACAACACAAATGCGCGCAACAACGCAATGTAACAACAACTGCGCGGCAACTCCGTTTTCTTGCATCGGGCAAGACAACGTTTGTCGAGACCCCTAGTGTACAATGAAGTATTATTTTATCTACACTAATATTATAAAGAGGTAAAGTTTTTTTTTTGTTTATTTGAATCTCTGAAAGTACTGGCCCGATTGCTAAAATTTTTTCATCGATAGAAAGCTGCTTTATTCCTGAGTGACATAGGCTATATCATATCATGTACGCAGGCGAAGCTGCGGTCAAAAACTAGTTCTATTATAATTCCTTCTACGGGACCTAACAAAAACCATTTCCACTCTACTATCAAAAAATGAACTGAACCATCAAAGTAAAATCTGATTCAAAATTTCATCAGGTACCTCCTCTGTAAGCGAAGCACGAAGCACCTTTACGTCTCAGGACGCCTTATGTAAATGTCGGAGCTTCCTAACATTGTGTTTTAACTCCCTCGCCAGTTTCCCACTTCATTTCTTACAGTTTTTTTTGTAAGGATATCACGATGTCTTGTTGGGTTTGGATAGTCTGAAAGACTCGAGATCCTTGTTCCTTTGTAATTGTATCATTTTCTGGGACAGATATAAATGTTTTCTGCCAAATGTTGTACTTGTGAGTTGCATGCTGAAAATCTATATAAATAAAAGGAGAAACTAACTGACTGACATATCAACGCTTAGCCAAAAGTACTGGGATTAGGAGCGTGAAATTTTGCACAAGGCTTCCTTTTAAGACGTAGGCGAGCACTAAGAAAGGATTTTATAAAATTCAGCCACTGACGGGGTAACATATTATTATTATCCCGTAATATATTAGAATAATAATCATCGAAAATTATCGTTGTTTTTTCTTTTTTTATGATGGGAATTCTGAAAATGACTTTGTTTTAGTTAGTTTCATCTCAGAAGTATTCCTATAAGCAGGCTTCGCAGGTCCGAAGCCTGCTTATAGGGATAATTCTCGGCTCGAAACGACGCCGACAGTTTTGCTGACATGTTTTTGTTCTTATAGAACGAGCGGATGGCGAGGTACCTATTGATCGTTGTCCGCAAGCCCAGGCCCGCGGTGGCAGGGGATCGTTTTGCAATTCCCGACGCCTGAAATATCTCCTGTTGCGGTGGCCGGGGCGAGAGGATGTACGTTTCCTCAATCTTGTGGCCGCCTCCTTTGCTAGCATTACTATTTTGCAGATGGTTGCGCGATCTGCTTACTAATATGATCGCAAGCCACCATTACTGCAACACTTGGTACGACTTTTATTGTGCTCTTTGCTTGCCACCTTTATTGCTTTATTCACGTCATACAAACCAAACCAAAGAACAGAAATGACTAAAAATCAAAGTTGATCCTACAGTAACTGGGGACACGGCAGTGTCTCCGCCAAGGCGAGCGAAAAATTATACTTTATAAGAGATAACTTAAAAAGGTCATAAAATATAATCATTTAAGTGCCCCTTATGTAAATGGGCATGGGCCCAGCAGAGTCGAAGCCTACTGAGGATACGGGTAGTGTGAAAACGAAACCCGGGGCCCTGGGACTAAGGCAACGAAGGAACAGGAGTTTTTTTTTTTTTTTTTCGGTGGGAAAATCATCTTATGACATCCCCCGCCCTTGGGCGGGGCGGGAGATAGTGTCAGACTTTTACTGACTAAAAACCCACTCCTGTTCCTTCGTTGCCTTCGTCCCAAGACCCCGGGTTTCGCTTTCACACTACCCATGGCCCCAGTAGGCTTCGACCCTGCTGGGCCCCTACGATTTGCTGACATCTCCCTGAGGCGCGCGTGGAACAATACGCGCCGTCGACGACTTAGACTCGGTCCGGACGGTTACCGGACGGTCGGACGGCGGGCTACCCATTGCTCGCCGTCCGCAAGCCCGCGCCTACGGTGGCCGGAAATCGGGATCGGAATCCCGGCGGCGACTTGGGCGTGAGGAGCGTTGCCTCACGCGATCGGCCGCCTCCTTTGCTAGCATTACTGCTTCGCAGAAGGAAGCGACCGCCTGCCACTCCTCCTCGCTACGGACCATGGCCTGTACCAAGGCCCGACGCGAGAGATCGCCGCCGCCGATCGCCCCAGCGAGGACACGGCGTTGCTCTGCCCAAGCGGGGCACACCTCCACCGTATGCTCCACCGTGTCCTCCGGGCGGTCCACACAGTGGCAACACCCGGGCGTCGCTTCCGCACGAATCCGGTGCAGGAACTTCCCGAACTTACCGTGTTCGGTGAGAACCTGCGTCATACGGTAGGTGAGGACGCCGTGAGGTCTTTCCAACCACGCCTCAAAGAGGGGACTTACCGCCATAATTGTGGCGTGCCCAAAGGAACAGGAGTGGGTTTTTGATCAGTAAAAGTCTGACACTATCTCCCGCAAGAGCGAGATTTGTCATTAGATGATTTTCCTACCTAAAAAAAAGTGAACCTTTTTTTTCTAATGATATGACAACATGACCCTAAATTTAAACCATTTGTCCTAGAATATTATAAAATATATATAAAGCTATATCTCTCCACTACACAGGAAACAGAAACCTTTAAAGAAAGAAAAGAACAGGTAGGTAAAAAAAAATAAAAAAAAATGCTGCAGCAAAATTGGTACAGTTCAGCATGAATGCCAGAAAACTTAAGCCTGGCGCTGGTTCTCAACTTATATCTAAATATATATATATAAACATTTGTACTCTTATTTTTCTTAATAATCTATTTTTTGTTTTGTATGCACCTGCCATGTTTTCTCTTCACCACCCTTGGTTGACTGGTAGAGAATTCCTAAAGCATTAAGTCTGCCTTTGTACCTTTGTATTGCATGAAGTTTTAATAAATAAATAAATAAAACAAGATCCTAGAGTCGTCAAACATTAAATATTTCACAATCTTTAATTTCTTATGAAAAACCGAAATCTATTCACAAGGTTTTAATACGAAAACACATTGAGTCTTTAAGCCGACATAAATCATGATTATTCAACCAACCTAATGTAGAGAATCAGAGATCGAATCCATCATAATACTGAAGATATAAATGATCGATCCATTGTATCTCTGTTTGTGTTCAGTTTGCGAGTTTATGGCCATAAAGCCGTGTGACTATTGCTTAGGTTGTGCTCAGACGGGCCATAGTTATGGCTACACTTAAGCAACAAAAGTGTTGCCAGTTTTTAGTGGTGTAAGTAAGGTGACGCTTCAGTTGTTTTTTTTTTTGTTGTAGTTGGCAGCCTTTAGCTAACACTTTGAAATAAAGAAAAACAGTTTATTTAAAAATATAGCATACATAGGGAACATACAAGTTATATCCGCGCAAAGTTGACATCTTTGAACCTAATGCTGAAACTTGAACCCAAACACAGTGATCGTTTTCATCAACAGCTGGTGTTGACCAGATGACGGCTATCAATAAAGTATACGTATGTAAATAACTGCCTGCTTGATATTATTTTACAAAATCCGTAAGCAGATATGTGAATTAGCAGTATCACAGCAACAAGACTTCATTTAGCTGTCAACGTGCCCAAGTAATTGCGCTCAGAACTAGGTGGTTGCTATGTCACTGCGTCACTATTGCCATGGTTGCAACTGTCTTAGAATCCAAATTCGAATTCCAATATCCATACATGCTTTTAATATTGAACTTACACTTTTCATAGAATTTAGTATCCCGCAACATTTCTGTCGCTATCAAGTGGTGCGGTTTTGACACGTCTGCATGTGTCCTCAGAGACCATTTAACCATGGCATGGGCACTGCATTTGTGTGTAGTCCTTTGTCAGCAATACTCTGACCGTTTGAGCTCGTGAATTATGTATTTGTGTACATGAACATAAATAGAGTTATGTGACTTGATCATGCAGTTCTGTGTCAATGGTACATAAGACGGTTCCATTTGAATAGCTCTAAGTTACCGCTGTTTATTGGTCAGTTAGCCAACAGTTGCTCTGGCGGGAATGTTGGTGGATTTTGGCTGCTGAAATTGCGTTTTGCTTTTTTTTTATTTAGCTTGTATTTTCCTACTGTTAGGCAAAGCCTTCCCCAAGTTCTTCTAGGTATTGCCACCTCAAATCAACCCTCGTGGTAGGCATATAAGATGTGATTAAAAGCGTTAAAACCGAGATACATTTTCATACAGCCACTTTTACGTGATTAGGACGTTATTACACGTCTTTCTCTAAATATTTTGGAAGCACAGATGTCTTGTGACGCATCGACGAGAGTAAATTTACATATATACTTTAACTAAATATTGATGTTTGTTTATTCAATCTCTTTATAATCTGCTGATCTCCCTCCGCCAGATTCAATGGTGCTCAAAGCCCATACTTGCTCATTCGGTCTGTCCTCTTCACAACTTATAAAATTGAGTCTGTCAAATATCTTGGGGTCTATGTACATAGCTTTCTAAGTTAGAAACCTCAAATTAATAGTCTTTTGTGCCAAGGAGGTTCTTACCGGCAATTCCCAATTGGAAGCCTGCAATGGCTTCTGAAGTTGTATAAACAAGTGCCAATGTAGGCCAATTTGAAATAACAATATTTTGTTTATTATTCAGCGCAAAAAGCGAGGCGAAAATTAGGTAAAAATTTACCTTCAAACAGATATCATCACCACTCGTAGCTACCTGTAAAAAGTGCGTTGTCATGAAGGCATTAAAAAGAAACTTTATTACTGAAACTTTTTAACTATAGACACAAGCTACCATATTTGTGAATGTACCGCCAACTTTAAATGATACCTACTAAAATGATGACTAGGATGAATAGATAAGGAGATAATACAAAAAAAATGTGGAGTCAATTATGCTAAATTATGGATAGGCCAAGGGACCAAGAAGTTACCGTAGACGCCTACGGGCTTGCAAACGACGAGCAACGTGTAGCTTACCGTATGGCCGTCCAGTAACCATCCGGACCGAGCACCAATCGTCGACGGTTCGTAGTGTTTTACGTGCGCTTCAAAGAGATGTCTGCAGAACTGAAGGAGACAAGCAAGGCTGAAGCCGACTAAACCTTGGGTAATCCAAAAGGAACCCCGGGGGAGCGAAAGGGCGTGTCAGACGTTTATTGACGAAAACCACACCTGTATTCTTCAGCTGCTGTTTGCGTTCTAAAACCATGTTCATATCCTTTTCAGAAAATCCTCGTAGCCCTAGTGAGTATTGGCCCTGCTAGGCCCCTACTGTTTGCTGACATTCTTGAGGAGCGTGAAACGCTACACGCTGTCGACGACTTGGGCTCGGTCCGGACGGTTACCGGATGGCCAGACGGGTGTATGGACTGCAAACAACATCAAGGTCAGGTCAAATATATGGAATAATTTATAAGCATAGCATAATCAGCCTTTTAATGTTCCCGCTGGTGGGACTCAGTCCTCCTCTCTCTAGTAGAGGGAATGGGCCGTAATCCACAACGCGGGCCCAGTGCGGATTGGTGAATGTCACATGTCTTCGAATTTTTGCTTCTAGGACATGCCGGTTTCCTCACGATGTTTTCCTTCACCGTTTTGAGAGCAGTGGTGATAAAATAAATTATATAAAGTAATGCGCCTGGCTGAGTTTGAACCCGCAACCTACAACTCGTAAGTTGGGGCCGTTACCACTCGGCCACCACTGCTCTGGAGTAATTTATAAAAAGAATAATTCTTTTCCTGCAAATATCTGACTGTTAGTGTCGTGAATTCAGATTTAGTTTTTATTATATCCTATCGAATGGCATATTTCACATTTTGATACAATACTCGAAACGGAGTCCATATAATAGTGACCATTGACCTCTAAGCAATGAAAGGAATTGGCAAAGTTCGATGTATGTTAATTAATTACGGATCAACGATCGAATTGATTTAGATTTAACTTTATATACGGATAGAGCAAAATTACTATGATATATCCCGTTAGAATGTTTCCCTTGGTTTTCAATTCTAAATTATCCACGCGGACAAAAACTATTTTTAATTATTTGAAATCGGCAATGGTAAATCGATTATTATTATGAGCCTGTGGTCCAGTGCCCCACTACACTTTGCTCTGCAGTGGGGCACCACAGACAACAATACACCACAAGCCTCTCTTCCATTTTTCCACTCTTCTCTGTCCTTAGCTACATCTGCCCCCCTAGCCAAGTTACAATCGTATCGTTCGCGCTGTACGCTTCGAGTAGGCCACGCCTCCGATTCCTTTGTTCTGACGTCGTCTAACTTTTTTTTTTTTTTTTTTATATAGCTTCTTTTTTTTTTTTAATGTGAATGTGAGAACACCGTGGACTTCGCGAATTCTTAGGTTACTTCCTATTACGACTCACTTTTTTTTTTTAAATATTATTATTTTTATTGTGCTTTTGGGTACAATATCGACTGGTCTACACTGTTCTTACATAATGTCTATTAATACTGTAATATGAAAATATTGTAAACAATCATTTTTTTTTTTAAAAGAGTAACCATGGAGTTTCTTGCCGGTTCTTCTCCATAGGAAACGACCAATTTGGAACCGTGCACTAGCTTCTGACGTTTTATAAGTGCCCATGTAGGCCTATGTGAAATAAAAATTTTTGACTTTGACTTGACTCAGTCATGTGGTCCGAACAAAGGAATTGGAGGCGTGGCCTACTCGAAGCGTTTGGCGTGAACGGCCAGGCCAGGTAAGTCCCCTAATTGTATCAAACTAGAACAAAGTATAAATATCGAGCTGCTTTTAAACAGTTCAAACAGCCCAAAAGTATTTGCGTAAGAATTTTCTCATAATCTACCAAATTCAAAATGACAAACATTCCAGAAACTGTCGGCTTTCAGAAATTTCAGGACAAAGATGTTTAAGTATTTAAACTTTGTTATGAAATCTTGAAGTTCACTGTAAAACACATATGGTTAGGGGGGGTGGTGGGGGTAGAGACATGTTTTCGCCCATGTAATCGAACCATTTCAAGTCTTTGTCTAGATGTAAATGTGATGTGTTGTAAAAAGGTACAGATAGCGGCACGAATCTTGAGCGCTCGGCAAAAGAGCGGGGATCGCTTTGCGCATCGTACAACATCGGCGAGTCAATCACTGTACAAGGATTGCACTCCCCGCCCCCGTATCTCTTTTCATACCACTAAAGAGACCCGATATTTCACTTCTGCGTGCTTCTGCGCAAGTAGAACTGTAGAAGTCAGCGCTCAAGATCCGTGCCGGTATCCTTTTTTGTAGGAAATCATCAAATAAATTCTTCCACTTTGAATGGAGCGAGATGGAGTGTCGATTTTTTAATAACTAAAACCCATCGTGTTCTTAGCACTCAAAGTGCTCCTAAAGTTATTTTACTTTTTTAAATATGTTTTTGAAGTAGGTTGTATTTTTTTGTAAAAAAGTTTATTTTATTTTTTAGTTGTGCCGCCTGCTTTGCTAGCGTTACTGCTTCGCAAAAGGAGGCGACCGCCTGACGCTCCTCCTCGCGGGGCACACCTATAACGTATATTCTACCGTGTCCTCCGGGCGGTCCACACAGTGGTGAAATTCGAGCGATTCTTCGGCACGAATCCGGTGCACCTCCAGAACTGACCATGTCCAGTGAGAACCTGCGTCATGCGGAAGGTGAGGACGACGTGAGGTCTTTCCAGCCAAGCCTCAAAGAGGGGACTTACCAGCATAATTAAGGTGTGCCCAGCATTGGATTGCGACAGTCGCTGTCGCTATTCTACCATGAAGTCCCGCCGGAACTCTGTCCGCCATACCACGACTTGCCGCGGCAGCGAAGTTTCGCTCCGGCGTTGCATCTCCATGCACAGATCGTGCATGCGTGCAAAGAACCTTCTCTTTTTTGGAAATCGGTTAATTAAAGGCAAAGTTCTGACTCAACTACTGACGCACCAATACTCAGCCAAAACCTTTGGTGTGATGATGTATACAAAGAATAAGAAAGAATATGTTGAAATTAACCCCCGAAGGGATGAAACGAGGGTTGAAAGTTCCTATGAAGAAAATTACTTTACAGATGCTAGTATAGCTATGTATATCCTTAAATTGACAAATATTTGGTGGCAATAAACTTTGGCCGTGTTGCCATCGACATCCAAAATCAACAATGAAGGTCATTAACCCAAAATATTTCCAACTACGTCGGGCTAGGCTTCTGTTTAACGCATAAGAGAATGGACATCATCACGCACCAGCACCCGAGACCCCGACCCCGAATACCAGCAACTCTAGGCGTGGACTCGTTGACGACGAGTAATGGGAAGCTAGCCGTCCGGGTATCCGGTAACCGCTGCGTGTTCCACATGTAAGACTGGTGTCAAATTTTCCGAGTTTTGACTATGCGTAATGACTGTCACAGATCAACAAAAGACAGCCATGACAAACGGCCTAACGTGCTTTTCAAATCACGGACGAATATCGATATGTTAAGATGGTCACCCATCCACAGACTGACCTCAGCAAGCGTTGCTTAACCTTGGTGATTGATTTCTTGGATATTATTATTTCAACCACGAGATCCTCCAATTAATTGGTTACAGAACAATCAAAACGGTGAAAAACTCATTAAC
Source organism: Mythimna pallens (assembly GCA_961205895.1). Classification (NCBI taxonomy): domain Eukaryota; kingdom Metazoa; phylum Arthropoda; class Insecta; order Lepidoptera; family Noctuidae; genus Mythimna; species Mythimna pallens. Next base: position 18,874,154 of record OY540842.1, on the reverse strand, counting down.
GGTGAAGGAAAACATCGTGAGGAAACATGTCCTAGAACCAAAAAAAAATGAAGACATGTGAGATCCACCAATCCGCACTGGGCCCGCGATTACGGCCCATTCCCTCTCCTAGAGAGGATGCCTAAGTCCCAGAAGTGGGAACCTTTTAGGGCTTATTATGCTAGAACAATCAATGATTAATAAAAAATCCAAAAAAAATAGCCGTATGGGGATGCAACTCGTCATACATTTTCACTGTTTTTCATACGACCGCTCTTACGCAATTATGACGTTATAACATATTTTTCATTAGATATTTTGGAAACACAGTATTTTGTGGATATTATCCAGGCTTCTATTGAAATCAATTTATAAATTTGTATAAAACTAATCCAGTAAAGACCTCTGAAAATCTGCTATTTTGCAAGAACTTTGATACTTCATAATTTATTCAAACATTAAAAAGGTACCATAGAAGCCTTGCAAATTTAATCAAGATTCTGAATGACGACAATTTTTTTTTAAAAACTTTTACAGTTTAAAAAAAAAGCATTTTATGCAACAAGTTTTGTGAAATATACGGTTGAATGACCGTATTATCGAGCGGCAGAAGAGTTTTCAGGTACTCGTATTATCTCTCTGTTTTTGTATTGCTTTTTTATCAGTTCGAGTAAATCAAGGAATTACCGAATGCTAAGAGAGTTTTCAGGCGTTACCTCTCTTTTTTCGCGTTGCCTTTTCGTCAAACATCGCGTTGGATTGCGTTAGATGAAGTAACAAGATTTTAAACCACGCTCAATGTTGACGATAGTCAAGTGAAAAAAGACGCTCTTAAGTTTTCCAAATGACCCAAGATGATTGGTAGCAAAGCTTTTTTTATCACCAATAACGGCTTTCCCTTAAACTAAGCTCATTTCATGGAAATAAACCGTCAACAAATACCATCTAACAAGTAACCACGCAATCATTCCGAACCAGTCCGTCTTCGCAGACGGTTACGGCAAAAACTTGCCAATAACTTTGCAATACTGGCAAACTTATCCCATTAGGCACACAAACGGGATTGATCCGGCCCGTGTGACGGCCATCCGGTTATTCTGCCGTCCATCCGGATATGGAAACTTTAGTAACAAGCTCGAGATGCTCTAGTTAAACCGAAACGGTTGATGTGGTTTGCTAGAGTTTCTGTACAAATTTACTTGGAATTCCATTTTTAGGGTTCTGTACTCTAAGGGTTAAAACGGGACACTATTGATATCTCTCCTCAATCCGTTTATCTGTCACCAGGCTATCTCATGAACCGTAATAGCTAGACAGTTGAAATTTTTATAAATGATGTATTTTTTTTTTGACGCTATAACAACAAATACTAAAAACAGAATAAAATAAAAATTTATTTGGGGCTCTCATACAACATACGTGATTTTTTGACGTTTTTTGCTACGGACGGCACGGACTTTGTGCGCGAGTCCGATTCGCACTTGATCGATTTATAATTTTAAAGTAAAAGATTTTCAATTTTTGATGAACACATTCAAGAAAGCTTATAGAGTGAACACATTTGAGGAAGTTTCAAAGTTGCATCAGTCACCGAAAAGATGACAGATAAAAAACTTTTTACAAAAAAAAAAAAAATACAACCGACTTCAAAGTAAAAAAAAACCCTGAAAATTTCAGAAGTCGGTGTTTCTATAATAGTTTTATCTCTTCGTTATTTAACACCAACATCCGAAATTTAAGTTATTTATCTCCTCCTTTTTGAAGTCGGTTAAAAATAGCCTTCGTTGGTATGGACATAATTCAAATACGTAGTGAGGACCCGTTCAGATCGCTATGCGCCATCTAAATGTTAAAATATAACAGAGCATTCATATGACATCCAGAAATGTATAATTTATTGTATTGTGTTATGCAATAGAGATTTGACTTTGACTTTTACTTTATAAAAAATTTAAAATTTGTATGCAGAAAGAATTTATCAAAATTGTTCAAAATTAAGTAATTTAGAAACCTTTCAAATGTAGTGAAAGAGGAAACAGTCAAGTAACAGAAAAGGGTTATAGATGTACAGATTAACATGTAACGTCACAACCATTAGAGTTTCTTGAACATTCTTCACAATAGAGATGTACGCTTTGGAATGTGCAATCAGCATCGTTTTTCAAACTTCTTGACAATTCAAAGTGGACACAAATGCTTTGATTTGATTTGAAGTGTTCCATAACCAGTATAAAAGTTTTAAGAGTTAATCCAAACAACCTGCGTTACAGTATCGAAATCAGACCACCAAACGGTGACTTCATTACCACTTTCAATTTCAGTTTCTTCAAAACTTTTCGCATAATGCAGTACCTCAGCTTCTCTTGGTAGCCCTAATTTTGACATTTAGCCTGTGTCTCTGGCCTTCAGATCTTCCCGATGGATTAATAATGCTTTATCTACTAAAATTGACTTGGAAGTTTCTACCGAGATAATAGTACCCTTGGGGTCCACAATACCCACAGGCTGCGAGGTCCCCTTGCAAATATAATCCTTGCTTACATCTTCGAAAGATTTTAGGGTACATACCCTTAGGGAATTTATTTCAATGTAAACCTTCTTTGTGGGATTTAATAACTTATTAATTTGCCGAACACACCACATAATGTTACGAAGATTTACTTAATCCAGTTTTAGCTGTGACTGTATGTCGCAGCTTAACGAGTCCCGGCTTTTTTTTTCGGGTGGGAAAATCATCGAATGATATCCCCCACTCTTAGGTGGAGCGAGATATAGGGTCAGACTTTTACTGACTAAAAACCCACTCCTGTTCCTTCTTTGCCATTGTTCCAGGGCCCCGGGATCTTTTTCGCATCACCCATGGCACCAGTAGCCTTCGGTCTCTACGGTTGCTGACATCTACTTGAGGCGCGCGTGGAACATTACGCGCCGTCGACGACTTGGGCCCGGTCCGGACGGTTACCAGACGATCGGACGGCAAGCTACCTATTGCTCGCCGTCCGCAAGCCCGCGCCTACGGTGGCCGGAAATCGGGATCGGAATCCCAGTGTCTGGGGCACTAGGGCCATTGTCTCACACGTTCACGTGCGGCCTCCTCCTTTACTAGCATTACTGCTTCGCAGAAGGAGGCGACCGCCTGCCACTACTCCTAGCTCCGTATGAAGTACCTGGGACTCATCCTCGACAGCCGATGGAATTTCAAGGAACTTTTCCGACGTCTGACCAAGGGTCTGATTCTGAAAGGAAGACTCAGCCCTGGTATGAAAGGCAACGAAGGAACAGGAGTGGGTTTTTAGTCAGTAAAAGTCTGATACTATCTCCCGCAACGCCCACGAGCGGGGATGTCATTAGATAATTTTCCAAGCAAAAAAAAAGTACGCAAAAGACAACTGAAGGACATACGTGGGTTTTAGTCAATAAAAGTCTGTCACGCCCTTTCGTTACATCTTAGAACGCGATAAGTTGTTGGATTATCTCCTACCTAAAAAACTTAGTAAGCTGGATTATTTTTTCTCACATAAAAATGAAACATGAAATGAATGATATTGGAAACGTCTTCGGCTACAGAAACCCACGCCAATGGCGACTTCCTGCTATGCGTCACATCATTAATTTCCGCTATGTACTTTTGTTCAAAACGATAAGTAGCGAGTTTTATCTTGTTATATCAATACGTTGACATAATACGTAGTACATATAATTATATCGATGTATCAATATAATCGCATCTTCAACGGCCCTATAGTTTTCGACAGTGACGACTCTCAATGAGTTCTTTATAATTACACCTAACTACCCAATCGCGTGCAATTATAAAATTATCCCAAGAGATCATTCTCTCGGGATCCTGATCCTATCCTGAAAAAGTACATACTGTTTGTATGTACTTTTTCAGGATATGACAACACGTTTAACTGTTCATAAGGACGTAACCAACATATTTAAATATATCGTAATGATCATGTGTACGGAACGTCAATTGAATATGGAACACGTGTGACGTAGTTGCGCTTCGACAGAGACTGGTTTGAAGTTCGTGCGAGTGGTGGTGGGGGCACTACAGCAAGACGAACCGACTGGGGTTCTCAGCTCACTCTCATTTCTCCAGCGACTGTTCTATCGTGCAGACCACAGCAGGAACTGTCATACATTTCGTAGAGTTGTAGGTATTTTGTACTTGAACTTACAATAGAAAAAAAAACGCTTTTAGCGATAAGACCCTATTAATTTTAAGTTCCGAATATAATTTTTATTTTTGGTGTACAATAAAGAATATATCTATCTATCTAGAATCAGTTGATTGTGCTCAGCTCGTGATCTTACCCGCACTCACATCTACGCCCACTAAAATGTTGAATACAGACCCTAATCGGCCACCTGAGCTGACATATATCTTCATCCAAACTTTCGCCTTCACAGTATTAGGATGGGACTGTGCTACTAAAAATAAAACTGCCCAAAAAATACCAGGAGAATAAACCCAAAAATAAGTCTATAAACAGATTTTCTTAAGGCTCAAAAGGTCGTTATACCAATTATAATACATACAAAAACGAAATATCACAATAGTAAATACCTTTTATGGTTTTTGAAACCCTGCTTATCTTTTATTCATTCATTGTTATATAAATAGCTCAGATTTCGGTTTAGCTATACAAAGGCTAAAAAAAGAAAACTAAAACACAGGTATTGTGAGGGTTGTAGCTGTGTTTAGGCTCCTGCAATTTGACTTTTATCATAGAAGTAGATATGAAGACCAACTCAAGGCACAATATCTAGGAGTACCAGGGCGATTCCTGGCCACTATAGGCACGGGTTTGAGGACGGCGAGCAACGGGTAGGTTGGTCCAGCCATCCGGTAAGAACCAAACATGAGTCGACTTCCCGTTGTAATCCACGTGCACCTCAAAGAGATATCAATAAAATGGACGATGCTCTGAAGGAAGGATACTTGCTAGGGCTGCTGCTTGAAAGAGACAACGTGGTCCTGGAACGTAAAGAGTGTTACGTAAAAGTCTGACACTCCTGTCGCTCTACTCAGAGCGGGAAAAGTTATTTGATGATTTATATATTATTATCTGTATCGTGGGTTTTTTTTTAAGTGTGAAATCATCTAATGACATCTCCCACCGTTAGGCGGGGTGAGAGGGCGTGTCTGACTTTTACAGACTAAAACCTACTCCTGTTCCTTAATTGCCCTCGTTCCAGGGCCCCGGGGTTCTCTTTTGCGTCACCCATGGCCTCAGTAGGCTTCGACCCTGCTGGGCTTCTACGGTTACTGACATCTACTAGAGGCGAACGTGGAACACTACGCGCCGTCAACTTGGGCTCGGTTCGGCCGGTTACAGGACGGTCGGACGGCGTGCTACCCATTGCTTGCCTTCCGTAAGCCCGCGCCTACGGCCGCCTCCTTTCCTAACATTACTGCTTCGCAAAAGGAGGCGACCGCCTGCCACTCCTCCTCGGTCCAGACCATGGTCTGTACCAAGGCCCGCTACGAGCGATTGCTGCCACCGATCGCCCCCACGAGGATACAGCGGTGATCTGTATCGTGGGTGAGTTCACAAACATGTAAAACTCATTTACACAAGACACCCTGACTCAGGAGAATTATTTATAGGCCTTACATATATTTGTTTCATGCGGTAATTGAGCCCGCGAAACGCAGTGCAAATGGCTCAACCATTGCGCCAACCATGCCGCCGTCGTATGATGCTTAGCCAACCAAACGCAATCTTTTATTCAATTCACACTTTTTAATACACTACTGACAATAAAACATAAGGTTTTGTTTTTACTAATCGTTTCTTTGCAAGTGTATGAAGAAAGAGGATTATTATTTTCATATTCATACCTATGCCTGTTTAGGGTTCCGTAGCCAAATGGCAAAAAACGAAACCCTAATGGATTCGTGATGTCTGTCTGTCTATCCGTCCGTATATCACAGCCACCTTTTTTCCGAAACTTATAAGAACTATATCTACTGTTGAAGCTTGGTAAGTAGATGTATTCTGTGAACCGCAATAAAATTTTCATACATAAATTTTGGGGGTTATGGGAAACCCCCAAAATTTAATGTATTTTTTTTTTCAACTGAAAACCAAAAATTTTTTTTTCATCAATCTCATACGTGTGGGGTATTTATGGATAGGTCTTCAAAAATGATATTGAGGTTTCTAATATTATTTTTTTCTAAACTAAATAGTTTGCGCGAGAGACACTTCCAAAGTGGTAAAATGTGTGTCCTCCCCACTGTAACTTCTAAAATAAGTGTATAATGTACATTACCATGCAAGTAGTTTAGTACGAGATCTAGTAAGTAGTTTTTACAATACGTTATAAATCGTAAACCGCAATTTACCTTTCAAGTTTGTACGGAACCCTCTGTGCACGAGTCCGACTCGCACTTGCCCAGTTTTTTTACTAACGTTGCCGCATACTAGGAATATCGCACTCTGCACTCCACAAAGCCTCGATTGCAATGACGTAACTGGAATAATGCCCCCCCCCCCCCCGCCTTACACTCCTTAATTAAAAAAATAAATTACAATAATAATAATGTAAAGGCAGTGCATTGGTATTGGTATCTAGACACGCACACATAAAGACGCTAATGACGTAATCAAGATTTATCGAATTATGTAGTTTTTTTTCTAAAATAATTATTGATTATTTAAGAATAAAGCTAATAAATAATTCTTGACTATTTTAGAATAAAGCATAAGCATGAGCTTAATCAGACTTTTGATGTTCATACTGCTGGGATTCAGGCCTCCTCTCTAGGAGAGAGAATGAGCCGTAATCCACCACACGAGCCCAGTGTGGGTTGGTAGATGTCACGTGACTTCGAATTTTTAGGTTCTAGGACATGTCGGTTTCCTCACGATGTTTTCCTTCACCGTTTTGAGAGCAGTGGTGATGAAATAAATTACACAAAGTAATGCGCCTGGCTAAGTTAGAACCTGCGACCTACAACTCGTAAGTCAAGGTTGTTACCACTGGGCCACCACTGCTCTCATTTGATGTATAAGTACGCCTTGCATATTTTAAAATAAAGCTAATAAATAATTCTTGATTATTTTAGGATTAAATCTTATCAATTTTAAAAATAGCTAAATTGATTTAGTAGCCGATTCTGAACATACTACTTTCAGAATGTGTGCGTTTATTATGTTTCTTGTAGTATAAAATATGAACTAAGAAAAAAAAAAGAAAGAAAGGAAGATATATATATTTTTTTATTATTATTATTGATAGGCTCGCGTTTGACCACTATCTCACCTGATGGTAAGCGATGATGTGGCCGAAGATGGAGCACGCTTGCCTAGAAGTAACCTATTCACTCTTGACTTAAAGACCCCTAGGTTGTAGCTATCAGGGAACACAGACTCCGGCAGGGAATTCCACTCCTTAGCTGTACGCATTATGAATGTGTTCCCAAAATGCTTTGTACGTATGGGTGGGAACCATGGTCCACCATGAATATTTTGAATTAGTTCCTATTACTCTGTCTGAACAAAATACCCCAGATCAATCTGATGAAGGGTAATCAGAACTTAACCCATTAATACTCCAAATAGTGATGTTCCCGCCATCAAACACCATGTACTTTTATTATCGACAAATCGAATTATCGAGCAATTATTGAATTATTCATGTCGGGTTGTAGAACGGTCTAATCACTTTAATTGCGATCCCTATTGGACCTCTATAAATTTATGAATCCCTTCTATAATGTATTAGGAGGGTAACCAGCAGTAATAGTTGCCTAAAGGCGATATCAGTTTATAATTAACGTTATATCGTTAAATATTTGGCGACTTTTTTAAGAGGATAATGGTTTCTCATTGAGAAGGGTCGACGTTCCAAATTTCGCTGATTTTAAACCCCAACGCAAAAAGGGGAGTGTTATAAGTTTCACTGATATGTGTGTCTATCTGTCTATATCACCGTAGATGCTAAACGGGCGAACCGATTTCGATGTGGTTTCTTTTATTTCAAAGCTGAATTTATAGAGATGGTTTTTGGATAATCAAATTAATAAAATCAGTTCAACTATTACGGCGGGGGACGGTTGAAGTGGATATAAACAACCTACTGTTTTATATAACTGTGGAACAATCAAATATTTGGAAATATAGCCAAATGTAGGTATCAAATGAAATGTGTATTTTAAAAGTATATCATAAATTTACTTTAAATTAAAAGTTTTAAAATAATTGGGTTTTTTTTTTATTTGATATAAACCAGTGCTTGACTGCGATCCCTCCTGATAGTAAGCAGTGATGCAATCATTGATGGTGAGGCGCACTAGTTCACTCCAGCGTTGAAGCATTTTCATATGTAAGTTTGTACGGAACCCTCAATGCGCGAGTCCGACTCGCACTTGCCCGGTTTTTTTTACATTGAAGTCGGTTGTATTTTTAGTTTTAAGTAATTTTTTTTAAGTGAAAACTTCTTTAGCGGCGTTGAGCACTTTTTCTGTAATGGGTATAAAATCTTAAACTCGCGTCAGGACACGTGACCTGATCGAAAAAGCGTAAGACGGATTTCGGAGAGATAAACTTTTTAATGTAAAATAATTATAATAGTTTTAAAGTGTTAAATTTTTAATGTAATATAAATTGTCATGTTTGTGTACGATAGCGCAATAAATGAATATTGTATTCTACCACATAAATGATAGTACTTTTATACTGATAAAGCAATTGGTGCAAAATTATTCCCTAACCATTCCAAAATATCAAACATGCTCAACGTTAATAATCAAGTTTTCACTTCTGCCGGCACTCCCGGAGTGCAACCCGTCTTTTTTTTTTTGATTTACTAAATCACCAAATATCTCTTTCTGTTAGTGGAGTGAGAAGAAGTATCGGGTGTATCAGAGGGAGGGAGACTTCTGCTGTCTAAATTCCACCTGTACCTACTTGTTTTATTTTTTATTCCTAGGTTTGCGTTTGACTATTGTCTCACATGATGGTAAGCGATTATGTGACCGATGGTGGAGCACGCTTGCCTAGACCCCTAGGTTGTAGCTATCAGGAAACATAAACTTCAGCAGGGATTTACACTCTTTAGCTGTACGCACAATGAATACATTCCCAAAACGCTTTATGCGTATCGGTGGGATGTCTACCGTGTACCGGCGGCGCAACGCCGAAAAACTTACACGGTAACTTTTTCGAACAATCACACAGCCCCAGCAGGCATCGGTCCTAGAGGGCTCTGTCTATATTGAAACACAACACGGCGTCAACTCATTCTTGGTCGTTGCTGGAGCGGTGAGCTACACATTGCACGCTGTCCGCAAGCAGGACCTATAGTAGTCGAGAATCTGCGACTCTTACTACCGAGGCCGATAAGATTATTAGAAGCTTGGTAGCTTCCAACATCTGAAGCGCATTAAATCACCATTTCTTTTAAATTATTATAGACTAGTGTTTGACTTGCTTGAAGCAGTGATGCAATCGTTGATTGTGTGGTGCACTAGTTTATTAAGAGCCTATTCATTCTAGCCTTGAAGACACTTAAATTATAATCGGATGGGAAGTTCGCAGCAGGGAAATTGTTCCAGTCCTTTGATATACGCGGTATGAAACGACGCGAGGTGACCGGACCGTAAAGGTGTAAACATCGTAAAGGTGGACACTCGCCGTACGTCGGGTCGTAATCGTTGATAGTGAAGCGAAGTCTATTAACAGCCTATTCTCTCTTATCTCCATCATCTTGAGATTTGTTGTCCCTTTAGCTGATAAAAAAAAACTGATTCGGAATCATCTTGTTCTAGGTAGTTTCTCTATTGCCAGAGTGGTCATGGTTATCATGAAGGTAGCTCTCCGAAAACTGTCAGGGTGCACCGCACGACTACTCGTCAGTTTTGCCTGCAGGGAGTCATCCAGACGCTCTCGTTCAGTAAATCATATAATTATGTATTGTTTATATCAGTATATATTTAATGTCTTTGTTTATATCACTTTTATTCAAGCGTCCTGTAAATACAACAAACACAATATAAATATTTTACATAATAATTATTCAGTTACCATTTTTCTGTACTGAATTAATTGGAGTGTAACAAAAAAAAAAAAATGGGAGCGACACAACAGTGCTCGGAAAAATCAAACTTTATCAATAAAACAATAGGACTTAAATTACCTTGCGATTACAATAAAAGTATTAACTTTATCGTCATTCAAAATGTTACTCAGTTTCCTGGTAGATAGAGTTTATTTTTTATCGTCGGGACATAAAATGTCGGGACAGATCATCAGTCAGGAGAAGACACTGTCATTAGGTGATTGAACGAAATAATCAGCTAAAAGCATCGATCTGTACTGACCCGTCGATCGAACGATGTACAGCTTTTGTTGGTACAAAACTTTAAAATTACTTTCGAAGTTTATACTTTAAAGAGTAATGAAGACCCGATGGTCTTCATTACTCAAGCAACAGTTGGCGTTTTTACAGCAATGGTTCTCACATCCCTAACAAAAGTATTTATGATATGTTAATAGCAGCTATTCTATTAGATCAATAATTATGTAAATAAGCTACTTTTTTTTCGGTGGTAAAATCATCCAGTGACTTCCCCCGCCCTTCCTTGGGCGGAGCGAGGGAGTGTGTCAGACTTTTACTGACTAAAAACCCACTCCTGTTCCTTCGTTGCCTTTCATAATGCCTTGAACCCATGCCTACGGTAGCCGGAAATCGGGATCGGGATCCTAGCGGCTGAGGCGTGAGGGCCGCGCCCTCGCACGTGCACGTGCGGCCTCCTCCTTTGCTAACATTACTGTTTTGCAGAAGGAGGCGACAACAGTACGCGCCGTCGACGACTTGGGCTCGGTCCGGACCGTTACCGGACGTTTGGACGGCGAGCTAGGACTTTACTTAATGTTGATCTTTGAATCGATTTAGAATAAAAGTTCAAATAACCTTCACATTACAAGTTCATTTTTTTATAATACCTATTCCATTTAAGGCAAAGATATGACAGTTCAAGTAAATCGATTTAAAAAACGGCAATTTAAAGACTTATTGTATGAAAATGTCGTATCACAATGTTCGTTATCGAAGTCGACCTTCGGCTTGACCAATTTATTATTTTGTATAATATCTGGTAGGTCTTAACCTACAAACTAGCGTAGGCTATGTTTATGATATTACTCGTACCATAAATACTTTTTTTTTAATTATGGGATAGCTTATTGTTTACAATGTTTTTACAAAAAAGGCGCATAATTTTCATAATTTATTCTTAAGATTTTATTTATCTTTATATAATTAATATTTCATTTATATTAAACTAGCATACAAACAAGAAACATAGCGTTGTTTTACCATGCTAAACAGGGCTAGTTTACTAATCTTCTATTATATAAAAATCACAAATCCGTGCTGCTTTATGGATGCAAAACGTGGAAGGTGGAGATCTCGCGCCAAATCCAGGTTTTCGTCAACCGTTGTCTTCGTCGCATCCTCGGAATTTACTGGCCCGAGACCATCTCTAACGTAGAGCTGTTGGAGAAATACCACGAAAGCCCGATCGACCACCAGATCAAACGTCGTAAGGGGAGATGAATTGGTCACACGCTTAGGAAAGATTCCGATCACATACCGAAACAGGAAGAGAAAACAGTGGTGGCCGAGTGATAACGGCCCCAACTTACGAGTTTGTAGGTCGCGGGTTCAAATCTAGCCAGGCGCATTACTTTGTGTAATGTATTTAATTACCAATCCGACATGTCCTAGAATAAAAATTCGAAGACGTGTGACATCCACCAATCCAAACTGAGCCCATGTGGTGGATTGCTGCCCATTCCCTCTCCTAGCGAGGAGGCCTGAGATCCAACAGTGAGAACATTATAAGGCCGACTATGCTATGCTACCTAAACAAGCGATGGACTGGAATTCCCAAGGGAAAAGGAAGCGTGACCGTTATCAGCAAACCTGGTGACGTACCATGTTGGCAGAAGCGACGGCCTTGCTCCATGTCTATCCAATTGACATGGAGCGAGGTGAAGCATAAAGCTCAAGACCGGTCGCGATGGGTGACTACTGTCGACGCCCTCTGACCCAGCTAGGGGACATAGGATCTTAAAAAGAAGAAGAAGGAACACATAATCATAATATAATAAATCGCATAATGCGTGAGGCCACAGCTTTATGCTGAGCGTTCGGCCGTTTTGCGCGGATGTGACGCATATCTTCCCTATTAATTGATAATGTTTGTTTGCTAGTTTTAAGATTGCGTCATTTCGCGCGAATAAACAGTTTTTCTTTCTTTCTTTCTTTCTAACACTGTAGGTTATCAGTCAAAAACTGACATTCCCGCCCGCTCCACTCAGAGCGGAGTAATCTACATCTACACCAATATTATAAAGATATTTGTTTGATTTTATATTTTTTTGGTTTATAGGAGACAATTTTTGAAAGTATTGGTTCGATTACTAAAATTTTTTCACCTATAGAAAGCTATTTTATTCCTGAGTGACGAGGCCAAAAGTTAGTGTGGAAATATAGTAAAACCATTTTTTTGCATGGAGGAGAACTGACAAGAAACTCTGTCAGTTCTCCTCCATAGGAAAGGACCAATTGGAACCATGCACTAGTGTGTATGTCACATGCGCAAAATTAAAAAATAAATTATGGTTTTCCGTGTATAAAAAGGGTAGAGCTAAAGGGATCGTTGTGGAATAGTATTATATATTTTATATTATACATCTGCGTAAACAATCCGTATTTTCACTTAATTACAAGTTAAATGCCAAACTACAATGCAATTACTGCTTTCACAGGGCATTTATTAACAATACCATTTGGTAACAAAGGGAATATTCAGCCGAATAGGAATGTAGCCGGTTTACGAGCGGAGTTCACTAACGAGGCCAGGGCAACACGGAAAGCGGATGGTTGTTATTTAGTGTGTAGCCGGCCTTATGGAATTAACTCGCAGCGGGTAATACTAACACTTCATTTGTGTAATGGTGTATTGATTTTGTTTTGATAGGGTTTTGTTTTCGAAACTAGAAAAAAAAAGCAAGCTTTAATCAAATGCGGAGGTCTACATTTCCTCTCGTATCTATTAACAAAATGGGCCTCATAAGAAGATTTAAAGTCACCCAAAAGGGCAATGGAAAGGGCTATGCTCGGAGTTTCCTTGCGTGTTCACCACCTGTTATCATTGGAGAAACTCCGAAAGTTATCTAAATCACCGCAAGTTATCTGAAACACCGCAAGTTATCTAAAATACCACAAGATATCTAAAACACCGCAAGTTATCTAAAATACCGTAAGTTATCTGAAACACCGCAAATTATCTAAAATACCACAAGTGATCTAAAACACCACAAGTTATCGAAGATACTGCAAGTTGTCTAAAACACCGCAAGTTATCTAAATCACCGCAAGTTATCTAAAACACCGCAAGTTATCTAAAACACCGCAAGTTATCTGAAACACCGCAAGTTATCTAATTCACCGCAAGTTACTGAAACACCGCAAGTTATCTAAAACACCCCAAGTTATCTAAAACACTGCAAGTTATCTAAACCACCACAAGTTATCTGAAAGCTTGTAAAAGTCAGTAACATTCTATCAATGACTATACTCCATTCACTTCTGCATTAATTTTTCAAGATATATTCAAACAATTTTATTAAATAATGATTTCAATATTCTTCTTAATTTTGTAAGATCTAGTTCAATAGGTTATTCGATTAATATTTATGTTTGTAGTAACCTTAAATAAACAAATAATCCTAGTATGTTATAGACTGTAAACTGTTTATGGGTTCACTAAGGTTCAAACTTTATGTTGGCTGAAATGGATTTTCGTAACTAACTTATGCAAATTATTTCAACTTATTACTTATGCTCACAAAACGGTGAAGGAAAACATCGTGAGGAAACCCTGCATGTCCTAGAACCAAAAATTCGAAGACATGTGACATCCACCAATCCGCACTGGGCCCGCGTGGTGGATTGCGGCCCATTCCCTCTCCTAGAAGATTCCCTATCCAGGAGGCCTGAGTCCCAACAGTGGGATTATTATAATGCCTACTATGCTATGCTATAACTTATAATTATATCATATTTTATTACTGCTTAAGTTATAACATAGTAATAAATATGATTTTTAATTACCTTCCATAAGAAAACCAAATAAGGATCCGGGATTACACAATATAAATAAATTAAAGTGATAGTAATTAAGAAACAATAACATAGTATGTGCGTTACGGCTGCGTCAGACCACGTTTACAACAAAAATCGTTCGACAATTGCCGAGTGAGATAAGACTGCAAATTGTATGTTTTTTAATAGGTATATAAGGCTCAAATGTACCATTTATTATCTTGGTGTACAATAAAGTATATATAAATAAATAACTACACTATCAATTCCTTCACAATGTATTCACGGTAGTATCTGAGAGATGCGCAACGGAAACTAGATATGGTCACATTTCATGTCGATCATATAAAAATCCTACAATACTCGAGTTTTCCATCTGTATCACGCCAATCATGTTCCTGCGATTTTATTCGTGAGAATGATTTCAGAAAAACTGTAACAGTTAGGTAGTTAGGTAGGTAACGGGGTATTACAGTTTTGAAAAAACAATAATGACAGTCTCTATTATTCACTTCTCGATAGACTGTTCTAAGTTTCTTAATTCTTTATTGTACACAAAACTTAACAGTAATACAATTATTTATTTGTTGTTTGCTTGAAGTTTACTGCCAGCAAACCTTTGAGTGACAGATAGCCTTATTATATGTGTGTTGTGTGGATATGTGTGTATTTTGTTACTTTTTCACGGTCAAATGGCTGAAAGAATTTCAATGAAACTAGCACATAGGATATTTTTTATCTTGAGAGTATGTCCTGCATATCCCTTGGGATAATTTTTTAGCTGCTAGTATTATCTATATATTGATTATCTTAAAGGGGTGACCAGATGGTTGCCAACTAGCGTTCCAATCAAGGTGACCTTGGTTTATGTGTTTGGTTTGTGTTGCGGCTACATGGATTTTAACCACGCGCCAACACGTTCGGTGGTTGAGAAAACGCGCCTCCTAACCAAGGGCGTTGAAGGTTATGGATTGCAACTGCTGTCTACACGGATTGAAACTAGCAAGGTCACCTTGGTTGGGACGTTTGGTCACTCCTGTAATGTACACTCAGGCAGTTATTAAAGAAGACTTTGTGTACGATGTCTCATTTAATTTACATTTATTGTCTGTTGTACTAGAAAATGTACTCATATTATTTCAATTTCCTCTATAATTAGATGCTAATTGAGGATTCGAAATGACTTATTGTTGTTTCCCCTAGCGGGGTCGTTATAGGATATTGTAAGCTGTTGCGAACCTTTCAAAGGCACCTGGGAATTTGTTGCTCAATAGAAATTTTTGCAAAGGTATCTTCAAGTTAAATTTTCATTTTGTTTTGACGAATTGTTTGGCCTTTGTAAGTGAGATGTTTTGGACGTTATAATGACGGACTTTCATTTTCTCTTGAATAGAGGAGGAAGGAAAGCGTTCTAGACACAATTGTGTTGTACACAATTGTTAAATAAAAACGAGAATCACATAAAATATACTTTTATAAGATTTCGGTGGCCCAGAGCCGGGAACAATGGTAGGAATGAAGAGAGGAAATTTTTTTAGCAGTGGAGCAGTATCTACAGACTAGATCTTGTAGTAAAATGATAATAATAGACTAATGTAAGTTTATTTAATGATACGTCTGCGTGTTGTAAAGTACTCTTTTATTTAATATTATAAGACGGTATTTATAGGCTGGAACGGTGATGTCAGCAGACATACACAAACCAATTATGTATGAATAATTAACTTACAATTACAATATTTATCTAAGATGACAGTAAGTCAATGTAAAAGTGCTAACAGTTGAGTCGGCTTGACTAATTGATAATTTTAGGTAAATTTTTCAATTATTTATTTACACACATACAACCCTCAAGGAGATGTCAGCAACTGTAGGAGCCCAGCAGGGTCGAAGCCTACTGGGGCCAAGGGTCTGATTCTGAAAGGAAGACTCGGCCCTGGTACGAAAGGCAACGAAGGAACAGGAGTGGGTTTTTAGTCAGTAAAAGTCTGACACTATCTCCCGCTCCGCCCAAGAGCGAGGGATGTCATAAGATGATTTCCCCAACGAAAAAAAAAACACATACAACGGAAAAATATAGTTAATCTATATATATAAAAGGAGAAACTGACTGGCTGACATATCAACGCACAGCCGAAAGTACTGGGACTAGGAGCGTGAAATTTGGCATAAGGTTTCCTTTTATTACGTAAGCCCTCACTAAGAGAGGATTTTCCAAAATTCACCCTCTAAAGGGTTGAAACGGGCGTCCAAAGTTTGTATGCAGAAATCTACTTTTATGCGGGTGAAACCGCTGTCAGAAGCTAGTTATAAATATTAGTTCAATGGATTTTTTTGAGGTGGAAAATCATTTTATTACTTCTTTCGCTCTAGGGGAAGTTTCAAAGTGGCGCCAGTGACTGAAAAATTGAAAGGGAATCGTTTGTCTTGGTATGGTCATGTGAAGAGGAGGGATGAAACTCATAACTCTTTTAGTAACATACTAAAAGAGTTATGAGTTTACATGTGGATGGATGGAGAGGGAGAGGGAGACCAAAGAAAAGATGGATGGATTGTGTGAAGAGTGATATGAAAGAAAAGGAAGTTAGTGATAGCAAAACGAGTGACAGGGCAGAATGGAAGACAAAAACATGTTGCGCTGACCCCAAATAACACGGGACAAGGGCAGGAAGATGATGATGACTTCTTTCGCTCTAGCGTAGAGCAGGAGGAGGGCGTATCAGACTGTTATTGACTAAAACCACACATATGTTCCTTCAGTTGTCTTTTGCGTTCTAGAACCATGAGTATATCCTTTTTCGAACCAATCCCATGGTCCTAACAGGTATTGACCCTGCTGGGCCCCGACGTTTTGGTGACATCCCTTTGAGGCGCGTGTCCCGCTCGTCGTCCGCAAATCTGTGCCTACGGAGATATTGCTCTGTGATTCCCGACGCCCGGGGAGTATAACGGTACTGCTTATTTCAAAAGATATTTCTTTTAGCAGACTTGCGAAAGAAGAGATTAAAAACAAGGAAAGAAGTATATGTTGTAGCGACCTCTATGGTGTCACATAAGAACTAATCCTGCATCGCGCAATTAAAAGTTCTCCGCGCGATTAGAACGTAGAACAGCCCGAAATCATATATCGGGCAGTTGCCTACCAGACATAACACCCGTCTGTTCGGAGGATCCTCCCTTTTCAATGGAGGCTTGCGGGACTTTGCACTCTGTTCCTCTTACCTCCAAAATGTGAAATCTTACACCATGTGATATATTTTTCAAAAATATTATAAAAAAAATAAAATAAATACAGTATAATAATCCGGCAGTGTCTTCCAAAATAACTTTCCTTCTATATTAAATAGTTTCATTGACTTCAAACAAAAAAAGTCAAACCGATTACAATACAAAAAGAGAAACTTCGGTTCCAAGTAACATAAATTGAGTAATTTGTACATAATTAATTTAGCTCTTTATTTATTGTTTTAAAACACACCTCTCTCTCGTTTCTCTAAACTAACAATCAATTAAGCACGTACTGAAGTCAATTGTAACTGGATTTCACGCTTAGTTTTATTACTTTATAGAACAGTATAAATGTATGGTACGACGAGAATGGATAAAGTGAGAAATGAGTTTACTAGAGATAGTTTGGAAATGGCGCCAGTGACTGAAAAGTTAAAAGTGAATAAATGTACAACTACACTGCTCACACGTGTGCCACACACGTCGATCTCGGCGCGACGATCTCCATATATTTTATATAGAAACTAAACTTGTGGAGCTACACTTGATCCACGCCACGCGACGCGTGTGCGTCGATCTGATGTAGTTCTAGCTTTATATATTTGTCTTGGTATGGTCATGTGAAAAGGAGGGATGAAACGCATGTCACTAAAAAAGTTATGAGTATGCATGTGGATGAATGGAAAGAGAGAGGGAGGCCATAAGAAACGAATAATACCGAGCAACACCGACCTCTAAAATTAAAGTTATTGTGATCCTTTTAGTGTCTTTTTAGTGAAGGTTGTTATTATTTTTTGTAAAAAGTTTTTTATTTTTGTTAGTGGCCAGTTTGAATTTTGAATATACTTGTTTAATGTAAGTACATTTTAATTCCCTTCATATGTTTTTTTTTTTTTAGTTAATGATTTTTGATGTTCCAAATTCAAATCTAATTATTCCCTAGGGTTCGCTCATACTACATTATCTCCCTAGGGACAGAGTGATTTGCTTTAAGTGATGGTTGTATGACATAAAGGGCATTATCAAGTAGGTGGTGTAAAAAGGTTTTTATTTAAAACTTTTAAGTTGTTCACTTAAAGCCATAGTATCTATTTTTCATGACAATTCGAATTAACCCAAACACTGCTAGGATATATATTATTTTATCGTGAAGTTCCCATCCACTTCCCGGCTCCATCATCAAGTCAGTTCGATAGTGCCTTATAGCCAAAGTTCATCTCATGACAAGTCTAATAAGTCCAAACACGGCTTGGTTACATTGATAAATTACGGAGTTCCAATGCCTACCTTCCGGCTCTATAATCATCATCAGATCACTTGGATTTTCAACATAACTATTCAGAACTATTTATTTACTTGTATTGTCATAGTTACATAACTACCTTCATTGTGATATCTGTGAGGGTGAAGTTCCGTTGGTCATTTCTGGCCTCTTTCATCAGTTCCACTTCATCAAATGTTACTTTTTGACTGTAAATGCTTAAGTTCTCGATGAAAATACCAAAATAAGTATATAGTTGCCTAGTATATTTGAGGAGTTCCCTCGAGTCCTCATGGAACCCATCATCAGAATTAGATTTTGAAAAAAAAATGGGACCATTTTGAAAGCATATCTTTTTAAAAGGAAAAAAAATACAAAAAAAATTTGATACCGAATTCAGAACCTCCTCCTTTTTTGAAGTCGTTTAAAAAGAGTATTAGTGATAATGTGACGGCTGACAAGACGTATTTTACGAGGGCAGGAAAATGATAATAATGATGAACAGTACGTGCTGCACTGTAGTCTGTTCATTTATTATTAATAACTATATAGGTAAATGTACCCAGAAAAGAAGGCCTTAGAAGAAAAGGTAGAGGGCGCCCTCTAGCTACGTGGTGGACAATCGTAACCAAAGATCTGGAACGAGCTCAGCTGGACGCACAGACAACCCAGGATCCCGGCGCCTAAAAACGAGGAGAGCCGACCCCGAATGAAGGGATAAGGCAAGGAAGAAGAAGAAGATATAGGTAAATGTGAAGGTAATGTTTGCATGTATGGTTTTCTATATTAAATCTTGCGTATTAATTTTAAAGCAGTTACCCCCAATCGATTAAGCTGTAATTTGGAATTACTATAATATGTTACTAGCAGTGCAGATAGTTGTCTTTAGTTTTTATTTTCGGTTATAAAAGACGTATTCTTCACGCCACAGTACCTTTTAAAGTTTCGACACTGAGCTTACTCTTAAAGAACGTTTCAAGTTCCTTCATGACACACATACTAGATATCTTAGGTCATCGGAATACTTGAGGCTAGAGATGCCAAGCCATTCCACCAATTTCTATGACAAGTCGTTTACAGTTCAAGCAGTGCGGCTGTGGAATGCTTTACCCGTGTCGGTACGGCAAGCTCAAACACTCACGATTTTTAAAGATATGGTTAAGGATCACTACCTTTCCTCTTGAATGTCGCCATTACGTACATCATTTCATAGCTTTTATAAATTTATATATATATATATGTATAATATATATTGTATGTATTATATGAAATTTATTAGTTTATGTATTGTAAATATGTAAATAGTACACCACGAACTACCAGTGTATCTGTTTTCTCCTTCTCTGTCAAATCCATCCAAAGGTTGTCTATAAAAAATCGCTTTTAGCGATAAGACCACCCATTGTGACACCATATTAATATTAAGTTCCTAATGTAATTTGTATTTTTGGTGTACAATAAAGAATATATCTATCTATCTTACTAGTCCATAGAAAAACCCAAAGAATCGCTAAACTATTTCTTATTATATTTATCTCTAACTTGAACTCAGAACCAGTATGGCTTTCGAGCTGGTAAGTCTACAGAAGATGAAGTTTTGGAACTAACAGACACAATTACTTCTAGCTTTAATAATAAACAAAGAACCCTTGGAAGATTTTTAAAACTTTCGACACTGTCTCTGTCCCATTGTAACAAAGCAATTTTGCTGACTGTACTTTAGGTCCTTGAATTTATTTTAGTATTAGTTTAAAAAAATGGTATCTATTCAGAATAGAAAACAGACACGGGTTCCAACAAATACCAGCGGTATTAGTAGAGTAGTATTGAAACGAAAAAAAATCACAAAAATATGAAAGTTACCATTATGTACCAGTATATCTCGGAACCCTGAGATCCCGGACCGTTGGAAGGCATATTAAGGGCTTCTAATGGAACGTGGTTAACGTGATACCATTATTATTACTATTTAGTTGACCTATTCGCATTTAGGCTTCCAAACATAAATAAAATATATTTTTTTCTTCCATAATACACTTTCAATATTACTTCCCATAAACGTTCAACTATATTTTTGCAAAAGCGAAATTGCTAACTTCATTTTCAACACTGCTACAGCATAACTTCAAAAACAGCTAACTATCCAAATTCCCCTAAACATGAAATGCCGATAATATTCATAAATTTCACGACTCAACGCCCTAACGATCTGAAAGTTTCAGCGGCGGCGAGTCTTTAACTAAATGCAATGAAGCGTAGCTAACTTTATGCTAATGGTGGCCAGCAAGCCTGTTTGTTCGTGGAACAAAATGGACACGTCAGAAACGTGTTTTTGCAAGTGAAAATGGACTGTAAATTGTCACTCGGCGTGGCAAAAGTCTTATACAGATCATAATCATCATCATTTTAGCTGAAAGAAATCCACTGTTGAACAATAGGCCACCGCCAATTGTCACCGTAACGACCGGCCCTGTGATTTCCGTGACCAGAACTAAAGACGCAGCGTTGGAGGGCCTACCACAAGATGGAATATCACCCTGATGTGGGTTACGGTGGAGCATACGGCAGACGTGTGCCCCGCCTGGGCAGAGCACCGCCGTGCCCTCGTGGGGGCGATCGGCGGCAGCGATCTTTCGGCCGGGCATTGGTACAGGCCATGGTACGGAGCGAGGAGGAGTGGCAGGCGGTCGCCTCCTTCTGCGAAGCAGTAATGCTAGCTGCCGCCGGGATCCTGATCCCGATTTCCGGCCACCGTAGGCGCGGGCCTGCAGACGGCGAGTAATAGATAGCTCGCCGTCCGACCGTCCGATAACTGTCCGGACCGAGCCCAAGTCGTCAACGGGACGGCGCGTAGTGTTCCACGCGTGCCTTAAGGAGATGTCAGCAAATCGTAGGGGCCCAGCAGGGTCAAAGCCTACTGGGGCCATGGGTGATGTGAAAGAGATCCCCGGGGCCCTGGAAAAAAGGAACAGGAGTGGATTTATAGTCAGTAAAAGTCTAACACGCCCTCTCGCTTGGCCCAAGAGCGCGGAATATAATTAGATGATTTTCCCACTAAAAAAAACCTTGATATGGGTCGCTGGAATCCGATAGATGCGAGTTGCACAAGTCCAGCACTAAAACCAATCTAAACAATGGCGACAAAAAATTCCTCCGCATCACTGTCGACTACTAATGTGCTCAAAAGACTGCCGGAATTGCCACGCTATATGGCATTGCTGCTCCTCTGTCCAAGGTAAAAGTTAGCCCTTGGGTCACGCGAAGTTTCAACAACAGTTGCGAGTCGCGGGTTCGATTCCCACACGGAACAAATATTTGTAAGATCATCACATAGGTGTATTGAATGTACCCACGATACAGGAGTAATTCCTAATCGGGCAAAGTTTTTTTTATTAGAAATTATGAACTATACTCGTGAGATTCAAAACCTCCATTTTATTAAACAACTTGAACTTCAAATTAATAAATTAAAAAAAAAAATCACGAGCACCAGGAACGTTTTGGAGCTTGGTTTCCAGGGACGTTCCCTGGAAACCAAAATTATGGAATGTTTGAAATTAAAAAATATTTGCAACCGAAACCAGACCAGATAGTTTCGGATAATTTTCCAATCCATTCCATTTTTCAAATCCAATGACAATCTAGACTAGAAATAAAAGTTAAATATATTTGTATTTTACTTTAATAATATAAAATTCCAACATTCGTAACCAAAAATATCCGAAATTATCGGATAATCCGAAATAATTTTATATCCGTAACCGTATCCGAAATCGAAATAATATTATTCCTATATCCGGATTCAAAATTAAATATGTATCACATCCCTGATTGGCACTTACAAAATTACAGAAGCAAGTGCACAATTCCAATTAGTTCTAATAGTATTATCAGAAAATCTATCAACCCTAATAACACTACAAAGTTCCAACCGCAGTCCCTGGAGAGCCTCATAACGACTATAGTGTAATATTCTACGTAGCTAGAGTGAGACACTCAGCCGCAGCATCTCACAATTTCCTTCAGCTTTCAATCGGGTCCTAATTGGCTATCAATCTATCGACTGTGAGGCATCGGCAGAACCAGGCCAACGCACAAAAAGGTCGGGACGATAAAATGCAACTGCGGTGAATGAAAAACAGTATTCTGACGATAGATACAAAAAAAAAAATATAAAACAGAAAATAACTATCGTTCCTTTTACATGTGACGATTTTTTCATAGCGGAGTTTTTTCCAAAAATATATTTTTATTTTTATTTTGCATATCGTACATTTGAGCTTCATGAGAATTCTTAAAGTCACCGAAAGGGCAATGAAAAGTACATTTCCTTGCGTGAACGCATCAGAAATTAAATTATCCGCAGGAGAAATAAGGTTACCGACATACCCAAAGAATCGCCAAACCCTTTCGACTGTTCGGAACATTTAAAAAAAAACATATTACAATTGTTAGGGAATGAACTTCTTAGTTCAATTAAGTGCAGAGGCCTTTTCTAAAGTGAAGCACTGGTGCTCACTTGACAGTCGAAATGTGTGGTAGTGGGTAGGACACATTGCTCGCAGAACTGATGGTCGATGGAGCCAATAGGATCTGTAGTGGCGACCGCGCATCGGAAGATGGAGCGTTGGAAGGCCTCCCACAAGGTGGACCACGATGGCTTGGAGAGAGTTGCAAGAATCCGGTAGATGCAAGATGCACAGGACCGTTTGTTATGACGACACTTGGGGAGGCCTATGTCCAACAGTGGATGTCTTTCGGCTGAAATGATGATGATGATATTTGTGTTCGCCCTTTTATTTGTATAGAGCATATTTATTTTTAACACTAAGCACGTAAGTAAATTCACAGAGAAATACAATTCGCACACATAAATTTAAATTTAGACACTAAGAAAAAAATTAAAATAAATGTCAAAAATATATGCCTTGGCAGTTTACCACTTTTTATCATTTTCATTAACTATTCATGCATCAACATAATCCAAAACATGCATTATTATAAAGTAACTAAAACAATATATTATAATTATTTGATTCGTCAGTCGTATCGTTCTCGTATCGTCGATCATAAACCGACCACTAACCGTGTTCACGATATTTTCGAGTACGAACTTCCCTTGAATACAAACCTGTCAGTTTTTTTTTTTATAAAGCACACTGGCTGAATAGAAACCGTCCGTCGGTTGTGATAAAAATAGATTATTTTTTTTACAAATATTAAAAATCGTTGGCAGCTCCCAGCCTTTAGTTGATGAAAATGGATTATTTTTCACCGTATGTGACTGTTTGTTATCCATTTTTTTATAAAATATAGGTACTGGTTTCACTAATATTTCCTGTAAGGTTACAAATAGTAGAGAGGGAAAGAGAAACGAATTCAAAACCCGATCTAATTGAACTTTAAAGAAAACATATAAAATAACTATTCATAATACTGAATAACTCATTACGAATTCATTAATAACATTGTCGGTAGTTTGACGGCAATGAACTATTGTTTCGAGAAGTCAATGACTTTTAATTGAACTTTAGCTCTTCTTAGAAAGACTTAATTTATTTATGAGTACAGTCGATAAAAGAAATTGGTAATTAGGCCATTTATTTTTGTACCACGTGAGAGACAGGTTGCGTGAGAGAATTTTCTATCTAATGGTTATTTATGTTATAAAACTTATTTAGTATTCATGTAGTCTTGCCATGCCATTGCGATACGGTTAACCGATGACAATTATCATTTAGGATTATTCAAAGTTTATAATAAAATAGGAAAACTGATTTCTTAAAAAAACACTACCTAAGTGCAATTTAAGTAAAATTTGGTTGCTTAAAAATTTTGATTGTAACTTAGTTTTCTAGTTAGAACTCGTAAGTCGAGGCCGTTACTACTCGGCCACCACTGCTCCTAATAACCCTGGGTATAGGACAGGGATATTATGGAGCTCCATAACCATATCCGAAACTATAGGATATCCGAAATAAAAAAATATTCGTAACCGTAACTGTTGTAAAAGTTTCGGATAGTTTAAGACAAAGACGGATTCTAAATGACCTGTTGCAACAAGTTTTTGTTTGTTTTGCCCGATCAAACAAATAATAATATCTATACTAGAAATAATACTCAAATCTTGCAATTTATATTTTACTTTATAATTTTAAAATTATTATATCCGTAACGTTATCAGAAACTAGTGGATAATCTGCAATAATTTCATGCATGAAGGAGTAATAGACATATTATACATACCAATACAGACTTAAAAATATTAACGTGATCAGTGTTAAAATGGATGGATGGAGAGGAGGAGGGACACCAAAGAAAAGATGGATGGATTGTGTGAAGAGTGATATGAAAGAAAAGGAGCTATCAACGCCCAATCCACAACAAATATACTCATAGACTCCAAGTTATTCTAACAGAAGTTAATAATAATAATATAAATTAAACATGACAGTAATAACAAAAAAAAAAAACAAAGTCCTATAAAAGAAATATAGATATATATATATAGACCAAAGAAAAGATGGATGGATTGTGTGAAGAGTGATACGAAAGAAAAGGAAGTTAGTGATAGCATGACGAGTGACAGGGCAGAATGGAAGAAAAAAACGTGTTGCGCCGACCCCAAATAACACAGGACAAGGGCAGGAAGATGATGAGTGTTAAAAGTATCAAATTCTGAATTCCGGTTCATCCATAAAAAAAAACCCAAAAACAGTCCTTAACAGGAACTGGAATCGAGATGAAATTATTTCGTTTGCAAATTCCTGTGGTTTAGGTTACGCCAAATAACTTTTCGCGGTAACCACGGCACGTGAAAAAAATGTGTTATGAATTGTTTGAAATACCCTTAAAAATATGGTGTATATTCTTTTTCACGGAAGGGATAAATAAAATTCAGGTAGTGTTGTGGTACCCTGCATAAAAGCCTCTATTCTCGAAACTTTTCAATTATTCTTGCCGGCTTATTTTAAGGTTTTAGTTTTGCTGTCAACAATTTGGGTACAAGTGGAACTAAGCTCATGAGTGAGACATGTTTGCTCACATTAACAATTCATTATAAATTATTTTCAGTATTATACCCCCTACTTTTTAATAAATACAAAAGAAAAGTAGGGCTCTAACCGCCAAGTTTAATTTTTTCTATTTTTTATCTTATCATAAATCATAACCATTTAAAAATATATTTGTCTAAGCAGCTTCAAATCAATAAGGGCCATTTCTTGTGCAATTTCCATTGATATTACAATATAATGCGAATATCCAACAATGTATTCTGTGCACATAATTATATCATCATCATCATCATTTCAGCCGAAAGACGTCCACTGTTGGACATAGGCCTCCCCCAAGCGTCCCCACAACGACCGAGCTTCTCGCATTCACCGCACTCCCGCGACCCTCACCAGGTCGACGGTCCACCTTGTGGGAGGCCTTCCAACGCTGCGTCTTCGGGTGCGCGGTCGCCACTCTAGAACCTTTCGGCCCCATCGACCATCCGTTCTACGAGCAATGTGCCCTGCCCACTGCCACTTTAGTTTGGCGATTCTTCGGGCTATGTCGGCGACCTTGGTTCTCCTGCGGATATCTTCATTCTTTATGCGATCACGCAAGGAAACTCCGAGCATAGCCCTTTCCATTGCCATAAGTATTATATACAACTACAAAACTAAATGAATACTGTAAATACATTAAACACAATCCAGAATGGAAGAGTAAAATTATCTACTTATTACTGCAATTAAAAACATTCTTCTTCAAGAAAACAAAAGAAAAACACAATGTATCCTTTGATCTTGCTACTTGTTGCTACGCATAACTAGCAACAAAGATTCCTAAGTGTAACAGCAAAACACGTTAAACTAGTAAAGTATTAGTTGCCATTATTAAATTCCTTGTTAATTCCTCTAACAAACGAGGATTTAAGAGGAGCTTATCGCGAGTTTTATAATGCGCTTAAGTATAAAAGAATCACTGCAGTAAACAGAATAAAAAAAAACATATGTTATTTTTCAGGATAAATGCTAGAATGTCACAACGGGCCTTTTATTTTTTTATTTATTTTGTGTATTTTTTATTTCTGGTCAAGTCTAAGATTGTCTAAGAGATTGCCCCTAGATAGGTAGTGTGTTCAAAACATAATACAGCTAATTAAGTACAGTAGAAAAAAAATCACAAAGATGCCTCTAAAAACAGAACTACCACTAGACGTACGGCATTACTCTACCGGTTCATGATGGATCTCATTACAGTGCTCTCTTTTGTAGATTAAACACCAGACAACTTGCACTCACAATTTATTTTAATCAAATGCAATTCAATTCAGTGGTGGCCGGGTGGGCAGTGGTAGCCGAGTGGTAACGGCCCCGACTTACGAGTTGTAGGTCGCGGGTTCAAACCCAGCCAGGCGCATTACTTTGTGTAATTTATTTCATCACCACTGCTCTCAAAACGGTGAAGGAAAACATCGTGAGGAAACCAGCATGTCCTAGTACCAAAAATTCGAAGACATGTGACATCTACCAACCCGCACTGGGCCCGCGTCGTGGATTATGCCCATTCTCTCTCCTAGAGAGGAGGCCTGAGTCCCAACAGTGGGAACATCATAAAGCTGACTATGCTATGCTATGCTATGCACAATTCTAAATGTTTGTCAAATTATTCTACAGTGTATTTTATAATCAAATCTGTAGATTTTTAGTGAATCTAAAATGCTTCATATTTTGCAAGCATTTGTGTCTTTGCATATCTTTTTCTTCTATATGCAATCCGAAAGTGACCGCGCTTTGGGTTCTGTAGAGGACTACAGAACCTAACTACTAACTAATAAATAAATTAATAGCTCTCCAAACTATGTTTTTTATTTACAAACACTCAAATCTGTTTATAAAAGGTCCGCGTAACGGTCATTATTAATATATTGTAACGCCCCAGCCACCGAGGCCCCGATCTCGACTACCAGCTACCGTAGGCGTGGGCTTTCGGACGTCAAGCAATGGGTACATTGCCGTCCGGCCATCCGGTAACTGTCCGGACCGAGCCAGAGTCGTAGATAGCGCGTAATGTTTCAAGAGCGCCTCTAAGAGATGACAGCAAAACCGTAGATAGGGATCCAGTGGGGCTGAAACCTACGGGGGCCATGGATCGACTTCAGAAAGGGTTAACTGTGTAAGGGTTTCTGAGATGCAAAAGGCAACTGAAGAAACACTGCTCAAGTGAGCCATACCTCCACCGTATGCTTTACCGGTTCTCCGGGCGGTTCTCACAATGTGTCACACCCGGGTGGAAGAAATCGACACAAATCCGGTGCAGCAACTTTCCGAACTTAGCATGACGCTGAGGACCTGCGTCATGCGGAAAGTGAGAACGCCGTGGTGTCTTTCCAGCCACTCCTCAAAGAGGGGACTTACCGCCATAATTTAGGAGTACAGTGCTTCACCCGCTTACTAGATTCTTGTTTTACTCATTTAGGTGCCTATTGTATCCATTTGTGTAATCTGGTCCTTGTAAACAATAAATAAATTTTATTATTATTATTTCGTTAATTCATTATTATAGCATATAAATAAATTATTATTATTATTATAATTATGGCGTGCTCAGAAGGATTTAAGTGTGGCTTTAGCCAGTAAAAGTCGTATGATTCCTACCTTAAAAAAAGTCATTATTATGCGAATGTCAATATTTACGTCATTGACGTAATTGATACCAAAATTGATCGTTTACTTTAAACTAATGAAGCCATTGTCAACCCTATCATAAGGTAATGACAGCAAATTATGAAAATTTTGATTTACAGTAATTGACAAGCTGTTTATTGCCAGACATTGACGGCAAATGACAATCGTTAATGGATTAAGAATAACAAATGTTCTAATATTATAATGGTGAAAAATAATGTGTGTGTGTGGTACGTGCTTGTCACTTCGTCACGCTTGAATGGCTGGACGGATTTTGATAAAACTTGGTACACGGGCAGGTCAAGTCCTGGATGCTATCTGGATTTGTATTTTTAATAGGAATAGCTAAGTAATGACGAAAAATACCATTTCTGCATTTGAAATTATCATTAGTATTTTAATAACAGATACTTAAACCAATACGATTTAGCCATATTCACGTACAGAAACAACTGAAGCGTGCGCAAATGACACGCCTTCAATCGAAGCTTCATTCATTCGTCATTTGAAATGATCCTTTTTTTATTTTTTTATTTAAGGACAACTAACAAAGCATACACCATTATAAATTCTAAAGATTCAGTATTTTTACATTATATAGTGTAGCCTTAATTAAAGGCTGTCACGGCATGCATTACGCTTATAAAAATTTATGAACTAACATATCTTGTCCACGTTTTATTCGACGTAAACATTCTCATTCACAATTAACCGATTCAGGAACCCTTTATTCGGAAGATCAATTAATAATAAATTATAATAATAAGTGTTTATTGTAGGCAAAAGAATAAAAAAAGGTTTCTTTTTAAAGTAATCATCTGCCTTGAACACTCGTTAAGCCATCGGCACGTCATATCTTCAAGGTTAAGCAAAGCTTGCCGAAATTGGTCTGTGGATGGGTAACCATCTTAACATACTGAGTGTTCCGTCTGTCATTTATAGACTTTTGATATCACTCGTTACGTATAGTTAGAAACCAGGAAATCTGGCACCAGTGTTGCCGATTGCCGGGTTGTGGAGGTAAGATAACATACGGTTCATGTAAGGTACTAATATTCAGCTGAATCTGGTGGGAATAGAAGCCGACTCCAACTTAGTAGCTAGTAAGGCACGATCTGCCCGACAATGGAGCAAGATTGCCTAGAATAGTATAACCAATTCACTGTTGACCCTAGATTGCAGCTGCAACCAACCGACGGTTAGTAACAGCAGACGAACAGCAGCAAACTCCAGTAGTATTCCGCTCCTTAACTGTCCCAGAATACAAGGGCAACTGAAGGACACAGATGTGGTTTTAGTATGTGAAAGTCGAAACGTCGTTCCACCCAAGAGCGGGAGAAACCACAAGATTTACAACCTCAAAAAAAAAAGCTGAAGGCACAATGAATGTGTTCTCAAAATGCTTTGTACTGTGATGGGTAGGATGTTCATCATGAACTGGTAGAGCAATGCCGTACGTCTAGTGGTAATTCTTTAAACTACATAGTTATGTCGACTTTATCAGTTAGTAACTATATTTTATTTTATTTATTTTTTTTGGAAAAATAAATAATTATACATGATGTATGAAACAGTAATAGAAGGTGGTTCAATATGTAACTCAAAGCATTTTCCACAGAATATAATTGAGAAAAAATATTTTTAAAACCATCATGCAATGAATTAAATAATAAGGGCAATAATATTTTAAAAAAATCTAAAAATGATAACAATATTAATAATAAACGAAATCATAATAATAATTGAATGAAAACAAATTTAAGTTAGAAAAGCACTATAATAATTATAACAAAAAATATTAAACTAGGCAGTAAAGAAAATAATAAAAATAAGTTGACTGAAAATACTTTGACTGGCTTGCTGGTCTAGTGGTTAGTGACCCTGACTGCTATGCCGGAGGTCGTGGGTTCGATTCCCACCCAGGACAAATGTTTGTGTGATGAGCACGATCATTTTTTCTGTGTCTGGGTGTAATTTATCTATAATATGTATGTACTTAGAAATATATAAGTATGTTGTAGTAGTAGTACCCATAACACAAGCTCTGCTTAGCTTGGGACTAGACGGCGTTGTGTGATAGTTTTGGAATATTATATTGTATTATTATATATTATATTATAAGTTAACCTTTCATTAATTGGTGAGAGTTTCCATGACTTTTCTCTTAAATTGAGCGGCGGAAAGCAAACATGAACATTGAACATTATTATAAAACCTAAACCCATTTTATTGTGACCTATAAATTTATATTGTAAAACTTCACGAGTAAAATATTAATAAACTGGGTTTTAACTAAATATTTCTTTCCACAAAATATTAGTGTGAAACTGACAAAGTAGCTGAAATTTGGCCATTCTCGTTATTTCGATAAAGGTCACTAGACGGCTTCGAAATCTATTTTAAACAAAACAAATTGTAACTATATTTAGCTGAACGGAATAGGTACGAGTTTTGCTAGTGAATTTTAAGATTACATGCATCTTAGTGTACCTTCAGAATAGGATAATCATTATGTAAGATTGTCCAGTGGTAACGGACCCAACTTAATATGTGTCGTAGCTCGCGGGTTCAAACCAAACCAGGCACATTAATTTATATAATTGATTTTATCACCACTTATCTTAGGCATGTTCTAGGACCAAAAATCCGCACTGGGCCCGCGTGGTGGACTACGGCCCATTCATTCTCCTAGAGAGAAGGCCTGAGTCGCAGTCGTGGGAAAATTAGAAGGCTGATTATTGTGGTGGTCCAGTTGTGGTAACGGCCCGACTTACGAGTCGTTTGTCACGGAATAAAACCCAGGCAGGCTTTACCATGTTATTTATTTCATCAACAGTGCTCTCAAAACGGTGGAAGCAAACATCACGAGGATTGAAACATTCGTAGACATGTGATATCCATTAACTTGCACTGGGCCCAGGATTTTGGACAATTCTTACTCATTTAATTATTATTTATTAACAATAAATTGTATCTAAAATTACAAACACGTTAAATGTTACAACAATACAAAAATATAAAATTAATATAACATTGAATTTACCTCAAAGATCGTCAATAATAGATAGACACTTGTTTAATAGGAATCTTTTGAGTCTTTCTCATAGAAAGGTATGAGTTCTAAAAGTAGAAACATTATATGGCTGCTTTTGCTTATGTTTATGGTGGTTGATTATGTAACATAACAAAACTTCCTTTGGCTAACGTACTCGAAAGTTATATTCAAAGGGACATAGTGTTGGTGCAATAGAATGCCACTTTTTTTGCTAGGTTGGAAAAATCGAAGTGAATTCTCTGCCTCTAGTGTGGAGAGGAGAGAGAGAGCCAGAGGACATGTCAGACTTTTACTGACTGAAACCTACCTCTATGATTCCGTTGCCCTTTGCGTTCCACAGCCGTGGTGACTCTTTCGAACAATCCCGTAACTCTAACTAGAATGACACCTGTGTGTATCCCCATCCCGTAATTCTAGCTAAAAGGAGGCCTGTGTGCATCCTGATCCCGTAATTCTAGCTAAAAGGAGGCCTGTGTGCATCCCGATAGCTAGAAGGACGCCTGGGTGCATACCAATCCTGCAACTCTAGCTAGAAGGACACCCGTGTACATCCCAATCCCGTAACTCTAGCTAGAAGGACGCCGGTGTGCATCCCAAATCCGTAATTCTAGCTAAAAGGAGGCCTGTGTGCATCCCGATAGCTAGAAGGACGCCTGCGTGCATCCCGATCCTGCAACTCTAGCTAGAAGGACACCCGTGTGCATCCCAATCCCGTAATTCTAGCTAGAAGGACACCCGTGTGCATCCCAATCCCGTAATTCTAGCTAGAAGGAGGCCTGTGTGCATCCCGATAGCTAGAAGGACGCCTGGGTGCATCCCAATCCCGTAATTCTAGCTAAAAGGAGGCCTGTGTGCATCCCAATAGCTAGAAGGACGCCTGAGTGCATCCCAATCCCGCAACTCTAGCTAGAAGAACAGCCATGTGCATCCCAATCCCGTAATTCTAGCTAAAAGGAGGCCTGTACGCATCCCAATCCCGTAATTCTAGCTAAAAGGATGCCTGTGTGCATTCCAATCCCGTAATTCTAGCTAAAAGGAGGCCTGTGTGCTTCCCAATCCCGTAATTCTAGCTAAAAGGAGGCCTGTGTGCATCCCAATCCCGTAATTCTAGCTAAAAGGAGGCCTGTGTGCATCCCAATCCCGTAATTCTAGCTAGAAGGACGCCTGGGTGCATCCCGATCCCGCAACTCTAGCTAGAAGGACACCCGTGTGCATCCCAATCCCGTAATTCTAGCTAAAAGGAGGCCTGTGTGCATCTCGATAGCTATAAGGACGCCTGGGTGCATCCCAATTCCGCAACTCTAGCTAGAAGGACACCCGTGTGCATCCCAATCCCGTAATTCTAGCTAAAAGGAGGCCTGTGTGCATCCCGATAGCTAGAAGGACGCCTGGGTGCATCCCAATCCAGTAACTCTAGCTAGAAGGACACCCATGTGTATCCCAATCCAGTAACTCTAGCTAGAAGGACACCCGTGTACATCCCAATCCCGTTATTCTAGCTAGAAGGACACCCGTGTGCATCCCAATCCCGTAATTCTAGCTAAAAGGAGGCCTGTGTGCATCCCGATAGCTAGAAGGACGCCTGGGTGCATCCAAATCCAGTAACTCTAGCTAGAAGGACACCCGTGTGCATCCCAATCCCGTAACTCTAGCTAGAAGGGCACCCGTGTGCATCACAATCCCGTAACTCTAGCTAGAAGGACGCCGGTGTGCATCCCAAATCCGTAATTCTAGCTAAAAGGAGGCCTGTGTGCATCCCGATTTCTAGAAGGACGCCTGGGTGCATCCCAATCCAGTAACTCTAGCTAGAAGGACTCCCGTGTGCATCCGAATTCCGTAACTCTAGCTAGAAGGACGCCGGTGTGCATCCCAATCCAGTAACTCTAGCTAGAAGGACACCCGTGTGCATCCCAATCCCGTAACTCTAGCTAGAAGGACGCCGGTGTGCATCCCAATCCAGCAACTCTAGCTAGAAGGACGCCTGGGTGCATCCCAATCCAGTAACTCTAGCTAGAAGGACACCCGTGTGCATCCCAATCCCGTAACTCTAGCTAGAAGGACGCCGGTGTGCATCCCAATCCAGTAACTCTAGCTAGAAGGACACCCGTGTGCATCCCAATCCCATAACTCTAGCTAGAAGGACGCCGGTGTGCATCCCAATCCCGTTATTCTAGCTAGAAGGACACCCGTGTGCATCCCAATCCCGTAATTCTAGCTAAAAGGAGGCCTGTGTGCATCCCGATAGCTAGAAGGACGCCTGGGTGCATCCCAATCCAGTAACTCTAGCTAGAAGGACACCCGTGTGCATCCCAATCCCTTAACTCTAGCTAGAAGGACGCCGGTGTGCATCCCAAATCCGTAATTCTAGCTAGAAGGACGCCGGTGTGCATCCCAAATCCGTAATTCTAGCTAGAAGGACGCCGGTGTGCATCCCAAATCCGTAATGCTAGCTAAAAGGAGGCCTGTGTGCATCCCGATTGCTAGAAGGACGCCTGGGTGCATCCCAATCCAGTAACTCTAGCTAGAAGGACACCCGTTTGCATCCCAATTCCGTAATTCTAGCTAGAAGGACGCCGGTGTGCATCCCAAATCCGTAATGCTAGCTAAAAGGAGGCCTGTGTGCATCCCGATTGCTAGAAGGACGCCTGGGTGCATCCCAATCCAGTAACTCTAGCTAGAAGGACACCCGTTTGCATCCCAATTCCGTAACTCTAGCTAAAAGGACACCTGTTTGCGTCCCAATCTACAGTATTCAGTCGTTAAAACGTGACATGGTAACAGAAATATTATTGTTTTTCTTATATGTTATGCAGTGGTTTTATTTACATCAAAATATTGTATATTTTACGGCTGTATTGCCAAAAAACTATTCTAAACAACTTTTATTCTTACTGCTGTAACTTCACGCTTAGGGCAACATTCATAGAGCGAACTATCTTTTAGCGTTTCATCCCTATGAAACGATTGATAATCAAGTGAGGACACAGTGAATAATAATAATAATAATATTCCACAACTATCACACAACGCCGTCTAGTCCCAAGCTAAGCAGAGCTTGTGTTATGAGTACTAGACTACTGATAAACATACTTATATATTTTTAAATACATACATGTTATGAAAGTCCGTACGCCCGTGTAAATTACACCCAGACACAGAACAAATGATCGTGCTCATCACACAAACATTTGTCCTGTGTGGAAATCGAACGCACGACCTCCGGCATAGCAGTCAGGGCCACTAACCACTAGACAGAACCTTACGTGCACGAATCCGACTCGACTTTTTATTTGGTTACTTATATTTAATATTTACAAAATAATCATACTTATGAATGAGAAAAAAATCGTAATCAATAGGTGAAGGTAATCTTTACAATTCGCACAAGTATACAGTGAAGTTGTACGGGTTGTAATATCAGTATTTTACTAACTAAAACTCACCCATGTTCATTCCACGGGTTTATGGACGACGAGCGATGGGTAGCTTGCCTTCCACTCGTCCTATAAGAACCTAACCCGAATCGTCGACGGCGCGTAGTGAAGCGCACTTCAAATAGATAACAGCACACCGGACCAAGCAGGGCCGATGTCTGCTAGGGCATCTAGATGTGGTTTTAGTCAGTAAAAGTCTAACATGCCCTCTCGCTCCACCTTAGAGCGCAGAAGTCATTAGATAATTTTCATCTTAAAAAAACCCATGTTTATTCAGTGGCCTTTTGCGCTCCGTGAGGGCCGTGATGACTCATGTGAACGATTCCTCAAGCTTGAATGGGATTTTTACGGGTAATACAGAATCTCAATTACAATCTAACTCTATCTATCGTAATCCCCATAGTTAGAAGGTTAGCAACAATTTTGTTCCACCATGTTGAAGAGTAATTTATGCGAATTACCCTACAAATGCGTCTCAAGGTAGTTCTTGATTTATGTCTCTTGTTCATAGTTAACATAGATATAAGTTATTAATGTTAAAATTCATTAGTTTATGTTTGTAGCATATTATGGGATATGTCTTTACGGCACTTTCGACTTAGTGTGTACTTACGGAATTTATAATGGTTGCTTGCGGAATTTATGTGACGTGTTATCTTTGAGAGGGTGACTAGTGGTTAGCGTTTAACAAGATGTATTTTGAAGGTATTTTGCTTAAAATAAGGCAGTGATTTAGTGGGTAAAAGCAGCATTATTCTGGTAATTAATAATAATAATACAATATTCTACAACTATCACACAACACCGTCTAGTCCCAAGCTAAGCAGAGCATGTGTTATGGTTACTAGACAACTGATAAACATGCATAAATATTGTTAAATACATACATATTATAGATAAATTACACCCAGACACAGAACAAATGATCGTGTTCATCACATAAACATTTGTCCTGAGTGGGAATCGAACCCACGACCTCCGGCATAGCAGTCAGGGCCACTAACCACTAGATCAACATGCCAGTCAGTCAATTAATTCTGTTACGGCGCGATTGGCGCAATGGTTGAGCAATTGCCTGCTGCGCTGCGTGTCGCGGGTTCAATTCTCGACCAAAACGAATTGGCCTAAAGATCCGGGTCTGGATGTCTTGTGTATGTTAGTTTTATGTTTTTGAACTCACCCGCGATACAGGAGGAATTTAAGATTTGAGTAGTTTTAATTTAATAAAAAATAATTAAAACGGCCCTTTGATACTCGCCTATCGTCAACGTCGAGTATTGTTTAACCTTTCGTATGCCGTAATTAGAGGCACAATTAAAAAGCCATTGTGTCCCGCATAGATCTGCGTTCGATACAATATGTTAATAGCTTGTTGGTTCATCTAACGCAATCTAACATGATGTTTGTGAAAAAATGGGAAAAAAGATAGATAGCGCTGGAAAATTCTGTTGTAATTCGGTAATTCCGTGATTTACAAATTTTATATTTCACAAAACTTTCTTTTTATTGATATAAACCAGTGCTTGACTGCGATCCCACCTGATGGTAAGCAGTTTATTAAGAGTCTATTCACTTTAGCCTTGAAGACACCCAAATTATAGTTGGACGGGAATACCGCAACTTGTTCCAGGAAATACGTGTTTTTTTTTAAATTTTATGAAAAATTGCCGTCATGCAGAAACTCGATTAAATGTGCAAGACTTCTATGGATGTACTTTTTTATATATTTAATATATGAGTACATTATGGAGGGCCAAAGTTCACATAAAATAGCCGATTTTTAGAGGTCTTTCAGAGGAGCCTAGATCAGTTTTGCACAAACTTAATGGGCTTCTATAGAAATCAAAACAGATTTCTATAAAAGCCTAGATAATATCCACAAGATAGCTAGTATTCAAAATATCTAGAGAAAGATGTGTAATAACATCATAATCACGTACCTAAGAGCGGTTGCATGGAAATGTACCTAGCCGCTCTTAAGACTTTTAAGAGAATAATTGTGCCAATTTTCTTTTTAACTCTTCATAGTGCCAGTTTTAAAGTAGAAAATCAATGATGAAGGACCCAACAGTGGAGCATTAATGTTAACTTCGTGTAATCGTGCGGACTGTAATTTAAATTTTGGACATGAGTATAACTTATGATCTGAACACTTACAGTAGAGGCACTCCATTGCTGTCTTGGCTGTTGCTGCTAGCGCTACCTTATTCTTGGCTGGTTGCATGGTTGTTTGCAATAATATTTCTTTATTTTTCATTCTCAATTTGATATTTATTAGTAGATTAATTGATACGTATTTTTCTTATGTAAGATAATTTACATTTTTAAATATATATATATATTTATATATATATTCGTTACCTCTTTGTACCCATTGCCGTGGAGACCATGGGTGCTTGGGGCACTGAGGCCAGGAAGCTCATTAGTGAGATAGGGCATAAGCTCCGTATTAAAACGGGTGGCTCCCGCTCCGGCTCGTTCTTGGTGCAAAGGTTAGCCATTGCTATCCAGCGTAGCAATGCAGCAAGCGTTTTGGGCACCTTTGCGCCGGGAACAGTTAGGGGCGGGTAATTTGACTAGCTTGACATGTTTTAACTGTAATTATTATTATTGTAGTATATTTTGACGATATGAAATAAATTTATATATATTTTTTAAAGAAATATTTAAGAAATAGTAGTCTACCGTTGTCGGGAGCAGAATTCAAGCTACCAGTGGTTAAGGCTCCAGAGACAGGGACCTCCTCACAATGCGAGCCGTATCAAGGAGTACTTGAAGAAGAGCCTTCTGTATCAGGCCCTTGATCCAACCGCGCAACGACAGCTTCGACAGATGGTCGTCGAAGCTTTTGGCAACAAGGCCATTGGCGGTCACGACAATCGGCACAATAGCAGCCGAAATTATGTATTTTTATTATTATGTATAATTAATATTATTTATGGTTTTTGTACGCTGACAGCCCCAAATCGATCTCCATTCGTTCAGACCATCCTAAGGTTATCTATAAGAGATTGCCCTGTGCGAAGGCCGTCAATTGGACACTTAGTTTTTGCAATTGTTTATCCTGTCCACATTATGAGGTGTAAAATAAAGTGTATAAGAAATAAAATCAATATGTGCAAGACCAAAAACGGCGAGGCAAGTAAAAACATTGACCTCGCAACCGAATTGCAAAAATTTCACTGGCAGAATTGAAATTGACTCCCAGAAATCCAGTTGGTAAATTGTAATGGACCATTACTCGATGCCCGATGCTCGCAAGCTAGCGACCCTATTTCTTGACCCATATTAAGGCCATTTTTCTTGCAATGCTAGAATTCTTGTAGCTTTATTTTGTTTGTTCCAGTTTCATAAAATGTTAAAGTTAATAGGTCGACCATAAATGTGATATGCTATTCTTATTACCAAACACTCATTTGTGTATACTAAAAATACTTAACTAACTAAAATTACAGTAAAACCAATAAATAATAATTAAAACCCTAAACTAAACAAAACTTCCTAAAAACAAACTTAAATATGGCGTCAAACTCTTCCAAATTGCTGTCGGATGGTAATATATTCATGATTGTGTGTTATCCACTCTTAAGTTGTTGAAACTTCTACGGCCCGGACTAAGCGTTTCACCTCGTTGTTTATACCACGTACACCGAAGGACTGAACAATTTGCCTGCTGCGGTCTTCCCGTCCAATTATAATATAGGTGTCTTCAAGGCTAGATGGAATAGGCTCTTAATAAACGATTGCATCACTGCTTATCGTCAGGTGGGATCTCAGTCAAGCACTAGTTTACATCAATTAAAAAAAAAAGTGTCCAAATGACTGCTAACTTTGTTACTTCGTGATGGTGATGCTTATCCTATGTAAAATTGAATCTTAGGTTACTTACCTACCCTCCATGTGAGCTCTTTAGTAGTCCTGAGTTGAGCTACACGAAAAGTGTGTATAAGCATGTATATTATAATTATATATTAGATTGAGTTATATATATTGTGCACTGTATCCTACCCTCGAATGTGTTCTCTAGAGAGAGACAGAGAGAGAGAGTTACAGAGGTAACTCAAAGTTTTGCTGGGAGGAGAAAACTCATTGTTGAGTTAAGCTCGCCTTTGTACATGAACTGTATGTATCATCGTGTACCATGCATGTTTTTATGTACAATAAAGAATTAAGAAGAATTATGACGAATACTGACAAATGCTTGCACTGGCTTGACAGGTCCACTCCAATCTGTGTGGTTATTACCTTCATTTAAGACACAATCTATATTGTTTGACCATGAAATGTTCACTGTGCTTATGTGTGTAACTAGAAACATGGAATTTTGTACAAGGCTTCTTTTTACTCCGTAGGCAAGCACTAAGAAGTGGTTTTTGGAAATTTAACCTTCAAGAGGACGCAACTCGACATATATTTTCACTGTTTTTCATACAACCGCTTTTACGAGCGCGCGATTATGATGTTAATACACATTTTTCATTAGATATTTTGGAAACACAGTGTCTTGTTGATATTATCTAGGCTTCTATTGAAATCAATTTATAATTTTGTGCAAAACCAATCTACTCTGCTATTTTGCAAGAGCACTAAACACACAATACACTTCACAATTTATTCAAAAATTAAAAAAATCAAAAATGTATAACAATAGAAGCCTTGCAAATTTAATTCAGATTCTGAACAATGACAATTTTTTTCAAAAACTTTTAAGGGTTTAAAAAATAAACACGTTTTTCCTGGAACAAGTTTGGTGAAATATTTGAGTAAATCACGGAATTACCGAACACCAACAGAGTTTTCAGGCGTTATCTCTGTTTTTTTTGCATTGCCTCTTCATCAAACATCGCGTTGGATTGCGTTAGATGAAGCAACAAGCTTTTAAACCATGCTCAACGTTGACGATAGGCGAGTTGAAAAGGAGCCTCTTAAGGAGGTGAGCAACGTCATGCCGTTGCGTCGTTCCCGCTTCGTTGACAGAGTTTCATAGTTTTATATCTAAGCTTAATGCAGGTTTGCACCAAGCGTATAATGACGAATAAGCTTCTATGAAGCTAATCGTAAGTCGACAGTTGGCCTTATTTTTTGCTAGCAGCATCGCTTGCATTAGTGGAGATTTCTCAGGAACAGTAGGTATGTATTTATAAGCTTTTCTATACGCACAAAACGTTTTGGGAACACATTAATTATGCGTACAGCTAAGAAGTGGAATTCCTTGCCTGAATCTGTGTTTCCTGATGGCTACAACCTGGGAATCTTTAAGTCAAGAGTGAATAGTTACTTCTAGGTAAGTGCGCTCCATCGTCGACCATATCATCGCTTTCCATCAGGTGAGATAGCGGTCAAACACGATCCTATCAAGAAAAAAAAAATATCCCTTACAATTCGTACCTGAAAATGCCTGGTTCGAAAGCGGAAAAAATCAACACACAAACTCACTCACATTCGCACGATACGATTGACTGAAAATGTACAGAGAACGAATTAAGTGTGTTGAAATTTATTCGCTTTTTTTCTCTGATAAAGAAACAAAAGATATACATTATTCGTATCAAATTATTAATTCTTTGAAGCAAAGTTAAGTTTTTATCTCAGACGGAACACGTAGAAAAAAATTATAAAGCTTTTGTAATAAACTAGATTTACCATCGGAGAGGTCTGTTGCAAAAGTAAAAATAATTACTAGTTTGTTCCAGCGGCTTCGCCTGCATGTAAGAAAAATTGATCCAAACAAAACTTACTCCTGAAATAAAAAAAATATCCTGTGAGCCAAACCAGAACATGGTCTACGTGTGTGCCAAAATTTCATCTAAAACCGTTCAGACATTTGAGGGTGAAGGAGTAACGAGCATACATACATACAAACAAGCTTTTTCCTTTATAATATTAGTGTAATACTTTTTTATTTTGAGGTAGAAAATCATCCAACCATCTACTAATGTTCTGGGTAGAGCGGGGCGTGTCAGATTTTTTTTACTGACTAAAGCCCACCTGTGTTCGTTCAGTTGCCCTTTACAATTCAAATCAACATTTTTATTTGCAAGAAATACATTGTTTATAAGAAAAGATCTCATAACTTAAAAGTCATTGTATTCTGCCTGCAAGCAAGCGTGGAAATTATTTATTTTTATGTCATTAAATTATTATTACTCCATGGAATTAAATTATTACTATCTTAAACAGTTTATATAAATTCGATTAATATAATTATTACATACAATTTTATCGTCAAAAAATTGGTTATTGTTGAACTTATCCGCTAAAGACACTAAACCCGCTGACGCTTTGTGCTTGAGAACTGTGCAGTGTTCAGTGAGTGTTATACCTTCCTCGTCACTGGGCCAGGAGTCGCAAAATCCAGAGAAAGCCGGCCGGCAGACACGTGGAGTTCAAAAGGTTAGTGCAGTTCCCTCCCATATACGAGCTGTTTTTCTCTGCTGTTTTAAACGCTAATCCGCAAAAATACAGTCCACTTCCAATATTAGTAGTATATGCGCATCCAATTCATTTACTAACTAATTAAATTATTCACTTTTATTTCCAAATTCCGAAAATTCCCTAATACTATAGAAACAGTTTTTTTTGTAGCCACTCTGTCAATTTTGTTTTAAATACATTACCTTGCGTTCCAGGGCCATGTTCCATTCTCACAGCCCTAGCAGAATACGTACTGCGATATCTACAATATACTCTAACGTCACCGTCAGCCCGAAATTGTTCGAAAGACTTCACTGAAAGACTGTAGCCCTGCCCCCCTAGCCAAGTTACAACCGTTTCGTTTTGATTCTCTTTTCATTGATCGCCTCGAGTAGGCCACGCCTCCGATTCCTTTGTTCTGACGTCATCTCAACGCTCAGTCACGTGGTTAGAACAAAGGAATAGAAGGCGTAGCCGACTCGAGGCGATCAACGAAAAGAGAATCGAAACGAAACGGTTGTAACATGGCTAGGGGGGCTGGAATTCAAAGGGCAACTAAGACCTACTGTCCACGTACGCGTACCTTCATAGACGCGTATTCGTCATTATACGCTTGGTGTACGCTTGCTCACAGCTTGACGACGAAGCGGCAACTTCGTGGCGTCGAGTCGTTGCCGCAGCTGTACATCAAGCGTAGAATGACGTGGACAGTAGACTTAAAGGAACACGGACACTACCTATCGCTCCACCTAGATCTGGGGAAGTTTTTTTTTATATAATATAAACTAGTGCTTGACTGCGATCCCACCTGTAGTAATGCAATCGTTGATGGTGAAGCGCACTAGTTTATTATTAGCCTATTCACTCTAGCCTTGATGACACCCAAATTCGATCCGAAGCGAGGAGGAATGGCAGGCGGTTGCCTCCTTCTGTGAAGGAGGCCGTACGCGTGAGGGAACGAATCACGCGCCAATCACCGAGTTTCTGACCCCAACTACCAGCTACGATAGACGCGGGCTTGCGGACGTCGAGCAATGAGTAGCTTAATTGCCATCCGGCCGTCCGGTAATTGATCGGACCGAGCCCAGTCGTCAACAGCGCATAATGATCCACGCGCTCCTCAAAGAGATGTCAGCAAACCGTAGGGGCCCAGCAGGGCCGATGCCCGCTGACTAGGACCGCGGAGAATTTCTGAAAAGGAAACCCGTAGTTCTAGAACGCAAAGGGCAACTGAAGGACACAGGTGTGGTTTTAGTAAGTAAAAGTCTGACACAACCTCTCGCTCCGCCCAGGGCGCGAGAAGTCATGAGATGATTTCCACACTTAAAAAAATAAAAACCTAATGTCTTTCATCTTCAATCTTCCAAATAACCCCGCAGCCCCAGCAGGCATGCTGGTACACCTAAATCCCAATACAATCATCTCATGTATATCCAGCTCATTAAAATGATTAGCATGTGTAATCGGTAATTACAAGAGCATCATTGAGCTATGAATCATTTATGACTGATTGTTCTAAGAGTGATTAATTCATCTACTTAGTAGATCTGGATCAGAGAGACATTATTGTAGATAAGTATTAGTATAAATCAGAATCTCCCACAGTGGTAACTGATAACACCAAATTAATGTAATAATAAGTAACCAGTTGGCCATCCCCTTTGTTATAATTTTTTTAAATTCACGACTTAGCATTAAAAAGCGGGCAAGTCCGAGTCGGACTCGCGCTCTGGGGGTTCCGTATAAACTGAACTATGAAAACTGTACAATAAATTCCCGAATTAAGTTACGAAGATTTTTCCGAATAGTAAAAAAAAAAAATGTTTTTTTTTGTGACGTAACTACAAATTTACAATTTCCAGATTTTTCCTATAGTTTTGCTATGAGACTTTGCTTCATGCCAAATTTTAGGATTCTAGGTCAACGGGAAGTACCCTATGAATTTTCGTTCACTTGAGAGTGTCGAAATACATGTTTTTTACATAAACGGTCGTAACTGTTTTTTTTCGTTAACTTAGAAGTTTATATTTTTGCAGCTTCAAGAGACCGCAGACCTAAGTATATGGTTTTAATTTCAATTCTATACCTTCACGCATTCCCGAGATAAAGAGTCTTGACAGACAGACGGACGGACGGACAACAAAGTGATCCTATAAGGGTTCTATTTTTCCTTATGAGGTACGAAACCCTAAAAACAAACTCATAACAACATTATATTGTTATGAGTTGAAGAATATAATGCTCATTTCCTACTTTTATTGTTTGGGTTAAGTAACTTTCATTCAAATTGTCCCACATGTATGAATCAGACCGATTTCACCAGAAATGGAAGGAGGAAGCGCGGGCCCGCGAAATATGAAAGGAGTGGAGAGAGTCCTTAGCTCTTTGTGGAATAAAATACGCTAGCAAAAAAAAAACGAGTACCTTATTATAGAAAGCTTTTGTATAATCTTTCATTAATTTCACACAAATATATGAGCGCAGCGTTTACCAACATCCGTTATATAATTCTATTTTCTACCTTCTAAAATTACAGTACATATTCACTCTAGTACAGTCCATGGTCCGGAGCAAGGGGAATGGGCGGTGGTCACCACGTTCCAACAATAATGCTAGCGATGGAGACGGAGGGAACGGACATCTTTACGTCCCAGTCAACGGGACTCCGACCTCGACTTCCAGCCACCAGTCGTGGGATTGGGGACAACGAGTAAAGGGTTCATTCAACATTCGGCTCTCTGGTAACCATCCGGACTGAGACCGAGTCGTCGACGGCGCATACTGCTCCACGCGCACCTCTAAGAAATGCCAGCAAAATCGTGAGGGCTCAGTAGGGCCGAAGTCTACTACGGCAATGGGTCAACTTCTGAAAGAGAGACCCGTGGTTTTAGGACGCAAAGGAAAATTGGAGCAATATAGGCGTGGATTTAGTCAGTAAAAATCTGACACGGCCTCCCACTCCGCTCAAGAATGAGAGAAACCATCAGATGATTAACCACCACCTCAAAAAAAAACAACGATATTTATTCAGGTGGTTTGAAGTACAATAAAGTTTATTTATTATATTCGATCAAGAATAAATTACAAGACAAGCATAATAAAAATCCTCCACATCCAAAAAAATAATGTACACAAAATTCTCGAAAGTACAAGTTTACGTTTCGTAACATAAACTTACATTTTAAAGTCGGTTCAATAGACTAAACTATTCAAGACGGAGGCCATGAAAAATGTTTTCCCTGCTATCCTTTATGATATTTCCTGGAATTTTCCACAAATATGAGAAGGAGCCGTTTTATATAAAACCGATGACCTGAAATGCGGAGGCCAGCGGGTTTTCAACTGGACATAGAGATTACATTCTGTTTCAATGCCTCCTGCAAAAAATAGGTTTTATTGCGAAAAATGCGCATAAATATTAAAGTTCTCTGTTTTATTTTTTTTAATAGTGTTGAACAGCGATATTGTTTTATAGAGTTTTCGAGCTCTAATGGTAGCGTTTTTATTCGAAAACTAACTGGTTTTGCGTGGTTAACTTTTTCTAATTGATTTATGCATGTTATAACAGCTAAATATTGTCACTGTTTATACATATTGCTTCCTAGTATCAATCACTCCTCTAGCTTGTTTACTATATGGAATTAATTTTTATTGCTTCCTAGCATAATAAACCTAAATCGGGAATCTATATGGTGTGCCTTTTTTTAAGGTGGAAAATCATCTA
Organism: Mythimna pallens; assembly: GCA_961205895.1. NCBI lineage: Eukaryota > Metazoa > Arthropoda > Insecta > Lepidoptera > Noctuidae > Mythimna > Mythimna pallens. The sequence continues at coordinate 18,829,246 of OY540842.1, read as the reverse complement.
ATGAGTTATTCCACTCTAGGGCGAAACGGAAAGGCGTCTCAGACTTTTACTGACTAAAGTCACAATTAGGATGGTCCTTTTTTACTATCGTCAACATCAAGCATGGTTTAAAAGCTTGTTACTTCATCTAACGCAATCCAACGCGATGTTTGACAAAAAGGCAACGCGAAAAAGAGAGATAAAGCCTGAAAACTCTGTTAGCATTCGGTAATTCCGTGATTTACTCGATTATTTTACAAAACTTGTTCCAGGGAACGTGTTTTGTTTTAAACCCATAAAAGTTTTTGAAAAATGTTGTCGTCACCCAGTACTTTGATTAAATTTGCAAGGCTTCTATTGTTATACTTTTTTGACTTTTTTAATGTTTGAGTAAATTATGAAGTGTCAAAGTTCATGCAAAATAGCAGATTTTCAGAGGTTTTTACTGGATTAGTTTTACACAAATTTATAAATTGATTTCAATAGAAGCCTGGATAATATCCACAAGATACTGTGTTTCCAAAATATCTAATAAAATGTGTAATAACGTCTTAATTAATAATATAATAACCCTAAAATATAAAAAATAAATAATTAATAATATTTATTTAAAAAAGCATGCAAACAATTTCACAATTATGATAACAAATTGATCATCTGGAAACTTTGCTTATACTGTGTGAGTTTTCGTTACTACCTTCAAAGTAAAAATCAAGTACCTACCACAAGATTTAAATGTTTGGTACAATAACCCACAGTTTTACTTGTCTAAATCGACTGTGTAACCTAAGTTGTGTACTGCGAACGAGGAATACTGTCCCACCGTAATACAGTTCAAACTAGTATGGGGGTCAGGGTGAATCTGTTTCGCAACAACCAAAGTTTTAAGTGTACCTACGATTTTGTATAAGGTATGTGAATTTTTAGAAAATAAGTAAGCATTAGCTATATAAATAAATAAATAAGATTATAATCGCTTAAGAGCGGTTGTATGAAAAACAGTGAAAATGTTTGTCGAGTTGGATGCCCTTAAGTTCCTTCAGTTGCCCTTTGCGTTCTAGGACCACGGGTAACCTTTTCAGAAGTCGATCCATGGCCCCAGTGTTCTAGCGATCCGGGCGGTCCGCACAATAGTGATACCGGTGGGTTTCTTCCGACTGAATCAGGTGTAAGAACGTTTCGAACTTAGCATATCCGGTGAGGACCTGCGACATACAGAAAGTGAGGATACCGTGACACCTCTCAAGTCACTCCTCAAAAAGGGGACTTACCGCCATGATTATGGCGTGCCTAATCTACAAGGTCTGGTTTAGAAATACATACGTTATTTATGGAAAGAGACAAATATAGTCCTTACTCACTCACATACCCAGAAACTGAACCGTCCCCATTTAATACGAGTCCCTCGTCATTCAAAAAAACATAATGGAACTGTCAACTAAGTTCACTAATATGAAATAAGAACAGCTTTGCAATTAACCTGTATTCATGATATTTCCAAAATTGTACCTTTCAGTATTTTTAGTACTTTTTTGTAACTTTCTCCTTTTTTTTCTTTTTATTTGTAGTCTTCTTCATTAACATCATCATTTGAGCCGAAAGATGTCTGGTGTTGGATATAGACCTCCCCCAAGTGTCGCCATAACGACCGGTCTTGTGCGTCTCGTATCCATCGGATTCCTGCGACCCTCGTCGTTATACGTAACGAAAATTAAACGCTCTTTATAGGGCTGAACAGACTTATATGAAATTTGGTACATGGAATATAGGATATTTTATTATCCCTGGAAAATGTTTTCTTGGGATTTTTTCGGACTTTCACACGGGCAAAATCACCGACAGAATAGATAGTTTGGTTTATTCGTGTATTACTTAATCTTGTTTTGGAAGTTTCGAGATCTTCTATTAGTGACGAGGAAAAATAGAATAGCAGAGAGACACTCAAAAACAAATTGAGTGTTACGTGAGTACCATCATAGTTTTAGGGAAGGTGTACATTTTGTTGGAGATGCGTAACTCGGACGGGTTTTAGCTAGCAATGAAAATAAATATAATCTATTTTGTTTTCACTATTCGCTCGCGCTTGACTACTATCTCAATTGATAGACAACGATGATGTGGTTGACGATGAAGCACGCTTGCCTAGAAGTAACATATTCACTCCTTACATATAGATCCCCAGGTTTTAACTATCAGGAAATACAGACTCTGGCAATGAATTCCATTCTTTAGCTGTACGCATCATGAATGTGATTACAAAACGTTTTGTGCATATGGGTGAGATGTCCAACATGTACTGATGGCGTTACGTCTAGTGATCCGATGGTGAAACGGGCTTGGAGCAATTTCGACGAAATGCAGCCGGTAGAAAGCCGACAGAGCTTAAGCTTCGACTCGATGAGTGCATCAGTGGTGGACTAACACATGTTAGGAGGTGTTGACGGTAGCGGGTTGTACCCTGCAGCTACCAAGTCCTCGAGACAGTTCAACCCGATTTTTGACGTACGCTGTCTTACTGGTTTACTGGTCACATACCCCACCATGCACCCCTGAATGCGTATCTTCGATGACGACGGAGCACGTTGGAGGACCTCAGAGCGGGTACTGAAGAGAAATAAAACATGTTTTTCGACCTATAAGGTTTTTCGGGGTTCGGCCAGACGCTTTTTCCTTAGTGTTCTTGGCTCTTTGGTGGCTCGTTTTCGACTTTGTAACAAAGACTATTAACAAAAGGCAAAAATGGCTATCCAAGGGTATAAAAACGTGCAGTAAAATAAAACGCAAATTACTGTGGCTATACCGTAGGAAAAAAACTGAGACCAACAAAATAATATACACTTCATATACTGCTAGATACAAAAAAATAATATTATTATTAACAAAGTATGCCCAAAATAATCACTATATTAAGACATCTAATAATAAAAGCAAAGCAACTTGGAAAATAATTAATGACAATAAAGTTAACTTGCCTCATGAACCAATAACTAAAATTATTCACGATAATAAAGAAATAGTAAAAACATAAGACATCTGCAATGCATTTAATGACTTTTACACTGATCATATAACTCCAGGATGCAATAAACTACCACCACAAATAGACAGAGTGAAACATTCGATATTTTTAAGTCCAACTACACCAGAAGAGGTATCGAGAACGATTCTATCCCTCAAAAATACTAAAAGTACAGGAAATGATAACATAACAACAAACATTATAAAGAAAGTCCATCATATTATTTGTCATCCACTCACATATATTATAAGCCTGTGTATTGAAAAAGGAGTCTTCCCAGATAAACTCAAAGTATCTATAATTAGGCCGTTGTTTAAGAAAGGTAGAAAACTTCAATTAAAAATTATCGACCAGTGGCATTAATACCGATATTCTCGAAGGTCATAGAAAAAATAATTCACTATCGAATGTACAATTTTCTCGAAAGTGAGAATGTACTGGTTAATGAACAAAAAGGTTTTCGAAAAAATAAATCTATTAATATTGCTATTTACGATTTTCTCAAGAAAATTATGTCATGTGTAGATAACACAACACCCGTTTGTGCCCTTTACATGGACATGACGAAAGCCTTGGATCATGTTGATCATAATAGACTTATCGATAAGCTAGAAAGATGTGGAATACGAGGCAATGGTCTAGATCTTCTCACATCATATTTAAGCAACCGGCAACAAATTACAGAACTATCAAATATAAATATTAAAACAAAACGGGAAATCAAATATTGGTCAAAGCCTAGAAAGGTGAAGTACGGCGTACCCCAGGGTAGCATATTGGGTCCCCCGCTATTTTTAGTGTACATAAATGATCTCCCAAAAAGTATCAATGCAACGGTATTATTTGCTGATGATTGTACAATAATTATAAAAAAGGATGAGTCGTACAATTATGAACAAGAAATCAATGATACGCTAAAGCAAACTGTAGACTGGATGCAGTCAAATAATTTAAAAATTAATTTAGAAAAGACATGTATAATGCATTTTAGTCAGCGACAACGACAACGACTACCAATTAATATTAGTCACAATGGACAGTCAGTTACAAAAACGGACACAACAAAGTTTTTAGGATTAGTAATAGACAGTAAACTTACTTGGAAACCGCATATTGAAGAAATTTGTAAAAAACTTAACAGTTTTGCTTTTGCTCTTTATAAGCTGTCCAATTTTGTGAACCGTGACTGTGTGCTTATTGCCTACCATAGCTACGTAGAATCAGTTCTAAGGTACGGAGTGATTTTCTGGGGTAACTCGACGGACAAGAATGACGCTTTCATCGCACAAAAAAAATGCATACGCGCTATGCAATTTACAGTCAGGTGACAGTTGTAAGCCATGTTTTAAATCTTTGAAGCTTCTGACATTGCCTTCATTATACATCTTTGAGGTAGCAGTGTTTGTTAAAACAAACCCACAGCTTTTCAAAATAAGAACTCCTGTTGATCCCCGGTTTAGAAAAAGAGAATCAAACATTCTTTGTATTGATCGCAGTAAAACGACCCTTCTACGTAAAAGCATTTATCGAATGGCTCCACTTATTTTCAATAAAATTCCACGGCAAATAAAGAATCTGAATAATAGTATGTTTAAAAAGAAACTGAAACAATTTTTATTACATAAATGTTACTACTCCACAGCGAGTTTATGGAGGACACCACTGACATTTAGCTTATTGCAATATTACGTTTAGATTATTATTATTTTACTTTGACATTGAAACCTTACCTATTATTACGTACATTACGAATAAATTTGATTTGAATGATTGTTTGTTAAGATGACATGTTAGTTGTTAATTTGTAATAATTTTGAATTTGTAATAATTTTTAATTTTTAATATACTTACTCTATATGAATTTGCATGCCGTAAGGTAGAATGTAGCGGAAACCCTCACCTATGTATCATCTTATATCTATACCTACATTGATAGCAAATAAATATATCTGAATCTGAATCTGAATCTGACTGACACCGGACCCTGCAGCTACCGAGCCCTCGGGACAGTTCAACCCAATTTTTGACGTACGCTGCCTTACTGGTTCGCTGGTCACTTACGCTATCACGTACCCCTGAATGCGTATTTTTGATAGCGACGGTACACGTTGGAGGACCTGACCTCAGAGCGGTCACCGAAGAGAAATGAAACACGTTTTTCGACCTATAGGGTTCTTCGGGGTTCGGCCAGAAGCTTTCCCTTAGTGTACTTGGCTCTTCGGTGGCTCGTTTTCGGTCCGGCACTAAGTTTCGTTAGCGAGGACCGTGTATTTTGAGACTAATTTTACTTTTAATTTCGCCTCAACCGAATCCTTTCTGATGTATTTATTTATTTTCTTTATAAAACCATAACAATATGCACATCAAAGTGTACGTTAATATCTCTATTATAACATAAAATCATAACATTTCACATAAATTTACACTTAAAAAAGTTTTTAGAACAATAACTATAAAAAATTCTAGTTCGACCACATTCATGATTACAAAACTTCCCATATCTTTTCCAACAAGATTCTAATTAGGATTCTATTTGCTATAATATAATTTTCTGGACAGAACCTATAACTTTCTTACTAATTAGTCATCAAATAAGAAGTCTCATTATAAAATTCTAATTACGTAACGGAGATCGCGAACATTTTAGATTTTCGACTTTATCCAAATCCTTACCAATTGAGATCTATCGTTACTAATAGCTTTTATTAGTAACGATAGATCAGCTGAAAAACACTAATTAACATGAATAGAATTTTATCAACAAGATAACGAAAGATAAATCCTTATCAATATTGCAAACTTACGAATTCAACGAATTCTTCATTAAGATCGAATTTTCTCACGAAATCTTATAGGAATATCATACTTATCATCAGAAACGAGACAATATCCTAAATCATATTCTGTCATCCATAATAAAACATAAAAATCTTTACAAATACGTTAGATGCTACTTATTTACACTCTTATATTCGCAAAACTTGGTCTTTAAC